>OZ026573.1:13897694-16375194 GCA_964020215.1 Aurelia sp. 3 sensu Dawson et al. (2005) | reverse complement strand
AGCCACTGATGCGTTTTTTCCTGGTCTACATATGCTTCCTTGGTACGTTTAGGGTATTGGCCATGAAGTGGTTTTTCCTGCCAGTGGTTCAACATTCGTTTTAGAATTTCTTGCTTAGCTTTTCCTTTGCTACTTTTCGCTGCTTTTGTTGGTATTGTGGCATCTACGTTGTCACTATCTTCTAAGTTTAGTTCTCGTCTGTATCGCTGTGCCTCTTTTGTAACTGAGTGGAGTTTCTTATTTCTTTCATGTTGGTTTACTAACTGTATCATCCAGTCGTAGTTATTTTGGATGTAAGTATCGAGTCCTATGGTAGTGGTCTTGTAAGACATTTCTAGTTGGATAAGGCCCCTACCGCCCTCTTTCCGTGGGAGATAGATTCTATCAATATCAGCTTTTGGGTGATGCATTCTATTTGCTGTCATCAATTTCCTTGTCTTAGTGTCCATGCGTTGGAGGTCACTTAAGTTCCAGTTGATGATGTTAAAACTGTATTGCACCACTGGTACAGCTAGTTAGTTGATGGCTTGAATCCTATTCCGGGAATTCAGTTCTGTTTTCATAATCGATCTTATTCTCCGATAGTACTCTTTTCTGATCTTCTCTTTCATGACATTGTGTTGGATCCCTTTACCTTCGTTGACTCCCAGGTATTTGTATGCCCCTTCTTGATCCAAATCTTTGATTTTAGTGTTATCATTCAATGTAATGGATGTTGTTGAAGTAAGTCTACCTCGTTTAAAAGTGGCTTTAGCGCACTTGTCCAGACCAAATTCCATGTTGATATCATCACTGAACCTTTTCACAGTTGCTAGTAGCCCCTCCAGGTCACCATCATTTTTTGCATAAAGTTTAAGATCATCCATGTAGAAGAGATGTGTGATGGTTGTATCAAAGATCTTATAACCATATTTTGTGTTGTTTAATTCACTGGACAAAGGTACGAGAGCTAAGCAAAACAATAGTGGGGACAAAGAGTCCCCTTGAAATATTCCACGGTCAATCTTGATGTTACCGGATGTTTCGGTGCCGTTGTTATGATTTTATTATTATTATTATTATCAATTTCTTTATCGTTGGATTACATTAAAAATATAGCTAAAAGTAATAAGCTAATTAATTCCAACGTTAAAAATACAAAATACAAATATTACATAAGAAAAATAGTGGATAAAATATTTACAAGTCATCAAAATTTATACAGCATAAAATCAATGTCTAAAAATATGTATTATAAAAAGCCCAAGTTTGGAATAAAGACGCGGCATGACTTGCATGGACAATTTTCTCCGTTCCATCTTTTTATTTTTGTTTTAAACTGGCAAAGGGACTGTGAATTTCGTATCGTTGGTGGTAACATTTGCCATAGCTGTGGACCTTTGAATCGGACGCTTTCTGTCCCGTTATTGACAGATCGCACTCTTGGTTGAAAAAAGTCGTTACTATTACGCAAATTGTAGTAAGTTGTATTATCACAGAAGATTTCCTGCATAAATAAAGGGTTCAGACCATTTCTAGTTTTGTACATCTCAGTCATAAGTATTTGCAAATTTTTTGTATGAATAGTAATTGCACAGTCCTTCTGTAATAGCTCACTAAAAGTCGATTCAGTATCCTTGTAAGTAATTCTTAATGCCCTTTCCTGTATTTTGTTAATTTTTTGGTTGAGCTGTCTGCTGTGAAACATCCAAATTAAAGGACAGTATTGAAACTGACTGGTAATGAATGCCCTCATGAGGGATCTCAGTTTGCTCTGATCCATGTATGGGGATATGCGAGCGAGTGCATACAGTTTATTGCTAGCCTTTTGGCACAGTTTGGAAACGTGATTATCGAAGGAAAGTCGGCTATCAATTTGGACTCCAAGTAGCTTCTCTTCAGAGCTATTTACAACATCAGCACTTCCAATCCTAACAGTAACGGGATCATCACACCTCTGCCCAAGAACCAAAAGATGGCATTTATCTGCATTCAGTTTCATAAAGTTGTCGGCAAACCATTCTAAGGCTACACTACAATCAGTTTCAAGCCTATGAGAAATATTGTCCAGGTTCTTATCGCAGGCATAGATCGTAGTATCATCTGCATAATTACATATATCCGAGTTTTGGATAAAGAGTAAAAGATCATTTATGTAGATGTTGAAAAGCAGAGACCCTAATACTGACCCCTGAGGAACACCGCGTGTGACGCTTTTCCAAGAACTGAATGACCCATTTACTTTGACTCTTTGTTGCCTATTTGTGAGGTAATCATTGATTAGTGTTAATGCTTCGCGAGAGAAACCGTAGGCATGCAATTTTGCAATTAAAAGATCATGTCTGATACAGTCAAATGCCTTGGAGAGATCCATCAATACAGCCCCTGCCTTTCCACCTTCATCAAGACTAATTTTGAGTTTTTCTAAGAGCCTTACGAGAGCATGCTGGGCACTGTAACCTTTTCGAAATCCACAGAGAAGTGACGATAAGAAGGGTGTAATATAAGAAACTATCTGTTTATCCATTATTCGTTCAAAAAGCTTTGAGACCGTAGGCAGAACGCTAATTGGCCTAAAGTTAGTCCTAGAGTTAGTTGGTCCATTCTTTGGAAGAGATGTGACATCCGCGCACTTTAGTTCATCAGGAAAGGACGAATTTTCTATGCAGTCATTAAATATTTTCGTCAAGGGTCCTACACATACATCAGAATTGGATTTAAGAATTTTAGGAGGAATATTTTTGTGCGTTGTAGCTTTCTTAGGATTTAGGTTCCTAACCTCTTTGTCTACAGCATCAGGAGTAACTGTCTGAAAATAAAAGGAACCAACATTTTGATAGTGATCTTTAATTTTTAGAATGCTAGGGTGATTCGAAAATTTGTGTACAGCCTTATCAACAGGATCTATGATTCCTTCAGTAGCATTTTCGTAATTAGAGTTTTCATCTATGCCAAGGGAATCCGTTACAGTGACGAAAAATTCATTCATAGTTTCTGCTACCTCTACATCGTTGGAAATGATGGTTTCATCTTCAATCAAAACTATTTTGCTCTTAGATTGTAATTTGTCAGAGAAAAAAGGTTTCACAGTCTTCCAGAATTTCTTATTGTCAGTGACAAGTGAGATGTCTAGGTTATTATAATAATTTCTTTTTTCTCTTCGAAATAACTTAACACAGGAATTTCGTTGTTTTCGAAATTTGTTCCAATTTTCAATAGTTTGATCTTTGTTATATCTATTACGAAGTCTAGAACGTAACATGACGGCTTTACGCAGAGCTCTGGTCATAAATGGTTTGTCATTTGCACGCACATATTTCTTTTTAATTGGAGCATGTTTGTCTAGAACTTTATCAAAAGTAGTTTCGAACGAACTGTAATTCAGATCCGATGGTTCTATTCTCCCTAATTCCTCTCGGAGATCATTCCTAAAAGCAATTTCGTTAAAATTTTTGTAGTTTCTATAGTTAATTACAGTTGGTCCTTGTTTGGGGAAAGTAGTTTTAAGGACAGTAACAACCATTTTATGGAAATCTGACAAGCCAGTTTCCACTGTAGTAGTTTGTTGTACGCTCCTGTTTCGGTTTGTCAGCACAAGATCTATGCATCTTGCTGTTGGAGATTTGTAACACGTTGGCTCATGCACGAGATTTTTAAGACTATATAGGTCTAGAAAGTTTTAAGAATGAGTTTGGTACTCTACATGCTCATGCATTGGTGAAGAAAACCTTTTATAATTGGCGAAATTTTGTACATATCTAAAGCCTTCTCGATCCATGGATGGGGGACGCTATCGAACGCTTTTCGGTAATCGATCCACGCTGTGCTAAGATTACGGTTTTTGGAGGAACAGTTTTCCAGTAACATACGATTAACAAGAAGTTGATCTTTGCAGCCATAGGAATTTCTTCGGCAGCCTTTCTGCTCTAACGGTAAGATGTTATGCTTATCGAGGAAATGGTATATTCTTTCTGTCAAGATTGATGTCAATAACTTGTACATTGTTGTCAGGCATGTAATTGGTCTGTAATTCTTTGGATTCCTAGTTTCGCTATTTTTTGGTAGTACATAGGTTGCCCCCTGCATCAGCCATTCTGGTGTATTTTCTGGATTTCTCATAATATCACAAAATGACTTAGTTAGTTGCTTGTGTGCGGATGTTAGGGAATTTAACCAGAAATTTGGTACCTTGTCATGCCCCGGCGATTTCCATTTATGAGCCTTAGCTAAGGCTTGGTTTAATTCTTTGGTTGTGATGTCCTCCCAGTCCTGTTCTTCTATGGCCCTCGTTCTTGCTTCTTCTCTTGTGATCCACTCAGCGTTCTCATTAAAACCTTTTTTGTTGTTGTTATTATTATTATTATTATTATTATTATTATTATTATTATTATTATTATTATTAAGGACTAGTTTAAACGTTGTTTCCGACTGATTCGAGCCAAATTCTTAGTGGTAGTCCTGATCAAATCTGTTGCCTTTTTTCTGGGACACCCGGTAAACGAGCTGCAGGGTGTGCCTGCAAATTTTTGATTATATTTTATGCTCATGATATCTATTTTGCTTTGATGCATTCAGTGCCAATCTTTTGATAACACTGAGTTAATTCTACAGTACTCTCGAGTACCGAATAATCGTCCCCCCGCTTATTAATTTTTTAAAAATTTTCCAACCCCCCCGCTCTTATTCCAACCCCCCTTTTATTAATTTTTGGAAAAATGAAATGATAGTAAACATATTTTCTGAATAAACACAAAAAACGTCTTAAAAAGTGCATTCAACAGAACCAGGGTTCAAAAATAAATGTATCAGTAACATCACTGTTCACATAAATATGTAAAAGATACTTGTTCACTAAGAAAACGACTATTTTCTATTTCTCCAACACGCCCCCCCCCCGATTATTCCAACCCCCCCGATTATTGTTATATCGAGCCATTTCCAACCCCCCCCCCCGATTATTCTCACCCCCCCGTTTATTCGGTACTCGAGAGTATGTAGACATAATTCTTTTCAAGGGAAAGGAAGGAAGCTTCTCCAGTTTTTCAATTGTGTTCAAAACATTTTGTCTGGAGTTTTTGTTGGAAGCCCTCCTATCACAAGAATTTCAATTTTACTTCATCTCCAAAATTATTTTTGACTCAGAAGTTCACTTTTCATTTACTGATCAAAGTTACCTCAGCTGCAGGATGACTTTGATTGATTGTTTATGGATGCAAAGAAGTAGAGAAAATTGCATCAAAGATATCGTTTCCTTTTTGCATATGAAATGTCTGATGCATAATGTTAACTTGAAGAAAATATTATTTCAGTGAACAACCTGAGTCAAAGGATAAAGTCTCATAGACTGACGACGTGATTCCTTCTATAGCTTGACGTTTTTTACATCAAGATAAAAAAACTACAAGTTTTATGCCCTACATTACACTGTGCCATTCATATGCCCCATTCACTGCAAGTTAAACCAGCTTAAACAAAACTAGGTTTTCGAATAAGGCTCTCTGATTGATCAGTTCAACAAATCCAGTCATTTAATTGGTTAAAATTTAAACTGGTTTAGATAAAGCTGGTTGAACTGTGTCAGTGTGAATGCAGTAATAGTGAAAAGAGACGTAAAGTCACTGGGTCTTTGCTATGATAGTTCAACGTCTTTAATCTTATGTTTTTATTTAAGGCACGTGGATTGACCATTTTAAGAAAGTAGCGATCTGTTTGATCCTGCCATAAACGCGGTGGACTCAGCCTAAGTCAGTACCTGTTTTGAAGCTATCTTGTTATAAGTCTCAGTTTGAAGCCGTAAAAATCATCCAATTCAATGCAAAGAACTGAGACTCATGTAATCAGTTTAGAATTCTCATAGGTTTATCAATAGCCTGTTGCATTTGATAATCAGATGTATCCCTAAAGAAGGCAAAGGCAATGTGATAATAGAATTATAACTAAACACTCCATAAGATATTGTCTTTAATGCCAAAAAGATTGTCCATGAAAGGTTAATGTTGTCCACAATAGTTAAAAATACTCTTACAACAACTAATGCCCACGCTGCGTCACTTTAGTACAAGCAAGAAACGTAACAGAACAGAAAATTCAGAAAGACATAGGCAAGGCATGCAGTCACTTTTGATAAGAAACTTCCTTTGACAATCTCAGATCGCTAATGAATTGAGAAACTCCATTACTGCGTAATTGAGAAACTGTTAATTTTAAAAATGAAGTCGTTAAAATATTTTTTCTTTATTTTCACTGTTTCCCGAATAACATTAGGAAGGTACCACAGTTATGTCTAAACATTTGAACTGGTGCTGAAAACTTTGTTTTCAAATGTTCACGAGGCCACAGGCAGCGAAAAATGCTCTCGCATTCAGGAAGTCCAAATTCCTTGTTTGATTCTAGGAAATACTTAAAGAGATTTTGGCCCAGTTTAACCTACCTGCTTAATCTGCAGTAAGAGAACACTGGCTACCTAGGACGACTTCCTGCGAGGGCTTTCTTGTGAAAGCCTACATGGTAAACAAATCCGCAATCAAAGCGTCAAAGTCATTTACACATCAATCAGATCGATAAACTCCAAACAATGAAATCGTGAAATATATCTAGCAATTCAAGAAAGGACGTCTTGTGAAGACCCAAACAAACGCTTGTTTGTTGGTCAGTAATTATCAGTTGTTAAGAAATAGATTGTCATTGAACACCGGATGTCATGAAAAATAAGATCAAAGCCTTAAATTGTTATATGTCATAGCAGAGGGATGGTGGGAAATTTTGCCGGCTCATCTTCATATTCACCTTTAAAACAGGTTTACTCTCCCACGTTGCAGACTGGCGAAAACCTTTGTAACAATTTTATTCTTTGAGAAGTTTTGGATGGATAATGGTAGAAAATTACTTTAGTTGAAACAGTTTCTGATATATTCTGGCAAAAATTGAACAGCTTTTTGCCGCACCATCATTGACAGTTCCGGTTTCCCTTGGCATCACAAGTGATCTTGCGTTGCTTGATCGAAGTTCTCTGGTAAAGTTTTTCTCTTCAAGTGTCAAGTATGTTGATCAGAACTCAAGTTCATCGCTTTAATTGTCGATTTTAGGAGGTTTAGTTTCCTTCTTTCTTTCATAGGTAGCCATTCCAATCTCAAAATTGATGCAGCAAATTGTATTTTCTGCAAGCGTTCCTGCTTTGCAGCAGTAAAAAGAGTATAGACTTGGTCTCCGCAGTCAATTGTGACTCTGCCAGCTGCTTTCGTAGATTGAAGGACAGAGGCATTTTTAGGTTTTCTGTGTTCTTTTAACAGAGCGCACCACTTAGCTCAGGTCATTCACTTCAAGTTTCTTCCTTCTCGGAGTTATTAACAATCAGCATCGTAAACTGATCAAGGTCATGTGACGTTTTCTTGGGTCACCCTGTAAAACTTTGTTTCATAAGTCTTGAAACAAGTGCACTGTTCTTCCATATGACATGGCGAAAAATTCAAACACTTGGAAGAACATTAAATGCTGCTAAGCTAGTTTCTTATTATTCCATAAATTATCGACAAAGGCGTCACAGCTCACACCTCTTTTATCTCTTTACTTCATTCTTCAATCAACAATAAGCTAGCGAGCTATCAAACGGACGGTCATTATTTATTCAGAGTTATGTCATAGACAACCTGTTCATGTCTTGAAGTTGATTGAATGCGGCACCTGGTATTGCTTTCCGGTTTAAGTCTAGCTGCAGTCTTTATTTTGTCTTGATTGCTCAATCATTGTAAAGATGTCCGGCCTAGCCATCAACTCGAAGGACGGTCTTGATGAATTTAAGGTATGATTAATTTGATTATGATTTGACAGAATTTATGATTAATGAGCAGGTAACAACTTTAATGCGCACGGCGTTAGCTGACCGTCCGAACAAGAACAACAACACCAGTTAATATATGTTACTTACAAGAATGATATTATAGCAACCACCTAGTATAATAGTCGTCTGGAAGCAACGTAACAGAAATGTTTCCAACACACTAAGACTGTCCAAACTTTGTTATCATCAGAATCTGACTAACTTCTCATAGTATCTAACTTTATGTTTAGATATTTACTGTTTTATATGCTGCAATATGGAATCGAATATTTATGGGATAGTTATCTCATGGTAATTATGAGCCTAAATAAATCGAAGAAGAAAAGGACACGATACAAATGTCGCTCGTCGGATCCAAGGATGCTTGCAGTGATAAAACGTGAATAAGTTTGAAAGCAGGAACACCGCAATGCGACGAAGAACAACAGCAAATATGTGCGAACTTAAGAAATATATATATTATTATGAGCCTGTTCTTTTCAACAGTCATTAGTTGTGTGTGTATCCATAGACTTTGGTTTTTTTTTGACTTCAACGATGGATGAATACTGTTTTTTTAAGGATATTTTAGCTTGAGAGGAACCCCTGTAGTAGAGCGGGAAGTGGAACTCTCTTCATGTGTTCCCTTACAAAAGACGTAGAAATTATAGGAAAGTTAAAAGCATCAAAAGATGGAGACATTTTCCTTCAGCAATTAAGAGCTTTGCTAACAAACCTTGTGAGTTAGATTTGGCAGATGATATTTTTGCATCATTTACAAATAAATAGCAAACTTAGTTCTCACTTGTCAGTTTTAGTTTCAGGTTCATTTGATCATCTAACTATACAGTAAAAACCCGCGTATAAGAACCTGCAATTTTGCAAGTCAGCCTGATTAGGTTCTTATGTATTTAGTATTTAGTAGGAAATAAGGCTGTTCAGGTTCTTAAATTGGTTCTTATTTCATTCAGGGCTTCCAGGTATTTATTTTGTTCAGATTGAGACTTCAAGCCCATTATCCACTGTCAGTTGAGAGACACCTGTGTTCATGAGGCTTTATCAAAACATTAGTTCATGGAAGAATCAGAAATTTTACAGAATGCAAGGAAAAGCTTTCAAAGCATCTTTAGAGCTCTTTGCAATTTGCACACATCACAGAATCAGTATGTATAAGCTCTATGACAAAGCAACTAGAGTTTTGATTTAGTTTGATGATCTCCACGAATAAGAACCTATTTCAAATTTCAGGCTGAATGGGTTCTTATATATTGGGGGTCTAATGTCAGAATTTTGAGCCTGTAGGTTCTTAATTACTAGGTTCTTATACGCGGGTTTTTACTGTACTACATAGACAGGCAGAAACTGCGTAAAATGATGTCATCGACCAATCTGAGACAAGGAAGTTTTTGGACAGATAAGCTTTTGTAAATGGTAAATCAAGAGTTCAAGGCCATGGGAAGAAAATATCAAGTGTTCCCTAATTTTGGGATCTGTTGCAGGGAGCCAAGGGGGCGCAAAGTTGCGAGTTTTCGCGCCTGCGTGCGCAGTTTCTGTTCTGTCTACTACATACAATACTACACGATTACTTTACAAATAAATAAAATACCAAATTAACTGCACAATTTTCACAGTGATAGTACCGAAGAGAACGATTATATGAATAGTTACTCGTCTCACAGTCTAGGGGGTTTGCTGTCATCGGTTTTGTAAGTTATTTGGTGCTTTGAGTTAGTATTCTGCAACTGGAATTTATTTATTGTTGTCTGTCGCCCATTATTTTTTCTACTACTGTTTTTGGCTTTAGAAGTTTCATTTGGTTTTCTCTGATCATGGTTAATAGTTCTGATACCGCCGAGAGGTATGACATTGGATAACCTTCTTTTACCTCGATCTTAGAGCTTTTTGTCATTACAAGTTAACCTGGGGGTCTCTGGTTTCAGAAGTGGCATATTTTTCATCTTTGAGAGCTTGCCACACAATGAATTTTCAACTGATTTGAAGACTCTGGTCTCTAAAATTATTTGAAAATCATAGGGACAGGGTTATTTTTCCATGAGCCAGTTCATCTTATCGTTATTTTTCAATATTTAATCAAACGTGGAACAATTGGTTGAGACACCCTGTATATTGCTGTCCCAGATTTCGATGTTTTAGTTTTATCAAACGTCAACTTTATTTGTCAAATATCGCTTTTCTCGGATTTCTCGCAAACAGATTCGTTGTCACTGGAATCAACGTAAGTCTGTCGAGAAAACTAACGAATAGATTTTCTGCCGATTTACGGCTTTGAGAGGATAATCAGATGCATGAGCATTTGCTTAGTTCGTACACAACCCCCCCGGGGGGGGGGTACATAACATGTTGAGGGTACGGGTATGTGCCGCCCATATGGGTGGGTTTTTGGGCCCCAAATTCTCTAAACAAGGGTCCCTTTTTCGGCAGATTTTCCTTAAACAAGGGTGGGCTATCCAGAAATTGGCGAAAAATAGCAAAAAATGGGTGGTTTTCCGCCAAATTTCATCATAAAAGTGGGTATGTCCACAAGTTTCGGTAATTAGAAGAGGGTACCTTTCTGAAAACCGGGCGGCAGACCCCCGTCCATCCGCAAGTCATGTACCCCCCCCCCGGGACACAACCTTAGCATGATCTTTACAAGTTCAAAACTGTTGCTTTTCTATTATTTCAATGTATTCTTGCGTTGATAAAAAAATAGCTGTTTTTGTCTGTTTTAAGTTCATTGTGTACGGAATTTGATCGATGGTTTTCGATTGATTTAGGCTCACCAGAAATGAACGAAGCGTTGCCTAGGATTATTTGGGGTCTTTTCTATAGATTGCAACATCGATCTTTGAAACGGGCTTGTTTTAGAATAAGATTTTTTGGTGCACCTGTTAATAGCAGCACGTGAGTGTTTTCTTGGTAAATTGTGGCATAGCGAATCTTTAGATTGAAGCATTCCTGTGATAAGAGTAGGTCTACATTCCATCCCTAAATTTTATGGATAATCGCATTTTTTGACACTGAACTATGACCATTTTTTTGTCCATAAATTTACCCCAAATCGTCCATAAATCGTCCATAAATTGTCCACAAATCGTCCATAAATCGTCCACAGATTTTATGTTCATTTGTCCATAAAGCTTTAAGAACTTGACCCTTGTCATGCAGGAATCGTCCATAAATTGTCCCTAAATTCTCCCTAAATATAAGAATGGATCCCTAAAGTTTCGTGTTTCAAGCCCTAAATTTTAGGACAAAATATCTCTGCTGGATATGTTTTTTAGGGCTGTTGTCACTAAATATTAGTGACATTAATGCCAAATGAGAATTCATTTTAATGACATCGTCCACAAAGTTTAGTACATGGACACTAAATAATCAATGATGCTGTCACTAAATTTCAAGGACATTGACCCTAGATTTTAGGACCAATCAGTGACGTCCACAAAAAGATTTTGGATGTCGCTCTTCCTAAAATTGTCCACTGGACAACCCTTGATCCCTCCACGTGTAAAAAGGAACCAAGACAAGAAGAATTCACCATTTTGTAAAGATCAAACTTTTTCCAGGCATGAAACTGAGAAATGCAAACCATCTACATTAAAACATAATACACAAAAACTTTATCTGTATTTCCAGTAAAAAGTACCCGTCGAATCAAACTGTTGATGTGGCCTGTAATAGGATCTTTGTCTGCCTGATCATTTTTCGCCAAGAAGAAGGAATCTGCAGCAAAGATACATGGAATCCTTAGTAATACAAGTAGCCTTGAATTGGCTGTCACTTTCTGCTTTGCTTCATAGCAGTCATACTGCAAGCATTTGAATTTGCAACATTAAAGCTCTGGTGGATCACAAAGATCCCTCAGTAAGACTTTGTTTCGTTTAAGTGATATCAAATGTTAAAGTAATCAGCAGTCGCAAAAGTTAATGTTATGTAGTTCAAAATAGTTTTAACGTCCATTCAATATGTTATCTTTCTTCAATGAAATGTCAGTTTTGTGTGAAAGGTGACTTAGCTTTCCTTTTGCCACACTCCCTCCAAAACATCGCATGGTGGCAACGGATTTGCATTATGGTGCACATTGAAAACAGTTTATGCCATGTTCAGAATTTTCAAAGCAGGTGCTGGTAGCTTGCTTTCGACATGACGCACTGTCCAGATCTTTCATCCTGCCTTCACCTTCTTTTGTGACATCTTGAACCACATAGGCAACCCATCTCATCTCTTATTTCTTTCTGAATGATGCAGTTTAACAATGCATTCAGTATCATTATCTGTGAAAATAAAAGGGATAGGTTCATGACGAAGAAAAGTACACAGTTTATCAGCAACTGCATAGCTACAGTCAAGTCGAACTTCAATCGAAGACATAATCAAAATGTATAACTGTCGTGGCCCAGCAGGTAATGCAAGGAATTAAAGTTTTTCCAAGAATTTTTTAAGAAAAGAAAATTTCTGTTTTAGACTTATGCCACTCTTGAACCCGGAACAGATGGGGAGAAGGATTGGGAAAAACAGAGTGGATGGAATATGTCTATATCCTAATAAAGGGATGGTCTGTGATTTAGTCTATTTTTACATGGAAAAATTTGTGACACAAGTCACGTCATTAGAATAGACCACTTTCACAATGACGTCATCAATTCTTTTGAAATGCTCCCAGGAAGATCACTTGTCCCGACATCATGTGGACCTAAATCTCAAAAGCGCGTATTGCTCTCAGCCACACATGAAATAGTTTTGTACGTGTAGTTGCAACATAATGATGTGGTTTAGATTTCTTGCTGAACAGGAAGTCACTTCTTTTACCTCCAATTGGATTATAGACCTTTTAGCTATTCTGAAAAAGAATCTCAATCGAACGATACTTTGCTACATTTTGTAGAATTTTCGAATGTGCACAATAGTGATAAAAGCTCCAACGCCACTCGATCGAATTTCGTGTATATACAAAAATAACGACCGATCCAGGCTCTTTTGCAGAATAGCTAAAAGGTCTATTGTGAAATAGTTCTATTGGTTAATTTTTACCAAAATGCCATTCCAAAATTGATATTTACAATAAAGTAATACTTTCCAAAAATATGCTGACCAATCAGACAGAAGCACTGCATCAAGTATTTTGACCTATCATCTGAAGGAGACGTGCCATTTTGCCCCAAAGATAGGTACCCATAGTTCTGTAGCATCTGAAGGAATTTAGGGTCACAATTCCGCAGGTCAAATAATAATTTAGACCATAACTCCGGAAATTATGAAGGATTTTCTGAAAAGGATACCCACAATTCCGTCAGAATGTCTGAAAGTACTGATACCCATCATTCTGTAACGATTTGAAAAGGTGCCTTTAAAGATGAGACGTCCCCGCACCAAACAAGTACCAAGGTACCCCCCTCCCTTGGCTAAATGTCTCGAATCCTACTTGTTCTGTAGGACTGTGTAATGTTACTGAATCTAGTCAGATAAAGGTAGTTTTCAAAGGGAGATAAAAGGAAAGAAGCTCCCTCCATGAATAGCACCCAGCCTGAAGAAAGCCCATATGAATTACGGGGCTAGTCTGCACTTTAGCGGACCAGCTTTCAAAATCGGCACACTATGTGTCATGGTGTAAGGGTTAGGGTCAGAGTTAAGCTTTGGAAATGGGGATTAGGGTTAGTTAGGGTTAGTTTAGGGTTAGTTAGGGTTAGTTTAGGGTTAGGGTTAGGGTTAGTTTAGGGTTAGGGTTAGTTAGGATAAGTTAGGGTTAAGTTAGGGTTAGTAGGGTTAGGTTAGAGTTAGTTCCTGAGAGATATGACATAAAGCTGGTCCGCTAAAGTGCAGTCGTCCCAATTACAGGTAACAATCATTAAACGATCTAGTTACCTGCGCAGAGATTCGTGAAGAACCTGGGGTTGAATAATTCATTGCGCCAAGATTGTGCCTAACATGAATTGGCTTTGGTTGCTTTGTTCACTTGTAATGAGGCGGCCATCCAGTTGCGAGGGATCTTGATGATTTTCAAGCCTTGAATTTCATGAAATCAGCCTTGAAAGTTGTCGTTACCTGTCCAAGATTGCGAAGAATGTGGTGCTGAACAATCAATTGGGACTCGCATGAATTGGCTTGCAGCTCAGCAAGGGTGACGAGGACAGTTGGGAGAGCTCTTTATCTTTTTCGCCAAACCTTGAACTTTACCGTTCATGTTTGTTGTGGTTGTTTGCATCTTCCATGAAACATTAGCCATGTAAATCATTTACAGAAGTTAGTGTAGTAGTCAGTGGTCGAAGACGACATGTTGCAGTTGTTTTACAATTTTCGTGAATGTTTTTCAAAAACAGACAACATCAATGATGAAGCAAGTTAGTTGGCAAACCGTTGACAAACAATTTTCAAATCATGATACGACATTTCGAAATCGATATTCTATGATTCGAACACAACGCATTGTGAGTTTAACTCTACTTCAGATCTGTTTAGTGGCAAGTAATTTCGGGACGATTTATGGACAAATTTCTGTAAAGCACTTATGATTTTATAGACGATTCTATGAATATGATTTTATGGACGAAAAATTTCGGGATCATTTCGGGACAATTTAGGGAAGAAGGTCATTTGGATTTAGGGACGATTTTGGGATAAGGTGGAAGGGTGACCCTAAATAAGTAACAACATCGATTGTCCATAAATTTTACGGACAAATTAGGGACAATTTAGTGTTAATGTAGGGACAAAAATGATTTAGGGTCATTGTCACGAACATTTATGGACGATTTGTTTTGCTGTGATGTGAAAGTTTTTCAATCTTTCTATGAAATGAGACAGGCAGGTAGATGACACACCTGCCTGACGATGTGAGCTCGAAACATTGTCTGTTATCACTATTCTAGTATATAGTCATATTTTTAACGAATTACTTTCTGAGGGCCTGTTGATACAGTAAAAACCCGCACATAAGAACCTATCATTTTGAATTCAGCCTGTTTAGGCTCTTATGCTATGAGGTACATTCCGTAATCAGGGTGTAGGTTCTTAACGTAAGGTTCAAAACAAATGCCAGAAAACAAAGGATAGTTGAAGGTGAACATGATGGCAACATGGCTAGCAACGCAAAGCTCTGCTGTAAAAAACATAGTCCGTTAGTCCTGAATTTTCTCATCTCCTGACCCATCCACAGTCCTGGCAACCAGTTTTTTCTAAGAGCTTGGTGAAGAATTCCTTGTCTTCCCTTAGGTCCTGCCATGATTCCATTTAGTCATAAAAACTCTTCTCATCCTAGCTGAATTTATTTCCCAATGAATAAAAGAATGAAATTTTATACCCTTTATTAAGAACCTGGTTAAAATATCAGGCTGAAATGGTTCTTATTTATCCGGTACAAAATATACCATTTCAGGCTGTAGGTTCTTAATAAATGAAGGTTCTTATCTGCGGGTTTTTACTGTATGAGGAAAACACCTCATCTGTCGTACATGAGGCTGGCAGGGCATGGAAAGGTAGACACCGAAGTTATGTTTCAGTATATATGCTTCTGCCTATGGAAATCTGTATCCTTTTGCAGAGGAGGTATCTAAGTACTTTCTTTTTTCCTCCGATCTCTTACAGTAGCTCCTTCGTAGTCGTAAATAATTTTTGCCTCCGCAAAGGAACAAAGCGTTAGCAATGAAGCACAACTGCGGTGAAAAGCAACCCATGGTCAGGTGAGGTAATTTACGCCACTGTTTGTCTGAGACTTTTTACTTCACCTGTCAGTCGTGCGGCTGTGCTGGTCTTTTTCAGTTTGTATGCTTTGTTAGTGAAATGAAAGTATTAGATGGTTCCAGTTTATTTAATGAATATTGTGCAGCAGTGTTTTTAGGACAGTGGATGTCATTTTTGACTCTTTGCTGTACGCCAGAAAGCTTCATGTTTCTTGATACCTTTATCGCTTCTTCTGTGTTGATCTTTTTCAGTCGTTGTATATCATTGTCATAATCCTTCAAAGCCATATTAATTCATTGGATTGAGAACATCTGGCAGTAAGCTCTCTTTGGATTATCTGCCATTTCATAGCATGTATGGAGCCTCGACTTTCAGGAGGATATGAGGTCGCGCGCTGGCTACCATTTCGTGCTTAGGTATGCAGAGAGATCCTTAGGGCATCTACTGTTGATTTTGCATAATGGGCTGCTCTTTTTTTCCGAGTTGAATGTTGAATACAGAATTGCTAGAGGTGCAGCAATTGATTTGACATACAGTATAACAAACTTTGTGAAGCTGTGGGAAGATTTGGTGTAAAAAGGTTTCTCCGTTGTTTTGAATTTTGTCAAATTTTTCTTCTAAACGGGATGGGTAACAGAAAAGTGAACAATTCTGTAATCTCAATGGATTTAGGTTCGTGTTTGCTACATTTATTTCCATGGATGGGGTGCCTCCTAGTAGACTTACGACGTGATTCCTTGTACTTTAAATTCTCGAATAAGCGCCCGGGCGCTTATTGATTGTTTGAGCCTCAAAGAGGGGGGGGGGCGCTTTTTCAAGCGAGAGATCGACCAAATTGTTATCCTAAAACGCGCGGTCAATGTGATGCTGAAAATTCTAAGAGATAGGTTCGGAATATCTGTCTTGTTTGGTAATTGTGGTTGCTTTTTTATGGGAGGATGAAGGCATCAATCGTGCTTCAATCAGTTGCAGAAGTTTTGTTTGGAAACCTATGCTCAGCTTAAGCGAGTTTCTGTTAAAACCGCAACATGCTTGTGACGTTTGGTAGAATTTGATAGATATTCTTGTAATGCCATTTAGACGATGAGAATTGTTAGCATTATGTAAAAAGATTCCATTGAGTGCATTTAAGTTGTCTTTCGACCCAACTGAAAATGTATACAAGGACAAAGTAACATTTATCTGTAGGCTGTAGTACTAAAGTTTCACTTCAGCATTGAGTAGCAGTTACATTGTAGCCAGAAGCAGTGTAGTTTGATAGGTGCCACTTAGTTTTTTGTCCACTTGTCTTAATTTAGAAAACTAATTTGTCGCTCCTGGTATTCTCATTATGCTTCCGCTCTCTTTTTACTTTACAGTGCCATTAATATTTCCCTTTGTGTCGAGCGCTTCGCTTCCTTATCTTTGTGATCTACAACATCTGCTTTTTAGGCAGATAAATTCATCCAGTGTGATCACTCTTGAAAAGATAGAGAGTTTTTGACCATGATTATCAAATAATAGCATGCGCAAAAGAAACACTTTTCTCACCAGATTTGATTTTTTATCAACGTTTTTTTGAATGTCTTCTGAACCACCTGCGCATCGTGTTTCGCGGTGTAATGTTTTATCAAAGGGGAAACACAGTGCACTGCGAAGCACTATGTGCAGGCATTTAAGGAGACACTCAAAACAACACATTAGCTAATGGTGCAGTCGAACGCATAACAGACAAAATAATGACGGTCCAGGCATATTTACGTTGGAATGGAATGGATCTTGGTAGGCTTGTGGGTCTAGTGTTCATTGACCTTAAAAAGGCGTTTGACACTGTAGATCATAACATTCTCTGCAAAAAAGCTTGAGCTCTACGGTTTACAGCAACGTGAACTGTCTTGGTTTAAATCCTACCTTTCCAACTGGAAACAGTTTAGTAGGGTTAATGCTGTAGATTCGAGAATAGGGGACATAGAAGTTGGTGTTCCACAAGGTTCATGTCTTTGCCCTGTTATCTTTCTCATCTACACCAACGATCTCCCACAAGCTGTCCAAGATTCTACCGTGTCCATGGATGCTGATGACACCAGTTTGTGCTACCAGTCTCACGATTTGACTCTGCTAAACGAGGCTATTAATGGTGACCTTAGGAAACTGGACACGTGGCTACAAGGCAATAAGCTTTCTTTGAATGTTGCGAAAACTCATTCTATGCTTGTTTCTACCAAGCAGAAACACAACATTCTCAAAAGTAAAGACTTGGTTCTGAAAATTCGCGATAATGAGCTTCATTTAGTCAAAAAACAAAATATCTTGGTGTGCAAATCAACTGCTCCTTGGATTGGAAAGAACAAATCAAGGCAGTCTCTAGCAAGGTCTCGAGGGCAGTTGGCTTCTCAAGGCATGCCAAGTCTTTTCTCCCGAAAGAGACCTTGCAAACTCTGTACACAGGTATCGTGGAGCCCCACTTTAGATACTGCTGTTCGTCTGGGGCTGCGCCGGTTTAACTGAAATTAATCAGTTGCAAAAACTTCAAAACCGTGATGCTAGGATTATAACGAATAGCAACTTTGATGCCCCAAGCGGGCCTGTTATTAAAGGACTGCGATGGAAGACCGTTGAGGAACTTGCTGCTGGTGGATGTAAGACAATGGTCTTCAAGTCCCTAAATGGGCTGGCTCCACAATACCTGTGTGACCTTTTCACCCGAAATTCGTCCTGTTCATCATATAGCCTTCGTAATACGGGGACCGACCTGAGGTTACCGATGAAAAGGTCAGCAAATGGCCAGAGATGTTTCTCTTATAGAGGTGCAAAACTATGGAATAGCCTGTCCGCCGAGTCAAAGCATAGGCAACCTCTCTGTATAGTTTCAAGAAAACTATACAGAAACTGTTTTCTTTCGTTTTGATTGTAAATTTTTGAACATTATCGTAAATAGGTTTTGGATATTGTAAGTAAGGTTTTATAGTTTAATTTGATTAATAGCTTTTTACTTTTTATCTTAGATTGTAATTAATGTTGTTATTTGAAAATCAACTTGTTGAAGGGCAACCCTCCTTAAAAGAATTGAATATGAAATATGAAAAGTAAATGTAAATATACGTGGCGATTAATGCTGCCAATGCTGTCCACATGACCTTTCTTCCTCAACAGTCAAAGGATTACACCACAAATGTTCCTCCCTAGTGTTTTCAATTTTACTTTGGCGCTTTGAAATCGGTCCCCATGAGCTTAAAATGCAAATGTTGGCATGAAGCCAGCATACGGAGATAGTAGGCTAAATATATTAACGAACAAACGTTTTTAACGTAGTTAAAAATTTCGGCGAAAAATAGTTGTAATAAATAGTATAATCTTCTAGCCCTGCAGCCAGACGATCAGGTGGACAGTGCTCGATTCGAGTTTGAACCCGAGTTTGAGCGTCAAGACAAGCGGTCGCGCAATCAATTAAATCTTCTCTACTTCTATGATCTTCAGCCCTTTGGCGCTGAAAGCCGTAGCCTGCGTGCAGCCTCAACAATCCTCCGCCGGGAAAATGTCGAGGCTGCGCGCAGGCTATAAAAGCTGCAAATTCACTTTCACATTCATTTTCGGAAAAGTTTAACGATTTCTGACTGAACTATTCTCTGCGACGTATGAGAGTAAGATCAACTTTTGGTGATATTTCAACGTACCTAAATGTTTTTGGGACACCAGATTACACATTTTAGTTCATATGCAGGGCGTTGCAAAAGACTCGATGTTTGTGTGGTTTGTCTTAACAGAGGTGACTTCCTTTTACATTACAAAAAGCAATAATTTCACCAGCCAAAACCCGGAATTTTCTTAATCATCCAGAGTATCTATGTTTTTATTTGTATGTGGCAAAAACCGAATCGAATTCATCTTGTGGAAATCTGTTTCATCAAGCAAATGATTATTTTTCAGACATCAACATCGCCAAGACCAACGCGTCGACAGGGTGGCTGGGCTGATGACTTCAAAGACAAAAAGAAAGGGTATGCAGTATTCCACTATTTATCTACATTTGCATTCGTTTAATTCGAAATTTTACAACCATCTGATAATCTAACTTTTGTTGCAGCGAAGACTATGAAGAACTTGGGTAAGAAATTTCAAATGATAACCGTTAGTTTTATCCTACGGAATATGCCGGATGAGCAAGAAAAAGTTCATCTTTTTTGAAAATTCATTGCACCTTAGTACCAAGGGTTCTGATAGATTCGACTAAATCGATTTTGGCTTGATAGCTGAGACATCGAAGCATTTTTGTAATTTTTCTTGCGCTTTATGAATGCAATATAGGTAGATTTGACTTAATGAAATTTCTGTGATGCGAAATGCCTGAAAAATTTCCAAAACACTTGATCAAAGTATAAAGAAGCCTCTTGCACATATGCACAAACATTTCACGTCTTTCAATGCCCACAAAAATCCTTCGGTCTGTCTGCTTTTAATTACAGTTTGAATCATTTAAATCTATAAAGTACTCTTAATGCTATGAATTTTCGAGAGTGAGAACTTTTCTGGGTCACCCCCTATAAGAGCTGATTTGTCTTTGAGTCGTATATCGCGCTGTATATCTCGCTGTATATGATATAGATCTTAAATGGCCTTTTCATAGTTGAGTCCATTTGATTTTCGACACGGTTGCACCATCGGTTGCAAAATCTACTTTTTGTAATTCTCAGAGAGTTGAGAATTTCGCAGCACTCATTACAGTCGGCCAGAATCATTTGCATTAAATTCAAACAATTTTGGATGCTGATATTGAAAACGTCCAAAAATTGCAGTGGCTGAACTTTTGTGGTTCAGAATGCAGATCGAGTTGTTTCTTTTGCAGCAGAAAGTCACAGAAATGCATTGTTACTGCTAAAGATGGATGTGCTGTTCACACTATGTTGCACAGAAATTGAATGAATAACGCATTTTCAACTAGATTATCACAGCAGTCATGTTGATTCATACTCTACGATATACAACATAGGTTCCAAATATTTGAATCGATGTAATAAGATGGGTGTAAAAGTCTATGGTCGATTTTCATTGATTGATGGCTTGAAAAGAAATATTAGTTATGTATCTATGATCTACCTTTGGGCTTGGGCTGTTCAGATAATTTGAATAGTTTTCGAAATTGCAGCATATTTTCTATTTCAAGTCATTTGAGGGCATGATATCATCAAATTTTGTAATCGTAAGCCAGAAATGTGACGGACTTTTGCTTGACCGCATATTGTAGACATCCATAAACTATGGCTTTCTTGAAAATTTTTTCAGGATTCGTGAAAAGTTCAGATACCGTAAAAGCTTTACAAAGGCCCCGGGGCCCTCTTTTAATTTTGGACACTCCAGAGGGGCGGGGTCGTATCAGAAAGGAGGCTCATTAGAGAGTATGGGGAGCTTTTTCAAATATTTGGATGAAAAGGATATATATGATAGCTTTATCCGTCTTTTACTCCATATTTGCTGATTCAACATACAATTTTACGCGTCAAATACATACATTTGACACAGTTTTATCCCAAACTATACCAAAATTAACATGCAAAGTTTTTTAAGCTAAATGAATTAAAATCTTTGGTAACTTCTGGAATTTTACATAAGTGGGGGGAGGCTTAATAGTGAGGGGGCTTATTCAAAATTTTGCTCAGGGGAGAGGGACTTATTAAAGAGGGACGCTTAATGGAGCTTTTGTAGTATTACAATTTTTTTAGCTGTTTTATTCTTCTTTAATCATTAGCAAAGAAGAGAAACGCTCTAATTCTGAAGATAGGGCTGGGTGGGGGAATGTGGGTCTACGGGGTAATGTTGGCCTACTGTGGCTTTTGCTAGTAATATCCTTCCTCATCAAATCAGATAAAGGCTGGCTGTTTTTATGGTAATATGTGCGTAATAAGCTGCCTTTTGACATAAAACTTTCATGTTAGATTTTTCTTAATTAATTTCAAAAGGTTATTTTACTGAACGCCCTACTGTGGAAGAATTTCGATGCCGAGAGAAACGTTCTTCTTTAATTTCAAAATCAAAATTAAAATTCAAAATTAATTTCAAAAGGTTATTTTACTGAACGCCCTACTGTGGAAGAATTTCGATGCCGAGAGAAACGTTCTTCTTCCACTGTTATTTTGGTTTTCTCGACCATTCAATAAACATGAGGTGGGAGTTTTGTCTTTTGAGAATGAAATGACGTTTATTTGAAAGTAATTGAGGCGATGGTTCTCGTTATATTAATTTTTTTACCAGGTGGGGTAAAGTGGGCCTATTGAGAATTCAGCCATAACTCAAATTCAACGAAGCTTTGAATTGCTTAAAATTTTCGCTTTTATTTTTATCATACCACGTTGTTTTGTGTGTAAACTGTGAAAAAGGCTTTGCTGTCACCGTCGTTGCTGTCTTAAAACCAGTAAATGAGAGTAAACAAATTGCAAAAATGTTTATTTGATCGTTACTGTCAAATTTGATCACTGCCTTCGAAGTCGGAATGATGGCGGATCACCACCACATGAGGATGGTAGTTTCATTTTTGTCGCAGAAACGGGATTGCATGCGATAAAAGGCAAAGATTGAGATTTATCGAATAGAAAATAGTTGGAAAATGTAACTCCGTTACCCTTTTCTTCAGTTACCCTCATTTATCCTGTCAAAATCTGATGTTATTCAAGTTTTGAAAAAAGACCCACTTTTCCCGCTCGTCGTGAAAAGTTGGCCTCTTTTAGTGATAGAATTAGAAACTTTTTGCAAGATATTTGACTTCCTTTATCAGAGCTGAGATTTTTTTGGCAGGAAACAAGAAGCATTGAATGTTAATTAAACAAAAAGTTTGAAAGTGTTTGTACATTATTGTCCTTTTACCAGCTACTTATTTTGAGATTTTGCTCAATTTAGACCCACATTATCCCACCCTATCCTGCTGAAGATTTCAAACAAGTCTAATGGTAGAAACATAGCGAAACAGCTATTGTTCCTTTCAGGTCATTCAGCTCAAAGAAATAGGTCATGGAATTTTACACTAACCCCGTTAAAGATTTGGAGCCTGTGCTGCGATTTTCATTCACTGGATTGCGTTGAAATTGCAAGCAGTATTTACACGGTTGGAATTTAAACTCCGGACCAATGCTGAAGGGAACCTGTTTAAAATCCTGTAATGACACACGGCCTGTAAACTTGTAACATTATTAATTATAGAGGAAGCAAAGCAAAATTCGAATAGGTCATGTTCCTATTTGTCGAAAATTGTTTGAAAAACATTTGAAATTCAACGAAAAAACGCCCAAAACGCTTTTTCCGAAAATAGTTTACCCGAAACACTTGCATCCTAGTGACCCTCAGTTTTCTCCAAGTTGTAAACAGAATGCGTTAAATCTAGGCGAATGCAAGGCTGCGTTTTCGTAAATCGAGTCTAATCGCCATTTTTATCAGTTGGTGAAATAATTATCTCTTCAAAAAATGCCATTCTGAGCAAGATATTTGATATGACCTCGAAAATTTTCAAAATCCTCATACAATATTTATTTTGACGGAGATATTTCGTCGTAAGTTGCACTGAAGGTGATTGTTTCTTGATACCAAAGAACGGTTTCAAACCTAATCGTTTGCTGAATTCAAAACGCTTTTCCATGAGAACTTTTCAATTACAGTGAGGCCCCGCATTTAAGAAACCACCTAAAAGAAACATTTTTATGCTGCTGAAAAATAATCAACCCCCCTACTTATAAGAAGCTCTTGATGCTCACACCCAATATAAAGTTTCTTGTAGTTTGATCGACTCTAGGTCATGGTCTGGTTCTCTGGGAGCATTCCACTTCATGCAGGGATCATAGAAATTTGCTACCAATATATCCCAGATTTGACATATCTTTGCCTACATTTCTATTGATGCTCTTTACAACCATTGATAACATACGCAGATGGCTAATATATCTAAGAATAACTACATTCTGTTGTAACCTATTTTTCAGGACTTTTCAGGAAAGAAAGAAGAAACGTAAGAAACTTTCATCCTAAGGAATGACAAGTTTCATAGGTGTAAGGACGTAAGAATCTTAGGTTAAGGTTCGAAACAGTGGTTTTTTAAATTCGAGACCTCACTGTAGTAATTTACTTCTTATCAGAAGGGTGTGTGTTTGTTCAACGCCATCAGTCTAGATTTTGGACTTGGTACAGCTTCCGCCAAAGAATTCTGACCCAGTGGAATTATTTTATTCGTATGGTATTCTGTGATGTTCATTTCGTAGTTGGCAAAATAACAATAACAACCCTCCGATAACAACTTAATTACAACATACCTTTGAAAATAAGAAGTCATACATAATTTAAAAGCCTATTTACAATTATACAATGTATACAATAAAAAGAAAAAGTTAACCCTATATTGATTTCTTAAAACCATTCAGGGAGGACTCGGTAGGAAGACTATTCCATAGTTTAGCTCCCCGGAAAGAAAAGAGTTTTTTTGCCCATTTGCTGAATTTATACCCGATGCCCAAAATGATATATCGTC
Source organism: Aurelia sp. 3 sensu Dawson et al. (2005) (assembly GCA_964020215.1). Taxonomy (NCBI): domain Eukaryota; kingdom Metazoa; phylum Cnidaria; class Scyphozoa; order Semaeostomeae; family Ulmaridae; genus Aurelia; species Aurelia sp. 3 sensu Dawson et al. (2005). The sequence continues at coordinate 16,351,237 of OZ026573.1, read as the reverse complement.
GTTTCCCGAAATTTAAATAGATAATCATAGACCTATTGTGAATGAACACCCATTCATTTTGCGGAAGGAAGGTTGGATTAGATGACAATTTTTTTCACTGAAATTAGTTGTTCAATTCCAGAAATATAAAGAGATTTCTTCGAAGGCTTGTTTTTAAACAATAATGCTATAGATAAATGATCAAAGTGCCAAATGTAGTGTAGATGTTCCAAAACACGACGTTTCGACGTTTCGACGTGTCAAGTGACTCGAAATCAATCGAGCTGAGCAAAGAGAAGACAAGATTTGACAGATAGGAGAGGATGCAAGATGCGGCATGACGTAACCTGAATAAGGAATAAGAAGAAATTAAGAATAGAATTGGTAAGCAATAGACCTTTTAGCTATTCTACAAAAGCGCCTAGATCGAACGATATTTTTATACATTTTTATACACGAGGCTCGATTGAGTGGCATTAGATCTTCGATCGCATTTGTGCACATTCGAAAATTCTACAAAATGTATTGAAGTATCGTTCGATCCAGATTCGTTTTCAGAATAGGTAAGAGGTCTATTTACTTATCTCCAATCATCTCTTTCTCAGGTCAGGTCAGGACACATTGTTGTTCCTGCTACTGGTAACACTGTAACCCAGTACAACCTGCCGCATGGACGGGTAGTCGGCGTCTAAACCGGCTCCCCTACTGGTCTTTCCAGTGAGGTGGGTGGCATGAAACCCATCAGGACGAAAAATAAGACCTGTCAAAGGGCGGATGAGCTCAACATGAGTCAAAGGCCATCATTCACGGCGGTACTGATTAGTCAACACGGCATCAGTTCTGGCACCAAGCAACGAGTCGTTCCTGCGGCCATCTCAGCCATGCTGAGTTGTCGATTAACAGGACTTCTCGCCAAGAGGGTATTGCATTGCGCTGAGCAGTACCGTCATCTTTAGCGCAGCCTAGCAATTCATGAGATGAGTGATAATGAGTCTTCAGATAATACTACTGCGCTCGAGGTAACCGACGCGCCACTCTCTATGGCAGTGGTGGAAAGTGAGAGAAGTCCATATGATAATGCTACCACATCCGGGGGAGCCGATGAATTTGCTACCGCATCCGGGGGAGCCGATGATCTTACTAATAATCAGAAAAGCAGAATTTCCAGAAAACACAGCATCTACTTAACATTGGAGCGTGGAATGTTAGAACGACAAATGACAGTGCCACTTCCATCAGACCAGAGCGTGCAACAGCCATCATATGCCGGGAACTCGAAAAAGCCAGCATAGACGTTTGTGCATTAAGTGAAGTAAGACGCCCAGGTTTTGGGAACATCAAAGAGAGAAGTTACACAATCTTCTGGAGTGGAGGTGATGACAAGACAGCGGGGGTGGGCTTTGCCATCTCCAACAAACTGAGCTGCATTAACCCAATTCCAGTTAACGACAGGCTTATGTCTGTTCGCATGCAACTTAAAGATAGCACTTATCTCACCATCATAAGTGTATATGCACCTAAAATGCAAAGAACTGAAGAAGAAACAGAAGCTTTCTATGAAAAGCTCATTGAATGTATTAGTAGAGCCAAAGGTGAATCTGTTATTGTCAGCGGAGATTTCAACGCTCGTGTGGGGAAAGACTGGAGGTCTTGGCCATCAGTTATAGGTAGACATGGAGTTGGAATGAACTCTAACGCTTTAATGTTGTTAGAATTCTGCACTTGCTTTCAGCTAATAATAATGGGCACCATGTTTCAACTCAAGAATCGTCTCAAGAATACTTGGCAACACTTACGCTCCAGACATTGGCACCAAATTGATCATGTATTAGCTAATGAAAAAGCAAAGCAGTTTATAAATATAAAGAAGATCAATCCTACTGTGGACTGTTTTACTGATCACAAGCTATTGATTTGTAAGTGCAATGTAAAGTTCTTGAGAAAGAAGAGAGGCTCTAAACTACCCAGTAAACCTGATACAACCTTAAACAGAGATAAAATAGAGATAATGGAAAGATTTTTGGAAGAGAAACTGCCAGATTGTGAAGAGTCATGGGATGATTTAAAGAATCTTCTGCAATGCACAGCAAAACATGTCTTCGGGAAGAAGAAAAGGAAAGAAAACGATTGATTTGATGACCAGGACGAAGAGATTCAGAAACTTTTGAAAGATAAGAAAAGTTGTGGCAATAACATAGTTCTTAGAGACGCAATAAGAAAGTTGAAAAACGATTGGTTCCAGCAAAAAGCACAAGAAGCTGAGAGATACTCACAAGAAAAGAACCATAGAGAACTCTATAAAACGCTTAATGCTGTGTATGGTCATAAACCCAAAGCTTTACATCCGGTTAGAGATAAAAGGGGCGAGCTTCTTTCAGCACCCGATCAGATCAAGGACAGATGAGTTGAACACTCTAATGAATTACTTAATCGGCCAACAGTCGTTGATTTTGACATACTTGACGACATAGAGCAACTACCAATCATGGAGCATTTTGATAATCTGATCACAATGGAAGAGTTGAATACAGCACTAAAGAACACAAAACTAAAGAAAAGTCCAGGACCAGACGGGTTACTGCCGGAGGTCTTCGTCCATGGAGGAAATGATCTCAGATCTATACTTTTAAAGATTTTTAATACATTTTGGGTAACGGAGAGCGTACCTTCTGATATGATCGGTGCAAATATTTTCATCTTATTTAAGAAAGGTGATCGAAGCCAATATGGAAACTACCGCGGAATTTCCTTGCTAAGTGTCGCAGGGAAAATCTTTTCTGACATCATACTACAACGTCTCAAGTCTCTAGCATATATATACTATCCAGAGTCCCAATCAGGTTATAGAGATGGTAGAAGTACGATTGATGGAATCTTCACATTACGACAGATTATGGAGAAATGCAGAGAACAACAAAGGGACTTGCATATTGCCTTTATTGACTTTTCCAAGGCCTTTGATTGTGTGAATCGTGAGCTCCTCTTCAAAATCTTAGGTAAGCTTGGATGTCCATCAAAATTTGTCAGTATCATCGAAAGTCTTTACTCCGACGTGCATGCTAGATTAATTATAGATGGAGAACTATCGAAGCCAATTGAATATAACAGTGGCGTAAAACAAGGTTGTAAGCTTTCTCCTACCCTTCTTGGAATCTATGCAGCTGCTCTTCTCCAGCTAGCATTCAGAAATACCAATAACGTATCCAGCATCAAGGTACGCTTCAGGTGTGATGGTGATATCTTTGATCTTCGTAGATTAAAATCAAAACGAAAACACTCACCTTATTTATTAAAGAAGCCCAATATGCAGATGACATTGCTATCTTTTGTAACAGCGCAGAAGGTCTCCAACTTCTTCTGTCTGCTTACAATGCATTATCCAAAAAAATGGGCTTAAGTATCAACATAAAGAAAACTGAAACTATGAGCATTGGCACTTGTGCGGACTTTAACATCGATGGCAAAATGTTAGCTAAAGTGGATCGTTTTAAATACCTAGGCAGCTATATCACCAGAGACTGTAAAATGGATGAAGAGAGTAAGGCACGCATTCAGGCTGCCTCATGTGCTGTTGGTAGGCTAACGAACAGAGTGTTTGATTGTCGGGACCTTACAACTGAGACAAAACTTAAAGTGTACAATCAGTGTGTGATTCCGTTGTTAATGTATGGAAGTGAGACTTGGACACATTACCGAAAACAAGTTAGACAGCTTAGAACCATTCAGCAACGCCACCTACGACTTATCTTGAAAATCAAATGGGACGACTTTGTCACAAACGATGAAGTCCTTTGCCTCGCAAAGGCAGATGATATAGAACTTCTTCTTAACAAGAACAGATTGCGTTGGTTGGGTCATGTTGCTCGTATGCCAGAGACAAGAGCAGTTAAGGCTCTTCTTTACGGCGAGCTTGCAGAAGGGAAGAGAAAAGTAGGACGTCCTATGCTCAGATTCAAAGATACCATCAAAGATGTTCTCAAAAGAGGTGAAGTTCTTGATTCTTGGACTGAAAGCGTGGACAATCGACCTGAATGGCGCAAGTTGACCCATGAAGTGTGTACTGGAATAGATGAGAAGCGGAGAGTTAACAACGAACGGATGAGGGAGAAGAGACACCAAAGAAGATAGGAAAGATCCATGGTAGTCTTCTCGAAGTTTTTAGCTGCGTATTTTGGACTTAATTACTCTTCGTTGTTTTGTGTTATACTCGTATCGGGTCGTAGGCGTATATATATAATCATCTCTTTCCAACTCTCTGTTCTTGATTTCTTCCTATTCCTTATACAGGCTACGTCACGTCGCATCTTGCTTTCTCTCCTATCTGTCAAATCTTGTCTTCTCATTGCTCGGCTCGATTGATTTCGAGTCACTTGATAACGAGTATGCGCTCGAAACGTCGTCTGTTTGAGCATCTAAGCTAAATGTGTTACTTAAATCATTTATTTATAAACTCATCGTTTAATTACTATAGTACCACACGCAACAAACATATTTTTAGTGTTTTTTTTTTAACTTGGAAGTAGAACTAGGAATTATCATAAAATTTCATTTAATTTTATGTCCTAGAAAGACGAAATTGTTATTCATCAACTCTTTATTCATCAGCTTCTAAAGTACTGATGTGCTTTAACGTATGACTCATAGGCTGAACATCTTTAAATAGGTTGTTATAAAATTCAAAGGCCTATTTTTATGAATTTCATGGCGTGAAAGAAATTTTAGCTACTTTACCACTTTTGGACTTTCAGATATTATACCGGGTGACCCCAAAAATATCTTCATGAGCAAGATTATAGAGAGCTCCCTGGAATCAAAAACTATTGTCAAATGTTTTGTATCAAAGTTTAGTTCAGTTTCTTAGCTATCCTTTGAGATGCTGCATGGTCATTTCAAGCAATGATTACCATCCGAAAAATCAGATTCAATGAAAAATTCGAATGCCAGATTCCTCATTTTTAGTGAAATAATTGCCATCATTTTCCAGTCAATATTTTGTGAAAATTCATCGTAGCGATGGATTTGAATTCTTCTGGGGAAATTTTCTGTTTGCAAAATGATTAAAATCTGTTCCTCATTCAAATTTCTTGCTCCAAAGCAAATTTGTAAGTCAGTTTTTCACTTCCTCTTAAACATCCGCTGGAAAAAGAGAGGATAGTAGTCTTTACGTAGTCTTTATCTTGAACTGTAATTTTTGTAGCTTTTTCTTTTGTAACAGTGCAGTTTGTAAATCAACGTTACTTTGTATTGAGTACTGGCCCTGTATGAATATTATAAAATGAAATGAAATGAATCCCTAACTGTATGACAAATTTGAGTGAAATATGCACTGCAACTGATTTAGCGATTCTGCTACAAAATGATTGGTATTTCGTTGGAATTTGTTCATAATTATTCATTAATTATTCATAATTATTCATAATTATTCAACAAACGCCTGTACATCATTTTTGAATATGATTTATGTATTATCCTGTGAGATTGATTGGAATCTTTCAAGCAGTTTTAAATAAAGAAGTCTTCTCTCTGAATTTGTTAGTTATTGAATTTGCGGGGAAATTTAGACGTCTGCTAGTGGTCTAAACATCTTCTTTAAGATCTTTTGCATATCCCAAAAACTAGTTTGTTTTATGAAGCAGCATGTTCCAATCAGTATCCGCAACAAATTGTGTTCCAAAGAGCAAACCCAACCCACACGAAAGCAGTGTAGTTCTGCATAGGCCCACATTTATTGCAAAACTTTACAATCACAATCTCTCTTGTTCTATGTCTTTTTATGCTCGTTTAATCCAAATCTGTTAGGTGTTTAAGTAGCAGAATTCTCAAATCAACCAACTTGTCTGCATACCTCTACATGACTCTTGTTGTTAGCTCCCATTGTTGGACATTGTGCAACTCGGCTGAGTTGAACTCTGTTGAAAGCTTCTTGCCTTTGGTTTTCAATTTTTAATTTAAACCACTGGTAGGGCCCGTTATCAGCCTGAGGGGAATTTGGAGGGAAGCATTGCAAATATTAAGATGTTATATTTTGTAGGACAAGGGTTGGAATTAGGCTTTGTAGGGATTTGTTATAGGGTTGAATATGGTAAGTTGGAGCTAGTTAAGGTAAGTAAAGGTAAGTTAATGTTACATAGCGTGCTATATTTTCTATTCAAAATAACTGAGTGCGAGTTAGAAATAATAGCATGTTCTATATCATAAGATATGGTTAACATCAGTTTTTGAAGATTTGTTAGTGAGCTGAATAGGGTAAATTGGAGCTAGTTAAGGTAAGTAAAGGTAAGTTAATGTTACATAGCGTGCTATATTTTCTATTCAAAATAACTGAGTGCGAGTTAGAAATAATAGCATGTTCTATATCATAAGATATGGCTAACGTCAGTTTTTGAAGATTTGTTAGTGGGCTGAATAGGGTAAATTGGAGATAGTTAAGGTAAGTAAAGGTAAGTATTCAGGATAACAAAGGGTGAGTTCGAAATAATGGCGTGCTACTTATGACAGGTTATGGTCAAACTTAAATTTTGTAGGGACTTGTTGAGGGTTCGAAAGGGTAAATTGGAGCTACATAAGGCACATAAAATTAATCCTATGTTACTTAACGTAATATGGAGTTACTGACGGTAAATAAGGGGAGGGTAAGATTAGTAAGGGCCAATCTATTCCGTAAAGCATAGTGGTACAAAACATTCTCTTACAAAGCATCGTCATACATCTCCATTACATATGCTTGATGATGTTGAAGGATCCTTGCTTTATCGTGTGGACTGATGCGTTACATTCATGTTGGTAAGGAACTTGGCTCTATACTTCATAGCTCGGTTTTTTAACCCTGGGATGAATCTTAGAGCAAAGTTTCTTGCAGAGTTTCTTGATTTTAGATAGAACGAATTTTTCAGAGTTAATGAAGGACCACTTTTTGAAGCAAAAATTACAAAAAAGAAGTGAATGATGAGTAAAACGTTTGGGGTTTTGTATTACTTGGGCTCATGATGCACTTTTTGTTGTAAACACCATGCAAATCATAACCAAAAATTGAAGGGTTTCTTAACTTCGAACTGACCACTGATTGCGTCCAGAAGAGTTTCTTAATTTTCTGGAAGAGGTTACTTCATGGCTTCTTATGAAAATATTTTTATACAACCATGAACATGATAAAACATCTTTAACACATTCCTTGTATTTTTATGATATTTGCATGAACTTGTTTGATGGTGTATGACAACAAACTTACACCGCATTTGAAAAGTTTTCAGTGAAGAAAGCGATGATGGTTCATCGTGCGGTGGGAACCAACCTCGAGAGTTTGAACCAATTCGTATCCCATAAACTTAACTGATAACGTAAGTCCCTTGTACCTCTGTGGTAAACAAGGGATAATGGATACTCATAAAGAGATGACATCGAAAAAGATGACCTTTCCTAGGCCTATTCTTTGTTGTCACCTCGCAGAAACAAAACGCAGCAAAAGACCCATTCGGTACACAGTTAATGATGAAAAGGTAACATATGTAAGAAGTGTAAAATTTCAGTCCTCAAACCGTTAAAGTTGATGGCCACCACAAGTTCTTGTTGCGAAGGCCTTAATAGGGTCAAGTTTATCATTTCTATTAAGAAGAATCTTAAGTTGCGGATCTTTGTTGACCGAAGCGATATCATTCAGTTCTTCGAGCACAGAGGGACTCAAGTAATAAGTCTACCCATTTACTGCGTGTGGCGCTTAATGGATTTTATCGTGATCAGTATTATAGACATTATACATTTTAATGTGTTATTCAACTAGAATAAAATTCAGCAGTTCATGGTTCTAATTTTTGTGATATCCTTTATTTTAGAAAGAAGAAAGGCACTAGCGTAGAAGAGATGGAGTAAGTATTGCAGTAAAAAAGCATCCCTTTATCATACTCTCAGTAGTTTGACTCCACGTACCTTATTGACTTTCGAAAGTAAGCACCCGGTTTAATCCCACCTGTAGAAAAATGCCTTCTTTTTTGTTAGCATTTATTTTTTCTCAAATGGTGACATTCACAAGATCTAGCCCACAGCCTTCTATACTGGCGGCAGGAAACGTAATAGACCATTTCGATATCAGCAAAGGAGACTGGGGAGAGTGGTTTGTTCTGGTAAATGGCGGACACAAATCAGGTAAATGGTTGCCACAGAGCTTCTACGGAAAATAGATTTCTCTCCACACATCAATTCAACCGTGAAATCTAAAACTAACAGCCCCGTGGCAGCCATCTATCAGAGAACAGACCGCTCTCCGCATTCTCCTTTTTCGATTATCGAAATGGTCCATTGCAAGGCATTCACGGGCAAGCTAATGGTTGCGACCCAATGGCTAGGTGACCTTTGAATTTAAAAGTTGGATAAAAAGATCGTGGAGTCGACAATCATTTTTGACAGTAAGTAAACTCATGGCAGCTTAGTATAGGCACAAAATGTTTCAGACAGTTGACTTTGATTATTCAAATGTTTATTACTCCTTTTTTCAAATGAACGGCTTGAAAGTATGTTTGGTAATTCACTGTACTCCGACATAGATTTTTTATCGTCATTTTCTAAATTGCACCACCTTTTGTGCTTTTATAGGTGTTCTGGAAGTATGATGTCTTGGAAGTGTACTAATCTTCCCTCCATCGATTTAGATGCTGCCTTTCTTTTGATTTTCCTTGAAGCTTTACATCAATTGCTTGAATCAAATGAACTAGAAATTCTGTTTTCTTAAAAATGGTAACATTATGAAAAATTCTTGCATTTCAGTAAATTACCTGGAGTTTCTCTCATGCAATTCTTTTGAAGGGATAGTGTAATTTTCATTTGCACAATTTATTTTAAAGATTTGAACTATTTGAAGCCTGTGCTGTTAACTATCTGAAGCCTGTCCCCGAACCCTGTGCCGGGTAGCTTAACTTTGATCATGTCCCCGACGTTATTAAAACTAATGCCACAAAATAAAGAGAATTTTGGTCCACGTGATCCTGTGTCACATCATTACAATACCTAAGGTTCCAGAGAACAAAACGACTTTTTGAAGTTCCGAATAACGATCGGTTAAATGCAAAGGACTGGTCGGTCACAGAGTCTGTTTTGTTGGGTTATAGCAAATGCAAGATTTCACAACTAAGGAATGACCTTGAAGGACAAGTACGGGGTTGATAAAATCATTTTCAAAAAGCAGCCTTACCAACTGCTGAACACCAATCAAGAGTTCTTTCCAAGTTATGACGCGTCTCCAACTTTCATTTTTCTCCAACTCCAATTTTCATAAGTTAGGCCAAAATGTCTTCGCCATTTTTTATTTTGTATGAGTGCACAAATGCGCGATAAAAGAGGCTAGCAAGGTGTTTGGCATATCAACACATTTGGCAGCCTCGTTCAAGTCAACGTGAAGTGAGTTCATAGAAAATGACTTCATTTTGAGCTTTTCGCAGATTGAAATATGTAGTTAGATATGTAGTAAGTAAGATAAAAATTGGAAAAAGTACTACACGCGATTCACAACAGTGTAATCTTTTAAGGAATTGACAATTGTACAAACCACAGACTTGTTCGTTAAACTCAAAGCAAACCATTGAATGATAAACAAACAGTTAAGACCGTTAAAATGGTAAAAAAAACTGACCAACTTTTTCCTCAGGTCCAAAGAAAGCTGATGTGATATTCTCATCCCTTTTTCGACCACGTACTGTTGTTGAAGTTACCTAAACTTGATCTCCAAATCCGAGTTCAATTTTTATCGATAAATGAAAGGAAACATTTTTGATATTCGTTTATTAGATGACTGTCTACAACTTTCTACAAGATGCACGTTTTTGACTCGTCTTGTGGATTTGAAATATTTATCTTGAAGATGAAGCTAAGTTTTAAGTTGTAACTTCAATTTTGAATTGTATCACAGACAAAAAAATTTATTTATCAATCATTCTGTGTTTCAGTGAACGATTGCGTCCTGATGCAACAGTCAATTTGCAAGACCAAGATGACGGTGAGTTTATATAAACTGGATTTTCCAGAAAAAAGGTAACGGATTTGATCAGGACTAGCAATTAGAACTTCCCTTGAATCATTCAGAAATATTCTGAAACAAAACTAATCCTTGATTGTAAAGTTGAAGATAAATACCTTGTTTGTTAAGAATAGAGCATTTAGAGTTGTAAGTCCGAAATTTGCTTCAGCCGCCGAACCAGAGCTTTTGGGTTTTGGCCCAAACTGTTCATGCCCTGTGATGGTTGAATATCCTGAATCATATAGAAGTACAAGCAAGAAAATGCTTAGGAAAGAGTTTCAATAGAAATTCACACTGAACTTTACAATCAGAATCACGAATTTAGTCCCGAAAAGACACATCTCATCAATGAAATGATTCCCTTGAGTGTGAATATATTCTTCATTGCCGGAATAAAATGCATTTGGTATCATATCTGCGTTAGATTCATTACGACAAAAAGGCAGTCTCAAATAAACTGGGAACAAATGCCCAAGGGTAAGATCGTTACAAATGCCCACTCTTGCTTAAATTATTGGATAATTTATTAAATTCATTAAGATGGAAAAAAGATATTCCTAACCGACTATATTCATTCATATAATGTTGTCAATTTCGGTATTTTCATTTTTATTAGATTGTGTGCCTAAGCACGAGGGCTCTTGTTCAGAACTTCTATTCTATGTCTATGATTGAGGAGATTCCCATAAACAGTGCGTTTGTAGTTGAGGTCAAAAGCCAAAAGTTCTCATTTGGAGGTAGATACAAATATGGACTTTCAAGATTGATATTTCAACTCTTAATGCTCCAATGTGCATAAACAATGTATCCATCGTCAAAGTAACTACCGAGGATGACGAGAACAATTTTTGCTTGATCGAAACCTCAGTTGAAAGCGATTAGCGACTGCAGACAAAGGGAATTCTCACAACCAATAAATCGAAGCAAACACGGCCGCAAAAGTTGTTCCAAACCAGAAGGATTGATGTTTGAATCATTTCCGTTGATTTAATTAGATTCAAGGTAAATTCTTCGCGCTAGCAAGTATGTTAACTTTTTTGGACACTCTGCAAGATGAGCCAAAAATATCGCTCAATTTGATAAATCATGCAGTGAAAATATGTAATTACGCTACAATCATCACAACTTTTCTAATAGTTATAAGATTGAAATATTTTTTTTGCATTTTTTAGCAATTTTCGAAACAGCAGTTCCTAAGTAGATTCGAGGATTCAAAAAATAAGCTTATCAGAACAGCCGAAATGGCGTAAAACTTTTGATTAGGAATATTTTGGCACGGAAGGAACACAACTTTTCGATTTTAATTGTTTTGATGCTCTTTTTTTTCTGAGAGTTTAATAAGATATTAGTTTCAGTTTCCGCTTTAGTTTATCATTTCGTTATTTTGTGCCAAGTCTCCAATGGATTTCAAAAGATCTGACAGACTCGATTGTGCGTTTTACGCTGTTTTTAGCTGTTCTGCATGGCTGATTTTTTAAAACTTCACATTCATCAAGAGACTAGTAGTTGGAAATTACCGTAAATATTAAAATATGCTTCAATGTTTTAGCTGTTAGAAAACAGTTTTTATGACTGTAGTACGGTTTCATTTGCTGCTAAGATTTTCAAACAGGAGGTCAATTTGCTTGCTTCACCCTTTATTTATAATGAATTATGCAGAAAAGGGTCCACAAACGTAGCAGCGAGTGAGACAACAGAATTTTTCTTATTATTTAATACAAAAACAACTACAATGCAATAATCCGAGCCAATAATAGCGGGAAAAGAGACAAGGTAATCTAGTCCCCACTATGGAACAGAAATTTATCCATTAAGAAAAACATTCAACCGTTTTGAAGACTTTTACCCAATCAAGGCCTCAAATTGATTTCAGAAATGTATTTTTATCTCAATCTGTGCAGTTCTGTTTTTAAATGAAGAAGTCCGTGGTGTTTTCTCCGAATTTTGTCATTTCCAAACTGACTTTAACTTTTTGGGTTGAAATGCAAGACGTGTGATGTTAAATTGAAATGTTGATGACAGAACGATTTTAGGTCTTCTTCATTTGATGGGCTGATTTTTTCACGATTATTCTGTGAATTGTTGATACATATATTCACTCACTCAGAACGTTCTATGATGAAGAATATATTAAGGCGTGCACTGCACTTCATTTCCGCTTTATTTAAAATTTTTCCATGACCAAAAGAAACGAGTTTTGTTGCCCAAACCTTTTTAGCTGGGTCTGCATGATCCAATGGCACACATAAGTCATCACCTTCTCTTTCTTTAGGAGGCCCATTTTCATATGAAACTTGTTTCCAAATGCAAAAGTTTTGATTTAATTATGCCCGTCCGTGGTTGTCAGTTTGTCAGTTTTATTTTAAAGTTTTAAATTTTGGTATGGCCAAAGAAGAGCTTTGTAGCCCAAAATTTTTTTGCTGGGCCTGCATGACCTAGTGTCACTCATAGTCTCTGTGTCCAGGCGTGTTTTGAGACTATGCCCCAAATAGTCATGACATTCGCTTCTTTACGCAGGCGCATTTGCATATGAAATTTGTCCCTAAATGCGAAAAGTTTTCATGCAACTCCGTTTGTCAGTGTTGTTAATACACATTAACAGACATTGAAAATTCATGAAAAATTATTGGCAAAAGTGTTACCAAGAGCTTTGCTAGCTACATGGTTCTTAACGTACGAGACGAGGCAATGAGATTTTATAATAGTTTCAAATCAATAAGGTTCAGAATAGCAACAATTTTGTATAACAGAAAATCCCCATTGACTTTTTGCCAAAAATTTTGGTTCAGATATTTTGTTACTGCTGAGAATTTTGTTATTTATCAAGAGGCCTTCCATAAAAATCCAGGTAAGTGAACCAACTGTTGGTACTGGGTGAGTAGAAATTGTTGCCAATGCTTGATATTCGTACTGCGATCAGCGTTCTTCTGTTTGCAAGATTTTTAATCCATCGTATCACTACAACGGCATCAAATTCATTTTTGAGCTTTTTATCAGCAATTAGAGTAATGCAATGTTACCCGATGATATGCTGCAAAGCAGACCAAGATTTGTTGTTAATTTTTTCATAAATTTTGACACAGTTCTGTCTTTTGCTAGGTTGTATTGATTGGAAAGCATATTTACAATTTAGTTGTTAACTTATCCATACAACGCAGTACCTGTTGTCAGGAGGCGTTGTTTCCCTTTTCTAATGGCTGAAGAGTCATTTGACTTAAGCCACACATTTATATTTTTATTCAAAGCACACGATGGTCCTCCAGTAGAGGTAGGATTTTTCTGTCTCCAATTTTGTCACATCTCAAATTCCTATCTCCACCTTTGACATTTCTCACATTGGGTAATTTTCTCCTCCCCCAGTATATGTAGGAATTAGTTATTAGCAACCCAATTATAATAACATTATATATCTTCCAAATACCAAGTTAGTTCCTCTGGAATAGAATATTTGCTGAAACAATTTAAAGAGGATATGGATGCTTAAAATTGGCGGAGAGGATTGCTATAGTTTTGTACTAAAAGTCAGTTTTTTTTTGTACCGGGTGAGTAGACTGATGCCTTTTCGTCCCTTGTTTCCCTGCGTTCTTTGATTTGCTGATATCACTTGGTCAATAGGGACTCATAATATTACGCTTATATAATGGGCCTACTTTTTCAAAATGGCCTAAATAGGTGGGAGTTCTCGTACACTCAACAAAATCGCTTCAAAATCTGGTTTAAAGAGCTCGAACATTGAAAAGGAAACTTTTAGTACAAAGAATGATGTTGTCTTGACGTATAAAACGCAAAATGCCTACCTTTCAGACAGTAATCTTCCTCTGTAGAAGCAAAATAGATCCATCGAAGCTGCGAGAACTCCAGGCTGCTTCAACCGTTCTTTAAGAGCAACAACGACAACATTCTGAATAGCGGCCCCTGATTGGTTAAAAACTGAATTCTAGCGATTTGATTGGTGAATACGGAACCACCCTACGCGGGCCTAAAGTGGGCCCACTTTTTAAGAGTAATGTTATTAGTCCCTCTTGACCAAGGAACGCAGGGAAACAAGGGACGAAAAGGCATCAGTCTACCGGGTGAGTCAAAAAATAGTTTACGCGTTTGGCGGGCTTTGGAATAAAAAGTATGAGGCCGATATTCAAAACTAAAATGTAAATACATCAGTCAAAGGCTAACTTAGATGAGAAAATTTTGTGTGGTAAAATCACATATTGTTGACACTCAACACTCATAAAAATGTTTTAAAGAGCTTTGTATGAGAAAAGAGAATTCCACATTGCGTTCTGGTCCATGATTTATGTGACATTGAAGTATAGATTCAATGCCACTTTCAGTTACAGAAATAGAAGTTTAATTTCAGTAGCAAGTAAATCATAGGCCAGAATGGAATGTGGAATTCTCTTTCCCAAACTTGTCCCTATCCAGCATTTTCCTAATTTCTTGGTCTAAATGATGAATGATTTTACCAAACAAATTTTCTAATCTTTGTTAACCTTTGACTGAAAGGTTAACAATTTAGTTTTGAATATCAGCCACATACTTTTTATTCCATGGTCCGCCAAACGCATAAACTTTTCTTACTGACTCAGCAGTATTTCAGTATCGTGTGCCTCTCAACAGACATTTTGCACAACAAACTAATGAATGAGCAAGCGACATTGATAAGAATTTGCGAAGGCATGATAAACATTGCACTTTAAAGAAATTTACTTGTTTAAGTTCTGATATTTTAAATTGACAGATAAAGGAAGGACAGGTTTTTACATTGGAACAGAAATGATTTGTTAGTGAAATGATGTGCATAACTGTACTTGCTATTCAAAAGGGTATTGTCTCCATTTCTTTCTTTCCTTGAACGTACTGCCAAGAAATCCGTTGTCAACATGGCTCAAATTACTCGCACGTTAGCAGAAAATTGTACCAAGACAGAGCAGAAACTGTGCAAGCATGCGCAGAGTCTTGTAACTTTGAGCCCCCTTAGCTCCCTGCAACAGATCCCAAAATTAGGCTACACTTGATATTTTCTTCCTTTGGCCTTGAACTCTTGATTTATCATTTCAAAAAGCTTATCAAACCAAACGCTTCCTTATCTCAGATTGCTCGATGACGTCATTTTACGCAGTTTCTGCTCTGCCTTGTACCAAAACATATCAGCTCATATTAAATGATATTGAAGGGGTCAGTTTTCTGGCTCGTTGATTTTTAAATTGAATTATTGTATGTAAAGCTTTCAATATTCTTCCAGATATTCCGGTTATTCCTGATCTTGATGATGTCCAAGAAGATGACATGGTGCAACAAGTTGCAGCACCACCAAGGTATGTGATACATGTCTCTCATAGTTGATTTATTTGACAAATGAGCTGATGGAGGCAGCATAGGATCCAAATGCGGAAAAAAAGATTGGTTTTGAAATTCGATGACCTATTTCTTTGAAATGAATGGTTTGACTGAAACTCAACCTACATTACTTTAATCCTTCCGTTGGGCTTTTCAGAAATCTTGAATATTCTTTTTAGATAGAGCGTATTTGATATCCTAACTCATTTGAGGATGTGACGCCATCATATTTCTAAATCGTAAACAAGAAGACCTAGACACTTTGCTTGATATCATATTGTAGATGTTGATAAACTGCGATCCTCTTTAAAATTATTCCATGTTTTTGTCAGTAAATCCCCGCATATAAGAACCTACTTTTTTGAGAGCCAGGCTGAAGTAGGCCCTTATTTCAAATGTACTAAGACTAATTTCAAGGTATAAAGGTCCTTATTTGAAGGATGCCTCATGCAGGCCCTTTCAGAGTCTTACAAAGATGTCCAGCCCTATTATTTATTTTGGGAGCATCCTTATGGATCTAATAGCTAATTGAGGAGGATAATCAAATTTTAAAAGCCAAGTTGGACCAAATCAACTTAATAACAGCAATCAAAAATAAAAAATGCAATAAGAACCCATGTTTCATCAAACTGAAGCAATTGCAAGGTGCATAATTTAGGAAAAACAGTCTCCAGGTTCTTATTTTGGTAGGTTCTTATATGCGGGGATTTACTGTACGTAAATTTCTTCGCAATAGAATGCATTTTGTACCATTTCTGTCAAAGTCATTGTGAAACAAGCAAGCGCATATACCCATGTCAACATAAAAATGCCCATTGACTTGCTTTGGTCTATTTTTGTAAATCATTTTGACCAAAGAAAGATGTTCCTTGGTGAGTACATTTCTTAACAGGTTTGTCAGTTTTCACCTTCCACAATTCTCTTTGGATGTGTACCCAAGGGACGGATTCTTGTTAAAAATACTACACTTATTTATATCTGTGACTGAGGAGATTCCCTTGACCAGTGCGTTTTGTAACATAGACAAAAACCCTGAAATTCTGGTTCAGAGGTGGAGGCAAATTTGAACTTTCAGGATTAATGTTCCAAATCTCAATGCTCTAACATCATCAGACAAGGTATACCGGGTGAGCCAGAAAAAAGTTCCCACTTTTGAAAATTCATAGCATCAAGAGTACTTCACATATTTGAACTATTCAAATAATAGTTACAAGCCAAAAATCAAAGCATTTTAGTGATTTTTCTCGCACCTCAATAGTACTAGAATTATATGTAAACTGAACTTCACACAAATTTCATGGTTGCAAAATGATTGAAAAAGGGCCTAAAACGTTGATCAAATCATAAAGATCAATAAAGAAAATGCAATTGTTCATGGCTGAGATATATCCACTGCACAGTTATTGCCTTGGGACTGAAAATCTGTTGTATTTGTTTGAAAATTGGTGTCATATAACTTTTGAGAGAGGTGAAACGCCCATTGCGTATTATTCTGTTCAAGTAGAGTCCTCACAATTTGATCAACATTTTTGGCCATTTTCAGTTATTTCGCGACCTTAAAATTTTTTTGTGAAGATAGATTTGTTGCCGAGGCAAGAAAAGAGCTTGTGTAATGCATAATAATAAAATATATGAAATATTTCATGCTCTTTCGACACACTTAAAGTCACCTAAACTAAAACTAAACAGTCATAAAATTTTTATCAAGTAATATTTACCGATACATGTAGTGCCGGTAAGACAGCGAGAAAAATCACAGGAATACTTCAATCTTTCGGCTTTTAACTGAAATTTGAATCATTCAGATTTGTAAAGTACTCTTGGTGCTATGAATTTTGAAAAGTGGGAAATTTTTTCTGACTCACCCGGTATATCTTCTAGTTAACGTCTGAGTAGTACTTCAAAACTTAGGGTGCATTTGATTGTTAATTCTAAGCCTACCAAATTCTAAAAACGGTAGAGTTCGCAGAGCCGAAAACACATTTCCCATTCAAACAGAAAAATTCTTCAAAACAGCAGGTTTTAGATTTCTCCTTGCGAAAACGAGGTTTCCAGTTGAAAATACGAAGATTGACTCCATCACCCTAGCAACGCGAGTAAATTCGCCTCGTTTGCAGAGTTTCGCAAATGAAAACGAGAATCTCTCCGAAGTCTGCCAAACCTTCTGCCCGTTGGAGCAGAAGGTTCAGCAGGCCTGCCAAACCTGCCAAACCTGCCTTTTCGGAATTTAGGAGTCAATTAAACACAAATTCTAAGTCTACCAAATCTACCGTTTTCAGAATTGTTACCAATCAAACACACCCTGATTAAGTCTACTTTCCACAAGGCGGAAAATTCCTCTCGCAAAAATCTTCCTTTATTTGCAAGCACGATTCCGCTTGAAAGTTGAATGGGTTTCTATTTTTGAGCGACGTTGCTTTTCCGCGAGCCAATCAGATGGCTGTCGCTGCGAGCGGAATATTCCGCCTAATGAAAATCAAGCCGTAGGGATTGGTGCGACTTAAATTCTTATCGCTAGCCCTGATAAAATCTGTTCCCTTCTTTTTGGGACATCCAGTACTTTTCAAAATATTTCTTGCATTATGAAAGAAGAAGAAAAACACAGTAAGAACCCGCAAGATAGAAACCAATTTATTCAAATAAACATTGTTAATTCGTATGAAAACTCATTTAAGTTTCCTTTAGAACTTTTAAAACTTAGAACTTATATAATATAACTCTCTTCTATGAGGATACCATTTCTAAAATGGGTCAGCCTGCCTGAGGTGTCTTAAAAAGTTATTTGTATTTTTGGGGGTTCTTACTGTACTCTAATTTGGAAAATATTGCAGATTTCAGAAAGATCCGACGGTAGAATCATGGCAGAGAAACTGAAGTTTTTTTCAAGCCATTCAATTCAATTCAATTCAAAGAATGGCTCATACGATCTTACACCAACCGTTTAAGATTTGGAACTTATGCTAGGTATGGCCTAAGGAAATATAATTCATAATTATAGTTATCCATTACTACCTTGCAGACTCATTATATTGGTTAGCTCCATACTGGAACTGATATAGCGCTACAATACAACCACAATTTACTTCCAAACGCTTCCAGAACGAGTTAGCCGAGTTAGGAATCAAGATAGCCTGGATTAGATGTTATTTTTATTTCGAAAAAGCCGAAGCCAAAGGACCACAAAACTAGCCAACAGCACAAAGATGGATGTGCTCATTCAACTTCACTGAAGTCTCTGTGTGAAAATATAACTGAAGTTTCTGTGATTGCAAATGAATGATCGCAAGAAATTTTGGTAGCAATATTAGTTCCTTGCTAAACAGTTTGTTTCTATTCTTTCCTAGTGGAATTTCATATAAAACGAAATTGAGCGTTAATCGAAGAAATGATACTTTTAATTTCGTCCACTTTGGTACTTGTTTTCTTGCAGAAAATTTGGGTGGTTTTTGAGAAATGTTTTTGGTAAAATGGTTCAAAGACAGTGTAAAGACATTAGTAATGTTTTCTAAACGGTTCCGGCGTTGTCAATTTAGGTAGAATTTGCTAGTATTTCAAGTCAGAGGTGCTGCTGTTTTGTGACGTTGTTGTTTTGAGGAGATGCTTGAAGGAGGCAGTTAGAGTTTCCCCTTTAGGGTCCTATCTCGTTGGCAGGCTTTTTTGTCTTCATGTACCATCTGAGTATCTCCATCTTGTTTCGATTTCTCTTCACTGTTGTAAATATTGATTAGAATTAATTTCATCCACTGAGTATCTGTTTGCAAATTCTAAATTTTTCCACCTATATTTAGGTGTAGATATGTTTCACATGCTGCTGATGTTGTGTGGCAAATATTGATATTACCTCTCTCTGCTAACTGCTCTTTTATTCCTGTCCCTAAAGTACTTTTATAGCATGTGCTTCTTCATTTCTTGGAGACAAATCACCAAAAACTACTTTGTGTTCACATTGCTTTGTTAGTTTGTTGAAGTTGGCCATTCCATTGCATAAGTATGAGCGATTTTACCATAAAGTGATTTTGTTGAATAGTGACGTTTTAAGAGAGCCAGGCTGAAATGGGTTCTTATTTTAAATGTACTAAGACTAGTTTCAAGGTACAAAGGTTCTTATTTGACGGGTGGCTTTTGTAGGCCTTTTCAGAGTCTTTACGAAAGATGTTCAGCCCTCTATTGGCTTTGCCAAGGTTCTTCTGGACCTAATAACCAGTTGGAAGGAGAATTAAACTTTATCAGCCAACTGGGACAAAAATGAAATTGATAACGAAAATATAAACTCAACTTTGATACCCCTGAAATAAGAACCTATGTTTCATGAAGCTGAAACAGGTTCTTAATTACAAGGTGCATAATTCGGGGAAAACAGCCTCTAGGTTCTAATTTGTGTAGGTTCTTATATGCGAGGATTTTCTGTATGTGAAAGAAGTCGAAAGAGCTGTCTGTTTTGTTCGCGAACAAAATGTGTCTTGTTTCAATGTTCCGTGTTTACTGACATTTTAAAAGTGTATTTTATTTTTCTGAATTGTAATTTGATATTTGAACAAAAACACTTCTGTAAATATCGTAACTTTATATTGAATGCCCCTTAAAGATTAAGATTGTGCCTGCAGGATGATTCTCCTTAAAACTGTGAAATATTGAAATTTGTTAATTTAGAGACAGATGTTTGTCACTGCTTATATTGACTGGTGCGTGGAAAAAATTCCAAAGGGGCAGGCTTATTTCAAAACATTGTAAAACTCGTAAAATCGCTGGTAGCTATTGAGGAGAGGAATGAGACTAATTTCGACCAACTAACTGTTCATATCTACGTGAGCCCTCTCCTATGCAGAAATCGTTCAATAGAAGATTGTGTGGTTTTCTCCCTGCCATATAAGTGGTAAACTCTCCACGCGGGTTGGGTACTTAACTATAGGGTAAGACAGGGATGTGCGTCAGTTTTGGGTGGTTTTTGGCCTGAAAATTCTGGGATTGGGATATACTTTTATAGGAAAATTTCTGTGATTGGAGTATACTTTCACTTGGAATTTTCTGGGATTGTGGTTTACTGTTATACTCAAAATTCTGGTAATGGGAGTTGAATGAAAGTATCATTGGATAGTTTTTTTCGAGCAAGACGTGCTACAGGTGAACAGATTTAAAATTTTTTGTTTGTGTTGAAAAACGTGCTCAGATCAGAACCTCGTTCCAATGGCCACTTAGGACCAAAATTCTCGTTCCCATCCTTCGAAAATTCAAATCTTGGTGGCAAAGAATGGTTGAATTGAATTCTGGGATTGGGTATCAATATCGGACCAAATTTCTGGGATTGGGTCGTAACAAAAATCCTTGCGGCGCACACCCCCGTATGAATTTATAGTGAAGTACCCCCCCCCCCCTCACCGGGGACTCTTCATTACGTTTTGGCTCACCCGTTGGTTGAAGTGGATCGTAAAAAGATTCATTTTGCTGCCAGGCTATAGTTTGTTCTGTCAGCCTCGTTTACATCAATGGTGTCTTGGTAAAATACACTAGATTTACTTTTTGTTTCACTGGGGAAGTCTTCAAATCCCATGGAAAGCTTTCTGCCGTCAAAGGAATCTGGTACGATTTGCGAGGGACTGTGCCCTTTGCCTTTGAGGCATGTTAAAAGAAACTCCTTAACTTCTTGGTGTCACTACTTTTCATGATGCTTTGAAGTTGGTTGACAACATGAGAGCTAGCTACCTGAGGCGTTATATTCTCCTTTCTAGTTACGAGATATCTTGGAAAAAAGGTTGCGAGAGAAACTCTCCTTATATGGGATCCCTCAAATATGGTTTCGAGAAGGTTCGCTGTCTCTAAGGTATTGCTCCGTTCGTAGTGTTTCATGTGTTTTAGACTGTTGTACACTGACGCTCCATGTAATAAGTTTTCTTTGATGGTGTCCTTTCGTTGACCTACCGTTGCAATTTGTTGCTTGCTTAATCCCGGATTAATATTCTGTCATTCCACACATGTCTTCACAAAGAACGGATGCATCGTTCTATCACGACACAAATGTATCATGCACTTGATCATTGCCTTCCTTAAGACCTTCATTTGCAATGCTTGCCCCCAACATGACCCCTATTAATCAATATTCAAATTGAAATTAATCAGCTATTAATTAACGCATGTGCACAGAACATGATAATCACCTTTAACAAGATTGATTCTAAATCCTCGGGGATGTACAACTTTTCATTAATGAGTCACACTATTTAGCGCTTCCTGGGACCTTTTAATTAGATCATTCCTAACCGGGCGGTGCAATATGTTTCTGTTCTTTGGCGCTGGGTCATGATGTGGATGGATATAAAGGGAGACTGTGAACCATAATTAATGGAGCCAGCTGCTACATTATTGTAATTTTACTAGGGTGACAATAAAATCATTAGATCAAACACTAAAAAAACACGTTGACATTGAGTAAAGGTTGTGCAATGTATTTCACCATTAGCCAACCAAAACGATCCAAAGCTTTATGGCCTATTAACTTGAGGTGAGCCAGGCCAGCCTAAGTAAATGGGCTACCTCACTCAGGTGAGATGGTTTTGACGGGCGTTTACATGAGAAGGGTTCCATCCCAATCAGGTAGGCTGACGTCTTTTGTGCGTTTTGAAGACGATATCTTGATTGATGAATAACGATTTTGTATTCAATAGAAATATTGCAATATCTGGTCATTCTGTGAAAACGTAAATGAATTCTCCCATCCCCCAATGTCAAAGCATTTAAAATATTATCCGTCGTTTTAGGTGTCATCTGAGATCGTTTTTCTTGTGTTCAAGAAAGCAGAGAAATCTTAATTTTGTTGTTTCTGTGGTATATACGATCATACACATTTCAATTCTTTGTAAGCATATCCGTGATACATCTACCTTACGTGCCTTGAAGGACTTATTGTGTTTGAAGTAAGCCGAAATCTGTTAACATGTTGTTGCTAATTTTGCTAGTTTCCTTGTCACGGCTGACAGCCAATTTGCGTGACAAAGAAGAAAACACGGGTAACTTGGCACCTAATTGCTGCGTTATGAGTATACTTTTTTATTTTTCTGCAGTTAAACTAAACGAAATGAACTCTTTCCTACATTCAAACTTAAATTCACTGTTTCGCTCCTTTTGGGATGGAGTTTCATACTTTTTAACATCTGTTGATTATAGCATAGGCTCCAAATCTTTAGATCCGTGGAAAAAGGCGGGTGTACAA
The DNA here is from genome assembly GCA_964020215.1 of Aurelia sp. 3 sensu Dawson et al. (2005). Lineage (NCBI taxonomy): Eukaryota > Metazoa > Cnidaria > Scyphozoa > Semaeostomeae > Ulmaridae > Aurelia > Aurelia sp. 3 sensu Dawson et al. (2005). The sequence continues at coordinate 16,328,714 of OZ026573.1, read as the reverse complement.
TTCAGTGACATATTTCTTTACACTGAATGACTTGAAAGAAACTTTAGCAACTTTTCTATGATTCTGCCGTTGGAATTTTCAGAAATCTCGAGTTTTTGTCGAAGCTACAGCCTATTTAAATATTTTAGCTCATTTTATGATGTGACGTCATCAAATTTCTAAGTCACAAACCAGAAGAGTGAAAGAGTTTTGCTTGATACCATCTTGTAGGCATCCATAAACTATGGCTTTCTTGAAAATTATTTGATCTTTCATCAACAGGTTAAGAAATTACGATAGTTTTAAATTTTTTCGAAAATTTTCTCGAATTCTTAAAACAGAAGAAAAACATTGTAATTCTGAAAATATTGGAAATTTCAGAAAAGTCCAACGGCATATTTACTGTAAAATAGTTCAAGTTTCTTTGAGGCCGTTTAGTTCAAAGAAATAGGTCACAGAAGTTTACACCCAGCTTTTTAAAGATTAAAATATAAACTGAACTGAAGTGAACTGAACTGAAGAGATTTGAAACCTATGCAGTTGATTATGGTGTCTAATCCATATGCTGCTGTGTTTTGCATATTTCTTGTAAAAGCGAGGTCCCTGGGGTTACAATGGGACTTACTTTCCGTAAAGATATTTTCCACGAGCCTTCGTTTTGCAGGATGAATATTTTTGTAAATTTCAGTTGAAGATCGCTTCATATTTCCTCGTTAAACTTTCACAGAAATCGAGCTTATGAGACGCGGCGAATTCTTTAATGAGGTACTGTGTTATGCAGTGAAAGTGAGCTCATTTAAACATCCTTGTTGTGTCTCAAGCCATACTGTAGACATTCTTGCACACTCTCCAGCTGTTTTCTCATGTCAAAACCTATTTTGTGCATATTTTGTACAAGCAACTACTATTCTCACGATTTACGACCTCTAACGGTCTTTTCTGTATTAAATGCCGTCGTTCTTGAAATGCTGTTTGGTTCGATGAGGTAACATTTATGCAATAAGATTCTCATGTTGGAGCTTTAAGGAGATAGATGTCATTCTCCTCGTACGTAAACATGTCAGTTCTGGTTTGTCATCTATGGGCCTCCTGCTTTTACTTCTTTTGACTCAATCGGTAAAATTCAAAGTTGCGGATACTTTGCTTGGGTTATCTGATGGCGACCTTAGTGCCGCAGATTGTCAGTTCACAGCAAATATTTATGTGGTTCTATTGTTGCCTAAGGGCCGAGTCATTAGTTCTTGCTGGGGAGGGGGTGGAAGACATATGCAAATACTTAATAGAATTTTCATTGCCAATCCCCGGCTTTTTTGAAAATTTTGGTGCTCCCTGCAACATGGAAAAACATTTTTTCAGCCCCCCATCCCAATATGGTAACAGTGCCACTCTACTGTCATGATTTCAAGTGCATCAAGATTTACATCTTCACAGTAGCACATGACAGAAAGATGCCATTTCAGATGTGACGAGAAAAGAGAAGCAGTTGCATTTAAGAATTATTTTGCAAATGTTTAAGACGTACTGCTGACAAATTAGCTTGTTTAAAAGATACATGATTTATGCCAAACTATTTTCATATCCCTTCCCTGAAATGTGGGTTAATTTTTGTCACCCCGCTCTTACAATGGGGGAAATTTTGGTACCCCCTGCCAGAAGTCTTCAACCCTCTCCTTGGCAAGAATTAATGACCCCTCCCTAGCAACTGATATGGAGGCTGTAGGCCGTTTTAGTTTTGCTAGCATAGGAATGCGTTTTTCAGAGTTGTTTTTGGACTTTTCTTATTGTGGTGGCTTGGTGTAAACATGTTTCACATCACTGTTTTCCTTTGTATCATTCGTTCCTTTGTTACCATGTAACTCTTTAGGTCATCTTCTGGAATATACTGTTCAGAATGGCTTGCTCTCGTTTGACCCAAAAGAATTGAGAATTTTGGAAAATCATAATTTGAAAACAATATCGCCCGTAAAAACTCATTTGCGTCGAATTGTGTCAAAAGCCATATTAGATTTAGCCATATTGGTAAGTCTTGAAATGGTTTTGAATTTGTGTGATTGTTTGCTTTACAAACTACATGGTAGCTTCCCCCCTGCAAGCAGGATATTCGGGCTTGCCTTTGTACTCTCACCCTTACTGTCACGTCTTTTTTAATGATTTATCCATTAGCAGCCCTCCTCTTACATATTCACATCCTTATTTTCCCTCATCCTTGTTGTTAGTTTGTTTGGAAAAGAACGATCAGGAATAGGCCCTCCTCCAACCAGGATATGATACTCTTAAACACCATGCTTAACAAACGTATCCGAGGTGAAGACTTATTTTTTGAATGAGATTGAAGATGCGATTATTAAGTTTATAAGTAGAAAATCAGAATCCCTCCCTTAACTGAGATATTTTCTCTATGATTTAGATTTGAAAGCTGTTTAATGGCCATTAGTGCCACTAATGGTCGATTCGCAAATCCCGATATTAAGTTACTTTGGCAATAGAGCGTTAAGAGACGCAACGAAAGTCAAATCCGCTTACCATCTTCTGTGCAGTACTGACGATAAGGATAAGCATGTCTTATAATGTGTAGGATTTGGTTCACCATCGATTTATGCCTAAATCTCTTGATTGGCAGCCTTGTTTACGGGCCTCACCACATTCTACGTTTCCGTACAGTCTTTCTTTAAATTGAAATTTTTATAGGATAAGCCCGCACTTTTTGTTTATGGACCTTGCTAACATGTTTTCTGTTTTTGTTGTACAGCGTTCAAGTCACACGAGTAGCGACATACAAAGAACTAGACACAGACTTTCAAAAACACGCTGGCCTGCTAACGTTGGTATGTTAATGTTTTATTCCTTTTGCTAATCGGCTGGCTTATTTGGAAATCCCTTACTTGCCCACTTGATTTCAACCAAGTGATCTTTGTTGATAGTATTGCTAAGCGGTCGCTTATTTTTCGTAGTTTCTTAAGCCCGCGACTTGCCTTGTTTTTAACCAGGATCATAATTTAAAGCATTTTAACGGACCCTGATAAGTTGTAAAGGGAGCCGCCAGTTTATTTCTATTCGTACACGTCTAAGCCTTCGCCACATTTAAATAAATCTGTAATGCATACAAGCAGAAAGGCAGCATTCCTTAAGAATCTTTCAATCGTCAGATTTGCTATATGTTAACCAATTTATTCGGAGCTTAGGAAAACAGAGCCTGACTGATTCCTTCTTAATCTTAAATTGTCGTTTGTTTTGCTTCTAAATGATTGTTTCTTGTCAGAATTTCTTACGAATTATCATCAGCTTATAGAACACCTCGTGCCTGTACTCATCGACCCTGCTCTACGCTAATTCTTATTGTTCGCATAATTATGATTAATTAGTGTCAACTGCTTCTTTGTTACACTCATCTAAGTCACTTGTAGTACGCTGTCTCTCTTTTTCTGTCTATAGGGGCTAAACTCTTGTAGATTGTGTCCTTCCTCATTGATGACATCAATGTGGTATGTAGATAGTTATAAGTAGTTCGTGTCAACTGGTTTTTTGTTATTACTATGTAAGTTGCTTGTGCACACTGTCTTCCTTCTACAAGGACTCAGCCCTCGTACGTTGTGTCTTTCTTCATTGATGACATCTACATAGTAAATCGTTGTGATTAGTAGTTTCAATTGTTTCTTTGTTAAACTTTTGTAAGTCCCTTGAAGTGCACTGTCTCTCTTCTACAAGGGCTCGGCCTTTGTAATTTTGTCTTCCTTCGTTGATGACATCCATATAGTCTGCAGATAGTTATGATTTACTGTTTCATTGCTCCACTTCTTCAAATGCTTGAGAGGTAACTGTCTCTCTATTTCTGCCCGTAAGGGCTCAGCTTCATTCCTTTTGCCTTTCTTCATGGATAGAACTGTGCGTATTCTTTGTGTAGAAGTCGAGTTCGAATACACAGCTAAAATGATATTGTGGCCTGTCACTTCCTCTCTGACTCGTATTGTGGTTACTCACCATTCTTACTGTGGTATTTCCTAGCCGAAATTCAGGGTTTGAGTTTCTTATCAAGTGCTTTCTTAGAGGCAAGATATACTGTATTTACCCATGACATGATTACAGTAAATTAGTTCTAGCTTTGTCATTGTTGCATTTGTACGAGTCTAGTTCCTATGATGTGTTGTACAAGCCATACACTCTGTCTACACTTTGCTACCTACAAGACCGTGACATTATCTCGTTGTAACCTTCCTTGTGATTGGTATTCTGTACCTGTTTCTCAGTTAGCAATGCTTAACCAAATTCGAATTGAGCGTCTAAAAGGAATTTCATTTATTTTCTTCAAAAAGTACCTGACTTTGCAAAACAGATGATAAACTTATGCGTCAGGAAAGAAATTTACCTCAGTACAAACTAGTCATTTGTATTTCTGTCTCGTGTAATGTCTTTTGGGAATCTTTGGATCAACTTTTCACGAAACTTTCGTCAAGTGCCAAGACTTTTGAACATTTAAGTGTCACCTGTGTCATGGTTACTTTTTGTTAAAGTCAAGTTCATAAAATTCGTTTAAGTGGCTTTCTCTTTTTGCCTGTAAGAGCTCAGCTTTCTTAACGTTCTTCTGTATTAATGGTGCGCTACCTACTCTTCAGACAATGATGATGAACTAATTTTTCAACAGTTTCACACTGACAAAAGTCAATTTCATAATGTGATTTAAGATCGCCAAAAAAGTAAATTGCTTCTCTTTATTTTCAAAGGTTTAGCCCATGCAGATCTTCCTTACCTCATTGCCAGTACTTTGCCTGTTGCTTAGATAATCATACTTAATTACTGTTTCACTTTGCCATTATTAAACAAGTTAAGGTCCTGTTCATACGATGTCTCTCATTGCCTTTAAAGGTGGTCTGAAGCGAAAATTTTATTGATGCAAATGAACGGCACTGTTGAATGATAAGGAATCCTGTTTAAATTTCTTTGATATCTCATTTCGTGCTCAATTTATCCAATGATATTAAGTTTCAGTTGATGACGTCATTTGATTTGCAAAGCACAAGAATGATATGTTGAAATTCAGCTTTATCCGAGAAAGGTTGCAACGGTAGGAGACATTTAAGTTGAGCTGAATAAATGTAATAGAAATTGTCACATGAACTGATTTGATGTTTAGAGAGGCATGTCATGTAAAGAAAAGTTCTTTGCGTCATTTTCCTTTTGGAAACATAGTCATCCTCGTACATTTCTTGCTTTTTGAAACAAATGACGCCATCAGCCAATCATACAATGTAGTGGATAACTCGTAAAGGAAGCAAGGTATCACAAAATTATAAACGAAATTCTTTATCATTCAAAAGCGCTTTTCATTTGCATCATAAAAATTTTCGCTGCAGATCACCTTTAAGGTCTCATCTTATGCCCCTTATTCATATGCTTGTCAAATTTGCAATACCTATCCTTCAAATGGTTTTGATTAATTAGTGTGCCAACTATGCCACTCTGGTGAAATTCAATTCCATGTTCTAGTTTAGGATAACCAAAAGAAATCAACTGCCTTTTCATGTCTGTCTATCAAGGCTTGGTTGTTGACCAAAGCCGGGTAACACGAACGTCTAAGTTTAGATTGAAACTACCATTTCGCAAAAGTAACACTGGCTTAAAGTTTCTGCCCTGCTGTACTTGGGGCCAAGGCCAAGTATATGGAATAGCCTACCATCTGATTTAAAAATCTACAAATAATATCAATCCGTTTAAGCACAAGATTAAAGACAATTTTTATCCAAAATATACAGAGAGGAAAACAACGTATATGTGTTCTACTAAAAGCGCTTGTTCTTTCTTGCATTCATGATTTGGCTTTACTAAGACTGCGTTCACTCGATGCCGTCACATTTTGAAAACGGTGAAAAATGTGACGGCTGCAAAATTTGAGCTAGCGTTCACACGATACCGGAGCAATTTGAAAATGGTATGAAATTTGACAGTAAGAAACTCTTCGCAAGACTTTGATGCCATAGAAAGGTGCCTAAACCCTAAGTGTCGATCTGTCTTGTTCTAAAAGTGTCTAAAAATGTTCTGTTTTCATCATTTTCAGGTGTTTACACGATGCCATTTCAAAAATGTGTCGGTTAGAGTTCCGTTTTCAAAATCTACCGTTTTCAAAATCCGCCGGCAAAGAATGTGCCGTTTTCGTGTGAACGGGAGGGCTATCCGACGAATTTTTCACCGTTTTCAAAATGTGCCGGCATCGTGTGAACGCAAATTATGCAATATCCAAAAGCACACAAGATTTTACTGTTGATTATTGTTTGGAACTACCTCTAAGGGGACCATTATGGAAATATGATCAACTCGAGCTTTTAATGCTAATCCCTGCCACTGTGATTAGGGGTGTTTTTAACTTGTTTTTGTCAAATTTGTCATGTAAATTATATTATAACTATTTTATATTTGTATCTTTTAATCTTGTAAGTATTTTACCTTGTTTCGCCAATTTCATATACATACATAAGCATACATAAATGGATATTGCCCTTGTCTAATTAACAGTACCCTGATAATTACTGAGATAATTATGTTCAATTGGCGTGAACTTCTTCCTTGCTAAGGTTGTTTAAGTCGGCTTCATATCAGGCCTAGATTGAAATACGTTGAAAGAGCTCTGCTTGCTGCTTATGAAGTGTCAGCTTATTGTGCGTTGTGCTTCTCATCATCCTTATCCTTAGTAACCAGTTATTCTTCAGGCAATAGACCTTTTAGCTATTCTAAGAAAGAATCTGGATCGAACGATATTTCATCACATTTAGTAGAATTTTCGAATCTGCACAATACTGATAGAAGCTCTAACGCCACTCAATCGAATCTCGTGTATAAAAATGTATAAAAATATCGCTCGATCCAGACTCCTTTGTAGAATAGCTAAAAGGTCTATTGAAGCTGATTTAGGTGTGTCCGCACTGGTTAGGTCAAAATAATGATTGCACCCGCTGAGGAATTCAAGATATTTGTATGTCCTTGATGTGATAAATGTACGCTTTATATCAGAGGCAAAATGTTGTTGAGTTTTCTATCAGTTGGTAGCTTCCTTTGCATTTAATTGGCCATTAAGTGTGATTTGATTGTTTTATACCTACATAATAACACTCCAAGATGTCTAGGATTCAGATCCTCTTTGAAAGAATTTTCAGGGTACTATATAGTTTGTGTTTCTGTTCTCTTCTGACTGGTGTAACGTGATTGAGAATTACTTGCGATTAACTGAGGCTGTATTTCTTGCTCTTCAGTTTCTAGTTTGCATAATTATCCTTGTAAAATTGAAGTTACCGCTTCTTGTTAACTCAAACTTTGTTTTGAATCATATTGCCAGCAACTGTGCAATTCTGTAAAATCTTGACTTCATGACATTCAAAATGTGTCAGTTACCTCTCATGACATTGCAATCAGTCCATGAAGTGAAAATTTGTCCACTTTGAACTTTTACATCTATCTGTATGAAGTTTTGGGTATGGCTAGCCAACTCTGCTCTAAGCGTTATATTCTCTATTGCATATCTTACCCCCGGTAGCTTCCAAAAATGGTGGGATCGAGCATTATGCAATCCCACAAAATGCTTGCTCTTCCTTGCAATGTTGTCATTATGCTCTTCTGTTTAAAGTCCCATGGCAATTGGAACATCCTTTTTCGTCCTTTCATGACTGTCACTATCTACCGTGAAATAAAGCTGTTGCAGGTTGTACCATTTGTCTCACTAAAAAGGATCCATCTTACGTCCCTGGCCATTAAAGTTGGAAAGCATTATCCAAAATGTTCATCAAAAAACGTAATACAGTGCCTTCAGCTTTACTCAAGCTGCTTGAAAACTGGCCAAGAACTCCCTGATTTATCGTCAATCAAATCTCCAAAATGAGTCTTAGTCAAAACCACACCCTAAACTGAATCAATCAAGAGAACCGGGACAACTTATAAGGCACCAATGAAGGTATTGTTGAGCACCACCTGGAAGGTTAAAGGAAAGGAAGTATTGAAAGCTTCGTTTTGGATTTCAAACAAAGATGAAGCTTATCTCACCAAGCAAAAATTTCGCGTTTTCAATGAAAGATAACGAAAAGCAACTTGCCATGAGTTCATCTATGAACCAAAGAATGACTGTAAATTTTGCATGTCAGTATAGAAATACAAGGCAAAAGTATGATTCTTTTGTAGCTATTTGTTTATGAAGCAGTTGGAATGCGGCATTTTATTTTTACCACTCAAACAGTTTTCATTGGCCTTGACTCGTATTCAACATATACATTATTCTGTTTTTCGAGCCTTATTTCAAGTACGTGCACATGTACAAAAAGGCTTGCTGTTGCTTCACCAGAAACTCTGATTTCAACCTTTTCTTACCTTTGAAGTTAAAGTTTTATAATTCAGCGATTTTTTACGGATTTTTATTAGATTTGTATCACAGTCTAAGTTGAATCCCTAGATTTTGTTCATTGACAACTATTTTTAAAGTATAGTTTTGACCTACTGTGCAGTGATGCAAACACGGGTAATTCTTTCTTAGACAAAAAGGAGATCATGTCAATGTCGACATTTGTTGCCGATCTGGCAGTTCTGAATCCTGAATCTTGCAAGTCTTGAAATTGCCACTTGAATCAGGAGACTCAGTGTCCCTATACGATATTTCTGCACATTTTGAAAATTTCTTACGTGCATTTGTGGTAAAAATCAGCTCTAATTTAGAGGTATTACATATTCTAGCATTAACTTTAGTTTAGTCATTTTTTCATCTTTTGAGCTACGAAGCTATGAGGCACAATATGCTGTTACTATAGTAATCAAGTACACGAAAATCAAAACCAATAACAAGAACTACACCTTCTAATCGCTTTGTTAACAATCTAATGGTTACCAATGCTTGGTTTCTTAATCTAGCTTAGATTTTTATCAATAGACAAAAAAGGAAGAATCTTTTACTGCATTCACACTGACACAGTTGAGCCGGCTTTATCCAGACTAGTTTAAATTTCAACCAATCAATCAAATGACTGGATTTGTTGGATTGACCAATCAGAAGGCCTTATTCGAAAACCTGGTTTAGTTTAAGTTGGTTTAACTTTCAGTGTGAATGGGGCATTTGATATCGGTGTATGAGATTAATTTCTACAATTAGAATAAGGTGATACTATATTGACTTATTTGATAGATTGTGATAAATAATTCTTTGCCATAGCAACAGTTTTGAATAGTGGCCACGTTACACCTTAAAGTTACAAAATTAGATATCAGGTGAGGTTTGCGAGGGCGTAAAATTTGTCATACAAAATCTTCATTTGTTGTTATTCGCGAGCATTTTCACATGACGTCTGGTCTGAGACAGACCATAACTGTTTTGTTAAAAATTGCGAATAACTGAAACAAAACAAAACAAAACAAAACATTTGAAACAAAACATTTTGATATTAGGCTAGCAATAGCAACAGCTTTTTTACTTTCGTGAACAATGAACCTATTCTAAAATAATTGACAGTTTCTTCGATTTATAACTCGATTTGTTCCATTACTGTTGCTTTGACTGAAATTTGTATCAGTTGAGCCAAACATGTCCTTCATAGTTTGCGATGCGCAGAAAAAGTTAGATGTTTGCAAGTCCGTCGTTTGCAATCAATACATCTGATTCCTAAAACTGATTATCATTGTGTTGGTGGGTAACATGGGAGCTACGATACAAAATTTTGTTTTTCAGAATTGGTCATATTGTTCTCATGGTGTCAGGGAGTTTGAAAATTATTTCATCTCATATCTTGTTTATTCCATGCAAGTTGTCGGGTATGCAAAGAACAATTTTGCACGAATTGTGGTCCTTGTAAAGGCTTTGATTTTCGCGACTGTTTTGTAACATTCAGTTCGCAAAGGATGAGTTATCTTTTTGATCGACATGTTTATTCTACAAGATTTCCCAATGAAATGAAATGTTTTGAAAAAATGACCAAAATCTTTTCAAAAAAAATTTATGGACTTTGACAATTCCTTCACATGTGCTAAGGACCAAATATATTTCAAATGTGGTCGCTATGTCTTCTCGAGAGACAGTTACAATGAAATTGTAGCTTGACACCCTATTTGAGAAATTATTCTCACATGAGGTGTCACTGTTTTAGCCAAGGAGAGATTTCTTGTAAGTTTTCTGAAACATTTAGTCCTGCTCGATACCAGAGCCTGTCGAGAACATAAGCAGCCAGTTTAAGTGTTGATTGTATAGGATAAATATTCGATGCTATCATTTTCCCTTGCTATAGTATGCTTCAAAACCAAGTAGCCTTTTAAAGCACAAATTCCTACAACGCCAGAGCATTTTCAAGACTTTGCACATTTTTTCATTTTAACATTTTATAAAGTTGGTTACTTATAATAGCTAATACCATAAATATATGTCAATTAATTCAGGCCAACTAACTAGACGTATTTACATAATATCAAATAAAATACAAAGTCCTATTCACAACATAATTTACAACTGCACTTTGCCCCTTTTCAAGTTTTTATGTTCTTTTTGAAAGCTGCAACTTGTTTTTTACATATTTCATATATCTTTGGATACGTGATACAAATGCACAAAAATGTATTTCCAAGATTGATGTATTCAAATTTTTGATATTTGTTAAAGTTTTCACTTTTTGAAGCTACGGGTAGAATCTTAGAAACAAAGCAAAATTATATTTGAAGCATTCTTTTTAAATTGAAGCATGCTTCACAATTCTGTGATTTTTAGATAAATAGATCAATGAATGAATAAATAGATATATAAATGAACAAATGGATAAAGAACATGAATGAAAGAAGACACAGTGAATTACCTAAAACTGCCACAAGGATATGCCATCGGTATCTAGTTAATTATGTCGTTAGCAGATGATTACTATACGCAATAGAAACCTTCTCAAGTTTTCCTGAAAAACTGAATTGTTAAAGTAATTTCTACTCTGCAGTATTTTTCTGACCAGCCTGATCGTTTGACTAGTGTTGTAGAGAGCATTTGAAAGATTCAGGAGAGAGAATATGGAAGACTAGGGTCCACCAAGGAGATCTCCATATATTTGAAAATTCGTTATGTTGAGAATGCTTGATGAATTTGACTGCATCAAATTTTTTTCTTTTTTCTTTTTTCTATCCAATATAAAAATTTACAATAACGATATTACCTAGACAGCACTTACAAACTACTGTACTACACTACAAGAACGATGCCATGAGGAGCAGAAGACCATGACTACCCCATGGCCATAACATAGAGACAGGTAATTAACGAACAGGCATCAAACTTAGGCCCCGTTTTGAAGTAACGCATTTTTCGTGAATCAGACTCCAAGAAGAATCGCAAAAACAGACTGTCAGCTATCAAATAACGTTGTACACATTGACAGCCATGAAGCTTTTCCCGTATAACTAATTTTAAAACTACTGGAGCTGTTTTGGTGCACCCGGTGTGATAAATTTTCACTGTTGCCTTCTCTCCAAGATTTAGCAGCTTCAACTTTACTGCAGATGATAACGAAATCATGAAAGTAAAAACAGTAGAAAATTTGGGGAAGTATTTGGTGAACCGGGAAAAGTTCTCACTTTTTGAAAACTTACATCGTCAAGAATACTTAATAGATCTGAATAGATCAAATTTTTACTTGATTGCCAAAGACTGAATTATTTTGTGATTATTCTCGCGTTGTCATGGGCACTGAAAGTACATCGGGTAGACCAAAAGCTTAAGAAGTCACTTTTGCAGAGAATATTGGAGAACAAGAAATGCAATATTCATACTTCGAATGATAACAGAAAGATGTGTAGAGATGCAAAAAGATGTATATGTATGTTTTATCGATTACACGAAAGCTTTTGATAAAGTCAAACACGTAAAATTATTTGAAATGCTTCAAGAACTGGCTGTTAACGGCAAAGATTTAGAACTAATAAAGAATCTCTACTGTCAACAAGAGGAATCAGTACGCATTGGGCAAGGTATGAGTGACTGGGTAAACATAGGAAGAGGTGTAAGACAAGGGTGTGTTTTGTCACCAGAGCTCTTCTCACTATACACAGAGATGATATGAGGAAAATCAACAACATGGATGAAGTAAAACTAGGAGGGCTCAATGTAAATAACATCAGGTACGCAGATGATACTGCCATTGTCGCAGATTCAGAAGAACAGTTGCATAACCTCATTGATGTAATAACGGAAGAAAGTAGAAAATTTGGCCTAGAGATCAGCAAAAGAAAGACTTTCAGCATCACCATTTCAAAGAAGAATGTAAGTCCAAAGTGCAAAATAGAAATTGATGGAATAGAAATCAAACAAGTTGGAAAATTTGAATATTTAGGGAGCTTAATAACACCAGATGCCAAATCAGATCAAGAAATAAAACGAAGAATTGGAATTGCAAAAATGTCCAATGAGCTCACTTCAAGAAATATTAACAATCAAACTAAACTTTGACTTATAAAGTGCTATATATGGAGTACAATGATGTATGGATGTGAAACGTGGACAATAAGTGAAACAATGAAGAAGCAACTCGAGGCGGCCGAAATGTGGTTTTTACGAAGGATGATGAAGATCTCCTGGACAAAGAAGATAACTAATGAAGAGGTATTGAGAAGAGCCCAGACTGAAAGACAAATAATGAAGCAAATAGTGAAGAGACAATGTAGCTTCTTGGGACATGTACTGAGGAAGAGAGGCATCGAATACCAGGTGGTAACAGAAAAAGTAGCAGGAAAAAGAGATAGAGGAAGACAAAGACAGACATTTCTCGGTTGGATAGGCAAATGCTTTGACAAAAGTGGGGTGGACATTATTCGATTGGCACATAACATAACTTTGTATCATGCTGTGACAGCCAATGTCAGAATCTGACACGGCACTATACGACGACGATTGGAGATATTGAAATCAATCAAAGTTTGGTTAATACCCGAAAGGCGGAACTATTTTTGTGTTCTTTGTTTTATTTTTCTGAGCGTTGGAAACACAGGTAAAATTTGACTACAAAATATGCAAAATTTCAAAGAAGGGGAGGCCCAAGACCCTCGATCAAAATTGATGAAAAATCTCTTCACTCAAACACATTTATTCCCATTAAGATTTCAAGAAGCTACCCTTTATTGAAGCAATGATATACATGATTTGTTAATTTTGAAAAAAGCCTTACTTTTGAAAAAAAGCAGAAGAGCTTTTAAGCCATTGGGAATGAAATGTATTTGCATATTGCCTTTGGGAAATGAAATGTATTTGCACATGACTCCAAGTGATGAGATTACTTGTCCCGTTATCACGCATTTCGAAGTGTTTCAATTGTCATGAATCCAGTTTTACCGATATTTGCAGTGCTCCTAAAAGTGTAGGAAAGGCACAAGAAATACTTCAACATTTCGGCGATCATCTACATCAAAATTGGAAACTTTCGGACGATCAAGCTTTTGGACAATTTTTTGTGCGAAAGCTTAGTTGTCCGACAGTCTTAAATTCTTTGCAAATGGAAAATAACACAATTTTTTGCCATGCCACTGTTAGAAAGTGATATACAGTCAATTGTGATCCTGCTTACAAAGTAAGTTTCCACATTGCAATCGTCAGTAACAGTGTTCTTGAATCGATGAAGGTGTCTCTTGTTTTCATCTGCAATCTTGAAAATGGCTTTCAAAACAATTTCATTGGTTGAATATTATTCTACATATCTAGATGCATCTCGTTGACTGAAGTTGCTAACGTGAAAATCATTGATAGTTTTGACACATGTTTTGGAAGTATGCAAAAATTATTGGTCCGAACGTTTTTCGTCGGCAGTTCTTGAAAAAGCGTGCGAAACTTTTTAGTCCAAAATTGTTTTTCCGAAACTTTTCCGCCCGAAAGTTTTCGATTTAATGTATACTCTGATTCATTCTAATTCCTCGAGTATTCTAGGAATAACGAAGTTTCAAGCATGTTAAGTTCTGTTGGTCGACCTGGTAGTGGACTTGCTACAAGTCTCTCTCTTGTCATCACAAGACATATATATGCTGAGAATAGAGAGAGACTTGTAGCAAGTCCAACCTGGTAGCTAAATTGGACTTTTAAAAATTTTTCTCTTGCCAGAAGTCTAAAAACAAGGGGGAGGGGGTTCTCAGCTAAATTTCGGGTAGGGGTGTGCCGCCCACGGTTTCAAAATGGGACCGTTGGCTAGACCAATTTTTGTGAAAATGATACCCTTGGCTAGACTAATTTCTCCATTAAAAGCGCCCTGAAAGGGCGTTTTCTAGACAAAACTTGCCAAATTTTCGCATTCTCAGGACAGAATTTTTTTAAATTTGGTTTTTTTACAGAAATTACTGAACTTTTACAGTTCTTTCCCCAAAATTGCCAAAAAGCATGCCCTTGCCTAGACTAAACTCGACTAAAATTGCCAAAAAGTATCCCCTTGGCTAGACTAGAGGTCCTTAAAAGTATACCCTTGTGGGCGGCACATCCCCAGGTACCTTTACTATGGAAGAACCCCCCCCCCCCCGTGTCTAAAAAGAACCTAAAAACTTGATCAAATCATAGGGAATCATTTGACAATGAACAATGTGCATAGGCATTAGGCATTACATCTCTCGCTCTCTCAAGAATTATAGGAAATTGATTTTCAAACAAAATTGGAATTTTCTCAGTCTCACAGCAATAAGTGGGCAGACGTATAGGTGAAAAAACTGTATTTTGTTGTTCTTTGCTAGGAGCTTTTGTTACGATTTCATCAAGTTTTCAAGCCCCGTTCTAGGCATTTAGCAACCAAAAATTCTCGTTTAGTCAAATTTACTTACATTCCAGTGTCCATGAAAATATTAGGAAAATACAGAAATATTTCAACTCTTGGCTACCAAGTAGAATTCGATTAACAGACGATTACGCTAAAGATGGAGGCGAGGAGCTTTTACCAAGATGCATTGTGTTCGAATTAAGAATCTTAACGATTCTATAGGTATTCGATTAATGAACGCAATGCATCTTGGTAAAAAGTTCCCTGCCGCCATCTTTAGCGTAATAATCTATTTCAATTCAATTCCAATTAAGCACTCTTGGGGCTATGAAATTCTCAAATTTGGGGAACTTTTTCTGGCTTCCTGCAATATATACCATGGGACTTTGATTGACAATGGAATGTTAAGGACCGCAGACTTGCTCTTGTTGCTGTGAACCGGCAGGATCAGAAAATTACTGTGGCGTGTAAAAAGCATATTGGCATCAACTAATTCATTAGATTTATATAAACTGATAATGTTTGTTTATCTGATATGACAATTTAGATATCAAATGCAGGTTTTCAAAATACATCATATCGTTTCTGATTCACGAAAGACTTTATCAAAATACTGCATGTCAAAGGCTTTTAAAACGGGCCTAAAAACCTTGATCAAATTTGCTGGCAATTCGTTCCTGGTGCTGTTACGATCACATCAAGGTCTTAGCGCCATTGCTATTATAATCAACTCTTTCCGCCTATCTTTCTACTTGAAGATTTTACTGGGTACACAAAGTAGCTGCTATATACTTTAGGCACTTGCTAGTGGCATTCAGATTTGTTTTGATATATTTTCTGTTAGTGTGAGGCTGGATTGTGATCAAATTTGATCAGTGATTTACTCGCTGGTCTGTTTTGAGTTCTGACGGGTTTTGTGAAGACTAATTTTTCATAAAATCTTTTGTAACTTCAGCACGATTCGACTGATTTTGAAAGCGGAGTCTATTTCATCCTCATCAGCATGTTAGCTAAACCAATACCATTATTTTTACTGGATTCTAATCACGCGTCAAAGTCAAAATCACCAAATTTCAATTACATCAGCGATCTTGCACATTTTCGAAAGACTTTCTTAAAATACTTCATGTCTAAAGAAAGCTTGGTTTTACACTGACGGCTTTGTGTTAATATTTTCTGGTATTGGTGTTGCAAATAGTTATCATAGTCTTAATAGGAATCTGGTTGATGGTTTGACATCTACAGGCTTAAGAGTTAAGAGTGGCAGAGTTAAGAGTTAAGAATTTGAGAGTTAAGGTCTACACGAGGTGAGCCAGGATAAAGTTTGCGCTTTCGAAAATTCAAGAATTGTTGACAATTTTGAATGATTCAAATTCTAGTTGAAAGCTAAAACTGAAAAGACCAATGTATTGTTATGGTTTTCTTGCTTTTTCATAACGGCTGGAAATATGGGTAAACTGGACTTTTCAAAAATTTCTTGATTGCGAAGTGCCTGAAAATTGGCCTTATCACTTGATCAAATCATAAGGAACCTCCTAATTGAGAACAATACGTAAGAGCATTTCGTCTCTCGCAGGAGTTACAAGAAGGAGGTTTTCTAGCAAATACTGAATGTTTACAATCCCATGGCAATAAATCAACAGACGATGTCTCTCACCAACAAAAAGTTGTGCTTTCTTCCTTGTTCTGTGAAACGAGTTTCTTTATGATTTTTTCTGGTGTTTTAGGCCTTATCAGGCATATCACAGCCATGAAATTTTCGTAAAGTCCAAAAGCTATATTTCCAATTCTCAAAAAGCATGAGAAAACTTGCGGTATCTTGGCTGTCAAGCAGTGATCGAACCACTCCAATCCATCAGGAACTCTTGGTCCTATGAATTTTCAAAGTGAGAACTTTTTCTGGTTATCCCGGTACACGTTTTACCCAGCTGGTAGACGACGGACAAAGGGATAAATCAAAAATGTAAACAGGAATCTAGAAACAGTTCTTATTTGCTAACTTGAAACCAGATTGCTGTGTTTTGAGCGAACAGCTTGCATTTTTTTATAGTGTTGAATGCTCATTCAAGTTTCGTCCTGAGCTAGCTTTGTATGAAAATGGTCTTTGCTGCGATATGAAGCCTCTTTGCTATATGTTTCTGTTTGGCACTGGTCAAACTCGTTGAAATCCAGCGTTTTTCATTAGCAATGCTTCAGCTTTCGACAAATTTCTTTAAAGATATAAAATGAAGATAGATCTAATTGGTGTTAATTTAAAAACGCATTTTCACCACAGTAAAAGACGATGTCAAATATGAATTTCTCACGTCGAAGCAAAGGGAATTCATTCATACAGCAAGCAAATTGAAGGTCATAGGACCTGGGAACAAATAGATACGTAGCTTCTTCCACAATGTTACTCCATACTTCTTATTCAAATTATTAATGATATTCAAATCTGATCATCGAATTTATCAATGAATTAAAATATTTTATTCCCAAGCTGATTACCTTTTTGCAGAAATGACAAAGGCTTCAGGAAAGGACAACTTGTGACCCGGGTTTTGAATCAAAATCTTGTAGAATCTGTATGTTTAATTAGACGAGGACGTTTTTAGGCTTGATCTCGTTTGCAGGGATTTCTATCAAAGGAAAAAATTGAGGATAATTGGATGTGGAAGTTAATGCATTTTTGTCATCAAGGAAATGTCCTTGTGTCTTTGAAAGTTATCTCTTAGGATTATCAGAGGAATAGCTATTCAGTTTTGGTGTAAAGATTTTTGTCAAAAAAGTGACTGCTGTCATGTTTAGATTATCCTGTGAAAGTATGATGTACATAGCATTTTTTAGCATAGGTTCCAAGTTTTAAAATTTAGTATTAATGGCAATGAGAGGTTTACTGTCGTGACTGTGATTGGCTGGTTGTGATATTGAAACAAAAGAATAATGATTTATGCTCTTGGATCATACTTTGTTGGAGAATAAAGGGAGTCAGATCTTTATCATCTGTATGAACTTCGATGTACAGCAAAATTACTGAAGCTGTTCTTTTGATTTCTTATTTACCCAATCAGCGCCACGACGGTGCGTCGTTAATCTTTCTTTGGACTGAGCGGCGTGACAAGAAATTTAAGTGCTTTGCAATTATTGCCTTGTGACCTTTTTTGATACTGAAAACACCCCCATATAGGAATCTACGATCAGTCTGGGTTTTTATCTACGACGAATACAAGATTGGTACTAAAAGCTGTGGGTGTAATTGGACTGCTTCAGCCTGTAGGACTCTAGGCAGTTAATAGACTAGGTTCTTACACACGTATGTTAATTGTATCTTAATTATTTTCAAATGAAAATTTGTATAATCCAGATTTCAAGTGACGTAGCTCCATATAAAAGCTACTGAAGTTTTAACCCAACTAACCCAAATTTGATTTTCAAACAGTTTGAAGTTCCAGCGTGCCTGCAATTACCCTTTGTGAAAATTGCTCTTTAACGAACCAACCAGGTGATGTCTCAATCAGTTAATGGAGTAAGCTGTTGATAAGTCAGTAATTCAATCAATAAATCAGTCATTCTATCTCTTAATCAATCAATAAATCAATCAATCAATCAATCAATCAATCAATCAATCAATCAATCAACAAATCAAAAAATCAACAAATCACAAATATTCTTGCAAAGCATCAGAATTGACTATCACCCGTTCCAAGTGGAACCAACGAAGTCGGTTTTTCTATGAAGATTCATCTAGCAATCAAGCAATCAATCAGTCACTCAATAAATTAATCAATCAACGAATCAAAAAACCAATAACATTCTTGCAGAACATCAGAATTTACTATCAGCCATTTTAAGTTAAATCAACAAAATCAATTTTTCTATCAAAATTAATCATCAATTAAGCAGTCAATCAGTCAATCAAACAATCAATATGTCAATCAATCAATTATCTGTATTCTTACAGAACATCAGAATTGACTATGAGCCATTCTAAGTCAGATCAAGAAATCAGTTATCTATCAAGATTTTCCAACCAAGGAAGCAGTAATGTAAACCAGCTTATGATTCTTAAGCTCCTTGTCCTTAGTGATGGTTCTTTTATGACAACAATGGAAGTTTTAAAGCCGTGCTCAACAGTCATTGGTAATTTTATTGATGGTTTGGTTTCCATAGTTTTATATCTGATTGTGCCAGCCAATCCACGGTCATTCTGTTCTCGCAAGGGACCCTTTTATCTTTAATAGACTATCTAATCCATTGTATCACTTTGGTTTCTGGTAAAGAAATGCTGGAATGTATCTGCCAATTAGTATACATTTCTCAAGGCTTTCCGAGTAAAGAAGATATATTTTCTGAATGTAGTGATTAAAGAGCCAGTAATCTAGTTTGAATCTGGAGTACCTTCAAACCACAGAAAATAATAGAAAGTCACTTGTACCACCTTCCATTTGATCTTCCGGCCGATACCATTATCAACAGCATAATTTTAAAATCTTTAAAAGGTTGTTGTAACATTCTTTGACCTATTTCTTTTAGCTATTTTGCTAAAATTCTGCCGTTCGACTTTCTGAAATCTTCAATATTTTCAGAATTAGATTGTTTTCCTTCTCTTGCTCAGAATTCAAGAAACACTTGAAAAAGACTTAAATTATCGTAATTTCTAAACTTTTTACAAATTACACAATAATTCTCAAGAAGCTTTGTTTACGAATGCCTACAGTATGGTATGGTATCAAGGAAAGTTCTGTCAATCTTTTCTTTTCCTATTTAGCTTTTTAAGATGTCACATCTGCAAATGAGTTGAAATTGGAATGCGCTGCAGTTTGAAAAATTTTAAAGGTTTCTGAAAAGTCCAGCGGTAGAATTGAAGAAATGTAGAAATGTAGAAATGTAGTTAAAGGGGCAGGGTCTTGTAGCCGTAAAAAAACCTGTTATCTCCAGAATCTATATTGTTGCCCACGCGTGGCCATTGTGTTCTTTACAGATTTGGTGGATGGGGTGAATCCACACAAAAGGTACTTCGAAGAATCCACCAATATCTTTGCAATCATACAACATATGAGTGTTTCGGTTGTTTCTCTACGAAGTACAAGAGTCCATCTTCAAAATAACAGTTTTCATTTTGGAAAAGTAGTTGCAAATCTCTGTGATATGGCTGATCAAAATACTGCAAAGTCGTCGTTTCGAAAGAAGTTTGTTTACATTACGTGACTCTGCCCCTTTTAGTTTCCTTTAAGCCATTCAATTCAAAGGAATCGCTCAGAATTGACACCCACCTTGATTTGGAACCTATTCCATAATAAACAAATATAAAGCCTTCATATCCAATTGTGTTTAGAAGAACTGGTGGTGTATTTCGAACTTAGAAAAATTTTTGGTAGAGTAGTGTTTTATTTAGAATGCAAGCAGAGCCATAGCTATTTTCAGAAGATGAACTTGCTTCCTAAAACTGTGGCCTAACGGGCAAACATTGTTTGCCAGAAATTTGAGATTTGCTTGCCATGCAGTTTTGTTCCGTTTGGCCAATTTGCAAGGCATTTGTTTAGAGGCAGTATCAAGTAGACTTTGTTTGGCAATGTTTTTAAGGGAGTTCAAAATATTTTCTGCATGTCGCAATCAAATTATGTTGTCAAGCAGTGTTTTGTGGCGTGGCCAAGAGACAAACAATTTGCATTATAGCCAGTTCTTGCAATATTTGCCAAACAATGTTTGCTCGTTTGGCTTGAGCTTGAAGATGGTGCTTTTTGAGGTTTTTGGATGCTTCTCTGTCTTTGTTGATTTGGAAGTTAGTTCGAAAATATTTCCTGCTCGTCATAATCAAATTATGTTATCAAGCTGTGTTTTTGGACGTGGCTGCAGAAACAATTTGCGTCTCGCAATATTTGCTAAGCAATGTTTGGTCGTTGGCTGGAGCTTGAACATGGTACATTTTGAGATTTTTGGATGCTGCTCCTCTTTGTTTTGTTGCTTTGGAAGTTGGTTCAAAACTATTTTCTGCTTGTCATAATCAAATTATGTTATCAAGCAATGTTTTGTGGCGCGGCCAAAAAACAAACAATTTGCTTACCAATCAGCTCTATTAATGTTTGCTAAAAAATGTATCAGACTGAATACACGAGTCTTTTCGCGTTGGATTGGACGATGATTATGTTTCAGACTGAAGATATTGAATTGGATAAGTGAAACTAAAACATCGAAAACGTTAAAAGAATACAAGGAATCACTTCGTCAGTCTAACAAATGTATGTTGGTTTGGCAAGGGTCTTGCGATTAAATGCAGTTTGATGTTTTTGGTCGCAGCTCTGATATTTATTGGTTTGGGGGTACTTATCATTGGTTATAGATATTGGATCATTTTTGATCGATTAATGGGGTTTAGTTTGTTGTACATTCCCATACCATGAATATCTAATGATTATAGTACAATCACAAAGATCATCGTTATCTTTTATCATAGACATAGTTCTGTGGAAACACATTGTCTAGCCGACCGTAACGGTATCTTTTATACCTTTATCTATCTTACATTGTTTGTATTACTTAGGTCTTTGAGCCATTTACAACTTACAAACGATATACTTAGTTCTTTCGCCTAAAGGATAGACGTGGCTTGTAGCTGCAATGAGATTGTTTCTGTGGGTATGTCGCTGTATAAGACAAGGGAAAGATGTGGAAGTCTGTGGTGCAATTCTACTGACCATTGATGCATACTCAGAACCCAACACTTGCCTAATGTGTGCGTACAGCTATAGACGTAGCCAATATCTGTGATCAGACTGTTTCTTTGGCTGTATTGCTATGTAAAACAAGAAGTATCGAAGCTTGTCATTTCATCTTTACTGAATATGAAGACATACTTGGAACTTTTTTTGCGGCAAAGCCGCATCATGTTTCGCATTGAATTTAAAAGTTGCTTTATTGAGATGTGGAGATGTTTGCCAGCCTCGATTTTGTCTCAAAATGAGTTTTTATGCTTCAAGGCTATGGTATGAGTGAACTGAAATTGTTTGTAAACAACCTATTGTGATCAAGCATTCATGGAACGTGAAACGCAGTTGTAACAACGCGTTCTTAATTCGTCTCTTGTTTAGTAGAATGTCGCTTAATCTGTAATCGAATGATTCCAATTGTCGCCACAAAACGGCCTTTACAGACAACCGAATATGTCAATTCCAGGTGAACAGTCATGAAGGTAGAAGCTGAATGATTCTCGAGACGGGGGGAAACGGACATTGAACTTTTGATTCAAACAAATCTGACTGCAAGAACCAGCAGCGGTTGCAAGACAGGCATCGATCTTTCGATTCTTTAAATGCCAACAGATCGAGAATGGCTTCCTATCAACTTATTCCCATGTGTTGGTTGAGTTTGTTTTCATTGCCCAAAACGCCGCATTCACTGACTAATGCTATTTCTAGTGTTTGTATTCGAGAAGAAAAAGTATAGATGTGTGTCAGTGCGTCTATTACGTAATGTGTTATGAGGTGAGTAAAGAGATATAGGAAATGAGGGATTATTGAAGAGATCTGGGGACAAGCGATGCTTCCAGAAGAAACCAACTTTTCTGCCACTAGTGGATTTGAATTTTGATGCTTGCAGTTGCATGACGTTGAGAAGGAGATAATAGAATTCAAATTGAATACGATGATACCAGATGCGAGTAAGTTGGAAGCTGCCAGCAGGCTAGAGGAGTTGAGGTTGCACGCAGGCTACTTGCTGCTGAGATTTATCCGATAATTAAATCAACCAATCAGACGATGAGAAGCTGAATTGTATTATATAGCCTCGTTTGTGTACGGAGTGTTTCATTTTATAAGAAAAAGTAGGGTTTGCATAGCAAGGCAAAATTGCCGTATCTTCAACCTAAATCAAGATATTGCTTTGTGAGTTACGATGGGAGCAGATATTCAGAAGGTTGTTTTTTACATCAGGCTAAATAAACCGTGAAAATTTCCTTCGAAGGTTGACCTGATGTCGGCGCTCTTTGTCGATTGAAATTTTACTAAACATTTTCTTGGCTATTCTGATTGTGGTATGAAAGTGTAACCACACGCAAAGACTGCAGAAATCAATGAGATTACTGATTCCCAGGTCACGTCGCAAGCGGCCGCTTGATTGTTGTTCTACGTTCATCTGAAGCTATGTCACCGATTTATAAGGTCATCTGACCTACACTGTCGGGATTAACTGTGTGCATGAGTTCTCCTGAAGAATACGGACGATTTCTCTAAATGCAGGTGTGAAATTCCCCGCTTTTATTGACCGACCTATCAATAGGGATTTGCTATTAAGCTTACCAACGTCATTAGTTTCTATTTATTGCCAACTGTGATACAGAGCTTTGATGTTACTGTACGAGAATTTCCTCTCAATTATTCATTAATGTGTTGAAATGGGGATTAAAAGAACTTAATTTTCAATAGACTCTGATACACAGAAGTCTAATGTTTGGTTTAGATCGTCCCTTGATTTTTGCTTTTTTGCAGATTCATGTGCAGTTTTTGAGTTTGTTTATACGTAAAACCACCCACTATGGTCTCTCTTGCGATGGCAACGCCACCCTACAACTAGGAGTGGCTGTTCCAATGCATCGCTTTTGCAGCGAGAAATCGTCGTTGTTGTTGTTCGCCGTAACTGTTGTTTAACGTATGTTACGTTATGTTTTAATAGGCAAACAATAAGAGATTAGGAATTAAATCCTTTACGTTACATATGCCGAACATGGGTTGTACTTACAACATATGGCAAACTAAACCAATCAATGCTATAACGCGCAAAGCAATTACAAGTGTTTTTAAAGTACATTGCTGTGTGCGATGTTGTAACCAGACAGATGATTTATGTGTTGTTGCCACGTGAAAAGAACTACTTTTGGTTGAAAATCTGTTTTGATCGTATGGATAATTGATGTCTTGTTGTCGCAAAGAAGAAACGAATTTTTGCTCAAAGTCTGAACCTCATTGTCACGTTTGCCTCGTTCGTGCTTATTTTGTGCATTTGTCACTACCTTGTTTACATTCACGCCACCAACTTGTATATTCGTTAATTCATCCATCCATCCATCCATCCGTCTGTCCGTCCATTCCTTCGTTCGTTCATTCATTCTTTTATTAATTGATTCATTTATTCATTCATTCTTTCATTTATTCATTCATTTTTTCATTCAGTCATGCAAAACATCAATACCAACTCGTTACATTTGTTGACAAATATTTTCGACAATAGTTGTCAGGTTTACTTTGCTGCGCCGCAAACCAATGTACGTTTTGACAACGCTAGCGTGTAAGACAAGAAAAAGTTCAGGCGTTTGGAAGCCCGTTGCCCTCAAACCATTTTTCTTAGATTCCGGAAAACTGGTGATTGCTTTGTAGCTAATATATCAGTTTAGATAAGAACATGCAATAGACCTTTTAGCTATTCTGAAAAAGAATCTAAATCGAACGATACTTTGCTGCATTTTGTAGAATTTTCGAATGTGCACAATAGTGATAGAAGCTCTAACGCCACTCAATCGAATCTCGTGTATAAAAATGTATAAAAATAACGCTCGATCCAGGCTCTTTTGCTGAATAGCTAAAAGGTCTATTAGTCAAAGTCCGCCGTATCATTAGCTAGTTACAAGCAATTTTATAAATCTGCGATCTGTTTTTCTTGTTAGCATTTCAGCCCCATAGCTATCATAGTCAAGCCATGTCTGTTTAGACTACCTGACTGGAGCTCCAGAAGCGAGGGAATACAAGAATCCGGCCATTATTCCTGTTGGTTAACCACACATTTTCCGCTGTTTTCCCGTAGCCCTGTATAATACGACACAAAGACGCATTTTTGTCGCCACAGCAAATGATTTAGGCCTAAGAGATTTACAATAAACTTAGACGACAAGAAATTAACAAAATGCGTTTGACAAAATGATCTGAGTCAAAATTAGAAGCTATTAGATAATAAAACTCATACTAACTGGTTTTGTCGTTTTACAGGAAAATGTAAAGCCGTCGGTCCTAATGAACAGACCTCTCAAGCTCGTCCGTTTATGACCCCGGGCTTTTTATTTTCTCGTACAACGCAAAACCGGTAAAGGCATATCTTATCGCTCAAACATTCTGTAGTATATAGAAAGAACGTTATATAATCGTGGACACTTGGTGGTACAGTCTTTCAGGCTATTTTTATCTCTTTCTTTTTATCATTAGGCCGGATTGTTAGCAAAATTGATCAAGGATTTCAGACCTGTTTTGGCGGATTTTGAGACAAAGCTTTTTTGTACAATCGCTTGTAGTTTGATAATGATACGACCGATTTTGAATAAATAAATTTTCTTTTCTAAGCTGGCATGTTAGCTACACAGATATCATCAGTTTACATGAATCAGATAAATTGTTTGAGAGCTACATGCATTCAAACATCTTAACATTTTTCTGTCTTACCCATTATTTTCAATGTTAATGTAGAACCCATTGCTGTTGGACCAGTTGTAGTTGTAAATGATGATACCTTTCTTTTATAATCAATTAAAAGAAGAAAACTCCAAAAATGCAACTACTGTGCCGATCATGGCGGGAATAGACACTAGGTCATCGATGTTCCCACCACGGAAGGCACTTACGACTCAATACTTACAATTTTTTTGCAGTAAACACTAAGACTAGGCAACAACTAGTTCATACGGTGCCATTCATAGAGGGAAAGGACACAAGGTCATCGAGTTCCCTCTATCATTGGCACTCACAATATATTTAACTACTTTGTCCCTCTAGCGAAACAAAAGGATAAGGAACAAACTAAATATGAAAAAAACCGAAGCAAAAAAACACAACGAAGGAACAAATGACAATAATTACAATTCATCACGAAGAAAAAAAATAACTACAAATAAAAATTTGATATCTGTGTCACATCTGATGTCAGGCAATGATATCAGCGGGTATTGAAAAATGTAGAAGAACGCAGGTGCTAAGTAATGAAGAGGGACCCTCCACGCACTGACGAACAGCCGCCGCCCAATGCCACATGCACCCTCCCAATCGGGACAACACCAAAACCAAGGACAGCAACCATCCATCCGCACAGCAGGTGCCCCATCCACCCATTATCCTGCATCCGCACCGAAGGATAGATTTTAAATATCAGAAATATTACCTAACATCAAATGCGAGACACAAATTATCTACAAAGTTACTAACGTAAAGAGATGTTGGGAAAGGGATACTGTTTTATTTACGTACTTTAGGTGTTTTATGGCTTGTTGTCTCAAGAAAATGATCATTTTTAGACTATTCTATGCTAAAGATATATTTTTCGCAGCCTTATGAGACACTTGATGATGGTCTTAGAATTTTTCCTTGGTCAAATTCTTTTTCGGCATGTCATGAGTCTACAGCCTGGTGTTTGAATGCATTTTCCTGTTGTAAATTTAGCTAAGCGGACGCGTTGGAATTAAAATAGACTTTTAATTGCACTTACTACATACTCAATATGACGCATTAATTACTTGAAATTTGTCGATAACATGTGGTATATACCAAAATGGATAAATACGAATAGCTGTTCGTTCTCGCGTTCCTTGTTGCAAGAAAGAAAACATCTCAAAACACTGAGCCATAATAAATTGAGGCAAACCAAAAGAATTTTAAACCAATGTGCTGGCCATATGTAGCTAAAAATCCAGAAAGGTTGGACGTAAACCGGAAAAGATACACCATATACACCTAAAAAGATCATTTCGCGCCTTGAAAACTTTGCAGAAAAGTAACTGTTACAAGCAACAAGTTGGTCAAATAATGAATTGATTCATATTTTTTTAATTATCTGATCTGTGTAAGCGATCTGTCTTACTTAAGTGACCAGTGCTTTATTCAAAACTCTGAAAGTATTAACTGAGTCGATAGAGGAATACGTGAATCTGCGCATTCTGTTCAGTGAGCATAGGCGTCGAATCGTTGCAAAACTTACTTAGAATATGTGTGTAAATATCAGGCTCACCCCTCACAGGTGGTTGCTTGAATAAGAATGTAAGATTTTCAGAAAGAGAGAAAAATAAGTGACATACATTGTCCTAGTAATTGGCAAACAAAATGACGTCATCAACGGATACTTCAAATCAGTTCGTAGCTTGAAAACGAAATGAGATGTCAAAAAATTAAAAAATGACTTCTTATCATTCAATAGTGCTATTCATTTGCATCAATAAAAATTTTCGCTTTAACACTCTAACACTTGCATATTTAATTATTTCTTGTTGTTGGAGATTTGGCACGTAGCTCCCTGTTTTATTTCTCTGTTTACTTGTGTTTGTTGTCTGTTATTTATCTTTCATTGTTCTTTATTTGACTACCGCTTGCTATTGTCAGTTTGTCCCTCTGCCTCTACCTGGTTTCTGACATTCTATTATCTGGTGTATGGCTTTGTTTCTGTACCTTCTTTGATCTTCTTAATTTGCCCACAGCTTGCTTACCGTGTTGGTTTGGCTCATCTTTGTTTTGTTGTATGTTTGATATTTAGTTAGTTGTTGTCTGGTTTTGGACGCACTCTTCCGGCTTTAAATTCATCCTTCATTCGCTGTTTGTTTGCTTTCTATGTCTCCTCCATTTGTTTACAGCTTGCGCTCTGCCTTGTCTCGACTCATCTAAGTGCTTGTTGTGTGTTTGATGATTTGTTACGCAGCTCCTTCAGCTGGTTTCGACGTGCTGCTTGGTTGTCTGCTTAACGTTCTGTATCTTGCTTATTCTGTGTCACTGCTTCGTTCAGTCTCACCTTTTGCTGTCACCGTGTGCTTATCAAGGAGGCATAACGGAATAACCAGACCCAGGACCAATAGGACCGGACCCTAACGGACCAGACCCCTGTTAATGCCGATTCCTTTCCGTCGTTGGTTTGTAATGGCGGTGCAGACATTTCATTTCAAAAATGAAGACAAGGCCAATACACAATCATCGCTGAAAAGAAATAACTAAACTCTGGATACCACATTAACTGCAAGAATGGACAATCTGCTACATTGATCATCCAATCAACAGACGAACTTCCAGTTGAAAGGAACGAAACCCCACGCAGATCCACGCATGATGAACTCTAGCAAGGCCCTGTAACTCACTTCAATTTCCCAAGGACAAGATTCTCATTGATATTTAGAACAAGATTCAAATAACATACAATGCCAAAATCTAATACAAAACAAAACTACCACAACCAACTGTCTTAGCTTTCTTCATTTTAGGATGATACATGTTAAACCTCAGGGGGCTTTCTAGGAACCAAGAAATAGGCTCTAGTGTGTAAAAAAGCAAGTAGCCCATTATCAATGTACCCAATCGGTCATCTGGAAACATCGAAATGAATGGGTATTCTGCCGGGGTCCGGTCCGTTAGGGTCCGGTCCTACTGGTCCTGGGTCTGGTTTTTCCGTTATGCCTATCAAGGATGTTTTTTGTCGTCGGTTTTATCGCGCTGCTTGGTTGTTTGTTTAATGTCCTTTATATGCTTATTTTTGTGGCCACTGCTTTGTTTTGGCTCAGCTCTGTGTTCGTTTAGTGTTTAAAAGGTCGTCAGTCTGTGGTATGTAGCTGGTTTCGACAAAGTGTTTCCTGGTATAGTCTTTCGTTTGTATTTCCTGTTTGTTTACTTCGTGCATTATTCATTTATTCATTTGCCTTCCTGTTATTCAATTCATTACTTAGCCTCAACTTTGTTCTTGTTCTGTATTAGCAGTTTGTTAATCTGTTGTCTGTAGCCTCTTTTTAAGGTGCTGTTCCCTGGTTTAGTCTCTTGTTTGCATTAATTTTTTGTCTACTTAATTTGTTGTTCGCTGTTTGCCTACCTCTTACTTACCTCGTCGTCCAGACTCACCTTTCTACTGACTGTGAACATATGTTTATAAAAAATTTGTTTTTCCTTTGTCTGCATCCTTGCTCATTTTTTGTGTTTGTCGTTTGTTCACTTTCTTTACAGTTCTTATTTGCCTACCACGTTCTTACCGTATTGTTTCAGCTCACTTTTGGTCTCATTGTTTCTTTAACAGTATGAAATAGTGTTGGCTGGTTTTTGAAATAGCTAATGTCCTGGTTCAATTTTTCAGTTGTATTCATCCATGTTTGCTTTCTTTATTGTTCTTTATTTTTTTGCCCCTTCCTTTGAACCTTTTTCAGGCCCATCTTTGTGCTCATTGTGTTTTTTAATATTGTTGCGTCAAGTGAGTGTTGCTTGTTTTGACTTGATGTTTCCTGGCTTAATTATTTGCATATGTTTGCTGTTTTTAATTTCTTTGACATTCTTCATTTGCGTACAAATTGGTTAAGCAGTTGTCCACCTTTTAGCGCATCGTGTTAAACAAACAGTGTTGTTCCCCTGTTTAAGTTTTGTTTAATTTATTGTTGTGTACTTCCTTAACTGTTGTTTATTTTCATACTCCCACGGAACTGTTTTGGCTAATATATGTACTACTATTGTTTTTTGACAGTTGGTCAGTCTGCTCTCTTTCGCTGGTTTTTGACGAATAATGTTTGCTCTTTCACTTTGCTGTTCCCTGTTGTTTGCTGTGTTTCCGGTACATTGCTTAGGATAGTTGTTCATTTAATTTGTGACATGCTTATTGTTCTTGCTTTTGATTGCTTTTACGGATATGTTTGCCATAACGATAAACATGTAAATAAAGTAGAATGTAAACACTTTGATGTGAACTGAAATTAGCGTATTTCAATTTACATCAAAGTGTTTAAATTTACTTCATTTACCTTCATTTACTTCATTACACTACATGCAACAAGAAGATTGCCTCCTGTGACCATTACAATATTTGACTCGTTTCCTGTCATATTATGTGAGCTCAGACAGAAATGGAAAATATGCTTTGGCAAAGTTATACAAAGTTGTGAATTTAGTGCCAACTTTTGCTATCTCATTTACTGTATAGTTATTGAAATAGCCAGGAGAGCGAGAAATATATCGTAATTGGCATCCATAAAATATATAAGATTAAATCTCTAAAAAGGCCACCTTATTGAATTCCTACTAGGACTATGATTGAGCCGACCCATCTGCGTTGTAAGACATCAAGCGACTTGACCCCTTAAATAGCTGCACTTTTAAGTGGGCATTAACCTTGCCGACAATTTTCAGCTTAATTTGTGGCCTACGATTGAACGTTCTCTTTCAACCTGTTACATGGTTGAAGAGTGAGTCCTGTGCAGTTTCAACACCCACAGTATGTGCTCATGTCTCCTACCTATGTCTCGTTTGATGAGGTTCAGGCATGGTTGGAAAACATGTCTACCGCACAGTCGCTGGCCAGAGGGAATTCTCATGAGACAAGGAAATTTTTGAATGTTTAATGAATGACTTATAACCCATTTAACAGTAGCCGGAATTGACAAATTGTTATAGGGAGCGTAGATTGGCTGTGACGGGTTCTTGGCAAGAGATTCTATTGTAACGAGTTGTGAAGAGCATTGACATATTTTTAGCTTCTAATGTGCTGCAACATGCTTCCTTTACTTTTAGAAGCGAAATACGTGCAAGAGCGTACTTGCTGCTCGTTCATAAGGCTTTACACGTATTTCCTTTTTAAGGAACTAAGAACTTTGGGCAGTACTGAAACTTCCTTTAAATTATTAGATTTTGAGTACTCGAACTTTCTTACGGGTCTCTTAAAGGTTTCATAATAGTCTTCATGTCCACTAAATGTGCCCTCGTGAACTTTTCAAAACAATGTTATTTGAAGCCTTTACAGTGTTTAGACATCACTCAAGTACGTCCCAAGTAATATGATACAGGAAACTTGTGAAATAAATAAAATATGTTACGGATATCCTTTGTTGAAAATAAATAGTTTCATAAGTTATATTCCCTTTGAGTTTGTTAATTTTTTGACGATCTGAGAGTTCGTTTCTTATAAAAAGATACGTGTAGTGGTGAACTACTTGAGAACTTAGGCAGAGTTAAGCTCCATTCGGTTGTGACATAAATTATTCAGCAAATTCTTCCGAAACACGCAGCATTAGATATGTCAGAGGAGTTGTGAAATGTTTCCAGAGAATCCAATTACTGAAACTTTGACAATCATTATTTGTACTCCCTTAACATAAAAGCATGTCGCGTGAAGCTGCGTTAGCTAGGTTGATTTCCTTTATTGTTGAGCCACTGTCAATCAGTAATTTTTCTTGCCTTGTCCCCCCCCTTCTTGTCCCCCCCCTTCCCTCTTTTCCAATGTTGAAACTGGTTTAACAAGTCACATATCAAGACATTTCCATTGAAAAACCACATGCTTTCCGAAAACAACACTGGCATAGGGGGAGTGGATGCGAAGATCTATATTTTTACACTGGCTCGACAAGCTTACAAAGGCCTAATTTCTGAGACTTGTCATGGATATTTGAAGTGCATTTCATGTACTACAAAAACCCTCCTTCAAGCATAAGACATTTCAGACGCAACTGAGTACTGCTTGAATAAAACGTTGATTTGAATTTAACTCTATTCAAATTAAGTTTATGACAATTTGGTTGCGTTTTGGGCTTAATTAGAATTTAAGTACTGGATGCCCCAAAAAGTAGACATGCTTAAAGCCTTGGTCAAACGCATCCAACATGTCATCCAACATTTACTTCAAAAAATGTGTAACGGTTGTTGATGTTGATGAGGGAATGGTCACACGCATCCAACAATTCATCCAACATTTCACCCAACATTGCTAGCAACGTCCATTATCGTCATTCGCCTGCGCGGCGACATGTTTAGAATGATTAAAAATACTCGTAGAGCAACCTACAGATATGAATTGCTGATTTAGAATACTCACTACTGAAAAAGATTGAAAATGGCGCTCTGATGAAAAAATATCAACTGTTTAGAACGTAATGCGCATGCCCACAAATGAAATGTTGGAGGAAATGTTGGATCAAGAGATCAAACGCATCCAACATTCCATCCAACATTTGAAAACAAAATTTTTTTCTGATCTCGATCAAACTTCATCCAACATCAATGTGCAAATGTTGGATGATCCAACATGGGTGGTCAAGCGCATCCAACATTTCATCCAACATTAGTTTTCAGCATGTTGGATGAGATATTGGATGCGTTTGACCAAGGCTTAAGAAATCACAACAATTTGATCACAATATCAATCAATTTTCATTTTTGGCTAGTAGATGAATCACCAAATTATGTCTCGATCCGAGAAATGTCTTTCTGACAGGATTTAAGTGTCAGATTTGGCTGTTCTGAAAGCTGCCTGGCTTTGAAGCATACGCTAGAAATGTACACATGATTATTAGAATATTTTTTTCGTCTATGTCCAATTTTTTCGTTAAGTTGAAAATTACAACCTCCCATGATATCAATAGAATGGTTCAAAACATGGCATTTTAAGACGTTATCTATCGTCTATCCATCTACTGATGAGGTAATGATAGAATTCTGGGGATTTTTCAAAGGTGCTTACTTTTTCATAGGTTATCCGGTAAAATTTCGTTAGGATCACGTTTTGAATCCCAGGTGAACGTAGATGCAACTCAGAATGTAGACAATTGTCGCATTTCTGGACATTAAAGGAATTACTGCTAAAAATACGATATTCTCTTCACAACTTGTGCACTCGTTACAAATTGTGACATGACATCATAAATGTGCTGTAGTTCTGCACAGTTATGGTTTGAACACTTTGAATCCTGCAGGCAACTGAAGTAACTTTTTTCAACCACAAACTTTGTTTCATAAATCGATTTCAGAAAATGTTTGTGCAGTTTTCGTGAATAATTGAAGTTTTCTTCCAAACTTCATGGTTGGAATTAGTCCCAAGCAGGGCAGCACTATGAATTCTAATTGAATACTCTCTTACCGCCAGCTGTAAGTCGCTCTTTGTGGCATTCTAACTGTGGTGAGGAGATTTCACTTTTCCCAGTGAACACTATGAAAGTCAAAGTTTGTGACCAACAATTAACCAATGAGTTCTGCATCACATGTTGAAGATTATAGTATGAATGCTACATAGTGTTTGTGGCAAACCTACACTATTTATTTTAAGTGGTAGAAACTTCTGCCGTCAATTTTCTGACACTTGAAAACTAAGTTTTCCGGGGAAGTAACTTTTTGCTAACATAAAATCAACACCCTGAATAAGTATCACATATTGAGTAAATACCTGGTGAGTCAACAGAAAGTTGATAGGTTTCTGAGTCTTTAGTTTGTTGATCAGATGCTTCAGGAATGTATGTTACTGTGTTTCTTTGTTTGCCAACGTATGAGTATCAGGACTCTATCATGCTGAATCAGATCGTATTAGATTCTTTGAGTACCTTGAAATGCTATAAAATTCTCTTCCTTGCCATTAGCAGCCTTTCTCAGCCATAATTCGTCGCCTTGAACTGAAGAGCTCCATCACATGTGCTTTCAAAATGTTTGGGCCTAAACGACGTTTGCCATCTCCTGCGCATTACTGTACATAAGCAGCGGTCTCGAAATCAAACTTTCAGCAATGCGCAGGATATGGCAAGGTCATTTAGGCCCAAGAATTTTGAAAGCACATGTGATGGAGCTCTTTTGCTCAAGGCCAGGAAGTGTCCTGACACTCATGGTAATTTGCCATGTTTTTGCTCTAAAGTTATATTTTCCCGGACACGTTCGAAAGGGGCCTAGAATTTTTAATTCAATTTGCTAAAAATTTGGACTCCATAGCGATGATTGCTTGACAAAGTATTGTGTCAATACAAAGCCAGCCACAGTTATCTTTCATGCTTGTGAACTTATTTCAGCTGTTTTTCAACAAGCTCTCAGTATTGTCGGGATGACCGGTCTATAACTTTGATCAGGAAGTTTAGGCCTGTTTTAGGATTTTAGGACTCAGAACTGGCACAACTTTTTAAAATCGCTTGTGACTTGGGAACAAGATGACTACCCAAGCCACCAACCAATTTTTAAATCTTGGTTAATATGTTACCCACACAATAGCTGTCAATTTTTGTGAATCTGATCATTAGTTAGCAAGCTACAAACCTGGACATTGTTCAATTTTTTTGACTTACCCAGTTGAAATTTTCGATTGTTTTTAAGTCCTAGCCAAACCAGCAAATATTCTTTCCAAACGTTTGAGATTTACTTGACAAGCTGCGGTTCCCGTTTAGCCAAGTCTTCGTGTCGAGCAGAATTTGTTGGGTAATATCTTTGGAAAGATTAGAATTTATTTTCTGCTTGTCACAAGCCATAGTTTTTTGTCAAACAATATTTTGCGACGTTACGAAACAAACAAACATGTTCTTGTCAAGCTAATCTAAGATCTTCGCCAAGTAATTGCTTGTTTGGCCAGGTGTTTGGCCAGGGCTGCAATATTTATCGTTATTGCAATTCGAATTGAGCGTAATTATTACAATCGTAGTGGACGATTACGCTAAGGATGGCGGTAAGGAACTTTTTACCAAGATACATTGCGTTCTTATTACGAATCTTCAACCATTTCATAGGGAGTCGATTAAAGAACTCAATGCATATTGGTAAATCGCCATCTTTTGCGTCACATCAATTGATGGACATAAGTAGTTAAAGACGAAAGATGCATTTTGGCTGGTATCCTTTTTGGCGACACGCTGGTATAACAACGTTTCATTATTTATCTCATCTTTGTGATGTTCAGAATTGTCTACGAGCTGCTTCAGGGCTTGCTTGGCATATTTCCTTTCATGAGACCTACTTCTTACTTTTTTGCGTATTCAGAGGTACTTGATTAATAATGTTGGTAGATGATTTTGCCACCACAAGGCGCCATTGTGCAACCATTATAACTTCCACGAATCGTAAATCACCTAGTTATAAGCATAGTGATCTTTTATGCTATCACTTCTCATGTCCTTCCTGCCTTCTCTTAGTCAATTCAGCGGCGGAATCGCGCATTTTTGTGGCTGTGAAACAACTAAGTGTTGCCCAGTTTAGCTGTCATTCTTACAATCGCAAGTTATTAGACAACTGTATTACAGTCTCACCCATCATATATCTCGGTTGATTGAAAAATAATTGCTTTTCCCAGTTACGAGCTTTTAAAAGGTTAGGATTATAGATGTTTTTCTATCGATCAAGAAGGATTTGTCCTATGGTAGTTTCAATAGCCTGAGTAATCTTTTAGGGATATCCTTATCTATAGCCTCTTATATGTGGTTCCAGATCTTTTGAAGATCATCTTGTGCTCTAGCTATGAGAGGGGATGGGCAGAGGGGTCTTGGTACAAGTACTAACTCTAGAGGTACCTGGTTCAATCCAAATTGAAGGTATTGGTACCACGCAATACCAATCTTGGGGAATGGAGATAATGACTGATAATGAACGTAGTACTACAGACTGTTGTCAATATGAAGACTTCGAAAAAGAAGTCTTCATCAATTCTTCGTGAGACCAATGAGCAAGACGCTGTCTGTAGCTAGAAGCTAATGATTTGTTCTTGGAATTCCAAAAACATCGACTGACAAAGTTGTTGTTGGGACCTACTAATAGAGGATTGGTACCGATGCCCCTGTCATTGGTACCAGGTTCCACCATCTTTGCAGAATGCTGTACCAGGTGACACCCCTCTTCTTACATTAAATTAATATTTTGGGTCTATGAAAACAACATAGACAGAAATTCATTATTTATGGTCCGCAAATATGAAGAAAGGTGGAATGGTACAGTTCGGTTTGATTCATCACAGTGGCACATTCAATAAATGTCGATCTGTATAGGGGCCCAGGCCCTAGAAATGAATAACATTGTTCGGGGTCTCCAAATGTTAGACTTAACTTGATACTTGCGATCCGGCAAGAAAGTAGTAGCATGGAGGTTAGGGAGTATTTCTTAGGGAAGTCACTTTTTATGTACAAAGAATGAGTACATTACGTGATTGGGCAAATATGGGAAGGAAAGAAGGAAGGAATCGAGGTAGGCGTCTTTATACGGACGCTTTTCTTGCCAAAAGTGCAACAATGGGTCAGGCATACTTGAAAATGTTTGATCATGGAAGTTGTCATTAGAGCCGCCATTGGGCTAGAAAATTTGCGAACTTTTATCTGGCAAACAAAGTTAAGTGAGTGCAGCTCAGAAGTATCTTAGGAAGGAGATTGTTTATAAGTTAAAAGAAGGTTTTCAGGCCCCTTTTTGAAGCATATCGGAGTAAATGATTCTATGGACATTGAATGTTTACTACAGCTGATGCTTTGGGGTAGCAGCTTAATTCCTCATATAATGTACAATCGTGAGTGACTAGTTGCGACAGAAACAAACATTTACAAACTGATTTGTCATCCTAATAGTGAACATGATAAATGGAAGTAACGAGTCTACGTTGTGTTGAAGAACTCCAATAGATCCACTTCCAGTGCTCTGATTCATAGCTTGCACGTTTCAGACTTCTTCCTCTTCATTATCGATTTTGCCAAGAATACAAAATACAGTAGCAACAAATAGTGACCTCTTTGACAACAACCACTCTATGGACAACACAGAAATTATTCATTCTCGCCCCACTATTTTACATGCACCTTCGTCACTTCGTTGTTGTTGTCACTTGAAGGCGGATCTCCACTAGGCGGACAATATAGAGCCGCGAAAAGTAGAATGCATGCCTACTATTCGCGGCTCAACATTTTTCCAGGGTGACATCTCGACTAGCCAATTTGTCTGAATTCCACTGCGGAATATTCCGCTCGCAGTAACCTTTTCCAGCCATCTGATTGGCTTGCGAAAAAGCGACTTCGCTCAACACAGAAACCCATTCAACTTTCGAGCGGAACCGTGCTTGCAAACAAAGCAAGATATTTGCGAGAACAATTTTCCGCCTAGTGGAAATTATGCTTAGTGGGGTTGTGGCTTTAGGCCGGATCTCCACGGGGCGCAAAAATGTCGAGGCGGAAAAGTTTCCAGCAATCTGATTGGCTAATCGAATTGTCGCCGCAGAAAAAATTTCGAGCCGCGAATAGTAGGAAAACGTTCTACTTTTTGCGGCTTGACATTTTCCGCCTATTGAGATCCGGCTTTAGTGAGTGAGTCTTCTTCAGGTGATTTCATTTTACCAATATGGTCTGTACAATGGTCAGGTGGTGATCCAAAAAGTGCAACCTTTGAAAGATCACCAGAATTTCATTCTTTTGTCGTTTGGAAAATCAAGGTTCAATTGATTTAATAGATATTGTGAACTCTATTTGCAGTTTAGCGGCTGTGGGAATCCCTGCCTCTAGAGCTACCTGGTTTTGATACATACTCTTTAGCTGCAAGAGTTGGTTTACATTTTGCCTATCCTACCACTCAGTTTGTTCGGTTACTTCTGTGATTACGTTTTTATGATACATAGGACTCAAAATTTTTGTATGAAATCGCAAGAGAATGGACTTCCCGTTAAACTTTACTATTTTGAACAAGGGGATGAAATAAAGACAACTCTAGAATCTGATTCAATCTTTGATGCAAGATACACAAAAAATTGTTATGATAGGTAACAAAATAAATTCTTCTTGATTGTTTAAACAATGTTAACCAATTTTGGTCACCTGATAGTCATAATAGCCTGAGTAATCTCTGGGGGTATACATAACCTCATTTATGTAATTCCGGTTCTTCTGGGGTTGTTATTGTTGTTATCGTTGTTGTGTTGTTGTTGTTGTTGTTGTTGTTGTTGTTATTGTTGTTGTTGTCTTCATTTTAGTGTTTGGATTTTAGATAACTGAAATTGAAACATTTTGCCTCGATTTGAAAGGGATAAACAACAAAACATGTTTCTAAAATGCATTAAGAAGATGCATTTTGAGCTTGTTTTCACTTTAGTGAGAAATCTTGATTATGTCTTGATATGCTGGATGTCCCAAAGAAATATACAGATTTCGTTCGCTCCAGCAATAAGAATTTAGCTTTAATGAATGGCTTATCATTCTCAAAGCGTTCCTCGATAGTTAACTTGAACACAGATACCTTATTTGTTGATAATGATGCTTTGAGAGTAGAGGAATTTGAATAGAAATATAAATCTAAGCTCCAGACTGCGTCCACCTCCAAACCAGAGCTTTAGCCTTTTGACCTAAGCAAATTCTTCAAAACTTTTTGGGAGACCAGGTAGATAAGACGGGAACACAACGTTAAATGGTTTGTGCAATGTTAAAAGCTTGCATTTGCAAAGGGCAGAAAAACCCATAATTGTCCCATTCAAACCGAAGTTGCACATGAGCCGTCAATAGTTGATAGCAAAGAAACAATGGCGTGAAGGAATATCCTTTTTGCTCTTTTTATTGACAGGCCTTTTCACCACTTTCAACTCTAATACACCACTTCAATTAAGCAGCCTTGTTTTCGAAATTGGTGAAAATTTCTTCTTTTTGTTTATATGAATATTTCGAGCCCAGATTCAAATTTAGCACCCAAACTTTAGTCTAGACTGACTGCATATTCGTAGTTATCGCTATTGCTAGACTGATGGACGCTCAAACTACGACTTATGGACTTTGATATTAAAATTTGGGATGAAGTTTTCCCCTGACGATTTCATAACTAGATTTGGAAACCATAGCAACATTGTACGAACACCAGGCAATGGCGGATGGGCCTAAGTTGCCGGCTCGAACCTCCAATGTTAAAACAGCTCTGAATTCAAGTTTACAGTGATATTAGCCATGAACAAAAGCCACAAGTATCCATACGAATGTTTCCTCAATCCAAGAATCAACAAACCTTTCACTGTGAATCAGGAGTTCCTCAGTTTTAAGGCCAATTAGCTTCCATGAACTTCACCGCAGCATTGAGAATCTCCAACTGTCGAAGGTCACTTGCCTCGCTTCCGAGACTACATTGCAGCCTCGTTCCAAAGGGCACACGTAAACGTGTGCATCTCCGTCTCAAAAATTTATATCAAAGTCCATAAGGCCCAGATTGAGCAAAACAGGAAATGTTGCTGTTGTTGCTATTGTTGTTGTTGTCGTTGTTGCTATTTTGCGATATCTGGGACTATGTCGTGAGGCTAACTTTAGTCTTGTTGTTACATGTTTATATATTGCCAGTAATTGTGATTTTGATTTCATGACATTGTAAAGCTAAAAGATTTATAAGTGATTTGAACGTGAAAAATCGTTGCAGGACCCTAATGATAACAATGTGTAAATATTGATAGGTTATCCTGTTGAAATATTCGTAAATTATTATTATTATTTTTATTATTATTATCATTATTATTGTTGGGGGTGAAACTTTACACTCAGTCAAATTCCGTATAGAATTTTAAACTTTACATCACAATAAAATTAACGCTACGACCGCTAGAAACACGAAAACTCATGGTTAGACTAAATTTTGGGTGCTCAGTTCTCGTGGAGGGGAGGGGTATCTCAACCAATTATGTGACAGGTACGTGCCATTTTGCCCCCAAAATTGGTACCCATGATTCCGTAAATTCTGATGGATTTTAGGGCCATAATTCTGCAAATCGAATAAATATCTTGGCCATAATTCCGGAGATTGTGAAAAATCCCCTGAAAAGGACGCCCATAATTTCGTGAAATGCCAAATAATTGTGAAAATGATACCCATAATTCTGTAACGGTTTAAAAAAGGAACCCCTAAAAAATGGCACGTCCCCGTACCACCAAAAGTACTAAGGTATCCCCCCCCCCCGAGGCTAAATTCGAATTTTGTTTCTGAAATTTCCCATGAAAGAATTTTGATTAATTGTCAAAACGAGACTGTTAATTGAAGTGATGTATTATGATGGTTACCATATGTGTGATGAAATAGTGAATTTTGCAACACACAAATTTACCCAGGGTATCAGAGCCTGTGAAGGAGATGAGGGAGAAGAAGTTAATGGCTCTTTCATGAAGGTAACATGTAGTTTGCGTAACATATAATAGTACGTATGTTGTGTATTCAGATTTTTTCTCCTATCAGATAACACCCTGACTTCTCCTACAACTGATTTCTCCCGTCTTATCTAAGATTTCATTTTTTCAGGTCATGTCACCCATAATTGTATGAATGGCCATCTATTAAATTTGATTTTCATTGGTTTCGCAAAGATGCGAAGCAGCCCTTACAAAATTCGACATATTGGTCTGTGGTTTGTCATGGTGGTTTACCGTTTAGGCCTTTTCGCTCTCATATCCAAGTTCACTAATTACTTGAAACGAAATTGAATTTATCATTCTAGCTGTGGGGTGTGCGTTTTACGTGCAAGCTAAAATGATTTCTGTAAAATTCGTCTGAAAAACTTTGATTGAGCAATAAATTAAGATTCCTATCTGTTTATTGCGATTATCGCGTTGTGGTGTACGCCTAATAGGCTTTCTCGTTAACGTTAATTGTTGAAACAACGTCTTATACCATCACTGTGTGTTTTCGCCTATAATCAGCTCATGTGACCGTTACGATTTGCCATTGTAAACCTTATGCCGCTCTGATCTCCTCAAAGACACTGTACTTAACTGTACGGGCTTGTTAAATTATTTTTACTTTGTTTTATCTCAGCAGAGTACTTTCTTCCCTAATAGGATAAAGCTCTTGTGAAACCAAAAAATCTATTAGATTGAACTGTGATTTGAATTGCCTGATGTTAATTCTTGTAAAGCTTCAAATGGGGAGAATGTAGTGTCATCATTTAAAGGGGAATCTACTTTTTAATTTCAGTATCAAAATCGCCAGTATCTGCAGTACCCTAAAGAAATCAGCTAAGACCCGTATGAGTTGGAGAAGAATAAAGGTGTCGCTCACATGATCCCTACTCCAATTGCTTTCACGGTTTTGCTCACAGGAAAGCCTTGAGTGATTGACGGTTGGATGGATGTATTTATTGATTTCACTAAGTGATTTATTGAGTTCCCTATCGATTGATTGATTAATTACCTAGTTGATATATTGATTAATCGATTGATGGATTGATTGATTGATTGATTGATTGTCTGATCGATTAAATCAGTTGATTGATTATTAGATTGAACCAAACAATGGTAAATATATCTTATGAATCAGCCATCAATGTTTTTGAACGCCTTTTGCACAAAATGTCATTAACAATCTTATGTAAACCTAATTTATAGCTACCAGCCAATGTATCAGTCGTTAATAAACGTAATCGAGAAAAATGTCTAGTGAGTGAACAAATAAAATCGCATTGAACCTTGAGTAAAATAGATCTAAGAGAACATATCCATAAGACTCAAGGAGTGATGCAAACTGAAAGCAACTCATTTATGTTGTTGAAAATCTCAATTGAACAAGAAGCTTACGGCAAGGGTAGCAGATTTATTTTTATCGAGAGCCTAAACGTATATGGTTTGCGAGGGACTCAGATTTCCTCCATTCATAGATTTTACTGCAGCCGAAGCTTTTCTGTCGACAGGTTCTGTATGCTGTTTTGTCTATTCCATAGTTTCCACTGTCTGTGCGGTGTCTACCCTGTTTTCGGACTGCATTTATTTAGAGATGATGCTAAAAGTGGATTTCCTGATTTTATACCCTGACGTTTCTTTCACACATGCCATAGAAGGTAGTACTAATGCCACCGTCGCCGAGACATCTAGGATGCATCATTAGGAAGCCGACTACCAGACAATTCATCTAAACAAACCTCTGAAGATAAGCTACAATGTAATACGTATTTAAGTGCTCCGAATTATTACTATATTTCCGTCGTTATACCATACTCTCCAGACCTGACCACTAAACGAACCACACTATGATGACGTCATACAGTTACTGTCGAATCGTGGCAAGGATCTACATTGCTCAGACAGGTAACCTACTTTGCGATTCCCATGGCTCAGACGATGAGACCCCAAGGGATATCCCTGATAGACAAATAAACATTATTTTTGCGTCGTGGGAAAAAGTTTGAAATAGCTTAAATTTAATGGTCAATTGCCTAATGAAAATCAAATCAGAATGTGGCTTGAACTACGAGCAAATTTAAGATGCCTCTATCATGTTCTCGCATATTTGCGTGTCTTCGGTAAATGGCCTGACAATGAGAATATATCGAAATCAGGTTTATGGTTTATGATAGGCTTAACAAAATCTCAAACTTTTGACTCAATGATGTAGGAAAGTGGAGAAAAGCATATCCTTTTCCTGTTTATTAGATTTCTACTCACAATAAATAAGGGAGTTTTGGTGTAAAAGTTCTCTTCCCATGATAATGGGATTGCTTTTTTTGCTACTCGAGGAGCATGGTACGTTGACAAATTTCACACAGACCTGGTCATAACATGATTATGATTCTACCATCGATTTGTTGTTCTGTCGTGTTGGGAAGACGATTTCTGTGGAATTGTCCGTGAGTGCGTGAATAATGCTTGGCTGTTTTGTCCTGTTTTAGAGTTTCAGTGCTCTTTTGCAGAAGTATACTAAACATTCACGTAGCCATTCTATTGTCTAAATATTTCCGAAAGCATTTTATCTGCCTTTGCGCCATAGAAGAAAGCGTTCGACAAAGACAATAAGAATAATGATGCAAGTTATTTACAGTTGTGGAAAATAGCTAATGCTAATGAAGGCCAACTCTACACTTTTTGCAATGTTCGAAGTCAAGCTCTACAAATGCCTAGTAACTTCCGGATCTTTTCCAGCCTCTGATTTTCGTTTTGAATTCAGTATCCCTTTACTGACAGCGATACAAACGAAATGAGAATGCTCTCTCGGACATCTTCCAGGCAAAATTCTGCCAATACCAAGAGGACGTGTTCTTGAGGGGCATAGTCTCCCGGGGAAACTGTAATAATGATCATTTTTTATCCTGAAAGGGAAATAAATTAATTTAGTGAATTATTAGGGTGTAAGAACCCTGCAAGGACAGTTTGACCATTTCATTAGGAGCCTGTGTGAACAGATTCTTGTCCATGCTATTTTTGGACAAATGATTGTCATGATCTCAGTTTGGACAAACTGTCTTTCTTGTTCTCGACTACCAGCTCTTTAGGTATCATTAGAATTGTTCCAAGAGGATGGCATTTTGAGAACTTGCTCTTCGTAGCAAAAATTTATTTCCTGCAATGTTTCTTAATGAGGAAATCAAGGCAGCCAATCAATTCCTGACCTATTTCTAATTTCTGCAGGATGGTGAAATAGACTTGAAGCTCCTTGGCAGTGCATTATCACCAGAATCAGAAGTATTTGAGGTTTGTATCCATGTCAATAATCAAATCATCGTTCTGCTCTTCCTTCGCTGTATTTAGTTTTTACCAACTGATTGAATCCTAATGGATCAGACAATGCTGCTAAGTAATGACATACAGTTAAGCCCAAAGTTGTTCATGCCCAAACCAAAATTAGAGTATTTTGAATCGTTATTTTGGCAGCCGATTCGTGAGATGTTTTATTCCTTCAAATGCCTCTTGTTGCCATTATCTTCAGCCTTTCATCATATTCTTACGAAATTTCAGCCACAGTAAAATTGGTTCTCAAATAGAACAATTGAAAATACTCCGAATTTGGCATGGGTGTGAAAGACTTCGTGCTTAACTGTAGGATTGATTCCTGTTGATTTACTAGGTTCATGTTAAATAAGGTAATCATTGTCACCAGAATACAGCCGAGAGAAAGAGTTCGAGTTTTTACTTACGGATCTATTCTGATAGAACGAGTATAACAACATTATTCTGGACGACTTCATACTCCAAAGAGCATACCTGCTTAAAACACATTGAAGTCATTGCTGTCAGGCAAAGATATCAGGAAAGTTTGGTTGTGTTTAGGCCTGTTTTGAAGACTTCTTGAAGAGACTTTTTCGAGAAAATCCTTCATAATTTCAGAACGGAGTAGCCGATCTCTGTCAAGCGAACTTAGAATATGATTGAACATGTCCGCTATTGATTAGTATTCTTTGTGGCCTTTCAACCTAGGATTTTATGTTTCTACTCACCCAGTATTGTCTACTGAAAGCGCTCGAAAGTGGCCTATTGCCAAAGCTGTGCGGACCACCCCTACTGGCACTTCATTGCAAGAACGTTGAACTTTTCTCAGAGAAGTCTACAGAACTTCAAGGAATCTGTAATCTTGCAAACTGACAAACAGCTGATTCATGTTTGTGTATTTCAATAACAACTTCAGGGTAGGCCATTTGGACTGCAACTGAGATATTCCAAACATTCTTTCATTCTCCTTCAGCTCATGTTGACGATCACATAACATCTTCTAAACATCTTTGTCCTGTAATGTGCTTACTTTAATCACGTTATGCTTAAAGTCTATCATCATATTGCTACCCCTACTGGGTGCGAAACTAAAGTTATTTCTGAATAGATTGATTTCCTCACAAAACAGTATTTACGTTATTTGTTTTCTCGGTGTTTCTGTGCTTGCTGCAAAACTTCATATTATATTGGTAAGATACTTTTTCTCGTGTTGTACTGATCTCAGTCAGCAAGATTGACTGTTAAACTCATTTTCACTATTTTAAAGTGATAGCGCCTATCTCTTCTTGTATCGAATGACCCACTAAAGTGACCCTGGAGGGGGTACTTAGTATATTTGTCCGACGGGGATGTGCCATTTTTCAGGGTATCGTTTTCTCCTATTTTTTCTAGAACAAGGTATCAAAAGAAGGCAAATTTTCTGCAGCAGGTTGTCAAAACATGCCAAAAGAGGAAATTTTTTACAACGGGAATTATTTAGTCAAATTTTTGTGTTTTGAGTATACTTTTCACCGATTTTTTTCTGGAACACGGTATCATTTGAAGGCAAAAATTCTGGAGCAGGGTGAAAAAATTTTTTTTCGTGGGCACATCCCCGTACAAATTTAGGTCAAGTACCCCCCCCCCTGGAATGTGACCCGACGCAATCGGTTATAGAAACGTTTGTAAGAAGCCGATGGAAATGTTCCAAATGTTTTTCTGTGGCTGAAAGACCTGCCCTACACTATGAGTATTTTTTGCAATCTTTTGGCACGGTAAATTTTGCGCATCAAGTATTTTGAGGAAATGGGCAAGCCTGGAGTCTTCAAAAATTCGTCAATAACAGGAGATCGAATTTCAGTCATTTCAGATCGTCAATACAATGGAGCGTGTTTTATATCAGGCTGGGAATACGCAAGTCAATCAGAAGTTTCCAGAGATAGTTTAAAGTCCCCGGGTACTTAAGAATTGGGAATAAACTTTCCTTGTAAGCTCATGGAACTTCAAAGGAATTCAACTTTCCATTAAAATCGAAATCTTCAAGGATTGCTTCAGTAAAGCAGGAGTATCCCTGTCCCTTAAGACAAGAATATTTTAGGTATCTAGGGGCTTTAAGGTTGCTCTGAAAACTTTCTACTGAGTTACCCATTCCCAGTTTGAAATAAAA
Source organism: Aurelia sp. 3 sensu Dawson et al. (2005) (assembly GCA_964020215.1). Taxonomy (NCBI): domain Eukaryota; kingdom Metazoa; phylum Cnidaria; class Scyphozoa; order Semaeostomeae; family Ulmaridae; genus Aurelia; species Aurelia sp. 3 sensu Dawson et al. (2005). The sequence continues at coordinate 16,283,788 of OZ026573.1, read as the reverse complement.
CACGCTCCTCATTGTTTTGAAGATCTGAAATGGCTGCAAATCTATCCCCTGTTTTTGACGACTTTTTTAGGATTTTCAGCATGCCCTTGCCTCGAAATCCTTAATTTGGGAAATTTACTGTGGCGAAAACATTGCAGAACTACTCATAGTGTAGGGTAGTCTTTTAGCCACAGAACAGCGTTTGGAGCGTTTTTTTTTTTTTTGATACTTTATTTAACGTTGGATACATAATCTAGCTTAATCATAAATAAATACAATCAGCTAATTGATACCAACTAACAAAACAACAGCACGCTAAGAATATACATAAACTAAAACATGTTCATAAACTAAGATGATAAGTTCATATTAATTTAAGTGATGTATCCCAGGTTTGGTATATACTGGGTGCATAATTTGCAGGAACATGGAATCCTTATTTGTTTTATCTGTCTTTTGAAGATTTCTAGATTGTTTGCATTTCTTACGTCGGTGGGTATGTTATTCCAGATCTGACTACATCTGTAAGAAACTGTTTCAGTTCCATAAATGACAGTGTTTGGCTTTTTAGAAGAATATGCTTCATTTCTGAGGTCATATGAAGATTGGTGAAATTTGAAAATGTCATTCAAAAAATCTGGATTTTGGTTTCTTTTTGTTTTATACATTTCAATGGCTAGCCTTTGCAAATTTTGTTGATGTATTGTTGTAGCATGATCCTTTGAGAGCAGAACTTCAAAGGTGGAATCATAGTCATTATACGCAACCCTTAGTGCTCTTTTGTGGACATTATTGATTAGATTATTCATTTTCCGGCTACAAAACATCCAGACAATAGGGCAGTAGTTAAAATAGGTAGTGATAAATGTTTTCATCAACAATTTTCTTTTGTCTATATCTAAGTAAGGTGCTATTCTGGCCAGGGCGCTTATCTTCTTCCCAGCTTCATTACATATCTTTTTTATGTGATGATCAAATTTTAGATGATTGTCCAGTACTACTCCTAGTAATTTTTCTTTATCAGTGTTTTTAACTGAATGGTCCCCAATTCTTATTTCAGACTCCCCACTTTTTGTCCTCTGTGGTTCTATAATCATATATTTACATTTCTCTTCATTGAGAAGCATGCAGTTATCTTTGAACCACTTGTTTAGTGTGCTTACCTCAGATTCAAGAATTGGGATTATAGTGTCGATTTTATGCCCTTTTGTCCAAATTGTGTTGTCATCAGCATAATTACATATTTCACTTTTGTTTAGGAACAGAAGGATGTCATTAAGGAAAATATTGAACAGCAATGGTCCCAAAACTGATCCTTGTGGGACTCCCTTGATTACGTCTCTCCATTCACTATAGTTAGAGTTTAATTTTACTCTTTGAACTCTGCCTTGCAGATAATTGTAAAGTAGTTTTAGCGTTTCCATCGGCTTCTTACTTATTTGTCTATAACAGATTACATTGGGCCACCGAATAGCTTTAATGCACTTGTTTCCATGTGCAATCCTGCTTAAATTGAAAGATCATTGTACCTGTATGTTGGTATGGTACTGTTTCTCATGTTGTACTTATCTCAGTCAACATGTTTCGCGCTTTTCATTGTACGATTATAAAGCCTCTCTTACTTGTACCGAATGTGTCAGTTTTTGAATATTCCTGGCTGAAATCGGTCACTCCGTTCTGATTCTGTAAGGGAGTTTCTAAAAAAGTTCTCTTTGAGAAGGTTCAAGAAACGTGCTAAACTTGCGAGCAGCCTTCCCTGATATGTTTCCCTCACAGCGATGACTTCAGTACGCTTTAGCACGTGCTATCTTCTTGGGGGATTGAACAAATCTGAACTTATTTACGGGGATTCCATTCTTCCTAGAGGACGAAAAACATGAACACATTCTAGTGTCATTATTGCTAAGAGGGACAACAAAGGGAAATTTTGCTTGCTGTTTTCACTCGTGTTTGCAGGTTTTGCAATGGGGCTTTGTGCAGAAAATGTCCTGTTTCGGCGGGACGAAATTTGCTAATTAAAGCCGGTTGAATTTCGGAACCTATTTGGACATATCGGGAATAAAACAAGATAGTTTTCAATATCATTGCTTTGATATTCAAGGAGCAGCATTTGTTCATATGCCGGGCCATTTTATTGACTCACACGGTATCTGATGGCCATCTTTGCGACTCAGACAGTTTTGCTGGAATGTTTTCTACTGCATGTTATTTACGTTCTCAATGTTTTCCGATGCGCTTCATAACATCTCTTATTTTAGGGAGATACTTTCAGCTACACTGCCTTTCTATATATTAAAAAGGCCCTGCTACGTCTCTCACCTTATATACATCGTTACGCCCAATGCTAATCTTCGCTTCGAGTGCTGCAGAGTGCATGTTACATATTTACATATTTCTTGTTCCCCAGTTCTTTCATAGGATCTTTCATATTTCAGAGCGCCATTTTTATCAATAAGGTAAATTTCTTCCTAAGTGGATAATTGTGGGATATTAGAAACATTTTAAAGTGCGCAAAGAGTAACTTTATATCCGTATGCCAGTTAGTAAGGAAGTAATTATGTGAAAATCTACCTTTAATGCCGTCACTTTCACTATTTAAAGCAAATCATCTTCATGCCCCAATCATTCCATTGTTGTTTCGTCACCTAAGGAGAGCCTAACCGCAATGGGAGTTTGTTTAGATTGCCCCAGTCCCGCTGGCTAATAAAATACCTAACCTCTTTTGTTTCATGTTAAGTTTGCCAAGGGCAGAACTTTCCGCCCCCGCCCTCTCCTGGCACTAACCTTCATTCATTACATCGTTCCTGGCTACCCAGTCACTGATTTACGTTACCCGGTGAAACAGGTTTGGAAATGCGTGTAATCGAAAGCAAGCTCGAATTTCATCTTGTTTGTCCATACCCGATATAGCAAACAGGTGCACCTTGCTTATAAAAGTTGCTTCGTGGCCAGAACAAAGTTTCTTTTCTGCCCGTGGCCATTTTTACGCCTTTGTATCAAACAGTTGCACCCACTGGCTTTTTAATCAATTTTTGGCAAAGGTCTTCGGCTCATTTCATTCTTCAGCTAGTTTGTTTATAGAATTTTCGCCAATTAAAAGTGCCCCCCTGCTTCAAATGTCAAGACTTGAAAGAATTATCTTTGTTTTACTCCATGTCCAAATTAATTCCCTTAGCGAAGAAGAAGTATGCGCCTATTCTCACGCAGAAATAATTTATTTGATGGGAACAATGAAAATCGCCAGGCGATAGCATTCTGTGTCTTTCCTATCTTTAATTGTGGGCAACGCAAAATTTGAGTAGATATATCAGTGAATACGTGATTATACCAATCTAATTCTAGCGCTGTCTAATTTTTATGATGGTAGAGGCTGTTATTGTTCCATGATCGATGCAACTGTTTTCCCATTCAGCAGTGTAAATTTGATTCAAGTAAACTCGGATATCAAAGTAGTTATTAATTCTCTGTGCGGATGGGTCTATTAAGTTACCATGTAGGGTGCTGTAACGGTCTTTTTGAGACGCATTTTATTAGAGTGACCACAAGAGCTGGCTTCATCATAATGTTGATAAGATCATGATAAAACCTGTTTCATTATGGTGTTTCTTAACCATTCCAAGCAGCACGTCCAAGATTCCTGCCTCCCCCTCACATAATACACATATTAAGGAGGTTGACCCTTCAGCTTCCCTTAACTATAATTCTTCCATGCTATCTTTCAATGTCCTTAATATTTTCAGAATGACAGCGATTTCATGTTTCGAATATATTTGAGGTCATGACGTCTTCAAGTTACTGAATCGTAGGCCAGACAAGAGCGGCGTTTCAGTTCATCATATTCTAGGCTTTGTAACAAAAAAGTGTTCTTTTCAAAAAGTCACCGAAACAGTACAAATCTTGTTTTTACGCTTTCACTATTAAGCCTTATTTCTCGTAGTCCAGTATTCATGTCTCTCTTCTTCGTTACACATTGTCCTTTCTTTTACTCAGCGTATGCGTCATATCTTTTTAGTCACAAATATTCTATGACTGCCATAGCTGGAAAGGTCATGACGTCATCGAGTTCCAACTACGATAGTCACTTACAATAATGGCAAAATATATGTACATAAAATTATGTAGAAACCATAAGTCGAACAGGCGTCTAAGAAAGAGGTTCCCCACACCACTGCACATGATCAATGAAGCACCCAAACATTTTCATGGAAACAGATTTGTTATTCGTCGTGCTCATGCGAGTACTTCTTTACAAGACACCCGTTACGAATAATACAAAATAAAACGAAATTGTTGCTGCTGTTTTGTGCTTAAATTCAATCTGAGAACTTTTTCGTATTTTTGATAAACGAAATTGCTGCTTCAAGGATTATTCGACTGATAATGACTTTATTCTTTGAGTCTACGAACTGAAGCAAGTCACACAAAGGTTTATAATCTAGCGTGACATTTAGACCAGGAATTTCAGAGAACTGATCAAACAGATATTGCCGCATCGAGTCAAACTAGGGGCAATGAAGGAGAAGGTGGTTGTTGTCTTCCTTGTTAGCACCACAAGCACAAAATGGAGTAAGACTATCAAAGTTGTGTCTAAATTTATTTTCATTGTGTACACTAAACTTTAACCGTGATTTTGTGAGTAATCTCACTCCTTCAATATCAGAAATATTGTAGACAGAATTTCCCTCCAGTCTTATGATTTTTAATGATTCGTTCTTAAACTGAGAAAGAGGTATCGAATTTTTGATCTCTTCCCCAGGCAAATTCCACTCGAACAGGGTATTATGAAAGTCGATATTAGAAAAGCGACTGGTTCTAGCAATATGTACGTCCATAACTATGAGAGTATCTAAGGCCGTAGTTAAGTTGACCTTCGGGAGAAATTTCATCAAAAAGGTAACTTGGTGATTGTGATTTCACTAAATTGAAGAAATTGCATAGCCTTCTGTATTAGCTTCTGTGGTACAGACTTTCTCATCCTAATTCTTCAAACAATCTTTGCCTATTTGTACCTCTCTAAGCACCAGCAACAGCTAAGGCGGCATAATATTGAGTCTGCTCAAGCCTTTGCGTAAATGTAAAAGCGCATTTCTGGGTCATATTTGTGATAAATGATGTCTCCATAGAGTAAGTGTGGTCCCAACACATCCCTTGCCACATACTTCGACAGAAATCTTATCATCCCAGTGCGTCAAATATCAAAGAAAGCTGATATGAATGGCTATTAACTCTTTCATTAGATCAGTAGATTTTTGGAAAGTTGTGATTCTACCATGTGGTTTTACGACGACACCAATTTTTTGCGAATTACGGCGTATTTTGTTTTTTACTGATGTAGACGTTGTGCTTATGTTTCAAACAGAAACGATCCATTCGTCTGTTTTCGCTACTTTCATGAAGTCTCGTTTACGCCGCCAGGTCTAAACCAAAAATCTAGTCGAAGGCATCACATAGGTGAACACAGATGAACAGAGGTGAACGCAGATGAACACAAGTGAAGACAGATGAACACAGGATCAACACCGGTCACAATGATGCAGCAAGTTTTAACACAAGTCGATAGTCGTTTCTATAGAAAAGGCGTAGAATGAATAATGAATGGTTGAGTTAATGAACTGTCTGAAATAGACAAGCTTCTTCTTTCATGCCAACGAACCTTCAAGGAATCATTCATGTCGAAAATCTTCATTTCTGCGACGCAGCATAGCCACAGTTAACGATCGTTTTATATTTTTCTTCAGTGTAAATTGCATTTATTCATTCTGCACTTGTTTTTCTTTACCGCAATGACGACTTGTGTTCACTCTTGCTATCGCTCGTTTCTTCATTTTCACGGGTGCTTACTTGTGTTCATCTGTCTTCACCTATGTTCACCTGTGTTATCAATGTTCATCTCTGTTCACTTGGGTTGTGTTTTTTTATTTGACTTAATCGAAGCAAATGCAGGGCACGTACCCGGTTGAAAACAGCAAATACAATAAGTTTAGATTGCCGCTATCCCCTTTGCTAATCTTCTCTTAACTCAGTTGATTTACTTTAGATAGTATTTTGTTTCACAGCTGACACGAAAGTTGATGCAGGAATATCAAATTAAATTTATACTCGATTTGTTTGAAATTTTCTGAAAAAATATTGAGAAGCCTACCCACATCTCATCGAGAATGCTTTGTTACTATATGCTGCACGGAAAATCCGTGCAGGGAGGAAAAATCGAATTATTTTAACTTTCAACCACATGTCCTGTTTACTTAACACCATACCATTTTCCGTAAATTGAAACAACATTGTATTTGCCCGTGATTCATGTGCAACTGGATTCAGATCGAAATAAACTAATTATCTGAATAGTCGTCTCTCATATTTTGTTTATGCTGATATCACAACACCTTTAGTATATTTTTGATAAGGTTTTTTTATTCCACAATTCAAACGGAATAGGATGCAGAAGATTAATCTTATCAGTAACCATTCTTTTAATTTCTAAAATTAAAACAGTTCCCGAAAACTATTATAACGGAACTACATGTAGAGTAAATAATCTAATTGATTTGTAACTATTCTTATCATTTCCTTGTTTACCTAACATTTTAAAACATTTTCCACAAACTTTCTAGATCTCTTTGGACATGGCTTCACATGTATGAAACATGGAACTCAATTTAAAATCATCTATTGAATTTATGTACTTATAAACTTTGCACATAACTTCGCCGAAGCTATCGACCTTAAAACAATCGATCGATATTTAGCCAGCAAGACCCCGGCTGCGTGCAATTTTATGGTTTCGCTAAATCGAATTTTCGAAAGTTTTATTTCCGGATTGGCAGAAAGGCGAAGCGAGGGCGTCGCAGTAGGGTGACTTTGTCTCGTAATTCAATGAAATCCTTAGTATGATAAAGTCCATCGAACCAACGGCTTTAGCATAAACACTTAAGAGGAGCTAAAAAGTAAATTCAATGAGCGCGGTAGAAAAGACAAATTAGGAGAATGAACCATTTCCTCGATTGCTTCCCGTCTTACAAAATTTTGCGACCACTAATATAATTGCAACGTGAATCTTGCTAAACGCATAGAGAGTGATTGTGAAGGAGATCACTTTTCTCCCAAGCATAGGTCACGAAACGGTACATTATAATCCGATCTTTTGCACTATTGTCGTTAATGGTGATGGCTTTACGATGATTGAAAAGCTGTCATTTTCCTTTGTACAGTGACAGGTCACATGACTGCTAAGGGCTCTGTAAAGGTGAATTCATGCTGAAGTGCCTTTATTTTGACAACCCAAGAAAGATTCGTATTTCCCCGAGAAAGTGGGGGCGCACATTCAGATTTTGTTTTGGGGCTGTCAGCATGCTTTGGACCAACTATACCTATGGACCGAGTGAATGTTTATAGGCTGTTCGTGTTCATGAAGAGCTATGATGAGAGCAGTGCAGATTAACAGAGGCTGCCAAAATGAGAGGGTTTGGAGGCACAGCCCCCAGGGAATTTTGTGAGGACACGCCCTCTACTCTCGCTTAGAACACCTCTCCTGATCCCATGTTTGCCGATTCTAAAAAATATTTTCACCATTTTGTAACAGGTTTTTTCATAAGTTGGCATCTTCAGGATAAATTTCATGGCATGACTTGATTGGTAACCTTTGACTGGCAGGAAAAAAGAGCGGCCTGAGCCAATTTTATGGTGGCTGATGGTGGACGAAAAAGCTAGCTTTTGGTAAGGCATGAGTCTTTCTGGAGCATTACGTAGAGAGATGTCTCCCGTTTGGATTCAGCCCGTGCTAGTTCTCTTATGTTCGCTTAAAAGAATTCATATTAAATGAAGTAATTTTGTCCTACATCTAGGTTTATTGACGTGCTCAAGGTATCTAAACTGGCAGGGACAGATAGACACAAATCCGCTGAAACGCACTAGAGCTGTCTGCCCATGTGAATCACGTGACTTCTCTCTCCTCTGGATCTGTCGCTTGTATGCTTGTATATATCACGTGATTTTCGCAAGTGCGATTTACTCGTCGTCACTTTAACTTCGAAGTTTTGGAACTTTTGCCCCACTCTTAACCCCGTACTTTTTTGTTAGATTGAGAAGATAGACCAGTTCGCTAAAGGCGGCGTCTAAGAATTATTTTACCATGATCCTTTGCCTCTCTAAAGGCTTCGATTGATTTGCATGGGTAAATAACTTTACTCACAATTGATATCAACTCAAGGCAAATGATCCAAATATTAGCATAGTAAGAAATGTATGCCATGCGCGCGTTTTTCGATGTAAGTGCACGTAACACATACAAAACTAATTTATGCGTTGCTGAGAGCAATGTAGGCCTTTAGGGTTCAGCCCCACGTCATATTGACGCGAAAGAGGTTTTTCAAACGACCCGACGTCAAGGAGAATAGGTAGGGTGTATGCAGTGTAGAGCGTCTTGCTTATGATGTCATCTTTGGCGCAAGCGTCTGTTCCGTTCCATACTATTGGGACACTTTATTTCACTATTGATGACGTATTTCTTTCAACCAGCGCACCGAGTTAAAGCTCTTAATCAAGGCTCTATAAATTCCACATAAACTTCCGTTAATGATCTCATAGAATAATCTCTCCTCTTGACATCTTAGTAGACCTTGTTAATGTAGGATTACGAGCTGTATTTATTCATCAGCGCATATGTTACATTTATCAAGGATTTTACATAGGGATTACTTTCGGATTATTCATCTATGAATACGTAATCTTAAGCAAAAATCTGTTAAAAGGGTTTTCAATAGTACTGTCTTCGTGTCTATAGATTGTGGTGGATTGCACAGGTTGTCTACATCTGATGCAAGGAGATGGAGAAAAATGACCTAGATTTATACGAAACACGCTGGTCCATCAAGTGCTGGAATGTTTGAATTTCCTACCATGGCTCCCCACGTGTCCTGTCTTAATTTCTGTAACTTTAAATCTTGGCGCAGGCCATCTACATCTGACGCAAGAATAAGGAGCAGAATTCATAATTCAATGGTTCACCAACGCTGGGAAACTGATATTTCCTGACAGGGCTCTCCACGTGTCCTGTCGGAATTGTTCTAATCTTAGATCTTGTTGGATTGCGCAGACCGTCTACATCTGACGCGAGAATATGGAGGAGTATGACCTTGGTGTTGTCGTAACTCGATGGCCCACCAACGCTGGGAAGCTGACGTTCCCTAATTTAGCTTTCCGCGTGTCCCTCATTTGTTTCATTGTTTCATTGATAGTAGATCTTGATGGGTTATGGGTTATGGGTTCTGCGATAGAACACTTTATAGTAAAGTTAATCGTATTCACGAACTGGCATTGCGGATAACTTAAAAAGATATATGAGATCGGATTTTAACACAATGCTACTCAGAGACAATGCGGTCCCAATTCACATCAGGAATTTACAGTTGCTGATGGCTGAAATTTATAACACAAATGGGAGCTCAATCCTACTTTCATCAAGGAGATCTTTGTTGAAAAACGCACTACTTATGGGTTAAGAAGCTGCCATGTTCTGCTACTGCCACGAGCGCGCACTACGTGCTATGGCTTAGAAATCGTATGCGTACTGGAAGAAAAAATCTAGGTGGCTGCCCTACACAAAGCCCTTGCCAATATTTTTGCCCAACTAAGGGCAAAAATTTGTCCGAGGGGGCTGATTTTCGAAAATTTCTCCACAGTTGGGCGGGCTACCGCCCCCGCCCCCCCCCACCGCCTCGTACGCTCGATATTGTTTCTAGGGAGTAGATTATGGCAGGCACTTCCCAATGACATGAAACAATCAGATACCCTATCCAGCTTTAAAAGGAAAATAAATACATGGACAGAAGAGGAATGCAACTGTAGACTGCTTAGACCTTTCGTGGCTCAGGTTTGGTTCTTGAAAGGACAAATGCGCTGCATTGTAAATACCAAAAATACTGTCAAAAACATTGTAAAATCTGTTTATATGTATTTATACTTAATTATTCCTTATGTTAGATATTTAGGTATTTTCTTTTATTTTTATAATGATGATGATGATGATGATGATGATGATGATGATGATGATGATGATGATGATGATGATGATGATGATGATGATGATGATGATGATGATAATAATAATAGTTATAATTTTTTTGAAACTTCATCTCTTCATTTTTAAAATTCCACTATACATACAATAAAAAGCAACGAATATCAGGAAAAAGTTAAGAACTACTATACCACTCACTATAAGGCATGGCACGTAGACGGTAAAAGTCACAAGCAGTCTACCAACTCAATAGATGCGGATCTGTCCACGCTTTGTCTCTTAAACAGAAAATATAATAAGTACTACGGATGCATACATTTATTATCCGTTTCACTAGAAAGTCAATGGACTTTGCGTCAAGAGATAACTTCGAAAGTGTTAAAGACAATTCAGAGCTATCTCTACCAATAATTCCTAATGCGCCCATGGTTAGATTGACAAAAATTACTTCTTCATACTCTTGTCTCATTGTATCCATTAAGTCTGTATACTTTTCTCTTTTCCTTTGTCCATTCTTTTCAATGTTTGTCTCAAAAACCAACGGTCAATTCAACAATAACAAGCAGCTTATCTTTGACTAAAACAATGTCTGGCCTGTAAGTATCTCCCGTAATTAACGATGGGTTTGAGAATCTGACATTTTTATCCTCAATATCAGCATATTCTTTGAGACTGACTGATTTTGGAATAAGCTTCATAATGTTCAGCAAGACTGAGTCATGTCTCCAATTATATCTTCTTTCATCTAGATGTACGCGACAGCCAGCAACAACATGTCCCAACGTCTGATACATGTCACAGGCTTTGCATGAAGCACTTTCTGTTGTTTTCCACCGTGCTGTATTGCTTGCATTTGGTAGAGAATTGTTGAGATAATAATAATAATAATAATAATAATAATAATAATAATAATAATAATAATAATAATAATAATAATGATGATAATAATAATAATAATAACAATAATAATAATAATAATAATAATAATAATAAGAGAAGCAAATGCAAAGTCGGATGTTTATAAATCAGGATCCTGAATGCAGTGCATGGTTAAACTGCAATATGGACCCTAGGAAGACGGCTTCGATCATTAATCTACAAGAACAAATGGTCGAAACGCGAAAATGGAAAGCCATTAGAAGTCTTGAGGTTAAAGATGAGAATTGCAGACTCTGCGGAGAGTACAGTGAAACAGTTGAACATGTACTAGCTGGATGTAGGGTTATTGCTGGCACAGAGTATTTGCGGAGGCATGACAACGCCCTGAAAGTATTGGCGGTGGCATGGTGTAAACAACAAGGAATTCTGAACGATGATGTGTTATGGTACAAAGTTAACTGGGGGAAAGGCCATGTTGTCGAAGGTAATGAGAGCAAGATGCTGTGGGATTTTGAATACAAGCTGAGGGTAACTGAGAGAGCGAGGAGACCGGACTTGACACTCGAAGACAGGGCACAAAAAAAGATTTGGATAGTAGATATGGCTTGCCCACAGGAGCATAATATAAGTGATAAACACAGAGAAAAGCTTAACAAGTACCAACAGCTGGCATTTACAACAAGAGAGAAAAGGCCGGGGTATGATGTAAAGATCTTGCCAATGATAATTGGTTGTCTGGGTGGTGGTATGCAAAGGTTGGTGGAACAAGTTGCAAAGATAATAAAGGACAAAAATGATGTAGAAGGAGTATGCCAAAATATGCAAAAGACTGTTCTTGTAGAAAGTGAGACTATCATGAACAAAGTTATTAGCGGGATTATTCAACAATCATGACTCTATGACATTGTAGATATGACTCTTACCAAGTAGACTAGCAAATATTGGTAGTCTACAACATCATTAGGCTGGACTTACACAGTTATGTCGTGTATAATAATAATAATAATAATAATAATAATAATAATGATAATATGAAAACTAAACCGCCTTTCAATAATAATAATAATAATAACAATAATAATGATAATAATAATAAATAATAATAATAATAATAATAATAATAATAATGATAATGATAATTATAATAAAAATAATGAAATAATGAAAATGAAAATAATGAAAATAATAATGAAAATAATGTTGGGTCTTTCCCTGCCGTAGACTTTCTTTGATAATAATGATAATAATAATGTTTGGGCTGGAATGATAATATTTGTGCTGGCTTTCTGTATCTAAATGCAAGGATGTAAAGACATACAGGGTGTCCCCAAATAATTGTGTCCCGTTCGTGTGGCTACTGTAGAGGAGCTGTTGATTCAATTATCTCAATTTTTACACATTTTCACAGATCAGGCTTCAACTTAGAGTTTGAGACCTTTTTTGAGTCAATCTGGCAAGTGGTTGCTGATTTATGGCAGAGAAAAGGCAAAATAAGTGGTTGCTTGAAAAACAGCACTTCTATTGTATTACTTTCGTTTGATATTCTTCTGTAATTGGTTTTCTTCCATATTTTCAAGTAGATTTCAATCAACTACTCTTTGTTTTTCCTAGCTGCTATTTGTTTGTTGTTGTTGAATTTTTTCTTGCATTCCATAGACTTTCTTTAATTTTCTTGAATGATGCTCTCTCCAAACTGTTTTGAATGTTTTTGTTTTTAAGTTTATCATCTTTGACGATATTTTTGATACCTTGCTGGTCTTTTAATTATCTCATTCCTGGTATACTTTAGTATTATATTTCAGATGAAATATTCTGTTTTTGTCAACAACTATGGTTCTCCCTTGAGGTAGGCAAATTGAGGTTTCACTCTCCGGGCTTGTGCCATTCAGGGCACAAATGCACCACCAAAACCTTGAAATACTCTGGAAAGTATACCAATCAATCCAGAATTATTTTGAGATGTTCCCTGTGTAGAAATGAAAACCTGTAAGTCAAGAATGTTTTACCCTTATGTAATTTTACCGATATGCGTATCCATTAATCTGGAACTTTTAGCAACCGTACTAGCATGGATCCCAAAAATGATACATCCCGATGATATGGAGTACTTAAGATACCCCAGGGATCAATCAAACCACAATGACCTGGAACTGGTATCTTTGAAAAAGTAATTAAAAGGGAAATTTCACACGCACATAAGAAAGTCATAGCATGAAAATGATTTACCCCAGATGTCTCAAGTGTTTTTGGTGGTGAGTACAAGACGGTGAGCACAGATGATGGCTTGCAACAAGGTGAAGGAAGTCTGTTAGGATCTCCTTGTTTGGCAAAATATTGGCTAATTTTCTAATTCGATGAATTTTTGCAAATTGTGAAATATCTCCTGTTAAAATGATCACTTGATGGCAAGGCTACTATTTTGATTTCTTCTTTGCATTTCGCAATAATACTCTTTGCAGCATTGAAATGGCTGGCTCCGTTTAATAGACTAATTCCCACATCTGATTTTGAAACTGCTCTTTAGAAGCCTGCAAGCAATCAAATAATGACAAGCTGCCGATTATTATCTCTCACTTTGGTATTTCCATATACAAATAAGTCCCACGCACTGAACTGCAATTGGTGTACGAAAATCAGTTTGTATTTAGAAAGTTACAGATTGCTTCACGTCGATTCCACCATCTGCAATTTTCTAAATACATACTGATTTCTTTTCATACGCCGCTTGCAGTTCAGTGCCTGTTGTGTCCACTCTTTGCCACCCTCTTATTCCTAAGTGCGTTAACAATTTCATTGGCTTTGCTATGAAGTGCAAATATTTCGTTTATCAATATTCCAAACCTTTTGAAATTATCTGGTTTTGGTGCTGATAACAATTATTGAGTTTTGTTATCCCTACCGTATACCGGGTGAGTCAGAAAAGTTAACTTGGAATAAAAAAGTGGAATAAAACGGATGTGGCCAATATTCGAAGTTAAGTGTTCATCTATCAATCAGATACCATTTAGATGTGAACATTTTGTTTGGCAGAAGCACCCATCTTTTAGACTCAGAAATTAGAAAATTATTCGTTAGAAGCTTGTGAGAATTCAATTTGCCATTGTTGTCTTTAATGCCCCATTCACACTGCAAGTTAAACCAGTTTCAACTAAACTAGGCTATCGAAAAGGGCTTTCTGATTGGTCAATATAACATATCCAGTCATTTGATTGGTTGAAATTTAAGCCGGTTTAGATAAAGCTGGTTTAACTGTGTCAGTGTGAATGCAGTATAATTTACTTGCTGTTTACACGTAATTCTGTTTTGAAACAGACGATTGCATTGAATTCATCTTTCAATAGCAAGTAAATCATGGACCAGAATCGAGAAGGGAGTTCTTGTTCCTATACAAACTCTTTACCAGCACTTTCCTGGTTTCTGGGACTATATGATGAGTGATTTTTCCACGCACAATTTTCACATCTAAGTTAGCCTTTGACTTATCGATTATCTTGCCAAACCTGTTAACTTTTGTTACTCACCCCGTATAACCTTGACCTTCGACACAGTCAACCCTTGCCCATTTCATCCAAGTAATGTTGTCCCATTTATCCGATCCTCATCCCGGCACAGTTTCACTTTTTTAAAATTATAAACCAAGAATTCTGTTGACTTTTATCCCATCTATGTAAACCCCTTCACTTATTTTTCCAGTTTCCAATTTGTCATTTGTCAAAGTTTCAGAGAATATTTCAATGGAACCCATACCATGCATTGTCCAGTTTCGTCCCCAGACATCGCAGGGGTCTTACATGTTTGGCTGCCTGCGCAGTTGTGTTATGTCTTGTGAATGTGGCCGTTTTGTAGGCCAGATTATGAACAGAATGAGATCAAAAGTTTCAAGTAATGATGGATTTTTCAATGATGGGCGAAGCTTGTTGAATAATAGTCTTCGTAGCTACTGTTAACCATAGCTGTTGATCGTTACATATTAATCTTATTCGCCTTTGATTCATATAACACTGGGACAATCATATGGTTTTATTAGCTACACCTTATGACAGCGTGTATGGCGCTTGCAATAAGAGAAATATTTTTTCAGACAAGAACCATGTGTTTTTCTTTTACTTGTTATTTGTGTTTCTAAAGGACTGAAAATTAAGTTAAACTTATGAATATGGTTGATAGCTGTGCAAATGACTTGTATATGTTCATCAACTAGGGGAATTTATTAAAAAACAGTTATGATGTTTTTCAACAAAGAGGAGCATAGCGTCTTCTCGACTTACTACTGATGGGATGTCTTTCAGAGCGTTGTAAATATTTTGGCATTCTTTTAGTGTTTATGTTTTCCATTTGACCTTTCAAGGGAATTTTGCGTACGTGGAATGTTTTCATAGATCATCTGCTTCTTAAGTTCTATCTAAGACCTCAAACAGTAGCAGCTGCCAGTGAAGATCGCTAACGAGAGAATCATAGACTGCATATTTCTATTGTCGCTAAGATGAGGCCTTTTTCCAGTCATCGGTGATTTTTGATTGACAATCTCGCAAAACTCTGAAATACTGAAGAAAAATATAGAGCCTCTTTCTGTGAGTAATAAATTTAGCCCACTCGTATAATTGACTTCTGAAGTAGTGCGATAGCGACTTTTTAGTGTGGACTGACTGCATTATTTTTTTTAGTTTCATTACACTCATTTTCATTCCGTTCTATTTATGTCAGTTCAATGCTGATTCCTCGTTGAAACTACACAGATTGCATCTAAATTTGATCTCAATCTAAACTACGTAGCCACGATTTGGCATTCATTTGGTATTCATTTGGTATTCATTCGGTATTCATTCGGCATTCATTCGGCATCAAACCCCATGGCTTAACTATGAGGTGTCTTTTGGCAGTGACATTCCAATTTCAGCCATCACCAGTGACCGATAAGGGTCCTTGTGGTTGCAGGCCTTTTTGCTTTGCGCTTCCCGATGAACTGCAGCCACAACATTGCGCAAGAAACATCAAGCTTGAAGAAGGCCTGTTCTAATTGAAGTTTTGCTTGGCGGGTATTAAAAGCTTGAAGTGAGCATCCCTCGGGGATGTTTATGTTAACCGCCGGTAGACGTGAAAGCGCGAAATAGGCTTAGGGCCTTTGGCGTGAAAACAGTCTCTGTTGCTCATTTAATCAAGAAAATCCATGATGTAAAGTTTACATCTCTTTTCAATAGATCTAACTTGTCAGGTGTTTCCATCACTTGAAATTTGTTGATGAACATTGTCTATCTTGCCCGTATGTTTTGATTAGAAGGACTCGTTGCATTCTTAATGTAATTATTACGCTTGATAAATCTAATGATACCACACAAAAGACTTGAAAATACTCTCGAAATAATTAAAGTCTTCTTTCTTATCAAGCCGTAATGCTCACTCATATTTTCATATTGATTACATACAAGAAACCATCCTTCTCAATTACCTATGAATTATTTATCACCCTTATGAAATGACATTCGTTTTTCTATAAAAGATTATTGTGGATGTTTTTGTAAATCGGTTTCCTCCCCTCCGAGCTTTGGCTCCTCTGCCCCAGGTGGCCTTAAACAATGAGAGTTTCAAGTAAACACTGAGGTCTGGAACATCGCAGCAAGAAATATCGGGTCTTGCTTCAAGGCGAATGCAAGCTATTGTCTGATAGGTTGATGATTAGGTTGGTGATTGGCTGACTCAACAAAGACACGTTTTAAGGTGTCGCTCACTCGTATCTGAGCTCTCAGACTTTTTTAGGCGATCAAAGCCTGGTTTCCGTTGAGCAATCAAAACACTTTTAAGTGTTTTTTAAGATAACAGCGATAAATGCGATACATGTGATTTTGCATTGGGCTATTGACCAAAACCTGTTTCAAAGTACCAGTCTCAGTGTTTTGTCCAGGAAGTGGCGATTAAATCCTTTTTCCGAGCCACTCTGCATTTTGGAAGGATAGGAAATTTCCTGTCGTGACACACTCCCCCCATGCGAATTATCATATCATATAGCATATGATACATCGTTGCTAACTGCTTTATATTGCTATGATACAACTCAAGTATTGCCATATAGGCTGGGCTTGATAAAGTAACGAAACACAAGGTTTACAGGCTTTTCAAATGCCCTAAAATTGTGGCAACATTCCGAAATTGTTAAGCAAGCATCTGAGATTTGATCAAAATCAATACTCTAAAGAGTTATTTTTTCAAATAATACCACAAAATTTATACCTATTTGTGATTTTACCAAATGATACCCTAAAATTCATTTTCTACCCGAAAAAGGCACCCCTAACAATGACACATCCCGTACCGGCATATATGGTAGTAAACCCCCCGGGAAAATAAAAGTTGCATATCATGCAGTGGATCCAGGAATGATCCTGCAAATAGTTCTTTTGATACCTAGGAATCTCTTTAACTGCCAAATGCTATGTCTGTTTCTCTGTTCAAATTGGCGCAAGTGTCTATAGAATCATGAAAGGGGCTATCTAAAGAAGATTTTAAAGCTACATTGCCTGCTAAAAGTCTTGGAACACCTCTGCTAATTTTGCCGTGTTTTGCGATTTCCCCCTCTCCCCCTTAGAACAATGTTGTTTTGTGGTCAGAAAATCGGGATGTCAGGACGATCCGTAGCCTGCATGCAGACAATACCCAAAGAAAAGGTATAGTCTGCGCAACGCCGCTCAATATTGCGTATTGTATGAATCAGCATTTAATTTCAATAACTGTTTCAATGGCCCTTTCTACTTAGCGTCTATGTATTGTCTATCGTAGGGTACTTAAAATTCCAGAGTATTGTGTTGTTAATGTAATTTGCTTAGAGAACAAAGCGAAACCTGACATTTAATCAGATGATAGCCGTTCTCAAATCTGGATTGGTTCCTCGTTTCGCAGGAAAGCGATGTCATCGACTGTTACAACAATACCGTTCCTTTGTTATCAAATAAATGCTGAAGCAAGCACTACACAAAAGTGAGCGGCGTTACGCAGACTATATATTTTTCTCCGGTATAGTCTGCACGCAGGCAAGGCGATCCGCGACTCTGCTGGAAGGCTAGGACAATAACCTTCGAAATCAACATTGTTTCGGGGGCGAGGGGGTATTTGAACTTGATAACTATGGTTAGAAATGCGGATTATGAAGAAATGGCCTAAGTGTTCCAAGGACTTTTGGCAGGCATTGTAAGTCCTACAAAAATTTTCAGACCTTCAAAATGCGAAATCAGATCATTTGACTTTGACAGGGATCGAAATCATTAAACGTAAAAATTTCTCAGACCAACGCAAATATCTGGCTGGACTTAATCTAAGGTCCAATTACTTGTCTTAATTCCAATTAGAGCGCAGTAATTAATGGTTAGTAGGATCTGACTGCATGGTTCAAAATTTTGTCAGATGAGGATAAAAACAGCACCCGAGCGATACTGACCCCCCTGAACATGTAGGTAAGTATAGCGCAGTTCCATTGGCTAAGCAATGAAACAGCTTGAAGTATAATAGTCACTGATCTCCCACATTAAATGAATCACTGATATTGGTATTCTCTTCTTGATACTCTGAAAACTCCATGAGGGGAGGGGGGCGTCTACTTCATACATTATGCACCCGGTGATATGCCTTCCGATATCGTCTTTGTTCGGTATGGGCGGCTGGACAGGACCTTTGGTATCCTGGTTTCAGAGCAGGTATGTCAATAAAGCTAACTTTCCCAGGGAAAGTAAAATAATTGTATAAAGAAACCAAATGATCTACAACAGCTGCCAGTTTACTGCATCTTATTCCAGAACCGATATTGTGCTTTCAACTTTCGTTCCATGACCAGAGACCCCTCAAATTTCTCACATGGCAGACACATTTCTATTGATCTTCTCCCCAAGGTAGACTCCCCATTGCAAACTTGCATTGTCATCTGTCTTCAAAAAAAAGATATGCAAACTTAGCCAGGACAGATTTTCTAATAAAATAGCAACAGTCGCTTTGATTAACACCTCAATTCAAAGCGAAAGAAAATTCTCTCAACCGGTAAATCAAACAAACGCAACCGCAAAAATTGACCCGAAACCAGTACGGCAAACTCTCGCCTTGTGCAACCGAAAGGTGGTTTTTAAGAGGTGTCATATGCTTATGACGAAAGTAGAAGCTGAATCCGATGTTCTATCTCGGGGATTTTGTTGTTTGATTTAGAAGCCGGGAAGAAGGCATTATAATTTTCGGATATTTTTGGCTTTGATAAAACAATTACCACACAGCTCCTGAATCAAATAAACAAATCCGCGCGAAAGAACTTTTAGATTTACCCCCCCCCCCCCCGTTTCGTTATGAGCACATAAATTCTCTTAAAGCCACCTTTCGTCTGCACAAAGCGAGAGTTTTCCCTGCTGTTTTCGGGGCAACTTTTGCGGCCGTGTTTGTTTTGATTTGCCGATTGAGAGAATTCCCCTTGTCTGCAGCCAGTAGTCGCTCTGAGTTGAAGTGTCAATTAAAACAACTGTTGCTATTTGCTATTATCTTACAAAATCTGTCCTTGTTTGCAAACTTAGCTTTGTTTTTTGCATGTATGATTATAAATGGTAGTTTGAACGTCCAGCAGCTCAGTTCATATACGGCGATAGTAAGAAGTCTTCTGTCTAATACTTCTTAATGTAAATAGCCCCTGATAAGTAATCTGCTAAACTGTTAATTCGAGCTTCTTCTAGTTTTCGAAACGAAATGATTTTAATTGAGAAGGGATTTAAAAGTATATAAATAAACTTGCATAATCCCATAAAACATGGTTAAAAATCCATGGTAAATGGTATTGTAATGACTTTCCCAGATTTATTTGCTAAAGTACCTGCAAATCACACCGATTGTCAAACGCTTAAAGCAATAAAAACATGGCTTATCCTAAAGGCGGAATCTTGTAGTTTTCAGAGAACAGAATTAGCTTTCTTAGTCTTTACTAAGTCGACAGTCTTTAATGGTCACGTAGGTACAGCCAAACGGAAATTGATTATGTAGCACGTAACTGCTTCCTTCAGAGAATGGAGCCTCATTCAATTTTTATATGGTAGCTTCAGTTGTTGGTGTGCGCCTTCGCACTATCATTTCGAGATAATCAAAAGCTGATATTGTCCCAAGTTGCTACTTTTGAATGAATTTTCCTTTTTTTGTTCTCCGTGCTTTGCAGTGGGAAGTGATTTCGTAATTTTGAAGTAAAGGTTAAATACTTCGGTATATAGCTCACTGTCTCAATTTCTGTGTGTTCCAACTTCCAAATGTTCAGTGTGGTCTTTCAAAATTCATGAAATCTATAAACCCAAACCAGAGGCAGGCACTCACGTGAACTCCCCCCTCCCTCCCCTCCTCCCTAAATAGTTGCTATGAGCTAGACGCAGTTGTAGCGGCAGTATTTTGAAATTAGGACAAGGACCCTACCCCTTACTCACCACAACTTTCAGTATTCTGTAAGGTCTATTTATCTTCAGATTCTTAAAAACCGAGTCTGTTAAATGGCGTGTCCTACGTGCCCTCGTGCCTTCGATGTTGGCGTGCCCTCGTGCCCTCGTGCCCTCGTGCCCTCGTGCCCAAATTTTCGGCGTGCCCTCGTGCCATCGATGTTGGCGTTCCCTCGTGCCCTCGTGCCCGCGTGCCCAAATTTTCGGCGTGCCCTCGTGCCTTCCATGTTGGCGTGCCCTCGTGCCCTCGTGCCCGCGTGCCCAAATTTTCAGCGTGCCCTCGTGCCTTCTATGTTGGCGTGCCCTCGTGCCCTCGTGCCCAAATTTCTGGCGTGCCCTCGTGCCATCGATGTTAGCGTGCCCTCGTGCCCGCGTGCCCAAATTCTTGGCGTGCCCTCGTGCCTTCGATGCTGGCGTGCCCTCGCGCCTAAATTTTCGGCGTGCCCTCGTGCCTTCGATGTTGATGTTCAGGACACTCTTGAGGGATGTGACCCTTGAAATGTTTCTTGAAAGTTTGAAACTTAGTGATCCTGTTTTTCTAAATTTCATCCGAGAAACCTGAGCAGAGAATTTGAAGTGAAAAATTTAAAACATGGATAAAGTTTTGTAGAGACAAACATCTACGGAACTTAACAACAAGCACACGTGACGGTATCTAATTAATGATAGGGACATTCTGCACCAAATAAAGGAGATAATTTAGGATAACACGTGGTAAAGTGGACTATTTTGGAAGTTTTTTAAGGATACGCAGAAGAGACTGCAGCTGAGGGCAAACGTTTCAACTTTGTTTTTGAAATTATGTCCTTGGGTAAGTTTATCCAGCAAAAATGTTTTTGAAATCTTTTTCCACTGGAGACCACTTCGCAAAGTTCATTTTACCCCGACACGGGGTAGGCCTACAGTGAACTACTGAGCAAACTTTTCAATAAAATCAATCAAATACCAGGGGAACCAGGAATCGTTATTCACTTTGCGACTCTAAGCAGTCCTTTGCATGTCAAAACCAAAAATCGAATAAAATTAAAAAGTGAAATGGTGGCCTATGTTGAGAAGAATCTTTGCAGAATCAATATATTTACCAAAAACTATTTTTGGGTACAAATTTGAGTCACATACTGAATACAAATCGATCGATAATCATGGGAATACACTTAAGAAAATGTTATATTGCATATAGATACCATATCACCACGGAGAGAAACACTTTTTTCGAGGTAGTTCACTTTACCCCGAAACTTCTCCCTGAGGTAAAACCAAAACTACAAAAAATATCTTACGCAGTTATCAAGCTCATGGTTATGACCATCTATCTTTTCTGTATCGATAGATATCCTTGTTTCATCAAATCAAGCAGAATTCTTGGATCTGTAACTGCATTTGTAAATGAAGGTCAAGCCTCGAAAGTACCCCCGTAGTTCACTTTACCCCGTCTTACCCTAATCATCACAGAAAAAAATTGAAAATTGCGAGCACTTAAAATGCAGGGTACGTGGTGCAGTCGTCAAAATAAATGAAAAGTCGTCAAGTTCATGTCAGATGTTATCCATCGTTTTAAAGCAACGCAGGCACGAGGGCACGCCGAAAATTTGGGCACGAGGGCACGCCAACATGGAAGGCACGAGGGCACGCCGAAAATTTGGGCACGCGGGCACGAGGGCACGAGGGCACGCCAACATCGAAGGCACGAGGGCACGCCGAAATTTTGGGCACGAGGGCACGAGGAGATTGAAGGGCACGCAGGGCACGCAGGGCACGCGATTTAACAGACTCTAAAAAACCATTGTTTTATAGCTGCACTAACATGCTGTAACTGTTTTGATTTAATAGGATGGGCAACGACAAAAATGCACTTTTTGACATCAGTTTTGTTGTTTTCCATAGGAAGATAAAGTATGGGAATGGGATCGAATCTTCACTGAAGTGGCTTCAGAACTTCAAACAGAATGGGAAAGAAACAACTCAGGTGACGATAATGAATGAAATGAACGATCATGTAGGCCTAACAACTGATCTTGGCACGGTCTATCTATCACAGTATTTATCTGTTCACGTTCTTGGCTATTTATAGCATAAGATTTAAATCCTCAAAAAGATATAGTTACATCAGCTTCTGTTTGGTTTAATGGTTCAAAAGGAGCTTTAAGTGTTTTGCTGTAAATTTGTGTGTATTATTTGTGATATCTTGTTTATTTCGGAATCACATCGTTTTCTGGAAAGTCGGAGATAAACATAACCATTGTAAGTCCTAAACTGATACTTAGGAAGAACGTTATGATATTCAATGAAAGCATAGTTTACGAAGATCCATAATGTGGGTGTAAAGAGGATCCTTTGACTTTCCTGGCTTAAGATTAAACAGCTTGATGATGTCACAACCCCAAAACTTGTTGAAACCCAGAATAAGTGGTAACTCTGAAATTTCAAGGTATGAAAAGTCGCACAACTGTAATTTTTAGCAAAGTACCTGAAGTTTCTTTGAAACCATTAAGCAAACTGATGATAACCATATCATTCATCTTGTTTAAAGATTTGCCTACCTTGGACAGTTTGTAGATAATCTTCTGTACATATTGTATGATCAGTAATTCTATGGTTATACTTTCAGTTATATTTCTCATTTAACTGCAATAAATAGACATTATCATCCACATTGATTTTGTCGAAATATTTGCTTACATTCATTTGCATTTAGAACTCTTTTCGTCATTTTTGATTTTTCAAGCTGATCGTCTATCTTTGTTTGTTTGCAAAACTTGTAGACACTTTATTTGTAGGTCGATTAAGTGTCATTGACAGCTACTTTTTCTATGATGACTGTGCTGTGAAAGGCTCCCGTCGAAGAAATGCCTCCCTCCCCCACATGAGTCTTCTTGTACCCTTGGTGATAACTCGTTTTTATTACAGCGGTTTTCATTACCATCTTTTCAAACCTCACTCCTTTGTAAACGCCTCAGAAAATTTCTCTGATTTGTACTCAACACTGACCCTTTATGTATTTTTTGTGAAGTATAAATTCTTTCAAGGTCTTTCACCTAGAAATATTTAAAAAAATTACTCCATCTTGGAGTTTTAGTCCGACCTGTGCAATCATTTCATAAAACATTTTCCGTATTTTTTCACGCAAAATTTTCTTGCTGCCTGTGCTTTGCGAGGGAATTTTAATCGGCGAGGGGCTCTCTCGGGATGATGGATGAATTTAGGCGTATTTGAATCCGCAATTTAATTTCATTTGATCACTGACAGAGCATTAATGACTCAGAATTACTAAAGTACTGAAATTTTTAGCCCTGTACTTCCAAAATGTTATTTGTAAAGATCTTTGTTTGTTTCTCATGATGTGCTGATCACTTCATATGATCTTTTGATTTTCATTACTTATTCATTTGAGCTCATTGTTTACGATTATTACAGATTCTTTTGTTCGTTTGTTCATTTATTCTTCATCTACTCGCTCTTATTTATGTTCTTTTTTATGTTCTGTTGAGTAATCGTATCAATAATGCATCTTGAAGAAAGTCGACGTTGTAAGCAGGGCATATACCATATCTTTATTCATCTCGCATGGCGTCAGCATTGGATGTCCAATCAGATTGCGTTTTGAAGGTGAAAGTACCGTCAAGAGGCGTCTTTATCAATTTTCTTTTTAACAAAGTGTCGTTTCCCTTAAATTCAAAATAAGAGATACAATCTTTGATTCCATGTCACAGAATGAAGTAAAATTTGCACTCCTTTGGACGCGGAAAACTAGAAAAGTTTCGAGGAAATCAAAATCTTGATTGGAAAGACAGTTTGATGGATCTACGAGATTCTTTGATAGTCAAAACGAGTTGTTTCAAGCTCCTTATACAGCCACACATTGCATTGCTAACCTTGAAACTAAAAGGAAACCAAGGAGAAGGGAAAAAGGGACAAGCACTAATTGCTGTAGTAATACTATAGTGACTGCTGTGGCGTTATTGCAGCTGTTTATGTAGGAAAAAAATGCCTTCAGTTATTCTTTTGTCAATCGCAAGGAGAACAGAATAAGGCGGCTGGATTTCAAGGTATGTTTCTCACTCATCCTGCGCTGCATTAAATGTGCATTGTTGACTCGTTTGATAACAATTTCTTCTTTTGTGACAGCTCGACCTATCATTTTGCTTCTCTTTCTTTCCTGCCGTTCTTTGCTATTCCTTTTTCCTTCCTCGCAGCCCTTCATCATTATCATTGATATCATAAATCCATCATCATCATCATCATCAACGTCATCATCATCATCATCATCATCATCATCATCATCATCATCATCATCATCATCATCATCATCATCATCATCATCATCATCATCATCATCATCATCATCATCATCATCATCATCATCATCATCATCATCATTGTTATGAACAGTGAAAAGGACTTTGACCTCTGAGTCGAAAGGTCAAACTCCCGCGAGAAACAAGATCCAGACTTTCAGGAATAAGGAACTCTCATGAGACGTATTTGTAGTAAAATAGTAGTATTTATAGTTTCCCAGACAAAAGCGTCTGGGACTAAAGTTAGCTGGACTTTGGACTGATGTTTGGTATAAATACAAGCGTAGATTTGTATGTTTTAGTTCGTTGAATATCATTGAGTTATGAAGATATCGCTGAGATAAATAGATCAAACCAAGAAGCTTCTCGTGTGGTGATATGGACGAGACCTCTGAACAAACAGCTGGTGCCGTGACCCGGGAATTTCAACCCGACAGACAGAGGGATGTAAACCTATTGCCAGCAGAACGAGAAGCCATCAAGACTGCGAAGATTTTAGCCAAGAAAGCAAGCCGAAGAGGCAAGATGTCATATGTGACGAAGCTGATAAACAACGTGAATAAACAAGTGTCTGAAAATGGCGAACCGAGGCAAGTGGACTTCAATATACAGTCATTGAAGAAAGCCATGACCAGCTTCCGAGACTTCAACGATGAGTATGTTGAAAATTTAGAAGATTCTGATGAAATTGACAGAGCCTTCACGACCTTGCTCAGCACAGAAGACAAGTTCCAGCAATGCATCGAGGCTGCGGAATCATACCTAGCACAGTGCAGGAGGAAAACCAGTTCAAATCGTTCATCAGGAAAATCTGGGAAGTATTCAATGTCTTCATCGAGCACAGGAAGTGACAGACGCCAACCACAAAACTCCGCGGGAAGGGAAAAAAGATATCACTCTTCAGAATGTTCAGCAGAACCTGATCCCCGAGAAAAGAAGAACGAGTATGGTGCTTCAACAACAGTGAAGAACGAGACAAGTGCAAATGAAGCATGGCAAGATTTCAAGATCCCCTCCCAACCTGCTCGAGGCCCCAAAGACCCAAATCCCTTTGCTGGAGACACCATTCCCAGAAGATCCTTGAACCCTTTGACTCGAGCACCCCTCCAAACCCCCCTGATTCCTGAGCGTCACATTTTCCCCACTACCCAGCCATATTCCCTACTCCCTTGTCCCCCAGATGTGACGTACCCCAACCCCCCTTCCCCAAATCTCCCACACCCATCCCCTTCAAAATCCAAGCAAGCTTCAAATGAGCCTACAAGAAGACAAGCTGATCCTCAGCCATCCACGATGAGACTACCCACAATGCAATTGACATTCGGTGGTGAAAATATCATTCCCCTTGGAAAATTCAATGGAAAGAAGGAGCTGTGGCCTAGGTTTATACAAACATTCAAAGCAGTGGTAGACAACCAGCCATATGAACCGATTGTGAAGCTTGCAATCCTCGAACAGCACGTCATTGGTTCAGCAAAGGACTGCATCAAAGGCTTTCCATTCGACGAGAAGTCATACCCCCTTGTGTTGAAGACACTTGAAGAAAGATTTGGTGACGATGATGATCTTGCAGCCTTCCATCTTGGAGCAATAGAAGATTTACCCAGAGTGAAAGAAAAGGAAACATCCAGTTTGAGGAAATTCTTCGACGATCTTCAAGCTCACATTCAAATCCTCGAAGCTCAAGGACCCGATGTTGCCTGCTATCTTTATGATCCAAGAAGACTCAAGGTTGTACTCTCTAAGCTGCCGACGGATGTTGTGGTTGCTTGGACAAGTTACAAAGAAGACAGAAACCTCAGCACTGACATTCGACTGTTGTGTGAGTGGCTGCGAAGGCGAGTCAGAATTCTGGAGAAAGCAGACGTCAAACAGTTGGGTGAAACAAGACCCAAGCACAGCATACATACGACTCTGAACAACAGCAGTAGACGTCCTACACCAGATTCAAAACAATGTTGGTTATGTCAAGAAAATCATGTGATTTACAAATGCCAAAAGTTCGAGAAGATGGACGTCGAGATGAGAAAACAAGAAGTGCGAAACAAGGGTGCCTGTTTCAGATGCTTGCAACATGGACATATGGCTCGAATGTGCAGAACAAACATTAATGATAAAGGAAGGAAGACATGGACTCATCCCATGCTGCGCAGCAATTCTGACAATGGCGTGAAGAAAATGAGTCAAGAGTCATCGAGTGATGCTGGGAAGAGTGATGCTGAGAAAAGCGATACAACAAGACCAGTCAATGGAAGTCAAAGCGCAGTTGCCATGACAACAAGAAACTGCAACGATGTTCATTTCATGGGATGCACAGGGTTGCCAGTGAAGATGGTTACAGTGATCGACAGGAGTGGAAAATGCATAAAGATCAATTGTCTTGAAGATCCTGGAAGCCAAGTTACACTTATTACAGCGAAGATTGCAAACAGCCTCGATCTGAAACAAGAGAAATCCAGTCAATGATATGGAAGCGCCGAAGGCGCTAGATGTCTAACTCCGCAGTTCAGAGTGAGGCAAGTTTTTGAGTGGCCGCCATTTGCAAAGTGGGCAAAAAGATAAGTTCCGCATACAGAGCTCTTATGGAACTTGACTGATTTGCAACGTATTTTATGGACTTAACTGGCCAAATTCTGCTCAAATATGGTAAGTTATGGTTATTACTACCATTTGATACTATTTCGCGGTAAATGAAATTCTTTTTTGGTAAAATTAGGCGGCTTTTTCGTACTTTGCAGCGGGAGCTTCGATGGGCCTTATTGAGCCAAAACGTCATTTCGCTCGTCTTTTAGACTATTTTTCACAATTATTTGGGGTTATTTTGGTTTGAAAATGCATCATCTGTGTGATCTTGGTCTTCGGGATCAATAATTTCATTCCAGTTTATACCAAAAGCGCGTAGATGTCGTCAAAACTAGGCAAACAAAATCGCGCATTTCAAGGTAGAACTTACACAGACCTCGCCATGGCCTAACAATAAGAAGACTTCCAAGGCGTTTTGAGTGATACTTGCTACCTTTTTTTAGTATTCAAAAGTTTTCCATCTAATTTTAATTGTCAAGGATATGATATCAAGCTATGCATGAAAAAAGGATCTTCTTCATCATCCATTCTTGTAGATTTACATTTTGTTTTTTCAGGTGCTGCTGAAGATGCTGCAATATGTTTATATGCTGTCAACAATATGTGGAATACATGTGTATTATTTAGAAGCAAGCACAATGTTGTGTTGCCCATGGTCTGCTCACAAGATCACAATGTTGAACTTGTCAGGAAATAATATTGTGATACCATTTGTGAACTGATACTTGTTGGAAGTGACTGAATTTTACCTTGAACTAACAAGAGAGAGATCACTGTGAAAGAATTCCAAGAGGAAATGCAGTGAAAACATTGGAAACATAAAAACTGATAAATCCATTCTCCTAATATCGATATTACTTAGTTCTTGCTTGGGAAACTGTACAAAAACTTGCTATCTGTGCAGAAATCTTCTGTTATTTCATGAAGTTGGCTTCTTGTGTTTTTAACTGCAAAGTATTGGAACAAAGCCGATTATTCTTGTGATCAATTGACCTAAATTGTATATGTGTCACAAGAACAACCAAGGAACAGAAAGAAAAATTCTAGTGAGTAAACAACAGGTTGGATGAGTAAATCAAATAGGAGCATGGTAAAGTCCTTCATGAAATCAAAGAATAAGGTCTTCAGTTTGGAAACAAATTCCAAAAAGAGACGGACTTAAAGGCAAAAAATGAATGTTAAAGTTGCAGCTCAAATCCAACCCTCAGCAGCTCTGCTGCAGATGCCCTTCAGTACTTTGTGCTTGCAGGCCATCCAGGATTCGAAGATGCAAATGGAATCTATGTTCAAAAGAATGAGGATGGCTGACGTACTTTTTGATTTTCTGAACACCAGGAACCCATTTTGTAAAGGCTATAAAAACCTCTTCCTCCATGATTATGAATGAAAGTGTTTTGGAGGAAACCATATTAGATTTGATCAAGCTGAAACAACAAAGCCAGGAACCCCCCCCCCTCCCCCCAGTAACATACAAAATAAAAACGTTTTTGATCTGGTTCATCATTGCTCCTTCAGGCTTGAAAGAATTATCATATAATCTAACTAACAAGTTAAGAAAATCATGGCAGCTTACAAACAAGCAATCCTTGGGTACAGTGCTGGATTTTGGCACACAAACTCATAGCTGTTAAAAAAATTGTCCTTAATTTGACACAGCATCAGTCATTGATTCAGATGAAAAAGCAATGGTCCATGATCACTATAGTTCCAACTAACATGCAACATAAACTTTGTCTATAATCCACTTGAAGAACTGTGATGGTCTTGTTCTTCCATCTGCTTCTGTCAATAAGGTGATCTTTGTTTTTGTAAGGGCATTTAGAGTTGCAGCATGTAAAGCAAAATTAAAGCAAAGTCCATCTCTTCTAACAAGAACCTTAAAGCTGTCATACAGTAGTCCATCTTCTATTTCAGGAGCGGACCAGAGAGACCTAGTTTCCTGAAATTGATGAGCAATGACCATGTACTGACAGAAAATATAAATCCATCTGATATAATTTTGGTGCTTCCCAGCAATCCACAAAACTTCTTTGTGTTCTGACTTGTTCTGCTCAAAGAAGTTCATACAGTCGTTTGCCATACACTGTTGTTCATCTGTTTAGGAACATCTGAAAAAAGGAATCAGATAGTTTTGAGAAAACATTTGCTTGGCAGCCTTTTCCATCTTGCATGTAATCTTTGCTTTTGCATTGCACTGGGCTCCAAACAAGTTTGGGTTGTAGTCATTCAAATCTTAATTTTAATCAGTGGCGTGGTGTGTCCCAGAACTTACATGGATTTTGTTAATTTCTACATCAAAATGCTGTCAAAACTTTCAATCATTGACATCAGCTTTAGGCCTGTTGTGTACAGTGAGTGTTGAACTTTCTTGAAATGCACGATTTTGCTAGCCTTGTTTTGACAATACCTACCCGTTTTTGGCATGAATTGGAATGAAATTATTGATCCTGGAGGTCAACATCACACTGATGATGTGTTTCCAAAGCAAAATAACCCCAAATAATTGTGAAAAATAGTCTAAAAGACGAACGAAATAACGTTTTGGGCCTATAAGACCCATCGCAGCTCCCGCTGCAAAGTACGAAAAAGCCGCCTAATTCTACCAAAAAAGAATGTTATTTACCGCGAAATAGTATCAAATAGTAGTAATAACCATAACTTACCATATTTGAGCAGAATTTGGCCAGTTAAATCCATAAAATACGTTGCAAACCAGTCAAGTTCCATAAGAGCTCTGTATGCGGAACTTATCTTTTTGCCCACTTTGCAAATGGCGACCGCTTCAAAACTTGCCTCACTTAGAACAATAGGTGATCTGCGGAGTTAGACATTTAGCGCCTTCGGCGCTTCCATATCATTGAATCCAGTGTGACGTTGTCTGGAATTGGGAACGAAGATCTCAGAGCACGAACCTCAGTTTCATTGCAAATCTCCACCAGTTGTGGCACTTCATTTTTCAAAGATGCTTATGTTGTCAAAAAGATCAGTCATCACCTGCCATACCTGAATGTGAACAGCTTGAGAGAGAGATACAAACACCTGGAACGTGTCGAAGTGCAGTTGGTAGATGGCCCTATAGACCTTTTGATTGGCCAAGATTGTCCAAGTCTGTTGCGTCAACTTGAAGTCAGATATGGGGAGAAAGATGAACCATATGCAGTGAGAACACCACTTGGATGGAGCATTTGTGGCCCACTGGGACAACTGGATGACAGTCAATCAGTTCATGTGGTATGCTCACTCGAAGATGAACCAACAAGTGTTGACTACACGTTGCGAAAATTTTGGGAGATAGAAACAATTGCTGAAGATGTACCCACAAACAGCAGAAGGCTGGCTGAAGTGCAAGAGCAGACGCAGAAAACGACACTACAGATTGGCAATCGTTACCAAGTACAACTTCCCTGGAAGCAAGGAATCATGAAACCAACTGGATCATATGACGTGGCTTTGAAGCGACTTAACATGACTGAAAGAAGATTGGACAAGAACCCAGAATTGAAAAAGAAGTATCATTCAGCCATGGAAGAATATCTCATTGGAGGGTATGCAGAGAAGATCGACAAGCAACCAACCGAAGAAGGCTGGTATCTGCCACATCATCCTGTTATATCAGATACAAAGAACACCAAAGTGCGAATAGTGTTCGACTCTGCAGCCAAAGTCAAGGGTGTCTCACTAAACGATCTCCTCGAAAAAGGACCAAGCTTGCTGAACGATTTGACAGGCATCTTACTCAGATTCAGAAGATACAAATATGCAGTTGCTGGTGATATTTCAAAGATGTTTCTTCAAATCCTGTTGAATCCTGAAGATCAAGTCTTTCACCGATTTTTGTGGAGAAAAGACCCCCAATACGAGCCAGAAATCTATCAGTTCAAGACCGTGATTTTTGGTGATGCTCCTTCGCCGTTCCTCGCTTGCCATGTCATCAAAAGAGTCCTGGAAGATCACAATGGTAGCAATGTCGATGTTTTCAATGCGTTGAGCAGAAATTTGTACATGGATGATCTCCTTCACAGCTGCACAAGCATCGCAGAGGCAAAGGATATTGTCAAAGGCACATGCGAAGTATTAGAGAAGGGTGGATTTCGAATGCGCAATTGGATCAGCAATGACCAGAAAATCCTTGAAGAGATCACAGAAGAAAGAAAAAAGGATATCAAACAACTTGGAGAAGATTGGCAGAAAGTTCTTGGACTAAACTGGGAACCTATGACTGATACATTCACATTCCGTACTTCTGAAGATGACGTTTCATGGACAAAAAGAAGTGTTGTGAGTCATATCTCCAAAGTCTTCGACCCATGTGGATTCCTTGCACCATTCCTCATAACTGGAAAGATACTTCTGCAAGATCTTTGGCGAAGAGGATTGGAATGGGATGATCTGTTAGATGAAGACATGACAAAACAGTGGCTAGCTTGGCATGATCAACTACCAGGTTTGCAAAGAATCAAAATTCCAAGACACATCAATGCTGATAAAGCTGATGGGAAGAAACTGGAGGTACATGTGTTTTCAGATGCATCTGAGAAGGCAATGGCAGCTGTTGCTTATCTGAGAATAGTCAAGGAAAATGGATCAGCTGAACAAGTACACATACTGATGGCAAAGACACAAGTTGCACCACTCAGAGTGATGACAATTTCGAGGCTAGAACTCCAGTCGTGTTTGATGGCAGTGAAACTCATGCAGTTCATTGAAAAGCAGTTGGATCTACCTTTGGCGAAAATTTCATTCTGGACAGACAGCAGTGTTGCACTGGCCTGGATTAAGTCTGAAAGTCGTACGTTGAAACCGTTTGTGGCAAACAGAGTTGCATCAACACAAGAATCAACTGAAATAAATCAACGGCATCACGTCGCAGGGAAGGAAAATCCTGCAGATACTGCTTCTCGAGGTATCAATCTTTGCGAGCTGGAAGACTGCGATAACAAGTGGTTCAGTGGCCCTGAATTTTTGAAGAAATCAGACGACGTTTGGCCTCGAAGTGTAGAAGACAAAGATCACGAAGCAGTTGCAGCTGAACAGAGGAAAGTGACACATACCGTCGAAGTTGCCACCCAGAGTGAAGTTTTGGAAATAGAATTATTTTCAAGTTTAAAGAAGTTGAGAAACGTTGTTGCGTATGTAAGAAGACCCTTCAGACTGTGGAAACAACGACAATGTGGAGGAGAGTATGTAGCACTGGAAACCATTAGTGTTGAAGAACCCCAAGAGGCAGAACAGTGGCTCATCAAACAGGAGCAGAAGAAATATTACCAGAGAGAGTTGCAAGATCTTTCAAACAAGAAGCCGCTGTCAAAAAAGTCAAGCATCTACGATCTGAATCCATTCATTGATGAAGAAGGATTGATCAGAGTTGGAGGGAGATTGAGAAGAGCTTCACTTGAATATGCGAGTCGCCACCAAATCATTCTACCAAAGCAGTCTCACCTAACAGTGTTGATCATCAGAGAAACCCATGAAGAAGGGAAACATTTCGGCGCAAATTATGTTCTAAATGCAGTCAGATCAAAGTATTGGCCAGTTCAAGGAAGAGCAATGGTGAGGAAAATCTTGAGATCATG
Organism: Aurelia sp. 3 sensu Dawson et al. (2005); assembly: GCA_964020215.1. Lineage (NCBI taxonomy): Eukaryota > Metazoa > Cnidaria > Scyphozoa > Semaeostomeae > Ulmaridae > Aurelia > Aurelia sp. 3 sensu Dawson et al. (2005). Next base: position 16,251,030 of record OZ026573.1, on the reverse strand, counting down.
TGTTGTGTGCAAGAAACTACGGGGAGTTCCTCTGGAGCAAGTCATGGCTGATCTTCCAGCATCGAGAGTGAAGGCATGTGGAAGTACCTTCAAGTTCACTGGTGTAGATCTGTTTGGCCCCATTATCACCAAAGCAAGATACAGAGGTGGTCGACGGGAAAAGAGGTATGGCGTATTGTTTACTTGTCTCCAGACCAGAGCCGTCCACATTGAGCTTGCCTATTCTCAATCAACAGATGATTTTATGAAGGCCTTCACAAGATTCATTTCAAGGAGATCAAAACCACTGCAAATGTTTTCTGACTGTGGCACAAATTTTGTTGGTGCAGATAGGGAATTGCAAGACATACTGAGCAAATGGATCAAGGATCCGAAGTTGCATAATCGCTTAACAGATGAAAACATCAAGTGGATCTTTAACCCACCGGCAGCTCCTCATATGGGAGGCGTTTGGGAATCACTAGTCAAGCTAGCAAAGAGAGCAATGATTGCAACAACAAAGGGTGCAGAACTGACTGACGAAGAATTGATGACAGTACTTACAGAGTGCGAAGCAATGCTGAACAACCGACCGCTGACGTACATCAGTAATGATCCTAATGATATGGAACCATTGACACCTGCGCACTTTCTGAACAACCAATGTACAACATTCATCCTACAGCATGATCTAGAAAGTCAGCATACATCCTTGAAAAAGAGGTGGTTGCATTGTCAAAACGTTGTCAATAGAATATGGCAAAGATGGCAAAAGGAGTATCTTCCTACTCTCCAACAAAGATCAAAGTGGAATGAGAAGAAGAGGAACATACAGCAAGGTGATGTTGTCCTTGTCATGGATGCCAACCAACCACGGGGACATTGGCTACTTGGAAGGATAGTTGAAGTCAATGGTGATGACAAGGGGATTGTGCGCTCAGCTGAAGTGAAGACGACGCATGGAATACATAGAAGACCGATCACGAAGTTGATTCTGCTAGTCCCACATGATGAGAAGACGAGATAGAGTCCAGCGTACTGGACTGCGGGGGAGTGTTATGAACAGTGAAAAGGACTTTGACCTCTGAGTCGAAAGGTCAAACTCCCGCGAGAAACAAGATCCAGACTTTCAGGAATAAGGAACTCTCATGAGACGTATTTGTAGTAAAATAGTAGTATTTATAGTTTCCCAGACAAAAGCGTCTGGGACTAAAGTTAGCTGGACTTTGGACTGATGTTTGGTATAAATACAAGCGTAGATTTGTATGTTTTAGTTCGTTGAATATCATTGAGTTATGAAGATATCGCTGAGATAAATAGATCAAACCAAGAAGCTTCTCTTGTGGTGATATGGACGAGACCTCTGAACAAACAATCATCATCATCATTATCATCATCATCATCATCATCATCTTCATCATCATCATCATCATCATCATCATCATCATCATCATCATCATCATCATCATCATCATCATCATCATCATCATCATCATCATCATCATCATCATCATCATCATCATCATCATCATCATCATCATCATCATCATCATCATCATCATCATCATCATCATCATCATCATCATCATCATCATCATCATCATCATCATCATCATCATCATCATCATCATCATCATCATCATCATCATCATCATCATCATCATCATCTGTTCATTTGCAACAGGCGAAAGAAATAGCAACCGCTCTAAATACAGCTAATTTAAGCCTTAACAATTCTATTAGCCACATTCACAGGTTTAATATGATATCTGAAAACTGCAGGTTTTTGTTTAGACTGATTGCATATTCGTAGTTAGCGCTATTGACAGACTTGTTGACGCTCACGCTACGACTCATGGACTTTCACATTGAAAATTGGGACGAAGTTCCTCATGTCCCCCCTCGATTTCATGACTAGATATGGAAACCATAGCAACAGTATACGCAAAGCTGAGTGCTCCAGGGAATGGCGGGTGGGCCTAAGTTGCTGGCTCGAACCTCCGATGCTTAAACACCTCAAAATTCGAGTTTTCAGTGATACCTGCCATGAACAAATGCCACAAGTATTTGGATGAATGTTTCCTCAATCCAAGAATCAACAAAGCTTTCACTGTGAACTAGGAGCTCTTCATTTTTAAGGCCAATTTGCTCCTATGAACTTAACTGCAGCAATGAGAACTTGCAACTGTCGAGGGTTGCTTGCCTCGCTTCTGAGACAATGCTGTAGCCTCCCTCCTGAGTGCACAGATAAATCTGTTCATTTCCGTCTCAATTTTTTGTATGAAAATCCGTAAGTCCCAGTTTGATAAAAGATAAAAAAGTTTCTTGTTGTTATCATTGTTGTTGTTGTTGCTGTTGTTGTTGCTGTTGTTGTTGTTGTTATTATTCTAGTGACTGTGACTGTGTCGTTAGTCTAGATTGTGTCTTTTCTGCAGTTGATAAGTTGACGAAAGCAGACCCATCATGATTTACAGAACTGCTCCTTCCAAAAAGGCAGGTTTCCCTTGTAGCGCACCCTGATCTGATGGTTAGTCTAGTATAGAAATCAGGTCAACTTTAACCTTCTCGTGTACATTCCTAGCCCAGGAGAAGATTTACGCATAATTGGTTGCAATGTTGTTGGCCACAGTCGCATTTACTGCTAGTTCAATTCTGCATGGAAATTGAGTGCTTTAGTGCGAAACATGATGTATGGTACTTCGTGCATGGTAAGAGCCCCAAATTTGACCTCAGTCTTGCTAAAGGCCAACCACCTCTACATTCTCCAAGAGTTTCTATGGACGATCAGCGCGCTCTACTGATGCGCATGCTCGAGTTTTCGTTGAAGAATCGATTGAAAAAGTGATTGGCACTGCAAAATGAGGATAATTGGATACGATGACTTCGCCTTACTTGTAAAGATGAGTACCGAATCTGGGCAATGGCAATAAAGTGCTTCAAATTTGAATGTAGTTTCATACGCACTAGGGCCATTATCAGTACAACACTACGAAAACACCTAATTTTCTGATAGGAATACAACAAATCAATTAACTGTATCAGCTGATATCGAGTGATCCAAAATTGTGACAAATTTGGAAAAATCATCAAAATTTCAATGAAGTATCGATCATAGAATTTTCTTTACACGTACATTCGTGGCAATTACCAACTTAATTATAGACATATTTAGATGTCTTGCATCATCATCATCGTCACCATCATCGCAGTCGTCATCATCGTTAATTCATTTTACGTAGCTAAAAGAAAAATTGTTGAATTATTGCTAATCGAGAACCACATGTTGCTGCACTGCACTCTTGATGTTCCTACTTGCAATTGTTTTAATTTTATGGTAAATTGTGCCTTGATAAGCCACCATGGTTTAGAAGCAGTGTTCAGTGGTTTGTAAAATTTACTCAAAGTTTGAAGCAATGGTTTTGAAGCACATGATAAGAGCTGATTATCAAGATTAACTTTTCATCCCGTATTCTTATGTCCTTGACAAATCTCATACCCCTCGAAAAGACTGGAGCTTTCGCAGCAGTTTGCAAGGAATAGCCTTTGAGTGAAATATGATATTTTGTAAAATGCTATTGGTTCAGAATAAAATACTATTGCTCAGGTTTTCGTACTTCAGTCGTACTATATCCTCCCTCAAGTGCTACGCAACCATGGGCAATAATGCGCCGTGTTTGTAGCGTGGAGATGATCGATATTGCCATAGTGTTCTTCGTTGTTTTCCCTTTGGCCCAAGCCTGAACAGTACTAGAAATCAAATTCAAATGGTTCCTGCGCGTCTGAATTTTTGGCTCCTACACAGCGTTAATTCTCATTTCAAACAACCTCTAAACTGTAAGAGGAAGTCTGAAACGAGGATGAACGCTGTGCAGGAACTAACTGTTCAGACGCGCAGGAGCCATGTGAATTTGATTCCTAGCACTGGTTAGGCTTCAGCCGAAGAGAATGCAACAAAGTAAAACAGTAGTGTCGAGGTAATAAACTTTGATTTCTTATCTACAAACACGGTGCATTATTGTCCATGGTACAGCCGGTATTTGAATCAAATTACAAATATATTGTCACTAAATAAAGAACGATTGAAGAGATTGCGTTTTCTGTGCATATCATAAAAGATGTGTCAAAATGACATATGGTTATTCGAAGGTGGTCAGGTGTAGGCTTGAGAACACGAGCCTTTTACGCAGTACGCCAATACCTTTTGGGAAACCGCTCACGCAAGTCACCTTTAATTGACTATGCCACATTTCGTCAACAGCACTAGCTGCTCATTCATGTATGCATGACCCTACCATGTTTCTAAAATGCTCGATGACACTTTGATCTGATATAGAAATAGTGTGGAAACTTTCAAAGAAACATTTAACCCCTCTAAGCTAGATTTTGAGCAAACCCCTCTCTTTAGTAAACCCGCCAGCTCCTAAAGTTGCAGTGTGGTAAGTTGTGAATAGGCTAATATGAATAGGCTAAGTTGTGAGCCTCGAGGAACCCCCCAAAAGGGCTCCAGATCGCATGCGTAGTAGCGATTTATGTCAATGACGCAATATGTAAATAAGCTTGACGGTTGAGAACAGGAGAAGAAAACAATTGCAAAGTTGCGCATGACAGTGTGAGCCCCACCGTTGATTCGCTCTCAACAAAGCTGAATCTCAATTCATCTCCCCAACAAGTTTGGGTGTTGATTTGACATTGTTAGGGATAACCCTCCTGCCCTTTAACCATAGGAGGCGTTTTTCGCCCCCCTCCCAAACTTTTTCAATAGCTCCTAAACGATGATGACTATAGTTGTGAAACTTTCTGACTTTAATTGAAAATAGAATTCAAATGGCTAGTGTTAAATCACGTGACCACCAGATGCCTTTATCTGGAGAGTCGTCAAAAGAAAATCTTTAAAATGGCTCTAATTCTTTCTTTTGTGTTGAATCTCATCGATATATAACGGGTGTCTCAAAAAAAAGTACCCCCTTTTGACTGGAAATAGGAACGAAGCGATAAGATATCATTACTCTCCGAGTAGTTAGCTAAATTTATCAATCTTCAACTTAGATTCACATACTTTGCATTTAAGAATCGTCCACCAAACACCAGAGATACAAGCTTGCAAAGACAAAATTTACAGTGCATCCAAAACCAGAGGTTTTGTAAAAGGGCCTTGCCATGATTTGTATTATGGATCTTTTCCAAAGCACCTGTAAGCTTTAACTTTCAGTTTTTCGCTTTGAAAAGAATAAAAAAGACTCGTAGACATCGCCCTGATTAAACAAATATAACAAAAATGTGGTAAGAATGATGAAGTCGTGCAACATCTCCCAAATGAGCATGCATGGGTTCCTGTTCTTCGTCTTTGACACTTTGAGTGGAATGCAATGCACGGATTGATTCCTCAAAGGAATAACTATTTGTAGAGCAATTGAAGCATTTCAAGGTATAATTATTTTCAATGGAGAAAGCTAAAGGTCAAAGTCGAAATTCCTGTGCAACATGCCTGTGATAGCAAATCATGGCTAGGCCCTTTTACAAAACCTCTGGTTTCGGGTGCACTGTAAATTTTGACTTTGCAAGCTTGTATCTCCAGTGTTTGGTGGCCGATTTTTAAATGCAAGGTATGTGGATCTAAGTTGAAGATTGATAAATTTAGCTGTCCACTCGGAGAGTAATGATATCTTATCGTTTCGTTCCTATTTCCAGTCAAAAGGGGGTACTTTTTTGAGACACCCGGTATATACCATTCAATTTGTCTGGAGGAGTACTTTAATTTGATATATAATTTATCTATATTTGCCAACAGCAACAATTTATTATTTCTCTGATGTCATAAATATTTATGACGTCATATTTCTAATGAATTAGTAATTCTTGTATGAAAAATCATGTACTGATTTTAAGTATTGACGAAAGTACTTGATTTCACCCAGTACATGCAAAATTGATTATGTTTACCATCATCATTGAGCGAACAACTTTGCAGTGAATAAACTTAAGTGCTTAATTAATTAATCATGAACCAAAAATAGTGATATAGAACTACATGAAGTTTTAAACTAGGGCTATCAAGTAAGTATTTGGATAGTTTTTATCCTAGTCTAACCGGTTATTTAATAGAAATCTATCTTTTTTGCTCCTAGCTCAATCTCGTCAAAATTTGCTCTGTTTTTGGTTGCTTAGCAACCAATCACATGACGGAGTCTTCATTGGTGCTATTTTTGGAATTTCCTTTGTTCAATTATGACACAGTGCAAGTATCATTGTCATAGCATTATACTTGTGAAGATAATTAGGGGACGAAAAGCGCCCCCGGTGGAAAATCACTTTTCTCACCCAGTTAAAAGCTTTCGAGATTCTTTCGTTTTGATATTATCCAGCCACTTTACTGATAGTAGTTGCGACTCTTTCAGTCTTCTTTGTTGACTTCAAAAGTAGTGATAGAGTGTTAACCCGTAGGGCGATTTATTTTGTTTGTCATTGCAGGATTACCTCCGATCCCTGGCTTAACTACCAAAATTCGAACCTATGGGGGGGGAGGATAAGAAACGACCCTATTTTGCCACTTTTAATGGAATTGAAAACAGTTCACCTCTGCAACTTTTCGAATTATAAAAAGGATTGTCAGGAATATACCAAGATTTATACTCTTTACATAAGACCCTTGCTTTCTTGTGGCCTATCAGTTTTACTCGTTTTGTAGAGTCATCCAATGCTCTTATGTTAAAACATTAGAAACAATCAAGTACTTTTAAAACATTTAAGTACTTTTTCAGAAAAAATTGGTGACTTAAGATGATGCTCCGTATTGAAGCTGAAGATCATGAAAGATCATTTCATCTTGTTATACAGGTAAAAACCTTTTTTTCTACTGGAGCGGCAGACTTTTCCATTTCTTGGTTTGGTCTGATGAGATGATTGGTTGATTCACAAATTTAGTCCAAGAAAACTGTCAGAGGCTTGTAAACTTCCGTTGTAAGCCTGTAAACGTTGTATAATCCTCAACATGTTCAACAGTTGTTGGTTGTCCCTTGCTTCTTTGAAATATACCATCCTTTTCCGACTTTCGCCCATCTATCTGCAAAAGTTGTTGATTCGGAGTGTGTTATTTTGAAAAACTTACGAAAGACTTTCAAACTTCCATGCGACGCTACCCTGTTTTGTAATGGCTTCTTTTACACCACCTACGCTAACTCTGCTTTTTTGTACGGAAGTTTGTAATGTCACGTAATGTATTCTCTGGATGATTATAGCACTTCTTTTGATTGTATGAATGAATGAATGACTGAATGAATGATTGATTCATTGATTGATTGGTTGGTTTGATTGATTGCTTAACTGAGTATTGAGTGATTAGTAGACTGTTTGTTTGACCGTTCTAAAGGCCTCATTAAAAAGATTACGAACTCGTGAGCAAAGGATTGACTAAAATCTTCCTGCAGTTAATGCAGTCAAAGAACACCGAGTACAGTAAAGATGCGAGCAATTAACCATGGGTAGACATTTTTGAGCGGAATACAAACATTTTTTTTATCAAGTTTAGAAAAAACTACAATATATAATTTATATTACACTGGGCCATCCAAAGTGAAAAAAGACGTAAGTCACCGGGTTTTCACTATGTATGGCACTAACAATGTAAATTAATTTCTATACAAAAAAACAAAGAACAAAACCACAAAACCAAGACACAATACGCCAACAAAGCAACTAAGCCAAGGCAGATTACTGGTCAAAGATTGCTTCCTTGATTTATTGATTTAAAGATTCGGTGAGCGATTTCTTTATTAATTCATTGGTTGATCGATTGATTGATTGAAAACGAGTGATGAATTGTTCGATAGACGGATCCAGCGATACGTCAGGTTTGTCAAAAAAGATGGCCCTTCATTTGACTCATCGCTGGTTGGCCAACATCATGATTATTTGATTAATCAATGGCTCTGTAATCGATTGATCGGTGGAAGGAAGGGAGGTTACCAAACTTTGACTTGTTGATTGTTGTTTGCCCTCTATGATTTTGGGCTTCGTGTACTGGTTCACAAAGTTTCAAATAGATCTCTTTTGTCTCAACCCAATGATCTCTTTTCTCAACATCTGCTTGTTGTCATGTCAAAACTTGCTAGCCATCGAAAGATGTACCACCATTTAAATTTAATCCTCATTTTTCATCCTGCGTTTTATGAATTCCTTTTTGAATCCGCCGACCATTTGCCAAACCTTAGATGGCCCCTTTCTTCTTCCACGTTTTTGTGTGTGATACCTCATTTATCATGGGCGTCTTTGCATTCCTATAAAAGAATATCTGTGCATTCAAAGGTTCATATTGAGTGCGTTTGGTTCTCTTGAGACCACATTGAGGTTCTGCCGCCTCATCGGAATGTACCAATATTCTTTGGCAAATCATGACCATTTTAGGTATCAAGACCACGTTATCCGAAAGGGATTGGAGATATGGGAAAATATTGCCCACTCACCTTTTCTTAACTTGCTGCAATACCTGTGCAAGCACGATGCCCCTAAAGGTGCTAATTGTGTAAAAGAAGGATTGAATACCACTGCTTCTTTACCTTGCGCTCACAAGTTGTTCGTTTACTGATGACGTCATATCACGTCAAAGCAGTCACATGGCACTCAGGTTTAATCCCTGCTCTTCTATTGATGTGCTGTCAAGGCAACGAGACCCTCCAATACTCTTTTCACATTTGCAAGGTTGACCAACTAAACTTTCATTGGTCAATCCTTACATATCGAATTTATTTTGATTGGTTGAATTTTATTAGATAGCTCAGTTAAAAGTAGTCGACAGGGTTTAAAGATGTTTCCATAGGGGTTGGACACAAGTTAAAGACAATTGAAATGTGTGAAACTGACAGGTGCAAGAGCTTAGGAAGCAAAGAATGTGTTGGTTCTCCATTGCTTTATTTACAGATCGACGTACAGATCTGCGTCTATTGCCTTTAACTGTGTCATTTTTAGTTGCTCGAATCTATGCCCAGTGCCCAAGTGTTCCTGCTTAGTAGCTATCTAATTTTACCTAGAAGGAGTATGCAATCTTCTGTGTCCTTTGGATTTTAATTTCCTGGGGCTATTTACTACTACATGTCAATGGAATTTACCACTTCTGCTTAGCAGTCACTTTCTTCTAAAACACTAAGCCTCACTCTGAAAGATATGGCTATGACTTAGAAAGAAAATGCAGCTCGACTACACTTGATCGAAAGATTATTGTATTCAGCCTTTTCATGGGACATCCCACAAGTCCAGTTTGTTCGGAAATCTCAATTAATGTTAACCTCATGGACATTATTTGGAAATTCCATTCAAAACAATTAACCGTGCCACTAGGGTCACTGGAAGGTGATTCCTCCGAAATTTGTCATCGTAAGGGGGGTTTCCACTTGTGCGAATTTGGTCGCGCGATCGCGCGACCAGTTGTCTGGGCATGCGTAGTTTGTTTTCCAGAAGAAGATTCCCCAGTCTTCCGCGATCGCGCGACTGATTTTGGTAGTTGGACTGACTTCAACTTTTCTGCGACCAGCATGAAGAGAGCCAATCAGATTGCTTTGATTCTACAATAACGACTTGATAGGCATGCTCAAGCCATTGGTCGCGCAGTCGTGCGACTGGTTCTCGCGACTGCTTTCGATCGATCACACGGGTCGCGCGACCACAGTCGCACAAGTGGAAACCCGCCTTTACGGAGGACCATCTCTACTTTCGATAACGAACAATTTAATTGTGTCGTATATAATTGCTTTCACGAGTTTCGCCGGTCTATAGCACGCATCGAAGCTATCTTTCAGTGACTAGCCAACAGTGCACTGTTCAAAGTTGAATGCAAAGCCCATTTTCTCTTTTTTAGCCGTAGCTATTTCTTCCTAACATCCAAAGTTAGTTTGAGGACGCTGAGAAGCTGAGTTTAATGAAGAAGGGTCATGATAATTCCTCTCGATTTAACTTCAGCTCATGATTCCTAAAACCTAGAATAGACCTTTTGGCAATTTGGAGAAAGGAACTGAGGAGAGCGCAGTCCATTCTGACAGCCCTTGCAACAGTAGGAAACGAGGAGAATTCCCTCCGCTTTGAATATAATCCTACGGCTTGCTTGTCGGTTGTATCTCCCTGCAAACTTGAGTTACTTTGGATGCACTTTTCACGAGTTGTAGGTTGTTTCATTTATTAGTGTATTTTGAGGTAATTTATTGCGTATGTTCAGTCAAGTTTAAAGTTAGACAAATTGATCGATTGGGCCTAATCTGAGCCTGGTCAGAGCTAAGGACAAATGCTTGCAATGAAGTGGCTCAAAATACACTCACAAATGAGTTAAAATATGACCAGATGGCTAAAAAGTCCAGAGAAAACAATTACCAGACTAAAATCTCTTGCAAAATGCAAGCAAATAAAAAATGAAATAACTTGTGTTTGCAGGAAGATAACACCGAACGCTCGCAGGGGATTTCCGTGATTTTCAGGTTGTCTCCAAGGCTATGAAAATTGTACAAGGCTATGAGAATAATAACCTTCAGCTTGTTGAAGCTTGCATTAATTGGTAGATTGGCCACGGACTCCACAGACCCTTTCTCCAAATTGCGAATAGGTCTAGTACGGAGAGTTTTCGGCTCTCCTTGGTGTAAGCAGCAGGTTCGACGGGGTTGGAACTCCAACCACCAACCTTTTCATGATTTTATTCGTATGAGTTCAAGTACTGAAAACAACTACGCTGTTCCAGTTTATGATTTGTCGCAGAAATTTTGATAGGATTCAGCCACTAACTTATGTAAGCAAGTCAGGGTTGAAAGCTCTCTGCGTCTCATCTCATGCATTATGAATAGGATTTAAATGGACGACTCTGTTTGACGCTTTAATTTTTCCAGAGTTCATTGCAAACGTATGCAAATAGTCCAGCTTTCACAGTGTTCTCATTCAGGCGATAATTTAAATGTGGGAACTACGTTGCTCGCTTGGAACTACGTTGCTCGCTTGGATCATGCCGCCATTCAACGCAGATAGTAGAAATGGCCCTAACTAAACTTCTCATATCTGGTTGCAAGGCATCTTTGGCTGAATTTAAGCTCAGCAAGTGAAAGCGTAAGTGATAGCCCAAACAGTCCTGAACTGAGGATTACCTGTGACCAAAGTTGTCGTCTTGCATTGTCGACAGTTAAAAGTAATTGGCCGTATTCGCCCCTCGTATTGAGACCGTTTTGCTTGCATCCTCATTGGCATTTGTTTCTTTCAAAAAGGACGCTCTTAGCTAACTTGCACTAAACTACAGCTCTGCATTTCAATAATGAGGTCGCCTGTTGACCCGTTATAGCCGTATTCCTTGGTGTATATGATTGCATTTGCATACACGATGTAGCGTGGCAGAGCCACACAACGTTATTTAAAAATTACATCTCATAAAGCGGCAAAAGTAATGTCACCGCGAAAGTCCATCACCGGAGCCCCCAAAGCCCGAACCGTGCAGCCGGAAAGAAAGATAGCATACGCAGAGGGTGGTATGCTCAACATGTAATTGCCCCTCCCCCCTCCCCACGAGGCGTTCGATATCCTCCTAAAGCCTCAATTCACCATCGGCTCATACTTTGTTAAAGTTGCTGCATTCAAAAATGGCTGTTACTGGCAGTGGCCTTTATTGACCCCTGTAAGTAGTCCGCTCCCACTTATATGGAAGTTTGGCTGATAATGTAATCGCTGCTAAAAGGCCTTGACTTGCGAACGTCGTTGTGTGAAATAGCTATATATCAACAAGGGCAAGAAAAGGCAGTCGCTCTTATTGACCCCTCGTAGCTGGAGTCCCTAGGACATCTTTGTCTGAATGTAAGTCCTAGGTGAGTTGACCTGTTTCAATGACTTCTGTCGTCCAACGATGTTTTTCATTAAAATATGAACATATGATTGCCTTGCTTCACATTGATAATCTTGAGAACATATGCCCATACATTGCCACAAATAAAGAAAGCCGCAAACTTAGGTCATCTAACCGTTGCTCTCCTACAAACGTACCGAAAACTTCCTCACAACGAACAGTCTTTCTAGCTCTTTCAAAATGGATATTAAGCACAGTAGGACACGGCTTTGCTCGGACCAAAAAGACAGCGTTCGGAGAATATGACACTTTTTTGTTTGATTGTTTACAGAAAAAACGTTCTGCTACTCAGCCAGAAGAGGCTGAAATGCTTGATTGAAGAGAATCCCGCTCATATGTTTATACCGCACTTGGTTTGAGTTGCCACAGGAAAGCAATGTTGCCCGTTACATGTTTTCAAAGCGTTTAAATCATTCAACACGATCACCACTAACAGAACTCACAAAACTCATGTTTTCTCTCAGTGCACTCTTGAAAATTCGCTTTAGATCAAGTAAGTGCGTCTGTCTACTGTGCTGTGATCAAAACAGGGCAGTTGCTTGCTTTAAGGCATGATCGGTATCTACAACAATAGTATAGATGCAAAGAAGCATGTACTATTTTGAGCCCAGCTTGGTTTGGAATCGCCCAGCTCCATCCAACCAGCTGTTAATAGCTATCTCCAGTAAATCCTCTTGTATACCGGAATATTTTGCTCAACAATTTTATGCGACACTACAGAACAGCTGAAAATTGTATTGAATACGCCCTATTCACAATGACGTCAGTTCTTTTGAAATGCCTCATTCGCCTCGAGATGATTTAGAGCTAAATCCCAAAAGCGTGCATTGCTCTCAGCAACGCATGAAATAGTTTTTTACGTGTATCTGCATCAAACAGGGATGGTGTAGAGTTCTTGCTGTGCTGGGCGTTGCATCATTCGCCTCGAATTGAAACGAATTGTGAATAAGGTCTATAAAGGTCTATAGGTCTCTAAATTTGAATTTGAAATTTAATTTCAAAATTGAATAGGCCATGAACTTTTCATTTCTCATAAAGTCATTGTCAGACTGGGATTGATAACAAGATCTGCAGTAGCGACGTTTAGATTTGAGAGTTTTTGTTTTGAAGGAGGCTCGGTCCCTTGGGAATTCTAGCAACTCTTTTGCATAAAACTGTATGCATAATGTCATTTAATGTCATCTTGGAGCTCAGACAACTGGTCTACAAAGTCTCCGTTCACACTGCTCCGTTTTGCTACAAAAACGGAGAGGAAAACTTCCGTTCTTGTGAAAGTGTTGAAACAGATCCGCACAAAAACTCCATAGAAACGGAGGTTTTCGAAAAAACGCTATCGAAAGTAGATATTCATAAAAACGGAAGTTTTTGAAAATGCTCCAATATTCAACAATGGGTTTCACGAAAACCGAGCAATAGGAACACAGGGCAATAGGACCCTTAAAAAGTAGCGAAAACCAGACAAAATGCGTCCTCTTTGAGAAACATCAAGCGAGCGCAGCATCTGCGAAGGAGCAATGAAGAATAAATGGAGAACGGAGCGCGTTAGCGAGCGGAGGAGAAAACGCGGAGGAGAGAGGAGAAGAAAGGGGAGAGAGAAAGAGAGTTTTTGTTTTGAAGGAGGTTCGGCCCCTTGGGAATTCTAGCAACTTTTTTGCATAAAACTGTATGCATAATGTCATTTAATGTCACTTTCTCTCTCCCCTTTCTTCTCCTCTCTCCTCCGCATTTTCTCCTCCGCTCTTTCCCGCCTCCTCCTCTGCAAACGCTAACGCGCTCCGTTCTCCGTTCATTCTTCATTGCTCCTTCGTAGATGCCGCGCTCTCTTGATGTTTCTCACTGGAAGAGGACGCACTTTGTCTGGTTTTCGCTACTTTTTAAGGGGGCTCCCTGTGATGTGAACGCACAAAACGGATATGTTCGCTGCGTTTTTGTTATCAGGTGGATCAATGTGAACTGACAAAAACAGGGCAATATGAACGGGTAGCTTCGATTCAGCAAAAATGGAAACCCGCAAAAACAGAGCAATGTGAACAGGGCCTATTTCAAATTTGTAAGTTACACCGGCAAAAGTTACCTTGGTTAAGGACCTATAGGAGCAGTCTGCAGTCATTTACACTTCGCTCTAATCTTTAAACCGTAATTAAAAGATTCACGAAGAAATTGGATTTTATAAGAAAGGGAACAGGGAGTACGCGTTGTATTTACTATATTTTAGTTAAGTAAGCTGGACTTCCACTTAGTGCAAAATGTCACCCACTCCTAATTGCTAACCGACGTGATCGGAATGATGAACTTGAAGTTGTGCACAAAACAAAATATCTTGGAGTGCAGATTGACAACAAGTTGGATTGGAAGGAACACATTAAGACAGTTTCCTCAAAGGTCTCAAGAGCAATTGGCTTTTTGAAACATGCAAAATCATTTCTGCCAGAAAAGACTCTGAGAACTATGTACACAGGTATTGTGGAGCCGCATTTTCGCTATTGTTGTGCTGTTTGGGGCTGTTGTGGTCTGAATGAGATTAACCATTTGCAAAAATTACAAAACCGTGTATTATAACTGGCAGTCGCTTTGATACACCGGGCTTGCCACTTGTAAAAAGACTTGGCTGGAAGACCATTGATGAGCTAATCAGTAGTGAGTCTAATATCATGGTCTTCAAATCCCTTCATGGTCTTGCTCCACAATACATGTCCAATCTATTCACAAAGACATCCCAGCTAACCTCAAGGAATCTTAGGAATTCAGCAACAGATCTAAGAGTACCAAAGAAGAAGTCAACAAATGTGCAGAAATGCTTCTCTTTTAGAGGTGCTAAATCTTGGAATGGCCTCTCGGCTGAGCATAAGAATGCTTCCACAATTTACAAATTCAAACGTGTTGACAATCTGTAGGTGTATATATGTATTTAGATTTCTTTTTATTTTAAATATTCATTTTATAGATCTTAGGCTATTTTATTAGTATTTTATGAAATTGTAATTAGGTTAATTTAGTTTTTTTCCAATACATTTTAATTTGTATGTATTTGAGTGGAGGGCCCCTTGTAAATCATCATTGTTATTGATGAAGGGCTACCCTCCTTAAAAATTTGAAAATTGATAATTGAAAATTGAAATGATTGGATAAGTTAGACATGAATAGTTAGACACGATAGACATGAAGTCCTTGCCAACTTTCTGACAGGATAGATGTGTAATTGCTTTTAGCCATATTTTGATGTATTCAATTTTAGACAGTCCAAATTTTGTAATATAGTTGGCCTTAAGGTAATTCTACTTTCTGATCCAGTGAGCAGCAAGATGCCGTTTCGCAAAGCCACGCTCCTCAGAAAATATCTAATTTCTCCAATATCAATCGTTCTATCGAAAAGCAGTAAAATGGATGCTCTTTTGTATAGTCTGGGCATTCTAAAGATGTGTACATCGCAATGTTTCAGTCTACACCGGCTTCGCAAATCCTGCCTCAAATCTTTTTTTTTTGTTGATATGAGAACAGTGTATTTATCTCCAAAACTAATAAATGTTTTATTTACATTTTTCGCTACATCTTTAACTTGGTAGTTTATCTACAGCTTTGTCAAGTCTGGTTGAAGAAGCTAGGCTAGATTTCCTTCAATAAATTTTATGTTTTTGCGTACTTTTTGAAAACGAAAGGGAGGAACCTTGGTCAACAGAAATAAACAGATAAATTGTGTAAAGGCACTAGAAATTAGTTCCCTTGAGTGTAGCAACTTAACAATATGCTTAAAGTTTCTTTCGCTGTATATGTAGCACGGTTACCTTAATTGAGGACTCAATGTTGCTCATTCTAAATTGACGCATTTTACAAACGGGAAAATTCTCATTAAAAATGGAACTCTTAAGCAAAAACTGAACTTTTGAAGGGAAACAGCCAAGCGAGTGGTTGAAAAAGAAACAGATTTGCGCAGTATTTCATGGCCAAGAAAATGTATTTGCTTGTAGTGCTCATCAGCAACAAATGGATGTATAAAAAGTTTCCTTTTCTTTTCAGCAGGAACTGTTCATGCTACGAAAATTTCAAGCTGAAGGCTACGTTTCAAGATTTGGTCAACACAGGACGACTTGTCAGCCGAACAGCCGTGAGGTAAAGGTACCGACCACTGCCTTCACAGAAGTGATGACGCGATAGGTTTCAAGACATTCCCTCGTAAATACTTGATGGTCTGAGTAGGTTTCATCTAAGGATTTATGAAACCGCTGTTGATTATGAAATTCAAACATCTTACTTAGATATCAAAGATTATCCACTGCTAGACACGCGAGAAATTTTCTGACTTTTGACCATGTAATGAGGATGGATCCGCTTATAGTTCAGTTTATATTGTTACAGCGGGATCAACCGATTTATTCATAACAATGTTAGTGAGTCTTATCTTAGGAGAAAATGTCTTAGAATAGCTCTGAGATTATGGTCTAATATCCTTAAATAGCTTTAAAGTGCTTGCTGTCAGTAGACCAACGCTGATAGTGGTCTGCAGTGATAGGAATCTCATATTGCTTCAGCATAGGTTACTTATTCGTTCAAAATTTTTAGTCATGCAAGTTCCACACAGCAATTTGAATATGGTCTCGAGATCCTGGAAAGCCTGCAAGTACTTGCTGCGGGTAGACCAACGATAGGATAATTTTATGCTGATAGAAGCCTTAAGTGAGAAACTAATGTTGCTTTGAAAGAAGTTACTTTTCTCAATAACTTGCACGTTTATGCTGCTATATGACTATGGTTTCAATATCGTTAAATAAGTTCTAAGTACATGCTTTCAGCAAATCGAAACTGGGAATTATCTTTCTGGATAGCAGTTTTTTACTAAAGTGCTTTGTACTTTGAGAATAGTTACCTTCCCAAGCCTTGGTCAAAGTGATCCAATTTTTCATCCAACATTTACTACAAAAAAACTTGTAAAGTTTGATGATGCTGATGAGGGGGTTGTCAAACTCATCCAACATTTCATCCAACATTGCTAGAAAAATCCATGATATATTCGCCTGCGCAGCGACAAGTTTAAAGTGTTAAAAATGCTCGTAAATCAAACTAGAAATAAGAATTGCTGATTTAGAAAGGAAACTGCTGCAATAGATCGAAAATGGCCGTAAGAGGATAAAATGTCAACTTTTTAGAGCGCTCTGCGCATGCCTTCAAATAAAATGTTGGGTGAAATGTTGGATGAAGCGGTCAAACGCATCCAACATTGCATCCAACATTTGAAAATAAAATTTGTTTTTGATCTCAATCAAACTTCATCAAATATCAATTTGCAAATTTTGGATGATCCAACAGGGGTGGTCCCAAACGCATCCAACATTTCATCCAACATAGGAGGAGGTTTTCAGCATACTGGATGAAATGTTGGATACGTTTTATCGGGGCCTCAGTAACAAAATTTATAAACATTTTAAGGGTATACAACTTTGTGATCATTTTCACATCAACCTTAACTTGCTTCAAAGTACCTGCTATCAGTAAACCAAAACTGTGATTGGCTTTGCGGATACTTATGGCGAGAAGTTTTAGCAAGAAGCGGAACCTCCATTGAGGCAAGTTACTTACTGAATGACAAAATTTAGAACGGTGCAATTCTGTTCAACTTTGATAATGGTGTCATTATTCTTCCATATACAGGGTGTCCCAAAGAAATTGTGCCCCATTTGTGGGGCTGTTGTGGAGGAGGTGTATGTTCTATTGTATCTTTCTTGACACAGTGACAGGCTTCAACTTAGAATTTGAGACGTCGTTTTAACCAGGGAGCAGGTTGCTACGTCAATAGAAACGAGGTCGCATATCACATCGCAGACAGCGCCAGCAGGCGTTTCCTGAGCCTGGTTTTAACCAATCAAGCAAGTGGTTGCTGATCCATTTCACAAGAAAGTCAAAAAAGGTTGCACCAAAAAATGCATTGGTATTGTTCTCTAGCAATGTCAAAATTATGTCAGCTTGAATTAAGTAGTTCTAGCATTTATAAAAGAGTAAATTGTGCGGCCTTTTGAAAAAACAACATTATTTATCCTCTTAAAATTGTAGACTAATTTCAAGCACATCGCTGGAACTCTTTCTTTCAAATTTTCCTCATTTTCACATCGCTTGAGAACAACGGAAGTGCTGTTTTTGAAGCAGTCACTATTTCTACTTTTGTGTGCCATAAATCAGCAACCACATGGCCTATTGACTCAAAAAACGTCTCAAACTCCAAGTAGAATCCTGCTCTGTTCAACTGGGTAAACAATAGGAAAATTTAAGGTTACAATTCCTCCACACCAGCCACACAAGCGAGGCATGATTTTCTTGTGACACGCTGTAGTTTTGAGACACTTGCTGTCAGTAATTAAAAATTGGGATTGATTTTAGCTGATATAAACATTTGGCGGGAAGCCAGAATTGCGTCTGGCTGGAGAAGTTACTTACTGAGTGGCAATAGGATTTAAGGTGCAAAACTATAAACAAGATGCAAGGAGTTCCAGTCCTGTAAACTTGAGACTCTAGAACAAATCGTTGCAAGTCATGTTCTAACGGCATTTCTGGTACTGACTTCAATTTGTTCAGTTTTGTCACTAAAGAATGCGTTTTTAAACTACCAGAGAAAAAGAATTCCTTTCTTAGAAGTAACTAGGCTTGCCACGCGTCGCTTGCGGCACCGTGCTGGCCCGCCGTCGTCCCGATTAATTGCTTAGGATGGAATTTACTGCGCCTGTTGGCATTTGTAGCTATCAATCACATTGTGTGGCAAACTATTGTCATAATAGTTTCGTGAAGGTTCGCTCTACAAAGTGGCCGTTCATATATATGCTCGGCAATCTTTCAATTTCCACTCTTGAGGTTCTTCACTGCTCAATTCACCACTCCCTACTCTCCTTACTCTTTCTCATGTAGATCCTCTCTTTAACCCTATCTTACCTGGAAGTTTTGAAGTGGTCAGTGCCTGAGGGGGATGGATTCTAGTTTTCTCTATTTCTTTGCTGTAAAAGTAGCTATGATCATAAAACTTGGTATTTAGATGCACTTTGATGCAAACAATCAAAAATCACTCGATCAAATCAAATTGACTCTATTGCTATGACAATAAGAAGAAATAAGTTATGGTTATTATGATTACCAGTTTCATGACTAAAACAATAAAATGAGGCACTTCCTTGAAATTTTTCGTTTCAAATCGAAATGGATATCATTAGATACATGCTTATATTGGTGGTATTTTTTGGCATCAAAGTGTTGTTCAACTGATATTTCTGGGTCCTGACCTTAATCTGCATTGCTGCGTGATCTATCGTGTTCATGCACAGGTTTCTAAGTATACAATGTTATAAAATGAGATGATATTTTTTTGTTTCAATTAACCTGAACTAATATTGTAGGGTTGCTTTAAAATTTCTTGGATTGACCGTATGCGTGTGTGTTGAGTGCCCCCTTGGGTATTTGACTGACTTTCTTTTGTTTTCAATCTTTTAGATTCATGTCATTCTCAGGGCTTAGATCCATAGATATTGCCTCGAAAGCAATTATCCTAATATACCTGCCGTTTTAAGCATATTGAGCAGCATCAAGTAAAAGAAAAGAATAGTCTTATTAATATTTTTGGTTGCTGCTAAACATACCCCCTCGAATAAGCTCCCGAATATGCCCCATCCAGAAGGATTGTTTCGAAAATATTTTTTGCGAAAATATTTTCTGAGGGCTTTTTCGAGGACATACGGCAAACTTACTGGCTCGATAGGGGCTATGACTCTGTAAAGATCTCGTATACCTTTGACAAAACCATCTATTTCCAATGAAAATTTTTAAAACTGCAGATTAGTCCAAATCGTTGTTCTTGAAGGCATATGTCATAATGAGGCCCTGATAGGGGGATTGTTGCTCCATTTCTCCCCTCTTAAAACGCAGCATGCTCCTTTGCTCCCCTCAAAATTTGCATTGTGCTCCCAATAATTCCTATGATGCTTCTATTCTTCGTTTAGACTCAAATATTTAAAGTCAAGTGGACTTCAAGTTGTTTAGTTATGCCATTAAAAGAATGCATTTTTAAACTACCAAAGAAAAAGAATATCTTTCTTAGATGTAATGTTATCTTGCGAAAGCATCTTAAGAACCTTAACAATGGGGAAGGAAGGATTTTGATTATACTGTCCATTGTTGAACTTAAAACTGCGAATGAAATTTAGAAAAAAGTTTATTTTAAAAAAGATAAGATTCCTGAAAAAGATACTTATGTTAGCGTCGGCAGGTAAAAATGTTGTTTGACAAAAATTTTCTAATCTAACGATGCACTAGATATAGAGTCAGGATATTTTTTTGCCATGATTCTTTAATTAATTTGATTAGTTTGAAGGATCATGGCAAAAAGTTCTGGTACCCCATCTTTAACGCAATCTTCTATTATTGAAAACGTTACTTTGAACCCTAGCCTAATGAAAGCACGTAGACTTCATTAAGAATAAAAAAGGATTCGAAATTCATGACTTAAAAGATTAAAGTGAGCAAATAAGAAGGCCAGAGCTGGACTCGAACCCTCGTTCACGGTTTCATTAACCCGACCTAAGAATGGACTTCAGTAGCTCAAACTTCGTGGCTTTGAAAAGCTTCACTTGGGTCACACATCTGCCAGCAATACCGAACTAACTTTAGGTGATAAAGCAGGATTAATTGTTTAGGCCAGCTTATTCCGACACGCAAAACAATACAAGAATTTTCATTTGAGCTTGCTCTGGGAAACACTGAAAATCTGACCAAAGGATTAAAGAAAGCGAACAAAATTGGATTGCATGAAAAACTGTGTTTAGTGATGATGGGTCACCATTGATATGTATCTAGAAATTGCACGTTGTAATCATATCAAGTTATAATCAAAAGCCAGCGGAAATTTAGGAATTATTGATAAACAATCAACTTTATCTTAAAGATATAGATTTACGCCTGAGAATGTTTTGGCACCGGTGGGAGTATGCATTCAATAGAAGCTTCTGCTGCAACAAGGGACGCATGCGCATGGCATCCGTCCGGGGACGCATAGGCATTTCATATTAAGTATTTCATATTTCATCTAGCGATACTGGGTCGGTAAAATAGATACAGAGACGCAAGAACTATTGTTTGTTCTTGGATTCTGAAAAAAGGTAAGGTCTAACGATGGCTGCTTCTGATTTGCTCAACTCAAACATAAACCAACATGAATTCGCTGTACAACTTTTAGTTGATAGTTATGCTCTAACTAATGATAAACGCAATGTTTACTCTCGAGTACTGAATAAACGGGGGGGGTGGGAATAATCGGAGGGTTGGAAATGGTTCGATATAGCAATAATTGGGGGGGTTGGAATAATGGGGGGGGGGTGCTTGGAGAAATAGAAAATAGCCGTTTTCTTAGGTAAACACGTATCTTTTATATATTCATGTGAACAGTGACGTTACTGATATAGTTACTTATGAACTCTGGTTCTGTTGAATGCATTTATTGAGACTTTTTCTTGCGTTTATTCAGAAAATTTGTTTACTACCATTTCATTTTTCCAAAAATTAATAAAGGGTGGGTTGGAATAAGAGCGGGGGGGTTGGAAAATTTTTGAAAAATTAATAAGCGGGGGGGGGACGATTATTCGGTACTCGAGAGTAATGAACAAGTTCGGGGGTGCTATGATTAGCCGTACAAAGCAAACTTACCAACTTCTGGCTCTAATGATAACCAGACCGACTTTGAATCTGGTTATCAGACTAACTACTGACGCGATTCTTACCTTTATTCCACATTCCGAGCTTCCCAACGGCCGTCAATGCCTTGAACAATCTGAAATTTAAGCCCAATCTGGTCGCTGTGTCGTCATATTCTTACATGAGCTCGCGATAAAGAGGCCATCAACGATTGCGAGGTGAGAAATAATATCATTCGTTCAAATCACCGATTCGAATACGTAATTTAACAAAGAGAAGCCGTAAAATGGTAGAAAAGAGTATGATACATCATTCATAGCAGTGTCATCTTGCATTTTATCATCAATCTCGCCAACCCCGAACTTGTCTTTTAAGCATTTTGGTTTATTTCTGAAAGATAGCCAAATCATTTATCGTGTGGGACCCTGTAAGGCATAAAGAAATTGTCAACCTTGCTGCATGCACAAGCGAAGTTGTTCAGACCTGTATACAACACATTGGAGATGAAGTAAGGCATAAAGAAACTGTCCACCTCTCTGCACATTTGAAAGCAAAGTTTTACAAATTTTACCTTATACACAAGGAAATCTGTTTGGTAATGCGCAGTGTTTCAACAGTTGGAATGAAGACATCTTTCGGGGGTATGAGTAGCCACATGCAACAGGTTCAAGATTAATGTATTTGCCACGAATGACGTTTAGACGGAGCCTGTACAACGTGACTGAAATAGCATCTGATGTTATTTTTTTTAATGCAAATTTCGCCATTCGATCAATCTATCAGTCAGACATGATAATAGGCTTGATAGCGGGCTATGCTCGAAACGTCGCTTCTTTCAATTCGAATCAAAGTGCTTATATTTTGTGTTTTTTACTTGTTTATCAGTCAGGCAACCTATCAATCAATCGATCGAGCAATCAACAACTTTAATGAATGAATGAATCAATCAATCAATTAATCAATGAATCAATGATGCAATATCTTTCTTTTATCTTCGGATCGTTAAGAGGCTTCTATGAGCCTATTGAAAAAATTTGATGCTAGAGATGAATTTTGCTGAGGAAGGAAGCAGTGAACTTTGATCGATAAAACGGTTGCAATGCAGGTATTAATCAATTAAAGCACAAATTAATGATTATTATCCAAGGGATATTTACATAAACTTCTTGCACATGAAGATTTTATTTTCATTATCGCCATTTGATGAAAGATGTCTAGAATACACTTTACAGCAACATTTGGCTACCACACATTAGCCCACATTAGATATCAACAACGTGTGATGACGTCAGCTCACTCCATATGCTTTTTAAGATCATTGTTAATGTAACGAGACCATTGGGTTCCAACAGAGATGTCGTGAATTTGTTCACAAGGTCGAGAAACATCCATTAACAGCTATCTATTTGCGATATTTTTCGGCGTTGCACAGAGAATAACTGAGCTGGCTGTCTAGTTAGTCATTTTCACAAAAAGAAAGAATGTTAGTGATGAGATTCTTGTCATAGAAGATTCTTTTATTGTAGATGTACACGTAGCTAAATAAGTAAATGGTTTGAGAAGATGTACTTATCTTCATTTATATGTCTTCAACTTCGATAGACTTCAACTACAAAACTTCAGCAAATCTGAACACATGCTTTTTCACGCCATGTATTATGGGAACCATAAACCTGCTCCGCACCGCCATTGGGCTGGATTTCCGCACAATTCATGAAAATGTGAAGGCAAACATTGGCCAAGTTTATCTCTTCTACGCGAAGCACGTTGATCATAACATGCATCGTAGGATACTGAGTGGCTCTGTTAGCTTTCGTTATTCTTTTTATTGTACCTTCTGCTTGAGCTGCCTGGGACCTTATTCTCAAGTGATTATGCTTTCTATTTTTGCTATATTTCTGCTTGGTATTCGAAGGTAGTCTAAGGACACTAATCATCATCATCAACATCATCATCAGCATCATCATCAGCATCATCATCATAATCTTAATAATCATAATCATCATAATCATCATCATCATCATCATCATCATCATCATCATCAATCATCATCATCATCATCATCATCATCATCATCATCATCATCATCATCATCATCATCATCATCAATCAATCATCAATCATCATCATCATCATCATCAATCAATCATCAATCATCATCATCATCATCATCATCATCATCATCATCATCATCATCATCATCATCATCATCATCATCATCATCATCATCATCATCATCATCATCAAGGCACGTCCATCGATTTCAAACAAAGTTTGCTGGTCATTGCTACCACATGTAGAGAAGATAGAAGGACAACTTTTGACTTGGCAGATTATGGTATTGCACTGAATGAGGTTGCCAATGTAACTGCCGACAGGCAAGGATTTTATTCACATCTTATGAACAATTTTGACGATTGAGGAGCGGTTTAACAGTAAAAAATGGACACTGTATCTTAAAACAGATAAAGAAATGTTCAAGGACTAACAACTGTGTTTACATAGTTGTGCAAGCACTATATTTAGGCTGACATTGCTTACGATTTTATGATCAATGGCAGTGCATAGGCCTGCCAATCTTTAATTTGATGGCTCATATCCCTGCTTTGCCAATACATTAGTCCTTAAGCGTGAAGACGGTCAGCAATTCTCTGAAATCCCATGCGAAAGGAATCATGAGGTCATACCAAGAGGAATGCCAGAACACTCATTGATGATTTTTGCTTCTTGGCTTTCGTAAAATCTACCTTTTATACTTAGTAGAAACAAATTCTTTGCGATAAAATTGCTACCCAAAGCAGATAAATTTTAGATAAATCAAACCTACCTGCTTGGAGGGGGGTACTTGACTTTCATTGTACGGGGGTGTGCACTGTAAAAAATAATTTTTCATCCAACTTTAGACTTGTTCCCCTCGACATGGTAGCCGGTTTCAGAAACGCTCAACAAAACCTTTACTCCAAATTGTGATAAATTCGTTTAAAACAATGAGATAACACTTGATGACTGGCTTTAGAAAACTGCCCTCTGTTGATACCCGGCGTTAGAAAAAGAGGCAAAAGCGATACCCGGGAAGAAGTGCACATCCCGTTAGCAAAATATGCCGAGTTCCCCTTTCCCCAGGGATATCTGGGTGATATCTACTGTGGACGTACAATCGCAGTGGCCTGAGCATTCACAGAGCTTAACAACAGTCTTGAATCTGGGGATATAGGTTGAAAATAATCCGTCATGATTTTAAATGGATTTCTCTATGGTTATTAATGTTTCCTTGCAAAAGCTGTGAAGATTACTAGTATCATGGGATCCTGAAGGGCTTTCTGCTTATATCTGATCAGCTCGTTTTAATACTGACTGTTTTCCATAGGTTTTAACAGTACTTTTTATAGATTATCTATAACAGTATCAGACTTATTCTTGGTTAGAGGAGGCACTTGATAGCCTTAGTACTTTAGAAAACATAGCCCAGTGAAAACACTTTCTAGCAGTCTGATTCGTTTGGAAGTTGATACAAAGACAACAAATTTATTTGATATAAGCTGCGCGTAAGA
Organism: Aurelia sp. 3 sensu Dawson et al. (2005); assembly: GCA_964020215.1. Classification (NCBI taxonomy): domain Eukaryota; kingdom Metazoa; phylum Cnidaria; class Scyphozoa; order Semaeostomeae; family Ulmaridae; genus Aurelia; species Aurelia sp. 3 sensu Dawson et al. (2005). The sequence goes on along the minus strand of OZ026573.1, from coordinate 16,225,986 downwards.
CAACTGGATTTCAGTTACTGCAGTGACAATTTGATGTCAAAGGATGGTAGCGGTAAATTTTTAAATTGCCCAATAGGGTTTCAAAATAACAATTATCTCTGCTTACCTATATCATTTTATTATACGAAAGATGTTTCTGGGCAACTTTTAGGATAACATAACTATGTTCTGCTAAAACTCCCACTGATTTTTGGAGAAGATTATACTTTTGTAATGGCACAAGATTTGGTGACTGATTTTTTACAATGTGAAAAGTATAACATTTCGGTCGGCGCCTTTGTTTTGGACGTTATGTGACAATTTGTTGGCGATTGTGAAAATGTAAGCAATTTTTTGCTTTGCTGGCAGTTTGCGGAATGTTGAAAAGATTTACGTACTGAAAGGTTTGGAGTCGAATCTGTCTTAGGAATCCTTGCTTTCCTCGATAGCTTGTTATCTCTTTAATATTTTGACCGCGGAGATTCCCCTTTCTTTGCCCTCCCTGAACTGGCTAACAGAGACATCAACCTGATTTAAAATTTTATGAAATGTTTCAGACAGGGGCGGCGCCAGCCCAGAAAAGGTGGGGTGGAAAAGTGATAGAATTGATGGCCAGAAGGTATACCTAACCATTTTTCTGTCATTTTTGCTTGGAAATAGATACCGACCTGAGGAAAGTGGGGTGGACATGTCCACCCCAGTCCACCCCGTGGCGCCGCCCTTGGTTTCAGATGCAAAATGTCTTACTGAAACCACCAACCTGCTCTCTTTTTTCGCAAGTAGGAGAAAATAGACATTCAAAATTTTGCTTCATTTGAAATAAGAGGAGACCCATTTATTCTCAGGTTAAAATTCCGACTTTTAACATTATCTTTGAATGCTTGCGTATTTCTATGTTTTATGTGGTTTGATCTCCTTTTATAAGTTTTCTTGTTTGTTTGAATTCACTGTTTTATGGCTCTTAGTTTGTTTGCATGACTCCAATGCAAGGTTTCAACTCCCTTTAGAATTGCCACAATAGCGAACTTCTTGTCATTGCTGTATCTTATGCTTTTCTTAATTTCTGATTACTTTATGTTTCTTCGTTACAGCATATCAAAATCGTTGGTGCCTGATACATTATGATGAAAATACATTCTTTCGTTTACTTTCTTAACCAACTGGGAAAGGAGAATCGAGCTCAAGATGTGTTTAATTTCAAAGGTATGACCAGTTCTATTGTTTTGCTGATGCTGATGCTTTGCTGTGACTTTGCTCCTCGTCTCTCCTGGGTGGTTCTGTGTATAGTACACACGGTATATCGATGAACGGGTTGAGAAGATCTAAAGAGCTGGAGCAAATGCCCTCACTTCAATTGCATTTCAACATTCCCACAATAAGACCAATGCAAATGGACAGCGATCCCCTACAGCAGTTTTTCTCGAGATCTTTCCTGAAGAGGATGGGTAGTTTAGTGAGAAGAGTCCAATGCGTTTTGGCAGGCACTTTGGCTCCGATGGAGTGCTTATGAAAAAGTCAACTTTCTTAATAGAAGGCAGAGCTTGTCATATTTGTTGTTAAGTCTTGGTTCCTTTTGCCGATTTCCAGGGAAATTATTACTGATTTGGTCGTATCTAGCTGCTTAACAAATTAGAGTTAAGTTGGACACATTCTTTGGCACGGTTGCAAATAGATCAGTTTTCTTTTGATATCATTAAACTTTTAGTTAAGGTATTGCACAGCCAAGGCAATTAAATTTTCAATTACTGTAAAAGGGGACCTTTCAAGACTGAGGAAAAACGCGCGCTTCTATCACCTGGCTGCAAAAGCTCAATCCGCCAAACTGGGGTCGTGACAAAGTTAAGTTTTTAAACCGGCATGTATAAACAATTCTTTCTGTTGAATGGGTAAATCTGCTCACCGCTTGTTCCTTAAGAGTGCATATGTGACCTAGCGCTGCGTATCCCGGACAATGGAACGCTGATTTATTCAATGCCTTGAAAGAAAACTACATAGTATGTCATGGCTGCCGTTACCAGTAGTTTTTCTGTGCGATAAATACATAATACTTGCGTGGTATCTGTTAAGAAGATAACTAATATGTCATGGTGATGTTGGTTATCCACATATTTTTTTATAAGAGAGCTATCAATGAGATCGGGAAACACCCCTTCCCGTTGATCCTTCATATGAATAAATCTAAAATGCCGTCGAACTATTCTAAAGTTAATGATGATTTGCACAGTGGTCTCAGAGGAGCTCTTTGCTAGGGGCTGCTAAGGTTGATTTTGATGAGCACCCCCTGCTATCATGGGCGGTATTTTTCCTTTTCCACAACCCAAAGCATTAGGAAAAGGTATGTTGCGTTCTAAGGCCTTTGGAAGGTCTCGAACAACAAACGTTATACATTAAACGTTATTTGCAAGGACTTGAAATTTCAATATTTTTCAAAATCAAATCAAATCAATATTTTCAAAGCAAATTAACTGACGAGAAGATTTTGAGGAATAGGTTGAGAAAATATACTTCTTTGTCACATTTGATTGTGTCATTGCTAAATCAAGAATGGTTTAAGTTTAGCCCCCCCCCCCCCTCAGAAAATTGATATTAACAGGGACGTGCCACACGGGTATCACGTTCCAAATCTCCGCCCAGACTGTTCGCAATATCTCTTCAAATGTCTGAGAAATGGGGACGAAAATATGGATCAAAATTTGTCTCCTCTTTCCGGATTCAAAGTGCTCAAGAACATCCCCATAAAAGAAACCTGTCACATGCTAAAAACATGAAGAGAAAATGAAAAGTTATGCGACTCGTTTTTTTGGATTCAAGGATGCATAAAACTCATCACCCCACTTTTTATGACTAAGGGAACTGAACTGAGCTTGAGAATTCCCCAACTTCTGTAAGCATTTCATTGTTTATCTTTCGCTTCGAAAACCTTCTTCAGAGGTATGCGATGTAGCAATGACCTACAAGGCTTTTCTTTTATATCAATATCACTTTGAAATGCTAATCAATTTGAGGCTTAATTTGATCACAGTTTCAGAGTTTGTCATTTGATTTTCCAATGGTTTATTTTAAAACTTTTTCGACCTCAGATAACTTAATGTCTGAATCGAAAGAAATTGAATCTACTGCGGTAAAAAGATAATTTGTGGGTTTAGTTTTGACGAGTTTCAGAAAAAAAATCAAGTTGCAGAAACATTGTTGGTTTTGTGAAACTGGCAATTTCCCATTGGAAAAGCCATAGATAATTGTGCGTTTCAATGTAGAGAAATTTTGGGCTTTAATTTAGCTGATCCATAATTTTTGTCAAGAACGTGTATGCAAGTAACTCAAATCGTACTTCAAGAAAATGTCAAGATGCTCGATTAGTTTGTTCAGAACTTGTTGTGAAACTCTTCGATTTTTTTCATTTGAATAAATCCATTCCCAGCTAGCGCTGGGGAAGTTTTTTCACAATTTTATTTTTACTGCCTTTCTTTATCAATGCAATATTTCACCGTAGAATTTTGGTTGAATTTATGGATAACGTGATTTGAAAGTCATGACGCAATTGCATTCAACTCATCAATCAAAAAGTTTTCGATGTAAAATATGAATAAAAACAAAAACAGAACATTCAGTAACCTTTCTGAAATTTACAAAATCTCCGAAACTTTGATTAGTGAAGATGGAAAGAATCTTAAGAAGCTTATTAGTGATGCTTAATGGTAATTTCTTAAAGGGTTTGTGCAAGGCTGAAAGCCTGCATTTGCTCAGAGCAGAAAAATCTAAAAATAGCCCATTGAAATCGATGGCCCACACGTGCTGGGAATAATTGATAGCTAAAGAAACAATCCTGTGTTTGGGCATTTTCTTTGTTCTATTTCTAGAGAAGCCTATTTACCATTGCACACTCCCTTTAAAATACTATTACATCTTCAGTCTAATAACAGAAGTAAAAGCGCTCGTTTCGTGCGCACTTAATGTTGCTTGCTTTTGCATCAGGTCTCCTTGAAAGGATTATTGAACACGAACAATGATGTTTGAAGACTTAGCTACTGTACAGAGTGAAAAGAATGGAAAGTGGAAAGGATCTGAAGAAGCTCACTAGTGATACTCACCGCTTGTTTCTTATGATAAACTATTAGATCATCACGCTAATGCAAAAAGTTAAAGCACTCGCTTCGCACGCTTTTCAATTTTCCTCCCATTTGCATAGGTATTTTTGAAAAATTATCGGACGCGTGCAATATTTTGAAAACATGATTGCACTTCGGAATGGATGGATTTGAAACTGGAAAGAACTTAAAAAATCTCACTAGTGATAATCCTAATCCCCTATAAAAGTTTATTGCATCATCACTCTAATGCAAGAAGGGAAAGTACTCGCCTTGCTCGCACACAATATTCCTAGCACTTGCGCAAGATTCTTGCAGACAGGGCCTCCAAAAGGGGGGCATGGGGGATAATTTACCCTATGGCCGCAGCGTCTAGGGGGCCTCATGATTGAAGGTATTTAGCATTTTGACTGTAGCAAATATTCCGAAATGTATTCTAAGCCAATCTACAGCTCCTCATTTCGCAGTTTTGTCGGTGGGCCTCCAAAACCTCTCGGCGGCTCTGCTTGCAGAACAATGCTCTTGCAGAGTTACCAAATATGTTTTACAAGAATTTTGAATACTCGATCAGTCTACGGCTGCAGAAAGTGGATAGGATAAGATTAGGAGTATTCATGGTAGAAAATTCTTTTCGTCAAAGAATATTTAGGATAACTGATATGTAAACACAACTGTGTCACAGTTTACCCATCCACAAATCGTGCCTGGCTGCTGTTAGAGAATTAGTGGAGCACAGCTTATTTGCTATGCTAATTTAAAAGATTTTTCTTTATTTTCCATTAACTTGAATCTGAAGATAAGTCTTGAGCAATTGAAACAATATTCCACTACTCATCTTTGCAGAGTCATGAGTTTGAGTTTGATTTGAAAAGTTGCAGGAATATTCGTTCTCTTGTTTTGTCATAAATAAAAATAACAATATTGCTACTACATGTAAACATCCAGCGGCTGCCATATCTGGAAAAGACATGCACATTACTACAAGTACAAAAGCCATTTACGTCAATGAAAAAAATATACAGTAAATTGAGGAAGAGAACTCAACTGGGTGTCTCAGAAAGAAAGCCGCTCTCCATCTTACAGCAGATGATTGATTCTAACGAAATATTCACGAATAGATACAACACCCAAAAAATATCTTGCAAATATGGTATGCTTGTTTTTCACGACACAAGAGGGGCTACTTCTTTACGAGACACTACAAATGAAATGGAAATGTTGCTGCTATTTGCGTCTGAATTTTTTTAGAAAAAATATTTGTATTTGTACTCCGTGTTCATTTCACAGGCCCTGTCTCTATCATGAACCTACAGAAATTTGTGAAATTAGTAAGAAGAGCAGTTTATTTGAGGATTTTTAACAAGAGTTGATGGTGATCAGTAGCAGTATTGCGTCTTCTGTTATCTTTGTAATCTTTCTGAGGAAAAATCGCATATAATGGGACTGCCCTGATACAAATCCCGAAATTAGACAACACTTGACATTTACTCGTTAGCCCTTAACTCTTGATTTATCATTTCAACAAGCTTATGTGTTCCAGCATTTCTGAAATGAAAATGCACGATGACATCACTTCACGCAGTTTCCGCTATGAGCATCTATGATGTGAGAAAGCAGAGTAAAATGCGAGGCCAAACAACAGCAATGTGCTGGAAGTTCGAAGCTTTCGTAGAAGCACCTTTGGTAGCTATTTCCTTTCGTTAGAGATGACCCGTTTTCGTTCTAGAAAGCAAATCATGATATCCGAGATTGTATGAATTATAATCCCAAGGTCTTAGAGGCAGGTAGATTAAGTTGTTTCTGTTTCTATATGAACTGTTTTTCCTTTAAAATCTATTTTGCAGGTAAGCAAATGACTAAAATGCAAGTTTTTATGTTTCTTTTCAAACCAAATGAGCTGCTGTCTTTCTAAAATGTTTCATATCAGAGAAAGGATAACAAAAATCATGCTTAACATCAGTTTAGATCAGTAGTTGCCCGCCCTTTTGTCTATCATTTTATGATGTCCGCCTTACAACATGAAATTTCAATTGTGGTGCGCAGCTTCACTTTAACTTGTGATTATAACTACCTAATCAAAAATCCTGGTTTGGTAACCCGATTTTGTTGATCTCTGTGAATTATTCTTTATCTTATCCGAAACAGGATCTTATCTGTTTCTTTGCCCGATGTCACAAAACATATTATCTGCTACTGTCAAAAGATGCTATGAATAAACTGAGATATGATTAAGATCTTATCAACCAATGAATTTCACGCTAAATTGCTCTCTTTTGTCATGTGATTGTTTTCCCAATTTGTCCATTAAAATTCCTTTGAGATATACTTTTTTGATATGATTCATCGGTCACCAATACGAGGTCATCGTAATCTGAATATTTGGATACTTTCACTCTGCTGTCAAAAGGTCATTAAATCAGTATGGTCGGTAACTGACATCTGATAAAAGCAATTTGCATGCTCTTATGCTTTGGTAACACAGATGTAATGTCTTATTGGAGTGAGCTAGACAGTTCTTTGCCGATTTTGATGGGAAAGCAATGATCATAGCTTCCTGACAATGTTCTTTCTTGATTAAAATGAGTAAAAGAAGCTTATCTTGTGAATACTAAGTGAGACAGAAAAAACTTCGCACTTTTTGAAAACCCATAGCACAAAGAGGATTTGATGAATTTGAATGAATTGATCTCTACATGAAACTTTTGCGAAAATTCATGGTTGCGTAATGCTTGAAATAGGCCCAAAATAACTTAAAGATCACCTGAAATCTTCTGTTAGAAATGGAAAACTAATACAGCTTCAAACGAAAACAGATCTTTTTAGGTTCTCATTCCTACCACGTACGGTCATGCAATGAGGAAGGAATCTTACATTCAAATGTGACTGACAGTCAAACTCTAGAAGTTTTTGAGAGCAGAGTACAGGATATGAAACATGAAATATTTGTTCAATGACATACATAGACATGTTAGGTAAAGGTCTTATTTTATTGTTTTGTAGCCTCAAAAGGAAACTAAGCGTATAAAATGGTCTCCTTTTCATCCATTTCAATTTCAATATCGCACGGTTATTTCCACTGAAGGCTTATATATGCTCTGATTCCTTTTAACTTAGATAACAGAAAAACACAAAAAATTTAAAAAAATTCCTGTTTATATTATTTCAGACACTGATGCTAAGCTTCTTTCTAGAGGGCAGTCCATATACTGGTAGGATAGAATAGAAAGAACAGAATAGAATAGAATAGAATAGAATAGAATAGAATAGAATAGAGCCATGTGATCATATGACAAAGAATCTCCTCGTACAGAACTTTAAGGGAGCATGTTTATCTATAACTTATAAGAGGGAACAAGCAGCAAAGAGCCCCCTTTAAGTGCTTACATGCTGATACACCCTGCTATACCTAATACTCTTAGATTTGTATCTATGCGTTATATTACGAGAAACTAAGAATGGCCATAGAGATGATGAGAGTTCGACCTACATTGGTGGAGTTTTATGTGAGTAATGACTTTGTTGTAAACAACTTCGCTTGTGTGGAAGACACACCCAGGTCTTTGAACGGACGTAAATTAGCGATGGCAAGGTGTTTCAGGCTTGTCTGAAACATGACCATTACCATGGGTTACATACTTCCTCTCCATGTTCCAGCTGTGACCTGTGATTTTTTCCACAATAAGTATAGCCACAAAACCACTGGAGATTATAGTGACTTGAGATTTTACTTGAATCAATTATTCTTGCTGACTTTTGGTTGCAATATGTCGTTTGCAAAATTCTCTTATTCTATGGAAAGATTTCATCTGACTTTGCACACTTTGCAATATGTGATAAAAATTCTTTGAATGTAGTCTGTAGTCACTTCAAAAATTCTCCAAACACTGGCGACAGGAGTGGGATTGGGCTTGAGTGCAGATTTTCGGTTGTTGGACCCTACATCGCCGTTGAATCAGTATTTTAGAAACGAATACCTGGAAGAAAATCTCTTCTTGCATTGTTGGTCTTTAAAAAAAATTCGACAATTTTTTGTGACGCACCAGCAGTTTTGAAAAGGCTGCAAACTCAAAAATGGCATTAGCAAGGGTATAAAAGGGAACTGACACATTAGCTGGCTTACTTACGCGCTTGTTTGATAAAAAGAAATTTGACTGTTTGGCACTGCAATGGTAGAATTATTGAATCCTATAAATGAATAACTAACTTATTTTTCTTGTGCTTCAAATTGTTCTGACTTGATAAAGTGGACGATTACGGAAAGGATGGCGTCGAGGGACATTTGACAAAGATGCATTGCGTTTGTTCATCGATTTCTGTAAATAATAATATCAACTACAGTGTGTCTCAAAAAAATTGTTCGACGTTTGATTAAATATCAAAAAATAAGGACAACATGAATGGGCTCATGGAAAGATAACCCTTTTTCTAAGATTATGAAATAATTTTAGAGACCAAAATCGTGCAAATCGGTTGAAAATCCACTGAGTTACGAGCTCTCTAAGATCAAAAATATGCGATAGCTGAAACCAGAGACCCCCCCCCCCAGATTACTTGTATTGCAAAAAGCTCGAAGACGGAGGTAAGAAAAGCTTATCCAATATCATACCTCTCGTTGATATCAGAGCAAACCAAATACGACTTCTAAAGAAAATTGTTTCTTGCGATCATTCTCAAAATTCCTTAACATTGCATAGGTCCAAAAACAGTGGTTCAAAACAAAATCGGCGAGAGACTGAATCTGTTTCCTCAAAGCATCCATATGATTGAGGCCTCTGGTTTCAGCTTTCGCACAAACTTGAACTTCAAAAACTTGTAACCCCATGAATTTTTAACGGATTTGCAAGATTCTTGTGTCAAAAATTAATTTCAAATCTCAGGACAAGGATGACTTGACCAAAGATCCATTCAGCGTATCGTCATTTTTTAGTATTTAATCAAACGTCGAACAATTTTTGTGAGACACCCTGTACCAAATCTCCATTTCGGAGCAGTTACAAAGTTTAAGCTAACTAGTAACACTGGTAAAACAAAACAACAAAAACTAAAGAAAATTAAACTAACAACAAGTACTAAACAACCCCGGGGGGGGGGGGTACTTCACTATAAATTCATACGGGGGTGTGCGCCGCAAGGATTTCTGTTACGACCAATCCCAGAAATTCAGAAATTTGGTCCGATATTGATACCCAATCCCAGAATATATGTCAGATATTGATACCCAATCGAAGAAGTAACAAAAGCAATTCGACGTCAAAAGGATAAGGGATTGAGGGCTGGGAATGATTATTTTGGTTCCAAGTGGCCATTGGAACGAGGTTCTGATCTCAAGGACATTTTTCAACACAAAAATACTTGAAATCAGTTCACCTGAAACTGACAAAGTGTTGCTCGAAAATTTATCCAGTTGTACTTTCATTCAACACCCATTACAGAATTTTGAGTAACCCCCAATAGAAATTTCCGAGTGAAAGTATACCCCAATCACAGAAATTTTCCAGCAAAAGGATACCCCAATCCCAGAATTTTCAGGCCAAAAACTACCCAAAACTGGCGCACATCCCCGTCTTACCCATAGTGAAGTACCCCCCCCCGGGTAAACAACTGAACCTAACATATCTCAACACATATCTGTAGGATCAGTTGTGATTCCATTGTAGAAAACTTTGTGAAAAAACTGTTACTAAATGTAACATAAATCTCAAGTGGCGAATCTTCCACAGAAGAAAAATGCAATAACCCTAACTTTGGAAATTTTTGATTAAACAGTTGAAAGATGAAATGGAAAGAATCGGATGCTGTGAAGGCCGCAGGTTTATGATCATCGAGCTTAAGCTTAAATTCCTTGTTGATACATTGATTTATTTGATTCGTTGAAATTCACTGTCTCTTCGTTAATCTCATCTCAATCAGAAGGAATTATTTTACACATCGGTGGCAATTTCGCTAATTTTCGTCAATCAATGGTTGATTGCGGTGGAGGGCGGCCGTCGGGACAAGGTGAACAACATTGGTTACGCTAGCAAAGCAAGTCATTAGTTGGCTTTCACCTCGTTGTGATTAAACCGTCCATCGTTATTAAGAATCGCTCTCTGTGGTTGCTTCTGTTGTCCATGGTTTAACAGATGTTGAAATGGGGCTACTCAGTTTGCGTGTACGGCAACGTTTAGAGCAGTGAAAGAGGTCTTGACTCAAAGGACGACTCTCAATATCTCTGAATCTCTAAACAAGAACTATGCATTGAGATAAATCTTGTTAAACTACACCCTATTTTGGAATATGGCCATATCAATAACAACGCAGGAATGTGAAGAAATTGCCGATCAGGGGGCCTTCATTAGATTCATTAGACACATTTCTACTAGTATGAGCGAAGGGTGGGTGGGTGGTACCGATTACTAGGACTCAACGTAATAAGTCTAGGCCTTCATTCCACAGATTAGCTATCAAAATTCAACCTGCGTAAGGGCAGAATGATAGAAAATCTTTATAAGCCCACCTCGGGTCCGTCAGTTATCTGGGCCGGCCGGCCCCCCAATGATTTCCAAACATTGCATTTCTTATTCATCATAATAACGTAGAAAACTGATTGAGCCAACTATGAAATTACTCTCCAAACAAGTTGTTCCTTGTGCCCTCCCTCTATCAGTATTGTCAACAACCCCTAGATGAGATAAGAAGATATTTATCAGCTCCCAGTGAGAATCTAGAATGGCTCCTTTGCACTTTCCTTTCCTGATTAAACAGTTCAAGGAATCACCATTCTTTTGAACGAGGTTCTAAAGTGTGTATTGCAAGTCAAGACCTGTCTTAGGTCGACAACACAAAACAACCTCCGCAACCACCTAATGGTGCCACATGCGCAAAAGACAGAGTTGATATCAACTTTGTCATCATCGCAAACGAATTCATTGGAGATTCCGATGCAAGAAAATCAATTTTAGAAAGTTCAGCCGTTTTGACATCTGAAGCGCTTCGTCATGTGAGATGAAAAGTAACCAGAGTTCAACAATCTAAATCACATCTAAACTACGGGAACCCAAGATCCCCTTGACCAAGTATTCTTGTGTCGTAGTTTAGTTTCAGCTAGCCTTATTATAAGTTTGGATCATAAATTGCCAATTTCGCATCCAGGACTTCCGAAAATAAAATGCCCCTTCAGCATTCACAGACGAGCGTTGCCAAGAGAAAAAGGTGTGGTATTGAATTATTTTTCTGCAGGCTTCAACCCCGGGCACCTATGAGCTTTGTGCCTTCGATGCGAATTGGTGTCCCTCAAATCTGAAAAACGTTCCTACGAGCCTGGCTTGCCTGTAAGTTTGCTGAGAATGTCTGCTTGGATGTCCGATTACATACATCAGAAGCTATCAGGGAAGATGGTTTGTTCTACGACCACGTTGTGGAAAAGGAGGCCTGAAAACTAATCGAAAACAGAGAGTCAAAGTAGGTTCAGCATACAGCACTTTCCAAAGCATTTCTACAGGCGTTCCACAGGCGTCTGTGCTTGGTCCTCTGCTTTTTGATATCTTTATAAACGATCTGTTCATCACAGATTTGGAGTCTGAGATATGTAACTTTGCTGATGATACAACAATTTATGCATGTGACACATCTATAGATGCCGTCACAATGAAACTAAAGGACGATTTACATAAGCTTCTAAATTGGTTTAAAAATAACGGAATGTGTGCCAATCCAGCAAAATTTTAAATGATGTTTTTAGGTCTCAAGAGTGACAGATCGTTCATCCTCAACATCGGTGGCCAACAAGTAAAACAGAGCAAGCAGGTAAAGCTCCTCGGTGTACAAATAGGCAACTCTTTAAAATTTGACGCACACGTCAAGAAGTTAGGTCGAAAAATAAACCAAAAATTATGTGCATTTTCAAGACCATTCCTCAATAAAGAGAAAGCTAAAATGCTACTAACATCTGTTGTTATGTCAAATTTTTCATACTGCCCCTTAAATATGGCTGTTCTGCAGCAAAACTGCTAACAAAGATATAAACAGAACAAATAAACGTGCCTTGAGGGTGTTGTACGGAGATTACGACTCATCATTTGATCAGCTTTTAGCCAGGGCTGGAAGCGTTATAGTCCACCAAAAGAACCTACAAAGTCATATGATTGAAATTTATAAGACCATGAACCATCTAAAAAAAAGAACCATCTAAATCCTTCATATATTTGGGAGTTCTTTGTTAAGAAGGATATTCCTTACAATCTCCGCACCAAAGAGCTATGTAGGCTTCCATCAGCAAAGACACATCGATATGGACTAAATTCTCTTTCGTTTAGAGGCAGTATTAAAGAGAGCTGATAACTTGGGAAGTTTGAAAACAGGGATCAAAGAATGGGATGGCAAAGGATGTAGCTGTTTAATTTGTAAATAATTTTGTCTATTGTAAATAGTTGGTTTAAATTAGTTCTCAGTAACTATGCTTTCTGTTAACCAACTGTAAATAATGTTATGAATGAATGAATTCAAAGGAACATCTCTCTAATTATTTCTACCAGAGCCAGCGCCAGCCCTGAAAAAGTGGGGTGGACAAGGGATAGACTTGATTGCCAGATGATGCACCAACCCTAAGATAAATTCGACCAGAGAATATTAGGTTGGACATGTCCACCACAGTGCCGCCAGTACTGCCCTTGATTTCTCCTTGATCGTAGCAGAGGATTTGTTTTTTATTCATATAAATCATTACAATACAACCTTACTTTCTACTATGCAAATTCTAATTACTATACTAAACTACAGGGACGATACCATGGAGAGAGAAAAGATAGTGACCATCGCATGGCCAATAAGAAGACACGTAACATTAAACTAACATACAACTGCACTACCCACGATTTGAAAACTAATGGATGCTGTGCTAGATTCTGCTTGACATTAGATGTCTGGTCAGGGTTTCAAAGAAATAAAATGTAGTCACGAGCGCGCAACTCGTTCTTGAAGTTGAAGAGGGTTTGTTTAACAGTTTCCTTAAAATTTGTTTTCTGTGGATGTGCAGCCAGATGACAGTATTTAAGTACAGGGATTTTTCTTATTTTTCATTTTTGATTTTAGGGCTTTTTAGTTTTAATTTCGTAGCTTTTGTACTGGATGGCACGTTAACAATCAGCATTGCTGAAGGGCAACCCTCACTAAAGACTTCATATGAAATAAAGTGAAATGAAATTGTTCTCTGACGACAATTTCGACGAAGTGGCATAAATTTCTCGCAATGGCTATCAAGTCATCACGCTTGTGCAATATGCAAGTGTTTAGAGAATTTGTTAACAAAACCTTTTAAGTTTTACTTACTTCCGAAAAGTAAAGATTAGATTCCGAAAAGTAAAGAAGCTGTGAGAAAGTCAACTCTCTCTACCACCATTCTATGGGAAACCCAGCTTGCGATCTGTTTGACGAAGCAGACAGCTAGAGCGTTGATCAACATTTTAGAGTTTTTTCTTTTCATTCTCGAGCTTTGACAGTCCGCTGGTTGCCAAACAGTCGTCTGCCATGTTGTAATTCCCGCATTTAATGGTGACCTGTGAAATTTAGCGACAATTAAATCACCAGAGTATCACACGATAGATAAATGATAGCTTTCTATGTATGTATAAAGAACCATTTTAGGGTACGCATGTGAAGTGAGTCATTAATATACGAATAAGGGCGGTCGTCTGAGGGGAGATCTCTGGCAGAGTTCAACATAGGTCCTACGCTTTTCCTGTCCATTAAGTCGAAGTATGCTTATGCAAACATCTCATAAACATTGTTGTTGTTGACAGATCTATCAAGAACTTTTTCCTACTTGCATTGATGCTTACAGCCCAATGGATGAGATCCTAACCTGGCTGAAAAACAATGTCTTAAGCCGTCTTTGAGGGAACATTTAAACTTGCCTTGAATTTATTTTGCAATATTTGGTCTAACTGATCCCTTTCCCGCTGTTATAGGATCCGCAGTCCACCATTCCATGGCGGCGATTCCCGAATGGGAACCTGCAGAAATGGACTGGTCAGATGGATTGCGGATGGACTGCATAAAATTGACCTGCCACAAGTTTAAAAAACATGGCCATTTTTCTGTCACTTAAAGGCTATCTTGTAATTGCAGCTGTCAAGGTGTATATGTTTTTTGAACGGTGAAATTTATCGCTAAGATGCCTGGGAGGAGGAGCTAATTGCGCCTCCTGCTTGGTTTTTTTCCATCAAGTCGATCTTTTCAACCTCCATGACCCTTGGTTACGCTGTGTTGTCAAGACTCTCACTTAATCGAATTCTTCTCAAGTAATGCTCGCGTTTCATATGGCACATGGCATGACCTTTCTTTAGGCAGGAGTGAGTCCTCTTTCAGTAGCTCTTATTTTGTTTCACAAGTTAACAAAGGTGTCCTGCCACCACTACCCGAATCACTCAAAGTTTATCCTGTGAGTAGACTCTACTGGTTATCAAAAGTTGAACTGAGGTGAAATTGAAAATTAACTTCCAGTCAAGAGATACAAAAATAGCCGGGAATGGATTTTCAATTTCCTTCTAAATTCAATTCATATTGGAATATCGGCCAGAAAAACGCAGCTTGACGATAAATTTGATCAGTAAAAATGCGATGAGGGTTAAGTTGGACCAGACCAGTGGCAACTCAATTCGATGTTTGAAAACCAGTCGAATCTGCACTCCCGCTACCCAAAGACCGGCCTTGAGTTATATTTTTGCTTCCCTGATATAAAATTGAATAAAATTTAGTGTTAAAGATTTTCAGTATCTCTCCGTCTCCACACGCAAGGATAGCTCGGAGAGTGTTTGACAATCCATTTCTTACATCAAGTATTTCAGTATTTTGTTTCAAATAGCTGCCGACTCCAGCTCTGACGGAGTTCTTAACGGTGATTACCGCATTTGGTTGACACTGTGATTGCCACAAGGTAAAGGCAGCCTCCTTGCATCCTTGGGGTATTGCAGGGCAGTTTTGCCTGATTGCTGTAGCTACATGCTCTTGTGGAGGAACAATTTCTATCCTTCGACAAAGGAGCACTGTTTCCTCAATGTTTCAAATTTTCCTCCACAGAAGCATACAAGCGGAAGCACAACTGCGGTATTTAGACCCATGTCCTGTGCTGAGGTGTCAGGTACTAGGCACTAGCTTTAACTGTGTTGTATCAAGAATAGTGATAATTTATGGTTTCCATGGCTGTTATTTTGATTCAAGCTGAGATCTTTCCGTAAGCTGTTTCTTGTCTTCTTGTTAAATTCTCACTCAATTTTTCTCCATGACAAGGGTAACTAAGATTTTGCTATTTTTATTGTGCAGCCTTGTTATTCGTGTCAGTCCAAGAGCCGTATTATATATATTAACGTATTATATAATACGTAATATATGGCGACTGCAAAAGATGCAATTACTTTGGCCATTGCCAAACAGAAAAAACAGTCCAGTTTCTCTTCTCCTTTGTCTTAACTATTTTGAGTCAAACTTCTTTTTACGTATTAAGGTTGATAAGTCTTTCCTTGTTACTAAGGTAAAGCGACCGTTCACATTGTGCTGATCTTTTTCAGACGTTTTTTACTTGAAATTCTTCCTGTGAATTTCATCTCCTAAGTTATTACACCAGAGAATCTGACTGACTCTCGTAGACTTTTAACTGTCTGTTCTACATTTACCATTGAGTTGAAAGCTTTATGCGTCGCGTCATGAAGTAAGGGGAATCGCTTCACGATGCAACCTTCAGGGGTGCTTAGCCATTTAGAAAGTGACCATTTCTGGAGCATAGAGGCACACATTGATATGTCACATGCAAATTCCAAATTTACGAGTTGCATAGAGATGCAAAGCACAACTTTTTATCTTTGGCGGTGCCTGGGAACCTTGGCGAGATCCCATTGACAATGAACATGCTGACTCGCATTGTAACCTACCGGCATGCACCGATTGGCAACAATGAATGAAAGTAGCTTAGCAAAGAAAGCTTATAATGATCTGCTTTTACTGCCGGATGAAAAGGCCGACTGGAAAGCAACAATGAGATTCATACTGAAAACCGTTGATCGAGGCTTCCTACTTAATGATCCTTTGAAACTAAGTCCATTCCAAGTTAAAAAGCATATGAAGTCAAAAGTGAAAGCCCTCTTTGCGACAAAATGGAGAGAGTGTATACGCCAAGCACCGGTAACTAGTGTTAAATATAGAAAACTTAGGTACTATCATATGTTTAAAAATAAATTTGACTTCTCATTACGGCAGCAGGTAGCTAAGTTTAGATGTAGTGATCACAATTTACTGATACAAGTGGGTCGGCATAAAAACATAGCTTTGGAAAATAGGACTTGCACAAAATGTAGCGCTAATTACATTGAAGACGAGGTTCATCTGCTAATCGACTGTAGTGCGTACCAAAATTTAAGGCGACAATACTTGAGTCACGAAATCATGCAAATGATCAACAATCTAAAGGAAAAAAATGAAGCATTCAAAGTGATAAATATTAATGAAGACCCAAACAATATTTTATCAATCGCAAAATATTTGAAAGAGGCATTTAAAAGCAGAATGGTTTTAAGTTTGGTCTCGTAGCCCTTCTGTTTAAATTTTGTTAATCTGTTTCCCTTTACTGTTCGTTTTGTTCCTAAGTAGTTTTATTTAGTTATGAATTTTGTTTGTAGTTTGAACTTTATTGATGTAAATATTCTAGTTTAGTTAGAAGGTAGCCCATGTACCTCCGGTATAGTGTCGTTTAAATTTTTAAAAGAAAGATGCAGTTAGTTACAGGAAATCGATCAAAGCTGTGGTGGGAAGGATGATCAAAATGTATGACAATGGACTAGACTCAACAGGGATATAAAAGCCACCAGCGCCATCGCAGAAACTGTATCGAAATCTAAATGTTCTCAGGGCATGCGAGACAATCCCAGACCGTAAACAAAAAGAGCAAGAATATCTTTTGAGATTCAGTCACGTGATCCATCCGATCGCGCATGCCTTAAAACTTAATCAAAATTGCAACTATCATTGCGTTACTTTGGCCATCGAAACAATCAAGATTTCGTTCAAAGTCAGCCAGCTGGATCTAATTGCTTTGAAATGAAACGAAAGTTCATTTGAGGGAACAAGGATGTGGAAAACGCCGGAAAACGAGGGTGGAAATTTGGAAACAAACTTGATTATATATTTTTATGGCCATGTTGTCACTGTGTGGTTTGGTTGACGATATGTCTGGTTGGCCGTTGGAAATCTCAATTCTTGTTGTTAAATCAAGTGATTGGAGTACTGAATGGCCAGTCGATTTGCCTTGATATGCAAAATTATTTTTTTTTTTTTTTATAGACACTATATCATTTGATACATGGTCGACTACAGCTACAGAAAACGAAAAAAAAAGAAAAGAAAAAGATTAAATGTAAAACAAAGACTACAAAATTAAGAGGTTACAGCTAAATTGATCAAAACTACAATAAATTCGAGAAAGCCTATTGATTACTGTTCTCTAAAGCCAAGCGTTTGGTATATATATCATGAAGAAATTCGAGGAACAATGATTACCTTATGACCACTCCCGTTCAATTTGTTTCTCGTTTTGGAAAAGGGGATAAGAGCCTTATCTGTTTACGAAGAGACATGTAACGAATTCCACATTTTGTCTTATGTGATCGAAGGATACAAACCAAACACCATCAGGATTTTCTCTCAAATGCCGAGTATCACTAAATTAACAAAAAGATAAAGTTGCAGTGGTCAAGGGCGAGTCTGTGGCGAGAACATGAGAACGGAAGACATATGTTTGGCCGAGTCTGTTGAACAGTCTTTCAGCTTTTCTGGAAATAAGAGACGCTGAAATTCAAGTTCTTTTACGAGCTGGATCTATGGGAAGGTATTCACTAATGCACTATGAAGGTGCCATCTTGGCCAACATGTCATGGATACTTCACTTGTGGTTGGTTAGACAGCAGTATGCCAGGCGTAAGGATTGGCCCTACCCCTTTGGGACAAACGCAAGATACCAAGGTCATCCTTATCCGGTTCATTGGCACTAGATTACGTTCTTTCCAATAAGTTCCAGCATGGTTCCAGGTTGCCTGTTTCAACACGAACCAAGGGTGTTGGGACACCGAGAAGTTGACTGAATATTTATTTACCTTGTTTTGATGCATGTTTTCTTCTCTGTATTGTCTTTAACTGGTGTCTGCTACCATGCTACAACAGAACGCGGTTTTAGGCCAAATTGCTCTCAGTTATTCGAATACAACTGCCTTTACTCCTGTGTCTTAGTGCGCCCTCGCAGAAGGTAAGGTTTCAACAGAACGGCTTTCAGGTTTGAAACCTGCTCTTCTGCGTAGGCGCACCAAAAACACAGGAATACAAGGGAGTTGTATTCAAATAACAGAGAGTAGTTTGGCCTACAACCACGTTCTGTTGTAGCATGGTTGTAGACACCAGTTGAAGACGATACAGAGAAGAAAACATGCATCAAAACCCCGGGGGGCCAACATATGGACCCTAAACCGAGGGGGTAACTCCTATAGGGGGTCGGGTATATATGTGCCTTTGAGAATTCAGAGTTAGGACCCATAACCCGGGCAACATTTGGAAAATAAGTACCCATAACCAGGGCAAAATTTTGAAGTACGACCCTATAAACAGGGAAAAATTTTCCCCAAGTATCATGAAAGGACTATGTTTTGTATCATTTTTGGAGCAAAATTCTTCTTCACAAAAGTTTTTTGTCATTATGTCTAACAATAGCTATAAATTGCTATCATTTATCCATAACTGCGGCAAATCTCCGTAAAGCAGACCCATGACCAGGGCAAAATTCACAAAACATGACCCATAACCCGGGCAAAATACCGCAAATTGACCCATAACCCGGGCAGGCACATGTATACCATGCCCTGTATAGGAGTTACCCCCCCTCGCCCTAAACGCTGACCTGCTTTAACAAGGTACATACCCTAATCACGGGAAACCGTCTTGAGAGTATACCCTTTCCCGCGCCACATTAACTTTCTCAATTTTAGTTACCCTAATCACTGATCTGTCGCTGATCTGTGATCGCTGATTTATACCAAAATAGACCTTTTAGCTATTCTGAAACGCATCTGAATCGAGCGATATTTTGCTGGGGCTACATTTTATAGAATTTTCGAATTTGCACAATTATGATAGAACCTTTAACCATGAGCTATAGGACACCCAGTGTGTTGCAATTTGAAATTTATATCAGGAACGAGCCACCTATTTGTTTTTTGATTTGAACAATATTTTTACTTGGTATACAACCACCTTTCACTGTTTCGAAATTTTCAAAATTTTCGGTAGTGAACCACCTTAAGTGCAGAGCCACCTTAATCGTAAAGCTCTAAGGTGGCTCTTCACTTAAGGTGGCTCACTACGGAAAATTTTCAAAATTACGAAACATTGAAAGGTGGTTATATACCAAGTGAAAATAATTTCAAATCAAAATACAAATAAACAATATGTTAAGGTGGCTCGCTTCCGATATAAATTTCAAATGTTGCACAGTGGGTGTCCTATCACCCATGCTCTAAAGCCACTCGATTGAGCCCCGCGTATAAAAATGTACAAAAATGACGCTCGAGCCATGGTTATCCTGCGTGCAGACTCTACTGATTTCTTTTCAGAGAGGTTCTCCTCCAGTAGAGTCTGCGCATCGGCGACCAAATCCTTGTTCTGAGCCACGCGCGATTCCCTCTCTTGAGGAACCAAGCCACTGAATTGGATTCAATAGAGCGACCTATAGAGTGGGAAGGCTTAACACCCACACACAATAGGGTAAGACGGGGTAAAGTGAACCATTTTGTAGGTTTTCGTTGAACTAAATTTTTATTTCGATGAAAATATCAAATCTGCTTGCGTTAAAGTGACATTGTGGCCTTTGCTGAAATATTGATGCATGTTTTTAATTTTTAATGATTGGCGTTTCCACGCATCAGCGTGTTTTTCGCAAGCAGTTGGGTAGTTCACTTTACCCCGCAAAACGGGGTAAAGTGAACTAGAACAGTGATGGTCAAAACTCAGTTGTTTTATCAACTTTGAACTGCTTTGAAGATCAATCAATGTATTTCTAAGTGGAAAATAGTTCAAACAGGGCCGAGGGAAGATTTTTGACGCTCCAGAAGAACCTATGGAAATGGCAAGTCGAAATATTCATACATGAAGCAAAAGTGAAGGAGAAATTCCGATCCTTCTCGATGTTTTATCATGTGCTCTAACCTATGGCATTTCTTGACTACAGCACTCTTGCCTGAGTCGTGCTCTTCTCATATTTTCACACAGAATATTCCTATGAATGATCAGCGTGGCAAAACCAGCATAGAACTACATGTATATTTTATTTATACTTATAGAAACTCAACTCACAGATCGTCAAAAAATTAAGAAACTCCAGTACTGAGAAAACATAGAAGAAACGCAAAGTAAAAGCAAAAGATTTTTAAGGACCTTTCAGGTTGGCTTGAAATGCAACCACATTCTCTGAAAACATGGCATATAAGTTATGGAGGTGCCGGCGGTGGATAGAAATTTTCAGAAATTTAAGTGCCAGTGGGGCTCAATGAAATTCCGGGGGGCTCTTGCCCCCAAGCACCCCCGCTCATCTCGGTATCTTGGCATGTACTTGAGTGATGTCTAAACATCGGAAAGGCTTCAAATAACGTCGTTTTGAAAAATTCACAAGGGTGCAATTAGTGAACATGAAGATTGTCATGAACCCTTACAGAAACTCCAATCAGGGGCCTAAATTATGAGAAAAGTCATTTTTTCAGATATTTTGACCTGTTGAGCATCATTCCTCCCGTTCCCCCTTCAATAAATTTTGAAAACTCAGAGACCCTCCTTGACACATCACCAACATTGAATAAGGGGGAGAGGGGCATCTTCATCGTCAGAGCTATTTTGTTTATGATAGTCGTAAGAAACTCTCCCCCAAGATACCCCTTTGCGGAAATTAGGATTTTTTTCAATTTCATAATAAAACCTGAAGTTCAATCAATTTTATGAAAGTAAAATTTTACAAAGAGAAGGGACTCTTTAAGTAAAGAAATTCCTATTAGATCAGTTGTTGTTAGTTCTGAAGTGTTAACATTTAGTGCTGAAATATGATTCTTTGCAAGCCTGAAAAAGACGCCCTACATTAATCATATTACGTTGAAATACGCAGAAATTGGCTTAAGTTGGGAGAATCTAGGAAAGGCCACGCTTTCTCACATGAAGAAAGCTTGAAATGCATCAATACTCCCGTTTCATGCATGCAGTGCAGGTAGTTCACTTTACCCCGGTCAAGGCAAAATCTCGACTGAACGGTGGGCCTTTCAAAATGATATGTTAGCGGACTAGAAAGTCTTTCTTTGTTATCTTTTTTCTGGAAAAAAGAACTACATTTTGTGAGCTTTTAATCAATAAAAAAATCTCCGAAATTGATTTCGTTTTGGAGTCAAAAAATCAAGACTAAAGAAGAGGGGCTAAACCTAAAACTGCAATTTTCCAAAGTTGTTTTCACTACCTCGGATTAGGGGATTTTTCGCAACAACAGAAATAACCCTACAGCAAAAATATTTTGATTTTCTGTCAGCACAGATAATCAAGCATCTGTCATAAATTATGTTTTATCATAGCGTTTCTACGTTTGGAGCAAAGCATGAATGTTCTGAGTAGTTCACTTTACCCCGTAGTTCACTTTACCCCGCCTTACCCTAAGGTTTCTTGGGCCAGCTTTGTCCATGGAAGCGCTAATTAAATAACTGCTGACTCGAACAAAGACAGGGACGCTCATGAAAGAAAGGGGATTTTCGCCAGCCAATCAGGAAAGGTTCAACGTTTCTCATGAACTGAGAACAAGCATTTGGTCGCTGATGCGCAGACTCTACAGGAGGAGAACCTGTCTGAAAAGGGATCAGTAGAGTCTGCACGCAGGCTAGCCATGGTCTTTTGTAGAATTGCTGATACTGGTGGTGTGATTTTGTGTCATAACTCACAGGAAGAAATAATCACTGGTGAATTGAATCTGCCAAACATGACTTTCAAAAACGTTTCTAAAACAAGTTCATCTCCTCATCTCACAACGAAACAGTATGCTAAAATATCTAAGTATCCTAAAATTTACCAGTCATCACCAAATAACAATGTATGTATACTAAAATCCATAAAGGAGAAGAACGCCGTGGCTCCCTTGTGCTGGCACCCGAGCAGCACGCGCATCATACATAAATGAGAAATCTTATGAGCTAGGAACTGTACATTAGATTTATTAATGATGTTCGCCCGAAAATAAATTGCAAAACTTTTGGCCTTTTCCAGGAAACAATTTTTATGTAGATTTTAGGGAAATTTTATGCGCCGAATGGTTGATAAGTTATAACGAAAAGAGATTATGAGGCGTGAGGTTAGCTTTTCACGAAAAATAGCTTCAATCCACAATTTAGACATTTGTAATCGTTCATTTGCCATTTGCACGATTTACCGTATGACCGTTTTGTAGAAAACAAGGGACACAACAACTATTACGACTAACAAAGTGTCAAAAACTACGCATCTCCAGCTATGTGAAGACCTGCTACGTGTTGTGTCGTGTCGTCATAATATGGGTGTCAAGGGATGATCTGGAATGTCATTTCTGCGGAGGGAAGCAGCCTAACCTTGGAGAGGAGGACACTGCTACCCAATCCCTATCCATCGTACAATCTTTTGCTGGTCTGCTAAGTTCTTTGCTTCGTTACAAACTCTATTTTAAAACGCTAGATTAAAATTACTATTATCGAAGAGTTTTTCTAATTCTCCAAAGAAAAAAATACACCCTTTTTTGAAATTATTGTTGAATTGGCACCCGTGCTTACGTTGGAAAAAGGTACCCTTTCCCGCGTTTTTTTGTACGAGCATGATAACACATTAGCCCGGGGGGGGGGGGGGGTACTAGACCTAAATTTGTACGGGGATGTGCCCACGAAAAAAAAATTTCACCCTGCTCTAGAATTTTCGCCTTCAAATGAGACCCTGTTCTAGAAAACATCGCTAAAAAGTATACTTAAAAACACAAATATTGGACTAAAAATTAGCCCGTTGTAACAAAATTTCCTCTTTTGGCATGTTTTGACAACCTGCTCCAGAAAATGTGCCTTCTTTTGATACCCTATTCTAGGAAAAATAGGCGAAAACGATACCCTGAAAAACGGCACATCCACGTCGGACAAATATAGTAAGTACCCCCCCCCGGGCACATTAGGTACCAAGTGGCCCCCCCGGGATCAAAACATGGCAAGTAAATATATTTAATCAAGTTATCCATGTCTTAATACCAATGCGCGAACGAGAGATAATTTCTCTCAAAATGACGCCGATGCTGCCCCAGCATATAGTTCAAAATTCTCCTGTTTCGCTCCTCAAATTCTCATGAATAATTGATGGGGAGTTGTTGTGAACAAATCGTCCTCTCTATTTTTCAAGATGGCTTGGGCAGTTCCAAGGTCCCTTGCGAGATCGACATTGATGCTGTCCAAACGCTGTAAATTGCCAAGACTGAATTGTCCGAATTGGCCCAGGTTTTTTTGCATCCAATGCAAGTCACAAATGATCCTCTGTTGATAAGGTATCTTTGATTTCATAAGCATTTGCGTGCCATGAAATGCAAAAGGCCGCATAAGAACTTTTACTTCAAAATTAAAGGCTAAGATATTGAGATTGTGCAAAAGTTTTGTTACCTTGGCATAACTATCTCATCTACTGGCTCATTCCACTACACAAAGAAAAATTTACATGATAAAGGCGCAAAAGCACTGTTTCCGCTCGTTGTTAGTACGATAAAAACGTTTGACCTGCCCCCCTATGCTATCTTTAGCTCTATTTAGGAAACTTATCTTACCTATTCTCACGTACGGGTGTGAAATATGGGGATCTTATACTCAACATCAGTTAAGAAGCATGGAGTTAGACAAATGTTCAATCAGTGAATACGCCGTCAACAATGAGATAGAAAAAGTTCACCTTAAGTTTTGTAAAATGATACTTGGTGTGAAGCGCAGCTGTTCATCTTTGGCGGTGCTTGGGGACCTTGGCGAGATCCCAGTGACAATGAACATACTGACTCGCATTGTAACCTATTGGCACCGATTGGCAACAATGAATGAAAGTAGCTTAGCAAAGAAAGCTTATAATGATCTGCTTTTACTGCCGGATGAAAAGGCGGACTGGAAAGCAACAGTAAGATTCATCCTGAAAACCGTTGATCTAGGCTTCCTACTTAATGATCCTTTGAAACTAAGTCCATCCCAAGTAAAAAAGCATATGAAATCAAAAGCGAAAGCTCTTTTTGCGACAAAATGGAGCGAGTGTGTACGCCAAGCATCGGTAACTAGTGTTAAATATAGAAAACTTAGGTACTATAATTTGTTTAAAAATAAATTTGAGACAGCGAAATACCTTGTCCATCTGAAGGACCTCTCATTAAGGCAGCAGGTAGCTAAGTTTATGTGTAGTGATCACAACTTAATGATAGAAGTGGGTCGGCATTGCTTTGCTTTGGAAAATAGGACTTGCACAAAATGTAGCGCTAATTGCATTGAAGACGAGGTCCATCTGCTAATCGACTGTAGTGCGTACCAAAATTTAAGGCGACAATATCTGAGTCAGGAAATCATGCAAATAATCAACAATCTAAAGGACAAAAATGAAGCATTCAAAGTGATAAATACTAATGAAGAACCAAGCAATATTCTATCAATTGCAAAATATTTGCAAGAGGCATTTAAAAGCAGAATGGTTTTAAGTTTTGTCTCGTAGCTGCTTCGGTTTAAAGTTTGTTAATCTGTTTCTCTTTACTGTTCGTTTTGTTCTTAAGTAGTTTTGTTTATTTATGAATTTGGTTTGTTGTTTGAACTTTATTGATGTAAATATTTTAGTTAATTTAGTGCATAGACCATGTACCGCCGGTATAGTGTCGTTAAAAAAAAGAACTAAAACGTCCAAAGAGTATGACCCCTTGACTAGAAATGGGCGACACAAACGTTAGCTGATTTGGTCTAGTGACATGATGATTTCGAAACGTAACCGGTCTTTTCAGACATCGCAGTTCATAGCTGTGGAGCAAGCCTTCCGGTCTTCAGTCTCTTTGCATGCAAAGAACAGTCAACCTTAACATCATTAAAAAGAATACCCTATGCAGCGATAGCCTCACAGAATGGAAAATCCACCGCAAATTACGTCACAGAACCAACGAGCGTAAAATGACACTCAAATCCAGCTACTATGTCTGGGTCAAGGAGTGTCAAAAAATCTGACCCTGTTATCCTCAACTCGATCCTTGACTCCATAACTACACTTCACAATATCAATTTTTTCATCCAAATTTTGTGGGCAGTTTACTATTTTCGAGGTGTAATCACATTTTTCGACCTTAACGTAAGCTAGATTATGGTCTGCTTCACAAAATCGTCTTTCTTTAGGTGACATGTACATGATCTACGGCTCAATGGTCTATACCTAATTAAGTGGGCAACTTACTTCTTGGCAAGCTTATTTCATTTATCGACCTCTTTATATTATGACATGTGTGGTCTCCATATCCTTTAATAGATGTTTTTTTATTTTCAAATATTAACAATAATGATAATTGAAAATGGTTATCTATCTAACCAAAAAGATTATGGCTTTTGCAAGCCTACCAAAGTTACACGTTTATCTGAGGTTTCTCGATCTTATGTTTTTCCTAAATATTTAGTATTCAATCAATATTTATCTTATATTGAAAGATATGGCTCTTTTTCGCTGGCATTGACATGTATTGATTGGTCAATAATAGGTTTGTGCAAGCATTATTTCCTGAGCAGTTTCGACCATATGAGCCTCGAGAGCATCTAAGGTGGGAAGCTTTACTTCAGGGCCGTGGAGAAGGGGGTCAGGGGGTCAAAAACCTGGGGCCCATAGCCATAAGGGCCCATGAATAATAACTCAGTTTTTGTCAAATATGGCTCAAATTCAGGTCTCAGCCAGGTTCATGATCAAAAAGGACCCCAATAACTTCTCATATTGCTGAAATGTATCATAAATCAAGAGGCAACTGTTATAATATCGTGATTCTTGTGCAGAATGACTTGTTAGTTTGATGACATGATGATTGTATTTTGAAGCGCAAAATAGCCACCGGAGTGATTCTAATTGCCTTGATTTTTAAACATTTTCCCGGCGGAGCATGCCCACGGACCCCATAGGCCTCGGGCGTACCTTTCACAACTCACTTTGCCAGGGGCCTATGCTTCGTTTTGCTTGGGCCTCCGCGGCCCTGCTTCACTTACTTGACAGATTTTGCAAGCATTTTGCTTACACAACATCTTTGCTCTTGTACATCTTTCAACCGTTTGAAATTAAGGTGAGCATTATATGTCAGAATTGAACAACGCGCCGCTACCAGTCGAATCAAACGCAACCCGGCCTTTTTACTTCTTAAAAAAGAGGTTTGGATCGAGCGTCCAAATCTGGCAAATTTGTGTAAGAAAACAAACGCATGATTCCCGTTCTCCATATAACGACGCTAGCAAAAAGCTGTTTCGGATTCAGAGCACTTTTCAGAGAATTTACTTAAAGCGAGTTAGAAATGATTTAGTTAGTGAAGCTTTATTTGCCTTCTAGCCTTGCTTCTCGCTGTTTTCTTTCCTTGTTAGCTAATTTTGTAGTGTAACAATTACAGCAGAAAAGTGCCATTATGCAAGGGTTTCATTTTGCGAGTTGATCGAGGTTTCGTGTTTTCCACCACCGTTGAAAGAAATGTCAGCTAAAAAAGGAATGAAGGAAAGAGAAGCAAGGCAAATAGACCAATAACACGTGCCTCTGTGTAAACTGAACCATTACTACCTCGCTTTGCGCAGACTTGTCGATAATAAAGTCTCTCTGAGAAGTTATTAGGGATACTATCAGCGAGAGTCTTTCGGATTTTCTCCTGAAGAGCCAGAAGCCCGTCGAAGCGCTTTGAAGTCTGCGCAGTATCGATCTCAGGGTCATCACCCTTCATCCTTCCTTTTCTTATTCGCGCATGCCCCAAAACGCTTCGCTCGTCCCAATGATCAGCGAGCCAATCAGAGTGAACATCTTTTCCTTTGTGATTCACAAAGGGAGAATTCGCAGTATCCCGAACTAGAAGTGTTCTGAAATCCGAAGCAACTTCTTGTCACAGCTCGCAGTGTTTATACCGAGAACGGAGGTCATGCTTTTGTTTTCCTTCACAAATTTACCAGATTTGGACGCTCGATCCAAACCTCTTTTTTAAGAAGTAGAAAGGTCTATAAGTGCAGAAATAGTAAATATTAGTTATGGAGATCATTATTCAGTTGAGTGTTCAATATAATTTTAATACTTGGCTAACAGTCTTTTGACATCTACCGTAAAAGCTCTATTAAGCCCCCGGGGGGCTTATTTAATTTTGGACCTTCCAGAGGGGTCTTAATAGAGACGGGGCTTATTAGAGAGGGGGGCTTATTCACAAAATCAAGCGAAAAGGATATATTTGGTAGCTTTTCAGTTCTTTTATTCCATATTTTGCCGATTCAACACACAATTTTCCAGCTCTAATACACAAATTCGACTCAGTTTTTATCCCAAATCATACTGAAGTTAACATGTAAGGTTGTATAGCTAAATAAACGGAAAATATTTTGTAAATTCTAGGATTTCGTATGAGTGGGGGGGGGGCTTAATAGAGAGGGGGGCTTATTTCAAATTTTGACTCAGAGAGGAGGGGCTTATTAGAGAGGGGGGCTTAATAGAGAGAGGGGGCTTAATAGAGCTTTTACGGTAGTCAATTTACGGGCAATACTTTAACATATCTCCTGCTATTTCTGAAGGAGGATCCTAACTACGGAAAGATCTGTCTCTAGTAATGTAATCAATATTTCAACATAAAACACAACTTGAGCTCAAGCTAGCTCAAACTAGGCTTGCCGCGCGTCGCCTGCGGCGCCGCGCTGGCCCGCCGTCGCATTTATTGAATTAAGATAATGTCGATCATGATCTTTGTGCGATCATACCACGTTCAATTTGTGTGTTTCTTTCCATATTCATATCTTAATTCAGAAAGGTATACAGTACAGTATTTCAAGCCTCGCTCTATTGCTTTGAGATGAATAAGCCTCCGGCTGAGGAGAGCTTTATGGAGGCTCAAACTAGGCTTGCCGCGCGTTGCCTGCGGCGCCGCGCTGGCCCGCCGTCGCACTTTTCTTTCATTGCAGGAGGAAAGAGAAGTTATGTTCAATCCCTCTCTATTACGTCCCTTCCCTAATACACCCCTTCCTGTTAAGCCAAAATTATAGATGTGCGCTCCCCATTTACCTCCCCCAACCTATATGAAACACAAAAGGCCATTAACCATCGCCCCAAATGTTCCTCATCCTCGTACCTCGGGTACAAGACTCTCAAAGAGATAGAGTCTGGCACCAAAGGTAACATTTATTGAATTAAGATAATGTCGATCATGATCTTTGTGCGATCATACCACGTTCAATTTGTGTGTTTCTTCCCATATTCATATCTTAATTCAGAAAGGTATACAGTACAGTATTTTAAGCCTCGCTCTATTGCTTTGAGATGAATATGGACTTGCAACAAGTCTCTCTCGCGGCAAAAACGGGAGAAGGAAAAAAAGCGAGAGAGACTTGTAATACTTGGTAGACTGGGTCATTGGCTGGACAGGATTCTGTCCAGTCGGCATCCCTTTACAAAAAGCCAATATCCAATCATATGCTTAGAAAGGACAATGATACAACAGAGCGAGACTCTACGGTGTTCCTTGACAATGGCCGACTCAAGTTTCGATGAAACAGTTGACAACAAACCCGTTACTATTAGAATGGAAGCAAGGCTCGATAGCTCATGAATATTAATGAGCATGCCAAGTATTACAAGTCTCTCTCGCTTTTTTTCCTTCTCCCGCTTTTGCCGCGAGAGAGACTTGTAGCAAGTCCAAGATGAATAAGCCTCCGGCTGAGGAGAGCTTTATGGGGGCTCTACAGTCTATTATCTGTTTGTTGTTTCTTTTTGTGTGTAATGCACTGTTCTTGAAAAAATATTTGATCAAAACTATTATGCCATTCACCATATCAAATATTAATTGTCCATCAATGTTCAGTTTATACTCAGCCAATATTCAGCTGATAGTTGTATGGAATGAAAATGACCAATATTTGCTCAGTATCCAATTTGATATCGACGGAAGTTTAGCGCAACTTCTTTATCGATTTCAGAGGGAACTCCTCCTTAAACTGGTGTGTCTAAATACACATGAACATGGGCTTTGGGTTTCATCTGTTATCCGCTGGGACAGTTTGGGATGGTGGTGGTGCGTTGGTGGTGTGGGTCCTTACTGGGATATACCTTTTGGGCCTGCGTTCATTGTTGTTTTGCCATCGTCCTGGATTGTCCTGCTGGGCGGGGATGGTTCCTGAAACCTATGCTCATTCTATGTTTTGTACTGTACTGTCCCTCTTCTCCTATTTCTTTATGTTTGGTGTAGATATATTCATGTAGTTTTCTGTATCTTTTTGTCATGTGATTGTTAATTGTATTGTTTAATTTAGATAAATTCGTTTGATATTTTTGACGTATTTAGATATATTAGCTGATGAAAACTGAAACTGAAACTAATAACGACAATAAATATTCTTTCAGTTCATATTAATTATCATCTTGACTCTAATCATGCTATTTCTTATAAAACATTATTTATGAGTCAAGATGATAGTTAGCATGAACTGAAAGAAATTCTTTATTGTCGTCATCATTCTCAATTTTAAATTTCTGCAAAAATTCATTGCTTCAAGTGAAATAGCTCGATAAAATGTTATATTTGGGAGTTGCAAAATTTATTCCAAATACATTTGAAATGAATACAGTTTACATCCAATCAATCAACAATCAACGTACAATCATTGACGACGTAGTTTGAAAAAATCTTTATTTGAAACTTAGTTTTCCTCTCATCCTCCTCCTCCCCATAATATAGATGGCCGACTGGGCTGGACTCTGAAACACTGAAGGTTTTGCCGTGCTCCCATTGGGAGTGGCAGAATATCATAAACCTTTTGTTTGTTTCATAATCATTTTGTCTCTCTCGTAACATAATCTTTCTCCTCCATCACAATGATGAATTTCTGTTCAGATCTAGGAGTTTGAGGTTAGAGCCTGTGACAAAGTAAAAAATCATATTTGTAACAACCGATTTTCTTACCTAGTATTCTTTTGTATCATTGCACATGATCTATCATGTTTTCTCCGTAATCGCATTGAATACTTTGTGCTAAGTTAGCTGTAATGCTTCCTCATCAAAAGCGATACATTCTTAAAACGTCCTTTGATTTGTAAGTATGTGCTTGCTATTCATGTTCTATCATTCAAACTGAAGGAAAGCATATGATACGAGCATGATGAACGTCTTTGAGTCTGAAACTTGATATACTAAAGTCTTGTATCTTCTAGATGAAAGAAATGAAACAAGCAATTTAAAGACGCGGTATTGGTTGAAACTTGAAAAGTTAAGTACTAACCATTAGAGAATGCACAACACCTTGCAGATATCTTTTAACATACTTCAATCCAAACTTAGTTTGTCTCATTTTCGTTTGCTTTAGTATTCATCAATTTAAATTAAAGGTCTACCGGGTGAGCCAGAAAAAAGTTCCCATTTTTGAAAATTCATAACACCAAGACTACTACACGGATCTGAATCATACAAATTGTAATTAAAAGTGGAAAGATCAAAGTGTTTTTGTGATTTTTTTCGCTGTCCTACCAACACTACAAATATTGGTAAATTCAACTTTATAAAAATTTCATGGTTGCAAAATCACGGAAAAAAGGCCTAAAACATTGATCAAATCGTAAGGATTCTATTCAAATCGAACGATAGGCCATGGGCGTTTCACCTCCTTCAAGAGTTATAAGACATCTATTTTCAAAAAAATATGAAAGATTTTCAATGCCAAGGAAATTAATGCCTAGAGGATATCTCTCACCCTTGAGAAGTTGCATTTCCTTTATTATTCTGTGCGAGAGGTCATTTATGAATTGATTGATGTTTTGGGCCATTTTTCAGTAATCAATCAACCATGAGATTTTTGTAAAGTTGAATTTACCTATATTTGTAGTGCTGGTAGGACAGCGAGAAAAATCACAAAAATACTTTGATCTTTCGGCTTCTAACTAGAATTTGAATGATTCAAATCCATGGAGTAGCCTTGGTGTTATGAATTTTCAAAAGTGGGAACTTTTTTCTGGCTCACCCGGTAATATCACCATTTTCGATAATTTGTAATGTGGACGTCCTCTTACAGCTGAATTTGATCACATCACTCAAATCGCGATATTTTTTCTACAAGTGCCCCGAAAAGCCCCCAAAGTTGCGAATTTGCGGAAATTTTTCAAAATTACCGCGCAGAGAAAAGAAGACTGGTAACGAGCGCTGCAACGTCACGGCAGGAACGCATGAGAGAATCGCAGGACAGGCCTTCATTGAAAACACTACAAGGTTGCTTCTTGTTTCTTCCCGCAAATCTGTTGTTTCAGCCATGCCTGAGAGATGTATTGTATATGGTTGCAGCAATTACCTATGACAAAGAGGTGGGTATTTCAGTCCATAAACTGGCTTCTTAGGAGATGACAAGCCTGAAGCGAAGAAACGAAGGAAGAAGTGGACGGAACTTAAAGAGAGAGAGAAGGCAAAATGAACCGAATAGAAGCACTCCGTCATTTGCTCGAAGCATTTCTTTTACATACAAGAAGACATCGATCAACAGTGTGCCTCTGTTCCCGAGATGGAGTTATCATACGGAAGAAGTTTGATATCAGATGACATTGGGGTTGATGAAAGCTAGCCTAAAAGTCGCGCTAAAGGTACAAGTTTTTCACATAGGCCAGGTAAAAGCTTTCCTTTCAATACAAGAACCGTTTCCCTAATGACTATATCTGGCGTTCCGCAGAGAAGAGGTAATTCTCCGGGGTAACATTGAAAGCTGAAGGCAACAATAATTATTAATGGATAGCTCAAAGAATCTTCTTTCGAATGGTGTCAAATGTTAATAAATCCTTACACTAAAATTTGCAGTTATTATGGGCGCGAAGTCAGCAGGTCATGATTTGTTTGCAATCTGGCTTTCGATCATGGACGTTTCTGTTAAAGAGATTTTCAAAGAGAGTTCCCAAGGACAAGAGTGGAGTGTTGACGAATTTTATCAATGAAAATTTTGATAGGAATTACAACTCATACATTGAGTTTAGTGATATCTTATCATCTGCAGAAAGTGCTTTTGAGGAGGGCAAAGCGAAAAGTTGGGGAGCGTTGAGGATCTCTGTGCCTTTTCGTAGAGGCATGAATTTTGGCTTGTTCTTGGAACACCCGTGGTGAATCTCATTATTTGGCCGCGAACTCAGCATTGTCAATGTAAACAGAGGTAAGAGCCTTCATATTAAAATCAGTTGTGGGTTTCTTATCATTTCAGTAGCTATGCCTTGGTCACTTGTGTGTCAATTTCTCGTCGGCAACAGTGTCATCCTGACATAGATCTTTTTTGTACAAGCCTGGGTCTAAGCACAATGTAAAGTTTGCCGTACTACGGTCATTGCTCGCTGTTGCTGCTTCGTCTTCTTCTTCAGCAACATATTCTTCGACGTTTTAGCAAAATAGCACACATCTTTCGATTTCCAAGATTATTCAGACAATGTTTCCGACATTTTTGCAGATCTGGTTCGTTTGTTCCCACGGTTTATCTGCACGCTTCACCTTCCTCAATGATGCATTGGATACTTGCGCGTGGCGTGGTTCCTGCTGTTACGTCACAAACACTCGACCCAGTCTCTTTTCTTGCGCGGTAATTTTTCACACCACTCCATCTTTCAGGGGCTTTTAGGGGCACTTTATGTCAAATTATCACGATTTGAGTGATGGTATCGAATTCAGCGATGATAGAATGTCCATATTACAAATTTTCAGAAATGGTGATATAAGACCTTTAAGGACTTTGAGAAGTCCTTCAAAGTTACTGACTTTTTTCGATGCAAATATTGCTAAATCTTTAAACCAAGTCATTAACGATGATTCTCTTATGCTCTTAGCGGAGTTCTAAGAACGTTGTATCAAATTTAAGTGCCTCTGCCTCTGTTTCTTCAAAGAAGTAAACTTTCAGTTGTTTCAGTACTCTGGTTAACTAACTTTGTCCTTGATGCAGATGTCCTTAATGAAATTTCTTTATTTATCTGTAATTCAATGCAATTGTTATGTCCTTTATGATTACAGACATTGACAATCAATGCCTTCCAATTTTCCCTGTCATCGGCTTTTTGAATGAAAGTTTCAGTATTCTTTTCTTTGGTGATAAATTTCAAGCTATCAACCTATTTTGCTCTTTTATCAACGTATGTTGCTTATTCAACGTATGTTGCTTATTCAGAATTGTATATCTTAAGCCTGGGTTGCAGGATTTGCGTTTGTCTGAAGGTGAACATCAAAACAATGGGGGCTTCAAAACAGGAAAAATGGTAGTGGACGCATTCAAAATAACATAATTTTGTTCCACACGACCCTGAATGATTGCCTTGGCAGACTACCTGCTGAAAGTGGGGGTCATCAGGGTTTGCGGGACAGCGGAATTTGAGGAAAATTTGTCGCGGAATACGGAATTCTAGCAATTTTTCGGCGGAACGACGGAATTCTCCACCCTTACCGGACGCGGATTTTCTCGAAAATAATAAGCGGAATGCGGAATTTTCATGAAATTGTATGGATTTGCGGTTCCTTCATCTGTTGTCTTGTAGGAAGAGGTCGTGGTCGCATCTTTGTTTTTCTGATCAGCACTATGAGAATATTTTCAAAGCTTTGCACAAGAATTTTAACTACCACTCTCCTCTTTCCACCTGGATGGGTGAAAATGTCTAACAATACTAATTTGTGCCATCATTTTGATAACAAAGTGGCGGGACGCGGAATTTTGGCTAAAAATGACCGGAACGGCGGATTTTAACTGAAAATTGTGCGGAACGACGGATTTCTAACCCCCTTGATGACACCCACCTGAAATGTGCTGCTTTGATAAAATCTAGGTTTGGCAAAGATATTTTTTCATAATGTTTTATTTTGTACTTTTAATTTCAAATACTCATTTTTGGTGTCAATTTCAGGAAAATAAGCGCATTTGGAAAATACAAAAAGATGAAGGAAGCAAAAAAAAATTGCGTACCACAAGAGGCAATGACCGACTCCTTAAGCTGACATGTAGTTCTGTCAATTAAAACAAACGGAGCTAAAATTGGATAAACCTGGGCAGAAATGTAGGCAAACGAATTTGTTGTTGCCATCAGCATTCTGTAGAAATCTACCAAAAATTACACGAAAAGTAAACAACGTCAGTTTCATCCAACTTTACAAGCAAATATCTCCGGACTCAAAAGTCACAAAAGTCTGCTTTTTGCTTTATTTTGAACCTTGAAATATCCTCTTTAAGACCATCTATCACAATCAACGTTCTGATTAAATTTGATTTTTGCAATATTTTGTATTTTCTTCCTTTAGCTGGATCACTGTGTCTGGGTTCTCTCCGGTTGAGCATAGAGCTCAAATCTTTCAAATCTTAAAAAAGGTGGGTGTGAAATTGTATCAAATTTTTCCATGAATTGAATGACTTCAAAGAAACTTTAGGTAGTTTGCTGTAAATCTGCCGTGGCAATTCCTTAATATCTTGATTATTTTCAAAATGGCGGCATTTGGATTATTTTTGTAAAATCCATCAAAAATTTTGAGAAAATTAAAATCATCGTAACCCTTAAATTACTTGAGGAAAATTGACACAATCTTCAAGAAAACCATAGTTTATGAAGGTCTACAATATGATTGCAAGCAGAAATTTGTAGCTCTTCTGGTTAGGGATTTAGAAATTTGATGACGTCACAACCTCGAAATCAATAAATGCCGCCATTTTAAAGCTAATCACGATATCAAAAAATTGCCACGGCAGATTTACAGCAAATTGCCCAAAGCTCCTTTCAAGCACTTTGATTCAAAGAAAGACGTAAAAGAATTTTACACCCGTCTTTTTAAA
Organism: Aurelia sp. 3 sensu Dawson et al. (2005); assembly: GCA_964020215.1. NCBI lineage: Eukaryota > Metazoa > Cnidaria > Scyphozoa > Semaeostomeae > Ulmaridae > Aurelia > Aurelia sp. 3 sensu Dawson et al. (2005). The sequence goes on along the minus strand of OZ026573.1, from coordinate 16,190,861 downwards.
GATTTGAGCTCTATGCTCTCCCGTTGCGAATGGTACATAGTAAGATATATTCCTCTTTTGTTTAGTTGTTTTATGGTGAATAAAAAATATCTTCCTTGTCAAATTTATCTGGTGTTTGGTCTAAATTTCATCCTAATTCCACTACATATAGTATATTAGGAGAATACTTTAAAGCCAACAGCAGGTGCCAAGCATTGGAGTTCTCAACATGGTTTCGTTTGCACCAGTCAAGAGAGCCAAAGAGTGCTCTCCGGGATCCCTGAATTTGCATTATAGTTTATTGATTGTCTGAACCATTTTCGATATCGTTTTCTAATTTCAATGAAAGTCGCACATAGCTTTCAAATCCGCCTATCATGGCACCTAAAATATACCATTGTTTCGTTTTAAATATTTGATAGCTGTTATTTCATGTCTGGTAAATCGAGCAACTCCTTCATGTAAACATTTTTGAACAGGTCTATCATTTTCTACCTGTGAAAGTTTTCAATGAATTAATTAATGGTTTTTCTCACCATATATTTGTTTATTTAAATTATCTCCTGGTGTCTTATCTTCAATTAGCTCTAAATGAAAAATATGTGCATAGGCGCATACACGAGTGCATGGCAAGTTGCTCTTCCGCAGTGTTTACGCGAATTTTTCCTTAATGTACATAGAAACTCAATTTTACTACTATTAACTTAGTTTCTACCTCTCATCCGATGCCTAAGGCAGTTTTTAGGAATAGTAAGATACTAAGCTGAGCGAATCGCTGCTTTGGTCCTTCTCTCGATGTGTCCACAGCTGGCGACTCTCCTTACTCTTGATTACATGCCAGGACCGGTAATCAAACAACCAAGCTTCTAATTAGTATATAGGTGCACTACACTGACTACTGAGCCATTCTAGCCATCCCTGTTCATTACATCAAAGTCATAGCAAGCATGCAGAAGGCCAACTATTGTTTATTTTATCTCTATGTTCATTTTGCCTTCCGCTTGAACTTCCTTCCTCCCCCCCCCCCCTGCCACTTTATGCCTTTCTTCACTCAGTTGATACCTGGGACCTGCATTCACTGCAGCAAAACAGGAGCTTATTTTCTTGAAGTAGCATCAGTTGCCTATGAATGACATGCCAGACCAGGGATTTCTACAGCCTACCAGATGAACAACGAACTTAGGTACGGTTCCATCCAAACGATACACTGAAACCTTAATCAAAAACTCCTTTAAACCCCGAATGCTCTCAACATTGCACTGAACATCACTCAGCATTTGTAGAGCGATGTTTAGTGATGTTGAGTGGGGGTGTTAAAACGCTCTCAACAATTTGACTCAACATTTGTTCGTCGATGGTTTTTGGGCTTGTTGACAATTGTTTTTGGTTTTTTTTAGCTTTCTTTCCCCTCGACATTAGTTGCCTGTAACTTTCTTACTGCATGATTTCAGGCGCAACGATTCAATCCCAAGATCGACCTGCTCTTCTTTAGAAGCCTGCTCTCTGTCTTGCTGCTTATTTGCTTTCACTGCCAACTGCATCCATGCTTTCGTAGCGATTTGCCATAGCGATTCATTAACTTCGACTTCCATCACCTACTTAGACCTGGCTCTCAATATGTTTTGAACTTTCTTTCGTTTTCTTTTTTTTTTGACGCGAAGAGAATGAGTCTGGTGGATGTTAAAACGCTCTCCACATAGCTCAACAACACTTAGAACAATAGAAATGTTGAGTTGAACCACTGAACATTTTTGGCTTCTTTCAAACTCCACTCAACATCGCTGAACACCGCTCAACATCACTGAACATCACTCAACAAGGTGTTAAAACGCTCTCAACATTTGCCCTCTACAAATGTTGAGCCATGTTCAGTGAATGGTTGAGAGCGTTTTAACGGGGCTTTACATTCGCAGCTTGATTAGTCGGCCGTAAAACTGTCTGCAATCACCAGTTGCATTGTACTTGGGCGCTCTTTGCCTTTGCTAAATGGTGCAGAATCTAAGGACGACGATTCATTGAACGACAAGCATCATTGCTTCTTCGAAGATGAAATTAAAACGCTCTCCACATAGCTCAACAACACTTAGAACAATGGAAATGTTGAGTTGACCCACTGAACATTTTTGGCTTCTTTCAAACTCCACTCAACATCGCTGAACACCGCTCAACATCACTGAACATCACTCAACAAGGTGTTAAAACGCTCTCAACATTTGCCCTCTACAAATGTTGAGCCATGTTCAGTGAATGGTTGAGAGCGTTTTAACGGGGCTTTACATTCGCAGCTTGATTAGTCGGCCGTAAAACTGTCTGCAATCACCAGTTGCATTGTACTTGGGCGCTCTTTGCCTTTGCTAAACGGTGCAGAATCTAAGGACGACGATTCATTAAACGACAAACATCATTGCTTCTTCGAAGATGAAATCAGCTGTTTTTTGTTAGATTTTCTTTACAATTTGTTTCCTTTTAATTGAATTTTATTGAGAAAACTTGATCTTTCACTTATTCAATTTAAGTCGGATATGAAATTACGCAAGTCAGTTACTTGCCATTATGTAGCCTCGACTTGATTTCATTACTCAACACCTATGCTCAACACAAGTTTTCTATATGGGTAAACTTTGAAATACAGTTACTCTGACCATGGGCTGCTTAAACAATTGTCTTTTCTCATATCTGTGTATTATTGCCGTCTAAGTTTGTTTCTCTCGTCCCGTCAGCTTTTCCTAATTCTAATTTGCAGTGGCATATGTTTCTAATAGGACGAGGCTGCCTCGTTCACGCGGGGGTTGCAAAGTGAACCAGGTCGTATTGGTAAAACGAGGGAGAAAATTGACACGGCAATGAAACCACAGGCATGACAGCAAAAATTTGGTTCCTGCAATCTCTGCTCTGAGGCATGCTACGGTATGTTTAAATCAGCATTACGAAAGAAATTTAACCTCATCCCACCTGGGGTGGGGGGATAGATACCACCCCTGTCAATGTTTTTTTGCTTATGCTACAATATGCAGCGCGCTTCCCAACATTGCAATACTTTAGTGTCATTTCCATACTATTCGAATGATGAAAATTTCGAGATTCTATATATAGCACAAGAGCCATAGCACCAATCTTTTACTGAAGTATTCAACAAACGTGGCATTATATAGAGACTTGCATCAAGTCCATATCCCCAAAACATTTCAGAAAGAGTTATTACGGTTGACGAAGCAAACTTTAGGCACGCCTACATCCAGACATAGAATGTGGAACTAAATTTTACAAAGATCAAGAAGATCTACGAAAAACTATTGCTGAAGGATAGACGATTTCGCTAAAGACGGCGGCAAGGAATTTTTGATCCAAGGTGCGTTCTACTTACGAATCCTTGACGATTCTACAGGAAGTCGATTCCAGGCGTTTCCTGGAGTCGAATCGATTCCTGGTCCAAAGGCTTGCTGACAAGAAAACCTGCTTGAGAAACATGACTTTATGAATCAACAACTACAACAACAATTCATACAGAACCGTTGGAAAACGTTAGAAAATGGGAGATGTTGCTTCGAAAACAAGTCAAAACACAAGAAAAGGCACCAAGGTAAGTATTCTAATTGATTCAAAAGATAGAATTAGCAAGTATGAAACGGCCTCCACGTATCAGAATCGCCCATGATTAACTACAATGATAAGAGCTAAGGTTCTTACAAAGAAAGACAATGAGTGCACACATCAATACGTCTGTTGTTCTCTTTCCGATATCTTCTAACAATTTGCTTTCACTGGTACCAAGCGAGAATATTTAGCAAATTGTCATATTACTTTTATGCTTTCCAGGTTCAACTCAACAACTCAACAACTTCTCAAGAATTAGCAACCAACAGGAAAAGGTTTCCTAACAGAGGTCATTCTTAGATATTCTTTCATCATTCAAACAATTTTATGAAGAAATCAATTTAAATTCAGTTGCACTTCTTCTTTTAAGCAGAACCTGCTAAAGCTTTAATTTGATCCCGAGTGTTGAATCCAAGACTGTACTTATGTTTTTGTTTGTTTGCCATATATTTTTAAACACTCGCACTTACTTTATTTTAATTGTCGAAGCTTTCGCCTCACTTCTGAGGCCTCATCAGAGTTTAGTTGCTGATGAGGCCTCAGAATTGAGGCGAAAGCTTCGACAATCAAAATAAAGTAAGTGCGAGTGTTTAAGAATATATGGCAAACAAATAAAAACATAAGTACAATTTAAATTCAAATTTGTCACTAATAGAGAAAGTTCCAATGAACACTGGTAGGTTGGTAAAGTGCGAGTTGTGAGTTGCGAGTTGGTACTTTCTGCAAGTTGCAAGTTAACAATGAAAAGTGCGAGTTGGTAAATTTAGAATGCCTGTTGCGATTTAAGTGTAGAAACTTCAAATTTCCATCTTTTCCAACTAAAACACTTTGTTTTCTAAGAGACGTTTTAAGATCAAGTGAGTTGAAAAAAGACTTGCTTGGATCTCACAGTGGCGGCGCCAGCTCTGAAAAATCGGAGAGAAATGGGGGGGATTTTGACGTAATTTTTCAATCTAAAGGTATACCCAACTAATTTTATGCCATTTTTCATTGACAATTTTTGCCGACTTTTGAGAATTGGTGGGGGGCGAATCCCCCCAGTCCCCCCCCCGTGGCGCCGCCACCTCAGAGAATTAAAGGAAAGCAAATTATTCTCTTTGGTATTACTTGAGCTGGTAACACGCTCTTTGTCGACAACACTTTTCAACTCATAACCGAGGACTGATAAAGTTTCCAAGCTTCAAACAAACTGACCACTCATCACTTCTTAGAATTTCCTAATTTTCTGGAACGCCACTTCGCTCTGCGGGTTTTTACCTCTTATGCTGAAAAATTACTGCACTTCAGTTCTAACTGAAATACATGCAACAAATCACGCTAAAGCTACTTTGAACATGAATGATATATCACTCTGTCGAAAGTTGCTACGAAATTCGAAAAGCAAGGTATATGTGCCATTGTTGCCACTTCCTTGGAAAGCAAACAATGTTTGCAAAATAGCACCAGACTTTACAGGAGGGTGATGCTTCTTGCATTTGCTTTGGCTGAAAATGCTTTCCGAATCGAAAAACGCCCTCAGAGCCAAATTTACTTGAATTTCTGTGCTCAGTGAGTAACAAGACTTGCACAAGTTGTCTTGTAAGGGAAAGACAAAGAACTGATGATTCTCCTTTCCTGCTTTTTCTCACAACAAAGTAGGCCCTTCCCCAGTGTAATGTATTACAGTAGTATTTTTGAACGACGTGGGGGAATGAATGCTACAAATTGTAATACTCATTTAAATCAAGGTTGAGACTGTTGGGGTACGAACATCTTTAATTTTGTCGATAGCTTATTGTCGTCAGATGTATAGATTTTATCTAATTTATTTGTAATTAGTTTATTAGGTACTTTAATTTGAACAGGGCCAATTTTTAAAACAATACTTTTACTGAATTTTTACCCTGTATAAATATGTTTAAAATATGATGTATGAAATATATGGATATGTAAAAGTTTCTTGATCATTTGAAGAACTGGCCTGCAGTTTCTTAGTCGGTTTCGTAAGTGGCTTCTTATGATGAGGAAATTCGCAGCAACAAACACTCTTTGTTGATAAAAGGAAATCCATAAAACAGTTGCAAATTGAACTGCAGCTTCAAAAAATCGTTCTATTTGGTAAAAAATGCATTCTTTCAAAAGAAAGTCCTTTTTGGCTTAAATTCCCTTTGTCCTGCTTTTCATTCGACCCATAAAGAACAATGGTTAGCAATGGGTCTTTAAAGAAACTTGTTTCAGAACTTTTCATCACGGTTTCTTAAGTTTAGCTGAGTTTCTTAATTTTCATGAAACTGATTTTCACTTTTTAGCATAATTCATTGACGATTGCTAATATGGCTTTTGGTGCTCTGAGAAATACAAAGTGTAACTGGTAGAGTGATTTTGTAAGTAGTGTAGTTAGTAATATGTTATGTAATGATTATTGAGTAAATATATAAAAAATACAAAAATAAGCAAAAATTATTCCCTCGCTATTTTATTTTGGTAGTAATACACTTTTTCCTTATGACTGTATAATACAAGTTTTCTTAAAAAGAAACTAAGAATTTAGCCCATGAAAGTTTCTTAAAATTATCAGATTTTGAGTACTCAGAGTTTCTTACGAGATTCTTAAAGGCTCCGTAACAATCTTCACGTACACTACATGTTTCTTCGAGAAAATTTCAAAACACCGTTTTTGAAGCCTGTCCAATATACACATATCACTCAAGTGCCTTAGACTATGATACTTTAGTACTATGATACAAGAAACAAGTGGAAATAAAGTACAAATATGTTTTAAATATCTATTTTATAAAAATGAACTGAGTTTGAGAATTGAGTTTCTTATAAGCAGTTTCTTATGAAAAAATACTAGTATCATTTCTTACATCACTCTTTGATATTTTCAGACTTTCCTTATTTTTTCCTGGCAGCTGGAAATTTGCTAGAATAGCTCCCATATGTAAGGAGAGCCCATCTGATGAAAGATCAAATAACAAGCCAATATCTGTTTTACCAGTTGTTTTTTGATTATTTGAAAAACTTGTACACGACCAATCATATCGATATATGGCCAAAAACAAGCTCATATGCTTACAACAGTCCGGCTTTCACCCTTTACACTATGTTGTCAAAAAGGGCGAAAACTGACCATCTTACTGTTTTTAACCACAGCCCCCTAGAACGCGAAAGAAAAAAGAGAACCTATCGATTTTGCTTTGAATTTTATCCTTAGAGGTGGAGAATGTTATTTTCATTTGTGGTAAAAACGAAATTTTTCAGGGAGTAAAATAGAAACACCTCTACGAAAGACGAAGGAGAATTGAATCGCCCTAATGATTATGGCATATTCATTATTGCACTTATAATTCCATTTTAGATAGGCTAGCTTCAAACACGCACCATCATTATGTTTGCGCATGATTGTCGCGAGATTTTTGGTTGTAGCTAGGCCCAATCTCTTTTCATTTTGAATTTACTCAAGGCGGTCAAGCAAGGCAAATTCTTAGGATGCTCATTTGCGGCACAAAAAATAAAGATACTTGTTCACTTCTGATTGACGTGTGATTTCTACCGGTAGAGTTGCCATTGGAAGTGATTACTAAAGTTTCTGATAAACACTTTCTTGTTTAAAGAGATGAGTTTATTCTCGTTTCTTCGTTTTCAGATCAAAATTAATAGTTTTTTTGTCCAGTGCCAGTCAGTGATGCCCATCCATGATTCCATTATTAGTTACATTCTTGTATCCTGTTTTCAGAAGCAGCCCAAGAAAGGGAGAAAAGTTTCCCATATGGCATGCTTCCGATGAATATGTCAGCGGCAATAACTAAATGTGCAGGAGGCCTGTCACCTGTGACTCACCATCCGACCGACAGTGGTATATGAGAAAGTGCAAATGTCTTTGGGATATCCGACACCATTTGGTAAATAACCAGAAACTGAAAGTGGTCATCAATGATTTGAAACGATCGCCCTTCCCGGCAAATATACAAATATTTTGATAAGGCAGAAGTAGCTGTGCTTGCTGACAGTGAACATGGAGACAGTGAACATCATCAAATGACGTCAAAATCCTTGGTAATTCTTCATGTACTGATTCAACACAGAAACCACATGTTGACTGGGTGGACCAATCAGGTTACGCAAAAACCAGGGATGCACTTCAGGAGGAGTGAGGGGTTCTGAGGGCGTAGCCCCCTGAAAGTTCTTTATTGACTACACCCAGACGCTCAGAAAATGAAGGAAACGCCCTTTTTAGTCTATATTTTAAATCATAAACATGGCAGCGATGAACACGAAGTGGGCTGCTTTCATAAATTGGCATTGAGAATTTACCCATCATAGAAAGTTACTCCAAGGAAGAAAAAGAAGGATCCTCTTTCAGTCACAAGCGGTCCAGCATATTTGGTACACAAATTATAAAGATTTTTTAATACCTTTACTGCAAAATGACTTGGCACTGGTCGTTCGATCTTGATATTCGAGAAAATGTCTCTTTTTGCTACTTACTATTGTCTGATCGGCCTGCATTATTTCAAGCAAGTTGGGGTAGTACGGCCTCTTCAGATCATTTTCATGAAGCTGTTTCAAGATTCCCCTAAAGCAAGCGATATGTACAGGCTAAGATAACTGAGGATACTGAAATCAATGTGTCTTGGGGTCAAGCCACCAGGGAAATATTTGAGGAGATGCATTCTACTTTGGCTTAGAATGCCTCTCCCAATCTCCCAACATCGTTCAAGCATTTTTTAGAAATGCAATGCCTTGCTTTAGCAAACATTGAGAAAACCATCTCCTTGTTTTCAAGTTTTCAAGAATAGAAATTTTATCAAGCCCAACGGTAAAGTCGAGAGACTAACTTCCTTAATCAGGAATAAGCGTTGTAAATAAATGCAACATTTTTGAACAGCTTCAGGCATCTTTCCATGAAAAAACGAACAATTGAAGGGCACATCGATTTGCCGCCGATTTTACGAATACGTAGTCTTTTCATAAGAAACTAAGACTTTTGAGCACGTCCAGTACTAAAAGTTTCTAAAAATTGTTAGATTTTGAGTACTCAGAGTTTTTGGTCGTGTCTGTAGTACCTGTGCCAAGGGACATTTCACTCCCAGAATCTCGTACACCTGTGGCTAAAATCCCTTTGTTCTTAAAGGAAATTTCATTGAAATCCGTAAAAACCCCTTTGGTTCTGAAAAAATTTGCACACTTTAGTAAATATGCCCCCGATGAGTTGAATTTCTTATGGGTGGTTTCTTATGGGAAATGTAAATACAGCAGGAGCTTGGCTACTTTCGAGTCGGACTGGAGAAATGCTTGGATATGTCTGCTATCCCGTGACAAGCCGAGATTCATCCCATCATCGCATCGCTGTGGACGACAGACTCTGTGCCTCACATTGGGCGGTTGTGTCCCCGTTCCCGGTTGTGCCCTTTGTTTACTTTTATCAAGCATTGTTTCAGTTGGGGAATACGACCTGCAAATGTTTTGGTCTAATAAGCACAATTCAAATCACACCTATTTCTTTGGCTTTGTTTTGTTTAGTTATTGATCTGATCTGATTCACTTGTTCACGCGTCTTATTCGTTGCAAAATCCCGGACCAAAAATTCAGCTAGAAGTTGAAGGTGACCTGAAGCGAAAATTTTTATTGATGCAAATGGATAACACTTTTGAATGATAAAGAATGTCGTTTATAATTTTGTGATACCTTGTTTCATTTTCGAATTATACACTATTTTGTATGATTGGCTGATGACGTTATTTTGTTTGCAAAAAATAAGAAAATGTACGAGGCTTACAATCTCGTCCCCAGAGTGAGTTCGTTGCTCTACCTCTACTCTGGGATACAAGAGGCCGTTCGGCAATCTGATTGGCTGTTCGCCATTTTGGGCCGTAACTCCGATTTGCACTGGGTAAACGACCTCGGCATGTCAAAATTCAGCTTAAAACCATATTCTTTACCTATACCGACCATAATTTGCAACTCATTTCCGAAATTCGAAGAATAACGAGACTTTTCATTTTTGAAGCTGCGGTGAAAGTTTCCCAAGATTGTAACTTAGGCCCATTTTCGTTCCAAACAAACCGAGCTTATTACTTTCACAACAAACACATTTGTCGATCCCAGACTATTGTTTAAATACCTGCAAAAAGGTTCCAATAAGGTCCCCAAAGTGTTTGTTTTCAATTTCTCCATTCATCTTGTGCAGAATTAGCTCCAGAGCAACGGCCATTTTCCGTCCCTTGGCGTTGCCTAGCCAACGGTGAAATCCATAATGGCTTCCACATTTGCCCATTTTTTGGGCAAATGTGATCGAAGTGTACCAGGGTGTTCATTCGGCTTCGTGATCAGCGTATGACGTAAGAACACCCTGGGAACGAGGTTGCGAGTCTTACTATGTTTCCAAATGGGAATTGACTCCAAGGATGTTTCTTAAATTGATATGCCTTTCTAAACATCAGTTCAGTCCACAGGACAATTTCTTTTACATTTATTTAGCTCAACTTAAATGTCTCCGACAATTGTAATCTTTCAAAACTTAAATACTGCTATTTTCCAGTACATCGTCCTAGCAATTTGCAAACAAAATGACGTCATCAACTGAAACTTAATATCAGTGGATAACTTGAAAACGAAAAGAGGTATCAAAGAAATTTAAACAGGAGTCCGTATCATTCGACAGGGCCATTAATTTGAATCAATAAAAATTTTCGCTTCAGATCACATAATGAGTCCCAATGTTTGAAAACGAACCAAAAAAGTTTTACGCTCATGCGCAACAACGTATTTCAACGTACTGAAGTGATAGTGGAATGGAGTGAAAAGGAACGAGTGTGGATTGAGTCTACTTTTGATCAAGTAAACCTACAACTTTGTTCTCTTCATCTCCCATTGTGCCAGCCTGATTTTCCCGTGATAGCTTACTGCCCCCTTGAGTATATCTCAAAACGTTGTTTATTTCGAAAGACTGGAAATCCCAACGCAGATAGAAAATGATTTTAAGATTGTTCTACTCATATTTCGCAATCTCCTGAGGTAGAAAAGCACAAGATCTCTGGAACTGAAAGGTTTGACTTATGCTGCGTGCAAACCCGAGAGGCATTTCACTCTTTCGCAAAAGTGTACGAGATTCTGATTTTTTCAGAACAAAATGATTTTCACAGATTTTTGGTGGATTCTCTTGTAATAAGAATTTTTGCCAGAGGTGTACGAGGTGTACGTGATTTCGCAGGAGTGAAAAGTCCCTCGTGCAAACCTCATTATGACCTCTGCACTTTTCTTGTTGGCATTTCATTTGATGGTAGTATCCCGACCAACGCAACGTGCTGTGTGCCATTGCCACCACTGCAAACAAGCCACCAAATCCAAGGATCTCCGTCAGCCTACTTGACTACAGAGAGCATGCTTGTAAAGCGTAAGTATGTATGAAATTATGAGCTTTCAAATTTGTTTTATTAATCTATGTTTTGTTGTTGGTGGCTAGCCTTATTCCCTACTCTACAAGTTGCATTGCCTGCAACTTGTCCCTCTTACAGAAAGCATGCCGCATGTAGAATGCCCAGGGAGAGCTCCCTACTAGTAGATGACGGGAAGGGTGGGTTAGACACTTTCAGGGTTTGCGAAATATGGCAAAATTGTCATCTATACCTTTGGGTACGCTATTTGGTGCAAAATCGGTATAAAATTTGACAAAATCGCCAAGAGTTTTTCGCCAAGATATTGCAGCACAGTTGTGAAAAAGGTATAAAACTTCTAATGTCTATGGGGTGTTTATACACTATGAAGCAATGAGTACTTCTGCATTTTTCAAAAATACCTATGTCTGATCTCCCCCCTCCCTCCGTCACATACCAATGGGAAGTTGCCCCTGAGGTAAAATGATCATGAAATCAAGCGAAACAGTGACGGCCGTGGTCAGATAAAGGCCCAAAACTTTCCGACTGGGGGTGTAAAAGGTATATCCAGACATTGTTTTGCAGTTTTTCTCATCTTAATTGACACAAAAATTATTGGATTCATTCAAAGGTCACCCTAAGTGCCAGACTCTCAACCTTATTTACTTTTTACTTTTTGCAAAAACGAAATGATTTCAACAGCCAATCATAGTTATATTGGATAACACTAAAATGAATCAAGATATAAAAACGTTTGAAACTAAAGTTTTTATCATTCAACATGCTGTTCATTTGGTTCAATAAAGATTTTCCCTCCGATCACCTATAATAATAGAAAGCTCTATGGCCTATACACTGATTTTCAAACAAAGTAGCTAATCAGAAGAATGATCGCCTTTTGCGATTAATGATTTTTGCAATCGCTGTTCAAGTCAAGGTCGCGCCAAAACATCAAGTGTGCTATGTTGAAATACAGAGCGTTATCGTATTTCCGGATGGGAATCCTGCAGTTCGACTGTGCTTTAGACTTTAAAAAACCTTTTTTGACTGACTTCAGGCCTTAGAAGCTGCACTGTTCGCTCTCAGCGCGCTCTTTGTCTGCAGCAAATAGGAACCCTTCGGTGCTTTTGTGAAAAAAATCAAATTTTACGTTGAATAGAAATTTTCCATCTCACAAGTAATAAAGAACGTCAAAAGGGCATAGCAAATCAGTTAGCACTATCTTTTCAGAGATCGGAAATAGATTCTCTTTTATTGTGTGACGAACAGACTACACACCTAAGTATATCAATAGTTGTTTAGCATAGCAACATAACAGCGAAACTTGATGAAATTCCTTTGCTAAAATATTTTCCATCACCTGTCTCGAAAACTTCATATGTTAATGATGTTGCCAAGACTGTGTCATGGCTATTGTCCTACTCTATCTTGCTACAAAGTCACCACTCATGGTAAAAGCATGGACGCTTTTGTAACGGCTTATGTCTACAGATTTCCCTCTAGGAAATCTTTCGAGCTGAGAACAAGTTGAAATCATATTTAAATTACTCTTACAAATATTAAGCCTCTATCGTGTACGTTTGTTTTTCAAAAACGGACTTAAACTCGTGAATACAGAAAACAGATGTCATCCTGCACTTGCATAAGCTCTCCCCTGCCCAGGAGTTGTTCAAGGGATTATTAGCTCAAGCTTTCACGAGGCTTAGAAGGGTCACGAAAATGCTCTTTGCGTCGGGAATAGTCTGTAAAGAGAAACAATCCATGAATGTCTGGCTTTTCCCGTGGGGACAAGTGAGCAATTGAATGCCAAGCGTTTTGTCTGGCACAATGTATTTATTCCTACCGAAAATGCCCAACATGGGGATCTATCTGTAGAGGGAGAAAAGCCGTCGTATTCAGGGTAGCGCACACTTCATAGCCACAAGAGCTAGTATTTTTGGTTAGGGTAAGGTGGGAGTAGTGTGGGTCTGTGGGGTAAAGTGGATCTATTGAGGTTTTAGAAAATCCTGCCGCCGTTATTTTGGTCTTCTAGACCATTAAATGAACATGACGTGAGAGTCTGGTCTTTTCGAAATCAAATGACGTTTATTTGAAGGTCATTGAGGCGATGGTTTTTGATATTGATTTTTAACCAGGTGGGGTAAAGTGGGCCTACTGATAATTCAGCCATAAGTTGGATTCGATGAAGGTTTGAATTGCGTAAAATTTTGCACTTATATTTATCCTGCCATGTTTTTTTGTGTGTCAAAAATGTGAAAAAGAATTTTCTTTCTCCGTGGTTGCTGTTCAGAAACCAGTAAATGGGAGTAAAAAAACTACAAAATTTTTATTTGATCGTTACTGTCAAATTCGATCACTACCTTCGTAGTCGGAACGATGGAGGATCACCGCACGAGGATGATAGTTTCATTTTCGTCGCAGAAGTGGGACTGCATGCGGCAAAAGGCAAAAAGAATGGGATTTTATCGAATTGAAACCAGTTGAGAAATACAAGTCCATTACTCTTTTTGTACATTTACCCTCTCATATTCTCATACCATACAAGTTTTGTAAAATAGACCCACTCTTCCCGCTCGTCGGGAAAAGTGGGCCATGTCTCAGTTATTGAATTAGGAATTTTTTTAAACATATCTAACTGCCTTCATCAAAGATGAGAGTTTTTGACATGAAGCAAGAAGCATTGAATGTCATTTAAGCGAAAATTGTGAAAATGCTTGCATATTATTGTGAACTGTTCTCGGTTCACGGCTGGATGAACACAGACAAATGATACAGCTTCTTCAAACTTGTATCTCGAGTTTTCAACAATTATTACGAATCCCGCTCCTGTCACCAGTTAGGGAGCTGTCATATTTAATCCTGGGTACCGGGGCGGAGGATTTTTGGCAGGGGTATGAAACTTGTTTCCCTTATTTCGTGTGGGTACGAACATTTTAAGAGCAATTTTTATGGGGTACAAAACTATTTTGCTTGAAGAATTTTGGATGAAATCATCGATCAAAGATTGAAAGAAAAGTTCAAAGTCATCTGGAAATGATGAATCACTTGACCAGTATGAAAATAGGCTAGGACAGCTTAGCATCTGTCCAAACATATATCTATGTTTTATGCAACAAGACTCCTTGTTGGGGGTACTACACCATTTTGCTGAAAGATGATGAGGTACGAAAAACTTTTTCTACGTTCAAAATGGGGCATGAAATTTTCTCTGATGGTGCGACATTATCCTCTGCCCTGGTACCCAGGATAAAAAGTGACCGCTCCCTTATGAACTGTTCCCAGTTCACGGCAGGGTGAACACAGACACATGATACAGCTTCTTGAAACTTTTATCAACGATTATTGCGACGGCCTTTTACATGCGCCAGATACTTAATTTTACAACGCAGTGAGATTGTACTCGCTTAAAACCTCAACTATATATCCGCTTTAAATGAGCAGAAATTAGTTTATAAGGAAGGGGGAATTCCAATTGTTATACAAGTGGAGCTATGAGGAACCCCAGTACTTATATAAGCTGTGCGGAAATGCTTCTAGAATACTCATTGAGTTATGTAATTAACGGAGTATACCTCGAAATAGGTAGCTATTTGGGTAATTTTTAGCCACAATACAAATCCGTATTATAAAGACAGCTACGCTAAGGTGTTTTCCAGGGCCGAGGAGAGGGGGTTAGGGGGGGGTCAGAAACTTGGGGCCCATAGCCATAAGGGGCCCATGAATGATGACTGAGTTTTTTCGAAATAAGGCTCAAATGAGGGTCTCTAGACCACGGCCAGTGCTAATAGGGGGCCCATCCATCAATAATTTCTTCATCATAATGCTTCAATCATAATGCTTCAAAAATCAAGAAGAGACTGAAAGCAATAGTTACAACGTTTTCTTATAAGCGGTAAAAGTTAAATACATCTTGTAAACCATTGAATTTACCAGATGAGCTAGGAAAAATTCCCGAACATTCATAAGACGAAGAATGTTAAACGAATTGGAACGATTCAGATTCTTGTTAAAAGATGAAAGACAAACAAATTTCATTGAATTTTCCAACATTCTTATAACGCATTGAAAATAAAGGAAAATTTGATTTCACTGACTTTTTGGTTGCACAGTGCTAGGTAGGAGCCTAAAACATGACTAGCTTGTTATATGATTTTATGATTGCATCTAGAAGCGGAAATAGTGACCAGAGCAATTCTAGCAACCTTACTTCTAAAAATTTTTCCGGGGGAGCATGCCCTCGGAACCCCCTAGGTGGGTGCGCCTCTGGCGCACGGGTACTCAGAACTCATTTGACAAAGGGCCCAAGCTGCATTCTGACCCGGGGCCCATAAATTCTCTCCGCGGCCCTGGTGTTACAACCACTATACTTTGAGTAATGTTAAACCATTGCGTAATGAAAAAGGGTCCCATTTAGAATACGGTCTCTTTCATGACGATGCCCATGCATGTACCTTTCTGCAATATAGCACAGAACCGATACATTCCCCTAAAGGTATTCTGTATTCCAACAATACCGATTATTTGCCTGAGGCTAGCATCCTAAAGTATCATACATAGCCAGATATATCGTCTGCATTCTGGCCTAAATTGCGCAAACTTCCCTGCATAAACATTCCAAATTTTTTTAGCCGTATTACGCTATTATTGTTTTACCAGCTACTTATTTTCAGATTTTGCTCAATTTAGAATCACATTACCGCTAAACGACTCTACAATTACACCCTGTCTATGATTTCTTCTATGGCTTATTATCTCAAAAAGAGAAAGAGACCCCTTTGTGACCATTTCACCCCAAAAGAACTTATCGTTAGAAAATGAATCGTCAGGACGCCTTGATCAACACGTAGTTTAAATAAAGCCCTTAAAACACCCTGTTGCCCCCAACCAACATTTCCTGGGTTGATGTTGCCTCCGACATATGATCCACAAAATTACTCTTTTCATCTCCCAGTTCGTTTGCTGCCCTGGTTTTCAAACTCTGTAAAAATTGTGAGTATTGTAACCATGGTACTCCTCTGCAAACCGAACGACAACTGCAGATTCCTCTAAAAAACGCTTTCTAGGAAAGTCTTCCCATGATCCTTTGCGTCTCAAGAGATTTTGATCAATTTGATTGGACGATTCATCAGTGTCAAAAAATCTGCGATGCCATCTTCAACACAACTATCAACTGTTTCGATGCAATCAGAGATGCACTTCACTTTCATTTTGTTTCTTCTCCAAAGCTTATGTTCTAGGGCTTTGGAATTCAGGGTGGTGTTCGAGAACCTCCAAAAAAGATGGAACTGGGGTCTGGGACACATGCGACTCCTCTGAAAAACAGACCAATTGTTCCCAAGAACATGATGATTTTTCTGCGTTTTTAGTGATTTTAGCAAAAACAAAAGGATTCTTATAGATTTTTATGAAATTTTAGATAAAACAAAAGGGTTTTATAGATTTTTAAGGATTCTCAGCAAAAACAAAAAAAAAACTTTACAACTTTTTTTCTTTTAAGCAGAAGCAAAAGCAGTTTTGCAGAGTTCTTCAATTTTAGCGAAACACAAGGATTTTTGTCTAGAGCCTAGGTGGACAAGATTTATCCCTTAGATTTAGTTGGATCCTTGTCAAGGTGGGAATGCTTTTATCACTCCTCGATTATTCATTGGTGACGCTCTGCCGTTGATTCTTTTGAATAAACATCTTGTGAAGCGCCTCGTTTCTGCCCAAGACAAACAACAAGAGTTGTATTCTCAAATCAAGTTAGTGAGTTTGTTGCTTTATCAGATCCAGAGTCTAACTGATTTCCAAAAACTCACGCAAGGTGAATTTCCGGAAAATTTTCGTGCATATTGGAAGCATGTTACTTGGGTTTATCGATATGCCGTCTTCTGTGTTTGCAAATTAGCAAAGTTTTGTCAAATTATCTTTCAGGCGAAGGAAAGTTGTGGAAGGGAAGAAGAAGAAACGAACAGACAACTAGATGTTGTAAGGTAAACAGAAAGGCGACGCATCATTTGAATTTAGATGTTCCATGTGCACTTACTACTCTGGGTACCAGAGCCAAAAAAGTAGAAAATAATGAAAAGAGAACGTAAAGAACGGAAGACAGTTCCTTCTTCCTATTCACTTTTATTCTTCCCAATTTTCCTTTCCTAAGTGTTTCCGAGGCGAGACCCCGGTATCCAGCGTATGCTCTTGCAAGCTATGTGGTTTTGAAGCATGCTTCAATTATCAGAAACTGGGAACAAATGATTACAAAACTGAATATTATTTCATTGTATCACTAAAATTGATTGCCTAGCCTTGGTACAGCTGTCATGTCATGAGGAACTTAAAGAGACATGGCCCTTTGGGTCTTTTGTAATTTCTGACTGTCTGAAAATCAACTTTGGCCTAAGCGAAAACCATGGATATACACTGCATTGGTTTAACAGGTGGAAAAGTCTCTTTTTTTGTTTTCTTTTCTGTCAGCACGATCACTGCACTCTGGATCTCTGGATCCATGTTTTGTCCTTTGGCCAAATTTGATTTTCAGATGGTCTGAAATTGCAGCCTGCTGGTAGAGGACACTAGGTGAACAAGCTGTTTCATCTGAAATCACAAGAAATAGCAAGAAATCAAAAGAAATAGCACAAGATGTTTCATCTTCTCTAACTCAAAACAATGAAATCACGATCCTGTATCAAATCTATTTGATTTTAAAAGATTACGCAGTAAGAAAGCTTAAAGATAGATAACAACAAAATATAACTTTAGGCACAAGTATTTTTATGAGAAAATAACAATTTGGGCCAGTCCTGGAAATTCTTAAAATTATGAGATTTTAAGTACTCGGATACGAGTTTCCTAAAGGTTCCATGGCAACCTTCATGTTTATTACCTGTGTACTGCTGAAGATTTCAAAGCAATGTTTTCTAGGCCTTTCCAATGTCTAGACATTACTCAAGTACATTCCGAGTAATATGATACAGGAAACAAGTGAAATGAATTAAAAGGTGTTTAGGACTTCCTTTGTTTGAAATAAATAGTTTCTTATCCAGTACAGCACTGGAGTTTCTTAATTTTTGGCGACCTGAGAGTCGAGTTTCTTATAAGCAGTTTCTCATGAAAGAAGTACGTGTATTTCAAAATTTATTATTATCATTAATTTGATTCCTTGGTGCTATCTCCATTCTGCTAACACTCCAAAGTTGCTGTTGGAGACATTACTGCATAAAAACCCTATTAAAGCCCCTACAGAGGTGATAGTGATTCAATTATTAATGCCTGGTCACTGTTCAGCTTTGTTTGTGTTTTTAGTGCTAAACCCAACACATCAAAAGTTCCTACGGATGCTCAATGTTTCGACCAAGTGAATCAGAACTGTCCAAAATATCCATGGTATTCCCAATGGCAAGAAGACCTTTACGGGTGAGTAACGTCTCTTTTGATTTTGCTCCTTATTACTAAACTCGCACCCAAGCACCTCCTCGATGTTGTGTGCACATCGCCCCAAATGCAATTCTTTTTAGTATCAAGATCCGTAGATAATTGAGTGCCCCCCTCCCCTTTTGCACAAATACTGTACAAACACGCATAAAAGGAATTGCAGATCAGGAATGCCGCGAGCGGGGGCCTTAGGAGGCAGGAACCCCCAAAAATTCATTGAACGTTTGAAAATTGAACGTTTGAAACCTCTTGGCCAATTCTCGGTCAATTAAGCACCCTCTACATTAATCTCTACCATCACTCTAATAATTATCCTCTACCAATTCAGAACCTAAATCAACCTCGTCCTCAAGGCCTTTTATCATATTGGGATTCTCGTCTCCGTCCCAATATGACAAATGCTCTGGGGACGAGGTTGAACTAAAATGAATTTAATGGAGCCATTTCAGCCTGTTACAGCAAATCACAAGTTCTTTCATCTGGTTTTTACTGTACTGATGCGCCATATTGAACTCTTACCTTACGGGCCGAGAGAACCAAGTTATGCCACTCCACAGGCTACATGAAGAGCCATACGTTTCTAGGTACTTCTGAGTATCCCCCTTTTGACAAATCCTTTGTCTCCTTTATTTGAAACCTGTAACGTTGAAGCACCCTGCCCCAAAAAGAATTTGTGTATAGGTCGTATAGTGACCCAGAATTCAATGCGGCATTACTAATAACTCTACCGCCGTTTTTCAAGTTCGCGGTGGGAAACATATGTCAGTTTGCTATTGCGCGCAGCAGGAGTCGTAAATGGCGGTACCGCTTTGATGTTGATCACATTAAATAGGTTATTCTTCACGATTGTGAGCTATAATTGCATCCAGCTATCCACGAGAGAGGCTGAATTCCTGTACAGGAAAGCGTACAAGAACACAGTGCACTCCTTATCATCACTGAAGATTCGATAACCAACGGACATATCGCAGGGGCGTTTGAATCAAGAATTCCAAAGGTAAGTTTTACATTTCACGTCCCGGTCTAAATCAAAGAAATTTCCTCGTCAGGTGCTAAGAGCTTTAACATTGGCGAATTTAAAATGGTCTTAGCCATACTTAGAGATAATCGTATTCGCCAATAAAGATTGCATTCTACATTAGCGGAGGCTGCAGTTAGGTGTTAAAGCATTTGTAATGTGTCTTAAAGCGGAGTAATGACTTTGTGATCACGTTTACAAGACTTACGCGTACAAGCCGATTACACCGATTGTGAATACAACGCCATATGAGACCATTCCTCAGTTTATAACTTCGACCGGTGGTAGGATTCTATTACTGCTATGGGTGCCGTTTCATGTAATAACCTAAACACAATACGTCTATTTGATTGAGATCAACTACTCAAGTGCCTGGTCAGTTAAGAGAAAAACATTTGTTTGCTTCTGAGAGAGATGACGATACACTCGCACGACACAAAGGTAGGTAACTGATGGTTGTACTTTCGAATTGCTTGTTTTTAGGGTTTTCTAAGCTTTGTTTCCGTGTCAATGTGTAATGAAATGTGCTTGGTCAACTGGAAGGGATGGAAAAGATAACTGATAATAAAGTCATGCAGGGTACACATCCTAAACACCGTTGTTTACCCAACTCTGAATGGTTCTAAACCTAAAATGTCCTGGAGATTTTGACAGGAAAAATGCAAAATCAAATAAATTGGCTGCTGTTTTCATAGCATTCGTGGTGATACGATTTGCTTGTCGCAAACACGATACCTTTCAAGTATAATTACATTTTCAATTGCGTACGAACCGCTGATTGATAGACTTGAAGAAGCGTAGTGTTTTGACTGTGCTGTCTTCCTTTTTCACATGATTCATTTTGCGAAACCAAAATGCTAGTATTGAGTTTCCTATTCATTGTAGTCTAACTCGAATTGACCCGCGTGAGTTGCACAAAAATTCGTGATTAACTCATCGTCTAACGAAGAGTTTAGATTTTGTTTGAAATAAAAAAAGTTGCCAGTGATTAGAGAACATTTATTGGAAAAGCAAAAGGATTCTTGAAGATTGAATTTAGTTCCGTTTGTAAAATAACTTCCCCCAAGACGTGACACCTATCTTTTTGCTCTGATGAAAAAGTGAATGCCCTCTTCGGCTCTGTATTGGAGATTCCAATCGTATCTCGTCTTTAAATTTTTTTAGTCGAGCACAGCTAACCATAAGAGCTAAAAGGCCATAATTGCAATTTGTACCCATGCCAAAAAATTGACGCTGCATGTCCTTGCAGGCTTTGTAAAATGCGTAGCATGACCTGAAAGCTACCGGCTCCAAGATACGAGAGGATGATAATCGTCTCGCTATCAAAGAGTTGATAAAAATATTGCTGTTATCTCCTGCCTTTTGTATGCCTTGCATTGAATTCGCATCGTGATAAACAAACTCAAGTCACCATACTTCAAAGATAAGAGGCGAAACATTGATTTTCATTCATTGTCATCAGTTCAACGGGTTTTCACAAAATTTGGATGCGTAAAAACGAAATAAAAGGGTATCAGAAGCCTTTTACCGTCCTTGTCTGCCTCTCGTTGTGCTAGAGAAAGGTTTGAATTTTTGCCATGAAGCCGCACGAGATCTGGATGACAATGAGGCCCATCAAAATGGTACGTATTCTAATTCTATCAACTTTAGAATCCTACTTTTCTCTTCCCAGTATTAAATTCACTTGTGGGAACGTTCAAGGCCATTCTTTGTTGGATTGCAGCATAACAGACACCGAAAAAGTCACATAGAAAATGTTTCTTGCGACTCCCATGCTTGCTCTCGTCGAAAACTCCACTGAAGCATTCTTGGTCAAAACTTTAGTCAGTTATTCTTAAACCTTAGGATACACAGTTAATGACCCCCTGCCCCTAAGATTATACCGTGCACACACATATAGTGTTCTGTTAGATGTAGGACAGTTCGAGCACACCCCTCCCGCCTTTTTGAAGATAAGAGGATGTTGAATGAGAGGCAAGTTAAATCATTCTTAGCTGCCTTACCAGGAGGTTGCATCGCATTTTAACGCTTTGCTTATTAGCAGCATGGTATGTCAAGAATTTTTTCACATTATCTTAGAGTTTATTTCTTAACTTTTAATCTTCTTCAGTTAATATCATTTTAAGCCTTGGAAATTAGTTAAGTTTAGGAAGCATTTGTAAAAGACACATGATCAAATTCAAGTGTGCCATTGTTCTTATATTTTGCCAGTCGATTTTGATCTTTGCTTTACTTTATTTTATTTTATCTTATTTTATTTTATTCAACACTCTTTTTTAACTTCGCAGTATTATGAGCATGATATTCAATTTTTCCAATATTAACAGTTAAGTTTTCTGTATTAGTGATTACATGAGTGAGAATCGGTACAGCCTTTTTTTGTATTGTTGCGTTCCATTTGTTTGGTTTACACATATGTTCCCTTTTGCTCTATTTTGTTACTTACCCAATGACTTTTGTAATCACATTTTATTTCGCTTCTGATATTTTTAGTTTTCCTAATTTTTCTGAGAACAAGTATGATAGAGATAAATTGTTAGCATGATTTTTGCCAATCATCTTTCGCTGTGCTAAACCCAGACTACAGGCCTTCGCTAAGTTAATGTCAAACGATATATCAACGATTTATCAAAGTTACCTATTGAATGTTCAAACTCGTAGTCTATCCTGTTGCACCGAGAGACATTTTTTAAGCACAGAATGCCACCGTACCGATATAAGAGTCACAAGCACAAACTCCAGACAGGCGTCTCCTAAGGTTCTCAAGGGATTTCGGTTGTTCATTTTCTATATTTTGTTTCGTTCTCTCTCCCAAGGAGCTGGAGCAAACAAGCAAAGACCAAACCATCATGACAAAAATGACAGAAAATTCATCGACGACGGGTAAGAACAATTTAAATATCTTCTTACTTGTGTTATTCCACGGCAATCGTGAGTGACCCATGCATTTTCTAACCGTAAACTCCTAATTTACTGGAGTTCCTCTCAGTCTAAGTGTTCTTTTGCCAATAGCCCTTTAATTGCATAAAAATGCAATTTTACTGCACCGTACTCCGATCCGACCCATTCTGTCATTATACACCCATCATCTCAGATCTCAGGTCCACTACTGGTCTGTATACAACGAAAACACTGAGTTTCCATATTTACCTGAATTTTCTAATTCTGTGTGTGTCAACTGTGGAAAGAAACAGTTATGAGGAAAATTCTCTCGCTGTTTCGAAAACAGCAATGTCAGCCACTCCGTGCTGATCGACCTTGATAGGGAGACAATTTTCTAACTTTAAAAACAACATGTGGTCGGCTGTTTACTATATCTAATTGTCATGGACCAAGTGGGCTCCTTGAAAAAGCCAAATTCTTTATTTTCAAAGCCTCTTCTGTCTCCACAGTCAGTACACTAATTGGACTCTAGCTTAGGCAACAAGAATTCTGTGCATGAAAGGAAAGATAAATAGACATTGCTCAGAAATGCAAAAACACTCAGGCTGCAAGAAGTGCCACACAATGGACTTCACAAATGCTCAACAGTCGCCATAAACGAAAGCAGTTAGGACAAATGTGAACAATGTTGAATTCAGCAGGTTCAACAAGGAAGGAACAGGCACATTTTTTAAACAGGGCATATCTAGAACTTCATTGAGAGCATACAGAGACCAACGTTCATTAGAAATCCAATGAAAGCCACTGCGAAAGAGTGAAATGTTCCCCTAACTTATTTGCACACAAAAAGATGATCAAATTTGAAGGTAAATTGATAAAGAGATTTGATAGCAAGGCAGCAGATGATAAACTGACCTTTGCTCATTGACTTTTTGACAAGCATGCCGAGCTAAGCATCTTTGTGTGCTGAGAATATGCTGCTGAAAAGTCCACTCTCGTAATGACCGTAATGGGAGTGGCGGTCACAAGTTTAAGTTAGGCCCTTTTGGTTACGAATTCAACGGTTAATGCAACATAGCCATATTTTCAACGTTAACGATACTTGTGTGTATGCTTACTCTAAAGGGGACTTTGGTATGGTCAAACATTGTATTTCGGTGGCCCCGAATTCAACAGTTGCCATTAGGCGCAAGCAAATGCGGCATTTCACCTTTACCTTAAGCCTAAATGTCTCGGTAAATTGCCTGACGTTCACTGATCTCACTGCACTAGTTATATAAGGCAAACTTTGCAACGAAAATCGACGCTTGACCTTTTTATAGGCCTTTTTGCGTCATATGTTAGCCTGCATCTCAGACCGTGTAGGCAGTCAAATTTGAAAGTCGGAAATTCAGAAATTACAGTTGAAATGTCGATTGCTTGAATCTGAGCAATGAAATTCACCGTTTTGGTACACAAACTAACAGCTCTGTTCCAAACTGAAATTTGAATGAAAAGAGAAGGGATTTAGTAAGGGTTAACAGGGATAATTGAGGTCTTATCGACAGCAATAAATCGATAATTCTTTCGCTTTTGAATTACAATAACCACGATAGTACGTACAATCTAACATGAAACATTTCCCTGCCATTGTTTAAGTATATGAATAACTTCGCATAATTCTTGATTCTTGAACTTGATCAATTGTTTCTAAATGAGAACTGTATTGACTATTGTATACCCGATCTACGTCACATGTTATAAGTCGGTGTCTTAAATTTTAAGGGAATTTATGCTTTAGCTTCGTTGCTCTATAGGAAGAAATTACTCATTAATTGTTTGCTTACATTGCGAATTTCTATCATTCATTTTGTGTTTTCAAAACCACGTTTACTCAAGGCCTTCAGGCTTTGACAATCAGAGTAACATCCGAATGTGGTACAATGTGATGTTGTGAAATTCCGCACGGAAACAGGCGCCACGATATGTCATACCTACCTCACAGAAATCAGTAACGTGGCTAGTTTTATTGCCCGTGGTCGTTTACGGTTCAGCAAAATTTCTTAGCTGGTGCACGGGGGGAGGGGGGGGGGGGGTTCTCGGGTAAACTTCGGGTAGGGGTGTGCCGCCCACAGTTTCAAGATGGAGCCGTTGGCTAGACCAAATTTTGTGAAAATGATGCGCTTGACTAGACTAAATTCTACACCAAAGATGCCATAAGTTGGCCTTTTTAGACAAAACTTGCCATATTTTCGCATTCTCTGGAACAAAATAAAAAAATCGGGTTTCCTTGCAGGAGTTACCGCTCAGACTGCCGGGAAATCCTCTCTTTCAGCATGGTTTTGTCTGTTTACTAGCGCTATTGACTCCAAAAGAAGGTTTTTTCTGAATGCACGTGAAAATTTCCTTTGTTGCAATTTACAGATATTAATACTATCTCTAAATATTTCATTTCATTCATTCATTGTGCATCAGTAGTCCATTCCTTTTCTTCAGTGAATTACTTATTGCTTCGTTCCTACATTCATTCCTTCATTGATTCATTTATTTATTCATTCATTTATTTATTTATTTATAGACCCATTCATTCATTCACTTGTTATGATAACAACACTGGGCCTGAGTTAACAGAATTCGAGAATCACAATGGCTCTACCTCCTATATTAGAGGCCCGGGGGGGGTACTTCACTTTGGGTAAGACGGGGATGTGCGCCAGTTTTGGGTAGTTTTTGGCCTGAAAATTCTGGGATTGGGGTATCCTTTTACTGGAAAATTTCTGTGATTGGGGTATACTTTCACTCGGAATTTTCTGGGATTGGGGGTTACTCAAAATTCTGTAATGGGTGTTGAATGAAAGTACAACTGGATAAATTTTCGAGCAACACGTGGTCAGTTTCAGGTGAACTGATTTCAAGTATTTTTGTGTTGAAAAACGTCCTCAGATCAGAAACTCGTTCCAATGGCCACTTGGAACCAAAATAACCGTTCCGAGCCCTCTATCCCTTATCCTTTTGACGTCGAATTGCTTTTGTTACTTCTTCGATTGGGTATCAATATCTGACAAATTTTCTGGGATTGGGTATCAATATCGGACCAAATTTCTGGGATTGGGTCGTAACAGAAATCCTTGCGGCGCACACCCCCGTATGAATTTATAGTGAAGTACCCCCCCCCGGGATTAGAGGCTTCACCACGCCCAACATAGGTCAAGAATCCGCGCCGTTTACATTGCTTTCACGAACAGAAATAGACATGTCTCCATTGTATTCCCTCCCTGTCTCTTGGGAATTGTTTGTGCCAATCTGATTAGGTATTTCACAAAGTGTATATAGACACTACATTCAAAGTAACAGCTCATAGCCTTCACATCTGTGAAATCCCACAATTGCCTGACGTTAATCTAGTCCACCAAGTTGAAGGCCTTTGTGAATATCTTTAAGTAAACAGAAGGCTGAGTGCCTCTTAAAAGATCTGTTTTCGTGGCAAAGGTCAACAAGGATGACTTGAATTTATTTAATGCTATGTCAAGTACTTTTGGATTGTATAGTCAAAACACTTTCCTTGGCTCCTTCATTTTGGTGCCAGCCAAAACAGACGCGTCTGCTGTCATCAATATTGAAATTACTTCCAAAATAACTATCATGAGACTGTTTCTGATGTATCGAAATGATTGCCGCCACTTGGCCTTATTCCCTTATTCATAGCCAACAAAAGTATCATCTTTTATCCAAGGTTCAGGTGAATCAACGCGTCAAAGAATGAAGCAATTCTTCATGATGTGTGAAACTTTGTAGTTCTGAACAGAACAGCAAGGTCAAATTTTGAACAGGG
Source organism: Aurelia sp. 3 sensu Dawson et al. (2005) (assembly GCA_964020215.1). Taxonomy (NCBI): domain Eukaryota; kingdom Metazoa; phylum Cnidaria; class Scyphozoa; order Semaeostomeae; family Ulmaridae; genus Aurelia; species Aurelia sp. 3 sensu Dawson et al. (2005). The sequence goes on along the minus strand of OZ026573.1, from coordinate 16,164,808 downwards.
AAGGTGCAGGTTTCTGAAAAACAAAGCTATTTGCCTTTCTGAACAATAGGTCTCACACCTCTGAATGCAATCAATCAAACAAAAATAAACTGAGAAAGCAAAACATTATGGTCGGCTGAGCTTAAGGGTGTGAATATATTGGCGAGGCTGTCAGTTCTCTTTGTCTCAAAAGGAACTATATCCTTTGTTTTGCAAAATTCTCCCTGTCTGATCTGACCTTGAAGGAATAAACTGTCATACTCTCCCTTAGAGATTACCTCGAAAATTTTCTTTTGTTGGTTTTAATGAAGATTTTGCTTTATTCATTCCTTACGCATATCCATCATACCAATATTTTCAACAATAGCAAGCATCTATTTGAAAAGAATAGAATTAAGCGAGCAACTGTTTTGGAGAAGAGTTAAGAAATATGTTTTGCTTGTCCCGAGCTAAGAGCTGTTTCCAAATAGATGTCAACAGACGAAATGTTGGTTGGTAAGCAAATACGTGTTGCCAAAAAGGTGTTTTTTCGTTTGGTAAATGATGATTTAAGCTGCAGTTTCAGAAATAGGCAAAAATCATATTCATTAGACATACATTCATTCTGCCAAATTCAGAAGATTGCCAGACAGTTTGAGCCCCGTTGCTTCGTTTTCAAATTCGCTCTTTTTTTAATGTTCCTTGCATCGTGCTGCAAAATGTCAGCCTGATTTTCAACTCATATCTTGTACCAACTGCCCTTTTTCAAAGTTTGACCTTTGTACTTCAGTTGTTGAAAGCAGTAGCAATAAAACAACAGTTGACAGAATAGAAAAGAAGACATTTTAGTCATCTTCCTTCACAAGTTCGTACTTTCCTCTTATGTCAAATCGCCGCTTCTTGTGGTAACATTTGATGTAATCTTTCCTTTCCTAGTTAATCTCATAAAATACTCTTTAGGGCCTTCCTTCCTTCCCTGATCTGTATCTCATCGTTTCTGCTAAGTTTTGACCTAGAAACCTCCTTGAAGCTATGTACTTGTAGCTGGAAATTTGAGGTTTCTGCTCTGCTGCCTATAAATAGAGCATTCATTGTCTGGCATAGCAAGGAATAGGAAAACAATCAAATGATGTAGAAGCTAGGAGCTAGCAAATTTTTATATCAAAGTTGAATAGAGATATTAACCTCTATCAAATTTAGTAGCGTCAAAGGCATCATTTTGGAATGTATTATTAACTTGTTCCTTTGTCCATAAGCTTAATGTCCATAGGTTTTTATTTGCAATGGACGCTTCTTAGTTCTATTTTTGACAATATGAAGTTGCTACATCACTTTAAAATGACAAAAGGGTCATTTCTTTCTCAATTAATTTTGTATCAAGTTATAGTCCTCAAGAGTTTCTTTAGTTGTCATAAGAAAGTCAATAAATTGCTTACAATTTGAGGAGCTGAAAGTACAGGTAGATGAAGATATGAAGTGGAATACAGAAGTTTGTTTAAGGCGCAGGCAGTAAGTCAAACAACAAAACGTGCTTATCAACACAGGGCCTAGGGCAGCCAGCAAAGGGCTTGCTTCTCCAATCCCGATCATTTTGAAAGAATGTAAACAAGATCTGACCTAGAAGTTTTGAATCTCAAAATTTAGATACGTTCCAGAGAGCAATGAGTACTTAGTGATGTAATTGAGAGAATGGTCATAACTTATGCTCAAGAGTGAGTTTCTTGAAAAAATTTTACATCACCTCCCGTTTCGTAACTTGTTTTGTAGTAAAGCTGCAACTTTCTTTGTTGCGGTCGGTTTCGGTAGATGTCGAAACAACCTTTTCGACGATATAGATGCGATGCTAAGATCTTAAACAGTCAACAATAATTTCCCTTTTGTTATTGAAACTCCATGCTAATTGTTACTGCTGAGCGTAAAGCCAAATTTAAAAGCTTCTCCCTGAAATTTTTCTAGCTTTTTCTCAGAAACTTGATAACTTTTATCCCGGCTTGTAAAATTTCGAAACAACCCTCTCGATGATATAAGTTGTTGCGATTTTAAAACAGTCAACAATAATTTCCCTGTGTTATTTAAAATCCATGCTAATTCTTACTGATGTGCTTTAAGCCAAATTTAAACGCCTCCTGTAATTTCTCGAGGGCGGATTTAGCAAGACAACGATGTCTTACCGGCTCGCACTGGGCTGCTATTAAACATACTATTATTTATGTTAAGTCGTCTTTTGACGCTCAACTTCGATGCTGTTCGTTTATTTCGGGAAAAATTAAGTAGAGAACAGTGAGCATGGTCTGATCTCATTATAGTCAACAACAGCATGTAAACATTTATGTTTGTACTAGGCTCTAGCTACTAAGCAGGGAAATCAAACATCTTTGACGCTGATTTCCACCTACTTTTACATCCAAAGATTTAAATAGCCTTTTTCCTTTTCGATTAGTCCTTTTCTTTTTTGTCATCAAATCATTATGGGAGCGATCATATTACGATTTACAGCCTTGGCTGAAATTTCAGCACGGCCAACTGGGCTGAAAACTCCCCTTAAAACTCGCCTTAAAACTCGCCTTCCTCCCCAGTCATCTCCGTGTAAAACTGAGTTTGTTTCAATTCAGCTGAAAACTAAAAATATTCTGAATCAGTTTAGAATATTCTCAAATTAATTCGGGTATGGCAATGAAAATTATTTTAAGGAGCTGTGACGCTCTTTCCAAAACATTGATGTTGATAGTTAATGAAAACAATGAGCTCCTTCGTAGCAACAATCACTGTCAAACAAGATGCATGAAAGCAAAGCAGTGTCCTGTTTCCCATGCTTTCTGATAAGTGTTACAGGAACACATTTCTATGGGTTAATTGCCGTAGTCGGGCTGCCAATACCATTCTTTTTTCATGCTGACTCTTGAAATGTTACATAAAACTGCCAAATTGTCTTTAAAGAAACCATACTGTCTGCTAAAAAGTTTCAAATTTCCATCAGTCAACCGTGCAACGTCATCTATTTGACCCAGGAGAACGAAAGCGGCTCCTTTGGGTATGATATTTGATTATTGTTTCAAAGGTCATATATTTTTTCTGATTCTATAAATGTAGAAGTTGTTTCGATAGTGGAAGTCTATTCTCGTTTAATCATATCAAACACTCAATTTTGTGTTGGTGATTAATGCAGCTTGTTTGACACCCTATTTAAGGATGGTAACAGGTAAAATGTACCACGGTACCATAGGGGCAGTACCAGGTAACTAAACGTCCGGTACCCAGTACCATTGGGGTCAGTACCAGGAAACATAGAAGCAAGAAAGATTGCACCATTTTAAAACAAAAATCCTAGGAAAAATCGGAATGAAAAGCATTCAGAATTTCCTTGTTCTAAGTCCTGAAAAATGTCTTTGGTACCACGTTAATTCTTACCAGTACCCAGTAGCATAGGTATCAGTACCAGGTACCGTGGGGGCCAGTACCTGCTACAATCAGTGCCCCCTAAAATGTTATGACCCAGAACCCGTTTTTGAAGGCATGCCGTGAGCTGTCATCCCATAAATTTGGTAAGGTTCCTTTGCCCAAACATCCCACAAAAACAGGCTGCACTTTTCACCATTTCACGAAGCGTTTGATGGGTTTTACCCACACGCAGGGACAAGAATTGGGCAAGAATCTCAATGGCATGAATGGGACCCGATATATAGTTTAGTACCCAAGCTCCCTCATTCGGATATCGCTCTTCTGAATGTCTTTTGCTTTCTCCAGCATTTTACATTATTTTTTCTAAATAAAGATAAAGAAATGAAAACGGAAGAGCAATCGTTGGAATTAACAAGTCCAAAGAAGGCTAAGAGGTCCTTTTCTTTTGAGAACGGGGAACAGAAGTGCGTAATGGTATCTTCATAGAGAGAAGAAATTCCATTTTGACCCAGTTTGTGCGCATATTTCTTTTTTTTTTCTAACCTTGTTTACTTACCGTATGTGGGAAATTTTTGCATCAAACCCTGGTAAACGATAGTATGACGTTTGGTCACCTCTCACAGATAAGAACATATGAACATATCTCGCAAAAAGTGAGTACTTGTAAGTGATATCATCTTGACTCCAATTCACTGAATCCATTGGAGGAATTTTACATTGTAAACTGACCTGAGCGTCTGTGGGCTACCATGATCTATAAACACTAGAATTCGATTGTTTCTAGGAAAATAAGGCATGATTCATCTCTGCATATGAATAACATGGGCGTTTTTCGTACTTTCAGAATTCAGCCCAGTTAGGCACTAGCTCATAATAACAGCACTTCAACAGTTACCCAAAAAGGGAACAATTATATGACATTTGAGAACTAAATGCATCACAGTTTTCAAGAATGTTTGTTTCAACCCTCTGTTTCTGAAGTACTAATGGAGTTCATGGAACGTTGGTCTCGTTACAGCCCGTACTGCAGGGACGTAGGGACAGTGGCGGATTTAGGGGGGGCAGATGGGGGCAACTGCCCCCCCTTCACGATGAAAATTCAGCTTTGGCGCCCCCTTTTTGGCAAGAAAAGCGCCCCTTATCCTGACCCAAATGCGGTCTTTCTTCAGTGATTCGTTCTGAATGCGGCGAAACATATAAACTAAGGCGTTATTCAGTAGAAAAACCAGAGAATTTTCTCGAATAAAGCCCCAAAAATTTTCGCGCGCCTTCGGCGCGCTAATCTTTCCCTGTGTTTTTGGCGCCCCCTCTCCAAGTTGCCCCCCCTTCAACTTCGGTCTGGATCCGCCCCTGCGTAGGGAGCATCTCAATCTTGGGAGGCACGACCCTTCAAGAAGGGGGCACTTTCTAGAAATAAGAAGGGCAGTTCTTTGTTTGTAGCAAATTCTTGGGGGGTGCACGTGCCCCCAGTGCCCTCTGTTTCCTTACTAGCTACTATGGATTTTCTTGAGCAAGTATTTTCATATTATTCTAAGGGATATCACAATTTTGAAACTGCCTCTTTTCTAGGGCCTAAAATAGGGAAAGAGATTGTTGATGCCAAAATCATTTCTCTCTGCCTCTTGCTCGATAAACTACTGGACTGTGCGATAATTGAGCGCAGTCACTTAAAAGGCTTATTTGTGCCATGTATGTCCGATAAGAAAATTTATCCTTTGATGTATCACGAAACTTTCTTTAAGAATTCACAGCAGGCTTGCTCCAAGTCTTTTCGTTGCTCGTCATCAGAGTACGAAGGATGTTGTGAGAGGAGGATGCTGTGGAGGAGGATACTGCGATAGAGAAATGAGATGAATGAAGAAAGATGTTTTTTCCTCCCCTCTTCTCTCCCTTGCAGCGTCCGCCCGCAGTGACCACAATGTTCTATATGCGCTGGTTTGCCACCAGATACAACTCTAGCAGTTCTACATTAGGCGTGCATGGAGTGCCTTTTTTCTTGAGTTTGTTGTAGAGTGCTGGTGCTTTAATGGCCAGTGTATACAAGCTACAAGCTGGTACCTTTGCCCAACGTTACGCAATACCTTAAATCATAGCACTTTTTCCGATTAGAAAAGAAGTTTTTGCTCCCTTCACAGCTGTGCTAATTACTTCCAGCATACATGAAATCAAACACTTATCTTTTCTGATTCTTATCTTTGCTCTTTGCTTCAAATTTTGCTTGAAAAGGAATATTATTTGTTGGTGGCTGACAATAGCCCTGGCAGAATTCAATTTATAAGCAAGGTAAGATATTGATTGATTGTAATTTCTCTCTTAATAACATGTACTTATTAACATCTTAGAAGATGAATATTATTCATTTTCTGAAAATGTTGTTCTTGAAAAGTGTGTGATTTCGCGGTCAATAAATCTTTCAAGAAAATTCACCCGCACCACACACCCCCAATAACCTTTCATACGAGAGCAAACGAAGAGCTCTGTTATTCTTGAAGATATGTTTGGAAACATTTTTACCCCCATATTGCAGTGCTCAGTGCTATTAATGTTCCACACTTCATTTAAGAACCAATTTTTTCAAAAATGCTTGCGTGATGGGGTTCTGCGCATGATGAAAAATTGATTCACCTTGCAAATCAACATTGCTCGTACATTATCAAGATTGTAACAACCGATCCTCTTGTATTGTTGTGAGCCCGATATTTGTTCATGAGAGGTGTAAGGATGTCGCATCCTTTTGATTATAAAGAACCACGCGAGTCAATGTTCAAAATTGTTGAAAGTCAAACACGAATCTCCGTTATTTGCTGTTCTCCCACCGGCCTAAAAGAACTCCTTTTCAAGACAATCGACAAGTTCATTTCCCTTTGTTGATAAATGTTCTAAAATCTAATGACGAGAACTCTCAAGTTCGATAAGGTATAAATCATTCTGTTGGAATTTGGTACGCGTTTGCAACTTTCAACGTCAAGTAATGCGGAGAAAAATGAATGTGACCAACGACAATTTGTTCCGCTGTGAAGTTTTTAAAATCGTCATCATAACATAATTTTCTTATCATTGGACTTTGGACTTTGTTGATAAAATGGGTTTTTGGCGAGAAACTAGGTTTTTCGTTTCAAAAAGTAGGCTTCTCGGCGAAAATGTGGGTTTCTCAAATCTCAACGATACAGTAGGTTTTTCGATCGATAAAGTGGGTTTTTCACCAATATCAGTGAGAAACCTACTTTTTCAAACGAGAAACCCACTTTATCGTTGAAAACCCCACTTTGTCGGTCGAACAACATACTTTATCAGTGAAACCCGGTTTCTCGATCGAAAAAGTGGGGTTATCGGCGAAAAACTAGGTTTCTCGAATTCTTGTGCATTTCGCTAGACGCCCGCTCAAGCGTTTTGGAGTTTGCGCAGTATCTATCTCAGGGTCATCGCCTTTCATCCTTACTTTGTGCAATTGCGCGTGTCCCAAACGTATCGCTCGTCCTAATGATCAGCGAGCCAATCAGAGTTAACGTCTTTTCCTTTGTAATTAATTACCCTGGGTACCAGAGCCTCAAAATTAAAATGAAAGGAAAATTGGGAAGAAGAAGAGAGAGAAGGAAGAAAGGGCATCTTCCTTTCCTTTCTTTTCTTTTTTTTACCTCTGATACTCAGGGTAGTGATTTACAAAAGGGGGAATTCGCAGTATCCCGAACAAAAATTAGAAGATACGAAGATTTGAAGCGGGACAGATTCGTCAAAGCAGCTTTACTGGTCCAACATTTTGCGTTTTTTGATGAAGCCAAAATTTGCTATGCAATCCTTTTTTAAAGCATATTCCGAAATATCTCGCAAGCTGTATTGCACGTACTTTCAGAAAAAAACTTGCCGATGTGATTTTCATTATTTCAAATTTGATTTTAATCATTTCAATTTTTATCAAGCCATGATTTATGGACGAGTTCCGAAATTCACGAATGCTCAACTCAACAAAGTCGCACTCAGAACTTCTGATAAACAAGTGTGAGAGATATTCAGGTGCTATATTATTAACAGACTTGAATGCAATTGTTGCTGTCTCACATCTAATCAACTCTCTCACAGTTGGCCATTTAACTCTAAAGCTTCAGCAGGAGCATCATAGCTGTTATTTGTAACAATTTTAGACGCATAATTCTGCAATTTTTGAAGTTTAACTAGTTGGGACTCAGCAAAGTTCTATGGGGCGCCATAGCGGACAAAAGTCTACTTTTATTCTGTGATATGTACCGGGTGTCTCAAAAAAAGTACCCCCTTTTGACATGAAATAGGAACGAAGCGACAAGATATCATTACTCTCCGAGTGGTTAGCCAAATTTATCAATCTTCAACTTAGATTCGCATACCTTGCATTTAAGAATCGTCCACCAAACACCAGAGATACATGCTTGCAAAGACAAAATTTACAGTGCACCCAAAACCAGAGGTTTTGTAAAAGGGCCTAGCCATGATTTGCATTATGGATCTTTTCCAAAGCACCTGTAAACTTGTAAACTTTAACTTTCAGTTTTTTGCTTTTGAAAAGAATAAAAATGATTCGTGGAAATCGCCCTGATTAAACAAGCATAACAAAAATGTGGTAAGAATGATGAAGTCGTGCAACATCTCCCAAATGAGTATGCATGTGTTCCTTTTCTTCTTCTTTGACACTTTGAGTGGAATGCAATGCACGGATTGATTCCTCAAAGGAATAACTATTTGTAGAACAATTGAAGCATTTCAAGGTATAATTCTTTTCAATGGAGAAAGCTAAAGGTCAAAGTCGAAGTTCCTGTGCAACATGCCTAGCAAATCATGGCTAGGCCCTTTACAAAACCTCTGGTTTCGGGTGCACTGTAAAGTTTGACTTTGCAAGCTTGTATCTCCAGTGTTTGGTGGCCAATTTTTAAATGCAAGATATGTGAATCTAAGTTGAAGATTGATAAATTTAGCTGTCCACTCGGAGAGTAATGATATCTTATCGTTTCGTTCCTATTTCTAGCCAAAAGGGGGTACTTTTTTTTGAGACACCCGGTAATTTTTCATTTACTATGTCTACTATGTGTTCATTCTCTTTATTTAACATATTTTGCTTTGTCCAGTGATACTTAAGCCCTGGCAAAACGACTATAATAATAAATAATAATAAATAAATTCTTTGTTTAAGGTTGGCGTAGGTGATAGCACTAGGCTAATTAATGCCAACCATGATTACAACAGCATGAAACTAGAATAAATTAATATAATAGATATTAAGGTGACTATGCCCACCGCCCCCGCGAAGCCGCAAGCCTCCGCCCAGCGAAAAGCCACCCCCAGGGACCATCCCGCCCCCGAGCCCCACCCAGCCCGCCGAAAAAGCAGCAGAGAGGCGGCCGCTCCGCACAGTCCTGACAATAGAAGAAACTTTGAAAGCCGAGACCACGCAACACAACACCGCCCCACCGCCCCCCAACAGGCCGAGCAGCACCCGAGAAGCAGAAAACCCCCAAAGAGGGCGGCCCCCTCAGGACGGCAGCCCGCGACCCACTACAGCGGACAGCATAGCCACCCTAAATGTAACCTAAATTTACAATGTACGTCTTACATAATCTACAGTTGCATGTAAAATTCCAAAACTTAATATACGTTTTAAAATGTTTTACAGTTAGGGACTCCTTTATATGCAATGGTAAGTCTCTCCAAAGATTTTGCCCTAGGAAGCTTACATTTTCTAATCCATAGGCTGTAGTCCTAGGTTTACGTGCATATATGTTGTTTGTAACTCTTAAGTTATATTGTATTTCTCTTTCTACGAAAATTTCTTTCATAAATGGGGGACTTGTTCGGTAAATTTCGGTGGCAAGCAACTGCAGATTCCGTTGATGAATAGAGACTGAATTATCTGTGATTAACAGTTCTTCAAAAGTAGAGGTCCGATCTTGATACGCTATTCGTAGTGCTCTTTCGTGAATGTAGTTAATTTTTGTGTTTACACGTCTATCGTGAAACATCCATATCAGCGGACAGTAACTAAACTGAGACATTATAAAGGCCCTCATGACCATTCTAGTTTTTTCTTTGGGCATATACGTCGAGGCCCTTGCAAGAGCATGTAGTTTCTGACTTGCCTTTCTGCAAACCGTATTTAAATGTTGCTTGAAATTTAGCTTTTGGTCAATTACAACGCCTAACAATTTTTCTTCTTTGCTCTCTTTGATCACGGAGGGGCCAACATTTATTGAGATTTCTGTGTCTTTTTCACCAAATACTAGGAGGTGGCATTTTTCTTCATTCAATTTCGGACATATCTTCATATCTACGTATCTTCATTCAATCTTCATTCACTGGACATATGCACTGAACATGCACTGGACAAATGTCTAGTGCAAAATGTTGTGTCGTTTTGCCACCTTGTCCAATCTTGTTCAGTCGTGTTCAGCGATGTTGAGAGCTGCTCAGTCGATTTTGAAGGCAGTCAAAAAATGTTCAGTGGACAAGATTAAATTTCTTTTGTTTGAAGAAAATGTTCAGTCGTTTTGCCACCCCACTGAACATTGTCCACTTTGCGCAAGCGCGTTACAAATGCAAGAAAGGGGAGTTTCGTCATGACGGGGAAGAAATTGAGTCATCAGCATCAATTAGTTCTATGAACAGCAGGGAAAGGTATTCAGGCAGTAACGAGGATTCCTCTGACAAGATCAATTGCAGTTCTGATGACCAGAGCGATCGCAGAGAACGAGGATACGATGGTATTGATGAGACAAGCAGCAGGCCTAATCGATCTTCAACTTTTCTCTTAAAATCGATGATCATTGATGTCACAATTTTGGCGGCAGATTTTATGTTTTCATCCCCTTGGCATCCTATGATCAGTTTACCCCAGGCTCCTAAAATAAAAGTCCAGACCCCAAAAATCGCGCTCCCTTTATCGCAGAGAAAATCTCAGTGGACAATGTTTGGTCGCTTTGCCACCCCCAAAAACTTTTCATGTGTTCACACACACTGGACACGGTGAGCAATGTCCAGTCAATGTTCAGTGCAAATGTCCAGTCGTTTTGCCAGGGCTTTATTCACATGGTCCGATTCCAAATCTTTTCCAATGTTCAATTAGACATCATAAAAACTTGGACACCATAAAAAATTGGACATCGCAGAAAAATTTAGACATCGTAAAAGTGACCTGATAGATAGAAGAGCCCGGAACCGAAACCCAGTACCAGTTTGCAATAGGAAGAAGAAAAGTGTATTAGAATGAAACAAAAATTTGAAGATAATTACATGTTTTGTGCCCGAAGATATCTTTTATTTGCCCCTCCTTCCAGCATCAATTGCAGTGAAAGAGCTGTAAGAAAATACAAGCCTTGATTTTCTAAGGAAGAGCTTTTATTTTGATAAGAGTTGAATTGATGTTCGTTCACATAAATGCGTGTAACCACAACTGTTCTCAAACGATTAAAAATTTTGCAAACAGTTACCTAAATGTTTTCTGCATTGCTTTGTGTGTTTTTGCTGAGTTTTAGCATAAATAAATATTGTGAATAAGCGTTACACCTTGAACGAAGACTTCACTTTGGTTTTGGACTCGGGGATCTAAAGTTTACATGGTGTACATGCATCTTTTATAAGAGGTTCGTTGCTTGTAGCAAGTTTGTTGCATTTTCTAATGAGTTTTTAAATATATGGAACTGATTTCTTGCTGTTAACAACGCTTTTAAAGTACTTAGTAAAAGGCCAAAACAAATATTAAGGGAATTCAGTGTTAAAGATTGTGGAGCTACTTCAGAAAATAAGCTGCAAATTACAAGGGTTGACATGTTTATCAAAATTAGCACAGTTTCTTGATTTTATGAAAATTGACCATATGGTTGTACATACTTAACAACGGACACGACTGAAGGTGATTTATGGAGTGAATCTTTTCTAGCCCTTATTCTAAACAATAGTTTTCCCTACGTGTTTTAAGGAATAGTTCTCTTGCATAATGCGAAACTTAATGCCTAATATTTCTTCTTTATTCCAAACAAGCAAGAGCAAGAAATCCGTCCTCCAAAAGTAGATGAGACTTTTGCGATAATGAAAACATTTGAAGAGATGATCAGGAAGTTTTCATGAAAGAATAGGATGTTTACGAAGTGATTTGCACCGGGTTTGCACCTTACTAAACTTTAACACTTATCAAGCCCAGCGAACAAGCTGAGGTAAATGATTTTCAAGCCCTCAAATTTCATTTGCTTTACATGATGTGTGATTCTGGATATTTTGATAAAAAGAAACCGAAATAACTACCAACCACTATGCCATTTAGTAAATTGAATGCTATTCTTAGAGTTTCCTGGGTATTGTCGGTTCAATGCAGGTTACCTGCTTTCTTGTAAACAACAGACAAACAGACAATGCCTTGGTATTATTTTAGATGGAGCCATCTTGGCTTGCAGTCCATAATACTCGCACTTGTTAGGCCTAGCATCTATCGGTAATTATTGAATAAGAATTATTGAATTATTCAAGCATTTCAAGTATCATTATTTGATTATTAGAAAAATGACAAAAACCTCCAACTTGAAAAGTCTTGGATCAAACAATAGCTGCATCGGTTGCTCTAGTAACAGTTTCTGCCATCTTTAAGGAGGTAGTTGTAAACGAGCCAGTGTCCAGCTCAGTCCCAGTCAAACGGCGCAACCGGGCTCAACATTGCCCGGAACAGCACCCCAGAATGTAGATTTTTTGGCTGTTGTTCAGTTTGTAGATAGTCATACAATGTCAACAACATCCAACAACGCAAACGCTAACTAAACATTTTATCTCGCGGTCAATCTTCGACACATTGCTGAACAGCTACTTTAAAACAACGGTCAATGGCTTGCTACCTGCTTATTGCAGTTGCCGGTCACTAGACATGGTGATCTGGTTGAAGCGTACCAACCTTACACTGAATATTAATAATTGGCGATGTTTAGTGATTTGTTGACATCAAGACTTATTTCACAGACCATTCACCTATTCAGCTTGATAGTAAGGGCTAATTTCGAGTCAGTCAAAATTCCGAATGGACCGAAACTTCATTGTTTACTGGAGAAAGTATCCTTTTAGAATCGAACGGGAGGTTATGGTTCAATGGCCTTCGATTGTTAGAGACCCCGTGCAATAGGAAATTTTACGGAGTGGAGTGAAATTAATCTTAAGTTAATCTGCATCTAGACGCATCTGCACTTCCTGGAATAACGAGTGAGCTGACCTTCACTAGTTCAAAGTTACATTCTCAATAGAGGGTAGTGATGGAAGTTTCATATTTAACAGAAATAAATGCTGCACAAATAAGAATTTAGCAGTATATATGGTGTAACTCTTAACATAAATTCCCAAAATTGATGTCTTCCTTGCACCTGTGAAATTTACTCAACAGCTGTATTTTTTAACCTTTTACATGGATCCCGAAAATTAATGTCCCTTCCTTGTACCTGTGAAATTTACTCAAAAATTGTCTTTGGTGAGCATTTTATCCTTGTCTCTGCTCTATATTTTTGTTTCTCTGTCATAATAACTTCCATTTCCCATAGCACCTCCGAAGCGGCGTCGCGAGAGGACAACATTCACGAAAGCGCAACTAGATGTATTAGAAGATTTATTCAGTAAAACAATGTATCCAGATGTATTTATGCGAGAAGAGGTTGCAAAGAAGATTAATTTAGCAGAAGCGAGAGTGCAGGTAAGCCTTTGATTGGCTTTTAATTCTTTGCCTTGATTCCACTCTCTAAAATAATTCTTCGAAAGATGTTTTCTAAAAATTGTAATGGTTAACGCTGCAGAAGCTTGGTCAGTCATGAAAGAGAGCCTAAGACGTTGATCCTAAGCCTAGGATAGTGTGGGAAAATGTGGGTCTACAGGATAGGTTGGGCCTACTGAGCTTTTGCTAGAAAAAGGTTCCACGTCAAATCGAAGAAAGATTGCCAATTTTGTCGTAACATTTACATAATAAGCTACCTTTTCATAAAGAACATTCGTCTTAGATTTATCTCACTTCATTTAGAATAATTGTGTTACTGAACGGCCTACTATGGAAGAGTTTCAAGGCCGCAACGAAGCCTTGAATTGCCTAAAATTGTCGCACTTATTTTCATCTTGCCACTTTGTTTTACGTCTAAAATGCGAAAAAGGTTTTACTGTTCCTGTGGTCGCTGTTTTGCAAGGAGTAAATGGGAGTAAACAAATTTATTTGGTTGTTACTGTCAAATTCGATCACTGCCTTTATAGTCCAAACGACGGCGGATTACTGCATACCAATCTCGTCCCCAGTGTGAGTTCGTTGCTCTACCTCTACTCTGGGATACAAGAAGCCGTTCGGCAATCTGATTGGCTGTTCGCCATTTGGGCCGTAACTCCGATTTTCGCTGGATAAACGACCTCGGTATGTCAAAATTCAGCTTAAAACCATAATCTTTACCTATTCCGGCCATGATTTGCAACTTATTTCCGAAATTCGAAGAATAACGAGCCATTTCATTTTTGAAGCTGCGGTGAAAGTTTCCCAAGTTTGTAACTTAGGCCCATTTTCATTCCAAAGAAACCGAGCTTACTTTCACATTAAACACACTTGCCGACCCCAGATTATTGTTTGAATACCTGCAAAAAGGTTCGAATAAGGTCCCCGAAGTGTTTGTTTTCAATTTCTCCATTCATCTTGTGCAGAATTAGCGCCAGAGCAACGGCCATTTTCCGTCGATTGGCGTTGCCTAGCCAACGGTGAAATCCATAATGGCTTCCACATTTGCCCATTTTTTGGGCAAATGTGATCGAAGTGTACCAGGGTGTTCATTCGGCTTCGTGATCAGCGTATGACGTAAGAACACCCTGGGAAAGAGGTTGACTGCATACAGACCGTGGTTTCATTTTCGCCCAGGAATTGGATTGCATGCGGTAAAATATTGCAACTGTATCGAATAGTTAACAATTGGGAAACATGAAATCTAAAAATTCCATTGTTTTTCAATCATTTACCCCTCCATATACCCATATTATACAAGTTATGAAATTATGCTCACTTTTCCCGCTCATCGGGAGGAGTGGGCCTATTTTAGCTGCCAAAAGAGAAATTCTTTAAAAGTATTAAACTGCCATATCAGGCCGGAAATGTTTTGGCACGAAACTAGAAGTATGAATGTCAGTCAAACAAAAATCTTGAAAGTGTTCGTACATCTGTGTAGTCTTACTAGCGAGGTATTTTCAGAATTCGCTCAATGTAGACCCACATTACCCCCACCTTGCTCTATCAGAGCAGTATCAATTTTTGTACATAACGGCTAGAAAAGGAATTTTTGTACAGTCATTTATATTTCAACAGTTGAGCCATACAACATATAAATGATCTGATGTTAAAAATGTTTTACTGTCGAAAATGGCAGACATATCAAATTGTGGTGAAGTCAGGTAGAAGGAACGGTGTTCACCAGAGTTTCTGCAAGAGAAAAACCGCTGCTTCAAATTGATTAACATGGAAAGAAATCTGACATGCGTTGCAGCATGAAGATATGTGTCAGAAATGAGGTTGTCGAAAGCGAGGTTTGGCTTATCAACGTCACTACTAGTCATTTTGTCTGTAAGAAAACAATTTGCCGCCGCCAGTGTTATCGTTACAGCAACCTTTAGGCCCTCAAGATACGCAGCTCGATGATTAATATCTAATAAACTTTATTTGTAAAATGATATCAAATTCCGCTAGATTCTTACGTGAATACTGGGGTGCCGCCCATTCGCCTTCTCTTTGCGGCAGTCAGTTTCCCAGTCTTGATAGGACGTGAAGCATTCGTGGGTGTCGCCTTGTCAAACCGCAACGAAGTGAAGCCATTTGTCTTGGCTTTTTGCGACAACTCATTCAATCACGATTCAGTCAGGTTTCCTCTCCTTCCTTTTATACTCTCAATGCATCACAACACTTCATCTTAATGAAATTAGCTGTTACATGCTCTTCTGTTCTGCAACTTTACTGTTTTCCTCTTCCATTGCATTCGGTAAGACATCCTTTTCAAACATTTCTCTGGGAACGGAAGATATAAATAGGGTCAGCTACGATACCGTTTGATAGATCTCAAAAGACTTGCATCACTCTTTTCAATACCTTGAAGGAAACAGTTGCACATATTTAGACGTCGACAATTGTAAACAAAATTTTTGTGTTTTCACCTGAAAGATATAGCAATTACTATTTCCTATTTGTCTTTCTTTGTTAGTCTTTCTGTTTTAGTCTTTATTTATCTATTTGATTTCCTCTTGCAAGCTAAATTTCACTGATAAGCCATAATATGCGGCACAGTGTAATGCCACACAATGTGAACTGGAATGTTGCTCCATACTGCGAATTTTTTTCGGAACTTGGGTTTTCAGCAAGAATGGAAAGTAGGTTCTTTCAGATCAGGTGATTATCAGTATTTATGAAAGAATTCTTCTGTATTCAGGCCATATTACCAACTCCTTCATTTCCATAGGATCCTCATTTGGTAATCTGAGATTTTGAGATTACTGCTGTCCTTGCATATTTAGGCCTAATGTTGGGCGCAATTTTTACCTCCTGAATAAGCTGGCATAGCTAATGTCAACCTTTGCAATACGATGCCGATGCTTACACTGTTTTTATTCTGTCTGTTACTGATGCCTCGTACAGAGTTCATAAGGCATCGGATCGGGGCTGTGAAATAGAGTTCCACTTCTTAGAATTCGGATCGTACATTATGGCAACACAAGGTCATGAAAATGATTTGGATTGCTAGCAATCTTAAAATACTGTGGAGTGCTTGCCATGGAAGAACAAAAACAGATCGAAAAATTAGTGCAAGTTTTATGTTTGTAACCTTATAAGTCCTGATCGCAATAGCCAGGATACAAAAATCTTATGTTTTATTCGGCCTGCCAAGGTCAAAAAGTTACATGAATTGCAAGCATTCTCAGCGTCACTGGTGATAGGATGTTATCTATTACCTCCTAGAACGTTTGCACGTAGAATGTTCCTCACGAAAGAGTTGCAGTAAATTTGATTAGATGGCGGTACGTATGTACCAGGGATGACCCCTTGCCTTTCAATGAATTTCGTGTTACAAATTTTCTAGGAACTTCATTAACAAATCCACACGTAGAGCTTGGTGAGAGTATTCTCCACGAAGTGTAGCATGACCAAAACACATTTTAAACATTGATGGTTTTAATAACGAATTTCAGCGCCGTATGGCACGTGGTTGTGTGTTTAAGGAAATTCCAAAAACACCTTTGAAGCCCCATCTTGTTACTGAATCAGTGAGATCGAAATGATGATCTTTTCAATTTTGGATTTTGCAATATTCTGCTCGGATTTTTCGATCTTGAATATTAGATTTTGGATTGAATTTCGAATGTGAAAAACTACGAGCGAATTTCAGATTCCGCTCAAAAGTGTTCAGTTCTAGTTGAAAATTTTGTCGGATTATTGGATTTCGCTACCTCTCAATGTCCCCTTCTTTAAGCTCTCTACGATGGTTTAACAAAATATGGCCACACCAGAAAGCGGTTTTATGTTTTGCTACATCACACCACTCCTGAAACGTGTGAAGGTATTTGCGTGTTACAAATGCAACACGAACACAGTTTCGCCTTTCAAACACCTATCGTCATAAATTACAAAAGTTATTGCAGTTCTGTCACTTTGGTTAGTGCACGCAAATTGTATGACCTTGTGAAATAGAATAAATGACCTTGTATCGTTCTCCAAGATATTTTTGATGCTCATGTTTCATGGATACCTGATAATGGCATCTTCTATTCGCTGGACCCCAGGACCTCAGACCCCAGCAGCCCAGACCCCAAGAACCCGGAAGTAATGTAAATATTTTTGATAGCGCAGCTTTTTAATATCTAAATGGTGGCAAATGAGTGAAAAGATAAGAAAACAGGAAACTTTGTTGAATATAATTCTAGTAAAAGGAAACTAAAAAATTCGCAAGGAAAAAGCTTTCCCATTCCCTTATAAATCTCTAACATTCTCTAGCATTTTTTATTTGCCATTCATAGTGGAAACTCGATGACCTTGTGTCTTTTTCCGCTATGAATGGCATAGTTGAATTAAATTATATTAGTTGCAACCTCATCCCCAGGGTCTTTCGTCTCCGTCCCAATATGACAAAAAGCCCTGGGGACGAGGTTGTATTATGTCGCGTTCAATTCCTACCCTGACCATCCCCCCCCGGGACACCCCCGGGCATTTGCACAGAAAATATTCCCGGCCCCCGGGCATTTGACAGTCAATCTTTTCCCGGCCCCCGGGCATTTGACAAACCCAGGGATATTCAAAATGAGTACAGTATTTACTGTATAGGAGCATGAAACTTGCATTACAGTAGTTTCGGCTTTCAGGTTTTGCTATTTTTGGGAAAACACTTCTGAATTCGAACACGGGAGATCTCCGCATTTTTGGTTTCCAATTTCGGCATCGAAACATGGTCTTCGGAAGCTTACTTGATATCCTGAATGATACAGGGTTTAGGAGCCGTTAATGTTTGTTGAACGATATCCCAGACTTCAGTTTGCGTCTAGGGTAGTATTTGGAATGCAATAGGCTACTGTACATCGTTTTTGATTACAAAGCCCACTTTGTAATCTAAGAAGGGGCTTCGAGGTCAGTAAGTAAGAAAGTCCGTCACGCTCGTTAATGCAATTGATTACCGTTTTATCTCTGCTAATGAGCACTGAAATAAAGAAAGCGCACAGAAAGTGCATGCGATACAGAAGTTTCCCGCGATCCTATAGCAACATTTGACGTCGGCTTATTTCATGTTAGACAGATTTGACACCATAAGATGGATAAATTACTAGGATGTTTACCCTGGCACAGCAACAAATTCACCCAGAATTGGCACGTTCTTGACTTCATTAGCAGCTTAATTATGTCAAAACAATCGTTTTCTAGAACGAACGAATCATTAGCCACTTATTGATAGTACTCATTATGCAAATAACTCAACTTAATCAAATAACTCAACTGCACAGAGGCTAGCATTTGCAGCATAACCAAAGGTAGAAGGACCCCCCTCCTACACAGCAACGGATGCAATCATCGCAGGTGAAGTTGAGACGAAAGGTGCAGAATCCCAGCAAGCAATGGCGCCATGGACTGGGGGAAGGGACGTGATCACACTGAACCAAAACATCTTCATGCATATCATTCTGCACAGAGGAATCTTCGTGACTGCTTGTCTCAAATTAGATGCCCGCGAATAGCAACAACTGAAACGTTCTGTAGGGTTCTGCATAAGTAATTTTGCGTTATCGTAAATCTCACATGACATCTCATTTGACACAGATGCACCAATAGTTTTGTGCACGAACTATAAGCAAACTAGGGGTAATGACTTTTGATTTTTGCGTATCATTCTCGTTTGACATAAAGACCAAAATATTGCCTTTGACCTTGAGGCGATTCTTGTCCTTATACTAGGCGCTCGATTTTCCATTGAAGGCGACTTTAGCAGCAACACTCATCTCTCTGACTGTAGCAAAAAACAGAATCAACGATCATTTGGGGTTATGAAGAAATCAATAATCAGATAATCTTATGCTTGTTTAGCTCAGTCTAGATATTGAGGAAGGCTGAGGAAGAGCCTTGCAGTCGCAAGAACATTCTTTTGAATTACCCAGTTGTATTGAACATGAAGTTCAGTTTTGTTCTTTTGGAAGTTTCTTTAATTGTTACAGTTCTGTTCCAGTTGTTATACCCTGTGAGTTTATTTCTCTGAAACACATTCTTGACAAATTTAGATTGTATTATATTTCTGAATGTGGATCTTCTATTGCGTCGTTTGAATCAGCAATATTTTAGAAAGTGTTAAAAGTATCAGAAATCCTTCGTGTTCCTCCAGAATACCGAATATTAAAACAATTAACAACATCGCTGACTATAACTTTTATATTTCAATGGACAGGTTGAAAGCAAAATTGCCCACCCCCGGGCATTTTACAGTCAATTTTTTCCCGGCCCCCGGGCATTTGTGCGCAAAAATTTTGTTGACCCCCGGGATGCCCGGGGGGGGATGGTTAGGGTAAGAATTGAACGAGACATTAAGCTCCGGTCAAACGATCCAACATCTCACCCAACATTTGACCCAACATCATGTTGGGTGAAATGTTGGATCGTTTGACCATCATGTTGGGTCACCCAACATCGTGACTTTCGATGTTGGGTGAAATTTGACAGAGATCAAAATTGTTGGGTGAGGACGCCCAACATTTCCATTGTTTTCAGATGTTATTAGGTCAATTGTTGGGTCGTTTGACCACCTCATCCAACATTGTTGGCTACGCGCATACGTAATAGACTACGTTTAGAGAGCGCCAACCGCCAAAGTCGTCACTATAGAAAATGTTGGGTCAGATGTTGGGTGAAATGTTGGATCGTTTGACCACTGATGTTGGGGCACCTGTAAATGTTGGGTTGAATGTTGGGTGAAATGTTGGGTGAAATGTTGGGTGAAATGTTGGGTGAGATGTTGGATCGTTTGACCGGAGCTTTTGTTGTAGTTTTTTTTAATTTGATAGAAAAAAATTTTCATGGGAATCGTTTATTTTTCCCAAAATATTCCAATGATTCTTACATTCTCCTAGAAAAAGATACTGATCTAAGCGCTTTTTTGAGGTAGAGAGATATAACCCCATCCAGACCGGAAGTGGAAATAAAGAAGAAGGTAGAGGGAAATTCCCGGCCCTATATATATTTGCGGTGGAAAGGTGGAAAGCCCAGGCATAACAGGGCTTCTGAAAACCGAGGGGAGTGAAATGCCCCTCGCTGAAAACCGGTACAGAATAAACTGTAGCCGCAACGTGAAATCAACACACGAAAGCAAACCAATTCAATACACAGTTCAAACTATTGCTGAAGTCTGCAATATTTCATGGACAAGGTGATCACAACTTATTAACGGTTCTCAAGTCTCAAGTTTCTTTCTTGGGATGCATGCTTACGTTTTAAACAGGACTACAAAAAACCCTGCATTCAGCGCGCCAAAAAATAGAATCCTGATTTCAGCAAGAGTTGCACACTTTTGTAGGTTATTGTAGCAATAGGATTCGCTCAATCTCAGCGACGCCAGGTAAATTTCTTCGTGGCCTTTCGCTGGAATTATATTCAACAAAGTTTTCCCTTTTTTCTGTCTTTTTACTCATTTTCCACCACTCTGCTATTGGTAAAAATTCATGATAAAAGATATTTACAATTACTCCGTGATCTTTAGGTCCGGGGTCTTGGGGTCCTGGGTCTTCAGGTCCAGCGAACAGAACATGCCACCTGAGAATACCTCTCTTTGGCTTCCATGCGCAATAAGAAACATAATGTATTCTCACCGAATGCGTGTGTTTTAGGAGAGGTGCTAGTTGAGCAACAGCGAGATAAGACGTACTCTCGAGTACCGAATAAACGGGGGGGGGTGAGAATAATCGGGGGTTGGAAATGGTTCGATATAACAACAATAGGGGGGCTAGAACAATTGGGTGGGGGTGTTTGAAGAAATTGAAAATAGTCGTTTTCTTAGGTAAACACGTATCTTTTACATATTTATGTGAACAGTGATGTCACTGATACATTTACCTACGAACTTTGGTTAATACACTTCTTGAGAGTTTTTGCGTTTATTCAGAAATTATGTTTACCATCATTTCATTTTTCCAAAATTAATAAAGGGGAGTTGGAATATAAGTGGGGGTTGGAAAATTTTTCAAAAATTAATAAGCGGGGAACGGGGAACGATTATTTGGTGCTCGAGAGTACTTACAAATGTTCCTTAGTCACAAGTAATTCGACGTATGAGAAAATCGTTTACTTTTTCAATAGTTTCTCAGAGTTTTACACCAATCTAAGGGAGTGGTCATTGTTTTCCTGGGTACCGGGAAGGAGGATTTTTGGCAGGATTATGAAGGTTTTCCATTATTGTTTGGGGGGCAATTTCTATGTGGTACAAATCATTTGGCTTGATAAAAACTTGGATGAAATCATTGATCAAAGATTAAAGGAAAAGTTAACAGACATCTGGAAATGATGAATTATTTGACTGGTAGGAATATCACTTGGGGCAACCAGGTCTCTGTCCATATATCTATGTTTCTCCACGAAGATTTCTGTATGAGGTACTAAGCCATTTTGCTGAAAGACGGTAGGGTACGAAAACTTTTTCTATTTTCAAGATGAGGTATAAAATTGTCTCTTATTTTGAGAAATTGTCCTCCACCCTAGTACCCAGGATAAAAAATGACCGCTCCCGAAGATTGCATAGCGAATAGGCAAAGCAGTAAATTCATAATATCATTTTTGTCTTGTTGAGAGCAGGGTCGAAGCCAGTGGGGGACTAGGGGTGAAGTGCCGCCGCCCCCCTCTCAGAAGGCCATTTGTCGGAAAGTTTACTCTACATGTTGGACTTTTTGTGATTTACAGCCCACAGTTAAACAATATTATTGGCAAAATGATGAATAAATTGTGACTAGAATTTTGCCACGTATTTTAGCTTATTTTTTCATTTTGAATCCTCCAATGTTGATACTTCAATGCAATTCCAAAATCTTGTCATTATGGAGTATATCAGTCATTTCATATCAGTCATTTCAGGCACGGTAACGCCTCGCAGCTTCCAAAAGTGCATACAACAACATATGGAACCAAGCAAGCACACTTCCTATTTTCAAAAACCATATTAAATGTTGGAAGGGCGAGAAATGCATCTGTAGACTTTGCAAAACATATATACCACAGGTTGGATACCTAACATGATATGTATCAATCTTTATTTTCAAACGGCTGTAATATATTTTCTCTTAATTTTTTTAGCTAGTAGGCCTTTATTGGCAGTAATGTTGTTATTTTTAAATTCTTTTGCCTAC
Organism: Aurelia sp. 3 sensu Dawson et al. (2005); assembly: GCA_964020215.1. Lineage (NCBI taxonomy): Eukaryota > Metazoa > Cnidaria > Scyphozoa > Semaeostomeae > Ulmaridae > Aurelia > Aurelia sp. 3 sensu Dawson et al. (2005). Next base: position 16,142,599 of record OZ026573.1, on the reverse strand, counting down.
TGTAAATAAATTGTTGATGATGATGATGATGATGGTCATGTATGGTAGTAACGTACCTTCCTAAAACTTAAGGGGTCTGGAACAGAGGCTATAAAACTGGTGCTATTGCTGTTGTTGTTGCTACTGATGTCGTCGGAAAATTTTCTTTGCCCCGCCCCTTAAAGTTCATGGCTGGTATCCGGCCTGATTGAGGGCGGCCAATTATAACACCCCATTCACAATGACACAGCTAAACCAGCATTGTCTAAACCAGGTAAGCGCTGAATCACATGTATGTGGTTTGCTGGACTGACCAATAAGAAGGCTCCATTCGATAACCTAGCTTAGTTTAAGATGGTTTATCCTCTCAATTGTGAATGGGGTATTTGGAAACGAGAATAATTTCACGGCGTTTGTGAAAATGTGCAGTTTTCTAAATTCCCCCTTCTTTTCAGGTTTGGTTCAAGAACCGAAGAGCGAAATACAGGCGATCACGAGAGAGCCCGGGAAGACTTGATCACACAAAAGCATTCTTAGGAAGAGATAAAGGATCCCCAAACGAGTTTGTACGGTCTTTCAAGCCTGGTGGGGCGTTCCCTCATCCTTATCAAAATGCCGGATCGTTTCCTTTGTGGAAGTACCCCTCAGGAGAGCATCCATCGGGATACAGTGGTAGCGTACTAGAAGAGAACTACAGAGTGAATAATAGTTATGGCAGTTTACCCTTCGATTACCCAAGCTATAGTAGCAGTCAAAGGCCCACCTCATATTACCAACAGACATTTTATAACCCTTCAGGACATTCACAAGAATATTCCCTCGGTGCAACCGCGGGCAACGCAGTCACTACTAGCACAAGCACGGTTTCAAGTATGTCGTACACACCAGATAAGACAGCGAACAGCGAACTCAATCTTCCCGCATTTCAATGGAGCGGATACATGGGTGCTAACATGTAACTAGATTTTTAGCAGCTTGTCGTGAATATTCTATGCTATGAACTCGGTTTTATTTGTAAATGTGCGGAGATAAAGACTGGCTAGAAATTTTAGAATATGATTACGAACTTGTATTATATATGTCATCAGTTCGAGCTTTTAGTATTTGATTAGCTTGAGGCTATTTGTTGTTTTTTTACCACAGCCTGCTTCCTTGCTCATTCTACGCTCCATGAGTGTAAAGGGTCAGTCATATATCGATTTTGTCCTCACTTAGCGTCATTTCGACGTTAATGAGTGGGGGGGGGGGGACGGGGGTCAACAGTCTTCAGCAACAATGACGCTAAGAGCAAAAATTATTTACATCAACTTTCATGAAGATATAGTTCTGTAATATTGTGCAGATTGTGATAATTTGTGTTTTATTTTCTTTCCTAAGCCCATTTTTCATGAGATCTTCTCGGTCGGAGAATCTTCGCTAAAGCTTCGTTGGAATGCCAAAAGTGTTTAGGCCCGGTACTTCCCTTGCCTTTCCCGTAAGGTCTACTACAGCCCCTTTTCAGCCCTTTGTCAGTTTTGAATGGACCGACGCTAAGGGTGGGGGTGGGGGGTCTGAAAGTTATTGTCGAAACGATGCTAAGCGAGGACGAAATCGAAATATGACTGACCCCTAATCAAGGTATCATAATTCAAGGACGCATCCAAGGGCCGGGAGCATAGGCTAGACATTTCATTCATTTCATTTCATCTTAAATTCTTTATACAGGATGAAAAACATTCAGTTAATCAAAACTGTTTTACATTGTGTCTTGTTGAAATAGAAAGAAAGGAATAGATATCTAATACTACTTTATACATAGTCGGAATGTTATGACAGATAACCTTCAAAATCAACCATATCGAAAAATAACATTGCGACAGAAAAGAAAGCTATGGCCTATCTCACATTAAACTTCAGGCTAAACATTTCGATGAACAAAACGATGGCTAGTTTTGGATAAGTGATAACATTTGACGAATATCTAGCCTGACATTTAATGTTGGACTGACTCCTTCTTTTCAAAGAATTGTTTAAACAATTTTTTGTCTGTATCACCACGTTTTTGCCCCTACCGACAAGTACGCAATTTTTCAAACCATCGACTCCCCCTTGCGACTTCCTGGGTGCGTCGCTGTTGTAAGCTAGTCGTTTAGAGGACTAGAGGAAAGGCAGATCGTCGCAGATCATGCTAGCCTCGTTTAGAATTTTTACACCTGCGGTTTAACCTCCATCCAGCATAACATCCCTAGAGAAAGCAGTTGAAGTAGAACCTTATCGCTAATTCCCTAAAATATAAAGTTGCTGTGACTGTAGAATTGATTTTTTAGTTTCGTGTTTAATTTTTACGCGTAAGACTTTCTCCTTTAAGGCTTTCGAACTGATATTAGATTTGGTGAGTGTAAGCGAGATTGAGCCAGACTCACCAACTGGCCGCATAAGCTCTACGAGGACCATTGTCATTGATGAGTTCTCATTCATAGAATTTGAATATGGCAATCACCCCCAGATACTTGACCTTGTACCCTCACCTAAAGATCCTAGCAACTTAGCGAGAATGTTTTTTTCGTGCGTTTTAGCACGGTGCATACTAAGAAAGGACAGGCCTATGTCGTCGGTAGACGGGTTTTGCAGGATATGAGGCAAGAGAATGTGACCTTACATAGAAAATTAGGTAAAAATCATCAAGATGTTATAGCGGTTCGTAGCTTGTTTAAGTCAGTTTATTTTCTTTTGCTTGTAAATAGTCGTGGTGGAGATTATTTCGAAAGATAAAATGTTAAACTTTTATCAACGTCTCTAATTTTTGTCCAGGACTTCTTTTCTTTAGAGTTGCATAGCTTCACCTTTCTTGAAGATGCAATCCACTAGATTGTTGCTGTTGCTAGAAGTTTGATGCTGTTTTAGCTGAATCAGATAGGCTTTCTATCGTCAACTCTCGAATGTGCAGTGACATTAATCATAGTCACCAATAAGAGCGCAGGGAAACAAAGGATTCAAGGTCATAAGTCTTGTAATCCACATCTCTGAAGGAGTGCTGCGAGCGTAGCGAGCTACTTCTTAGGAGAAGTAGCTAGGTGCATGCCACCTGCATTTCCTCACTCCTCCGGAGAGGTGGTTGACTTCCCTTGTATTTAAGGTAGAAGCGCTGAATAACTATTAAGGTGGTAAGTAAATAAATGTGTCTGCATTGCTCCATGGTTTCAGTGATCTTGTTCAATTTCGAGACCGCTGCGTAGGTACAGAAATGCGCAGGAGATGGCAAAGGTCAATTAGGCCCAAACGTTTTGAAAGCACATGTGATGGAGCTCTTCAGTTCAAGGCCAGGAAGTATGGCTGAGAACGGCTGCTAATGGCAAGGAAGAGAGTTTTATGGCATTTCAAATTGAGGGTCTGGCAGTAGATTAACCCTACCTGACCTGGGCGTTTTGAAACACTCAATGCCTAGGGGAGGATTCGGCCCCCCTGTTTATCTCTGTCATTATTTGAGATGTGATATCAAGTTTGGAACGATGGTTGTTCATTATATAAACAATGAAGTTTTGAAACAAGAATTCAATTTGCGATGTGGTTGTTGTTGTTGCTGGAGCCTGATTATCATTATTTCATAAGATGTCATGGCCATGAAAGGGTGTGAAAAGGCTGTGAAACTTGATTTTTCGTAAAGAAAAGAAATATAGAGATCGACATAAATATGAATCCAAGCTTTTGACGTTAACTGGGCCAATTAAAAAGATTAAGAGAGATACAGCGTATATTCTTCTAATATTTTGGCATGATAACATGGTTACCATGGAGACAAAGCTAAAAATAAAATGTCGAAATTGTTACAGTTTTATTGCTTTTTGATACAAAGTTAACTTACTGAATCTCAGAGGCCTTCTACATACCCCGGGATTGCTATTTCCATGTGTAGAGCAACGGGTACGTGCCGCCTATACGTGCCGATCATGATTTCTGAACCCCCCCCTAAATATGGGTCTCAAAATGTAACTGTTCCACTACAAATGGGTAGCTTTTGAATCGTAACAAAGCTCCTAGATATTTATGTTCATCATTTGATTTTCTTTGTCTTAGTTGTGAAATTGGTTTGCGGTAACCTCATCTTCCATCTATATACCTTTACCTGGACTTGCTACAAGCCTCTCTCTCTTTTTGGTCGGAAATAGTCCGAAAAATGCGCAGTTCAGACCAAAAAGAGAGAGAACCTTGTAGCAAGTCCAACCTTTACCGTGAAATGAAACTTGATTCCTGGGAATTTCAAGAGGCTTTGACCCCCTAAGATCCTTTAAAATGGGCATGAAAATGGACTGGAAATCCTTAAATAGGGGCCTTCCCCTAAAATTTTGGGTGGCACGTCTCCGTCATCCCAAGACCCGAGTTACCTCCCCCGGACTGTATACATAGAAAAACCTAAAACAAAAATTTTTTTTTATATCAATATAAAATATTACAATATATGCTACCTTCTACTGTACTTTCATTTCATTTCATTTTTTTCATTTTAAAATATTTATACAGGTATAAGTTTCATATATTTATACATGTTTTTCAAACTGACCTGTTAAAAAATAACATAAAATAAAGGAAAATAGGCTAAACTAAGAACAAAAGAAATTTATATGCCTAATTTACAATATACAATGCTATAATACCTAATTTACAATAAAACATAATAAAAATGAAGTAGAAAATAAAGTTACACCGCTCTCATAGTCGTTCCTTGAAAGTTTTCAGGGAGGGTGCCAATTTTGCTTCTTTTTCCAAACTGTTCCAAAGTTTTGCACCGCGATATGAAAAAGCCTTTTGGCCATTGACAGTCTTTAGTAACGGTAACCTTAGATCAGTTTCTGTTGAGCGCAAAGACCGTTCTCTATCATCTGAATATTTTGTAAATAGTTTTCTCATGTAGACTGGGGCAAGTGAATTCAAAGATTTATATGTTAGCGTGGCGGTCTCTTTTCTTATAAGATTGTTGATAGTCGGCCAGCCAAGGTTCTGAATTAGTGGAGCAGCAGAGGCATCGTATGGGCTATTTGTTACAATTCTTGCAGCCCTGTTTTGAATTTTCTGCAGGACGTTAATTTTTGAATTACTACAGCAGCCCCAAACAGAGCTACAGTAACTCAAATGGGGCTCGACAATCCCTCTGTACATTTTGTTGAGCACATCAGATGGAAGATATTTCTTAGAATACTTAATAAGTCCAAGGGCTCGATTAGCCTTGCTCTTGATAGTATCGACATGTTTGTCCCAGTTTAGTTGACTATCTACTTGAACACCTAAGTATTTTGCATTGGCAATCATTTCAATTTCCTGATCACCTATTGAAACAGATGGTTGAGCATCAGGCTGGCTTTCTATCTTACGGATGTTTGGTCCAGAACCTATGATAAGCGACTGCGTTTTCACAACGTTCAAAGAAAGTTTGTTTGCATGCAGCCAATCTTGTAGCTTCAGAAGATCTAAATTTAAGTCATTTTGCAGGTCACCAATGCTTTTTGAAGAGAGCGAAATGGTCGTATCGTCAGCATACATGCTGACATGAGACTTTTGCAGGGAAAAGGGCAGGTCATTGATGTAGATCAGGAACAACAGTGGACCAAGACAAGAGCCTTGAGGAACTCCACAATTTATTCCCTTCACATCAGAAGAAGAGCCATTTATCCTGCAAAATTGTTTACGATTATCCAAGTAAGATGTAAACCAGTCATGTTCCAGGCCAGTCACTCCATACATTTTAAGTTTTTCTAACAGGATTTCATGATCGACCGTGTCGAAGGCCTTCTTCAAGTCAATAAAAATTAGGCCAGTGTATTTTCCGTTATCTATATTCAGGTACCAATCATTGGTGCTAGCCATTAGGGCAGTAGCGACCGAGTGTAAGAGTCTAAAACCAGACTGATGCTCGTATAGTGATTTATTTGCGTCCAGGTATTCATAAAACTGATTAAAAATCAATTTCTCAAATAGTCTAGATATGATTGGAAGAACGGATATTGGGCGATAGTTGGACCTGTCGTCCTTGGCTCCACTCTTGAAGATGGGTGCAATACGCGCTATTTTCCAGTCCTCCGGAAATTTTCCTGCAAACAATGATTTGTTGAAGAGATCACACAAAGACCCGCCCACAACTGGCAAAGCAATCTTTAAATAAAAGCTTGCAATGCCATCGTGGCCAGAACCATGCGATGTCTTCATCTTATTCAAGGTTGAAGATAATTTATCCGTCATAATTGCCGAAAAAGAGAAACTCAAAGGAGGAGTTTCGATAGCGTATTCACCTGACAAGAGTGGATTAGCTTTTTTCGGGATTTTCTCACTGAGTTTATTCCCAACGCTGCAGAAATACTCGTTCATTGAAGACGCAATATCTTTGTGACCTCTGACTGTCTGGCCGTCTACAGTAAGACAAGGTACAACTGTAGTGCTAGACTTTTTGTTAATAACTTGGTTGATGGTTTTCCAAGTTTTCTTGAGATCTCCTTGAAACTGCGTAAGTTTTTCAGAAAAATATTTGCGCTTAAGTTGCGTATTCATGTTGTTTACCCTGTTACGAATTTGCTTGTAGCATTCCATCAGCAGCTTTGAATTGCCTTTTACAGCTTGACTTTTGAGTTTATCTCTCGTTTTAGCTAATTTGAAGTAATCAGCGTTAAGCCAAGGCGTGTATCTATCAGAAACTCTTCTACTTAAAGTAGGGGCATGTTTTTCAACAATTAGCGCGAAAATATGGGTCCACTGACGAACTGCGTCATCAATGTCATGAGCATTTGCTACAATAGCCTCCCAATCAACCGCGGATAGATCAGAGAGGAAGGCATCTTGATTGAAGTGTTTTAGTTGTCGAGAAGTAATATATTTATGTTGGCGTTTAACCCCACCGCGTAACTTTCTTATACAGTAAACAAGATAATGGTCACTGAGACTTATCTCTAGTACCCCACTCTCTGCGATGTTGTTGCAATTGGTAGTGGCAATATGATCAATCAAAGTTGAAGAATCCAGAGTAACCCTGGTAGGCTCCTTGATTAACTGTGTCATACCGAAAAGGTCGTACAGCTCATGTAACTGCACAACATGGCTCGGATTATTGTTTGCATGACTGAAATCACAGTTAGTATCTCCCAGAATGATAATTTCCTTTCCCTCTCTATCAAAAAAACTCAAATTTTCTTGAAGGCTGTCAAAACATGAATTAGGCTCACTAGGTGGCCTATACCAAGCTATGACAATAAAGGGATTGGAATGAGGGGGCTCTACTTCAATGCAGATAATTTCAAGCAATTTATTAGGAAAATCCTGTCGGGGCCTAAACCCAACTGTATTTCTTACATAAAGAGCAACACCGCCACCTTGCCTATTTCTGTCACGTCTTTAACTACTATGCAACACTACAAGGACGATGCCAAGAGGAGCAAAAGACTATGTCTACCCCATGGCCAACACATGAAAATACACAACTAAATCAACAACTAAATAAACACCTACAAAATGGTACACATACGATACGATACTGATGGATACTGGAATCTGTTTCGCATTGGCATGCAAGGTCATCGACGGAGGCGCCGGATGCCGAACAATGCTGTTCAAGACATTGCGCCTTTAAGTTGTCGGGGTTTATGGAGCACAATATCGTAGATGTTAATAAAAAGGTTTGAACTTATGTGTAGATGAATTTCAAACCTTAAATCCAATGCGAAACAGACTTAAACAACGGGAAAGAAACAAATAAAAGGAGGAAAAGAGACTTTGCGATCGGGGGGGGGGGGTATAGCAGCTGCTTCAAGCCACTTCAATTGAACCGGCCTGTTTTATGAATGAAATTTAGGGTTAATTTTAGTACGTTTTTATTAACATCAATAGAAAAGTCTTTATCACCATACAATAAAATTTGGATCAGCGAGTTATTTGGAAGGCTGTTTATTCGAACATATGGTCGCAATAATTCCGAAACTCCAGCGAGAAGATCTCGGCGTTCAATGTCAAATTAAGGGCAGAGCAACAAGAAGTGCTCCGTATCCTCAATGCCATCGTTCGTTGGGCACATTGGGTCAATGGTATCTCGGAAATTATGCCTGAATTTGTGAAATTTTAATTTACTGAGACCGACCCTTATTTGGGTAAGATACGATAAGCCTATCGGGTCATGAATACCAAATACAGATTTTGCATGGGGGCGAATTATTGACAAAAGCTTTTTCTTAAAAACAGCAACAGACGGTGCAGGCCTGATTTCTGGATCGAGCTTGTTCCATTCAGATATGCAGTTAGGATAAAAGCCAGATTGAAATTATTCGGTTCTTGCCCTCATCCGCCCAACGACACCCTGGTTGCGAAGACAGTAATTTGACTGATGAGGTTGTGGGATTGGCTCCTTTGTGTACAGGGGTGTGAGATTATTCATAATCTTGTAGAACAAAGTAAGGCGTCTACTCCATCTTCGGGAGCTCAGCGACTCCCAGCCAAGCTCAATGTACAGCTTTTCGCGTGATGTTCCCTTCCAAGTTCCTGTTACGGCACGGGCAGCAGAATACTGAACAGATTCTAATTTTTCCATTAAATTTGATAAACTGATGGTTTGACTGAATTCACATACTTTATCTTGTATGTGATAGATAACATCCCCATAGTCCAGATGTGGTCGCACGTAAAGCTTATATAGTTCGCTTAGGGTATGTCTGGGTAGACAAAAATGTACAAAGGAGGCGGAATCCACCTCCTCCCAGGTCAGATAGGGTTAAGAGATTTTTTGGGATGTGCCACCCAGACCTATCCTGTGTGCCACACCCACCAAGAAAATAAGTGGTTCTAGTTCCTCCTGACACTAAACTCCTTCCGACGAATGTGTGCAGTGAGTAATCAGAAATCAGAATGAGGCAGCAGACCGGAGTAGATAGATGCAAACAAAGGTTCTTTGTAAAATTTGTACGTTCAAGAGACTTACCAGACATAGACTTACCAGACCCCAGTTCCTTTTCGTAACTGGGTGTCTGGGACAAAGACTGACCAAAAAGAGAAGAAACTATTAAAATGACGTCACAAAGCAATCTGATGTCAGGAAATTTGCTCTTCGAAATGATAAGTCAAGAATAGAAATTAATAACAGAGGAGTTGGGATAAAGGTAAGGGGTTGGAAAATTTTTCAAGAATTAATATGCGGGGGGGGGGGGGGAGTTCGGTACTCGAGAGTACCTGTGATTCAATTAATACGAACAAGAGCGTATGTTCCTTTTTGTCAAAAAAGTAGAAACAATGAAACATCTGGGGTTTTCCATGCTCGTGTGAAAGGATTTCAAAATATGTTTCTTCTCAACATTTGCTACTACTTGAAAGTAAAACCTCAATTGTTTCAATAATTTATAATGTTATTAATTTGCTACTGCATCTTTAGAGGGTCTTTTTTTCAAAGGTCTCTTCGCTGATCACAAATTAGTTTCCACAGATTCTGTCCTGTCAAAGCAAATATGTCAGTGATCTTCCAATCATGAACAAATGTGGGACAATCCACATGTGCAGCCATTGGCTGCTGTTTAGCTGTGTAGCGGGAGCCAGACCAACTTTCCAGCTACCATCTTTTCGGAAGGACTTACAAAACCTGAAGAGACTGGAACTAGTGATTCAATCTATGTCAAACGCAAGCGAACAGAACCATTTTTCTATTATTTCACAAATCTTCAAAAGCAGTCTGTCAAGTATCTGATTGTATAGCCGTAGGAACTAGGGAGCACTGGGGCACGTCTTCCCAAGATTTTGCAAAAAGCACAGAAGTGCCCTTTTTATGTTCAAAAAGTGCCTCTTTTTCATAATGAAAAATGTGCCCTTGAAGTGTTGTGTCCCCTAAGTTCGAGATGTTTCATACGGCCCTGTCTGATTGACTGTAATAAAGTCAGAGTTCAGCAAACAGATGTCTTTTGTGAATCTGTTTATTTAGAATAAAGGCGGGGTTGTCGTCATCATTTTCTACAGCCGCAGAAGTTAGTATTTTGCGTAGCCATTCAATTCTCCTATTCTGTGCATTGTCATCATCGCCCAATCAGATGCTTGAAAGAATGCCTTTAAACCCTGTTGGGCTATCTGATACGTCCTATTTTGGTTGGCAAAAAGCAAAAAGCCCCCCTACCTAACTTCTGACTGGAAATAGATAGAACAAATAAATTTGGTGTGTTTATAGCCCCAGGCATGCACTTTTTGAAAATCTAAAAATTAACCTTAAATTAGCCATCATTTTTGTCACGTCAGCATTTTCCTTTGTGTGGTCATGAAAAGTGGCAAAATTAGCCAAATTCAGGAAAATTGTCATGAACTTTAATTTGGAGCACAATTTCCACCCAAAAATGATAATTCTGATAGAATACATCAATAACACTAAATCACAAAAGAAATTTGCAAAATATTCAAATTCAGCTCCATTTTTTTGCGATAATTGATATTTGAGAGTTTGCAAATTTTCCAGGGTTAGTCCCAGAAAATTGTCTCCCGCCCCCTTTTTTTCGTGATATTTCAATGACACTTTCTCAGAAGTTGCACAATAGGTAACTGCAAAACGTCAAGAAGTTTCATGTCTATTAAATGTTTCTCGACAGAGTTATTAAGAAATCTACTAGGGGCAAATTTGCCCCCCCCCCCAACCACAATAGGGTTAAAGCAAATGACAAGCAGCCTCGTTCATATGTAAATTGAGAAAGAGACGAAGTAAGATATTGATCCCAAAGCCACATAAAGATAACGTTTACATGGTGACACACTTCAAATTGTCTATCAGCTTTCGTCCTGCCTCGGGGGAGGTAACTTCAATAGGCGGGTGACGGGGATGTGCCATCTGACGTCTCACACCCTAAAATTTATAAATTTTTGTGAAAACGATAGCCCACAATTTGCAGGCCATTGAAAATATGCACCCTAAAATTGTGACAATGTTCCAAAATTTTAACCAAGTAAGTGAAATTTGATCAAAACCAATACCCTAAAGAGTTATTTATGACTACTTGTGATTTTACAAAAATTATACCCCAAAGTTGACATCTGCTTGAAAAAAGCACCTCAAAACATGGCACAACCCGTACCGGCATATATAGTCACTCCCCCCCTCCCCGGGTCGTCTTGACATCATGATGTTACTTTCATTCTGATACATACTTGATATTTAAAAGTTGTATGAACATTGACAATGTGGGATTATGACAATTTGAATTGAGATATGTATTCATGAGAGACGCGTCACACACTGATGCAATAGTACATGACCCAGGAAACGACAACGGTCATCGTGACCATTTTTGACCCACAAATCCTAAAACGCTGAGCCACTATGTGCTTCCAATCTTTTATTGTCTTTATCGTCATTATATCAAAGATATATACCATGCCTTTATCTTTACTTTACTGTTTGTCCCAAAAATAAGTATTGTCATGTGCCTGATTGACACCTGAAAACAACGGGATTCTGTTGCTGTACAAGATTTGCACTGTCGTGTGCCTCAATATATAGCAATAGACCTTTTAGCTATGCTACAAAAGAGCCTGGATCGAGCGTTATTTTTATACATTTTTATACGCGAGGCTCGATCGAGTGGCGTTAGGGCTTCTATCACTATTGTGTACATTCGAAAATTCTACAAAATGTAGCAAAAGTATCGTTCGATTGAGATTCTTTCTCAGAATAGCTAACAGTTCTATTCTTTTTAGGAACCAAAAGCAGCGCTGCAATGTTGCATTGCGCAATGTTATACCTAAAATGAACTGTATTGAGAAAGAGCTACGATAGCAGGCTGTGCGTCGGATCTTGCTTGAACGAAAGATGCTTGCAGCGAAGAGCAAATGAAAAATATTCCAAGGCGGCACCACTATACAACGCAATAGACAAGACAACTCTTACTTAGAGTAAATATTGATTATATATGATATATTAACATAGGTACCAGAGCCTTGCAGTAAAGAAAAGGTAGGGAGGAGGGAGAGGGAAAAGGAAAATAGAAGCAAGAAGAGCTTCTTCTCTCCGTCTGATTTTTATTCTATTCTCGTCCCCCACCTATGCTAGGCTCTGACACCCAGGGTAATGGTGTATCAGAGCTAATACTTCACCTCGGCATAGAACGCTTCTTCAGAGCTAAACTAAGGGAGCCTTGAAGCTCTTGTACGTAGGATAGTTGATTCCATGCTTTTATTACATTCACCGTTATTTTTCTAAAGCACCTGCTGCCCAACATTCGCTCCTCAAAACACTGAGCAACTGTGTTACATTCATGCTTTGTGTTATATTTGGTGTCATCATTTCATGGACAGATGTTTCCTCATATTTTTTCTCCTGAAGCACTGAGCTACCCAGTCACTTCCACGCTTTACATCATAGCTCACCATGATATCTTGGCCAAACACCACGTTGCAATCTTTACTTTACTGCTTACATTAAGGCATGGCATAACGAGACAGCAGCATTGTTTTAATTAATCTATCCGAGCCTGAAGCACCGAAGGCTTGTAGGCCCATTGTAGGGCCAATGCCAGCCATGACTGCATAGGGGAACGAAGAACCAGAATTTTCCGACCATAAAACCATCAACAACAACGACGACAACAACAATTGCATGAACGTACGTTAGATCTATGGATTATATGACAGAGCTAACAACTCAATAACTAATATTTAGCCATATGTTGCAATAGACCTTTTAGGTATTCTGAAAAGAATCAGAATCGAGCGATAGTATGCTACATTCAGTAGAACTTTTGAATGTGCACAATAGTGGTAGAAGCTGTAACGCCACTCGATCGAATCTCGCGTATAAAATTGTATGAAAATAACGCTCGATCCAGGCTCTTTTGTAGAATAGCTAAAAGGTCTCTTCAACCTTGCAATGAGCACAAACATAGGGCTCGAATCTTTGCAAAATATTTTAATTGAGTGTGTAAAATGTTGTTGCCTAATTCTTTCAACTGAATAGATCGAGTGCTACTTCAGGTTGTTTGTCATATTTCTAGAAAGTTCATTTGCTATATCATCATTATTTTTGGAATTGCAAGCATTCTAAGATTTATGAAAGGATGACGAGATGAGGTATCAGAAGCTTTGAAAGGGATTAAAAGCATCATAAATTTTTAACTGATTGAGGAAAGTCAAAATGACCAATACAAGAAATACTCAGTTTTGGACGATCTACAAGATGGTAGCAAGCAAACGTTGGTAGCTTTTATGGTTCGTGATTTAGCATTTTGATGACGTCACAACTTCAAAGCTAGCAGAAATTTTAAAAAAGCTTCAACTCTGAAAATAGTGATAATATCAAAAGTGCTCTTTCTGGAATCATGGCAAACGCCCTTACTCAAGTTCCCTCCAATCTATTTAGTTGAAAGGATAAGGTAATAACATTTTACACATTTAATTTTAAAGTTTTGCAAAGATTCGAGTCCTATGCTATCAGCACAGTCAGTGAATATCAATAAAAATATGCCTTAAATTCAATACTTCCTGTTGGAATTCATTGTTTAATGCTAATAGATTCATGCTTTTATCCACTATTTCTCCTCAAAATCTTCCAAAAGTAGACATTTAAATCTCAAAAAATCCGACACGACAGCAAACTTTCCGAAAATATGCATGGTCTCCTGAAGGGGGGGGGAGGCGCTCCGCCCCAGCCCCCTACTGCCTTCGGCCGTAGCCCATAGGAAAACTGCTAGGATGGATGGTGTCTCCTAAGAGTGAATCAAACTTCACCCGGAAAAAGCATATTTGCGACGATGCCCTACAGATGCTCTAGGTACCAAAGCCTAATAAAAATTAGGCTGTTTTATCCATGGTTCACTGCAGATAGCCTCATTCCACAAGGACCCTCATCTTGCGCTCACTTGATGAGCTGAACTGATGCTGTTGCTGTAGCAACAGTGAGGCAACATTTCCCAGGAGCTGTAAAACCGGCCGAAAATCTCAATCGGAATTCTCTGCTGATGACAATTTTTGTCGCCTTAGCGTTCCAATCAGAATACGGCTTAGACAAAGACAGTTTTTGTGGTATCGCTTGAAGAAGCATTCATCTAGGTACTGGTAGCTAGTTCATGCTACGGCAGTTCTGGATAACTCCCCTCGTGGCATTTTAGGCTCGTGGTTTTGAGAACAAATAGTTGGTGATTTGGGCCCCATTGTAGGTCTTATGGAATCAGCATGAGCTAGTCAAATTCTTTATTTGTTGAGAAATGAGTCGTAGTTGTTGAGGTATCAGTTCAGTCAAAAATTAAGACTGTGACATGTATAGAGTCTGTCCTTTAGATTGATTAAATAACTTCATTGAAATTACTTCAGGAATGAATGGATATTAAATATCAGGTCAGAAAATAAATATCTTATTAAATATCTTATGTATGCATGTATGTCTGAAAAATTTGTCAATAATAATCGATACGTCGTAAAACATGATGTACAATATTAAGCAAATATAAAAGCTGAAAATGTTATCTAGAAACACTTCAAGTTTTAAATGGCTGGAATAGCATTAAAAAAGTCAATGGGACCTTGTTTCCGTAATGACTCCTTCAGAGATGTCTTTGAAAGAAACGCTTTCACGAAAGGAAAGAAAAACACTCACGTTTCAAAAGTCGAGAGTAATGCTGCATTTCAAGATTGCTGATAGGCCGCTCTGATACTGCTTTTTGAAATTTTACTGAAATATTTAGGGATTGTTTTCCTGATTTTGGAGGTCTTTAAAGAATTTATCCTTGATCTTATGCTTGAAGCTATTGGCATTCTTAGCAGATTTTAGGTCAGAGTTTAGACTGTTCCAGCTGTTAGGTCCTAAGTAGGAGAGACCATTCTGCCATATGTCACTCTTTCGAAAAAATGGCTCTGGCCAGCTGGTGAGAACAACTCCGACATATTGGAAGGGGCTGAATCTTCAAACAATTTGATAACGTTTGTAGCCATGCATTGTTCAAATCTCTCTTTGCCGGAGAGTCTATTTATATCTTTGAATATTTGATTCCTATATGTGGTCTATTATTCAGATTCAAACAAAGTCTGACACTCAATCTCAACTCTTTACTATACTTTGTACCGCTCTTCAGAAAAATGCCCCGTGCACTATCTAAAGACTTCATTGGTATAAAGAATAGAGTTACAGCTGCAGAGATTTTGCAAATGAATGAAGAAAGAATGGTAGCAATGTCTAAAAGCACCTGGACATTCCCCAAGTCTCGCTCTTTCCTCCTCTTTCCTTCCTTTTCTTATTCCCCTGGCATCCCGTTTGTTTATTGACCAAGTGTGAGACTTGGAGCAAGTCCAAGAAGCAACAAACGGATATCGAATAGCTTTTCTCCTCCTAGCGAATCAGATGTATGGCTGTGGGCCAGCGAAGCGGCGCAGGCGACACGAGGTAACCTATGTCCTGCAATGAACAGTGCTGCTCTGAGTGGCATACACATCTTATTTCATCCCCTCAGATCCTTCTATTTCGACTGAATTTCCTGTAAAGAAACAATCCTCCTGTGCACCACCTGGCTGGCAAGAGTTTTACGCAATTTTGTTAGAAGTAAAGGTCGTAAAGATGCAGTGCGCTCTTTTATTTACACTTTCAAAAATCGGTTTCACCTACAGTCCTTTCCATAAAGTATATTGAGATACACATAACAAATCCCAAACATTTAGCTCACCCTTGCCTCTACATAAACCATTTTTTGTTGCTCCCGAAACGTCCCTTCCCCCCTTAATCAATGTTGTGATTCTACTCAATTTTTTCCTACAAATTCACTTCCAGTCACGCAAAGATCACACCAGTCAGCATTGAATTAGGGGGAAAGGGATGCTGTCTCTCGATTTTTGTGAAGGATTGCCGCCGTTAGTAAGGATTATATTCATTGGGAGTTTTCCCATTGTCAAGTGTGGACAACCTCAATATTACATAATAAATTCATCTTTTCCAGACAATATATGAATGGTAGCCCCATAAGTTCAGCGGTTTGTCCCCTGCTATTTCGAAGTACATTCTTCAGACAAAGCCATGTCTATCAAAACTTCAAATAAATGACCATAAAATATTGCAGCGTATTCATATATAGGGTGAGCATCATTCAAGACTAGATGAGAAAACATTTTTCATGTTTCGAATTCACGAAGATCCTACTTCAAAGGCAGGGCCGAAGCCAATTGGGGGGCTGAGGGGGCGGAGCGCCCCCCTCCAGCAGACCATTTGTCGGAAAATTTTGCTCTCTTGTCGGATTTTTTGTGTTCTAAATAACTAGTTCTGGAGGATTTTGAGGAGAAATAATGTAGAAAAACATGAATTTTTTAGTGTAAAAACATAAATTCCAACAGAAATTATTGAATTTATGGCATATTTTTTGTTGATATTAAATAATTGTGTTGATTTCAACGTTGAATTGCGAAATGTGGCCAAATTTTAGTTACCGCGGAGTTAGATCGGTACAACTGTTGTTGTTGCTGTTGTTGTTGATGGTTTTTTCGTTGGAAAATTTTGGTTTTTCGCCCCCCTACGCAGGCATAGCTGGTATCGGCCCTGTTCAAAGGAGAAATCTCGTCGCAAGTTTGATACCATTTGCCGTCAGCGGGCTAAAACGTTTCCCATGTTTGATCGATTTATGCAAATTAATGAATAGGATTAGAGGTTTGAAATTTTTGTGCCTAAACTTCAATAATTTGAATTAAATAGCTATTTTGGGGAACTATCGAAGTTTAGAATCCCTTATTATCAACACCAGTTAGTCCAGTTAACGTTGCTTGTTCTAATCTGAACTTGCTTAATCCTTTTTATTTGCGTTTGCTTCCTGATTTTCCCAACTTCATTGATTTTTCTTCGAATCTTCGTTCAAAAGTAACAAGTAACAAGTCCAACACAAACTGCACAAAATATCGTTTTTTAATCAATATTCTATTCAGTCCAACAATATCCCATCTAGATTTCGACCAGCTATCCTGGGTGAGTAAACAAAATACACAATATGAAAATTCGTAAAACAAAAACTATTAATAGATTTGAAAATTACAAATTCGTCTCGCTCAGGGTTTGACTTGATTTTGAGAATTTACTCATAATTTGCAAAGGACCATCTTAATCTTTAATCAATAATTCCTGAAAACTAGCTTCCATTGACTTTGGCTACAACCATAAGTGTGTGTTAATCAACCATCAAAATGGCAAGACGATGTTTATTGAGTTCAGTCATTGCCTTTATAGATACAGAGATTGTTGAAATGTAATTATGCTCTTTGGTCAGTGCTGAACATCAGCAATTCCAAATTTGCGGGTACTTTTCCCGGGGGGGGGGGGTACTTCACTTTGGGTAAGACGGGGATGTGCGCCAGTTTTGGGTAGTTTTTGGCCTGAAAATTCTGGGATTGGGGTATCCTTTTACTGGAAAATTTCTGTGATTGGGGTATACTTTCACTCGGAATTTTCTGGGATTGGGGGTTACTCAAAATTCTGTAATGGGTGTTGAATGAAAGTACAACTGGATAAATTTTTGAGCAACACGTGGTCAGTTTCAGGTGAACTGATTTCAAGTATTTTTGTGTTGAAAAACGTCCTCAGATCAGAACCTCGTTCCAATGGCCACTTGGAACCGAAATAACCGTTCCCAGCCCTCTATCCCTTATCCTTTTGACGTCGAATTGCTTTTGTTACTTCTTCGATTGGGTATCAATATCTGACATATTTTCTGGGATTGGGTATCAATATCGGACCAAATTTCTGGGATTGGGTCGTAACAGAAATCCTTGCGGCGCACACCCCCGTATGAATTTATAGTGAAGTACCCCCCCCGGGGTACTTTTTTTCTGATTCACCCTTAGGCTCCCGACATAGTACCAGTTGTTGCAACAACAATTACACTACTCTTTTACACAAGTTTCTACTTTGTCAATTAAGTTGGCTTTTTGCTCAAACTGGGATTTACGACTTATGAACTTTCACATAAAAATTTGAGACGGCCAGGCACAGATTTAGCAGTGTCCTCGGAAGCAGGGCTAAGGCGTAGTCCTGGCAACCTTCGAGAATTAAAAATTCCTATTGCTGCAGTGAAGCTCACGGAAACTACTTGGTCTTCAAAATGAGGAAGTCCTGGGTCACAGTGAAATGTTTGTTGATTCTTGAACGAAGGAAACATTTTTTATATCGATACTTGTGGTTTTAGCATCGGAGGTTCGAGCTGGTAATTTAGGCCCATTCACCATTGCCTAGAGCACTGAGCTTTTGGTAAACTGTTGCTTTTTATATCTAGACATGAAATCAATGGGAAAAAGTTCGTCCTAATTTGCTATGTGAATGTCCATGAGTCGCAGTTTGAGCATCCATCAGTCGATCAATAGCAATAACTACGAATATGTAATCAGCCTAACTCACCGGTGTCATGAATTTGTTCCCCTAAAATAAGACCATCACTTTGACGTTTTTTCTGTTGTAATTCACTAACAAATTGACATCAAATCAACTCTTGGATTCGTGTGCTTAAACAAAGCAATAACGAATATATTAGTGCAGAATCTGTTTGATTTAAGGTATGGGTTGGCGTTGGGAAGGAAATCTGTTGGCTTGTTGAGAAGTCAAAGAACATTTTCGATGCCACTTGGAATTGATGGTCCTAATACTTTTGCCTATTAAGTGTTATCTAATCTCTGCGATCTGTTTTTCCCTATGAAGGGACCAGAACTTTGGCATAACCTTTAGCATCTGTATTGTTTATTGTTGAAGATCATTTAGGGTAGCCATGCCTATGATGCTCCCAATGGTATCATTGATGTAAATATGTTTTGTTAAATTGTAGATTTTTAGATTGTTTGTATGAAAAAATACGAATGCGCTCCAAGGGTCGACTGATGGTTTTGTGTCCATAGATCAGAGAGTTCTTGACATATATCAAAAAAGTTATCATGTCTATGTCTAGGTCATAACAGTTTGGAACATCAACCTCCAGCAGTTTTGTATCTCATTATTACTCAAAACTAGATCAGACACGTTAATGATTTCTTAGGCACAGTGTAAAATGCCACCATGTTTGATGTATTTGCTGTAAAATCGAAAATCTAGGTACCTCACGCAATTTCATCTTACCTGTCTGAGAAGGCCTCTGTTAAAAAGACATCCTGATGCTGGTATATTTCTTCAGTCGTATTCAGTCCGAGTAAAATATTTAATACTTTGGTCCGGCGGGGAGCTATTTTAACCCCGCCTGTTTGTTTTCGAAACGAGAAACGGTATGAAGATGAAACTTCGCACACTAGAGGACCTTTGCATGAGACCCGACATGAAACTTAGGGCGACATGAACTCATGTCGGCATGAAAATTTGAGAAAATTTACTCCTGTTTACATGAGACCCGATATTGACCCGATATGAAACTTTCTACCTACGTCAGGCATCATTCACGTGACATGACGTAGATATTTTAGAAGGAAAACAAAGGAAATTGGTTTTCATATCGCCCTGATCTGAGAAAAATGTTTTCACATGAGATTTTCATGCCGGCATCATGAGTTTCATTCCCCCCGACATGACTTTTCATGCCGGCATGAAAAAGCGACATGAAATTTTCATGTCGCCCGAAATGAAAAAATCATATCGCCCCAATATCATGTAAACACAACAGTAGCTCAGACCAGCACCCGATATGAAAATTCGTGCCGGCATGAGTTTCATGTCGGGTCTCATGTAAAGGGCCTATAAATTAGAGGCCTAAAAAATCCAAAAAGACAGTAATTAGCAATTTTCCTCTTGATTCATTGCTAGGCAACCAAAGACAATAGCAAAATCAAGTAAAATAGCTGTCCATTGGCTGCCGCAGTCGTCCAAATCATTCTCCTTTTCTCGGGTAATTCCATCTGTTTTTGTCCAAAATAGTGTTGTAAATGTTTCAACAAGTCATTTCTGTAACATTCGAGCCAAGAATTACATCAGGGCCTATTTTGAAATTGGTCACACTCAAAGAAAATCGTATTTTTGCTAATAACAGATTTCCTGTGAGTTGCAAAGTAATCTAACTGTTTTCAGTACTTGAAGGCGGCAAAAAGTAACTTATTTTATCATTATTTTCACGAAAAAATCGTAACGTGTAATTTCTGCTGCGTGAAAACTCATTTTTGGTCAAAAATGTGCCATTTTTGAACTTGTTTTCACAGTGCTGAATGGCAACGAAATTTTCTGCTAGTATGTAGCTGAGAACCAATTCTTACATGGAATTATGCTGAATTTTACTTGAAGTAGCCCTATATAGGTATATGAGTCTCTAGTATGAAGTAGGCGCTGCCAAAAGGATAGGAAAATTTTGTCCGTCCGACAGGGTCCGTCCGACAGGCGGACTGCATGCACTTAATGTATGCTCATGCTATGTAAATAATCATTTTAAGCAAAGAGAAGGATTGAAATGCAATTCTGAAGAGTTGAGCTATTCATAGATACCAAAACTTCACAAGAAAATACTGTTTGGCAGCAAAGACATGCAACTGAAAAACAAGCACTAAAAATTCGCTTTCTATCTAGTCCGTTCGACAGACGAGCAAAACCTGGATTTTCACAGGACAGGGAAGGTAAAATACAGGTCCATAAGGTCTATTTTATAGACGACCAGATGTCTTAAACAGGATTGCAGCTCAGGCAGCCATGCGCATTAAGGTTTGGGCAGGCGGTAGCTCCAAAGTATCAAATGTCCATCCGACAGATTTTTGAATTAAAAAATAGGCCCATAAAAAAAAATGCATTCTGTGTTCGATGGGAGCGGAAACTTTGGAGCGCAATTTCCCTATACAGTCTTCCATCATAATGCCTCCATTGAGAGTTTGGTGTTTCACCTAAACAACTTTCACGACTTTGAAACGTGCATTGTCCCGCAGTACAGCGCCTTTAACGGAAGTAACAGAGGATTTGCAATTTTCTTTGTGACTGGTCGCCAACAAAGGGGTCATGTAGAGGTTACGTGATACAGCGATAGATATTGAAATGTTGATAACTGTGTAAACTATTGAATTTCATTAAAATTAAACAAGCTTCAAAATAATTTTTTTTCATGGCTGAGATTCTACTTAAAGGCAGTGTGTCCATGTAAGTAGAGGGCTTCGAGGGAGGTATCTCGGAAACATGTGATCTTTTGTCATGTATTAATGTGACCAGTTGTTTAGGCTTAGGGCCTGTTCATATGGAGGCGAGCCAGCCCGCTTACCGGGCTAGAGCTCTTTGCCGGGATCTCATCTTATCCCTAATTCCAATACAAAATTTGATGTCTGTTCATATGAGTAGGCGGGCTGGCCCGCTTAGCTAGGTCTCACTGGTGTAGAGGCGAGATCTCGGTAGGCGGGATGAAAATTTCCAACATGAACACTCCATCCCGGCTACCGAGACGAAAATGTCGCTATTGCTCATGCGCTACGTCTCTAAACAATGGGCCTGTGTCATGAGACACTCGTCAAATTTCAGTTTCGGCAAGCGGGCTAGAATTTCTCCATATGAACAGAAGATGAAAACTATCTCACCTACCGGGCCAGCCCGGTAAGCGGGCTGGCTCGCCTCCATATGAACAGGCCCTTAGGCCCTGACTTTGTTTTCGAATCGCCACACATCCTGAGTCCACGACTTCTGTCCGCCTGCACTGTCATTGGGAATTGTTTCGTTAGCTCGACATTGCTTTACAATCTCTGTTCATCCTTTCTGCTATAAAATGTTTTAAAACTAAATGTGTATCGTCTCCGTCCTTGCCAAGCATAAAAAACGTTCGCTTGGTCAAAGCTTGCCTTGACGCCATTCCGCCATTGCTCGTATGGTCTTGACAATGAAGTTGTTATTTTCATTTGATCAGTTTAAAACAGCCAGCTCTTAACCAATCAAATCCTGGAACAGTTACATTCTTGTCAGCATCGTGTCAGCAATTTCATGGTTCGTGCATGCTACTTATTTATATATGGACACACTGCCTTTAAGAAAATTTCAAAAGGGAGCTATAATGGTCCCCTGGGTTGAATAGGGTCAAATCAGAATTAAAGGTAGTCTGTCCCCTCGTTGATTGGTCACTTTAACAATAGGCGTGTGACGAATGAAGTCATTCAATCATGACAGAGATGAAAGAGGATGTCGCGCGAGTTGGCGAAAATAGTAGGCCTATGTATTTGCAGCGAGGAACATGGCAAGACGATTTGCTATTCCTGACATTGAGAATGACGCAACGCCATCTTCAGTTGGAACGCCGTTGCTTGTTTTTGGACGGGAAAGAGTCGCTTCCCCACAACATGGCCTGGTTAGCGACTAACACAAACACGTCCAGCACAAGGGAGCCTCTCGTCATTCTGAAACCCAAGCTCATTCCTCAGTTCACGCCATGAATCGGAGATCTTCTCGCGCAGTGCCACTTTCTGAAAACGAGTACTGCCAACTGGCCGCCCTCGACCAAGCCTTGAGATTCCTGTTGAGGCCATCCCTTCCGCAGAGCTGCGGATGGCCGCCATTGCGATCTGATCAACTTTTCCAAGAGATTCTGCTTTGCGTAATCCTGCACACTGATTGGCTCTCCCGTTTGGAAGGTCATTCATGCATGATATTCATGGCCACGAAAAAAAAGTTGAGAACAATAGGGGACAGTCTGCCGTCAAGACACCCCCCAGTAATGACCCCGCCGGACATTAAAAGTACAGCGGGGAAATTATGAAATCATACATTTTCAGCGGGGATTGAAAATATCTTGACGGGGAATAAAACCTTTGGCCATTATCTGTGATGGAACTTGCATAATCTTTAACGGGGAAACAAAAAATTTCAACGGGGAAGCAACAGAAACAAGGCGGGGAGAGTGCTTTGAACTCAAACTTGGCGGGGAAACACATTTTCCTGGCGGGTCGTCCTTTTCCCTTGGCGGGGCAGCGTTTCAGCGGGATCGTTACTGGGGGAGCATAGGCTTCAAATCTTTAAATCGGTGTAAAAAAGCGGGTGTAAAATTCAGTGACCGTTTTCTTTAAACTGAATGACTTGAAAGAAACTTTAGCCACTTTTTTATGATTCTACCGTTGGATTTTTCAGAAATCTTGAATATTTGTCGAAATTACAGCCTATTTTATTTTTCAACTCATTTTATGATGTGACGTCATCAAATTTCTAAATCACAAACCAGAAGTGTGAAAGAGTTTTGCTTGATACCATATTGTAGGCATCCATTAACTATGGTTTTCTTGAAAACTAGGAAGTAAAAGCGCTCGCTTCGCTCGCGCTTTAACATTCCTAGCTCCTGCGGAGTGCTTTCTATGGTTACCATACTCCATCAGTGACGGCCATTTAAATTCAGCATGAAGTCAGGGTTGGTAGATCCCCGGACCGCCCCGAAGCCAAACCATGGGTCGGAAAATGGCCAGATAAAGCCAAACCTTACTAAACAACGACCTATTGTTGTACAAACCATTGTTCCATTGTTATTTCTAGCAATGGACACTTGCATTTCATTGTTTTCACATACTATATTGTGTAGCTCCGATGAAAACCCTAGATCTTTGATGTTGCCTTGCAACGAAAAATGTCCTAGATTGTGATGGTCTGCTGTACTCCAGTTTGAAGAGAATTGAATGAAAATTGACCAAAAATCTCAAAAGAAGGCAAAATTGAGCCAAACAGCCAAACTTAACTTTTGAAGCCAACAATAAGAGAAACGAGTCAAATTTCCAAAATTTGGCTGAAAAAAGCCATGTTACCAACCTTGCATGAAATCAGAGCAGTGATGGTCATTCATAAGAATTCAAATAACTAAGTAAGAATGGTATGCTATACGCCAGAAAATGAGAAAACCATACATGCCCCTTTCTATAACATCCCTTTACTCCCAAATAAGCCTCACATAAATCTCAACAAAATTGTTACGTTTTCAGCACATGAATCCAGTAGCAGATGCTTTAGAGTTCCCTCGAGTCTCTTAGCTTCATTCAAATGTTAAAGTTGTTCCCCTCAATTTTTTTCTGAGTTCCTAAGGAGCTATTGTCACCTAGAGTTTTTGTGTACAGGCTGCATCTTCAGAAAGTCTGTAAATCAAATTTGGCCTAGTAAAAGGTAGGAGTCTCCACGGTAATAGTTGAACTGATGATGAAAATTTGACTTTAGATGACTTTTGCATCAGTTCATCTGCTGCAAAGTGAATACATATTTCCGCTTACGTAGGGCAAGTTTTATTTCAAATAGTCTGACATTGCAACATGCCTGCAAAGGACCCTGGGTGACGATTGCTCTTTAATTGCTGCCGACCATTGATGCTCTAAATCTACTATAGATAGATGATACATCTGTCTCAGAGCCAGCGACGTACCCAGGAATTCGAAAGGGGAGTTTGATGGTTGTTTCCCTTCATACAGTTTAGTTCAAACCTGGAGCCTATTGATAAAGACATGTCATGCATAGATTCGTTTCAAATATCTAAAAAAAGTTGGCACCCAGGGTTAATCTTTGATGAATGGTCAGATTTTGAGAAGAAAGCCTCTCCCTTACTACTAAAACATTAAAACTTTTATAGCGCCAAACCAAATAACAAGCTTATTTATCTTTAGTTCCCTTCCACGCTCCAACGTCGCTTGGTAAGATTGCTAACAGACACGACCACTTTCTTCTCAAAAATTTGAAAGAAATGAAAGTGTAAATAAAAGCTGAACAATATGCTTTTGAGCATATCCTCTTTATTTGCTTTTTGCAAATAGGAGCTCTTCTTTTTCTCCACGGTGAATCGTCTTTTCATTGCAGTTTCGATCTTACCTAAGGATTTCTGACTTTTCAATAAAGTTTCCCAATTTTTTCGAATTTGATAAGTGGCATTTCACTCATTCGAAAAAGCGTGCAAGATTTTCTCAGGACGGAAGAATTTTTACGGATTTTGGTGGAACATTCGTGGAAACAAAAGGACTTTTGCGGAAGATGTAGAAGAGGTTTGAAATGCCCCTCGGAATTTGGGGGCAATGTCCCCAATCCCTACGATTTCTGCCACTGTTACAGAAGCCTGCCAATATTTAAAATTGCTCTAGTGCCTTTGCAGCAATACAGGAAACTGCGAAGGCAGTAGTAATACTTATTTCCTGTATAGTATGATACAGGAAATAAGTGAAAATAAGTCAAATTATGCCAAGGCTTTCCTTGAATGAAATTAGTAGCTGCTAAGTCCTAGCACTGGAGATTCTTAATTTTTGATGATCTAAGAATAGAGTTTCTTATAAGCAGTTTTTAACGAAAGAAATTTTTTGTACAACTGTACTTTCATAAAATAGATGTGTGCATTGATATGTAAGGAATTAGAAATAAGGGTGCTCTGTGAGAAAATACTATGATATGTTAGAATTCAGCTTTTCATATGAATAAACTGCGATTTTATTGAAGTGTGGACCATACGATCATGCGGCCATTCAACCATACGACCCCGGTCCAAAGTTTGATATATATAAGCTCACTAAATTTTTGCTCCACCGATGGTTTAGTGAACACGTAAGGCATTAGTACGTGTCAAGGTTTTCTTGGTCACGTAGAATTCTGCGTATTCATACTGAGCTAGCGAGTTGTTGTAAACAAAACCGGACCCTCTGAATACAATTAGCCCTATTCCTGTAGGGGGGGGGGGAATTTTTCCCCACCCTCAAAACTTTTAAATTTTTGATATACAAGGCAATTTTTTATTGATAAATCCTCATAGGTATGTGACTAAAATTCATCGGTCCTCATTATTATGGTTAGAAGAAAAAAATTTTTTGACACGTGACATAACTATGACGTCATAAATCATGTGACCCAATTTTTGGAAAAATAAATTTTTGTTTAATTCTGTTGTGTGGTATAGCATTCGAAAGCTAATAGAAAGGGGACTAAGATAAGCTAAAAATTTAGCCTCAGCAGCTGTTTTTACGTGAGTTAAGGCCGTTTTTGTCATGTGTGACTGAATCATGACGTCATTGAAAACATGCGAAAAATGTGGTTAAAAATGAGATAAAGTCCACATAGTACTAATATTTCAACTATATGTGACGTATTTCATCAATAACTTCGTAATAATCCAAACATTTATTGAATTAGAGGCATTATTCACGGTGGGGAAAAAATCCCCCCCCCCCTACAGGAATGTGAGCTACCGTGTGACCCTACAGTAATAGCGTTAGAATGGATGAAGATCTATGCAGAATATCCACTTCTTTGCTTTATTCTAATCAGGGAAAGCAAATTTTCCATGTTTCAGTTGATAGGCAATGAAAGTAACAGACTCAGAATAGAGGGCTATAAAGCATTTCGACCGTTAGGGTTTCTCCAGTCTTTCTTGCCTCTCTAATTTTTTTAGAACAATAACAAAGAAGTAAGAAAGTTATAACTTAAATGCAAACAGCTCTTCATTCTCATCCAGATCCCCTGTCACTCAGGAGCACCTCTGTTGACATTGAAAATAATGGAAGTATCAATACATCGTAACAAAGTCTTGTTAACCAAATGCATAAAACTTTGGCCTGGGCCTGGGGTAGTATTGTCGTATGATCTGGGGTTGTAAGTCCCGGGTCGCAGAGTCCTCGGGTCCGGTCAAAAGAACGTCTCAGTTTTTTGTGCGAATTGCGAGTTGGCAAGCTAACGGCTGCATGCATGATACAAGTAAAAAGACTGTAGAAATGATCTGAAAGCAGAAAATCTGTCCATTGTTGGACCTTTTGTGCTGAATTCTCTTTCAGAGTTCATAAACAAGTAGTACAAAAGATGATACTGATAGAAGGAAAATAGTGATGAGGTCATTTACTAACTCATTGAAAAATAGACCAAGGACCTTTCATCATTATTTACGGACATTACATAATTTTGAAATCATGGAAAAGCGATGAATCAAGGGAGTACCAAAGGCAGTTACTGGACTCAAAAGTAAGCTTTGCTTAATTCATTACCAAACTTGCATTATTTTCATTCAACAGCAGAACCCAAGAAATAGCTATTTCGTCATCAAGTAAGAAAATTGTTTTGCCAAATTCAGACTCTGCATACCTCAGTTATGTTACTTAGCTTAGCCCCAGCGATGACTGAATTGCTGAACTGTTATTGAGGTTATTTCCAAGTCACCCCTTTTGTAATAACCGAGGACTCTCCCTCGCTGTGAAACTTTAATCATACTCTTTGGTTTGAAAGCTTGGTTAAGGAACAGGTTGTAATCAACATTCTTTATACGGGTAAACCGGATTTTTTTTGGATTTGGCCTTGAGCTAGTCATCCCGTCAACATTTGGAAATGACGACTCTGTGTTCTTAGGGTCACTGGTCTGATTTGTACTGTATGCCATTTTGGCCCAAGCAGAGAAACTCATACTATGCGTATGACCTTTAATAAAAGCGTCAAAAGTCAGCTTCAAGAGTAATCACTTTATAACTTGGGCTAAATCTTCACTAACAATCGAGTAAAGGTTTTATGCGTTGTAATCAGTAAGTTTATAAGCAGAAGACCTAAAAAACTACAAGGGCAGACTCTCAATTTGTAGCACCGCGACAAAACCAAGAGGAGAGCCTCTCCAAAATAGGGCAATAACTTCGTTGTATCCAACGTGAGCATCAAAATACTTTACTACAACCTAGATAGATACAGCAGCTAAAATAATATCAACTATTTGCAAGCTTTTACTCCCTCGGTGTCTGGAAAAAGCAGCTGCAAAACTTGATTTTAGCTCAGATTGAACGCTGCCATCACATTTCTATGGCTGCCATCAGCATCCACAAAGAAAGGTCGAAGGTTAAGGCCTATTGTTGAATTGAATTGCTAAAATTTGGGTACAAAACCCCTCTTCACATTACCCCAAGATACTGTACGAAGAAAAGTATTGGACCACAGGCAAGCCTTTATCGTCAGCTATTTTTCATCGTTTTTCTGGAATTTTTGGAGGTAAGCAGCGGGCGTGAGAAGCTGCGTGCGGGAAAGTGTCACAAACAGGAATGTGCGTAACAAAACTCTTCATCGCTTATATATATAGATTATTTGATCTTTTGTCAGCAGGTTTAGAAGTTACGATGGTTTTAAGTTTTTTCGAAAATTTTCTTGAATATTTAAAAAAGAAGAAAAACCCTGTAATTCTGGAAACATTGAAGATTTCACAAAAGTCCAACGGCAGATTTACTGTAAAATAGTTCAAGTTTCTTTGAAGCAGTTCAGTTCAAAGAAATAGGTCATACAATTTTACACCCAGTTTTTTAAAGATTTGAAACCTATGCTTACTGGGGGGTGTTTTAAGTGTGCTAAATTTGGGACCAATGGCAAATAGATACTTGTGGCACAAAATCATTATCTTTTGAGCATTCTTGTCTTCCGATACGTTCAAGCTTTTGAACTGATTTTGCTCCAACGACTTTTAGACTAACTCTTTCATACAGAGCTTATGAGATTAGGTAAGCCCTAAGAGATTGAATGTTCTGGGGTAACATTGTCCTGTGAGAATCCAGTTTATTGGTCTACTAAATTTTGTCATTTTTCTCGTTGTCTGTTTTAGACAGAAGTAGCCATTTTGGATTGAAAGGGAGGCTCTTGCCGTTGCATAGAATACATATCATTTTCTTGATAAGGACACTTAGTGATTCGGGGATTGTACGGCTTCCTGCTTCTGTTCGCTCAACATTATTCGTTATTGAGAAAATATCTGTTCTATTGCATGTCATAACATCGACCAAAGTTTCTTGCTGAATTTGATTTGAAAATGTTTACATGAAATTGTGTGAACCCTTGACCCGTGCTTTCCGTTCACCTAACCGCTATTCGTTGATAACTGCGTGAAAGTCGCCCTCCAGTGGCGAGGCGCACAGGGCCCGGCTCCGAAGGCCCAGGCACCCAACAGTGCCACTTTATCCTCTAGAATTTCTAATTTCTTTCTCAAAGGCTTAATAACGTATGACCGAGAATGTCAAATGTTTTGTTTCTCTACAAAGTGCTCGCATCTGGTGGTGACAATAAAAACGTAGGCCAATAAGATAAATTTGTTGTTTTTATTCAGCTTGCCCAGAGATTGAAAAAGGCAAATATTTTGTGGAATAATAGTGAACATCAGACGTTCATATAACGAAATTCCTGAGTCTTTTGCAAACTGTTCGTTTGATTGTAACAAGTGGAGATGTTACTGTTATGAAATGGAAGCATCCGCCTTGTTTTGCATCTGCATTTACTCTGTGAACGGTTTTACATGGTAAATTTGTTTCTCGAGAATTCCGTCAAATGATCTCTAGCCTTTCTGATAACCCCAAAATACTGCGTTCCCTCCGTGTGTGCATTGTCAATTAAGTGCAGTAGGAAGCATCCTAAGCTTGAGGGGCTCGACATTTCAAAGGCACTTTTTAAGCTAAAGATCCTAACGAGGCACTTCCTGCAGCAAAAGGGGTGGCTACTTCTTCATTGTAATTGCAATATCTTAGAGACACGTACCCCCCAGAGCCCTCAGTTCATACGTCTCTGTTCTACACTTAAAGTAAAGGAGTGGAAAGCGTCAATGCCTTGGTAAAAACTGAAATAGGAAATACAAATGACGCATGTATCCATTACCATGACAAATTTGCGTTTTCTTTGATAAGCAGGCACTGTGTTTTTTAGTCTTACTTTTTCGTTTCAAAGCTTATTCATTTCATTCCTTTCCGATAAAAAACGTGCAAGACTGGACCCCAATTACCACCACTTCTATTTTAGACCTCTGAAAAGGAACAAAGTCATTGTCACCTCAGTTGATGACTGTCACTTTCAGTTTATGGAATCATATAATGTTCTAGGCACATTCAATTCCATAGGCCATAGGCTTCACAGGTAAGTTGTTTCTTCTTTCACAATGTATGAGTGGATCCATTATTTTAAGGTGTTCAATATCTTTTTTGGCTTTACTCTTCATCAAGAATGGTAAATACAGTTTCAGTTTATATATGATTATAGCAAACTTGCGGCCTTTCTTCTTTTACGAAAATGAGACCATTAATTTTCGTCTACTTTTGAGACTATTGATATCTATGTAGTCTTAGTGAAAAGGCCAAACTGTTAGAATTGATCTACGAACGACATATGACTGTTAGGTAGATCTATGGTTATATAGCATAACATTTTCTGCTAGCGGAAATAAGAATCTTTAATTTCAGGCTATTTGTGGCGAATGGTAAGCCTGTAACCTTGAGCTATGGTGAAAATGAGGACAGTGCCTAAAGCGTTGAATTTTCTGCTGGAACAAGAGTCAATCTTGGTTTATTCAAGTGAAAACGGTAGGCCTATGGCCCTGATAAATGGCAAAAATATTCGCTAATTCCAGTCAATTTTTGGTGAAAAGACAAGCATAGCCTTGATTTTTGGCTGAAAGAAGAACGGCTAATAGGGGGCCTATCATAGGGGGTACAAAAGCCGCGAAACCGTGAAAAAATGAGCTGAAAGCTGTAATCCGCAGCAAAATTAAGTGCAAAGCCGCAGCCGCTATGGTAAAACATGCCTTTTGGCAAAGTACATAACCAACTATTTGTCCATAAGAAAAGAGAAACATGTGTATCACAGTTCTTGTGGCTCTCGCTCTTTTTCACTGAACGACGAGCTGCTGTATCGATCTAACCCTTACAAAAATCTATTGAATTCCGAATGCATATTTTTGTGACAAGGTAGCGATTTTTTTATAAATGAAAATCTCGAGAAAAATTTTAGGATAGCTCCTTCACTAATTTGTCATAGAGTGCATATTTCTGTCAAATAACTACAACTGTTGTTTAGATTTCATTTCTCCTTTGTCTTGTAATCACTATACAATAGATTCATGCCCACTTTTACACACTGATAGAAATTGGAATAGATCCAAATATTCGTTCCATTTAAACGTGTAATGTTTTAAATCTTCAACTGGACAGGGTTGTCGATTTTCTGACTATTTACTGGATTTGTTAATTTAGTTTGAATAACGGATGTGCCATTGAATAGAAATAATATCAGTCGATATGAACAATGGCTTTTTTCAACCAGGGCATCTATTAAGGAAATTTAAGCGGGCCAAAATGACCATAAGGGCCCAATGCCCGTGGCAAAAAGAGATAAGTACAAAGATACAAACAAAGCATACAGTGTAACCATGTGATATTCAGAGGTCATCCTACGTAACTTTAGAATTGCCTATTTTTCGTTTCAGTTCTAAATATTCTTTAGGCTTTGCCCAAAATATCTTCCATACAAATTATCCAATAAATTTGAAGCGCACTCGACGCAGAAAACGAAAAACTTTGTGGACATGCGAGCGAAGCGAGCAGAAAAATTATGGTTTATGTTACTAAAATCAGCTTAAAATGGGTTAAAAGGGATTGCATTGCCTATTGCCAAACTGCTGGTTTCTCGAAGGAGACTCTGTGAAATTCTAACATTGGGCGATCTGAGAAGTACAGTCCCCTGCCCAGTCTCGAATTGCTGCCACACTATATGTGAAATTTCGTTATCATTGTATTATCAGCATAGTGAAGGAAATTCGATTCATTATAGGAAATTTTCTGAAGCAAGCAGCTGCCCCAATACCACCCCCCCCCCCCCCCCCGGTAGCATTATTTTCGTTTCTGATGACGGCAACCTTCCAGTGAAATATCGACCCAAAACTGAGGTTTTAGAACTGCCTGCTTTGTCCTTTCAAACTGCCCATAACCGAGTAGAAGGTGCCGGCGAAGTTACAGTTTCTAGCACAAAATGCTTGGAATGCAGAAGTAGAGAATCAGCGCCCCTACGCTCAGGTAGAGAGGCTCCAACCCTATCCGCCGGGACTGTTCTGGCTGCAAAGCCAGAGGATTGGTCCACTGCGCCACAACACCTTCTGCCCATGTTGGAAAGGAGGGCCCAACGAAGACTCCTATATAAATTGTAACAGCTAAGTCTATCTAATACGTCAAGGATGTAAAAACAGAGAGGTCGATAGGTGTCCATCTAAGGCTGAGCATCTATGTCTCTCAATTTTCCGGCAGAACTGTTTGTACCCTGGGGCTCTGGTACCCAGGGTAAACTGTTTGGAGTTTGGCAATTAAGAAGGAGTAGAGCGATAAACGAAAGTGAATGAAAAGGACCCAAACAACTGGGCAAAAAATGGTGATTTTTACTTCACTACTGGGCCGGAAAGAGGGCCTTCTGGGCCAATGGCCCACTAGTTGCAATGTTAAAAGATGCCCTGTTTTCAACGTCGTTCTTGCCCACCGAACTATACAATAGCTTGTGAATCGTGAATCAACGTTGATCCCTTTCTTAAGTTCTTAAAAAATTCCTTGATTTATCTTAGCTAGAAGCCGCATCCGCATCTTGAACGCCGTAAACCGTTGCCAATTCACACCGAAAGACGCAAGACGCATCTTACGCTGAAGTCGCAATCCGTAGAAAAACCACTGCCAAATCCGTAGGCCGCACGTAAAAATAGGGTCGAGGCCGTGAAGCCGCAAACCTATAATAGGCCCCCATAATATACTTTTATTTCCGGTGAAAAATTAGCCCATAACCTTGATTTTTGGGCATAATGATGAACAGATAATATCAGTCTGCTTTAGAAAAAAGGTAAGCCTATAGCCTTGACTTTTGGTGAAAATAAGTACAGGTAATTTCAGTTTCATTTCTGGCATAAAAATAAGCCTATAGCCATGATCCTTTGGCAAAAGTAATAACTGTTAATGTAATCCTATTTGAGAGCAGAAGGTAAGCATATAGCCTTGACTTTTGGTGCAAATAGATACAAGTAATTTCAGTTTTATTTCTGGGAAAATAAGCCTATAGCCTCGATGCTTTGGCAAAAGTAATAACTGTTAATGCCATCCTATTTAAGAGCAAAAGGTAAGCCTATAGCCTTGACTTTTGGTGAAAATGAATATAGGTAATTTCAATTTTATTTCCGGCAAAAAATAGCCTCGATGATTTGGCAAAAGTATGAACTGTTAGTATCAGCCTATTCAAGAGCAAAAGGTAAGCTTATAGCCTTGACTTTTGGTGAAAAATAATATAGGTAATTTCAACTTTATTTTTGGCAAAAAATAAGTCTACAGCCTCGATGCTTTGGCAAAAGTATGAACTGTTACTGTCAGCCTATTTAAGAGCAAAAGGTAAGCCTTTAGCCTTGACTTTTGATCAAAATAAATACAGGTAATTTCAATTTTAATTCTGGCAAAAAATAAGCCTATAGCCTCGATGCTTTGGCAAAAGTAATAACCGTTACTGTCAGCCTATTTAAGAGCAAAAGGTAGGCCTATAGCCTTGACATTTGGTGAAAATAAGAACAGGTAATTTCAAGCTTATTTCTGGCAAAAATAAGCCTATAGCCTCGATGCTTTGGCAAAATCAATAACTGTTAGCGTCAGCCTATCAGATAAGCCTATAGCCTTGACCTTAGGTGAATATAGTAGGTACAGGTAATTCCAGCTTTATTTCTGGCAAAAAAGAAGCCGATAGCCTCGATGCTTTGGCAGAGGTAATAACTGTTTGTGTCAGCCCATCAGATAAGCCTATAGCCTTGACCTTTCGTGAAAATAAGTACAGGTAATTTCAGTTTTATTTCTGGCAAAAAATAAGCCTATAGACATAACGCTTTGGCAAAAGAAATAAATGCTAATGTCATCCTGTTTAGAGCAAAAGGTAAGCCTGTAGCCTTGACTTTTGGTGAAAATAAGAACAGGTAATTTCAAGTTTATTTCTGGCAAAAAGTAAGCCTAAAGCCTCGATGCTTTGGCAGAAGTAATAACTGTTAATGTCATCCTATTTAAGAGCGAACGGTAAGCCTATATAGCTTTGACTTTTGGTGAAATTAAATAGTGGTGATTTCAGGTTTAGTTCTGGCAGGAAAATAAGCCTAAACCCTCCATGCTCTGGCAAAAGTAAGAAATGTTAGTGTCAGCCGATTTAAGAGCAAAAGGTAAGCCTATAGCCTTGACATTTGTTGAAAATAAGAACAAGTAAATTCAAGTTTATTTCTGGCAAAAAGTAAGCCTCAAGCCTCGATGCTTTGGCAGAAGTAATAACTGTTAATGTCATCCTATTTAAGAGCGAACGGTAAGCCTTGACATTTGGTGAAAATAAATACTGGTAATTTCAGTTTTATTTCTGGCAGAAAAATAAGCCTAAAGCCTTGATGCTTTGGCAAAAGAAAGAACTGTTAGTGTCAGCCTATTTGAGAGCAAAAGGTAAGGCTATAGCCTTGACTTTTGGTGAAAATAAGTACAGGTATTTTCAATATCATTTCTGGTAAAAAGGTAAGTCTAAACCCTTGATGCTTGGCAGAAGTAATAACTGGTAACTGTAGAAGTAAAAGGCCTACCGTTCGCTCTTGAATAGGATGACAATCCTATTTAAGAGCGAACGGTAAGCCTATAGCCTTGACATTTGGTGCAAATAAATACTGGTAATTTCAGTTTTATTTCTGGCAGAAAAATAAGCCTATAGCCATGATGCTTTGGCAGAAGTAATAACTGTTAGTGTCATCCTATTTAAGAGCAAAAGGTAAGCCTATAGCCTTGACTTTTGGTGAAAATAAGTACAGGTAATTTCAATATCATTTCTGGCAAAAATAGGTCTATAGCCTCGATGCTTTGGCAAAAGTAATAACTATTAATGTCAGCCTATCTAGTAGGAAAAGGTAAGCCTTAGCCTTGACTTTTGATGAAAATAAATACAGTTAATGTCAGCCTATTTAAGAAAAGAAGGTAAGCCTATAGACTTGAATTTTGGTGAGATTAAGTACAGGCAATTACAGCTTTTTTCTGGCAAAAAATAAGCCTATCGCCATGATGCTTTGGCAAAAGTAAGAACTGTTAGTGTCAGCCGATGTAAGAGCACAAGGTAAGCCTATAGCTTTGAATTTTGGTAAAGATATGCTAATCCGCTGACTTCATCTAATTTCTGGTGGGAACGATGTAAAAACTGATATTTTCAGTCTGTTTTAACGAAAAAGGTAAGCCATTATCTCGGTAAAAATAAGTTTTGCTAATTTCTGTTATTTCTGGTGAAAAAGATAAGCCTACAGCCTCGATTTTTTGGTGCAAGTGGGAACTGCCAAACATAGCCTTTTTTGCTTAAAATGGTAAGCCCATAGCCCCAACGTTTTGCCTGAATAAGAACCGATAATTTTAGTGTACCTTTGGTGACAAAGCTTAGCATGTAACCTTGATTTTGTTTCAATAATAACGCTCAATTTGAGTCTAGCTTTAGTAAAAAAGGTAATCCTTCAGCCTTGCTTTTTGGAAAAAGTAAGTATGGTTAATCTCTGTTCATTTTCGGTGAAAAAGGTAAACCTGTAGCGTCGATTCTTTGGAGAAGATAAGAGCCGTGAAGTTCAGTCTATTTTTAGTTAAAGAGGAAAGCCAGTAGCATTGAATTGTTGAAAAGAATAAAGACAGCTGATTTCAGACTATTCCTGGTGAAAACGATAAACCTATAGCATTGATTCTTTTGGAAGAGATAAAGGCCGTAAAGTTCAATCTGTTTTTGGTGAAAATAGTAAGCCTTTATTGTTGAATTTTTGGCTTAAGAGCTGCTAAATCTAGTCAAATTTTTGCTACTAAAGGTAAGCCTCTAGTTCTGAAGTTTGCCTGAATGAAAAGCGATATTCTCAGTCTATGATTGGTGAACAAGGTAAGCCTGTAGCCTTGCTTTGTGGAAGAAATAAGTATACTTAATCTTAGTCTCTCTCTAATGAAAAGACAAGGCTATCATTTTTTTGGCAAAGTAAGAAATGCCGATTTCAGTCTAGTTCTGGTGAAAAAGGTACGCCTATAGCCTTGAAATTTCGGCAAAATATGAACTGCTAATTTCAGTCTATCTTTGGTGAAAACAGTAAGGCAATAGCGTTGAATTTTTGGCACAATTAATAATTGCCGTGGTCGAAAGAACATGTGCGCTGATTGTATTTTTGCTTGGAAAAAAATCGTTACGGCAGACCAAGAAGAGAAAGCAAAGAATAATTATAAATCGCACCCAAGCTGCTTGCTGTATTCATATATCTTTACAACTATATCTATTTCATAAGGTCGGACTTTATTATAACATGATACAAATTCATTCAACTAAGACTTAAAGCATTGCTGTTAAAACATGAAGACATAAAGGGTAACCCTCCTAAAACAACCTAAGTATACAGGGAATAGACATAGCTATATTTCGTAGCCGCTGTAGATATGCTAAAGTAAAGCACAGAGCTCAAATTTTTCAAATTTTTAAGAAGGTGGGTGTAAAATTGTATCACATTTCTTTATGAATTGAACGATTTTGGACAATTTGCTGTAAATCTGTCGTGGCAATTTTTTGATATCTCAATTACTTTCAAAATAGCGGCATTTTGGTAATCTCTACAAAGTTCATCGAAGACTTTTGAAAAATCAAAATAATCCTGAATCTTAAACTACTTGAGGAAAATGGATACAATCTTCAAGAAAACAATTGCTTATGAAGGTCTACAATATGGTGGAAAGCAGAAATCTGCAGCTGTTCTGGTTAAGGATTTAGAAATTTGATGACGTCAGAGCCTCAAAATTAATAAATGCTGCCATTTTGAAATTAATCAAGATACCAAAAAATTACCACGTCGGATTTGTAACAAATTACCCAAAGTTCCTTTCAAGTACTCTAATTCAAAGAAAAGTGCACTAGAATTTTACACCCACCCTTTTAAAGATTTGCGCGCTATGCCATAAAGAAACGCTCACAAACCCATTGTTTCTTTAGCTACACAATGAAACCGGATCCATCAAAGCTGTCGAGTACAATAGATCATATTTTTGACCGGACTCAGGCCAGTTTTTAACTATGTCGATTCCCTATAACCGAATTTTTCAAGAAACAATGATATCAAAAACGATCAGATATAAGATATAAGCCATCTGAAAGCAAAATGTCTCTTCTATCCAATGGCATGCAGTTTGAAACATTTATATAATCACTTGCCATCTAACACCACTCAACATCACTAAACATCGCTCTACAAATGTTGGGTGATGTTCAGTGCAATGTTGAGAGCGTTTTAACGGGGCTTTAGTAAGGATGGCCTATTTCAGGTGCAAGAAAATACTATGACATTCACATAACCGAGAACTCATTTTTGAGGATATCACCTCCAAGTGCTTCTGTATAGCTTTTTACGGTCGAGAAAGGTCTTCTTCTAATTATATACAGCATACTGTGTCTGAAGGAGGCGACACTTAGTGAATAACAATTCCATTAGAATATTCAAATTGCATTGCGTTCGGTAGGAACATATTGATAATCAATTTTGAGCCAGATGTTTTGTTCTACAACTTAGAAAAACATGCTTATAAAAAAGCAAAGTTTCATACTTGAATACGCAACGACAGGAAAGGGCAAAGATCAATAAACTTTGGTTGTCGTAATTTCACACTAAAGAGGCAGTCAGAAAAATGGATCCACTTTTTCTAACATTGGTTCAATAGTTTTAGTGCCACAGTTTCTGAAAAATAGTTGATACATTATTTGACGCACCACCCAGCATCACACACTATTAAGGTGGAGCAAGCTGTTTCATATACTGTACAGTAAAAACCCGCGTATAAGAACCTAGTGATTAAGAACCTACAAGCTGAAATTAGACCCTCAATATATAAGAACCCATTCAGCCTGAAATTTGAAATAGGTTCTTATTCGTAGAGATCATCAAATTAGATCAAAACTCCAGTTGCTTTGCCATTGAACCTAAACAGACTGATACTGCCATTGCATATTGCAAAGAACTCCAAAGAACTCCAAAGATGCTTTGAAAGCTTTTTATTGTATTCTGTAAAATTTCTGATTCTTCCACGAACTGCTGTTCTAAGTAAGGCCCCATGATTTCAGATGCCTCTGAACTGACAGTAAATAATGGGCTTGCAGTTTCAATCTGAACAAAAGAAATACCTGAAGACCCTGAATGGAATAAGAACCAATTTAAGAACCTGAACAGCCTAATTTCCTACTAAATACTCAATACATAAGAACCTAATCAGGCTGACTTGCAAAATTGTAGGTTCTTATACGTGGGATTTTACTGTTTACCAATACTGCTGTAAATCCCTAATTTCAAGTGCTATCCTTGTATAGGGTTCTTTGCACAGGATTGTTAACAACCACTTCAAGCGATCTTAAACGAGTTCTTCGCAAACGGCAACTGATATAAACCCATCAATAAGTTTTCTGTGAACTGTGTAATATCTCATTACTTTCCTTCTTCATATCTATCTCTGAAACATGTTCAGTGGAATATCATCCTGTTATCTACAACCATTAAATAACTTCGCCTAAACTTTCAAATTCAATTAAATAACTTCTATTGTGTTGAACAGTTGAGCGAGTTGAATCAGTTTCTTTCTTTCAACATCAGATCTAGAATTCATCGCGGACTTTCTTGGCCTAACGGAAAAAACAGAATATTAAACAATGAGCAAGATAAGTAACAGAATGGTAAATAACTTTTTTAAAGGCATTTTAGATTTATTACGAGCAAAAAATATATGTCTGAAGCTGAAAAGCAGTTTGAAATTAGAATCGAGTTCAAAATAAATTGAGAAAATTTGTTTGAAACCGACATTATACTGTTTGGCATACATGCACATTTTTAACAAAAAATCCCTGACCGAAAAGAGGGGGGGGGGGGTGACGGGGTACTGGTACCAGCTCATAAGGTACCAGGTTCCACCCAAATTGAAAGTATTGGTACCACCGATGTTGGGGGAAGAAGCTAGTAACTGATAATTAATATAGTAGAGTTAATCATGAATATGACGAATTCTGAAAGGAGGTCTACGTCAGTTCCTGGTGAGGCCAATGGGCAAGACCAAACTACTCCTGACCACATCACCGTGGCATCTGTGTCACTGTCTGCACTGCTGAAGGCTAAAATTTGTTCTAGGAATTCCAAAAACATCCATAGACGAAATTTTAATGGTACCGACACATATAAGCTTGGTACCGGTACCCCTACATTTGGTACCAGGTTCCACCACAATTGTACAATCTTGTACCAGGTACCACCCCTCTGGTACCATGGTACCACTACCCTGTCACCCCCCTCCGAAAAGGTGCGTGTCTGGCATTGTTTCATTTTCAGGGTATTTTGCCACCAAAATTTTGTATGAATCTCTAAAAGTTGACCCGCAGAAATAGTCCAATTCATTTCAATTTCAAAAAGTATTTATTCTCAATGATACTGTAAACAAACGATTGGGGAAAGATAAGCTGCAAATTACAAAGAGATTCCAAGCTTCAAGAAACACATAATAAACGTTTTGACTGCGTGTACTTTCTTTCACAAAAAACTGTTTACAAGAAACTCATCCCTCAGATTGCCAAAAGATTAAGGTATTAAGAAACCCCAGTACTGGGAACACATTCATTTTGATAAAGGAAATTTTTACATGTTTTCACTTAATTTCACTTGTTTCCTGTATCATATTACTGTGCAGGTACTTGAGTAATGTATAAACACAGGAAAGACTTCAAAAACTTTGCTTTGAAATCAAAGGTGGTGAGCATGAAGATTGTTATGGATCCTTTTACGAAACTGGTAACAAGCTCCAAGTTCTCAGAATCTGATAATTTTCTTTCAGTAGTGGCCCAAATTCTTGGTTTCTTGCAAAATGATATGTGTGACCTTGCAATATCCTAAAACGAAAGAGAAAGGCTTCCAGCCTTAACCAAGTATTCTGTAAAATAAACTTGAAACTCACAGTATGAAAATGAAGAAACTTTCAGTTTCATAATCAAATTTTATTTCGAAAAATATTGGATCTGGATTTTCTGCAAATCTATTATCTATTGCAAATCTTGTGTCTCAGAAGCGCATGCGCAGATGTCTTTTTGGTCAGCAAAGCTATTGTGAAACATGCGCATGCGCTTATGAATTGGCTGATCGTGACCAATAATTGCGACCGCAAGTGTTTCATTAATGGCTTGAGTGTGATCTCCGCCTAAACATGCCGTGCCAAATGCAGCCGCAAAAGCTCCATAACACAAATGAATAAGGTCTCTGTTCACCCAATCTTACCCGCAAGGCTTCCATCAATTCTACGAATGGGGACCCCTAATTTGAATAGTGAAGGTATCGCTTCTCGGCCTTTTGGCTAAGATCAAGTGTAGTATCTGTTCTTATCAGCTTAATATCTGATAGGCATCCAAGGATGCCCTTTTATTAAACTGATTTTTGGAACCAGCTCGTCGGTCTGAAGCTTGCTTCACCGCGGGCACGGGTTGTCCTGGTATTGCAGTACCGCCATGGATAGCCCACACCTCTCATAAAAACAAAAAAATATTTTCCTCGAAGTTGAAGTTGGAGCTGCAGTAGGTATCGTAATAACGGTAATTACTCAAGTACCATTGCAGCAGTGATTTTTAAACAGGGGGACATTCTTTGACTCACCCAAGATAAACCCTAGAATAGGCTGTCAGAAGTGCATAAAACATTACCAACAATAATTCAGTAATAATTCAGTGATCTTATTTCAGTGAATTTAATTTTGTATGCTTATTTTTTC
Organism: Aurelia sp. 3 sensu Dawson et al. (2005); assembly: GCA_964020215.1. NCBI lineage: Eukaryota > Metazoa > Cnidaria > Scyphozoa > Semaeostomeae > Ulmaridae > Aurelia > Aurelia sp. 3 sensu Dawson et al. (2005). The sequence continues at coordinate 16,102,234 of OZ026573.1, read as the reverse complement.
AAAGAGGTCTGGGACGGCGCGCTACTTTTCTGGAATATGGCGGATACACGAGAATCTTCTCCGCGATGCTGAACTGGAGTTGCAGTGGGAAAAGTTGTGAACAAAATATGGAATTTAACTCTAGTTATATGGTTAATGAAAGACCAGAGGGGCTTCAGCATGAAAACAAATACTTGCTTATCACATGTTTGCAATGTTTAGCACATTTTACGAGGAGGAGACGTTTATACCTTCGAGTTGTTTCAGCGAAGTTTGGACTTCGTGATGACCTCAGACTCGGTCAGATAAATTTAGATTTCTGTTTGCGAGTTACAAACAATGATTCACATTTCTTTCCAATGTTAAAGTTACCGACCATGCCTTTCCAAATCAATTCAGCTACCCTAATGAAAAGTTTCTTCGATCTTTTAATTTGTTCATATGCCCCTTACAAAGTTTGGAGTGTTTTGAAATAAAGGATTTCTGTATGCACTCGTAAAATAAGGCCACTTACCTGCTCCAGGCAGCTTACTTGCACAAGATTCCCATTTACTTATTTGTAAAAAAACTTTTGCTCCGATTGAAAAGTCAACACAACAAACTGCACAACTGCTCGCAACCAATATGTCACTAAGACTTTGCCTCCAAACAAAACAATATACTTATTACTTTAGCAAATCTTTGACTTGGAATCTCTTCCACATTGTACTGTACAATCAAGAAACGACTACATTTTTTCTGTTTTCGTTCTGAAATCCACAAGTGTTGTGTCGCAAACCAGTTCCTTTTTGTTTCATCCAAGAAGCAGAGAACGAAATGACGAATACAAATTTGACGAGGAATGTTTTCCCGCCAAAGTCTCTCTTTTGCTACGAGGCTCAAAGGGTCTGGGAGAGGAAGGAGATGTTTGCCCCTATACGTTTGTACCAAAAGTGCCTTCGTATATCCTTAGCTAGGGCAATAGATAAGCTCAGTTTATTCATAAATAAAAATCTAACATTGGCAACTAATTATCAAACAATCCAAATTCAACGAGCTCGTAGAAAAAAACCTTTCCTTGTAAAATATCACTTTAATGTGATGTCGAACTCTTTAGTTTGATGTTGTAAGATTTTGCAGGCATTTTTGGTCCTTTGAGTGCACATTAGCTGGAGTTAATTTCGGTTTTTGTTGCATTACGTCGCCCACTGCAACTGCATTTTAACGTTTGCAATGCGAAGGGGATTCCCCTTCGCAGCCTATCCGCCATCTTCCAGAAAAGTAGCGCGCCGTCCCAGACCTCTTTGAAAAGGTCTATTCCATCCGATTTTGAAAAACACAAAATAAGTACGGGTAAAATTTATCTGAAGAGAGAGACATTGTATTTTCTTTGTTTTAGTACAAATAAAAATGCTGATTTCTAAATTTTCAATGATGAAACATTTAGCTAAAAACTTGAAGTATTTTTTGTATTCTTTTGGCAGCTAAATAAAAAAGATTTAAATAATCAATTTTGCACAACATCCAGAAACTGACCGAAAACTTCGGATCAAATCTCAAAAAACGAAACGCAAATTTCTCAGAATTAATCATCTCCATTACTCCTATTTTCAGAGCAATTAAAAAGTGATTCTAATTTCTGTTTCAGTTTATCACTTTATTAGTTATGCTAAATTCACAAAAAGATTTCGAATGGATTTCCAAACACTTGGAAGATTTCATCATGCGTTTTATCTCATTTTCCTGCCATTCTGCAAGAATTACTTTAAAATCTTTCGAATTTAGCAAGGGTTACTAAATCGAAAAATTACCAAAAAATACACTAATGTACTTCAATCCTTCAAAAATGTTCTTCAATCTTTCTATCAATTAGATAAATAGATTTCTATGGTTATGGCCGAACTGCCATTGCTACAATGATTCTTCAAAGAGAAGGAGGTCTTTTTGAGCAACCCGATATAGAATATTTTCCCGATTGCTTACTTACAAGAAAAGAAAATAGGTAAAACATTCAAACTATCAGAGATATTAAACAAAAGTTCATGTCTTCAAATGGTGACACTTTTTCAGATCTTTTGCTACCTCAAAGTCAAAAACCTTTCAGCTGCCAGATGGACCAAGAAGAATTTCACGGGTAAAATTAGGTTTATGAAAATGCCTTTACTTCGAAATGTGGCCAAAAGGGATAAGCAATCTTCTCACTTACAGTACATCAACATGCAAACATATTTTTCACTTCCCTCAAGGCAGAAAAAATGATCCTTTCAAAATGTTCCGATCATATACCGGGTGAGCCAAAAAATTTCCCACTTTTGAGAATTCGTAACAAACAAAGGGTATCAAAGATTTGAATAAATCAAATTCCTGTTACAAGCCGAAAGATCAGAGTATTTTCGTCATTTTTCTTGCTGTCTTCACAGCACTAGAGGTACAGGTAAATTCAAATTAATAAAAACTTCATGGTTGCAAAATGACTGAAAAAGGGCCTAAAACATTGATAAAATCGTATACTCCACACAAAACAATAGGCAAAGGGCGCTTCACATCTCTCAAGAGTTGTAAACATAGATTTTCCAACAAATACTAAAGATTTTGAATCCAATGTCACTAAATCACCAACGAGAAATTGCATTTCCTTTATTGTTCTGTGTGAGGAGTCCTTTGTGATTTGATCAATGCTTGACGCCCTTTTTCAGTAATTTTGTAACCATGAAACGTTTGTAAAGTTGAATTTACCTATACTTCTAGTGCTCGTAAGACAGCAAGAAAAATAAAAAAATACTTCGATCTTTTGGCTTTAAAACAAGAAATTGAATCATACAAATATGCGAAGTAATCTTGACGCTATGAAGTTTTTAAGGTGGGAACTTTTTCTGGCCCACCCGGTACGCTATTACTTTTAAGACGATTTAATTTCTAAATCTTGAGGGAATGAGATGAGTTCGAATGAGGAGATTGTTTACGATTTTGATCGTGGGATACACGAAGCCGTTCGGCAAACTCATCGGCTGTTCACCATCTTGCGCGGTAACTCCGTTTTGCGAGGGGTAAACGGCCGCGGCATGTTAAAATTCGACTTAAAACCATATTCTTTACCAATTCAGACCATCATTTGCAATTCATTCCCGAAATTCGAAGAATAACGAGCCATTTCATTTTGAAAGCTGCGGTGAAAGTTTCTCGAATTTTCAACTTAGACCTATTTTACTCCAAATAAACCCTGCTTATTTTCACATCAAACACACTTGTTAACCCCAGATTATTGTTCAAATACCTTTAAAAAGGTTAACATAAGGTCCTCAAAGTGTTTGTTTTTTCTTAGTATCTCGATTTATCTATTGCAGAAATAGCGCTAGAGCAACAATCATTTTCCGTCGCTTGGCGTTGCCTAGCCAACGGTGAAATCCATAATGGCTTCCAAATTTGCCCATTTTCTTGGCAAATTTGATCAAAGTGTACCAGGGTGTTCATTCGGCTTCGTGATTAGCGTATGACGTAAGAACACCCTGGGAACGTGGTTGTCCATTTTTGACAAAATATGATAATAAATCTATCGTATACCAGACAGCCTGTAAAGCCTCAACTCATTCTCGAAGGAATTCTTTGCAAGAATGAATCGAGGCTGTGCTCAGGCTAACATTTGGCTTGTTATGAAGATAAGAAATTTTAGGCAGCCTAAGTCTCGCACTACGAGCAACTTCTTAGTTATTTTTAGTTTGGAGACAACCTTTGTCAACGGCAGAACATCGATTACATTTTCGAACGATTGATGCAGATAGTAACATGAGAAAACTCTTAGAAACTTCTCAGGACATTAAAAAAGGATCATTTATGGTCCGTTGCAAAAGAGGTTGTTCGATCCTTGCCAAAGTTTATTATTTCCTTTGTCAATAAAATAGCAATCATATTTTAAAGTTTAAAGGGAGTACAAAGACCAGCATGCTTTGCGCAAAGTCAATGACTTGCTCTCCACGGCTTCCAGAATATCTGACTGTACGAAATTCACAAAAACAACAACAAACGATTGCAAAGGCTGCTGGTCTTTGTACTCCCTTTAAATGAAGCCCTTGTGCCAATAGAGAAATAAAAATTTTCACTTTTTCTCTCCAAGCTGAATCCTTTATACAATATGATGCTTTTCGATTGATTTTTGCTGTATCCAAACCAATGCCTTGCAAGAATTCGCCTATACCTCTAGAACGAGGCCACAAAAAATCGAAAAAAGTGGTCAAGTATGATCTAGGAATTTGACTAAAGAATAGACCTCCGTTTAGGTGATCCCAACATTGACAACTACCAAAATATAACAGTATCAGACTATTACCTCACATTCACAAGATACCGGCACAACCTGTGACACTATCAATCTCTTTGCAATTTATGCAGAATTGATTTATCTAATTTATCCATACCTAAAGCAACACATGCTTTGTGGGTTGAGCATCGTCTTCATCGTTCTTGAGTGTTGCTAAAAGTTATTTTCAAATGTTGCCGGTTAGAGTTCCATTTCCAGCTTGGCACATTTTTGCCGACTTTGCGTGAACATAGTCAAAGTTATTTCCAAAAGAATCCTTAGAACGAAGTCTATATCATCAAACTTCAAGATCGAGCTATACTGTATCATTAATCATGTCCTGCCAAAAGCGAATACATGTTGGCACACCCAGTAAAACACCAAAATCATATATGCAATGAGACTTACCTTTGTTAAAAATTCGATTTTCTTTCTCTACCCATATAGTTGTGTTTATAATCAGTAATTTCATTCATTTTCTGTTACGTCTGGCCCGCACAGTAAATACGTATTTGATATTCTCTGTTGCATCCGTCTTTGTGGTATTCATTTCTTCTCTTTAATTTTTATTTATGGATTTAGGGGGACTTACCTTCTGTTTCTTCTTTTTAGCTTGATCTTTTTCTTTTTCACTTCTGTGGCTTTCAAGCATTGATAATACAGTTTCTATCATCATTTCTGAATCATGCGTACTAATCTCTGTTCCCGTGATTGGCTAAAAAGGAAACAGATCATTTTCAGAAATATATGCATCCTCGAAGGTTGAACTAACTTCAAAACAACAATTCCTAGAGTAAATTATTCTTTCATAGCTCAATGGCCCAATCATTAAAACAATAGTACATACAGTTACCGGGTGAGCCAGAAAAAGTTCCCACTCTACAAAATTCAAAGAACCAAGAGCACTTGACGGAGTTTAATGATTCAAATTCTAGTTATAAGCTTAAAAGACCGAACTATTTTTGTGATTCTTCTCGTGTATCTTTGAGCACTAGAAGTATACAGGGCGAGCCTAATAAAGGCTCCCACTTTTAAAAATTCATAGCATCAAGAGTACTTCACTTATTTTGAATGATTCAAATTCTAGCTAAAAGCCGAAAGACCAAAGTATTTTTGTGATTTTTTGACTGTCTCACGAGCACTAGAAATATTACTAAATTCAACGTAATAAAAATTTCACGGTTGCAAAATTACTTAAAAAGGATCTAAAACATCGATCAAATCAGGAAGTACTCCTAGTAGCGATTGATAAAGTAAATGCAGTTGTTCATGGGTGAGAGATATCCACTGCACACTTACTGCCATGGAACTGAAAATCCTGGGTACTTGTTTGAAATTGATGTCTTATAACTCTTGAGAGGGAGGGAACGCCCACTGAATTTTGTTCTGTGTAAGGAAAGTCCTTTCAGTTGGATCAATGTTTTAGGCCCTTTTTCTACATCTTCAGAGTTTACGAACAACGCGAAAAAATTACAAAAATCGTTTGGCCTATCGGCTTTAACTAAAAATTGAAGAATTCAATTCGTCAGGTATCCTTGGTGCCACGAATTCTCTAAAGCTAGAACGTTTTTCTGTCTTTTCCGGAAGAGACTAAAGTGTTATCTTAGTCATTCAGCATCGATATTGTATTGTTTAGCTTGATAATAAAAATAGTTGAAAAGATATGCTTCTTGTCAGATCACATGAGTTAATCAAGGCATTTAGAATAATTCCGTTTTTGATTATCAAGTTTTTACATAACACGTTTAGATAAGATTTCTTGGCTTTTTTAACGTTACCTGTTAACAAAGATTTTTAAAACTGATTTGATACGATGTAAGTTTTTTAAGATGATGATTCCACTAATCTTTTTGAAACTTCCAACTTCTGCCGAGCCATGATAAATCGTACACTGAACCAATTTGAAATCCAGAAATGCGATTCTTCTTAGAGTTTGACTTATTTTTGGTCTTCTGGTTTTGAAATTTGTTTCCTTTCAGTTTCGTAAAATTTCGTTCTCAAAGACTGAAAGCCAAACAAACATCGATCAAATCTTCTTAAGACTCCACATGAATGGAGCAAGAGAAAATGTTTTAGTGATGACTTAGGGATTTAGAAATCGATTAATAAAATCTGCTGCAAATGCATTTGTTCAATGTTGGGAGTAATGTGACATGTTGGGAGTAATGTGAATTGTCATGCAGGGAACGGTTTGGTACGGCGCACCATTGGAAATATTCCAGAATTTTGCTCCATGCTGGTCGTTCAACTAATACTTGCGCAGCAGATTATCCAACTTTTAATCGATCTCCACATTATTTTTGCATCGGAATGGAAAATCAGACCAAATTTGATCTAAATTTATGGTTCATCTTAACGAATTCTGAAAATTTGCTTCCTAACAAAACTGCCAACTTTCTGGTCAGGTTGAAAAACATATATATGTATGAACCTTTAACCTGTATAAATATTATAAAATGAAAAATGAAATGAAAATGGTGAGACAATTGAAATTGAAGTGGGAAATAAAAATTTGAACAAATTCGTGGCGTTCGCTGGCCATCACAGAAAACTTCAAGCACCTGGAATTCCTAGGCGAACCGCAGCGACCGGCCTGAAGGTGTGAAAAAAATGAACTACGCATGCTCAAAATGCAGCAGTCGTTGACGATCACTGTGATTCGCCTTAATGGAGATTGGTCTTAGAACACTTGATAAAATCCAAAGGAATCACACACACAAACCAATACGCACGAACATCGAGTCTCTATCTAAAGTTATAGAACTTGAATTTTCAAATAAAATAGTAAAGCTCTTCGATCCCATGTCAATAAATGAGCGAACGAAATCCGCGAAAAATGCACTTTTTAGTTGCTCTGTGTACGGTAGGTTTCTTTGCGATTTGATCGAGTGTTTCAGCAAGTCTTGACAAACAATAGACTTTAACAAGTCGAATCATGTTTTTCAGTAATATGAATTTAATATGAATTTTGAAACGCCTTAAGATTTTTGCTACACACCGGTAAATTGTGCGAATAAAGCCTCCAAGTTTTACCAAACATATTGATAATCTAAACGTCAAAGTAGTCAATTTGATTCATTGATTTAAAATTTCTGCTATGCGTCAAGAAACTGCTAAGTCCCCATTTTGTGAATTTACTTTTTAGTAGTATGAATTAAATGATGTTGTTGTTGCACTTTGTTTCATGCTTTGGCCACGAAGTAGATATGACATTTTGCTCGTTGTGGTATCTTTCCAATTGTATTATAGAGTATTTCGTAGGTAGTCTTATAAGTAGCACATGGCTAAAATCTTGGAAATCTTTAAAGGGGTGGGTGTAAAACTGCATCAAATTTTTCCAGGAATTGAATGACTTCTAATAAACTTTGGGTAATTTGCTGTCAATCTGTAGGGGTAATTTTCTGATATCTTGATTGTTTTCAAAATGGCTAGATTTACATAATTTTTGCAAAAATTCATCAAAAATTTGCAGAAATTAACAGCATCGCAGCTCTTAAATTACTTGCGGAAAATTAACACAGCCTTCAAGAAAACCATGGTGTATGAATGTCTACAACATGGCTGCAAGCAGAAATATGTAGCTCTTCTGGTTAAGGATTTAGACATTTGCTGATGTCATAACCTCAAAATTAATAAATGCCGCAATTTTGAAAATAATCAAGATATCAAAAAGTTGCCATGGCAGATTTACAGCAAACTGCCCAAACTTCCTTCCATGCACTTTAATTCAAAGAAATATGTAACAGAATTTTACACATAGCTTTTCAAAGATTTGAGCTCTATGCTGTTATCAGTACAGTAAAGTCCCGCATTTAAGAAACTGCATTATAAGAAACTCAGGCCTGATTTTGGTAAATAAATACCTGTCTACAAGAAACTATCCAGGCTGCTTCATGTTCAGTTTCTTTTACAATGGTACATAGTAATATTTTATGGCATATATTTGAATATGGCGTCAATAAGTCTCAGTTCTCTAGAAATAAGAATGAAAGTTTTAAGCCCAAATTATTATAATTTCAACAAACTTTCAGTACTGACCCAAACTATCAGCTTTTTGTTCAACTGCGCGTATTTAAAAAACGTTTTCTTAACAATTTTGACAGCTGTTTGGAATACATAAGTGTTTCTTATACCATGGTATACACACCCTGCTTTGAGGAAAATATATTCTAACATAAGAAACCAATCAGGCTGTTTTTGTGAAATGAGTTTCTTAAAGGCGGGACTTTACTGTATCCTGTATTGTAAATTTGTAAATGGAACATGAAACATTATTGCATCTAATACAATGGTAACTAATATGAATGCAAAATTACTTTAAACGGTACGGCAAAAGAACCATACCCAAATTTAAAGTAAAATTAGGTTCGTTAATACCTGACTCATCCCTTCTCGAAAAGCACCAGGATAAAATCGAATTGTTGGATACGATCGAATGCCAGCTTCTCTGCAGAGACCATAATGTTCTTCACAGTTTACTTTTGCTGTTTTGACTTTTTCCGATATTCTCTGAAGAAGATAATTTCACAATTAACTGTTTGAAGGATTAGCAAAAACTATAGATTGGCTTACATTTTCATATTTTTCAATTTCAATTTAAATGTTTTCCGTATTATTACCAATACAAAACTGGTCGGTTTAGCTAGGATCATTTCGAAATTCGGCCATACGCCATGCAAGAAATGTTCCTTTTTGATTGTGAATTCCTTTTTTATATAAGCAATCTAAAACTGTACAATTTAACGAAAGGTATTTATAAGAACGATACCATTGTGAGCATGATAGGCATGGCTACCCTAAATGAGCTTAATAAAAACCAAAACAGATACTAAAGGCTATACCAAAGTTCTGGTCCCTTCATAGGGAGAAATAGTTATTATAAATTCAGTTGTAGATTCTATCTCACATTAGATGTGAGGTATGTTTCCAAATGAAACAGACAAAAAGAGTTTTGTTTCTGATATTTTTTGAGTTATCATAGGCCCAGCCTGACAGCTAACGTTAGACAGGCTCCAGTACAATATATATCGCTTTCCTTTCCTTAATCGTGTGTAGCATTTATGTAAAATTTTATGCAGTTTAACTGTTTTCATATAACGCCATGGGGTAGTCAGAGTCCTTTGCCCCTCCTGGTACAGTTCTTATAGTATTGTAATTAGTTTGTAGGTAGTACAGTTCATAATATGTATTGTACTTTTTTAGCGGAATATAAAAACTGATCTACAGTGGACAATGCTCAAAACTTACAATTTGATCAAAGCTAAAAATCACACTCAAGCAATGTGGAATAAACCATGACTAAGATAAAGCAATAGCTTATAAAAAATGATCAAAAGTTAAGTTGAAAAAATGGACTTCATCTTTGCAGCTCCTTAGTCTTCTCCTCTTTTGAAATTTTTAAATAAAATTTTTATGAAGTCAAAAGTAATGATTTGATAAAATATTCCATGTTATGACGTTGGCTAATCACACAATTTTCCATAGCCCGATAAACACGTATACTGTTTATTGCATATCTGATACACATGACATGATTCTAAAGCAAAGGCCAGAAAACACCAGCTTTGCGAAAAACTTGAAGTGTTTGAATACATTATGATTTACGAAAAACTCCTCAATTTCGAAATGCAGGAAAAGCACCTAAAATCGTAGACTGGCTTTATGCAAAAGTGCTGAAACTGAAGATTAAGATTTCACACTTTTATAAATGCTGGAAAAATGCCTCCATACTCTAAATGATGTGAATTCCAAACAAGGCAGCTAACTCGTGCATCTGGCATTTATCTCACTTAAGTCTGGCATTTCTCTCACTCTTCGATCCTACTTACCTTCCCAATTTTTTCAAACGTAGGTGCAAACTGTACACAATGACCACACCATGGTGCATAAAAATCAACAAGCCACGCATCAACTTTGTTAATAACATCATTGAAGAATGAATGATAGTCCATCTCTTGAACGACTGTCGGTAGAAACTGGAATGCCCAGTAATACATATTCTCAACATCTCGCCAGCCATTATGCCGTCTGTCAAGGAAAGATCAAATCATTTTAACACCTTGCAAAAAGTCAATAACTCGATTAGTTCGGAGCATAGCTTTCAAAGCTATGCTTTAAAAAGGTTGGTGTCCAATTCTTTGACTTTTTTCATTTACATGAATGGCTTGATAGAAGCTTTAGCTACTTAATAATAATTCTACCGTTGCACTTTTCAGAATTCTTGCATATCTTTGGGATTAGAAGGATTTTCTTCTTTTTAGGTATTAAAGAAAAATGTTTAAAAAAACCTTAAACCATGCCAAATTTTAATTTTTTTAGGAAACGTGGAGCATTTTGCAAGAAAATTATAGTTTATGAATGTTTTCTATATCATATGAAGCACAATTCTTTGACCGTTCTAGTTTGAGATTTAGAAATTGGATGACAGCACATCACCAAATGAGTTTAATCCTCAATATTTAAGATTCTAAAGATAGAAAAGTTCAACGGTGGCAGAATCATAGCAACGTAGCTAAAGTTTCTTCTATGCAATTCCATTCCAAGAAATATGCCATAGAATTTTAATCCGACCTTTCAAAAGATTTTTAGAGACTGGAAACAATTGCTCTCGTTCGTGATCTTTAATTCCTAGTCCTTACAAAAGGCAGATTTAAACGGCAAATTTCGGGACACTTCACAAAGTTTGATAAAAAATAGATCAATTGGAGTGGACATTAAAGGGAATAGACATAGCTATATCTCGTAGCCGGTATAAATAGGCTATACATGGTGTCTCAAAAAAAATTATCCGACGTTTGATTAAATATTGAAAAATAACCATGACATGAACTGGCTCATGGGAAGAAACCATGTCCCTAAAGATTTTGAAATAATTTTAGAGGCCAGAATCTTGCAAATCGGTCGAAGATTCATTGAGTTGCGAGCTTTCAAAGATACAACTTATGCGACAGCTGAGACTAGAGACCCGAGGGTTAAGGTCACTTGTAATGCAGAAAAGCTCTAAGATCGAGGTAAAAGAAGGTTAACCAATATCATACCTCTCGTTGATATTAGAGCAAACCAAATAGCGCTTCCAAAGTAATCTAATCCATACAATCATTGTCAAAGTTTGCTTAGCATTGCATATATCCAAAAACAAAGCCTGCTCAAATCCAATGTGGCTTCCCTGAAATAATTAAGAAATAACAGAAACGGTGGCCCATGGGAATTTACCAAAAAATGCCATTTAGAGGCCTCTGGCTTCAGCTCTCGGACAAAGATGAGCTCAAAAAGCCTTTAAATCTATGAATTGTTAGCCGATTTGCAAGATTCTGGTGTCAAAAATCAATTTAAAATCTCAGGAAAAGGGTTGCTTGACCAAGTGCCCATTCAGCATATCAATATTGTTCCATATTTAATCAAACATCGAACAATTTTTTGAGACACCCTGTAGAAAAGCCAACGCATCTATTGTTTCTTTGGCTCCACAATGAAGCCGCACGTGTTGAAGTTATCAAATGCAATAGATTATATTTTGAGCTTGGCCCGGGCCAGCTTTTGACTATGTCAATTCCCTTTGAGAACTGAGGCTTAACTTAGCTTAGTCAGACAGAAGCAAGCTTATAACCACCTAAGACAAAAATAATGTTCGCGTGTGTCGAAAAATGTATTCTCTATTTGAAAAACTGTACGATGAAAAGCATGCAATCAATGTTCACAAAACTGATACATTGTCTAAAAAGAATTACTCCTGTCGTAAAAGTAAATTTTACAAAACAAATCCATCTTGCTTCTTATGAATATAGACTATTCACTTCCTGGTGGTGTTAATCAAACATTCTGAAACAGAATGTTCTTGCAAACAAAATATTGATCCACATTTCTGCAACGAGAATGTTGGTGCAACATTTTCAAAATTTCTCCTTTTTTCTCAGATTTAAATATCCACAGTTCAGTAAAAGCGTAAGATAAATGAAAACTTTAGAAAGCTTAGGAAAGCCCCAGTGTTCAGCATTCTGAAAACACGAAAAAATATTGATACAGTCAGCTTTGAAGTTATCGAACCTCTGCCGCTAGCCTACTATTGTGCCATTGCCATTGTCCCGAACCCTATATAGAGCTTCATAGGAGGCTTTTGATTTAGAAATTATGAAGCTACGTCAATGAAAATTTTAAGTACTTCATTTCATAATTCCCATGAAAAACCACAAAAAATCTGCAATTTGCGACGATATAAAGACCTCCTGGGAAGCATTGCAAATTACCTGATGCCCTATTCGCGCAATTTATTTAAAAGAAAGAAAGAAGCAAAGAAAGTGAGAAAGAAAAGAAAGAAAGAAAGAAAAGGATGGAAGGAAAGAAAGAGAGAAACGTTTTACGCAATTAAGTTTCCTGCAGCCTATGCTGTATTTTAGACTTCTGAATTTGTCATTTGTCAAGAAACTGGCAGCTTCATGCCGTACGTCTTACATTTTCAGTCTGAAAGAGACCAATTTATGTCTGGTCGCAAATCAATGAAACATTTCGTTCAAAACTCTGGAATGGTATTCCAACTTTTATCAAAATGTCAGCTTCCTTTAATGTCTTCAAGTCAAAATTGACGGAATTTCCCACTAATGACTATGGTCTCTAATTCCTATACCACTCAGGATCAAATTGTTCGTTGGAGGCTATTCTGGTTTCTTGATTGATTTTGCAATAAATGTTTTGTTTTTCTGTTTATTGTTCGATGGAGGGAGGGGAAGCTCTCTTTTGAGATTCGTTCTTCTATTAGCGAGCTCCTCCTTAGAAAAATGTAATTAAATACATTATGTCTGTAATGATTCCAATTAAGTTAATCTACTTAGTGTGTGCAAGTATCTTGTCGTTGACTTATACATTTATGGTGCTATTTTAAGTTGGGTAATGTTGTATGTTCATTCAAACGTATGTAAGTATATTTGTCAATGGAAACTGAAACTGAAACATATAATTCTTGCAAGAAGAACATTTGCTATTGTTGTTAAGGAAGTACTTACATATACATTGTTGAACCAGAACTGGTAGGTGGGTATAATCGTACAGTTGGATATGAATGTACGTCATTCATCTGACACAAATATCGATGTTCTTGACAATCAACCATTCCTAATTTCGCATCACCTTGCAAACGCTGAAATGGAAGAATTCAAACTTAATTTCACTAGGAAATCTATTCAAACTGTGTGCAGGTCTGGCTGAAAGCAAACCAGTTGACACTAGTCGTCGGAAGGCAGCCATAAGTCTCAGTGAGAAAACACGACCATTAGAAATCGATCAATTTCAATCGCTTGGCGTTTACAAGAGCAGAATTCACAAAGAAACAAACATTTTGATCGAATACAACAAAAACAACAAAAGCACACCAAATGTGCCAAAACCATCCTGTATTCTGATTTTTGTGATTTTGTCCAATTTTTTGGTCACCTACAGCCTACGTTATAAATAATTTCTTGAAAACTCTCAGTCTAGGATCAGCTTAGAGACACGAGCGGTCACTCGATACAATAAAAAACAAGAGTCATTTCGAAATTAGGGGTTTCCAAGAAATAATTTTACTGTCTGAAGCATTTCGTTGTTAACGTCCGAAGTTAAAAGTGTGTTTGATTCGTACCAATTTTGAAAATGGCAGACTGTTAAAACTTCGAATTCGTGTCTGAGATAACGATAGGTTTAGAATGCCTTCTCAGAATACTGCTCCAACAAAGGCAGAAGTTTTTCTGCATACTTCGCAGAGATTCTCATCATAAGTAGCAAAACCTATTGTTCTATAGATTTTTGCTTGATTGGCAAAAATATTTAAGTCTCTTCAAGAGCTAATATTTATTGCATTATGTCAGGTTTAGAACTACCAATCAAACACACACTTAAGGAATATTTTCTTACCTTCGCCAATTTACGGTAAATTGGTGTCAGCTGTTGGCATGGTCCACACCATGGGGCATAGTAATCAACAATCCACATTTCTCCTTGCGGCTTTCGAACCAAAAATGTTTCAAATGTATCTGGTGTTAACTGAATGACGATTGGATTCATTGTGTCCTGGTGGAAAAGATAAATAATACTCGTTAACCCTATTTTGGTGGGGGGGGGGCGGCAAATTTGCCCCCCCCTGTAGATTTTTTAAAATAACTCTGCCAGGAAGAATTCTATAGCCATGAAACTTCTTGACTTTTTGCAACTTCTTCTTGTGCAACTTCTAAAAAGTTTCATTGAAATATTTTTAAAATTGAGGGGGCAGGAGACAATTTTCTGGGACTGACCCAGCAAAAATCGCAAATTCTCAAATCACAATAATCGCGAAAAAAGGAGCAGAAGTGGAATATTTTGCAAATTTCGTTCGTAATGTAGTGTTATTTAATGCATTCTATCACCAGTATCATGTTTGAATGGAAAGCGTGCTCCAAATGTAAGTTATCGCGATTCTCCTGATTTTGGCCAATTTTGCCACTTTTCTTGGCCACACAAAGGAAAATGCTGACATGAGCAAAATTGATAGCTATTTCTAGGTTAATTTTATATTTACAGAAAGTACATGTTTGAGGCTTTTAGCACACCAAATTTGGTCGCTCTTCCTATTACCAGTAAAGAGTTAGGTAGGGGGGCTTTTTTGCCCCCAACCAAAATAGGACTAACAAATAGCCCAACCACTATAGGGTTAAGATAAAAAGGGAAGTTTCCTTTCGCGTTTATTCCAGAATGGGCGAATGATATGAAATATTTTTTCGATTATTTACATTTTTCATGCTATGAATAGCCTACTACAATTCAAATGCATATACTGGATGGCCAAAGAAGATATATAACAGACCTAACAGACGTTATACAACTAATATTATTCACAACTAACGAGCCTAATATAACTAACAAACCTAGGGTTAGGGTTTGGGTTAGACTTTTGATTAAATTCCTAAAAAAATAACGATATGCTGAATGGACACTTGGTTATGTAACCCATCTCCTGAGATTTTTAATTAATTTTTGACACAAGAATCTTACAAATCCGCTAAAAATTCATAGAGTTGTAAGCCTTTGAAGTACAAGGTTGTGCGAAAACTGAAGCCAGAGGCCTCTAAATGGCATTTTTGGTAAATGTCCCATGGTCCATCGTTTCTATTGTTATTCAATTGTTTCAGGGCAAACGAAATGAGATTTGAACAGGTTTTCGATAACCTAGCTTTCAAGCGTATGACTGCTTTGAGGAAAAAGATTCAGTCAGTCGTCGATTATTTTTGTAAACTTCTGTTTTTGGGTACATGCAGTCTTAACCAAGTTGTGACAATGATTGTAAGGATTTGATGACTTTAGAAGTTTTATTTGGTTTGCTCTGATATCAATGAGAGGTATGACATTGAATAACTTTCTTTCACCTCGATCTTCGAGCTTTTTTACGCTACAAGAAGTCCGGGATATCCCTGGTTTTAGCTGTTCCATATTTTTTATCTTTCAGACATCGCACCTCAATGAATTTTTAACCAATTTGCAAGATTCTGGTCTCTAAATTGATTTGAAAATCTTAGGGACAGGGTTACCATTCCATTTATCCATCTTATCGTTATTTTTCAATATTTAATCAAACGTTGAACAATTTTTTGAGACACCCTGTATATGTAGCAGGCCTTATAGCCGTGGATGCAGAATTCAAATGAATTTATCAATGAATACTAAATAATTGAGTACATAAATAGTTAAGAAATAATTTAAGTTATATGAAACTTACCTCAATGAATTCAATAAGATCATTGGCTGTATGAAAACCTGATATTGAATGTGGATGACTATCGTTGTACAGCACCGAAGTTGGATATGATCGAATGTTGTACTGTTGAAAAATAAAGAAAAAACATTTAAAATTTTACATGTGTGTGGTTTCTCGGCAAACATTAAAGGGGCTGTATCTTATTTTCATAAATTTTTTCAAAGGAGGTTTTTAAAACTTGCCCTGAAGGTAAGCTTCCAAGTCCATGAAGGGCATAGACACTGTCTAGTAGATGTTTCATTCTTTAACGATTGCTAAATGATAGGAAGATTTTGAGGTTGGGCTGACTGAATAAATCTCGACACTGGCAATATCATCCAGATTTTATGATTCATCAAAACACGTTATTTTTTGTGGCACCCAGTATGCCTGACATGAAAATATGCTTGTAATAAAACGCAAAAAAACTGAAAACCAGAAACATAACTCACATCTTGGCATAATTTTCTATGGGCTGTGCAATCAACAGTACCAAATTTTGCGATTCTGTCGCCCATTTGTCTTCCAGCTTTGCGCCATTCCGGGAGCAGCTTCATACAAGGAGGACACCAGGGAGCGAAGAAATCAATAAAGTAATTCTTGCTATCGTGCATGACAGTTGGAAAGTCTTCAGGTGTCAATGCGCAAACATTTGATGTTGAACTTTCCCGAGCGAAGACAGCTATGTCATGTGCAGTAAAGCGACCTATGATTGAATTTAAAACAAAGTAAATTTAGCTCATAAAGAAGTAACATGAAATAAATATAGTTATATTACACGAAAACGCCTTAACCTTAACAGTGGTCTCGAAGCTCATGCAGTTTCCGTCAGGTACCTGAAGTTAAGCTCGGTCAAGAGGGGTCAAACTCCGGATGGGTGACCTCAGAGGCCTGACCTTGCAGCTCGTCTCGTCGTCCTTCGAAATGGACGCATAACATAAACATAGTGGGCCCAAATTTGATTCAAGTATCTAGAAATCCTGACAGCCCAATAAAACCAAATTCCTGAAAGAAGGTGTCTGGCTTTCTGAAACGTCCTATTTAGCCTATTTTGGTAGGGGGGGGGGGGGGCAGAAAAGCCCAATACCTAACTCTTGACTGGCAATAGGTAAAGCAACCAGATTTGGAGTTAGCAGCTACAAGCATGTACTTTGTAAAAAAGTAATAATTAACTAAAAATTGGCAATCATTAGTGCTTATGTAAGCAATTTTTGGTATGTTCAAGAAAAACCGAAATTAGGATTCGCGCTATAAAACCAAATCCTGGACCCCATTACCAAACAAACATGAAATTATGAAAGAAAATCAAATAACAAATTTTTGGCATGTTCAAGAAAAACCGAAATTAGGATTCGCGCTATAAAACCAAATCCTGGACCCCATTACCAAACAAACATGAAATTATGAAAGAAAATCAAATAACACCAGCCTGCCAATGCAATTTGGAAGATACTGCAGTTTTACGACTTTTTCGTAAAAACTGTGATTCGAAACCTTGCAATTTTGACAAGGTCAGTCCCATAAAGTTGTCTCCATCCCCTTCATTTGTCAACATATTCAAAGAAACTTTTGCACAATAGGTAGCTGTGAAAGTCACAAAGTTTCATTGCCATAGACTTCCTCAATTGCAGAGTTATCAGAAAAATATACTAGGGCCAACCAAAAGAGGGACAAAAGGATTTTGTCTAAATGTAAGTGCATTATCTGAAACTTGTGTGATAAAGCCAAATTTTAAGAGAACAACACACGACACGGTTATTTTATTACAATAACTTACTGTTATAAAGAATGAGAAACAAAGCTAACAAAATAAAGGAAGTTTAACATCTGAAGACAATGTAGTCTCGTTTACTCACCATAATGCCATTCGTAGCCACCTTTCTTCATCAACGCTACAGAGGGATATTTGTTTACATAGAGCTTCTTGCAGAGAATTGGAGATTTTGTGCAGTTCACAATACCAAGCTGTAATCAGTAAAAGTATCAGGTATCAATGCGTTACTGCTCTTCAGTTTCAAAGCAGTTACAGTTCAACGCATCGTGTAAAGTATTGTGTACCAAATCCTGAGTGTTATGAGACTGCTGTATTGAGCTGAAAAAGTCGCATATGGCCTGCTAAAATCATCTCACCAGTCTTCTACACATACCATCAACATATCATAAAGGATTTTCTATAAATATGCGGCCTTTGCCGACGGGGTTACCGTGTATAAAGAATATAAAATGAAAAATGAATGAATGAATAAATATTCACTTGAACTTACAATTGCGTGTAGTGTTCCTTTCTTGTTCGTTGTCTTCAGCCTAATATTCGTGAAAAGTTACACTGACAGTTTGTTTGTTTGCCGACTCCAAGGCACGGAGTGAATCAATGCAAGATGACGGCAACTTGAAGGTGTGAATAGAAGACAGGTCGTCAGTGAGATGAGTAGCAGGAACTATACGTCATTTTCTAGGCCTACTCAGCAATATACAACCACTCATCTAAAAATGGTGCACATATGCTGAATAGATTCAAAAACTTCTTTCAAATTCACTGCACCACATACCCAGCCTGCGTTAACAAATAGAATTGCTTGCTTGTTTGGTTGCTTGGTTGCTTCTCTGCGTCCTGACTTTCATTCAACAAATCAAAGCCATTTTACAGCATTCATCAAGCGAGAGGTCTTTAAGAGGGGATGGAGAGTATCAAAGAGTGCTTGAGCTCAAACTAAACACATCTTGTCGATGATGTTTGATGTTGTATACAGGGTGATCCACTAAAAATGAAACTTTTCGAACAAGCACCAAAAAAATATGTTGTTATCGATTTTGCAAACTTTCTTTTGTGTATTTGCACCTTAGACCAAATAAATTTAATCGTCGTTCGTTATTTTATGCTCTTACGGGAGATTTGACCAAAAAATGGCATGAAAACTCACATTATGAGCAAAAAGTATGTTACAAATTTTAGCATTAAATGCAAGAAAGTTAGTTCTGGGATTTCAAGTGAAATTACAGTCCAACATGATACAATAGCTTAATCAAGGAAATAAACAACCAACTTTAGTGACGTTGTTTTTAAAAAAGTTCTATTTGATAATAATTTTTGTGATTTCAAAGTATGCTGCAGAGCCAGGTAAATTTAAAAATCATAAAATCTACTAGCAATTCAAAACCATTTCAAGACTTCAAGATATTGTTTAGGTCAGTTTGGTCTTTGATACAAATGTGTGCGAAGAAATTTTGACGATCAGTAATAAATTTTCAAGAGCTTTAAAAAAGATGCACTTTTTCCACAAAGTCACCCGGTAGGTTGACATGAAAGTAGCGTCCCGCGAAGAAGAAACAACCTTTTCAATTCAGATCTGATATGTTTCATATAAAATGATGTAAACTTCAAATCAGGGTAGGGTTTGTTCATATTCTTATTGGTAAAATCACGTACTGTCAATGAACTGCTCACACACAAGGTCAATGATGGTGATGCAAAACTCACTATTTTGATCAGTATTTGTAAATTTTCAATTCCAAGAAAGACTACACTTATTCCTGGAAGGTGCTTTTTGCTTCACTTGTGTGCAAAACTCTTGTTTTCATCTTGAATAGTCTGATTCGATTGGAAAGCTGAAATATAAACCAGTGTCATGTCAATGCTTCTTAAATAAGAAACAGGCGTTTTTCAGACCTGAGTCTGTTTCTTATCAAAGGGGGTATTATTTTAAAAATCAGGGCTGGTGTTTCTTCAATTCTTTTTCTTATATGAGGGACATTACTGTATCTGACACACAGTATGAACGCTATGGCTGAAAACAAAATCTGTCGACATGAATATGGGAGTACTTTAGATGTTAATCAACGACGCAGCATTCATAGACCGCAATTATTGGAAGCGCCAAAGAAAGGTCTTACCTCAACGTATGGAACAAGGGCAGATATTTTCTTTAGCTCTAAGAACGAATCATCTACTGCAGATCCACTTGAAAATACAAACAGCCATGGCTCCATTGATCCTTTTGCTATTTGATCTTTGATGTCCTGTAATGAAGGGAAAATAAAACAAGCATGCTCATTTTCCAGCATAAGAAAAATTTTTAACTGTGATAACCAGTGTAGCCAGTGAGTTTTATCTACAATTAATAAATGGTGAAATACAATTAAAAAAACTGTTGAGATAAACCATAAACTGTTAAGATGGAGGTGAAATCATGTTATCAAGTCACCTCCAATAAACTTAACAGATCAAATTAACTATTACTTTACAAGAAAATGATCAAATCACACTATTTAAAGGACGATACGTAAACCAAACTTACTCTACACACAAGATAACAATAATAAATACAGCATCGTGATCCAAGGCCATACGTTTGGGCCAGTCCGCTCCACACCCTAAAAAGTGAGAAAAAACTGGCCCTCAATCCCCCAAGCAACCATCAACAGTCCGGGAGCGAATCAACCCTCCGAAACCCTGGAAAGAAGGCACCACAGAATCCCGAAAGACCGACAAGCCCCAGCGCGGCCAACAGCCACCCATAGAAGAGGACCGAAAGCAGAGTCACTCCAACGTATCTGATAAAGAAGACTATGGCGAAGTTTGACGGTGCATCTCAATATCATTTTATTGGCTTTCTCATTATAACCCTTACTACCAAAAATAAGAAGATCACATAAATGGTCATCAGGTAGTTGGAAAATGTCATTGCCAACTATATCAGATACTTTATCGAGTAGGTTTCTCCTGTGAGTTGCATAGAGACGGCAGTGCAGGAAGTAGTGGACTGTTCATTCGGCCCACCGGGGGCTTAACTTCAATAGGCGAGTGACAGGGGTGTGCCATTTGACGTATGATATCACACCCTAAAATATATAAATTTTTGCGAAAACAATACCCAAAAATTTACAGGCCATTGAAAATGTATACCCTAAAATTGTGACAACTATCCAAAATTTTTACCAAGTAAGTGAAATTTGATCAAAATCACTACTCTAAAGAGTTACTCTTCTAAAAAGACACCCCAAAATTTATGACTACTTGTAATCTAACCAAAAATAAAACCCCAAAATTCGTTGTTTGTTCGAAAAAAGGTATCCCAAAAACTGGCACATCCAGTACTAGCATAAATTGAAGTTACCCCCCTTCCGGTAAGACCCCGAGATTACATTTGCATAGTGTCCTTTCACAAGCAAATGGTGACCAAATGTGTGTTCGTTCAAGTCAGAAAAATGAACACGATGTCTTGTCATAACAACTGACAATTTCAAGAGTCTAATAAGAGTCTAATAACTGACTTCCAGTATCACATTCTAAATGACTGGGCCATTGAAAAACGAGTATGAAAAATAGACGAAATTTGATTGGCTACCTTAGCCCTTTGTGAGGCTTTTCTGAAACGCTTTCGAGACAGGCCTCCTACATCTCTGTAATGGTATGAAAGAGCTTGGTGAAATAAAGCTCACATCTTTGAAAGTCCTTCTAAAGCAGATCTATGGTTCTTGTTCTTAAAAACGGACACGGATGGATAATTCACGATTCCACAATTCAGCAAATCAAACTACTATCTCCATAGTAATCCAACATACAGTAATTTTGTTAATCCAACATACAATAATTTCGTAAGTTATAATTCCACACAAGTTATGTTACAATTTACAAAACAAGACAATAAGTTAAAGATAATTAACAAAACAGCCAAGTCGTTGTAACTAATGGGCAGGTTTGGTGGGGTTTTCTGAACTTTCGTCACATAATAAAACTCAGCTTCAACTTTCATTCATCAATAGAAGAGGTCAAAAAGCTTAATGGCAAGCAAAGAATAGAATGAGATGTTTTACCAGTTTCAAAATGCCAATAAGAAACATCCTTTTTCCTTTATCATTTTGACTATGAGTAATCTAAAGAGTGTCTAAGTCAAGGTGCTACATTGCTGAGAGAGCCGTAAAAACAATCCTCTATGAAATGGCTACTGTTCTTTCATTATCAATGCAATAATGCTGGCAAACATCTTTTTTGATAGCAGACATGTTCAATTTGTACTCTCCAACGTAGAGGTTCTTCAATCATTTCAAACTGCGAATCATTTCGCATTGCAAAAGGATACTGCAAAGTGAAGCGAAACTTAAAGGAACCTCTGTGTAGGAGAGTATTCAATGAAATTTAAAAATTTACTTGGTCTCGAGAAAGCCCCTTCAATAAACCTTAACAAATCGTACAAAATCAACTCATTTGATATTTCTGCTTTACAGCAACCATTTGAACACACTTTATAGCACATGTTATTTCGCTCGCATGCAGACTCGACCGATTTGTTGTTCGAGTTTGTACGGACGCTAGTGTGATCCAGATGGGAGGCCGAGTGAAAATATCATCGCTAGGAGCAGGACACAATTCTATCGGGTGATTACATCCTCTAAATTTGCTTGCCCAAAGTTTGCCCAACGTACAAAATGAAACGAACCTTAGCAATATCAGTAAAAATCGTTCGTGTGTATTTTTCCTAGCTGTATGTTTAATTTTAGTCTAATAACGTGTTCTCTAGACTGCGGAGTTGTCATGGTCTCTGGCATTCCGTGTTATCGTCCTCGTAGTTTAGAAGTTAAGTTGTTCCTTTTGTAAAATTTTATACCCAATAAAAAAAATCCTCTAAGCGGATAGCATGTGCTAAATTTGATCGCCATTTTAAGCTGTTTTTAATATTTTAAGTGCAGGCATTTTCCAGAAAATCCCTTACAATCTCAGAATTAAGTAACCGATATATACCGGGCATTATTGAAGCTAATTAAACGTGTCAACTATGAAACAGTGCATTTGCCAATTTTCTTGCTTTGATAGCCAGAGCATAATCATCATGCGCCAGAGCATTTCAAATGAGGATGATTTCATTATTCGAAGCAAGTTTCAAAATTTTAGCACCATGATAAAACAGTTAAACTGTTCTGGTGAATTTTGCAATTGGCTAACAACTTACCTCGTAATTTTCATCAGATACTTCTTGTGGTTCTGGAAGCAGCGCTAACACTTCGGTTACGATTTCTTTGGCATCAAGACTATCGATTTTCTGAAAAAATCAAAACAGTATGCGTAAAAAAATCTTTCAAGGAAGTATCAAAAACCTGTTTTGGTCTCTAGCATAACCAGCATCGAAAAACAAGAGGCATTTTTATGTACTGCTAATAAGTCACTTGATCAAGAGAAAGCAAACAATTTCTGGCTAAGCAAAACGTTAATGCAGGAATTCTATGCTTTTATGTATTTCTGTTATTCATATAGTATATTGAATGGAAATTAAGATGTATTATTATCTAAGTCAATTGATGTACCGGGTAACCCAAAAAAGTGACCCAACGCTATCCGTTATCGAGAAGTAAGTAAGAGCCCGATCAAAATGCTTTAAAAGTTGTTTTGACGCTAAAAAACTACCATACACTGCACTATGAGCATAATTTGTAATTTTGGTCGGTATAATAAAGTTCCAGAATTAACTATTTCAAGAAAAAGGGCATGCTTAAATTCCCCAAAATTCGTCAAAAACAGGGGATCGACTTACAGCCATTTCAGATCTTCAAAACAATGAGAAGCGTATTTATTTCACGCTGGGCATAGGCAACTCAGCCAAAAGTTTTCAGAGAAAGTTTGTAGTCCCTAGATAACTAAAACATTCTTGTCTCAAGGGACAAGGATACTCCTGCTTTTTTGTGAGCAATTCTTGAAGGTTTCGATTTGCGTCGAAAGTTGAATTCCTTTAAAATTCTATGAGTTTACAAAGAAAGTTTATTCCCAGTTCTTAGGTACCTGGGGACTATAAACCGTCTCTAGAAACTTTTAACTGAGTTGCCTATTACCAGCCTGAAATAGAACACGCTACTCGTTGTTTTGAATCTGAAATGGCTGTAAATCGATCCCCTGTTTTTGACGACTTTCTGACGATTTCAGACATGCCCTTTCCCACAACATCCTTCATGAAATTTACCGTGCCAAAAATTGAGAAAAATATTCATAACATATGGTAGTCTTTTAGGGACAGAACGACGCTTAAACCATTTCAATCGAGCACTGACTTTTTTCGTTCTATAGTAGATTTCCTTGGGTCACTTTTTCTTGGTCACCCATTGCATCGATCTTTAATGTTTCAAATATGAAAGAGAAATAATGTGGCTTCATATACCGGGTGAGTCAGAAAAAACGTGGGGCGTTTGGCGGACTGTGACATCGAATTTAGCCATCCGATTGCTTTGAACAAAATTTGTCCATGAAGCCAAAGGTCTAACTTAGATCATGAACCTTGTCCCATCGCAATCGGTCATTTGGTGCATTCGTTAAAAAAGATTTTTTTTCGTAAGACTTTGTATAGGAGTCTTGCAAAATAGAGAAACCTTTTTCCAATCCCCTTCCGCATTTTATCTTGGCAAGGTTTACAGGTACACGTGGTATTATCAAGGGAAATTGAAATCGCCAGGACATACTGTTTCCTCCCCTGGGATGTCTTATCATAACTTGCCCCGAGTGAAGAATATATTTGAAAGACATTAATAATGTACACTTCTTTGTCTTGCAAAGAGGTTTCTTCAAGCAAATCAATGCTCTGTAAATCGCAATGGGACTGCTTGCAAACAACACGTTTCCCTAAAGCCTGGTGCACACTAGGACTTTTGAGTCCTTAGAGTCGTGCATCAAACTCTGAGTCTTTATCTTTTGGGTCTGTCTGCACGACCGCAATGACCCAAACAACCTAGTAGTGTGAACCAGGTCTAACTATATCAGTATCCCCTGATAATACCACATGTACCTGCCTACTCTGGCAAGGCTAAAAGCTGAAGGGGCTTGGCTATAGATTTCATCAGTTTGCAAGACTTACATACAAGGTCTGATGAAGAAAATCTTCTTTAGCTAATGCATCGAATGACCGATTTCGATGGGGAAAAGTTTAAGATCTAAGTTAGACTCTTGGCTGCACGGGAAAATTTAGTTCACGTCAATCGGATGGCTAAGTGCGGCGTCACAGTCCGCCAAACGCCCCATGTTTTTCCTGACTCACCCGGTATACTAGCTGTCTCAAAGAAAAGTACCCCATTTAGCTTATATCTGTGATACGCGATCTAAAAGTCAAAATGTAGAGTGCACCTGAAACCAGAGGTTTTGGGAAAGAGCGTAACCATGACTTGATATCACATCATGGGTATTTGCAAAGGAATTATAAACTTTTATTTCTATTTTTGCTTTGAAAAAAATTATTGATACTTAGCCACGACCCTGTAAGGAAAATTTTCAAAGACCTTAAGAAAATTGATTTCAACATCGACTGAAATATCTAAGGTTGAATCTAAAAGTAAAAACCAGAAGTTCATTATAAAGCTCCCAACGAGCATCCATACAAGTTCCGGCACCTTGTCGCTTTGTTTCTACTTCCGGTCGAACGGCAGCACATTCTTTTGACACCCAGTGTAGGTCAATTCGGACCAATCTCATAATTTACTTGACAACTACTTTCTTGGCTCTGAGGATTTTTTCTATCTTGGCCATAACAAACAAGAACTGAGTAATGACTCAAGAACTAATACAGTTTTTATGCTTGAGGTGTCTTAGATGGGGGGGGGGGGTGACTTATCAGTCTTACAAGTCTCTACATAGTTCATTGTTTAGACCTCCCTAATCACCGTGAGTTTTCTTTAAAGACAATTTCTCGATGGCGATACCTCTCTGATAAAGGCAAATTAAAACAATCAACTTCCGTATCAATGATCTTGGCCGTAACCCAATAGGCCCATTGTATCTTTCTCAAATAAGGGCCGCTCTCACCAAAATCAATTTCAACAAATTGAAGCACAATTTCAGGGACACCGGAAATCCAATGTGCTCAATAAATGACGGTACTGAGGTCACGGACCACTTTTTGTTGCTTTGCCTTTTATTTGATGTTCACCGATGAGATCTTCTTCTGGAGTTTCGGTTGCATTACGACTATTTGTTGAAATCAACTGCTTTTCTAACAACATTCTTGTATAAGTTTTGCTATTTGGTGGTAAATACCTTTCAAGTAAAGGTAATAGAAGTATAAGTCCAACTGACTTTAGATTTCATTCACAAAACGGGTCGATTTATTTAAGTTAGATCAAACTATGTTTCACGCCACAAGGCCATAAAGTCCTTCTATTTTTGTTTCCATTTTCGTTTGTTTGCATTTCTCAGAAAACATCGTTTATACGTAGCTTTTTGCATTGTATATTTAGAAGTAGTTTAGTTTAATGTTCTAAGTAATGACCCTCGAAATAGTCATGGGTTCTTGCTTATCGGGTTATCATTCTTGTTATGTACCGGGTGTCTCAAAAAAATGTACCCCCGTTTAACTGGAAAAAGGAAAAAAACGATAAGATATTATTACTCTCTGAGTCGACAGCTAAATTTATCAATCTTCAGCTTGGATTCATATACCTTGCAATTAAAAATCGTCCAGCAAACACGGGAGATACAAGCTTGCAAAGTCAAAATTTACAGTGCATCCGAAACCAGAGGTTTTGAAAAAGGGTCTAGCCATGACTTGTGTCATGGATATTTTCTAAAGCACCTGTAAACTTTAACATTCAGTTTTTCGCTTTTGAAAAGGATGAAAGACTTGTGGACATCGTCCTGATTAAAAAAATATAATAAAAATATGGTAAGAATGATAAAGTCGTGCCACATCTTCAAGTTAAGCGTGCATGTGCTCCTTTTCTCTTCTTTGACACTTGAGACGGAATGCAATGCACAAATTGATTCATCAAAGGAATAATTATCTGTAGAGCAATTGAAGCACTTCAAGGTATAATTCTTTTCAAAAGAAAAGCTAAAGGTCAAGTTGAAATTCTTTTGCAATAAGCCTGTGATATCAAATCATGGCTAGGCCTTTTTACAAAACCTCTGGTTTCAGGTGCACTGTCAATTTTGACTTTGCAAGCTTGTATCTCCGCTGTTTGGAGCACGATTTTTAAATGCAAGGTATGTGAATCTAAGTTGAAGATTGATGAATTTAGCTCTTTACCCGGAGAATAATGATTTCTTATCGTTTCGTTCTTACTTCCTGTCAAAAAGGGGTACATTTTTTTGAGACACCCGGTAGTTCAGAAATTTGTAAGTATGGTATTAAGTACCTCGTCTCTGTAAATTATTACATTTAATATAATAAAATCAACATCTGCAATCATCTGAGATATTCTGTTTTGAATACATTCTAGAATTAAAGTCTGTCAGACGCTAGAAGTAATATGAGATTCGTGTTGACACAAAATTACTTTTGGAAAACTGGCTTTACTCTCGGACAGTTTCGACTAATGTCTAATGTAAGAAAGACTGTAGTAGCTCAGGAATCATCAAAATGAACGAAAGGGCTGATTCTACATACCTTGCCGGCAGATCTATTGATTTCTTGGGCAGGATAAAACATAATACCAGATGTGAAACCAATCTTATCGCATAAGTTTTCTTCTTTGGAGCAATCCACGTCTAACACACTGACAAGGTTATCCTACGATATCAAAACATGAATATAGTATGCTATCAATACTTGTTCGTCTTCTGGTAGTGCGAAACACATGGATAGTCTCAGGAACCAATTTCCTACCTAAGAATCGAGCCCATTTCCTAGGCTGATATAAACAAATGAGAGGTTTTGATCAGGGAGCGCCTCTGGTTTTGATGTTCTATTTCATGGTTCCGAGCCATAATTCAGTGTACTAAAGAACTTTTGACATCATGGGACCTCTGACAGCAAACAAACGATGAAAAAAGATGAAAAAATTAACAACAAGGGTAACAACTTCTCTTCTTCAATCTATGTTTAATTAACAACTGTCTAAAAATATAGTTCAGATTTCTAGGACACTTTATTACTATTTCTGTATAAAGCAAAAGGAAAAAAATAATTTGAAACTTAAGGTAAGTTAGATTTTTTAACCTATGATTTAAAAATATATCCTACCATTAAAGGATTTTGCAATTAATGTCAAATGTATTGTTTGCTTTGAGAGATCGAATAAATGGTCCGGGCAGGTGGCACATTACAGTCAACATCTTATCACATAAGTAAGGCGCGAAAATTTTCCATTGTCACGGTGTTGTGGCGCCGCGTTGCAATCCACTGACTTCGCAGCCAGAAAAGTCAGGCGGACGGGGTTCAAATCCCACCAACACATTTGAGCGTCATGACAAGGGGTCGCGGACTCGATTAGCGCTTAACTATTTCTGCGACCCCGGCGCTTGGCGCTGAAAACCGCAACTTCACCTTCAAATTCAGCTTTACCTTCAAGACTATGATTTTTCATTGATCGATTCAAAACTAATAAAAACAATTAGGCAATGAATTTTAAGACGCTTTGACAAGATGGAAAAATCGGATTTCAAAGTTACTCACCAACATTCCTGCTAGCCTTGTCTTCGTTAGCTTTGAAAGACAATCTGTAATAAATGAATAATCAGAAATGAACACGTTAAGGTGTCGGCTGAGTCTTAAGGGATATTGCAATATTAAAGTTGTTTCCATTTTCGTTTGTATCAACTTTTCGAAGTAGTTCTAAATACCTTCATCCGTTCATCCATTCCTGCATAAAAGAATTTATGATACTTGTCTATTCTTACCAAATCTCAATCAAGTACTTTCAAGCAGCTGATTGGCTCTTGAAAACAATAGGATCATATCAACTTACATCAGTTTGTAAATCAGAAGACATTGCCGACTGGGTGTACAATAATCAGATCCCATAGTTGTAGGAGCCAATCAGCTGCAAGACAGTCCTTCCTCATCAAGTCTTCAATAGCATCAAACTTTTCAATAGACCTTTTAGCTATTCTACAAAAGAGCCTGGATCGA
Organism: Aurelia sp. 3 sensu Dawson et al. (2005); assembly: GCA_964020215.1. NCBI lineage: Eukaryota > Metazoa > Cnidaria > Scyphozoa > Semaeostomeae > Ulmaridae > Aurelia > Aurelia sp. 3 sensu Dawson et al. (2005). The sequence goes on along the minus strand of OZ026573.1, from coordinate 16,073,430 downwards.
GCGATATTTTTATACAGTTTTATACGCGAGGTTCGATTGAGTGGCGTTAGAGCTTCGATCGCAATTGTGCACATTCGAAAATTCTACAAATTGTGATGAAATATCGTTCGATCTACATTCGTTTTGAGAATAGCTAAAAGGTCTATTGTCAAATTTATCAAACAATTTATGGGTTTGGAACTTTCTCTAATCCCTTTAGTATGAAAAACTTGCGAGGCAACTTGTGCGGCAAATCCTTCAAACGTTTCATTTTATCATATTTAAACACAAAACCCTATCAGCTAAAAAAGAAAAGAGAAACTATACAAATGTCTACTTACATATATATAAAATCTTACAACTTTGCTGGTCTTCCTAGGGATCGTGCTTCGGGAAGGATGCTAATTTTGTAGGAATTCCTTCAGTTTCCTTTTGAATAGGGTGATAGTGGAACTTGTTCTGATTTCTGATGGGATTTCATTCCACGTCTTTGCACCAGAATAGAAAAAACTGTTTTTGGAGAATTCTAGGTTCTGCCTTGGAGTGTCAATATCTAACTGATTTCTTGTTTGATAACTAGATATTTGAGATCTGGTAACAACGTTTCCCTTCAAAAACAGAAAAACCCAGAATAAGGCTCAAATTTAAAAAAAGGTGGTGACAAATATCGAAGACCTTAATAAGCAATAACATGGTTTTCTTGCAGATAATATCATTTTTCTTCAATCAATATAGGGTTTACAATCATTTTAATGCTTTGAAAACTATCGACGGATTCTTCAACAAAAAGAGAAAAGGCTACATTTTTTTATCATGATCAAGGTATCAAAAGATTTCCACGGTTGTTTTAATACGTTTTAAGAAGTGTTCAATTGAGTGGTGCTATGGTGTTTATTCCCACAGTCGAGAATCCTACACATGTACCAAATTATCGCTCGAATCAACCTCTTTTGTACAGTAGCTAAAGGCTTTATTCCAGAAAAGCATCTTAAGTTCCTTTCAAGCCACTCATTTCACAGAAATATGCAATCGAATCTTTCACCACCTTTTTAAAAATGACACGAAGAATGTAGGCCAGACAAGACCATTCAGTATTTAAACCAAGCACCTTTTAAATACAGAATCAGCCACACCTTTTATTTCCACCTTTAGATTGAGGTAAAACCTCACTCATCTCTTAAGAGAGTGCAAACGAGTGCTAAAACATTTTTTATTGTAAAAGTTGACAGCCACCCATTGCATAGCCTCAGGTCTATGAAAAACAAGGAAGAAATTCAGCCTCAACTGGACCACCAGCTTGCAGCAGAAATTATGAGCAGTGATGTTTCGACCTAAATCATTCATTCAAGAGTTGTAATCCCATACGCAATCTTTTTGGAAAATCTGGCCAAAACTTGCTTTTAAAAACAAAGGAAGAAATCCGAACGAGGGTTGGAAGAAACAATGAAGACGCAGGTAGTAATGGTGTGAATAGAAGTAACTGGGACCAGATGTGGAATTAGAGACATAAGGAAGCAAACATCGAGGAACGAATAGAACAAATCATCTACATCTTTACACTGAAGGCAAACGATAAGGGACCGGTCATCATTTCTTGAGGGGGAGGGGGAAAAAGACATCTGGCAGGGGGTACCAAACTTTTACCTACTTAAAGAGAGGAGGGACAAAAATAGCGTGCATTTCAGGGAGAGGGTGTGAAAATAGTTTGAGATTTTCATTTTCTTTTTCATTTTAAATTATTTATACACGAAATCCCTTCAGCGAACTTAAATACTACAAAAAGAAAGTTTTATCAATTAATATCATATACAAAAACAAAAATGCTGAGGGCTTATGGCATTACTGATCTTCCAGGGAGTGGTGTTTTAATTGGCTTTCAGCTCATCAAATGTGTCTTTAATTGTTTTTGAATTGGTACAAGATTGGAAGCTCCCTGATACTTATTGGGATTTCATTCCAGGCCTTAAGAGCTGAATAGGAAAATCCTTTTTTGGCATACTCCAGATTATACCTCGGAATCTGAAGATCTCTGCAGAATCGCGTGTTGTAGCTGGAGTACTTGGATCTTCGTTGGAATTTGTTCCAGAGATTTTCTGGGCAGAGTCTCTTCATGATCTTATAAGCCATAACGGCACAATCAAACATGACAAGTTGCTCAGTGTGAAGGAAATTATGCGACCATTCGTCTTTAATCCTGGACGAATCTTGTAAATTCCTAAAAACTTTTCTTTGATTTTTTAGCAGCTATGACTATGTAAATCTCGATACAGTTGAAATAATGATCATATAGCGACACATATCTGAACCAGATAGGATGAAAATATCTTCTGCAATGTAGGAGGGGACACCAAAATTTTCAGGAAAATCGACGATAGCGTACGAAAAATTCCATCAAATATTTGTAAAAGTCTTCCACTCCTTCCCTAGCAAAAATTACTGACCCGTCTCTAAAGAGAAGATCTGTCAGTAGTAAATGTTATCGGCAGCAATGTCGACCTCAAGAACCAATCCCTGTTGCATGGGCTGTCCCCAAAATGGCAGTTCCGTTGTTCTTCAACAATGTTAAACTCAAGTTACATTGAAGAACATGGCCTTAGCATTGCATTTGAATTTTTCGACATTTGAAAAAAATACATTAATGGTTTTTTTCATCTTAAGACAATACCATCAAGCCTCTTTCAAGTCTTGAAAACGTTACATAGCATATAACGTAAAACCCTTTATTTCCATATCTCTCTCGCGTTTCCTTTTTTCCATTTCGGCTCTCTTCCCCTTTCATCTACCTCCATTTCGACATTTTGTATTAGATTGTTGTTGCCTTGTTACCCCATTGTAGTCTAGTTTAGGTAAGGAAGTTCTATATTTTTGAGAAATCTTTACAAAATTTTATATAGGTATCGAGGAGGCTCAAGATCTATCATTACTTCATGGTGACATTGTTGGAAACAACGAAACTGCTGTATTTGAAGCTATCACATATTTTAACTTTGATGCGTCATATATCAGAAACCACTTGATTGACTCAAACAGGGTATCAAACTCCATTCAGCACACTCTATTCAACTGTGTATTAAAAAGGGACAACTGATATTGCAGTTCCTACGTAGCAGCTGCATAAAAGGGGAAACTTTGTGGGACAGCCTGTACAAAGTGATACGGATCTTTTCTATTCTTCATTACTTTTCAAAAATGGATCACAGATCTTTTCCATTGAAAAGATGAGAGCTTCTATTGCAAATTAAAATCGGTTGGTGGATTGACCTTATCTGGCTACAAAAGGCAACCTGGGTTCACGATATAATATCAAGAATTAATTAATGTTGTCAGTAAAGCATACCTTCATCTGGAGAACAAAATGACACCAGCCAAGGTAGCGAGCGATCGTTTACACTATTAAAGTTATCTAGGAAGGAACAAAAGACAGCATTATCAAGGGAATAAAAAAAAACTTGAGTGGAACCACGGCCGCCGAGAGAGGGAACAGAAAAGGCAATTTGCCCCGGGGCCTTATAGCTGAAATTTTTACCATTTTGACTATAGGAAGTGCTCTGAAAAATGCATTTTAAGTCAATCTAAAGGGCGTAATCGAAAGAATTTCTGCTCGCTTCAATTGCAGGGGAACCCATTTCTCAGTGAACTCCAACAGCTCTCGGCAGCCCTGAGTGGAACAGGCTCTCTGTAGTTACATAATTATCCACTATCATTAAAGCTGCCTCGGACCAAGTGGCAAACCTAGCCTATTATATTGGATAATCTTGGCAAATAAAGTTTTGTGCGTAGCTTAAAAATGTGCGGACCTTAAAAAAAAGGTGTGCAGGTGTTTTCCTTAGCCTAGTTATAGATCACTCTATTTACGTATATGCCTACCGTAAAAGCTCTATCAAGCCCCCCTCTCTAATAAGCCCCTTCCCTCAAAGTCAAACTTTAAAATAAGCCCCCTCTCTATTATGCCCTTCACCCACTTATACAAATTCTAGAAATTAGCAAATATTTTCCGTTTATTTAGCTACAACCTAGCATGTTAATTTTAGTATGGTTTAGGATAAAGACTGAGTCGAATTTATGTATTTGAGCCGTAAAGTTGTATGTTGATTCCGCAAAATATGAGATAAAGGAACTGAAAAGCTATAAAATATATCCTTATCACTTGATTTTGTGAATAAGCCCCCCTCTCTGGAAGGTCCGAAATTAAATAAGCCCCCCCGGGGGGCTTAATAGAGCTTTTACGGTACTTATATTGATTTGGTATTGACACAAATGCATACAAAGTCACACAACCACCAAGGCTCCCTTTAGCAAAACTAATCTTTGTTTAAAAATGTCATGCTTTTGCGCGATATAGTTTTATAGTTATCTTCGCGCAATGGCCTTTGGGTTGAAACAGCCTTCTGCTCTACATGGTATCGTTGTACTACATGGAACAGTATTTACCACTGTTCCAAATTCACGCCTCAGCTAAACAGGGAGATTAATGAAGATCTTGAAAAGCTAGATGAGTGGCTTATGGGCAACAAGTTGTCCTTGAATGTAGCTAAAACACATTCAATGCTAATTGCCTCTCAACAAAAACACAAATCTCTTACACACTCAGAGAAAAGATTTGATCCTAAGATCAGAGAAAAGGGAATTGAGATAATGAGCAAGGCAAAGTACTTAGGTGTTCAAATAGATGACAACCTTAATTGGAAAGAGCAAATCAGGGCAGTTTCTCCTATAGTCTCTCGTGCTGTTGGGTTTCTGAAATATTCAAAACGATACCTTTCAATTACAACCGTGAAGACTCTTTATACTAGCATTGTAGAACCCCATTTTCAATATTGCTGCTCAGTTTGGGGTTGCTGTAATGCTGCTGAAATTCAGCATTTGCAGAGACTCCAGAACAAGGCAGCTAGGATTGTCACAAATAGTAGTTTTGATGCTGCTATCAAGCCTATGTTTGAAAGTTTGGGATGGAAAACCATACAGCAGTTGATAAATACACAGTCAAAGATTGTTACTTTCAAGTCTCTGAGGAATCTTGCTCTAAGATACCTTTGTGAACTTTTCAATAAAAATAGTTCATGTTCTTCCCGCAACCTCCGCAACACTAATACTGAGGTCAGGTTGCCCAAGAAGAACACAACACAGGGACAAAAAGCCTTTTCCTTTCGAGGTGCCAAGATATGGAACAGCCTCTCTACTGAGACCAAACTGGCACCCTCCCTGTACCAATTCAAAAAAACATTGGGGTAGATAGGTTTCTCGGGGGATCTGGGGGTCTGCCTGGCCTCTGGTTTTGGGCTTGGTTTCTGCTGAGGATTTGGCGGGGATCGGGCTTGGGGCTGGGGGTTGGTGGATCCTTTGGTCGTCTGGGAAGCCTCCCTGCCCATCCAAACAAAGAACAAAAACAAACATAATGACAAATTTTCTTTTTTTTTCATCATATTCTGGACATATTGTAAATTTGTATTATAAACATTAGCTTTAATTTTCTTAGTAAGTATTATTTTCTGTAATTATTGTTTTTATAGTATTTTTAGATGGAGGGCCCCTTGAAAAACAACTTTTGTTGAAGGGTCACCCTCCTTAATTGATTGATAATGAAAATGAAAAATGAAATGAGATCGTTCTATCTGAATCGTGAAGTAAGATTGCACGTAGCATAGTTAGAAAAATGAACTGTATGATTTATTGGAATGCATGTAAAAACTTTCTAGCAAAGTAGCATTTTTGAAATGGACAGCGTAAAACATTGGGGATGATTCAAAATGTTGGCGTGAAAAGAGAACAACGTAGAGAGGGGCTTAACTCCTAAACGCTGAGTGCAATGTTTATGACCATTACCAGGCGGTAGGCCTTCATCTGTCTGACGTAATTTCGCCAATCTATATATGGTGATGGAAAATAAACTTCTGCTTACAAAAACGAGGAAACTTTGAATCAAAATGATGATGATCATGACTAATCTCTTCTGCACAACTCATGATGACGTCCCTGATCAAAGTGAATGCACCTCCTTCCTGGTTTCACTTTGATTCTGGACGATCGCAAATACATGTTTTCGGCGTATAATCATTGTACAGTCACTGAAGTGAGTAAGCCCCAGAGGGGAACTTCCTATATTAGACTTACGACATTTTAGACCCCAATGATAATACACTCATTACTTCATAGTAAATAAAAAGTAGAGGTTTATAGCTTTTTCGCAATTGCGATACTTTTGGTCATAAACTATTTTTTCAACAGACTATGTTTTGGCTAAAAACTCAGTCAGCTTAGCACTGTCTTGTCAAATTTTTCCATCAGTAACCCAAAAAATATACCAATTATGCACCAAACTGCGTACCTATCTATAGATAAAGTAGGCAAAGTCTCCCAAACTAAAGAGAGCCTGACCCCCCGTCACCTACTAATAGGGAGTTTCTTATTGGGAGTAAGCTGCCGTTCCGCTGTTGTGTCATATAGTAGAAAGATTGCATTGTGGGGAAGATGAAAAGTCCGTAAAAGGCACATAATTCAACTGCAGAGTAAGTCATGATTTGTTTGATAGTCGCAAGGAAGTGGCATTGCTGTTGATGCAACATTGTGACGTAAAGAAACATTTTCGTCAACTTCCTCGTTTCAGATTTGTTCATACGAACAAGGATATAAACAATGGGGGGCCCGAAGGAATTTCCGACTTTTTCAAATCAATTGTTTAAATGAAACCCCCGCTCAAGGAATTCCACTTTAAACTTTCTGCATAAATACAACCATAATTTGGCCTGCATTTCAGAGAAAAAGTCAAGCAAATATTGCAGCAATGGACAAAGTAAAAATTTTGTTGAAACAAGTACATGAAATCCAAAGAGATGCCTCCTTGCTACATCAAGAATACGAGAAGACATATGGATATGAAACATTGAAGAGGGGTGTACGTTTTGCGATGCTGCAAAATGACGTTGTTGCCTTGAAAATAAAACTAGTCACTGTTAGAGGTCTCAACAAACAGCTAGTTCTTATTCTAAACAGCTTCCAAGATCCACTACAAACCATGATGGATTTCTTACGAGTAATCTTCGCGCAAACCTCACACAGTGAAGCGAAATTGCTACGATGTATACGTAACCTGGCAATTCGACTAGACAGTGCAATGGACGTGATAGCAACGATGAAGAATGAGCTGCATGATAAAGTAAACCCTGTGTCTAAATATTCTTTTGCATTGGAGAAGGAACTCAATACATCCATAGTGAAACTGCTCGGGGAGAGCGAGGTAACAGATTTGGTTTTGGCTGTAAGAAACTATGCAATAGTTGAAGAAGCTTTTATCTGCGCTGACGAATTCTACGGAATGTTGCTACCACTTTACAACCAACTTTTGTGATTTTGGATGAAGTACACAGAATTGAACTTGGACTGCTTATCCATGTGGGATAATGAATAAGAAAGTAATATCAAAGAAGGAACAATAACATCAATAAGAAAGTAAAAACATTGTTTGTCATCTCATTTGTAGCCTTTGCAGTTCTTTTTCAGTTGTGTTTGCAAAGTCCCTTTAGATTGAAGATTCATTGTCACCCCGGGTCCTTTGCAGGCTCTCTGCAATTTTAGACTGTCTAGGAGTCCAATTTGGCCTAAACGGAAACTAGATCCACATGGCAGCGGTTGAGCAGATAGGAAATTTCAACTGAAGTAAGATTTTTCTGTCAGTTGGGGATCCAGGTTTTCCGGTTATGCCGAATTTGACTTTCAGATAATCTGAAAATTTCAGCGTGCCCACAAAAGACAATCGGTGATAATGGTTCTTTAAGGACGAAAATGAAATTCTTGAATTGCATGGATGCTGCTGCATAACTTTAGAAAGCTTAAAAAGACCGTTCTTCAGTCAGTTTTTCAGTCATCTATTTTATCTAATCGCGAGGCTGCACTGTAACACATTTGAGCATGTAGGCCTGTTTTGAAGGTTTTTGAGTCGATAATTTTCATCAAAGTCATTTGCGACTTGAGGACAATCGATTCGTTAAAAGCAGATTTTCGTATCTCAGGTGACATGAGCTACCAAAATGTTATCATTTTATAGGACTCAAATGAACTATGTAAAAGCTAAGGGATTCGAGAGTCTAAATATTTGTTTGGCACACCTAGTAGAGCTAAGATTCTTTTTTCAATTGTTGTGGCATATTGCAGCAAAAATGGCTTGGTATCTTTTAACACTGCATATTAGTAATGTCAAATAAAGTTCGAACAAGTTTTGAAACCATACTAATGTTCAAAATTTTAGCTTGCTGTTTTGCACGATAGAAGTAAATTCATTGTGAAATTCTTTTCGAATCCCTTGCTATTAAATTTAGACGAAAATGAATCTACTTCACAAAGGTGTGCAGTTTTGCAACTGGCGTCTTCATTTTCATTTTCAATTTACAAGCATGCGTGAAAGTTAAAACAGCAACGGAGAACAAGTATAAAACCCTATATTAGCTGTCAGAAGCACTATTTGGTATAGATTATAATGAAATGACTGATCTGCCGCAAATATTTACGTGTAACTTATATAGTATAAAGAATTTAGCTGGCTTGGAGTTGTTTGTTCTTTTTGTTTCTGGTGGATATGATTAAAATCTATCACCTGACAAAAAGCGATTTTTTAAAACATATACCAAATTTGATGACGTTACAGATCCTCGATGCAAAGCAAACAGAGGAAAATTCAAGACATACAACTTTTTCTAATTTTGGTACTTTTCAAAAATGTTCAGTTGCTCTGAGCCCATTGGAACTCTTCAGAACAGAACTGCTAGCCATACCCATGCGGGTCCACTTACGAAGTTGATCCCGTTTAGAACAGTACGCAGCGAGGTTATGTTGAAAATCTTCTCGGCATTACTTTCGATCAATCACTTTCTTTCAAACAACATGTCAAGGCTCTTTGCAAAAAGGCTGGCCAAAAACTCCATGCTCTTGCCAGAATATCACGTTACATGGACACTGAAAAACTACAGCGGTCAATGAGGGCGTTTGCCTTTGTCCAATGTGAACCATACCTCAATATTTCAATGTGAACCATACCTCTTATTGCATGATTATAATTTTAGGCAACAACGAGTATTTACAGCAAAATTACGCACAAGTGACCACACTCTGGCAGTCGAAGACGGTAGAAGAACCACACCAAAAATTAAATTTGAAGATAGAGTATGTAAACTATGCAGTGCACAAGCTGTTGAAGATGAAATGCACTTTTTATCGGAATGCACACTGTATAGCCAAATTAGAATAGACTTCTTTGAAATATGTTACGACTTTTTCCCTAATATCAGACTTCTGAACATGCATGACAAGTTTAGATTTCTTTTCTCTATCCCAGAACCCGCTGTGATGAAAGAAATCACCTCATGTTTATTCAACCTGTCCAAAATGCGGGCGGAGAACCTAATTGTTGCACCCCCTTTGTAAATTTAGTTACCTTTAACAGTATTTATTTAGTTTAGTGTATGCTTGTTTTGTTCTGTTACTCTTCTTAAACTTTGCTGTTTGTAGGTTTTTACCTTTATATATACATGTATGTTTAAGAAGATGGAAAAAAAACTTGTTTGGATGTTTTATGATAGAACTATGGACCATAGAATAAATCGTACTCAAGAAAGAGCGTTACGCATAGCATATGAAGATTATGGGAATGATTTTGGCTTTCTCTTGGAGCAGACCAAATCGGTACCAATCCATGTAAGATACCTGCAGTTGTCAATGACAGAAATGTATAAAACCAAATTCGATCTAAACCCACCTTTCATGAAGGATATTTCATGGAACGAAATATTAGCTGCAATCTAATTGCGAGGCAATGATTCTTAATTTCCAGAGGTATGGACTACGTCATTTGGAATTGAGAGCATAGCCTACCTTGGAAATAAACTATGGCAGCTATTACCGCTAGAAATAAAACAATCCAGCACCCTTCCTATTTTCAAAACACGAATTAGATGCTGGAAAGGTGATAAATGCAACTGCAGGCTCTGCAAGCCATATATTCCTAAAGTGGGGTTCCTAACAGAATAAATGTTTTTATCAAGTACTTTTTGTATATGTACCCACTGTACATTTTTTTTCTTTTTTCTAAATTTGTTTTAGAAATTTGTAAAAATTTTAAAGTAGAAGTAGGCCGTAATTAGCTGTAACGTAGCTATTCTTTTAACATTACGTATTAAAAATAAAGAAATGATGATGATGATGATGATGATGAAACTATAATGGTGAGAATGGGTGGCACTGTTCTAAAAGGGGAACGCTATGAAGTGAGGTGGATATTTATTGCTTATCTTTCACAGTAGATAAAAAAATAGACCTTCAACGATCCAAAGAAAGAAGGAAATCTTTGGGCCCCCTTTGTGAAACAGGTCCCGTGTAAACGTGTCACAGTAACAACAACGGTTCCCACCAATTACAAACAGTTTTAAAAAGTTGCAAGCGGTTCTAACAAGTTTCAAGCAGTTCTAAACGGAACTGTTCCAACTGTTCAAGTGTAAGTACTAGTTAAGCAGTAACATTTTCCTTAATTGTGGGGGTCATTTGGCTACTCTGTCATTTCCTGCTCCCTGTGATATTGTTTGGCATATATCCGTCGCTGTAAATACTTACGAGTACTCAAGGAAGCAAATCAAATTTGAATATTTTCGTAAAGGTTTACTCTGATTTTGAAACGTTTCGACTTCTCGCATCCTAAGTCGTGAAGAAATATGAAAACCGTCAAGAGAGATATAAACCATAAAACGGCCATTTTAGATTTTAGGGTGTGTTTGATTGGTAATTCCGAACCTACCAAATTCTGAAATCGGTAGACTTAGCAGAGATAGAAACACAGTTCCCAATCAAACACAAAAATCTGCAGAGCAGCAGGTTTCAGATACTTCTTAGCAAAAACGAGGTTTTCAGTTGACAAACACGAAGACGAGTCTGGTACTTGGCAACAACTAGCAAAGTTACCGGCAACCACCGTAGCAACGCGAGCAAATTCGCCTCGTTTTCAGAGTTTTGCAAATGAAAACGAGAATCTCTCCAAAGTCTGCTAGACCTTCTGCCTATTTGAGCAGAACGTTTAGCAGGCCTCCCAAACATGCGAAACCTGCCGTTTTCAGAATTAAGAGTCAATCAAACACAAATTTTGAGTCTACCAAGTCTACCGATGACAGAATTGATACCAATAAAACACACCCTTAGATATAAGAGGCATGCATACCCGTTGAAACTGCTGAAAAACTCCTGATATCCATGCAGCTTCGAACAATTTTATCGGTTTAGTCCGGGCTGCTCTAAGATTGATCACATGAAAACGTAAGACTACATAGGAAGTTATCCAATGTTTCAACCTCGAATTAAAACAAAAGCTGATCACATGAATCACATGAAATACAACAAAATGTCATATGTCTGTAAGATATCCCCTCTAGGCAAACCACTTACAAGAATGTACTACCTGCAGTTTTTAAATCATCAATTAAATGTTGAAAAAGCGTAGAAAATGTAAAAATAATCATTTGTCGGAAAAGAATCAGTTTCTTTTACTTGGCTTGCAAAGACTTTTCTACAGATAGAACACAAAATCTCTGATATCCGTGAGAGTATCGATAGCACTGGATACTGGCCCTTGCAGTAGCTACCAGGTCCTGATACACTTGTTACTGGCTACTGCCAGGAATTAATGTAGTCTGGAGGAATTTTTGGAGAACTAGGGAATATCATTTTATCATTTGGATGTATTTCCCAATACGTGGGTGCAATGTTTTCATTTAAAGTGGTGCTCTCCCCTGGTCCAATGGTCACTGGTTCCGGAAGTTTTGGTACCTGGTATTACCTCTTTAGTAACGTGGTGCACTTTACCAATAGCCATTTTCCTTTTTTAGAAGCTCACATCTGTGCTACGGACAGAGGCAACTGTAAAACACTGATTATTCTTGGGTACCTGAAGTCAGCGTCTGTACAGTGATTTCTACAGAATCCAAAGCAAATTTCACAATCTCATCGGTAGTTTTATGTCCGTAGAAGAATTCTCCCTGAGATGAAACGAATGCAAACATCATAAATCAAAATTCGGCCAATAACAAGAAACATAGCCTTGTACTCATGGTAGGCTGGTGGTTCGAATAAGTTCTATTTGCTAGTGTTATATCATGAGCGTTAGGACACCCAGTGTGTAGCTGTTAAAATTTATATTAGTAGCGAGCCACCTTAACTTATTGTTTTTTTTTTTGTTTCTTGAACTTGTTTTTACTTCGTACACAACCACCTTTCAATGTTTCGTAATTTTGAAATTTTCAGTAGTGAGCCACCTTAAGTGAAGATCCACCTTAACTCTTAAAGAGCTTTAAGAGTTAAGATGGATCTTCACTTAAGGTGGCTCACTACTGAAAATTTCAAAATTACGAAACATTGAAAGGTGGTTATGTACGAAGTAAAAACAAGTTCAAAACACAAAAAGAATAAGATAAGGTGGCTCGCTACTAATATAAATTTTAACAGCTTCACACTGGGTGTCCTAACGCTCATGGTTATATCAGCGAGAAAAAGAACAATGTAACTTAAAGTCGACGTAATCAAAGATTGCCATCAGAATTAAGTACAAGATCTGAAAAGGTAATTCTTTACTTGAGACGTTAAGCATTTACGCGCATTAAGCAGGGATGGCTCAATGGTAGAACACTTGACTACCAATTTGAAAGTTGGTGGTTCAAATCCTTGCTCTGCCAAAGCTGCTATGTAGAGTAAGGAAGGTCGCTACCTCTCTATAATTCCAGGCTAAAGGAATGACAATGTGTGGTCATATCAAAAGAAATACCAGGACACTGCCTCAAAGAGCTTAGCTTCTCAGTGTCCAATAAACTTCCTTCGGATCCTAGATGCAAGGTAGTGAATAGAAGTAGAAAATGACCCCAAGGATCACCATTGATACAAGGCTCGCGGCAACTACGACATGCGATTCCAACTTCTTGATGGAAACTACTTTCTTAAATCTGATACAAGTGTTGCGACGTGGGCAATCCTTGCGATTGGGATCTCTGCAATCGACGAATCTTTAATACAATAAAGACGTCTTTACGATACGGTTCCAATTCTTCAACAAGCATATGACGGGATGAAAGGGAGTTTGCCTTGACTGTTTCAGTCATACCGGGTTAGCCAGAAAAATGCTCCCACTTTTGAAAATCCATAACACCATGAGTACTTCACAGATTTGAATGATTCAAATTCTAGATGAAAGCCGAAAGATTGAAGAATTTTTGTGATTCTTCTCGCTGTCTCACGAGCACTAGAAATATAGGTAAATACAACTTTCCAAAAATTTCATGGTCACAAAATGACAGAAAAGTGGCCTAAAACATTGATCAAGTCATAAAGGACTCCTCGCGCAGATCAATAAAGAAAATACAATCGTTCGTTGGTGAGAGATATCCACTGCTCATTTATTGCCATGGGACTGAAAATCCTTAGTATTTGTTTGAAAATTGATGTCATATAACTCTTGAGAGAGGTAAAACACCCATTTCGCAGTGTTCTGTGTAAGGAGATTCCTCACAACTTGATCACTGTTTTCGGCCTTTTTCAATCATTTTTCAGCCATGAAATTTTTATAAGGTTGAATTCACCGACTTTTCTAGTGCTGGTAAGACAGAGAGAAAAATCACAAAAGTACTTCGATCTTTCGGCTTTTAACTCAAATTTGAATCATTCAAATATGTGAAATACTCTTGGTGATATGAATTTTTAAAAGTGGGAACTTCTTTCTGGCTCATTCGGTACAACATCAAATCTTGTCTAGATGCAATCGAAATCTGACAGTAATACACAAAAAACCATGCAAAATTTAAATCTATTGTCAGCCTTCCTGAACCTTCAGGCACATGGATACTTTTATAACATTTCAAGCCCTACAGCAATGAAATAACAGCTTCGCCTGGCTTAAAAAATTTCACTTTTTTCCAAAACATGCACTGAAAGTGACGCACAAATAAACGACATGACGTCAGTTTGTCAGCCTTTCTGAAATTTCAATGGCACATGGCATTAAGACGTTCGTAGTAGTTCAGAAACCTGCAACAATGATGAAAATGTAGAATGATTTTGAAGCTTATTTATTCTTCCGTACAAAGCAATGCAGATTACCTGAAAACTACTATCCCCTTAAGTAGACAAATTGTCAATGTGTGCTTTAACTCACCGTTGGATATAACTTGAGAGATGGATATGCTTGAATTCCTTGGTTTGTACACAAACTCCATTCATCTTGGCAATTAATAGCGCCTATACGAATAACACCATCGAGTTCTTTTGCAACCTCGCGCCACTGTATAAAAGTGAAAGAGCCCAAGTTAATGCAGATAGCAAGGTTTAAAATCTAACATTTTTCAAGAGTTAAGATTACGTAACCAAACACAAACATATTAGTAAGACTCGTTACTTCATTGACCTAAATCGCTTTTCACTCCTAATGACTAAGACTGCATTCACACGGTACCTACACCCTACGAATCAATCAGTATCGTTCCAGAAACCTCGAAAGATTTTCTTGTTTCGTCATTTTCGAGTGTTTACACGATGCCGTTTCCAGAATGTGCCGCTTAAAGTTCCGTTTTCAAAAGCTACCACTTTCAAAATCTACCGGCAAAAAATGTGGCGTTTTCGTGTGAACGGGAGGCCTATCCGTCACATTTTTTGCCGTTTTCAAAATGTGCCGGTATCGTGTGAACACAGTCTAACAAAGAAGTTCATGATTTTTGAAAAATTGGTTGTTCGTAGAAAGTTAGCAAGAAGAGACTTCGTACACAGCTAGCTATTAAGGCATCTTCTTCCCGACAAATAGGGATCCTTGGTCCTTGAAGTTCACCTTTCTTCGTTGCTGCTACCGACACATGTTTTGTCAAATGGCAACGAAAAAGTTCTGTCAATTGAGTTCCTTCGTACAAAAATTGGAAGATTTTCAGACATGAAGTTGAAAAAGGATCCTTCGAGGTAGAAATGACCCAGAAAGGGTTCATATTTAAGACCAATGTGATAAGCATTTGATGGAACTTTTACTTACAAAATGAATGTTATTTGTTGCAGCAATCGAATAAAGAGGCCCTCGCATTAAAACGATAATAATGTTGGAATTTTAAATCATGGTTACAAGGTCTGTTAAATGTAAGATCCTATTTATGGTCTTACCTCGTCGAGAATCTTGTAATTAAGGCGGAAATCTACTTGCAAAAGTGCAGGAATTGTTTGGTTGGAACCAATTTCGGAAACCCAAGAGTTGGTAGACTTGGGATTCGGGTCCATTTTCCCCGAAATTCAGAAAACTTTTCTGATTCAGAAAAAGATTCAGAAAAGATTTGGAAGTCTTTTTGAACATCCTGCTTCAAAAGGCTAAGGTTTGGCTGACTTCTGAGTGATTCTTGTTTTCGCTAAAAACTACCCAAAGTGAATTAAAATAGTTTTCATCGAATCATATTTCCATCGAATCATTTGAGTTTCAATCGAATCATATTTCCATCGAATAATCATTTGCGCTTGTGACATCATTCAAGTCATCACAACCCTGACCTGACATCTGGTGTGGAACAGAATCTAGTACATTGTCCATTAGTCCTTAATCGTTTGTAGTGTAGTCGTAGTTAGTTGAACGTTGAATGCCTTTTTATAATTGCCCATGGGGTAGTCATTGTCTTTCGCTCCCCATGGTATCGTACCTGTAGTGTTGTATAGTAATTAGAATAGGTATAGTCATACGTAAGATATATTGTAAATATTTACATTCAAATAGAAAAAATCAAAGAAGTGTTAACATTTTTGTGTATGATTGGAAAAATATATCTTCTTCGTCTTGGTAAGGTATGATATTTCATAATTAGGAAGTTTAAGCACATGCAAACACACTCTTAATGTGCTAACTGGATTGCAAATAAAATAAACTAACTCAGTTAGATTCAAATAAAATATGTCATACAGTAATCGCTTACCGTTGGTGCAAGTGTGTGACAATGAGAACAATAAGGTGAGTAAAAATTAATGAACCAAACATCATCAGATCCAAGCACAGATAGTTCTATGAAGAGAATAATAGCTACTAAGTGCCTAGCTAAGATCTTTGGGGTGCAATGCCTCAATTCAGCAGTACAGTTCTTTCTCAATTTAATATTCCTGAATAGTTAATAAGAACTTCACAAGAATTAACAAGTCTTTCTTCGTAATTCATAAAATTCTACTGAATCACAAGCTAAAATCACAAAGGACAACTATATACATAGTTACAGTTCCTTCAAAAAGACTTATAGTCACACTGGGCACTTTGTGTCCAATCTGTACTTTTGAAATAATGGGCTAACTACAGTACAGCCCTAGCACCCATCAAAAAGGTTACTCTGCTTAAGACTTCCTTCCTAGAAAGACTTACAGTCATTCTTGCAGAATGCCATGTTAACTGCAGAAAAGCTGTGATATGTGAATGCTCTGTGATACCTGTATATTTTTCACATAAAGTGCTGTTATAACATTTTGTTCTTGGGCATGAATCCATAAAGCTTCTCCAAATGGTGGGGAAACAATCTACTAACTATGAAATTTAGTTTCCTGGGATACTCAGTAAGAATCAGGGGGATCTTTGACTTTTAAAAGTGGCTTTTCAGTCTTTGAAAGAAGGAAAAGATCAATTTTTCATACCTTAAAAACCCGTATTATACTTACCAAAGTCAGAATGAGTGAGTGTTAAAATCTCTGCATCATCATCATAAATACCAAATTCTTGATTATAATAATCCCAACTTTGATATTGATTACTAAAATGATCATCTTTTAGGCCTTCTTCACCATAAAGATCATATTTCTTTCTCAGCTCTTCATCTGTGGAGAGGATTTCAATTTTTTGAAATTAATCTATTTATGCAGTTTATGCAAACTTTATTCATTTATGCAAAATCAATCTATTCATTCAGTTCACAGTTCAATTTTTTTACCTTGCTTCATAGTACATTGAAAGATATACTTTTTAATTTCACAGTTTAAATGCTCTAAAACTCTGACAATCAATTAAGATATTGAACACATACTTCTCTCCCAGTAGGTCTCATAAAATGCACTTTACACAAAACAATGCACATACATTAGTCTAAGCAAATTTTTAGCTTAAAACATATTCCTAGTTGACCTACCTTTGAGAACTTCATAGGCTTTATTGATTTTAGTGAACCTATCATGGGCAGAGGGATCATCCTGGAAGCAAAAAAGATAAAAATGTCAAGGTGGTCAAGTGTAAAACTTTTTTCTATTCAATAGATTTAATTGTTGCAACTAATAAATTTATTGATGAGCCATCTAACTGTACAGTACAACAGTTTTGCAGCTGAAATTTTAAAAAGAGCTTCCTCAAAACTTTACATGTGTATATGGTATTTTGTTTTACCAGTAATGACACTTGAAATGATGTCAACAATTTTCAATCAAAACACTGTTAAATGCCCTGGTTGGCCAGGAAAGTTTGCATAATGTTCAAAGGATTTCCTCTTCAGTCACAGTTTGAAACATGGCAAAATTCAAGGTTCAAGTCCACCATCCAAGGCAAACTTTCCAGTCTGGACATAGTAGGAAGGTTTAAGCCACAAGTACATTCTTCATTGTTGTGAAGCAGCTCAATATTCTTGCACATTAACCTTGCCATTGCACAGTCAATTCTGTTTGTAGTTGATCTGTCTGTCTGTTTTCAATAACCTTTGCACCGTCACTGCCATCAATGCCTTTTAACTTGGCACTGGAATGGTCGGAATTCACTTTGATTGGCAACAAAAAAGGGCATTTGCATCATATCCCTGTTCTCATGTGTTAATTTACTTACAGAGCCAAACTGATTTGTCATACATCATAATTCAAAGGCTGTAAATGGCAAAACCCTGGAATCAAACCTGTATAACCAATACAATGTGCAGCACTCACTGACTAATCATATTGATAGCATAGCTCTTTAATCAGGTAAAATGTTGATCATGCAGTTTCCTGAAGCGGTTCTCATAACAAAATGTGTGTCATGGAATTTTAAATATTTGTGTGGTCCTCACTCCTCAATATCAAGCTGATTGTAGAATGAATATCTACAATAATCATTTGCAAACAATTATTATCTACACTTCACTGAAATCTTGAGTTCTAGAGCAGCTGCATAATTCTGCTATGTAAAGAAGTAATAGCACATATGACCCAGAGCTATCTGCCCAATGGTTGTGTAAATATATAACCAGTTCATCACATCAATGATTGAGGGCTGGATGCATGACTACAATGTTCCAGTATGTGAGTATTTAGTTGATTTGTAACAAAGTTGATTCAAAGTTGTACCTACTAGAGCTTTAACATGGCATTATGCTTGTCAGAGAGTTGTCAGGCAACGATGATATTGAAATCTCCATCAAATTTTGGATCAACCTACTTTTGCGTCTTTGAGATTTACTTGTGATTATTTAAGGCCTGGACCTTCTTTTTGCTCTTCCAGAATTTTCTGGCCTAACTCCAAAGACATATCATATCACAGCTTCTGCTCCAGCTCCAAAACGTCTTCAGCTGGAATCCAATCCAACCATGGTGTCTTGAGGTGTCTTGCATTAGGCAACATTAAACAATCAAAATTTAAAATCAATAACCTTATTTTTATCAGGATGATGCTTTAAAGCCAACTTTTTGAAGCTTCGTCGAATTTCTGCAACAGTGGCCGCTCTTGGAACGCCAAGAAGTTCGTAAAAATCATCAGCTATGACAACATCCAGGACAAGTACAATTAAAACAAATATGAGTCCTTTGTGTAACATCATTATGTCTTCTAAATTCAGGATAAATTCTCTTAATTAAAGGTAAAAGTCAGAAACACTTGATTCACCGGCACGTTGTCATTCGTTCGCCATCTTATGTTTTCAAACGACAAAAACCTTGGCAAAATTAAATTTTTGTAAATTTTTGCAGGTCAAACGTGTACACAACCTCGTTTTGGTTTTGTTGGGTAATCGCATACTATCGCACACGCATAAAATCGCATGGGTGCATATCGCTATCGCACATCGCACAATGTACAAACACTCACAAAATCGGAGGAACAAAGGAGCAGGAGGAGAAGTTATGAGTGCAGGGCCTCAGCAAAATGGGGGCCGGGGACGGAAGGAGACCATTCGTTGGAAATTTTGCTCTCTCGTCGGATTGTGTCAAATCATTAATGATTCTTTTCAGTCAGGTAAGTTCCCAGATGAAATGAAGATTACTAAAGGCCTAAAGTTATCCCTCTGTTCAAAAAGGGTTGTCCTCTGTCATCTTCAAACTATAGACCTATTTCTCTCCCTTCGGTTTTCAGTAAAATCATAGATTAACTAACGTAAACGCTTTTATACAGACTCTTGGACATTCATAATATTTTGTACTCTATGCAATTTGGTTTTTGTGAAAAGCACTCAATAGATCATGCCCTTGGAAGTCTAACTGAATCGATTAGGAATTCCTTAGATGATAAAAAATTTGGTTGTAGTATATTCATTGATTTACAGAAAGCATTTGATACTGTCAACCATAAAACATTTTTGGATAAACTTGAGCATTATGGAATTCGGGAGCACCTTTACAATGGTTCTCATCTTATTTATCTAACAGAAAGCAGTTTGTTCATGTTATTGGTTCTAACTCTTCTCTCCTTGATGTGACATGTGGAGTTCCGCAAGGGTCTGTTCTTGGTCCCCTACGTTTTCTTATACGTATCAATGATTTAGCACATACTTCCTCTAAATTGACATTTTTCCTATTTGCTGATGATACTAACATCTACTGTGAATCAGGAGATTTTAACCAGGGAGCGCCGTAAAATTAAATGTACTTGAAAAAACTGTTAACAAAGAACTAACACAGGTTAAACGCTTGCTTGGTATAAATTGGACTTGCTACAAGTCTCTCTCGCGGAAAAAACAGGAGAAAAAAAGCGAGAGAGACTTGTAATACCAGAGAGACTTGTAATATTCATGAGCTATCGAGCCTTGCTTCTATTTTCAAAAATGACGGGGTTATTGTCAACTGTTTCATCGAAGCTTGAGTCGGCCATTGTCAAAGAACATAGCAGATCCTCGCTCTGTTGTGTCATTGTCCTTTCTGAGGATATGATTGGATACTGGTTTTTTGTAAAAGGATGCCGACTGGACAGAATCCTGTCTAGCCAATGACCTAGGCTACCAAGTATCACAAGTCTCTCTCGCTTTTATTCTTTCTCCCATTTTTGCCGCGAGAGAGACTTGTAGCAAGTCCAGGTATAAATAAACTTTCATTAAATATTGATAAAACAAACTAAACTTTTTATCTTTCATTCTATTCACAAAGCTTTGCCATTACAGATTGTTATAAAGATTGGTAAGAGTCATATTAAACAAACGAAATATGTTAAATTTCTTAGAATCCTTGTGGATGAACACTTAAGCTGGAAGTTTCGCTTAAGTGAGCCTTCCAAGAAACTTGCAAGAACTTGTGGAATATTTTTGGCATTTACTGCCTCATAATGTTTTGATGTGCTTGTATTATTCTCTTATGGCTTCGTGCCTTCAATATGGCCTATGGCTTAGCTTTTGATTTATACATTAAGCCAGTCTATGTTCTTCAAGAGAAAGCATTAAGAGCTATTTCTTTTCAACCTCGTTACTCCCCTTCTGTACCCATATTCCTTGTACAAATATTCTTAGACTTTATGATCTTTTTGACCCTAAGCTAGCTTCATTTGTTTATGATTCTGTACACAAGATCTCTCCTGTTCATTTCCATAACGAATCTGCATCGTCTGTTCATCAACATAGTACCAGGCAAGCTTCAAAGGTGATATCTTTTTGCCAGAGAAGAAGAGTCTTCAATATGGGCCTGAAATCAGAATGTTTTGCCGGTGCCAAGTCATGGAACAGTTTACCAGTCATCATTAAGAAGCCAACCCATAAAGGTTTTTAAATCCAAAACAAAAGCTCACTTCTTTGCTACTCGATATCAGGGGGTGCCATTGTATTTGGGCTTGCAAGGGTGGGTCGAGGTGCTTCTTTGGGTTTCTGGTGGGGTGGTCATTTTCCATGAGGATTTCTCTTCGGGGTGGCCACCGTGCTGGTGCAACGTAAGTCTCTTGTCTCCATCCCGTCTGGCTTGCGTGTGAAGGTACTTCTTTGACATTCTTTTGCATAATATTTTTGGCATAAGGCCTTTATAAATTCACCTCAACAAGAGAGCTCCTCCTTTAACAATTATGTTACCCAATTTTTTTTATCCTCATTGTATGCCCCTATATCGTATCTTGTTATGTATTATAGTAAATTGTAGTTGGTTGCTGTAGGTAGAGAATTTGAATAAATATGATTAACATGAACATGAACATTGTTTGCGATCTAAATGTTTACTCTCGAGTACCCTATAAACGGGGGGGGGGGGATGAGAATAGTCGGAGAGATGGAACAATCGAGGAAAAATTGAAAAATTGTTTGGAGAAAAAATTGAAAATAGTCGTTTTCTTAGCTAAACACATATCTTTTATATATTTATGTGGACAGTGTTGTTACTGATACATTTACTTATAAACTTTAACTATCATTTCATTTTTCCAAAAATTAATAAAAGGGGGAATTGGAATAAAGTCGGGGGGTGGTTTGAAAAATTTTGCAAAAATTAGTAAGTGATGGGACGATTAATCGGTACTTAAGAGTACCTTTCGGGGATTTTGAAGAGAAATGATGCATAAAAGCATGGGCTTGTTAGCGTTAACCCTATTTTGGTTGGGGGGGGCAAATTTCCCCCCTAGTAGATTTTTTGAATAACTCTGCGAGGAAACATTTTATAGCCATGAAACTTCTTGACTGTTTGCAACTACTTATTGTGCAACTTCTTAAAAAGTTTCATTGAAATATTTTGAAAAATAAGGGGGCGGGAGACAATTTTCTGGGACTGACCCAGGAAAAATCTCAAATTCTCAAATCTCAATTATCGCGAAAAAAGGAGCAGAAGTGGAATATTTTGCAAATTTCTTTTGTAATGTTGTGTTATTTGATGCATTCTATCACAAATATCATGTTTGGATGGAAAATATGCTCCAAATTTAATTTTATCTCGATTTTCCTGATTTTGGCCAATTTTGCCGCTTTTCTTGACCACACAAGGGAATGCTAACGTAAGTACAAAGGGTGGCTATTTTTAGGTTAATTTTTATATTTACAGAAAGTACATGCCTGAGGCTTTTAGCACACCAAATTTGGTCGCTCTACCTATTGCCAGTCAAGAGTTAGGTAGGGGGGCTTTTTTGCCCCCCAACCAAAATAGTACTATCAAATAGCCCAACCACTACAGGGTTAAAAAGATATTCCAACAGGAGTTATTGAATTTAAGGCATATTTTTCATTGATATTCATCACTAATGGCGTTGATGGCGAGGTTGGATTACGAAATATGGCTAAAACTTAGTTTCTGAGTTATATCGATCATTGGATGCATAAACTTAACATATGTTCCTACAACTGTTGTTGTTGCTGTTGCTGTTGATCGTCGGAAAAATTGGTTCTTCGCCCCTGGTTTGTCAGTTAAGTAGACTTCCGCCAAGTCTATTTCGCCATCTGTAATAACTCTGATTGACGAAATAGACTTGGGGCAAGTCTATCAGTTAAGCTCTAGAAAATGACTGAATCGCATACACGGGGGGGGGGGGGTTCTCGGCTAAATTTCGGTTAGGTGGTGCCACCCACAGTTTCAAAATGTAACCGTTGGCTAGATCAATTTTTGTGAAAATGATACCCTTGGCTAGACTAATTTTTCCTTCAGAAGTGCTCTGAATTAGCATTTTCTAGTCAAAACTTGCCAAATTTTCGCCTTTTTTCGACCAAAATTCAAAAACAGTTGGGTTTTTTACCAAAATTACCGAGTTTTAACAACTCTTTGACCAAAATTCCCAAAAAGCATACCCTTGCCTAGACATACCGCGACTAAAATTGCCAAAAAGTACACCCTTGGCTAGACTAGGAGTCCGAAAAAGTATACCCTCGCGGGCGGCACATCCCCAGGTACCTTTACTATGGAAGAACCCCCCCCCCCAGTGATCGCATAAACATTAGAGACTAGAGTAAAGTTTATTCGATCTAAAACAAATAGATAAACAAATAGATAATTAAGGTAAAATTAATAAAAGTTGCAGACAGTGGGTTGAACAACCAAATACCAACTGAAATCGACCTCAAGCAATAAAATTACACTCAAATAAACTTATTTAGTTGTCTCTATAAAGTTTCAACAGTTTTCTGGCTTCTGGTTAGCAAGTTATATTTTGGCTTGTCCTGCTTAGCATATAAAAATCAGTATCAGCAAAACGTAACAGCAAAAGCATCGGTAGTGTCCTGGTTCTGAACAACACGAAAATCGTACGATGACAAGGAAGTTAAACGCTCGCCTCGCTATCGCCCTTCGACATTCCTAGCTCCTGCAAAGAGCTTTCTAATGTGACGGCAGTTAGATTCGAGCGTTCAAACAACAATAAAACGATTAAGATTCACTTTCCAAGCGTATTATAAAACTAGGAAGTTAAGCGCTCGCTTCGCTCGCGCTTCAACATTCCTAGCTCCTGCGGAGAGCTTTTTATAGACTTGCTCCAAGTCTGTTCCTTGCTTCCTTCAAACCGTTCCATCTACGGTAGTTCATGGCTCAGCCATCCCACCATTCCGTGTGAAAAAAAGAGAGGAAAAGAGTGTACAATTTGCAGCCTTATGAATTATTAATGATATAGATCTTTTTGTTTTAATGACGTATGCGGACATTATCCTGTCCGCTGGGACAGAGCAGAAACTGCGTAAAATGACGTCATCAAGCAATC
The DNA here is from genome assembly GCA_964020215.1 of Aurelia sp. 3 sensu Dawson et al. (2005). NCBI lineage: Eukaryota > Metazoa > Cnidaria > Scyphozoa > Semaeostomeae > Ulmaridae > Aurelia > Aurelia sp. 3 sensu Dawson et al. (2005). The sequence goes on along the minus strand of OZ026573.1, from coordinate 16,049,630 downwards.
TGACATTAGGAAGTGTGTGGGCAGATAAACTTTTTGAGATGATGAATCAAGAGTTTACGGCCAAAAGAACAAAATATCAGGTGTTGCCGATTTTTGGGATCTGTTGCAGGGAGTTAAAGGGGCTGAAAGTTGCGAGTTTTCGCCCATGCGTGGTCGTCCGCTGGCGGATAGCCCCAATGAACCATTGAGCATCGCAAGGGGACAAATGCTTTCTGGTGCAGAAAGTTGTAACGGGATAAAATGCATTATTTCTAATTCAATTGGTTAGATAAATATCTTTGCTTGCAGTCTTTGTCTTCCAATAATCGTAAGCATCCTGGATGATTGTATGGAAAACATAGAACACATACCCCCGCATTTTTGGCAGAACAGCTCACACGTACCGTATCCCATTGATAATCCGGCTGCAAATAGTACGGCATAATGGAATAACCAGAGCCAGTACATATAGGACCTAACCCTAACGGACCAGACCCCTGGGAATGCCTATTCCTTTCCGTCGTGAGTTTGTAATGGCGGTGCAGAAGTTTCATTCCAAAATAAAGGGAAGACCAATACAATAATAGCTGAAAAGAAATAACTAAACTCTGGATACCAAGTGCAAGAATGCACGATCAGGCACATTGATCATCTAACCAACAGAAAAAAATTCAAATTGAAAGGAGGGAAGACCAACAAAGACCCACGCATGATCCTGTAAGTCTAGGAAGGGCCTGTAACTTACTTCAATTTTCCCAGGCCAAGATTCAAATTGACATTCCGAACAACAATCAGATGACACACAATGCCAAAATCTAATGGAAACCAAAGCTATTGCAACGGTCTTCACTTTTTTCATTTTAGGATGATACATTTTTACACCTCAAGGTGCTTTCTAGCAAGCACAGAATAGACTTGAATGTGCAGAAAAATTAAGTCGGCCATTATCAATGTACCCCATCAGTTACCAGGAAACACAGAAAAGAATGGTTATTCTGGTTGGGTCTGGTCCGTTTGGTCCGGTCCTACTGGTCCTGGGTCTGGTTTTTCCGTTATGCCAAATTGTACAATTCTGTTCCATTCCCTCGTTTACAAATTCATGCCTTGGTGGAACGTTGGCATGGAAGATCCATAAGCGTACGGGAAGAAAAAATTTTGGGGGGCGGCCCGACACAAGGCTCATTGTTTACTAACATGTTTGCCCGACTAAGAGCAAAAGTTTGCCGGCTATCTCTAAAAAGGGGAATGGAACGGGGAATGGAACGGGGAATGGAACGGGGAATGGAATGGGGAATGGAATGGGTTCGGGGAATGGAAAAGTTATGCAGTATATAAAATAGTAAAGTATATCATTGCAGAGTACTTCTATAGATATATCTTTTCACCAAGTTGCAAGTCAATAACACTTATACTTTTGCTACAAATCAAAAAATAAACTTTGCTTTTTAAAACAAAGGGGAATGGAATGGTTTTCGGGGAATGGAATGGTTTTTCGGGGAATATAAAAACTACTGGGTAGAAAGTTGATTTCAAGGTATCATTCGATGCCCCTTCTTCTCAGCAATCCAAATTTGCCAATTTCGCATCGATACACTGAACTGTTACACCATAAACTTACTGTAAAATTCAGATAATAATTTCTTAAGATTTGAATTGGCAATATCAGGCAGATTAGCGAATGAATTCTTCTAAACAAAGACAAGATAGCAGCTGTCTCGTTATTTCAAAAGAAATGAAATGACCAATTAGAATGACGTAGATACATGTTCCTGGGAATTTTTTTGGCCTTTGTTTTCGCAATCAGGGGTGATTCAGCCAGGATATTCAGATCAAATTGAATGCAAATTGGCATTGCAGCCGTAGTCAGCGCTACTTTCTGTATAATAAAATGTACCCCCCCCCCCCTCCTCCCAGAATTTGCAGGGCATTGTGTGTTCTCCATGAAAAAACGTTTCGTAAATGCTTGTTATAAAAAGTAAAAAACCGCTGGTATAACTGATGCTTGTACTTGAATGTTTTAGAACCTTAAGGAATAAATGGAGAATTCGATGTTTTTTCTGTTAAATTGTTGTATTTTTCTAATAAAATAGCTATCACCACGAAACCTATCAATTCAACATTCTTGCTCGTTTACACGTATTTATTTTATAGAAAACTAAGGCCCCGGGCTAGCAAGCAGTTTCTTAAATTTTCGGTTCATTTTAAAAACCAAAGTTTCTTACGTGTTTCTTATTTTGTCAAGAGGGCTTTCAAATAACTTGGTAAGAGCTCAACGCAAGTCGCATTGAAACTAACCGTCCAAATATAACGTCCTATTAATGTACAATTTCAAAACAGTTTCAAGTGACTTGGGAAAATTACAACTAAACGCCAGTGTGTGAAGATGCACTGCACGCATTGACGAAACGTTTTTTCATGGAGAACACACAATGCCCTGCAAATTCTGGGAGGGGGGGGGGATACATTTTATTCTACATATAGTAGAGATGACTACGGCTGCAATGCCAATTTGCATTCAATTTGATCTGAATATCCTGGCTGAATCACCCCTGATTGCGAAAACAAAGGCCAAAAAAATTCCCAGGAACATGTATCTACGTCATTCTAATTGGTCATTTCATTTCTTTTGAAATAACGAGACAGCTGCTATCTTGTCTTTGTTTAGAAGAATTCATTCGCTAATCTGCCTGATATTGCCAATTCAAATCTTAAGAAATTATTATCTGAATTTTACAGCAAGTTTATGGTGTAACAGTTCAGTGTATCGATGCGAAATTGGCAAATTTGGATTGCTGAGAAGAAGGGGGCATCGAATGATACCTTGAAATCAACTTTCTACCCAGTAGTTTCTATATTCCCCGAAAAACCATTCCATTCCCCGAAAACCATTCCATTCCCCTTTGTTTTAAAAAGCAAAGTTTATATCTATAGAAGTACTCTGCAATGATATACTTTACTATTTTACATACTGCATAACTTTTCCATTCCCCGAACCCATTCCATTCCCCATTCCATTCCCCGTTCCATTCCCCGTTCCATTCCCCTTTTTAGAGATAGCCAAAGTTTGCCCGAATGGGGCTGATTTTTGAAAATTTTTCCGAAGTTGGGCCCGGCCCCCCCGCCTCCTGCTCTTATGGGAGGATCCAGCAACAACCGAAAAAGGAAGAGTACAACGAACTGACGGAAAAGACTTAGGGCAAGTCTAGGTTTGTTATAACATCAGATAATTCTTCTTGAACGTATAGCAACCATTATGAACATCAGCAATAGGAGACCTTCACACAAGATCATACTTTCACATCTTGAGAGAATTCTTGCTCAATTTGACAAAAGATCTATTGTGATTGGAAACTAAGGATTTGGGCCAGTACTGAAAGTTGCTCAAAATATTCCGGTTTTTGAGTACTCAGAGTTTCTTAGGACTTCTTAAAGGTTATATAGCTGTCTTCATGGTCACTCTCTGTGCCCTCCTGAACATTTCAAAACAATGTTTATTGAAGCTTTCCAATGTGTAGACATCACTCAATTAAATTTGCCGTAACACGATACACGAAACAATTGAAAATAGAATAGAAATATGTGAAGGAGTTCCTTTATGAAAACAAACAGTTTCTTAGGTGATGTTTTCCCAGTACTGAAGCTTCATAATTTTTTGACGACGTGATAGTTGAGTTTCGTTATAAGCAGTTTGCTATAAAGAAATCCTTTCAGATTAAATTTTTACAAAAAGTGGTAGATTACCGCAATGCTTGGGATTTCGTCTTTTCAACTTCACCATAGCAAAATAAGCTTCGAAGTAGCGCCCCTTCTCATTGGGCGGGGGTGACAGGGACGTAGGAAACATCTCAAAGTGGGGGAACGACACTTCAAGGACACATTTTTCCTTACGAGGAAGGAGGCATTTCCTAAACATGAAAAGCCACTTCCTTGTTTATTGCAAAATTTACGAGGTCACGTACCCCCAGTGCCCCCTCGGTTCCTACGTCTGTGTGTGATACATTTTTCCCGGGATCCTCGTGTTCAATCATCGCTGTGAAAGGTTCCTGTAGCCTGCGCGCAGCCTGGCTGCTCACGGGCTGCTCACACTCGCAGGCTAAAGTTCCTGGCGAGGTTTGATGCATTTGGAGAGGTCAGCCTCGATCCGATTGACCATCAACAAAGAGCAATGGAAAAGAAGCAAAAGACACGATTTATAACTTTTTAGGGTTCCTCGTTGCAGAAAGGATGACTGAAAAGTTTATTTGAGACCAAGAGCCGATATTTATCATTAATTCAGTAAATAATGGTAATGGCTTTAAAATCTAATTAGGAAGAGGTAATTTCCAATCTGAATAAGTATATTTTTAGAAAGATGAACGGTTTAAAAAATTTGATACCTCAGGCGGGGACTATAACAATGGGTTAGGAAACTCCTAGAAACCTTGACGTATTTTCCATAATTTCGTTAGAGGTCTTGAGAATTGCTTCATTAGCTCAAATATTTTGTAGAATGATGCTTCTAACATAAGTAGATTTTGTCAAGAAAGACCGTTCATCTTCTATGAAGTGATATTAAAGGGGCAGCATCACGAACCGTAAACAAACCTGTTATCTCTATGATCTATATTATTTCCCACACGTGGCCATTGTGTTCCGCTCAGATTTTGGTGGATGGGGTGAATCCACGATAAAGTTACTTCTAAAAATCCACCAATATCTCTGCAATCCTACAACGTATGAGTGTTTGGTTTATTTCTCTAGAAAATTCAAGAGTCCATCTTCAAATTAACACCTATATTTCGAGAAAAGTTGTGGAAAATCTCTGTGATATAGACTATCAAAAATCCTGAAAAATCATCGTTTGGAAAGAAGTTTGTTTACATTACGTGACGCTGCCCCTTTAAGGCCAAAATTAAAAGTTAAATGTTAAAAGGCATTTTGAAATCCAAACCTATAAAATCGTATTCAAACATGCAATTTGAAAAGACAATCTCTAAAGTAAAAGGCCATTCAACATCTGAAATGCAATTCGATAAGCCATTTCGATATGACAAAACGATATGCCAAAACGACGCGCCATTTTGAAAAGCCATTTCGATATGCCAATTCGATATGACAATACAATAAGTCAATACGATATGCCATTTCGATGAGCAAGACCAGAATTTGAAATGATGTTGCGTAGTCTTTTATTCTGAAATCATTCAACCCCTAAGTGATAGGCCAAAATCTACATCCGAAAATGTCAGACCATTGGTTGTGGAATTGGGCTCTTGGACGCCAAGGAATGGCTGACTCTTAAGCGAGCTGCATGAGAAAAATAGCAATAGGAAATTAACAACAGGGAAACTTACCAACAACAGAATACAAAAAATTGACGAAAAACAAAGGAATGTACGCATTTGCAATATTTTTGCTTAAAAAGAAAACTCTGTCCCGTCAATGTATGAACAACAAGTAAATTCGTTGTTTGTGTTGAAACATACAAAATGATGCATTGAGATTATTGCTATTTTCTATGCCTCTTTGTCTGCCTCTCTTTGTTGGCAAGAATCACGTTTTGTCGCTTGCTCTACTTCCCTTTTATATGAAGCTAAGAATTTAGGCCAGAACTGAAAGTTTCTTAGATTATATAAGAGTATTTGCGAGAGTTCTGAAAGTGTTCATTGTAATAATCTTCGTGTTCGCTACCTGTCTCACCTTTGAAATTCCAAGCCAAAATTTTTGATGTCTCTGCAGTTTCCAAACCATTTGGAGACCTGAGAGAGTTCAGTTTCTTGTCAGGAGTTTCTTACAAAAAATACATGTACGACTAATTGTAAAGAAATGGAAAATAAAACTATTAACCCATTGAAAAATACTGGCGAGAGTCAATTCATTCCCAAAAATCTGTTACACCTGTTGAAAAATCCTTTCTTTAAAAAAAAATGCACCGAAAAAGAAACTAAAATCTTCTTGTTCTGAAGATATCTCGTCCACTATTTTGAAAATGAGAGACATACCCCTTGGATATCGCTCCCTGAAGCAGGAGGCAGCTCTATCATATCACTTTTAACATGCACGTACCTAACAGACAAAAGTTTTGGCGTGCATGTTGAAGGCTTTTATTCAACCAGCATACCTAAAACCTGCCGTCTCTTGGTTGGCCATTGCTGTCGCCATTTTCATGATCCATAAGAATGGCGATAGCAAAAGCCAAACAGAGATGGCATGTGCAACACATGATGGTTGAGAATGGGTCCTTTACATGTATGCGGCATGTATGCCTAAAGCCCCCAAAGCACTGATTGTCTTCATGGATGCAGCAACTCAGATCAGTTGGTGCAACGCAGTGAAAAATTTCAATGTACACATAGACGTAGGAACCAAGGGCCAATGGGGGGCACTGGGGGCACATGCCTCCAAATATTTTGCCATAAACTATGAAGTGCCCTATTTGTCTTTAGAAAATGCCTCCTTTTTCTTCAGGAAAAGTGCCTTCGAAGTGTCGTGCCGCTTAAGTTTGAGATGCTTCCTACGTCCCTGATGTGGAGCTAAGCAAGATCATATTCAAGATTATCTGGCATAAAAAATAAAAACAATCTCAATGCATCATTTTGTATGTTTCAACACAAACAACGAATTTACTTGTTGTTCATACATTGACGGGACAGAGTTTTCTTTTTAAGCAAAAATATTGCAAATGCGTACATTCCTTTGTTTTTCGTCAATTTTTTGTATTCTGTTGTTGGTAAGTTTACCTGTTGTTAATTTCCTATTGCTATTTTTCTCATGCAACTCGCTTAAGAGTCAGCCATTCCTTGGCGTCCAAGAGCCCAATTCCACAACCAATGGTCTGACATTTTCGGATGTAGATTTTGGCCTATCACTTAGGGGTTGAATGATTTCAGAATAAAAGACTACGCAACATCATTTCAAATTCTGGTCTTGCTCATCGAAATGGCATATCGTATTGACTTATTGTATTGTCATATCGAATTTGCATATCGAAATGGCTTTTCAAAATGCGTGTCGTTTTGGCATATCGTTTTGTCATATCGAAATGGCTTATCGAATTGCATTTCAGATGTTGAATGGCCTTTATTTTAGAGATTGTCTTTTCAAATTGCATGTTTGAATACGATTTTATAGGTTTGGATTCCAAAATGTCTTTTAACATTTAACTTTTAATTTTGGCCTTAATATCACTTCATAATCTTCAGTCTGAATTCAAGGATGTTATTGCAATTAATTCTTTTCTTTATACCATTTCATGGGGAATTTTCTTTTGAGGTCTCGAAACAATGAAGGCTTTCGTTCTCCAATAGATGACGTGCAATTAAGTTGTTTTTTATGGAAATACGAATTCAAGAGGCGGAAAAAGGTACTGTTTTCGATTAAACAACATATCAACTCATGCTGCTTCATAGAAACTCATTATCTGCTGGCGACAGGCTGGCAAAAAAAGCGTGAAGAAAGCGAGATGAAAGTTTACAAGTCAGAGATGCACAATGTAAGTTTCCTTTGCTTGATTATAGAATCTAAGTCCGACTGTAGTATTTTTGCCGTTAACTTAAGAAACCATTTATTTTTACAAAGAAGCTCCTCACCATATTTTAACTTACTATTTACTTGTTTCCTCATTATTCGAAAGGTACATGAGTAGTGACTAAACATTGGAAAAGCTTCAAAAAACATTCTTTTGTAATGTTCACAGGGGTACAGCGGTAGTGAACATGAAGACCGTTAAGAAATCTCTAGGAAATACTAAGAAAGTGAAGAGTTCTCAATATGTGATGATTTTGAAAGAGAGTTTCAGTACTGGCCCAAATAGTTAGTTCTTACAGAAGGATACGTGTAATTTTCCCACATTTATCAAGTTTGATATCGATTTTCAGTGAAACGTTCTTGGATGGGGGCTGTGTCTTTGTGTAGGGTATTTCTAAAAATGTGTAATGGATGTTTTGCGCGGTTTTGCGTGAAAGAACCGATTTGTGTAGAGGCCGCCAGACGGTTTACCATTGGGCGGCGGTGCCAACGAATTGTTCGGCTTGGGCAGCTCGGCAGCTGCATGCCCCTGGATTTTGCGGGATTTTTTATATCTCTGGATTTTCTCTTTCATAGGAGGGGGGTAGGGACATTGAGTGGAACCACCCCAGGAGATGTGTTGTAACAGGAATTACGTCATCCTATTACATAAGTACCATCATCTTATTAGCCTCGTTATGAAACGTAACTTAATGAATGAACTAAGATATTACCTTTCCTGTCATGCGCAGAACGTTTCCATTGTTTTGTAGTTATGTATGATTTCCGTTAAGTATAAATGTAAATGTAGGTTAGTTTTGAGGAGTTCTTGATGATATAGCAGAAAAGACACGTGAAGTTTTCTGTCTCACGAATCTCGCGTACCGAAATCCGCGATGCAAATCATCGCCTGTCACAGTGTGTGGGTGGTAGCGGTATTTTCAAATTGTATGAGCGGAAGATTTATTGTTCTCACATATAGGAAGAAGTTCTCCAAGGGAAATTCAATAGGAGGAAGAACTTGCAATATTTATTGTTTTACATGGGGCAAAAGGGCAGGATTGCGATTTTTGGACTGAGCACCCAAGGCCAAAGTCGGCGCCCTGGGAGAACCATAGAATTGATTTCCCGTACAAACATCGAATAGATTGATTGTTCAAATACAATGGCTTATTGTTTTTTCACAAAGATGGATTCTTCAATACACAATGGTTGACAAAAGATGAAAGCTAATTGGATAATCGTTTACCTGCCTTATATATATAGAATCCAACGAACATGACTCCAGTGAGAAATGGGACTCAAACGTGACTGAAGAGTTAAAGCAATCGACAATTCTACTGTTTAAAGAAGTTACGCGAAACAATTTGGGAAAATTAACCAATAAGAAATAGGAAAAACGGGAAAGTGTCTAACGTGAGAATAGCATTGCTATATGCAGATCACGCAAGACAACCCACTAGTCAGTTACCTAAAGTAAATACCATAAAGGAGTAAGACTAAAGCAAAGACGTAAGTAGAACTGACACGATGCAATAAGAGTTGGTCGTGAGGTGAGACGGAAAAAGCGGCTAAAAGTTCAAAGAAGTAAAAATAGAAATGACGAATGAGTAAATCAAAGGGAAGAGAAATTTAAAATGAATGAGCAAAAAGGGGCCATCGTGACACTAACAATATCTGATAATTCACCTTGAATGTATAGTAACAAGCTCAATAGGTGAGGGAAGCCTCATAATTTATGACTGGTTGTGGATAGAATGGCAAAACTTCTTGTCGTGCACCCATAAAATGCTACAGCGCAAAGCTTTGTGCAATCTCTTATAGAGCAGTATGATTATAATACCCCTTCTGTTTTGCAAAATCAATTTTATGCTGTTTGATTCACAAAGCAGCAATATTTTTTGCTACATTGCATACCAGAACTGGTTGTGATTTACCTCAACTGTCAATCAGCATATGAATATCAACAATACCAGGCCTGCGCACATTGTTTTTGAAACTGACAATGTTAACTGCACTGCCTCATAAATCATGGACCAGAACGGAACGTGGAATTTTGGATTCCCGTACAAACCCGAAACAGACATTTTTCTAAATGTTGGGTCTTAACCCATTTCTGCCCATTGTTCCTTTTGGGAACATCAGGTACAATTGTTGTTTACAGTGAATTTATCAAGCCTTTTGCTATTATTAACAAATTTATGAGTAAATGGGAGGTTTGTTATTCACCTTGAAACAGGTTCAAACATAATTTAGTGTTTTAGTCATTTTCATGGATGTTGCAAAATGCTGCATTTTGCAGTTGTCTACCTGTCAATCAAAGGCATTGACAACCGTTGCCAAGAGCCACGCCCTTTTGAAAACCATCATGTCTATAGACAGTCGAATAGTCATACTTTGTATCAAAACATAAATTTTCAATATTCATCCTGAAATAAGAAGGAGCGGTCTGGTTATTCCTTACTTGTTCCCAATGGGAACAATGGGCAGATCTGCAGTTTTTCTTTTGTTGCCAATGAAATATAATTCAGCAGTTACTCACACTCAAATGCACAAAAGTGTTGCAAGTTTTTGTTTGGCATCGCTCTGTTTTGAAATCCAAAGATCAACATGCTAAAATTGAGTTGAAACAGTGCTATTTTTTGACTTCAGGATTAAAATACAGTGGCTGTCTTCCTTCTGCTACACAACCCGAAGAAGGAATGACTTAGAAACTTGGCTTATTTCATTTCATCGTCGGATTGTCATGTAATCAAACATTTTCTGCAACAATACTGTATCTATGCAAATGATGATAAAATAAATACGCATCTTACACTCTAAGAAGCCGCTGAAGCAGTCATGCTGAGCAACAAGGAACGTTGTGACATTGATACAATCGTGATTGTACCGTCTGAGCATAGGAAAATCACTGATGAAGAAGAGATTTGAGGTTGGATGGGATGGGATGCTTTGGTACTCTCAAAAGATGTAAGTGGCACCCTCGAGTTCGGCTGTAAGGAAAGGGAAGATGAACCATAAAGCCGAGATCACAGAAACTGCTGCAGGGAAAAAAATGTTCAATGTCACCAAAAAGATCAAAAAGACATAATCAGCTTTGCCTCCCATTTGAATATCTTGTAGTCTTCGATACCGGAGTATGAATGCATCAGGCAGTCTTTGAAAAATTGCCTTCAAGATTTCCAAATGGTATCCATACGACAAAGGATACGGAAAACCTAAATCTTTGATTTTATTAGTCAAAGAGCACAAAGGAATTGTGCGCTTCACCTTGCCGTGATGATGAACTTGCAAAAATTGCTTCAAATAACTGTCCACTTCAAACGTTCATATTAAGTAAGAAACCTTCGGTAAACTTGCTCCGCCTTTACAAAATGTTGTGTTTTTGGCATACGTTGCTACAGGGCATGACAAAACAACTGAAAACGAATTTCTCTACTCCATTGCTAAGGATTATGTGCCAGAATCAGCGACAGCTATTGCTAAAGGAGAAAATACCCACGTAGTGCCGCATGTGCAATCATAGATCACTTTTCTAACCCACCCAAGATGCAAGTTCGTTGCAGATTTTGTCAAAATAGAAAACAATTTGATAAATCGTTCAGTTTTTTGCTTTATTTTGGATCCAAGTATTGTCTGTTTTGATGGATTTCATACATGACCTATGTTTTCTGATTATTATATTATTATTATTATTATATACATTATTTATACACGAGGAATCCCTTCAGCAAAAACCTTAAAATACATAAGCATAAAAAATAGATATATAAAAATTCAATGGATGGGGCTGATCTTCCAGGGAGTCGTGTTTGAGTTTAATTCAGCTCCTCAAATGTATCTTGAGGTGTTTTTTGAATTGTTGTAAGGTAGAGAGTTCCCTGATGGTATTGGGGATTTCGTTCCAAGCTTTTAGACCCGAATAGTGAAAGCTTTTCTTTGAGTACTCAAGATTGTATCTCGGAAGTTGAATGTCCGTGCAGTTCCTTGTTCTATAACTTGAGTACATATTTCTTGTTTTGTAAGTATCCCAAAGGCTTTCAGGGCAGATCTTATTCATCATCTTATAGGTCATAACCGATCTGTCAAAGTTTATTAGTTGTTCTACAGTTAACCAGTCTCCAGACCACTGATCTTTGATTTTTGCCCTTTCTATAATGGAATGAGCTCTATTTTGAAGACGTTGAAGGGCTTCTAATTTTGTGTTGGAGAGAGACCCCCATACAACATTTGCATATCGCAAGTGACTCTCCACAAGAGCATGGTAGATATTAACCAATTGGGATTGTGGAACAATTTTCATCAACTTTTTCAGAGACCATAGCCCACCAGAGACTTTCCCTTTAACTTTCTTGTACTGTTCATTCCAATTCAATCCCTCATCAACAATTATACCCAACGACTTTGTCTCCTTGACATGCTTAATTTCTGCGCCATTCAACATAAGTGGCTCATGGGATAATATCTTATTCGTTCTTCGTGGGTGCCCAATTATCATGTATTCAGTTTTTTGTGGATTAATGCTTAGTTTGTTAATTCTCATCCATTCCGAAATATTCATCATTTCCTCCCGAGCGCTTTCAAACAGTTCTGCCAAGCTATCTGATGTTAGAGTCACGTGTGTATCATCTGCGTACATACCCGCTTTAGAGTGCACAAGACAATCTTCAAAATCATTTAAGTAGATGATGAATAAGAGCGGGCCCAGACAAGATCCTTGTGGGATGCCACATGTAACGAAGCTTTCACTGGACTTTTGATCCCCTAAAGAGCAGTACTGTTTCCTATTACTCAAGTAGGAGGCAAACCAGTCCCCTGCAATACCTCTAACACCAATGGCGTTCAATTTCTTAACCATTATTTGGTGATCTACAGTATCGAAGGCTTTCTTCAGATCAAGAAACAAGGACAAATTCAATTGCTTTTTGTCGATGTTTCTGTACCAGTTATCAGTGCAATTTATTAAGGATGTAATCGTTGAATTTATTAAGGATGTAATCGATTGTATTTGAGATGTTTCCTCCACTTCAGAATTGTTACATTCATGTTTACTCTGCAAAATTACTGTAACATGAAAAATTGTATGTTTGAAAATATCTACGTATCTTCCCATTGTTCCCAATGGGAACATAGCAGTAATTTCCACAAAAATGTATGAAATTGAAAAAGAGGTTTTTTCTGATGATCAGTTACATGAAAGTTGTTACTTATGTGAACGGCGCACATTTCTAATAGGTATTTGATACTCTGGGATTAAATGGGTTAAACATGTGTGATTTTACCAAACAAAATTTTCTCGTCTAAGTTGTTAGCTTTTTGCTGATAGATTAACATCTTAGTTTTGAATATCAGTCACATACTTTTTATTCCACAGCCCGCCAAAACATGTAAACTTTTTTTGACTCACCCGGTACTTTGTCACCAAAATACTTTATTTGGTGATAGTAAATGGTCCAATCTGCAAAACCAAGGAGCTGAGTTAAGAATTCTTGAGGATGGCTATCATTTGTCATTCTCAGGATGACTCTGACTGCATTAACATTTCAGTTTATTAGAAAAATTTAAGAGCTTAAAAGGGGCTTGGTCATGTAACCATAAAAAAATTGATAACTGATGCTATCCTGCAGATGTCTATTCTGCAAATTTTGATGCATGGATTAATTAAGTATCATCATGGACCGCTGTCTCCGCCTACGGCAGATTGCGCACTAAATGAGAGAGTGTTTTCCAACGGGCACGAACTCTGCTAGTAATATGTAACTCGGCGAGGTCAAGTTGTGACCAAGCTAAGATGTTATCGAGCCACCGTTTCTTTGGTCTTCCTTTGTTTGTTTCGTTTTCCTTCAACAGTGCCCTCTAGGCAGATTTTTGAAAGACCCACTTTAGAGCGTTTTATGTGTCCAAATAATTTCAATACTTTGCTCTTGATGGTTGATCTGATAGGGGTAAGATTGGTGGTTTTCAGCAGGTCTTCAATTTTGATATGGTCGATAAATCTATGATTGGTCATAAATCTCATGATGTGATTTTGGAAAGTTTTCATCGTTTGCTGGAGCTTCTTAGTCCAAATAACACATTCCATTCCATAAAAAACTACTGGAAGAATATACGTATTGAAAATTTTTGTTTTTATATGATAAGAGCATCTGGTAGATGATAGAAGCAGTTTGTTCTTCTCCAAAGCGACCCATCCGAGACCGATTCTATGTTTAACAGCTACAGTTCCATTGCTTGTCGCAGATAATTTATAGGAAGGATAAACAAATTCATTTACTTGTTTTATTTGCTTTCCGTTGACGGTGAGATGTAAAGTATCATTTTTAGCAGTTGTCATACATTATCATTAACGAGAGCAAGTATCATTAAGTTATATTAAGTTTAGTTATCATTAAGTTGTTTTATTGTTACATGACCAAGCTCCTTTTAAGCTCTTGAATTGTTTTTAATACACTTAAATGTTCACGCAGTCAGGAAGCAAATCATTGTGATAGTATATTGAACAATTATTTTTGGGTTATCATGAGAATAACAAAATTATGATGACGATCCTCAAGAATTCTTAACTCAGTTCTTAGGTTTTACAGATTGCATCATGTACTAACACCAGATAAAGTATTTGGTGAGAAGAGTAATCTTCGCAGGAGCTAGGAATGTTGAAGCGCGAGCAAAACGAGCGCTTAGTATCGTAGTGTCAACATAGATACTGAAATTCTTTGGTTAAGTCGACTACCGGGTACCCTGGGTACCAGACTCTCCCAAGAAAGAAAATTTTCTTCCTTGGGAGAGTCTGGCACCCAGGGTAACTACCGGGTGTCCCAGAAAAAAGGTAACAGATTTGATCAGGACTAGCGCTAAGAATTTGGCTCGAATCAGTCGGAAATAACGTTTAAACTAATCCTCGATAATTAAATTGAAGATAGATACCTTGTTTGTTGATCTTGGAGCATTGAGAGTAGAAACTTTAGTCTTGAAAGTCTTGATTTGCCTCTATCTCCAAACCAGAGCTGTTGGGTTTTGGCCTAAGCTGTCAACGCTCTTGTTGTGGAATCTCCTGAATCATAGCCAGGACTAGCCATTTAAACACAAGAAGCTTCGTGCTTCGGAAAAATTCTTGATAGAAATCCAAATTGAGCATAGCGGACAAATCTTTTCTTTTGTCCAAAGATCCCGTGGGGTTGACAGTCACGCTCTGGTCAGATCACAGTTTCTCCTAATATTGACCAATCAGGTGCCGTCGTTGTGTTTACTTCCGCGTTTTGCGGCGAAGCTTAGGCCATTTTTGACCGTTTTGACCACCATCCCGAAAAAAAGCATTGCACGCTCGGCTGTGTCGATTTTCATCAAAATTTCAACGGGAGAAGATTCTCCATACCTCGGACCATAAGTGTTTTCGGCATCGCCATGCGATCGCTAAAAATAGCCGATTTGTGGCATTTTGAAAATCATTGCAGCCATTTTTGCGTAGCAAATCCTACAAAATTGAGCAAAAGGCGAGCACAAACTGATGATTTCAAGTCTACAAACCTACCTCAACTGTTTTCAAGACAAATATCCACATCGCTACTGCAATCCACTTGCACCATAAATCGCTCCCATGGCTATGCGCCTTTTTCGATAAACTGTGCCCCAATCCTTCTCCCAACTCCTGCAATGATTACAAATCTGTAGGAGTAGAAACCGGCAATGTCAACCAAAATTTCGGAAAGTTATGAATCACTTCTTGCATAAGAGCACAAGTGATGATAGTGTCGTTTTACAGTAGAGGGGGTTTTTGAAATAGAAATGAACTGAAGTTGTGTTTAAACGGAGGAAATGTACATTTTGTTTTCATCACGAAAAAACTATTTAGCATTTTAATACTACTTTTCAAAGCTCCTCAAAATCAATTTCACATTTTGTGCAGGTATCATCGAAGATCTCTTTAGCCCTCCAGTATTTATTAGGAAATCACCCCTTGGCAGTCAAACAACAAGGCAGCATGAAAGCAAACATAGATATCAGTGTTACCTCGGTTACCTTCAGTAAACTCATGGAGGTACACATGTATTTTTTGAGATACTAAAACTTTGATCTAGTATTGAAAGCTTCTCAGAATTCTTATTTTATCATCTCAGTTGAGAGAGTTTCGTATAGGTAAGGGTTTCTTATAAGTTCTTTCAAATTTCCATTGATAGGGGCCCTCAGATTTCCGTTGGTATTGTTGTGGGATCTCTACAATAGATCTCTAGGATCGGGATCACGCATGAAACTTGGAGTAACGGAAACAGGTTAAAGATGAAATGATTTTGTTCTTTAAACAATGATCTGTAAGAAACTGCCTGTAAGAAACTCTGTGTAATAAGACTCAGAAGGTTGAGTCATGTCCAAACACTGACCTCGAAAACTTTGTTTAGAACAGTTCACAAAAATTTTGAGCAGCTATCGATACCAGATCATAGTTTCAGTATCTCAAAAAATGCATGTGTAGTTCCATGAGTTTACAAAATGTAACACTGATATCTATGTTTGCTTTGATCCTGTTTTTTGTTTCACTGTCTTTCACTGCCAAGGGGTGATTTCCTAATACGTTCTGGAGGACTAAAGATATCTTCTATGATACCCTCACAAAATGTGAAATTGATTATGAGGGGTTTTGAAAATAGTTTTTAAAAAGTTCAATGGTTTTCGTGACGAAAACAAAATGTCAATTTCTTCCGCTTGCTGCTATTTGTAGGAAGATTAAACACAGCTTCATTTCATTTCTATTTCACGTACCTGCTACACTGAAAGACGACACCGTCTTCTCTTGTGATGCAAGAAGTATTGGCTGTGAAAATATATGCGTCATTTTGGTTGATATTTTCGGCTGCCACTCTTTCAGACTTGCAATCGTTGCAGGAGTTGGGAGAAGGGCACTGTTTATCGAAAAAGGCGCATAGCAATGGGAGCGATTTTGTGGCGCAACTGAGAGGGGATTGCAGTAAAGTAGTGGATATTTGTCATCAAAACAGTTGAGGTAGGTTTATAGACTTTAAATTATCAGTTTGTGCTCGCCTTTTGCTAAATTTTGCTGGATTTGTTACCCAAAAATGGCTGCAATGATTTTCAAAATGCCACAAATCGGCTAATTTTAGCGATCGCATAGCGATGCCGAAAACACTTATGGTCCAAAGCATGCAGAATCCCCTCCACTTGAAATTTCCATGAAAATCGCCTTACCCGAGCGTGCAATGTTTTTTTTCGGGATGGTGGTCAAAACAGTCAAAAAAGGCCTAAAGCTTCGCCGCTAAACGCGGAAGTAAACACAACGACGGCACCTGATTGGTCAATATTAGGAGAAACTGTGATCTGACCAGAGCGTGACTGTCAACCCCACGGGATCTTTGGACAAAAGAAAAGATTTGTCCGCTATGCTTCCAAATTGAACTTGACAATCAAACTCAAGAATTTTTTTCCCAAAGGGATATCTCTGTTCATTCTACATAAGCTGTGAATTACCGCTGCCAATAAAAGCTACCCTACAGGGAAATGATTCCCTTGAGTGTGGAAAAATCTTCCTTGCTTGAACAAAATGCATTTTTTGATCATTGAAATTATTACGAAACAAGAATTCGTCACTTATACCCAAAGGATTAAACATCCCACGAGGGTAAGATCCTAGAAGGCACTCCCCTCGTGCTCAAGTTGTTTCTTTTTTGTAAATTCATTTTCATTTTGGCTGAGTAAAAGACATTCCTTAGTGACTTTTCAGTTTTCACTTTTTGCATTTGTACTCAAATGTGCATGTACAAAGCAAAGGTCCTTCCTCGGACTTTCTACATTATGCCTATCGTTGAGGAGATTCCCCACAACAGCGCATTTGTAGTTTAGGCCAAAGCCTAAAAGCTCTGGTTTGGAGGTGAAGGCAAATCTGGACTTTCAAGATAAAAATGTTTACTCTCAATGCTCCAATATCAACAAACAAGGTGTCTTTCTTCAAGTAAGCTATCGAGGATCAGTTTAAAGGTTATTTCCGATTGATTGGAGTTAAATTCTTAGCGCTAGCCCTGATCAAATCTGTTACCTTTTTTTTGGGACACCCGGTATATTTTTCTCCATTTACAAGCGATTAGTGATGTAAATGTGTTTATATCAGAATCATTAGCAAATTTAATCAAGTGATCTAGGCCCGTTTTGAAGGAGTTTGAGATTGAATAATTGTATAAATCGTTGATGACAAATTGCAGTTATCTAAGTTGTCTTGTTACCAGCACCCAGGGGGGGGGGTCCTAACGAGGAAACGCGACATTGCCCAAGCACTCAATCATCACTTTGTCACTGTAGGCCCCAAACTTTCGAGCAAAATTGAGTCGAGGCAGGATGATGACCCTGTTGGTCACTTTAAAAGCCAAACAAATGATATAGTTTTCACACCAGTTGATAGTGCCACTGTCCTGAAGGCCATTAAAAGCCTCAAAAATGGAAAATCACCCGGACCTGACAAAGTTTCTACAATGCTTGTCAAAGATGCAGCGGAACTTATTTGTAAACCTTTGGTGATGATCTACAATTCCTCCATGGAATCTGGAGTTTTCCCAGATTTTTGGAAATTAGCAAGGGTGACCCCAATTTTCAAATCTGGCAACAAAAGCGACGCAAATAATTATAGACCCATCTCAATCATTTCCGTTTTTGCAAGGATATTCGAAAAAATTGTACACGATCAGCTATATAATTTCCTATCAACAAACAACATCTTGACACCGAGTCAATCAGCTTTTCGTAAACTGCATTCAACGATTACATCCTTAATAAATTGCACTGATAACTGGTACAGAAACATCGACAAAAAGCAATTGAATTTGTCCTTGTTTCTTGATCTGAAGAAAGCCTTCGATACTGTAGATCACCAAATAATGGTTAAGAAATTGAACGCCATTGGTGTTAGAGGTATTGCAGGGGACTGGTTTGCCTCCTGCTTGAGTAATAGGAAACAGTACTGCTCTTTAGGGGATCAAAAGTCCAGTGAAAGCTTCGTTACATGTGGCATCCCACAAGGATCTTGTCTGGGCCCGCTCTTATTCATCATCTACTTAAATGATTTTGAAGATTGTCTTGTGCACTCTAAAGCGGGTATGTACGCAGATGATACACACGTGACTCTAACATCAGATAGCTTGGCAGAACTGTTTGAAAGCGCTCGGGAGGAAATGATGAATATTTCGGAATGGATGAGAATTAACAAACTAAGCATTAATCCACAAAAAACCGAATACATGATAATTGGGCACCCACGAAGAACGAATAAGATATTATCCCATGAGCCACTTATGTTGAATGGCGCAGAAATTAAGCATGTCAAGGAGACAAAGTCGTTGGGTATAATTGTTGATGAGGGATTGAATTGGAATGAACAGCACAAGAAAGTTAAAGGGAAAGTCTCTGGTGGGCTATGGTCTCTGAAAAAGTTGATGAAAATTGTTCCACAATCCCAATTGGTTAATATCTACCATGCTCTTGTGGAGAGTCACTTGCGATATGCAAATGTTGTATGGGGGTCTCTCTCCAACACAAAATTAGAAGCCCTTCAACGTCTTCAAAATAGAGCTCATTCCATTATAGAAAGGGCAAAAATCAAAGATCAGTGGTCTGGAGACTGGTTAACTGTAGAACAACTAATAAACTTTGACAGATCGGTTATGACCTATAAGATGATGAATAAGATCTGCCCTGAAAGCCTTTGGGATACTTACAAAACAAGAAATATGTACTCAAGTTATAGAACAAGGAACTGCACGGACATTCAACTTCCGAGATACAATCTTGAGTACTCAAAGAAAAGCTTTCACTATTCGGGTCTAAAAGCTTGGAACGAAATCCCCAATACCATCAGGGAACTCTCTACCTTACAACAATTCAAAAAACACCTCAAGATACATTTGAGGAGCTGAATTAAACTCAAACACGACTCCCTGGAAGATCAGCCCCATCCATTGAATTTTTATATATCTATTTTTTATGCTTATGTATTTTAAGGTTTTTGCTGAAGGGATTCCTCGTGTATAAATAATGTATATAATAATAATAATAATAATAATAATAATAATAATAATAATAATAATAATAATAATAATAATAATAATAATAATAATAATAATAATAATAATAATAATAATAACTAAAAAGCAAACAAAACTTTCGGTGCCGCTCTTGTAATGGAAGGGACGAAAGCTTTTCTTTTTTCTTTCAGTCATATCTGAATTCTCGCCAAAATTTCGCAATTTAGTACCATGGGTGCATGAGACAAAACAAGTAAAAAGACAACAACTTAGAAAGTCTGAACTTTGAATTGTTTTGAAACACTGATAAAAACTCTAGAAAGCGCAACGATGCTTGTGGACAGGGCCGTCGAGAGCCAGCTTGGGCCCTGGAGTGATCTATGGAGTATACGGAGCATGAAGAAAATGCGAGCGAAGCGAGCCGAAAATTTTTGAGAGTCACACACAGAATTTCACTGGATGGTTGAAATGTCACATCACTGTAGAAGAGTTGCACTGTCGATTAAAGTTAAGGAAGGTTTAAGTTGGATTCATAAATTCTTGTATAGCTGGATATATAGGAAAATGCAGAAATCGTTCAAGAAAACAAGTGGCAGCAGCAGCATAAGTACATATGGAAGAAGTGCGAAACGAAGCGAGAAAAATTCGAAAGATGTGATTAATTGTATGTTCTGTACCAAATAGACTCATACACATACCAAGTTAAAGTGGTGCCTAGGTCGGTCTCAAAGAAACTAATGAAGCTGCATGCCTTGCCTAGACATGATAGCAGGCCAGGCGGTACAAGATGATCCCAAGATGATACAGTGATGACGCAAGTATGGTCGTGCGAGCGAAGCGAGCAGAAAATTTTGATTCTTTTGTTGGCTAAATCGCACCAAGATGTCACTTATTAGCGCAAGAATTTCATTCCTGTTTCTTTTATAACATTGACAAACCACCCTGCCACAAGTTTTGGAGAAAAATGCAGCTTACCACCCCCCCTCAGCTTCTCAACGGATTTGGAAGAATTACAAAACTCATCTCTGGCGATGATTGGGGGGCGGCTGCCCCCCCTTGCCCCCCTGGCTACGCTACTGCAAGTTACAGGCTTCGGAATATCTCAACTTTTCTTTCACTTGTGGTAGTGAACAGGGTGCTCTTTCTTTCCTCCAGGACGACTTGAGCAAGTCCAGGTGCTCCTGACGTGCTCCATTTATGTGGTTCCTGCGAAGGAACTTCAAATTCCATTCTTCCATTCTTCATACAGTTTTATAGGATAGTCTTTAAATTAGAGTTTGAGAACTTGTTGTTATGGCGCATGCAAGTCGGAAAGTGACTGGATTAGAAACACTTTCTTTGCTCCCCAAAAACGCAAAGATCGAGCTGATTTTAGTTATTGTTTATTGATGAAACAAAACATCGAGCCATTTCAAAAGCAGAGAAAGTGCAAACCCTGTCTTTCAAATTTACGTGATCTGACATTGTTGGAGAACAAAGGAAGTATTGGTTTTGAAACAATCACTCTCGCTTTTCTTGTTCCATAAATTAGGAACCACTTGTTCCATTGGCTAGCATAAGGTCCTTGTTCGGTATACTATCAGCGAAAGTCTTTCGAATTTTCTCCTGAAGAGCCAGACGCCCGTTGAAGCGCTTTGGAGTTTGCGCAGTATCGTTCTCAGGGTCATCACCCTTCATCTTTCCTTTGTTAATTCGCGCATGCCCCAAAACGCTTCGCTCGTCTCATTTATCAGAGAGCCAATCAGAGTTAACGTCTTTTCCTTTGTGATTCACGAAAGGGGGAATTCGTAGAATCTCGAACAAGTCTTGAACTCTAAATGCTATCTTGTGCAACTGCATCAAGCACGGAAAAATGGAGGGTACATCTCCTGTGCAGCAGCAATATAAATGGGACACAATTTTTAGGACAGACCACAGTCATTTTCCCAGAGGGCAAAGAATGTGTTTCTAATGCAATCATTTTCCCGACTTGCAACTCTTTTGCAATGTGCATGAAGTAGAGTGTCATAATTTCTGGAAGAAACTGCTACGCTTTTCATACGTGGTTCATTACACAAAATGAGTGTATTCACGCTCTGCATGACGGATAATCACATGCCGTATTTTCCTCCAAATGGACCATACTCCAATCTTTCCACTAGATACACAAAACCTCATTCAATGAAATTTAATTTACATCTAAAACTGGGCAGAGATTTAAATAATATTCTCTAAGATCCCGCTGAATACATAGAGATCAGTCTCGATTCATGAAGTACACACCTGAACAATGAGAGAGCTATCTCATCGCGTCTTTATTTGAGTTATTGATTTGGTGCTCAATCCTCATAGATTTTAAGATCTAATACATTAAGATCTTAAGCGTTTCAAATCTTTTGTGTAATGTTGTGCCGGTAGCGTAAGTTAAACCCCATCAAATCAGGAGCAGCGCCGCGCTGACGCTCTTCTGTTTACACTGCTTATTCTGTTAGGCCGCGCATGCTTGACCGACACTGACCTTCGACATCTGAACTCAGAATAAATCGACCTTTCATCCCAGAATGCTTATCTCATTTGTGAACTTAGACGGATACTACAAATAACACATTCTCATCGTTTGCTCATCATCCCCGATAATCTTGATGTGGATTTATATTAATCATAAACAGGAGGCCTAGCGGAAACGAAAGTGGAGACATTACTAAGTGACCAATGTGCAATAGCTACGGACTGGTGCCCATGTACCGCGCCAGCGACCAGAGTGTCACGTTAAGGCAAATCGATATAGCTATATCAAGAAGTCATAATAAATATGCTACAGAAACGCCCAGAAATCCAGTTTTTCCTCAGCTAAACAAAGAAACAGAAAGTGTCAAAGTTATACGATAGACCATATTTTCAAGTTAAGAGAGCGAGCATTTTCTATACACAATAAAGTTTGCCAAATTTTACCCTTTGTTTATCAAATATTGCCTTCGTCAAAGCAAAGGCCGAAACATAGTGTCGATTTTATCCTATGCTACTGCCAGGGGACATCTATAGTTCGGGGAGGGAGTAAAAACCATATATACCGGTAAGGGATATGCCATCTTTTGGGGTGCCTTTCTTCAAGGAGAAAATCAATTTTAAGGTGCCATTTTTGGGAAGATCACAAATATACATATATTTTGGGGCGTCATTTCAGAAAAATGTCTGCTTAGGGTATGGAAGTTGACCAAATTCCATATACTTCTTTAAAATTTTAGATTTTTGCCACAATTTTAGGGTATATATTTTGAACGGTCTGTAAATCTTGGGGTATGGTTTTTGCAAAAATTAAAAAATTTTGGGGTGTGAATTCGGATGTTAAATGGTATACCCTCATCGGCTACCTGTTGAAGGTTTCTTCCTGGCTATAGTTTGATAGACTCCAGTTCTGAATTTAGCAACAAAATAACAAACCACGAGTGAGACAAGCAGAGACTAAAGTTCAACGAATCCGCCTCCTGTTCATCTGTGATACTTGTTCTCGTTAATCTGTTGCGCTCGTTAATCTATAATACTTTTGTCTCTCCTATCTATAGCATAAAAGTCTTGCTTAGGAGCACTGCAAACGAACACGGACAGATACAATAGCAACAGTTGCTTTCATTGACACCTCAATTCAAAGCAATTAGCGACTACAGACAAAGGAAATTCCTTAACAGGTAAATCAAAACAATCACGGCCGCAAAAGTTCCCCCGAAACCAGTAGGGCAAACTCTCGTCTTGTGCAAGCAAATGGTGGTTTTTAAGAGACGTTATGTGCTTATGATGAGAGAAAAAGAGTAAATCTAGAGTTCTATTTCGCAGATTTCGTTTATTTCATTTAGAAGCCAAGCAGAAGGCATTATAATTGGCGGACATTTAGGGTTACAATAAAATAATTACCACACAGCTCCTGAATTAAACAAAATCCAAGAGATAGAATTTATCAGCATTTACCCTTCTTCTCTCATTATAAGCACATAACGTCTCTTATAAACCATCTTTCGCTTGCACAAGGCGATCATTTGCCCTACTGGTTGTTGGGGAACTTTTGCGGCCATTCTTATTTTGATTTATCGGTTGAGAGCATTTCCTTTGTTTGTAGTCACGAACAGCTTTGAATTGAGGTGTCAAGTAATGCAACTGTTGCTATTGTATTACTGAATCTGTCCTTGTTCAACAAGTGCAGATTTTATAATACAATAGCATCAGTTGCTTTAATCCACACCTCAGTTCAGAGCGATTAGCAAATGCGGACAAAAGAAGTTCTCTCAACCAGTAACTCAAGACAAGCAAAGCCGCAAAGCTGCCCTAAAACCAGTATGGCTAACACTCGCTTGGTGAGGGAGAAAGGTGGCTCTGAAGAGAAGTTAAGTGCTTAAGGAAAGAAGAAAGGTAAAATCATAAGTTCTCCCTGGCTGATTTTGTTTACATGATTCAGAAGGCGAGCAGAGGGTATTACAATTCCTGCATATTTATTGCACAGTTGTTAGCAGTTACTCTTCAGCTCCTAAATCAAATAAGCAAAATCCGTGAGACTAAACTTTACATTTACCCTTCTTCTTTCGTCATAAGCACCTAACTTCTCTTATAAACCTCTCTTAGGCCGCACCAAGCGAGAGTTAGCCGCACTGGTTTCAGGGGAACTTTGCGGCTATGTTTGTTTTGAATTACTGGTTGAGAGAATTTCCTTTGTTTGCATTCACCAATCGCTTTGAATTTAGGTGTGAATCAAAGCAAATGATGCTGTTGTATTACATTATCTGTCCTTGTTCTGTAAACGCTCTTGGACCGTAAGAACTTTGTAACGGATCAAAACCTATACAGTGCGAACGTGGTCTGAGTGTACCCATGAGACTCTACGGGGGCTCCATATATCTAACTGGAAAAGAAAGCTCAGTATTTTATATAGAAGGTTTCTAGTTGCATAATTTACTTGAAATAGGATTACAGAATTGAAATCAGGAAAAAGTTGTCGCTATAATTTCTCGTCTGAATCCAAAGCCACAACTTACAGCTCTGCTTGGCTTTGAGTCTCATCAAGCTCTTACCCAGTCAGACCATGCAAATCTGCTAGATTTGATTTCTTTGCTCGGAAGAATAACTTCTTAAGCCGAATTGAAATAATTCAACAAATCGTTACACAATCACAATGAAAAATGTTTTAGCAGCGCAAAAAACATCGATCACCATACAGTTTTAACCTTGACGTAATCGAAGGAAAATTCTCACAGTTTAGATGGAAAACTTTCCCTTAATAAGGAAAAGAAGTCTTGACTATGTTAACTCTATGCAAATTTTTGGTTGCAAGATTCTGCGCTGTCCTAATTAATAAAATATCAAAACAGGAAATGTGACGACAAATCCTTCATAATTTCTCTGCAACCTAGATGAAATGGTTCCGAATCGTTAAAACTTCCTTTCGACAGAATAACTTGTGAAGAACTACATTTAGTAATCCTACGATGTGAATTTTATATCTTGCTTATCTTTTTAAGATTTAAAGGGGCAGGGTCACGTAACCCTAAATAAATCTATTATCTCTTGAATCTATATTGTTGCCCACACATAGCAAATGTGTTCTGCACAGATTATGGTGGATGGAGTGAATCCACACTAAAGTTACTTCTAAAAATCCACCAATATCTCTGCAATCATACCGAGGGGCAATTCACTGATTTTTTTTTCGTACACCTCTTTGAAATCACAAAAAAATCACATACAAAATCACAAAATCACAAGAAAAATCACATACAGAAAGCACCAAAAATCACAAATCACTGAAAAATTACTGAAAATTCACACGAAAAAATCACAAGAAATCATTAAAATCACAAAAAATCACAGAGAAAAAATCATGTGATTTCCAAATCACAAAAATCACGTACGCTATTTTGAGAAGTGATTTGCCCCTC
This sequence comes from Aurelia sp. 3 sensu Dawson et al. (2005), assembly GCA_964020215.1. Classification (NCBI taxonomy): domain Eukaryota; kingdom Metazoa; phylum Cnidaria; class Scyphozoa; order Semaeostomeae; family Ulmaridae; genus Aurelia; species Aurelia sp. 3 sensu Dawson et al. (2005). Next base: position 16,024,249 of record OZ026573.1, on the reverse strand, counting down.
GAATCATACAACATATGAGTGCTTCGTTTGCTTCTCTACGAAGCATAAGAGTCCATCTTCAAAATAACACTTTCATTTTGAGAAAATTTCTGTTCCTTATTTCGTGCTCCAAAGCAAATTTGGAATTCGGTATTTCACATCTCCAAAACCTTGGCCTGGAAAAGAACTGGAAAGTCTGAGAAATTTTGAAATGAATGAATCATCAAATTGTTGAACTAGTTTTTTCGGAGGGTAGTTATGGCCTAAATGACCAAGCAACATCTCAAAAGGTAGCTAAGCCCTGCACTAGCATGCTGGTAATTGTTTGTGTTCAAGCAGTTGCATTCTAGAGGCAAGGCGTGATTTAACTGATAAATATTTTGGGTAGTAGTCTTGAAACATAAAGGAAATAGCCTTGGTCAACTTTTGATTCCTCTAAGAATTTTCAAACCAACAGTCCGTTTTCTAGGCTCATGTGGTGCCGATGTTGGAAAATTTGCCTCATCAAGATAGCTCAATTTCAGCTAAAAGCGCAATGACAGCAAAGCCTGAAGTACACAGTAGACAAGTCCAAAACAAGTCACTTTTGTTTGGTATGAAACCCAATCATAGATCAAGGCTGCAATCTGTGGAAAACCAGGAATTAGCGAATCCTAAGGCCAATGGCTTTGCCAAGACAAAAGATCGACTTTCAGACTTTATCAGCCACTGGAATTAGCGCCTAAGCTTACAATATAAAGAGAGATTTGCGGAGTCTATATGGTCAAGATATACCTTGGTAAAAACACATCTTTTTCAGGTAGGAACTACACATAGCATATTAGGTCAAACAAATGAATTGATGGAGGGTATAATGAAACAAGACTAACTATATTAAAGACAAATGCCGGAGATATAAGGCAACTTAAATCAGGGGCCTGGGCAATCTAATAGTCTATTGTATTCCATTGTATTTGATGATCTGGAGAGGTTATCACAACAATTGGACAAATGATGGCAGGCGTCCATCTTTTGTTCTTTTTTATAATAGACGCTATATATCCGTCATTTGTCTTTAAGCCTCTGTATACGCAAGGCCGCCGCAAGTGAAAACGCAAAACTCTGCATGCGATGTACACCATTTTGATAAAAGAAGCCTACACTATTCAAAAGAAATATATTCCCCGACCTCGTTGCCACGGTGTTCTTATGCCATAAGCAGATCACGAAGCCGAATGAACACCCGGGTACAGATTTGCCGCCATTATGGATTTTATAGTTGGCTAGATAACGTCGACTGATGACGATGAGTCCTTTGTATCCCTGCGGTAAACCTTGCTCAAGAGGGACTCATAATGAAACAGTGAAAAACTTGGCCCTAGGCCCAAATTTTGCAATTCCTCCAGTACCAATCAGATTGCGAGATTTGTGAATTACTATTGTTGCGGTGTAAATGTGATAGAATTCGATTCGATTGAAGAATTGAAAACACTCCCACGGGACTTAGATTCGAAGCCGTGATTCCATCATAATTCCATTGATGATTGAAGAGAATAGGGCCAGGTTTTTCAGAGTAATAATACAAGTCTCTATTGACCGAAGCGCCATCATCAAGTCAAAGAGCACATGAAAACAGGAGACTCATCGTGATAAGTCTATAGATAACGCTGACATGAGACCGTGACAGCGAACAACAGAGCAACATCGCAAAGTTTGTTGCCTACTGACAAGATAGGGGCATCCATAAAATACGTCAGCAAAACTTTGCAATGCTTATACCCCCTCCTGATTCTATACTTTTGAATAAAGAAATGGCCAAGTTTTTCATAAGTTTGCTTCACCCCTTTTCCCTACAAATGCTCTCAGCGGGAATAAACGGCAGGGAGGGGGTGAGGATAATTTGGTAGTTGGAAATGGCTCCATATGATAATAATCGGGGGACTGAAACAATTGGGGAAGGCTGGAAATTCGAAAATAGTCACTTACATTAGTTAAACACGTATCTTAGTTATATTTGTGCTCACTAATTATGGTCACTATCATTTCAATTTTTCAAGAATTGATAAAGCGGGGCTGGAATAAAAGTTGGGGGGGGGGAGATGTGAATTTTTTCAGAAACGACATGCAGAAAGGCAACAATTCAGTATTTAAGAGTTTGTGCGTCATTAATCAAAGCTTCAATCAATTAAAGACGTGATCGGTAAATCTGTCCTTCTTCTTTCGATAAGTTCTTACCTTTTCTCAGAACAGTATTTTTTCGCATGCATAGCGAGTGAGTTCGCATCAAGGTCTTAGGCATATTTGCAGTTGCTTGGTTTAAAGTTACCAGTTGATGATAAGAGCGATAATAATGATAATGGTAATAATAATAACAAAAACAAGCTAATTCTCCATTTCGAGAAGTTACAAGTTTGTTTGTTTGTTTTGATTTGTTTTCAATTTGTTTAGAGTGGGCTTGTCAGGGTTTCTAGCCACTGAAAGCTAATTTAGGCCCACTGTGCATGCCGCATCCAGGCATGGGACCCCTAGTTTAACGTCCCTTCCGGTAGACGACGAGGTGAGTTGTGAGGTCAGGCCTCCGAGGTCACCCATCCGGAGTTTGACCTCACTCGACCGAGCTTAACTTCAGTCACCTGACGAAGACTGTATAAGCCAGCCACTCGACCACTAACCCCGTTACGTGGTGTCCTTGAATCTAGCAATGGGAAAGTAATACAGTAGTGGTTGTTTAGCTATATATGCCGGTTGCCCAGAAAAAGATATAAGCCTGGTTTCCATATAGCCGTAAGAGGCTGCCGCAGGCATTGCCGGAACCATTGCCGCCGGCATGCCCCCGGCATGCCGCAACCATTTCAATTTATATGGAAACAATTTCTCCCGGTACCGCCGGCAGTCGCAACCATCATAGTTACGGTACCGTAATGACCTGGAAAAAGTTGAAATGATTCAACTTTGTTCGATCCTTACGGCATCTTCAGCCATGAAATTTTATATAGAAAAAGGTTGCCTGCGGCAGCCACCGGCAAATCATTGTCTTCCTTTGTTCTATCTCTCGTTGTCTTCAGTCTTTCCTTAGTTACCGGCACAGTTACCGGCATCTTACGGCACTTCAGCCACGAGATGGTTGCGGTAAAATATTCAGACGTTTCTGGGGCATGGCATATGGAAGATGGCAGAAGGCTGCCGCCGGCACCCTTACAGCACCTCACGGCTATATGGAAACCAGGCTATACAGATTTTGTGTAGTCCAGTGATGACAATTCATCTTCACTGAATGGCTAATAAATATTAAAATATTCCTCAATGGTCAACTTGAGCATAGATACCTCGTTTGTTGATATTGTTGCTTTGAAAGTTGAAATATCAATGGAGAAAGTTCAATTTTGACATCTCCTACGAATCAGATATTTGGCCCTTTGACCAAAGAAAATTATTGAAGAACAAAGAACAAACCAACAAGAACCTTGATAAAATTTGACCAAAATTTTGATTATATTTTATTATTGGGAGTCACCCATTGTGCCATTTTTCATTTTTCCTTAATTTTAGTTACAAAATTTCGATATACTTCACAAATTTTCAGGCCAAAGGCCAAAGCCCTCTTTTGGATGTAAAGCAAATTTGAATTTTCAAGATTCAAAGTACAGTACAGTACACCCTGAGAACCAGGTTGAAACCTGAACCTTGTCCAACTTGCAATTCGATTGAGGCATTTTACTAAATTTAAATGAAGTTGCTGCGGCCTATGTAGTTGAAGATTTCTCTCGCATGTTTTTGTCCCAAAACATTGAAAATATAACGTTGAAAGACCATGGTTAATAGAATCGCTATTCCATTAACCATTGAAAGACCTATTTTTCCTCACCATGTAAAGTGAGCTCTTCAGATTTATAGTAGGTTTCGCTGGTTAACAGTCTGCTCAACGTGGTTTTTATCATATTTCCGTTCTGAAAAGTGACCATTGCACAAAGCCGAAGCAGTCGTTCAATCCCTATTCAATTGATCGAATGCAGCACATAGGGTCAGCTTTCACAGTTTCACTCTGAGTCCCTGTTGTTGAGCAAGGTTTACCGCAGGGGAACAAGGGACTCATAGTAATCAGTCTGAACTACACCTTGTAGCCCCCTTGTAGACATTGTGAAGGTGGTCAAAAATGGTGGGAAACGAGAACGACCTCAAATACTTTTACAGATACAGACTTGGCAGATGTGCGATTTATCTGGAATTCGTAAAAAGCGTTATGGAACCATGTTATATCTGGCGTGAATCGATTTATCAGTCGCTTAAATAAATGAATCTTAATCAGTTATTTGAATCGGTTTTATCGCATGAAAACCAATCTAACTTCATTCTCTTAACTGCGTGATAATGAGACCAGAAAATTTCCCCATACGCCTCCGCAATTATTCTGTCCACCTATACACTGGTGTCTCAGCTATGATATATGGCCTATGATATAGAAGGTATGATGTCCTCTTTTCAAGCTCAATCTTCAAAAATTTGCACAATAGAAAGGTTTCGCTGCCTTGTTATCCAGTGTGTTGGCCACTTCGATCTTGGCCTATCAGTGCTCAGAGTGTCACGTTAACCACTATTAACCAGAGAGCTATTTAACCAGAGCAGTGGCGCAGGGGTTTAATCCTCTGGCTTTGTAGCCAGAGCAGTTGCAGGGTTTGATCCCGGGTAGAGCCCCACCCATTGAACGTCGTGGGAGGGAAGAGTTCGTGGACTCGATCGCAGTCTGTCTCACATTAGATGTCACCTGCAAATGTCCACGAACAACAACAACAACAGAAGTATTTTGCAAACGAATTTTGCATTATAATTGAGACAGACTTTAGGTCTTCTCTACTTCTGTGATCCAAGCGCTTGGAACTAAAACCCGCACGATGATGATGATGATGATGATGATGATGATGATGATGATGATGATGATGATGATGATGATGATGATGATGATGATGATGATGATGATGATGATGATGATGATGATGATGATGATGATGATGATGATGATGATGATGATGATGATGATGATGATGATGATGATGATGATGATGATGATGATGATGATGATGATGATGATGATGATGATGATGATGATGATGATGATGATGATGATGATGATGATGATGATGATGATGATGATGATGATGATGATGATGATGATGATGATGATGATGATGATGATGATGATGATGATGATGTTGATGATGATGATGATGATGATGATGATGATGATGATGATGATGATGATGATGATGATGATGATGATGATGATGATAATGATAATAATGATGATGATGATGATGATGATGCTGATGATGATGATGATTATTATCATTATTTTTATCATTATCATTATTATCATTATTATCATCATCATTATTATTATCATTATTATTATCATTATTATTATTATTATTATTATTACTATTATTATCATTATCATTATGACGATGACAATGATGATAATGATTTTAGATAATGGGTGTCCCAAAAGAAAAACGCAACAGATTTAAGAAATTCTGACAAAAGGTGTTTCGAATTAATAATTAAATAATCATTTTTCCCTAAATTTGCAATGATAAGTTTAAATTTTGATATATTTCTCAGAATTTTTGGTGACTTTGAAGCAGAGTTTGAAATCAACTAACTTTAAATTTGTTGTCAGGGCAAAACCAAGAGGGGCCAGTATTAATGCGAAGTATTCTGCAAAATTAGGGAGCTGTATTATAGATTGGAGTAGAAGGGGGCGGAAGGGATTTCAAAATTCGTCATAAAATTATGAAGCCCAATGCAAAAAACAGAAATTGTTTCCATAGCCCCTAAAAATCTGAAAAAAATGATTTGATGACCCCATGGCTTCAACATGAACTCTGTAGCTCAGAAGCTTCTTCAAGAAAAATTTTGTTCTCCCTACAATTCAAGTTTCTTCCCAAGCATCATGATTTCAATACCGTATTTATGGGATCTGGTACAACATTTTAAGAAAGTAGGGAGGACCTGCAGGTACCTCTGTATCAGAAACTGAGATGGAGAACAATATCAATGATTAAGAGAACAGCCGACGCTGACTTTTGTAAAATATTGAAACAAATCTTGCAACAAATAGCTTCTAGGCCCATGTTTATCACTTGAAGTAGTTTGTAAGCCCAAGGTTTTCCATCCAATAGTTTTGGTGACCCTGTCAAATCTCTTCCACCCCCCCCCCCCTCTGTTCCATACGTTATGACAGCTCCCTTACAAGCATGGCATACATGCAACTTCACAAGACAAGCTCACAATTTGATCAAGAAACTATGACAAAAGGATCTTTTGCTGATGCATGAGTTATCTAGCTTTTAAGGACAAGTCCGGGGTTGGTATGATTGTTGATTATTCAAGAGATTGCACTCTTGTGAATGGTGTGTAGTACTTTTTTCAATTGTTTCCTCTTTTAACCTGCGAAACTACATATTTCAATCTGCTAAGAAGTGCAAAATGACGTCATTTTGTATGACATCACTTCAAGTTGACCCAAACGAGGCTGCCAATATTGACATTATAATACCACTCACATTGCTATCGTGCATTCGTACACACGTACAAAATACAAAATGGCGACGATATTTGGCCTAACTTACGAAAATTGATCGTCCCATTTATGAAAGTTCAAGGCATGAAAACTTGGAAAGAACTGACGACTGGTGTTCAGCAGATGGTAAGGATGCTTTTTAACAATAATCTTATAGACCCCGGACTTGTCCTTGAGCTTTCAGTGTTCATTTCCAATTAAAAGTACTATAACTCTAATGATTTCCTGGTCAATTTAGAAAAGTATTTGTGTCTTGACAAAAATCTTTATAAAAAGTGTCCGTTAAATATTCAGTTAACTTGTGTTTGCATGCTTGTCAGCAATCTTTGGTACATGCTGGGACTGTCATGCTTTATAATTTGGCATTATAATTTTCTATTGCTAATGAACCGGCAGCTCTGGTTTTGACTTAGGACAATTTTGAAGTTTGCTGATTTTTAACTTTACAACCAAGTCCCTAAACATACTGAAAATATGTAAAAAATTATTCTAATTAGTGCAGATCTAAATAAAAACAATCGCTTGATAATGAGAATGAAACCGTTGCCATTAGAAATTTTCAAATCTGTTTGCATTTTTTCTGGGACACCAGGTAGTTATAGGTGCCCTTTTGCTTTTCTGGAATTGGTGCAGATATACTGTACTGTTAAGAGCTGTAAGAATTGTGAAATGATTACCATGGGCAGATACAATGAAAGATGATCAATTGTTTTATCGAACTTTTTTTTCAAATAGATACAATAAACTGAAAATAATAAATGATAAACTCATGAAATGTGACGTAAGGACATCATATCGTGGAACAGGGTAGACTTTATTGGATTTTAACGTCCGCTGCATGAACGACAGAACTTTGCTAATACATTTAAATATAGTGATTCTGATGCCACTCAATTCAAACAGCACCTTGGTTTTTTGATGATAGAACTGACAAATGTGAAACTTCAGTAGCATTTTCTGTTGACAAAACGCGGTTCGTTAAAAAAGTAATTTATGATGATTTTGAAGTCCGAAATCACTAAACTGCAGTACTTACTGTGATTTCATGCATAGAGTACATAACTTCGAAAGCAGCACGCATGTTCTTACATTGGTGGGTGGGTTTTTTCTTTGCGGGTATTCACTGCAGAGAATCTACGACTTCGTTTCACTGCTGTGACCTAATATCTTAAAGACAAAATTATATCAGAGAAAAGATTCGGTTCTTTTTTTAAGTTGGCAAGAGATGCGATCAGTTTCGAAAATATTCCGATCTGTCCGCGTGAAAGGATTACGACTCACTTACAGAATTTGTAACACACAGTTGGCCTATCTTGCTAATGGGTTTATCCTTTTATGTGACCTCAGGTTTAGGCTTCTTCCGACACTTTCTCCTTGTTTATTACTACCCGAGTTATTCTCTAAGTCTCGAAGTGTGCTTGCTAAAACCTTACTCACTTCTATCCCGACGAACGAGACGAGAAAGAGGATTGTCTTGCTAGATTTATAGGGCCAAAGATCTTTTTATTGATCTGTTAATGACCCACATGTGCCACAAGAGCTCTATCTTTCTATCTTTCTACCCCACCCCCCCCCCCCTATCAAGTTGTCCTCTCTTATCAGCTCCTTCATTTTCAGCCAGAATTTTAGATAAGCTTCCCCGCTCTGAAGTTCACCTCCTTGTATTAAATGCCAGTGGTTTCCGGGATTTCCTTTCATCCCAAGTTTGCATACTTATGTCTTGATATAGCTAGGGATAAAAACTGTGAATTTGGCTCATAAAATTGTACGTTGTTGGCGCAAAATATGGGGGAAAATATCAAGAAAGCCATTACCGATATCCTTGTCATTTGATTTTGTGGATAGGTCCCCTCTCTTTCAAGCCCTCGTCTAGAGGTTCAAAAATTTAATAAGCCCCTGGGGGGGGGGCTTACTAGAGCTGAGGAAAATGACTTCAGTCCCTCCAGTCATCGTTCTTTTATTTTCTTCACTAAATTTTCAACTCGCTCCAGAAACACTTCTGCTCGTCCTGGAACAAAGATACGAAAAGTACAATCCTGTCTCGGATTCCTCTATCGAACTATTGTTATTAATAGGACCGCCGAAAGCGGAGAGGGGGATGGGGACTGCAGCCCAACCCCCAATAATTTCCTGAAGTTTCTTGATTTTGTAAGTCAAAAAGGTAGGGAAATTCGAATTCATATATGTTCAAGGAAGCTGCCGGAATCTATCAAATTGCCGGAGTCTATCAAATTGCCGGAATCTATCGGAATCTATCTTTTGATGTACAGGCAGCCAGTGTGAATAGTTTCAAGAAAACTGTTTCGAAACAGAAGCTTCAAGGTGTCAAAGGTGCATTTCACTTTTTCAAAAAGCGTACGAGATTTTTTCAAAACAAAAAGATTTTTGAGGATTTCTGACATGTTTTTAATTAAAACTTAGCTAAAGGATTTTGGGAAAGGTGTAGGAGATTTTTCGGGAGCCAAATGCCCCTCAGAGGTGTAATGTTTTGCCATACTGCATTTTGGTACGAAATTATTTGTCCGTTGTTCGGAGGTGCCTGTTGAATAGAGCTGTCCGTTAATGGAGGCGAGGGGCAAATCACTTCTCAAAATAGCGTACGTGATTTTTGTGAATTTGAAATCACATGATTTTTTTCTGTGACTTTTTGCGATTTTAGTGATTTCTAGTGATTTTTTCGTTTGATTTTTCAGCAATTTTTCAGTGATTTGTGATTTTTGGTGCTCTCTGTATGTGATTTTTTTGTGATTTTGTGATTTTTGTATGTGATTTCTTTGTGATTTCAAGGAAGGTGTACGAAAAAAAAATCAGTGAATTGCCCCTCGAATGGAGGCTTCACTTTATAACAAAGCTCTCCAGGAGAACATTTGAACAAAATGAGCAGCAACATTTTCATTTTAAATATTTATACATGTTACTGAAATCAGCAATGAACAACTGTTTTACAAACTGACCTGTCAAAAAACAGAAAAGCTTAAATTAAAGAAGCTTACATTTTGTACAATTCTTAGATATACTTGCAAGATCGAGCATAAAAGATAGAAAACACAATGTGCCTCTCATTTGGCCTTTAAAGGTAGCCAGAGAGGTCCCAATTTAATTTCTTTACTCAGCCCATTCCATAATTTTGCCTGGGGGGTGCACTACATATATTTTGGTTACGGGGATGTGCCATTGGGAAGTGCATCGATTTTTCATATGATCAACAGTATCGATTAAGGAACGGTACCAATTTTCAAGATTCTAGTGTAAGATTTAAAGTTTTTGTATACTTTATATGAAAAATTGGTATAAGATCGGGTATTGCTTTTCCAAAAATTGGTATAAGGAACGGGTATGTTTTTGAAGCTTCGATGTCACGTCTCCGACCAAAATCTGGTCAACTGCACCCCCCGGGTAATTTTGCTCCACGATAAGAAAAAATCTCTTATCCACATGAATAAATAAATATTTCTTTACTCAGCAACGAGTTACAGGTATTGTTGTTATTGCTATGATTTTCAAGAATTTCAGCCTCACCCACTAGGGATCTCGTTCTCAAAGCATGCTTCCGGGTCTCGCAAGCCTGTCGGAGGCCCCACAGAATCACAGATATTCACAACCCTAAAGATAAAGAATAATCAAGTGACGTCCACTGTTGCGCACCCTCAAACGCATTGCGCAAGCTGTGATAAACTTATGATAAAGGGTTTCCATCCAGACGCACATTTGAAAGCTAAAGCTCGTACAGTTGTTCAATGTTGTTGTGAAGTACTTCAATTCCCAAGCACAATAAAGAGGCTGCGGGCGGGTCGGTCGTGAGGAAGGGGGCGCTAATGATTGATGACTGTGTTTAGGGGAATATATGCATTGCAAATTCGAATAAATCTCTGTGACGATCGCTCAATCACAATTACTTTTTGATCTTTCCAAGGCGTTTTTGAATTCCTGAAACCTTGACTGCTGATCTGTGATTAAACGCGCGCATAGACGTTAGTACATAATGCTGATCTGGAAATATCCCGTCAAAGGGTGAAGAGATCTTTAAAGACTAGCGGCGCGGCGGGCAAATGTCCCTCTTCAATCAAAAGGCACCTAATCCGAAAAATTCATTATTGAATAAATAGGCTTGTAGGACATTTCCGCGTTAAGGTTTCAGCAAGTGTTATTTAGATTCCACTGTGCTTTAACTGAAGCAATGGTGACCGACCCAGAGTGTGATAAGTAACGGACGACAGTGATTTGATTTCACCTTCTTAGAGGCGCTAATATTCTCTTGTAGTTATGATTAAAAGTCAAGAACCGATGCTCAAGTAATTAGCTCATGTTTGCTTAGGCAATCAATTTGTTTATGTGCGCGCATTTGTCGGATTGCGCTCATGTACAAATTGTAATTCGGATTTGGAACAAAGAGCTATTGACGGAATGTGTCACCAACTTAATCGCCTAAGAAAGGATTAGCCTTTGCTGCTTTACACGCATTGTGTTCCAGCCTAGACAGCTGAAAGACACGGTTACAACATATCCAGCACGAGTAGTGTATAGCTCATAATCGCACTGACTCAGAAGTGTTCGGCCACACATCGAAATGGCTTCTTTCTCAATTAAACACATCCTACAGCTTGAAAGGTCCTCATCACCTGAAAGATTGGAGCAAAGAAATGAAGCTGTGCTACCTTGCTGTTGGAAAACTCCAGTCCCAAGATCGCCTACAGAAGAAAGAAGAACACTGGTCCCATGTCCTGCTGCATGCTACTCGTGTCCTTGTTGTGAACGACAGCCATACCGTCCTATCAGCCTGGCACATGGTCATCATTACCGTAAGTCAACCAATTATGACATTTGATCACGGTTTCTGTTACCGCTAAACTTTCTGTTTAGGAAATAGAATGCAGCATTTTTAAATGTAAAGAGAGCCTCCCTTTAGTCACCTTAGTATACGGTCATCAGTAACGTATGTTAAATGCCTCCTATAAGGTTTGGAATTGGTTTATTTCACCGTTAAAAGTTACCGTTTAGGAAGCAGAATGCAGCATATTCAATGCAAGATGGCTTTAAAATGTGAGGCTAATATGCATCTGACATTTCCAGCCATAAGAGAAAAGAGAGTTTTCCCTGAAGTCACCTTGCCATACGGTGACTGACTAATTCCATTAGTCAATTACTTACGAGATTTTGTCACAGTATCTTTTACCACTAAACTTACTGTTCGGGAAGTAGAATGCAGAATATTCAAATACAATAAAGCTTAGAGTTTCTGGTACACGAAAGATGATTTAGAAAGTGAGAGGTAACTGTTTGGTGTTTTGGGAATAGAATTCCGTCATGCTAGAAAGCTTTAAAATGTTTTAGTAACACGAGTGAGATGTTTCCTTCTGAAAGACGTTGAGGCGTTTTATGGGCCTTCCTTCTTCAAAATATTGCTCCTGAAACGTACAGTTTCTAAATCGATTTTCCTCGATGAAAAAGAGTATCCAAACAGTTTGATGTAAGGACAGCAGATAAAAATAAATTAATGATCCAAAAAACCGAATCCTGTCCACAATTCCTTTGGTGTGCATTCTCGGCACTTAGTTCTCCAAGTTATGGGGGAAATCATTTCCTCCACGCATGGTATGTTTCAACACATGTGCTGTAAAACTTCAGCAAAACTCAGCTGCGGCAGCGAAGATTCAATAAAACCGATCTTGTATTGCAACAGGGAACACTGATGTATTAAAGAAAGGTGACGTAAGGTTCCAAATCAGGGGCATAAGATGCAGTCATCACTAGGAGCGGCACGAAACTGGCACAGCTCTGAAAAAGTCGCCTTCTAGACTTTCGACGGGGTTTCTTAAACTATAAAAAAGGTCCATGTGCCAGAGAAACAATTTTGGACGCATATTGGATGGTAGATACGCCACTTTACTATTGCTGTGCAGAATGTAGACGATTGCTGACAAGCTATTATTCAAAGAGATCTCTTTGCAAGAGTCCGCTCTATATTTAGTCCTCAACTAAAAGTATCAAGCTTGCTAGCGAAAAATACTCTGCAAAAACCCGAGTAGTGTTCCAGGTTACCCATAGTCCATGGTGTATGTGTTTAGAGCGTTTAAGGTTTAAATTGACGAGAAACTAGAATGTTCTTTTGCAATATAAATCAACGACCAGAGGTGAAAGTAAGGATTTCCTTATTTTCTCTCTTTTGGTTTCTACTGGCTTTTTATTGATTCCTTCTGATATGCTGTCAGACTCTGTCAGGTGTTTCTGCCTACTTTTTCACTAACAGATTAATCCCATTCCTTTCTACAATGTTTTTAGCAGACTGCTTTCGTTTTTGTGAAAGACTTGACCTCTAGTTGTTGAACCCTTGGGTAATATCTTCGCTCCTTACTTCCTTCAAAGATTACCGGCAAGACGTCCCTTTAGTCCTTTCTCAACTGTGAGAAGTTTTCCGAAAATAATGTTTGCGTCTAAAAGTGCTTAAATTTCCGAAGCTGACGGACTACATGGTAACTCTTATGCTGCAGCTTCAAAAAGCTACTCTTGACACTTTTTCTTTGTGATGACAATTACATTCCATCTTATAAAGAAAGTACTCCTTCAGATGCAATGCCTAGTGCGCAAATCAGAAAACACAAAAGCTGAAGTAAATTCGCCTGATAGACCAAAACTTTCTGGATCTTGCCTATGTAGATTTTGGTGGATATACAGTAAGGCGTTACGAAAAATATTTGGTTTAGAAAAGGGCAGTCTTGCTTTATCTAAGAAGTATCTACTCCCTGCAGGACTGGACATCTCAGTGATTCCAGTAATATGACAGATGAAAGTAAAAAACTTCACTTACAGACCGGGTGACCCAGAAGAAAGTGACCCAATGCAATCTGCTATAGAAAAATAAATAAGTGGCCGACTGAAATGCTTCAAACGTTGTTCTGTCGCTAAGGCTGCGTTCACATTGCACAATCTTTTGTAAGCGCGTAAACGCTCGTGCAGAAATCCACCATACTGAACCCTTAAAGTGTTCAGACTGCAAAATATTTTTTCAGTCTGAACACTGTAAGGGACTAGTATGGCGGATTTCTGCACCAGCGTTTACGCGCTTACAAAAGATTGTGCAATGTGAATACATCCTAAGAGACTAGCCGATACGTTATGAGTATTTCTCGCAAATCTTTTGGCACGGAAAATCCCCCAAATTAAGGACTTTGAGGAAAAGGGCAAAAGGACAATTCTCAAAAATATTTCAAAAACAGGGGATCGATTTACAGCCATTTCAGAGGAGCGTGCTTCAGTGCAGCTTGGGAATAAGCAACTCAGTCGAAAGTTTCTAGAATGTTTATAGTTCCCGGGTACCTAAAAATTTCCCAGGCTGAACTGAAACACGTTTCTCATTGTTTTCAAGATCTAAAATGGCTTTAAATCTATCACCTGTTTTTTGACAAATTTTTGAGGAAATGAAGCAGGCCCTCTTCTTCGAGATTCTTAATTCGGGAAATTTACGGTACCAAAAATATTGCAAAAAAAATTCAAGACTTAAGTTAGTCTTTTAGCGACAGAACAACGTTTGCAGCATTTCAATCGCTCACTTACTTCTCTCTCCAAACAAGACTGCCTTGGATCACTTTTTTCTGGGTCACCCGGTATATATACATAAATAAATGTATTTCCGACAAAGTTTCATCGGATAAAACTAGTAACACACAGCTGCAGTTAGTTCTATCGACTTCCACCAAAAACTCCTCTGCACTTTTTTCTAAGCAATTCTATATATTCCTCAAACCCTACTAATTCCAAGGTCTTAAACTTTCAAGCAAACTGGTAGCGACTATAATCCGTCTTCATTCCTAGTTTTTGTACAGACAACTCGCTCTGGCTTTGCCTGCTATATTTATCTAGCTATCACTAGAAACAAACACACTCATTAAGCGACATCGTCACTATCTACCGAGTGTGCCAGAAAAAAGTTCCCACTTTTGAAAATTCATGGCATCAAGAGCACTTCACAGATTTGAATGATTCAAATTTTATCTGAAAGCCGACAGATTGAAGTATTTTTATGTTTTTTCTCGCTCTATTGCTCGCAAAATTTAGCTTTACAAAAATTTCATGGTTGCAGAGTCACTGAAAAATGACCTAGAACATTGATTAAATTGTAAGGACTCTCCTTGAGCAGAACGATGGGCAATGGACGTTTCATCTCTCTCAAGAGTTATACCACATCAATTTTAAAGCAAATCTAAAAATTTTCAGTCCCATGGCAGTGGACATCTCTCACCCATGCACAATTGCATTATCTTTATTAATCTGTGCGAGGAGTCCTTTTCGATTTGATCAATGTTTTAGGCCATTTGCCAGTCCACGAAATTTACCGATACTTCCAGTGCTGGTAAGACTGCGAAGAAAAATTACAAAAATACTTCAATCTTTTAGCTTCTAACTAGAACTTGAATCATTCAAATCTGTGAAATATTCTTAATGCAGTGAATTCTCAAACCTGGGACATTTTTCTGGCTCACCCGGTAAGTAAAACAAGAGTCCAGAGGAAAGTCAGTAGTTAGCAAGCTTATGTCGATGATGTGTCAAAACACAGAGCTCACAGGAAGTTGAAACTTGCATACCCTGGGTACCAGAATCTCTCGTTTGGTACCCAGAGTAAAACTTGCAATGAAAAAGGCAACTTCATCGCAAAAAGTTCCATCAAAAATCCTTCCTCCTACTTCTAAAAAATTCTACTTGCCAACGTGAGGTACGATGAAACGAGAGCAAATTATTGCCAAGACATACAACAAAAAAATTTCAAAAATAAACTGACAATTTACAGACGCATAGATTTTATTCACATCAGACATAGCCTGCACGTTGCGTATTCAAAGGTTATATCTTCAAGTCTTAAGCAGGAAAGATCAAGTTTAACCAACACAAAACTCACAATCCGAAAATTTGTCTAAGACGTCTTATAGATTTCCTTCATGGCCACTTATATCTCAGATTTTTATGATTCATAATATGTTTGCTTTATTCTAGAATAGACTTTTATGAAATGATTATTAATATACAAATTATACATATTATCCCCTATAAGGTCTTTGTTGTTGGTATGACATTATTACTTCCAACAAAATGTTCGTTGTATACCAGCCTCGCTCTAAGACGCTCTACTATGATGCACCGATCATGAAAATTGGTCCCCACTGCTGCGCGATGAACTGTCGTCTCTTTCCTCATAGCCTGTCTTTCAAATGCAATGAGAGTTCATCTTGCACCAAGAACGAAATTTTACTGTACAGTCATACTTTTACGACAAGCTTGGATCAACTCTTACCGTAAAATTTCGTTCCCTGTGCAAGATAAACTGTTATCGCATTTGAAAAATTGGTGTCGAGGAAAGCGAAGATAGGTCATCGAGAAGTGAGAACAATAGATGGATGGGGACGTCCAGGTCCCGGGAGGGGGGCAATCATATATTTTTCCGTACGGGGACGTGCCGCTGAACAAGGGATCATTTTCAGGATTCTGACTCCGGGACAGGGTATCATTTTTGTAAAAATCGGCTCCATGACAGGGTCCATATTTGTCATTTTTGACTCCGAAAGGTCATTATAGGCCATTTGCACTCTGCGAATGTGATTCAAATCGCTTGGATGGGAATATTTCCACAATTTTAGATAGATTTGGTATAAATTTCCTTGCAGAGCACAACTTTGTCCAAAGAAACTAAAGGACAGGGTATTGTTTAAGAAAATTTTACTCCCGGACAGGGTATCATTTTCGGGAATTTGACTTCGGAAAAGGGTGGCTTTTTAGATTCTCCAGCGGCACGTCCCCGTATGTTCGTTTGCCAAGTACCTCCCCCGGGGTCCAGGTCTGCATGAAGAGCAAAGGGAAATCACTCAAGGCCCGAGTTCTGAGATGCTCATAAAATTAACGTAGACAGAAATGTTGCTAAAATTGTGTTTCTCTTGTTAACTAACAGTCTAGAGGATTTGGTCAAACATAACTTTCTTTCAAATGGTCAATTTTCAGTCATTTCTCCATTTTGATTTTCAGGGGCTCTGGCTCGATCCTTGCCCCAGGTCCCATGTCCTGTAAAGTAGAATTTGCACTTGGGTCCAGGGGCCGGTACTTGATAGTAATTTGCACGGGGCTGCGCTCAACAAAAACTACTTTACCTTAACTTTGCTCTAGAATTTTTCTCTCCAAACGATAGCCGACACCAGAAAAAATCCGTCCAAAGTATACTTCAAAACGTGAAAAAAAGTCTAACGCTAAATACAACGAGGAGACTAAAAATTATTTCAGGCCTTTGCTTGTTGGTCCTCTCCTTCCCAGTTCATGCTGATGCATGCAACTCAAAAAGTTTCATACGTGCAAAATGGAAAACAAATCTATTATTGGCAAGATAAGTGCCTGAGGCATTGTTTACCTGGATAATCCACAAAAAGTCCGAAACTGTTTGCCAATCACATAAGCAAGGCAAAATCGCAATGTCTTGGCTCTTCTGTGACTCTTTACCGAAAGTACAAATAAAAATTTCTTTGACGCAGCGTTG
Source organism: Aurelia sp. 3 sensu Dawson et al. (2005) (assembly GCA_964020215.1). NCBI lineage: Eukaryota > Metazoa > Cnidaria > Scyphozoa > Semaeostomeae > Ulmaridae > Aurelia > Aurelia sp. 3 sensu Dawson et al. (2005). Next base: position 16,007,204 of record OZ026573.1, on the reverse strand, counting down.
CTTGTTGACGAAAGATATTCAGACCCAGCCGTAAACATTATAAACGTTTCCTGTGAGAAAACGGGTTCTTTTTTGTAAAGAGTAACTGCAAATAAATTTATTTTCAAAAGTTTGACCTTTGTTTGAAAATTGCTTGAAGTGTAACTCACAGCTCTGTTTATTTGTTTTTAACAGAACAACATTTTGACATTTTACTTCAAAGTTTCGTAATCGGATGCGTTCAACAATTGTTCAGAATTTGTACCAGAACTTTGGTTATGAAGCAGAATAGATCTTGTGTTTATGGTAATTCACCTCAATCTTTGAATTTTCTCTTCACATCATTTTCATAACAAAAGTTGACTGCATCGTAGAGGGTGTCCCCTAGCCTCATTCTATAAGACCCCTCACCAGACGCTCATCTCATCTCATTGAACTGATGTTGATGTTGCTGCTCTAGTCATAGCAGCACATAAGTTCACGCAATGAGCGAACAACGACATGTAAACAGTCTAGGTGTCCCCAAGGAGTACTCAAGTTTATAAAATCATCAAAACTTGATTATCAGACTGATAATATAGGCAGGGCCACGTAATGTAAACAAACTTCTTTCGAAATGACGAGTTTGCTGTATTTTTGATAGGCCATATCACACAGATTTTCCACTATCTTTCTCAAAATAACGGTTCTGTTTTGAATATGGACTCTTGAACTTCATCAAGAAACAAACGAAACGTTCATATGTTGTACGATTGCAGAGATATTGGTGGATTTTTAGGAGTAACTTTATCGTGGATTCACCCCATCCACCAAAATCTGTACAGAACACAATGGCCACGTGTGGGCAACAATGTAGATTATAGAGATAACAGGTTTGTTTACGGTTACGTGACCCTGCCCCTTTAAGATTTCATACCGATAGAGCTCATCTAAATATCTGATATTCGCCAAACAACCACCAAGTACCCTTTCCGTGAATTTTCCCTTTACAGTCGTCGTTACATGGAGCTTTGCACTTGTTGATGGGGTAGACATGATATATTGCTCCTCCATCGAGGTATCGTCTCCGTAGTGTTGTAGAGTATTTTGTAGGTGGTGTAAATCATCAATCGTAAATTCTTTATGTAAGTTATACACAGTCTTCTTGTGTGTCATGCGTTACGGCGTCGAAGATCATTTGCTTCCAAACTTCTCTTTCTTGACAAGCATGAATGAGTTAATTTCCATTTATGATGTTAGTCCATTCTTTCGTGTTGTTTAGATATGCACGATACACGTATGAAAAAAAATTACGAAGAAGCAAAGGACGAGTTAGTTCATAGCAAATTCATTGACCATCAAGCTAAGACGAGCGAGGAGCTCGAAGCTATTTTGTTATATCTCTTCCAAATTACCAGAAAAGTGTCAACTGTCTAGCGTGTAAAACACTAACTTTATGCTTTAAAAATTCAGCGAACAAGTGTCAAAAATGATCTGATATTCTCGTCACATCTTCGACGCCTAACATGTGACACGAACAACTAATCGTTCTTTTTCATTCTCAAACTAGAGAATGTCTGTGCAGTACTTTGTGGAATCAATGGAGGGGACTCAGTACTGTGCGGTGTTCGGTACTGATAAATGCCGCAGTACTGAACATCCCCTACAGTACTGGAATCCCCTGTCCCCTCCACAGTACTGCACGGGCGTTCACTAGGGTTGACTTAGTCAGATTCTCGCAGATATTTTACTCAAGAATCTCTATTGGTCAATTCGAGGAAGTTCATGTTTTACTTGATAAATTTTTCCCACCTGTTATTCAAAGATCATCTTTTCGGTCAAGCAAAAAAAAAAGAATTTCCTTGCGAAATCAACCGTGCAGCCTGTGACAAAACAAACTCAAACATTCGTCTTTTTCAGCGTCCCTGTCAATGACCGAAAAACAGACGGCACAAGGCGCGCTGTCAGAGCATTTCTTTTTATCGCACTGGAACTGGCCAACTTAATACGATTAATTCTCGTAGGTCACGTCAAAAAAGTCGGCGCAAAACATCTTAAAGCATGTGCAGGATTTAGTCAGGACTTAAATCAACAAGAATAATTCGTAGAACAAATGCACAGCAAGACAGCGAAGTTAGCCCTAAATTATAGCCGATTATCTTGAATCGGTAGTACGACTACAAAGTTTCTCTTCGTTGATTCCCATCGTGATGGGGACAAGATACTTGGTTTTTTTATGCTATTACTTGTTAAGACTTCAGTCATTTGCACCCGACTCCAGATTAGGCCCGTTTTCAACATTTTATCTGCTCTTCAAGCGAACTGATCCTATTAGCGAGCTCTATGTGCACAACAAGCCATTAGCGTAAAATTTCAACGAAAATCATCACAGAGGAAATATTTAAACGTCAATTGGCAAAACAAGGTTAAACTTGCGCAATCATTATTTCTGCAACATTCGGAGCTTTGCAGTTGTTTCGAAATACTGGTGAAATACTCTGCACTGCATGTCGTAGTTTTGACCGTTTTGACACGTGAAACTGAATGTATTCTTTGGCGATTAGGAGAGCAGCAACAACAACAAAAGAAGGTTCAGAAGTAATTGCTGTCTTATTCAAGCGAATGCTATGCGCACTAAATATTTCTTGAGAAACTGCCTTCGGACACGACAAAAAGCTATTTCCATTCCATAACAACAAGCTGTTGGCTTTCTGCAAAAACCTCGTTCTAACTTGTGCGTAGTTGCTTCATGTGAACACTTGAAAACAGAGAACAGGTCTGCACAAAAGAATATTATGCCGCTAGGTGCACGGGGGATTTAGTTTCTCTTTCAGATTCGGTACTGTAATCTATGATGAACTGCAAAATAATTTCGACTGTTTTTTCTTTCTTTCTTCTTGTTTAATTATTAATTCATAAAATATCCCATCAGTAACTTTATTTACAATGATATACAAGGGATATACCACATAAAAATTATAATCATAGAGAGCTGATCTTCCTGGGAGTCGTGTTGGAGTTGGATTCCGCTCCTCAAGTGTATTTTGGGGTGCATCTTAGTTGTTGCCTCCGGGGGGGGTACATGACTTGCGGATTGACGGGGGTCTGCCGCCCGGTTTTCAGAAAGGTACCCTCTTCTAATTACCGAAACTTTCGGTCATACCCACTTTTATGATGAATTTTGGCGGAAAACCACCCATGTTTTGCTATTTTTCGCCAAGTTCTGGATAACCCACCCTCGTTTATGGAAAATCTGCCGAAAAAGGGACCCTTGTTTAGAGGATTTGGGGCCCAAAAACCCACCCATATGGGCGGCACATACCCGCACCCTCAACATGTTATGTACCCCCCCGGGGTTGTTGCAAAGTAGAGAGCTCCCCTAATGGTAGTAGGAATTTCGTTCAAAGCTTTTAGACCCGGATAGTGAAAGAATCCTTAAAGTACTTAAGATTACATCTAGGAATTCGAATATCCGTGCAGTTTCTTGTTCTATAACTTCCACCTTCCCTAAAGGGCATAACTTATTCATCATCTTACGGGTGATTACCGTTTAATCAAAGTTCATTTGTTGTTCTCTGGTCAATCAGCCATCAGACCACTGATCTTTGATTTGATTTTGGCCCTTTCTACATAGACAGGGCTCTATTTTGAAGACGTTGAAAGGTTTCTACTTTTTTGTTTGAGAGAGACCCCCTTACAACGTTAGAGGCCCTCAACGGGGCTCGTAGATATCTATATTTTCATTTGGAGTAGCGGAGTTGAATAACAAATAGAAGTACCAAAACAACTCCAGCAGAGAACTGCAGCACGCCTAATTATTAGTCTCTTGTTTCCCTGTGCTCTATCGCTTGATTATGGCGCTTCAGTTAACAGAGACTTCATTTCATTTCATTTCATTTCATTTCATTTCATTTCATTTAAGGAGGGATGCCTTTCACCCTATTAGATGATTTTCAAGGGGCCCTCCACTTAAAACAATTTGCAAGAAATACAGGTTAAAATATTTAAGAAAAAACTACTTACAATGAATATAAAACTAAACCGTAAAAACTAATTATCAAATGTAACAGAAATGTGGGTAAAACCAATGGAGCCAATAGACTGGGAAACTTCCCCAGTGACATAGCAACCAGGTCGGCCCCCGACCCCACACCCGACCCCGCCAAACCAACAACAGAGACACGAAAAACAGGTCTCCGTCACCAATCCAGCAGCAATCAAGCATAGGAACCGGGGGCCACGGCCAGCTACCCGACCGAAGGAGAAGCCCCCCCCCCAGCCTATTGTATATTCTGTTTAAAGACATTGACAGATGGTGCTTGTTTAGTCTCAGTTGGGAGGCTGTTCCAAAGTTTTGCACCTCGATACGAAAAACATTTCTGCCCATAATATTACTTATAATATCACTCTTAAAAACCTGGCCCTATTTACGCCTAAACTCCACGATTCCTTGAGTACCAACCAGATTACGAGATTTGGAAGAGAACAATGCAGTCGAATTTTCGATTCGAATGATGCAGTTGACTAGAGTTCAAATGAAGTAGCTGCGGCAAGTAGCTGAAGATTTCCCTGGTTTCATTGGTCTTAACATGGAAAATGTAACGTTGAAAGACTTATTTTGCACTCAACTTCCTTCCTCAGGTTCATACCAAGTTTCTTCCATTAAACGTTTGCTAAGCGTGGTTTTTCTCGTATTTTCTTTCCGAGGAGTGACCTTTGAACAGAGCTACAGCAGTCGTTCGCTCCTGATTCGATCGATAGAATGCAAGAGATATGGTCAGCTTTTTAACTGTTCATTCTGAGTCCCTGTTGAGCAATGTTTACCGCAGGGATACAAGGGACTCATCGTCATAAGTCTGTTCGATGACCTGTACTTCATTATGACTGTAACACACCTTGGGGAAAGTACACCCTTCCGAAAGCATTCGCATAAACCGTAATCTAAATCAAGATCCGTTGATCTCAGAATCGCTTTATTTCACGGATTTAGGGATAAAATTGTCACGATTAGAAAACCATTCGAGTTGGGCATTGTTGAAAAGTACTTTACATATTGGAAATGCGTAGTAGCGAGCACGATTTAAACTTTATTGGATCAAGATCAAAATAAAGAATTGAAGTGAAGCCGTATTTTTGGATAAAGATATTATAGAGGACTTGGAATTTTTCAACATTTGAAAGTTAGTCATGAGTGCTTAACTTTGTGATCTTAAGTTGTTTTTAAATTCTAAAATTCGATGATTAATCTTGTTTCGTGATAGTGTTCTCAAATCAGATTTCTTAATCCACTGAACAGTGGTCTTCAACAGCAAAGTGGGCATAGACTGCAGTCCAGAAAGACAGGTCTCTGAATGATCTGAAGGGCTGCAGATCAAACATGAGCAGCGAGAATACAATGTTTTTTATATTCCATTAAAGATTTCAAAAAACCTGCTGCTAATTACAGTAGCTACAAATTACGCTACAATACTACAGAAACGATACCACAACAAGGAGGAAAATATTATTTTTACACTGCGGCCATTAAAAGAAAAACTTAAAACTACAGAAAACTACACACAGTACCCCCACAGTATCTACAAACTACGCTACAATACTACAGAAACGATACCACAACAAGGAGAAAAATACTATTTTTACACTGCGGGCATTAAAGGAAAAACTTAAAAACTACAGAAAAACTACATGTAACCACTTTAACAAAAAGGGAAATTTTCAGTCACAAACGAAAGACAAAAGTACAAGTGAAGTGAAGGTAGCTTGCAACCAAGTACAATAATTACAAATGTAGTTCAAAGTTAAAATCAAACATTACAATTTGCATTCCAAAGTGGAACAAGGTTAACAACAATGTGAAAGAGGCCCGCTCGGTATACTCTTTTAAATCAAGGTTGAGACAGTCGGGGTACTACCCTGGGTACCAGAGCCAAAAAATGATAAAAAGAGAAAAATAAGGAAGGAAAGAAAGTTGATTTCCTCCTCCTTTCTTCCTTCTCTCTTTTCCTCTTACCAATTTCCTTTCTAATGAATTTTGAGGCTCTGGTACCCAGGGTATTGGGGTACGAAAATCTTTAATGTTGTTGATAGCTTATTGTAGTCAGATGTATATATTTTATGTAATTTATTTGTAAATAGTTTATTAGGTACTTTAATTTGAACAGGGCCAAATTATAAAACAATATACTTATTGAATTTGTACCCTGTATAAATATGTGTAAAATATGAAATATGAAAATATGAAATATGAAATAAATATATTTGCAAATAGGAAGTTCTAGTTGCAGACTTCCTTAAAACATCACATAATTACAAAAAATGAAGACTACTAAAACTTTTGACAGATACATACAGAAGGAGTTTCAGTCTTCTGTGTAGGGATATGGGTTCTGCTTCGAAAATATACTTCATTGCAGCACTTAAGATTGATTTGTAGGCTTTTAAGGGCACAGATTTTTATTTGCAAATACAGTAGAAGCATTTACAAAATTCTTTTGTCTGAAGCCTGAGAGTTGGTTGGCTTAAGAAACTTTCGGATGCAATGGAAATTAGGAGCAATTTACTGTGATATGAGACAAATTAAAACTTCAAAGTGCAATGATTAAGTATAAGAAAGAGCATTCAGGTTACGATCCCCTAACAAGAAGGTCTCGATTAGGCGCCACTACAGCAGGAGCATTTTCGATATTTCTGCGTTGTGGTTGATGAGCCTGTTAGCTTATGAAATCCGTTTAACAACTTATCATAGATGTGCTTCATGATCATATGCGGGTAAATCAAAATGAAATCGTTAAATCTCTCATTTCATACCTGCTAAACCTCACTTAGGCCATGTACTAAAATCCTACCAAACGTTTTCTTCGAACATCATCAATCTTTACCGTTCCCTTGTCGGATCTCAAGACTGCCTGGCTTCGTGTTAATTTTGAGGTTCAAGTTAAAGCGAGCGGCTGAAAATGTTAAACTGACGTATCAATGTTTTAATTTGATAAATTATGGGTGTAACAATTTAGTTTTGGGCCAGGTTTTAATGTAGGCACAATGTGTCAAGAAAACAGTTAAACAGTGGTTGTTAATGAAGAGGAAGAAAGACATTTTCTTTTGTAATATTTCTCGAGACTGAATAGTAGAGCTTGTACACAATTGCAAAGACTACGATCTTTGAATTTTCAATCTAAAAACAACAAGTTTCGTTGCCCTTATATTATCGATGCTTGTTATCTTTCCCTGTGGTACCCACATTTTCGCAAAGGGGACTATTTTGAAATTGGTCACACTCAGAGAAAATCGTATTTTTGCTAATAGCAGATTTTCTGTGAGTTGCAAAGTAATCTAACTGTTTTCAGTATTTGCAGGCGGCAGAAAGCAATTCATTTTATCATGATTTCCACACGAAAAAATCGTTAGGTGCAATTTTCTGCTGCGTAAAAACTCATTTTTGATCAAAAACGTGCCATTTTTGAAGTTATTCTCACAGTGCTGCATGGCAACGAAATTTTCAGCTGGTCTGGAGCTGAGAACCAATTCTAGCATGGAATTATGCTGAATTTTACTTGAAGTAGCGCTATATTGGAATTTGAGTCTCTAGTATGACGTAGGCGCTGCCAAAAGGATAGGAAAATTTTGTCCGTCCGACAGTGTCCGTCCGACAAACGGACTGCATGCACTTGTAAGCTCATGGTATGTAAATAATCGTTTTAGGCAAAGAGATGGATCGAAATGCAATGCTGAAGAGTTGAGCTATATATAATATATATAGGTGCTATGTATAATATATATTATTTATATATATATATAAAAACACAACTGTTTATAAAATACGTTTCGATGATAAAATCTTCTTCAGTTAAACTAAACCAGAGGACAGCCGAGTATTTATACATGTTGAAAACAAAACCTAAGCTAAAATTATTCCAAAATGAAATTGCTAACAATGAAAAAGCATTAACTCGCACAAGATTTAAAAGAAGATGTTTGAAACTGGCTCACACTGGGCCCCCCGGGGCCGCCAAGACCGCGCAGAAAGAACCACAAGACAAAGAGCCAAAGTCTCAGTGCTTTGTCTCTCGGGTCCCCCAGCACGAACCCAACGACCCGAAAGACCCAGCGCGAACCAAGTCTCAAAGTATTTTAAAGTTTTTATGACTCCCATCCCAGTAAACAACCATATTGAAATCTATGCGTGGCACCGTTTATTAATGCACTTAGAGTTTCCAGTCCTAAGTGCATTAATAAACGGTGCCACGCATAGATTTCAATATGGTTGTTTACTGGGATGGGAGTCATAAAAACTTTAAAATACTTTGAGACTTGGTTCGCGCTGGGTCTTTCGGGTCGTTGGGTTCGTGCTGGGGGACCCGAGAGACAAAGCACTGAGACTTTGGCTCTTTGTCTTGTGGTTCTTTCTGCGCGGTCTTGGCGGCCCCGGGGGGCCCAGTGTGAGCCAGTTTCAAACATCTTCTTTTAAATCTTGTGCGAGTTAATGCTTTTTCATTGTTAGCAATTTCATTTTGGAATAATTTTAGCTTAGGTTTTGTTTTCAACATGTATAAATACTCGGCTGTCCTCTGGTTTAGTTTAACTGAAGAAGATTTTATCATCGAAACGTATTTTATAAACAGTTGTGTTTTTATATTCTTTTTTCTGTTTATTTTTGATGGTGGTTTTTGTTAACATATATATATATATATATACATATATATATATATATATATATGTAATACAATGTGCCCTCCCGGTTATCACCGCAATGGCTTTGCGGCAACTCCTGAACTTGGGCACAGGATGTACGGTTACACATTGTTGGATTGCATTGTGGAGTCACCAGAGTGCTCAAACTGCGAGCAGTGAGCGAAGCATAATGCAAATAGTGAACGTCTCCTAAGAGACTCTCTACCCAATCCAGAGAGTGCTCAAACCTGAGCGGTGAGCATAATATATATGTAATACAATGTGCCCTCCCGGTTATCACCGCAATGGCTTTGCGGCAACTCCTGAACTTGGGCACAGGATGTACGGTTACACATTGTTGGATTGCATTGTGGAGTCACCAGAGTGCTCAAACTGCGAGCAGTGAGCGAAGCATAATGCAAATAGTGAACGTCTCCTAAGAGACTCTCTACCCAATCCAGAGAGTGCTCAAACCTGAGCGGTGAGCATAATATATATGTAATACAATGTGCCCTCCCGGTTATCACCGCAATGGCTTTGCGGCAACTCCTGAACTTGGGCACAGGATGTACGGTTACACATTGTTGGATTGCATTGTGGAGTCACCAGAGTGCTCAAACTGCGAGCAGTGAGCGAAGCATAATGCAAATAGTGAACGTCTCCTAAGAGACTCTCTACCCAATCCAGAGAGTGCTCAAACCTGAGCGGTGAGCATAATATATATGTAATACAATGTGCCCTCCCGGTTATCACCGCAATGGCTTTGCGGCAACTCCTGAACTTGGGCACAGGATGTACGGTTACACATTGTTGGATTGCATTGTGGAGTCACCAGAATGCTCAAACTGCGAGCAGTGAGCGAAGCATAATGCAAATAGTGAACGTCTCCTAAGAGACTCTCTACCCAATCCAGAGAGTGCTCAAACCTGAGCGGTGAGCATAATATATATGTAATACAATGTGCCCTCCCGGTTATCACCGCAATGGCTTTGCGGCAACTCCTGAACTTGGGCACAGGATGTACGGTTACACATTGTTGGATTGCATTGTGGAGTCACCAGAGTGCTCAAACTGCGAGCAGTGAGCGAAGCATAATGCAAATAGTGAACGTCTCCTAAGAGACTCTCTACCCAATCCAGAGAGTGCTCAAACCTGAGCGGTGAGCATAATATATATGTAATACAATGTGCCCTCCCGGTTATCACCGCAATGGCTTTGCGGCAACTCCTGAACTTGGGCACAGGATGTACGGTTACACATTGTTGGATTGCATTGTGGAGTCACCAGAGTGCTCAAACTGCGAGCAGTGAGCGAAGCATAATGCAAATAGTGAACGTCTCCTAAGAGACTCTCTACCCAATCCAGAGAGTGCTCAAACCTGAGCGGTGAGCATAATATATATGTAATACAATGTGCCCTCCCGGTTATCACCGCAATGGCTTTGCGGCAACTCCTGAACTTGGGCACAGGATGTACGGTTACACATTGTTGGATTGCATTGTGGAGTCACCAGAGTGCTCAAACTGCGAGCAGTGAGCGAAGCATAATGCAAATAGTGAACGTCTCCTAAGAGACTCTCTACCCGATCCAGAGAGTGCTCAAACCTGAGCGGTTATATATATATATACCAAAACTTCACATCAAATACCTGTTAGCAGCAAACACATGCAACTGAAAAACAAGCACTAAAAATTCGCTTTCTATCTAGTCCCTCCGACAGACGAGCAAAACCTGGATTTTCCTAGGACGAGGAAGGTACAATGCAGGTCCGCAAGGTTTATTTTGTAGACCACTAGATGTCTTAAACAGGATTGCAGCTCATGCAGTCATGCGCATTAAGGTTTGGACAGTCGGTAGCTCCAAAGTATCAAGTGCCTATCCGACAGATTTTTGAATTCAAAAATAGGCCCAAAGCATATGGCTCGAATCTTGGCAGAAATTTGATATAAAATGTGAAAAATGTTGTTTTCTACTGAATTGATCGAAGTGAACTTTATGTAATTTTTCATAATCACAGACAGAGCATTTTGGATATCATGATTATTTGCAGAATTTTTTCGGATAGTGCATAGGAGTAAGAAAATGAAATTCACTGATAATATGATAATAGAAAATAAGATATAAAGCATAAAAATGAAAGAAAGAGTAGTACCTTTCTCATGAATGCCGACCAGTCCCAATCCACCCAGCTGCGCTCGACAAGGTTGGGGTTTAAGTGGCACATTTGCAAAGCCCTATAACCGAGGAGAAACACAATTCTTGTTTTAGCCGCTCCTCCATGTCCCAGCATCAGGTACACCTTGTCGTATTGGTAAGGTTAGTAGTTTATGCTGTACTCTTGAGTACCGAATAAACGGGGAGGGTGGGAATAATCGGGGGGGGGGTGGAAATGGTTCGATATAGCAATAATCGGGGGGTTGGAATAATCGGGAGGGGGGATGCTTGGAGAATAGAAAATAGTCGTTTTCTTAGGTAAACACGTATCTTTTATATATTTATGTGAACAGTGATGTTGCTGATACAGTTACTTATGAACTCTGGTTCTGTTGAATGCACTTATTGAGACTTTTTCTTGCGTTTATTCAGAAAATTTGTTTACTACGATTTCATTTTTCCAAATATTAATAAAAGGGGGGTTGGAATAAGAGCGGGGGGTTGGAAAACTTTTGAAAAATTAATAAGCGGGGGGGGGGACGATTATTCGGTACTCGAGAGTATGTATTCTTTCAAATATAAATCATTAGATACATATGGATACAGAGTTTATAGATGAAAGTCTTCAGCCAATTTTTGCACCAATTTTTTACATTTCGAGGTAATTAAATTCAATTGAACCATAAAAGCTACAGAATCTTGTTTGCTACCATTTTGTGGACTTTCAAAAACAGAGTATTTCTTGTTTTGGCCATAGCGATTTTCCTCAATCAGCTTCAAATTTATTGAGCTTTTAGTTATCGTCAAAGCTTCAGACACCTCCAATCGTGCATCCTCTCATAAAACTTAAAAACGCTGTAATTCTGAAAATAATCATCATATCAAAAATGCTCTCTCTGTGATCATGGTAAATTACATAAACTTCCCCTCGATCAATGCAGTTGAATGAATGGGACCATAAACATTGAAGACATTTCATTTCTAATTTTTTGCAAAGATTTGAGCCCTATGTTTTTTTGCAAACTTATTTAAAGTCAGTGCCTGACTTGGAATGGTCGTAGCCATGGCAGTCTTGGAATGATCTAGGGGGCTTTAAGACTGTTAGACAAAGCGAAATAAAAACATGCCTTATCATGAGGGCTGCCAAAAAGATGCAAATTATCGGGCAATGATTTGGTAAGCTCAGAAATTTCACCGCTTTGTATGCTTTTGACATAGCTGCTTTGGATTTTCGGGGTGAAACTACCATCTAGGGCAGTGAACATGCTACTTTGTGGGTCAGGTTGTGGGCTGTACTAGAAACGACAATCGTTGCCTCAAAGTCTCAAGCCCGTGGATCTGGAAAGACTTCGGTTTTGCCGGCATTTTTCAGCTGGCTGTTGGGTTGCAACGTGTGTGATGTCCGCTTCATCACTGTCCTCAGTGCTTCGTTGGTGGCCTCCTTCAACTTTCTGCACAAATTTTTTTTATTTCTGGTGTCAGGCCATTGGTCATAGGTGATGCGGCTGGTGCGGATGTGAGCAGATTTTGAAGGAGAGGTGCAGGCACTCTTGACGATACTTTCACAAGTACTACGGCACACTTTGCTACTTGACCTACTCTTGATGATCCAGGCGGATTTTCTGCTTGAGCTGCTCATGATGGTGACTTCTTTGGGTCTGGAGCTTCGGGTGCTTGCTTGAGTCAAATTTCTGCTGCTGGATGTAACTGTTTTGTTCTTTAGGCACCTTGAACACCTCACATTAAATATAGTGTGACGGGGAGAATCAACTAAGTCAAGACCTGAATTTAAATGTAGTATGACACATCATTAGAGACAAATATCTTACTTCTTTGTAGCATCTTCATCAATACCAACATCACCATACCACACATCCATGCCTTGTTTACCGCTCACCTCAATCAAATCAACAGTTGGCACGCTGGATGTACCAACAAGTGGCATAAAAAGAAGGCATCGCACGATCTTCACAGATGAACAATTGGAGATACTGGAAAGAATGTTTGAACGCACACATTACCCAGATGTACTTGTCAGGGAGCAAATTGCCAATATGATACAACTTACTGAAGAGAAAGTTGAGGTAAGGATACATTCATCAATTGTTGGCTCTTATTTGATTATCCTAGCTAAAACTGATGCTGTTGAATGAATGGAGTTCTGCTTAGGACGCGATGAAATTTGTTCAGTTGCAATGTTGGCACGCATGCAGGCAGTCCATCTAGGGATGTTCCCCATCGAAGCAAAACGATCCTTGCATTCCTCACAAAAGTTTTAAGGCTCTCTGAATCTAGTTAAGACGGATGAAAGCAGTGTGAGAGGGAAGGAGCCTTTATTGATTCATTGTGGTTATAGGAAATCTGATAACACATACATTTTAGCTCCCAGAGCTACATCGCTATAGCCTGCAAAAAGACTGAGGTGCATAAGGGCAAGGTCTGCACTGAAACGCTTTTATAGCATTTCCATTAGCAACCAAAAACAACTTTCAGCAAGCTGAGCGTAAGGTCTACCAAATCCGCCTCGTGGTGACCCTTCTAGCTTCCTTTGGGTCCCTACAAAAGTGTCATCCAAGTAAGCTTTTGCAGAAATGTCAATCACTCACACGATAAAGATCTGAAGTGGGCATATCCCAATGGCCCCAAATAAAGCAACAATAGAATGGATGAATGCATGGAAAAGAAAAGGCCGCATCTTATTAAAGGACAAGTCCGGGGTTCACAATATCATTGTCATAAAAACAACGCTACAACTGCCAAAAGACCAATTGTAACTTCTTACCACCTTTTTTTGACATCCCCAGCAGCTGTAAATTCGAAAAATATTTTCATAAGTTAGCCAAATGACACCCACTTTGTTTCCGAATGTCACGTGATATTTCACAATGAATTAATGAATGTCTGTACGTCCGATAACGATAGCATACGTTCAGGCTATCCAGAATAACGTTTAGCTAATCATGATATCATGTTACAGGCTCGCAATCTTAAAGCTGGCGTAATCATGAAGAAAAACGAGGGTACTGGCATGGCCACGGGGGAGGTATGCACCCCTACTTTTGCCCAAAGATGGCCCTCCAGATTCCTTTAAAACCGAAGAGAAAACGGTGGGGTATGGGTCGAATGTGATTTTTTCCGATGAATACTGAAAGAAATTGCTCTTTCGATTTGAAGATTGTAATGTCATCTACGATCTATTGAGACCAACAAAATAAATTCCAAAACTTTAGTACTCCCTTGTCTCTGCTACCGAAAACATATTTCTTTCTTACCCCGGAAACTTCTTTTCCCCTCTCAGTCAATGTTGTGATTCTAAACAATGTTTTCAATGCAAATTTACATGCAGTCACACCAAGATAACACGAATCAACATTGACTGAGAGAGAAGGGGATGCAGTCTCACAATTTTTGCGAAGGATTGTCTGAAAATTCGAAAAAATTGTGGAGGGGTCTTTGTCTTGAGTTTGACAGACAAAATGATCTCATTCAAACCCTAGAGGATCAACTTCGAGCAACAGTCAAAACTGGAAATAAATTTTTATTGCCTAATTTTGGAGAACCTTTGGGGGCAGGTTAGCATAGTTCCATTTTATTCACTTAATGGGAGATAAGCCATATCCGTGACATGGAAAATAAAGATACATTTGCTTAAAACTCCTAAGCGTACTAAATTTAACAGAACTTAAAGCATGACTAAGAAATTGTATCTAAGAATCTGAGAGTCCGAAAATCTGTAACCTCATTGATAGGCCTAACACAGTTAGGTGCTTAGGCCTATATTAAATGTACCGCCGTATAAAGCAGGATTTTATTATTGTTCCGCACATACAGCTAATATATATTCTATTTGAAATGATTTATCAGAAGTTTTAAGCAAATAGCTTAAAAAGCCACTCACGTATAAGAATGGTCACTGCAGTTTATCAAACAAAGTGTGCAACCATCATTAAACAGCTTTATTTAAGCTATGGCTAGAAAATGTGCTGAGGTTGCGTGACTCAACGTGTTACCACGCGTTGCTAACCAGTTAGGTTAGTGTTACTTTCCGTGTTACTATAAAATGTCGAGAGATCGATAGACTTTAACGTGTTACCATGTGTTAACATTAAAAACATAATATGGATATTCTATATCTTTTCGACGCAGCATTAACAATGATGGAAAACTGGGGCCTACAGTAGACGTGCAAATGACACCCACAAGGTTTCATATTATCACATGATATTTCATAAGACGTTAACGTATGTCCGTGCGTCCGGCAACGATAACAGCCCAGTTTACACATCATCATCATCATCATCATCATCATCATCACTACCACCACCACCACCACCACCACCACCGCTGTCATCATCATCAATCATCATCATCATCATCATCATCATCGTCATCATCATCATCATCATCATCATCATCATCATCATCATCATCGTCATCATCATCATCATCATCATCATCATCATCATCATCATCATCATCATCATCATCATCATTATCATCATCATCATCATCATTTCTTTATTTTTAGTAGGCTAGATTAAAAGAATAGCTACGTTACAGCTAATTAAGGCCTACTTCTACTTTAAAATTTTTACAAATATCTAAAACAAATTTATAAAATAGAAATGTACGGTGGGTACAGTATATGTACAAATAGATTACAAGATAAAAACATCTATCCTGTTAGGAACCCCACTTTAGGAATATATATCTTGCAGAGCCTGCAGTTACATTTATCACCTTTCCAGCATCATATATCCTTTTTCATGTATCGCTCCGTTTCTCATTTTTCAAAATAAGGAAAATAACTTATAAAGTCAAGCAAAAGCTACCTAAAATAGATTTGATCTCAAATGCATACAATTTGTGTTGATACTGTATGCAACAAATAAAGTGTCAAAAGAAAATGGAATTTTTCGGGACTTTTTCATTAAAAATCATAGATTGCTTGTTTTATAGGGTCCCAGAGCCATCGCTCCAAACTTGATACAAACATAATTTTCTCAATGCCTGAAGTACATTTACATAAAACCAGCTACATGTTATTGCGTAGCTATCTTGGATCCCGACTTATTTAAAGAAAGCAGGATATTATCACATTTCTGTTCTTGCATGAAATTTAAGCAGGATGCTTTGTCCGGTTGCAGGAAGGAAAATAGATTTTCATGCACTGTGATAAATTTTCAATTGTTCTTAAATATTATTCCCAGATACGGAATGATATATGAGCTATATATAACCTCAAGTTGCTGGCCAACCATTTTCAACCGAATGTATCCATAACGAAAAGGAAAACGAGGGCCTAAATGTGCAAATAACACCCACATGGGCTCGGATTATCACATGAATCACATGATATTTCATGAGAAGTTAACCTATGTCTGTGCGTCCAGAAAACGATAGCATACGTCCGGGCTAGGCAGTATGATCTATCTCATGTTACTGGCCCACCACCTTCAATCCGGCGTAACCATGATGAAAAACGAGGGCCTAAATGTGCAAATAACACCCACATGGGCTCGGATTATCACATGATATTTCATAACAAGTTAACGTACAGAATTTCATGAGTCATTTCACAATGGGATTTCTTTGCAGTCGATTAAAGCATCGTGAAATCTACATCGATTCATGTATAATCTTTTGCTACTTTGGAACTGATAAAGTGTCGTAAATCCTGATATATCATAGGCTTAAGGACGCCTGTTAAAATATCAGACAGTATTTGTGTAGCGCTTTCGTGAATGTAAAAGTGTTAAAATGACGCTATTTTTAGCTTCATTATTTGCCCATCTATTCCTAATTTATTGATATTTCTCATTATGATTTGAGGAGGTAGACTGGATCATTGTCTACATTATTTGAAAGAACGAAGAGCTAATAAAATGGCCTTCAATTCATATCTAGGGTTACATTATGTGCGCTTTCGTTTCGAATTTAAATTACTTCAGTGTTTAAAGCGTGGATGTTGTGCATGCCTTGTGCGTTGTGCAGGGCCCCTGATCCTGACCCCGTCTTAAAACACTGCGGTGTTTTAGACAAGTGTAGACAAGTCCCGTATGCAACTATCACATAAGAAGTCCTGCATGCAGGACGAAATATTGGCAATTTCTTCAAATTTGTTATCATGCATACCATATTCGCCGTTATTCTGTTGTTTTGTGGTGTTCCTGATCTCTATCTTGTAGGATATACAGAAGGTCCCAAAAAACATGTTTGCCGTTTGAGTCGCTGCTACGGAACAGTCATAAATTCAATTTTCCCCTTTATGCGACTTTTAATAGAAGAGACTTCCACCTAAAACCTTTATTCGATTTAGATTAGTTTCTGGTAGATTCATATTAGAAGCAAGAGTGAAATTGAATAAAAGTAAGATGACGAACAAACAAACAAACAAACAAACAAACCGAGTCTGAATAAATCTGTTACATATTCGCTGATCTACGGAGCAAGACAATCAAGCTATTGGTTGCCTCGAAACCAGATGATTGATTGTCCCCCATATTATGTTAAAATCAAAGAAATTGATTGAAGGAAACTACCCTGGATCAGAGTATTTTTAGAATTTGAAAATGTCTCAAAAAAATCAGTACCGTAAAAGCTCTATTAAGCCCCCCTCTCTAATAAGCCCCTCCCCTCTGAGTCAAAATTTGAAATAAGCCCCCCCTCTCTATTAAGCCCCCCCCATTTATACAAAATTCTAGAATTTACAAAACATTTTCCGTTTATTTAGCTATACAACCTTACATGTTAATTTTAGTATGATTTGGGATAAAAACTGAGTCAAATTTGTGTATTTGAGCTGGAAAATTGTGTGCTGAATCCGCAAAATATGGAATAAAGGAACTGAAAAGCTACCAAATATATCCCTTTCACTTGATTTTGTGAATAAGCCCCCCTCTCTAATAAGCCCCCTCTCTATTAAGCCCCCCCCCCCTCTGGAAGGTCCAAAATTAAATAAGCCCCCCGGGGGCTTAATAGAGCTTTTACGGTACTTTCTTCAGAATTTGAAACAGTTTAAAAAAATTAAATTTCAGACTTTTCAAAAATACTAAAATATACTCTGATACAGGGTAGAAGAAAACGAAAACGCAACTAGCCCAATTTTATGATGTTCACAAGTAAAACAAATAGCCAGAAATTGGATTTATGATAACCAAAAATATTTAACATATCTAGAGTAGCTAGAAATCGTGATATGCAACGCAGCAGGCCATAAAATGGGTCCATCGGTTATTTTGCTTCTCAAAGGTGATTAGCTAAGTCCTCTCAAATCAACAACATTGCGTTCCACAAGCTGCCTAGTAAATGTTCTTCAGTTCTGTGATCATTAATTACTCTCAAATGTGTTTCCTGGCACAACTGTAAAGTTTAAGTCCATTTGATACTAAAATTCAAGTTGTAAGGCTCAAGTACGGACACAAAATCGTATGGTTCTGAAACAAGCTCTGACGTTTGACTTCCCTTCTCATAAATCAGCAATCACATGTCAGCTTCACTCATACTCAATGCCAAACTCTAGCTTAAAATCTGATCTATCCAGAATTTTGAAAAGGGTGTCAATGCGATTTATGGCTCCTTCACAGTAGCCATTCAAACGGCGTGCACCTCTTTTGAGACACCCTGTATGCTTGAAGGAGATACTAGGTGACATTGACATTAGAAAGAAAGCGAAAAAACATACAAGAAACATACCTGCATTTAATCTGTCTCCCTTTTTCAAATCAGGTTGCGAATTTTTAAATCCTAAAAGTGAATAGTAAGTGAAATAGATAGCGTTGAGCAATGTGAACTGATACAGACAGAGTTTTTCCGAAAGCCTGTAATCAGTTTGTAGACATCCACTAAAATAAAAGAGACTGCTTATAACAAAATTAACTCTCATATCGCTAAGAAATTACGAACCTCAAATACTGGGAAAATAATACTTGAGAAACAATTTATCTTAGCAAAGGAAATCCTTAACACCTATTTACTTAATTTTCAATTGCTTCCTCTGTCACATTAGGGGACACCATGGTCAGTTGTAACACACATTGGAAGATTGGCCAATTGACTAATTGCACTCCTGGAGGTGTGGTTGCATCTCGTGCAATGAAATTTCAGTTTCATTCACGTAGTACCAGTACCATATTTGTGACGCTGTGATAGTTTTAAGATCAGTGGTCATTTGGCAATACGGGTCAATTTGTAACACATGGTTGGGGTACTTGTTACATGTCTTTAAAATCAGTACAGATAATTATTGGACGACTCTGTCTTCTTTGGAAATGAAATGTGACACCATGTATAGCCATTATTCGTTGCTTCAAAAGACAAAAATTAGAAATAATACGTGGTCCTTGTTTCTTTGTAAACTTTGATGCATCAATTGAAAAAAATTGAATTGACTGAGAGTACAGTTTTTTGTTTTCAAATTTCGACATTTAATTCTTTAATACCTCATGGATGCACAGTGTTGGACCAGATTAGAAACTGAATCAAAACCAAGCCATCAGCCAGCTTACATCGGGGCAATTGCAGCACGCTGTTGCAATTGGATCTGACCTGGTCAGCGATTATCATTCCCATTTTTTAATCTCAAGAGCAAAATATTTCAGACACAGTTACATTGGAAGCACATTTTTACATTAGTGCTCAAAACATGTTTTCCCCCGAAAATTTTCCAAACTTAGATAAACATTCCTGTATCTCAAGTCGTAGTAGAGGGAAAGAATGAGTAAAGTAGTGTCCTGCATATGAGAAACAACATTTTCAATTTCAGGTCTGGTGTGTTTCTGATAAAATGAGATGTAAACTTTAAATTAGGGTAAAGTTTCTTAAGTTTCTTATTAGAAAAATCATATACTATCAATGAACTTCTCAGACAACAGCTCTATGATGGTAATGCAAAACACAATAATTTGATTTGCATTTGTAAACGTCACTTCCAAGAAAGGCTGCAATTATTCCTTGAAGGTGCTTTATGCTTCATTTGCATGCAAAACTCTTGTTTTCATTTTGAATAGATACAGTTTGACTCGATTGGAAAACTGAAAATATAAGCAATTCTTTTGTCAATAAGTTTTAAATAAGAAACAAACCTTTTTCAGACTTGGGCCTGTTTCTTATCAAAGGGGGTATTGTTTTGAAAATCAGGGCTGGTGTTTCTTAAATTTGTGTTTCTTATATGGGGGACACTACTGTATGTCTTTTAAAGAACATTTTTTGAATTTTTCACGAGGGCACAGGCAGTGAACAATGAAGACTGTTATTGAACCTCCAAGAAACTCCAAAGAAACTCCGAGTGCTAAAAGTCTGATAATCATAAGAAACTTTCAGTAGCGGCCTAACGTGTAACTCGATTACCCGCTACCTCCAACAAATGTTCATTCCTTGTACAGAACAAGTGTATCGTTACGAGAAAATTTTTTTGAGAGGTTGATGATATCTTTCTACCAGAAAAGGGGAAATCCTGTCACTAATCAAAATTTCCATCATTCGGACAACATGTTAACAAGGATATTAACAATCAACTGAAAAATTGGAGGGCCCCTTGAAAATCAACTTGTTGAAGGGCAACCCTCCTTAAATGTATAAAATGAAATGAAGTGAAATGAAATCAACGGGTCATATTTTGATCTCTCTGAACGCAAAAATAGTTTTTTGTGAGAAAATCAACCTAAATTGCAAACCAATTCATTTCAATGACGATGGTACAATACGAAAACTATTTGTTACTATGAAGGAGCTAGCGTAAAATCTCAAACCTCCTCCGCAGAAACATATAAATTTTCCTCCGCCGCAGCATATACACTAAAACATAACTTCCATGTCTAACTACCCATGATCTGACATGAGAGAAACGAGCATGCCTTATCTGCTCACTTTTATCTATTTGCTTTTATTAATGGAAATTGGTCGATTCCGGCTAGATTTAAACCAAATGAAAGAAATATGTACGGTGGCCCACAACTGCCACGCACAAATACAAAACGAATCGCACAAATACAAAACGAATCGCACAAATACAAAACGAATCGCACAAATATAAAGCGAATCGCACAAATACAAAACGAATCTCACAAATACAAAACGAATCGCACAAATAAAAAACTGAGTAGCAAAAATACAAAACGAATCGCACAAATATAAAACGAACCTCACAAATAGAAAACTGGTCCGCACGAATATAAAACTGAGTCGAACGAACAGAAAACGAAGCACACAAATTTTAAATGAATCACACAAACATAAAATGAGCCTCGCAAATAGGAAACTAGGGCGCACGAATAGAAAACTGAGTCGCACAAATACAAAACGAATCGCACAAAATCAAACAAATCGCAAAAAAAACAAAACCTTCCTGACACAAATGGGGGCAATGTCGTGCAATTAAAAGCTGAGTGACACAAATTAAAACCGATTCGCACAAAATAAAAGTGATTCACACAAATAAGGTTCCGTTGCACAAATAAAGATTTGATCTCACACAAAGAAAAAAATTCACACAAGAAGTTTCACGTGAACAATTGTGCAATTCTGTCAAGTGGTCAGGATTCTATCAAGTGCTCAAAATGATTTTCTCCCTAGTTATTGCTGCTGCTACCTGAAGGACCAAATGGTGACGGTAGAAGTAGCGACAACAGGGACATTCTGTGAGGACGGTATTGACCTCCGTTGGTATGGTCTGCCCGCAGGTTAGGACGGTATAAGTTTGCTGCAGAGTGCACGTACATTTTCACAAGAAACTATGAATTTAGGTCAGAACTGAAAAAATCTAGAAATTGTCCGATTTTGCATACTCGGAATTTCTTGCGGGTTTCTTAAGATTCCATAACAATCTTCATGTTTACTGTGTGCCCTCGTGAAAAGCCTTTCCCATGAGAGATCACATGTGTTTTTTATAAGAAACTGCTTGTATCAACTCTCATGTCACCAAAAATGTAAGAAATCAAGCAGTGGGAAGAAATTTGCTAAGAAACTATTTTTGGTAATGGAAATCCTTAGCATAAATTTACTTGGTTTTTGCTTGTACTCGACAGGTGCTTGAGTGATGTCTAAACATCGAAAAGGCTTGAAAAATCTTTATTTTGAAACGTTCAAGAGAGCATAACTACAGTAAACATGGGGTAAACTTCAAGACTGCTATGGAATCTTTAAGAAAACCATAAGAAACTCTGGATATTCAAAGTCAGATAATTTCAAGAAACTTTGAGTACAGAAATTTTTTTATCAGAAAAATCTCAACTCTCAGATCGCAAATAATTTTAGAAACTCTAGTATTGGGAAAATATAGATAACTTAAGAATCTACTTATTTGACAAGGGAAATCCTCGACATAATTTACCTTATTTTTCACTTGTTTCCTGTTTCATATTAGGTACTCCGGAGGCACTTGAGAAACGTCTAAACATTAGAAAGGCTTCAGAAAAACGTTGTTTTGAAATGTAAACGAGGGCACAGGGAGTGAACATGAAGATTGTTATGCAGCCTTGGTTTTTGGAAACTAAGCTGCGCGCAGACCATGCCCAACAAGGTGGCCAATGCCGTCCTGAAAGAGTCTCTCTGTTATCGCTACTGCCACCTTAACCGTTTGGTCCTTCATCTTGTCCAGCCTCCACTTTCCTGAGCACTTGATAGCATGGCACAATTGTTTAAAGTGCACATTGATCACTGAAACTTTTGGTGTGAATTCTTTTCTTTGTGCGAGATCAATTCTTTATTTGAGCGATTGAACCTTATTTGTGTGAATCACTTTTATTTTGTGCGAATCGGTTTTAATTTGTGTGACTGAGCTTTAATTGTGTGACATTGCTCCTATTTGTGGGAGGAATGTTTGTTTTTGTACATTTGTCTATTTTTTGCGATTCGTTTTCTGTTTCCACGAGTCAGTTTTGTATTTGTGGGACTTAGTTTTCTATTTGTGCGATTCGCTTTATATTTGTGTGATTCGTTTTCTGTTTGTGCGACTCAGTTTTCTATTTGTGCGATTCGTTTTATATTTGTGTGATTCGTTTTCTGTTTGTGCGACTCAGTTTTCTATTTGTGCGACTCCTTTTATATTTGTGCGATTCGCTTTATATTTGTGCGATTCGTTTTGTATTTGTGCGATTCGTTTTGTATTTGTGCGTGGCAGTTGTGGGCCACCGTAAATATGAAATTGACCACGCGGAATGACCTAAAAAGGCCAACGCAGGCTTCGGTTAGCGGCAAATAAAAGACCGAATATCTGAAGATAAAACTCGAATTGCTAATGTAAGTCAATTACGGCTTTGTTTCCTCATTTTGAAGAGCTCGGAAAAACAACCTGATTTAGTAGAATCTGTACAAGTCGATTTAATTCATCTGCAGCCACTCCTGACGTGGATTATCAAACCGCCCTGCCGCTCAAAAAGAGTCAACACAACTCAACATAAAGCAACAACACAATAGTAAGAGAGTTAAAAGCGCTCCTCAAAAGAAATTATCAACTTGAAAAGGATGCTTTCTAATAAATTCGGATGATCCGTGAAGTAAACGGCGTGCATTTATCCGCTTAACAGATTTCCACATCAAGCGAAATTTCCCTTTACTATTCAAGAGCGGGATCGCCTCATCGAAGAGTTATGGTCTGTAGTCGCGCGCTTTACGCAGTCGCTAACTGTTTTCGCATTGCATTTTGTTTGATCGTATCCGCATATCATAAAAAAGGTTGACATCTCTCGAGCCGACCCAACTGGATTTCAGAGTAGCCTTTGAAAAGGATCTTTTCCACGCTCATTTTGTTGTTAGTGAGCTATAACGACAAAGGGGAGCAGCTCGGAACCCGCTTGGAAAAGATAAATCCTATGAAATAGATAGTGAGCTGCAGCGGTGTCAAACTAGATCTTGAACGGTCGTCTTAATGGGAGCGGGCCAGTTGATAACATTTAGCGATCGATTGACTATTGCATAACGATAGGTAGAGATGATGAGAAGGAGGACTACGTTGAAACCCTTTAAAAGCAAATGATGCGATTTCACAAATTAATACACTGAAGGGATTAGAGGTTAGTGCGAAATTTATCTTGTTCGTTCCTCTACTGGAGGATACTGGACCGCCAAATGGTCTTTAAGATTGCCTATGCCGGGTGAATAAGGCAAACGCATGCAACTTGAAACGCTACTGTTCCCTAAATATATACGCAATAATATTCTTATTGTATGATTGAATAACCCCGGTGGGGGGCACTTGATTACGGATGTGATGGCGGTGTGTGGCAATTCTCTCCACACCCTGTACCCTGTCGCATAAAGGATGGCCTAAAAGTATTCCCTATCGCATAAAAATTTTGCTAAAATCCATTGTTTCAAGAGAACTCTAAAAAATGTCCTTCCACATTATACCCTGTTGCATAATTTTTTTATCAATTGTAATACCCTGTCGCATTATTCTTGTCAGAAAAGGACACCCTGTCGCATAATTTCTACCGTAAAAGGACACCCTGTCAGCATCCCGTCAAGTGAAGTATGGAAGTACCCCCCCCCACCCGGGGTGAATAACCTACACGTTCAATTTTAGAAATTTTTATAAATTTTCCTTGCCGAAATGGTCACTCCGTTCATATTGATTAAAGGATATTCTCTTAAAAGCCCGGTTGGTCAACTCTAGAAGTCCAAGTGTAGCCATGCTTGTCTGGCAACTTTTGAAGTTGACCCTTTTCTCTGATTTTGGTTGAAAAAAATCAACCCCTTATGCAAGCTTCTCTCTGGCAACTGTGGAAAATGTGTGCTGCCTTTTCCAGGATTTTTCTAAGAAATATGTAAGATGGAGCTTTTCAACCAGTATGAAAATAGCGGGGTGAACATATCAAAGCCTAGATAGTTCTATTCCCTTGCCATTCTACTTCTTCTGAGGTCTGACAAAGACTAAAAACAGCTTTTCTTTTGGTAAAAGAATTCTGAAGGTAAGAAAATAGACGTGGTAACACATGTAATCGTGGTAACCCCTTACTGCGTAGATCAGCAACATTACCCTTTTTTGTTGGTTTCTCTGTCCTAGATTCACTAGAGATTCAACTCCTTTTCTCAGAGATTTCACAGACATGTATGGCTACGCTTGGATTCCTAGAGCTAACATACCGGGCTAGAAAGTCGCTTCGGAAAACCTTCAAAAAGGTGCTAAAATCACGGACCAATTTCCCATTTTTTCTGCCTCATTACAATGACTCGAAGACACTTTAGCATGTGCTTTCCTTTTGGGAGGATCTCCAATTTCTGTCGGAAAATAGAATTACTAAGATACGGCTTTTCATAGCGTAATTTCTGCGTCTCTCTTTTGGAAGAACAAAATAACGATATCTTGAGGGTGTCCGAAAATAGTTGTGCCCCGTTTGTGTGGCTGCTATGGACGAGCTGTGTATTCAATTATCTCGATCTTTACACAGTTCCATAGGTCAGGCTTCAACTTAGAGTTTGAGGCTTTGTGGCTATCTTTTAAAGGGTTAGAAGTGTTGCCTATTCATAAGAGATCACTTTCAATCTTTTAAAAAGTGCAGTGAAAATTTTAAATGGGCAGGGTCACGTAACCGTAAACAAACCTGTTATATCTAGAATCTATATGTTGCCCACACGTGGCCATGGTGTTCTGCACAGATTATGGTGGATGGGGTGAATCCACACTAAGGTTGCTTCTAAACATCCATCAATATCTCTGCTATCGTAAAACATATGAGTGTTTCGTTTGTATCTCTTCGAAGTACAAGAGTCCATCTTCAAAATAACACTTTCATATTGAGAAAAGTAGTGGAAAATCACTGTGATATGGCCTATCAAAATACTGCAAAATCGTCGTTTCGAAAGAAGTTTGTTTATATTACGTGACTCTTTCCCTTTAATACGATGCCAGAACCATTTCTTTGGAGACTTAGTTGATTTTGAAATTGCTGTAGAACACTTGATGTGCTCTTTTTGGAGTCTCTTCCACCATAAATCAGCAACCATGACTCAGATTGACCTATGCAAGGTCTCAAACTCTAAGTTGATGCCTGGCTAAGGCAGCTATGTAAAAACCGAGATAACAGAATTTACGGCTTCTCCACAGCAGCCACAATCGGGGCACATTTTTGGGACACCCTGTATAAAACGATAAAAAGGATCAACGAATAATCTAATTTTTGCAGTTTTTCAACTAACTCATCCAATATATATTAAGACTAGCTATCGAGCTCCAATGTTTTGATAATTTGCTGTTTTAGGGTCTGTTTGAAGGGTAATTCCAAACCTACCAAATTCTGAAAATATTCGCGGAAAGACTTTTTCTAATCAAGCACAAAATTCTTCAGAACGGCAGGCTTTATATTCATCCTGAAGAAAAGGAGGTTCCAGTTGAAAAAAATGATTGTGAGTCTGGTGCTTGGCAACAAAGAGTAAAGTTACCGATTACCTTGGCAACACTGAGCAAATGTCCCTCGTTTTCAGAGTTTCGCAAATGGAAACGAGAATCTCTCCAAAGTCTGCTAAGCCTTCTGCCTTTTAGAGCAGAAGTTTCAGCAAGCCTTCCGAACATGCCATACACCGTTTTCGGAAATTGCGAATCAATCAAAAACAAATTCCACGTCTACCAGGTCTACCATTTTCAGAACTGGCGCTAATCAAACACACCCTTACTGACAATTAATTGTCAAAACTAGTGCTCCGACTGGCTACCTTTTTCAATCTACGATTGCTGCCCTTTTTCATTTATTCAAATTTGACTATGACTGCAACAAGTCTAAAATCAACAACTGCCATTGAAAAAACTGACAGAATAATAGCTAGAAATCATTTTTGCCACTACCTTTAATTGATTGACTGATTGATCGTTTGATTGATTGCTTGATTGACCGATTGATTGATTGAATGATTGATTCCATATGCTTTAGGAGAGTAACCCTTTAGCAAATGCTTTAGCTGCCACTTTCAAGTTCTAATAGGCTTCGAACATAGCCATCGAGACAGGAGCTGAAATCGAAATTGAAACCACATATCTCCTGCCACTCCTGCCAAAGAAAGTAGGCAAAGAAATAATTTCATGTTCATGAACATGAAATATCTTATTTTTCAGTGTTCCATTTGACTCGAGATCAAAACTACTTCACTGATTTAAATATGTCAAGTTCTTTATAAAAGCCGAAAGATCAAAGTATTTCTGTGATTTCTCTCGCTGTCATACCGGCACCAGAAGTATAAGTAACTTCAACTTTACATTAAATCTGAAACTTTTCAGCAAAGCTTCGGAAAACAATTTCGGACAAACACGATACCAATGATAACAAAATATATGTTGAAGGTAATTGAAATTCTATCCTAAATTCGAACTTACATGCATTGTCATCGGCACATCTACAAGAACAAAAGGGTGTGGTCACAACTATTTTTTCCGGGAGCAAGCCCCCGGACCCCTATTTCTGCTCGCTGTGCTCACACCTGTTTTCAGCTCCCCCAATACGAATTTGATTCTCATGGGCCTGTCAAACATCACTTGAGAAAGTAGATAGCAACATGCAAATCGTATAGAAACCATTCAAATTGTTCAAAATTGAGTCCAATGGCATTTGAGGCCAATCTTGGGAGTGTGTCCGCGAAAATTTTTCGATGGGAGTGCCCTGCAAAGTTTTTGCTAGCCTTCATTCTCGGGCCCCTTCACTGAAGAGTCGCCCGGGCCCCATTTATACTGCCAGTCCGCCCCTGATTTGGGGCCCTCCGGGGATCTACCAACCCTGATTTCATGCTGAATTTTAATGGTGGGTCACTGAAAGAGTACAGTAACCATAAGAAGCACTCCCATCCGCAGGAGCTAGGAATGTTAAAGCTCGAGCGAAGCGAGCGCTTTTACTTCCTAGTCTGCAAGAACATTACGTTTTGTCAGATTGAGCAATGGTAAAACTAACTATAAACCAAATTAATACGGTGCTGCCATACGTGAACTGTTTTCGGACATCATCAGATTTCAGGCAATCAAACTTCGGGCAAACTATAATCCAAAAGTTTGATCGTCCGAAAGTTTTCGATTTCAATATATAAGAATTTCAGGGCTCCACAATAGCTGGGTCTAAAACATTGATTAAATCGTACAATACAATATGAAAATAGATTTTTCATCCATGAGAAATTATACTTCCTTTATTGTTCTTTGCGAGGGGTCCCTTGTGATTTGATCAATGCTTTAGGCCCCTTTTCAGTCACTTTGCAACAATGAAACTTTTGTAGCATTGAATTGACCTATGCTTTATTGCTCATAAGACAGCAAGAACAGTCACAAAAGTACTTTGATCTTTTGGTATTTAACTAGAATTTGAATCATTTGAATCTGTAAAATACCTTACATGCTATGAATTTTCGAAAGTGGAAACTTTCCTTTGCCTCACCCGGTATTTCAACTGGAAGATTTCAAGTTTTCATTCCAACTGAAGATTGGGACAAAATTTCTTCTAGACTACCATCTTACAATTAAAAACACTGCTACTTTTTAAGTACTAATTACTCCTTCTCTATTTCTTCGTGTTTAAATTATAATAAACATTTCCGCTGGAAAATTTCAATTTTTCATTTCAACTGAAGATCAAGACATTTTCCTTTGCTCTCATTATCTACTCTCTATGCATTTACGCCGACATCACGACTCTTCTTACAACAGTTCGCCGATATATTTATTAAATACAAAACTCCTTTTGATTGACATTTGGAGATTATCTGGCAGATTATCTCGAATTGTAAGAGATATTCTTGATGATTTTATCTCATAAATCCTTCTTCTTAAATAACGTTATCTCGATACCGTGTAAGACAACTTCAATTTATTTCAAACATGACGCATCATTTGAATTACATCACACACTGTTTGCTAGTGAAAATCTAATGAAAATTATGCTGATAGGATGCAAGTAAAAAGCCGTGCATCTTTCTTGATTCGAAGAAGATATAGAAACGTGTGTTTGAAAGAAATTACATAGATGTATGACGCCAGGTGTTGCTATACAGGTTTTATCCAAAGTAGAATCAAAATGATCAGCCCAAGCGCACCTTCTTCAATCTATGCATGGGCAATAAGGCACTTGTAGCTTAGAAAGTAAAGTTCATTTCCTCGATATTACTGCTTTTCTTTTCTTTGCTGTTTTCTCTTCAGCCCAAGCCTAACAAGTGCTAGAAATCAAATCTAAGTGGCCCCTGCGGGTCTGAACAGTTAGCTCCCGACGCCCAGGAGCCATTTGAATTTGGTTTGTAGCAGGAAAGCAGTAATATCGAGGTAATGAACTTTAATTTCTAAGCTACAAACACAGTGCATTATATTGCTCATGATCTATGTTTGCCTTTTGCATGGTTATATCGGGTTGTCAACAAAGGATCGGTTTTTCCAATGTATGCAAATTGTAAGGCTACTTTTGTTAGAAAAACTTATAGAATATTTTTGCCGTATAGAAAACAAAGAATTTTGTGCCAGCACTGTAAATGTCTTGGGATCACTAAGATTTTAGTACTAAGAGTTTATTATAAGTTCTTTGCCAGTTCCGCAACAATCTCCATGCTTTCTTTAAATTTGTTTTTACAACGATATCCTTTCAGTAAAAAATTGGAGCTTGAATTAATTATCAAGGCTTATCAAATGATTTGATGAGCCCTGATAACTAATTCAAGCCCCAATTAAATGCCAATTCTCTATTTTTCTCCCTTGTCATTTCAAACCACAACGGACTCCCTTGGTACCAGTTCTTAATCATACGATGTATCAGTGCTTGCTTAACATTATCTTGTGACTTGGGCCTTACAAGTAAAATTGAATTGAATTCTCTGTGGCGACCTTTTCCTGAGGACAAACATAGATTACTACTGAAATAAAAAAACTCGATTCAAAAGCAATTTACGTCTCAGGCGTCCTTAAACCAGCCAACGTTTCTCCTTAAGGCTCAACCGATATTCAAACAATCCAATATGGTATCCTTAACCTATATTCTAAGTTCAGACAAGGAGTATGGAAGACTAGACCATAAGCCTATTGTGGTCTGGCGTGTTTTCAGTTGTCGGGAGAAACGCTCCCGTTTTGCGTGTATTGCTTAATCCAAACTTGTCTAAACGAGACTCCAAAGAGCAAACTGTGTAGCGGCAGCCTGTGTGAATCAAAGCGGTGCATGCTCAGTCAGATGCTGTCGTAAATCGCACTGAATTTCTAGGGGATCTACGGATTTGGCTTTGAGCTGAACTTTATTCAATAGATTCTCAAAAGACTGACATGAGACGGGTAGCTTTATGGCATATCCATTTTAATTAATTCATATCATTCGATGATCTTTTAAGATAATGTTACACACATCTAACTTAGCAGGGTTGTTGGGATGAACAAAGGGGAATTTGCTTGAGACAGCAGATCTCTGTGACATTGTCCCGCTACCTGTGACACAATACAGCACCGCTTTTAAATGTACACTTTTGTTTTCAATCAAACGACTGCTATGTTCTACACCCTTCTGTACCCACTGACGAAAACGATGCGTCATGAAATTTGTCTATTTGCCAACGTTCTGAAGGCACAGTGCAGGAGGAGAGATAAAATGAGCTCATACCATCTGCACTATTATTGCCCCCCCCCCCATTAATCAGGGACCTAGGAAGGCAGTTGTCACTTTTGGGCAAAGCTCTTGGAAGGGCCACTTTTTGGCACCGAGCAGGGCACTCTTCTAACTTGAAAACGTTTTATTTTTATTCTCTAGGCTGAATCGCTATATTAGCGGTCGATAAAGAATTATGATAAACTGTGAAATTCTACCCTTTGAAGATAGTCTCTACAAGAAACTTTACTATCAGAAGTTGGCCTAAAGTAAGGAACTGCTGTACCAAATTTAGAGCCAAGTTTCTTACAAACAAACAAAATGAGTTTTTTCTACCTAAGCATCCGAAGAAAACGGGAATTGTCAAAAAAATTTTCACGCAGAGTAGTGAAACACTGTAGCAACCTAACAGCTGAATCCAAACAAGCCATTAACCTTAGTAGATTTGCAAACGACTATTTACGAAATGATTTCACTTTTTCTTTTTTATAAATTTTTTATATATGGTAAAAATTATTAAAATTTTAATTAGGTATTTAGTATTATGGTTTGTTAGATTCCATGTATTCCCTTTTAAACTGTACCGGGTGCCCCAAAAAAGTATCCCCTTTTGACTGGAAATAGGAACGAAACAATAAAATTTTATAACTCACGGAGTGAATAGCTAAATTTATCAATCTTCAACTTAGAATCACATACCTTGCATATAAAAATCGTCTGCCAAACACCGGAGATACAAGCTTGCAAAGTCAAAATTTACAGTGCACCCGGAACCAGAGGTTTTGTAAAAGGGCCTAGCCCTGATTTGACATCACAGGCATATTGGAAAAAATTCAAACTTTGACCTTTAGCTTTTCCTTTTGAAAAGAATTATACCTTGGAATGCTTCAATTGTCCTCCAGATAATTATTCCTTTGAGGAATCAATCTGTGCATTACATTCCACCCCAAGTGTCAAAGAAGAAGAAAAGAGCACATGCACGTTCATTTCGCAGATGTGGCACGTCTCTTGAGCCTGATTCGCACTGGGTCGTTTGGGTTTTTTTTTTTATTCAATTTAACGTTGGCTATATAAACAATACAATTAATAGCACATGGTGCTAATTTAGGCCAACTACAATCATGTAAAAAATGATAATGAAAATAAAGAAATTAAATTTACCCTAAATTTTCTTCTAAATTAAATGTAACCTAAATTTTCCACATATCGCTTGCATAGTCTACAGTCACAACTAACCGTGTACGTTTTAATTTTTCTTTTAAACACTGAAAGAGATTCTGATTCCTTTATTTCGGTAGGTAGTGTCCTCCAGAGCTTCTGCCCGAGGAACCGCACAGTTTCTGTTCCAAACCTCATTGTTTTAACTTTTGGTACACATATGTCACGATCTTAACGACCCTAACAACCTAGTGTGAATCAGGCCTTTCTGCAACTTTATTATATTTGTTCAATCAGGGTGATGTATACGAGTCTTTTATTCTTTTCAAAGGAGCATTAAAGTTTACAGGTTCTTTGGAAAATATGCATGATACAGATCATGGCTAGGCCCTTTCTCAAAACCTCTGGTTTCAGGGGCACTGTGAAATTTGACTTTGCAAGCTTGTATCTCCGGTGTTTGGTGGACGATTCTTAAATGCAAGGTATGTGAATCTAAGTTGAAGACTGATAAACTTATCTGTCGACTCTAAGAGTAATGATATCTTATCGTTTCATTCCTATTTCCAGCCAAAAGGGGGTACTTTTTTTGAGACACCCGGTATATAACTAAGTTCTTCATTGGATCGTTCCTTGATGGCAGACTTCTGTTGAAGGGCAACATGGCAACCCTCCTTAATGGATGGAACGAAATGAAACGGAAGATAGTTACAGGATGCCGAGAAGCTAAGTTTATCGAGGCAGTGTCTTGGACCTTCCTCTCGATCTGACCTTACCTCCTGATTCCTTCAGCCTAGAATTATGGAGAGTTGGTGACTCTTCTCTCTCGATGTAGCAAGTTTGGCAGGGCTGGGACTCGAACCACCAACCAGCAGATTGGCAGTCAAGCTTACTACCACAGAGCAATCCCCGCTCACTAATGTATCAAAACAACGGATTGGATGAAACTGGGAACATTGGATGTAGTTTGTAGACTGGTTGCATATTCGTAGTTATCGCTATTGATAGACTGATGGACGCTCATACTGCGACTCATGGACTTTCACATTGAAAATTGAGACAAGTTTTCCCCCATCGAACTCATGACTATTATGGAAACCATAACAACAGTTCAGTGCTCCAGGCAACGGAGGATGGGCCTGAATTGCCTGCTCGAGCTCCCGATGCTAAAACACCTCAAAATTCAAGTTTTCAGTGATATTAGCCACGAACAAAAGCCGCAAGGATCTAGATGAAAGTTTCCTCAATCCAAGAATCAACAAAAGTTTCGCTGTGCACCACGAGTTTCTTATTTTTTCGGCCAATTAGCTTCCGTGAACTTTACCGCGGCAAGGAGAATTTGCAACTGTCGGCTGTTGCTTGCCTCGCTTCTGAGACTACGCCGTAACCTCGTTTCAGAGAGCACACATTTTCTATTCATTTCCGTGTTAGATTTTTATATCAAAGTCCATAAGTTCCAGTTTTGTCACAAATTGAAAATGTTGTTGTCGTTGTCGTTGTTGATGTTTTTGCGATAACTGGGACTATGTAGTGAGTCTATGTAGTTTGAATGTGAATTGATTTCAAAGTGTTACCTAGTTTGACAATGCTTTTTATGTCTATATTCAGGTTTGGTTCAAAAACAGAAGAGCTCGATGGAGAAAACAAAAGAAGGAAAGACAAGTGAAACAGTACCAAGACATAAGGTTGGAGGAGAGCACATTACGTCACGAGTGTTTTGTCAATGATGGTGAAAAGCACAAAAGTGGCCTACAACAAGCAGACAAAGAAAAAGTTACATCATCGAGTAAATACTGGACTGGTAGAAACGAGGCTGAAGTTTATCATATCGAAAAGAGGCAGTAAATGAACATATGTATGATAGATGAAGTTGATGAAGGTAAATAAAGCTGCATGCTACCAAGCGATGTAAAAATGTTTCTCCTTGTTTGAAAAGTCATTGCAGCTAAAGGAGTTGCACGATGGTTATGGGAATTACTTTTTCTTATAGTTAAAAGATTGAAGTAAATGTGTGGTGATTTTCAAAGCAGTACACTATTGGGAAATAAAAAAGAACTTGAATATCACTTTGTTAGAGCACGTTGAAAATGGCCCAAAACGCGTGATGAAATTTCCCCGGACGTTTGTCATCGATTCAAAATTCTTTTGGGAATCATCGTAACAAATAAACTGATGAACTGAACCTGCGACGGAAATTGAAATTTCTATCCTTACTTATTGATCTGAAAAAGAATTTTTCAAATTGTGAAAATGGTAAGTTACCCTTTTTTTATTTCGAGATGCATTTGATGATGCTTTTTTGAGACATTTCTAGAAGTTGTGCAAGACGTGCAAGAATAAGTTCTTGAATTTCTCGATGTTACCAAAGGAACATTATCTTGAAAATTACCAAAAAATACATGAAATACTTCAATCTCGTAGCTATGAGAAAAATAAATTTGATAGTTACAGTGCAAGTAAATTTGCTGCAATGATTTGTTGAACAAGGAGACATTTGATTGAGTCATCCGGTATATATGTCTTATGTAATAAGGACACATTTTGCATAATAGCATTCAATTCATCATTGGCACACCAGTACAAAGCGATAGCACAGGCTCCAAATTTTGAATCGGCGTAAAAATAGGTGGGTGTAAAATTCTGCGACCTAGTTTTTTTGATTGAAAGAAACTTCAGCTACGCCTCTATAATTGTACCGTTAGAATTTTCAGAAGTCTGTCTTTTAATTTCTTATCCAATAAAAAATTCCACTATGAATTTACGAACAATACTACTTTACTAAATTACTATATAACTATTCAACACTACTGGAGGGATACCATGAGAAGCAAACCGCTATGGCTTCTCCGCGGCCATTGGTACATAGAGATTAAAACTAAAGTCTGCTTCAAATTTTATTTGCCATCACGAGAAACGTCTGCGATCGAAACAACTCGAGTGATTGGAAGGGTGATTTACTGGTAATTTATTGGTAATTCATTGGAAGGGTAAATGATCACGTGGCATCTAATTTGAGATAGACATTAAGTATATAAACAAAAGAAAAACGAAATAAAAATCAAAAGAAAAGAAATACACGATAACCTAAATGGGACATAGTGGTCCTGGTTTTATGGCTTATAGCGAAGTAAGAAATTTTCTAATTAGGGAGTGGTCATTAAGTATCTGCTATATGGGGGTGGATGATATTTGGATGGGCCATGAAAAATTTTGCCGTAACTTTTTGGGGTCATGAAAAAAATTAGATGTATTTTATGGGGTCATAAAAATTTAGTCATAAAATGTTATGTTGCATAGTTTAGCAATGGGCTGCAAATGTTTGACAAATTTTTACTATTCCTTTTTCACACTTGACACTTGATTACAATGTGTGCAACTCAATGGGAACAGTAGGGGATGCACGCAGGGTACATTCGGCCCGATATTTTGGCCCAATGCATGTTACGAAGAGGTATACGGGAATGTACATCAAAGTATGATACCCTCTTGCACACAGACCAAAATCAGTTTATGATGATGACTCCCAATGTGTCCTGAAAACTAAATGATTTTCATGGGGTCATGAAAAATATCCTGGTTATTTCTATTGGGCCAAAAAGAATTTGATAGGAATTTAGGATGGGCTATGAAGTTTTTTGCTAAATTTTTGGAAAATCGTCCACCCCCATATAGCACATACTTTATGACCTGTCCCTTAAATCGACCAGATTTTTGGATAAATTGTAGAGTTAGCAGGAGTATGTTTTTATCAAGTTCGTTGGGAAAGTTTAATCACCATGTAATAAAGTCTGCATTAGAACATTATTCTCGAGATTTGTATATCCAAATAAATCGTCGTAATAAATAATAAAGAAAAACGCCAGCGAGATGATATCGGCGTGGTACAGCAAGGGGAGGGCAAAGCAAACAAAAAATGTTCTGCATCCTCGATACCATCCTTCGTAGGGCACATTGGGTTTATGGTATCCCTAAAATTAGGCTTGAATTTGTTAAAATTTAACTTGCTGAGACCACGAGATATCTTAAATTCCAGCATATTTGGTACTTCACAATTCATTTGATCATGTAACGTCATCAAATTTCCAAACCGTGAAAAAGGAGAGTGGCAGATGTGTGCTTGATACCAAAATTACGATGGTTTTAAATTTTCCCAAAATTTCCTTGAATTCTTAAAAATGAAGAAAAACTGTAATTCTGATGGTATGAAAGATTTCAGAAAAATCCAACGGCAGAGTTAAAGCGAAATAGCCAAAGTTTGTTCGAAGCAATCTAATTAAAGAATATGTCAAAGAAAATTACACCAACACTTTAGGATTTAGATCTTATGCTCATGGTGACAAGTGACTGCAGACAAAGCAATTTGCACGGTCCGCTTGTTAATCAGCAGACACGTGTAGCGTAAGCCGGAAGACATTCCTTTGAAACCTAGACGGCAAACTCATTCGTCATGCATGCGAAAATTAGCGTGAGTGCTGACTCTGCAGTGCAGAGGAGGGCAAAGGAGATGGATGTTAGTACTGGGGAGCCGTGAATTAATACCAAATTTCAGCTTATTCAAAAGCTAAACCGTAGGCATTACAATTATCACATGTTTTTGTGTGTACCGCATTACAGCATTACTTACATGCCGCATTACCAAGACTTGTCATTTTCTCGGGGCACATCTGGTACTTCTTTTTTCTTTTATATAATTAATGTTTTTCTTTAGTTTCTTTGTCTATATAGGGGGATCTCTCTCGATTAGTTTACCCACTCAGAGAGCTCCTCCTTAATCAATCTATACTATATACAATCATGTAATGTCATTCCTTTCTTTTGCTTAAGTAAGTAAGCATAAATTTGCCACAAATAAAAGAAAAATTACAATGGTTAAAAGAAAAGGAAAGAGCAAATAAAAGAATAAATAAATAAAATATTTACAATATATTGCATAAGCAAATTTAAATACAAATTAAAAAAACACCCCTAATTAAAGTGGCAGGGATAGCATTAAAAGATCGAGTTGACCTTATGTCCATAATGGTCCCCGCTCAGCTGTATTATTGTATTAGATGTTATTAATTTGGTACTGTATTATTTGTGATGTAATTGTGTAGTATTGTACGTAGTATAGATTGATGATCAAATGAAACTGAAAACTGAACTGAAACTATTTAAACGAGGAATCATCGCATGACTTGAATTTTGAAAATATTGGTGATTTAGCTCCTGCATTTAGATGAGAACGCGGGCTGAGATTGCGTAACATGATGAATACAGTTATTGTTTCTATTTAATTGTTACTCGACTTGAACACGTTCCGAGCTGAAATTTTTTCTGGTTTAATTACGACTTTCAATAATATCAGCACAGGTTTAAATTTCAGCACGGTTGAGATTGAAAGCAGCCTCTTTTATGCAAACAGTGAGAAGTTTTACACTTTCAACCGAACCGAAACTCAACCATTTTTTGAACTCAACGAGACTTAATGCACAGCTTTAGAATTTGATAAATAACATTTCGGCTGCACATCTTTCCGGCTACACATCATCCACAAGGAACAAAGCAGCCATGCAAATTTTAAGGCATCAATTTGCAGTTTACTTTATTCATATCTGCAGCTTCACTAATCGTCCGTAGAAATACATTTTTCTGCAGTCGCTATTGCTTTGCACTGATGCGTCAACCAATCGTTGTAGATGTCTGTTACAAAATCTCATTTATTTTGAGCATTTACGTCCTAACCCAACTTTGGTCACATTGTCTCGGCAGTGTATGGCCGTTCTCGAGGAACAGTACCCTCGGTTGGTCCCCTTCTTACACAGCTGCATAGCATAGGGCTTCAACTTAAGGTTAGAAGCAAGACTTTAGTTTGAAGTCTGGTTTGAGATGATCTTGCAAATGGTAGTAGATTGTTTTTCGCCACTCACTAAATAGTGAATATGATATGAAAGGAAGAATACACTATTTCTTATTAGAATATCGTTTATAAGAATATCCAGCCTTAGAATCAACCAATGTTTAGGAATATTATAAGAATATTGACCAGCCTCAGCATGCATATAATTGTCTCATTTTTCAACCGTTACCCGTTTTGCGATGTTCTTAACAGAGAATCGCATGACTGACAGACATCATTTTTTTGAAAAGAGGTGGTTTCTATTCTAGACTTTAACTATATGAAGCCATATAGGATTTGAAAAAATAAGCTCAAAAACGAAAAATCCTATGAATATCGAGGCTGGACAAAATGTATAGTATTCTTATAAACTTATAACAAAGAGTGTAAGTGGTTGCTTCAAGATAGCACTTCCTTTTTTCTCAATCAACGTCAACTTCAAGTAAATTTCGAGAGAAACGGTTCTAGCATTGTTTTAAAACTTTCCAATTTTTTTATGAAAGGGTTAACGATTTTGTTCATCCATAAGACAAAACTTCTAACCTTGTTGAAATGGAGAAAACTTTGAAAACAGTGCCAGAACTATTTCTTTCAAAAGTGACTTGATTTTGATGTTGATGGAGAACAAAGAAGCTACTGTTTTTAAAGCAACTTTTTTGCCTTTCCTGTTCCACAAATCAGCAATCATTTGTAAAATTGACTCAAAGAGGTCTCAAACTCTAAGTTGAAGCCTAGACTATGAGAATGTACAAAAAGGAGACAATTTAAGTTACTGCTCCTCCACAGTGAACATATATGAAAGGCACAATTGTTTGAGACCTTGTAGTCAACTGACTGTAAGTATTTGGAATTGCATAATCTGTACATGAGCCACAGGACACACAGATTTGGTGATCGGGCCTAAGCTACTCTCGCAGTGATTACTTGGAACAACATAATTAATTCAGTTTGCAATCAATATCTAATGATGTAACTAAGGAATACTTACTCGTGTTCTTCTCTGTCATTTCGTAGCCTTTCAATTACTGCCAAATACAGCCAGCACCGAAGCTAGTTTCCCCTTCCACGACAAAACAAAACGACTTTCCTGTGAACGTTTGCAAAATGTGTTTTCGCTCCTCCGCACTCAAGGTGAATGCGGAGGAGCGAAACACATTTTGCAAACGTTCACAGGAAAGTCGTTTTGT
This sequence comes from Aurelia sp. 3 sensu Dawson et al. (2005), assembly GCA_964020215.1. Classification (NCBI taxonomy): domain Eukaryota; kingdom Metazoa; phylum Cnidaria; class Scyphozoa; order Semaeostomeae; family Ulmaridae; genus Aurelia; species Aurelia sp. 3 sensu Dawson et al. (2005). Next base: position 15,968,682 of record OZ026573.1, on the reverse strand, counting down.
TTTGTCGTGGAAGGGGAAACTAGCTCCGGTGCTGGCTGTATTTGGCAGTAATTGCAAAGCTACGAAATGAAAGAGAAGAACACGAGTAAGTATTCCTTAGTTACATCATTAGATGTTGTTCTAAGTAATCACTGCGAGAGTAGCTTAGGCCCGATCACCAAATCTGTTTGTCCTGTGGCTCATGATCTGTATTGACGCTCCTTGAAGAAGGACAGATACTCCACTGTGCAGTCGTCTGCAGATGTACCTGCGCAGCGTCGTTATGAAAATGAAAGCAAGAAACACAGTGATATATCATTGCTGATGATAGGACCATGCTATCTTACTTTAACTTCAATTTCAGTTGAAGCAAGGAAAAACGGAGACACCTAATTAACCAGTAGTGCTCATTACATACAGTACAGTGCACAGTCGCGCTATCGAGAAAGAAATCATCTGAATATTTGGATTACTTCTGAATTCGTTGTTGTTGAGTTTAATGAGATAATTTATTCCCCCAAGTTCGATCTAAAACTTGTCTGTAAAGAGCAAGTTTGTTAAAAAAATAAACCCATATTTCTTTGCTGCAAAAACTCTACTGCAACAGTGAAAGCTTGCTAAATTTGGATTTGTTATGGTTTCTACGAAATCTGATTGGCCCAATTCGCCGAGGCGCCTTTGGGTCAAGATGGTCGAGAGTTGGTGTCTATGCTGTCACGAATAGTTGGAATATCTTTACTCGCTAGAAAATGTACTTTGTTAATATAGGCTTGGGTGAGATGAATAAAGGTCTCACTTTTCAGTTTGAATAGTTATTCATATATTGACAAAATAGCACTGTAAATAGGATTGTATGATTGTACAAAATCATTTCGCGGACTATTCTCGTGTCTTCTTGCTTAATTTTCTCCTTTTTATGTCATCTTCAATTTGGCGTACCAGCACAATTAAAGGAGTTTGGCGTTTGCTAATCCGTAGAGTCATCGTAGAATCGTAAAGCAAAGGTAACTTCGTTAAATAGAAAAAAAGTCAATTCTCCGATAAGACACAAGCAATTTACAGTTCTGAAGTATAGAATCTACATTTTTAGTGCACCTAAGACTAGACTGATGAAGTTCGTCGTGGTTTTGCTCCTTGATAGGCTGATAATCGTTACAACCACTTGAAGCGCAGTGCCATCATCCAATTAAATAAACAAAGCGAAAACTGGGACTGAAGTGGTTAGTCTAACCAAAGACTACATTTACATGATGAAGGCACGTTTTGAAAACGATGATAAATGTGACGGCAACAAAATTTGAACAATTCGGACACAATATCAAAACGGTGTTAAGTCAATCCGTATTGAGGAACAAAAATTAGTGTTCCGTTAAGCCAATTTGAAGGCGTGGTCTCAAATTTTTTCCTGGGGAGTACCCCTTGACCCCCTCCAAGGCCTGGATCGCTTAGCTCGTAGCTCGGTTTGGCCATGTCCCCCACCAGTGAAAGATTGTATCCCGGTCCTTGCTACGCACACTCGTTATTTGAAGAAGGATTTTATTGACAACGGCATGATAAATGTGACAATTAAAAGAACGTTTAAATTGTCTAAAAAATCTATTCCATCGACGTGATACTTCGAAAGAGAGCTTAAGTTGCAACAAAACCTCTATTCACTAGATGTGAGAATTCATCATAGAATCCGGGATGCTCAAAAACATCTACTTCACACACTTGTTAAACTGAAGGAAAAGTTTATTGAAACTACCTGAGGTAAAAGAAAGAGAGTTAGCAAAGAAATGCTTTCATGTTTTTGATGGAAAAGAATGATGATTAATACATGAAGTATGAAATGTTATTTTGGCTCCGATTTATAGTTCGAACCCCGTCTTTGGAAGGTAAGACATAAAAATTTTACATCTTCTTCAATCATCTTGCCATGAAAAGTCCGTTTAATTTTGACGATTATAATAAAATCATGCCATTCAAAGTAGGGGAACAGTAGATAGAATAAAAGGCTGCAGTACGTGTAATCAAATGAAAGCTAGAATTTTCTCGTTACCAGAGGCTATGGGTAGCTAAAAATCATAGTCGCACAAATTTCGGAGAGTTGTTACCCTTCCCGTATTCTCCACCCGGTCTAACATAAAAGCCAGAACATTACTATCATGTTAGGCAGAGATACTTCATACCAGAGCGTCAGAATGCCTTCGGACGCTCGGACAATGTCCGCAGGAAATTTTGGATTTCAACAAAAGTCACAGGAAATTCATTATCTGTAAATTACATATTTTCATCTTCCCGAGAAAGTTTTGAAGAAAAGGCCCCGAAGGGGCCCCCAGCAACAAAAATTACTTGCCGTTTTACTGTAAAGCTGGTGCTCTTGCAATGATAAAATGACCAAGGGGCCCCGTGCCTGTATGATTTCTCACTCTAAATGAATGGAAAGCGTGTTGATTAACTGTAACCGAAAATGGATGCGTCACTTTTATCGCTTTTGCGGCAACAGAAGCTTTGACCAGCGGAGTTCCCAAGTGGGGGGATGGGACGTTTCTCTGTTTTGCCAAAATAAACTGGGTGAGCCAGAAAATTTTCCCACTTTTGAACATTCATAGCATCAAGAAAAATTCATATCATCATGAAAATTCATAGCTATAGGGACTTGAATGATTCAAATTCTAGTTAAAAGCTAATAAACTGAAGCATTTTTGTGATTTTTCTCGCCTTCTTACCAAGATTAGAAATAAGAGAAAAATCAACTTTACATAAATTTTATGGTTGCAAAAATGGCTAAAATCGGACCTAAAACATTTCTCAAATCATATAAAGGACTCTCCTCACACAGAGCAATAAGAAATGGGCGTGTCACCTTCCTAGAGAGTTTTAAGACATTTATTTTCAAGCAATATTCAAGATTTTTTCAATCCAATGGCAATAAATGTACTAAGGATAGCTCTCATCCTTTTTCTTTGTTGGCATTTCTTTGTTGTTCTGTGCGATGAGTCCTTTATGATTTGATCGATGTTTTAGGGCCCTTTTCAGTCATTTTGAAAACATGAAATTCTTATAAAATTGAATTTACATATACTTCTAGTGCTACTAAGGCAGCAAGAAAAATCACAAAGATACTTCGATCTTTCGGCTTTTAACTAGAATTTGAATGATTCAAATCGGTGAAGTTATCTTTGTTCTATGAATTTTCAAAAGGGGGAACTTGTTTTCTGGCTCAACCAGTATAATTGCAAAAGTTCGTCTAAAAATTTTCATCCAGGGTTTTGATCCAATGTTTGATCATTTTTCATTTTGATCGATTCAGTTGTTGTGCTGGAGAACTGACAGGAAATCTTATAGCAAGAAGTTTTCGTCCGCAGGAAATAAAAAATTTTCTGACGCTCTGCTTCATACCTCCCTGACTTGGATTAACTCTTCGCACTCTTTGGGCACTTCTAGCCTGCCCATTGTTCTATGCAAGTTTAACACAGCTCAGTGACCAAGACGCAACGCCATTCTAGTTCAGGATATTTAAGAGTGCTTAATTTCACAACAGGTGTCCCAAAAAATCACCGGATGTCCCAAAAATATATAAGCGTTCGAAAACTTCCTGCGAAGGAGCATTGGCATTAACATTTCTATTTTCCGCTTATGTTATAGATGAGGTCTTAGCTTGGATTTTACAACCTATTTATTTTTGGATTGCTTCCGTGGAACCCAGTCCCCCAGTCCAAAATGACGTCAGGGAACCAGACTGGGCAAACTTTAATTTCGCTGCGCAGGAGAAGGCTGTCACATGTTCGAGTGACTGCAAAATGGCGGTTGCATACTTCATGATGCTGTGGTGTGGGCCTGGGTTATAAACTGTTCTACACTGAGGAGAACAGAGAAGAAAAAGCAGAGAAACCACTATCAACTTGCTTAACTAATCAAGGAAATCTACACTTTAGCCATCTTGTTTGTTGTGATACCCGAATTAACTAAAATTAGGACGATCAAATGTTTAGGTCACCTGCATATCGTCATAATGCCCTTGATCAAACACGTAAACTTTCTAAGCCCGGGGGTACTCTTATATTTTTTGTACGGGGACGTACCATTGAACAGGGTTATCATTTTCAGGATTCCGACTCCGGGACAGGGTATCATTTATGTAAAAATTTGCTCCACGACAGGGTCCATATGGGGTCCATGTGGTCATTTTTGACTCCGAAAAGTCATTCTACGCCCTTGGCTCTCCGTGAATATGATTTAAATCGCTTGTATGGCAACATTTCCACATTTTCCGATAGATTTCTTACAAATTTCCAGGATGAGACACAATTTGTCTCATCTCAAGAAACTCAAGGACAGGGTATTGTTTAAGTACCTTTTGCTACGGGACAGGGTATCATTTTCAGGAATCCAGGGTAGCTTTTCAAATTTTCCAGCGGCACCTCTCCGTATGTTATTTTTGTATTTATTCCCTCAGCTTCCGATTTTGCGTGAGATCACAGTGCGTCACGTGATGTTAGATTGCGTAGTGTGATTGGTAAATCGGACAGATGTAAAGAAACGTGCTGATTGGTTCAAAACAAAATCTGTCCTTGTTCCTCGTGACTCAATATTTCCCAGTACTAGCATGGAAACTTTGACAAAATGGTAATAGTTTTATATGAAAACAGTAAACACTCCATGCCTCGGAATGCATCTCTCCATCCAATGTTTGCCAATGAGACAGTGGCACCTGTTACTATTATTTGACAGTTCTTCTATGCATTAACGTTAGTAAGAAAATTTCTGAGGAAGACAACCTCTACATTGGCTTAGAATGACTCTCCCAGCCTTGTAGATTCAATTTGCCCACATGAGGACACAGGATAAAATTATAAATTCTCATCTTTTTACATAACCTTCCTTACGTTTTTGCTCGAAACTTCCTCCAAACCAGGCTTGCAGGTGTTTAGTGTTTTTTGGTCTCTGCTGTCACGAGGGACGTTCTGAGCTACACGTTTTTTTTATAAGAAACTGGTTTATAAGAAACTAGTACTAAGATGGCCAAAATTTTAAGAAACTCTAGTACTATGTCTGATAAGTGCTAAGAAACTTTTCAAAGTTAAAAACATGAATTTTATAGCAAATAGATCGTTGAACCTTTATCATTGGGAAATATTATCTAACCATTTGTATTTTCAACATAACAGAACATTGCTTATTCCCATATGATGTTTTGAATATCAAGAAACATATCTGTAGCAGTGTTAGCGACCACATTGACAATTCATGCATTCAAAAAATAAGAAACCAATCAAGAAACTTTTAGTACTAGAATGGACAAAATTTCTTGTTAAATTAAGAAACTTTTAGTACTATTGCCTGATCCTAGTTTCTTATAAAAAAAAAACGTGTAAAGTAGGAAGCGTGTCATCAAAAATTTTCCCAAGGGCAAGGACCTTTCATTTCTATGCCATTTTACGACTGACTGACATTGATAAAATCATTCAAAAATCGTTCGAGTTATTGTTCAACCCTTTAACGCCTGGAGGCCTAGATGTTGTTAAAATTGCATGAATTTCAGGCAAATTACTATTCATGCTCAAAGATACAAGAATTGTGTCGTTAATTGCAAGTTCACACCGTCGTTCACAAAGATAATCTTTGTCCATTCAAATGGACATTGGGCACTCATGAGAAAGTATGAATGTTTTCGTTGCATATTTTCCCTTTATCTGAGAGCTATCTGAATGAAACCAAGAAGTGAGAATGATTAAAACGGACAATTTTCATGTTTTACAATCAGTATATATGAATTATCACGATAAAACTTCAACGTTTCTTCTTCAATTCCACTTTCAATGTCTTCGTTCACTGATTTATGTACATAGTCTACATGGTCTGTATCTTGTTTTGCCACAAATAAACCTTCCTCATCACTGTACGGTAAATACCAAATGTCTATGGAATAAATTCAGTTAATTTCCTTGTTGTTTTCCTTGAATTATTGCCATGGAAGAAACTGAAAATAAGACTAAAAACATTTCTATAGTCATGCAATTATGAGGATGGAAAGGTAGCATTATACAACTCACTTCTTCTCCACATTTCACTGCAATAAACACACAAAAATCACATCAAAATAACAAAGAAAAATCCTACGCCATTGCCTGAAAATTTTCCTCAAGTGCCTAATGTCCATTAAAATGGACATCAGATGAAACAATGAAAAATGAATGGAGATACACTTCGATAAAATGAAAATTTCCAATAACTGCCTTCTTTGAGGTATATTAGTCAGTAATCAAACATTTTTATTTATTCATATTGAAAATTGCGGGACTAAAAGCAAAATTAACGATAATAGTTGGCCTAACTCACCTCACTGCAACTCTACTTGAAGACGCCATCTTGAAATGAAAATGACCAAAGCTGTTGTTGCTGTTGCTATGCATTTTGAAATATTTAGGTCACTATGGAAACAGGTGAAGGAGACGGCTTTTTATATCTATGACGTAGCCGATGTCAGCGCCAGGCGCTAAAGGGTTAAAGCTTTACTTGTTTATACGAACCACTCTTTGAATCTCTTTGCAGGTAATAGTTTCTAACACACTTAACAATTCTGATATGCCATGAAAAGATCAATCAATACCTTTTTTAGATATAAAGGCTCTTTTTTTCTCACTTTCACAAAACCTTGAAATGAGGGAGGTTGGACCTCAAAGTCCAGGTTTGGAGGAAGGTCAAGGACTTTTTGCAACTCTGCAATACAGTAGTTTAATTCATCAAGGAATTTTTAAGAGTAGAAATTTTCTGGCTCAAAATTACCTTCAAATTATACATAGACAGTTGAGGCATAATTTAATATCCATTCTGTCTTAGGCTGCCTCATAAATTTTTCTTGTTTAAAGGCCTTATGCATCCAAATTTTCGACTTTGATTTTATACTATATTCTTAATATTCAAACTTTACTGATTTCATTGATACCAAATTTTACTCAATATCATTGCGGAAAGGGTGCGAAATTCCGTTTTGAAAATTGGTTCTCAACGCGACATTAGGCCTTCGCGCGTGACGTCACAATTATGACCACAAACACGACGCGCAGTTCTTACCAATGAAAACCAACGCACGTGGAGCTCGCGAGGATTGCTTGACAGTGTCAGATACCGATGGCAGTGAGTTTCAAATGTCTTCTGATGACAAGCTAGACTCAGAAGATGAGGCTAGATCCAACAGCGACCATGGAGTTGTCCAACTAGGAGCTAAAGCTATGAAGCTATACCAAGACGGACCATTGGCAATGAGTCGGCTTATAGGCCAAGAATGACAGAAGTTGGCGACGGCAGGGCAGAAGTTGAGAATCCAGACAGCATACCCATATTGCCACCCTCGAGTGCAGATATATGATAAGATACTTTCTTCTACAGAGCATGAATTTTCCCTTTACACCTGCAATTTTGGTATTTGGATCAGTGAAGTCAGTTTCAAACCATGTTTTCCGCGATCCTGCACTAAACAAACTGCATATTTTGTGAAAATTCACGCAAACCTTGAATATGTATCAACAAGCTTAGTAAGGAAGGAAAGCGGCCGTGACCTAGAACGACTCTTACCTTTGTCTGTTCAACGCTCAATCAGAGTTGCACTGCCTTCTCTTCTGCGTTTGTAGCATCTAGGGTAGGGTGGAAGTAATTTGGGTCCAAGAGCAAATTTGGGTCTCTTTCCTTCTTTCGTTAAAACAGTCGTAAGTTAGGAATTTGATTCATACTGTAGCTTATCGAACGATGAAATCTATTCTTTCATTCAGGAGCTGCATCCGTGGTGTCGAAGAACCATTGGATAATTTCCAGTGCTTCAATTTCGAGACTTTCCCCGGCATGAGCTTTGATAACGATTTGACATCGTAGTAAAGCCTTCCAATCACGCCACCGCTACGATTTATTTTTGTTAACAAGTCATTACGGATCTCAAGTTCAACCATTTGGAAAGGTGTCAAAGTTTTTTCATGATTCTTGCGATTCAATACATTTTATTTCGATAAGTTTGCAAGGTGGGAGCAATTTGGGTCCACTGGGGCTTTGTTCAACGAGTCGGGCTGTGTAAGAATTGATATTCATTTCATGGCTCTCACATCAAAACAAACATGAAGAAGATGTTGAAACTGAATGAATAAATCGAAAACAGTGTTTGCAGGTACACTTCCGAGCACAATAAACGCAAGGATTTGCTTCTCTTAACTTTCACTTGAGGTAAAAACTTTGTTTACATTTACATGTTGTCAAGAATTAGGCCCTCGGCGTTACAAATGCTGATTTTCTCGAACATACCAAATTTCCCGCCGATAGTTTGAAATGAGGACAGTAAAAATTGCAAAACTTTGTTCAAACTCTAGATTAGAGAACGGGAATAAGATTCCGCGAACGACCGGTGATTCAATGTATGTAAAACGAAAAAAAGATCGTCAACATTTGCTACGAATCCGTAAAGGTATTCTGTTTATTTGCCCTTTTAGAAAGATGCCCTTTTAGGCCCAATGGTCGATGGTGACGAACAAATCTAACCCACTAAATATCTGTAAAGATTGAATATTTTCATTCGGGAATGTGTGGACGGATACATCTTTTATAAATTGTGTATTCTTGCAGCTTTCTCCATTTGGTGCTCCAGCGACAAATCACAGTGATCCAGATCAGAGAAATTATGGAATAAATGGGAAAAAACGAATTTTCAAAAACGTTTGATATTTCACATTTGCCATGTAAAAGGAGTGCCAGGGGTCAACACAAAGCAAAAATTTTTTAAATCGGACAACTGGTTCTGCCACAGTGAATTTTTAAAGTTTGGTGAATTGAGTTGTTGTTGTTTTTCTTGGTACTTCCGGCACAAATTGTTGTTTTTAGCTCAATTTCAAAATTTCATAACTCCACTTGAAGTAGTCCGATTTTTACGAAATTTGTTTCACATGAAAGACCAGCATCTACTTGTATCTCAGATGTCCTTTTCTTTCAAAAATGATACATAAAACATGGGTAACCGGACACATATACAATATTTAGCAGTTTTTGAGAATTTCCACGAAAAACGGCGACTCAATAGTAGAAACAAAAAATTCAAGTGATTCCAAGTGTTCATCCTAAATTGCTAAAAAAACTACAATGTCTTAGGAACATTTCTGCCAGAGGGTTCGTTTCAATTCGTTCTGGATTTTTTTTGTTAATTTTATGAAAATATCCACCACAATTCAATATCTGCAGGTAAGTTTCATGGAGTTTATGGGCAATGTCCGATTTTTTCACAAAACCAGTGTCCCACATTTGTCCTGTGTCATCTAAGCCGTCTTCATTGGAAAGTCCATCGTTTCAAAACAAGGAAAAAATTTGCAAAATTATGCCTTGTTTGCCTGCTCCTAGTACATGGACAACCAGATCTTTATATTTTTATGAATGATTCTCAAAAGTTAAATTGTATTGATTCTCTTGTTGCAAGTAAAGATATTTCAGCATTGGAATGGTTAAAACTATAAATTTAGACTCAAGATATCAACTGATTGCATGCAGAGTTTAGTCAAAGAGATCTTTTACTTTCACAGAAGCAGAAAGATTATCAACAGCAACTGATGGGTACAAACTTTTCTTATATCCATCTATCTTGTTGCGTAGCTCGAAGTAAGAAATTCCATATTTTACGAGGAGATTACTACACATCTGGTATTGTCTCTGAGACAAATTGGCCAGATTGATCAGCGACGTCAACTCGGGTATAGGAATTTGGCACTGCAGACTTAAACTTGTGAGAAATGCTGACATGTTCCAATCATGAGATCGGAAGACCTCTTGAACAATTTTTTGCAACATTATTTCTTTTTCAATGCCATTTTCCTGGGCCGTGCTCAGTTCACCCTCTAAAATCTTGCTGTCAACTTTCCGAAGTGGCGCATTTTCAACCGTTAGGCTTTTTCTGCCAACCTTTCTTGGCAAAACTGGCTGACTATGTGATGGTGCCAGAGAACGCTTTAAATTATCATCAGACTGAAAAGTTCTCTTTTTCTGTCCCAGTCCTCATTTTTGTTGCGCACTTCATAAACTGCTCGCAGCGTGCTTTGAAGTTTGAAAATGTCCAGCGTCAAGCAATATGTATTTTTTAGGTCCTCGGCTAGCTTTCTAAACTTTTCTTCAACTGAAATATTCTTGTTAGATAAATCTCCGTTTTCAATGATAAAATTAAGTAGCTCTAAATTACTCTAAATTAGATATTTCAATAGACATCTTCTATAAATCAAAGATCACTGCAACTACAAAGTTACTGCAGAAAATTTCAAATCTATTTCAAAGGTTAGAGAAATTAGCAACATTTATAATGACAGGAGAAAATTTGTCAACAAAACTTGAAATTTTTTGAAGTATTCAATGTCAATTAACGCCATCCAATGTTCAGACTGTTGAAACAACTGTTCGGTTGATATCTTGAGTCTACATTATAGTTTTAACTATGACAGTGCTGAAATATCTTTATTTGAAATAAAAGAATCAATTCAATCTGACTTTTGAGAATCAATCATAAAAATAAAAAGATCTGGTTGTCCACGTACCAGGAGCAGGCAAACAAGGCATAGTTTTGCAAATGTTTTCTTTGTTTTGCAACGATGGACCTTCCAGTGAAGACGGCTTAGATGACACAGGACAAATGTGGGACACTGGTTTTGTGAAAAAATCGGACATTGCCCATAAACTCCATGAAACTTACCTGCAGATATTGAATTGTGGTGGATATTTTCATAAAATTAACAAAAAAAATCCAGAACGAATTGAAACGAACCCTCTAGCAGAAATGTTCCCAAGACATTGTAGCTTTTTAAGCAATTTAGGATGAACACTTGGAATCACTTGAATTTTTTGTTTCTACTATTGAGTCACCGTTTTTCGTGGAAATTCTCAAAAACTGCTAAATATTGTATATGTGTCCGGTTACCCATGTTTTATGTATCATTTTTGAAAGAAAAGGACATCTGAGATACAAGTAGATGCTGGTCTTTCATGTGAAACAAATTTCGTAAAAATCGGACTACTTCAAGTGGAGTTATGAAATTTTGAAATTGAGCTAAAAACAACAATTTGTGCCGGAAGCACCAAGAAAAACAACAACAACTCAATTCACCAAACTTTAAAAATTCACTGTGGCAGAACCAGTGGTCCGATTTAAAAAATTTTTGCTTTGTGTTGACCCTTGGCATTCCCTTTATATGGAAAATGTGAAATATCAAACTTTTTTGAAAATTCGTTTTTTCCTATTTATTCCATCCGCTGGATCACTGTGCAAATGACCTCCCACGCGAAGTTTTTCCCATACTTTTTGAAGCAGTGGCCATTGTTTGCACAGTGTCTCCAATGCGCGCTGTATCGTCGGTCATAATTATGACGTCACATTTGTCAGTTCAATGTCGCGTTGAAATAGCGAAATCACTCAACTTTGATACACAATTTCTTCAACTTAAACTCATAATTTCCATCTCAAACTTTCACAAAGTTTTTATGACACTATAAACTATCTAAAATCATCAAAAAATCGAGAACCAAAATTTGGCTGCATAAGGCCTTTAAGGGAATTACCTACAACTGCATAACAACGTGATGGAAATTTGAAGGTTAAGAAGACTGGTAGAGCAATCCACATCCAAAATCCTAATTTTGGAATCCTATCATTCGAGAGCGAAACATTGCATCGACAGTAAAGATACATTCTAAAATCAACTTGGCCATTAGTCTGAAAATGATTCGCTCTGCATTACACTTTGATTTCCGAGAGAGTGATACTTATTCCAGTGTGCTATTTCGAGACGAGCGTTGACAATATGTTAGAGTCACATGGTATACCGGGTGACCCAAAAAAAACTTCACGAGCTAGATCGCAGATATTTCCTTGAAGGAAAATTTTATGGAGACAAACAGGGCATCAATATGCCTACTGTCCGAAAAAACAGTTTTAAAAATATGGAAATTCATCCATTTCTCGGACCATGCCTTCGCTTTCCAGTCCATTTCTTGGAATATGCGAAAAAGGCCGAATTCTAACTTTGCTTTGGAGCATGAAATTTGAATGAGGAACAGAAGTCAATCATTTTGAAAACAAAAAAATCGCCCCCGGCGACTTCTAATTCATCGCTATGTTGAGTTTTCACAAAATGTTGACTGGACAGTGATGGCGATTATTTCACTCAAAATGAGGAATCCTGGATTCGAAATTTTCTTTGAATCTGGTTTTCGGATGGTGATAATTTCTTAAAATGACCTTGCAGCATCTCAAAAGATAGCTAAGCCCTTCAACTAAACTGTGAAACAAAGCATTTGAAAATAGCTTTTGATTTCAGAGAACCAGCTATGATCCAGCTCGTGAAGTTTTTTTTGGGTCACCCTGTACATACTCATGTCAATTTTTCTTTGTACACAGTGGCGTCTTTTTATTTTTTGCTTTGCCACTTTTGCCACTGAGAATTTCTTAAAATATATTGACGGCCTTTGTTAGCTACATTCACGTACAACTCAGTTACTACAATGAATCGACCGGCACTCCGTCTGAACAAAAAGTACTAAGTCTGCTACATTCTCAACAAAAAGTACAGTTTTGTTGCATGCAACGAAACTTTTTGCGAATATTCTCGTGCATAAATTAACTTCTTGTCCTGTTAAAGATGAACATTCTTTTATTTCACATCCATGCAATAAACATGAAAGAGAAAGACGGTTAGCAGACAGAAGTTTGAACTCTGATGAGCAATCATGTGGAATAGCAGAAGCAAAGAAATGCCTAATTGACAATATGCATGTTTGATTCTCAAAAGAAATGGAAAGTTGTCTCTTAACTCGGCAGAAGTGAGGTCGAAATTCAAGTTTCAACAATGAAAGAAGTTAAAACTGTATGTTTTTGAAAGCCAATTGGGTTATTAAATGTTGACCTACATTCTAAATAATCACTGATGTACTTACAACAACTTACAACAAAGGGGGCAGTACAAGATCAGATTCTGCGAGTCAAAAGTTGAACATTCCATCTTAGCTAAATTTCAAATGAGACGTATCGTTGCCAAGGAGCTCAGGCGAGGAAGCTTTACTTGAACACCGCCAAGCTCTTTTAAGCCTCCAGGGCCTTATTCTATTTCGGAAACTCCAGAGGGGGGCTTAGTAGAGAGGGGGCTTAGTCGCAAAATAATTTGACAAGGACATATATGTTATTTTTCAGTTCTTTTACCCCTATAATCAGATGCGGCGCTAGCTTACCCCTGAAAACTAAGTTTCATATTCGTGCCACAGTCTGCAATGAAGTTATCAAAATTACACTTTTAGGGATCTGGAACCTAGGATCCAAGTCTAAAAATAGATCAGGAGGCATTTTAAAATTTATATCTACATCTAGTCTTTTTCAGCGTATCAACTTGCTCCTGCGACAACCAAGTTTCACGTCCTCACCACAATCTGTAGCAAATTTATTAAAAGAACCCATTAGGGGGCCTGCAACCTAGTACCCCAGTCTAGAAATCGCACAAGGGGTATTTTGCACTCTGATTTCATATCCTCTCCTTTCAGCGGGTCGACTTTCCCTAGAAATCAAAGTTTGGAGTTGGTACCACGATTGGTTACAAAGTTATAGGAATAACCGATTTAAGGATTTGCACCAACATAAGCCCCACTGTCTAAAGATAGCGTCAGGGGGCTTTTCGGGTTTGGTTCACATCTTATCTTCTTCAGCATGTCAAACTGCTCCTCACCATCAACTTTCATGCCCATAGTTGAGTTTGCACGATTTTTAAGATTGGATTCCGTTCCATACCGTATGCTTCCTATTGACTTCTGTACGTGATGACGTCCAACAGCAACATTTGCTCCAGTCTTTTTGTCGGGCAAGATGGCAGCGGTCAAGAGGCAAGATTTGGAGGTAAAGCGAGACGAAATAACAGCAAAAAGTCGCAGGTAAATGTTAGTTTTCCTTGCTTTCATAACATTGTTTTAACCCTAAAACAAACTAAATTGGAAATTTCGATTTTTGACTGAGCTTCCCTTTAACTGCGACAATACAAAAGCCCTCGTGACTCCCTCGTGACTTTTCCTGGTCATTTCTTCAGGAACATACGTCGAGGCCCTAGCAAAAGCATATAGCTTCTAGCTTACCTTCGTACACACCATGTTCACGAGTTGTTTAAATTTAGCTTTTGGTCAATTACAACTCCGAACAAGTTTCTTTAATGACAGAGGAACCAACTTTTATTTAGCTATCTGTTTCTTTCTCGCCAAATACAAGGAGATGGCATTTCTCTTCGTTTAATTTCATACAGTTCTATGCGAATCAGTTGCTTAGTTCAACAGTATCATTTGCTAGCCTTAAACTAACTTCCTGTAACTCTTCGTGAGAACAATACATTGTCGTATCGTCTGCATAATTACAGATTTAAATCTCATTTCAACAATAGGAAAGTATCATTACTGAATACGTTTGAAAAGGAGAGGCAAGCAACATTCTCGAAGGGCAAGCAACATTTTAAAGCATTTCTCGCAATCCCGTGCACGAGAAGCATTACAGTAATTTTGGTGATAGCATGAGCCACATCATTGGTAGATTTTTGCCCGTGATTAGAGATATATGCATTGAGAGGTAAAGCAAAGTCCACAAATTAAATTTTATCTATATTTACAATGCTAGATTAGAAGAACAATAATAAAAGATACTTCAACCTATTGGCTATCAACCAAACTTTGACTTAGGGCGTATTGTTTTAGGCATCTGAAGTCTGCGAAGTGTACCGTTTTCGGTATTGCATTCAAAGCAATGTCAAAACAGTTGCTATATCACTGTCCAGTGTCAAACGTGTTTTACTGTAAATTACAAAGGTTTATAATTTAGCTTTTTCACTTCAAGTAGGGTAGGTTCTTCAGTTTCGAAAAAACTGAGCCTTACACGGTTTTTTATAATGAAAAAATGAGTGTACTTGGCCAGCAAGTCTCAAATGCAGTGGCGGACTGGTAGGGACGGGCCGTCAGAATCTCGTGCAATCCGGGCGGGCCCTTGCTTGAGAAAAATCAAGAAATTCAATAAACGATTGCTGTGAGCAAGAAAAAAACAGCCAACATAATATAGATATAATTGTGGGAAATAGGATTGATTAGGATTGTATTCTAAAATTAAGTATCAGGTTCCTCTGCATCTTGCAGCTTCTGTGCCAGCAGCAGATGCTGTTTCTCCTGTATCAAAGCCGACTGCAGTGCCGCATTTACCCGTTGGCCCACAGGGCCAGGCCCAGGGGCCCCCTAAAATTCTTAAATTTAGGGGTCCGCGAGCAAAGTTTTGAATAGCCTATGAAATGCTGTTGATTTCAGTCTTGAAAAGTAACGTCTTCACTGAACACAGTGCTTTCATACGACAATACTTCATATTGGAGCAACAATAGTTGCACAGTAATAGTTGATTACTTTTGTCTCAACCATAGATCGATCATAAACTTGGTTTGGATTTCAAATGACTGTTGAGTTGATGAAATACAAAAATCTATGTTTCGCATTATCTGTTAGAGCAAATTATGAAAGGACATGTAGAGGCAACTTTTTCAACTCTTGTGCTACTGTTTTTCTTCTTGATCAGCTGTATGGTCAAGAAGAAAGACATTAGCATCACGAACCAAGGGATAAGATTAGTTTTATTGGGACTGTAGCGAAATGTGTATATTTGTACCAGCTTATTCATTTGTTTGATCTTTTCCGCCATCAAATTACAGTATTAAGTTGATGTCAACTTGTGTTGTTATGACTGAATCTTGGAACCTTATCCATAAAAAGTAATACCAAAGCCTTGGTCAAACGCATCCAACATTTACTTTTAAAAAAATTTTAAGTTCGTTGATGTTGATAGGGAGTGGTCAAACGCATCCAACAATTCATCCAACATTTCATCCAGCATTGTTAGCAAAGTCCATTATCGTCATTCTCCTGCGCAGCGACATGTTTAGAATGATCAAAAAATACTCGTAGAGCAACCTACAAATACGAATTGCTGATTTAAAATGCAAACTATTGAAAGAGATTGGAAATGGCGCTCTGATAACAAAATAGTAACTTCTTGGAGCGTAATGCGCATGCCCACAAATAAAATGTTGGATCAAATGTTGGATCAAGCGGTCAAACGCATCCAACATTCCATCCAACATTTGAAAACAAAATTTGTTTTTGATCTGATCAAACTTCATCCAACATCAATTTGCAAATGTTTGATTATCCAACATGGGTGGTCAAACGCATCCAACATTTCATCCAACATTGGTTTTCAGTATGTTGGATGAAATGTTGGATGCGTTTGACCAGGGCTTAATACGCTGCCGAGTACTGTGCACGTGAAAAAATTCTTTTCAGGTATATTTAATGGGCCCCAATCAGCTTTGGGCCCAGGGCTCCAACAGACTTAAATGCGGCCCTGGCCGACTGCCTTCCACGATGATGCTGAGAAATTCCCCGGTGCACCCCTTGCTCGGCTTGTTGTAATGCTAAAGCGTGATTGGGAAAGTCATTTTAAGCCAAAGTTGAGGTTGGCATTCTTAAAAATCTCCCCATATGAAACGATCACAGAATTTTCACAGCTTCCATGCAAACACTGCATTGTGAGGCTAGTTCCAAGACAAAGGAAAGGGTTCATAGATTCCGTTAAAGCAGAAGAGATTTAGATGAACTTTGTAATAAAAAATGGTGATGTGTAGTTTCGGAAGAACATTTCCTAACAATGCTGGAAGGAGATGACGCAATGGCAAAATTTTGGTAACAGGCTTACATGATGGCATTTTGTAGTGCTCATTTGATTCGAATAATTGTGATGCGATCTAAATTTTGAATCAGGGATACCTTCTAAGCCAAAGTAAAGGAGGTTTTTTGAATAATTTCCTCATACTCTCATTTATAGAATAACTCAAATAGCTGTCACAAGATTATAAAATTTCCCTGTCACTAATGTCAAGCATGATGTTGGAAGATGCATTCTTAGCAAAAGTAAAAGTCATTTCTTCAAATTCGATCTGGGAACTAGTTCTCAGGTCATAATTTTCAGAGCGAGGTACAGTTTGAACTTTAGGCCCATTTCAAATTGTCGAGAGCAAGCCATCAGTTGTAAATCAAGAAAGCGAAGATAAACAGTGAATTGAAGACTAGAAAGGTAACGAAATACATTTGTTCATTTAGGAACATTTAGGCCAGGTATTGTGGACACGATCAACAACCAAATTGTGTCCAGAACACCCATGGTCTGATTCATAGAACAACTGTCACAAAATCATTAAAATTTTCCGATCGCTAATGGCACGCACGATGCTGAAAGATGCATTCTAAGCCAAATTTCAAAGACATTTCATAAAAAGTTTCCTCACAGTCTGATTTATAGAATAACTGTCGCAAAATTATCAAAAATTCCTTATAGCCAATGTTGCAATGCGAGTTGTATCGTATCCTAAGCCACAGTGAAGGACGTTTCTTCAAAAATTTTCCTAGCACTCTAACTTATAGAATGGCAGTCACAAAATTAACAAACTTTCCTTATCGCCAATGTCAACCATGATGTTGAAAGATACAGTCTACGCCAAAGCAAGGACGTTTCTTCAAAAATTGTCCTGTTTCTTCACAAATTTTCATCGCTGATGATAAGCATGATATTGGAAGATGCGTTCTAAGCCAAAACAGAGCGTGGCCCCAAATGTCTTCGCAGGGGCTTGGCTCCAGACTCCCTCATTTGAGTCCCACATCCATTTGATTTATCCTGACCACCCTCTAGAGTGGCACCCCCAGAAATGTGGCTAGCAACCCTGGAATTTCTCCGCCAGTCCGCCTCTCCACAAATGTGTGGATGCGAGTGTGGAAGTGGAAGAGATTATTACTTCGTTTGCCCAGGGCTTAAACAGGGATGGATCAAGCCCTGAGTTGAAGGAGGGGCAGCCTGCAGAGAGGGCGCTTAAAGCATCAGGGAGAGACAGGGCACCGAAGGCATGCGAAAACTTTTGGTCTCTAGATTGAGAAAATTCATTGGTTTTTCAACAAAATAACGTCTTGGTTTATGGAGCAGTTGCTCCCACTTGCCCCCTAAATCTTCTACTAGGCTTAAAAGTGCAACAAAGGATTTTCATATAAATTAAACAATTTTCCTAAGCTGCAAATTTAACACGGTTGCTCCGGGTTACCCCATGTTAGGGTTCGAAGCAATAAAATCAGACTTCTTTTGTATACAGAATCAAACTTCCACTTTGCAATATCTCGACTGACTTGAAGTCTAATCAATACTCAAAATCAATTTTTGTGCTAAACCACATGGTAAATATATACCGAGTAAGATGTAAAGTATTACGAAATACAATCTTAATGCCTTAGTGCAATTCTTAGCATGTTCTTCGGTTGCATCTCGTGGTATCATATGATACAGCTGTAAACCACTATTTGCTGAAGTTAATCTTTTCTTTTCTAAAATATTTTCTAAAATGTATTTGGGTTTTATATCGACTAAGGTCGATTCCTCACACAGATGGGTGAAAAGATGAAGAAACGAAGAAACATTGTTGAATACACGTTTTTTTCATAAGAAACTGGTTTATAAGAAACTAGTACTAAGATGGGCAACATTTTAAGAAACGCTAGTACTATGTCTGAGAAGTACTAAGAAACTTTTCATAGTTAAAAGCATGAATTTTATAGCAAATAGATCGTTGAACCTTTATCATTGGGCAATATTATCTGACCATTTATGTTGTCAACAAAACAGAACACTGTTTATTCCTACATGATGCTTTAAATATCAAGAAACATATCTGCGGCAGTGTTAGCGACCACATTGACAATTCATGCATTCAAAAAATAAGAAACCAATCAAGAAACTTTTAGTACTAAAGTGGACAAAATTTCATGTTAAATTAAGAAACTTTTAGTACTATAGCCTGATCCTAGTTTCTTATAAAAAAAACGTGTATGGCTTTGCGTAGCCCCCGTCTTTACACTTCATAATTAATGAAAATTGATTTCTAATTAGACTGGAGAATTATATAAATCCTTTTTCGACAGATTCTCGCTTTCACTTACAGAGGCATTCCTTTGGTTGAGGCTCATGCAAAACATTTAAGGAAATTCAAAGCTTTTAAGTAACAGAGGCTCTTTGCTGTTTCCTGCAAAGAATAATAAATCAAATATTCAGTTGTCAAAAACATGAGCTGATGTAATACCGTAGCACATGTCTTAGCTTTCTTTTTCCTGATAATTTAAGGATTTTCTAACTTAGCGAAGAAATCGTGAAAATTTGTAAGAAGCTGGAGGAGAGAGGCAAGACCGGAACGAAACAAGAATCAGACCGACAAAGCAAGGGGACTAACGATAACTTTTACGTTTGACAGCAGTTTAAGAAAGTCACAGTAGGTACTTTAGAGACAAAAGCCAGCAGAGAAACATGAACTGCAAGGGTATTCCCAAACCTTCAGATATTTCTTACACTACAGCATATGTCAGCGCTACATACAGCCCTGTGACTGTATTTGGCAACTTGCTCTTAATCCTGACGATCGTAGCCGACCCTCTTCGCGAGTTGAGAACCCGTTTCAACTTACTCTTCTTGAATTCTATTGCCGCTGACCTCGTCTTGGGCTTGTTCGTCGACAGTTATCGTGCATGGGGTAATTACCTTAAAGGCACTGGAGTGAATTTGTCCAAAAAATATCCCTATAAAAAACATCTGAGTAAGTTGTGCCATGCTGTGTTCATCGGCTCTCAGATTATCGGATTTTTCACAATGGCTGCTCTTTTCACCGATCGCATTCTTCATCACAAATATGGCAACAAGAAAACTCCTGATAAAATCATCGCCTTGATCTCAGCTGGCATTTGGATCTTAGGTGTTGGCCTTGGGTTACCGTTCCTAGTTTATGGCTTCTCAATCGTCGAATGGGTGGTAATTGGTACAATTAGTGTCGCCGCCGTTGTGACGTTTCCTGCGGCATACGTCCTCTTCTACGTACCAGCACGCGCAGCAGTTGATGGCTCTGCAACGAAACATGGTGGCTTGGTGGACCATAACAACGAATCTTCAACAAACAGTGCTGATTTCGACACGAAGGACAAGACAAAGTCAGTTGGTGAAAGCAAAGGAATTGGAGAAACACCCATTGATGAGTTTCCAAGCGAAAGTATCCAGTCATTAAAGCGTGACAACGATGCAAGTTTCGATGCGAATTTAAAGCTTGAAATTGCAGAGAAGCTTCTTGTCATTTATGCAGTCCTCACTTTATTCGCTGTTACATCAGGTGTGCTTGCTTTCATTGCCAATTACAATGCAGCTCCTACCTGCATTACTGCTTACTGGGTCAAAGATATCAACACCCTTATGGTTTGTTCTTACAGAGCATTTAACCCTTATCTTTGCATTCTGTTGATCCCGAGCTTTCGAAGAGGGCTATTGCGTTTGCTGCGTTTTAGAAAGATTGGAGCAGTTGCTCCTAGTAAGGCTTAAGCGCTAAACTCTATTGACTCATAATTTTATTCGACTTTCTAATGACCTAAACGCAGTAAACTTAGGTAATACGCATGGTCTCCGTACGGATTCGACTGGACTTCAAATTTTCCAGTCAACTAAATTCAATTTTTGTAAACCGGACGACTCTGCACGCAGGCAACGATAAGTACCACAAGTCTTTAGTTTCGTAGCAACTTTTCTCTCGACTGAGCACAAAATGAATTTCCTGTTTGAAACACCCTACGCTCCTGATGCAATTCATTTAGAGTTTTAAATCAAATTTAAATCTTTGTGATCATGTAACTTACAGAAAGATTACGGTGGGCACTTACCTTCATAACCAAGATGTCGCCGACAAATCATTTATTGAATTTCTACCGGATCTCATGAGAAAGTAAGAGGGTTAGACAATTCCTGTGAAAGTGCTTTATTTCGAAAACATTTAATTTCAGCTTTTGGTAAGAGGCTTTACCATAGACTTTGGGACCTTACATGTCCAAACCGGGCTGGCATTCCCACAGTAATTCACATAACCAGGCAAAATTTCTGAGGCAGCCTAAGACAGATGGTAATTGAAATATCCACTTACTATCTATGTGTAATTTGTAAACAGTTTTTGGGCAGCTTAACAGGTTATTATTTTTTGAAAGTCTTTTGAGCTATGAAAGTGAAAAAAACTCTTCACTAATTTTCAAAACTCCAATATGGCGGACGCAGCAATCACAGCTGAACCAAAACTTGAGTGAGAAAGTTCCTTTAGTAGAAGAGGACACTATTTGACACTACTACAGTCCTAGAGAGTTGTTAATGGTTTTATCGTCGGAACATTTTGGTTTTTCGCCCCCCTAGGCAGTCATGGCTGGTATCGGCCCTGTTGAGAGACAACAGTGGTACAAATGTGACGGGAAAAATAGGTATTTGATACAAAATGTAGGGTTTAGAGGAGCCAAACACATGTATATTTAGCAATGCTTTCATTGTAAATGCCTGTCCCTGAAACCAGACTTTTTGGAAAGCAGATCTCATTAATAGACAACATCGGCCAAGGTTTGCTTTACCTATGGTTGCAAAATGGCTGAAAATGGCCTCGAAAATTTGATGAATTTTTTAAGTTAACACTAAGGATACTAAGGGCTTTCCATCCCTTGGCACTAAAGGCATCAAAACCTGTGAAAAAATGTACTTTTGTGCTGTTCTGTGTATGCAGTCTCTTTACAATTAGCTCAAACATTTACGGCCCTTTCACAGGCATTATGCAGCCAAGATAAAGTCACACTTATGCAGCCAAGATAAAGTCACGCTTAAGATAAAGTAAAATCTGTTTGATAGCCGGAAGACAGACGGATTTTTATGATTTTTCTTGTTTTATTATGAGTATTGGAAACATACAGTTGTGAAGATAAAGTCACACTTCACTACTGTATGTTTCCAATACTCATAATAAAGCAAGAAAAATCATAAAAATCCGTCTGTCTTCCGGCTATCAAACAGATTTTACTTCATTCCACTCCATCTACCGGCTGAGTCAAGAAAAAGTTTACGCGTTTGGTGGGCTGTTGAATAAAAAGGGTGTGTTTGATTGGTAATTCCAAACCTACCAAATTCTGAAAACGGTACACTTCGCAGAAATGGAAAAACAGTTCCCAATCAAACACAAAATTCTTCAAAACAGCAGGTTTCAGATTTATCCTGGCGAAGACGAGGTTTCCAGTTAAAAAATACGAAGACGAGTCTGATGCTTAGCAACAAAGAATAAAGTTATCGATTACCATAGCAACGCAAGCAAAGTCACCTCTTTTTCAGAGTTCTGCAAGTGAAATCTAGATCGAGAATAAGGTTCAGCAGGCCTGCCAAACCTGCTAAACCTGCCGTTTTCGGAATTGGGGAGTCAATCAAACACAACGTCCGAGTCTTCCAAGTCTACCGTTTTCATAATTGGTACCAATCAAACACAGCCTTTGGGCCGTATGTAGCCGCTTTTCAAAACTGAAATGTTAGTCTATCAATCAAAAGTCAACCCAGAAGAGAAAGCTTTGTTTGTTAATATCCCTCCTCTTATATAGCCAGAAAATCAGGAAAATGCTGGTAGAGCACATTTGGGAACAAAAATTCCACATTCCATTCTGGTCCATGATTTACCTTCTCCTGAAATTTGAATTCTGTATCTCAAACTGGCAATGTAAACTTCAATGCCACATAAATCATGGACAAAAATGGAATGTGAAATTTTCGATTCCAATACAAATCCCTTACATGTATTGTTCTAATTGTTGAGTCTCAAAGATGTGTGGTTTTACCAAACAAAATTCTCCCATCTAAGCTAGCCTTTGACTGATAAATAAAGACTTTAATTTTGAATATCGGTCACATATTTTTAATTCAATAGCTCGCCAAATGCATAAACTTTTCTTTGCTTCAACCAGTAGTATTTTACTAGGTGCCACGAATTTTCAAAGAACTAAACTGTTTGAGGCACCCTATTAGTAAGTAACCTTTCGGACAATGATCACACTCTTGTTTGTAAATAATACCGTTGTTGTAACAATGTCAATGTATATAACTATATCTGTTATGTTAATATCAAACAAAGAATGGCAATATGATAGAGCTCTTATTGCTAGTGTGGCATCTAACTTGTAGGCTAGTGTATGTTGACAGAACAGTTTGGTTAAATAAGAATAGACACCACGTCTTTTTTCAATGTTTTCCCTTTGTTAATGAGTCTGTTTCACATCAGAGGAAAAGTGTATGCGGTGTGAATGACAGCTCATAAACACAAACCCAAACATTCAAGCCGATAATGTTGCAAACCACATTCTGAAAACGTTAGACTTTGCAGAAATGGAAAAACAGTTCCCAATCAAACAAAAAATTCTTCAAAACAGCAGGGTTCAGATTTATCCTGGCGAAGACGAGGTTTCCAGTTAAAAAATACGAAGACGAGTCTGGTGCTTGGCAACAAAGAGTAAAGTTACCGATTACCGTAGAAACGCGAGCAGAGTTGCCTCATTCTCAGAGTTCTGCAAATGAAATCGAGAATCTCTCCAAAGTCTGCCAAACCTTCTGCCTTTTGGAGCAGAAAGTTCAGCAGGTCTGCCAAACCTGCCAAACCTGCCGTTTTCGGAATTGGGCAGTCAATCAAACACAAACTCCGAGTCTTCCAAGCCTACCGTTTTCAGAATTGGTACCAATCAAAGACACCCTAAGAACCCTGACCTGATAGCATAGGGAGCAGTGGGAACTTTTTTACGGGAGCAGTGGCGGCGGCAGTTGTCATCGTTGCTTTCACGGCCAAGGTTTCAGCCGTTCAGCAATATCATCACTTGTGCTGAGTGCTGACCTGACCTGTTATGTGAAACAGATTATAGTATTTATCAGTATCTGACTCTTTATGTGTAGCTCTTTGTGAATAATTGTATGTTTAATTGTAATTTAGTTATACTTTGTGTCATGGCCAGGTTGTCTCTGGCTCTCCTTGTTAAAACATTTCGGTTTCAAGATAATACGATAATACATAATATTTATCTGTATATTACATATGTAATGTTATCAGAAGACAGTATATACTCATCAGGGGTGAGATGGGTAGGCTGCAGTAAGATGGATTGTGAAAGGCCTCAAAAACTTCGATTCACAATGCCAGGCAGTGTTTTTCGAATGATTCAAGGTTTAGAAATTTGTGATTCAAGATTCTCAAAACAACCATCCAATGTTTTAAGCCATAATCATCTTACAGAAAGCTTGCTCGTTATCCCCGTAGACGCTGTAAAATCATATATGAAAAATAAAGTTGCATATCAAATAAGAAATAAATCAAATTTAAACTCTTCAGCTGTATATATCTTCTCACAGTGTACATATCCTCTCACAGTGCCACCACATAACTTTATTCTCTCATACCAGAAAAATTGTTCAAAAGAAAATGTGCTTTGTCTGAAGATTTTAAATACCATAAAAGCTCCATTGAGCCCCCCTCTTTATTATTATGCCCCCTTCTCTAATAAGCCCCCTCTGTAGTGTTCAAAATTAAGTAAGCCCCAGGGGCTTAATAGACCTTTTACGGTACTAGTTGCCCAAAACAGCAAATAAAGAAAGTATGTTAATACAGAAAATAAAACAATGTAAAGGTTCAAATGCAATCATTCAAATGCTGTTTCGTCTTTAGGAAGCTACTATTTTGCTATAATCATCAAAGTTGCAAACTGGCAAAGATAAAAGATATGAGTCCAACCAATATCGTAGAACTCGCTGAAATTCATCACAACACAGGGGATCAATTTTGATCAGCGAAATTGCAAAAACAGTTTGTGTTTCACCCGGCGTTTGAAAGGCTACTGCCCCCTGAGTATATAAGAAATGATATTTTGCAATATCTGATCGAATATTTAACATGTTCAATTATTTTAGAAATTTTTCTGGCTAAAATCGGTCACTCAGTTCAGATTCTGTAAGCGATTTTCTAAAATAAGCCCTCTTGAGAAACCTTAACAACATGCTAAAATTACAAGCGAGAATCCCAAATATGTTAACCCAACAGCGGTGACTTTCAGCACGCTTTAGCACGTGCTTTTCTCTTTGACGGGTTGAAAAGTCTTCCCCTTAGTGGGAATAAATTAATCAGGGCAGACTTATGACGATGAGTCTCTTGTTTCCCTGTGCTCTTTGACTTGATGATGGCGCTTCGGTCAAGAGAGACTCATAGTATTACTCTGAAAAACCTGGCCCTATTTAGGCCCAAACTGAGCAATTTCTTCAGTACCAATTAGATTGCGAGATTTGGCCAAGAACAATGCTGTCGAATTTTCAATTCGAATGATGCAGTTGACTAGAGTTTGAAGGAAGTTGCTGCGGCAGATTGTTGTAAATTGTTCTGGTTTGTTTTGGTCTTAAAAACATGGAAAATGTAGCGTCGAAAGACTTACTTTGCACTCACCAGGCAAAGTGAACTTTCTTCTTCAGATTTATACAAAGTATCCTTGATTAAACGTCTGCTTAACGTGGTTTTTATCGCATTTTCTTTCCGAAAAGTAACCGTTGAACAGAGCTAAAGTTTTTCACTGTTTCATGATGAGTCCCTCTTGAGCAAGGTTTACCGCAGGGATACAAAGGACTCATCGTCATCAGTCTATTACCCTGGGTACCAGAGCCAAAAAAATAATAAAAAGAAAAAAATAAGGAAGGAAAGACTTTCCTTTCATTTAAAGTTTGAGGCTCTGGTACCCAGGGTATCAGTCTGTATTCAGTGGGATTCCATTCTCCCATGAGGACGAAATACACGAACACATCCAAGAGTCATTATTGCTAGGAAGGAGAACAAAAGGAAATCTTGCTTGCTGTTTTCACTCGTTTTTGCAGGTTTTCGAAAGGGGCTTTCTGCAGAAAAGCTCCTATTTCGACGGGAAAAAATGACCAATTAAAGCCAGGTAAATTACTGAGCCTAACTTGACACATCAGGGATAAAATAAGACAGTTTTCAATATCATTGCTTTGATATTCAAGGAGCAGAATTTTTTCAAACGCCGGGCGCTTTTACTGGCTCACCCGGTATGTACAGTAAACATTTTTTTTGAATGCAACTTTGGTTCTTTTGGCTTAATGGCTAAAGCAAAAGGTCTCTTTCAAACAAGGAAGAGAAGCATAAAATTTTCATGCAACATTTCTGAAACTTAAGCTTGTAAAGAGGGGCTGAAATCAAGCCTCAAAAAAGGCAACTTTTTTGCCTACGCAGCTGCCGACATAAAAATTACATGTCTAAGAAGCTCTGCTCTAGGTGTATCCCAATCTGTACTCCCGTAATTTCTCAGAATAATAGATCCTTGTCAAATGGCCAAGGGTTGTCAAATTTTAGAAAATCTAGTTTCCTTGATACGGGAGAAACATCAAGTTTGCTACAACAACAAATAACAGGGATTTCATCAACCTGAAACCTTTTCAAGCATTGAAGTTTATCTCAACCCTTAGAAAAATACTGAGTATGTTTGCAACGTGCTTCAAGCCTGATACTAACTTGTTTTGAGTATTATTTGTGTAAGTTTGAAAGCTTGACTCAAGAGAGAACTCTGCACCGTTTGCGCAAGCTTGCAGCATGCATTTTGTGAACTGCTGAAAAAATCAACTAAGCTTGATTGTAGTATGTATGAAAATAATTTTAGCATGAGATTATGGTCAAGCTTGATCAAACTCGAATCGGATGCAACCATGCCAAAATTGTGTCAACATACTCATTTCAAGCTCCTTGGAGCCAAAATCATGCTTCCCTCAAGCTTGCACTAACTTGTAGCAAGCTGAACTTTTTCTTATGGGAAGGGAACTTAATTCAATGTTACTTTTTCATGTCAAGTGATGTTCTTGATTCCTTTGAACAACACGAGCAAACTAGATTTCCCAATGGACAGTTCGATTTCGAGACCACTGCGTAGGTACAGTAATGCGCAGGAGATGGCAAAGGCCACATAGGCCCAAACATTTTGAAAGCACATGTGATGGAGCTCTTCAGTTCAAGGCGAGGAAGTTTGGCTGAGAAGGGCTGCTAATGGCAAGGAAGAGAATTTTATGGCATTTCAAGGTAGGCAAAGAATCTAATACGATCTGATTCAACATATAATTGGTGTCATGACACTCATGGCTTAGCTAGCCTGTTGGAAATATATTAGGATTCGTAATCTTCCAATTTTGCCTTCAAGAGGACCTCCATACATTATATGCCCTTTCAGCAGTAAGTGCCATTGATAGAGGGAACTCGGTGACCTTGTGTCCTTTCCCTCTATGAATGGCACAATATGAAGTAGTTGTTGCCTAGCGTCAATGTTTTATTTGCATATATAAAAAAAGCAGTTCACAGGTGGGTGCTTAGGGCGATGCCCGCCAAATTTCCCGGGGCTTCGCCCCCGGACACTAAAGGACTTCGCTCCCTCTGTGCAAATTTGTGCCCCTCAAATTATGAAAACTGTTCCTACGGGCCTGCTGTTTAGTATTACTACGATATCTATTACATTTAATACAAAATTAGTCTCATTTCAAGTGCTAAATTGTAACTTTAAGGCACAGTTAATTACGTTGGTATGTTATGTGTTGGACTGTATGTCCTGTAAGGCTTTCTGTTACCCTTTCGGTACCTCACATGGCATGGTTTTCTTCCTTGTCCACCAGGGGGGAACAGGCAAACCATCTAACCAAGTGCCTAACTTCAGTTCCTAAGGTTTGCATTGTTAGAAGAGACCATTGTGATTAATTTAAGACAATCTAAGAAAATGTGTCTAGATACGTTGGGGATAGTAGGAACAAATCCTAATGGATTTGTCAAAAGCATGCGATTGTATACCACACAATCTGCAAAATTGCAAAGTTAGAGGCATATGGGTTGGGTTCAAGAAAAATGCTTTCAAATTGGTTTATTGTTATCTGACAAACCAGACACAAAGGGTCAAAGTAGGCTCCACATATAGCTCACCACAGCATATCTCAATTGGGGTACCAAAGGGGTCTGTTCTGGGCCCTTACTTTTCAACATCTTTATAAACGACCTGTTTTATAAGGTATTCTCACCGGATATGTCTCTCCAAGTTTCAATAAAGGTAAGAATATGCCCGTATCTTCTCGTCCCAAGGGACCTTAACCTATTTAAACCAATTCAACAAGACTATTCAGTCATTCTTATGAGCTACAAGCAACAGAACTCAAAATCAGAAGGCTACATAGAAAATTTTTCCGTCGCTGACGGATCGGATGGCTGAGGTGTTCCAAATACAGTTCTTTTGCAAAGATTTCAAGGGGCAGCGTTGAAAAACCGAGAGGTGCACCTACAAGACCACGACGCCGCTCAGCATGCAGAGCCAAACCAACAAAGAGCTGTTCTACAGTCGATTTTGGACCTGTAGTATGTCTAATTTTTTATGCATTTTCTGGCCATGCAATTTTGCAGGCTTTCAGTTTTCTTACGAAGACCATCAGAATTTTATTTATTCAGTTCTAGGGGCCGATTCGTTTTTAGCTTTCTGCTCGGCAGCCTGTCAATTAACAGTTTTTATGCATGTTCTACTGGGGTCAGCAAGGGCAGATTTTGTAATACAATAGCATCAGTCGCTTTGGTTCACACCTCAATTCAAAGCGATTAGTGAATGCAGACAAAAGAAATTCTCTCAAGCAGAAATTGAAAACAAACGAAGCTGCAAAGTTGCCCTGAAACCAGTACGGCAAACTCTCGTTTGGTGCGGGCGAAGGGAGGTTTTTAAGAGAAGGTATGTGCTTATAATGAAAGAAGAAGGGTAAATCTAAAGTTCTGTCTGGGGCATTTGTTTATTTGACTCAAAACCGAGCAGAGGGCATTACAATTTTAGCACATTTATTGCTCAGATATACGCAGTCACTGCTCAGCTCCTGAATCAAGTAAACAAAATGCCCAAGACAGAACTTTAGATTTACCCTTCTTCTTTCATTATAAGGACATTACATCTCTTAGAAACCTCCCTTCGCCCGGACCAAACGAGAGTTCGCCGTACTGGTTTCAGGGCAACTTTGCGTCTTCGTTTGTTTTGAATTTCTGCTTGAGAGAATTTTTTTTTCTGCATTCACTAATCGCTTTGAATTGAGGTGTGAACCAAAGCGACTGATGCTATTGTATTACAAAATCTGCCCTTGCTACTGGGGTCATGCAGAGTGATAACTCATCGTCTAGGACTTACTTTTGGGGGCCTTTCATGGTAACCCTAGGCTAGGCTTTGTTTACATCTTTTTAGGGATCAGTTTTCAACCTTGCAAAGTAATTTCATTTATTCGATAATTTCTAGGGGCTGATTCATTCCAACCCTACTTCGGCGACCCGAAGATGTAAAAGTTTTGTTTTTGTGCACGTGCTTAGGGGTCACACAGAGTGCACAGAGTGATAACCCATCTTTTTTGACTGATCCTAGGGGCCTCTTCTTGGTAACCCATGCCCAGGTAATTTCTAGGGGCCGATTCATTTTAATTTCTTATTCGGCGACCCGAAATCAAATACAGCTTTATGCATATGCTAGGGGTCACGCAGAGTGATAACCCACCTGTTTTGACTGACTCTTGGGGCCTTTTCATGGTAGCCCTTGGCCATGCTTTTTGGCATTTTAAAGGATAAGGTGTCAGTCTTGCAATATAGTTGAATTTATTCGATGTTTTTAGGGGGCAATTCAGTTTAGTTCTTATTTAAAGTGATAACCTATTACTGTTTTAGGGGCCTTTTCGTGGTTACCCTTTCGGTTAGATTTTCCAACAGTTTCCATAGAGTTATCCAATGATGATAAATTATTATTATGGCTAGCTCTCTCTTCCCTCTAGCATCAAGTAGCATCTGTCTTTCTCTACTTAATCGATCCCTTCGCTGTATCCTCTCCAGACCAGCCAATGTCTCGGGGGTTTAGCTAAAAACCTCTACAGCGCGGCTTCAAGTTGTGCTCCGAGTGGCTGGGTTGGAGTAGCCTGCGCGCAGACTCTATCCAGAGGCTAGGTTGGAGGACTCTTTTCTCAGTTATCATAATCCTTGCTCTTCTCTTTCACCGAGTCCTACTCTTAGGGTGGCTTTTTCGGTTTGAAATAAAAATATTACAGCAAGGAATTGAAAATGATCTTATCATGATATACGTCAGATATAATCTGGGGATAAGTCCTCCGACCCGGCTACTCGAAAAAGCACTCAATTGCATAACTAGAATCAGGGACATAGATTATTTATCATTATAATTATTAAATCTATTTAAAGTAGGCTAAAAACGAAAGAATAGCTAAATTACAGCTAATTAAGGCCTACTATGTACAATATTCATTATTTATAACTATCAATAAAATATTACAGGAAAATTAATATTTTGTTGCATGAAAATATCGTTCATGAATGGTGGATTCAGACCGCATTTTGTTTTATAAATTCCGGTCATGAGCAACTGCAGATTTCTTACATGGATTGGCACCAATTTAGTTTGTTTCAAGAGAAAACCAAAATCATTCTCGTAATCTTCATATGCAATGCGTGATGCCCTTTCATGAATATGATTTATTCTGTGATTCAAGGCTTTATCACAGAACATCCAAACAAGCGGGCAGTAGCTGAAATGACATAAAACGAACGCCCTCATTAAACGCTGTAGTTTTTCTGTATCCATGTATCGTGATATTCAAGCAAGAACATGGAGTTTTTGGCTAGCCTTTTTACACAGTGCCTTTTACGACTTCTACAATCTTAATCGACAACTTCAATAATGAAGGCTCTGTTAATGTAAAAAAAGAAAAGATAAATAAAGGAAAAGTTATTTGCTAGAAAGAAAGAAAATGATATTGATGAATAAGTTTGGCAACTGAGCTGCAATAATGCGGCCGAATGTCGCTTATGGTGAGTTTAACCTATGGATTTTGCAATTTGTGATAGTAAACGCTCATGGATCTTAAGCAACACATCGGCTCATAGTAAAACTGCACTGCAACCCTCCCTATTCCTCAGCAAAATTCATGGCCATCACGATGCCTCTAATATTGTTTCACATGACAGAGCATATCCGGGCGTTGAAAAATTTATGTCCTTTTGTGACATTTTTGATCTTACCAATACAGCGAATTCAAAACTTGCTTCACCAAAAATCATAGCTCCTCCATTGATGTCATTCTTACCGATCGACGGAGATCTTTCAAGAAAACGCCTGTTTTTGAAACTGGCCTAAGTCACTTTCATAGTCTTGTAGTTACAACGATGCAATCAACTGTTCCTGAGTTAAAACCGATACAAACAAGTATTGAAGCTACAAAAATTTGTCCCTGAGAAGTTGAAGGGTGTTAAGCATGCCAAAATCTGAATGCGATGATCATGACATGGATAAATCATTGACCATCTGACTAAAACTTACCGAAATCTTGCTGATAAACATGTACCAATCAAAACAAAGTTTCTAAGGGGAAATAACGCACCCTTTATAAAACAAGAACTGAAAAACGGTTCTTAAACCCGCACAAAGCTAAAAAAAGGTTGAATGAACGCCCTTAGATGGAAAGCGAAATAATTTTCAAAAAGCAGCGAAGCCGATGTGTTACTCCATGTAAAAAAAGCTATTAAGAATTATTGCTGCTGAACGTAGTGAAGCAGCTTTCTTGGTGAGCTTTACAAGAAAATCACGAGTAGCGGGTGATGTATCATCATGGTAACCAGAGAACAAAATGACAGTCATTAGACTCACCAATGCTTGTGATTGAATACAACAACAAGAGCAACAGCAGCTAATGAGCAACAGCAACAACGACAGAATGACAGTTTCACATTAATGATAGCACCCATTTCAACGCAGGAAGCCCAGCCTGTTAAATAGATATCATTTTCTAGTAGTCTCCCAATCTGATGATCATTCAATGCAGCAAGAATGACTCTCATCAACCACCAATGTCTCTTCAGGGTGAATTAACAATCATCATTTACAATTTCAAAGCACATCTTATTACACTAAAATAAACCGCCTACCAAATTAAGAAAGCAAAGTAGTTAAAAATGTGTAGTAGTTAAAAATGAAGTAGTTAAAAATGTGTACAAAACTTGAGGCGCACCTATATGAAACATATTCGAAAACTATGAAAGGGTAAATTCGATTTTCAGATGCTAAGTTTTTAGTGCCTTCTCGACCTTTTAAATAAATTCGACAAGGCAATTGAGGCGGAAGAAACTGATTCTGACGATGATACAGCAAAAAAATGATGATGTTTATGGTTTAATTTTGTTATGAAAAAATCGATACATATGATCATTGCATCATTGTAATTCATTGTAGAAATTAAACAGCAATTAATTAAAGACTATTTCATCGTCGTTCGATTTTATTAGTTACCCTATTTACAAGATAAAATAAGAGTCTTGTTGTTTTTGTTTCGTCCCAAGGCTCAATTCTCTAAGTGCAAACCATTGATTTGATTACCGTACATTGTAAAGCATACAGCTCAAATCCTTACAAGACTACCATCTAATATTTCACATTTAAATTTCGTGTTTTTCTACCATCCATTCCATCTTGGTAGCTTATCCCAATTCGTCTCCACTAATAGACATTTTTCACATTTACACCGACGCAGCAAGCCATATATCATTCCTGTTTCAAAGCTGTTATTGTTTCAACTCCACCTGAACCTTTGTTGCTATCCCCAACGGTTGCCGAACACCCATTTCATCTAGTACATAAATAACAGACATGATAAATGATCTCAACACCCTGCTCAACACCATTAGTCACATACCTCAGTATTGGTTTTCCCCTGAGACAATTGGATGCAATTCAATACCAGGCAAGAAAAGTTTGTTATGCAAATTATGCCTACTAGTTTTTACGTTATCAGGAATCATCAAACAAACGACGGGCCTAAGGGAATGTCAGCATTACATAAACTGGTAAATTTGATAAAATGAAGTACACATATTTTTCCATAAGAATCTAAGAATTGAGGCCTGAACTGAAAGTTTTTCTTAAAATTAGTAGATTTGAGTGCCCAGAGTTTCTTAAAAGTTCCAAAAAAAGCTAGGTCTGCCCTTGTGCACTATTCCAAACAATGTTATCTGACGCCATTCGAATAGACATCACTCAAGTACATTCCGAGTAAGAAATAAAGTAAAAATATGTCAAGGATTTCCTTTGTTAAAAAAAGTTTCTTTAGTTATATTGTCCCAGTAGCCTAAAGTGATCTCTTTGTCTTCATACAATTGACAATACACTGTATGTAACAGCAGTTAATGGGAAGTGAAAGCAAGCATAGCAACAACAGCAACGCTCTTTGCATGCTGCAACACCCACTTTGTATGCAGCAGGCCTCAATTTGTGTGCTGCAACAGAATTTTGTATGCAGCAAGTCTGAATTTGTGTGCTGCAACAGAATTTTGTATGCAGCAAGTCTGAATTTGTGTGCTGCAGCACCCACTTTGTATACAGCGAATCAAATTTGTGTGCATCAACCTTGAATTTGTGCATGGAAAGTAAATTTGTGTGCGATTTTTGGTTTTGTGTGCAGCAATCTGATTTTGTGTGTGCTAAACTTAGTGCATGCTGCATGTCCCCTGTGGGCCATCGTAGCCCACAGTACTCAAGATGTCTTGATTAGACTCGTAGAAGAGTGGAAATCTAAATTACACAAGGACTTCCTTGTAGCATCCGTTTTCATTGAACTCTCGAAAGTTTTTGATTGAATTCCACATGAACTGATTATAACTAAGCTCCATGCATATGGTTTTGGTGAAAATGTATTAGTATTGATCCATTCCTATCTAAAAAGTGAAATCAGAGTGTGTAGATAAACAACGTGTACGGCTCCTTTTAAACATATTGTTTCAGGGGTACCGCAAGGATCAGTTCATGGGCCTTTTATCTTTATTTCTATGTAAATGATTTATTGTTTTTAAGCAAGCCACTATGCACAATTATGCAGATGATATACGCTAGCTCGCTTTTCCGGATTATTGCCGTTACTTGTGAAGGTTTCGGAAGAGGAAGCAGACATCGCCCTTTCTTGGCTGGATCAAAATGAAACGACTGCTAATCCTAACAAATTTCATGCACTCTCTGTCAAAAAAAAAGATCAGACAAATACTTCTGGAATAAATCTTGTCTTTCTAGGCAAATCTACCCAGTCCGCAGAGACCGTAACACTCCTAGGTATAACACGTGATTACAAACTGAACTTTGATCCACACATATCAAATATTTGCAAGAAAGCAGCATTGCAACTGAATGTTTAGAAACGACTTAAGTCTTTCATTGGTTTCGCCTAGAAAGAAATCTTAGTCCAGAGTTCTGTATACTCGAACTTTTACTACTGTCCTTTGGTTTGGTATTTTTCGTCATCTAAATCGTTACAGTAAATCGAAAAGATGCAAGAACGCGCGCTGAGATTTCTGCATAATGATAATGTAAGCTCCTATAAAGGCTTACTTCTCAAATCAAATGGACGCACAGTGCTGGTCTCTCGTCAAAGAACACTTTGTATTGAGATTTTCAAAACATTACAAAGCTAAATCCTGCATTCATTAATGATATATTTAGTTATAGAACTTCAAATTATTCGTCTCAAAATCCAAACAATTTGAATCACTTTCGAGCAAATCAAGTACAGGCCCGTCGGAAGCGAGGGGGGGGGGGGGGCTGGGGGGCTTCAGCTCCCTCAAAAATTTGCTGTAGTTTGTTGATTTGTAAGTGAAAAAGGCTGTGAAAGCCAAGGTTGTAGGAATGAAGATTTGAACTCGTATATATTCGGGGAAGCTACCAGAATCTATCAAAAATGTAATATCTTTTGATGTCATACAAGTCAAAACTTTCAAAATTTTCCTGCAAAGACTTTCATTAGACGTGATTTTTTGCTTCCGTCAATGGCAGATTATCCAGAAATGGGGCGTTTTTCCAACGATCTGAAGGGCGTGGTCATGAAAAACTTTCCTGGGGCCAAGCCCCCGGATCCCCTTTTTTCGTCGCTTCCCTCACACCTCCTTTCAGCCCCCCCCCCCCAATGTGAATTTCTTCCCGACGGACCTTAAGTAACCTTTGGTTCCAATAGCCTAAAAGTCGTGCTTGCCAAATGAATTAAAATCAGCCGAGAATACAAACAGCTTCAAGAATATGATCAAACAATGGGATGGCACAACCTGCAAATGTAATGCCTGTCAATTCAATGTTATCTGGTAAATCTTGTCCATATAGGTCTTCAATATTTGATTTATCTATTATTTTTGTCATTTCTTTATTTTTACATTCCTAGCTCCTGCGGAGGGAGCATGCATTTTCCTGTCAAAATTTGCAACATCATTCATGATTCATATAATGTTTTTTCATTAAAATACCTGCCATAATGATTTTTGTGACGAAAATTTCCATAAAAATTTAGATACATTTACTAAAATGCATTTTAGTAAATGTATCTAAATTTTTATGGAAATTTTCGTCACAAAAATCATTATGGCAGGTATTTTAATGAAAAAACATTATATGAATCATGAATGATGTTGCAAATTTTGACAGGAAAATGCATGCCCTTTTTTAGTTTTCTCTGACAAGCTCTGTAAAAAGACCCCTTTTTTCTCAAATCTAGGTCCTAGACATTTCCTGAAAATTTACCCCTTTCTCAGAGAAACCATGGACACGCGTGCCAGATAGAAATTTATATTATATGCACCCGCCGGGAGCTATGTAAGAAAGTCAACCAAAAAGTGTATGCATGTGGAACGTTAAGACCATATTTAGGAGACCAAAAGTCAAAGTTACTTTTAAACTCCGTGGTAATGTTGAACTTTTCCTATTTCCCTCTGATCTGGCTATTTTGTAGCAACGTTGCAAATAATGAAATTAATAGGACCCACAAACGTGCACTGAGAACTCTATGTAGAGACTATGAATCCAGATTTGACGAAATTTTAGATAGGGGTGATACAAAGAAAACACATAAAAAGAATCTACAAAACCTCATGGTTGAAATCTACAAATCAATGAACCATCTCAATCCTGAGCACATGTGGGATTTCTTTGTCAAGAAAGATGTTCCCTACAACCTGAGGACGAAGGAACTATGCGGATGGGTGACATCCGGATAGGTGACATCGGAGTCCCGACCTCGCAACTCACCTCGCCTTCCTTCGGAAGGAGCATTAAACTAAGGGTCCCATCCCTCACCGCGGCATGCATAGTGGGCCTAAATTAGCTTCAAGTAGCTAGAAATCCTGACAAGCCGACTCAAAACAAATTGAAAACAATCGTCTTTAACTTCAAGTGCATCTGGCCTTGCAATGCTGGTGATTCTATTAAGGGCTGAATCGATCACGTGAGAAGGATACCGTTGTTAGGTGCCCATTTCTTTGGCTTAGATTTTGAAATTAAAAACTTCACACACATTTCTTTGTTTTCCTTTCCTTTTTTCTATTTCTCATCACTACTGATGAAGTGTTATACCCGATGTGCTTAGTATATTTAAATCATGGCATATTATTTAAATTCATATAGAGATCTGTAAGATTTAGTAGGCTTCGGCATATTTTTTGTGACGTCGTGAACAACATTAAAGGGTCATTGAAATGGCGACAACAAAGCCAACCAAGAGATGACACGTACAAGGCATGCTGGATGAAACAGACCCTTTAGCAAAACATTTATTGAAAGTGTTTGCAATAACAGCAGGACCAGTTGTGAGATTACTATTTGAATTTTTCAATTTACTTATAAAAGGCTTACTATTGATTTTATACCTGACTACACGTATTATTTTACAAGAAACTAAGAATTTGAGTCAGTACAGAAAGTTTCTTAAAATTATCAGATTTTGAGTACTCAGAGTTTCTTACGAGTTTCTTAAAGGTTCCATAAAAATCTTCATGTTCACTTACTGCGTCCTTCTGGACTTTTCAAAACAACGTTTTTGACAACATTCCAATGTTTAAACATCACTCAAGTACATTCCAAGTAATATGATACAGGAGACAAGTGAAATAAAGTACAATATGTTAAGGATTTCCTTTAATAAGAATGACTAGTTTCTTAAGTTATACTTTCCCAGTATTGGAGTTTTTTAATTTTTTGGTGATCTGAGAGTTAGTTTCTTATAAGCAGTTTCTTATTGGAAGATACATGTATTACTATTTCATACTGTTGTAGTTTGAAAGTAGTTCAAAATGTAACTTGCTTTGCATACTATAGCGACTTCTGAACTTCTTAAATAAATCTCTGGTTGGCTGATCTTCTTGTTTCTTAAGCTTTTTAACAATTTAACTCAGGTTCTCAGTTTGAAGAGCAAATACATTGACGTATTTTTCAGTTGTGAGAATCCGTAAAATCTATTTCATTACATGGAAAATAAAAACTGTCAACATTGCGCCTCGATCTTTTAAAAGGCTCAAATAAGTCTGATTCCACTACATTGCTGATCTTCCATCTTCTATCCCGGTATTCTTATTTTAAATATTTTTGAGACTTCAAACAAAGAAAATTATTAAAAACTTTGCTGAGATAACTGACTTGACAAGTCTCATCCGTTACTTACCTACCTGTACCTGTAGATTCCTCCAAATAACTTCTTCAAAGTCAGAGAGGTGAACAGGTCCGTTTCTGGACCAGCTCGGTGAGCTCGTGTTTATTTTGTGTTCCCTTCTTAGCTTGTTCAATGGACACACCCAACATATCAGCAACCTTTAGCCATGGATCCCAATGTGTTTCTTCGTAGCCTTTGCAAATAACAGTTTTTGTTATGGAATGTTCACAAGTCTACATACATTGCTATGTATTTTAAGCAAAACATTACATTACATTAGAACTAAAACAGCCTTGTTTTAAAAAGGTAGGCCTTCTCGTAGCTTAATCATTGGTTGTAGTTGCAAAGATTGATGTTCATCAAAGAGCGATACTACGATGGATGTAGTTATAGTGTTCCAAGTGGGCTTGGAACTGGAGTTATTCGATTCGTGGTCGCCATCTTAGCTCCTCGTGTTCAAGTCCCCGACCTCAAGGGACTGGGTCCTAGTGACCGCAAAACCGGGGGGTTAGTCTCTACACTACATTACTCCCCCTTTTAAGAAAACGAACAATAACTAACGATATGTGGTGTCCTCTCACAACAAAACACGGTTACTGCTCGGGCGTCCATTCCGCAACACAACAAGTTACGCGAATACGAAGACTAAAGACGAATGCTACTAACTACGCTACTGGATAAATTGCTGGTCCGAATAGTTGTGTTCGATTTCTCCTCCTCACTGGATAACGTCTAGCATTTCCATCCTCTTCTGTCTCCGCATCCTCAGGAACTACAACTGGGAATGGTTCTGCGATGTAGCGTTCATCCTCAGCATCACAACGTTCTACTTCAACGGTGCTCGACTCCTCAATATCCTCTCTTCCAGGCAACCTTTTAAAGAAGCTCACGTTTCGAGTTATGCGATGAGTGTCATTTTCTGCAGTTACTTTCGAACCTTGTCGCGAAATTACGATGTACGGTGTCGTGTTAAATCTTGTTGATAATTTGTTCTTTTTGTCCTGCTTCACGAGAACAGTGTCACCGACAGCTATATCGGACGGTCGTGCGTGTCTCTTTTTGTCTGCATACTCTTTTTGCTTTTGTTTTGCAACTTCATCATTCTTCTTTGCTTCATTGTGTCTGTTCAGGTGTTTCTTCAACATGAGGCCTGGTAACTTTCCGTTTACGGTGCGATTAAATAGAAGTTCAGCGGGCGGCACGTTTGTTGACGAATGTGGAGTTGTGCGATATGCAAGTAAGAAACGCTGAATGTCCTGCCGCCAATTTCGGCCTTCTGCTTCTGCCGCGCGGATGGATTTTCCTAGCGGTCTGTTGAAACTTTCTACTTCCCCATTGGCCTGCGGCCATAATGGTGTTGGTGGGGGAAAATCAATTCCAAGCGTCTTCATATAGCGCTTGAAGTCATTGCCATTAAATGGTGGTCCTCCATCAGCTTTAACGGTAAGAGGTATTCCATGCATTGCAAAAATCTTGTCAAGGATAGGGATTATTGCTGGTGTTGCAGTTGAACGAGTGATCTCAACAACTGGAAAACGTGAATACGCGTCAATTACTACAAGTAAATACTCGCCGCTCGGCAGCGGACCGAAAAAATCTATGTTGAGACGCTGCCATGGGCCATCTGGTAACTTGGTCATTTTCAATGGCTCTGGTGGATTTTCTTTACCAATTGCTTGACACGCAAGGCACTTTCCGATTTCATCTTGAACAAACTTGTCTATGAGAGGGAACCACACTTTCTCTCGAATTAAAGCTTTGGTTTTGGCAATACCTTGGTGGCCCTCATGTGCGATTTGGACAGCACTCTTTTGCAAGGGCGTTGGCATGATGATTCTTGTACCGCGTAAAATAACTCCATTAGAATGGTTGATGGTGAGCTCATCCTTTACTGCTTTAAATGATTGTATCGCAGGTGAATTCCAATTACCGGATGTAATTGCTTGTTTTACTTCTTGTAATGTTTTGTCTTCATTGGTCGCTGAAATAATTTCTGCTAACGACATGCTCTTGGGTACTGAATGTTCCGTTAATGTGTTTACATATAATTCAGCTTTATTTTCTTTGGTAGGTTGTGCTACCGGATGACGCGACAGGTAGTCTGCCGGATTTTCCGCTCCTGGTTTGTATTTCACTGTAAATTCATACTGCTGCAACCGCAATAGCCAGCGTTCGATACGCGCAGGCGGTTTCGATGGTGGGTTGCCGTAAATACATTCCAAGGGCTTATGATCTGTGATGAGTGTGAAGGGTGCGCCATATACAAATAAATGAAAATATTCTATGCCCCACACTATACTGAGCGCTTCATGCTCTGTTTGTGAATAACGTTGTTCAACATCCGTAAGTGCACGGGAAGCGTATGCAACTATGCGAAACTCATGACCCCTTGGGTGCTTGGGCGAGAATTGCCGAAATTCCGACTGGGCTAGCATCAACTACTATTTGAGTATCCTTTTGAACATCAAAGTAAGCCATAACTGGACTTTTGCTTAATGCTTGCTTTAGCTTGTTGAATGCGTTTGTGTGTTCTGTTCTCCAAACAAAAATAGCATTCTTTCGAGTTAGCCTGCGTAGGGGCTCTGTAATACTGGCGTAATTTGGAATGTACCGAGATGAATAGTTGGCCATTCCTAAAATGCTTCGAACTTCAGACGCGTTTTGTGGTCTGGGTGCTTTGATAAAAGCCTCAATTTTCTTGGGGTCAGGCTTTACCCCCTCTTTGGAGAAATTTACACCATAAAAATCGATTTCTGTTTTCAAAAAGTCACATTTGTCCTTGTTTAATGTTAAACCACATTCTTGCAGCCTGTCTAGACAAATTCTCAGAGCTAAATCATGCTCTTCACGCGTTGTTCCGAATACCAAAATGTCATCCACTAAGTTTAAGACACCTTTAACACCACGCAAAGCATTTTGGAGTGCATACTGGAATGCTTCGGAAGCAGCATTAATGCCCATACTTAATCTCTTATAGCGAAATAGACCTTCGTGTGTTGTGAACGTGGTTATGTAACGTGAATCCGGATGTAGCTCGATTTGGTGGTATGCCTGATTGAGATCCAACTTAGAAAAATAACATGCACCTTTGAGTTGCATTGTGATGTCATCAACAGTTGGAATATTATGTCTGACTCTTTTTATAGCTTTATTGGCACAACGCATGTCCACACAAATTCTAATGGAACCATTCTTTTTGGGCACAACAACAATAGGTGAAACAAATGGTGTAGCTACATCATCAGGAACTTTCTCAATTATATCTAAATCTTGCAAATTTTTGAGCTCTTTTTTTACTTGTTTTCTTAAATGGTAGGGGATTCGCCTTTGGTTTTGAGCAACTGGTTTCACAGTCTCATCAATGTCTAATTTCAACTGATAATTTTTCAACTTTCCAATACCTTCAAACAATTTAGAACTTTCTGCAATTTCTGGAATGCTGTTTACATTCTTGGCTGCTGGGTTGTTGTTTGGACTGGAAAAAGATTCCCCTTTTTCAGTTTTAGGCTTTGTTGATTGCACAGCACATAAATTAAATTTTATCAAACTGAGATCTTGTGCAGTTGCTGAACTAAGAAGACAGCCAGAATCACCTTCAGCAACATAAAAGGTTGCAACTGCATATTTCCTTTTTGTTTCAATTATTGCCTGAAAACAACCCAAAAGCTTGACAGGACTATCACCATGATAAGGAAAAACTTTTGTTTTTGTTGCGCGTAACTGTGCATTTTTCATTTTTGCATGAGTTGTTTCATCAATCACATTAATACTTGCACCAGTGTCAATCAAAATTTTGAAGTTATGACCTTTTATAGTTACATTAACCATGTTGTTGGTTGTTTTAGATTGAGATGAAACTGGGTAAACATACACATTATCTTCTGAGTCACTGGAACTTACCTCTTTAGTGACCTGTCTGACTTGTTTGGGCCTAAATTTCCTTGTTTGACTTGGTTTGTCAGATTCATGACTTGAATTTGACATGCAGAATTTGGCAAAATGATTATTCTTACCACATTTATAACATTTCTTGCCTTGAGCTGGGCATGTAGACTGATGTGGGTATTCTCCTCCACAATTTCTGCACTTTTTGTGGGCTGGCTGTTTCTTCCCTTTGATTAGATTGACTTGATCTGTGGCTGCACATAAGGTAGTTTCAATTTGATTTGTCTGCTGGGTACTTGCCTCCA
The DNA here is from genome assembly GCA_964020215.1 of Aurelia sp. 3 sensu Dawson et al. (2005). NCBI lineage: Eukaryota > Metazoa > Cnidaria > Scyphozoa > Semaeostomeae > Ulmaridae > Aurelia > Aurelia sp. 3 sensu Dawson et al. (2005). The sequence continues at coordinate 15,927,072 of OZ026573.1, read as the reverse complement.
CTCGTTGACCTTCTTCAAGCATTTGTTTTAATGTGAATTCTGAATCTCGAAGGGCTTTCTTTCTTAAATGTGTTGATGTACCGTTTGTGACAATTTGTAACTTGATTTCGAAGTCGACACGATCTCCAAAGTCACACTTCTCTGCTAGGGTACGTAATCGTACATGATATTCAGCTAAGGATTCTTGTGATGATTGTGTACACTGCCTGAACATATATGTAGCATGTAACACATTTTTCTGGGGTTCAAAATAGTCTGTTAGTCTGGTCACAGCTGTGTCATAATCGTCCTCTTCCCCAGTGTTTTCCAGTGTCTGAAAAATCTTATCCACTGCAGGGCCAGCTTGGTATAGTAGCATGGCACGTTTCCTACTTGTATTGTTGATGTTGGCTGCCACTAAGAATCTGTTGAAACGATTTAGCCACTCTTTCCAACGTAGACTGATTGTTGATGGGTCAACGTTCGGGTCGAACGCGACCATCGGAGCTAAAGACGACATTGCCATTCCACTCAGGACACTTCTGGACCGTTACAGGCCACTAAACAACCCTAGAAGCTTCTTTCTTGTTTATTTCAGTTCTTTTGACATCCTCGTCGCCAATTATAGTGTTCCAAGTGGGCTTGGAACTGGAGTTATTCGATTCGTGGTCGCCATCTTAGCTCCTCGTGTTCAAGTCCCCGACCTCAAGGGACTGGGTCCTAGTGACCGCAAAACCGGGGGGTTAGTCTCTACACTACAGTAGTGAGTGTAGCGCAGGAGCAAAATATTACCACGAAAGTACTAAGTCTGGCGAATACATCTACCTAATCATGCATGGAAATGTTGCATATGCTACGTTACTTAAAGACAATGTTTAACGAAGGGGGAGTTTAAGGTCCGATACTCATCTTTCATCCCATTACTTTTTAGTTAAAAGCTGTTATATGCTGACTTGTTTGTTGCATTTGCTTCACTGATTCTTTCGCATTTGCCAGTCAATAATCGACAGACTAGTGTTTCACGTGTTCGTTGTCGAGTAGGCTACCAAACTTTAGAATCTTACAGCAGAAGAATTGGCCAAGATTTTGTCTTTAAATTTGGCATGTGGGTCTGTGAACATATCAATTGTAAGGGGAAAAGTTTGAGTGAAAGTATTTTTATTAGCGGAATGGAAAATGAATATCTGCTGAAACAACCAAACAATTTTTGAAATGAGCCTTCTCCAAGACCGTGAAAGCAAACAATTTGGTTTAAGATATCTTTCGGTTGTCAAGAAATACCAGTAATACCATACGTTTAATAGACCGATATGTTGCAGAGCAATTAATAAGTTTCTAGAGATGAGGATTTCTGACAACCAGCTTTCCGTGCTTATCGGAGGGGAAAGCAGAGTCACCTTAGAGTTTCGAATGTTTCAAGACACGGTCTAGGAAGGCTTTCTGTGAAAAGAAGATTCGGGATCTCTCAAGCAGGCGCTCGTTCCCCAGAATAACACTGCCTACAATGAAAAAAACAGGCAAATATTTTACCCGATAGCTTAACAAGTCAAGCAGAAGTGTTCATCAAATCAGGCTTACTAGAGAATACCGTTAGTTTGGGGACTTAGAATATTGCAAACAGCAACGACAGCTAGATTGTTCCCATGGTAGTACGGTTTTTTAGTTAACAAAATTTTCTTCCTTGGGAATACCCTCTACAAAACTCAAAAAAATGCCCCAACTATGCCCTTCATGCTATGATAAGCTGATAAGCTAGGCTTATACCCAAATTTTGCGCCTGTCTTTCGTCAGCGTGAATTTTCCCATAAATAGAGGAATCTTAATCAAAGAAAGAAACAGTTGTTGAACGAAAGAGCTGAAGGAGCTGAACCTAAGGAGAAAAGTAATTTCTACTTTTCTCTACCCGTAACATATATTACAGCTTGATTTCACTTGGAAAAGATACAATAAAATTATGCTAGGACTCTCCAATAGCTTGCCTGAGATCATAGATTTGTCTTTCAGCATCATCAAACTCTAAACCCGCATAAGAGTTTATTCAATTAACATTCTGAGCTGGTTGTGGTGAGCAGAAGAAATTAAAGAACCCCATACAGAAGTAGAGACGCTTGCAAAAAGGACACATTGCATGAACGTTCAGGCCGTCAAATTGCGTGTAAGTTCAATGAACGGACAAGCCCAAGGACGGGCAGCATTTGATGTTTTGAGCCACTGCTTCACTTTGCATTCAAGTTATTGATAAGCTTGAACTCGCTTCAACTTGCAAGTCTCAAAAACATTCAGGTGATTTAGTTTCAAAATTAATGACAGGCAAAATGAAAAGTTGCTCCTCGTAATCGCAGACCACCTAAAGTTCATAACATCAGCTTTGAGACATTGTCATGATTACGCTTGCACCATCAAGTACTAAGCGGATTGTGTAACACAAACAACACAGACATTTACTACACAAATCTTTCGTAACTTGATAACTTCTTTCTTTCGAAAGAATTCTCTTTTTTTATTCATCTAAAATTTTACAATACATGCTACACCTACATCCTACTAAACTTCCTAATTACTATACAAACTATACAAACACTACAGGGACAGGACCACAAGGAGCAAAGGACAATGACTACCCTGTGAATTCTTCCAAGTTCTAGAGCATTTTTTTTCTCCAAAAATTCTTCCAAATTATTGTAACTTTTCATAAATTTCTTAGCATTCTCAAAAAGAAAGAAATACACAATATGTTGATTAATTTTCCAAAATATCTGAAGAATGTAGATGGTACCTACTACAACAAATTTCTAAACAGATTTTGGTGGACATCAACTGAAAAGTCAAGTTTTCAAATCCAATTAAGCTGTTGTTACTCACTACGTGGTAGAAAGGCCATCCTCGTAAGGGCTAAGTAGACGAAATCATAATCTGCAATGATGATAAGCAAAAGTTAGCCAACAATTTCCAAAATTTTTCCGAATTCTACCCTGTCATACTCAGTCATTGTGAAAAAGCACTTCTTTTCATCAATGAAAGACGCAGCCATCTCTGCTGCGCTTCACCATGGGGGGGGGGGGTTCTCGGCTGAATTTCGCTTAGGGGGGTGCCGCCCACAGTTTCAAAATGTAACCGTTGGCTAGACCAATTTTTGTGAAAATGATACCCTTGGCTAGACTAATTTTTCCTTCAGAAGTGCTCTGAATTGGCATTTTCTAGGCAAAACTTGCCAAATTTTCGCCTTTTTTCGACCAAAATTCCAAAAAAGTTGGGTTTTTTTACCAAAATTACCGAATTTTAACATCTCTTTGATCAAAATTCCCAAAAAGCATACCCTTGCCTAGACTTAACTCGACTAAAATTGCCAAAAAGTACACCCTTGCCTAGACTAGGAGTCCGAAAAAGTATGCCCTCGCGGGCGGCACATCCCCAGGTACCTTTACTATGGAAGAGCCCCCCCCCCACCGTGCGTTTCTCACAGTTTTTAATTCGATATATGTAGCCATCTAGGAAGAGCGTACAGCCTTTTAATTAGCATACTGATTTTTAGGGATTTTGCAGAGATTTGCCCGACAAATAATAAGATTCCTGCGCACGATGTGCAAAATTTCAAATCACCTAATGGAGTAATACACCTGATGTTCTTCTATGGATCTGGTGAAGCAGAAAGCAGCAGAAAGTTCCTTTTTTATTTCAATTGATATAATTGCTTGCAAGTGATTATGTGACACTCTCAGTCAGGTAAGTTAACTTTTTCCAATGTAACACTGTGACAAAAACCATACTTTTTAAGCCATTGTTTTCACTTCAACAAGGTTCAGTTTACTTCCACGGATATGCAAATGGAAATGCGCATAGAAAACAAAGGAACGCATACGGTTCGAAAATGCATACATTGTTCTATTTCTATGCATATATCTGTCTCATTTCTGGTAAACTTGTTTTAACCAAAATTGAAACTAAGCTGTGGCGGATTTTGGGGGTGATTGAGGCAACTGCCCCCTTTTATAATGAAGGCTCAGCTTGGTACCACCTTTTGCAAAATATTACGCTCCTCAACGTGACCCTGACACCTTGTTTTAACTGCTTCGATCAGAATGTTGGAGAACCATACAACTCAAGACGTTATTTGGCAAACCAGAAAGTTTTCATAAACAGGAGCCCACAAATTTCTGCGCTCCTTCGGCGCTCATACTGTCTATTATAGATTCTCGAGACCGTTTCTGCACGTTATCATCCATTCAACTTCAGGTGGATCCACCGCTGAAATTACACCCTTTAATCTTGTCCGCAGAGCTCCATGCCCTTTGTAAAGATTTTTTGCCTCGCATTTTGCTACATATGTATTCAACTTAATGCAATCACTATGATGCTTAGTTGATATGCAGTACTTTGGAATTAAATGTCGCCATACCCCATCACATGTATGAGCAACAATATTTTCTCGTTTTTGACGGGATATTATTGTTGCTGCTACCTAGGAGGAACGGGGTACTTGACTTTAATTTTTATGGGACTGAGCCCACCAAACAAATCTATTCTGGGTCCCAGAATTTTCTAAGCAAACAACAGCTGGCGCAAGAAAAAATTGGCGAGGAGGATAAGCGACTGAGCAAAAACCTGCTGTAACAAAATATCCCCTTCGAAATCCTTTGGCAAGTGGCTCTAGAAAAGTGTATGCTTTTGCTACCCGATGAAAGAAAGAGGGGTAAAAAGATGATCCCCGTAGGAAGAGTATACCATGTACCCCTACTCCTCGGACACCCCATCACCATAGCAACTGTACCTTGCTTCCAAATAATACTGATCCTTCTCTTGCAGAAATCTGAGTTGTTGCAAAATGCCTCAATGCGCATCAGTGATCAAAACAGCAGCAAGTTCATACAATATTGCGGTATGCAGTGGTATCTTCATACCAACAGCCTTGATACCAGCACTGCTCATCATCATTGCGATAATCAAGGATCCGTTCAAAGACATCAAAACACAAGTCAACATGTTTGTCATAGCTTCATCGGTTGCAAGTCTTCTCAGCGTGCCAGTCAGTGGTTTGAGAACATGGTAAATGCCATTTTCTTTGGATAGTGCTCCTTGGTAAATAGTGGGATTCTCACTTCGACTAATTCTGTGGACTGCTAGCAGAGTAGCGTCGCCCACTATGGCCGGTCGCCCATTGTCACCGACTTGCATGATAAATAAGATTGGGGACTGACGACTATTAGTAAATTTGCAATTGCGCGGAAAACCTCGTTGACATTTGTTTCAGAATCACTTTGACCCTCACTAAAGTTTTAGTTCATTTTCATGGAAACGAGGCGAAATGACATATCTCTAATCGATTCCGTCCGCATTTACTGTCCGCATTTACCAGTTTCATGTTTCTATTTACATTGTCTTTCGTCTTTCTCATTGGCGCAGCACCTTACGGGTATGAGTTTTTTGAATATGCTTTAACTTTGCAGCAGTCCTATCTCTTGAGACGAAATCTACAATGAAACCAAAGCAAAGCAATATCTGATTCAGATTTAAGAACTGTAGGTCTGAGTGTTGGCATTTGCTATCTTTGTCACTCATTATGCCCATCAGTTTATCAGAGAAGTTCCTAAGCCTCTTGAACATATTCCCGGGGGGGGGGGGGTAATTTGAGTTTCCAAGATACGGGGTTGTGCCATTCAAATCATAAAAGTACCACCCATAAATCCGGAGAAATTTCTCAAAAGTATACCCATAAATCAGGAGAATTTGCTGAAAATCATACCCATAAATCCGGAAATGCCAAAACAGTTCACCAATAAATGAATTTTTACACAAAACTATACCCTTAAATCCGGAAAATGCTAAAGATTGTTGAAAACCATACCCATAAATCCGGAATCTATCATGAAAAAGGTACCCTAAAAATGGCACAACCCCGTACCATGGATAAGTTAAGTTACCCCCCCCCCCCCCGGGAACATATTAAAATGCAAAATTTATTTAAAAAAATACCAAATTGGGTGAAATCTCACGTACTTACTTGAAAAATCATTGAAACAAAAAACACGGTATCATATCAAATCTATTTGCTTTTTAGAATTCTATGCCAAAAGCTCATGGCATAAGGGATAATGCTGGATTTATAAGAACCGGAAGCAGATATTTGAATTGCCAAAACTCGAAGTTAAGGTTAACTCATAAACTAGAGTCTGGGTACTAGCTCTGTTCTCTAGACCTTTGTCGAAGCATTGTTCTCTAGACCAATCACCTGCGTGACAGATCGCCTTTAAGAAGTGCATGAAATTATGCATTGTGGGGCCTCATTCTGAGCTATGCTCTTAAGCATCTTGTTCTTATCTTGCCTAAAATCCATTTTATTGAGATTTTCCCGGGTGGGGGAGGGGAACTTGACCAGATTTTGAACGGGGACGTGCCATCGAAGTTTCAAAAGCATACCAATTTTTCCAAGATATATACCCGACTTTATACCAAGTTTTCAAAAACATATACCCGACTTTATACCAATTTTTCCAAAATATATACCCGACTTTATACCAAGTTTTCAAAAATATATACCCGACTTTATACCAATTTTTCAAAAACATATACCCGACTTTATACCAATTTTTCAAAAACATATACCCGACTTTATACCAATTTTTCAAAAACATATACCCGACTTTATACCAATTTTTCAAAAACATATACCCGACTTTATACCAATTTTTCAAAAATATAAACCCGACTTTATACCAATTTTTCAAAAACATATACCCGACTTTATACCAATTTTTCAAAAATATATACCCGACTTTATACCAAGTTTTCTAAAATATATACCCGACTTTATACCAATTTTTCAAAAACATATACCCGACTTTATACCAATTTTTCAAAAATATATACCCGACTTTATACCAAGTTTTCAAAAAATATATACCCGACTTTATACCAAGTTTTCAAAAATATATACCCGACTTTATACCAAGTTTTCAAAAACATATACCCTACTTTATACCAATTTTTCAAAAATATATACCCGACTTTATACCAAGTTTTCAAAAATATATACCCGACTTTATACCAAGTTTTCAAATATATATACCCGACTTTATACCAAGTTTTCAAAAACATATACCCTACTTTATACCAATTTTTCAAAAATATATACCCGACTTTATACCAAGTTTTCAAAAATATATACCCGACTTTATACCAAGTTTTCAAATATATATACCCGACTTTATACCAAGTTTTCAAAAACATATACCCGACTTTATACCAATTTTTCGAAAATGTATACTCGACCCTATACCAATTGCGAAACTTGCGAAAATTGATACCGCTCCTTATACCAAAATCGTGAAAACGAATACCCTTCCCGATGGCAAGTCCCCGTCCCCAAAACATGTCTAGTACCCCCCGGGGATTTTTCATTTTCTTTTAAGTCTGCAATGATAGTTACTCTTCTCTTCGACTTTTATGACCAAACTAGAAACTTGATATACAAGAGGACATTAAATCTGGTATAATCTTCAGTGCCTCTGAACACCTTTAGTAGCATGCTTCAAAATGAGGCAGCCCTGAAAAGACCTAATCTACTAATTTCAAAACCAATTGCAAAATCAGCTTTTGCCTGAAAAATAGTTTGGTCTTTGACCTACATGCCATAAAAAGAAATTTGAAGATTGGCGTGATGACAAAATTTAGATTATTTTGTGAAAAGGAGCACTATTTTGGGACACGATAGCCGGGGTAGTTGCAGGACATCTTTCGTGGCCTGCGCGTAGGTTCAGCAGGTCATTTTCATTTTTTTTTTTCATTTTCAGTTTATTAGGGAGGGAGACCCTTCAACCAACTGGTTGATTTACAAGGGGTCCTCCATATGAAAATTTACAAAACTAAAAATGTTAAAAACAGCTAAAACTTAATTACAATGAATGTACACACCTAACCAAAAGTCTATAAAAATAAAAGAAAAGTATCTAAAAGCAAATGGACTACGAGTTCCTCCAACGACCGAGCAACCAGCCCAACTCCCACCCCCTACCCCCGCCCACCAGGCCGACAACGAAAACTCAAAGATAAATCTGCGTTCCCGACCCAGCCGACACCAAGCACAGGGACAACGAGCGCGCCAGCCACCCAGTCGCCGGAAAAAGCCCCAGTCCATCATAAAAGATGTTTAAAAGTATTAATAGAGGATGCCTGCTTGGTCTCAGCTGGGAGGCTATTCCAAAGTTTAGCACCGCGAACGGAAAAACATTTCTGCCCATTAGCAGATGTTTTCATCGGCAGCCTCAAGTCTGTTGCCGTATTTCGGAGGCTACGAGAGTTACAAGCAGAGTTTCTAGTGACAAGATTGCGCATGTACTGTGGAGCAAGCCCATTGAGAGACTTGTAGACCATTGATCTGGACTCCTCATCGACAAGCTCACGGATTGTCTTCCAACTAAGGCTCACAATCAATGGTCTACTCGTGGCGTGGAATCAAAGCTGCTATTCGTTAAAATTCTAGCAGCTCTATTTGAAGCTTTTGGAGCTGATTGATATCAGTGGTGCCACAACAACCCTATACAGAGCAGCAGTATCGAAAATTGGGCTCCACAATACATGAGTACAAAGTTTTCAAAGAAGCCATTGGGAGGATATTTCTTGCGTGTTTTAGAAATCCAATGGCTCTGGATACTTTGCTAGATACAGCTTTAAGATGTTCTTTCCAATCTAGACTGTTGTCAACTTGAACACCAAGGTATTTGGTCTTCTTGAAAACGTCTAGTTCTCTGCCACGAATTTCTAAATTCAGTTTTTCAGCTGCATTGTTGAGCGTTCGGTGCTTCGGTTTGGTTGCGATTAGCATAGATTGTGTTTTAGCAACATTTAGCGAAAGTTTGTTGCCCTTCAACCATGAGTCTAAGAGCTCAAGATCAACATTAATAGCCTCGTTCTGCTGAGAAATACCTTTTGACTTTAAGCAAAGACTAGTGTCATCAGGATACATTGACACGGTTGAACTCTGGACAGCATTTGGGAGATCATTGATGTAGATCAAGAAGAGAAATGGTCCAAGACATGACCCTTGGGGTACTCCTACTTCCATTTCCCCAGTTTTGGAATCTACTCCACCTACTCTGCAGTACTGTTTTCTGCTAGAAAGATATGATTGAAACCAAGAAAGTCCCCTTTGTCGGACACCATAGTGCTGTAGCTTTTTGCAGAGAAGGTCGTGATCTACAGCGTCGAACGCCTTTTTTAAGATCAATGAATACTGTGCCCACCATCTGTCCAGTGTCCAACCCACTATACCAGTCATCAGTGTTTTTAAGTAAACAGGTCAATGTAGAATGGAGTTTTAAAAATGCAAATTGACCAGGATGAATAAGGTTATACCTAACCAGATATTGGTGAAGTTGGTTAAACACTAATTTTTCAAAGAGCCTTGAAATGACAGGAAGGACTGAAACTGGGCGGTAGTTAGACTTTTCAGCCCGATCATCATCCTTGAAAATTGGTGTAATCCGAGCATTTTTCCAAGAATCAGGAAACTGACTTGTTTCAAGTGAGGTGTTTAACATGAAAACTAAGGAGTTTTCAATGTATGGAGCTGCTAACTTCAAGAAGTAGCTGGATATGTTGTCACTTCCAAGGCTCTTAGATGTTTTTATCTTACTCATTGCATCTCTAATGCCCAAAGTTAAGTCCAGGTAACACCAAAGTTAAGACTGCGTTCACACGATGCCGGCACATTCTGAAAACGATGAAAAATGTGACGGATAGGCCTCCCGTTCACCCGAAAACGGCACACTTTTCCGGCAGATCTCGAAAACGGTAGATTTTGAAACTGATTTGTGAAAACAGCATCCCCCCGAGGGGTACTTGGTATATTTGTCCGACGGGGATGTGCATTTTTCGGGGTATCATTTTCGCCTATTTTTCTTGAACGGAGTATCAAAAGAAGTCAATTTTTTCTGGAGCCGGTTGTCAAAATTGTTATTATTATCATTTTATTTAAGGTTGGCAACTTACATAGCTAAACTGTAAAAATGCTAATTCAAGCTAACAAAACATGTCAAACGTGGAAATGCTGTTAGATCGGGTTCTTATTTAGTCCATTTTTTGTGTTTTGGAGCATACTTTTCATCTATTTTTTCTAGGATCGGGTATCATTTGAGGGCAAAAATTCTGGCACCGGGTAAAAAGAAAATTTTTCGTCGGCACATCCCCGCACAAATTTAGGTCAAGTACTCCCCCCCCCCTCGGGATAGCATCGTGTGAACGCTAGCTTAAATTTTGCTACCGTCACATTTTGCACCATTCTCAAAATGTGTCGGCATCGTGTAAACATAGTCTAAGTTTACTTGAGCTGAAATTTGTTAGTGACAAATGTCAATACAACTGAACCTACTTCGGAGTTAACAGTATGATTGGTTGCTTGAGGCAATTCTTTTTCTAGGGATAGAGTGTCAATCAAAAGCAATGAATGCTAAACGTAAGAGTATTAATGAATATATGCCCTTGTTTGGTCATCAGCTGTGTTGAAGGTGTAACATTTATCAGTTGAAGCAATGAATTTGCTTTATGATGTTGGAACCATGAATATGTAGTTCAGCAAAAATCTTCTCCTGCTAGACCTATGTCAAAATGCCTTTCATTTCGTCATGAATCAGATTTTCATACTTTTAATGCAACAGGCATAAACCCATACAAAGAGAACGGATCAGTTATTTCAGCTTCAAAAACATGTCATTTGTGGTGTTTCACAATCAATTTCGTAGCGTCAATGTCCATTTTGCAATAGCCCTAATGCAGATCTTCCACAAATTGTTTTACTTGCTTTGTTTCTTTCACCATCCAGGTGTCACGCTTTGAATGAGACAGGTACTAACCTATACAAGAGAGAAAGTCAGTTGTCCCTGCTTTACATGCTTGCCATTTTGTGTGGTTTATGATTCATTTTTTGCAAAGATTTTGGCATTTTTGCAATGACCTTTCATAGATTGTTTCACTGTTATGACTTTTTCTTTCACCATCCAGGTTTCAAACTTGAATGCGACCGGTATTAACCCATGCATAGAGAGAAAGTGAATTGTCCTTGCTGTACATGCATGCTATTTTGTGTGGTTTATGATTCACTTTTTGCAAAGATTTTGGCATTTTTGCAATTGCCCTGCTGCAGACCTTTCATAGCTTGTTTCACTATAATCACTTTGTTTCTTTCGACATCCAGGTTTCACACTTTGAATGCGACTGGTATCAACGCATACAAAGAGAGATTGTTGGTTGTCCCTGCTTTACATGCATGCCACTTTGTATGGTTTATGATTCACTTTGTTGCAACGATTTGCATTTTTGCAATAGTTCTCATGCAGATGTTTGATAGATTGTCTGTTGCAAAGGAATTTAGTGGAAAGTATTCGACAGTCTACAAATTCATCGTAATTGCAACGTGGATAATTGGAGCAATCTTTGGTTCATGCGTTCAATTAACAGGAATGTCTCTGATGACGAAGATTCAAACGGCAGTGCATTGTGTTGTTGCTGTTACAAGTTTAACGTTTGCATACTTTTGCGTCTATCTGCCTCTTGAAGAAGATGGTCAAGGTATGACTTAGACTTATGACGATGAGTTACTTGTATCCCTGAGGTAAAACATGCTCAACAGGGACTCATAATGAAACAGTGGAAAAGCTGACCCTATTTTCTGCAATCATCAATGGAACTACGATGGAATCACGGCTTCCAATCTCGAATCCCGTGGGAATGTTAACAGTTCTTCAATCAAATCAAAACGTCATCACATTTGCCCCAGCAAAAATAATTATTCAAAAATCTCGCAATCTGATTGGCACTCTAGGAAGCTTATAGATTTTTGACCTGGAGTCCCTTGTTTCCCTGTGCTCCTTCGACTTGATGATGGCGTTTCGGTCAACAGATACTCACAATATTACTCTGAAAGACCTGGCCCTATTCAAACTCAAACTATGCAATTCCTGGACTACTAATCAGATTGCATTATTTGGTAAAGAAAAATGCTGTCCAATTTTCAGTTCGTATGATGAAGTTGACTAGATTTTGAACATAGTTTCTGAGGCAGGTAGCTGAAGATTTCTCTGGCATGTTTTGATCCTAAAAACATGGGAAATGTAGCGTCGAAAAACTTATTTTACACTAATAAGATAAAGTGAACTTTCTTCTTCAGATTTATACCAAGTTTTGTCGATTAACTGCCTGCTTAACGTGGTTCTTATCAATTTTTTTTAGAAATAACCGTTTAACAGAGCCAAAGCAGTCGTTCGGTCATGATTCGATCGATCGGACTCAGAAAATAGGGTCAGTTTGTTCACTTCTTCATTATGAATCACTAAAACGACAGTACTTTTCGGAAAAATTCGGCGCTGCGAGGGTGACATGAAGCAACTTGGAAGACTATGAATCAGTTGGTTAATAAGCGGTCTAAAACTACAAATGTCTCTTCTTGCAAGTATACAACAAAATCTTAACGAGTAGTGATGAAATAGCCTAGTCGATAAATCAGTATTTCTCCAGAATTGAACAAGAGTTAAGTGTAAAGATGCCTCATGTAGAAAACCAACTTTTGAGTGGAGATTATTCCATGAACAAACATTCAACTAGGTTTCAGTTTAGAGCGATAACTCCGGAAGACCTTATGAAGGCAAGGTATCACAGAGCTTTGGGATAGAGCGCATCTCCAGCTATTTTGTTAAAATAGGGATGTCTGTTCTTGCACCAGTGCTGAGTACCATATTTGATAAATCGATTTCGGAGGCCTCATTTCTAAACAACTGGAAAGTTGCTACAGTAGCTCCTATCTATAAAGAGGGGCCTTCTAACTGAAGACAGCCCTATCCACTAAAGAAGGGGGCCCACTGAAGACTGGTCAAACCACAGACCTATATCCATGCTCCCGCTTGTCTCACGTCTTTTTGAGAAGACAATCCTCGACCAACTTTCTACTCACATCAATTCGGGTTCAGAGCCCTGCACTCAGTTTTGACGTGCTTATTGGAAGGACGTGATGACTGGTACCGTGATTTTGACAAAGGATTCCTTTCATCTGTTATATTTATACCTTCATAGACTTGAAAAATGCCTTTGATACTGTAGATCGTGCAATTCCCATTCAAAGGCTTTGTCACTATGGAGTCCGGGGAAAGGAGCTGAATTGGTTTGGTTTACCATTGCACCTGCTGGCCAACTTCCCCTAAAGTGCGTGTCTTTCTTTGTAGCTGATGTCACAAAAGAAAGGACAACAAATTCTAATGATATCGAAGTTCTCCAGAAAGATGGCTCGTCACCGAATGCAATTGTAATTAACAAAATTCCACCAGTGGAAGTCGTCGAGATGAACGAGAATATTGTTCAAGCAAATATTATGTGTGTTCGCGAAGAAGCAATGGCAACGGTCTACAAAACAATGCTTTATTTTTGCTGTGCTATGCCTTCAGGTATTAAACACATTTCACGTTTGTGCATCAAACCATCACATCACCAGGTCATCCCAGGTTAATAGCTGCAATAAAAGGCAGCGTTCAATAACCAAAAATTTAATCACTTATTCATTAATTGATAAAAGATATTCTCGTCCCTTCCAGGCGTACTGTTGTTGATTTTCCACTATGCTGACTCAATGACATGCACACAAATGTTTTGGGTGAAAGATGTTTCTACACTATGTTTGCCATTATTCTTGGCCGTCCATCCAATCTTCTGCATTGTCTATTCTCCAAAGATGAAGAGAGCTGTCAATCATATACTTGGAATTAAGGACTCTGTTGTTCACCCAAGTGGCGCACTGAATGGATGAGAAGATAAATAACGAAGAGTTACAGGGAACAGCGAGGGCAGATTTTGTAATACAATAGCATCAGTCACTTTGGTTCACACCTCAATTCAAAGCGATTAGCGAATGTAGACAAAAGAAATTCTTTCAAGCAGAAATTCAAATTAAACGAAGACGCAAAGTTGCCCTGAAACCAGTACGGCAAACTCTCGTTTGGTGCGGGCGAAGGGAGGTTTTTAAGAGATGTAATGTGCTCATAATAAAAGAAGAACGGTAAGTCTAAAGTTCTGTCTGGGGTATTTTGTTTATTTGACTCAAAAACCGAGCAGAGGGCATTACAATTTTAGCACATTTATTGCTCAGATATACGCAGTCACTGCTCAGCTCCTGAATCAAGTAAACAAAATGCCCAAGACAGAACTTTAGATTTACCCTTCTTCTGTCGTTATAAGCACATTACATCTCTTAAAAACCTCCCTTCGCCCGCACCAAACGAGAGTTTGCCGTACTGGTTTCAGGGCAACTTTGCGTCTTCGTTTGTTTTGAATTTCTGCTTGAAAGAATTTCTTTTGTCTACATTCGCTAATCGCTTTGAATTGAGGTGTGAACCAAAGCGACTGATGCTATTGCATTACAAAATCTGCCCTTGTTACAGGGAACAATTTCTTGTTGTAGTGTAGTGTAATGGACAATTTTGAGATTCTTTTAGTTGTTGCTCTTTAGCTTTCTTTGCATAAGATGTACATATAACTATTATGACATTATCAATACTGTTTTTGCATTAGAATCGAAAACTTTCGGAGGGAAGAGTTTCAGAAAAACAACTTCGGACAAAAAACATTCGGACAAATACGACATCAAAAAATCAACAATACTAAAATATATGTTGAAAAGAATTGTGATTCTATCATAGATATCAACGTACAGTAGGTACCGGGTGACCCAAAAAAAATGACCCGACGCAACCTGTTATTGAAAAATAAGTAAGAAACCGATGGGAATGTTTCAAACGTTGTTCTGTCGCTAAAAGACTAGCCTAAATTATGAGTATTTTTTACAATTTTTTCCGGCTCGGTAAATATTGCAAATTAAGGATTTTGAGGAAAAGGGCATGCCAGAAATCCTCAAAAAGTCGTCAAAAACAGGGGATCGATTTACAGCCACTTCAGATCTTCAAACAAAGTGGAGCGTCTTTTATTTCAGGCTGGGAATAGGCAACTCAGTCAAAAGTTTCCAGAGAAAGTTTATAGTCCCCAGGTACTAAGAATTGGGAATAATCGTTCCCTGTAAACTCACTGAATTTCAAAGGAATTCAATTTTCCGTGCAATTCAAGAATTCTTTACAGAAAAGCAGAAGTATCCTTGGCCCTTGCGACAAGAATGTTTTAGGTATCTAGGGACTATAAACTCGTTCTGAAAACTTTCGACTGAGTTGCCTATTCCCAACCTGAAATAAAACACGCTCCACATTGTTTTAGAGATCTGTATTGGCTGTAAATTGATCCCCTCTGTTTTTGACGACTTTTTGAGGATTTCAGGCATGGCATTTTCCTCTAAATCTTTGATTTGGAAAATTTACTGTGCCGAAAAAATTGCAAAAGATAATCCAAATGTAGGGTAGCCTTTTAGCGACAGAAAAACGTTTGAAGCATTTCAATCGGCCCCTAACTCATTTTTCTATAACAGATTCCGCCGGGTCACTTTTTTTTGGGTCACCCGGTACATGGTGATCATCACATCTACAAGGACATTTGGATGTAATTTTAGATTGAACAATGGTCAAACCGGCTGTAAACCAAATTAAAGATGCTGCCACACGTGAACTATTTTAAATTTAGAACAGAAATCAAACTTTGTATCGGAATTGGGGATAAGATGAGATCTAGGAAAAGAACTCCCGCCGGTAAGCGGGTTGGCTCGCCTCCATATGAACAAGCCAACAGACATTATTTTCAATTATACTGGATCTGAAAAAATGTATTAGGTTTTAGTTGAAGTGGAATCATGTAAAAATAACGATAACGAGCTCTACAGATAAGTTGACTGATATAAGTAATCGGCTACAGTGAAGCTTTTTTACCACTTCACCTACTTCAGTGTGGATCCAATCCACGTTTGTTACTTGGGCCTAATTTGATGATCGAACATTCTGAAATTTTGGCATGCCCGCAAAGGACCTTGGGTGACAATGGTTCGTTAAAGAATTTTGAAAGATAGCAGCAAAACCAAATTTTGCTTATTTTTCAACAATCAAAACCTTTTTCTCATTCACAAGGTGAACCGGCGAGAGTAACTGTAAGTCAGTTCTGTCTTCCTTAATCAGTTCTGATTGTCTGAATTTCAAGACTTGAAAAGGTACATTAAAATCAATACCCTGGGTACCAGAGCCAAATAATAAAAAGACTTTCATTTAAATTTTGAGGCTCTGGTACCCAGGGTATAAAATCAAAAACTTTCTGACCAAAAAGTTTCGGTAAAAAACTTCGGCCAAAAAACTTTCGGACGACTTTTCGGGAATTTTGGACCAAAATCTTTGGGACAAATATGACATTAAAAAGCAAGCACGATACCAAAAAGATTTTAAACCGATTGTGATTCTATCATAAACATCAACTTACAGAAGGTACATGGTGATCATCAAATCTACAAGGACATTTGAATGTAATTTTTGCTAGATTGAACAATTGTTAAACCAGCCGTAAACAAAATTTAAAGGTGTTGCTATGCATGAACTATTTTCAAAAACGCTTCAAGGAACCACAATTTTAGATGAAATATCCAAGAAACTTGAATATTTTGCGCTACTGGCAAAGCATTGATTACTTAAGATTTTATGTTACGCTTCCTTGTTCTTTTCTATTTTCAATGAATTTAAAACTTTCAGACAAAAAAACTTTCGGAAATCACCAGGGTTTGGACAAATAAACTTTCGGACAAAATTTTGTCCGAAAGTTTGATCGTCCGAAAATTTTCGATTTCAATGTAAGCAACATACATTATAAAAGCAAATCCTTGTCTGACCCTTCTGCTATCAGCTAAACCATAGTTGATATAAAAGGACCTTACTGACCTTCCTTTCTACTGACTATAGCTAAAAGCAAAATTTGATTACCAATGTCTAATTTCTGATACTGATTTGTGTTATTAAGCAACTGCAGCACATTCAAATGTCTTGATTCAACTTACTGGTAAATGTTTACTCTGCTTGTTATAATTCATTATTACTTTGTCTACAAGATGACCCATAATCGTGAACTCTTTGATAAATCATCAAGATTCGGTTACAACACAGACATTTAAAGTAATTTGACAGAGATAAATAGCTACCGGGTGAGCCAGAAAAAAATTCCCACTTTTGAAAATTCATAACACTAAGACTAATCCACGGATTTGAATAATTCAAATTCTAGTTAAAAGTCGAAAGATCGAAGCATTTTTGTGATTTTTCTCGCTGTCCTACGAGCACTACAAAAATTTCATGGTTGCAAACTGACTGAAAAATGGCCTAAAACATCGATCAAATCATAAATGACTTCTCGCACAGGATGATGAAGGAAATGCAACTTCCCATGAGTGAGAGATATCCTAGGCATTAATTGCCTTGGGATTGAAAATCTTTCGTATTTGTTTGAAAATCAATCTCTTATAACTCTTGAGGGAGGTGAAACGCCCGTGGCCTATTGTTCAATTTGAATAGAGTCCTTATGATTTGATCAATGTTTTCGGCCCTTTTTCCGTCAATTTGCAACCATAAAATTTTTAAAAAGTTGAATGTACCAATACTTCCAGTGCTGGTAGGACAACGAGAAAAATCACAAAAATACTTCGATCTGTCGACTTTCACAATCAGAACGGAAGTAGCGTGAACACGAGGCTCCAAACCATCCAATGAAATTTCGAATATTATTGGAATGTTGTTTTGAAAGTTTCGAAGATCTATTGTAACTTCAACAGTAATGAGAAATGGCGTTCAATGCGGCAAACAGATTTTACGAGCCAGGGAAGGCAGCACCATTTAACATTAGGGAAGAAATCATACTTGCTTTAAATCAAGGTGCCAGAGTATTTGAAGTGTGCAACAGATTTAAAGTTGTTGGGGTTGGAGTTGACTCCGTCGGCTTCTATACTAGGCACGGAAGGCCCTTCTGCAATGTCGCGCACAGTGTAGGCCATCTCCTGCTTTCCACTCACAGGTATACACTTCATAACAAATTTAAATTCAGTTGGTAGCAGTTCTCCGATTTCTTCTTCGATTTGTGAACGTAGATATTCCAATGAGGAATCCTGAAACTCTTCATCTCGCTTTACAAATCCGAACAATTTGCCATCAATCTTTACCTTGTACCTGCACGCCATTTTCTTCACGCACGCATGCAAAATTGTAATGAAAGTTCGAAAATTTATGCAAAAATCATGAGCGACAGGACACAAAAAGATTGGGTCGGGCCTAAGCTACTCTCGCAGTGACTACTGAGACCAACATTATGAATTCAGTTTGCAATCAATATGCAATGATGTAAGGAATACTTACTCGTGTTCTTGTTCTTCTCTGTCATTTCCTTGCCTTGCAATTTCTGCCAAATACAGCCAGCACCGGTGCTAGATTCCCCTTCCATGACAGAACTGACATGGCGAATATATTTTCGCTTCTCCGCACTCACCTTTTCAAAGGCGCGTAGTTTTGAAAAGGTGAGTGCGGAGGAGCGAAAATATATTCGCCATGTCAGTTCTGTCGTGGAAGGGGAATCTAGCTCCGATGCTGGCTGTATTGGCAGAAATTGCAAGGCAAGGAAATGACAGAGAAGAACAAGAACACGAGTAAGTATTCCTTACATCATTACATATTGATTGCAAACTGAATTCATAACGTTGGTCTCAGTAATCACTGCGAGAGTAGCTTAGGCCCGACCTAATCTTTTTGTGTCCTGTCGCTCATGCAAAAATGCTGCGCAATAATTGGATATTTTTTCAAAGTTCATGTACATGCTTCTTCCGTTTTGACTGTACTCTCGAGTACCGAATAAACGGGGGGGGGGGGGTGGGGTGGGAATAATCGGGGGGGTTGGAAATGGTTCGATATAGCAATAATCGGGGGGGTTGGAATAATCGGGGGGGGGGGGGTGCTTGGAGAAATAGAAAATAGTCGTTTTCTTAGGTAAACACGTATCTTTTATATATTCATGTGAACAGTGACGTTACTGATACAGCTACTTATGAACTCTGGTTCTGTTGAATGCATTTATTGAGACTTTTTCTTGCGTTTATTCAGAAATTTTGTTTACTACCATTTCATTTTTCAAAAAACCAATAAAAGGGGGGGGGGTTGGAATAAGAGCGGGGGGGTTGGAAAATTTTTGAAAAATTAATAAGCGGGGGGACGATTATTCGGTACTCGAGAGTAACTAGAATTTGAATGATTCAAATCCGTGAAGTAGCCTTGGTGTTATGAATTTTAAAAAGTGGGAACCTTTTTCTGGCTCACCCGGTATTTCAGGGACTGCGTGTGCATGCTTGAATTTAGCCTATTGTTTCTATTGTATTTGAAAAAGTCAATACGTGCACGGAATTCGTTCAGTCAGAGGAACAATAGCGTACGCAGGAGTTTCTATTCATAGATAACCTCTTCTTTGCGCAGTCTACAAACTTCAAAATTTCTTTTTCCAGCGTGAACTGTCAACTGTAATGACTTTTGGAGATATTTCAGTGACTTTGAGTCTGTGAGGACTTCCACTTTCACGAGCAACCTGGCTTTGAAGCATTCTCCAAAATCACAAGATAAGATGATCGATTGAATGTTCAGCCCATACCACCCTTTGTATTGGCTACTTATGTTCTTGACAAAGCCTAATTGCATATTTACCGGGTGAGCCAGAAAAAAGTTGTCACTTTCGAAAATTCACAACACCAAGAGTACTTCACAGATTTGAATGATTCAAATTCTATTAACGCCAAAAGATCGCAGCATTTTTGTGATTTCTTCGAGTTCTTTCGAGCACTGGAAGTATTGGTAAATTCAACGCTAAATAAGGGAAGTTTTCTCTCCCGGGGGTACATAACATGTACCTAGAGGGCATAGTTATGTGTCGCTAATGTTGATGGGTATCTGGGCCAAAATTCTCTAAAAAAGGTCTTTTTTGGCAGATTTTCCTTAAACATGGGTGGGTTTGGATTAAATTCGCAAAGAAATAGTTTAAAATGGGTAGTTTTCCGCTAAAATAAATAATATGAATAAATTAATAGATTCGAGGTAACAAACTTCAATTTTTAAGCCACAAACACGGTGCATTTCTGCCCATGGTGAACCAGATACTTGTAATAAATTCTTACAGAACCTAATTTGAGAAAGGCATATTGTTGACGTGAAGTCCTTTTTACATGATTGCAAAAGTCAAAATTGTCGAATGTTGCCGCCGTTGCCATACCTTCAACACACGCATAATTTGATCTCGTACTAATGTTGAGTTCAATGAAAAGTTGATTTCATATCATTCATTGTTGCGTTGAAATGAAATACATCTTTTTATAGGACAACTCTTCAAAAGTAAAAAGTTTATCAAGCTCCGAGTACATTTAGTAAGTTCATATTGACAGTGGGAGACAGTCAACAAAGACAACGTTCATATTTCGCAAGTTGTAATTTAACCTTATGAGACCTTTTTCGATGTAAAATGTCTATTTCAAATGTCATGAGTGAAGCCCCTCTCCCCCCAAAAAAACCTCCAAACTATGTCATTGGGAAAAAATTCGATTTGTCTGTCACCCCTAATCATATTAATCAAAAGAAATACTTTTTCATGCTGAAATTTTGTCGTCCCTCTCCCAAAGGAATTTGGTCATATGATTGGCAATTTGGATCCCATGGCTGGCAATGGCTCTTGAACACAAATACAAAGCAGGAAATTTAATGATAGGTAGAACAATCAAATTTTGATGATTTTGCAATAAAAACTTTTCACTTTTTCGGGTCTTTTCGGTGGATGATTTCAGTGTCTGATATTTGAACACTTACGACCTACAATTCATTGTAAATAAATCCCAACATCCTACGTTGGTTGTTTCAACTCATTTAATGTCTCCTTAATTTCTCGAAGTGTCTTTACATCTACGAATCCTGAGTTCATGCTATCTTTAAAGGAAACATGACCAAATTTTTCCTCAACATGTTTCGTAAGTTGTCCTCTTCTATACAAACCAACAAGTGTATTAAAATCACCCAAAAACTTTCCATCAAGGTACACCAGTGGTAACGTTCTATTTTCAGCATTCGTGAACAATTTTCGCCGTTCATTCGGAGATAGTTCTAAATCAACGGCAACACTTTCCAGTTTTAAATTCGAAATTTCATTAACGAGTATTGCACGGAGATATTCTTTCCGACGTGTGTGTCTTCGGTCAGTGCTCGTTGCGCTGTAAAATAATCTCGCCTTTTTCTCGCATTTGATATCTTCATTTAAAAAACTATCTAAGTCTGTCATCGTGTCCTTAACCAGATTATCAGTAGCCTCGTTTACAACCACATGGTATGGAGATCCGGCGATCAACCTCACACCCCATTTGATTTCGATTTCATATGTGCCTGGTTCGGTCGGTAAAAACATCACGTCATGCACAAGCTGATCTCCATCAGACCTCGTACTGACGAAGGGCGTTGGTATGGAAACAGCAGGACATGTGACTAGAACACACAAGGGCCCATTACCTCCGTTTGGAGTCCTGACTTCAAAGTGGCTCATAACACCAACTTCCCCTGATAGCAAGCCAGGACCAAATGCTTCAAAGACATCGACCTCTGAGAAAGTCGATGATTCGGAGCCTCCTTTGGATGTTGAGTTTGGTGATGATGTATACGTTGTTATCGTAGATCCCCCTTCGGGGCCTCCAGTACGTGAATGTAAACCATGATGGGTCAAGTGCTCCGTTGAAAACATGCTTTCAATACCGCTATCTACAGTATCTAAACTCTCAGGTCGATAAGCTACCTTGTCACGAACATTATCCATATCAGAGCTGTTTAACAGCCACGTTGAGTCATCCGAAAACAACAGGTAATCAGAGTCAGAGGGTCGCTTCGCTGGTTCTATTGAAATCCCCTGTTCAGCATCCTTATAACATTTGAACTCTACTGATGGTTCTTTAACCCTTATCTTAAACGGACTGTCATGAATATGCTTACGGCCACACAGAACTGATATCTCATAAAAACCAGATCTAACTGGTGTATATGACACAATATAACTGCAGTCTCCTATAGGTTTCAGCCTCGGTTCGGCTTTTATATTCACAGCCTTTTCATCATCAGGGGTGCATTTGATCGAAATATGCAAATCGGATTTAGTTGCTTGGCCTAAATTGACGATAAACTCCGTCGGCTTGCCGACTTCACCGCAACGAATACCGAATCCATATGCAATGTTTTTAGCGCTCTCCGGCTTTCGTTTACTAACCGGTTTATTGTGTAGCGGATTTGAAGATGAGTGGAAGCCATTACGCAGTACAAAATCATTCTTATGCTGTGTTTTCGGAGAGACAGGTGTGATTCCTCGTGCAAGCATTCTGTCGGCACTTCGAAACAACGCGAGATACGTGATCAAACTCTTTTCATCTGCTGTGCAGTTCAAGATATCTTCTGTTGCTATCAATGCTGGGATTCCAAGAACCTCCTTCGCAGTCTTAACGGCATAAAAAACAACATCATCTTCGTCCATGTTCTGCGTAAAGACATCAGGATCAACTGAATCGGGCGAGATCGCATTAATCAAGTGACACAGGGCGATTCCACTGTTTAGATCTGTAGTGATATTACAAACCTTGTAATGAGGGATTTTCGCTTTGATCCATTTCAGCAAGCTTTGAGCTGCTTTATGATAATCAATCGTCCGTCTTCGATCCATTTTTGTTGCACTGAATTCAAAATAATGTCGAACTATCAAGCTCCATAGTATTTCTGTCAGCCAATATGTGAACTTCTTTCTGATGATAGGTGCTTTGCCTGCAATCATAAATAGAACAAACTGTTATTCTTGCAATTTCTCACGGACAACAAGGGCTGTGGTTACATAACACAGGGGGTAGAGAACCATCTGGAGTCTCTAGGTATCGTGCAGCTGTTACAAGATACCTGTTGCATTAGAATATAATGGACGGAAGCCTCTTTGATAGTTAATGACTTGGAAAATAGCCTGGGTCTGGTTAACAGGCTACTTGGAAAACTGTCGGAGAGCATGTACCACGTATTCTGGTTTCTCCCGGTTTCTCCAATCAAATGCTACGATTTTCTTGATTCAGCTCGAAACAGAGTGGTAAAAGACAAATTTACAAAGTCAATTGCCTTCGACTCCGACCGAAAGTCAATTGTGCAGTCAAATATGTAAATAGACTTCTCTTGCAACGCTCACTTTTTACCTATTTTTGCATTAATGTCCATCTCACATTAAATGCCAGGTGAAATTTGCGATAACACAGAATCAATCATGCAAAATACAGAATCTATCATGGAAAATGCAAACTATGTTTATTCGCGGACATTTTTACGTGGAATGTAATTTGACACAGACTTTTGATGTACCAGCATTATCAAAACAGTTTTGCTGACTAGTAATTCCTGCCTGAAGCACGAGTCTCAGGACGGCCAAGCCACTGGGCTAGCAGGAGCTAAAGCCCCCCTACCAGCCACTTTTTCTAAAGACATGAGTTGAAGTTTTTGCGAACTGAGAAACTGTTGTTTGGTGAGGCAGAAGTCATATGTCTTGCTGTTTTGATGGAGAAGCTACGATTTTTGATAAAGAATCTACGAGCTTTAAGTCAGAAGAATCTCATAAGCTGGAAATCTCGATGTAAAATTTCTTCAAGGGACAACTCATCTTTGGTCTGAATCTAAAGAGCTTTATATTGTCTGAGGCACCGTAAAACGATATTCACTTGCGAAAGTTATCATCAGCTTCAAGCATAGGCGTTTCCCGACGTTCTAAAGGGCGTGGTCTCAAACAATTTTCCGGGGAGCCCCCGAACCCTAATTCAGCTCGCCTCACTCGCAACTCAGCTCCCCCGCTTTTAAATCGCTATGCGGTCCCTGACGAGTCAAAAAGCCGATCTTGGTCCATTTATCTTTTAACCCAAAAAGGATGTCTTTCAGGGCCGCACTGTATCTCCTACCACAGGAGGATCTCCCCCTGCGATGATAAGATGGCGAAATAGTAATTACTATTCATAGCATTTTTTCTTAGGAGAAACAGAAGCCTTGGATACAATTACAATCAAAGCTGGTTACAATCTACTATCGTAAGGAAAATCAAAATAAAAGGCGCCCAAATTGAAAGCAATAATGATATGTTAATTTTGGATGATTTTAATTCTCTTATCTTATGGTTAAACATTATATACAAAAAGCTGTTTTAAGAGCAAACCAAATTCACAATAAAGGTAGATAAGTTTTGGAAAAATTTGTCAGTAATAAGGTCAATATCACCTACGCGGCACCCATCAAAGTATCAAAGAATTTGTGTTGATATCGATTGTAATAGACGCAGCTGAAAATGTTTTAACTAAGTGGTAGCTCTATTCGTTGCTCTGTCACATTGCAAGCAGTAAGATTTGCCTTCTATTTTTTCCAAAGTGTACGCTAGTAACACGAAAAAATCCGTTGAAAACGTGCTAGTTCTTTGGAGGAATCAAACCCAATAGCTCGATGATTACCGCATAGACTTCTACCCCTGACAATGTGACCACACAGGTCGAAAAGCAGAAAAAGATAACTCATCTCTTGCTCTCAGCATTCATCCCTCTAGGCTTGATTCCCTCCAAGGGTCCAAAGCCTACATTTTTTCATGCAATCATGGGCAACAACGCACTGTGTTTATAGCTTAGAAATTAAAGTTTATCACCTCGATATTATCGTTTTACTTTGTTGCTTTCTCTTCGGCTGAAGCCTACCAGTGCTAGGAATGAATTCAAATGGCTCCTGCGTGCCTGAACAGTTAGTTCCTACACAGCGTTCATTCTCGTTTCAAACTTCCTGTTACATTTGTTTTGCTTGATAACGGGCCACGCTTGAAACGTCGCTTATTTCAGTTTGCATCCAAATGCTTACATTTCATATTATTTACTTGTTTATCTTTCTACTATGGCACTACACGCAGCAAGAAGATTTTTTTGATTACATGGAGGCAGTTTGAAATGAGGATGAACGCTGTGTAGGAGCGAGCAGTTCCGACGCGCAGGAGCCGTTTGAATATGATTTCTGGCACTGGTTAGGCTTGGGCCAACGAGAAAACAACGAAGAAAACAATTGTAATATCGAGATAACAACTTTAATTTCCAAGCTAAAAATATGGTGCATTATTGCCCATGATGCAATTTCCAGAAAGTATGTCTCCAGAATTGACCTTCGATTAATCGATTGATCGTCGAGTTGCGATTTAATCGATTACTATGGATTTGGCCTAACCCCTAACAGCTTCAACGATTAGTGCCGAATAATTGAGTAATCGGCTATAGGTGATAACCGAAATTGCAGAAAAAATCGAGTAGGAGTCACTGATCGATCCTCTTTAATGACTATGTCTGCTTATATTTAAGTTTGAACGTAAATGCTTTGGGCATGAAATCCCTTATCTGGGTGTCCTATCATCATTCACTGTCCGCCATTTAAGCTGCGTCAGTTGATTTCAATACGAATTCAACTGACATTGTCGAACAATGGTCCAACGCTTTGACAAATAATCTAACTGGAATGTTGTTTTGCAGCAGTTATCTGCTATGACCCGCGTAGTTGGAGTGCAGGGCTTGAATTGCCTCAAGTCTTCGTTTCCATCATTTTCGCATGATGTGTAGTTCGCTTCGCACTCGTTGCGCCTTCGGCGCGGTACGAACGTGCGAACTACACATCATGCGAAAATGATGGAAACGAAGACTTGTGGCAAGTCAAATGCAGGGCCTAATAGAACGATTTCTTCGATTTTCTGGAGAAGAGCGACCTGGCCATGATCTTGCATCTCCTTGCTGTAGGAGCGTACGAAGGTGAGTGCAGGCCAAAAGAAAAATTTAAACTTTTGGACACAAAACAAAGAAAATGTTTCTTCTGAACGTTGCAGATGTGCGCACGCAAATGAGACCGTGCCTTTTGCATCGGCTGTGTCTGTTTTGCGTCCTTTGAACGTAAGCCAGCATTTTGCAGTTTACCCATTGTTTATCTATTGTTAAGCCTTACCAATGTTCAGCCATCCGCGCTTTAGTCCGAGTTTGCTTTCAGTGCATTTTAAAGATTTGCATGCTGCTCCGCAGCGCAAATCAATTGTGAGAATATAATCAATTTACATGGACCCATCTTGAAACGAAACCTGCATGCCAGTGAAGACAATGGTTGACTATTCCATTATTTTATTTGTAATGGACCTTTTATTTTTGGAATTCTACTTTATTGCTTCCATTGTCTTATGATGCAATTATTAGATTCAGGCCTTCGATTAATTGATTCAATACACTGGTCTTCACCAACAAACGCACGTCCACTGGTTTAGGTACAACGACAAAATTGCCTTTAACGGACTCATCCCAATAAACCCACAAACGCAAATGATTTAATTGGTGCAATAAACAACAACTTTGAATAACCAAAAACGCGTTCGGTCGCATTCGTCGCACTCGTTAGTTCCGTTCACGTGCGAAGACCAAACAACGATGTCGAAGATATGCAAAGAACTATAAACTATACCAAGTGAAAAAGAAACTTGAAGACCCTCCCTTTCGGTTTAACCACAGCACCTTCAGTATCCCTTAATCAGATGTTTCTTAACTTTCGAAATTTCTAGTTTTTACAAAGACTACTGTAAACTAGACCGTATTTTATTTTAAAACATAAAAATGAGTCATGATATCTGAATGTTACGAGACGTTGAACAGAACAGAACAGAACAGAACAAGCTTTACTACAACTGATGAAAGGAAATCCATCCCACAGAAAATAGAAACATCTGCAAATTTTCCTCCAAATTATGTTGTTAATACAAGATTCCTGCACAAAGTCATAGAATCAGGTACTGTAGACCACAGGAAGCCCAGGCAGTTAACTTAACTGAAGAATGATAAGTTTACAATCTTAAAATCGTTAATTGTTTAATACCTTTGTGTGTTATTTGTTGCACCTCTCCAAAGCTGTGTTGTATTGCATTGACTTCAGCATTGCAGTGTGTCATTGTTCGAATGCAAGAATTCGATACGATGCAACTTGCTGGTATTCTAATAGGTAAACCACAGGAAGCCCAGGCAGTTAGTTAACTGAACAATGATAAGTTAACGATCGTAAAATTGTTAATTGTATACTACCGTTGTGTGTTATTTGTTGCACTTCTCCACTGCTGTACATCTGCACTGTACTGCATAATTGTTCGAATGCGAGAGTTCGATACAAAATTTCTTGCTGGTATTCTTATATTGTTAAACAAGGATTGAAACTAATCTTCAAGCCAAATTCAATAAACTGTTTTGTCCTCGCTCGTAATCCGGCATCCATGCTCCAAATTCGCAATGCAACATATCAAAATGTTACTCGATCATCGAACTATACTTTCCGATTATTTGTTTCTTCATGTGCAGTGTCTGATATATAGAAATTTGCAGCTTCTTGATGCATGTCTCGTCAGATCTGGATTCTCTCCATGCTCCGGCCATCGAACGGCCCCAAAGCGATCGAAATTCAAATTTTTTCGCCTGCCTGCCTTGCTTTGCCTTGCACAGAATGTACACAGGGATCCCCCGATCCATCTGTTGATCGAGTTAAACCAAAAACGGCGCTCTATGGTATGCCAGGGGGTCCCTGTGTACATTCTGTGTAAAGCTAAGCGAGATTGGCTGACGAAAACATTCGAAATTCGATCGCTCTGTTACCGTTCGATGGCCGGAGCATGGGGAGAAAACAGATCTGACGAGACCTACATCAAGAAGCTGAAACTTTTGTATGTCGGACACTGCAGATGAAAAAACAAAGTATCGGAAAGTATAGTTCGATGATTGTGGAACATTTTGATATGTTAGCTGCAGATGAACTTGCACTCCCGTTAACAAATGCTATCAATAGCAGCATACGAAACTATAGGTTTCCAAATAATGGAAAACGCGCCGCTGTTTGTTCCTTAGATAAAGGAGAGGCAAATCGTACAGTTGAACGAAATTTTCGTCCTGTTAGTATACTTAATGTTTTCTCCAAAATTTATGAAAAGATTTTGAAAAACCAACTTATCCCATACTTAGATGAAACCCTTTCGCTGTTCATTGCTGCCTATAGAAAATCATATGGTACAGGGCCTATTTTGAAATTGGTCACACTCAGAGAAAATCGTATTTTTGCTAATAACAGATTTCCTGTGAGTTGCAAAGTAATTTAACTTTTTTCAGTATTTGCAGGCGGCAGAAAGTAACTTATTTTATCATTATTTTCACAAAAAAAATCGTAAGGTGTAATTTCTGCTGCGTAAAAACTCATTTTTGATCAAAAACGTGCCATTTTTGAACTTGTTTTCACAGTGCTGAATGGCAACGAAATTTTCAGCTAGTATGGAGCTGAGAACCAATTCTTGTATGGAATTTTGCTGAATTTTACTTGAAGTAGCCCTATTTATGTATATGAGTCTCTAGTATGACGTAGGCGCTGCCAAAAGGATAGGAAAATTTTGTCCGTCCGACAGTGTCCGTCCGACAGACGGACTGCATGCACTTGATGTATGCTAGTGCTATGTAAATAATCATTTTAAGCAAAGAGATGGATTGAAATGCAATCCTGAAGAGTTGAGCTATTCAGAGATACCAAAACTTCACAAGAAAATATTGTTTGGCAGCAAAGACATGCAACTGAAAAGCAAGCACTAAAAATTCGCTTTCTATCTAGTCCGTCCGACAGACGAGCAAAACCTAGATTTTCACAGGACAGGGAAGGTAAAATGCAGGTCCATAAGGTCTATTTTGTAGACGACCAGATGTCTTAACCCTATCTGGACCGGGCTTTTCTGAGCATCCTCAGGCCGAGGGGGGGCTAAATTAGCCCCCCTCAGAGCTCCAAATTGACACGGGCTATAAAGATGAAACTTGGCTATCTTATGTAACTTGATCTGAAAAGTCTGAATATTGTGTTTATTTTACTCTAATTGTTATATTTTCGATGACGTCATCAATTTTCTTTGTTTTTGGCCAAAAACAGTACTCCTACGAATTTTACTGTAAAAACTCACTCGCGTGAAATATTATGCTTGCTTGAAGTTTAATTAACAGATAAAACATCAAAATATCATAAAAACACGAATTTTTGAAAAAATTATGAAATTTGCAATCTTATATTTATTACCTAAATTCATTACATATATGACGTCATCAATGACGTAATGTGAAAATAAAACGAAAATAGTAGGTATTTTTGATATTACCTTATTGATTAATGGTTGCACAGAAAATTTCATCCAGTTATCTCACTTATGTTAAGAATTATCTTAGTTTGAAGTTTTAAAGGGTTTGACCGTAAAACAAACAAGAAATTAAAACTACTCTCTGAAAAAATTATTATATTTAAAAAAATACATGAGATATCTTGACAAAATTTTGGCAGAAGATGTGACAAAGACATTTAGGAAAAGTCAAAAAAAATTATTGGCCTGGGATTTAGCGAAAAAAAGTTACATAGAAAAAACCTGGAGGGGGGGCTAATTTAGCCCCCCCCCGGTCCAGATAGGGTTAAACAGGATTACAGCTCAGGCAGCCATGCGCGTTAAGGTTCGGGCAGGCGGTAGCTCCAAAGTATCAAATGTCCATCCGACAGATTTTTGAATTAAAAAATAGGCCCTACACAACATGTTTTGATCAGAATGATCGAAGAATGGAGGGTTAAACTCGATAATGATTACATAGTAGGGGCTGTCCTCATGGATTTGTCGAAAGCCTTTGATTGCATTCCACATGATTTACTTATAGCCAAACTACATGCCTATGGCTTTGATGAAAATGCTTTAGTCCTGATTTACTCCTACCTGAAAAGGCGGAAACAGGCTGTTAGAATCAATAATACGTATTGCTCTTTCCAAACTATTTTATCAGGGGTACCTCAAGGCTCTGTTTTGGGTCCTATTCTATTCAATTTTTACATTAATGATCTATTTTTGTTCGTCAAAGAAGCAACATTGCATAATTATGCCGACGATAACACTCTGGCCTATTTTTCCAAGACTTTATCAAATTTGATTGAGGTACTGGAAGAAGAAGCTGGGGTTGCTTTGACTTGGCTGAAACAAAACCAAATGATAGCTAATCCAGAAAAGTTCCATGCACTCCTTATCAAAAAGGATCAAACAAACACAAGTGGAGAAAATTTTAACATCCAAGGAAAAACATTCAAATCGGAAGAAACGGTCAAGTTACTAGGAATTCACCTAGATTATAAACTGAACTTTGAACAGCACATCTCTGAACTTTGCAGAAAAGCTGCATCACAACTCAATGTCTTAAAAAGACTGAAAAGATTTATTGGTTTTAATGAAAAGAGGATCCTAGTTCAGTGCTTTGTCTATTCTAATTTTGATTATTGCCCCTTAGTATGGTATTTCTCTTCAGCTAAATCTTTGCAAAAAATTGAAAAAATTCAAGAACGTGCCCTTAGATTTTTACACAATGATCACCTTAGCTCATACGGTTATTGTTATTATTATTATAATTAATTCTTTCATTTAAAGTTGGCTAAATGCTATAGCTAAATTGCTAATTAAGGCCAACTATTTACAAAAACAAAGAAAACAAAAAATACATGTAAGATTAAAGTGAAGATATAATTTACAATAAAAAGCCTAAATTTGGATAAAATACTTTGCATAATCTGCAGTTGCAGGCATGGCATTTATGGGCTTTGATAACCCTTTTGAAAACTTGAAGGGAATCCGAGTTTTTCAGCTCTGCTGGTAGTGTCTCCCATACCTTTTTCCCCATAAATCTGACTGTATCGATTCCAAGGCAGGTTGTTTTCGCCTTTCGTAGTCGCAGTTTATCAGAACACCTTAAGTTGTAAGGCATTTCTTTTTCCTCAAAAATTTGCTTCATAAAGCTGGGATTTAGATTATATTTTGTTTTGTAGATCTCTACCATGAGCAACTGCAGGTTCCTCTGATGAACGGTTACCGAACCTGCAGTTGCTCAACTTTCGAAGTCTTACTTTCGGTGACTTACATTCGATCTCAGAAAGATGTCCTATGCATGTTTCCCGTCTAAGAGTCCTCTGCATAGACGTTTTCAAGACTCTGAAAAATTTAAACCCTTCCTTCATGCAAGATATTTTCAAAATAAAATTTTCTAGCTACTCACTACGAAAGTCCAATGACTTACAGCATTATAGACCAAATCAAGTCACCTTTGGTTCAAATGGCCTTCGATCTTTGGGACCTCATATCTGGAATGGACTGCCAAATGAAATAAAATCGGCAGAAAATCTAAATAGCTTTAAAAACATGATAAAAAAGTGGGATGGCCAAAACTGTAAATGTAGTGCTTGTAAATATGTACCTCCAAATTAGTTTATTTTATTTAGTTAGTTTATTAAAAGATTGTAAAAATATTTATTCATTTATTTATGTTAATATATTCATCGATTTAGATTAGTTTACTTTGTACATTTGTATATAGTAAGCTAGCTTTTATGTACATAAATCGATGTAAAATAAGTTGAAGAAGAAGAAGTTGTATTGCGAATCCTCTTTACATCATCTTTAATGAACACACCCTGGGGGTCAATGTAAAAAAAAGATATTTAAAATCGGTCAAGGGATCGTCAAGATATTGATTTTTGAACTTTGGCCTAATTTGTTTGTTTGTTTACATTACTATTTCCGGAATAGTGCTGTTTTGAGGGCAGTTTTTAAATCCTCATTTCTCCATCTAGGAAAGTCCGAAATTCTTCATTTTTGTCTCACTTGAAACTACTGTTCATGTACTTCAAAGTAATGTCAAGACATGTTTTAATTTCTTCACTTTTGGTACTTCTGAAAGCAATTTCATAATGGCAGGATTTCGAGAAATTAATGGGCTTGGAAAGTTAATTGTGAAATTGAACACTGAATACAAAAAAATTGTATCAAATTGCATGAACCAAATGAATTCTATGATTTAAAGCAACTTCTCCTGCATCTTTTTGCCAAAGGGCTTGTACAAATTCGTGGCCATAAAAATTTTCTGACCGTTCAAAAATTTTTCGGTAGCCACTTTTGTGTTCTTTATTTTATCGCACATTTTGAACAAATCTTAGCACATAGGCCTACTAAGTGAATTTACAAAGACCAAGTGAATTTACAAAGACCAACTATCATTCATGTGGTCCAGAAACAAGACAAGCAACATTTACACCAGCTTACAAAGTGCAACGTTGCTTAAAATTGATGATTTACAAGTTTTTCGATTTTTATTATGACGAGGAATGAGCAAAAACGCTATTTTTCGCAAAACATCTATCTAAAGGGGCGCAATTAGGCTACAAGCAAAGAAATTAATTGAGTTGTACTGTAAAAATCACATTCTAGCAAGGAAAAACATCAAAATTCAGAACTGAAAATTTTTTCGTCAAAAATGCATGAAAATGTAGGTTTCACCTGAAAATTTGAAGGGCTGCAGATTTTTTATGGCCACGAAATTGTACAAGCCCTTTGACAAAAAGATGCAGGGGAAATGGCTTTAAATCATAGAATTTATTTGGTTCATGCAATTTGATACAATTTTTTTGTATTCAACGTTGAATTTCAAAATTAACTTTTTAAGCCCATGGAATTCTCGAAAACCTGCCATTATGAAATTGCTTTCAAAAGTATCAAAAATGAAGACATTATAGCATATTTTGACATTAATTCGAAGTACATGAATAGCAGCTTTATGCGACACAAAAATAAAGAATTTCGGACTTTCCTATACGGAGAAATGAGGATTTAAAAATTGCCCTCAAAGCAGCACTATTCCGGAAACGGTAATGTAAACAAACAAACAAATTAGGCCAAAGTTCAAAAGTCAATAACTTGACGATGCCTTGACCGATTTTAAATATCTTTTTTTTACATTGACCCCCAGGGTGTGCTTAATAAAGATGGTATAAAAAGAATTTGATATTCAAAACTTCATTTTTCCCCATTTCTTCCCTGGCCTGGATCACAGTGCAGAGAACAAGGGCAAATAATCTTTCAATAGAGCCGAACCGGATGTTTACATTTGCACGTTAGCCAATCATATGTGACCATGACGTCACGCAAACAAAAGAATCGACGTGAGAAAGTGCCCCTCACATATAGGGGGTCGTGCACGCGACTATTAGGTAAATTCAGGAAAACGTTATATTTTTCAACTCTGTACTAATATTTTTAAATTTTCCTCGCGGGTTTTTTTAAAAGAACGCATAAATCCAGAGAAAACGGCTTTTGAGTAAGGCCTATCATTTGGTGTCTTGATCCCTAGCAAATAAGCCCTTCAAAAGCGACGTAAATTCATATCAATATCTTCCTATTTTCTAAATATCATCGAAAATACATTAACAAGGCAATAGATAGGTTTTAAAGGGTACTGAACTTTCATTACCGAGGCAGTGGCGATAGAAAGGGTAGCATATGATACCAACCGCAGCTCCTCCCTCATCGTTGCGTTCCTAGGGGATCAATTCAAATTAACACCACATCTGAATTTTCTTTGCTGAACTTTAAAAGGAATCGACATGGTTAAAAGCTGGCCCGGGCCAGGTCAAAAATATAATCTATTGTACTCGACAGCTTCGACGCATCCGGTTTCATTGTGTAGCTAAAGAAACAATGGATTTGTGGGCGTTTCTCTGGCCTATTCATAGCGATTATGAGATATACCTATGTCTATTCCCTTTAATGATTCATTTTGTCGATTTCATTGGATTTAAAAATAAACTTTGATTTATAAACATGATCGTCAATTTCCAATTTTCTTCATCAATTAATATTGAGCTTGACCTTAACCCTCTTCTGTCATTGGTCAAAATCTGGAGTGGCGGGAAAACCCTTGACCTGACGTGAGCTGAGGCTGTTGAGTAAATTAGGATTGCTCTGCAGTTGGTTATTCCTAAAACGTCTACTAAAGCGTCCAAGATTCAGAAGAAATGCTGAAAATAGCCACTGAAGGGACTCACCTTACCAAAGATAGTGCCACAAGTGTACCAGACCCGTATGGACTCGGTGAAGCATTCTGTTGCTTGCCGAGTAGAGATTTGCTTGATCTGCATTGCTTTGCATACTTGGCAGAAAGGCTTATCCAAGTCAGCTAGTTGGCTAGCAAATTGCTTGAGGTATCATACTGGACCAACAAACGCCATTCTGTCAGTGAGGTTGCAAGGAAATAACCAGGTATATGTTGAAAGTCATATTTCCCTCTATCTTCTGCTTTTGAAGAAACTAGATAGGCTAGGTAGACTACATTCATTTGTTTTTAGTGAGCCCAAGTTTCTTACAAGCAGTTTCCAAGAAGAACGATAAGTGTAGAGTCCAAAATATCGCAGGAAGCCAAATTCAGAAATTGCAAACACCTTTAATCAACGGGAGACAACATTTAGCTAAAAGCTACAGTTTTTAAAGGGGGAATTGGTGGGTTTCCACGGCTTTATTGCACCCCTAAGGTAGGTCTGTTAAAAGGACTGTACTCTCGAAGTTGACAATCTTGCCCCTTACTTTTCATTTTGGTGTAATAAACTGAAACGTGATATCTTTTGCTCTTAAATGCTGAAACATCAACTCTCAGTAGAAAGGAAACAAGCGAAGCAACAAATATACATATACCTTGGGCAACATATATTCTTACGTTCAAATACAGCGTTTCAGAGATCGATAGCGGGTTTGCAATTGGTAGTGGACGCATAGAGCTTTTACATAACGTTTGACTTAAGCAACGGCATAATTTTGAAAACTTGAAGGTTGATTGGATATTTTGAGGATGATAACAGCAAGAAGTAAGATAAAAATTTTGAAGATACTTCAGATGCAAAGGTTCTAAGAGCGAGACGAAAATCTATCGTGTTTCATACTATTTCACACAGATTTAGGATATGCAATGTTGTTCGTGTATGAAAAATGCGAAGTTTTGAGTTGCCACTGCCTCCGTGATAGAAGCTCGGTGCTGTTGAAAGCCAACTGCTGTCGCTTGCTAATGTATGTTCAGTGATATTTAGAAAATAGGAAGACATTGATATGAATTTATGTTGTTTTTGAAGGGCTTATTTGTTAAGGATCAAGACCCCAAATGATAGGCCTTACTCAAAAGCCGCTTTCTCTGGATTTACGCGTTCATTTAAAAAAACCCGCGAGGAAAATTTAAACATATTAGTACAGAGTTGAAAAACATAATTTTTTCCTGAATTTACCTAATAGTCGCGCGCACGACCCCCTATATGTGAGGGGTACTTCCCCACGTCGATTCTTTTGTTTGTGTGACGTCATGGTCATATCTGATTGGCTAACGTGCAAATGTAAACATCCGGTTCGGCTCTATTGAAAGATTATTTGCCCTTGTTAGTGCAGAGTGAGTTCGCTGCTCTACCTCTACTCTGGGATAGCATACAAGTCAAATCTTTCAATAGGGCACAGGGAAACCCATAAATCTTCCAATTTCACGCTTATCAGCCAATGGTGTTGCCGTATTCTCGTCACATGACCGAAAATAAGCTCTTTGAGACGAATTTTGCTGTTTGTACTTCTGTCTCATCAGGTTGCTATGCATTAAGGAGCTTTCTGCGACACTAGACTCAGTACATTCATCCTAACGTTTTCCTTCTATTGAGACCTCGGAGACCTGTTATGTCATACTAAACAGCCGCCTGTTCAACTTCCACACAGAAGCTGGAAGATGAAGATAACTGGTACAACGTTTTATATGTGGTGTGCTATAACAATTTCCATGTCAAATGGTTCAGAAAAAGCTTCCCTCACTTCTACCTGTAACAATACTTGGTCCTATCTTAGATTTCTTGTCTAGACCTGCGAAAGGAGCCCTTGTATTACCGATGTATGATTTTTCGGGCAAATACCGGGTGTCCTAGAAAAAAATGCAACAGCTTTGAAAAATTCTAATGGCAACTGTTTCATTCTCATTATCAAGCGAATATTTTCATTAAAATCTGCAATAATTAGAATAATTTTTTGATATATTTTCCAGCATCTTTGGGGACTTGGTTGTAAGTTAGAAATCCGCAAACTTCAAATTGCACCGACGTCAAAACCAGAGCTGCTGCATTAGCAATAATGAATTATGATGTCAAATTATAAAACATTACAATCCCAGCTGACAAGCACAACACACAAGTTAATTGAACGATTAATAGACACTTTATGTATACCCTGGGTACCAGAGCCAAAAAATAATAAAAAGAAAAAAATAAGGAAGGAAAGAAAGTTGGCTCTGGTCAAATGGTGACATCCATTGTAGGAATTGACCAATGAGAAGCCTATATACCCGATCGGGTATATAGATTCTGTGAGAATTGATTGGATAGCGTGAGTCACATGACAAGACTACGATTGTGGTCAGAAAAATTGATTCAGACGGTTGTGATCAAGTTTGCCTTCACAACAATAGCGAATGTTTTGAAGGGAGCGGAGCTGTGGAGAACTGGAAAGCTTTTTAGCAAAGATAGGAGCCTAACTCCACAACAGTTTGAGACAATAACTTCATGATCACTGAAGAGTCGTTGCTGTTTGCAGTTGAGCTTTCATTCGCCCAGTGAACTTGGTTGAAGGTTTAGGCCCAGTTGAGGCTAGGGGCGTGGAGAGCAGTTTCGAGAATTTAGCCGTGATATTGCTATCACTGAAAATCATAAACACACTGGCAACAGAGTAATCTTTGCTGATGAGGACTGCATTCCAAACTGGTAGGAACGTTATTATCTTTCTTATTGTATGTGATATGATTTGTGTTTACTTGAAATATCGAGGATAAGAATTGGATTTCAGATTGATTCCTCTCGAAATGTGACATTCTCTGTCTTCAACCAGTTTCTTGTGATAAACTTTTCCTACTGGTACCCAAGAAATACTTCCTGTATCGATCATTTCGCAGCGAAACTGATTTTTGTTGTGGCAAGGCCTTCAGTTGTTCAAAAGTTTGTTTGAGCAAAGACATTTGTCAATCATATAATTTAGAAATACCAACACAACATGACATTTGGATTTGACCTTGGTTTCCCCGTATCTGGTACCCAGGGTATCCAATAAGTGACTTGACCTTGGTTTTCCCATAAGTGTATTGACAACCGCAGACGGTACAATGCAATATTTTATGATAAATACTTATTTCGAAAAACGTTAAATCACTCGTACTGTAGTTCTTCTGAATTTAGGATGTTTTGCCTGAATCGCGCGAGAAAGAGTTCAGTTCCATGTTGATAGTTACAAAAGGCTGGAAGCAGTTGAAATCAGTTATTGTGGTAAGACGAATTTAGCATTACGGGAAGTCTTCAGTAAACATCCAGCTCCACTAAAATGAAACTTTTCTCGCCATTCGAATCACAATCAGATCATCAATCGTTTAGGAAAATAATAAAGCTCAGATAACAACAAAATATGTATGTGATTAATAGTATGAATGAAGGCGTTTATTGATTAAAATCATTGCGCAAAAGGTGATCGAATTGATTCATAATCACGCTGATCAGCACCAAAACGAGGTTGTGTTATCATTTGACCAGAGCCTCCTTTCTTCCTTCTCTCTTTTCCTCTTACCAATTTCCTTTCATTTAAATTTTGAGGCTCTGGTACCCAGGGTACTTTATGTAAAGCTTTCGATCAAGACAAAGTTATATTTTTCTAAAATGACTAGGCCGTCATTAGAGTTATACTTTTAATTGGAAATGAACGCTGAAAGCTCCCTCAAAACTAAATAACTCATGAATCAGCAATTGATCCTTTTGTCACAATTTCTTGACCAAATTGTTTTTACTTTGTCTGTTATCCTGTGAAGTTGCATGTATGCCATGCTTGCAATTTTGCCTCATACTTGGCACTAATGCTGGCAACTCTGGTTTTGCCCTGACAACAAATTTAAAGTTTGTTGATTTTTAACTCCACAAGCAAGTCACAAAAAATTCTGAAAATATATCAAATTTAAACTAATCACTGCAGATATAGAGAAAAATGATTATTTAATCATTAATTTGAAACAGCTTGTGTCAGAATATTTTTAATCCATTGCGACTTTCTTGGGACACCTGGTACACCAAACACAGGGAAGTTCAATTCTTTGACTGAAACTAATGCAATGCCATTTCTAAAGGAAGTTTTTGTCAACACTTCTACTATGAGAAGAAGTACACAGGTGTGTCATCTCCTCGCTATTGATACCTGCCTGTCTGACGTGACCACAATGCCAGCCACACAGTATTCACGACAGGTGCGCGAATAGGAAGTTCGAGGGCAAGGTTTCTGAACTGTGAGGTAGAAAAAAACACATTTTGGGGGATGAGGGATAGAGAACATCTTTTAACTGGAATAAATTGTGATCTTCCCTGTGCTTGTTCTACAGGGCTCGATAAGGAAACGATAGCATACTAATAGCTCCCTACGAACGCGTTTAAAACGTGTTTGGAGAACGAACCTTTATCCCAGTTTTAAGTCGTTTGATCCCAATGTGAACCAAGCAGGGAATCTAAGCACATATAAGCATCTGATAAAAATAGCCGAGCGAAAACAAAGGACAATGACACCCGTGCAGCCATATTAGGGTAGCTGATCTACGTCTACAAGAAATGCTATCTCATTGGCTAGAATTTGACCTCAAGTGGCTTGAGCCACTTCTATATGCTTAGCTTCCCTTCAAGCCAAATCAAGCCAAGCCAAGCCAAGCCAAGCCAAGCCAAGCCAAGCCAAGCCAAGCCAAGCCAAGCCAAGCCAAGCCAAGCCAAGCCAAGCCAAGCCGAGCCAAGCCAAGCCAAGCCAAGCCAGAAAATGACGGTCATAGAGATCTTTCAAGATTGATTTAAAGATCTTCTAATGTAGATTTTGCATAAGTAAGCCCGTCGAGTGTGGGATCATAGAATGGAAGATGCAGTGGGCTTCAATGTCTAGGATCAGGGTTCAGGACTTCGACACAATTTTTACTCAGTTGAGAAACGTTAGTGTGTCACTCGTGTTCTTCATCCTGAAAATTTACTCCGAGTCCCATTTTCTTGGCGAGATTTAGAAGAATAGCCAAGTATACTCAGATGAAAAATGGATCTAGGTGACCTTTCGTAATGGTGCATAGGATGAATATCAAGAGTTTGGGTTATCTATTGTGCTAGAACGAAAACGAATCATGCAATTTTTCAGCTTACTTCATGTATATAACAAGGCATTCATCGAAATTTTGATACTGTTTCAAAATTTTCCCCGAGAACCCTCTCAATTTCGTATTCCTTTTTGACAGTAAAATGGTGAATTCTTCATAGAAGAAAGATTTTCCAAAGATGAGAAGAACATGTTCTCAAAAATTTTCGCTCGCTCCGCTCGCAGAGAGATTTTAGTCCCATCCTAAACTGTGTGATTTCA
The DNA here is from genome assembly GCA_964020215.1 of Aurelia sp. 3 sensu Dawson et al. (2005). Lineage (NCBI taxonomy): Eukaryota > Metazoa > Cnidaria > Scyphozoa > Semaeostomeae > Ulmaridae > Aurelia > Aurelia sp. 3 sensu Dawson et al. (2005). The sequence goes on along the minus strand of OZ026573.1, from coordinate 15,887,805 downwards.
ATTCCAGCAGATATGAAAGAAGCATCATTATTCAATTTCAAACCATTTTCTAAAGAATTAACCATTTGAATAGCAATGGTATGTCGCACAGCAGACAGCAGTCACAGTGTCTTAGGGGGCGCCAAAAACTGGTTGTCCTCCCAACCAACATTGAACCACCAATAACCCCCGACCCAATGGTTTTTGACGCCAAAAACTATCGACCAATTTCTTTGCTTCCGCAGCTCTCAAAAATTATTGAAAAAATCATCCATGGGCAAGTACAAAAGTATCTTGATGAAAATAGAATATTGTATAGATACCAATCTGGTTTCCGTCCTCATCACTCAACGGACACCTGCCTATCTTATTTGAGTGATGAGATCCTTCAAGGATTTGAAACTGGAAAGTTCAGAGGCATGATCTTGATTGACCTGGGGTAAAGCTTTTGATACAATTGACCATAAAATTTTCCTGGATAAATTGGTATACCTTGGCTTTAGTAAATCTGCCATTTTGTGGTTTAAATCTTACCTTCAGGATCGATCATTTACTGTCAACATAGGAAAGGAATACTCAAATCATGGTAATCTGTCATGTGGGGTCCCTCAGGGTTCAATTCTTGGTCCACTCATATTCCTTCTTTACGCGAATGACATGGCACGAGCAGGTGACTGTGACCTGCTTCTATATGCAGATGATTCTTGCCTAATCATTAGAGACAGCAGTACTGAGCAAATAGAGAGCACCTTGAATAGAAATTTCAATGCTCTCTGTGATTGGTATGTAGAAAACAAATTAAGCATTCATTTTGGAGAAGACAAAACTAACTCCATTCTCGTTAGTCACAAAAAATGCAAGAACCTGGAAAAGTTGGACATCAGGAGGGGTGATATAAAGATTAAGCAACATAAGGTCAAATATCTAGGATGTCTTCTGGATGAAAATCTCTCTGGGGAGTCAATGGCAACTAAGATGCTTGGAAAAATAAATGACAAGCTGAAATTTCTGTACAGGAAGCAAAACTACCTTGATAGATCCCTTCGCAGGTTGCTTTTAAATGCTCTTATTCAGCCACATTTTGATTATGCATGCACTTCATGGTATCAAGGGTTGAATGAGGCTGTCCAAAAATCCAACAACACAAAACAAATGCATTCGTTTCTTCCTGAATTTGAAAAACACAGCACATATTGGGATCACAGAATTCAAGGCTATATAAATTGGCTATTTCTGTTCCCCACAAAGAACAGAATTGATCAATGTGTCTGTGTCAACATAATGAAACTTTTCAAAGGAATTGCTCCGGCGTACAGTGGTGAGATATTCTATCCAGTTAACCAAGGCCGAGCAACGCGAAGGTCCAAATTCAAATTGGAATTTCCTTTCCGGAAAAGTAATGCTGGACAAAATCCCTATCTTATCTAGGACGCAAAATATGAAATACAGTAAATCCCCGCAAATAAGAACCTACCAAAATAAGAACCCAGAGGCTGATTTTCCTGAATTATGCACCTGGCAATTAAGAACCTGTTTCAGTCTGATGAAACACAAGTTCTTATTGCAGGGATAGCAAAATTGATTTTTGATCTATGTTACTCAGTTAATTTTGGCCCAGGTTGGCTGTTAAATGTTGATGCTCCTCCCCCAATTAGGTATAGGTCTATAAGAACCCTTCAAACAGAAATAATATGGCTGGAAATCATTGTTAAGACTCTGAAAGGGCCTACACAAGCCACTCTTCAAATAAGAGCCTTTTTACCCTGATATTAGTCATAGTGTCTTTGAAATAAGAACCTATTTCAGTCTGGCTCTCAAAAAAGTAGGTCCTTATATGCGGGGATTTACTGTAGCCTTCCATCCGAGTTGAAGTCATCTAACAACATTAATACATTCAAACGTAAGATCAAAGAGAATTTTTTCCGAAATTTACAAAAAGAGAAAGATGACATATATGTCTTTTACTACGGACCGTTTTTTGAATTTCTCATTTTTTTGCAGATAAAAGCCTTTTTTCAGATCACATTTCTTTGGTTATACCTCAGGAGGGACCATTACGGAAACAAGGTTGCATTGACCTTTTTAATGCTATCCCTGCCATTTTTAGCCTGGGGTATTTTTCAAATCAATCATTTAGCTTTTTTGCCTGTAAAATTTAGTATTATTGTAAATAGATTTCGCTTTGGTTTCATTTTCTTTTTTATCATAAATTGTAATTTCATTTGATGGCAAAACTATATACATACATACCGGGAGCATACAGCTCAAATCCTTACTGGTTGCTGAAGCACGCGGAAATCATCCAATTTCACGGTAGTCAGCCAATCAAATAGCCCCTTTCTAACCACGTGATACCAAACTGGCCGTTCGAAGTGAATTTTTGAGTACTCTCACGAAGTTGAAATGGCTACTAAGTTACAATAATTACATGGAATTTTCTTTGATAAATCAGTAGAAGGGATGTCCCTCTACAGTTTGTAGCGTGCTTGGAAAAATATCTCATTTGGAGCCGAAATTACAGTCATTTCCCGGTCGAAGAATATTGACATTCGTTCAAACATCGATAAAAGTCCCTGCAAATGAGATATAAAGATAAAAATCTCAGCGATTATGGATATTGCCCTAAGCAATAACCCAAGTACTGTCCCTTCAATTACATCTCAAAATCGCAGGTGATTTTCAACGATTTCTGCCAGAATTGAGATCTGGGCCTAAACTTCTTACCGAATAACTCATTCGTTGACCCCAAAAGGCTTAGTTTGTATTCTTGAGCTAAATGATTCACTTACCAACGACTCAATGATCTATTTGGCTTCATTTTCTATTTAGATGTCTCCAAATTTCGTTTAAAAGATGCTGTCTTGAGCAACTTCTTGCAAATTTGCCTCGTTCCATATTTTCTCTGCAAGCGCCAGTAATCTCTTCAAAAACGTCGCGTCGATAGGCTTTGTGCTAGAGATAATGCGATTCGATACAGTTGATACATTCGTAAATAGATATGGCACGCCTGATTTTGCTCAATTCATTCAAATGGAAACAAAAAGGATAAAACAGTTTTGGCTGTTTGGTTCACCAATGAATAGATCTTACACAAAACAATAAAACTAAATGTCTTGTTGTGTTGAAAGTTTACCGCTGTTAACCTTTTGTTTAACTTTATTGACTCATGAATAGATTTGACACATTTCTTGCACAAATTTTTTGTTGCTTTGTTGTTTTGTGTAAGATCAATTCATTGGTGAACCAAACAGCCAAAAAAATGTTTTATCCTTTTCGTTTCCATTTGAATGAATTGAGCAAAATCAGGCAATGCCATATCTATTTACGAGTGTATGAACTGTATCGAATCGCATTATCTGTAGCACAAAGTCTATCGATGCGACGTTTTTGATGAGATTGCTGGCGCTTGCAGAGAAAATATGGAACGAGACCAATTTGCAAGAAGTTGCTCAAGACTGGATGTTTCAAACGAAATTTGGAGACAACTAAATGGAAAATGAAGCCAAATAGATCATTGAGTCGTTTAGCTCAAGAATAGAAAGAAACTAAGCCCTTTTGTGGTCAACGAATGAGTTTTATTCGGTAAGAAGTTTAGGCCCAGATCTCAATTCTGGCAGAAATCGTTGAAAATCACCTGCGATTTTGAGATGTAATTGAAGGGACAGTACTTGGGTTATTGCTTAGGGCAATATCCATAATCGCTGAGATTTTTATCTTTATATCTCATTTGCAGGGACTTTTATCGATGTTTGAACGAATGTCAATATTCTTCGACTGGAAAATGACTGTAATTTCGGCTCCAAATGAGATATTTTTCCAAGCACGCTACAAACTGTAGAGGGACATCCCTTCTACTGATTTATCAAAGAAAATTCCATTTAATTATTGTAACTTAGTAGCCATTTCAACTTTCGTGAGGGTACTCAAAAATTCACTTCGAATGGCCAGTTTGGTATCACATGGTTAGAAAGGGGCTATTTGATTGGCTGACTACCGTGAAATTGGATGATTTCCGCGTGCTTCAGCAACCAGTAAGGATGTGAGCTGTATGCTCATACCGGGAAGAGCAAGCATCGCAACTCCTAGAATGCCCTCTCCTTCATAATCCCCATGCAAGACCACAGAGATGGCGCCTGGGAAGAAATGCTGAGGAGACAAAAGTAATGCCAGAGTGCCGACAGAGAGCGAAGCGAGTGAATTTTTACGGACCCTTCACATTGGCTTAAAATGCGACCACACTATTTTAACGGATAACATGCAAGTCCTGAAAGTACCGACAGTGCATAGAAACTTTCAAAAATTTAAGTGCTGACAGGAGGCTCAGTGAATTCGAGGGGGCTTCTGCCCCCTAAGCCCCCGGTCGCATCATTCCTCCACAGCCACTGCATCTCATGCTGACGTCATTTGGATAGATTAGTCGAACACGGTCACGTCATCCGGATACGTGGCGATGAGGAGGATATTCCCTTTGCAGGAGAGGACGATCAAGATATGTATCGTCACAGAATCCCATCATTCACTATTGTACAGTACACGTCATCTGTCGCCAGTTCTCCTCTCATATCTATTTAATTAGTAACAGTAAACTTCCAGATCTAAAGCTGAATAGTGAAAGAATATAGGCGTCTGTACAAAGTAGTCCATAAGCAAAGAGAATCTAACAAGATGATTAAATTATGAAATTGAATTTAACGCAAATAATTGAGAAGAATATTCAAGACTCTGTGGATTAGATTCATAATCATTAAGGAATTTTGGGCTGCTTGCTTGGATTAAAATGTAGGTTGAATTAACATGTAAGATCTTTTATATCAACACAAGTTTGAACACGTTCCATAGTTCAGCTTTGGTCCCCGTTTGTAAAGCAAGGAAGAAAGAGCTTGCATCAACCTCGTCCCCAGTCCCCAGAACCTTTGCCATATTGGGACGATGACAAAAGGCCCTGGGAACGGAGTTGAGCTTGCATGGCAGAGAAAATTACGATTTTGATTTTTAAAGAAGACGAGGTAAATGGTTATTGTATCTTTCTTTGGAATTAATGGCTGAGAGGAACGTTTTCTTTGATTTAGGAAACAAAATCTCAAAACATCAAACTTTTTCTGCTTTGATATAATTTATGGCTGACTGTTTTGATAGTCTAATCATTTTATAAATTATAGGGTTTTTCTATCTATGCCCAAGCAAAACTTTTACCCCCTTACTCTAACAATGTTGCTAAAGAATTAAACCATCATAATTTCCAACATTTAGGAGGAAACATCGCATAATTTTCAACAAAACCGTAGTATTTGAAGGCCTAAAAGTATTATGTCAAGCAAAGCACAAGCCCGGGGGGGGGGTACTTGACCTAAATTTGTACGGGGATGTGCCCACGAAAAAAAATTTTTCACCCTGCTCCAGAATTTTTGCCTTCAAATGATACCCTGTTCCAGAAAAAATCGGCGAAAAGTATACTCATAAACACAAAAATTGGACTAAAAAATAACCTGTTTTAACAAAATTTCCTCCTTTGACATGTTTTGACAACCTGCTCCAGAAAATCTGCCTCCTTTTGATACCCTGTTCTAGAAAAAATAGGCGAAAACGATACCCTGAAAAACGGCACATCCCCGTCGGACAAATATACTAAGTACCCCCCCCCCCCCGGGAGCACAAGTCGTTCACTCTTTTTGCGATTTAGAAATTTGATGACGTCACGACCTCGAATGAAAATAATCAAATGATTCTGCAATATAACTTCGAAAACGTTCAAAATTCAAGTATAATTCAAGCTAGAATTATAGCACAGTAAAATAACCAAAGTTTTCTCAAGACATTAAAGGTTTAATAGTCATTCACACTTTCTTCTTAAAAGATTTCAAGCCTATGCAGACAACAAGAAAGTGTTGCTGCTTAAGGGAGGAATCTGAAAACACAAAATGTTTGCTCGTTTGGCTAGACTTCTGTGGATGAAAGTTTCACAACTTCTCTACGACTCAGTGCTTCAATGGCTCCTACCTCTAAGGTTCGTAAATCTTACGGCCATGTTAAAAGATATTTACAGTACAGAATATGACATGAGCTGGAAGCTGCCATTAATTTTAATCTGCTTTCCCAAATAAATATGTAAGAATGGAATGTCGTGTTCTGATAACTTAAGTAAAGGTATTTATGACCTATTGCTTTGAACTGAACGGCTGCAAACAAATTTTGCTATTTTACTGTAAATCTGCCGTTGGACATTTCTTCAACATTTTCAGAAGTTCAGTGTTTTTCGTCTTCTTTACAAGGACCGCGGAGCACATTTCGGATTGGGGGGGCTAAAGAGTAATAGGGAATTTGAGGGGGTCTGGGGGCGAAGCCCCCAGAAAAATTTTTTGTGACCACGCCCTCTACTTTGGCTATGAATGCGACCAACGCCTCTTTCTATGGGCAAACTCGCCTTGGAAGAGACAGTTATCATCAGCATATCCAATCACTAAATCACACTAAAAAAGCATCATTTATAAAGATGTACTGTATTGCATTTTTTATATTTCATAGCGAAACGGCTCAGCCTAGAATAAAAGGACTAAGGTTAAAAAACTTTCACAATCATGTGGAATAATTATCTCAACAAGAAAATGATATGGAAACACAGTCTCTCTGCTTTCAGAAGCAAGCATTTTAAACATAGAGAGCCTAATGACGCAAACACTGTTTCAATTTTTAATTTTGTAGCACTAAAAAATCCAATGATTTTTTCAAATTTTCAAAACTTTTGTATACTGTAGTTGGGTCTTTTGATAAAAATCAGTAGGAACGTCGTTAGAGTTTATATTTTCTGTGCTCTTTATATGAGTATCAAGAATTGCTAAATTATACTTGTTAGGACATTCCAGAGAGCGATGCTGAGTCAATAGATGTCTCGCTAAAAAAATTACCGTTGCACTCGTTGCCGGGTTGACGTTTCTGCGATTTATAGGTTTGGAGAACTCCCCTCATCAGCAACCTTTCATAAACTGAAATTCGCTTTAAAAATAGCAGCATATCATGAGAGCATTATTGCTTGCTAAAACTTTGGGTATTTGAAGCTGCGCTAACGATGATGAAACTGTTATATCTTGGCATAATGCTATTGCACGCATTTCATTTGAGACAAAAACTTTTAAAGCATTCTGATTTCTGATAAATGCATGAGAAACGGTACTGTGGGGGTATACAAACACTCGCAAATAAGGGTGTTAACAATTAAATAAAGCAAATGGCGATATTTAATCATGAAAACAAAATTTGTTGGAAAGCTAAAAACTATCTCTTGAAAATTATTGGGGGGGCTAAAGCCCCCCCAGCCCCCCCCGGCTCCGCGGTCCCTGCTTCTTTAAGAATTCAAGGATATTTTCGAAAAAAGACTTAAAACTGTCGTAATTTCTAAACCTGTTGACAAAAGATCAAATAATTATCAAGCAAAACTCTTTCACAGTTCTGGCCTATGATTTAGAAATTCGATGACGCCACATCTGGAAAAGAGCTGAAATAGAAAATAGGCTGTAATTTCAATAAATATTCAAGATTTCTAAAAAGTCTAACGGTAGAATCATAGAAAAGTGGCTAAGGTTTCTTTCAAGCCATTCAGTTAAAAGAAATAGGTCATAGAATTTTACAACCACCTTTTTACATCGATATAAGGATTTGGAACCTGTGCTGCAAAAGGTAGTGTTCATTAGCAAGAAGAATTTACGTATAAATTGCGCCAACACTGGAAGAGCAAGATGCGTTATATATCTGACATGAGAGACATATATACTGTAAGCGGAAAATATAAAATTAGCATAGACTCTCAATGTATACCTCTAAGAGGTGTACATTGGGAGTATGCCAGATCACAAATCACCAGTACAAAAGTTTGATCGGAAGATATTTTGCATTATACCAACTATCTTTCTCTATGACTGCTTCGTCTTCATGTAAGCGCAGTAAAATGGTCTGAATCTGTGGATCCAATTTAGGACGGATTAAGTGTGCGTGAAGTTGCTTTCAGAGTTGGGCCCAAAACCATGCCCAGGAGAAGATTTTGAGAGTAGGAATAATAAGGTAACTGAAGAACTTTTCCACGTACTGGACACAAGTGATTCACACAAAAATGTGCTGGGTTTTGAGATATCAACTCTATAGATGAAGGACGGTTTACAACTTTTCTGCATTGACTAGCAGCAGAACTATATTTTGATAAGCATTGTGAACAAATTTAAAAAAACTTCGTCTACGTGTGTGTGCAATTTTGTCCACATAACATTAGTTACATTACAGTACACAAGTCCCATCGGTGAAGATAGCCCTCTGTATACAGTATATGCCTTTTTTGTACTGAATATTTCCTTTTTACATAGAAACAACAATGAAGAGGCCTAGAATATGCAGGCGCAAGGCTCAATTACCAAGAAGCAAATTATGTTCTATTTATATTTATTGGGCAGGTAGCAGTACGACATTATAGGTGGCAATGAACAAAAAAGTTTCTCTTCAAACGAACTACTCGTCTGCAAAGAAACGTTAAAAGACAAATTGCTAGTTCAAAGATGCTGCCAATGCTTACACCTATTACTTGACATAAATGAGCTACTCACTTAAGGTCAGATCTGTGTTCAAAACCAACAAATCATCAGTACTCGTCACGTCAAATCATCTTTAACTGAATCGACTTCAAAACAGTCTGCTCTCCACAAATTTAAATCTCAGCACTGTCTAAGGTCAAAACAGCTTACAAGTCCGCGTTGGTTTACATGTTTAAAATTTCAGATGCTTACAAACTTTCAACAGAGATTTACAATCTTTTTGATTAAGGATACTTCGAAAATCTTCTATTTACTATGCAAAACGACTGGCAGGTGAACATGAATTGCGGTCATCACTGTGGCGTTTGTCACCATGGTAACCATGTTAGACTCGTTGAGAATGTATGGGTTAATAAGAGACAGAGGAAAGGAAAGGCGGGAGTACCAGCATTTTGGGGCTGTCCCTTATCTAATTAGCAGCCTGACAGCAGAGTGGAGAGTCAGATTGGATAACTATGTAGGCGGGTAGCCATGACTTTAACAGAAGTAGAGATAGAAACCTCAGAGAAATAGGGGCAACCAAGCCTTATATGGGTGAAAAAACGATTATGTTCCACTATTTGGGACACTGGCATAATCAGTAGACTGGCTGAAGTACGTAGAGTCGTATCTCCCTGTGGACAACTATCTGCATTGGTGTTGCCATCACTTCAGCCGAAGCAGAGACAAAGGGGCGTGGCTAGGGCCAGTATGGGTGAAAGAAATGTGCCCGGGGGGGGGTACTTCACTATAAATTCATACGGGGGTGTGCGCCGCAAGGATTTCTGTTACGACCCAATCCCAGAAATTTGGTCCGATATTGATACCCAATCCCAGAAAATTTGTCAGATATTGATACCCAATCGAAGAAGTAACAAAAGCAATTCGACGTCAAAAGGATAAGGGATAGAGGGCTGGGAACGGTTATTTTGGTTCCAAGTGGCCATTGGAACGAGGTTCTGATCTGAGGACGTTTTTCAACACAAAAATACTTGAAATCAGTTCACCTGAAACTGACCACGTGTTGCTCGAAAATTTATCCAGTTGTACTTTCATTCAACACCCATTACAGAATTTTGAGTAACCCCCAATCCCAGAAAATTCCGAGTGAAAGTATACCCCAATCACAGAAATTTTCCAGTAAAAGGATACCCCAATCCCAGAATTTTCAGGCCAAAAACTACCCAAAACTGGCGCACATCCCCGTCTTGCCCAAAGTGAAGTACCCCCCCGGGGAAATGTGGTTGTTACAGCAATTTGGTTGGTCCTTGTCTTCAGGGCCTGGCTAATGAAGTAGGATCGTACATCCTTATGGACAGTTAGCTACATTAGTACCGCCATCAGCACTTCAACCACAGCAGGGAAGGCGTGGCCAATCCTAAAATAGACGAAAGAATTTGCGGGTGTTCCAAAATCTAAAAGCCAGCTTTATTTTCTGATCAGTGGTGGAACTGTGGAAAGCCGGATTGAATCTCTCTGTAAGAAGCCATCTGTCTTGTTGCAGCCATGACTTTATTGACAAAGAGAGAAAAATAGGTGCGACTAAAAGGTGCACTATTTTGGATATGCTTACCAATGCAACATTTCTGCGTTGCAAAATACGCTTGCTAATTTCTTAATTTCCAAAATAATGTCCTGTGCAGTAACCAAGTCGATGATTTCGCTTTCTAGAACCATCACTCTTGCTAACGACCTGCTTCGTAAAACCAATAAACTGACGCTGCGGGGTCTTTCTATCAGTATCATACGGCTACTGTCGACAGTAACCTAAACTGACACAGGTTTCAATTAACAAAATCTCTATTGCGAAGCAAAAATATCGAATTGTTAGTGGTGTCCCTTGCGACGCCAAACTACTACGTAGACAAAAATGGTCATTAGGACGTATTCATACGCCTCGTGTGAGCCAGAAAAAATACCTGCTTTCGAGAATTCATAGCACCAAAAGCACTTGACAGATCTGAATGATTTGAATTCTATTTAAAATCCGAAGGACCAAACTATTTTTAGTGATTATTTTGATGCCCTTATGAACATCTAAAATTTAGGTAATATTGACTTTTCTCAATTCTTTTTTTTTCGCAGAATGGCTTACACTTGCTCAAATCTTAAAGATTTTTCTCAAGGCACGGAGCATTCACCTTTAGCACTTTTAGCATGCATTATGCATTCACTTGAAGCACAGAGCATCCAGCGGACGTCGGACACCTTAACTTTGAACGAAGTGTTTATTTGCTGCTGCCACCGTAATTTCATTCGAAGCTACAACCTGTGGGTGGAAGGTTCTTCCTCTCCGGAGGAGTGAACAAGGTAGCTTGCCGGAGCGGTAGCTCCCTTTGTTCGCAGTTAAGGTAGTAGCTTTGAATAGGATTAAGGTGGTAATATCGAATAAATATTTCGTTCATGCTCTCAGTAGCTATAAGTAATAGATTTTCAACCAAACGATCTTTTCTTCTGTTCTTGGCGACTAGTTTTTTATGATTTGGTCAAGAGAGTGCTAGGCCTTTCTCGTCCATTTTGCAAATATGAAATGTTCGTAAAGTCAAATTTACCTATGATTTGATTGCTCATAAAAATGCGAGAAATTTCTATCAAGAAGAATTCGATTCATTCAAATCCATTCATCTCATTTTCACTTCATTTTATCATATTTTTAGTAGCATAAAAGCACTGTCAGCTAAGAAAAGAAAAAAGAAAAGCCATCGCTATCCAAATAAATATCTACTAACATTTATATATTATCTTACAAATTTGCTGTCCTTCCTAGGGATTGTGCTTCGGGAAGAATGATAATTCTGCAGGAATTCCTTCACTTTCCTTTTGAATATGATGATCGTGGAACTCATTCTGTTTTCTAATGGGATTTCGCTCCACGACTTTGCACCAGAATAGAAAAAAACTGCCTTTGGAGAATTCTACATTCTGCCTTGAAATGTCAAGATCTAACTGATTTCTAATTGGATAGTCAGATATTTAAGATCTGGTAATAAGTCTCCCTCTTAAGTTGTCCTGGCAGAGACCATTCATTCTTTTATAGCTCATCACGGCCCCATAGTTCATCACCTTATCTTAGATGACTCTCGAGAAATGCCTTGTACACCTGATCCAATTTTGATTGCGGTAGAATGTTCTTTAACTTCTGCAAGGACGAGAGGGTACTTTTAATTTTACCTTTGAGGTTTTTATATTGCTCATTCCATGTGAGGTTTTCGTCCACTGTAATTCCAAGGTATTCAATATTTTGGACCCGTTTGATTGGTCCTCCATTTGCCTCTAATGGACCATGGATACGGTAAGTTTTTTGACAAACTAATTCATCAAAATTACTCCTGGTGCTATGAATAATCAAAAGCAGACTCGCTTGGTAACTGTAGTTGGTTGTCGGTTGTCGTGTTTGTCCACAAGACTTTGTCAAAGGAATTCAGGAGTTCTCGTATTTTCTATTTTGGGCTATCCCTCTAATTAATAGCATGACCAGGGAAGGGTCTTTCGTTAAGCTCCGGCCAAATGCGGCCAAGTGCCAGCATTTCATTAAACAACGCTTACTTCGATGTTCAGTGAACTTTTTCACCGTTTGACCACCTTGTGCACTGTTCAGTAACCAACATTTGTCGGACAATTTGACCAGGATAAAAAAGTTCAGTGAAAATTTGCGATGTTCAATGCTATTGGGTATGTATCCCTGTTTCCATATGTTTTCACTGAAGACAATGAACAACAGCCAACAACTGTTGGTCAATACTCATTGAAATGTTGGCATCGCCTGGCCAGTGTTGCAGACAATTGGCTATCAGAACATCAAAAAGCTCGCCTGCTGGTCAGCATATCGAAACAATTAGAAAAAGCAAGGAATTGAAACAAATATTTTGAAAACTTTTTCATGATAGCAACAGTATCAAAGGCCTATTTTGCTGAGAACTAACATTGGCTAATCCACAACAACGAGCCACAGATACGTAAAACCAGTTTGTTTTGAAGCCAGAAAGCAAACCAGGCTGAAAATCGAATTTGGGCCAAAGAAATAAAGCTGACAAAAGAAAATCTTCACTTCTTGTCATCCACAATAAAGCGACGGTTTTGGGACTCTAATCTCTCCACAGACAATTGTTATTGACCATAAGTCTAGAACTGCAAAACTGCTTGGCCCCAAATCATCCCGTTGAAGGCGTTATCAATTAAAGGTACTGCTACGAGTGTAGGGCATTAGGGCCGAATCTTGATGGGGTGACAAATACGAAAGACAATCAATGTCAAGCTCTAGTCAGATGGAACATCGGTCCGTTTGAGGGGACTCAAACACTGATCAATTGAAAAAAATTATTGTTACAAATTTCTCTTTGTATCTCCATTTTCATTGCGAAATTGGGGAGAGGTTGAGGCAAGGCTGGTTAACTAGAAAGTCACAGTTACTCAAAGCTCTTTAGTAAACCCATTTCCGGTGAGACTTAAATGACGAATGGACTGGTTAGCCTAGGTGAAGGATGCTTTTCAGAAAAACATTCAAAAATCTAACGTTCATTGAGACAGAAAATAGTGCTGGGCTGAAAGGAAAAGGAATGGACAAACTTTGTTTGTTGCAGTTTTCACGCAATCTGATTGGTGAAATGTTGTGAGGGATGTCTAATATGCCAACCAATCAAGATTTGGTGCAATTTTCATTTCACAAATACAGCAAAAAATGCAGAAGCAACCAAGATTCTAAATAATTTCGGTCGTACTCACTATTTGTAATAACAGACTTCACAACATTCTCCTTGATTAGATATTCTTGAACAATGTCCCAATTTTCATGAATTTCTGTTTCACTGCCAATAGCATCGACGTCAAACAGCTGTCTCTCACGACTTAGGCCATCGAGCAATGCCAAGAAGACTGTCCAGTCCCAAAGCTGTGACAACGAATCAATTTCACTGCTACCTAGATTCAAGTAGAAATTGCACCAACCAAGGAATACTCTTTCTTGCAAGTAGCACTTTGTCTTGGTGTTCCTACAAAATCGACAAAGCGATGATAACAAGCAGCATTGCTGTGAAGGGTCATCAAGTTGATCGAGAAACAGATTTTCAGGCATGAGGTCCATCATGCTGCGGAATATTATGACATTAGGCCCTTCAAAGTCGAACAATTTCAGTGATCTGATTCATGAGAACTGCTTCAAGAATGCCTAATGCGATCAAGAGAAATATATGCTTTTCCACTTCTCCAGGTCTGTAAAGTTCTTGTTGTTTGTTTAGAAGCAAAGAAATCAAGCTGGCAGCTTAAAACATGAAGAGGATGGAGTACGTTACACAAGGGAAATTTCATTGGAGGTAATGATGCTTGAAATGAATAAGAAGACTCCGCGAGATCCTTTTCCAAACTGTTTGTTTCTGAACACAAATCGCAAACTTTAGTTTCACGGGGATATTGTTCTTTTCATGAGCACTATGCAGATCAAAACCATCCTTATTTTGTCTAGTATCTTATCAGATTTGAAAACGTAAATAGACTTCGTCATCAAAACCAAAAGCTTTTTCTTACGAACTGGGCATTCAGTGTCTCGGTATCTCTGCGTTCAGCTACTCTCCTATACACAGAGATGCCATTATCGCAGTATCCTTGAGCATAGTGCCTTGAGGTGGGGGTCATCAAAGGGGTTATAAATCCGCCGTTCTGCACGATTTTCAGTTAAAATCCGCCGTTCCGGTCATTTTTAGCCAAAGTTCCGCGTCCCGCCACTTTGTTATGAAAATTATGGCACAAATTAGTATTGTTAGACATTTTCACCCATCCAGGTGAAAAGAGGAGGATAATAGCACTTAAAATTTTTGTGCAAAGCTTGGAAAATATTCTCATAGTGCTGACCAGAAAAACAGAGGTGTGACCAAGACCTCTTTTTACAAGGCAACAGATGAAGGCTCCGCAAATCCATGAAATTTCATGAAAATTCCGCATTCCGCTTATAATTTTTGAGAAAATCCGCGTCCCGTAGGAGTGGAGAATTCCGTCGTTCCGCCGAGAAATTGCTAGAATTCCGTATTCCGCAACAAATTTTCTTCAAATTCCGCTGTTCCGCAAACCCTGATGACCCCCACCTTGAGGAACCTCTGCATTGGAGAGTATGCATACAGAAGCCTGGTTTCCATATGATCGCAAGGATCGCTGGTGACGCAAGGATGGCACAAATTTGTGACCAGCAACTTTCAGCGATCCTTGCGTCTTGTAGTTTCCATTTATCACAACGATCGCACAATGGCAGTAAGAGATAACAAAGAAATATCTTTTGAAAGAGAAGCCTCGATCGCTGAAATTCATGCTCAGTCGGCTTCCCTTTGACGCAAGGATCGCTGCGATCGCAGAGATAGAAAATTTCCTATCTCAAACGCAAGGATCGCTGGCAACGCAAGGACAGCTGGCAAACTGAACAAGACAGTTTCCATTTCGACGCAACGATATCGCTGGTCACAAAATTGTGTGATCCTTGCGTCACCTGCGATCCTTTTGCGATCATATGGAAACCAGGCTGCACATGCCCTTTCTTTGTATAATCATTTTGAGGGGCCACAGGAGCGACATTTGGGTTGCAGGAAATCAGGTTTTACCCGGCGGGAGGAAATCAGGTTTTGTACCTTCAATAGGCGGTTGACGGGGGGTGCCATTTGATATCTGAAACCACACCCTAAAATTTTAAATTTTCGCAAGAAAGATACCCCAAAATTTACAGGCCATGGAAAATATATACCCTAAAATTGTGACAGCTATCCAAAATTTTGACCAAGTAAGTGAAATTTGATCAAACTTCAATACCCTAAGGAGTTATTGCTGTAAAATGACACCCCAAAAATTTTGACTACTCGTGATTTTATCAAAAGTGATACCCCAAAGTTTAATTTATGCTCGAAAAAGGCGCCACCGAAAAATGGCAAATCCCGTACCAGCATATATGGTAGTTATACCCCCCGGGGGGTTTTGCCAAACAAGTTATCTCTTGTTTTCTTGAAAAGACTATGTAATTCACTTTTGTGCAAATTTTCGATGCCTCTTTCTTTGTAAAATATCTTCATCGAGAAAACCCTTGAGTCCTGCACAAAACATAACATGAGACATCCCCCAAAATGTAGTACTCCCTGGTCGATTTAATCTTGCCCCTGAAACCTCCTCCCTCCTCAGTCGTGATTCTAAGGAATGCAGGACGTAGGAAGCATCTCAAACTTGGGGGAGGGCACGACACTTCGCGGGCATTTTTTTTTAAGAAAACAAGGGCATTTTCTAAAGATAGAAAGAACACTTTTTTGTTCATTGCAAAAGCTTGGGGGCCTGTGCCCCCAGTGCCCCCCGGTACCTACGTCCATAAAGGAATGCTTTTAATGCAAGTTTACCTGCAGTCACACCTAGATCACCAGTGCCAATGAATGATTATGAATCTGATTATGATTATAATGATGATGATAATGATGATGATAGATGATGATGATGACGATGATATGATGGAATTCATGTTCATTCCCTAACTCCACTTGGCTTGAGGGACCATTCAATTTACCAAGTAGTGATAGATGCTGAATCATTGGAATTGGTCGAATCATATTCTTCCCTGTCCCAATTTTGTGTTTATTTTCTATTTTTGGCTTGTTGCCCAGGGTAGCCATATTCGAATTCCTGATTTTGAATAGGTAATTCACTCATTGTTGGTTATTCAAATAAGCTCATAACTTTGATTCCTCCACAGCAAAGCATCTCCTTGCTGGTGGGCAGTCTTCGACTCAATAGTTCATCCCTAGCAAGGTTCCTCCAACTTCAGCTTCCTCTAATAGCAGTGGTGGAGCCAGGGGAGGGCCAGAAGAGCTAAAGCCCCCCCCCCGTCGGAAGCATTTAGCCCCCTGCGGAGTAAATTCTATCTTCTTGTCAGAAAAAATTGACAAAATGACATATGAAGACTGCACTTTTCAGTCATTTTAGCCCCCTTGTCGGCATCGCAAGCCCCTCTGTCGGAAGATTTCATGACACTTCTGACAAGCAAACAAATTATTATTCTCATCACGCAATATTTCGGATAAAAATAGGATGAAACTCACAGTTTATTTTTCTTTGTAACGTTGAAGCTCTCAGCTCGTGTGAAAGTCAAGGAAGTATTTTGCTGTTATTTGTTCACATCTATTCGCAAATATGTTGTTTTCCTTCAAAATATTAAAGATGCTTTTTTCTCCAACCACCTCCTGCAATCTCACCAGGAAACAAACCGCAAGCAGAGCCTGTGAAGAAATATTCTGGACCTCTTCTGCTTTATAGTCCTCTTTAAACTTTATCAAACTTGCTGCAATATGAACGACCTTCGTTCCAAACTTCCTCGAGGCCTAGACAATTTGCCATCGCTATTTTCTGTATTGACTTTCATTTACATTTGCAAGTAGTGAAAATGCACTGAAGCCTACCTGTGACGCACTGTTCAAAGGCTTTGCGAATAATCCCATGCAAACATTCTGTTGAACACGTTTTCATTGTGCAAAATTCCTCCCATAACATGGTCTTACAATGAAAATGGTTTGAAACCATTGAAAGACAGCTCTTGAACCTGCTGCAAACGAAGTTGAGGTCTGGACAGGGGTCTGGAGAAGCTCACAAAAAGTCCGGACCTTGCACGTAAGAGTGAAACTGCAGGGGAATTTCAATTTCATTCATTTCCTTGGCGGATATTTGACCTTGACTTAGGGAAAAACAATGTGTAGGAGATCTTTCATGCTGTCACACTCAGTTTAGCTCACATTCATGTGAAAAGCAGAAGTTAGTGCTCAGGGCTCTCGCACTAATTCAACAATTTTTTGGCGGGAAAATATCATAAGAGAAATTTCAAATTTGGACACTGAAGACGCTGCATGCACTGCAGGTACACTGAAATTTGAAAAATTGTTTCTCTCAAGGTCCTGATGCGGCTAGCCGAGTACTTCAAGGCGCACTTGCCGTATTAAAGAAGACGGACAAATTAGAATTAGATAAAGTAGGATTTCGAAAATCACACTTGACATCCCGACATGTAATTTGAGACCGAGCTTCAGCTCACACGGGAAAACGCCGATTGAACGAAAAAAACTACAATCGAGGGGACAAAATGAAGAAAAAGGTGGAATCAGCTTTAAAATTCAGGGTAGGTTATAGCCTGCGTGCAGAATCAACTGATTCCTTGAGGAACTTCACTTCTCTTCAGAGAATCAGTAGAGTCTGCACGCAGGCTAGGTTGGTTCCCGTTGCTCCGCGTACTTTTGCTATCGCATATCAAATTTGAACTTCTTCAGGGAAGACTAATATTTCCAAATTTAAACAGACGTCTTCTACCTTGGTCGAAATGTAAAAGGCTGAGCAGCTGTGCGAGAAACTTTAGCGTGGATTTTCAACATGTGCGTTTTGCCCTTGAAAATCTCTTGGAATAACAAGCTCCGTTGCCAACAAGCATTGTATCCCTGCAACTGTTCTTGGCTAAGCCGAGACATTGCCGGTAACATTGTATCAACTGCGTCACACACAAGCACACTCAATCAGCCTCGGATAAACTGTGGAAAGATTTACTAAAACATAATCCTTCTCTGGAGATAAAAGCATCTCAAGGATTTTTGATTGGTGGTAATGCAGATAAGTGAAAACAAACAAAACGCTAACCCTGCTGTTTTTCATTTTGGTAAAAGAGCCTGCCTCCCGAAATGATTCAAATACTTTTACCAAATAGCAGATGAGTAAAGAATGTTCACTTTTTGGAAAATCATAACAGAGGTTGATTATTGAATTGACAGAATCTTGCTTCTTTCTGTCAATAACGGGCAAATCAAATTTAGAGACAAGTTTTTGGCATCTTACTTATGTCGTGATGGCGGAGATTGTAATGTGATCGTCTGTTTCCCAGCTTTCGCTAAGGTAATTTTTTTTACTTACGAGAGAGTTCTTTGTGACAATCTGTCGAAATGAGATAATACAAATTGTACGAACAAAATCACCCTTACTAGCCTTTCTAGTTGGGCCTAGTTGTCACAAACAATGATTTTCGAGCAATGTTTTTTGAGCCGTTGCCTGACGGACAAAATATTTAGGAAAGAACGTTTGCCACAACGACAGAGCTGTCTTAACACCTCCCTCCTGTGAAAAGTCGTTAACAGCTTACCGCAGTCGCCATCATCGTCAAAGGATAACAAATGCGCTACCTAATGTCAGTACAGGTAAGGCTGCTACAACTAAACGAAACTAAATCTGTTATACTCAATACTCCTGTACTGGTCTGTTTGTGCAATTCACCAACACCGCACGAACTCACGGACAACAGGAGCTATCACATATCACACGACTTGGGTTCTTTTGTCAGGATCGAGGAGTTGAGACGAATAAACACTAAAATTCAACGAAAACGCTTTTCTCTTTCCAAAAACACAACTCAAATCAACTTTCTACAACTCCATCTTGATTGACAACTTGCAACGTTTTTTGCACGAGGCGGTCTCTCTTTCAAAATTCAAAACGAGGATAATACAAAATGGCGGTTACAACTACTATATTTCAGTCTCTTACACTCTTCCTCTCTAGAAAAAGTCTGATAACGTCAGTTTCCAAACTGTTTGTACTGTTCTTTAACATTGTTCTGACAACTTCAGATCTGTGTAAACATCAAAACAGTTCTCTGGTATTGATCCAACATCTTTGGCAATGTATCACATGTTAAGCCATTGGCTCCAACAATTAATCAAACAACTCACACATCACAGGTTCGACACAACCACAATTCAAACCATATCAATCACAAAACTCCTCACATAAACAACTGGAACTTTATTCAGCTTGACCATTCAAGCTCATTCGCAAACAATCACAACTCACAAATAAAACTTCATTTCAGTGAAATGATCACAAAAGAAAATGATAAAACGATATCCATAGTGATAGGGTTAAGGGTTTTAAGGCTCAGACGCTGACCTAACCTATCGTGTCCATAATCTCTCTTTCTATGAGTTCATTTCAGTATGCTGGTGCCTGTGGCTGGTATATCCATTGTCCTACGTTGAATCCATATGGGTTGAAAACTGGAATGCACTGTGGATATAATGGGCTTTGCATTTGATTTACATAGTATCCCGGTTCTCCAAGTCTACTGTAGTTGAACACTGGTCTCGGTCTCCTGTCTCTCTTTGGATAATCTCTCCTTTGTGGTGGGCTCTCATCTCCACCGTTATTGTCTTCTGGTAAGACTTCTTCTTCCATGTTCACTTGTTCTGTTTCATCTTCTGTTTCCGGTTCTTCAGCTTGTGTTTGGATTAACGGCTCTCTGTGTGGTTCTTGCTCCAAGGTCTGGTTATGGTGCTCTGTACGATTTTCTGTTTCTCGAATTTGATCTTGTACAAATCTTAAATGATCATTTGGCTCTAACTCTATCGTAGGAAATTCATCCTCACTCTCTGATAGCAGATCCTCTTGATCTCGAAAGATTTCTTCTTTGTCTTGTTCCTTCTGTTTCTTCTGATTGTTATCTTTCCTCTCTGTGTAGGCAGGTTTTCGATACTGTTCCTCATCGGGTTGCAGGTCTGGGCAAGGTAACAGAAGGTTACGATGGACTGTTCTCAGTCGACCTACTTTATCCCTTGGCTTGATCGTATAAACTGGGCTGTCTTCGTTTTGGCGTTTCACTACCTCGTAAATATCTTGTTCCCAGTATGCCCGTAGCTTGCCAGGACCTACATGCGGTGACATGTTTCTTATTAGAACTTGATCCCCTGCTTTCAGTACAGAACTTCTAGCTCTTTTATCGGCTTGATGCTTGCCTTGAGCACAAGCTTTAGTGCTCTTTTCTTTCGCAACTAGATACGCTTGCTTCATTGCATCTTTCCAATCTTGGACATATTTACTATATGACGTCACAATTCTTTGTCTCTCTTGGAAAAGGTAGTCAATTGGTAAGACTGGTTCACGTCCAAACAGCAGAAAATGTGGTGAGTAACCAGTAGAATCATGCTTGGTCACATTGTATGCATAGACCATCTTGTTGACGTGATCTTTCCAATGGGATTTGTGACTCTCGGGCAGTGTTCTTAGCATCCCTAGTAACGTACGGTTAAATCTTTCGACTTGCCCATTGCCCTGTGGATGGTAAGGCGTTGTTCTGGATCTTGTGATGCCACAAAGTTGTTGGAGATGGTAAAATATCTTGTTTTCGAATTCACCCCCTTGATCGTGGTGCAGTCTGTGCGGGAATCCGAATCTAAGGATGAAATCGTTAAAGATCTTTTCAGCTGCTGTCTTAGCAGACTTATTTCTTGTAGGATAAACTTGAGCATATCTTGTAAAGTGATCCATGATCACAAGCAAGTATTCAAACCCTCCTGAAGATCTTTCTAAGTGCACAAAATCTACGGAAATCAATTCGAATGGTGCTGATGTTGTTATGCTGTTTAACGGTTCTCTTACTGGTAACGTTGGCTTTTTCTGTTGAATACATCTGCAAACGTTAGTAACATAGTGTTCAATGTCCCTCTGCATCTTTGGCCAGAAGAAACGTTGTCTAGCCAAATGGGTTACTCTTTCTGGTCCGAGGTGTCCTAAGTCATAGTGTAAATGCTTGAACACTTGCGCATGATACTTCTGAGGTAGCACTATCTGCAGGTTATTTCCACATTTCCTTCTCAGTATCCCATCCTCACCTAACAAAAGAAGGTTCCATTCTCTCATCAATGCTTTTACCTCTGTACTTTCATCATCTCTGTCCTGCTTTGTTAGCTGCCTCCCTAAGGATAAGTATCGTTGGATTCTTGCTATTGGTGGATCCCTTTCTTGTGCTTCTTTCAGCTCTTTGTTTGAAATACATTTCAACTTGAGATGGTCCATACTTTGTACATCACCAGAAATACATTCAGGGTCATCTGTCAGTGCGGCAATCCAGACTGATCCATCTGATTGTTGTTGCAAAATAGCATTTATTGCTGCTTTGAGAACATTTTCGGATGTTTCTTCTGTGCATTGATCCACTAAACATGCAATATCATCTGGCATACGTGAGAGAAAGCCTGCATCTGTATTCACTTTTCCTGGGCGGTAACGTATCGAGAAATGGAAATCGGCAAGTTCTGACACCCAACGATGAGCAGTTGCATTGAGTTTTGCTGTTGTGTTGATATACGTGAGCGGGTTATTATCTGTAAACACTGTAAACGTTGGTGAATAATACAGAAAATCTCTAAATTGTTCTGTAACTGCCCATTTTAAAGCAAGAAGTTCAAGTTTTCCTGCATGATAATGGTAGTTCTTTTCAGCTTTTGATAGTGTTCGTGAAGCATAGGCAATAACTTTCAAGTCTTTCCCTTGTTGCTGGTACAACACAGCACCTAGGCCATCTGCTGAGGCATCAGTGTGCACTATATATGGTAATCTATGGTCTGGAAAACTCATAATTGGCTGTTTAACAAGAAAATCAATCAGTACGTTCAAGGCTGTTGTTTGTCTTTCTGTCCACAAAACTGGGTAACTTGACGTCACTTGCCCTTTACTGGATGATTTCTTTTTCCCTAATTCTTGCTGACTTTGTTGTGGTACAGTGGTAGTCAGTAGATCACTTATTGGCTTTGCTATCCGCGCAAAATCTTTGATGTACCTTCTGTAATATCCAAGGAAGCCTAATAGCTTTCGAACTTCACCAATGTTCTTTGGTTTTGTACTTCTGAGAGCGTCAATTGCTTTAATATTCTTTGGATCCATGCAATGGCCTTTGGATGAAACAAGTCTGCCTAAATAGCTGACTTCGTTCCGGAACAGTTCACACTTCTTTGGCTTCAACTTGATGCCCTTTGAACGGAGTGCTTGCAATACCTGTCTGACATGTTCCACATGGTCTTCGAATGTAGCGCTATAGACGATGATGTCATCAAGATATGGAATACAGCATTTGTCTCTTAAATCCTTTAGGCATCCTTCCATGAACCTTTGGAATACGCCAGGTGCTGTAGTCAAGCCAAACGGGATTCTGACCCATTCCCATAGGCCCCATGGCGTCACAAAGGCCGTGAGATGACGAGAGTTTGGGTGGAGAAAACCCTGGTGGTACGCCTTCCCCTGGTCAAGGACAGTAAACCAACTGTTTCCCCCTAAGCTTTCAAGTGTTTCTTGAACACGTGGCAATGGGTGCCTATCAGGTACCGTCTTGCTGTTTAGCTGCCTGTAGTCAATACAAAGGCGTAATGAGTTGTCCTTCTTTCGTACGCAAACTACACTTGAAGAGTATGGTGAGCTTGACTGTGTAATAAAGCCTCTGTTCAATAAGTCTTCTATGTAAGCTTTAACTTCTTCATATAAATGGCGTGGAATGGAACGATATGTATGCTGCACAGGTGCCGGGTCATGCAGTTTCAATTCCATTTGTAAATCCTGGGCACATCCTATGTCTGAATCTCCTTTTGAAAATGACTCTTCTTCTTCTGATAGCATTTTTACCACACAATCTCTTTGTTTACATGACAAATTTTCACCAAGGGTGAACAGTGCCTTGTTACTGTTGGTATCCGCTGCTAATCTTGTATCAGATGGTATGCCCATCGCAGCACCTTTCATTTCTGACTTTGTCTCCTGTTTCTTAGCAGTAACCTCTATGGGTGTAACTGACTTCACTAATTGTAGCTGACCTATTTCTGTATGCTTTGGTATGATTATGTCATGTGCAGAGTTATTTGTCACCTCAACTTTCACACAACATGATTTTCCTCTGTTTATAACAATCAAATTCTCACTGATCTGTAGTGATTCAGGTAGGTTGCTATTTTCAATGGGCTCAAATAATACAGGTGTCTTACTTTCCATTGAAAAGTAATTGGCTCTGCAATTAATATGTATGGATTGTCCTTTGGGGATTGTGCAGTCTCTCTTTTTCACCTTTACTGTCCCAAAATGCATATCTTGGCTTTGTTCTTCACTGATAAGATTAATAAGGAGCTTCGTTTCATCAGACTTTAAATTTGGAAATAATATTTTCATCACTTCATTTTTATCTCCTGAGGCTGATGACAATTTGAAAAATTCCTCAATGACATTATATCCTAGGATTGGTACCTCTAACTTCTCTTGTGTGACAAGGAATGGAACGCCTATTTCCAAATTGTTACTTTCTCTTAACTTCACTGTCAGTTCAACAAATCCTTGGTAGGGAATGGTGGTGCCATTGGCTGCTGTTAAATTGAGGTTTACTCCTAAAATATTGTCCAATTTCTTTACTGCATGATTTGGCATATTCAAATTGAGCCAGTCTCTTGAAACCATGGAAACCTGTGCTCCTGTATCCCATAAAGCTGAGCAGCAAATTTCATCAATTTTGCAAGATATGATACACCTTTTGCCAACCACATCTACAATCTTTTTGTAGTTTTTTGGGGTCAAATGGCTATTATGCATTGTATTTGGTGTATAATACTTATCAAAATGTATTTCTGCTTCCTTAATTGCATAACATAGTGGCTTATGAGAGTTCCAATGTTTTATTTGGCATTGTTTGGAGCAGTATTTGGTACATTTACACTGTGCGCACTTCAAAGTTTCATTTTCACACAATTCCTTTAAACAGTTATAACATTGTTGGGGCTTTGTTCCCTCAGCCACTACTTGCCCCCCAGTTGTGGCTGTCTCCAGTTTTCCGACGATGATGATGACTTTCCACCAGCAACTTGTTTGCCCTTGCATCCAATGGCAATGTGCTCCGTTGATCCACACTTGAAACAGTGATTGCAGTTTTTGCCATCACCTTTGTTCCTACAAGACTGACAACCATAGGGTCTACCCTTAGCTTCCTCTTCTTTTTGACCCTCTGTTTGAGGTTGTCTTTCTACTCTCTCCTTAAGACAAGCCATGTCTTTTTGCAATGATTGGATTGCTGAAATGATTTGTTCAGTGTCTTTTTGTTGTTTTTGCTCTTCCTTTATAGCAGATCCTACTCTGTGCCTGTTTCCATCATCATCTTCAAGCTGCATTTTAGAGATCCGTGCATGCTTAGACATACCTGCCTGTTGTAATCTCTTTTGACGGTCCTCCTCACCTGATACTGCTGAGCTAAGTTGATGAATTATTTCTTCATCTGAAACATCATGTTTCTCTAACACTGGTCTCAGACGTGTGCGTATGTTTTCGCTCTGTACTCCACTTTCCAGCGTCTGGAGAAAAACAGACTGAACCAGCTCTGTGTTGGCTTTGAGTTTGGAATCAGATTCTTGAGCTACAAATAAAACTTTCTGTCTTATGGTCAGCAATCGCATCAAGAAGGCTTGGGTGTCCTCTTTGGGTTGTTGAGCTGCATTCATGAGATCTTGGAATAATTCACTTCCACTTTTTTCTTTATAGTGGCTGCGGAGGAGCCTCCTTAACTTTGGCAAATTAATATCTGATAATGGCATAGATTCCAAGTATCCTCTGAGCAAATTTCCTGGATTTATGGCTCTGATTACTGCTTCAATAATTTCTGTCTCAGTATACCCTTTGGCTATTGCTGAATTTATTTGTCTAATTAGCCCACAGAATGATAACTTATCCTTGTTGGCACTGTCAGTAATTGTCCCTGCAATTTTCAATTCTCTTTTGAACATATTAAAACTGTTGACAGGGGTTGGAAGACTTTGTGCAGCAGATTTTTGACCTAAAATTGCCAATCTATCATTCATTTTACTGATCTCAGCTTGTAGTTTCTTCATTTCATTTTCCTCTGAAGATGATAAACCACTTCCCCCCTCAGCATCATGAGCCTCATCCCCCTGGGACCCCCCACTAGGAACAGGTAAAGAAAGAAATTTGACACAAGCCTCCTTAACACTATTCAACAACAAAACACCAGAATCTTCATCATCAAGGCTCTCCTCTAAATAATTATTCAAAACATTGAGAATTCTACCAAAGCTTTTATTGTGGATAGTTTCAATCTGTGCAGCTTTTGTTGCTACACAAATATCCAATAAATTTTCCTTGGACAACCTGCAAAGTAATGGCTGAATTTCCTCAAATAACTGTTCTGCCATTATCAAACAAACACAGAAAAAGAATAATCAAAAAGGAAATTGTTGGCAATCCTGTAATGATAATGCGAACAAAAGAAGGCAAATATGTTCAAATAGACCTATTATCAACTTGCAGCACACACAGCACTATTATCAACTTGAAGCACACATTTCAACAAGCAGAAAATAATTCAATTTCAGCAAACAAATTCACAACACCAGTCTCAAAATAAAACCGTAATAAAACCCAATAATATTGCACTGTGAAAGGATACCAAATGTCTCCAGTCTTGAGTAACAAGCAATCAATCACTTTGGTACGATAGGTACGAATCTGCACGTAAATTTCATCAAGTAAAACGACTGTAAACGGCTGAATTCACGGTCTTTTCGATCGAGTACGAATTGATATCTGCAGGTAAACTTTCAGCGAGTAAAATGACACTTTAAAACGGTTTAATTCGAGGTCTATTCCAGTGCAAATAAATAATCAAAGCATCTTCTGAACTCCCTTCTTTCCTCCTCTCTGACAAAATACACACTTGGCCACCATTTGTTATACTCAATACTCCTGTACTGGTCTGTTTGTGCAATTCACCAACACCGCACGAACTCACGGACAACAGGAGCTATCACATATCACACGACTTGGGTTCTTTTGTCAGGATCGAGGAGTTGAGACGAATAAACACTAAAATTCAACGAAAACGCTTTTCTCTTTCCAAAAACACAACTCAAATCAACTTTCTACAACTCCATCTTGATTGACAACTTGCAACGTTTTTTGCACGAGGCGGTCTCTCTTTCAAAATTCAAAACGAGGATAATACAAAATGGCGGTTACAACTACTATATTTCAGTCTCTTACAAATCAACCTAACGCAATGAAACTAATACAACTACAATAACAATAATGAACTAAAATACAGAGAAAGAAATGAACTAAAATAAAGTAAATCTGCGCTGAAATGTAGGATAACAAAACAACAAGAATGAGCTTAGGTGTCTTTGAGCATCCAGGCTATGTCTACTGTTGTGTCTTCGCTACTCATTATAGTGGAAAACTGTATCCCTGGGTCCGACATTTGCAGCTGATAGTGAGCCAGCTCGTAAATTATCATACGCCGGGCATATCGTCAAAAAGTGAAATTCGTCTTCGACAAGGTTAACTGGCACATTTTGCAGAGACGTTGTTCCACTTGTAGGCCTTTGTGCCTTCCCATTTCAACCACAAGTGTAGTGCAATGAATACAAACAAAAGGAAAATACTACAATCTTGGTCAAAATTCTTGGGACAAGTCACAAAATTGCACTTCTTCAGTTTTTGATTCAGTGCCCCCCGCTCCCCCCGTTTCAATGTTGGTTGAGTCAAACGTCATTCGACCATCCCAACATTGAATTAGGGGGGAAGGGGGATGAGAAGGTTCTAAACGTATGTTTTCACCTCGATATTTTAGGAAACATGACGAAAACACAGAAATTTGCCAGTGTCCCAATTTATTTTGACCAGGATTGTCTGAAAATGGTTGTTAACAAATAAAGACTCAGAGCTTGAGAACCCATCGAGGTTTTTGCGTGAAATTTTACCACCATCATCCCTGACACAAGAAGTAACTTCTCAGCCATTTATGCCGAAGTAGGCGTTGTTCGCTAAATTCGCTGAGCACTATCTTAAATGTGGGCGTGGCAAAATTGTTGCGCTTTACACAAGCTTACAGATTTCTTTATGAAATGTGAGAAACATTCGGGTTCTGAGCGTTCTTCCACTGTCATCGGATTGCATAGTCTGCTGCTCTTTTGAATGTGAGTAATCGTTGCAAGAAAAGCTTTTGGGGCATTGTCTGAGGGCCGGTTTCTTGTGAATTCCTCGGTTCTCCCAACGGCGCTCCACAGAAAACGCCCCATAATTTTGGGATAAGTTACGCTTTTTCGGTAAATTCGTTTGATTCCAGATTGGAACATCAAAGCATTCCTACTCATGCAGAAAAACCAGGTAAAAATCGCCTGGAAGGGCGAAATCCAACGGTTCTCCAAAAATAAAATACTTAAATAAACAATTCCGGATAAGTCTTTTATGAAATTGACGGAGAACCGTGGAAAATCGTACTTCATGAAATCTTACAGCAAAGATTGATTGTAAGCTAATAAAGCTTATTCTGCACAGCAGAATGAGACAAAATTCGTCAAGATAGCTCGAGCGAAGCCAAAGTTATTAATGTTTAAGTAAGGGAGAAGCGTTGAAGATTTGATCACTTTCTCAAAATTCCAGTCATTGCCTAAAACCGCCTTGTCGGCACGCGACCTCGGCATTCTTCTTCAACAAAGAGTTCTGCATGACCATTTGTCGAGCACAATGGAAGATTAAATCCCCTCCAAGGGTGAATGAAAGTTTGCTGGAGTGGAGTTAATTTCATTGAAAGTAAATGAATAAGTAGAAATTTGAGAAAGGGCACATTTGAAAAGAAGACAATTGCGCTGTGGAGGCGCATGATTGGCACTTTCTCGAAATAAAACTTTGTTGTCAAATCCTCTTTCCCAGTTGTGCTGTTTTCAAACGAAATCCATTGGTAGATTTCATACACAAAAGGAGTTTTGCAAAACGCAATGGGAAAATCGTTCATAATTCGATGACGTCATAGTTCTAATAAATAAACCATTAACTATAAAAACTTTAAACTCTGAAGTATTCTGGAGTTTAGCCCACACTAAGTGGCTATCGGGTCATAGTAAAAGGGGTTGTCGGATACAAGTAGATTTGGATTTATTTTAACATTTACAATAAGCAGTAATGGCAGTTTTTCAGACAGTCTGAAAATGGTTGTTAACAAATAAAGACTCAGAGCTTGAGAACCCATCGAGGTTTTTGCGTGAAATTTTACCACCATCATCCCTGACACAAGAAGTAACTTCTCAGCCATTTATGCCGAAGTAGGCGTTGTTCGCTAAATTCGCTGAGCACTATCTTAAATGTGGGCGTGGCAAAATTGTTGCGCTTTACACAAGCTTACAGATTTCTTTATGAAATGTGAGAAACATTCGGGTTCTGAGCGTTCTTCCACTGTCATCGGATTGCATAGTCTGCTGCTCTTTTGAATGTGAGTAATCGTTGCAAGAAAAGCTTTTGGGGCATTGTCTGAGGGCCGGTTTCTTGTGAATTCCTCGGTTCTCCCAACGGCGCTCCACAGAAAACGCCCCATAATTTTGGGATAAGTTACGCTTTTTCGGTAAATTCGTTTGATTCCAGATTGGAACATCAAAGCATTCCTACTCATGCAGAAAAACCAGGTAAAAATCGCCTGGAAGGGCGAAATCCAACGGTTCTCCAAAAATAAAATACTTAAATAAACAATTCCGGATAAGTCTTTTATGAAATTGACGGAGAACCGTGGAAAATCGTACTTCATGAAATCTTACAGCAAAGATTGATTGTAAGCTAATAAAGCTTATTCTGCACAGCAGAATGAGACAAAATTCGTCAAGATAGCTCGAGCGAAGCCAAAGTTATTAATGTTTAAGTAAGGGAGAAGCGTTGAAGATTTGATCACTTTCTCAAAATTCCAGTCATTGCCTAAAACCGCCTTGTCGGCACGCGACCTCGGCATTCTTCTTCAACAAAGAGTTCTGCATGACCATTTGTCGAGCACAATGGAAGATTAAATCCCCTCCAAGGGTGAATGAAAGTTTGCTGGAGTGGAGTTAATTTCATTGAAAGTAAATGAATAAGTAGAAATTTGAGAAAGGGCACATTTGAAAAGAAGACAATTGCGCTGTGGAGGCGCATGATTGGCACTTTCTCGAAATAAAACTTTGTTGTCAAATCCTCTTTCCCAGTTGTGCTGTTTTCAAACGAAATCCATTGGTAGATTTCATACACAAAAGGAGTTTTGCAAAACGCAATGGGAAAATCGTTCATAATTCGATGACGTCATAGTTCTAATAAATAAACCATTAACTATAAAAACTTTAAACTCTGAAGTATTCTGGAGTTTAGCCCACACTAAGTGGCTATCGGGTCGTAGTAAAAGGGGTTGTCGGATACAAGTAGATTTGGATTTATTTTAACATTTACAATAAGCAGTAATGGCAGTTTTTCAGACAATCTTGGTCAAAATTCTTGGGACAAGTCACAAAATTGCACTTCTTCAGTTTTTGATTCAGTGCCCCCCGCTCCCCCCGTTTCAATGTTGGTTGAGTCAAACGTCATTCGACCATCCCAACATTGAATTAGGGGGGAAGGGGGATGAGAAGGTTCTAAACGTATGTTTTCACCTCGATATTTTAGGAAACATGACGAAAACACAGAAATTTGCCAGTGTCCCAATTTATTTTGACCAGGATTGTCTGAAAATGGTTGTTAACAAATAAAGACTCAGAGCTTGAGAACCCATCGAGGTTTTTGCGTGAAATTTTACCACCATCATCCCTGACACAAGAAGTAACTTCTCAGCCATTTATGCCGAAGTAGGCGTTGTTCGCTAAATTCGCTGAGCACTATCTTAAATGTGGGCGTGGCAAAATTGTTGCGCTTTACACAAGCTTACAGATTTCTTTATGAAATGTGAGAAACATTCGGGTTCTGAGCGTTCTTCCACTGTCATCGGATTGCATAGTCTGCTGCTCTTTTGAATGTGAGTAATCGTTGCAAGAAAAGCTTTTGGGGCATTGTCTGAGGGCCGGTTTCTTGTGAATTCCTCGGTTCTCCCAACGGCGCTCCACAGAAAACGCCCCATAATTTTGGGATAAGTTACGCTTTTTCGGTAAATTCGTTTGATTCCAGATTGGAACATCAAAGCATTCCTACTCATGCAGAAAAACCAGGTAAAAATCGCCTGGAAGGGCGAAATCCAACGGTTCTCCAAAAATAAAATACTTAAATAAACAATTCCGGATAAGTCTTTTATGAAATTGACGGAGAACCGTGGAAAATCGTACTTCATGAAATCTTACAGCAAAGATTGATTGTAAGCTAATAAAGCTTATTCTGCACAGCAGAATGAGACAAAATTCGTCAAGATAGCTCGAGCGAAGCCAAAGTTATTAATGTTTAAGTAAGGGAGAAGCGTTGAAGATTTGATCACTTTCTCAAAATTCCAGTCATTGCCTAAAACCGCCTTGTCGGCACGCGACCTCGGCATTCTTCTTCAACAAAGAGTTCTGCATGACCATTTGTCGAGCACAATGGAAGATTAAATCCCCTCCAAGGGTGAATGAAAGTTTGCTGGAGTGGAGTTAATTTCATTGAAAGTAAATGAATAAGTAGAAATTTGAGAAAGGGCACATTTGAAAAGAAGACAATTGCGCTGTGGAGGCGCATGATTGGCACTTTCTCGAAATAAAACTTTGTTGTCAAATCCTCTTTCCCAGTTGTGCTGTTTTCAAACGAAATCCATTGGTAGATTTCATACACAAAAGGAGTTTTGCAAAACGCAATGGGAAAATCGTTCATAATTCGATGACGTCATAGTTCTAATAAATAAACCATTAACTATAAAAACTTTAAACTCTGAAGTATTCTGGAGTTTAGCCCACACTAAGTGGCTATCGGGTCGTAGTAAAAGGGGTTGTCGGATACAAGTAGATTTGGATTTATTTTAACATTTACAATAAGCAGTAATGGCAGTTTTTCAGACAATCTTGGTCAAAATTCTTGGGACAAGTCACAAAATTGCACTTCTTCAGTTTTTGATTCAGTGCCCCCCGCTCCCCCCGTTTCAATGTTGGTTGAGTCAAACGTCATTCGACCATCCCAACATTGAATTAGGGGGGAAGGGGGATGAGAAGGTTCTAAACGTATGTTTTCACCTCGATATTTTAGGAAACATGACGAAAACACAGAAATTTGCCAGTGTCCCAATTTATTTTGACCAGGATTGTAGAACTAGCAGGCAAACGAAGTCGTCAGTCGTAGTCTTAAATAACAACATCATCACAACTGGCACGTCACATGGAAACAGCTTCGCCGAAGATTTGAAACATTTCAAACTTTTAAGTCAATGGCGTCAGCAAAGTATTTCCGCGCGCTTTTTCATTTTCATTTGTATACTAATGCCTCATTCATTTCAGGATTTGAAAGAACGGCGACGTTCATCTGGGGCGATTGTGGTACAGTAGTCAAAAACCATGGTAACAAGACCATATATTGCTTTTGATTGACACTTCAGTATCAAGCAGTTCCTGTTGGCAGATCATTGGATTTTTACAACTGACGGCTGGCTTGTCAATCCACACACATGTAAACTAAACGGTTGTGGGCGATCCCTGACAACTGAGTGGTTACTTCACCTGTTGCACATGCCTAAATTGCATGGCAAGAGGAGAAACACCTAGAGAGAGGTATCGATTTAAGCATTTCCCTCCTAACTTTGCGTTCTCTTGCTTAAAGCGGAGCTGCAGGTGTTTGAATTACACAACATTTGTGAAAATGAAACACCTACTGTGCAGCTACTGAGCAAGATCAACAAAATTAAGTCGACAGATGTTTTGATCGCCCTTTTTTCTTTAAAATATGCTCATGCCTTCTTTGAACGACCTTTTATGGCATGCACAATGATCTGAATTTTGTGAACGAGGAGCAATTATTTCTTGTGTTGCCTCGTTACGCAATGGATCCTGAGCGAGATACCCAAAAAGAAACACACAGGTTTAACAACACACAAAATTAACTTCACATACATACGATGATAAATCTACTGAAAATTTTTTACAGAAAATTAGCACTTCAGATTCCTACTTACACATGTCTTAATGATCTTGATATAAAGGTGTCTCTTAATTTGCTTTAAACAAAAATATTCTTATTAACCAAACCCTCCTGTGCATGGTTCGCAGTGCAATTTTTGTACACGATGAACCATGGGAAACAGCCGTGAGTTGCACCAAACAACCCAGTCGGAACTATAACTTCTCCGAAACTCCGAGGACCTACAGATCAAATACGAAAAGGAGACTTGAAGCATTCTTGAAAATAAGAAGTTCTTAACAAGAAGCTCAGCTCTCAGATCATTAACAAATTAAAATTTCGGTACTGAGACAAATCAGTCAAGAAATCCATAGCAAAATTTCAACTTCTTATGCAAAATATTAGCGTAACAGTTAAATTGCACGGCGCGTAAACAAAGCTCAATGTTGTCAACAAATTGCACAGGAGAGTTTATGTCTATGAGTAAAAGCAAAAAGTTTCTGTCGATTCAGTTGAGTCTCTAAACATTTAAAACCTAATAAGAATCATGCCTTATCTGGTAAAAACACAAGCGTACAACTTAATACTCTACAATAATCGATTTCTACCGGGGACCTGTGATTAATCTTGACAACACATTATCTTGGGCCTCATTACAGGGAGAAACTGAAGCAGTCTATTGTGTCAGGGTGATTCGTTGTTTCTTTAGTCTTGATTGGTTTCGGCGATCCAGAACTCTATTCAAACAACTGCTATTACTGTACAGTGACAAAAACATTTTCGAGTTATCTGGGAGAATCAAAAATGTAAATTACAAAAGCTTCTTAGCTTTTTAAATTCAGATAGATTGTTTCTTAACTTTTGAAAAATTGAGCCTGCCGTTCCTTATACTCTTATGCAATAAAATACGTTTATATTTCTTGGAGAGGATAACTTCACGTCTCAGGAATCAAACCATGGCGATGAGCAAACCCGTCTTAGGAAGGGCACATGAAGTCTTTTTTAGGACCCACACGAATTTTGCTTATGCCTGATTTTGTTTTGGATGCTCTGGCATAATCATAATCATCATAATCATCACTATGATCATCAACATAGTTCCAGTTATATACAGGGTGTTTCAGAAAAAACGCAACCAACATTTCTTCGAGATTCTTCATAAAGTAATAAATTTCGAATCAATTTGACGCATACCATCTAAATGCACAATCTACCGTCTTTCCACTGATATCCAGGTTAGGCATATTAACCACATTATTCATCATTCGATTGACGTTCTTGTAAGTATGGCCCATTTCAGATGAGGGAAAGTGACAGGAAATTTACCGAGTGAGCCAGAAAAAATTCCCGCTTTTAGAAATTCATAGCACCAAAAGTACTTCACAGATTTGAATGACTCAAATTCCAGTCAAAAGCCACCGACTGACGTATTTTTGCTACTTTTCTCGCTGTCTTACCAGCACTAAAAGTATCGGTAAAAAAACGCCATGGTCACAAAATGACTGAAAACGGCCTAAAGCATTGATCAAAATGTAAGAACTCTCCTTACACAGAACAATACGCAATGGGCGTTTCACATCTCTCAAGAGTTATGTGACATCAATTTTCAAACAAAATACTAAAGATTTTCAGTCCTATGGCAATAAATGTGCACAGACTATCTCTTAACCATGAACAATTGAATTATCTCTATTGATCTGTACGAGGAGTCCTTCATGGTTTGATCAATGTTTTCGGCCATTTTTCAGTCATTTTGCAACCATGGAATTTTTAAAAAGCTAAATTTACCTATATTTCTAGTGCTCGTGAGACAGAAGAAAAATCACAAAAATACTTCGATCGTTGGCTTTCCTCTAGAATTTGAATCATTCAAATCTGTGCCCGTGGTGCTGTGAACTTTCAAAAGTGAGAACTTTTTTCTGGCTCACCCGGTACATACAGCAAAATCTACCTTTCTGAGAGACTGTTTCATTATTCTTAATAAATACACCTTTTGGGAACAAAATTGTTTTTTTTATTTACGTAAGAGCATCATATTAAGACCTGAAAATATTTTGACAAAATCTGTTTCGTAATTGTTTTCTCGTAATAAGGTTTTGATTTGCTGTTACAGCATGGTGCATTTAAAATCGGTCATTCGTACTAAATTGTCGATGAAAGGATAAATGATTTCATTGATGAATCAAAACTGCATATCATTAGAAAGAAGAAAGAGTGTTCTGTCAGACAGTACAAATCAAATACGCCAAAATCTTACCATTTTTTAAAAGATTTTCAATTATAGTTAGGATGAGTTTTTCCTGAAACACCCGGTATGTCTACGCTGAATCAACATTACATGTGAGTAAGAATCTCTCTCGATCACCTTACGAATATGCCCTACCGTCCACAGACTTTCCCAAGTCTCTTTGTGGTAACAAGAACAAGGTAGACAAGTCCCAACGCGTGAAACTAAGCAAAGGAATGTCATTTCGCCGTCATACTTATCAACGATAATACAACCAATGGGAAAAAAGATACAGAGGTCATCAGCGCATTTCGTTTTCCAACCAAATTGGAATCGAGACTTAGGAAAAGTCTGCAACTAGCAGCTAGGCATCCTTAAAAACCAAGGATGCTCGCGAGTGATTGATTCTGTGAGGGAGTGTGTATGTCAACAAAATCTTCCCACACAACAAGGGAACAGTTTAAAATACATCAGCGTATCGTGGCATTTGTTGTTGTTGTTGTTAATTTAGAGACCACGCTTCGCTGAGCTGAGTTATGTTGATTGACACTTTGATGATTAACGACTTTATGATTGTATGCGTAGTTAGATTTGAGTAAGAGTCGTAGAGTTAGGACGTAGAGATTGCCGCATGGTCGAGTTAAGATACGATAGGAATGTTTTGCCTGAGATTCGAGAGTATTTACGCCAATTTATGTCGCAAATACTCTCGAATCTCAGGCAAAACTTTCCTATCGTATCTTAACTCGACCATGCGGCAATCTCTACGTCCTAACTCTACGACTCTTACTCAAATCTAACTACGCATACAATCATAAAGTCGTTAATCATCAAAGTGTCAATCAACATAACTCAGCTCAGCGAAGTGTGGTCTCTAAATTAACAACAACAACAACGACAACAAACGTCACGATACAGCGAGGGAAGGAATAATTTTGGTTCGACTTCGTCCCTAGCATCAAGATTCAACTCA
The DNA here is from genome assembly GCA_964020215.1 of Aurelia sp. 3 sensu Dawson et al. (2005). Lineage (NCBI taxonomy): Eukaryota > Metazoa > Cnidaria > Scyphozoa > Semaeostomeae > Ulmaridae > Aurelia > Aurelia sp. 3 sensu Dawson et al. (2005). Next base: position 15,852,428 of record OZ026573.1, on the reverse strand, counting down.
CTCTTTGTTGTCCACTACCATGATCTTAAATAAATTTAACGAATACCTAATAGACGATTGCGCTAAGGATGGCGGCAAGGAATTTTTTACTAAGATGCATGGATGTCTGGTTGCGAATCCTTGAACACAGAACTCAAATCTTTCAAATCTTCAAAAAGGTGGGTGTGAAATTGTATCAAATTTTTCCATGAATTGAATGACTTCAAAGAAACTTTAGGTAATTTGCCGTAAATCTGCCGTGGCAATTCTTTAATATCTTGATTATTTTCAAAATGGCGGCATTTTGATTATTTTTGTAAAAATCCATCAAAATTTTGAGAAAATTAAAATCATCGTAACTCCTAAGTTACTTGAGGAAAAATGACACAATCTTCAAGAAAACCATAGTTTATGAAGGTGTACAACATCATTGCAAGCAGAAATTTGTACCTCTTCTGGTTAGGGATTTAGAAATTTGATGACGTCACAACCTCGAAATCAATAAATGCCGCCATTTTAAAGCTAATCACGATATCAAAAAATTGCCACGGCAGATTTACAGCAAATTGCCCAAAGTTCCTTTCAAGCACTTTGATTCAAAGAAAAATGTAAAAGAATTTTACACCCGTCTTTTTAAAGATTTGAGCTCTATGCTGAATCCTTGACGATTCCATGACCGTTAGGACACCCAGTGTGTAGCAGTTTGAAATTTATATCAGAAGCGAGCCACGTTAATTTATTGTATTTTTGTGTTTTGAACTTATTTTTACTTGGTATACAACTACCTTTCACTGTTTCGTAATTTTGAAATTTTTCGGTAGTGAGCTACCTTAAGTGCAGAGCCACCTTAACCGTAAGGTGGCTCACTACCGAAAAATTTCAAAATTACGAAACGGTGAGAGGTGGTTGTATACCAAGTAAAAATAAGTTCAAAACACAAAAACACAATAAATTAAGGTGGCTCACTTCTGCTATAAATTTCAAACTGCAACACACTGGGTGTTTTAACGCTAATGACGATTTCTATAGAAATTCGATTAAAGAACGCGATATACCTTGGTTGAAATTCCTTCCCGCCAACTTTAGCGCAATCGTCTACAGGGTTGTCTACGAAATAAAATTACACAAAGCCCTATCTTTGTAAAAATGTTGGCTACTTCAGTCTGCTGAGTCTGTGGTGAACGAGCAAAATGTGCTTGATAATTGTTTGAAATCTACGTGCAAATCTATGCTTCCAACCCTGTTAGAGCGTCTATTAGGCTTCCCTCTACCACATCCGAATTTGCTGGATGAAGTCTGACAAGGTCAGTAAAATACTTTTTTCCCTATATGCAAAAAATCGTCTGCCTATCAGATGCACAAAAGAGAACTTGACATCATCGATAGCTAACTGTAGTTTTTGATTACCTTGCGTTTCCTTACTGTTACGCGACCCAATCAGGACCTAGGAATACCTGTGACTGAGTATCCTACTATTATCCTGTCCATAACTGACTAAGCAAGAGTTATTCTAGCTCTTAGACAAGCATTTTTGTTGAAGTCAGCTATCAAAGAAGTGGGGTTCATTTGGTGCAACTGGTAGACAACTCTAAGATCTACTCATCTATATATGAATCTACCACACATGCAAAAGAGAAACGCTTGATCCACAGTCCGCAAATAGTTGTTCGCTACAGGATCACATGAAAAACCTTATTCACATAGGTTTTGAGGTTTCAGTTCATATTCTGCTTGTTAGTTTTCAAATGATTGCTACTTTCTATGGTTCATCTTCTGATACTTTTTACTAAACTTTGTTAAGGTCGACCTCCACGGCGGTATGTCTGGTTATCGACGAGCGCAATTGTCTGCGAACTAGACTTGCCCTAAGTCTCATCCGTAATCTCATTCGGGCCTACTCGGTCGCGCGAAAGTGAAGCGTGCCCGTTCCGCTCGCTTCGCTTGCTCCACTTTCGCAGCTCACCGCCGACCGGGACGGCCCGCATAAGATAACGAACGAGACTTGGAGCAAGTCTATCTGCGAACTAGTCTTGTGCATGCTCTCTGACACAACAACATGTGCACTAGACACGTGAGCTGATCGCCGACCTAAACTACTACAGTGGAGGTCAGCCATTACGGTATATACTTGCAGTTTTTCACTTCACATGCAACGAAATTAATCATACAGTACTTACGTCGAAAGAGGTCCTAAGAGTGATAATCAGTTACAAAAATGCGTCAGAGTACAGTTTAGCGGGAGGTACTCCTGTTGCAGCAAAGCTGAATTAGTGCTTTGAGTGCTTTAATTCGCAATTCCAAATAAAGTCTTGTGTCTGCTTAACAAAAGGCCTGTGCGTCCTGAAACATGAGGCTCATCTAGGCACATCTATGCATACAATCCAGGTCACATTTAGGGTCCTGGTAGGGGATTGGTCAGAGACGTAGGAAGCATCTCAAACTTGGGGAGCACAACACTTCGAGGGCACTTTTTTCCTTACGAAAAGATGGTATTTTCTGAAAAGAAAAAGGGAACTTCTTTGTTTATTGCAAAATCTTGGGGTGGCACATGCCCCAAGTGCCTCCCCCCCCCGCTCCCTACGTCTATGGGTTTGGTTTTGGCACAGGGCTTCCAAGGGTTAGTTTTGGATTAGGGCGAGGTAAAAAGTGGTAAATACGTTTTGCATCTGCGTAAAATCTATGCCATTAGACACTGCCTACCAAACTACAATCTTCAAAAAATGTTATGTACGTTTCGAAATAAACATAATATGCTTTAAAATCATGATTCAAGGCTCAGGCTATTCAATGATAAACGAACTGAATAAAAAATTCTCAGTGCAAAGAAGACAATTCATATTCCCATACTGGGCCTACCGGATATTGTCCTATCTTAAAGTCAACTTTTTACCCAAATTATTGGAAATGGCTTGGCATCACCACAATTGAACGAAAATTGAGATTCCATTCAAAATGAGTGAAAGTGGAAATTTTAACAATTTACTTTTCTGAGAAATACCAATCATTTGCAACTCTTAACTATATCAAATCAATCTGCATCCACTTGTCACATGTGAGTATTATCCTGTTCAAGCGAGCTACCAAAATATTTGAAGATTTTGATTCTTAAAAGACTGGTTACTGTATGCAGGCGGGCAGTTACTGCCCTTAAATCTTTTAAATCAACAGAGAGATAAAAGTGGCTTAGTGAGGGGGATAGCGAATGTTTTCTATTGTTCCATGTTTGGAACAGATCACCATCGCTATCTCCGTTCACTTACTTTAAACACCCATAAAGACAGAACATATTCAACACAGAAATCTGTGTTTCAAGCTGCAAATTTATCTCAAGTAATGCTTCCGAAAGACAGGCACAGGAGAAATTTCGTGCTTAGGCCCTTATCTCGTGCATACGGGAATATCACACACCGTTAAAAGCTCTATTTCGCCGCCCCCTTTATAAAGCCCGCCTCTCTAGTAAGCCCCTCCTCTCTGAGCCAAATCTTTAAATAACTCTCTCTCTCTCTATTAAGCCCCCCCTTCTGGAGTTTCCGAAATTAGATAAGCCCCCAGGGGCTTAATAGAGCTTTTAGAGTACACACACAACTTATCCATAAAACTCACTGGAATAACGAGAATGGCACGCAAGCATTTCATGCTATTCCTGTGAGACGATATCGCACCTTGTTCACACGAATGACAAACTAAACTGGGATTTCGTAGAAAATATTGCAAATTACCGTGACATGATTAAACAAATTGCTCTTGCCGATTGCTAAAATCTACTGCAAATGGATTCGGCTGGGCAGCTTGCGTAACTGCAGGCGACCAATTGTTTTGGAAACTGTCACCTCCGAATGGATTTGGTTTCAAATCTGGTACCACCGATTGCGTCGCTGCGGGGACGTTGCTTTGATTCCAGCCGGCAGAACCAATAGTGCCTGGTACTGTTGTAGTGGCAGCTGCAGTGTTAAAGGGATTTGGCACGGTAGTTACAAGCAAGCCTTGCTGGTTTGGTGTTGTTGTTGCTGTCGCAAGCCACATATCAGCTTGACTGGTTGGTTGACTTGGGTTAGCTTGCACCCGTGCAGATTCAATACTGGACGATTCAGAGTGAAGTCGTGGTCCAGGAAGCTCATCTGTAAGTGCTTCATACGTGCTAGAGCCTTTGTGATGGAATCCATGGCTCAGCGGCTTAGAACGGTATGGAAGAGACATATGCCTTGTGAACGGTGATGGGTCGGCGCCTGGTGTCGGTCGTGGTCTAACGAATGTATTAGCGCTCTTCTTTGTGTCAGGAGGCGAAGGGACACCATTGATGAGTTGATTCGTGTCGCTCGTTGATGCTGCACTTGTGTTAGCTGTTGATTTTATTTGTTGATCTTCCTGTGCCTTTTTAACTCGTTCTTCGTATTCATGTTGGTTTATTTCTTGTAACTGCTGTACACTTTCCTTAGGCAAGACGATGCCATTAGCGTTTCCTTTCTCCTTTAGTTTCGACATTCTTGTACTTGCAGATCGCTGAAAGAGATCAAAGGGACAAATAATCCTTCAGAGGCCCTTTACGTCAGACCTGAACATAAAACTCCTGCTGGCACGAGAATTTGCGAAAATCCTCTCTGGTATAAATGAGACCGATATGAAACTTTTCAACACTTCATACATTTTTCACGTGACTTCGCGTAGAAGAAACAGACTGAAAACTTTGTAAAGAGATTTTCAAGCTACCCCCAAAGAAAATTTGTTGTGATCACCACGTCAAATCTTCTTCTATAACTGCCTCCTTAGTGCCTCAACTCTACAAATTTCGCACGAGATAGTTGTGTTCATTGCACTGACAAAAATTTCCCATTCAGACAGCCTTTGAGTTAGTAGATTTTCTACAAAGCAAAGTATACACCAACCAATTCATAAGGTTACTCTAGGTTATATGACAACGTGTAACATGATAATAACATCTGTCTTGACCGACTCAGTAATTCAGGCCTTTTCTTGAGGAAAGTTGCACGAGAGTGCCAGAACGCTCGCGTAATTTCGTTTGCGCGAGCGATCGCTCAGGTAAAGATTCACAAGCACTGTTTATTCCTTGGAAAAGCAAGTTACAATGAATCTCGATATTATTATTGTCAAATGAGAATGAATCGCTAGAACACTAAATGTTAGTCTTTTCAATCATATGGTAAGCACGGAAAGGATACCATCGTTTTTTCGTCTTGTCTCATCACGATGAATCTTTACTTTCTATCTTCTGTTTCTGGAGTGTATTTGGTCTTACTATTTATCAACTCTGAACATCGGGCAGGGAATTTTCTTGGCTCCTTCTTTAATTTAGACCACAATTTTATTCGCCGTAATTCAGTTAAGATACGGTAAACAGTACGACGCTCTCATATCGAAGAGCTTTAAATGGGAAGAAAGGTTTTGCATTCAATGATAAACGTAAAGGATCGATGCACGTTGATTGATGAAATGACGAATCTGATGTCTGGCAATCATATTTGTACCATCGATGAGCCTTCTGCTACAATGTTGATTCCCCATTTGCGGTTTCTATGAGGATGATTCCTTGTCTTCTTGAAAGACTTAAAATTTCCTCCGAAAGTTGATTCCCTTCTTTTAGTATTTTAGGCCCCGTTCACGATGTTGAAGTTCTCTAAATCATATTTCCGTTGCTCTTAGAACCAATGTTTAATTAAATCATCTTCCCTACCGATCCCAGTAAGATACTTTCCAGCTTTAACTCTGAGCTTATAATGTAGTTATTCTAATATCAGGTTTCTATCGCATGTTTATACTACTGTATTTCGTTTTCCCGAAAAAGATGTTTTCTTGAAGTATGATCATTTCCACCTGAGGTCAAATCCATTAATGCCGTTTTTCACAACTTAACAGAAGATTTGTTCATTGATCAAGGAGAACAAGAAATCGTTGAGAGCGATTTCCCCTAAAATTGGCAATTTTGCGAGAGCGATAAAGAGCTCGCGTGATCATGTTTGCGCGAGTGCTGACGCGATCGCGAGCGATCGCTCGCGTAAAACGAAAAGGCCTGGTAATTGTTTTCAGGTCTTAAAACGTTTCAAAATGTTTACGATTCAAATTGAGCATCTGCTGTTATTCTATATCTGCAAATGCTTCACATAATTTTGATTATTCATCTATGCTGGCAAAATGTGATATCACGCAGAATCATCTTCATTCAGGTGGAAGATTAAACCTTATCTGCCGTTAACGATCCTGGCGATGCATTAAAAATTCAGGAGAAGACAAATTTAGACAGACTTTTCGAGAAATAGATCGCAGGATTCTTTTGGAAAAATTCAAATTCTAGCAAGAGCAACGACCCCCTAAGACTTACATTCTTCTGATATGATATTCTGAACGTATTGTTGGCTGACAAAACTGCAACATATCTATCTAGACTGCCTAAATCAGTCTCAGTTTCCTGACATGAGTTGAATGGTGGTGGCTTCATACAAAAACTGTGCCAGACGTTGGGAGTATCCAATCAGATCGATTTCGACTTTATGGCGATAATAAATTGAGTTTGATCATGCTATGGGATTTGACCATCAAAATCGTTCGAATTATTAATGGTCAAATCCCTTATAGAGTTCCAAATTTGTTCTCCTCATAAAATTACATTCGCTAACACTAAGATCATGAAAATTTGCAATTAGACTAAGATTAGGGTGCTGAATGTGACTATGGGGTCAGAGATTTCATATGATGTAAGGAAAAGAAATTTGAAAAAATTCCAAGACGAGGCCGCATAGCTGAAAGAATGTATTCTGGCAGCAGCAACTGGTTTATAAATTTTAGGGTTACAAAGACGAAAGGAGTCTGAAAATTCTGGATACTGTGACTTGAGCACTAGTGCATAAACTTATCTGTCACTCTCAGACAAAAACATTTAAAACGTATTACTGGTCAAACGTTTGCAAATAAGAGTTAAATCTACAAACCTGGAAATTGTCATTTTTCATGTTCTGTTGTTGTTTCTTCTGTAAGCAAGCAGTAAATGCACATCCCACAGCATGGCTTATTCTTTCCCCCTAAAAAGCAACCAAGCTTCAATTTTGCCAAAATACTTCCGGAACAAGTCATGCAATTGTACTACTTCGGCCTTTGATTACAAGTCCCTGCTCCCCTTGTTTCAATGCTGCTTGTATCAAACGCCTTTCGACCTTTTCGACATTAAATTAGGTGGACGGATGGGGGGGGGGGAGGCTCAGAAGGTCCTAAACGTAAGCTTTTACCTTCATATTTCAGGAAACATGTTGAAACTTGCCTATGTCCCAGCTTCTTTTGGTCAGGATTATTGATCAGCGAATTATTACAAACTCTCATTGAAATTTCAATGGTCTTACGTTGTATAGAAGAGGAAATTAGACCAGAAAACTCTGCTCAATTGGTTATCAGCAAAATAATATCAGCAAAAATGTACATATACATATAATTAAATAGTAGATTCTGTCACCTAGCAATGACTTAAGCATACTTTCTGAGATGTTAATCTCTTGAAACGATGAAATCATTCACAAGAATATTTTGTAATGCTCCTAAGGATATCAGTGCGATCTTCCAAAGGGACAACATGAAGTAAGGCATGTTACACAAGACACTGCTGTAAAGCAGAAATATCGACGAGATTTGATTGTGACTTGATGCAATTCTTGAAAAGTCTCTTTAAGGGCTTTCTCGATAACACCGCTCCTAAATTCAGAACGGAATGAGTGATTTTTACCAATATCATTGTCTTGATAACCAGAGAGGTGGCCTTACAAACGGGGGTTTTTCCTTTATCATTTGATACATCTCAAAACCTTAGTTAGCACTTCACTCCAGATATGTGACTGCGTGTTATTTCTGTGACCAAAATGACTTTCGACAAGTAGCCTCAACAATGGAAATTTGTCCAAGCCACCCATTATATCCAATGTTTGCACACCATGATGGTCTGTTGTATCAACTTTTTGGCTTGCAAATCAGATAGCTCTAGTACGTACAATGAATCAAAGATACCAAACGTTGTAAGAGGATATTTCCTCTTGGAAAAAGTATGGAGCTGAACATTGCTTTCATGAACTGTTTATCTTTGCAATTTCTCTCCTTAAAAATTATTTCCTTTGTTATCTATCAATTCATTGATGAATGGCTCACATAGACATTTTTACTTCTTAAAAAAGGGGTTTGGATCGAGCATGCAAATCTGGTAAATTTGTGAAGGAAAGCAAGCGCATGACCTCCGTTCCTGGCATAAACACTGCGAGCTATGGCAAGAAGTTGCTTTGGATTTCAGAACACTTTTCAGAGAGTTTTCCTCGACAAATCTGTGTAAGGTGAGTTAGTAATGATTCAGTTTACACAAATGCAAGTATCACAGGTCGTTTTGCTTTTTTTCTCATTATTTTCATTCATTGTTAGCTGAATTTTCTTTCAGTTGAAAAACAATGGCTGAAAACAGCAAACTTCGATTTGCAGCTCGCAAAATGAAACCCCTGCATGCTCCCACTTTGTAGCTGTAACTGTTACACCAGAAAATCAGCAAAGAATTTACGAAAACAACGAGAAGTAAGGACAAATGGCAGATAAAACTTCCTGTGAATTTAAATCATTCCTAACTTGATTTGAGCAAAGTTATCGTAAATTAACGCTCTGATAAGTGTTCTGAAATCCGAAACAACATCTTCCCCCAGCCAGCAGTGTTTACACCGAGAAATTGTCCCTTCGTGACATTGACATTGAGTGCGAATTACTTCTCTTTGGTAACCCACGTGACTGTGAATAAATAATTCTGGAAGCTAACATTTCCTTCATCAAATCAACACAGCGATTAGGCTAGGAATAAAGCCATAAATTCACAGTCCACCCTACAAGATCTGTCAGAGATATATCTCTTTGGCACACCTGGTACACCTAAATTTGTGTAGTGTTATGTTTTTTTGGCTAAACTTGATATTTTTGTTGCATTAAATCATTGTAAGTGTCGTTGATAGCGGGAACTCAATGACCTTGTGTCCTTTCTCGCTATGGACGACATATTTTTCCTTTACTCTAGCTCAATTGTTGCCTTTCGTTCTACATATTGATATTTTAGGATGATAAAAAATACTGAGCATGGGAGTCATGCTTTTGTTTTCCTTCACAATTTACCAGATTTGGAAGCTCGATCCAAACCTCTTTTTAGGAAGAAAAAAGGACCATTAACATTCTAGCAGGAGAGCTATTTACTGTTCCCTGCAAAAATCTTATGACAAGGACAAGATAGGAATCAAATGTTTTAGCCGATCTTTGTTCGTGGCCCATGGCCGGAAACCTTCAAAGCCTCATTTTCAAGGACCAATCAGACAGCGAATAAGCGAAGAAGACAGAAGAAACGTGTGAAAATTTTTCTAAATTTTACCTACCTTCATAAAACGCAACCAGGACAAAAAACAGTTGGAAATTTTCCGAGCTTTTTTGAAGATATCTGCTCGCCAGATGTTTGGGTATCCAGGTTTGGATGCCGGTTAAAATAACACATGGTTTCTAGGAGTTGTGGCCTTTTCAAGACCGATGAGGCAGAAAGACTTGAACAATAGAAATTCTGGGCGAGAGAAAATGGCAATAACAATAGTGATTGTTGTAAGAACGATCCCAGAACGCCAAATATCTACGTATCCAATTGTTCTTGCCATTATCCTTCCACCACAGTTTCTTTGGTTCAAGATTCAATGCCTCTTCGATTTCTTTGTAAACTCATACGGTTATTTCGCACATTTCAAGTCATATGGCAATGCTCTTGGGAAATTTCTGTATTATGCTACTTTTTGCATTCATGGCACAAGTTTTCACAGAGCGAAATGAGTTATAAAATTGAAAGGAGGTTTTAGCAAGAGGTTTTATCACCTGATTTGAAGTGGCGTAAACAAGCCTCAAAAAGATTCTGCGGGTTTCGCCGATTGGAAACGCTATATCTCCACCAAACCATGAGGTATTTAAACCGGCATCCAAACCTGGACACCCAAACATCTGGCGAGTAGATATCTTCTAAAAAATTCGGAAAATTTCCAGCAGTCTTTTGTCCTGGTTGAGTTTTATGAAGGTAGGTAAAATTTAGAAAAATCTTCACACGTTTCTTCTGTCTTCTTCGCTTATTCGCCATCTGATTGGTCCGTGAAAATGAGGCTTTGAGGGTTTCCGGCCAAAGGCCACAAGCAAAAATCGGCCAAAACATTTGATTCCTATCTTGACAAGGACTGTTTTCAGTATATACTGCTGGTTGTACCTGTTATTGCAACTGGTTATTTTAACTGAGCTTTGAGATCTATTTAGCTTATACTGGGCGACCCAAAAAAAAGTGATTCAACGCAACCTGTCATAGAAAAATAAGTAAGAAGCCGATGGTAATGCTTGAAACGTCGTTCTGTCACTAAAAGACTATATAGCCTATATTTTGAGCATTGTTGCAATTTTTTCAGCTCGGTAAATTTTGCAAATCAAGCATTTTGTCGAAAGGGCATGCCAGAAATCCTCAAAAAGTCGTCAAAAAGAGGGGATCAATTTACAGCCAATTCAGATCTTCAAAACAATGAGGAGCATATTTTATTTCAGGCTGGGAATAAGCAACTCAGTCGAAAGTTTCCACAGCAGGTTTATAGTCTCTAGATACCTTAAGTATTCTAGTCTCAAAGGACAAGGATACTGCTGCTTTTCTGTAAGTAATTCTAGAATTGCAAGGAAAGTTGAATTCCTTTGAAATTCACTGAGTTTACAGGGAATTTATTCCCAATTCTTAGGTACCTGGGGACTATAAATTTGCTCTGGAAACTTTTGACTGAGTTGCTTATTCCCAGCCTGAAATAAAACATGCTCCTCATTGTTTTGAAGATCTGAAATGGCTGTAGATCGATCCCCTGTTTTTGACGACTTTTTGAGGATTTCTGGCATGCCCTTTTCCTCAAAATACTTAATTTACAAAGTTTATCGAGCCAAAAAAAAATTGCAAAAAATACCCATAATGTTGGCTAGCCTTTTAGCAACAGAACAAACTTTGAAGCATTCTTGTCGGTCAGCTTCTTACTTATTCTTCCATAACAGATTGCGTCAGGTCACTTTTCTTTGGCTCACCCGGTATTTACAAAATTACACTTTGAACTTATCTTTAAAATATACAGATACAAAATACATTTGCAAGTTGCTGCTAAGAGGTATTGAAAAAATTTACTTACTGTATCTTTTATTCCTCTAAAACTGTGACACATCCATCTACGAGTTGTGCCATCTCTGCATATGTATGAGAACAACTTCTCATCACTTGGGTCTGGTGTGCAAAAGGAGACTTTCTCTATCACCTGATCCACGACCAGTGACTAAGAAGAAGAAATATTTATGCAGGTATTAAGGCAGTTGAACAAAGAATCATTACACCAGGTAAGTCAGAAAAACGCCCACCATTGAAAAGGCTACTGTTCCCTCAATATATAAGCAGCAACAGTTTGCAATATTCGACTAAACAGCAAACATGTTCAATTATTATTAGGATAATTCAGAAATACACTAACACTTCCTAGACGTTTCGATTTTCATCTTCTTCAGTAACTGTCTGTCCAATGTGTCCAATTATTATTAGAATTTTCCTGGCTGTAATTGGTCACCCCTTTCAGATTCCACAAGGGATTTTCTTAAGAAAGTCCCTTTGGAAAACCATAACAACATGTTAAAATCATGTATGAGTAATTTTCCTAAAACTTTCACCTCACATCAAGATCAAATCCTACCTTGGTTACATCATCAATGACTCTAATAGTATCTTCTGTAACCCAGAGTGTTACTCTTTTCTTCTTTTGTTGAGGGTGCTACAAACAACGATTTGAGTAAAAAGTTAAGAGAGTGAAAATTTAGCACAACCATGAAGAGAACACAATACCAGCCATACATTTTATCATACAATTCTTCAAAAGCTTTATTTGAGACTATTCCCCCTATCTAAACGGGACTTTTCTGGGAAAGATTCTATGCATGACCAACTTTGTTACGTGGGCCTGTTTATGGGGCAGTTCTGCTTTCACTTGTTTTTCTTCCATTCAAGATCAAGGTCTGACTGTACAAATGCAGAAAAGTTTCAAATGATACCACTTGCGTAAATGATACCTATGTCAACTCTTACCTTCTCAATGTTCATTGTACATATGAAAGTAGGAAAGAGACAGGAGAAGGTGGTTTTAATCATACCCTGATGTCAAAATTCATTCCTTGGGATTGACAACTTACTGCTTTTATGTCTATTTCACCGAGACAAAAATTATGTCATGAAAAATCTGTTTGCTTTGAAAGCCATTTTGCTTGTAACCTTCCAGTCATATGTCCCTTACCATTGAATTTTCATTCCTCTGGATGCTGTATTCTACTAATTTGATTTCCCGAGGTAAGCAACAAGTATACAGAGTGTCCAACAAAAATGTTTGATGTTTGATTAAATGCTAAAAAATAACTTGGTTGATTTGTTGAATTTATTCAGTTGCTCTGGAGATGCCCTAGTGGGTGAATCTATTCAGCACTGAGAATGAAAAAGCACAAAAGTCTACATAGATGCCTGTTTCTTTGAGTAGTTGGGCCCTCTTCTAACTGTACACTATGTTTATAAATAACGATAGAATGAATGGACTCTATGGTGAAATAGCTTGATTCCTAAGATATTTGATTAATCTTAAACACCAGAACCTTAAAAACCAACTGAATGTTCATGGAGTTACAATACAGGGAAACCAGAATTGATTGGCAGTGAGTAAGAAGAATAAATAAGAATAGATAATGGCAAATAGAGCATAATTACTGTAACTTCATATCTGCCCTCTGCGCGAACAATTTTGCTGAAAAATTCTTAGTTAAACATGCATCTTTTATATATTTGTGTAAACAATGATCTTACTGATGCATGCACTGGTAACTCTGGTTCTGTTGAATGCACTTCTTGAGACTTTTTCTAGTGTTTATTCAGAAGTTTTGTTAACTATTATTTCATTTTTCCAAAAATTAATAACAGGGGGTTGGAATAAAAGCAGGGGGTTGGAAAATTTTGCACAAAGTAATAGGGGGGCCATTATTCAGTACTTGAGAGTACTTAGCTCCGCTCCTTCATTTCAATTTGATGAAAATTACAAAAAGCAGGCAGCACAGAGTTCATTCATTTTTTCAATGGCACTATTTGGAAAAGCCCTTTGAACTTCTTGCCAATGAAACAGCACCATTTTTTATTTCCGGTATTCATATGCTGCTTTTGTAAGTTCAATCATGAATATAAGGAAGTAAAGTATATTTAGCCATGAACAAACAAATAGCTGATTTACAAGGAAGTCACCCTATGTTAACTAGGCATTAAAAAGCAAATAAAAGAAAATTCTAAATGTACTATTGATAAAACAGCAAGCACTAGGTGTGTGATTCCTATTTGTACAACAGTCATTCTAAGCTCATCCCAATTTAGTTTTCTTGTTGAATATCATATACCATCTTTACACAGAGTACACACGAGAGGCATTCAAAAATGAAATATAAATACAGTATGTAAATGTCAAGAATCACACCCTGTCTGATAATTTTCTATCTGTATCATAGGTCATATTGCTTTCATTTTCAAATTCTCTCACATTTTGTCATCATTAATTCGAATTTTGGTGATCTCTTTTTTGTGTTCTGTATGACTTGTAGCATCAGCAGAGTTCACACTATTTTGGTATCACTGCTCCAAATCACTAGAAAATTTGAGATCACATACAATGCTTAGGAGGTACTGTATATGACCAAAATACCAATACTTGTAATCCAAGAAACTGGCGGAGAGACATTACTTTTACAAAAAAAGTTCATTGTCAATGAGATATCACTATTGAGAGGACAATCAGTCCTGAGTTTGCAAAATGATACTGTAAGTTTTCCTTTGGGAATACTAGCAACATTTTCATTTGTTGTCTGACGCAGTTAAGTTTCACATTATTTGAAATTCCATTTCGTCCAGACTGGGCACCCTTTTCATTCTCATTTTCCTCCATGGTTCTTTTACTGTACAGTTGAGAGTGAACAGCTCTTATCTTGAAAACTCACTATTGTCCACATCCTAATTTCCCATATTTCTGCTGCAAGTGATTTGTCCAGTTCTGTTGCTGGGAACTACTTCACATGGTACAAGATGTTTGAAGATTTGAACAGTAAATGCTGATGCAAGTATTTACACAGAACACATGTAAGCTTTGAGACATTTTTCTTGGCATATTTTCAACTTACTTTAAGAAGAGAAATCATGCAGGAAGAAACTTTCAAGAGTTAGAAAACACTAAACTTACAATATATATACTGTATAAACATAGGGCTCGAATCTTTGCAAGATTTAAAAATTGAGTTTGTAAAATGTTGTTGCCTAATTCTTTCAACTGAATAGATCACATGATACTTCAGGTCGTTTGCCATAATTCCAGATAGAGACTTTGCGATATCATAATTATTCTTGGAATTAGAGCGTTTTTAAGATTTATGAAAGGATGTACAGAAGAGGTATCAGAAGCTTTGAAAAAGATTAAAAGCAACATAAATTCTAAACTGGTTGAGGAAAGTCAAAACGACCAATGCAAGAAATACTCAGTTTTTGACGATCTACGAGATGGTAGCAAGCAAAAGTCTGTAGCTTTTATGGTTCACGATTTAGCATTTTGATGACGTCACAACTTCAAAAACCAGCAGAAATGTTAAAAATGCTGTAACTCTAAAAATAATGATAATATCAAAAATGCTCTATCTGGAATCATAGCAAACGCCCTCAAGTTCCCTCCAATCTACTTAATTGAAAGAATAAGGTAATAACATTTTACACATTTAATTTCAAAGTTTTGCAAAGATTCAAGCCCCATGCTTACTGTATATTGGAATGACATATTATAACTTTGATTTGTAAATCACCCAAATTGGGTAATTGTTTGATATCAAATTTTGTAATGTTCCAAATGCTTCTCAAGTCTTCAATGACTTTTCTTTGGAAGCATTCATATCTGAAATACTGTACTATGCCTGTCAGTAGCATACACAGTTTGAAACGGTTGCAGGTAAACAAGGTCCAATGAGACATAGAACAAAATAATATGAAGAATACTGTATCAATATTTGTTAATAAAGATATTTGATTCTATACTTCAGGAACTTTTGAAACCAAAACTTTCATGAATTTCTCATTCTTGGAAATTCCATACATAATTTTTTCACGAATTTTGCACAAAAACGTGAAAAACTCAAGATTTCTTCTTCATTTCATAGACTTGCTTCGCTACTGTATAAGCAAGCTTATGTTTACCCTCTTGGGTCAAATGAAATAACTTTTGGTTATCTTGAAACCTTGCTATTTCTGACAGATTTTTGTTTCATTTACAAGCTTGAGATTGTAGGGGGTGCTAAACCGTTCTTACAAAAACCATTCATATTGTGTATATAATAAGGATATACACCAAAGTCTGTCTGTAAGTTGTCCAGTGAAAACATCCACCAATAAAAACAATAGAAGTGTTCTGTACGCTAGAGTTGAATTATCACAAGTTGCATCTGACATCTAATATGGAATTACTTTAGTTAGAAATTATTTTCAGTTGCAAATAGTCATTCATCACAATGTAGATCATACTGTATTTTGGTCAACTCAACAACAATGAAGAAAGAAGACAGATGACATGCTAGTGAAGTTGTGAAGACACCAGGGTATGTAGCACAGCCATTTTGATGTAAACCAGCTCAATAGACAAAAGCAGTGCTCAATGATCTGTATCACAATGTTTCTTTCAAGCAAATAAAATATCAAATCACACAGCCACTTTAGCAGGTAAATTGTTCATTAAACATGGCCATGTAGACAAAGGCCTCCTTAATACAATACCACAACCTGTTTTTAGTAACACAATCTGTCTGGTGCTAAGAACTCTGCTGGTTAAAAAATAAATTTCTGTGAACTGCTTCGCAACGATTACAGTACAAAATGTATGTTATACAATAATTAAGCATTTTATCCTTTCAACATCTGCTTTTTTCCAAAGATGAGTAACCTACTGTTTTTGCACATACTGTACAATAAACAATGTGCCTTCAGGCCCACTGAAATAAGGCAATGGGCAGATTGCACAGTGCTAAAAAGGATGATTCAGAGATGATTTGTGCCAAAAAATTTACTTAAATTGTCAATTCCAGGGGACCCAGTTTGGATTATGCCCCAGGCCCTATAAAGGCTCCAGGCTTGCAGCCTGGTTTTTTCAGATATACGTAGGCAAATATAATGTTTTCAATGGATCTGTATGCTGCAAATAGGACAAACATTGACTCTTGTTCTGAATGAGTATGTTGTCTGTCATATCATTGTGACTTAACTGAAACTTCAGGAAGATATTTAGTAAAATCTATAACATCATGCACATACCATTTTTAGCTGGTGTGCTGCATTTGCACAAACTTGGGTGCCTCTAGACTCTTGAACTTCCAGTGCTCCAATGTACTACAGAAGATAAAAAAGAATGGCAAAAATTGCAGGAATGAAAAATGTCATGAAATTATAGCAGTGGACACTGCATATTGTAGAAAATAAACTTTATGTCATGCACAAATGTCTCCAAGATAAAAATCAGGTATAAATTCATAGCCAAAACAGAACAAACATTTCATCCAGAAACTGACATTTTCCCTGTTTGTCAAAATTTTATATTAGCTGAGAGAAATAATGTTGTCACATTATCATATCATATCATCATATCATATAAATATTTAAGCACAATGCCCTATCTGTTCCTAGAAAAGTATAATAGCCAAGAAATACAAATAGAAACTTTAAAAACCTAAACGGCTCTTCCTAGGGGTTGTGCTTTAATTACCGCCAAGGCAGATGAATGCATCAGGCACAAGTGTGGCATTTTGCACACCTAGACAATGGTAGGAGTGTGATGGGGTGCTATGGATGTTTTGTCTTTTTCTACAAAAGCTCAGTTGCGTAGTATGGAGCCATAAAAAAGTTTCATTTCTCAAGTCATTTTTTCAATTCTCAAACAAAACTTGAAAAACAAATATCTGTGGCTTTAGCTAAAGTAAGGTAACATTAACAAGTCTGGGGAAAGGAACATTAACAAGTCTGCGCACAATTCGCACCAGATCTTCGTTACATATTGTTTATTGTTGAGGGTTTCAACAGTGTAGCCTATTATGTCATCCTTGCCCCATTTCAGTCTTTCAGAAATGTAGAGAGCTCCTTTGTGACTCCTTTACTTTTCTTTGCTGAAGATGCCATTTCCAGAATAGCATGTAGATCGGAAGAAATTTTGACACAAGTGTCCATTCAAAAATAGTATTTTAGAAACCTTCGCGTGCTAATGCAGGTCAGTGATAAAAGCGTGACTTTGTTTCTACAAGCTCTGGACTGCAAGACCCTGGCAAATTATCGAGTAAAGATTTATTATATCCTCTGCATATCCGCAGTAGTGCTTGTGAAGTCAAGAAGTAGGCTTCGTTGAACCGAACATAACATGCTTAAATATCGAAGTGTATCGTGGCACCGATTACATAAGAATACTAGAATGATAGCGTCCATAGGGAGTCCATAACATCTCTCCTCTTCTTCGGAAATAAAATTTACTAACATCGATTATATGTTTCAGCAGTTTATTAATAAAGCAACTTTCAATGTGTGATAACTTGACCATAGTACATAGGCATCGTGCGTAATCTCACTGGGTATTGACGTACAATATCGGCTTCAGGTTCAGTGTCATTTCGAATGTTATTGTCTGCATGAATTGTATCATCATCATCAGTTTCTGAATCGGTTGTCGAATCCAAGGAGTTGTAAAACTTTTTGAAGAATGAAATGTTTCGAGTGATCTTATGGTCTGATCGCTCGGCGATTACTTTCGTTCCTCTGATCTCAATGACGCGATATGGCTTTGGATCGAATTTACTTGTAAGTTTGTTCTTTCTTTCTTGTTTGACGAGTACGAGATCTCCTTCTCTGATGTCAGATGGTTTAGTGTGTTGACGTTTATCATAGTAGACTTTCGCTTTTGCCTTGTTTTCTTTATCATTTCGTTGGACAAGCTTGTGTTTGTTTGATGGTTTCGATGTAATTCCTACGACTGGAATTTTCGTTCTTATCACACGATTGAACAAAAGTTCAGCAGGTGCAACTTGAGTTGTGCAGTGCGGTGTTGACCTGTAGTTAAGTAGAAATAAGTGTAGTTCTTTTCTCCAATTATTCCCTTCAATTTTAGAGGTTTGAAGTAGTTTCTTGAGAGGTCGATTGAACGATTCTACTTCTGCATTCTGTCTAGGCCATAATGGTGTTCCTGGTTTGAATTCAATTCCCCATGTTTTCATGTACGTTTCAATTTCAATTCCATTAAATGGTGGACCATTGTCACATATAAATTTGACTGGAATTCCGTGTGTTCCAAAGATACGATCAAGTTTTGGAATGATGCTTCCTGCTGCTGTTGACTTAACAATTTCGACTTCGGGAAATCGACTGTATGTGTCAATGACTGAAAGCAAGTATTCTCCGGAAGGTACTGGTCCGAAGAAATCTGCTTTGACTGTGTGCCATGGGGCTGGTGGTAAATCTGTTGACTGCATTGGTTCCTTACTGTTTTCTTGTCCTGTTGCTTGGCAAGCAATGCATTTCTCAACGAATTCTTTAACCATTTTGTCGATATATGGGAACCATACTTTTTCACGCAGTAACGATTTTGTCTTCGTTGTGCCTGAATGTCCTGGCTTATGAGCAAGTTCTATAGCTTTATGGCGTAGTTTCTGCGGTATGACAATCCTTGTACCCTTAAGAATTATGTCTCCTTTGACAGTAAGATCTTGTTTAGTGCTGCACAGGATTTTGAGATCTTGTTTGTTGATGGTAGGATCTTGGATCTTATCTACTTCATGCCATCGATTTCTGCGAATTAGGTCAATTGCGGCTTGTAGGGTTTGATCTTTTTCCGTCTCCTCTTCAATTTCTTGTAATGTCATGGTTTTCGGGACTGCATTTCTGGTGATGAAGTTTACGTATTCTTCTGCAATTGTATCTTGCTCTGGGCGATGTGAAGCTGGGTGACGTGACATGTAATCTGACGGATTGTCTGATCCTTTCTTGAACTTTACGGTAAAGCTGTAATTTTGGAGTCGAAGTTGCCATCTCTCGATGCGAGCGGGTGGTTTGGCAACGGGATTGTTGAAAATCGTTTCAAGTGCCTTGTGATCTGTAAACACATCGAAATTTCCTGCTCCATATAAGAATAAATGAAGACGTTCGATTCCCCATACTAGTCCTAATGCTTCACGTTCTGTCTGAGAGTAACGCTGTTCGACAGGCGTCAATGATCTTGATACATATGCTACGATTTTATGATCTGTCGCTTCTGGTGTTGATGTTTGGGACAGTATCGCACTAATTCCATATGGACTGGCATCTGTGGTGACTGTTGTGTGCTTGGCAATATCAAAATAAGCCATTACTGGATCCGATAAAAGAGTTTCCTTCAGTTTTTCAAACGCTTCTTGTTGACTTTTTCCCCATTGAAATTGAGCATTTTTCTGTGTTAGCCTTCGCAGGGGCTCTGTGATTGATGCATAATCTTGAATGAATTTTGCGCAGTATTGAGACATTCCTAGTAGACTTCGGACTTCACTAACATTCTTTGGTGGAAGTGTATTGGCAAAATCTTGTACGAGGCTCGGGTCAGGGCTAACTCCTTCCTTGCTGAAGACTAGGCCGTAGAATTGAAGACGTGTTTTGTTGAAACGGCATTTCCCTTCATTGAGTGTGATTCCCTTCTCCTCGAATCTTTGCAATACTTTGGTTAATGCAGTATTGTGCTCCTCGAGTGTCTTTCCCCAGATTATGACGTCATCAGACATGTTTTTGGCATTGCTAATATCTTGAATTGTTTGAGAAATTGTGTTCTGGAAAATTTCTGCTGCTGAGTTTACTCCAAAACAAAGTCGTTTATATCTCCTGAGTCCCTTGTGCGTTGTGAATGTTGTCAAATTTCTCGACTCTTCTGCCAGTGTCAGCTGATGGTATCCCTGTTTCAAATCGAGTTTAGAAAAATGACACGCACCGTTCAAATCAGATATCAGTTCATCTGTCGTTGGCATGGGGTGTCTTGTGCGTAAAATTGACGTATTAGGCAGACGCATGTCCACGCAAATTCTTATTTCTTCGCTGTTCTTCTTTGGGGTTATAACTAACGGGCTTACCCATTGTGTGGCTCCTTCAACTTTCTCAATTATGTCATCTTTCTCCAGTCGGTCTAATTCCGTCTCGACTTTCTTTCGTATGTGGAAAGGTATACGACGTTGTGCTTGGATGACTGGTTTGATTTCGGGATTTGTATGAAGTTTGACTTCAAAGTCTTTCAAATTTCCAACGCCTTTGAAAACTTTCTTGTGTTGCTCCAACAAGTGGTTGACGTAATCTGGTGAATCAATCGTAGGTTTGGCTGAATTTGTTTGTTTCGCTGTTTTTGTTTCTGCTTGCACGCTGTTTATGTTGATCTTTATGAGGTGCAATTCTTGAGCCGTTTGAGAACTGAGCAAATTTCCTTCCACATTCTTTGCAACGTGAAATCGTGTAAGAGAAATCTTTTTATTTGTTTCGACAGTTTCTTCGAAAGTTCCTAGTAGCTGGAGCGGTGCTTTTGATCCATAAGCAAAAATCTTTGTGTTGGACTTCTTGAGTGTGACTGGTTTCCCTGTGGTATTGATTTTGTCGAACGACTTTTCATCCAGAATGTTGACACTTGCTCCTGTGTCGATGAGAAACAAAACTTCCTGTCCATTGATTGTGAGCTTGGTCTCCAATTTCTTTGTGTGTGCGTTGGTTTTATCCATACAGTAAACATATTCTTCTGAGCTGTCATCTGAGCTGGTATCACCCTTCACTGTATTTACTTTCTCGCGGTTTTGTTGGTTTTTCTGACGTTGTTTGCAACAGCGAGTGAAGTGATTTTGTTTCTTGCAGTAACTGCACGTTTTTCCTTGGGCTGGGCAAGGTTTATCACGATGAGGGTAGTCAAATCCACAGTTATAACAAGTAGATGGTTTCCTTGCGGGTGTATTTGCAGAGTTTCGTTGTTGATTTGTCGTTCCTCTGCGACTCGGCTTGTACTTTTTGTGCTCGATTTTCATGGCTTGTAATTTTTCTGTTGGCTCTGTGGTTTGTTTTTCTATTTCTTTGGCCTGTTCTTTGCTGATTTCATCTGTTTTGCCTTTCACCAAAATATCTTGTAACTTGACATCCTTTGTTTTCAGGGCGTACTTCCGCAATGAGGAACTTGAGCAGCCTTGAATAATTTGCTGTTTTATTTCGTTATCCACTGAATCTGTGGAAAATAAGCATGTTTGAGCCAATTTCCTCAAGCGAGTGTGAAAATTTTCCAAAGTTTCTTGGGGTTGTTGTTTTGCTTGACGAAAACGAAATATCTCGAAATCTGTGTTTTGTGCTGGGGCGAAATATTCTGTGAGACTTTTGATTGCTGCATCCAAATCGTCATCTCTTCCGGTATTTGCAAGTGTTTCGAAGATCTCCTGGACTTCAGGGCCTGCTTGGTAGAGGAGTAATGCTCTCTGCTGGGTTTTGTTTGAAATGTTTGCTGCTTTGATGAATGTATGAAAACGTTTAATCCAGGTTTTCCATCGTGCGGCAAGGTTACTCTGATCGCTGTGTGGATCGAAACTCGGTAGTGGTGCCAAGTCAAGTTTTGCAGCCATATTCCTTGCAAGTCTTGATTATTCGCTTTTTCTCGTCGCCATTTTATTATATCCTCTGCATATCCGCAGTAGTGCTTGTGAAGTCAAGAAGTAGGCTTCGTTGAACCGAACATAACATGCTTAAATATCGAAGTGTATCGTGGCACCGATTACATAAGAATACTAGAATGATAGCGTCCATAGGGAGTCCATAACAAGATTGTGTTCTGCAGCCATTCTAAGAGCGAAATTTGCGGGACTGCTAGTCATGTTTACGATGAAATTCATCAATTCTCGTGTTATGGCGTGCTTGGTCGCGTTGCCTGTTTATTGCTAAGGTTTCTTGTCTTGATGACATTGCGCAGAAAACAGCTAGCCCAATGCTACGGTGCACTTGGTCCGCATTTTATTGCATGCCAGAGTAGTCATCATAACACCTCTTCAAAACGATGTGCCGGCACCGCAAAGATGTAGGAAATCAAATTAACCTTTAATCAAGGGTCATTCCAAACTTGATAGCCTTCAGTTCAACAAAATAAATCACAGCTATTCTGTCATCTTATCAGTTATCTGCGCTTTGTTAAAAAATATATAGATAATCTAAAACAGGCATGCGATCAAACACTCTTCCAAGAGTGGGGGAGGAGTGTACCAACGCGTGCGAGTGCGATCACACACCTTTCCCAAGGAGACCTGATGCATCCAGATCTCCATGGCCATACAACACACAGGGGGACATGCTGATTCCAAGAAAATTAGTTGTGAAGTTGTTTTGTCAAGGAGAAGGATGGAGTGTAACACCTTAACAAAACAACTTCACAGCTTGATAAAGGAGATCCGATGAGTAATGTTGAGGATGTGACAATGTTATGTCTCTCTGCTAATATAAAATGTTTAGAAATAAACTCAAGGTACAGTAAGCATGTCAGTGAGTATCTTCTCCTCCATATGAACAGTTTTTAAGAAAAAACTTTTGTGAATTATCCGCCCCCCTGCAAAATCTATTTTCGGGATTCATGACCCAATGGGATTATCACACCTTACTCAGCTTAGAGTGGGTCTCAGCAAATTGAATTTTCACAAATTCAGGCATAATTTTAAGGACACTATAAACCCAATGTGCCCTACGAACGATGGTGTTGAGGATACGGAGCACTTTTCGTTGCTTTGCCCATCTTTTGTGGTTCAACGACAAAACCTTCTTGCTGAAATTCTTCCACTGTTACGACCATTTGGATATGCTAATCTTTCAAATGAGGTTCTAGCGCAGCTCTTATTGTACGGTGATGAAAACCTCATTCATTGTATTGTTGTATTTTAGTTTAACATTGCATGTGCTTTTACATTGGCCATGGGGTAGTCATTGTATTTCGCTCCCCATGGTATCGTCCCTGTAGTATTGTATAGTAATTAGAAATGTATAGTTTAATGTAAGATTTATTGTAAATTTTATATGAATAAAAAAAAACCTCCCTAATGGTGTTAACAGGAATGTACTCGAGCTAACGTTAAGATTCATTAAGGAAACCGGTCGTCTAGATTAAGCTCTTTCCAAGCTCTGCTACAAACCACGCAGCCACCAAACACTCTTTCTTTGCAACACCCTTTTTGTTTTGTTTATTTATTTTATTTTTTTTTTTTTGTTATCCATATCTTTCTTCATAATTATGTCTGGTTTTCGTTTAAATGTTTTTCTTTTTAATTTTTCTTTTTTTAAGGCCTCGGGGTTGTCATAGTATTTTGCTCCTCTTGGTATCGTCGTTGTAGTATTGTAAAGTAGTTTAAGTAGTGTAATAAGTAATTTGTAACGTAAATTTTTGGATTGAATATATATATATATATGTATATATAAAAAATATGAACAGGGAAAATGTTGTGTTCACATTGAAACTTCACCTGTCTGAAAAGATCTTGGCACTGATGTTCATCATATCTGCTTTACCAAGCTTGCCCATCAACTCATTAAAATTGGGGTGCGGGTGAGACCTCACCAAAAATCCCCTGTCCACAGTAACTTGCCTCCATGTATAACTCTGCTTGTCTAATATCAGTTGCAGTGGTTCTGCAAATACCAGTCAAACTTTTCCACTTACTTATAATAACCATCCTTCAATTAATTCTCAAAACAATATACAGTATTCAAAGCTAAAAATACAAGGTGTTCACCACATAACAAATGGATGGATCTGAGAAAACAATGTGGTTCAAGAAGTTGGGTCGAGTGATCTAGGATGAATATGTCAGGAATCTACTAGCTCTGTTTGATAACTAAGACTTTTCAGCAAGGCAGGATTGAGAAAAGTCTACTAGGTTTGGTGGACTTCAAAACCAACATCCAGGGTATTTCCTTTGCATTCACCATGGCAGAATATCATGCAAAGAAGGTCACTTTGACCTAGTGTTATATCCCTGGCAATAATTAGGTGCATCTGTTTTCATCAGTAATTTGATAATACAAGAAGGCTTATGTTAAAAGCAGTAGATCACTGTTCTTTTGCATTCTGACAAACAGTAAATGTTTCCTACACAAGCTAAGGAAAATCAACAGTATACGGCTGAAGGAATAAAGTGTTGCCTTCTTGGAATCTCTTGATGAGAAAAAATTGCCAAGTTGCCTCTCTGTAACCCAACTACTGTACAGAAAGTTTCTCAAATTTTCTTTCAACTGAGTACCACAAGTTTCTTGCTAGCTTCTCAAGAGGGTTCCTCAAATGCTTGCTTTTATTAGTGGAAGAGCTCTCGTTGACTATTTTCTGTTGGTGGAAATTTCAAAATGGCCTCTTAAATTTTTCCAGTCCTCAAGTTCATAGACGTAGGAACCAGGGGGGTACTGGGGGAATGTGCCACCAAGATTTTGCAATGAAAAAAGATGAGCCCTTTATATTTTATGCCCCCTTTTTTAGAAAAAAAGTGCCCTCAAAGTGTTGTGCCCCCAAGCTTGATATGCTTCCTACCTCCCTGCTCAAGTTCCTTGGTATCTTTGAGATCTGAGGGCCAAATGTATCACACATGCAGTTTGCCTACAAGGCTATGTTCATGCTGCTCCATTTTCAAACAAATTTGCTTTGAATACAATAGGCATTCATAATGCTCAAGCAAAAAGGTGTGCTGTTAATCATCTTTTCAATGCAAAGTATTTTGAAATAGTCAAAGGCACCAATCAAGAGCTTGTAGGCCAGAGCAATCAGAAAACAGTGCAGCATTTTTAAGTGTCCCCATTTTCACCCTGAAAAAAGACTGTTTTCAAACACACTACAGTATTTTCAAGTTTATCCATTCTTGCAAACATTTTTGGAAAGCTCCATTTTCACAGCAGAGCACTGGGATACATCTACTGTACAGTAGCTCCAATTTCAAAGAAAATAAAGCAGTGTGAATTTGACAGGAGGTGAGCAGAACAATAGGATTTCAATAGTTAAGGTAGGTATGTAAATAGGTACTGTAGGTAAAATTTGCTGCTAAACAAATAAAATTCTACAATGGTAGGAAAGAAGAAGAGACATTAATAAAATATGTACAATTTATGTAGCAAATTTGTTAAGTACAAGTTAAAGATATCCCTAATTAAAGTGGCAGGAATAGCATTTAAAGATCAAGTTGACCTTATTTCCATAATGACTCCCTTAGAGGTGGTTGCAAACATAATAAACGTTCTAATAGTTTTAGACACATATACTGTATGTCTTTTCCCTCTCCTGTATATTTTTGAAAATTTGTCCTTTATCTTGTGCTTAAATGGGTTGATACTATTTGTAGATTCTAAATCAGAAGATAGGCTATTCCATATTCTTGGCCACAAGTTGGACGGGCATTTTTGACCAGTATTACTTTGCGAAGAAGAAGGGTTTATTTGAACTTAGACCTTCCTTTCACTTGGCTTTGGTCCATTGGTTGAAAAATTTCATCAGCATAAGCTGGAGCCGTCCTTTGATAAATTTCATTATATATCTTTACACATGTACCGTATGCTGATCAACTCTGTTCTTTGTGGGAAGCCAATTTATAGTTTTGTATTCTGAAGCCCCAAGATGCACTATGTTTTATAGACTCAGATAGAAGTCAATGCATTTTGTTAAGTGCTGATTGGATTTTTTTCAACAGCCTCTTATTTAACATCGGGAATCATGAGGTCCATGCCTAATCAAAGTGGGTTGGATAAGGGCATCTACAGTAAAAGCTATGGAGTTATCCAGGAAACCTTGTTTTCCATACAGAAATCTTTGCTTGCTTTAGTTTGTTCCATCATGTCTGGTCCTCCCAGAAGGGCTTGCTCTACGAATTTTTTATATATATATATATAAGAAACTAAAGAACGTTTTCTTTTATAATAAACAAAAAGAATACAACTCAAAAAGTACAACTGTGTGCCGATCATAGTGGGCGCGGACACTTTGTTGTTTAAGTTCCCACCATGAAAGGAACTTACAACTCAATGATTACAATTCATAAACAAAAGAACAATTGTCAAGAAAAATTTTGATTTCTGTCTCACATCTATATCAGGCAATATTGGCGAGAATTGACAAATTTTAGAGAACACAGGTGCAAGACAATGAAGAGGGCACCCCAGATGCTGACAGACAGCTGCCACCCAATGCCACATGTGCCATCCCAATTGGGACAAAATTGAAACCAAAGGGCAGCGGACACCCATCTGCAAAGAAGGAATCCCATCCCCCACTATCCCACACCCCACCATCAGATAAAATTTTAAATTTCAGAATATATGTCACCTAGCATCAAATGCAAGACAGGAAAACTATGGGCCAGTACTGTACTGAAACTGTCTTAACAACATCAGGATTTGCGTCTCTTATGAGTTTCTTAAAGGTTCCATAACAATCTTCATGCTCACTATCTTTGCTGGAGTGAAAATTTAAAAACAAGGTTTCTAGAGACTTTCCAATGTTTTGATATTACTCAAGTACCTTTGGAGTAATATCATACAGGAAACAAGTGAAAATTAAGTAGAAATATGTAAAACACCTCCTTGGTCAAAAATAGTTATATTCCCAGCGCTAGCAGTTTCTTGATTGTTTGGTAATCTGAGGGTTGAGTTTCTCATAAAGAATTCTCCAACTTTCATTTTTCTCCAACTCCAATTTTCATAAATTAGGCCAAACATTGTTGCCATTTCATACTTTGTACCAGTGCGCAAAAGCACGATACAGAGGCTGGCAATGTGAATAGCATATTGACACATTTGTAGCCTCGTTCCAGTCAATTTTTTTTGTATTCAAATATAAAAATTACAATGAGTTTGACGTTTTACTATACTTATCTAACTCTACAACACTACAGGTACGATACCTATCCCAATCCCATCACTTGTTGGGCACATTGGGTTTATGGTGACTTGTCTTTTAATTTTCAGATGGCTCTTATTTCATGGCCCAGCTGTTGTTAAAATGCTAAAATCAAAAGTTGAAAAGGCCCCTTGCACACACAGTGAAAAAATTGAAGTTAATTATCAATCAAACAACACCATCTTGGAGATACCATGGCATCTTGATCCTCAAATTTTCTATTTTGGCATTAGCAAATATCAAAGACAATACTGCGTATTGGCTCTACTGGAGTAAAATGGGTTAAGAACTTTCCCCCAGCAAGAGTGGATGGTGATTTATCAGTTCTGGGTCTACTTTTTTCCAGAAATGAAGGCCATCCACAACACCCTAGCCAAAGCACTTTATCCCTGGAGACACCCTAATCAAGCAATTTTTCTGAATTAATTCTTGACATGACAAAGGCAGAGACAGGTTGGGGCAAGATGACCAAGATTTGAATATCAAAGCACTCAATGTCAAAAACCAGTGCCCAAAACTATTTTCGAGTCTGTCATGTCACGATGAAATATCAAGTAACGATCATCCACCACATCCGAAACCACATGCAATGATTTTCCTAGCCACGTTCCAAGACTCCAAGAAACTCTTGAAAGAACTTTAACACAATCCACAAAAACCTCATACCCAAAGAGCACTTTCAATATAGTCTATGATTTTTGTTCAACACAAAACCGAATGTCTGCGGAGGCAAGAGGTTCATAACTATACATGAGATCAGTAAAGTTTATCCGCTTTCTTTTTTGCCTGCTCTCAAATCATCTAAAATCATTACCGTTCCGTTACTGTTCAGGGCACAGGAATCTTGCCTTTCGGAAGTCGAAACGCCTGTGCTTGGTATTCCCATCATTCAGTTAGAAATCGACGATCATCCTGAGTAAGCTGCCATAAATATGGGTTGTGTGGTGAGGAGAAAAGCCAGACCTTTTGTTGGCTGTGGTGGGGCATCAGAAAGATTTTGGCTTCTTGCGCAAATCAAAAATTCACAAAATTAAACAGTAATATTGAACTTGCTTATTTGTTTTCCTGGTGGATAATGTCTAAAGCTCAAAACACAATAAGCCTGAGTGATAATTCAGGGATAAAACGAAAATATAGGTGAGAAGAAAAGCGATGCTATATCACTGTGTTTGTAGGCCTAAATATACGATACCTTTGCTGGGAAACTGAGTCCACCATGTTTGATGTTGATACTGTCATTCTCCCAGTTGGCTGGGTTATTATTCGCTCTGTATTTCGACCTGCTTCGGAAGCTGAGCGTTCTTCTTAATCTTTTCATCATCTTGAATGTAGTTATGTATGAATTAAACCACTATTAAGTCAATCTTTAAAGTTTTACAGCGATTCGTGCCTAATTTACCGTCATAGCTCTTTGATGCCATCAAAACTTCAAATACACTCCTTTTCCTTGAAGGGATAAAGTAGCTCCATACTCGATGCTGATTGGTTGATAACAAGGAGAACTTATCGTTTAAATGTCATTCCTCAGAGGTCAATGTCCTCTCTACTGCGAAGGAGCTCTTGAGAATTATTTTTGTCGAACTTCACACCATCAAATTCTTGCATCGCAAAATGCAAGCAGCATCGCTGGCTTCAAAGTTTATTAAATGTTGCTTCATTCATGAGGCGAATTAAAACCTCTGTAACCTCAAAATATCAAAATCAGAGGGTAAGGGCCAGGTTTCTGAAAATTGAAGTGATATTGAACTTTCGGCAAAGATTAGAGCCCTGTCCCATAGACATAGGAACCGTGGGGCACGGGGGGCACGTGCCCCCAAGATCTTGCAATAAACAAAGAAGTGCCCTTTTTATGTTAGAAAATGCCCCTGAAAAAGTGCCCTCGAAGCGTTGTACCCCCTAGTTTGAAATGCTTCATCCTCATCCCCAGGGCCTTTTGTCATATGGGGACCATTTGACAAAAGGCCTGGGGACGAGGTTGGAGATGCTTCCAACGTCCCTGCCCTGTCCACAATTTGTTCGGCAACTTTCGGGCAACTTGCAGCCTTTTGGGCAACTTTTCCTGCATTGAGAAACGTTTCTTTATTTCATTGATTTTACAAAAAATTCAATCTTTTCTTTATTCTCTGCGACAGTAATGAAAATAAGACATCGAAAGGATCTGTTTTCTGGTCAGGCTTTTTGCATTCAACGTTTTGGTTTGTGAATAATTAGACTTTGAAATATGATCTATGATGATGGTGATGATGATGATGATGATGATGATGATGATGATGATGATGATGATGATGATGATGATGATGATGATGATGATGATGATGATGATGATGATGATGATGACATGCGTCGAAAGACTCAAACTTTAAGGAAACTGCAGTTGTCTGATTAGAGAAAATGTTGAAATACGGTAAAAAAAGGCATTTCTTAAAGCATCTTTGGTGCTAATCTTATGCATATATGGCAATTATTCATAGAGATTTATCACACCTGAACTTGAAAAAATGGCAATTGAAAGAGCAAACTTCTCGCCAAATTTTTGAAAAAGTGGCAAATTTTCAGCAACTTTCAAGACATTTTGAGCAACTTGTGGACAGGGCGAGCAAACATTGCCAGACAAAAATGTTGAAATGAATTAATTTCAAAGTAATAAGATCATCAAAGGCGGGCATGTCACACTGAGAACGATGGTCCTACCTTTGTCCGAAAACCGGTAGTTTACGAAAAAAGTTGCCAGCATCTTTGTCCCGAAAACTGGTCGTTTTTGATGACAAATTTACGTTGTTATTGTTCTTCGATTTCAAGGACGATCTTATCACTGGCGATGTTTGTCCCAAAAACCAGTAGTTTCGGCCAAATACCGTTTTTCGAAAACAAGTGGTACTCGTAGCCATGAAGGCCCAAGTGCATCAAATCCGGTTTTTCCTTTACTAAAATCCCATGTCGTTCGTAGCGAATCCAGAAGAGATAATCCTGCAGGCATCATTAAGTCCTCAAGCGGCAATTCCGAAGTTGTCCCTAGGTTCTATAAAGTTCGTTGATATTTCTTATGGTTTGTCCCAAAACTGGTCTTTTTTCCGTAAATGTGACGGACAAATGTAGAGCCAGTTTGTTGAAAATGGAATTTCTGGTCTTTTTTGCAAAGTTTGGCGGATAAAGGTAGAACCGCTTATGTGGAAATTTGAACTACTGATCTTTTGAGCTTGGATTTGGCGGACGAAGGTAGAACCAG
Source organism: Aurelia sp. 3 sensu Dawson et al. (2005) (assembly GCA_964020215.1). Classification (NCBI taxonomy): domain Eukaryota; kingdom Metazoa; phylum Cnidaria; class Scyphozoa; order Semaeostomeae; family Ulmaridae; genus Aurelia; species Aurelia sp. 3 sensu Dawson et al. (2005). The sequence goes on along the minus strand of OZ026573.1, from coordinate 15,822,206 downwards.
TTTACAGATAAGCTTTAGGATTTTGATTAGGTAGGAGGTGACAAAACTTGATTTTTGTGAGAAATTGATGAAAAAGGAATCGTTACTGATTGAAAGGGAAACAAATTATTCCTTGGTCTCTCTTTGAATCAGTAACGATATCGTTCCGTTTTCAAGCATTTATGCTAAAACGTCTCATGCCGTTTCCAAATCATTCCGTTTCAAAATTGTCTTCATTTGATGCCGGATACGAAAACGTTTTAGTGTAAACAGAGGGACAAAACGGCATGATTTCACACCGTTTTCATTTGAAAACGCTATAATGTAAACGGGGCCTAAGATTTAACCTTGTCCCAAAAACTGGTTGTTTTGGGCAGGAAAGTCGTACTGTGTCATAAAAGAAAACCGGTTATTTTTCCAATCCCTTCGGACAAAGATGGGGTCTAAATTTTACAGTACTTGTCCGCCTTTGGATCATTGCGTGAGATTCATCAAATTTTATCATGAAGCATCCTCGATAGTCTAAGAACGGACAGCTCAAGAGGCTTATTTCAACGGAATTTTCTGATACAAAATAGACCAAGGACATTGTGAACATCATTAGCGAGAATAAAATAATCTGCATATCGTTCGCAGCAGACAAGCCAAATTACGAAGAAACAGAGACAAGACCTGCATACAAAGAAAACAGTCTGAGCAATGACACTTAGAATATGCCTTGGATGATTGGATTCTGCCCGCATTGATTTCTGAATGCTGAATATGAAGGTGGATTGCTCTTTCGAGGTGACGTCATTTGGGAGACAGGTGATTCATACCATGTTTTCAATTGCCAATGCCTTATTTGCCAATATTTCATCTCTCTTTCACCTTCACTTCCTTCACCTTCTTTCATTGATGACGCAGGGTTGCTGCCACACAGAGGTGAGTTTACAAAAATCTCACACTGCCTAAGGCGGCGCTGGCAATGGCATGACGACGGTTCCATCCGCCATGGCAGAACTGATTTCTTTCTTCGTGAAAGTAGCATTCGAGTTGGTTCCCTTGACCATGTTTTCCATCAATATCGAAAGTTGCGCAAACTCTAACGTCACGTTGAAACTTTGACGATGGCGCCAACAATAAACAGAAACAGCCACTGTAAAGGAAGAACTGGTGCAGACTGGTGTGAAGGACAGTCTCCTCCCATCCCATGAGCAAGACAAGCATCAACATTGCAAGCTGGTGCTTTTCACAAACTCCGAAACACAGTTTCTTTCTCTTCGGAAAACGACCATTAAGTTTGATGTCTTCTTTCTCAAAGCTTCCCAAAAGAGCATAAGGCGATCAAGCAACGTCTAGCTCGTCTCTCTGACTGAACAAACGCAACAGAAATCAAACAACATTTTCGTCCTTTCCTTTTTGAAAATACTGTTCCTTCCAAGGACGGTGCAAAAGATTATTCAGTTGAAGACAATTTTCTGTTTCCCGAACGCCATCAAAGTCCCCTTTTACACAAGAAAGACTACACCAAGACTATGAATGGCCAGGATATGGCAGCCCTGAAATTGGGGCCGTTTGTGAGCAGGTTTTTTGAGCAGCAAGTTTATGACTTGTGACTAGTAGTTTGAACGAATTGGTGAATTCAGTTCAAAAAGTTTGGGGAGAAAAAAACGAATCAAGGGTGTGTTTGTCTATTCTGAAAACGGTAGATTTGGAAGACTGGCAATTTGTGTTTGATTGACTACCAAATTCCGAAAACGGCAGGTTTGGCAGGTTTGGAATGCCTGCCGAGCCTTCAGGCTGATAGCCTGATAGCCAGACGCAAAATCGGGTCTGGCTATCAGGCTAACAGGCGGAAGGTTTGGCAGACTGTGGAGAGATTCTCGTTTTCATTGGCGAAACTTTGATAACGAGGCGAATTTGCTCGTGCTGCTGAGGTAATTGAGTCAGCTCAGTCTTTGTTACCAAGCACTGGTCTTCGTGTTTATCAACTGGAAACTACGTTTTCGCCGGGATAAATCAGAAACCTGCTGTTTTGAAGAATTTTGTGTTTGATTGGGCACTGTGTTTCCGTCTCTGCGAAGTCTACCGTTTTCAGAATTTGGTAACTTTGGAATTACTGATCAAACACGCTCTAAGTCTCTAAAATACACACACTAAAAAAGGTAAATGGAACAGAGAAACAAGTCATCAGAAAACCAATTTCTTTCATCTCAATAAAACCAAAATTTTTAATACAATATGAATGTTTCCAAAGTTAATTCGCATTGCCATTCACGGTTGTATAACAACAATAAGAACACCAAAATCGTAAAAAATAAATCAAACGTGGAATTTTATAAGGTTTGTGTGATGATAGGATTTCCCCCTGACACCAGCACAGCAATATAAACAAAACTACAAACACAAACACAGTTCTCTAAGGAGTGCGTTTGATGTATCCTGGAACTTTTTTCTTGCAAAAATCATCATCGTTTTCTGTATTCAGTGCTTCGATAATTGATCTGGAAGTTGGGAATGTTTCACGTACAGATGGCAGTGAGTGAATCTGCTGCGTTGATATTCTGGAAAGCAAAAGCAAGCATAACTATTTCCTGGAGCAAATGGCAGTTAAAACGTAGAGTGATTCCGGAAACATTGAGTTACAGTCGTGTGTGCTGATTGGGTTCAGTTACCTTGAGACATACTTCAAAGTCCTAATACTCTCCTCCACAGAGGCTTGATATCTGATATTTTGCTGATTTACAAGTAGGTTTTGACCGAATAAAGAAATGACAAAATAACTACAGAATATTTGCCAGAAATCCTATGAAAAGCAATATTTTTCTTTGCAAAAAGAGTCCATGACCTTTGAGAAGTAACGTATCTGGCCGACGCATGTTCTGGGTTGCACATAATCTTTTCTAGCAACCCTACATAAGCTTTGTTCTTTTGGTTACAACAAGATCTTATCTATGACCACCTACTCACCTATGAAAACTAGAAAACTGGGCTATGATCCTGGACATGAAGATAATATTTAGAGAAGATCTGCGTCCCCTTCCCGCCGTTCAATGTTGGTTATGATGAGCAGGCGTTTGCAGCCTTGCTCTAAAACTTACCCAGCACTGAATCGGGGAGGGGGGGGGGGGGCAATAGCCGGAGATCATTTGTAAGTACTGTCAAAAGGCGCTCGAACTCCATGACAATTTTTAACAATTTTGTCCAGGATTGTAGGTACCTACTTCAATGGAAAATATCAAATCCTTTGGTTTCGAAGCAACCAGTAATTTCGACTTTCTTGCTCCAAAAATCAGCAACTAAACGGAAGAAGTCAGATTCATGTCTGTTCCGCAGCAATCATTCAGACGGCACACCCTCCGGGGGAGGGGGGAGGGGGTATTTGACTGTGAACGTGACTCAATGTGAAACTGGACTTTGTCAAAAGGACCCATATATAAGACAGAATTTTCAAGAATTTCGAACCCTTTTGCATGAATTTCAGGAAGTTTCGTAACCATTTCTATGAATTTTGTCGATTTGAGGATGCAAGGTCTATTCAGATTTCTTGAGTTGAGATAAAAATTCTGAAAAAGCTACCCATCTACCAGAATTAAGGTTAAAAACAAACCCATATGAAGGGAATTTCCGGTGAAAGACCCACCCATATGAGCGACACGTCTAGCATCACTTAAAGGGGCACGGTTACGTAATACAAGCAAACTTCTTTCGAAACGATGATTTTTCAGTATTATTGATAGTCCACATCACCGAAATTTTCCATTATATTTCTTAAAATATAGGTGTTATTTTGAAGATGGGCCCTTGAATTTTCTAGAGAAATAAACCAAACACTCATATACTGTAGGATTGCAGAGAAATTGGTACATTTTTAGAAGTAACTTTATTGTGAATTCCCCCATCCACCAAAATCTGAGCAGAACACAATGGGCACGTGTTGGCAACAATATAGATCATAGAGATAACAGATTTGTTTACGGTTACGTGACCCTACCCCTTTAACAATCAAGTACCCCCCCCCCTGGGCAGCGCACACGTGTTTGTGAAAACCTTGAAAAGGAGGCAAAATTGATACCAATGTTTAACCCTTCACAGATGTATTTGAAAGCACTATCTACCGGTCAGTGGTCTGTGGGCAACCTTGTTTAGTTACATTTCTTGAAATGTAACAAGAACGTCCTTTAAAATGTGTTCAAAGGGTTAAAGATATTTTCTGATTGTTAAAAACAAAGAGATTCGTAAAGTAAATGTTTGCTGTCTTGCAATTGACAACTCTCATTTCTCTAGCAAACGTTAAGAAAGGAGAAACAATTTTTTTGTCCAGGAGAGTTTCAACGACCGCAATTACCAGAGTATCGTACAGTATGAACCAAAAAAACTTTAAATGAGCTATATCATGGCTGACTCTCTGAAATCAAGAGCTATTGACAAATGCCTTATTTCATTATTTGGTTGAAAGGCTTGGTAATCTTTTGATATGCTGCATGGTCATTCTAAGTCTAATCAATGATTACAGTTCAAGGAACGTAAATGTTTCTTTTGCATTGTACATTCTGTCTCACATCAGATGTCAGGCATTTGATTTACTTTAAATAAAAACTCATCACAAGTAAAAGAGTTGATCTCGTACAATTCTCGCAACCATGACCTTACATCTGATGTGGGAAGGAATCTAGTACCTAGTAACGCATCCATAAGATATCAAATCGTTCGTACTGTCGTTGTATTTAGTTTAACATTGTGCGTCCTTCATATTAGCCATGAGGTAGTCATCGTCTTTCGCTTCCCATGGTATTGTCCCTGTAGGGTTGTAAAGTAACTAGAAATGTATAGAAGAATGTTTGACTGATTGTAATATTTTTATACTCGCAACTCACTACCAATAACGTTGGTTAGTGAGTGCAGCGCTTTGGGAAATGGGAACAAACTGCACCAACATATGGATGTAATGAAAGTAATAGGCCTTTCTCATTCTGTTGACATTACAAGATGCCTTTGCCCCCCCCCCCCCTGTATCGCAACCCTTCACTCTTGTTTTCATTCAGTTCAGTTCTGTTAGGATTGCATCACAAAATGACTGTCCGTCCCCCCGCCCAGCCTCAAGACCAAAACGAAGTTATGGCACAGTCTTTGTTATTGTGTGACAAAAATAGGATATTAAGGGGCCATATTTCCACAAACCGACGGAAAGAGAGACGTTGCAGATTGCTGATTCTTTTGAATATTTTGCAGCTAAAGCCCGCCGCACACGGAGAGGAAAATGCTCAGCAAAGTGGCATGAATGTCATTTTGCTCAGCAAAATTCTCGCCGTGTGCGGACGATTTTTGGTGAGGAAATACTCATTTCTGCAGCTGAGGAAAATATCTATCGTGTTTGATAATTTCTGCCATTCGTGCCAAAATTCTCAGCGTCTGCGGTGTCACTGAGAATTTTGCTCACTGCCTTAGGTGCACACGTGTTAACACTCTGAGCCGCCATCTTGTTGTGACATGTGGTCGATACCATGGCAACATGAACACGTGTGCACCCAAATCAGTGAGCAAAATTCTCAGTGACACCGCAGACGGTGAGAATTTCGGCACGAATAGCAGAAATTATCAAACACGATAGATATTTTCCTCAGCTGCAGAAATGAGTACTTCCTCAGCAAAAATCATCCGCACACGGCGAGAATTTTGCTGAGCAAAAGACATTCATGCCACTTTGCTGAGCACTTTCCTCTCCGTGTGCGGCGGGCTTAATGCTGCAATGAATACAAAGAGATCAAACAGCTTACCGGTGAAGACCAAGCCATGGTAATAAAACTTTTATGAAAGCATCTGGTGTGCCACTTAACAAAGCTTCTAAGTCTGGTTGCTATGAAGAAAAATAAATTTGAGATTAGGGCCATGAGGGAACAGGCAACTGTAGCAGAGTCGGCATAATCAGCAAAAGTTCCAAATCTTTCAAATGAAAGGTTGGTGTAACATTTGATGACCTATTTCCTTGAACTAACTGTCTTTAAAGAAACCTTAGATAGATATTTCTCTATATTTCTGTCATCGCACTCCTCGGAAATCTTCACTTTTTTCATAATAAGAGCACTTGTTGTCTATTTTCAGAATTCAAGAGCAATACTGAGAATTTTGAACCATCGTAACATCTAAACATCTTGACGAAACAAGAACAAAATGCTGAAGAACAAACACCATCGTTTATGAACGCCTAAAATGAAAGAAAATAAAAATACGGTATCAAGGAAAGCCTTTCACTCTTACGGTTTACGATTGAATTTGATGACGTCATATCCTTAAATGAACAAATGAACAGCACTATAAAATACGCTGTAACTCTGAAAAGAAATTCACGATGTCTATGTCAGAAAAATCCAGTGGTAGAATCAAAACCTGGTCACCAAAAGTGGCCCTCTCGGAACCAGACTGGCAAAATCATATCAATGTAGCTAAAATTCCCAGGGGGGGGGGCACTCAACAGATACGCATACGGGGGGGTCAGTCCAAGAAATTTTCAGGCAACCCAAAAATATCATTTCAGCTTCACTGCAACCCAAAAATATCACCTCATTTTATACTTAGAAACCAGTAAATAAACATAAGATGTCCCGAAACAATGCAAATAGAAAAGAGCATTACCTCTAATGAACCCAGAAATATCAGTTCAACGATGTTTGGCATCGAAAATATCATGAACATAGTTTTAGTTTTCTTTGGACCCAAAAATATCACTTTTCACAATATTCTGACCCAAAAATATCGGACTTACCTCCCCGTATGTGTATGTGCTGAGTGCCCCCCTGGGCTAAAATTCCCCTCGTTAACTCATTAACTGCAAAGAAATAGGTCATAGAATTTTACAACCACCATTATACACCAACTAAAAGATCTGGAAACTATGCTAGCATAACTTTGCAAACGATATTCCGATAGAATTATCATACAGTTCTATTCTGTAGGAGCCGACGACTAAAATCCATGTTGCTTAAACATCCACATTGCAGTTGGCGCTACAACTCCAAAATGTACTTATATTACAGACAAACTAAGGTCATTTTCAAATAAGAGATTCCGTAAAAACGTATATTAATGACTGCCAGGTGACCCAATAAAGCGAAACAATGAACAGCACCAAAATCATATAATGTTATCGATTTCAAACTTTCTTCGTGTATTTGTATCGTGTATCTGCAAATAACTTCGATAGATGGTTGTTATCTTATCCAAATGATAGCATGCATTCGGAGCAGCAGTATTTCAAAAATCGTTGTATTTTTCATAAAAAAGCTAGTTGTTGCGACTTCAAGTGAAATTAAAGCCCCTGCATCATACTAATACTTGATCAAGGACATAAACAACAACTTTAAGTGATATTACTGCAAGATAATTCAATTCAATAATCACTTCTTGTGACTTCGGAGTATGCTCCAAAACCAAGTAATTATTAAAAGCACAAAATCTCTGAAATCTAAAACAATTTCGAGATTTCACAGCATTGCTAAAGTCAATTTGGCCATTAACAATAACACATGTGAAGAGATTTTAATGATCAGTGAATTTTGCTGAGTGACTTTGTATGTTCCGAATGCCTAAGACGACTAAAAGAACGAGTGTCTCAAAACAACGTACTCCTGTTTGGAAAATCATCCAAATTCAGTTCGATGGCTGATCTTCAGATTTCTTTGCTATGAAGTAAATCAAGACCCAATTATTTTCCAGGCATAGCTGATCTTGTGTTTGGTTTCAAAATTAGTAAATTTGGCTCTTTTTCAAGCTGCCTGGTTTTGATGCATGCTGCAAAGCATTTATGATTGCAAGATAAATTTCCGCCTACAAATTAAGCTTCTAGTTTGATCATAAATGTTAAAAAGAAACGCAAACTATTATTGTAGACTTAAATGAAAATAAAGAATCTCTCTGCTGTATTATGGCACCTAGGTAAGATAAACAACCCTACTTAGGCCCTGACTCTGAGCTCCCTAGAAAACCAATCAGATTGCGTGATTTGTGAATTACTATGGTTACGGCAAATATGGTAGAATTTTCGATTCGATTACATTCGATTCGATTCGAATCGAGTCCCTGTTGGGCAAGTTTTAACGTAGGGATACAAGAGACTCATCGTCATAAGTCTAATGCCATCTCAGTGCTGTGTAAAAAGACTCAAAAATTAATTGTATGATACAAAAGAATATCAGCTGACACTCAACGAAAATCCTACGTTTCAAAATAAGCTATTGCGCAACAAGAGATGTTTTGAGGGCTTGTCAGTTAATTTGCAGAGAAAAACAGTTAAACACAGTTTTCGTCATTCTTTGATTTCACAGCTAACAGTGTGTGCTTTATGATAAAGAAGCAAAAGTATCAGGAATAGAAGACATCAGAGAGAAAAATATGGACATCATATACTGCTATTTTTAACCAGACCTTGATAAGCAATTGCCATCAGGTGTAACAGAAATAACATTGCAAAGTATTTATCATGTAACATCGGTGTCATTGCACAAATAATCATTGCGCACCAACGAAGCAACGGGACGCGCACAGCTTCAACACCCCCCTCCCCTCACATCATGCAGGCTATAGTGCATGCAATCCATAAATTAAAGGGCTGTATCACCTTCAAACTTCAAGGGCGATCGAAAAAGCAGAGAAAAGATGATAATCTTCAAGACTGAAAATTTTCTGAAAACCTCCTGAATGCAAGTAAAAGATATCTGATGAGCAAATATCAGTAACAAAGTCTTCTTAACCATCTCACTGCATAGCTTTTATCTCGAGTCACATTTTCTGTAAAAAATTTTAATATTGTCAAATGATGTACAGTTTGAAAGGACTTGAAAAAGTTTACGAAATAGGATACAGTTAGGATCTTTCTTAGCTATATCAATGACCCTACTGAAAAAGTAGTTAGTGGAGTCAAACTGTTTGCCGATGACACTCTTCTCGGTAGCTCAAAATGAAAATGAAACTAGAGAACTGCGTAGGAGACTCACATAAGGACTGGGACTAGCCCGGTCCTATCTGTTGTTGTTGCCATTTAAATCTTGTTTGTAGTCGTCCATCATTCCGTTCGTTGGTGTTTGAATAAAGTCATTTTAACGATGAAATAGATGGACTCTTATCTAGAAACTGCACTGGCATCAAATAGTGATCTCGAAAAACTTCCTATCTGGGCATGGCATTGGAAAATGAAATTTAATGCAGATGAAACAGAAGAAGTAGTGTTTTTTTGCAAGCGGAACAAGCCGGCCCATCCAACACTGAAGCTTGGTAGCAGTGATATAATTGCAAAAATTGAGCATAAACATCTTGGCACGATACTTGATTCTAAATTAAATTTCGGAAGTTATGCTAGAGAAGCTATTGTTAAAGTAAGGAGAGGCATTGGCATGATAGGATATCTCTTTAAGTATGTTTCCAGAGAGGTTCTCGATGTGATTTTAAAGTTACATGTAAGACCACATCTCGACAACGGCGATACAATCTACCACAAATTTGATCCTGAAGTGCGATTGACCTTCACACAAAAGCTTGAACAAACGCAGTATCTTGTTGCACTTGCAGTAAGTGGAACATGGAGGGGTACAAACAGGCAGAGACTGTTTAATAAGCTAGGTTGGGAAACATTGTATGATAGAAGATGGTATCGTAGATTGTGTCATTTCATCTCCCTTAGCAAATCCAAATCACCTAAATACTTGCATAGTGAGCAACCACAAGCGCGAAAAAGGCAGTACAGCCTGAGAAAATCTCACTAGCTTCAAATAATCAGGCAGCAGAACAGCTCCTTTCGCTAGCATGTATTTCCATAATGCGCTATTCGAATGGAATTTACTCGACCATGAGACAAGAAACTCTAAATCTCTATTTCAGTTCAAACATCAATTGCTTGAAATTGTTAGACCACTAGGAAACTCAACATACAAAATCTGTGACTTCTCGGATGTCAAAATGTTGACAAAACTCCGCGTGCATTTCAGTGCCTTTAATGAACATCGCTTCAAACATGCTTTTGACTGCCTCAGCCCAGTTTGTTTTTGTGGTAAACAGCGGTAAAGACAATTAAAATAACAAGTATTTTCTCCTGCATTGCCCCCTATATGAGGTACTTTGTAGAGATCTCTTTTACCAGCTCTCTGATGTTCCAGGTCTAGATATTACCAGTATCAATAATATGGATGATGATACTCTATGTCATCGACTTTTCTTTGAAGATCCATCTTTTGAACTATTGAAAACAGACTAATACTGGATGCGTAGATCTCATTAATAAAAAATTTTGGCCGACTTGATTGATACAACAATATCAAACCAGCAGCAACAGTTCCCTATTAGTCTTCGTGTTTGTGCTATCTCCTGTGTTTCTTGTTTTTTTTCGCACTGCTGAGGTGGATCACTGAGATAAACCCATAGAAATATCTATGGATAAACCATGCACTGCAATATCTTGCTCTTGTTTTACAGCTACAAGTTGAAAAGCTCTAATTTCTTTGACCACTAATCTGCCTTGGCTTTGTTGTTGTGTTGTCTGTTTTGTGTATTGCATCGTGGTTTTAAGGTTACGTTCTTTGTTTTGGGTATAGAAAATTAATTTGATTTGTAAGTGCCATCCATCGTGAAGACCCGGTGACTTTATGTCTTTTTTCACTATGGATATGGTACAGTGTATTATCAAGTTATATACTGTAGTTTTTTTTAATCTTGATGAAAAATAAAGTTCGGAAAATCGCATTTTCATCACCATATCATGCTACCCACGACCAATAATATGACAGTCTGCATAGAAGCTACAACAGTCCCTTTTATTGCCAAGAACAATGAGGAATGATAATATTTGTACAAGAGTGGAGCAACAAATCGAAAGATCATGTTGGTAAAAAAAAGAATTTTTTGAAGTGCTTTCGGTGACCATCTTTCTGGAAACAACAATTCTTTGTAAAAAATAAGGCACTCCGTAAGTTACTGATTGCAGCCCACAGGTATCTTTCACTTTGTACTCGATTCATTCATTCATTCATTCATTCATTCATTCATTCATTCATTCATTCATTCATTCATTCACTGATTCATTCATTCATTCATTCATTCATTCATTCACTCAATGAATCATTCATTCATTCATTCATTCAATCATTCATTCATTCATTCATTCATTCAATCATTCATTCATTCATTCATTCAATCATTCATTCACTCATTCATTCTGTCATTCATTCAGTCATTCATGCATTAATTACCTTGTTCTACGGTCAAATCAAGCTTTACTAGTTTTCGAATTTATCAAGATTATTATCAATACTATCTACTTACTTTTCCAATTGGTATAGGACCAGTAACCTCTTGTCCAATTGCTAAGAGTAATCCTACAGCTACTGTATATGCAACAGCACTAAAAAAACAAAAAGTCAATTATGGCCTGGTTGAGTAAGCAACTTTTCGCAAAAGACTTTGGAAAAATTCAAAAGTTTTAAAGTTGCCAATTCAACCCAGCTTCGTTCCTCCAAAGTGGCTTCTGCATAAGAAAGAATTTAATTGTTACAACTTTTTCAATTATTGTACGTGAATCGATTTGTTTAACTTCAGTTCCAGTTTGGCCTGATTGGTTCTAAGGACTTGTTCCAAAGATGAACACTCACATTGGGCAGAAAGCTATGGCAGAAAGCTACATCTTTCTGGGGTGACAAGATTTGGAATGAATTGCCTTTGGATGTTAAACAAGCACCCCTTATTAGCATTTTAAAAAGTAGGCTTATTTGAAGAATAATTTGCACTTCCCAGCTTAAATCTATCTATTTTTCATTTATTCTATCTTAAATCTATCAGAACAATAGGGGTAATTTTTAACACAGTCATTTTTCGTTGTACATTAATATCACAAAGCTTGATACGGGGCCCCATAAAGACGTCCTCTCGACTGATGGGGCTATCGTGTAAAAAAACAGGCAAATGAATGAAAAATGAAGAAACAGATCTGATCTTCTCAATAGTGTCAATGCCATATTGCTACCTCGTGGTTTTTTCTTCCCTTTTAAACGAAATCTTGTTCAAGTTCATCTTGTATAATGTTGAAATTTTAACAACCGACCTCAACAAAAAACTAATCGAGGCAAAACTGCACTTCATTCATGGCACAAAATGAGCTATTGCTGCAACCTCCCATACATTAACATCCAGTTTTGCCTCAATGAAAAAATCGCATTTATAATGATTTTTCTTCTGTTTAGATCACTTTTAATGTAGTCCTATGTAATTTGCTGCAAGGTTGATATGTGCTACCATGGTTCCTGCGGAATCCTATTCGCAATTTTTGCATGTCTTTGATCTTTGGCAGCTGTTGATTCAGTTTAGCCAATCAGTGGCTTAGCTTTACTGACATGTGACATTTTCTTTTGTTTGTCTGGTGTTAAAGCGGCCTGCTTGTATCGCTAATTAGTCTTTCGCATGAACCGAAACGAAGAGTGTGCGACGAAACGCATCTTGCCATTCAATTCCATTCTGAGTTTAAGATTAATGAAAAAATTGAACGAGACTTACCTGAAAGGGAAGTTGAAGTTCGATTGTGATTCTACCAGTAATTGGTCAGGAACGGAGAAGTCACGTGAGAACGCATGCGCAAGTTCCCAAGCATCAGTCTTTAAATTTTGCGAAGCACCAAAAAAGAAAAACCCCAATGGGATGGGAGAGTAAAAGCTACCTTTACTATCAATTGTGAATAGTTAGTGGGTGGGTGACTTCTCCGTTCCTGACCAATTACTGGTAGAATCACAATCGAACTTCAACTTCCCTTTCAGGTAAGTCTCGTTCAATTTTTTCATTCTACTACGTAATTGGTCTACGTCACGGAGTAGTCACGTGAGATTTCAAAGATTTTGGTGGTGAGCAAACAATACAGAATATCATGCATCGTTAGAGATTTGATCATCACTAACACAACCATAACACAGCATACTCAATGTTTAGCAAGCAATCTATTTGCAAAACTTTCTGATTTAACCAAGGGTTTATTGTAAAATTTTCTGAAAGTCTCAGCTCCAGACCAACCTGCAGCAGACAAAATGTCTTCAATAGGCACATTCAATGACTTTGCAGCTGAAGTAGCTGCAGCTCGAACACTGTGAGATTTATATACTGTAATGTCAATGCCGGACAGTCTCAGAGTTTCTTTTAACCATCTGCCGATAGTTGAGGTTGTTATTGCATTGTGTGGCTTACAGAAACTGATCAACAGTTTGGTATTACTACCACGCAATGTTTTTGTTCTAGCAATATATTCTCTCAAACAAGCAATAACGCATAAGGGTTCTTCTGGATATGCAACAAATTCTACCACTCCAAAATGGCTGTTAGGTCGAGTAGTTTTCAGAAGTTCTTTAATTTCAAATGTGCACCTGTTTTCTGTCAAATGCATGTTACTGATATTCAATGCATTAATTGTCTGACATCTTTGACTTGACACAAGTGTCATAAGCATAACAGTTTTCAATGTAAGACATTTTAAGTCCAGCTCTTTCAATGGATGCCACTTCTGTAAGTATCTAAGAACGACAGAGACATCCCAGATTTCTTTGTACCTTGGAAGGGCAGGTCTTTGTATAAATACTCCTTTCATGAACCTTGATACTAATGTATTACTTCCAAAATTTTCTCCATCTTGAAGTTGCATAAGAGTTGACAGTGCAGACCTTGCAGTACTAATGGAACTGTATGACAGGCCATCATCATATAATTCTGCTAAAAAATTTATACCTTCAGTCACATTACTTGAAATGGGATCCATTTTCCTTTTACAGCAATACCTTTCCCATTTTTTGAGGTACACTCTGTACTGTTTTTGAGTGCCACATCGCCATGACTGTTCGACAATGTGGGCAGCAGTCTTTGAAATTCCTTTTGTTTCCAATAATCCCCTGATATATGGCATAACAGGAGCTGCAACTGCTTGTGAAGTGGATGGACTGCTGTTGGGTCTGCTGGCAGATACAGTGTCTCTTTGCTCCTGGGTAACAAAATTGGTGAAGCGATTAACATGGTTGTAAAGTAAGGCCACCACGTTTGCATTGGCCAAAACGGCACTACTAACAAGCCTGTAGCCTTGTCTTGTTGTATTTTTGTCAATGTTTTTTGAATTATGCAAAAGGGAGGAAATGCATAAAATAAATAGGAAGTCCAGGCCATATGAAATGCATTAACTGCTATTGATCCAGGATCAGGCTTAAATGAAACATATGTTTCATTCTTATGATTTAGCCTTGATGCAAACAAATCTATAGATGGTGATAATCCAAGTATAGCAACAGCCTGACAATACATCTGGGTATTTAGAGACCATTCGGTTTCTCTGGGTTTAATCCTTGATTGTAAGTCAGCTATGACATTATGTTTCCCTGGAATATGAACAGTAGTTACCCAAATATTGTGCTCAAGGCACAAGTTCCAAATAGCTTTTGTGAGGTTATTAAGAAGCTTAGAATGGCAAGTGCCCATTTTATTAATGCATGCCACAACAGTGGTATTATCTACCATGAATTTAACATGTTTATTTGCAAGAGAAGTGATAAAGGTTTTCAATGCAAAGTATGCTGCAAGCATTTCTAAATAATTAATATAATGTGCAGCTTCTTCAGGAGTCCAGTTTCCTCCCGTTCTTAGTCCCATGCATGTGCTTCCCCAACCTATAAGTGATGCATCACTGCTTATGGTAATATTCGGGTTTCCATGGCTAATTTCATTGTAACTGTATGGTAATGTATCAATCCACCATTGTAGCTCAACGGTAGCCTCTATTGAGAGGGACATTTTCTTATCAAAATTACCTTTCCTTTTCCTTAGAGCTTCTGTCTTATCCATCTCTAATGAATTATAATGCAGAGGACCATACATAACCCCTGGGAAACTAGAGACCATTAAACCTATCACTTTAGCAACATCCCGAATGACTGGATTTTGTTTTGCTAATAGTTCACAAGATGCCTGCTTAATGGCATCATTTCTTTCTGCAGTAAGAGTTATTCTCATACTTACAGAGTCTAAAATGAACCCAAGAAACGTGATTTTCTGCTTGGGCTCAAAAACAGATTTAGATGGGTGAATAACAAACCCAAGCTTATCAAGCAATTTTATAGTATCAATAATATTTGATAAGCAGTCATCATAGTCATCACCTTGAAGGTATGAATCATCGATGTATGACACAGACAAGTGTCCCTGTTGCCTCAAATAACAATATGCAGGCTTCATAAGCTTAGTAAACTTTCTAGGGCAAAGTGCGAGACCATTTGGGAAACAGGTGAAGTTATAGACTTTTCCTTTCCAAATAAATTTTAGAAATTTTTGCTGTTCCTGGCAAATAGGAACTGAATAATATGCATCTTTAAGATCAATGGATGCCATGTAACAGTTAGGTTTCATCATGTTTACAGCTGACCAAATAGTATCCATTTTAAAATGGTGATACACAACAAATCTGTTCAGCTTTTTGAGATTTAAAACCATGCGGAAAGATCCATCCTTTTTACCTCTCAAAAATATGGGTGAGATAAACTCGCCATGTACTCGTGGAGATGGCACAATAACCTTTTTGTCAAGTAATGAAGATATTTCTTCATCCACATGTATCTGATTTTCATCAGCAATATGTGTGTTCAAACATGGTACTAACTGAACTGGCAACTGATTAAATTCAATATGCATACCATGAACAATATCAAGAATTTCTTGATCTGAAGTTAATTTTCTCCACAACAGAGAGGCATCTGAGATGCAATCTGCCTGGAAACTTTCCTTCCTTTCATTTAAATATTTCACTAAATGAGGAAGATAAGTATTGTAATTGCTTACTGTCAAACATTCTAATATTTGGGGGCTGTCTTCCATTGTTGGTTCTGTTGGTTTGCACTTCCCTTTGGCTTGGTCTGTGTTTGTAGTGATGATTCTTGCCATTGTTTCTGTCTGTGTGGGGGCTGGCGGCCTCGTCCCAAAAAATTCTGAGAGGCAAAAGATTTTCCAGACTGGTTTCCATCTCTATTGAAAGGTTTCTTGTTCCCAGGCTGGTTTTGATATTTGTTCCTCTTGTTGCTGGTTGCACGACTGATTTTGTTTGATGCAGTGATGTTGGTTATCCTGGTTTGCAGGTCATCCTCATTTCCAAACAGGTAATCCGTTACAGGAACCTGAGTGGAACATAGTGAGTAAAAATCTTCACTCAAATGAGGGCGGATGTTGTCCCGTCTTAGCTGGGCAAGATCCCCACTCACATGGCCTAGCAGTGCAAGGCTGTCTGCATTCATTCGAATAAGCTCCTCCACATCTACCGCTTTGTTCTCAATACGAGCCTTGAGCAGCAACTGTGTGGATTGAGCAATGGCACTCCCTGCACTTGCCAAAACTTTCTGAGGCTGCGAGATTTTCAAATCCTCCCCTCGAACCTTTCGCTCTAACTTTGCCCAAATCTCTTTGTTAACACGAGGAGCTACCAGGGTTTTGCAATTTTCAGGCCTCGTGTATTTGTCTGCTTTTTCCTTCAGCTGTTTCTCAGTTAGCTTTTGATGCCAGCGTTTCGTGATGATCGACTCGAGTTTGTCTTCAACAGGTTCTGAGGTTTCTTCCTTGTCCTCGAAAGACTTTGACAAATTTTCCAAAAATTCATCCTTTGCAGATTTGTCCTTTGAATCTGCACTTTTCCCCGCTCCTAGCAGTGCTTCACTATCGGAGCAATGTCCTGATTCAGGATCTGGGGTACCTTCCTTCGACAGTTTCTGTCGTTTTTCAGGGGCAGATTCTGCCACGCCTCCTTTCGTTGACCCTTGGCCTGACATGCCTGGTTCAGGTTCATGCAGACGTTTCATTGATTCACCGAGCATCTTCATGTTGTCGTTCATCGATCTTAATATCGCTGCCAAGTCTTCTTTGCCTTGTCTTGCCTGTTCTTCGGTCTGATAGTCTTCTCGAAGGATATCTTCATCAATATCAAGGTTAGCTTCCATTTTTGACGTCCGAACGCTTGGGTTCTCAGCACGCTACTGATGCTTGGGAACTTGCGCATGCGTTCTCACGTGACTACTCCGTGACGTAGACCAATTACGTAGTAGAATTAGCTTTCCCCTTGCATGACTAAACAATGTTCTCTGTGGTTACAGATTTATTTTGGCTGTCGTTCTTTACAGGAAGTAACAAGTTTCTTTCTAGAGCTTACAGTGTTTTTGTTGCGCTTAGGTGTTTAGTGCGATGAGTCAGTAATTCAAGACTATTTGCAAATTTTTTCGTTGCAGAGCAAACAAGGAAAACAATTTCCATTGTTTTAAAGCCTGAATCTCTGATTATGTTTACGCCTTATGACACGGTTGTTAATGTTTCATTAATTTAACTACTGGATTTCCTCAACAATTCTTAAACACTGGATTGTAAGGAAAAACACAGCTGCTTCGAATGACTGTTAATCATGTATAAATCATTACATTGCTCACACTGGGTTACTTATCAAAATTATTTACCAAAAGGTTGGTGTTCACCGCTAATCTTCCAATAAGTAAGGGATTTTGTGTAAAATCAGTTTTCGAACCGGAGCTTATTCGAGGTGGGATGGGTTCTTATTAAATATTAAGGGAGACGAGTGACTGCATACCGCTATTCTAGCTGATATAACATTCCATGACAGACATATAGCGGAAGGTGGAAATGAAAACAACCCAGTTTTGAACTAAAATTGACATGACGTGACATTGTAGCTAGAGTTAATGTTGTGATTTGCTAGTTTAGGTATGAAGTGTTCTTAAGCCCATGCTAATTTATAAGAATAGTTCCGCTCAGATGAACACAGGGAGTTAGACTTTTCGATCTGTAGCTGAATGGGTAGATACCTTTAAAAACTGTTAGATTGGATTATTAGATAACGACTGGATGCTTTGAGCCTAGATAATTGCTTGAGAAATACTAGGAAATTGAGCATTGATTTTACGATAGATCGTGATACTTGACTGATGAAATAGGAGTTCTTTTAGGCTAATTTTAGATAGAGGTTTGGGGCTGAGGACATCTTTGGGTTTACTTTTAAAAGAGAGCAGAGCTTCGGACATTGATGAGATTAGATTAGATTTTGGTTGAGAAGTTAGGTTGAGTTGGATTTTAGAGTTGCGCCAACTTAGGCAGTAGCGTTCGTTATGACATAGTGGAGATCGAGACTTGGACCATCTTAGGTCACTCTTTTTGTACATAGCTTATATATATATATATATAAAGTTGCTGCGCTGAAATTCATAATCTATTTTATTCATTCTTTGGGATTCGGATCATACATTGCTACCACACACCAAAACCAGAACATTAAGATGATATATTGAAATACGATATAATGACTGAAAACACGATATACAGGCAAGGAATGCATGCCATGAAAGAAACATTCAATTTATGAAACTGAAACTATTCTGTATTCGAAAACAATAGTCATGAAAATGTTGATGAAATCGTGGTTTCTGAAGGTATCAAAATAACAATGAAAGTTAAGATTATTCATAATAAACTGACCTGCTACCTTTCGAAAGAGGTATGAAATTGTAGAAATAATACAACATTGTCAGAACTGTATTGACATCACTTGAAGATTCCTGAATGACGAAAAATATTGACATCACTGAGCATGAAAAGTTCAAGAACATGTCAAGGAGATATCAAGTAGAACTAGTAAAGAAATTTCCACATCATACACTTGAAAAGTAATGTTTTTGATGTAAATTTTCAAGAAAACACAACTCCAAAAATCTAAATAGATTAATCTTTGTAGCACTACCTGCTTCATCAAATCATCACCTCTCTTAGATTCAAAACAATTATTGATTCAATTGGATTGGATGGAACATTTGATTAAAAAATGCTTACAATCCCTTGCAAACATATTCACTTGTGTGTGGCTTGCTTAGATCTTTAAAGAACTCGAACTGAAAGAATTAGAAGGACAATCTTCTAAATTAAAGGTATTTTTGACTCCAAAATTTCGAAATTTTCGTGACCATCATAGAAGCTTTTTGTAATAAGCGCTCGTTCATGTTCCATATAATCGTCACTTATGCCAGACGTTTCAGCAAATGCACATATATCTGCAAAATCACATTTGAAAAAACCATGTAAAATGTTCTGAAATATCCGTGAAAACGACGGGAAATCTATCGAATAAACTCTGTCAATAACTGCAAAACTATTGCAACTAACACTTCAACAACTATCTTCAAATATTGCTTCAAATATTGCTTCCTTACCTTGCTAGTTTTATGTTTTGACACATCTTCAGCTAACTTCCCCCATAAATATTCAAGTTCTGAGTGAAACTGGTTCGTCCTAGCAGGCTTCGTGACACTTTCTAACACAAATGACATGTCGTCTTCCCTAGAGAACACATGAAAAGTTACATCAAAAAGTAATTTTCAGATACGTGCTAGACTGAAAATGTGCTTTCTTATTGGGCAAGCTATTGGGATCCCTCGTTGAAAACAGCACTTCCTGTGTTGAAAAGGTAACCCTGTGTAAACAATGTTATTATTTATTACTTAGTTGTAATCAACAAGCTGAATTACCTTAACCTTGGCAAAATGTTACTTTCTACGTTGGAGCAAAAATTAATACTATCACACATGCGTCCACTGGTATCTAATAAACTCTACTGTAATTGCTATTCTAATAGCTACTGTCTACATCCAAGATGCAAATCAAGTACTGCATGACAAACTCGCTGACATACCTAGTGAGTCAAAAAAGTCGTTACATGTTTGGCCGGTTGTGTAATAAAAAGTACTTGGCCAATATTCAAGACTGAAATTTCAATCTATTAGCCAAAGGCTAACTTAGATTTATACTTATATACTAGTATGAGCGAGGGGTGCGTGGGTGGTAGCGATTACTAGGACTCAACGTAATAAGTCTAAGTCACTTATCTGTTCTTTGCATGAACCAAACTAAAGGTTTGCGACGAAACGCGTAATTGGTGTGATAATTGCGAATGATAACGTTGTTGGTAAGCGATTACTTGATTTTCTTGCAGGTTGAACAGTTTTCTCTCTAGTCACAGATTTATCTTATATTTTGATAATTGCTCCTTTACAAGAATTGACAGTGTTTCCCTACAGGATCCAAGTTCATTGTAAGTCCATGGGTTTATTATGATGAGTCTGCTATTCAAGGCTATTTTAAAATTTTGTACCACAAACCATTTGTTTGCTTATCCCAAGTTCTTGAATACTGGTCTCTGACAATCTGTCAAACAGGCATGCAAGATACGAGGGAGCCCTATCATTTGTACACTTGTTTATTACCTGACTGAAGTTTCAAAAACGAGGCAATAAAGACTCCCGCCACTCCTATTGGTTAATCGCACATTTCCCGCGGGTTTCCCGTAGCCTTGTATGATACGATACAAGGACGCGTTTTTGTCGCCACAGTAACTGCTTTAGGTTTGTGAGATTTACAAAAAAACTTCAACTACATGACAGTAACAGAATGTTTTTAACTAACTGATACTGATCAAAATTAGAAGCTATCAGGTAATAAAACTCATACTAACTGGTTTTGTCGTTGTATAGGAAAATATAAAGCCCTCGGTCTTATTGCACAGACCTCGCAAGCTCCGTCTGTACTGTTAAGACCTCGGGCTTTAAATTTTCCTGTACAACACAAAACCGGTTAGTATGCGCATAATACCATACCATTCTCATATTTCACTGTAAGCCAGCCTAGCTGTATCTACAAGGAAAAGACAACAGGGGGGGGGGAAGGAAAGAAGACAAGAAAGGAATGCAAGTCTGCAACAGAAGCAGTTGAAGGGAAGGTCATTGAAAGAAAGTTAACAGCGAACTACATTTCAGTCCCGTGAGAGTTAAGTAAGATAACAGTCCATCAAAGTCCAAGAAGACTTGCACTTATACTCAAAGATATAACTATCTAGCACATTCTATTCAAGAGAAGGCATTTTCAAGGTTACCCCTTTTTAAAAGATTGACTGTACTCATTTCGACCAATCAAAACGGATAGATGCATCAGTTGATAATCATTTGCTTCCTTCTTTTATTACTGCAACACTCACACAAGTGCCTAAAGCAAGACATCTGTCAACATCGACAAAACTTAACAGGAAACTAAATTTTTTTCCAGCAAAGACTAAAACATGAAAGTAGTCGTGTGTACCTTTGCCCAGACAACGTAAGCAGAGCTCCATCTAACTGGGACAATTTTCTTCTTGTGCTTGGAATTTGTAATGCAACTGCAAAGGCAGCATGCAACGTCGGCGAAGCTTTCTGGAAGAAAAAAGGAAATTTCACACTTTTGTAATCAAACTTGCAGACAGAGAAAAGAAGACACTTCATGAAATAAGACCCTTCCATTCCTGCAGATAAACATGTACGCCTCTACAGACCCAACCTGCTATGTTGTACGGCATTATAGAATAATCGAAGAAATATGAGGCATCTTTCTTTACTACTGGGTGAATCGATAAAAACGCCCGGCGTTTGAAAAAATCCTGCTCCCTGAATATCAAAGCAATGATATTGAAAATTGTCTTATTTATCCACGACATGTCAAATTAGGTTCAGCAATTTACCCGGCTTTAATCGGTCATTCCTTCCAGTCGAAATGGGAGATTTTCTGCAGAAAGCCCCTTTCGGAAACCTGCAAAAGCGAATGAAAACACCAAGCAAGATTTCCCTTTGTTCTCCTTCCTAGCAATAATGACTCTTGGATGTTTTCATGTATTTTGTCCTCATGGGAGAATGGAATCCCCCTGAATGAGTTATTCACACCAGGGGGAAGATTGTTCAACCTGTCAAAAGGAAAGCACGTGCTAATGCGTGCTGAAAGTCATCCCTGTGAGGTAAACACATTAGGGATTCTTGCTTGCAATTTTAGCACGTTTTTTTAAGGTTTCTCGAAGGGATTCATTTTAGAAAATTGCTTACAGAATCTGAACTAAGTGACCGATTTTAGCCAGGAGAATTTCTAGAAATAATTGAACATGTTAGCTATTCAATCAGGTATTGCAAAATACAATTGCCTATATACTCAGGGAGCAGTAACCTTTCAAACGCCGGGCGCTTTTTTTGACTCACCGGTACTGACGTAGGGCACGGCCTGATACGTTTAGTTATTACTTTCTATGGCATTAGAAGTATTTTTCAGATCGATATTATCCGTTTTTTTCGCTTTTAATACGTCGCCACACGCTTCGCAGTTATCGGAAAGAATATGAGGCGTGACCACATAAAAAGCCAGTTCTATGTTTGTTGTGTTTTGGCACTAAGCCTTCGTTGTAGCCAGGCCCACTCACATTAATTATCATTTGACGCAAGCTTATGCCATATAATAAAGTGCCAAGAGAATATGTAATACTTTCTTGAACTATAAAACGATGTTAACAAAAACCTTTAACCGTTATCCAAAACGTCAAAAGTCAAGTAAACATACCCTTAAAACTGATACGAATTCTTTGACATCAGTTGCTTTTTGTATCTGATCTTGAGCTTTAGATGATAACTTTTGTCTAGATAAAATTCAAATGCATCATCACAATAAAAAGTAAATCTTTTTCTCGAATCAAAAGTTATATACAGTAACATATTATGGGATGCTTCCCCCTATATTAAATGTAGTTATGGGACAGGACATAGTCAAAAAGGCTTCCTTCGAAAGATTACAAAGTGGCGAGGCTTTGCATGTTCTCTTCACTTCAACAAGAACTGACTAGCAACAGCAATCCTGCTATCATATTCAATTCAGCCATCATATTCGCCAAATGAATGTTACTAGTTACTGGAGTATAAGCACTGAAGTTACTAAACATAATGACTAAACAAAAAACTGAGTCGAGTAATCAAACCATTTGCTATGCTCAATGCCGCAAAGCAATTCATCTATGTTAGCATAGGTTTCAAATCTTTAAAAAGCTGGGTGTAAAATTCTATGACCTATTTCTTTGATCTGAACGGCTTCAAAGAAACTTTAACTATTTTACATTAAATCTGCCGTTGGATTTTTTTGAAATCTTCAATATTTTCAGAATTACAGTGTTTTTCTTCTTTTTCAAGAATTCAAGGAAATTTTCGAAAACAACTTGAAACTATCGTAATTTCTAAACCTGTTGACGAAAGATCAAATAATTTTCAAGAAAACCATAGTTTATGGATGCCTACAATATGGTATCAAGCAAAACTCTTTCACTCTTCTCGTTTGTGATTTAGAAATTAGATGACGTCACATCATGAAATGAGCTGAAATACAAAATAGGCTGTAATTTCGACAAATATTCAAGATTTCTGAAAAGTCCAACGGTAGAATCATAGAAAATAAAGTCTCTTTCAAGTCATTAAATTTAAAGAAATAGGTCATTGAATTTTACACCCGCCTTTTTAGTAGATTTAAAGATTTGGAACCTATGCTATCTATGTTTTGATGAAATGCTTCTCCTACTGTTCCATGCTTAACAACAGTTGCAAAAAGATGCAGAGAATGCAAAAGCAAAACCACACTTACATAAATATTTTCTTAATTAATGACTTTGCAAAATCAAATACTCTTGGGAAATATGAAACATATCTTGGAACTTGATGATTACCCCTACAAAATAAAATGACGTTTTTAAGCAATATCGAATCTACGAAACATTAAAACTATCGAATGCGACCTGCAGGGAGCCGTAATTCAATTCAATTTTATTCACAGAAGTACAACCTAATACAAAGCTTTTGGTAAAAGAGTGCACTCTGTACGACGAAGGAAAAGCATAGCTTATCAAGCCTGAGACGTTAACTAAGATAATATAAACTAAAATTCTAACAGAAATAGTGCTAGTACACTGTAACTATTTCAAAATGTAACAGATGGTATGATATATATAGGCTGAACAATGTTGGTTATAATGGAACGGTGCGTTGGTAATCGCAATCCAAGACTGCTTTAACACGATGCCGGCACATTTTGAAAACGGTGAAAATGTGACGGATAGGCCTCCTGTTCACACGAAAATGGCTATTTTGCCGTCAGATTTTAAAAACAGAATAACAGAACTCTTAACTGGCACATTTTGGAAATGGAATGGATGGTGTGCACACTTTAAAATGATAAAAAAAACATTTTTCAACGCCTTTGGGACGAACAGGGCTGGTCGATTCTTATGGTGCAGGTACATTTCTTTGGCATCAAAGTCTTGCAACGACTTTTTGCCATCATATTTCCTACCATTTTCAATTTT
Source organism: Aurelia sp. 3 sensu Dawson et al. (2005) (assembly GCA_964020215.1). Classification (NCBI taxonomy): domain Eukaryota; kingdom Metazoa; phylum Cnidaria; class Scyphozoa; order Semaeostomeae; family Ulmaridae; genus Aurelia; species Aurelia sp. 3 sensu Dawson et al. (2005). The sequence continues at coordinate 15,798,022 of OZ026573.1, read as the reverse complement.
TTCCGGCATCGAGTGAATGCTAGTTCAAATTTTGCTACCGTCACATTTTTACCGTTTTCAGAATGTGGCGGCATTGTGTGAACGCAGTCTAAGTTAAGTCAATCTTTGTCGATTATATTTTGTTTAACATGTTTTGCAAATGCTTTTACATGGGTTATGTTCTTAAGATAGATGAAAAATGTAAACACGTTAAAATGAACTATAAAATTGATTCCGTTGCAAGGTGTAGCAGTAATTCACAACATTGGACCTCAATGGACAAATGTTAAAAACTTTAAAAGCTGCATAATATGATTCGATTTCGTTGATTGTGACTAAAGGAGAAGTTTTCTTCCTGTCAAAAGATATTTGGGACAAGACCATTAAGAATGGTTACAGAAATCCAGCAGCTCCAAATTAGTATAGAAAATTGGTGCAGAAAACCGTCTACGCTCTGCGTCTATTAACTCTCTTTATACAAAGAAAGAACAGCTTTTTGGGAGCATAGGGCTCAAATCTTTCAAATCTTTAAAAAGGTGGGTGTAAAACTGTATCACATTTTTCTCTGAATTAAAGTGCTTGAAAGAAACTATGGGTAATTTGCTGTAAATCTGTCGTGGCAATTTTTTATATCTTGATTATTTTCAAAATGGCGGCATTTTGATTATTTTTGCAAAAATTTTGAAGGGATTAAATTCATCATAAAATCTTACTTTACTCGAGGTAAATTGATAAAATCTTCGAGAAATCCATAGTTTATGAAGGTCTACAATATAGTTGCAAGCAGAAATCTATAACTCTTCTAGCTAAGGGTTTAGAAATTTGATGACGTCACAGCCTCAAAATTAATAAATGCCGCCAATTTGAAAATAATCACGGTATCAAAAAATTGCCACGGCAAATTTACAGAAAATTATCCAATGTTCCGTCCAAGCACTTTAATTCAAAGAAAAATGTAATGGAGTTTTACACCCACCTTTTTAAAGATTTGAGCTCTACTTTTTGGGACACCCTGAGCGCTACAAATGAGCTTGGAAAGTTAAAGAAATTTGTTGATTGCGACTTTTCATTCATTCATTCATTTTCATTCATTTTTATTTATTTAGGCACGGTAGCCCCGTCAGTCCATGAGAACTGCTTTTCAGGGGGCCGTGGCACAAACGTTACCAGTTTACGATTTGATTCTTCTCTTAAAGGTGGCAAGAGATGGTGCCTGTTTAACATCAAGTTCAAGAGTATTCCAAAGCTTAGGTCCACGAAAAGATATAGCCCTTTGCCCATTGTTAGATTTTCGTAAAGGTATCGAAAGATCAGTTTCGGTGTTTCTGAGTTCCCTGACATTTCGAGTCGACCTTTTTTCAAACAAGCTGGAAAGGTACTCCGGGACGAGACCGTTTAGCGATTTGTACACTGTAGTTGCGGTTTCGCCTCTAATGATGTCGCTTACAGTAGGCCATTTTAAACTTTGTATCAAATCTATAGAAGGGGTATCAAAATTGCTTTTCGTAACGATTCTAGCAGCTCTATTTTGCAACTTTTGTAAGGTTTGCAGCTTGGTCACCCCGCAGCACCCCCATACCGAACAACAGAACCGAAAATGGGGCTCAACGATACCGGAATACATTTTACTCAATGTGTTTTGAGGTAAAAATTTCCTGGAGTATTTCAGAAACCCAATTGCACGAGACACTTTGGTACGGACATTGCTAATGTGCTCTTCCCAATTTAAGTTCTTATCGATTATCACACCCAGGTATTTTGCTCGGTCTACATTTTCAACTTGAGAGCCACCAATAAAAAATTTTGGATGATCAACAATTTTGTCAGTAATTTTCTTAATTTTGGGCTTGGAGCCTACAACCATAGCCTGAGTTTTTAGGACATTCAAAGAGAGTTTATTACCTTGCATCCATAGCTTCAAATCATTCAGTTCACTATCTAGAGTTTGTTCTATGTCTACTAAACTTGAGGAGGAATAAGAAATACTCGTATCGTCTGCGTACATCGTCACTTTGCCTTTCTTTAGGGCGAACGGAAGATCATTGATATAAATCAAAAACAAAAGAGGGCCAAGACAAGAACCCTGGGGCACACCGCAATGAATATCTTTAGTTTTGGAACATATCCCGTTAACTTTGCAAAATTGCTTTCTGTTACTTAGATAAGACGTAAACCAAGAATGTTCTAGATTTTCAACGCCATATTTCCTCAACTTAGCAAGTAAAATGTCGTGATCCACAGTATCAAATGCTTTTTTGAGATCAATGAAGATATTTGCAGTGTATCTGCCATCGTCCATGTTCACATACCAGTCATCTGTGTTGTGAATAAGACACGTGACAACAGAATGAAGAGCTCTGAAGCCGGATTGGTTTGAAAACAGATGTTTGTTTCTGTCCAAATAATCGTATAATTGGTTATGAATAAGTTTTTCAAAGACCCTAGCTAAAACAGGCAGAACAGATATTGGTCGGTAATTAGATCGGTCATCAGGTTGGCCACTTTTAAAAATGGGTGCTACTCTGGCAATTTTCCAGCTATCTGGAAAGCAACCAGTAGCAATTGAAAGGTTGAAAATATCACAAAGAGATTCTGAAATAACCGGAAGTGCAATTTTTAGAAAACAGCTAGCAATACCATCATTCCCACATCCCTTTGATGTTTTCAATTTGCCAAAAACTTTACCTAATTGAAAGGTGTCAATAACGTGGAAATTAAACATAGTTTTTAGTGGATTAACATCGTAATCATTCTCAAGAAGAGGGTTTTTCGCTCTGGGAATTTTTCCACTAAGTGTCTCTCCTATGGTACAGAAGAAATTATTCATAGATTCTGCTATGCCAGCACTGGAAGAGATGTGTTTCCCTTCGATACTTATGGACGAAATGTTGGTGGTTTTTGATTTCTTGTTTAAAACGTTATTGATGGTCTTCCATGTGTTTTTGAGGTCTCCTTCGCAGGAAGCAATTTTGTGAGTGAAATACTCGCGCTTAAGCTGCTCATTTAGTTTGTTAACTTGGTTACGTACCTGTTTATATGACTTAATCAATAGTTCGGACTTTGTACGAATGGCTCGTTTTTTTAAATTATCCCTTGCCTTGCACATAAGTTTGAAGTCGTTAGTCAACCAAGGACAGAATTTGTCAGAGACACGCCTGTTACGTGTCGGGGCGTGTTTTTCAAGAATAAGTGAGAAAGTTTTTGTCCAGTTGTTAACTACAACGTTTATATCGTCTGTATTCCGTACGATGCATCTCCAGTCAACCCCTAAAAGGTCGTTTATAAACTCATTTTGATCAAAATTTTTCATTTGCCTGGTAGAAATGTTCTTGTGTTGTTTTTTAATTTTGACTTTGGAAATTGAATGACATAAATTTGTGAAATTCACGATAAAGGCATACACAAATGTCCCACAACATCCCAAACGAACTGATAAGAGATACTTACACACTAAATAGAATATGATTTGATAATCCACTATCAACTACATTTTTAGGAAATAAATCCAGCCATACAACAGGATACCACATTGATACAAGTTTCCGCCATTTCACACCAACATCATATATATCTCTCCAACTAAATCTTTTGCCTTTCCAACCACGCAAACTAACTGGCGACTTCCAATATCTTAACAGAGCAAAAAAAAGGTAAATTAAATCGTGTAATCGAAGAAAATCTTTTTTCATTAGGAAAAATCACGAGAGTTCACTCTTGTTGAAAGCAGCCAGCAAGATTGCAAGCACTTTGCAATTTCTTCTAGGATACAATCCCCGGCACGTCTACTCGTACTTTAAAAAACGTTTATACCAGAATTTCAAAACAGGATACCATTATTCTCATCAAATCACAAGAATCGATGATTTCTTTGTACCAAATCGCAAAAAATGATACATTAAAACCGCACATAAGAGCCTTGTCTAGCAAGAACCTTCAGTCTGAAATTATACATTTTGCACCAATAGATCAGAACAATTTCATTCAGCTTGATGTCTTAACTAGGTTAATTAGTCAATAAATTAATCAACTCATTCATTCATTTATTCAATCAATGATCCATTCATTCGCTCATTCTTAAATTTAATTCATTCATTCATTCATTCATTCATTCATTCATTCATTCATTCATTCATTCATTCATTTCGGGAAATAAAGTTTATTTTTTTCCCAATAATCGTCTTTAATGGACTTCAAAACATTGCATACAGAATTGTGATAGGCAGGGGTAAATTAGATAAGCTTGGGGTGAAAAGGAAGGGCCAAGTATGTAAAGATATTTTGCTAACCCTAACCCTTATGTTAAGAACATACACCCTGATGACGGGATGTGCCTCATTGCACAAGAACCTGGGCAAGTTGACTTAAAAATCTTAGGTTCTCATGTGCAGGTCTTTACTGTACTGTTCTTTGCATCAAAATTTTGAAAACGATGTCGGTCTGGGCAAAATCTTATCAGTACCCACTCATACCTATTGCTCGCTGCAAGGGAGGATTCTGTTCAACTCTCAGTTACTCCAAGAAAGAAACGGAAAGTTTACCCTACACTCGAAGTACCATGACAGTTAACAATGATGTTTATCGATATCCAAAACACATGATAAATTTCTCGAGGTGAGTATTTTTTCGGCTAAAATGCTTTCAGTGTGCTTAAACAAATAAATCATCAAATCAATCAATCAATCAATCAATCAATCAATCAATCAATCAAATCATTTGATCAGTTAATCAAACATAAGATTAATGCAATCAATTTGACGATAAGATCTTACTTCAACGCTGTTTGTGCTACATCAATAACTGCAAGTCCCATCGCTTTATTTGTTCTCCAATTCGCCATAAATCCATCACTATGGTATTGTAAAAGTTCATCAAATACAGACGCTCGGCAAAGAAGGATCTATAAATAAGATAAATGATTGTACTTGAGATAAAATCATAAAATGCTGCAATTACCAAGAGAACTGAAACTGAAAATGAGTACAACTAGGTATCTTATATTTAAAAGCAAAGAATACAAAGATCTTACCTTTGCATCATTCGATAATTCTTTAAAACCAGATCCTTCAACATCACTGGAAAGCAATAATAAGAGTAAACAAGTTGTCTGTCAAGTAATGGTTGCATCATATACACAAATATAAACGATCTTTTGAGATTCTAAGCTACTGCAAATGAATGATGCAAATGAATAGCACTTCTGAATGATAAAGAATGTCGTTTATAATTTTGTGATACCTTGTTTCATTTTCAAATTATCCACTATTTGGTATGATTGGTTGATGACGTCATTTTAAATGACTCTTTACTGTTTGCAAAAAGTAAAGAAAGCACACGAGGTTGACTATGTTTTAAAAAGGAATGTGACTCAAAGAACTTTTCTTCAATTGACATGCCTTTCTAAACATCATATCAGTCTATGAAATAATTTCTTTTACATTTATTCACCTCAACTTAAATTTCTCCTACTACTGTAACCTTTCAAATATCAGATACAGCAATTATATTTCAATATATCATCCTAGTAATTTCCAAACAAAATGACGTCATCAACTGAAAATTAATATCGGTGGATAACTTGAAAACTAAATGAGATATCAAAAAAATTTGAACAGTATTCCTTATCATTCGACAGTTCTGTTCATTTGCATCAATAAAAATGTTCGCTTCAGATCATCACCTTGAAAAGAGGTATTCTTTCAGACTACGTCTACACGATGCCGGTACATTTTCAAACCGGTGAAAAATGTGACGGATAGGCCTCTCGTTCTCACGAAAACGGCAAATTTCTTGCCGACAGATTTTGAAAGCGGTAGATTTCGAAAAAGGAGCTCCAACCAGCACGTTTTGAAAACGGCATCTTGTGAATACTCGAAAATGATGAAAACGGAACATTTTTCAACGCTTTCAAAATGAGGCTAAACGTTTCTTAAGGTGTAGGTAGGTACATTTCCTTTAGCATCAAATTCTTGAGGAGATTGCACCGAGTTAGTTACTGTTGAATTTTCTACCGTTTTCAAATTGTGCCGGTATCGTGTGAACGCTAGCCCAAATTTTGCTACTGTCACAATATTCATAGTTTTCAAACTGTGGCGGCATCGTGTGAACACAAGGGAGTTTACGAAACCACGACGGGAACGGCGACTGCAACGCAAAGTTGCTTTTGTTTCAGAACTTTAGATTTAAAAGATTCCTAGCTTTTCGTTCGAACTTGCTTCCCATGAGAGACTCTGAAGTTGTCCTCTTCAATTTCACAACTTGGAAACCCCATTTCTGGCGTTCTGTACTGCAGATCTAGGCCTGCAAAGTAAAACTCAGTCGTTTTAAATGTTTGTCGTCAGAGTAAAAATATCGTTTTCAGGCATCTTTGGGTTATAAGGGGCCTTATTTTGGCCTTTTGGATGATATATCAAAGGTACAGTACGGAAACAAGACTTGCTTTCCGGAATTTCAGATGACGTTCAGGCTGGCGTTGCCGTCCTGGTTTCATAAACTCTCTACAGTCTCAGAGGGAAGGTAGACATCTTGTCTGCTGTGAGAACGAATTTTTCCTCTTAGAATGACAGTGTACAAACTGTTGAGAATCATAATATCACATTCATAAAATTACGATGCACAACACGCACAACAACATCTGTATGCACTGCCTGCTATAACTTTCTTCATCAACTACAGCCAGTACAGCTTTCAGACGCGTGAAAGAGCCTCTCCAGTTAAGTTTCAGGGTGGAAACATAGCGAGCCACAGACAGCATCGATTCGATGGTCCATGGTCCCGGGTCCCCAGAAAGAAACGAAAAGGACTGAATAAAAGAAATTGGATAAAGAAAGAAAAGCGAGAGTCTTTTGAATATTCAATGGATGTTTCGGTCTATCTAGGCTGTCTTCAAGCCAAAGAACTTCAAGTCAATGTTAAAACTCAGGATTTAGGCAACAGAAAAATCAGTAAAGTGCTCTATGTATCATTTACGATCGTGAATAAAGGTTAATCATAAGTCTTCAAAATCTGTCCATTGTTTTACATATTAAAACTGTCGTACATATTAAAATACATACAATACAATACATATACATACATATCAAAATAAAATACAAAAAATACGCAAAATACATATCAAAACCTGTCAAACAGAGCATACTTGTTTGGAGGACCTGCTTCTCACAGAAGATGTCTTTCCAAGACTGTTTTGGTCCTAGGAATAAAGTCATACTTTCCGTCCCTGCTTAGTCTGGCAAGGAATGATCCTTGATTCCTTAACAAGACACCAAACTTCATCAAATCACCAATGAAAAAGCTCTTAAATATTTATCCCGGTAAATAAGCAGCCGATAGCATGCAATTACACTATAGTAGCTCTTTGTAAGTCCACGTACATCTGAAGAAACGGTAATTTGAGCACAAAATACGAACAACAAAGAAGCATTCTCTCTACTTGCATTACGACAACATTGGTAAAAAAAAAAATGAAAAATATTGAAGCATTCAAATTTCACATAAAAGCAACGTTTTTGCCACTTACTTTATTTGTGGCTGAATTCCTGGTTGCTCTGTATAATTCTGCAATCAGATGAAAAATTTATCTAACTTTTCAATGTCTCGATAACATCATGAGATAAATTTCATTTTTGAGACAGGCAATTCTATTGAATTTTTGCTTCAGTGACAACTAAATATGGGGCAGAATTAAACACTGCACATTCGTTCCCATACAAACCCCTTGCCAACATTTGCCCAATTTTTGGGCTTGAAAGATGAGTCATTTTGCGAAAATAACTTTTTTAATCTAGGCTAGGCTTTGACTGATAGATAAAAATCTGCTTTCGAATATCGGCTGCCAACTTTTTATCTTACAGCTCGCCAATATTCAATTTCCTTTCTCGACTCACGCGGTGCATTCTATAATCGTGGCCGTACGACATTCAACACATTCTAAAGCAGGAGTACTAAGGTAGAAATTATGAACATTTCACCATGTCCCTTTCACAAAAATATTGTGAACACAGAGTTACTAATGTCAAAAAGTTTGTCAATGAAACATACATATTCTGATACATTCATTATCATATTAGTTGCAGAAAACAGTATTTCAACGACGTTCCTCATATTCAGGGTGTGTTTGATTGGTGCCAATTCTGAAACGGCAGACTTGAAAGACTCGGAATTTGTGTTTGATTGACTACCAAATTCCAAAAACGGCAGGTTTGGCAGGTTTGGAAGGTCTACCCAACCTTCTGCTCCAACAGGCAGAAGGTTTGGCAGACTATGGAAAGATCCTCGTTTTCATTTGGGTATCTCTGATAAAAAGCCAAATATGCTCGTGCTGCTATGGTAATTGATTCAGTTCAATCTTTGTTGCCAAGCACAGGACTCGTCTTTGTGTTTTTCAACTGGAAACTTCGTTTTCGCCAGGATGACCTCGTTTTCGCCAGGTCTGAAACCTGCTGTTTGAAGAATTTTGTTTCTGATTGGGTACTGTGTTTCCATCTCTGCGAATTTACCGTTTTCAGAATGGGGTAGGTTTGGAATTACCAACCAAACACACCCTCAGTACCCACCTCCGTGCACCTGTATTGTTTTCCTAGCTGTGACTTGAACTGAAGGCGACGATGAAGTCATTCCTTGTATCAAACAATATATTCATAAGATAAACAGAGTTCCCAAACAAACCTTAGCATTCCATGGTAGATTCTTCACCCACATTTCCCGCATATCATCAGAGAGATCATCCTCAAATCTATATTCATGTAGTGGTGCGTCAAGACGAGAATGCAGGTATCGGGAGAATTCTATTGAAAGAGACAAATCCAGGATTTAGTCACACCCATAAATCTAAGGACCTGTCTGCAGCGATTAGGAGGAAACGCAATGGTGACGTATTTCTATTTGATCAAACAAAGACAGATTTTGTAATACATAGCAAACGCTGCTTTAATTGACACCTCAATTCAAAGCGATTAGTAACTGCAGACAAAGGAAGCTCTCGCAAAGGAAATTCTCTCAACCAGTAAATGAAAACAAACGCGGCCGCAAAAGTTGCTCCGAAACCAGTTGGGCAAACTCTCGCATTAAGCAAGTGAAAGGTTGGTTTTAAGGGAAGCTATATGCTTATAACGAAAGAAAACGGGCAAAGCTAATGTTCTATCCCACGGAGTTTGTTAATTTGAATCAGAAGCTGTGTGGTAATTGTTTCATTCAAGTCACGAATACCCAAGAACAGAGTTAATTCAAATGACTCTGCAGAGAATCATAATGCCTTCCGCTTGGCTTCTGAATCAAATCAACAAAATCCGCGAGATAGAAGTTTAGATTTACCCTTCTATTTTCATTATAACACAACTTTTCTTAAACCTTCGGTGGCATAGTGGTAAGGCGTCGGGCTCACGATCCAAGAGTCGTGGCTTCGAAACCAGCACTGGCCACATTTGAGGAAAGGATCCTTGAGCAAGGTGTTAACACAAATTGTGCCTTTCTCCACCCAGGAGTATAAATGGGTACCTGGTCCGTAGTTATGAGCGCCGTCTGTGGGTGCACCCTGCTATGTGCTGTTAAGCATAGTGACCAGGGGTAAGGTGTACAGTCACTTGAGTAGCCTTTGGCTAGATACTGTAAAACTGCTTTTACTTACTTCTACTATAACGGTTGCGGCCGTGTTTGTTTTGATTTCCTGGTTTCGGGAATTCTTCATTAGAGCTTAAGTTTTTCCCTTTGTCTGCAGTCGCTAATCGTTTTGAAATGAGGTATCAATTAAAGTAATAGTTGCTATTGCATTAAAAAATCTGTCCTTGCTACTCGATCACGCAATATTTACTCTAGTTGTGCATACCCAATCAAATTTAGCTCAGAAAAGAAACAATCTACCATAATTTGTACTTTTTCAAATAAACATGCAAGCGAATGAATGATCTCCATAATAAAACCAACCTGTGAGACTTCCCCGATAAATACAGTAGTATTGGACAAGGAAACACATAATAGTCCAGAAGAAGAGACAATATTTCAACTGAGGACGTGGCGAGTCAGCAATGCACCCGCTACTCTTTGAAAGATCTTAACAAAAAAACTGTGACACCAATCAGAAAAATTACAACTCAGTTGCTTGACTGAGGAAATAACTTAATTTTGAAAATATATTCACAATTTTCAGTGCAAAAAACTTAAGCTCAAATGAAGAATTCCCGAAAACTAGCTTCCAAGGGGTTTACCTAAACAACAACGGATTGACAAAGTTTAATCCATATTTTGAATACTAAAATTGTACAATACTGGCCTTCTTTGGTCAAACATTGCTGTTTAATGGCACATAAATTGCTGAATGGTAATCATATTCTTTTGACATTGCTTAGCATCAAAAATCTAAAAAATTCTGCCGTGCAACTTCATCCTGTATAATTTTTCACACAATAGATACCATTTTCTGACTCATTCGTTATTCAAATTTGAGATAACGCGATCTCATAGGTGAACGTACAGATGATCTATGGGCATTGTGTTGAATTCCTGAATCCCTACCAGCAGTGCACACGATAAGCTCTTGAAAAGACATCGAGAAAAGGAAATTGTTTACCACGACACATACCATTCTAAAATACAGTGTTCATGAAGGATCAAAGCAAACAGCTCTCAACCAAGATGAAACATTTTAAACATCAATCTGAGGATTAGCTTAAAACCGTATCAGATTATTACGAAATCAAAAGAAATAACCTCACCTCGTAAATAAAATGATTGACTATATTCTGGTACAAAAGTTGTCCCTAAATTTGATATCATGACCTGCAAAACATATAAATACTCGTTATGCTTTGCTGCAGGTCTGAAAGAATTAATAAAACTGCTTGGTCAAAAGAAGATCATGTTGCAAGTCACAGTTTTTTCAAACAAGGCAACTTGTCCTGAATGTCATATCATATCATAAGTTTAGCATCCATCATAAGTTTTAGCATCTCCTCCCAAATATTACACGGTAAGGATAAATCATTCAGTCTACAAATAAGTAAATGAACATATCGATCCATCGATCAATGAATAAATCTATCAATCGTTAAAAAACCACGAATAACTAACTTATTAGAAACAGAAATCTGAGGAAATAATTGAGCAAATGGATCAGCAGGTCAAGGTTTTTTCAATTTTGTACCGCACTGAAATCTATTCCAAATTAGATGTCAAGTAAAAATTTCCGCCATCGCCAATCTTATGTCACATCAAATTTGAAACAGACCTTACTACTTTAGATAAAGCTTGAAAATTGCACCTTTGTGGACGTCTTTACGCTGTCGTAAAATCTTCCTATCGTTGCCAGTCCTAAAGCTCTCATGTACTGACAACCATATTGTGTTGGATCAATCTGATAACATTTCTGCGAACAAATAAACTTCATGTTAAACATGTCAGATATCAACGGGAGCTAGAGAAACGAAATAGTGAAGGTGTCCTGGCGCAACTACGACGATTTTGCTTTGAACTGATGCAATTCAGGCGCAGATATTTTTCGTGAGTATTAATAAACCCTCCCCCTCCTAGAAATTCCTTTGCTTGGTTCATTTTCTTCCTTCTTTGTTTTTCACTTCAAGCATCCAAACGTCAATAAGATTCGTTATCCTTCCCCAATCCAAGATTGCAACATTGCGAAGAATGGGTGCATTCTTGGGTGGACTGAGCCTGAGGATAAAATACAATGAGCCATGACAACAGGCTTTGGTTTCTCTTACAGACTACAGCCTTATCTTGTGACAATGGTTCAATCCGAGAAGCCAACAAATATGGGAACCATGACCAGCACTTTATCCGTGTTCTGTGCACTTGCCGCTAGGCACTTTTGTGTCATCCTAATATGATCCTCGAAATCCCGAAAAATTATAATCGCTAAATAACCAAACATCTGCGTCAAGCACGCTAAAATTTTTGAATGCTCTTGAGAGAACATTAGTTACCTGAGAGCTAGCTACTTTACCATTTATTGCAGATGGCTTGAAGCAGAAAGAATAGGAAAACAGAAATTAATAAATAGCAATTATTTTGTTACCTTATATTGAAGGGCAGAACAGAAATCTCTCATTGGACTCTTTCTTAGCACCTACCGTAAAAGTCTTATTAAGCCCCCCCCATCTACCAAACTCCCCTCCCTAATAGACCCCTCCTTCTCTGAGTTGAAATTTCAAATAATCCCCCTCTCTATTAAGCCCCCCTCCACTTATGTCAAATTCCAGAAATCATCAACGATTTGCCATATAAATCGCTAGGTAAGCTTGCATGTTAGTTTTCATAGTGTTTGGGATAGAGAATTTGTTGAATTTATGTAGTTGACTTGTTAAATGGAATGTTGAATCCGCAAAATATGGGGTAAAAGCATTGAAAAGCTATCATTTATATCCTTGTCACTTGATTTTTGTACATAAGCCCCCTCTCTAATGTGCCCCCTTTTCTAATAAGTCCCGCTTCTTCAATGTAAGAAATTAAATAAGCTCCCGGGGTGCTTAATGAAGTTTTTACGGTATCTCTGTTCCTCGAATCTTGGAAAATCTTTCTCTATCTATCAAATCTAAATGCTAAGAAACTAAAAAACATGTAGTTCAAAGGTGACGATCAAAGTGAAAAAAGATGCAAGGTCATTAAATTTTCACTATGACTGGCAAAATCATTCTTCATAATTCTTCCTCCCTAAATTCTAGAACCTTTCTCCCCCACGCTTTACATTGCTTACTGTTCCAAAACTGGGTTCCGGAACACGTACTGAAATTTAGCTTATAACAACTGGTCTTAAGTGCAGTGTGCAGCTGGCAGCTGGACAAGTAGTTCTCTGAGACTCTAAGGGGCTCTATACATCTTGCTACAGTTCTACTGTTGATTTTAGATTTAAAACTAACAAGAAAATGTACCTGATAATCTTCAAGTGCTTCTTGAACTTTGCCAGTTGAGAAATAAACATGACCTCTTAACATGAAAGCCTGCAGCAAAGAAAATGAAAACAAAACGATAATAAATCATATGTATTAGAACTTATAAACAGGAAAAACAAGTTGGAAATATAGGAAAAAAGCAACTGGAAACAAGGGCATTCTGACGATATGCAAGTGGCCTAAGCTTCTGATCGTCCTAAATTTAGTTAATTCGGGTATCACGACAAACAAGATGGCTAAGTGTTGATTTCCTTGATTAGTTAGGCAAGTTGATGGTGTCTTCTCTGCTTTTTCTTCTCTCTTCTTCTCGGTGTAGAACAGTTTATAGCCTAAAGCATCAAGAAGGATGCAATCGCTATTTTGCAGTCTCACTCGAACATGTGACAGTGACAGCCTTCTCTTTCTAAATTTCGCTGCCCAGGAGAAGACTGTCACATGTTCGAGTGAGACTGCAAATTGGCCGTCACATCCTTCTTGATGCTGTGGTGTGGGTTATAAACTGTTCTACACTGAGGAGAATAGAGAAGAAAAAGCAGAGAAAATACTATCAACTTGCTTAACTAATCAAGGAAATCAACACTTTAGCCATCTTGTTTGTTGAGATACCCGAACTAAATAAAATTAGGACGATCAAATGCTCAGGTCACTAACATATAGTCAGAATGCCCTTGCTGGCAAATGACAAAATACGATTCGACGAAAGTTATCTAAATACCTTAACATTCCTCTTATCAAGTTTTAATGCTTCGTTTATGTATTGCAATGCAAGTTTCTCATCACCAAGTTCTCTGCAAGATATGACAATTTTATGTGAGCTGAAAAAGTTCCTAATTCGTGAAGTGAATCAACATACATAAGAGGGAGCCCAGATCCTTCCTCGTCTCGTCCATAATGACCTGTTTTGTCCAAAATTAGTAAGAATAGTACTTGGATTGATGTAGAGATTCGAGAGCCAGTAGCTTTCAAACCATTTACAAGACTGTAAAATAAGACTTCGAGTTCATTTCAATGACCACAGGTTCTGCGGAAGTCCTCTTCGTATACGTAAAGAAGGAGTTGAATCTACAGTTAGTTTTTCAGTGCAGTGCCAACTCCATTTGATCCAATGAAATAACATGCTTGATGAAGTAATAAATATACTTACTAATGATGTGGTGACGGGGCTGTTGTTGTTGTCGAAATGCAAGTGATGTCATAAAAATCATTCATCTCAAAATCCCTCAAAACAGCCTTACAGTTCCAGATAAAATCTGCAAGTGAGCTAGGAAATTTTATAGAAGCCCCATTGGAACGATACCGTTTCATTTCATATCGAATTGGTTTCATATCGGATTGGCCTCCTGTTTACAAGACAACGTACCAATCCGATACGCTTCATACCTTTTTGCGCTTTGAAATGAAAACGCCCTGAAAGTGACACGAAACAAATTCAATATTGTATAAATAGTCGAATCTGGTGTCAACTCAATACGGAACCTCATTATCAATTCTGCGAGCCTCCCTTTTATGTTGAGCGCTGCCTAGAGTACGCAACAGATGCTAAAAGCATACAATGAATCCATTGCAGTGCAAGGTAAAATAGTGTCGTGTCGTATAAACAGAGCCCCAATCCGATATGAAATGAAAACGGTATCGTGTAAACGGGGCCAGCAAATTACAAATACTTTTGGAATTTGGAATATGTGCAATGATGAGAACCTACTTGAAAGCATTTCCAATGGCTTTCAGAACTTCAATATTATCAGGCTGAATTTCTAAACAATCCTGAAGTGAAGCCACCGCATCCTAAGAACAAAAACAAACATGTTAGCAAACAAAACGTGACATTTTAACAGTACTTTTTATGATCTGCAAACAAAACGTTTTTATGCAGATTTGAAACTGTGACCTATCTTCTGTGAGATGAGAAGGCCTTCTTCCCTAGATCAAAAGCATACCGGGCGACCCAAAAAAAGTGACCCGACGCAATCTGTTAGAGAAAAATAGGTAAGAGGCCGGTTGAAATACTTATAACGTTGTTCTGTCGCTAAATACTGCCTTACATTTCGAGTATTTTTTGCCATTTTTATGGCACAGTAAATTTCGCGAAATAAGGATTTTGAGGAAAAGGGCAAGCCTGAAATCTTCAAAAAGTCGTCAGAAACAGGGGATCCATTTACGGGCATTTCAGATCTTCAAAACAATAAGATACAGGCATTCACGTTTTTTTTGGCAACCGGTGCAGTATCGACTTACAGAAAGTGCAATGAGAAAATTGGGGGAAGGGGCTAAACCACTTATAAAACAATAAGAAAAATGAGCACAATGCGGTGTAAAACTTTTTTCTAAGATTTTCAGGGGTCAGCAGCCCCAAGTAGAACAAAGGCCAGGACTCTGAATTTATGTAAAATTATTAATTTTGCGTGAAAACTCATTTTCTAAAGAAAATGTGGGTGGGTTAACTTGCCACCATATTTTCCTCTGAAACACTCTGAACGAAATTTAAAAAGAATTAACAGGTTGGGGGCAACCAGAAAGGAGTCCATGAAAGAAGGAAGAATGGAAAACAAGAGAGTAGTGGAAGAAGAGAAAATGGAATCCTCGTTTGTCTGAAGAATGAATCCTTTTAGTATATTTTCTGGTCTAAGGATCTACAAGGAGTCAATTACCCAAGCTGACCAGGCCATTCCTATTGGCAGTTCATCCTACAAACTTTACGCTTCTCTCTGAGGAGAAAGGCATGCAGAATTCTGTGGAATATATAATGCCCAATAATCCTATACACGAATGTATGGAACTGATGAAGGCTTTAAGCAGAAACAAGAAAAAAACAATAAATGGCTTCTGTCGTGGTGTAAGACCTGATTTCTGAATGACTCCAGATTTCTCCGAAATTTCATTGCGCTTGAGTGGTGCGGTGGACTTTCTGAGAGTCTTTTGACACGAAGACCCCGAGTCCCATCCCAAGCAGGGCCACATCTTAATTCTCCAATTATGTTAGCCCATTCGTGATAAATATATTTCATTGAATTTTTAGGATGAGTGGTGGCAGCGGCCAGCCATGGAATAGAGCTCGCAACCTTCTCCACAGAAAAGCGAGAGTTCAAACTACTAATCCAACATACCGCCTAAGCTTGGGGAATCTAAACAGACATACAGAAAATAGAACAGAATGGTGTGTAGAGTAAAATCCGTGTCAAACAATTTTTTTGGTAAACCTGGGTTCTTAAACAACGAATGCAGTAGATAGATTCTTACAAAATGGTTGCCTGACTGGGCAATCTTAGCCTGTAAGTTCTTAGCGCACTGAGTTCTTTTATACACGGACTTTCACTGCATGGATGCCATAAATCTCCGTTCAAGCAGACCATACTGACAAAAAGATGGAGGATCAGAATCACAACAAACCTTAAGCATTCCTAATGCAATGAAAGATTGTCCAAGGCATTGGTGGACGATCGGATGATTTCCAGCTTCATACTTCAGGGCTGTTTTTAAATATTGCATTGCATTCCAATACATCTGCAAGACAAATCATATCGTCGTCATATAAAGGCAACAGGTGAAATAAGTCCTTGCAGAAATGAAAAGAAGGGAGATCTATGAATTCACCAATTCCCTGGCTAAGGATTCCTTTGATCTATGTCTCTTCTGCATTGTTATTTGTTATGCTGATTAAGAGTAGACATGCCTATGATGCTCACAATGGAATCATCTTTAAGAATAGCTTTTTGTTAAATTGTACATTTTTAGATTGTGTATATATAAAAATTCTTTGCTAATGATTTATTCCTTAACTGGTTATACACATAGAAAGGAGCCTTAAGTATGCATATTTCCAAAAATGGTTCAAAAAGATACTAAAACGAAGTTTAACCAACCTGAAGTGTGCTTCTAAATTGTCTCTAAAATTTTTTAGAGACCATCATGAAGGAATTGGCCCTTGAATTATCATTATTTCCAAAAAATGTACTATATTGAAAATATCTGAAGGGCTTCTCATCCAGACCAATTAAATTTTCAATCTGCTAACCAAAACGGCTCAGTTCTAGGGACCTGAGTCACACAACAAGCCGAAAAGAGTAGCGAGGAACCAACGTGAATTATTGTCAACATTCTTCATTGCAAATAATGGATAGCAATGGAACATGTAAAAGCATTTCGATATACGGAAGAAATTTCGCCACAACAAGAGGCCCTTCGTTCAACCTTAATAGCATTGATTGAGTCATGCTAAATAGTATGCATAGTTTGAATCATAAGGAACATGCTTACTCATGGTTTTGATGGTGCACCTGATTGGCTAAGGCCCCATTTACACGGGATGGATCCGATCTACTTTTTGAAGGGCGTTTACACGGGATCGGATCCAGAACTGTCGGCGTTTACACTGGATCGGATCCATTTGGATTTATTAACTCTTGGCAGCGCTCTATTAAACCTTTTCTCTTATTTTAATCAGATCCTTTGAAATTTTGCACTCTAATAGACTCTGTCTCATCTCTGATTCCCCCCTTTGCAATGTCAACAAAGGACTTTCAGTTTAATCGTCTCACTTCCTATCCGTACCAGTTTGAATCCGATCCCACCCGTTTACACGAGACCTCTTTGGGATCGGATCCGAACGAGATCACATTGGAAAGTGATCCCGTTTGGGTACGGATAGCAGATCCAAATGGGTTCGGATCCGTTGAGTCCCGTGTAAACGCAAGGCCTATCCGTTACAGTTTGGGTACGGATCCATTTGGATCCGATCTCGTGTAAACGGGGCCTAAATTTAATGTGAACTGGAACGGTTCATATATTCTATGACATGAGTCACTTGATACAACGCAGAGCTGGATCTATATATCATAACCGGTAAAATACGGCATCAAAATGGCAGATGCAAAAAACCAAAAATAGTTTAAGTAATTAGACTGTTTTTCATTTTAGTGTGCCAGTTACTTAAAGGGAATCGACATAGTTAAAAGCTGGCCCGGGCCAGGTCAAAAATATAATCCATTGTACTCAACAGCTAAGACGCATCCGGTTTCATTGTGTAGCTAAAGAGACAATGGATTTGTAGGCGTTACTCTGGTCTATTTATAGCGGCTACGAGATATAGCTGTGTCTATTCCCTTTAAGGCTGATTTCCACTCAGTAGAATTTTCCGATTGGACGGGACATCCTTTGTTTACGTGTGAAATTGTTGCTTTGAATTTGAATAGAATGTTACGCGTGACTAAGACTTTATTGTGTCAAATTCAGTTCGCTCAGAAAATTCTACTAAGTGGAAATCAGCCCTTAAACTATTTTTCGTTTTTTCCATCTGCCATTTTAATACCGTATTTTATCGTACTACCTTTACCAAATAGCTTAACCGAATGTCGTTAAGATTGGATGCCCTGATTAATGCTTGACGGCAAACTCAAACTGGTTTTAAAAAATTGAGTGAAACATGATGTAAACGATGGACCAAAATCATTCCTTCCAGTTGTAATCAAGCTTGTATAAAAAATTTTGGGACTTTTGTTTACTTCTAAGCGTTTGTCATCTCGTGATTTACTCACATCATTCTTGAATGCAATAATCCCAGCCAATACATGAGCATGACCATCAGGTTGTAAATCTATGACAGCCTTTGCAGTCTCTAGAGATTTCTTGATATCACCTGATCGAAACTGCACCTGAAAAATAACCATCGAAGAATCAAAATGGTAGATTTGCCAAAAATTTTTCAGGGTATCCTTATGGGGGTGAGTGGCCGTTATGGGAGTGAGTGGCCGAGTGGCTTATACAATTTTCATCAGGTGACTGAAGTTAAGCTCCGTCGAGTGACGTAAAACTCCGGATGCGTGACCTCGGACACATGGCCTCGCAACTCACCTCGTCGTCCTTCGGAAGGGACGTTAAACTAGGGGTCCCATGCTTGGATGCGGCATGCGCAGTGGGCCTAAATTAGCTTTCAGTAGCTAGAAATCCTGACAAGCCCAGTCAAAACAAATTAAAAACAAAAAAATAAAACGTACATCCGTTTAAAACATAGTATAATTCCGGTATGTAACACATTTGAAATGCTTTCTACAGCAAACATCTGTCAATGTGTACACAAATATACACTCAACAGAGCAATAAGAATGTCTTCCAAATAATTCCAACCTTATTGTACATCTATAACCTCTTTGGTGCTAAACTCTGTTGCGAAGAAGGTTTAATGTTTCCGGAGATTGCTTCTTGATCACTGACATTGCTTAGTTTTGCCCAACTGACATGCTTGTTTCTAGTGATTAAGGTCATTTAAAAATTGGCTTTGCTAACCAGCAAACGATATCATTTATCCATAAAATGATGAACAACGGAACTACTTAACTTAATGATGTAGCACAAGACTTACTTCGGCCATTGCTTGAAGACAAATAGCATTGCTTGGCTTCATTCGAAGAGCTTTCTCAACACCTCTCATGGACTCCTCCATGCTTTTATTAATCTTAGAAGAAAATAGATTCTGCAGTTAGTCATAAAAGTGAAAGATTTTCGAGTATATTTCTGTCGTGATAACACAAGAGGTTAACTATGTGCCTGAAAATCTTTGTCAGATTGAAATTATAAGGACTGTTGTGTCATAGCTGTACGTATTTCTTCAACAGATCAGGTGTAAATGGAAGGATGAACAGTAGAAGTTGTGATAGAAACAGGACGAGAAGCAATGAGACAAGAAGGATAAAGAAAGTAAAAGAAAACGACGCATCGCTGCGAACATACAAGCCAGACTTAGGACACAAGAACAACATAGTTTGCAATAAGCCAAAAGAAGATAACTTCGGATAAACATTTAACAATTAACTGCGTAAAAGAATAGCAGGGAATGATAATGCGACAATGGCATCTGGCGCTTTTAATTTACATGCAGATAAACCGCGATTATTGATCTTAAACAAAGGGATTTCTATGGCCTCGAGGCCTGGACAGCTGGCTCAACCACTGTACGTGCCAAAGAGAGATTTTACGAGAATGTTATATCAAGATATTTTCATTGTATGCATCACCTTTTATCACCTTTTTATCACTTGACCAATTAGCCATAGCAATATCTTGTCTGAAATCACAAATCACTTCGTAATTATGTGTCAATTCAAGGCAGCACATGCTATTGCCACATTATCTCCCTTGCTTCTTTCCAGCTCCAAAAATGAAAGTCTTATTACTTACGAGAGAACCTTTTCTTGCAACGGTTACAGACTTGCCTAAATATGCCAACCAAGTGTCTGGATTGCTGTCTTTCTGTTGACAGAATGAGAAAATTAATTGCCAAATGAGAAAAATTCCCATAGTCGTTAATCTAGCTCTTCCAATACCATCGAACGATACAGCCAAAAGACATATGCTCGAAATCATTTCTCGACTACATATCCTCAATGAATTCTCGATTACCAAGAAAAATACAACTCTATTTCACTGGCGTATTCATTCATTTCAGAACTGAATGCCTTATTTGGAAAGATCTTTTAGCTGTTCATTAAAAGGTTCTACATTGACGAAAAATATTTCTAAATTTTGTAGGAATTCGCTACAGAATGGATACACACAAAAATGATGATAGAGCTCTCCTCGTGCATTTTGAATCAAAATGCATAAAAAATTTTGGTTGATCCAGAATCTCTTGCAGAACAGTTTTGTGAGAGGCTTATTCTCTGCAATTTTTCCTTACCTTATCTCTGTTGCATACTGGAAATGTAAGAGGAAATATATGGCTTTCAATTTTAAATATATGTACCATGTGGAGATAACGCTTGTCTTGAAGATGGATGATGCAATCTATAGCCAAAATCCAAAATAAAGCATAGCACCTTTTGTTCAGTTTTTGCCAAACTGCTTCCTGAGCTCTAGCAATTTCTTGAAAACTGATGTTTTAGGAATTAATTCAGTTCTTTTGAAAATCAACTGAGAAATACTGATCAAATTTTGCTAAAACTGAACTTGCGAGGGCAAGGTGAAAATAGTTTTACAGAAAAACAGGCTTTGAGTTGGCGAAGTAAGCCTATGTAAAATTGTGCTACAATCATATGACTGCTCATGAAAAAGCTGATCACAACTAAATCCTCTTTAATACTAAAGTCATTTCAAAGAGTATTCTCGTTGCCTTGTTCAGCTCAGTCTTCAGAAAATTTGACCATAATGTTTTATTGATTTTACGTTGCTTCAAGACTAATAATTTTCATAAAATTACTCATACTGTGAGAGGCAGGTGGCCAAAATTCATTGCAAAATTTTGAAGTATATTGGGATTTTCAAACATGCCTTTTTCCTGGCCTGTCAAAAGTACTAAAGTTTATTTGTCATACCTGGTAGTTATCTTACCTCCACCACAAGATCAAATTGTTTTACAGCATCTTCAAAGTTGCACTTGTCCAGTTCATTAAAACCTTTCACTAAAGAGTAAAATAACAGGAGCATTTGAACTTTTCAATCAATGGAATACCATTTTTGCTTAACAAGAACAAGGAAATGTTCTTGACAACGTATTAAGATCTTTACCATCTTACAAAACA
Source organism: Aurelia sp. 3 sensu Dawson et al. (2005) (assembly GCA_964020215.1). NCBI lineage: Eukaryota > Metazoa > Cnidaria > Scyphozoa > Semaeostomeae > Ulmaridae > Aurelia > Aurelia sp. 3 sensu Dawson et al. (2005). The sequence goes on along the minus strand of OZ026573.1, from coordinate 15,776,637 downwards.
AGGACAGATTTTGTAATACAATAGCAACAGCTGCTTCAATTGACACTTCAGTTTAAAGCAATTAGTGACTGCAGACAAAAGAATTCTCTCAACCAGTAAATTGAAACAAACATGGCCGCAAAAGTTGCCTCAAAACTAATAGGGCAAACTCTCACCTTGAGCAAGCAAAACGAGGTTTTTAAGAGAAGCTACTGTATGTGTTTATAACAAAAAAGAAGGTTAAGTGTAAGATTTTGTCTCATAGATTTTGTTTATTTGATTCAGGAGCTATGAAGTATTTGCTTCATTTAAGCCTTAAATACCCACGAATTAAAATGCCTTCTGCCAGGCTTCTGAATCAAGTAAACATAATCTTTAAAACAGAACTTTAGATTTACCCCTCTTCTTTTGTTATAAGCACATAATTTCTCATAAAACTTTTGCTTGTACAAGGCGAGAGTTTGCCCTACTGGTTTCGGGCAACTTGTGCAGTTTGATTTACTGGTTGAAGCAGTTTCCTTTGTCTGTAATTGCTAACTGCTTGGAATTCCTTTGCCGGTCAAAAGCAACTGATGCTAATTGTATTAAAAAATCTAGCTCTTATACAGTACTTTTTTTATAACAACAAAACCTAAAGCTAACTAAAAAGAAATACTATATACATGTGCCCACCATGAATGACATTTACAATGCAACTATTAATTTCAAGAAATATTTGACAAAAAACACAGAGCAAAAAGAACAAAAGGCACATAAAAACAAAACGTAACCAATGAAATAACAACACCAAAAGAAAACAACACAGAGAAACATAACAGACAAAAGCCGAAAAAAGGATGCTACACAGGGTGAATATTGTTGGTATGCTCAGAAAATTATTGGAGCCGCTTAGTTTTTTCAATGAACGAAATTGTAGCTTCCAGAATCATTCTGTTTGAGACAATGTTTAGTTTGTCATCACCAAACAACAAGAGGTTACTAAGTGCTTTGTTGTCCAAAGCTGAAAAGTCCAATAACGGAATGTCTCTAAGCTGACCAAAGAGATCTCTTCACGCATTGGCAAAAAGTGGGCAGTGCAGGAGGAAAAGTTCATTATCCTTTACAGTACTATATACAACCCAAACGATTACTGATCTATATCATATTTTTGCACTGTATACATATATCTAACACATAAAGGGTCGTAATCAATGTAAACATTATTAAAAGGAACCAACAAAGGTACATTGAGTGGCCATTATAAAAGGGCCAAAGCAACACTTACACACAAATAATTTCAGTAGCTGCACATTGAAATGGAACATGATAAAGTTATTTAATACAATTGGATCTATTTCTAATAGTCTGGGCCAGCTGTTACCTATGTTGATTCCTTTAAGTTCTTTGGATGCTATGAAGTTGGTCTTTTAGTATCTAGTAGTTTCTTTCATGGGTTTGATGGATTAACAAACCAACTTCCATGTCAAGGTCCATTGTACCACGACATACTGTGTACAGCAGTATTTTTTGACCAGATTGATTAGAAACTAAACATACCAAGCATCTTCTCAATTTCTTTATCAACAATATGCCATTTCCCTCTTTGTTCAATAAATGAAACCGTTGGCTATGACAAAAATACACCACCATAATGTATATAATCATAAGAACACCATCAGGATAAGCATACTATTAAAATACCTACTGTATCTTTACTATAGAGATGTTGTAGGCTGGGAATATAATGGTAGAGAGTGGACCATTAATTAAAGATGTTTCAACATTTCCAGATTTTAAACTGCCATAGATATAATGGTAGAGAGTGGACTGTTGATTAAACATGTTTCAACATTTGCAGCTTTTAAGCTGCCATAGCCAGCAGTGGCAGACAGCTAGCCAAAGATTAAGGGGCAAAGCCATTTTTTCAGTTAAAAATCATCATTTATCTCTATCGTTCAAATAAAAGATCTTTGCTCTAGCCAATATTGTGATGTGATCACATCCCCTGGCTCCGACTCTGGTGTCCACTGCTGATAGCAAGAGAAAATCTCTGAATCATGATTTGCACAAAAAAATTGTTTTTTGTCTCACTCATTTTGCCAGTGTAGACATTCCCATTCACTCAAAGATTGCAGTTGAATGAAAATTTGCTGGATTTTAAGCCCTTGACTTGTCTTCAATGAGATAGCACTTGGATGGACATCTTTTGTGTTGCCGCTACTGTAGTATAATCTGTGGCTATCACTATATACTAAAGTCCTTTGCACAACAGTTTCTTTCGAAAATCAAAATCTTGTAAAATTTCATGAGAGTGCTTTAAATACAGTATACAGTTCTGTGAGAATGAAGGTATTCTATCAAACATGAATATGATACTAACACAACAACAAAAACATGAGCCATACAGTTTAAATACTTACACTTCTCTCAAAGTCAGTCTGAATTATACAACCTGTGAACATAGTACAAAGCAATCAATGTATGATTTAGCCAAACATAAAGTTAGCACTCTATAAACCAGTTCAAAGAGTTAGAAAACCTTTGTAATGCCTGAGATCCACAAGCATGAAACCTATACCCTTACATTAATTTATGAGGCATTTGCAGTGGTTTGGTTCGCTTACAACTGAAAGTCAGCAGTCTGTCTATGCAAGGGAATATGCTTTGTATAATCTTTTCAACCTGTTTCAAAAGAAATGAATCCAGTGTGCATACAATTCCTGCATTGAGGATTAAACATAATTTGAAAGGACATAAAGTGGGAGGGGAATGTCCTCTCTGCACAATGGTTTTTGAAATATCTTCTCCACTTGAAAATGAAATTCATTTAGATGCTTTGGGTTTGCAGAATGCACTTCTGAGGTTTGGAAGGAATATATTCTCTTTACAACCTCATTGAAACAACAGAGCATTTCGTTTTGTTACATACATGCAGTATGTACAGTATCATTGCTTTCATCAGCACAGAGACTGCAAGATATGGGAAGTCCCCATCCAAATTTCTTTTTGAAAATCGCACTGTACTTCTGAAGAAGGATGTAGCACAGCATAATTCATGTGTAGCTCTTTTGTTTGAAGCTTTTATTAGATTCCTACACTGACGACTAAAGAACGTCAGAGGAAAATGAACAGAAATTTTGGAATTTCAAAATTATTTAGATCTTTTACAGTGCAATCATTGCACAGTATGTCTCACAATTCTCATTTTGATAAATGGCATCTGGGGATTCACTGTTACAAATTCTTGAGTTAGGAAGGACATTTTACCCAAACAAGGACATTTTAGCCTTTGAATTAGCAGCACATTGTGTTTTTCCATTTCACATCAATGGATATCTACAGGGGCAGCTGGGACCAAAAATAAGCAGGGCATTCAAATAATAGGAAAGAGAGACTTCCCAAGAGAGGGGTGCAGAGCATGCTCCCCCAGAGAGATTTAGCTTTAAAACATTCTAAAATGGTGCAGAAAGCCCTTCATAATTTGCTGACGTGAAAAATTTCTCTCCAGCAATCATCATACAACAGAAGTTAGTAGCATGTCAAATGTCAAAAGTAGTGAAAATTTTCTAGGGCACAGTTAGTCAATTCAACCTGCCTTACATAAAACAAAAAGAAAACTTACAGTATACACTAAAATCATAGTCTACAAAAGATTCAGCCTTTAGAATTTCTATAAAATATCATTTACATTTTGATTTAAAAACATCTAAAGATTTAACGTCAAAAGACTTGGGTAGCGAGTCCTAGACTTTAGCTCCTGAAATATTTGCGAGATAAAGTATGTGAATTCAGTCAAACCATCAGTTTATCAAATTTAATGGAAAAATTAGAATCTGTTCAGTATTCTGCTGCCCGTGCAGTAACAGGAACTTGGAAGGGAACATCACGCGAAAAGCTGTACATTGAGCTTGGCTGGGAGTCGCTGAGCTCCCGAAGATGGAGTAGACGCCTTACTTTGTTCTACAAGATTACGAATAATCTCACACCCCTGTACACAAAGGAGCCAATCCCACAACCTCATCAGTCAAATTACTGTCTTCGCAACCAGGGTGTCATTGGGCGGATGAGGGCAAGAACTGAACAATTTCAATCTGGCTTTTATCCTTACTGCATATCTGAATGGAACAAGCTCGATCCAGAAATCAGGCTTGCACCGTCTGTTGCTGTTTTTAAGAAAAAGCTTTTGTCAATAATTCGCCCCCCTGCAAAATCTGTATTTGGTATTCATGACCCGATAGGGTTATCCTTACCCAAATAAGGGTCGGTCTCAGTAAATTAAAATTTCACAAATTCAGGCATAATTTCCGAGATACCATTGACCCAATGTGCCCAACGAACGATAGCATTGAGGATACGAAGCACTTCTCGTTGCTCTGCCCTTCATTTGACATTCAACGACGAGATCTTCTCGCTGGAGTTTCGGAATTATTGCGACCATATGTTCGAATAAACAGCCTTCCAAATATCGCGCAGATCCAAATTTTATTGTATGGTGATAAAGACTTAATATTGATATTAAAAAAACGTACTCAAATTAACCCTAAATTTCATTCAGAAAACAGGCCGGTTCAATTGAAGTGGCTTGAGGCAGCTGCTATACCCCCCCCCCCCCCGATCGCAAAGTCTCTTTTCCTCCTTTTATTTGTTTCTTTCCCGTTGTTTAAGTCTGTTTCACATTGGATTTAAGGTTTGAAATTCATCTACACATAACTTCAAACTTTTTTTAGCATCTACGATGTTGTGATCAATAAACCCCAACAACTTAAAGGCACAATGTCTTGAACAGTATTGTTCGGCATCCGGCGCCTCCGTCCTTGCATGCCAATGCGAAATAGATTCCAGTATCCATCAGTATCGTATCATATGTGTACCATTTTGTAGGTGTTTATTTAGTTGTTGATTTATGTAGTTGTGTATTTTCATGTGTTGGCCATGGGGTGGACATAGTCTTTTGCTCCTCTTGGCATCGTCCTTGTAGTGTTGCATAGTAGTTAAAGTATAGTAGAATGTAGCATATATTGTAATATTCTATATTGATATAAAAAAAAATATTTGCGATGGGTTGCCCCAGTGCCTCTTGTTGTACAGTATACAGACATCCCAGGGCCTCTTTGAAGGAATCAAGACTTGGGGGGGGGGGGCAAGTTTCAAAGAGGGGACCTAATTTTTGCTACTAGAAATATTTCTTTTTATGAACACCTTAGGAAAGCCTGTATTTCTTACAAGGCGTACATTGTGGTTGAAGGTGTTGTGGGGCCGTGTTGTAATCCACTGACTTTGCAGCCAGAACAGTCAGGCAGATGGGGTTCAAATCCCACCAGCACCTTCAAGGCCTTGTGAGCGTCATGACAAGGGGTCACAGACTCGATTAGCGCTTAGCTATTTCTGCGATCCCAGCACTTGGCGCCAAAAACCACAACTTCACCTTCACCTTCAACTTTTGGTAGAAGGCCTATCATTACTAAAATTATGCCGCTCATCTTTGTGAGGAGGATGGGGAGAGGATTTATGGATGGCCCAGGGTCAGAAAAAACATTGGCCTTTTGCAAAGTGAGTTTTGAAAGGTATGTATGCCAAAGGCACGTTCATTTAGGGGCGTCTGGAGGCATGCTCCCCTGGGAAAATTTTTAAAATCTTGTATGCTAGAATCACTCTGGTAGCCATTTTTCGCCTCTGCCCCAGTTATCATATCAAACTGGCCATCCATTGGGCACAAACTGTACAGTCAATCTATAGTCACATATAGGCCAAGAAAGGCATTTCTTGAAGAGAAACATGGACCTGCCAACCTGGTGAACCAGAAAAGATTCCCCACATTTGAAAATTCATAGCACCAAGAGTGTCTGATGAATGGATATTTGCTTGATAGCTCAAAGCCAAGAAATTGAAGCCTTTCTGTAAGTTTCCTCTATTTTCATGAGCACTGCACTGGAAGGATAATCAAATTTGACTCATGCGACTTCACAAAAATGTTGCGAAAGGCCTGAAAAGGGGCCTAAGAACAGGAAAAAGAAAAAAGGGACCATAAACTAGGGGGGGGCAAAACACTGTGAAAAACTGTAACTGGGGGGGCAAGCAAGGAGGACTGGAGTTGCCCCCTAATTTGTATGTTAAAAGAGGCCCTGAGACATCCGCTAACAGAAGAAAGAGTATGACTATCATGAATATCAGACTGCATCTGGAACATGTGATTGAGATAATCAGGAGCTAAATTGTTCTCAATTTTGAACATGCAGGTGTTAAGCTCAATATGTTGGTGTGATGAGTGAGGTGTTAAAGGTGGTCTGAAGCGAAAATTTCTATTGATGCAAATGAATGGCACTGTTGAATGATGAAGAAAGTCATCAAAAATTCTTTGATACCTTGTTTCATTTTGGAGTTATGCACTACTTAGTATGAATGATGTCATTTTGTTTGCAAAAGTACGAGAAAGTATACAAGGTTGACTACATTTCCAAAGGGAAATAAAATCAAAGACCTTGATTTTGCCTTCCTAATGAAATGCCTTCCTAAATGTTACATTAGTTCATGAAACAATGTTTATTCAGCTGAAATTTCTACTACAACTGTAACTTTTCAAAAGTCAGATACAGCTTTTTTCCATGTAGAATCCTAACAATCTGCAAACAACATGACGTCATCACCTGGCACTTGAAATCACTGGATAACTTGAAAACGAAATGAAATATCAAAAATGCGTTAAGGGGACTCCTTATCAATCAAGAGGGCCCTTCATTTGCACCAATAAAAATTTTTGCTTCAGACCATACCTTTAAGGTTAAAGTAAATGAACGGAGATATAGCGACATAATCTAAACATAGTACAAAAGAACGGCAGGTGCCACATACCTTCTTATTGTTTTCATAGATCGAAATCATCAAATACAATAGGTTATAGTTAGATTACCCAGTCCCCTTAGCTAAGTTTGCTTTTAACCCCGTTGATTTACTTTCTTTAGGGGCCATCAACTTTCGATTTTCGCAATTTTTAACGGCATTTGGCCGTTAAGATCGGAACCCCCTCCCCCTCCCCATTAACAGCCTCCTACCAAACGTGCCTCCAATCGGCCTAAAATCTTTGGCCTAAGTAAGACTTGGGGAGCAGCAAACAAATGTCTTGTGGGACACGGTGGACTTCAACCGAAGATACGCCATATCGGTAGGCATAATATAAAAAGTGTTCTATTCTACACTCTATGTGTAATTTGTAAAGATTTTATCTACGCTTTTTAAAATATTCCCTTACAGAGATTTCCGTACGATTTTCTATCTTCTTAACGGCCTAAGGGTAAGACCCCCTCCCCCCATAACGGCCAATTGCCGTTAAAAAAGTTAAAAAAATGCGAAAATCGAAAGTCGATGGCCCCTTAAGCTCATCAATTATTATGTGGCATTGCCATAAGGGGTCATCGACAAACGATTTTCGTCACGGTTAACGGAATTGGGCCGTTAGGGGGGGAGGGGGTCCAGCTCAAATCCGTTAAAATTTTGACTTTTGTGACAAAAATTGAACTATAAGGAATGTTTCATTATCAATCCTGAAAGAATAACTCGTAGCAGTAAAGTTTTCGGCCTCGCGCTACTTAATTTTGATGTTGCGATCTGCACGAAGAAGTTGCAGTAGGTATGTTTATGGCCTTGCTAACCCACCAGATAGTAAAGTAGCCCGCCTGGCAGTAGAAATCGTTCTGTCCTTATTCGAGGTTACGTTGCTATTCATGCTTCGATCTTGGTGGGGCTGGAAAGGAAGATTTGAAAACCATAAAACTTGGAAAACATTTTGCGAAAACAGGAGTTTGTGTGTGTGCAGATTTATTTTGATTCGATTGTAAGTAGTAGGCTTAGGGTATCGGCGGTAAATTCCGGACGGCGGTATTTGCCGGACAATCAGTCCATGAAACCCATTTTACAAAATCCTTCAATTGCAAAGGAAACTTGCATTTTATTTTCATGTTCTCCATCTATTACTTGATCTTTTCGCATATCTTGAGTTTCTGAAATAAGGGACCTGTCATAAAGTATCTGCTACAGGGGGGCGGAGGATATAGGCCGGGGCCACCAAAAATCTGACAAGCTTGATAATGGGTCACAGAAACTATTTGCAGATTTTTAATGGGCCATGAAATGTTTTGGTGAGTAACCGTACAAAAGCGTTTTGAAATGTTTAAGATACTGTGAACTTAATGAAAATTAAAGATTAAACTTAAAGAAAATTCGTAAGTCTTCAAAAAAAAGTAAAATCAGATCATTTATGCAGTCAGAATCCAATCCAGTCACTGGTTCAACTTTCCAGTTTCATTCACTGTTTTCAAAGCATAAGCAGATTTTCCCTTTGAAGTCTTCCTTACGTCTATGCTTCCTTTTCTATGCTGAATGCTGAAAGTGCATTGAGGTTGGTGACAACAAACTCAAAGTTTGGAGGCTAATTCCTTGAAGGCTGTTCTTTTAAATTTTATCTATTCTTTGCTTCATCAACAAAGCTGAGCAACAATCATAAAGATGAAGAGTGGACATGTTGCCTTGCCACTGCCCAAACCACAATTAGCTGTAAGCCCCTTTAAGTTAGTAGGAACAGTTATGCTATGCACAGTAGGTCAGTATAGAATAGCGTTAGGTCTATGGTACGAGAACAATATTAATATCATAATCAAAGTCTGAAGATGAGCTGGAGAGAGAAGATGCTCTTCTATCTCCAGATGCTTTTCTCTCTCCATTTGAAATTTCATCTTGTGGTGGTATGGGCAAATTTCAAAACTTCAAATTAAAATGGGCCACAAAAATTATTCTTCTCTTCACAAGGGGCCACAGAATTTTTTACTCAGTTTCAAAAGGGGCTTTGACAAATATTTTGGCCAAAGTGTAATATCCTCCGCCCCCCTGTAGTAGATACTTTATGACAGGTCCCTAAACTCCTGCTGACTGTAAATCCCTCATAAACGAACAGTGCCCCTGCGTGCATTCGAAAAGATAGTCTCAACGTTCCTTTTTGCAATCAACTGGTCAACGATGTTCAACTTGCCAGATATGCAAGACAAGCAGAGTGATGCCGATGAAAACTACACAAAATAACTTTCAAGAGATAGCAGAATGAAATATAAAAGAATCGCCAACGAAACGTAGCACTTTTCACGCCAAATTGATGATTAACTTTGCGTCCGGAATATACCGCCACGCGAGAATTTAGGCCTAAACAACCCAACGGAAAAGAAGAGCTACTACAGATATCACAGGACTATGCGAAAAATTGTTAACTGTTAAGAAGAGAAACACAAAATAATGTAAGTTGAACGTGATAATTCTGTTTTTCAATTTGGAAGAAAAATTTCGGCTCCATTGACCTCCGAACCTTAACCGTCCGGAATTTACCGCCGATACCCTAGGCCCCAACCATGGACACAAAATAGCAGGCCTGTAATGAGAGTTTGTGGGACGCTTGCGATAAGAGAAAACGTAGCCATGAACTTAGTGGTCCGTTAAGAAGGGGGGAGGGGGGGGGGTCAAGCAGTTAACGGTCCAATTCCGTTAACTGTGACGAAAATCGTTTGTCGATGACCCCTTAAAGGCTCTTATTCAACCAGCATTCCTTGCACGTGTCGCCTCTGGGCTGGCCTTTGTTGTCACCATTTTCATGGACCATGAAAATGGCGACAACAGAGGCCCACTAAGAGATGACGCCAGCAAAGCATGCTGGTTGAATAAGAGTCTTTAATACTTCTCTCTGTCAGGTTATGAGGTTAGATTACTTACCGACTGTATCTGATTCACTCGCATTAGCAAGTTTACCACCAGCAGCAAAGAGCTGGAAGACAAGGCAAAAGAGTTTTGTGAATCGAAGGAACATCTTCCGAGAACTTTTGATCCCATCCCTTTGATTTCTTGCAGCAGCCGCCATTACTCTGCATTGCTCTTTTGGTGTGTCGTTTCAAAGCGAGGATGCCATGTGATCTCGAGGCAAAAGTTGGGCATGTGAATGCTGCCCCGCAAAACAACCTGCCCGCAAAGCTGTTCTCAGTCAGCGATGCTACTTTCTCTTGCGGAAAGGAACCGAATGTAGAATGAGTAGGATGTTTTTTGAGTGAAATTGATGTTTAAATCAATTAAATAATTCTTGCAATCTGCAATAACAAGAAAATTGTGAACTTGGGTAATGTTTAGTCATTGTCATTCAGACGCGGAGGATCATGGAAAGGAGGCTCGTTACCATAGAAGCCAAATGCGGAAACTGTGTAACAACAACAAAACACCAGTAGAAATTTTCTACGACGTTTTTGTGTCAAAGGTTTGCTTTTGTTGGACTGTTGAAAACGGCAGACACAAAGATATCACCGAGAATAATGGATACCGTAAATGTCCGAGCAGCGAGGTTTGTTGCCATTATGCTGTATGGATCTATATTTTCTGAAGGAATATCTTGCTGTCATGGCTCCGTCACTGTGCCTAAATTTCTAGGAAAAAATCTAGGCCATCATAATACCAAGTAGGTTTTTTTTACTCAGTGGATCTCTGGAAAATCTACAGTAGGAATAACATTTGTTTTATCTCGTGATCAAATTCTATTTTCAACGAGTCCAGGACAGAAATTTCTCAATTAACTTTGTTATGTCTATGCAGTATTCCAGTATTCTCAAGATATCATCCTATAATTCCAAAGAGATATACTCAAGCATTCAAACTTGATATGAAGAACAGAAATCTCATCGTTGAGGTAGGTGTCATGATAAATTTGCTGCTAAAGCCATATATTTTTTCAAGCCTTTAGAACTAGGCATGACAAACTCTGGCAAAAGAAAATGCATTGATCATCCCCCAGTTGAATGAAACATTTCTTCGGCACAACCAAGCTGACACTAAGCCCCTGATCTATTCAATGAACAAGATTCGATCTATGTCAGAGAACTTGTTAATTCTGCATATGCTTCTTTGCATCAAAATTCTGAATTCTGTCTTCTGAAACATATTTTAATATTTTTTACCAATTGTTGAAACAAATATTTTATCAATTCCAGCTAAAAGTCCTGCAAAATTCTTTAACATTATTATGTTTCAGCAACTTCAGAGCCAATTCCAATCGCTATCAGGGCATTTTCGTACGCACTTGGTTTACCTCTTTTCAAGTCAATAAAAGGACTTACATCAAATTTCAGGGTTATACCATGGATAAGGTATCGTGCATGGAATAAGGCAGCCTTGAGCCTGATTTAATCGCTTTCTATTTGCAATTTTCCTTCAGAATTGCAGAATTGCCGGACTTCATTACGGCCCCGACGAAACATCACTGTACTTGGAGAAACGAGGTGACAGTTTCAAATTGTTTTTTAGCAATTAAATTATTTGCCTTACATCACGACCCCATGGCCACGTTTGGAATTTATCAGTTGAAATCGTTTCTTTCTTTCAAAATGGATCCAACGCTACTCAAAAAGAGTATTCGTTTGTTCTCGGCGAATTACATTTCTTTACTGCGTTTGAATCCTTTACAACTGATTACAGTGTAAAGTAAATGCGTGATTTTTCCATACTTGTTCAAGAAAAAATGTTAAATTTGTAAAATATGATTAAAAAGGTACCAGATTGCCATCGACTAGCATTCAGTGATTGATCCAACTAAGTGACGTTTGAAGAAAATTACAGAAATTGCTGTGAACAAAATTTTACTAGTTGATAATGGATACGATTCTTTTTTTAAATGTTGCTTCTTTTCCTGTACTTCCTCTGGATCGACTCGAGAGACGTTGCCACAAAACAGTCTTCTGATAATTTCGAAACAAAATCTGGTTGCAGATATTTTTCATTAGAGAATGCTCAAACTTAGAGTTGGTAATTTGATGAAGCATCAGTATGCCACAACGAGGTCAGAATTGGAGGCTGCTCCGAAATGAAAGGATTTTACATACGTGAACTTAAAATTCAAATGGACATGAAGCTGATCCCAAAGCAGTTCTAGCCTACTTGTCTTATTTTGCAGGACAGGAGAAGGTAATTAAGTGTGACTGAGCTACAAGAACCTAAAGCCATTTTCAGCGTCTTGAAAAATATTGGGAGTGACACAGTAGATCCGTGAAAAAGTTACGACCGAAAATCAAAGAGTTGTTCATTGCCATAACATTTCCCCCGGCAATTTGGAAGTCATTTTTCATGTTTGTTGTCGTGAATTGCGTTTCAGCTCGTTTTTCAGTGGGAAACATAAGACTTAAACAATTTTGGATTACCATAAAGTGACTAGGTTATGTTAGTTATATAAGCCTTCGATAAAAGTAGATTTGCAAAGACAAGACGCCGTTAAATGGCTTGAGTCACTTTTGTACGCTCAGATTTCCCTTGAATTCATAACCTACACGACATTGTCTTGATTTTAGAACGATTTAGCTGTGCAGAGTCACGCGAGAGAGTTAAAGCCAAGAGTTTCCAAATACCACGCGAGATTCAGCTACGACCAGAATTTCATTCGCCTCTTTCTAAGTATCAAAGCAGCCTCTTATCCAGGATGGCATCAGCACCATAACAACGACTGTACAACAAACAATATGTAGCAAATACCACATTTGTAAACTTCAATCCTAAGCCTATTTTTCACACCGTCTTCATTTGCATTTCGTAGAAAAACTGTCATTTTAAGAGCCTTCATAACCAGGAGTACTGCTCTTATCACCGAGATCAGTTGCAAATTTGGTTGAGTTATTTCTTTTGCGTCATTTCCTTTGTCAGACATGGAATGAATGTATCAGAACATTGAAGCGGTGTGTCATAAAAAAGTGTCGATATACAAGAGAGATGGAGCTCTGCTGTGCTTATAGTATCTTGAATGTGATCATCCGCAAGAGGAGATAAAAGACCGCAGCCGCCGCTAAGCGCACTGAATATTTCTCTGAACGATGTCCAATAAGATCTAATAGACCATGTTGGGACATGTCTCATCCGTTAATCTACCGAGTGAGCCAGAAAAAAGTTCCCACTTTTCAAAATTCATAACACCAAGACTATTGCACGGATTTGAATCATTCAAATTCTAGTTAAAAGCCGAAAGATCAAAGTATTTTTGTGATTTTTCTCACTGTCCTACCAGCACTAGAAATATTGGCAAATTCAACTTTATAGAAATTTCATGGTTGCAAAATCACGGAAAAAGGGCCTAAAACATTGATCAAATCGAAAGGATTCTATTCAAATCAAACAATAGGCCATGGGCTTTTCATCTCCCTCAAGAGTTGTAAGACACAGATTTTCAAACAAATACGAAAGATTTTCAATGCCAAGGAAATTAATGCCTAGAGGATATCTCTCACCCATGAGGAGTTGCATTTCCTTCATTATTCTGTGCGAGAGGTCATTTATGCATTGATCGATGTTTGGACCATTTTTCAGTAATCAATCAACCATGAAATTTTTGTAAAGTTGAATTTACCTATATTTGTAGTGCTGGCAGGATAGCAAGAAAAATGACAAAATTACTTTGATCTTTCGGCTTTTAACTAGAATTTGAATGATTCAAATCCGTGAAGTAGCCTTGGTGTTATGAATTTTCAAAAGTGGGAACTTTTTTCTGGCTCACCCGGTACTTATATTTGACTTTGATATAGTTATTGGGAACAAGGCATCAAAGCTTAAATATTATGCAAGATGTTGTTGGGCGATCTTCAGCGCGTTCACGCGTTCACCTACCTCCTAAAAGCCATTTCACGCACGTGCAAATGCGGCACTCTGATTGAAAAACCTGCTAAACACACATATATAACATGTTCCAATTGCATCAATATTAGGCGGACTATTCTTTTCAGTTGAGTGTTCAAAGCACATAGTGACCCCCATTGGACAGCATCCAATTATGGTCCAACAATGTGCACTGCTGTGTGATTTTCAATCTCTCATCACTGCTAGGGCTTCCTTAGACTAGTTACAATTCGTCGTAAATTTCGCTCACTTTTACAAAATTTTTTATATTAACCTTTTCGCGAGTAATTCATTTCAATAAATATGTAAAATAATCCAGTTCATTAGAAAAGTAGGCAAAAAAATTACTTAATTGCGAGCATAAACTGGGACGAATTGTAATAAGTCTAGAGCTTCCTATGTTTGGGTCCCTGGATAGACGATAACAGAAGTCTGACCCCAGAGAGAATATACCATTTGAAAATGTTTATAATGAGATACCATTAAATGGCACAAGAAACTTGAAACTTACAAAGTGATTTACAACGGTTGATCAATGCATTAATATTCAAGTCTCATTTCTGATCGTACATAAAATATGTGAATGAACTCAAAATCAGTAAATGATACAACTTCAAATGAATATGCGCCTGCAAATGGACCATAAGGCTTGATACGGATCCTCGAAATCCTTCCTGAAGGGCATAAGCGACAATTTACGTGAACAAGGGTCATTCGTAGCTCGTACTTCTTATGGCTGACTGTTTTTGATTCCTGCCTTGCAATCAGTTTCGCAGAGAGTCTGAAATAGCTATAGCAAAAGCTACCGCTCTGTCCAGCTCACGTCCAAACATGGGCAAGTGGCGTCCCGAAAATGTGGCATTATAAAAATACGCTAATTTTGCGCAGAGAGTTCTGTAAAAACAGTGTACGACATCTAATCAAGTGAATCTGAAGGAGAAACCATTTCAGCCGTAACGTTTTGTGAATACTGAGTACAGCCTAATTTGGTATATTGATATGGTATGGGGCGTTAACAATGAAACGTCGACGGGAAAAAAATTAACGACCCAGTCCAATAAAAATGTCAATAGATATGCAACACCGATCTGACTCTTGCTCTAACAGACGAAGCCGTCTTGGATTTCCTCTGCTTGCACAGCACGGGCCTTGTGTCTATGAATATCAATATTTGTTTTCCTGGCCTAAGAGTTTTCATTAACGAGGGCTTCAAATCGTTATAGCAATTCTTGTTTGAATCTACTTGTAAAAACGTGCACACCTGTGGAGAACTCTGAAGGGGATTCGTGAATTTCTTAAAAATTGAAATACCGGATGAGTAAAAAAAATATATATGCGCCATTTGAAAAATTGCTAAAATACATTAGCTCGACGAGAAAAATTAAGAATCTATCGTCTGGTTGAGGGCTTGATTTAATTTTGAGAATTTATTCATAAATTACAATGTACAGTCGTATTCTTACACGAAAATTTCCCATGAACTAGCTTCCATGGGTTGTGGCTACATCTAAAAGTGTATGGCTCAATTCAATCTACTTCTCAACCATGAAATGTAAAATGATGTTCTCTTGTGAATGGTGAGTATCAAAAATTGCAGCAAAGTAATATCATTGGCCATATGGGGATATAGGGCAGTCATTGTCTTTCGCTCCCAATGGTATCGTCCCTGTGGTGTAGTATGGAGATTACATTATGAACCGTAGAAAGTAAGGTTGTAATTCTACTATTTCATATGGATAAAAAAGCGTCAAAAATTCAACATTTATATGATAGAATACAACCCTTTTTGGCTGTTTTTGGCCAAATTGAGAAATAGGACTGTAGGAAGGAAATAATGCGCCCAAATCATGAGACAAACTCTCATCAAATAATCTGAAGCCTCAGTGAGATGGTAGGATCAAAATTTTACAGAACGGTTGAATAGATTTCCCAGTACGGTTTTCAAACAGTGTCTAAAATTTCTGACTCACCCGATACTTGTCATAAGAATTTGAAAACTAAAATGAATAGTGCAAACTAATCATTTTTTAGACGTTGTCTCTTACTACTAGTTCGTAGAATAATACCAGGTGCAGCAACAACAACAGCAGCTAATGCCATCTTTAAAATAACTGACACAGTGAGAATCTGATTAAGAGATGTGATCTCTGATAAGATACAGCCTGCTTGGCAACACATGAAATTGTATGGCATCAAACCTGCGAAAATAAATAATTCAGATATTATCATTCAAGTTGAATAAGTTAACTGCTGTGTAAAGTTTTCGTACTTCTTCTTAATAAGTCTCGATGATTTATCAATCAATCTTGACATCGCCTCAGTTTTGATCCAAACGTATTTCAATGTTATTTTGCGAATTTGATGTTGCTTCACACTTCTAATTTCAGCTCTGATTTTACATCAATGAGTAGCAGGGTGGAAAAAATGCGTGAAGCTGCGAAGTAGCTACGCATGAGCATTTTCTGTCTGGAAGGAAAATGGGGATGAAGGAGAGAAAGTTGAATAGAAGGCAGGAAAAGAAACCAAACATTGAAGAGAGGAAAAAAGAAATGAAGAGAAAGGGAGAAGAGAAAGAAATAAGAATGGAATGAAGGTGGGATGACGGAGATTGACAATATATACCATAGGCTATTCAGTAAGTAATTATTTTAAATTAATTAAGATAAATCGAAGACAAATGTTTTATGTCAAAAGGTAGCTTATTATGTAGACATTAGGATAGAAATGGCCAGCCTTTCTTTGATGTGACGAGGAGGGATGTTTCCAACAAAAATCTCAGTAGACCTACTTTACCCGGTAGACCCACTTTACCCCAACTTACCCCATACACAACATTACAATTCAACTGAAATCTGGATTTGCAGAAAATTGATGAAACAATTGAGGAAAGAATTCTAGCTCTTCGCAGGAAGGCAAACGTTTTTCCAGCACTGATGCGCAATATTGGATGCTGCGTCGTTTGATGTTAACAAAGACAATTTGCGTCTGAAACACGTTCCGATTCTACAGATTATCGTCCAGATTCTACAGACCTGCAGTGACAGTTCTACTCCTCAACTCCCTCATCTCCATGACGTGAGAAAGATACAAGCTTCCTTGCACGCATATACAGGTCTGTTCTTATCTTGATCGCTTTCCACGACATCTACAGGGTGTCCCAAAAAATAGCGTTCCGTCTGCCTGAAGATTGGGTAAAACGGCCAAAGATCCTTACAAAACTTGTAAATGATGTTGCTCTTCACATGTTCAGTTAAAGTTCGCTACCATCCCTGTACAAATCCGTTGAAAAATGATGGAGCTATGACGCTCAGAAGACCAAATTTGCCAGATGACTGAAACCAGCGGTCGGCCATGTCTTACTTTTTGCAAAGATAAATAGCTTCTGGGATAAACTGAAACAGTAACTTTGACCTTCATAGCTCACGCGAAAATTCCAGCAATCATTAGATAGTTCAATCATTTCTTACGTCACGATATCTTTGATGGAATATCAAAACGAAGACAAGGATTCCTAAACAATTATAAGACAATGACAAAAATAGAATCATGTTTGTTTTGCTGGGGTGGTTTATGAACAAATTATTTAGTTTATGGATAATTTCAAACTACATCTCCAAACAAACTTTTGCCATCCTCGTTTCCTTTAGTTCATTGTCTTTGGAATTCAGTCAACAATAGTTCGTAACAATAAAGGAAGAAGTCGATGCACAAAAGCCAACAAATTAAACACGAAATGAACTTGCTCCAGACTATCTGTCAGAAATTTTTACGAAAAACTCGGCATGCAGTAGGAAAAATTTGAGAAACACGGAAACTGATCTCCAGGTCCCTCTAATGAAAACGTGCAATGATCAATGAGCTTTCTCATATCGTGGTGCTGTTGTCTGGAACCACTTAGATTTGGAAGTCAAGCAGGCATCCTCTTTCAAAGCATTTAAAGACGCTGCAAAAATGATTTATTTTGCTGTTTCTTTTTATTTATTTATTATTTATTTATTCATTTATTTATCTATTTATTTATTTATGTATCATTGTAATTAGGATGGGGTTTTCAAACGATAAAAACAATTTTGTTTTTTTAGATTTTAAGCACGGCCCCCTGAAAAGCAGTCTTCTTAGATTGACGGGGTAACCGCGGATAAATGATTTAAATGAAAATGAAAATGAAAAAAATCTTTGTCATTATATTTTGATTGTTTGCTATCTTGGGACTTCTTGCCCTAATTTTGGGATTCCATCAAAGATCGTGTCGTACGAAATAGTTGAGCTGTCTGATGATTATTGGAATTTTTCGCGATTATTGGAATTTTATGACATTTGAGGCTGTTGTTTCAGTTCATCCATAAAGCTGTTTATCGCTGCAAAATAGTGAGACAAAATGGCCTAGCGCTGGCTTCAGTCATTCAGTCACATCTGGCTTCAGTCTTCTGAGCGTCATAACTCCATCAGATTTCATTGAATTTTCACGGGGATGGTAGCAAACTTTAATTGAACATGTGAAGAGCAACATCTTACAAAAGGTTGGCGAGGATCTTTTGCCGTTATGTCGCAATCTTCACGCAAACTGGGCACAATTTTTTGCAACGGATATCTAAATAAATACCCGAACTTGGTTCCTAGCTCTGAACGACACCATCATTAATCGGGTAATTGATAAGATATCAGACGATGTCGCAAGAGGACGGAAAAGTTATAGATAAGTTCACAACTGTGTGTTCTTTGGTTAAATCAACATTAAAATGAGGGGTGGGGGTCCTTAGCACTGGAAGGGTAGTAGTTTACATACAAGGAAGGTACCTGTCAATAAAAAAATGCATTTGTCTCAATAAAAATCAGCCAGGATTGTAGACATTTAAACAAATATCCGAACTTGGTCTCCAACTCTAAAAAATGGCATCATGAAAATCTTTGAATCTGGCTATTTATCTATCGCCAGTCATCAATCAATCAATCAATCAATCAATCAATCAATCAATCAATCAATCAATTGTCTAGGTCTATTCCAGATGATACAACCTTCTCTACATTATCTACCTTTTGAATCTAGCAAAGATTACATACCTATGAATACTGAAGCAAAGAAGTAATGAATTGGTATCCCAAGGATCGGTGATGCCATGTTGAGAAACCAATTCGGTGACATTGGAAATAATCTTAAGCAGAGCAGGAAAAAGAATAGCCCCTCTGTATTTTCATCTACCTGCAAGAACAAACACATTATCGTAATTCCACCCAGTCAACTTACTGAAGGTGGACATAGGAAGGTTCAAACTGTACGATCTATTTGTCATGGCTTTGCCACTCGTTCTTGCCCACTAAATAACTTATCATGGATGGTCAATGAAACTGATTAAAAGTGAATAATCATGATACCTTTTGTCGTCATCCTTGCTTTACGATTTCTAATAAAGCTGCGATTTCCAACTGATGTTCCATTTTCCACAGTAAAGTTACCGTAAAATAAGTTTTCGGATGTGCAAAAGTGTTGTATTGGGTTTTGCCAAAAAGTGCTGTTATAAACTATGCACTGATTTGAACAGATTAGCAGCCAGTTTGTGGCAGAAAGCCTTACTTCGATACAGAAAACTATTTTACAAGATCATACCATTTTAGAGTTACAGGTTATGTTGTCTGACAGTTACTGATTTACAAAACTGAAAGAAAACTAATTTTTTTTACATCATATTTCCAACGTTTCAGCTTAAAAAAATGAGAGGGTGCATGGTCATTTTCCATGGAGCAAAACCTAACTTTATATAGAGAGGTTGGGGGACAAAAATTCTAAGATTTAACACACTGAGGCCTCTCGGACTCATGTCCTCATCAGAGTGTGATTTCGATTAAATACGTGTTTCTAGCAAAACAGCGATAAATACCTGCCTCTTACTACTAGTAGCTAGTAGCTGCCGTTAATCAATGCCGGCGCTTGGAAAAGAGATTAATAAACTGTATCTAACTGAACACTGCAGAAAGAAACAAGTCACATAATAGATAAACACTTGACAGTGGAATCCCCGGTCCCAAGGACCTAGAAACAACTTTAAGGTTCACGCAAGCCTGAACACCTTGGTTCCTCTTCAGGAAAGATCATGATATCTGACCCAATGTGGCTTATCTAACATTCGAGTCTCTCTGCATGCGAAGGAGGCAATTGTATTTACCTCAGTCCGTTAATGGCAATTCAGACCCAAACATGGCAACTCTGAAGTTTCTCAGACCTCGCAGATACTGCGGGTCCCTCCCTAACATCTGCTGAGAACGAGATGACCCGACTCTTCCCTTGGTTTTTACAAGAAACTGACCTGCGCTAAGCTCTTAATTCTTTTAGCCTATTCATGAACACTAAGCCAACTGCTTTTGGGGAGCTTAAAAACAGCGAAAGTAGAAGATTATTTTCAACTTTGAATGCGAACAAACGCCATTTCATTTTCCAGCAATCTTTCATCGAGAAAGATGCAATCTTTCGACCCAGACTTCCAAATCGAATGATATTAGTTGTTGACAAATCTTCCTGATTCAAGCTATGAAAATTTAAATCAAGCAACAGCAAAGAAGAATTACGTGCCTATAGCCGATTAGAAGCCCCTGCTTTGCACGCTCTCGCACGCTTAGCTGCAGGCAATAAGTGTACATGGGTGGTTTAAAGTTTCCATGAAGAAAGTTGATGCAATTACTATTTCATCAAAGAAATGATTAGTGGTACAAGATTTGAAAATAGCCTTGAATAACGGACCCATCCTAGTAAACGCAACAAAAAACACTTTAGACCGCGTTCACACGATGCCGGCACATTTTGAAAACGGTGAAAATGTGACGGATAGATCTCCCGTTTACACGAAAACGGCACAATTTTTTGCCGGCACATTTTGAAAACGGTAGACTTTGAAAATTGATCTCTAACCGGCACATTTGGAAACAGCATCGTGTAAACACTTGAAAATGTTGAAAATAGAACAGTTTTCGACGTTTTTGGAACAAGACTAATCGACACTTAGAGTGTAGGTACCTTTCTATGGCATGAAAGTCTTGCAAAGAGTTTCTTACTGACAAATTTCCAACCGTTTTCAAATTGTTCCGGTATCGTGTGAATTCTATCTCAAATTCTGCTACCGTCACATTTTTCGCCGTTTTCAAAATGTGCCGGCATCGTGTGAACGCAGTCTTAATCAGTAGAAAGACCCCGGGGGTGCACTACATATAACACTTCCTTATCTCAGATTGCTCAATGACGTCATTTTAGGCAGTTTCTGCTCTATTGATTTGATCCCCTTTAATAATCGATAATACTTAAAGATCGTCCTCGGCACAGCATTTTATTACATCAAGCAGCAAACACCTAGACACTTACCTTTCTTTGCAGGCTGAATATTTTCTCAGGAAAATAATGAACCAGGATTGATTTTCCAAACAACTTCGACAGAGAATAACAAAGAGATGCACCAATAGCTGTCAGCAAACAAACTAATGGAAAGCCAGGCCACATTCCTAGTAGTGCACCACTTAAAATGTTCTGAAATAATAAGATAAAGCTTAAATATATATGAGATGTTGTTCTAAACCTAAACTACAGTCTTGCTATTTAATGCTTGTAACAACACACCCACGCGTTGGCACACACATGAAATAACTTAGACCCCAAAGAATAATGAATAATAATAATAATGATAATAATAATAATGATAAATAATAAACTTCTTATTTACAGTTGGCACAAACTAATAATAGCTCATATTCTTAAGAAGAGGGAGCTAATAAAAACCAACTATTTAACCTAAAGACATCAAAACCATAATATTTACAATGGGCAGCATAATTTACAATTGCATCCTTCCCCAGCCCATGTTTTGATTTTTTTGCAAAAGAAAGCGACCATTTCGCTGCTCTTTATCACCTATGGCATGCTGTTCCAGAATATGCTACCCCTAAAACATATGGACTTCATGCCACAGGCCACGGTGGATGTGCTTGGAAGTAAAACAATGTCCTTTATTCTGAGATTATATCTTATCTCTCTTCTCTGGAAAAGTTCAGACAAAAATAGACTAGGGTTCTCATGATTTAATGTTTTGTAAATCTCTACCATCAGTCTTTGTAAATTCTAAACATGGAAAGTTTTTTCATTGTTTCTAAAAAAGGTCGGCGAATGGTGCATCATAGTCATCAAACGAAACACGTAATGCTCGTTTGTGGATCATATTGATCGTATTGCTGGCACCTTTTCCACAGAACATCCAAATTAAGGGGCAGTATTTAAAGTTTGACATAACAAACGAATTATACAGTAACGTTTTTTGAGGTTGTTGAAGATATCTTGCAACCTTAGAAAAGCACTAACACTCCTGTTTGTTTTGACACACACAAACTCTACGTGAGTATCAAACTTCAGTTTCGCGTCAATCGTTATTCCTAAAAGTTTCACTTGATTAGTGGATGGGATTAATTTTCATCAATTTCTAAGCAAAGTTTGTTGTCTTGATTTAAACCCATAAACATTAGTTAGAATTTCGATGGGTTTGCAACCATCATGTTAGATTCGAACCATTCTATTAGGTACTGTGTATATCGATTTCCAGACTAGATATCACTCGTTCAGTTTTTTGGTCACAGGCAATGAGGTGTTATCATGGGCAAAGTTACATATTTCTGATTCTTCAATGAAGTAAATCAAGTCATTCATGAAAATGTTGAATAACAGAGGACCAAGTATTGAACCTTGAGGTACACCAGATGTGTTATCGAGCCAGGAGCTATAACAAGAGTCAATTCTCACTCGTTGTTTTCGGGAAGTAAGGTGGAGCATTCGCAGGCCACAAAAGCTAAAACCATAGGCCTCTAGTTTTGCTATAAGGAGATAATGAAGCAGGCAATCATACGCTTTGGAAAGGTCCATAAACACCATTCCAACTATACCATGTTTGTCAAGACACTAGCGACATCGTTCAATAAACCTTAGCAGGGCATCTTGCGTACTGTATTTCTCGCGAAAACCACATAACAAATCTGGTAGATATTGGCTAATGTGACGTAATATTTGTTTTGAGAGAAGTCTTTCATAAATTTTCGAAACGGAAGAAAGAACACTTATTGGTCCTTAATTAATTTCGGTCGTGGATTTGCCATTTTTGACAATAGGCGAGACGTCTGCAGGGATGGAAAAAACAGCGGACAACGGCACCAATGGTCCCAGAAATTTTTCAGGTCCCCAGAAACAGTGAAAAGGAGAAAAGGGAAAGTGATAAATACAGAAAAGTGAAAAACTGAAAGGTCATTCTTTTGTTGAGATCGCAAAGGACTGTCTTGATAGATTTAGGCTGCTATCAGATCTCAGAATTTCATGAAGTTGTTGTTCGCAAGCTTCGAAGTTGTCTGCTGAAAAATAAAAAAATTGCCTGATAAGTATCATTTTCCATTTTGATTAAGACTGATAATCAGTCCTCAATTCTGTCGTATTCCCTGAATATCGCGACCTGTTAAAAGTGGGTACATTTTCAATCGATTCTCGCAGAAATTTTTTTATACTTGTTTTGGTCACAGAAATTAAAACATTTTTTTCCACCCCTGGCACGCTTTACAACGTCTGGAAAGATATTCATATCAATTACGTTGTTTATATAATATGCTTTCTCCTTATAGCAAATATTGAGGCTAATTTTGATTTATCAGTAGGTACAGCTCCACTAGTCTTTTAGTGGCATTCATCTTTTGAATTTCACTAAAATCCGTAGAAGGGTCTACGTGTGAAAATACAAACTTTCTTGTGCATTAACCATGCCGTTGATCCTGAATATACCAGGATGGTTTGAATATGCTTGTATACAGTCTTGGACAAGGTCGCCAATAGTTTGCACAGATTCTTTAGTTAACTTTGCAATCTTTAATGTGTTGGTTATATTTGCAAAATAATGATTGAAATGCTCACTAATGGCCTGATCGTCTCAAATTACTTCGATAATAGATTGGGTGATATATTTTTATACATTTTGTTACACAAGGTTCGATTGAGTGGCTTAGAGTTTCTATCAGTATTGTGCACATTCAAAATTCTACAAAATGTAATGTAATATCATTTGATCCACAATCTTTCTTGGCTTTTTTGGCATCTTTTTAGTGGCTAAAAGGTCTATAACAGCCACTAAAAAGTTCCATGTCATAAACTTTCATTTATCAAGTACACAACAGGTCCATTGCTCACCATAAAAACTGATCCTGGAATTGCAAAGGTCTGCTTGTATAAATAAGCACTGCAAAACAATAGCATAACATGACCCAAATTATCCCTCTTGTAGGCCTTCATGAAATCTGCTAATTCTTTGAGATCATCTAAATTGCTTGGAAACTTCAGTTGCATCAACCTAAAATGAATAATTTAACTTTACTCCAGGGAAAAACACCAACTGGGTTGTTTGTCTGAAATGCTAAATGTATTTACAGCGCTGGAAAAAAGGTTTTTCTACCTGGCAGCAAAAATAGAAAATCAAGATTTCCTTCGAAACACGGTCAAAATTTTGTGTGAGTAGGACAATAGACGTTTCGCTTCTGTGGGATAATACACTTTTCCTAGCATCCCTAAATTCTTCCCAAAATAACGCAGGAATAGCTTCCATGAAATCTTTAACAATTCTAATGCAATGGTGGCATTTCTGCATGAAAACTGCTAAGCGAATTAATCAACTTGAAAGTGCATGAGCATTTTGATTTAAAATTAAACGAGACTTACCTGTAAGTTGAAGTTTGATGATAATTCTGCCAAATCACGTGTTGCAAGGAGGGTTAACATGAGATGCGCACGCACCGCCGTGAGTCAGTACTTTAAAGATCATTTTGTGGTCCTGATAGAGGAGTTAACATCATGCAAAATAAAATGAAAGGAAAACGGGAGGGTCACTGTAGGGTTGCTAAGGGCATGTTAACCCTCCTTGCAACACGTGATTTGGCAGAATTATCATCAAACTTCAACTTACAGGTAAGTCTCGTTTAATTTTAAATTCTACCAAATCACATGTTTCATCCGGGTTACCATGAGAATTTAAAGCAAGGAACACAAAATGAATTGTTCATTTCCAATGTTCAATATGCAACAAACTAAACACAATGCTTCACTTTTTATTTATTCCAACACAGAAATACTCATCTGGTTCGTTAATGCGACTGGTCTGTCATAAAATTTCCTAAAAGTTGATTCTTCGTTCCATCCTGCAGCTCGAATTATCATGTCAGCAGAGACGGTTGCAACAGCTTTACTTGTTGATGCACATCTTGTGCTATGTGCTGAATACATCTTTGTATCAATGCC
Source organism: Aurelia sp. 3 sensu Dawson et al. (2005) (assembly GCA_964020215.1). Lineage (NCBI taxonomy): Eukaryota > Metazoa > Cnidaria > Scyphozoa > Semaeostomeae > Ulmaridae > Aurelia > Aurelia sp. 3 sensu Dawson et al. (2005). Next base: position 15,751,718 of record OZ026573.1, on the reverse strand, counting down.
TGCTGATGCCAACACAGTTTTTAGCCAACGTCCTATGGTTGATGATGTCACTGCCTTATAAGGCTTAATGAATGATACTAACAGACTGGTTGAATTTCTACAATTTTCTGTTACTTTCAGATAGAACTCTAGTGTTTCATATTCGCATCGTTCCTTGATAGGATATTTGTACAATCTCACATTTCCAAACACTTTCCCGGGTCTATCTTGTTTAAGGTGCTCTGTTAATGCAAATTCAAAACAATCTTCATTTTTCTTCATGTATGGATCAGAGATGTCAAGGTAAGTCTGTGTTTGGCAACGTTGTCCCGTCGTCAAAGCGATTAACATTACTAATTTCAATGTCAACTCCTTCAGAGTGATCTTATCAAGAGGCCACAAGAGACTGAGATAATCAAGGACAATGTCAACAGACCAAATAGTGTTATATTTTGGGACTGGCTTCTGCTTATTGAATATTCCTTTCAGGTATCTGCATACTAATGGGTGCTTTCCTATAGGTGTATGATTAGGCTGAATGTAACTGCTGTCAATATTAGATATAGCTGAACGTGCTGTATTCAAAGCTGAGTAGCTCAAACCTTTTTCATGTAAACTATGTAAATAGCCCAAAACATTGTTCACAGTTGGATGCAATGGATCACATGTCCTTTTGCCACAAAACTGTATCCATTGATTGATGTAAACATTGTATTGCTTTTTGGTACTTCCTCGCCAGGACAACATGATGACATCGGCAACTTCTGGAGAAATTCTGCACTCAAACAGGGATTGCCTGATAATCTGCATACCATCAGTGTTAGGTTGCGACTTAGTGGATGTGGAAGGTCCAGTTTTGGATGAATAAGATTTTTGGCAGTTGCCCTCACTACAAGGGGAATGTCTATCAGAAGATTCATTACTGCTGAGAAATATGCTTGGCTTGGCCACATTGGTATAATTAGAACACCTGTTGCTCTCTCTTGAACAATTTTCTGTACACATCTAGAAATTAGACAGAATGGAGGAAATGCATAAAATGCATACTGAGACCAATTAACAGTAAATGCATCAATGTGCTTTGCCATGGGATCAGGTCTCCATGACACATAGTTCTGCAATTGGGCATTGAGCCTGCTTGCAAATAAATCTATCTCCAAGTTATTGAACCGTGAAAGGATTTTTTGGAAAACTTGCTTAGAAAACATCCATTCCAGTTCCATGCTGAACTTCCGTGAGAGTGCATCAGCACTTACATTATTACGACCTGGAATGTGAGCTGCCGACAACCAAATATTTCTAGCCATCGCCCATTCCCAGATTTCTTTTGCAAGTCTATTACACTGAGGTGATTTGCAGCCACCCATTTCATTAATATACGACACAACAGTTGTATTGTCACTCATAATTCTTACATGAATATCATGGCTTCCATGTAACAGTGACATGAGAGAAAATTTGACAGCTAATAATTCTAATGAATTTATGTGCTTTGCAGACTCATTTTTTGACCATAGACCTCCGGTGCCTTCACCATTTTCAATTTTGGCACCCCAGCCTTTCTTTGATGCATCAGTAAAAATGACAACCACTGGGTGACCATGAATGATTTTCCTTTGTGCAGTGTTTATGTTTTGTATCCACCACTCCAGATCAGTTAAACTATAATCAGAGAGTTTCATTTTTGCTTCAAAGTTTCCAAAATTTTCCTTCAAGGCATGGTTTTTGTCAGACTCAATAATGAAGCTGACCAAATTCTACCCCTGGGAAACTTGAAGTCAATGATCCAATCAAAGAAGAAACCTGACGAATAGTAAACTTCTTGTCTTTGTTATGAAATTGCTTACACAAATTATAAATCTGCATGGCTTTCGGTTCTGTCAATTTAACAGTCATCAGTGTTGAATTTAGAGAGAAACCCAAGTATTCTATGCTTTGTGTTGGTTTAACTGCTGATTTTACAGGATGAATCGTGAAACCTAAAGAAATCAACAACTGAGCAGCAGCCAAGGTAGCCTTTTCACAATCTTCGTAAGTTTCTCCAAAATACAAGGAGTCATCAATATAACTGATGCATATATGACCAAAATCGCTACGCAAAGTTGCAAAAACAGGCTTCATCAGTTTGGTAAAAATTCTAGGGCTACTACTAAGACCCATAGGTAAGCATGTAAAGACATACAATTGATTATTCCAAATGAACTTTAAGTATTTCTGGTGTTCCTTAGCAATAGGTATGGAATAGTATGCATTCTTTAAGTCTAAAGATGTCATGTAGCAGTTTGGTGTCATTAATTTCAATGCAGTTTCTAACGTATCCATCTTAAAATGATGATAAGATACAGACTCATTCAATTTCTTCAAATTGAAAATAACTCTATGGGAACCATCCTTTTTAAGACGTGTAAATATTGGAGAAATGATTTGATCTGGTTCATTCACTGAGAACTGAATTATGCCATTCTCAAGAAATTTTTCAATTTCACTGCCAATGATTGTTTGCTCTGTTTCACTGAAAGTGCACTGAGGCCTGGGACTGCTGGTACTTGACAAAGGCTCTCTTTCAAAATCAATGTGAAAATGACAAACAACATCATGAATGAGAGGGTCAGACGTAATATTTCTCCACTCATCAATAAAATTTTGTAATTTGCCTGCCCTGAAAGGGCTTTGAGATTTTATCAATAAATTGATACTATTCTCACATACCTCATTTACTGGCTTTTTTGTTGTTGCTGCTGTTTGTTCTGACAGCTCTGATAGTTCTGATAGTTCCGGGACTGACCCCGGCCTGATCCTAAAAAATGACCACGTCCCTTCCAACTACTCTGCTTACCACGACCCATACCTCTAAAGCCACGCCCTCGTGGAATCTGGTATGGTTCTGCACGCTGCTTTGATGTTACTTTGTTGCTCAGCTTATTTGCCTTTGTCAAGTCTTCAACCTCTTTGTTTAAATCATCACCAAAGAGATATGAAGAAACTGGGACAGAAGGGTTGCACAATGAAGCATACTGCTTATTGAGGTCACCACGGAGTAATTCTCTGCGTTTGAGGTTGAAATCTCTATTTGCTGACATTAGTAGTATAGCAGCATGTGTCAAAGGAGTCAAGTTGTCATCTCCTTGCTTGCTGCTTGAAAGGTTGTTGCATACTTGCAAAATGGCATATAAAGAAGACATCATTGTTGTCTGAATCTTCTGGAGAGCAGAGTCTCTGTTCTTTGTGTCTTGTTTTAGTTGCTGCCAAATCTGCTTATTGATTTTTGGAGCTGCTACATTTGTGCAGTTTTCTGGCCTAAGGTATTCTTTCTGCACAGCATCAAGCTTCTCCTTTGGCAACTTTTCATTCAATAAACTCTGCATTATGTTGCTCAAGACCTTGTCAATAGATGGTCCTGTTTTTTCCCCTGTAGCAAATTGTGTGGCAAAAGACTCAAAATTGCTTTTTTCACTGGATTCTTGAACAGACTTTGTCTCTTTGTTCTGAGTAAAATTTGTAATTTGGTCAATTATGCTTGCTCCTTGCTCAGCTTCCCCTAAAATCATTGATATTGGATCTTGCGGTTGTTGATCTTCATTACTATTTGCATCATCAGTGTATCCAAAATCTTGGTACACTTGAGCAACTGACTCTTTGACATTTGCTAAAATATCAGCTTTAAAATCTGACATCATTTTAAGCATGGCTGATTGGAAGTCACTTTCCTTGGATGAATTGCCCTCAGGGTCTGTTCCTGACATGTTTTCAAATTCGTTGTCAGACATTTCCTTGCCTGTTTGACACGCTCTTCCCTATAACAGAGAGAAGTAAAATCAGAACAGGCCCTAGGCCGTTACTTCCTCTACCACACACGTGTGGCGGGTGTCAAACATGTTATTTTTACTTTTTATCGTACCACTCGTGGTCAAAACGATAAAAAATTACCAAAGATGCTTGAAACATGCAATGGCTTTTAGAGATAGTCACACTATCCGTAATTTTTCATAACAAATCAAGACACGTCTTGGTCTGTTGCTGAACATGGCCGTTCGATGATCATGCATGGGGATGGCCTAACCTTTCCTAAGCGGCCATGAAAAGAGTCATGCAGTGACACGTCACGAAACACACTCTGTAAAGTCGTTAATGATTTCAAAATTGATAGAATTCTTTTATCTGGGGTTTATAAACTGTTAGAATGAAAAGTACGTACCTGACTGAAACCTTGTTCAGCACCACAGTTTTGCGTCTTGACTTCACGGCGATAACAGTGCAACTGACTCACGGCGGTGCGTGCGCATCTCATGGTAACCCGGATGAAACATGTGATTTGGTAGAATACTAGGGGAGACCGGCACTAGTGCCCCTAGTTGTACTGCTATGGAAGAGGTCAATGTTCTCTGTACAAGCAACAGGCAGTTCTCAAAGTTTTCATTGGATGCGCTGCTCCCTAAAGTGATTGGGGACTTGCTACAAAGCTGAACTCAAGTTAGGCATAAATTTCCAAATATTCCAAAAGTTTCCTGCCACAAAATGACAAACTTCCTGCAAGCCATTTTAAACAAAATTAAAATGCGCTGCTGGACATTTTCAAGCCTTTTAATTAAATATGTATAAGAAATGCAATCCAACAAAGAGTTCATCCAATAAGCGGTCATCAAAAAAATTTGTCACCACAGTTACAGAATTGGATGTTAACAGCTGAACCCCATCACTAGATTTTCTCTCGTTGCGGACATCTACAAATTCTCCTTTTGGGCCCATGATGTGTCTTGGGTTGGCACAAGCCTAAGCCTACCGCAATGTCCTCATCTAGGCTGCGACATAACAACTACTTCACTGCCAAAAATTACTGTATTATGAGTTATTTTAAAGATTGATGACCAAATATTTCTAATTTCAATTTTTGTCACACGTATGTATGCATGTATGTATGTATAATCTTGCCACCAAAACTAAAAATAACTACTTATAGAAGAAAAGAGATCTAATTACAGTATCTATAAATTTAAAATAATTATAGGCAAAAACTACATATTCAATTTAATAATTGATTTAAAAACACCCTATGGTAAAAGATGGCAGGGATAGCGTTAAAAGGCCAATGGGACCTTGTTTCCATGATGGTCCCTCAGTAAACAAAGAAACATTTTTAACAGATTTGAGCTACTGTAGACCCCCTCCCTTAAATGCCCAATTCCATTAGCCATGATGAAAATTGCTTGTCAGTGACCCTTTAATATGATATTCCATAGAGTAAACCACACTAAATCAAATTGATGCAAGGGCGCTGGAGGCAGCGGGGCAGCTGCAATAGCGTAGTCAAGGGGGGCACGGAGGGGTGGCCATCCCCATTATCTCCAAAGATGAGTTTTATGATTCTTCCAAATCTGTTGAGAAACGGAAGGGGGAGGGGGTAAGCAGCATTTTTCTCCAACACTTGTAGCAGCGTGGTTTGTCAATGTTACAACAGAAACAGGAATGATATCCTTGAGCTATAAATAGGGATAAGAATGAAATTTGTATCCCAGTTAATTCGCGGAAGATGCTGCAAGCGTTTTGTTTGAAAGGTTTCCTACCTTGTTTGTTTACAATTTGTTTTGTTGGTGTTATGCGTACAACTCGTATCACTCAATTCTCAGCAGCTTATTTTGTTCACATTTCTATTCAGCACGCTGTAAGCTTCTCCGCTCTGTTGTTTTACAGAGAAAAACTTTCGGTCGTGATCAGTCTGCGGACTCAGTGTTTTGCAATGTTTTTAGCGCTACATGCGTAGCAACACGAATCATTAAATTCCCAGCAGATTGCTTGTTTATTTTTCGAATGTTTTGGAGCACGGCCTAGCATAGAAATTGCAATTTTAATTTTCTTAGACAATATGTCTGGAAATCTGTCGAATTTTCTTTTTGCTGCTGTTTAAAACTAAAACTCTGTCATGTTTTATTCGTATTTGGTCGCAGCAAGCAGCATGGCGTGGTGAAGACTTTTCGTTTGGCTGTGCAATTTCTTTCACCCACCCAACCACAACCTAAAATTGTACCACTCTTCTTCTTTTCATGACGGGGATTTTCTGTCTCCGTCATGGACATTTAGTGCACCTGGTTGGTGGAGAAAATATCTATATATTTTTTCTCTAACCCCCAACTATTTCGGTTGCTGTGGGAGTGCACCTTTGGCCAGTGCATTTAAAATCCCAAATTTGGGGCCCTGATGATGAGAGAACACCGCCCTTCGGCAATGGCAAATTTTATATTTGTGACAGTTTATAATTCTGAAGGGCCCCGTTAATATTTTCTGAAGCTAGAATTAAATGACATTGGCAGGCTTTTAGCTAACTAAAGTATTAAAACTTTCTGCTCATTTCACTCGCACTTCCACATGTGCATCACTGTATCATCTCATCTAAGAAGAGTATGTTGTTTTTCAGCTCTTATTTTGAAGTGCCCTTTTTTGATGGGCTGCCCCCGCCGCTCCATCTTCCTTCTGCCACCTCTGATTTGATCATTGTGACTATGATTTGATGAAGTGAAGATATAAAAACAGTCCATACATGCGAGATCCAGTGAATTTGGGCTATGCTCAAAATGGGCTTATGCTCTTGATAAGGGACAGACCATGCACGAAATGTAGTAGATCAAATTCACATTAAAGTGCTTAAGTTTTACTTGATTTTACTTTGTTTATCGTCGTACAACTGCACTACGTGCAATCAGGAGAATTTTCTGATGAATTTAAACTCTTTTTAGGAAAGTTCATTGCTTGATCTTTATCTAAAACCTAGAATTACATTCTAGGATTTTCTAGAAATCTTTTAGTCTTCTCTTCCTTGAGCTGAGTTGTACTGTCAGCAAATTTCTTAAAGTTTTCAGTCTACACTGAGAATGATCAAAAGGCATAGTTCCAGTGGCGGATTTAGGGGGGCAGATGGGGGCAACTGCCCCCCCCCTTCACGATGAAAGTTCAGCTTTGGCGCCCCCTTTTTGGCAAGAAAAGCGCCCCTTATCCTGACCCAAATGCAGTCTTTCTTCAGTGATTCGTTCTGAATGCGACGAAACATATAAACTAAGGCGTTATTCAGTACAAAAACCAGATAATTTTCTTGAATAAAGCCCCAAAAATTTTTGCGCGCCTTCGGCGCGCTAATCTTTCACTGTGTTTTTGGCGCCCCCTCTCCAAGTTGCCCCCCCTTAAACTTCGGTCTGGATCCGCCCCTGCATAGTTCAGTTACTTTTCCAAGAAATATCTGTGTGTTACTTCTTGAGTGAGTGTTAGACACATGAACATTGGCTATACACATAAATACTGTACAGGTCTTTCGTATGTTAACATGCAAGAAACGCTTGAGAAAAGAAACGAAACGAAAAGAAACGAAACGAAAAGAAACGAAACGAAAAGAAACAGTACGAAGCAACAAGAAACGAAACGAAAGGATTAGAAACGCCGATTTGTATGAAGTCTTGCTCAATCTTGAGATCATTGAAATGCTTTCTAAACAAAAGTCTAATAGCAATTTACATGATTCGAAATGTTCGTGCGATGTTTTTATTGTTGCTTTTTGTTATCACTCTGATGAAAGTAAAGTCCGTTAAATATTTTAGCGTTGCTTTCTCTCCTAACACCAATAATGAAATTCAGGCGTGAGATACAGTATTTTCAGCGTTACTTTCTGTTATTCCTCCGATGAAGTATTTTAGCGTTGCTTTCTGTCATAACTCCGATGTTTCACTTGAGCGCAACGACACTTTAAATGAAACTTATGACGTACACTACGTTTACTTGCGATGCAATAGGACTAAAAATTTGTAGTTTGGAGGCTATGGATGGAAAATGACAAGTGATAGGCAATTGATGAAATGACTGGGGTTTATTAGAAAAGCGATCATCACGAATGTCGTCTCGGAGCACTGCGCTTCATCGAAGCGCCAAAACAGCAAGATATGCCGATTTATGAAAGTAAGTTTGGATTCCTTGTTATTTTGAATTCGATCCTTTAGAGGGAATCATTTTGTTTAACACCAGATATTTTTGCTGAGTGCTCTGATGCTTTTACAAACTGAAATATTATTTGAGGGAAAATTATCACTTCAATTGCAGCCATGTGTTCCTGTGTTGTCGTCGGGTTGGGTTGCCGTCTCCTTATTCTAATTCGATATTTTATCTAGCTTTTCTGAATGACAAATGTTATCGAACAAATCAAACATAATTCAAAGTTGATACACGTATAAGAAACTAAGTTCTAAGATTGCTTAACTGTATTTTCGTAAGCGAAGTACACGGGTTATCTTAACTTTATTTTTTCCTGCGTGCTCGAGCCATATCGAAACATATTCATTATTCAGGGAAGTAGGAAGCATCTCAAACTTGGGCGGCACGACACTTCCAGGGCATTCTTCCTTAAGAGAAAGGAGGCATTTTCTAAGAACAATAGGGCACTTCATTGCAAAATCTTGGGGGGCACGTGCCCCCACTTCCTACGTCTATGAAAATATATTTGAAAGATCCACAAGGGCTCGCCCCTGAAATGTTCACACGGGCACAGAAAGTGGTCGTAAAAAAGTTATCAATACCTTAACAAACTCGTAAAAACCCCGAGTACTCAAATCTTATATTTTTTCACAGTTTCACCACTGATTGCGAAGTTAAAGTCAGTCGATGACGTGACGTAATGCAGTTAGTTCCCCGTTACTAGGCTCGAGGGGCAATTCACTTGTTTGATAAAGCTCGAGATTTTTCAGAGCAGAAGGATTTTTACGGATTTTTAATTGAATTTTCTTGAAAATAGAATGATTTTCGCCATAAGTTTACGAGATTTTTAGGAGTGAAATGTCTCTCGACTTAGCTCTTTATTCTGCACAATTTTGGTATCAGTCTGTAGCATCGGAGGTCTTCCGTGGCCGTGAAGGGGACCAACGGCTGGTTTCTCGAAAGCAGTGTAGAAAATTCGAAACTATTTGTCTGCTAACTTTTATCCCGTCTTTCACCGATATTCTTTATCGAGTCTGCCACATAGTTGCCCGATTGCTTTGAGACAAATTAACCAAGCGACTCCCGTTAACAATCGAACCACTTTGAAGATGATTACCAGTAAAATGTTTTGGTAATAGATCTTGGCAACACAGCGAATTTTCAAAGCTTTTAATCATCATCAGCATATCATTAGAAGGCAATTACAAAGACCTACGTTGTTAGAACTAAACAAAGGCAGGATTTATAGAACAAAGTTACGATACTGGCTTGAAAGCCTCACAAAGCGATTATTACGAAACCTTTCGTGTTTCTTGATGTTTCTTTACTTTCTTCTTGTTTCTTCCTGTTTCTTTTCGTTTCGTTTCGTTTCTTTTCGTTTCGTTTCGTTTCTTTTCGCTTCTTAAGCAAGAAAAGAGTGTTAACTTACGAAAGACCTGTACTGTATAATTATTAATGGTCTTTCTTTTTCATGTTACAGTTCTCATGAGGGATGCATGCTGTAACAGGTTTTTTGGTTTGGTGTTTGAGAAGAAAACGTGACGATGAAAATGACAGAAGGGGCCATCAACTTTCAATTTTCATATTTTTCATGGCATTTGGCTGTAAGATCGGAGCATCCACTCCCTCCCCCCCCCCCTTAATGGCCTTACCAACAGTGCCTCTGAATGGCCTAAACTTTTTGGCTTAAAGTAAGACTTGGGGATTCGTCCTCTATCATCACCTATGTTGGCCTGACGTCCAGTGTGAAACTGGCTCAAGTAATTATTAGTAAAAAGTTTTTGTTTTAAATATTTATATCTAGTACTTTGTATTTAAGGGTGTATTTAGTTTTAGTAGTATTTCTTGATTTATGCTAAATGCCAGGGGGTAGTCATGATATATTGCTCCTCCTGGTACCGTATTTGTAGTGTCGTATAGTAGTTCGTACGTGGTGTCGTAGGTAAATTCATTATTGTAAACTCTTCTTATATTGAATATAAAAAGGGACTTGGGGAGCAGCAAATAGGAGTATTGTGGAACTACTCACTGAACTTTAACCAAAGGTACATATTGGGGGGCATAATAGTAAAATTGTTCTGGTATTTCTGCAGTACACATTTATATTCATCCCGGTTTTTAGAAAAATTCCCTTACAGACTTCAGTACGAATTTTCATTTTCCTGATAGCCTAAGGGCACAGCCACCCCCTCCCCCCATGACAGCCAAATGCAATCAAAAAATGCGAAAATCTAAATTCGATGGCATAGCCAAGGAGATTGTGGCAGTGGCCTTCGGCCTATAGGATCACCTCTCCTGATTCTGGCTGGTGATAACATTTGACGAAAATTCCTTTGCAACTGCATAGAGAAGGCATGATGCTATTGTAAATGTGCAAGCCAAGGAAACAACAGCAAGCCACGGCTTCATTTCTCCTTGTCTTGAAACTCTGATCTGAGCTCTTCTTTTCTTGCAACTTTTCACCGGTTGGCCATTTGCTCCATTTGCTATGCATTTCTTGGACCCTGATCTGTTCTTGACAAAGTTGATGCTGTAATGTTGTTGTTGTTGTTATTGCAAAAATTAAACTTACACTTACTACACGAGTCCCTGATCTCAAAGTGCTTCACAGAATTTCCAAAATTCAAAGAGAGCATAAAAAGGAAATCATTCATAAGAATCTTTGGTACAGTGAAGCGATTTAGAAAAATATACTAAGACACAGTAGTTCTAGATTTTAGGGGAATTGTACATAGTTGCAAGGATGAAGAAGAGAAGAAGCAGGGGTAAAGACAACCGGAGAAATAATGGAAACAAAGTTAGAAATGTGGTACATTGGAACGAATTGGGAATGGTTTAAATGTCAGGGGTGGTGCCAGAAATTTAAGGTGATTGCAATCCCGGTGGGACACTCAGCACATGCACATACGGGGAGGTAAGTCCAAATAACCGACTCATTCGCTGTTGTTTTTTCGTCGTTTTGCGTACCCTGGGTACCAGAGCCTAATAAAAATTTTAAAAAATAAAAAGAAAAAAAGAAAAAAGGAGAAGAAAAGGAGGCTCTGGTTCCATCCAAACATAACCTCGTTCTGAATTTGCGATCAATCTAATTTCCCATTGTAATCACTCAAAATCACTTGATCATTGATCTAAGTGATCGTGTTGCTTTCTCGGAATTAGCAAAACAAGATGGCCTCGCGCAACAAAAGGCGAAGCAAAACATGGCGTAGTAAACAAGACATGGCGTAAGAAAACATGGAGTAGCAAAACATGGCAAAGTTGATCCTGAATTGTAGATGACAGAAACAACAAAATCATCAATGACTGCATTGTACTGCAACATTCCAAGTCATCAGCGGTTTCAGTTTGCCCAGTTTTGCGTGGAGTTCACTTTGTGGTTTGAAACCAGAATTCCTTATATTTGGCCATCACAAGAAGAGATCATCATGCAGTCACTGACACTGGAGGAAATTTAAGAACTGTCAGTGAGGAAGAATAATCCTCAGGCAACAGAAAGATTCACACTCTTGTTCTTGAGGCAGCAAACAATGTTGTGCTTTGGGATCCCATATCCTGCTGCTTGCACAAAAAAATCCTTGCTAAGGATGCAGGATCTGATTTTTTAAGATGCTTCTGTAAGACTTTACCTGGGGCTTCTTCTGCAAAATACATATGATGCTGCGCTGCCCCCCCCCCATTTTGAAACTGCTCCATGGTCTCTGCTCATTTGGTACATCCTGAAAGGTTTCTGTTCTTGTTAGTTATTTCATTATTGCAGAAGCAGGTGAAGGAAATCTGAGCTATGAATATAATGAGTATACTAGCATACTACATTTAGCTCTATTCAGTCTTTGATGAAAGTAACCATGCAAATGTAGAATATTTGATACACACCAAGGATATTTCAGACTAACAACGTAACAACAGGAAGAATGCTTCTACTTTGGTATGGCTATATTTTGATAGGCAACAAAGAGCCAAATCTAAAATTCCATTCTGAAGGCAAATTTAGAAGTGGTTTCTGAATTTTTTGTGAAACTAAGGCAGTATTTTTCTGAAAGGCCATACAACATTCAACAGTTAAAACAAATTCTGCTTGAGTTTAACTCACATAGTACAGTACTCATTTTTTCATTTGGAACTGTTTAAAATTCAGCTACCAAACTGCCAACAATTAAGAAATCCAATACTTGAAAAAATACGAAGCTACTTATTTTGATAAAAGAATCATCATATTTTTGCTCCCGCCTTTTGAATCATACTACTCAGAAAGTAATCAAGGACTAAGATGAGGTCCAAGGGGGCAATGGTCCCCTCAAAAATTTTCAGTAGTTGCTGCAGTAGATCTTCATTCTTTTATCATTTTAGTCACATGGTTTGCCAATGGCCCTCTCCAGTAAAAAATTGTATCTTGGTCCTTGAAAGTTATGTTTAAAGATCGGAAAAGGTTTTAAAAATTTTTGTTTTGAATTGTTCAAGAGGACCCCTTTAGCAAACATGAAGATTATCATGGAAACTTTAAAGACCCATTTATCATGTTTCTGTGTGCTTTCATTTGATTCAAGAGGACCCCTTTAGCAAACATGAAGATTATCATGGAAACTTTAAAGACCCATTTATCATGTTTCTGTGTGCTTTCATTTGATTTTAAGCAATGTTTGATTTTTAAAGCTATACAATTTTTGTGCAAGATTTTAATATTTGTTGCAGCAAATGGTTTGTAAATCATGGTGTGAAAAGGCTTTACACTGTGATTGGGCTTTGTTTCTGTTTTGTTTGTTTTTGGCAACTGCTCTCTAAGGCTTTGAGTCATTTGGAGGGGGCATTTTTGGTCAAAAGTTTGAGAAAGTTTGTTGCTTAGTTGACAGTCAAGAATTGTATTGTGGTATTGTTAACCCAAAGCACACTGACTGACGATGGGTCTTTAAGACACTTGACAGAAACTCTAGAATAGACCTTTTAGCTATTCTGAAAGAGAATCTCAATCGAACGATGCTTCGCTACATTTTGTAGAATTTTCGAATGTGCACAATGGTGATAGAAGCTCTAACGCCACTCGATCGAACCTCGCGTATAAACATGTATAAAAATAACGCTCGATCCAGGCTCTTTTCCTGAATGGCTAAAAGGTCTATTCAAGATAAGGTCATTTTTAGTAACTTTCAGTACTGACCCAAATCCTTATCTCTTTTTGAAAAATATGTGTTAAGTTCCCACTTGAGACTGGAAGACTGAGTATTGAAAAGTCTATCTTTTGTTTAAGTGAATTTAGAGAACTTATTGCACAAATTATCCCGTAGTAAATAAGACTTCACTATGGATTGTAACACTCGTTTTTTATGAGGAAACTTAAGGTGCAGGGTTGGTAGTAAGGACTGCACCGCAAGGTGGACTGGGATGGACATGTCCATCCCAATTTCCTCAGGTCAGTAGTTATTCCTAAGCAAAACGGATATAAAAACATTAGATACCTTCTGGCAATCAATTTTACCTCTTGTCCACCCCACTATCTTAAAGCTGGCGCCGCCCCTGGTTGGTAGATGGTTTCTTAAATTTTAGGAATTTTTTGCGATCAAATAGACTTAAGGCACTTAAACTTCCAAGTTTAGTGTACAGGAGATTAAGAGGCGCTCATTGAAACCTTCAAATTCAAGAACCAGATATATGCAGTGAACAGTGATACTCTATTACCATTAGAAAAAGAGTCACGTACTAGAGGAAACAGTCAAAAGTTGAAGAAGCAGAGATTCAATACTACCATTAGGAAACAGTTTTTCAGCTTGAGGGTAACAGACTATTGGAATGGTCTTCCTGAAGACATCATTACGTCAGCATCATTGAACATTTTCAAAAACAAGATTGACAAGTTATATATATGGGGATAGTAAATACTCTATGGAATTTCCAATACAACCTAAAATTGTCTCACACAGTTCAGTTTAATCCATTGTGTTCTGTGTAGACCAGAGTGGATACTTTGCTAAATGCGCAATTTCAGTCAATAACCAAACCAAATTTGAAAACCAAAGGGATTGAACTTTTACAATCAATCCTTTTGGTTTTCTACCAATTGCAAGCATAAGTTATTTCTTGCAAGCTTAAGTTGCATGCAGCATGGCGACCATCTTTCCAATCTACTTGTGGATTCATCGTGCACCACTGCACCATTGAAAACAATAAAAGGCCTTACTCAGATTTCCAATTTTTTCAATCTGGCGCGAATAGTACCATAACGAGGCTGTGGCAGTTTTGGTCCGATGGCAGTTTTGGGCCACGTCGAATGGATTGGTTTTGATTTGAAATCATTTTAAATTCATTTTGATTTCATTTTGAATTCATTTTAATTTGAATTCAAATAACAAATCAAAAGCAAAATTCCTAATTTGAAATTAAAATAATTCAAAGTAGTTTTCTGCAGTCTTAAGATGAAAAAAGAATTTTATGTAGAAATATTAATGAAATTAACCATCGAAGAAATGGAAAAAAATTTGAAATGAAATTATTAGCTAAAAAAATCACTCATAATGTTAAAAACAAAGAGAAACTTGCGTGGCAGTTTTGGGCCACCATACTGTACTTCTTTCCCGCTTTTTCGCCTCAAAGGAATCCAAGTAACAAGTCTGCTTTCTGCATTACTTTCTGTCGAATCGAAACCGAGGCCACACACTTCGCTTGAAAATTGAAAATTAAAAGAAATGGCGCTGAAATTCGCGGGAGCCAGATTTTATATCAAAGGACATTTGATTTCAAGAGAGATTTGCCAAGAATAAGGATTCAGTCTACATCTGTTATGGTAGCCAAAGACTCATCATAGATTTGTGAAAAAATAGGTAAGCATTAAACTTCATTTCATCAACTTATGATAGGCCTAGGCCTGTTTTGTATATACTGTACATTCATATGTGACGAATGTACTGTAGGCGAATGTATTCATCACCCTGGACAAAAAAGGTAGCACTAGCTATAGGCCTAGCAAGCCAAATTATGGACTTTTGCAGGGTCTGGACTCTTGGCAGGGTCTCTGGGCCCACCTACCAAGAGTCCATAATTTGGCTCGAGGGCTCGTTAAAAAGGTTTTTTGCCTGCACAAAACCGAGTGCAAAACAGTCAGGACGATATCTTTAGACCAAGGAAAAAAGATTTTGCCTTTCCGATATAAAAGGTATCGGTTTTTGGACGAGTATCTTTGTGATGATTTGTAAATGAGTGACTTTCAAAACCTGCGGGAAATCTGCATGTTGTACGGAGACTTGCATATCAAGTGACTCACAGATTACCAAAAGAAACAAACCTTATTATCGTTGATTTTCTTACAGATACTGTTTCTCTTAAATATCTGTAGTGTTTCCAGTTCATTTGGGTCAACTCCGACGAAAAATCAACCGCTAAACACGTAAGTAAGCATTGTGTTTCTTTTCCGGTTCACAGCCTATTGCAAAATTTATCAAATTTTCAAAAAACCAACACACCAGGAAAAAAACCAACACAAGGAAGAAAATTACACCATATTATCCCTTGAACATCATAGAATACGGAAAAATTGATAACAAACCTAGAAAAGTTCATTTTCTTGTAAATATATATGAGAGCAATTCAACAGTAGCATGATTCAACATCCACAACATGCTAGGCCAACTTTTAAGATTCGTTGTGCTGACAGCGGGCACATTTTTTGCAAAGTAAAAAGAGCTTTGGGTTCTTACAAGTATAAACTACATAGATATGGCATTATATCGACTTTTCGATGTACTTTAATCGTGAAATTATGGGTAATTTCGATAGATAGGCCAAGAAATCGCAAAATTTTCCTCGCAAAAATTGTATTGCAATTCCGATATCTTTTTTGCCTTGGTTTCTCTATGTCATCCTGACTGCAAAATGCAACTGCAAGTAAACATCGGATGTAGTATAAGATGCCGATAAATGGCATGTCTGTTTTGTGTCAAAAAAAAGAAAAAAAAATTAATAAAGACATGATGCACTGTTTTAGTAGAACACATAATTTCTTTTTCCTTGCTCTGTATATTTTGGAAAAACTTGCCGTTCATCTTGTGCTTAAATTGTCCTTGGATATACTGTAAGTTGCCTCACCACTTAATTTGGGTTAAATCAAAATCAAATTTATTGGAACCTCCTTAAACTTAATTTCCGGTGTTGAACTGATTTTGGCTATTAAGTGTGCCATTTTGTCATTCTTAATAAAGGAAAACATTAACTTCATTGCACTGGACCTAAGCTCCCTCAAAGGAAGTGAGATGAGGTTTGTGAAATGATGAAGTTGCAAGAAGGTGTAGCAGACAAGTGGGCAAGCAACCCTGGTTAGGAAATTTATCAAGCAACAAAGATTTAAAAGTTCTAAATGTTCTTTAATTAAAAGTATATTTTTGTGGTGACCAAAAGTTTAGAGGTTGTTGTATTGTTTTATGATTCTTAACATCTGAAGGTGTTGATCACCTAATTAAAATAGAGCTTGTTGACTGGCTATGGTGCAAAATATAAATAGACCTAAATTTATTGTTAAAAGATTTACCCTTGCTTGATTCATACTGAAAACTCATTTTGCAAAATCATTTGTTTCTCAAGTAAAAATCTCCAAAAATTGTTGATATTCTTTTGGTCTCTTCAGAATAATCTGGTAAACGTTTTGTTTTGATTTTTGATAGATATGTTGTAGTTTTATTATTTCTACGAGGGGGTCTTTCTCCCCCCCCCCCACCTTAGGGCCGTTAAGTCAACTCTTCAACAAATGACATGCTACTGTATAATGAACTAATAATCTTACATTTCCTGTCGGTAATTCTCTACTTAGTTTGTAAATTGTAGAAACACTAAAAGTTAGTCACACTCTGATGATAACATGTGTTTGAAAGGCCTCAGTGTGCTGAAAAAAAGTCTGTTTGATTTTGTGTCGGTTTTCTTCAAGTATATACTGTACAGTACCTTGTTATTTAGTATAAACAACAATACCAATTTACAGTATCTTTTACCGCATAACTGTATTTCACATCTGTCTTTTACTGTGTTAGGCAATGACTCACAAACTTATATTAGATTTGTGAGTTGAAAAGTATTCCGCCATCTTGCCATTTTGCAGGTATCCAAAACAGACACATTTCCACTAGCAAATCATCATGGAAGATGACAAAGATGAAGGAACTGCCCCAGTAGATGACACATTTTTTTGTAACACATGCAGTCTTGAATACCCAACACAAGATGTAAGTATTGATTTTGAAATGTGAATTTCTCACACATCTTTAATCAAGATGTGAGAGCAATTCAATTAAAAAAATTAGCTTCTGGAGCAGTGTAAATGATCGTGGATGGGAATACACCTGTTGAAATCTCAGGGCCTGTTTATATGAGGCTGACCAGCCCGCCTGACCGGGCTGGCGGCCCTAGGCGGGATGAGTTTGATTTGTGTTTATATGAGATGAGAAAACTATCCCAGCTAGGCAGGCTGGCCTCTTATCGATGCATGTTAAGATGCATTATGGGATTTTGAAAGAAAATCGCTTGGCAATGACTTGACATGTAAACAATGACCACACACCTACGCAAATCAATTACCTACACCTCAGTCTTCCGGGCCAGCCCACCTGATGCTTTTTATATGATCCCGCCTCACCGGGATCCCACCTACCAAATTCACAGATCTTGGCTGACCGGGCTGGCCCGCTGCTCATATAAACGCAGCTTGATTGAACAAAGGATGTTTCTGTTCACTCAGATTTAAGGATTGGTTGGGGTCTACCACCTGCTCTTCAGAAAGGTACCCTCCAACGCTTGCCTTCAGACCCACTTTTATGATGAATTTTGATAGAAAACTACCCAATTTAACAATTTTTGGCAAATTTCCAGCCAAACCCACCCATGTTTAGGGAAAATCTGTGGGAACAAGGACCCTTGTTTAGAGAATTTGGGCCCCAAAACCCACCCATATGGGTGGCACATACCTGAACCACCAACTTGTTGTGTATCCCCCCTGACTCTGAAAATGGTAGACTTTGTAGACTCTGTTCAATTCATGCTGAAATCCTCAAGGTTTAGTAGTTTGGGAAGGTCTTCTAAATCTTTTGCTTCAAAAAAGGGTTTGGCAGACTTTGGAGAGAGTCTCATTTTCATCAGCAGATCAGCATAATGAATCCAAAACCTGCTATTTAGATTATTGTGTTTGATTGGCGGAGATACATCCCCATCTCTGCAAATGTGAATTCTGCTACTTTCAGAACTTAGTAGGTTTGGAATTGCCTAAGTTCGCCTTTAGCACCATGGAGCTTTCTGGGAAATATCTCTCCCAGGCGTCAACTTTAGGTGGGAGTGACTAAGCTATTGCATTTGCTATACCTTTAAAGCTCTATTTGGTCCCCCCTCCATAATGAGCCCATCCCTTCTGAGCCAAGATCCAAGGTAAGTTACCCCTTGGTATCAAATACAAGAGGTTACCAAATTTTTTCTATTTATATAGCTAAAGCGATTTAGATGTTAATAATTTCATCTGGTATGGATGTAGGTATGTACATATGTATAATTTCGCCAAAAAACAAAAAACTATCAAATATTAAAATACAATAAATCTATTTAAAAAGAAAAGAAAAATCTAATAACAGGCGTGTGATATTAAAATATATACAGCTATCTAAATTAAAAACACCCTTAGGTAAAATGGCAGGGATAGCATTAAAAGGTCAGTGCGACCTTGATTCCATAATGGTCCCTCCAAAGGTGTCAATGAAAGAAAAATTTTAATGGAAGAAAAGAAAATTCTAGTAGATGTTGAAATATTTTTATTTGAACCAAATCAGTAGTAAGAGAGTGTGTGAGGTGTTAATAATACATATATACATCATCTTCCTTCCTTTGTATATCTTTGAAGAAATTTTCTTTGATCTTGTGTTTAAATGTGTTAAAATGGATTAAGAATTCGTCAGGGCCGTAGGAGGCATCTCAAACTTTGGATGGCACAATATTTCAAGGGTACTTTTTTCATTAAGGAAAATGCGCACTTTGTGAACATAAATTGGTTACTTCTCTGCTTTTTTTCAAAATCTTGGGTAGTGCCTCCAGTGCCCTCCCGGTTCCTACGGGTATGGTATGTTTTGGATTTTATTTTTTGTTTCCAAACAGTCGTTTGTTAGTTTGAAATAAAAAGATGAAGTAAAAGACCTGAAAAGGTATCATTTATAGCCTTGTCATTTGACTTTATAAATAATCCCACCATCCTCGTAAACCTCCATATTTTCTTAGCCCCTTTTAGACTATCCGAAATAGAATAAGTCTCTCCTTGGAGCTCAATACACCTTTTCAACTAACTGCCTTGTTTTGGAAATTTTCGAAAATTTCTTGATATGAAATTTCTGACCTCGGATTTGTATTCAGCACCTCAAGTTTAGTCTAATTGCAAATTTTTATTTTCCTAGAGTCTGCAGTTTCAATTTTATGGCGATGACAAATTTGCCAATTTACAAGGAATTTGGCCGTGAAAATCGTTTGGGGTGTAGTGTAACTTTACACCCTCAGTCATTATTCACGGTCAAATCTCTTATAAATTTTCAAATTTATTATCCTCATAAAATAAAAATTGCTAACACCAAGATAATGAAAATTTGCAATTAGAATAAAATTAGGGTGCTGAATGTGAATCTGGAGTCAGAAATCTCATATGACGCAAGCTGCAGAAATTTCGAAAAATTCAAAAAACGAGGCCGCTTAGTTGAAAAGGTGTATTTAGCTTATTATTGTTTGTTGCTTTGAACTATGAAAACAAGGGTTTTTGTTGCTCGTCAGATGTAAAAACATAACTTTTTGTTTCATGTAGGATCTAGAAGAGCATCAATGGTCGTTGTTGCATCACAAAAAACTCGAAAAAGAAGAAGGAAGGTGAAGAGCCCATTTTCCCTTTTTAAGCTCAACAATAGACCTTTTAGCAATTCTGAAAAGAATCAGAATGGAACCGTATTTTGCTACATTTTGTCGAATTTTCGAATCTGCGCAATACATATAGAAGCTCTAACGCTACTGGATCGAACGGCGCGTATAAAAATGTATAAAAATAACGCTCGATCCAGCCTCTTTTGCAGAATAGCTAAAAGGTCTATTCATTGGTTGCCTTGGCATCTCTGTGCATTTCATGCAATTGCAGTATACTGACATTGTCATTGATGGCATGTACTTCGAATCAGGAGTAATATTCTTCCGAGGATTTCAAAGTTTTAATCGATGCCCAAGAAACTGGCCCTCAGAAAGCAAGCCAAGCATGTCATTTGCAAATCTATCGACGCTTATCAGATTTTTTAGCCTCAAAGGGTACTTTTACGTTAAACTTTAATGGTTTTACTGAGTATGATCCAAGAGGCATTTCGCTCAAATAGATCAAACTGAACAACAAGGTCAATATAGAATTGGAAGATGGAAGGAATGTAAACAAAAACCGGCATTGCCTGCATTCAGCCATAGCTCTAAAGAAACGGTATCATCATAACCGCACTCTTGCTATTGTTATTCTATATGGAGCTACTATGCTGTGACTTTGATCAATCAGGTGCGAAAATTCCAAAACCATACTGCTCGTATTTAACTGGCAGCCATTTTCATGCCCTGAGCCTGCCACTCATAATGAAACTTCACTGGCTTGCCTTACTTCCTTCTGATTCTTATACCATTGTCTTCAAATCTGTTCATGATTTGGCTTATGAAAATTAACAATTCAATTCAATGGAGCAAAAGTTCGACGAAAGTCATCAGTCTATATGAACACCAGAGATGCAGCACGTATATCATCAGAATATCATAAGAGGCACAGGATTTAACACTATTAGAAGCACATAAAAATACCGGGTGACTCAAAAAAGTGACCCGCCGCAATCGGTTATGGAAAAATAAGTAAGAGGCCGATGGAAATACCTCAAACGTTGTTCTGTCGCTAAAAGATTACCCTACATCATGAGTATTTTTTGCAATTATTTCGGCACGGTAAATGTCGCAAATTAAAGATTTTGAGGAAAAGGGCAAGCCTGAAATTCTCAAACAGTCTTCAAAAACAGGGGGTCGATTTACAGCCATTTCAGATCTTCAAAACACTCAACTGAAATAGGCAACTCAGTCAGAAGTTTCCAGAGAAAGTTTGTAGTCCCGAGCGAGGTACCTAAGAATTCGGAGTAAACGTTCCTTAAAAGAATCATGGCATTTCAAAGGAATTCAACTTTCAACGCAAAAATTGAAATCTTCAGGAATGGCTTTCAGAAACTGAAGAGTATTCTCGTCCCTTGAGACAAGAATGTTTTAGGTATCTAGGGACTATCAACTTGCTCTGAAAACTTTTAATTGAGTTACCTATTTCCAATTTGAAATAAGACACGATCCTCATTGTTTCGATGATCTGAAATGGTTGTAAAATCGATCCCTTGTTTTTGACGACTTTTTGAAGATTTCCAGCGTGCCCTTTGCCTCGAAATCCTTAATTTGGAGAATTTACTGTGCTGAGAAAAATACCAAAAAATACTCATAATGTAGGGTAGTCTTTAGCGACAGAACAACGTTTGAGGAATTTCATTCGGCCTCCTCGTACTTCTTTTTCTATAACAGGTTGCGTCGGGTCCCTTTTTTTGGGTCACCCGGTATAATGTTTACAATTTCTGCAACCACCTCTAAGGGGACCATTATGTAAATGAAGTCAAGGACTATTATTTAAATAAAGTCAACTCGATCTTTTAATGCTATCCCTGCCACTCTAATTAGGGGTTTTATTAACTTGTATTTATCAAATTTGCTTTGTAAATTGTATCGTAAATATTTTATTTATTTATTATTCTTTTTTTGACCATTGTAAATTTTTTCATTTTGTGGCAACTTTTTACCTAGAAACTAGAAATCAAATCCCCATACCTTTACCACTTTTTACCTACCTAGAAATCAAATCACAGTTTATGTGATAAACCATAGAAATGCAGAAGTAACGAATTTGGAAGTATTATGCATAGCCCTTCATCAGCATTATTAAGGCCTGTTTGAATATCTGAAAATTTTTCTGGTGAATATTCGAAGATTTCTTGGACAAACCAAGCTGTTATGAAACGTAGGGGAACATTTTAAGCATGGCACTCGTCTAACATTGAATTATCATACTGAATTTCATATTGAATTATTATATGACTTTTCAGCCTCTCATGAGTGTCAGACAAAAGCTTTCAGTATGTTTGATGGTAGTTTCGCTTATGTAAGCAGTATTCAAATTTTTAGTATTCGCGAGTTTGTTTCAGGCCCCGTCCATACGTATCCGGATATTTTTGAAAACGCATCTTTTTTATCCGTTTTGGGTTAGCGTCCACACGGAGACGGCGTTTTCTGTCACGAAAACGAAGCTTTTCGAAAACGCTCTCCAGAGTGGACCTTTTGAAAACGCCGTTTTCATGTTGTCGTGTGGACGGATGAAAACGGAGCTTTTCGAAAACGCTGACGTCACAGCATCGATCTACGACGCATCAGAGCATGCGCACGTATCTTTGGGGATCACGCAAGGGCATTTTGTTTGTTTTCTTTCTTTTGTCAAAGTTCGAACAGCGGAATTTGAATGTAGCAAAAGGTCCACTCTGGAGAGCGTTTTCGAAAAGCTTCGTTTTTGTGACAGAAAACGCCGTCTCCGTGTGGACGCTAACCTAAAACGGATAAAAAAGATGCGTTTTCAAAAATATCCGGATACGTGTGGACGGGGCCTCAGTCCCATTCTATTAATCCAAACGCTTTTCTTTCAGAAATTTCGTACACCACTGCACATTGTGTAAGGAAGATATCTTTGGGCTACTTTCATACACCAAGCATATCCACAGTGATGACCATCAAAAGAAGTTACAAAAATGGAAGACTAGAAATGCAATGGTAAATGATGAAGAAGAGGGATCTACAGAGCCAGTCGAAGACATGCCACCCTGGTTTGGACCTCCGCCTGGCCAAGGAACTTTCGCACCCAGGCCGAACATGCCACGAAATTTTAGGCCTTTTATGCCCCAAAGGCCACAAAATCGATGGCACAGACCAAGGTTCTTTCCCAGGAACAGGCCCTTTCCAATGTTACCGTTTAATAGGAATCCACATCCTCGATATGTTCCACCTCATATGTTCCGCCAGCCTTCCAGTCATAGATTTCTTGAGAGAGACCCTTTTGTAGCAAGACTTCAGTCAGAATTTAGGCAACAAATAAATCCACTAATGCCTCAAAAAGTCGCTAGGTCTGATTTATCAACAAATAGCATACAAAGAGGAATTGAGTCAAATCCCAAAGAAAGTTTCTTTAATTCAATGAATAATTCATCAAGAAGCGGACTCGACGGCTCACACGATTCAACAGAAAATGAAGATGTGTTACCATCCCGAGATTTCATACCTCTAAATGTTACTAAAGATACAACAAGTGAGAATAAGGCAACTAATAGTACAGCAAATAGCTCTATGGATGTGGAGGTGAAAGACACGACTTTTCAAGGCTTCAAGGCCACTAGGATAATGCGTGAAAAAATGAAGGAGCTGAAAGCAAAGATGTCTAAGAAGAACGATCAGAATATAGAAAATGAAGCGGGATTCTCACAAAGTGATACACCCTCCACGAAGGGTTTATTATTGAATATTGGTAAGGAGAGTATCGGCAACACGGATGATCTAGCCATCGAAGTGCCAGGATCATTTGAAATTTTGTCAAGGGAAAGTGAAAAACTAGAGGCTAACGCGCAAAGAGGACCTGGAGATAAAGGACAAGAATCGTTGAACAAATCGGAGTTTGGAAAAAAGCTTGAAAACCCATTCGTTGGCAGTAAGGAAGAAGAATCGCTGGCTCATTTTGTGACAGAAAATTTATGGAACAAAAAAGATGATTTGGAATTGAATCAAGATAGTCTATCGGAGGTAGGAGAGAACACTCAGACTTCGAATCTTGTAAATGACAAAGGCAAAGTCAGAATCGCAAGAGAAGGCAAAACAAGTGATAAAGAGGTTCGGATTGTTAGTGTGAAGAATAAACCAGCTGCTGTGCAGTCAACCAAAATGATATCTGATGCTCGAAATCTAAGATTGTCAAATAACGGTGTTGACAAATCAAAAAGCAAAGTAAGAAAAGTTGACCCCTCGTCGTCTCAAACTGCAAAGAAAGGTAATCCTCGATCTGATGATATTTTTGTGGAAAAGGGGAAGCATAGAGTTGAAGGTTCTAAGTCAGACTTCGCTGTTTTAGTGTCAGAGAAGAAACGTGACATGGTCCATAAGAGATCAGAGGAACGGGGTGCCGTGGGGCCAGCAACACAACATTTTGTGGGAACGCTACAGGCAGGCAGTACAGGACGAGTGAAGGAAAGATCAAGTAAACAACAAAATGAGCAACCACAGAAAGAGGATGTGGACAACAACAATCAAGCTTCTGGAAGCATTAGCCATAATAACATTGGCGCAAAGAATCTTCGAGGAACTAAAGGAAACTCGTTAGCTGTACGCACGGCAGATGTCTGCATTTCAGACGATGTTGCCAACCTTTTGTCAGGCAGTTTGCACGATAAGGTAGTGAGGCCACAGGAAGCTGTTGTTACTGAAATGGAAATTGAATCTACAAGACGCATGAATGCTTCTATAAAAGAATCTAGGACTTTTGAAGGTACAAGAAATGCAGGGAGCACCACGTCAAAGGTAAGGATAACTGAAACAGATCATTTCTACTGGATCAGTCAAAAGAATTTTACAAGTTTTGTGAGCTTTGGAATAGAAAAATATTCGGTTGATATTCAATAATAAGAGGTTAATATTTCAGTCACAGGGTAACATATATATACAGGGTGTCTCAGAAAAATTGTTCGACGTTTGATTAAATATTGAAAAATAAAGACAACATGAACAGGCTTGTGGAAAGATAACCCTGTTCCACAGTGGGGCTCCAATATGACTTTTGTAAAAAAATTTTTTTACTCTAAACTTTTTTAATGCAGGTTACTCGTAATCTGCATTGAATGCAGGACAAAGTGCTCTTTAGATGAAAGAGCTACCATGTACACAGCGGACGCTATGGCCATTTAAAGTTAGGCATCTGTGGCGCTATTATTTTGACATCAAGATTTTAACAAATGACAGGGAAAAGTGGGGAAAACGCAGAGTCTATGTTGTCAAAAAGGGTTGCAAATAACCATAAAATCGATTTGTGTATCTTACTATGTCATTCTAGAAATATTATCAGGCCAAGTTGATAGCATAATTTAAAATTTTGAGATTTTTATCAATTTTTTGATGTGCTGAGTGTTAATACTCAAGTTATTGAGGAAAAAATACGAGAACCAATCATTGGGAGAAGGAAAAGTTTATAAGGCCGTCATAGGCCACAGGTCCCACTATGTTTTTCTGTTAGTCAACATGTTTTCTAACAGCCTGAAATTAGTTTTCGTTCAGGACCGTTCAGGAAATCTCACAAAAAATTTTTCCATTTGGAGCTTTAGTCCAAATTTCCGTTGTTTTCATGTCCAGTTGATGCGGATTAAAGCCTTTTCAAATAAAGGATAAATTTGACATGATTCTTTATTTATTTGGATGACTGCAATACGATCGAGGTGCATAAGATACAATATTTTAAGGTGATATTACTCTGTTATTTGGATAAGTTGGTGATTTTTGCGTATTTTCTGCAAAGAGCGTGCAGCACAGAGTGATTGGTGATATCCAAGAAAATAGCGAAGCAAGATTTTAGAAACTCATAAGTCATTACATCAATGTGATACAAAAAGCTATTCCAGCAAAAGATCTCTTATGTAATAATCTGCCTTGGAAATCAGTGGTCCTTGAAAATCACGATTGATGTTGCTTTTTACTGTGTCTCCCTCTTTATCGATTTTTTTGGTGGAACTGCATCACGTACATGAATATCCGATCTTATCCACAAGCGATTTAAACAATCAGTTAGATTTTCCATCTGGTTGGTTTTTCTGCTCAGAGCTACCCGCATGAATCGCAATATTTTGTTGTTACATTCAAGAGACGATTCTGTGTAGGCCATTAGTCCTTTTTCTTCATTTGATTCCACCAGCTCCCATGCATGCTCTAACACCCCATGGACAGTTGGCGTCAGATAGATCCATGATCGTGCATTTCCATTGAACGATGTCAGTAGCTTCTTCGTCGTATCGACGCAGAACTCTTTGTACTTTATACATCAAAATAATATTCAATTACTAAAAGGTACTCTATTTGCAGGTGCTTGAAGCAAACGTGGTGGCCTAAAGATGATCCAAAATGTAAAATTTTCACGTGATGTGATTGCTTTAGAGGTCTGAAACCCTCATAAATGTCATTTTTGAGCCATTTTAGCCCTAAGGAACGTGTCTTTTGTGCTTTGTTTGAAACGCTGTACAAAAGTCATATTGCCCAGTACCAGAGCCCCACTGTGTGTTCCTAAGATTATGAAATAATTTTAGAGACCAGAATCAAGCAAATCGGTGGAAAATTCACTGAGTTACGAGCTCTCGAAGATCAAAAATATGCGATACCTGAAACCAGCTTGTATTGCAAAAAGCTTGAAGACGGAGGTAAGATAAGTTTATTCAATGTCATACCTCTCGTTGATATCAGAGCAAACCAAATACGACTTCTAACGTAAATTATTTCTTGCGATCATTCTCACAATTCCTTAACATTGCATAGGTCCAAAAACAGTGGTTCAAAACAAAATTGGCGAGGGACTGAATCTGTTTCCTCAAAGCATCCATATGCTTAACAGTTAGGTTATCGAATACCTGTTTGAATCCCACTTGGTTCGCCCTGAAACAATTGAGAAATAACAGAAACGACGGCCTGTGGGACTTTTACCAAAAATGCCATTTCGAGGCCTCTGGTTTCAGCTTTCGCACAAACTTGAACTTCAAAAGCTTGTAACCCCATGAATTTTTAGCGGATTTGCAAGATTCTTTTGTCAAAAATTAATTTAAAATCTCAGGACAAGGGTGACTTGACCAAAGGTCCATTCAGTGTATCGTTATTTTTTAGTATTTAATCAAACGTCGAACAATTTTTTTGAGACACCCTGTATATAAATTTTGTTTGGTAAATCACTCATCATTGAAAGCGTTGGATAAAAATAAGAAATCTATTTTCAATTTCAGTCCATGATTTACCTACCCTAGAAATCGAAATGAAAATAATTGTTAGTTTAAGAAATAGAATTTAAGTTTGTTTAATATCAAGTAAATTATGTACAAAAATTGAATGCAGTTTCCCCTTACATACCCCTTACCAGATTTTCCTAATTTCTGGGCCTAAAATATGATGTATTTTTCTAAAACAACTGTGACATCTAAGTTAGCCTTTGACTTATTCGGGGTACTATCAGGGAAAGTCTTTTGGGGTTTTTCTACAAGATTTTTGCAGACTGCGCATAGCAATTTCAGGGTTATCCCTCTTTATCAATTCTTTGAGAATTCACGCATGTTCCAAAATGCCTAGTTCATTCCATGGATCAGCGAGCCAATTGGAATAGACCTTTTAGCTATTCTGAGAAAGAATCTCAATCGAACGATACTATGCTACATCTTGCAGAATTTTCGAATGTGCACAATAGTGATAGAAGCTCTGACGCCACTCGATCGAATCTCGTGTATAAAAATGTATAAAAATAACGCTCGATCCGGACTCTTTTGCAGAATAGCTAAAAGGTCTACATCTTTCCCACTGTGATTTACAAAAGGGGGAGTTCGCAGTGTCCCGAACAATGACTGATCGATTTACATTTCAGTTCTGAGTATCAGCTGCGTACTCTTTGTTCCTTAGCCCGCCAGACGTGTTTACGGGCGCCAGACGCGTCGGGCAAATACGAGCAAGGACAGACAAATATAAATCTAGTTTTTATCCTCACTGTTTGTCTGAGTGGAATAAACTTGATCCTGATATTAGATTGTCATCTTCTGTTGCTGTTTTCAAGACAAAGATACTATCTAAAATCCGCCCCCCTACAAAATCTGTGTTTGGCATTCATGACCCAAAGGGCCTGTCTCATCTTACTCAACTCAGGGTTGGTCTCAGCAAGTTAAATTTTCACAAATTTCAACACAACTTTAGAGACACAATAAACCCAATGTGCCCAAGTAACGATGGAATCGAGGATACGGAGCACTTCTTGTTGCTCTGCCCCTCTTTTGGTGTTCAAAGGACTGATCTCCTCGCTGGAATATACTCTCTTGTACGACCATATGGATATGTATATCTTGCAAATGATGTTCTGTTGCAAATCTTACTGTACGGCGATAAGAATTTTCCAAACAATCTCAATAGAAGCATCCTTGAGTTAACAATACGTTTTATACATAGTACTTGTCGATTTGAATAAAGTACGTCGCCCCAATCCCCCTTAGTAAGCCAACAATTATTTAGTTAATTATCATATGTAGAGCCTGTCTCAAATTATATATGAGGTGAGATCTGTGGAAATGCAAAATTACCCATACTATTAACCATAACGCAGCGATCATCTTGTCTGCTATTATTTCGCGGACATTTTTCACCTGATATCTAGTTTGAGACAGAGTGTAGTGTTCTTTGCTTCTTTTTCATGTCTTGTATCTTTTTTTCCTTTTGTAATTCATATGTAAATCGTCTTAGTTTTTTGTGATGCCACGGAGTAGTCATAGTATTTTGCACCCAGTGGCATCGTCCTTGTAGTGTAGTTAAGTATTCTGTAAGTAGTGTAACTAGTAAATCCGTATTGTAAATTTTTATTGGAATGTAAAAAAAAAAAAAAAGACGTGTTTACACCTTTGAATCACCCGGCATAGTAGCAATGTCAATGACCTACAATCGAAGAAGAATCATTGTTAGGTCTCAACATGCCAGTTGCTGTACAGTAAAAACCCGCACATAAGAACCTAAGATTTTGAATGCAGGTTCTTATGCAATGAGGTACATCCCGCAATCAGGGTGTAGGTTTTTAACATAAGGTCCAAAACAAATGCCAGAAAACAAAGGATGGTTGAAGGTGAACATGATGGCAATATGGCTAGTAACGCAAAGCTCTACGTCACAGAACATAGTCCTTTTAGTCCTGAATTTTCTCATCTCCTGACCCATCCACAGTCATCAGACAACCAGTTTTTTCTAAGAGCTTGGTGAAGAATTGCTTGTCTTCCCTTAGGTCCTGCCATGAGTCCATTTAGTCATCGAAACTCTTCTCGTCCTAGCTGAATTTATTTCCCAGTGAATAAAAGAGAATGAAATTTTATACCCTTTATCAAGAACCTGGTTAAAATATCAGGCTGAAATGGTTCTTATTTATCGGGTACAAAATATACCATTTCAGGCTGTAGGTTCTTAATAAATGAAGGTTCTTATGTGCGGGTTTTTACTGTACCTAAAACTCCATCAGAATAGCACCGATGTTTCCGGTATAAAATCAAATTGCTTTTCATTCAGCACTTCGAGCATCTTCAGGGAAATATCCTAAGCAAATATATATTTTTTCGTTCTCATAAAGTTTTACGAATTGAAACAACGAGAGGTTTCTTTCTCGCAAAACTGATGTGGACATCATTTATTTTAGCCAGTTTGTACTTTTGGGGGACGCTTCGATTTATTCTACAGATATGTTTCGTAAACGTTGGCTTGAAGAAAGGGACGACTGTCCAAACTAACTGCAATACCATCACGTTTAGGGCAGGAAGTAACGGACTCGCTGAAAAGGCCAGATGCTGTCCAGTGACTTTCTACATACATTAGATGGTGGGGTTTGAATAGGGTTCCAAGAACATGCTTGACACGAACTTCACACTGGGGTTTATCAGAGCATCATAAACATGACAAATGCAACTCGGGGGAGAAAAGTTCCAACACAACTTATTGAAGGCTTGCTGAACTTTGCTCACGACGTTTGCCTCTAAATTTCAAGTGGTAATCTTTCGTTTTTTTCTTTCAAATTTGAAAACTACGGGTAATACAATTCGACCGTGCCAATCATAGTGGAAAAGGAGACAAGGTTATCAAGTTTCATCTATGAGTGGCACGCATAATGTAAATTGGGTTTATTTACTAGAAAAAGCAAACGGCACTTGCAAGATGAATTAGTTTATTTATAAGAAAAAACAAATATTAAAGCGGTTGCGACGGATAGATAATTACAAGTAAGAGAGACATTTTGCTGCAGTTCTACAACTTTTCAGACTTTTCAGGTATTCCGAAAGGAACCAGAATCGAGCGATATCTCTGTACACTTTATAGAATATAACCATATAACCTTTCATAACCATTTAATACCGGGTGACCCGAAAAAACTTCACGAGGTAGATCAAAACTAGCTCCCTGAAATCAAAAGCTATTGCCAAACGCTTTCTATCACAGTCTAATTGAAATGCTTAGCTTTCTTTCGAGATGCTGCAAGGTCATTTTAAGCAATGACTACCATCCGAAAAACCAGGTTCAATGAAAATTTCGAATCCAGGATTTATCATTTTGAGTGAAATAATTGCCATCACTTTCCAGTCACAGTTTTGTTAAAACTCGACATAGCGATGAATTAGAAGTTGTATGGGGAATTTTTTGTTTGCAAACTGATTGACCTCTGTCCCTCATTGAAATTTCATGCTCCGAAGCAAATTTGGAATTCATCATTTTTCACACTTCCCAAAAAATGGGCTGGAAAGCGAGGGAGTAGTCCGAGAAATGAGTTTTCATATTTTTGAAACTGTGTTTTCGGACGGTACGCATATGTAAAACTGACCAAGAAACATTTCAAAAGATAGCGAAGCCTTTCAGCTACATGCTGATGCCTTATTTGTCTTCATAAGATTTGCTTTCAAGAAATTATGTGCAATCTAGCTCGTGGAGTTTTTTTGGGTCAACCAGTAGGTGATTTTAAACAATTTCTGATTTGAAGATTTTGGTAACTATAGAGTCCCAATGACGTTTCAAGCCCGGTGACAATTTCAATTTCTGCTGTAAGTTACCATTGTGTTCTCAGTTACCCTCTCTATCTCATACTGTTCATTTCTTCTAGGATATTCATTCGACCATAGCATCAACTACAAATGAACCTCATTCAAGCAACAATGTTTCCTTGGAATCAGGCATCGTATCTCTCGATGAGTCATTATTGTCATCCAATTCAACAAACCAGTGTGAATTTCGATATCAAGATGGAAGGAGATGTCCAACTTCAGCTGAGCATAAGTATACTTACAATTTTATTGCCTTATTATCTTCCGGGTGACGCAGAAAAAAATGACCCAAGGAAATCTATTATAGAATGAAAAGTAAGTAGCCGATTGAAATGCTTCGAACTTTGTTCTGTCCCTAAAGAGACTAGCATACCTTATGATTATTTTCGTAATTTTGTTCGGCACGGTAAGTTTCGTTAATTAAGTTCGTGGAAAAGGACTTGCATGATTTCTTCAAAAAGTCGTCAAAAACAGTGGATCGATTTAAAGCCATCTCAGGTCTTCAAACCAACGAGGAACGTGTTTAATTTTACCTTGGGAATGTTCTAAGAATAATCTTTACAATAATCTTTCAATGGACACTTTGAAAGGAATTTCCTATTCCCAGGGAGCAGTGAAACACGCTCCTCTCTTGTTTCGAAGATCTGAAATGGCTCTAAATCGACACCCTGTTTTTGAAGAATTTTTGAGAAAGTAAAGCAAGCCCTTTTCCACAAAATCCTTAATTCGGGAAGTTTACCGTGCCGAAAAAGTTTACAAAAAATACCCATTACGTAGGCTAGTCTTTTATGGATAGAAAAACGTTTGAAGCATCTCAGTCGGCCACTTACTTTTCTTCCCGTAACAGATTTCCTTGGGTCACTTTTTTTTCTGGGTCACCAGGTAGTTAGCCCAAAACTTCACTCAGGGAAAGGTAGCCTTATGCCTGGTGATGCAAAAGAGACATCTATTTCTTTTTAAATCATTCTTGAAAAAATACTTGCAGCAAGCTTTTAAAGATCAAAATCCTCCAACCACACTGAGGCTTTGGCGTTAATTTTTCTTTTTGCTTTCGATGGGCCAGTTTGCATCGAGTTTTTCAATGGAAAGAGTTCCGTGACATTGCGAGAAATTGTCAATAATGCACTGTCTAGATCAAGTGAGATTTTTTCTCAAATATGGCTTGACCTGGTTTGTTACGATTTATCATTGTTGTTGTTGCTGTGTCTCGTGAGCAGAATTTTTAAAAACCGCTGTCTTCTTGCGTTGAGCCCCAGAAAAATGAAGTGAACCGAGCCGTTCATTTACAACTTTCTTACAAAAAACTGGGCGAAAACTCATGTAGGTAGAAAAGTCTCAATTTGAGAGCAGTATTTTGTTCTTAAACTGTTAGAGGCCCTTTCTTTACATGAGAAATTTCAACCCGTGTTGAAGTCAACACGGGCTGAGTTTCTACTCGGTTGACGGTGTCATCCTCCATTGCTTTTGCACGACGGAGGCCGAGTTGAACTCAACACGGTCGCATTTCAACTCAGCAACTCAACTCGTATTGTTGAATTTTCAACACGGTTTAAATTATCTTGTAAACGCAGAAAAGTCTCAACTCGGAGCTTGTTGAAGTTAAAGATACAATGTGAGCAAAGGAGCTCGAATCTATTTCCGCAGTCAATCAACTTTTTTGAATACGTCTCGCATGCTTGCGTCAGTTGTTTGCAACCGTATTCATATCATGTGACCTAATCTCATCCCGTGATGAGATGTCATGTAAATGCAAAGCTAAATAAGAAATGCTGTCAAACCTCAACACATGTCGAACTTAACATGGGCTGAAATTTCTCATGTAAAGGGCCTCTTAGTACACTTTGAATGTCAAATGAAAATCCCATTGCGCTCTTTAATTCTTTAAATCTTGAAATAGCTGTTTTAAATGATTTTCAAAGATTAGATACTTTTGATCTAGTATTTTGTGCAAAACATATGTTGTGACAACTGGAAGAAATAACTGAAAATTATCAATGAGCTGAGCATGTATGCTCTGCCTTAAAATTAGTCTTACGTAGAAATCGAGAGCCTTCTTTAAGACTGTTATTTGCACCATTTCATTGAAAATAGACAAATTTTCATACTGCACAAACCTGGGATGTTCATAAATCTGCATTTTAATAATTCACTGTGTTAAGTCACACGAGACCGCAGGGGTAGAAAACATCGCGGACCACAGCATCAATGGCTCCCGGCATTACTTACCCCCAGAAGGAAAAGAAGAAAGCAAGAGAATGAGGAATTGATGAATTATTTTGGTGTGATGTTCATAAATTTTCTCTTTGCATTTAAACAGAGTTTTTAGAAAATTAGAGTAGACTTATGCCTTTTCGTCCCTTGTTTCCATGCGTTCTTTGACTTGCTGATATCATTTGGTCAATAGGGACTCATAATATTACGCTTATATAATGGGCCCACTTTTTCAAAATGGCCTAAAAAGGTGGGAGTTCTCGTACACTCAACAAAATTGCTTCAAAATTTGGTTTAAAGAGCTCGAACATTGAAAAGCGAAGTTTTAGTACAAAGAATGATGTTGTGTTGACCTACAAAGCGCAAAATGCATACGTTTCAGGCAGTAATCTTCCTCTGTAGAAGCAAAGTAGATCCATCAAAGCTGCGAGAACTCCAGGCTGCTTCAACCGTTCTTTAAGAGCAACAACAACAACATTCTGAATAGCGGCCCCAGATTGGTTAAAAACTGAATTCTAGCGATTTGATTGGTGAGTACGGAACCACCCTACGCGGGCCTAAAGTGGGCCCACTATTGAAGAGTAATGTTATTAGTCCCTCTTGACCAAGAAACGCAGGGAAACAAGGGGCGAAAAGGAATCAGTCTATATAAGCACTTTGATTCGAATTGAAGTAAGCACCACG
This sequence comes from Aurelia sp. 3 sensu Dawson et al. (2005), assembly GCA_964020215.1. Lineage (NCBI taxonomy): Eukaryota > Metazoa > Cnidaria > Scyphozoa > Semaeostomeae > Ulmaridae > Aurelia > Aurelia sp. 3 sensu Dawson et al. (2005). Next base: position 15,717,984 of record OZ026573.1, on the reverse strand, counting down.
TTTCGAGCATACCCGTTATCGAGCTTGATAAGGACGGGCTGTGCTCGAAGCGTCGTGCTTATTTCAGTTGGCATCAAAGTGCTTAAAGCTACTGTTTTACTCGTTTTATCTTTGTACAATTGCACTACGCGCAACAAGAAGATTTTTCGATCAATTTGGGGCTGTCTTCAGACAAAGAAGAATATTGCTTATAACTTAGGAGTAAGCCAAAAAATCCACAGAATTTGCCTGATATTATTTATGATTAGATTGAGGATCAATAACTAATCTTCAAAATTTGTGCAACGGACACAGCAAAAACTGCGCAGGCATGCGCGAAAAGTCGTAACTTTGAGCCCCCTTAGCTCCTAGCAACAGATCTTAAAATTAGGCAACACTTGATATTTTCTTCCTAGGGCCTTGAACTCTAGATTTATCATTTCAGAGAACTTACCAGTTCAAACACTGCCTTATCTCAGATTGGTTCATTACGTTATTTTACACAGTTTCTGTTCTGTCTGTGCAACGTAGTTTCATTGTAGCCTGTCAAAAGTGGATTCTCGTTTGGAGCACCTGGCTGTGACAGAATGTTTCCCCAAACCTTTTTGGTCCTTGAAATTAAAATGATTTTGCTATCTTTGCAAGACTGTGGTTCTTATCACTGAAATTCTGTCTCGAGTTGCTGGTCCTGGACATAAAAAGCCTGTGGATATGCAGACCTAGACTTATGACGCTGAGTCTCTTCATCGTCATAAGTCTAATGCAGACCTCAGTCCAGTTCATGGTGACTTGAGTTGATCGGGCTTGCCGTGCCGAGACAGCTTGTACACGACCCGAGGTCTCTCTGTCTGGTCTCATATGGTGTGAGGCTGTAATCCATTACCTGGAAGACGTAAAGACACGGGAAGGAGACTAACAGATCAACTCCCCATTTTGATTGGTTGATTTTAGTTGCGAAGTTGATTTCAGGCATGCCAGGCTACCTGCACAACGGGGTAGCAAAGCTAGCAATACACAAATGATGTCCAGCCATAGTGTTTAACCATAAGGAGAGAATACTTCGAAAGCTGAACCCTTGGCAGGAAGAAACTGAATTTACGATGCGGTCTCACTTAAGAAGGAGGGGGAGAAACAGGATTGAAAAGGATATTGGTGGGGTGGGGGCTGAACTTTTTGAAAATTCTTCAAAACTTCATATTGATGCAAGCTATGTGCAGTAAGAACCCCCAAATGGAAGCCACTTTTCAAGAAACCAAAGGATGATTTGGTTAAGATATGGTACAATAAGGCACCTCGTTTAAGACACCACTTTTCACACCATAGCGTAATATTTTCTTATATCTATGGTACTGTTCATTTCTTTGGCTGAAAGCTTCCTTAGTTTACATCCTTTTCTGGAATGTCCTGGGAAATTAGTTACAACAGAATGGAATATTCTTTTAGCTATATTTGTCATATGTGTGTGTTATCAATGATTGTCACGAATATCAATTAAAATTTAGGTAATAATCTGTTCCAAAATCTGTACTTAGTCAAACCATAGACTCGAAGTTGTCATAGATTCATCTATTAAATGAAGGCTAGGGCTCGATTTTATCCAGGTCAGACCCTTTTTTAATTCTAATTTCTTTGTAAATTCCCAAAAAATATTTTAATATTCCCGGAGGAAAGTTTTCCAGAAAATGAACTATTTATTAGACTATTACACGATTTCGCAATTAGAGAAGGGACTAAGGCGAGCACGGCCTATTGCGACAACCTTGTCAACAGTAGGAAACTACGGGAATCCTCTCATCTCATCTCGTATCCCTCTGCAGACTCCCAAGCTTAAGTTATTCTTCATTCCTTTGCACCTTTCAAGAGTTGCGCGATACTTGTTTGGTATGGTAAGTGTTTTCTCTGTATTTTTCAGGTGTCTTGCCATCCTTCCGCGCATTTGTGAGTGTATTTTGAACCACTTTGTTGCAGGTCAGGATTTTTTCTTCCGTCCGTCTGACCGCTCTTTGAAAAACTTGTTTTCAACCAGCTGTACCAGTATATGAAAGGAAATGGTCTCTTTTGACCTGATCAACCAGGTATTCTTCGCCTACATTTCACACTTACTTGTTTGCTTAAAATGAGCGATGACTGGTACAATGGGCTTGATCTCGGTAAGCTCGTTGGTTCCGTATTTATTGACCTGACAAAGACATTTGATACAGTCGACCACGAGAACTGTCTTGGTTTAGGTCTTACCTATCTAACCGTCAACAGTTCTGTAGGATTAACGGTGTTGATTCGGATATCGGGGGAAAAAGAAGTCGGAGTCCCACAGGGCTCATGCCTTGACCCTCTTCTCTTACTTAACTATATAAATGATCTTCCTGAGGCTGCCCAAGGATTCTCTGTGACTATGTATGCTCATGATACCATTTTTTGTCGTCAGTCGCACGATTTGACTCAGCTTAATCAGGCCATTAATAGCGATCTCAGTAATTGGAGACTTGGTTGCAAGGCAATAACCTTTCGTTGAATGTGGCAAAAACTCATTCAATGCTACCAAGCAGAAACGCAACTCTCTCAAAAGTCAAAATGAAGCCTTGGAACTGAAGATATCAGTCCAAATCGATTGCTCTTTGATTTGGTAATAGCAATTTTAGGCAATTTCTACCAAGGTCTCCAATACGATCGGCTTTTCAAGACATGCTAAATCGTTTCTGCCTATGGTTAGTTTGAAAACTCTTTACACAGGTATTGTTGAGCCTCACTTTCGATACTGTTTTTGTTCTGTCTGGGGTTGTACTGGGTCTACAGACATCCGCCAGCTGCAAATGATCCAAAATCATGTTGCTAGAATCATTACTAATAGCAGCTTTGATACCCCAAGCAGACCACTCATTGCGGAGTTGGGCTGACTGTCTATTGAAGAACTCATTGGCAATGAATCTAAATAAAGGTCTTCAAGTCGATCGTCGCTCAATGATTTAGCTTGACAATGGACTTGGGCAAGTCCAGTAGACTTATGCCTTTTCGTCCCTTGTTTCCCTGCGTTCTTTGACCTGCTGATATCACTTGGTCAATAGGGACTCATAATATTACGCTTGTATAATGGGCCCACTTTTTCAAAATGGCCTAAAAAGGTGGGAGTTCTCGTACACTCCACAAAATCGCTTCAAAATCTGGTTTACAGAGCCGGAAAATTGAAAAGCGAAGTTTTAGTACAAAGAATGATGTTGTGTTGACCTACAAAGCACAAAATGCATACGTTTCTGGCAGTAATCTTCCTCTGTAGAAGCAAAATAGATCCATCGAAGCTGCGAGAACTCCAGGCTGCTTCAACCGTTCTTTAAGAGCAACAACAACAGCATTCTGAATAGCGGCCCCTGATTGGTTAAAAACTGAATTCTAGCGATTTGATTGGTGAATACGGAACCACCCTACGCGGGCCTAAAGTGGGCCCACTATTTCAGAGTAATGTTATTAGTCCCTCTTGGCCAAGGAACGCAGGGAAACAAGGGACGAAAAGGCATCAGTCTACAAGTCCAGCTCCACAATACCTGTGTAACCTCTTCACCAAAAAAGTCAGCATGCTCCTTCTGCAACCTCCGGAATACTGAAACTAAGAAAAAGTTAGCAAATGGGCAAAAATGCTTTTCTTTCCGAGGAGCTAAACCATGGAATAGCCTTCCTGCTGAGTATAAGACGGCATTCTCCTCGAATGGTTTTTAGAAATCAATAAAGGGTTAACGTTCTCTTTGTATTATGTATATTGTACAATTGTAAATAGGTTTTTGAATTATGGTTTTTTATATTCTAATGATATTTATATTTTTAACTGTATGTTGTAATTACGTTTTATTGGAGGGCCCTTTAAAAAACGACTTTTGCTGATGGGCAACCCTCCATAAAAGAATCAAATATGATGAAATATGAAATATGAAATGTGTTTCACTCAAGTTTGAAGCTAATCTTATTAATTGGTTCGGCATAAACTGAACCACTTCAAAACGAAGGGAAAGTACCTGCAAAAATGTAGCTCAAGATACACTCAGTGTGTGAAATGATGACCAGATGGCTGAATAATCCAGAGGAAACATTTACCATGACGGCCCCCTGAAAAGCAGTTCTGATGGACTGACAGGACTACCATGCCTAAGTAAGTAAAAATGAAATGAAATGAGTGAACCATACGAAAAAAGTATCGCGCAACACTTAAAAGGTGCGAATAAATCGAAAATAACTCAAATTTGCATGGAGATGCATCCAAGCCGTAAGGAGAGGCTTCTCCTGATTTCCTACTTTTTGCCAAGGCTGTCAGAATGGGCCGACTTCTCCTCAGTTCCTTTCTCCAAATTGCGAAATGGTCTATTTGAATGTACTTTTCAAAGTCAGTGCACCCTTTTGTTCTGCAGTCACGGGGCTACGAGCAAAGCATTAGATTTACCGGAAGTCACTTTCTTCCGTCCGTCTGACCGTTTCATTTACGGTAGTTCCCAATGGCTCTGCCATTCAAACATTCCGTGCGTGAGAGGAATATTTTCCTTTCCGTCGCTTTCCTCTTTGTGCCTTGACTGAATTTTGGAATTGTGGGTCCTGGGACAACCAAAAAGGGAGCTATCCGAAGGACTATTGGAATAGACTTGGAGCAAGTCTACCAATGGATTAAAGTGACGATTATTTGAAAATTCACTGTGTGGTACAAATTGCATATAGTAATGAAACGATTGGCAAATGTTTTTTCGGACTCCGGTTAAAGCAAATAGACTACGAGCAAGTCGTTTTGATGTAACCATAGCATAGGTTTCAAATCTTTAAAAAGGTGTTGTAAAATTCTATGACCTATTTCTCTGAACTAAACGGCTTCAAAGAATCTTTATGTATTTTACTGTAAATCTGCCGTTAGACTTTCTGAAATCTTCAATATTTCCAGAATTACAGTGTTTTTCTTTTTTCAAAAATTCAAGAAATTTTTGGAGAAAAAACTTCAAACCATCGTAATTTCTAAACCTTTGGACGAAAAGTCGAATAACTTTCAAGAAAGCCAAAGTTATGAATGTCTACAATATGGTATCAAGCAAAACTCTATCACTCTTCTGGTTTATGATTTAGAAATTTGATGACGTCACTTCCTAAAATGAGCTAAAATATAAAGTATGCCATAATTTCGAAAAAGATATTCAAGATTTCTGAGAAGTCCAACGGTAAAATTGTGGATATGTAGCTAAGGTTCCTTTCAAGCCATTCAGTTAGAAGGAATAGGTCATAGAATTTCACACCAGCCTCTTTACATCGATTTGAAGATTTGGAACCTATGCTTGTACTCATAATGTTCTGAAAGCAAAGACTATGATGTAAACAATGACGGACGAAAATATGCAACAAATATGGTTCCGCTACTAAGCTCAGTTTTGATGAAAATTACATCTCACTTTCTGACCTTTTCTAGGTTCTGTTCATATCACGAGGAAATCGTGAGAAATGTCTTTATACACCTCTCACGGGCTCCACCACGTACAGACTCCACCAGTGGCACAGCTTCAAATAATAATGAACAAAGAAATAATAATAATATCATCGTAGCTATTGACTCAGATGTTGATGCAGATCATGTACGCTTACAATCAAGGTTTAAATACATCAACAAAGTACCAAATAACCCAATCAGAGGAGTAGACAGAACACATCTCCCACCTAATATCAGAAAGCTTCTCAATAAGAGGTACGAGGCTGGTAAAATTCCTGATGAGCCTCACGCTGGGGAATCAGAAAAAGACAAAGGGACTGAGAGTCGCTTGGATTTACAAGGTGCAAGAGATGATTTGTTGCCCGTTGATGAAAAAGTGTCAGAAACTGACCCTGTTATTGATCACAGCAGCCAACGGCTTCATGCTGAAGGTACGACGAGGAAAAATGCTGAACCGCAAAACGAGGCTAACTTGAGCGACACAGAATCAGTTCTTATTCCAGGTCCTCTCAGTAGACCAAATGATGCAAGATATACTACTAATACCAGTACTAATATTTTGGAAGCACCAATTCTACGTGCAGAAAAGCAAACGAGCAATTCCGCTTCACTTCGACATGCCGATAGTGTGATAGGCAATAATTTGGGATCTGCAGTTACGTTATACTCCAAATTGCAAGCGTTAAGTAAATCTTCTTCAAGAACGGCTGGCAAGGAAGATGATATTTCGAAAGTTACTGAAGGATCTGTTCTCTCAACCACTACTGAATCAACGATGCAGGCAGTCTTGCCTAGATCAGTGAGCATCAGTTCCTTGCAGACTCAAACGAAAGCTGGACAAGCACGAGCCGCTAGTAAGGAAGCTAATGTTAAATCTATTAGTGATCTACGTTCCGAAGGAAAACGTTCAGTGGTGGAATCAGCTATGTCAACATCTCCAAAAAAGCCCGCATCATCAGAGTGTGCTGGCTCAGGTAAATCACTAATGTCATCTCAACCTCGCTCATCTTCAACAGGACCTTCTCCAGCATCAGTCGGCAGTGTCAAGACGGTATCAAAAGCCAGTACTGCAGGCCCGTCAGAACAGAAACCAGTAAGCAACGAGACAGCAGTTTTTGCGGCTGTAAAACCCGTTGAAGCCCCGAGTTCAAAATCCAAATCGGCAGTATCAACGGTTTCGTCGACCGCAGTTGTGCAGTCATCAACTGGAAAGAAAGTAGGGGAAGCTGAGTCAAGAAATTTGGCAAAGTCTTCAAAACCTAAATCGAATCTGGTAGATATGAGAACGCTCGCAAATTTGGTATTATCGAGTACCATACCCGCTGCTGAGTCTGCAGCCTCTGTTAGACCCGAAGACTCTGGATCAACTAATGCTACTGTGACCTCAAAAGCTAGATCAAACTCTGTCGGGTCAACCAGTTCACCGTTAGATAAGGGATCAAGTAGCATTACCGTTCCTCGAAGAACAGCGGCGCCAAAGGAACTAGCAAGTTCCATGCAAGAAAAATATCAGGGAAGAAGATCGGTTTCTTTCGATTCTGCGCAACCAAAGCATGTTAATGTTAGTATGTCAGTTCAGCCCAATACGAATGCAAAAACTGTTTCAGTGCAGAACGCTGTCAAGAAAATAGCAGTAACGAAGAGCACTGTGCCATCAAGTGACGAGACTGTAAACAAATCTAAAGCTGCAGCAGAAACTTCCAGGCCTACAAATTCCATTACTGACACATCTTCATCAACGGCTGCCAGAAGTATGCTGTCATCGAAAGTAGGGGGACACATAGCCAAAGCAAAGGAAATAAGTACAAATGAATCAGTTAATAAGAAACAGGCTGCAACATTCTCAAATTTCAAAGCATCAATATCAACAAGTGTACCTTTCTCAACACCAGTTTCGACTGCTTCGATACCAAAAACATCAAGCTCAGCCTTGCCAGATGCCAGCGCTACAACCTCAGTGAATTCGACCTCAACTCTGAGCGAAGAAAGGGTATCGGGAATAATAACTGCGACTTGTCAATCAGGATCAGAAGTCAAACCGATAGAAGCTATGGATGTGCCGAGAACATCGAACTCTTGTGATCTCAGCCAACAAAGAGACATATTAAGGAATTTCTTTGACAATTTGCTAAAGAGGAAACCAGTGCAAAAATTATCTTCAACAGTGCCAGCTAGTGCTGAAAATAAAGAGTGTTCTGGAGGTCAATCAGACTGCCAAAACCGACTCCATCTTGTTGGCTCCAAATCAGCTACGGGTGCCTCTACAGAACTTGCTAGATCAATGAAGGCTATGGAACACGCAAAGGAGATAGAGGCGAGCCAGCATACTAACGGCGGGGACATTGTAAAGCAGTTGTCTTCAGAGTATTGGCAGCAGAGGAGTACTGTAGCGACTGTCAATGCAGGAGGACCGAAATCTATTAAGAAAAGATCGACCAAGATACCTTTGGTTTCTGACAAGGAGAGCCATGAGAACAAGAAAGGAAAACGAAAGAAAGGTTATGAAAACCAAGTTGCATCAAAACGTCGCAGACTCGAAGGTATGCCAGTTTTATCCGTTTTGATTTAGGCCCTGTTTATATGAGGAAAACACCTCACCTGCCAGACCTGGCGCTGGCAGGCGAGGTAAATTTCAGCTACTGTTTATATGAGATTTTTCACCTCAACTGTCAGCACCGGGGCTGACAAGCGAGGTGGAGTAAAGTCTCTCTTCCGTGAAATCAGAACGAACTTACCAATAAGAGTCAACGACTACTTTCGATTCTCTTCCCCAGTGGTGTTTCGTTTATACAAGTTGTGTTTCGTTTATATGGAGAAATTTCGCCTCAAACAGGCGAGATTTCACTATGCCGGTGGTGTTGCGTTCGTCATATAAGCGCGAAATGAAAATACAGAGGATTCTATTGGAAGTTGGAATCTCACCTCTCAGTCCCGCGTCTGGCAAGAAAGGTGTTTTTCCTTGTATAAATAGGCCCTTGGTCATTTTGAATGCAATGAAATGCCATTTTTAAAAGAAACTGAGAATTTGACTTAGTTATTCATTGCTAAAGGTTTTATGAAATTGTCATGATTTGAGTGCTACCAAGTACCGAATAATCGATCCCCGTCTCGCTTATTTATTTTCGACAGAATTTTCCAGCCCCCTAGCCTTTATTCCAAGCCCATTTTATTAATCCTTCTAAAATTGAAATAATGGTGAACATAATTTTTGAATGAATTTAAGAAACACGTATTTAACGAAGGAACGGCTATTATCAATTTTTCCACACCCCTCCCGATTGTTATAACCCCCAAATTTTATTCGATAGAACCATTTCCAACTTCCCCAATTGTTCTCAGCTTCCCCATATTCGGTACTCGAGAACACAAAGTTTTTAAGCCGTTTCTAACAAGTTCGTAGACTGATTACAAATTATATAGATTACAAAGAATACCAATTCCAGCATCGCTATTCAAAGTGAGACTGCTACACCAAACTGAAACCGCTCATACTTTGACTTATGATATCACCGCATTTTGTTTGACTGACTTCTTTCACTTTTCAATGTCCTATGGAACAAGGCTGCTGTATACAGTGATTTACAAAGTATATACAGTAATTTACAAAGTATATACAACAAAGTTGGAAGAAATATAGTTATAATAGTTCTAATAGACCACTTTCACAATTACGTCATGCAGAGTTTGAAAGCGAGGCACAATATCGAAAACGAGCTAAGGGATGTTCTGCGATCTGTTTGGCATTCACACTGTATTGATCAGAGGGCTCAACAAGGAGAAAATCGATCAAAATTTGAACTTTTAATTTATAAGAAACGAGAAATGCAATCTGTAACTGCGGAAAGATCGTCGAAGAAAATGAAGAGATCTCTAGGACGTCAATGTGCAGCTATGGATGCTACAACACGTTTTACACTACGGATGGGAACTCAAGCGGCCTACATTTTTTTCGATTCCCCCAGAAGAATCCCGATAAACTCCGTTGGTGTAATTCGTTGGTGAAAATCTGGTTTGTTTTCGAAGTTTTGCCTATCAGCTGACAGATTGGAAATGGTTTGGAATATCACTTTTCTCGTTTTCGATATTGTGCCTCGCTTTCAAACTCTGCATGACGTAATTGTGAAAGTGGTCTGTTGAAATATAGGAGCGTCAATCCGGTAGGCTTTCAATAACGATAACCACTTAGATGTTTTTTTATCTAGTACTCAAGTTTCTTATTTATTGATAATCGCAATTTTGTCAAAGATCAGCGTAACCATTCTCGACTTCGTTGGAAGAATAGACTAATAAAATTGCACGAAAATGTTTTCAACCAAGGCTAAATAACTATGGTTATACCACTTGTTTGCCTTAAGCTATTAGGTACTGGTGAGTTGGGATCTATCAGTAAGTGAACATATCTGACTACCGGGTGAGCCAGAAAAAAGTGCCCACTTTTACAAATTCGTACCACTAAGGGTACATCACAAATTTGAATGATTCAAATTTCAGTTCAAAGCCGAGATATCGAAGTATTTTAAGACTTTTCTCGCTGTCTTACCAGCACTAGAAGCCCAGGGGGTGTACTCACTAACTTTCAGTACGGGGGGTCCATGCCACTATTTCTTTGCTGACCCCTAAATATTAAGCCTGATGTTTTGGGGACCCCAAATATTGTTATCTATTTCGGGACTCCTATAATGTTTTTTAATGGTTTCAATTTGAGCTTCTTGATCTTTCTAAGTTTTTGAATAATACCAAAACATTTATTTCATGATTCGCAACTCCAAGGTCACACTGCATTCCATGTGAAGTCAATGCAGGACAAATTCCACGATCCTTCCTTTCTTCAGATTTGTGGACACCAAATATTGAATGTTTGTCCATGTTGTAATTCACAGACCCCAAATATTGATTTAACGTAAATTTTCGGACCCCAAATATTGGCACGGACCTCCCCGTATTGAGAGTTAGGGAGTACCCCCCCCCCTGGGACTAGAAGTACAGGTAAATTCAACTTTATTAAAATTTCATGATTGCAAATTGACTGAAAAAGGGCCTAAAACATCGATCAAATCGTAAGGACTCTCCTTACACAGAACAATGCGCAATGGGCGTTTCACCTCTCTCAAGGGCTGTATGACATCAATTTTCAAACAAATACCAACGATTTCAGTTCCATGGCAATAAATGGGCAGTTGATATCTCTCACCCATCCATGAACAATTGCATTTTCTTTATTCATCTGTGCGAGGAGTCCTTTATTATTTGATCAATGTTTAGGCTCTTTTTCAGTCATTTTGTAACAATGAAATTTTTTAAAAGTTAAATTTACCTATACTTCTAGTGCTCGTAAGATAGCCAGAAAAATCACAAAAATACTTCGATCTTTTGGCTTTTAACTAGAATTTGAGTCATTCAAATCTGTGAATTACTCTTGATGCTATGAATTTTCATAAGTGGGAACTTTTTTCTGGCTCACCCGGTATGGCAGCTTCCAGCATCCAGATACAGTATAATCATATATAGCAGACCGGTTTATTTAATCGATATAAAATAAATGTACAACAACGGCAGCAACTTACAATGTAAATACCGCATCTTGTGAACGCTCTATAACGTTGAAAGAGAACATTTTTCAACGCTTTCAAAACGAGACTAATTAAGTCTTTAGGCCTGGTTTCTTTGTCATCAAAATCCAGGTTCTCCGTCGCGAGGCTTGTAACGAAGAAGTTTGTACCGTCGAATTTCTCTGTCCTTTTCGAAATATGCCAATGTTGTATTCGGTAATATATGTAATATTAGAGAACGAGAAGAATAGCTGAGGAAGACACGTCATGTCGTTTTCGCATAACAGGGGCTCATCAAGAGGGGGTTGTGGGGGTTGCAACCCCAACCCTTTTCGGCAAGAAAGGTACTTCTGACCGACTTTCATCGGGCCAGTCAATCAAATTTACGGGGTGAGTGGCCGAGTGGCTTATACAGTCTTCGTCAGGTGATTGAAGTTAAGCTCGGTCAAGTGAGGTCAAACTCCAGATGGGTGACCTCGGAGGCCTGACCTTGCAACCCACCTCTTCGTCCTTCGGAGGGGACGTTAAACTAGGGGTTCCCTGCCTGGATGCGGCATGCACAGTGGGCCTAAATTAGCTTTCAGTCGCTAGAAATCCTGACAAGCCAACTCAAAACAAATTGAAAAACAAAAAAAAAAACAAAACAATCAAGTTGTTAAACTAGTTTTCTTTAAAAGGGGGTTTCCTTCATTCTCCGAGCGTCTGAGGGGTGTGGTCACTGAAGATTTTCTTGGGGGTTTCGCCCCCAAAATGTCCTTAGGGGCCGATCCTGTGTATCACTCCAAGGCCTGACTTTGCCTTAATGGCTGTGAATGTCTCATTTGGAAAACCAATATCTTTATGGCCTAATTCTACCACACAAACCCCTCCCCTTCAAATATCCTAGTTGTGCGCCTGCCTTACAACAAAAATGATATTAAGATCACATGCGAGGAATGATAAAGCAATAGGCCTCCTTTATCAGTTTAGAACAAAGATAAAAATTGGTGCGGAGAAAATTGTCCATGCAGGTTATGCCGCACATTTGTTCCGAACGTGGGCTTTTTATGATGAACATTTTCAGATGTCTGTTTTTGTACTTTTAATTCTGATGATTTGTAAATATTTTATCCATCATTTTTATGTAATATATGTAATTTGTAATGTTTTGACGTTGGAATTAATTAGCTAGCTACTTTTAGCTATTTTTACTATTGTCCAACGATAAAGAAATTGATAATGATAAAAAATGGTAATAATGAAAATAATGAAAAGGCCTTGGCTGCACAAGCAATCCATATCTAGTTTGAGGCTATCTAGAAATAAATAAATAATTTATTTATTTAAGGTTGGCATGATAAGGATAGCTGAAAACTAATTAAGGCCAACCATTTAGCAGAAGTGAAAACTGAATAATCCTATTTACATCATGTTATAACACTCCTAAATTATTTACATAAATCTTGCACAATCTACAGTTGCAATCGCTGAAATCATGTGTTTTATTTTTAGACTGCTCTTAATTTCCAGCGTTTACAGCGCACAGCAGGCGCAGCAACCAATTAGGAGCATGCGCAGGTGATAATACGGCAGCGGTCAATTTGATCGCAGCGGCGAATCTTCGGACGTTTTAGGGGTAGGAGCAAGTTCAATTAACATCGCAGATGCTTGCTAGCACAACCGAAAGAACCAGTTGTATTGTAAGAAAATGACATCGTGCACGATCTTATTGTCAACATGGACAATGAAGAAAGTGGACGTCAGAATTAAATGAAGATCAGTTTCGTACCTGGCCTCGTACCTGAGTACCTCTCCAACTTGTTTGTCAACAATTCAACTCGAAATGTCAGAGAACTGAGAAATACTGAAACTGATCTTTCGCTACCACTGCGGAAAACTAAAAATTGGCAAAACGCAATATCCTTTCGTGGACCTAAGCTTTGGAATCAACTCGAACTTGATCTTAAACAGGCACCCTCCCTTGCGACCTTCAAAAAATGATTAAAGAGTTGATTCACATGTTCTTTTATTTTTCTTATCAATATCATTCGTCTCTTTGATTTAAGTTTTAGATTTTTGCCACGGCCCCCTGAAAAGCAGTTGCTGATCAACTGATGGAGCTACCGTGTTTAAAAAATTGAAAATTGAAATTTCAAACATTGGGAACGCGCTCGAGCATGTTTGGGGTGGCTGCGCGCTCAAGACGCTGGATATGGAGAGTAGCCCTTCTATACACACTTTATTACAGCCAGTATCGTACGATTGATTGATTGATTTATTTTTATTTATTTATTTATTTATTTATTTTATGTTCTTTATACAGAGTTAAGTATATAGTTAAAAACAAACTGATTTCCAAACTGCTCTGTTAAAAGAAACTGCAAACTTTTATTCATAATCATGGAAATTTTATATGCACGAATATAGATAAAAACTAGGTAAATGAGGAATTAAGCGAAAAGATTACTCTCCACTTTTTTAAGCAGCTTTGAATCGACTTAAATTGGGTGCTGTCTTGACTTTGGCGCTAAATTTGTTCCACAATTGTGCTCCTCTATAAGCAAAGCACCGTTGACCACTGGAAGCTTTAAGGCGAACAATAGCTAACTTCTCGTACTGTCACAATTTTGTGAACAACAGCTAAAATTTCATACCGTCATATCTTTGCCCGCCTTTTTCAATTTATGCCACTGTCTTGTGACCATTGTGGAAAATAGCTTTGCTAGTTTCTAGCTTACTTATTTTGCTCGTTATTTTTTACTTACAGAGCAAAGCAAATTTGAAGAATTTCACTGGCTAGAAAAACGAGGGATTGCAGTGAGAAAGAAGATGAGTAAGACTGTTAGACAAATTTCAAAGTTTCGTGATGAGATCGAAACACTCCAAAGAAAATTAAAGCGATTGTCGAAAAGAGCCAACAAACTGGGAGATATACTTGGCGATAATTTTGAAAAGAGGATAGCAGTTTTAACTGCACTTGGTCAAGCTGGGGAGGATATTGCAGTACATTTGAAGAGAACAAGAGAGAGGAAGGACGAATTTGAAAGTATGAAGGCTGCAGTTACTGGTGATGGCACTAAAACTTTAAACAATGAAGATGCGAGTTTCGATACATATGCAGTAGCACCGGATGACAGCAGTTATCCCAAAGACTTGGCCAATGATATCGTTAGCTCAGAATTAGACACAGGCAATTGGATTGAAAGTAAAAGTCCTGACGCTAAGGGCATGCAAATTGGTATCAATATCCATAGCAGTGACCAAGAGATCTTTGAAAGTAATTCCACTCAAGGCATGACCATGGATTTAGTTGCCTCGAAGAAAAATGTAGGCAGTGGAAGTAAAGCCAAAACTCATGGAACACCAAGCGCACGAAAAGATACCATTAACTGTAAAGGTGACAAACTTGTCAGTGAAGGTTATGTTCCTCACAGCACAGTCGTGGATTCAGTTCGCTCGAAATCTGGAGTAAGTGGTGGAGATAAATCAAAAAGTCATGGCGCACATGGTATACTTGGCGATTCCAATAGCTCTGTTAGTGATCAACGGACAGATATTAGTCGTTTCTCTCAAGACACTGGTTTATGCATCTCAAGAAGTGAAAAGGGTAGTGTAGACACAGATACAAGTCATTGCTTAGAAGTATCAATGAATAGCAGAGATAGTCAATTGCTAGGTCAAACGACTGATGTCTTTCGAACCAAATCGAAACAATCTTTCAAGAGCGACTGGGTTAGAGGTAAAAGTCGTAGTGAAGAGTTCTCCAGAAAAGATTTAGATCCTTATAAAGGAGCCAAAGAGAAGTGTTACAAAGCTACGCCCCATCAAAGAGATCCTTTTCGTTTCGAATCTGAAGATGACGATTGTTCATTTGGAGTTTTCACTTCCTCGATGCGTTTCAGAAAATTGAATAAAGATTATTACGTAAAAGACAAGGAGACTGGAAGAAGAAAGAGGAAAAGACCAACAGAGAAGAAACAAAATGATGGATCTGGGACAAGTATGAGTTCATTTATTTGCATGAATAAGAATGTTAATGATGAAGAATTAGCTAAACCAAATTCCTCAACTGAAGAACTAGACTTGTCGCCACGCGTGAAACTAGTCGACATCAGGCCCCTAATTGAAAAGATCAACGACAGTTGCGAAACAAATTCGCCAAAATCGAAGAATGGTTCTGACAATGTGACTGCCCGGCAAGGTCCTCTGGCGTTTACGAACGTTCATTTTAGGTCCCTAATGGAAAGAGAAGCTAGGATTGACAACTTCGAATCAAGTGCTGGAAGGCAATCAAAATGGAAAGATGATCAAAGTGACAGGAAAGGTAATGTAAAGGAAAGTACAATGATTTTATTTCATTATCTGTTTTTACGATCATTCAAAAGAGAAAACAAAATTCTGTTTCTCAAGGTGCATCAGAAATCGGCATTTATTTTGACTTTGTTCTCACTGGGCATAGTAATCTTGTGTTTATAGGTGTCAAATTTAGTTTTTAATTCGTATTTTCATTTATCCTTCATGTTTATCTATAAATACCCAGTTGCTCTCGCAAGAAGCTATTCCTGACGAAAATTTATCGAAACATTGAAGCATTTAACAGTTGTGTATTTAAATGTATTTTTATCATTATTCTTATCATTATTTTTGTCATTGTTACTAGGTAAACAGAGCTTACCAGACAGGTTTAAAAACCCCACAGATGCATCAAAGTTGGAACAGTATGAAAACTTTTTGAAGTTACAAAAACAGCTGGATATAGATCTGAATATTGCTGATTCCAGCTCGAATCGAACGAGTAATATTAGTCAGTCGCAGTCGAATGAAGAAGGAGGGAAAGAACAGTTGCTTGAACGTTCTCGTGATTCGTTGCTTTCGATGAACAGTCGTGAAACTTCTGATCCTACTGACCCTACAAGTGGGGCCTCGCGATTGCAGGAAAGTGTATCACGAAAGCGAATTATTTCTACAGACAGCTCAAAGAGTTCGTCACGACGAAGTTCAACGGTTGATGCTGATGGTATCACATACATCATGAACAAAAAATTGAAGAATGCTCGCAAAAAATTCCTAATGGACAATGTTATTTCGTCTAAATTTTACGGTAAGCCCCCCTTTCTTTCCAACGGTCTTTGATACAATTTGTAAGATAGCCGTGGACGATTCATACGGGAGAGGGACCATACTTGTCGTCATCTCTCCCACGTACCTAAAGCCCTAAAAGCAGAAAATCTTTAAATGAATTACCCCTGCGAAGAAGGGAGAAGGAGGGACAAAGGAGAAGCAGTACATCTGTGAAGAAGGAAAGGAAAAGGATAACCGGAGAGGACAGTGATATTGCCATCCTTATGAACAATGAATGAAGTAATCATAATTCTTCGAAACTCTTTATCATTTCTATGTTTTTACAGCAAAAAGCTCGACTGTTATTTGTTGAAGTGGATGGAGAGAAGCGCAGTAGGCATTCGTTCTATTCTCCGCAGTAGGCATTAGTTCTATGTCCTGATTTTTTTCCATTCATATCAGATGTTACAATACATCTCTTAAATTCTGCTATACTTTGCTACTTACTGTACTGCACTACGGGGCCGGCCTTGTGAGGAGCGAAAAACGATGATGACTACCCCATTGCCAATACATAGGGACGCACCACATTAAACAAAATAGAAAGAAAAGTGAATGAAATAGATAAATTATTTAGAAATAGAATATGAACTGACGAAAGTGGGTGCCAATGAATGGGAGTTTGCAGCATTGGAACATTCAAAAGCGTTCCGTTGGGCGGAGCGTATGAAGGATTACAACAGGAGTTTCTTCCCTTCGAAACCACAATGAATGTTCAATGATTTCTTTATGCAGAGAAAACAAAATCTAATGAAGATTCGATCCTTTTTTGAATATTGACGACATAGGTGTTACGCTTCTACCGCTTTCACTGTAATGATGGAAGTATTGGCTGTAATTTGGAGCTTAGAAATCATAGTTCATTAACTCGATCTTATTGCTTTTTCGTTGTTTTCAATGCGACCCAAGCCAACCAGTTCTAGCACAGCAGTCAAATTCAAATGGCTTCTGCGCGTCTGAACAGTTAACTCCTCCTCAGCATTCATTCTTGTTCAAACTTGCTCATTATAGGAGGAAGTTTGAGATGAGGCTGAATACTATGTAGGAGCTAACAGTTCAGACGCGCAGGAGCCATTTGATTTTGACTGTTAGCACTGGTAGCACTGGTTAGGCTTGGGCCGAGGGGAAAAGAACGAAGAAAGCTATGGCAGTATAGTCTCTAACCTACAAAGACAGGTGTATAATTGCCCGATTTGAGAGGATAGAAGGCCACGTTTCAATGGACTATCCTCGTGGGACCAGTTGTCTGCATCTATCACATTTATAACGCAGTTGTATTTTTCTACATTGCAGCATCGATAGTTGCAAACGAATTGGTTTTCGAGCCCCATAAAGGTTCGGTGACGTGCCTTCAGGTAAGATGAAGTTCAACTCAGAAAACAGCAAATTAAGATGTTTCCGTTGTTTTATGCCTTCGTGGATTTTTCTCATCTGAATGTAAAGAGATGTTTTCATCCTATTTGTTAGATCTTCCGAGGATTCTTTTGGAAATGTTTGTGGTATCGTGTGCTATTGTGATCCACCTAATACTGAGGGACAATGTTATGCGCATACCAACTGGTCTCATCGTTGTGGAGAAAAATGTAAGCCCGAGGTCTTAAAAGTGCAGAACGAGCTTGCAATGTTTTTTCTGTACAACGGCAACACCTGTTGGTATGACTTTTATTAACCTGATGGATTCTAATTTTGACCAACATCATCTTTAATCAAACGCATTTTATTACTTAAATTATATTTTGGTAATTTCATACCTTGTTGTTCATAACCATTATTCAAAACACATTTACACGCTTCTCTTTGTTTCCCTCAAAATTTTCACCGCCCTTCGGCGGCCTCTTCATTTTATTACTGTCACGTCGCTTGAGTCTACCACGCGCAATAGGAGGCACGGAAGTTTTTCGTGCAAATAATTGTTAAATTGTGAATTATCATTCTCACCTTAAGTCTTTTTGCCGTATTTTTGCATGTGCAAATTGAGTTCCTGCTTCTGAAAATCGATTGACCACTTTGCAGTACTTAGTCCAAGCTTAGTGAAAGTGTGCCTTGGCCTATGCACTGCAAACTGGCTACTACTCGATTGGCAAAACCAGATACCTACTTTGCACATGAAGAAGCAAGGCAAACAAGACTCAAGATGAGAATGATAGTTCACATTTTAACAATTATTCGCACGAATGTTGAATCCGTTGTAAATCTCACAGGCCTAAAGCTATTCCTGTGGGGCAATTGCCCGTCCTTTCATCCTGCTATACAAGACTACTGGAATACAGCGAGGAATGTGTGATGACTGCAAACAAAGTGACTTCCATCCGTCTGTAGTGTTTACATTTGAAGCTTGACTAATCGACTAAAAAAACACTGTTTCGAAGAAATACTTTGATACGAATAAGTATTCGCAATTGTAAATTTCTTTGAAATGGCATGTCCATCAAGAGCAACAGATTTCCAAGTGATGATTGCATTTTGCCGTACAGTCATTTTTGTGTATTCTTCCTAGGTTTATAAAGGATTTTTGTACACCAGCTCGCAAGATAAATCAATAAGGATTCATGATACGAAGGTATGTTTATTGTCGACAGAAACAAAACACGAGCATAGCACAACTTCAATCGTGATTTGAGCCTTTAATTGAGTTTATTTGCCTAATTTCTAGTCAGTGCAATTTTGCGAGCGGGTGGAAATTTATTGTTTACGAGAGGAAATGTCGCTCTGAAGCTGAGTAGATAGTTACGGCTGATCAACTTTTTATTGTCTAAATTTGCACCCACTCGAAAAATTCCACTGACTCGACTGGAGATTGGAGATAGGCGGGAAAATGTCGAGCCGCGAAAAGTAGAAAGTATTCCTGCTATTTTTTTTTTTTATCAATCTAAAATTTTAAAAACAACAATTCAATACAACTACTGTGACATTTGTAGCGAGGAAAGACACAAGGTCACCGAGTCCTCACTACAAATGCCACTTACAATTTTCTACAAAATATTAACGGTAGCTTAAGGTGGTTGCAGGAGAAAAAAACTTTCGGAATTTAAAGATTATCAAATAAGTTAGAGCTTTCTCCTGCAACCACCTTATTAATAGTAGAAAAGGAAACAACAAAAGCAAACAAACAAAACAAAAACAAGAACAAAAGCTAAATCGAAACTGAAGTACCCCCAAAACCCGCACAAACAGCCCACCCCCCACCAAACCACAAGCACGAGAGCACCGGCAGGGAGAATGGAATCTATGGTACAGAGATCAACTCCGAGGAGAAAAGAAAAAGAAACTAAAAAACTTCCAACTAATCCTAGACTCCCCCAGCCAACGCCCCCGCAGCAGCAGTCCGATGAGCAGAGACTGCCCATGCAAATATCGGGAGCACCCCAGTCAAGAAAAAGGCTTAGGCTGCTGTTTTTCCAGAAAGTTTAATTGAAACGTCCAGAAGTCTTAATAAAAGAAATAGTTGCTTCTAGAATGATTCTATTTGCAAAGGTACTTTCATTTGGGTTCCCATATAACAACAAATGACAAAGATCCTTTGCGTTCATGCTAGCAACATCATATCCGACATCCGAGACTTGACCAAGGAGATCTTGGCGCTGAGCTGTAAACTGGGGGCAGTGCAGGAGGTAATGCTCATTATCTTCCTTTCCTGTGCCACAAATACAAATTGGACTCAAGCAGTCAAAATTTTGCCTAAATCTATGTTCGTTCAGAGGACTGAAATTAACTCGAAGCCTTGTTAGTAGTTTGATTCCCAAAATATCATAGATATTGTAAACAGGGTTTTTCTCAGGTCTAATGATCCGAAGCAATTTGCTCTTGAAAACGGCGAGAGAAGGAGAATCTTGTACTGCTTTCTCTAACAGATTCCACTCACATATTGTGTTATGAAAGTAAGAGCTAGAAAAGCGCATAGTTCTACCTACATTTTGCTCATAACAACGCGGGTTTCTTAAATTATAATCAACTGAGCGATGTTCAGGTATCTCATTGAAAAGGTAATCTGGGCTTTTGGAAGTGGTTATTGAAAAGAAATGACATAATCTTCGACACCACCTTCGGTTATAAAGTGTTTCCCATCCGAGCTCTTCAAGCAGCTTATGCCTACTTGTACCCATCCACGCTCCAGTAACAGCTAGTGCTGCTTTATATTGAGTTTGTTCTAGTTGTTGCGTAAAGTTCAGCTGCATATCTGGGTCATATTTATGATAAATTATGTCTCCATAGTCTAGGTGAGGTCTCACGTAAAGCTTATAGGTTTGATCAAGGACCTCTCTTGATACATATTTAGAAAGGTATTTTAACAAACCGATTCCTCTGCGTGCTTTCAAGATAGCCTCTCGAATATGACTTTTGAAATTTAGCTTTGAGTCAAGAATAACACCAAGATGCTTGTGTTCCAATTTTGAGGCAATGACCTCCTCTCCCAATTTAAGACCGGGGTGGATTGGCTTATTCCTTTTGCATGAAAATATAACCTCCTCTGTCTTGTCAGCGTTAAACTGCATTTTCCATTGCCATGCCCATAAGTTAATTTTTTCTAAATCTCTGTTTAAGTCAAGTGCAGCTACATTTTCATCCTGAAAGGTAGTGAACAATGACGTGTCATCGGCAAATAACTTAATACCACATTTAACATTGTGGGTTATATCGTTAATGTAGATCAAAAACAAGAGTGGTCCAAGAACTGATCCCTGAGGTACACCTGCGGATATTGTATCCCACTTTGAACATTGTCCATTTAATACGACCCTTTGCTTACGATCTGCCAAAAAACTTTTAACAATCCGAAGAACGTTTCCATGTAAGCCATTGAATTCCAACTTATAAATTAGACCCTCGTGCCAGACCCTGTCAAATGCCTTTGATAGGTCAAGGAAGATGGCACGTGTTTCTTTACTAGGAGTTTCATCAAAGGCTCTATAGATATTTTGTGTGATTAGCAGTAACTGATTGATAGTTGAATCACCGGGACGAAACCCTGATTGATGAGGCGATATAAGACCATTTATACAGAGGTGCTCGTAGATGGCATCAAATAATAGCTTTTCAAACAACTTGCCAAAGATTGGAAGAAGGGAAATTGGGCGGTAGTTTTTCTTGTTCTGTTTGCAATCCTTCTTATGCACAGGAATTATGTTTGCTTTCTTCCGCTGGGAAGGGTAAATTCCTGTTTCAAGACATCTTTCGAATATGCAACACAGAGGATCTACTATCGAATTATCACATATTTTGATCATGGCAACAGAAATTCCATCACATCCATGTGCCTTTTTAGTATCTAGAGAACGAATGATTCGAAGCACCTTTTCCCTACTGATATCTATATTCAATAAAGGTGATGGAAACTGCGGAATAAATGTAGGGATAGTGCTACCAGTTTCTATCTCCCTGCATTGAGCAACAAAGAACTCATTGAAGATGTTTGCTTTTGCTTCTACATTAGTAATAAATAAGCCATTTTCAATAAGAGGGGGTATGTTAGAAACTGTCTTTTTATTGAGAAGTCTGTTGAATAAGGACCAATATGATTTAGCCCCAGACACGTTATTCGATAACTTTCTGCCAAGACCAAGATAATAATCATTTTTAGCATTGGTAATCATTCTTGATGTTAACTTTTGGACATTTTTGACATAGTCCCAGTCTCCTTGCTTTCTACCACGTCTAACAAACTTAGCATATATTCTGTGCTTGCGCTTAATAGCAGTTTTTAATTCCCTCTTCATCCACGGCGGATCTCTATCATCAAATTTGACAACTTTATTAGGTATATACTCCGAAAAAATTTCAGATAGAGAATTTGTAAACATTTCTACCATTTCTGTAGGATTTAGCCCATCCAAGCAAGCTGTCCAGTTGATTTTGTTTATTGACTCAATAACCATTTGAACATCAGCCTTGGAATAGTCCCATACTTTTCTCTCTTATGGAGGGGGAGATGGCAAAGAGACATTCAGTTTACCGTGGATAATTTGATGTTGACAGTGTTCGTCCAGGGATGGGTGAACACCATAGTCAATAAACATATTGGGTTGGTCAGTAATAATTAAGTCAATGCAAGAACAGCCTTCATTTCTTATATTAGTTGGCTCCTCAATCAATTGATACAGGCCATTTGTTTCCATAAGTTCGTCCAAAGCAGTACCCTCAGGCTGTTCAATATCCTCAGTCCACCACATTGAAGATCTACAATTGAGATCGCCTGTTAAAATAATGCAATGTGGACTTTCAGCTTTCATTTTATTGATAGTCTGTTGCAAGCGATCAATGAAGGCTTCAAACTGCTCGCTGTTTTGGCTTGGACTACGATACATGGTCCCAAATAAAACTTTTTTGCGTGCTATTCTAATTTCAGTAATGATAATTTCGGGTAATAGCTCAAGGTCAGTTCGTCTCTTGATGGGTAGCCCTTCGCGAAAAAAGAGACACACTCCGCCAGTTTTGGTATTGCTCGGATGATCATTGCGATATATTGCTTTGCTGAACCCTTCAATATAGATTTCATCATTTTTTACAGTTAGATCAAGCATAGACTCAGAAATAGCAATAATGTCAAATTTGTGGAGGGCATCATAAGTTTCAATAAGCGGTATCTTTATTCGATCTCTAGCACAGATGCTATTCAAGTTCCAGTGAAAGAACTTCAAACATTTATTAATTTCTGGGCCAGGATTTGGATGAATGTCTCCACATAAAAGCAGCTGGCTGAATGGGCTGCACCCACCAACCTGAAAAATCTCTAGTGCAGTCCCAATAAGAAGAGTAAAAAGAATATGCTGCGCTAAACACACGGCTTTCCGTGGGTACGCCTTGCTGTAAATGAGGATGTTTTTACATAATTTTGGTAGCTCATTGAAAAACGAAAACGAAAGCCATAGATAAACAATCACATGCGAATTTATTTTTGCAAAGATTCGACTGACATCTGTACTTTTTGGGGGAGTAGCTGGCACAACAATTTCAGCGAGGTGGGTCCACAAGAAGGAAACAACGAGGGATAATGGCAATGAAAGAACAGATGAACAGATGAATAAGTACATGTAGGCAAAGTACTGAAGAGCACAAAATGAAATCCCGACCACTGGTATTTCAAGGCCCTTTGGGACTTTCGACATAAACCAACTTCGGCGCCGTGCGATTCCTGCACGCCACTGGCTAATTCCTACAGGCATCTGCACGCTTGATATCCTTGGTCATTCTCAGCATTAGTCGACAAACTACAGGATGTTTTGAAAAGACGTATATAAATCTGAGACAAGCAGCAGCCTTGGAAAAACAAAAGATAATGACCATAAAATAGAAAGAAACAATAGAATAGAAAGATAAATGAAAACTGTATAAAATAATAGTATATAATTAAAAATGCATCTATTGTGCAACATCAAGAGGAGCAGTTGATAATGAGCTATCAGGGGAATTTTCTGTTGTTACTTTGAAAATTCAAAAAGATTGGATCAATGAGATGTTTGGTTTGCTATCTAGATATTTTAATACCCCAAGCCATGATTTCCAAAAAAGAGCAATTTTGCGTCCCTTGTGACTTACTCACTAAGAAAAACAAGAAATTTCAGACCCCCTTGAGATTGCCGTGATGTTTACGCCAAAAAAAGACAGGTTTTAGAAAACATGGTGCATGCCGCGCGGAACCATCAGGCAAACGTCAGACATGTTGCAATTTACGAATTTTCCCTCCGCGCGTCACTAATTAGCCCAGAAATAGTAAAGCGTAAATATCACAATTAAGCAATTTCCTTAGTTAATCTCGTTAAAATGGGGACAGAGTTTTTGAGAATTTGCAAGAAGAAACGTTGATAGATCTCAACTCGAGACTTACTCATTAGTAAAAAAAAGAGCGCAGGTAGGCACCAGAAGGAACGGCATTTCATTCCCAAGAAACAACAAGATGTTTGAAAAAAAAACCTAGAAATCCTTATCATTTTAAAGAAATGTTTACACCCTTTTAGGGAAGAAATGCTCCTTCTCAGACACCTAAAAAAAAACTTTCCATATAAACCTCAATCCAGTATAAGGGGCATTTCGCTCCCTGAGAAGGGAAACTCGTACGCTAAACAAAAGTTTCTTGTGAGATTTATACACGAAAAATTAACCTAAAAAATAAACCCTGTTTGCATTTAAAGACTTTAGATGTTTCTTAGACAATGAAATGCCCCTCGTCAGATGCCTAACCGCTTAGCATAACAGTAAACATTTAGGTACCTACCAAAACACAAACGCTCATTAACGTATAGAGCAGCTTCTAAGAATTCGAGCTTACAAAGTCCTCAGTTCTCAGAGTTTTCTTCTTCGACTTTTTGTTGCAAATCACCCACAGAAGAAAAGAAGAGGAACTTTCCGTTTTTCATTTTCGCCGCTAGGTTACAGTTTATGTCCGCAGTCCGCAAATACAAAACTAACATCACCACAGCCTTTTGCCCATTCAGATGCCTGTTTCAGTGTGCCAAGCCTGCTTCTAGTTAAGTCCAATCTGATCTTGATATCATCTAACTTTTTTCTGTTTCTGTAGACCTGTAGATCTGTAGTCCTGTAGTCCTGTAGATCTGTAGTCCTGTTTCTGCTATTCGCGGCTCGACATTTTTCTGCTGCTACAATTTGATCAGCCAATTAGATTGCCGGAAATTTCCGTCTCGATATTTTCTTCCTCGTGGAGATCCGGCTTTAAAGCGCAGATTCCGGCTGTAAAAAGTGTATCTTATTATTTAGTGTATCTGAAGATCTGTAATTTCTTTTGTTTCTGTAAATAGTTGGTCTTCATTGGTTCTTGAAGTAGAGCTATTTTTTAAAAAAATCAACTTTAGAGAATTTTATAATAATAGTTATAGTTATTCAAATTCACGCGATATTTTCTCTCGTAAACAATAGATTTCCAGTCCGCTTAGAAAATCATGCTGAATGGAAATTGGTTTTCAGAGCGTATTATGATTGCAAAGCTGAAGTTTAATGTGAACGTAATGTCTATATAATGCTGACTCAGAAAACTGTTATTTTTAGACTGCAATGCGATTGAAAGTTGACATCAATAACAAGAAAGTGATAAACCGTATAGAGGTGAGACTTCATATCTTCATTTGACATGGTTTCTACATCAGCAGCATCATCATCGTCATCAATCATCATCATCATCATCATCATCATCATCATCATCATCATCATCATCATCATCATCATCATCATCATCATCATCATCATCATCATCATCATCATCATCATCATCATTTATTATATTCATTTATCATCATCATCATCATCATCATCATCATCATCATCATCATCATCATCATCATCATCATCATCATCATCATCATCATCATCATCATCATCATCATTTATTATATTCATTTATCATCATCATCATCATCATCATCATCATCATCATCATCATCATCATCATCATCATCATCATCATCATCATCATCATCATCATCATCATCATCATCATCATCATCATCATTTATTATATTCATTTATCATCATCATATCATCATCATCATCATCATCATCATCATCATCATCATCATCATCATCATCATCATCATCATCATCATCATCATCATCATCATCATTTTCAATTATCATCATCAATTATCATCATCAATTATTATCAATCATCAATCATCAGTCATCAATCATCAATCAATCTATTTTACGTAGGCTAGAATAAAGATAAAAAGATAAATTGCAGCGAATTTAGGCCTCCTTTACAAAACTTACAGTTTCTTAAAATGATTATTGATTTAAAATGTACAGTGTATATTTACAAGATAAATGCAATGGACCTTCCTAAAGCGGTCAGGCGTGAAAGTTGTCCAAAAATTTTAAGTTCTTTGAAAATGGAAGAAAAAACAAATTTCTCCTCTGCCTCTGTTAAAAGTGGTATATTTTTCATCGCTGACGGTGAGTTTACACTTTTACAGTTGTCAGTAACAATGTATTTTGAGTCGATGAAGGTACCTCTTGTTTTCGTCTGCAGTCTTGACTGCTGCTTTTGTTGAACTATTTTCTTGGTTGAATTGAATGCTTTTGTTTAATGCTTTTGATCCATTGATATAATTACTCTAAGTTGCACATGACTGATTAACGTAGAATTTATGGCATATTGTAACGTATATTGTGGTGATGTGCGAAAATTGTTTGTCCGAAAACTCTTTTGTCCGAAATTCTCGAAAAGCACCGGGAAGACTTGTCCGGAGTTGTTTTTCCAAAACTTTTCCTCCGAAACTTTTCGATTTTATGTACTGCAGTAGATAATTAACGATCCGTATCATTCGAGAATGTTTGTCGGTTTTTATGAGTTTTCTTCATTAGAAATGTTGAACAATTATTTAAATGAATTGGAGAGGATTGTTGTGTTAACTGCAAGAGTTTAAACTGGTAAAATTCTGAGATAGCTACACATGTTGTGACTGTATATTCAAGGATGCTTCATTTGTCCTGAAACCTTGGCTTTTTAATTTTTTGTCAGTTACAAATACCCATTTATCTTCATAGATTGATCGAAGAGGTGTTCATTCAACGTTATTTGCTGGATGTAATGATAATAAAGTCAAATACTACAGTCTTTATGTAAGTATCAACTCAATATCATGCTTGCAAGTGTGCGTTTAATGTGGTTGAGTCTCGTCAACCAGCAAAGAGCAGCAAAAATTCAGCATAAATTCAGTGGGGCTTCTGTAGGGGCAACATGACTTTTGCACACTAATGTAAGAATGACTCGAAAACCACGTTGGCCAAGGCTAAAATTGTCCAAAAATGACATTTATGATTGTTGCAAACCTTTACGACAATTGCATCATGAGTAATATTGTCATTTTGAGTCATTTACAAGTGATGTCACATGCTCCAAGCGCATGCAAGAAGCAGCATCTCAGGGAATTTGTTGTTATCATTTGATGTAGTTGTGCTTGCTTGCATTGCTTAATTAGCAGTTTTAGCGAAGTTTTAAGGTTAACTACAAGATTTCCCAAAAAATTGTGCTTCTTTTGCATGGCTGCTGTAGAGAAGCTATAGATTCATCTATCTCGGTTTTGCACGGTTGCATAGATCAGGTTTCAACTTAGAGCTTGAGACCTTATATGGGTCAATCTGATAAGTGGTTGCTGATTTATCGTAGAGAAAAGGCAAAATGAAGTAAGTTTTGTTGAAACACAGCAGTTTTGTTGTTCTGCAGCGATGTCAAGATAAAGTAAGTTTTTAAGGAAAGGGTTCTCAAGTCGTATAAAAAGTTTTGCTATTTTTTTAAAGGGTTAGCACAGTGCTTTCTATTCGTAACAAAGGACTTTCTAACTTTTAAGGAATGTTGTGAAGATGTTGATACAATACTAGAAGTCTTTCTTTGAAAATTTACTTACTTCATTTTCACTTTGCTGGGGAACACTAAGAGTGCTGTTTTTCAAGAAACCACCTATTCTGCCTTTTTCTCTGTGATAAATCAGCGAGAACTCGTCACATTGACTCAGGCAGAGTCTCAAACTCCAAGTTAAAGCCTGACCTATGCAACTGTGTAAAAACCGAGATAATTGAATCTATAGCTGCTCCACAGTAGCCACACAAACGTTCCCCATTGTTTTGGGACACCCAGTACATAATGTTATTCATAGAAACAGCAATGGAATATTTCTTGTGTGAATGAGTGCAGACCATAAGTCAAAGCTTTATCCCATCCAAAAAAAAGCAACAAAATAGCATCTTTTGGTACATATTACATGATATATTTCACTGGGATATGTATATTTTAGTCTGTAAGGTTGTTGCAACTACTTCCTGTTTTGTTTTGCTTGCAAGTTTGATAAGTGGCTTTTTTGATGTAAGTCATACCTAGAAGTAATGAAATTTTGGACAAAGGCATGTGATCTTGTGAGAGTTCCTCAGCGTTCCTGAGCGAAAACTCATTTCAGGCTGCTAGAAAACATGTTGAGCTAAAATAAAAACATGATGTGACCTAATTGGTGGCCTCATAAACTTTTCCTTCGCTCAATTTTGGTTTCTTCATTTGTTCGTGAAAATTTTTGAAATTAGGACACAGTATCCTAAAAGTTGGGTTAAAACTTGGCTTGAAAGAATTTCTAAAATGTTGTAGTAAGGTGCATAAAATGATGCTACATGTTATAAGCAATGCATCTGGCAATATAGACTCTGCAGGAGGGCGTTTGGCCTCCATTTAGATTTGGTCTCCATTAGTCTAGATCACAAATCAACAAGATGAGAATGGGTTTAGAGAATATTTTTTTCTACAAAAGTCATATTGGAGCCCCACGCTCAAACTTTCGTTGTATCTTTACCAAGTGAGTCAGAATACACGTGAAATATTCAAAAAGCCATGTTTTAGTGAAAACAAGTCAGATCGAGTTTGAAGTTTTATCTTGCAGAAGAAACGTTTGATCAGATTTAGAAATTTAATTTGTCAACATCTGTCATTTTTTCCATACTTACCTGCAATCTTATGACTACGTCGTTTATCTTGGTGGAAAAGCATCGTTCTTGCGAGAACGTTCTTTTTCTTAGTAATGCAATTTGAATTCCTGCTCCCATAGGAATACAAATTAAGTAGTAATAGTTTTTTCTTTCGTTCTCTTACGCAATGTATGCTTCATTTAAATATTTTGGAAGACAAACTAAACGTTAGTCGTGGTTTTCAAGTTCACACCTGCATGAAAGCGAATCTTATTGCAGGCCCAGGCCTATTTACGGATCTTACGAAACACGATTTCACTAAGAGCACTCGTAGTTATGGAACGGAGAGCACTATGCGAATTTGATATCTAAGTTAGCCTTCCTCCCATGCAATTAATGTTTTAAAGGCATAATTTTAGGGATACAATCGACCCGATATGTCCTGTGTTGGGGACACGGAACATTACCTGCTGCTTTGCCAGTCTAATGAAGAACCTAGACTCGAGCTTCTCAATGTTTTCAACGCAGTTTTACCTCCTAGAGAGAATTCTAGCCTCTCAAATAAACTGTTAGTTGAACTCATTCTGTATGGCAATGAAATGTTACCATCTTTCGTTGATAAACGACTCATACAGGCTACTGTTAAATTCATTCAAGCAACTAAGCGCTTTTAAAATTCTGCTCCAAAACCCCCAATACATGGACACATCTTCCCTTGTAAATGTAACCTTAGAGTTATATTAGCTAATTTCTTTTTAATGTTTAGATTAATAATTATGTGTTAAATGGCCACAGGGTTGATATGTATTTCCATCCTCCTTGGGAATCGTTTTTTGTAATCTTTTGTAATCTTTTGTAATCTTTTGTAGTTGTGTTGTTGATGTATTTTTATGAGGTTTATAAAATGTTTTAAAGAAACGAATTTGCGAGTAAATTGCATCGATGAAACTTGGCAAACGCCCCACTCTTTTCCACCTCACGCGCAGCCATTTCTTTGAGCTTCGAAATGACTTGCAATTGAGAATGTGTCAATTCCTGAACATAGGCCTTCTCATATTTGCAGCAGATGGCCAAATAGTTTTTGGGATTTTTACTCACGATTAAACCATCATTCATAACATAGGACTCGAATCTTTGCAGAGCTGTGAAATTAATATGTCATATTTACACAGGTTTGCTTGGTCAGCTAAGAATAGCTGCTATGAATCAAGGACCTGTGTCCAACGAAAAGTAATAAAAAAAGAAACTATTATTTACAATATAAAAGGTTCTTAGAAATTAAAATCGACGTCATTACATCTTTTTTTGAATCTTACAATTGAGTTCTTATTTTTGATTCGCGAAGCGGAATCAATGAGGTTATGTTGGGGAAAATTTCCTGTACGCAAAGTTAGCCTCGTTTTCCACCAACCATAATGCTCTGTGCAGCGGCAGTATTCAAAATTAGCCAATCATTTTGGTGGAAACGATATCAGGTGATCATGAATCCGTAGGCATTATGTCTAGACCCAGTGGTCTAGACCCAGTATCTATGTCTGGTGCCCATTGTCAACTAAGGGGTTATTGCGTCATAGTCAATAACTCTTGTTGTTATTTACCTAAAAGCCAATATATTGGTTGTCACGAATGAAAATAAACGTCGGAAACACAGAACGAAAGTCACGGAAGAATTTATCAACCCTTTGCCATGATACAATTCTTGATTAGCTACCGTAGCTTGATACATTGTTTCTTCGCGAATCATTGGTAGGTTAACCTATTTTTCAGTTCAGGCGGCAATCTGCTATAAACTGATTGAGGAAAGTCAAAATGACCAAAACAAGAAATACTCAGTTTTGAAGATCCGAAAAATGTTAACGCGCGAACTTCGATAGCTTTTATGATTTACAATTAGCAATCTGATGACGTTACAACTTCGAAACCAGCAGAAATTTTAAAATCGCCGTAACTCTGAAAATAATGGCGATACAAAAAATGCTCTTCCTTTCGAATTACGGCGAACTACTTTAAGTTCCCTTTGTTCTGTTCACTTGAACGAATTAGCAAATGACATTTTACACATTAAGTTTTGAAGTTTTGCAAAGATTTAAGCCCTACGTTATCAATCATCAAAACCGGCCTTTTATGATTTGTCGTGGTTTGTCAAAAGTGGATAGTTGTTTTTTGCACACTTGGTAACCGTTGTTGGCAGAGTCCAGAAAAAGTGGCGGTTCCACGGCTGTGAGCCGGAGGAAGGACTTCATGTTGATGTCACATTTGAGGAAGGTTTAGTAGTCTTTACCAAGAAATCTAAGAAGCACTTCTGTAATTTCAGCAGCAGCAACTGGTGTATAAATTCTAGGGCAATAAACAACGAGATTAGTTCAAAGAGTCGGCTCATTTTGATGTGGTTGTAATGAGGAAGGTTTAGCTAACAAAATTGGTACCGGAGGAAGGTTTGATATTTTTCTGGACTCTGGTTGTTGGCATCAGTTGAAATGTTAAATCTTTATTTGTCACAGATGGTATGACTCTTTTATGAATGATGTGAATAGTCGTTATTAATTCGTTGTGAATCTTTTATTTTAGACTTTGTGCTTGAATGGTGAGATTTTGTTTGAAGGAAGGGTCTTGGCACTGCATGCTGCTTTTGAAAATCTTTATGTTGGTCTCAGCCATGGAGAGGTCTCAATCGTTTCTCTGAAGGTATTTTATCATTTATCTAATGGGTGGCCCCAAAATATGTGCGCCATTTGAATGGTAGGAGCCAGGGAGCGCCTCCATCAATCCAGGTTTCTCGCTTAAAAAAGTTTCAATGGAAGGGAGTTCAACTTAGAGTTTTGAGACCTTGTTTGCGTAAATCTGATAAGTAGTTGCTGTGTTATAAAGCAAGGAAGTCGAAATTACTAGTTACCTCTAACCAGGTGATGTGAAAGGTGTCAAAATCAAAGGACTGAAATGCAAAAGAGCAAAGCCCGGTTTTCTAATGTCTGCTGGTAAGGGAGCTATCATAAAGTATGGCACGGAGGGAGGCAGGAGGGATTCCAAATTTCGAGCCCATTGCAAGCAACAAAAACTGTTTATATAGCCTCTAATTATCTGCTAAAAGCTTGATGACTCCAAGACTTCAAAATAATTTGTATATTTCAGAAACTTCTTGGAGAAAAACTTTCTTCACTGCCGCTCGATTCCTTCTTGTACACCATGTTCTCAATTCAAAATTTGTGGGACATCCATCGTAACGAATTAAGAATGCATGGAAAGATTTTCAGATGCCGCTGTTTTAGAACTGAGATGGAGAGCAATATCAATGTTTAAGAGAGCAGCAAAAAGCTGTGACAGTGTTTAAACGATCTTAAATTATGTAATCAAATAGGTTCATGGCCCATGTTTATCTCTTTAAATAGTTTGTGAGTGTCAGCCCAACATTTTCCACCCAATGGTTTTGGTAACCCCGTTAAATTCCTTCTTCCGTCCCCTCTGTTCCATCCTTGATGACAGCTTCCTAAACACGTAGTCATACTTTAGATTTTGCGACGACCAAAAAGAAGACACATACCTATGGCTGCTAGAAATGGTTATGTGCAGCACAACTGCTGCAGGCTATGGTAACCTTGTGCCACAAACACAACTAGATAATGTATATCGAGCTCTTATAGAAAGTCATTTGCGGTACGCAGATGTTATTCGGGGCAGTATTCCTAGTTCCAAAATAAAGATCTTACAAAATCTACAGGACCGAGCCCGAACCATAATTGAGAGGGCTAGAATCAAAGACGATTGGTCATATAACTGGCTCAATGTTGAACAATTAATCAAATTCGATCGATCAGCCATGACGTACAAGATTATGAACAGGATGTGCCCAGAGAGCCTTTATGATAAATTCCCCCAGATATCTTGCGTTCAAACTACAATACGAGAAACTGCAAGGACATCCAAATTCCAAGATAGAACCTTGAATATTTGAAAAAAGGCTTTCATTATTCAGCTCTTACTGCATGGAACAGCATCCCCATCAGTATCAGAGAACTGCCAACCTTCCCGCAGTTCAAAAGAAATTTAAAAATTCATCTAAAGAGCTGAATTAACATGAAACACGACTCCCTGGAAGAGCAGCAAATAGGCCCTAACAGTTCTTAAACTTATACAAGATGTTATAGATTGTGATTTTTAATTTTTATGACTTTTTCTTCTTACGCTGAAGAGATTTTGTGTAAAAAAATAATTTGATATGAATATATATGAATATGTATGCATCCATCAGTTATTTGCTTCCCTAACATTATGAAATCCATTTAAACGAATTATGTTGCTTTTGAAAGGCCTCCTGGTTAATAATCTTCAGCTATTTGTGGTCATTTATTGCTCCCAAATTTGTTTCATGGTAAAAATGTAAAGTTATGATGAATTACCTTTCTGACTTTTCTCCTTTATTGTTTCTAGACCAAACAAATTTCAGCGTCATTTTATTGTGGAGGTGGTGATGACAATAGGAAGGCAATCAGTTGTATAATATCAGCGAATTTCTCTTC
Source organism: Aurelia sp. 3 sensu Dawson et al. (2005) (assembly GCA_964020215.1). Lineage (NCBI taxonomy): Eukaryota > Metazoa > Cnidaria > Scyphozoa > Semaeostomeae > Ulmaridae > Aurelia > Aurelia sp. 3 sensu Dawson et al. (2005). Next base: position 15,685,003 of record OZ026573.1, on the reverse strand, counting down.
AGAAGGAAAATCATATAACTGGATAATAATCGGCACATTTAACAACACCATTTCTATTTATGATCCATACCAATGCATCACTGTATGCGTAAGTATCTTGTTAGTGGCATACATCAGACTTAGACTGATTGCATATTCGTAGTTATCGCTATTAATAGACTGATGGACGCTAAAACTACGACTCATGGACTTTGACACTGAAATTTGGGATGAAGTTTTCCCCTATCAACTTGATAACTTGATATGGAAACCATAGCAGCACTGTGCGAACTCCAGGCAATGTTGGATAGGCCTAAGTTGCCGGCCCGAACCTCCAATGTTAAAGCAGCTCAGAGTTTACGTTTTCAGTGATCACGCTAGCGAACTACTGTGGTGGATACGCCATACAGAGGCGGGGTATTATGCTTGATGTGGTGGATACGCCATATGGAGGCGGGGATATTATGCTAACGTGCTGGGGTACTATGCTTGATGTGGTGGATACGCCATACAGAGGCGGGGTATTATGCTAACGTGGTGGAGTATTATGCTTGATGTGGTGGATACGCCATACGGAGGCGGGGTATTATGCTAACGTGGTGGGGTATTATGCTTTTTGTGATGGAAACGCCATACAGAGGCGGGGTATTATGCTAACGTGGTGGGGTATTATGCTTGATGTGGTGGATACGCCATACAGAGGCGGGGTATTATGCTTACGTGGTGGGGCATTATGCTCAAATTTCCTAGGAAGGAAGAAGGGAAATGGGAAAAAGAAACGGAAGAAAGGGGAAAGAAGGGAAACAAAGGAAGTGAGGAAAGGGAAAGAAAGAAGGAGAGAAAGGTAAAGGGACATAATAGGGTGGTATATTGGAAAAGAAGAAGAAAGTGTGTAAAGAGAAATGAAGGTGCTTGGCTTGCAACCAGGAAGAAAAATATTTTTGGGCCCTGGTTTTTAACATGATAAACGTGAAATTTTTGTGGCAACTTTAAAATTTTCCTTTAAAGGGAATTTAAGGAGATAAAGAATGGATAAAGCCACTTCCGGTCAAACTCTAGTCAATCACATATCATTATTTCCTGTTGACTTGATATGTTACCCAAATATGGTATGGCACGTGTCACGGTCGATTGTCTTTATACGGCTATTTTGTCAAAGGCTGATATATATGCTTAGATTCCCTTTACAATATCGGGAAGAGATACTTGACACTTCCAAGCAAGAAAATACCATTTCAAATGAGACGAGAGAAGAGTAGAATTATCTTATCCCTCATGTGTTTAAGAGCCACGTGGAGGGAGAAGAACGTAAAGGTTCCTCCAGCAGCAACGCAAGTATTCTCGAATTTATTCAAAGACTTTCCATCAATCGCTTTCGTGCAGTTTTATTATTCAGCCGCTTTCTATGTTACTCGTAGGGTTGTTTATGTGCCAAGAAATTTGTCAACCATGATTCACCTGTGCTATGCATGGAGGTTAGTTTTCAGCTTTGTATGATTTCTTTAAAATGCTAGATCCTAGTACATTACTTCAATCAAATCAAGTCCGTCGTGCAATTGTTAACAATGTCGTTTGACAACTGAAAGTCTGAAGTATTTTCGTAATTTTCTTTGTATCTACGGAACGGGTCATTATTTCTTGCCGGGGGAGGGGGTGAAAGACATTTAAAAATATTTGATGGAATTTTCATAACCCTTCCCTGATTTTCCTGAAACATTTTTTGCCCCCTCCAGCATCGTAGAAAATATTTTCAGCCACCTTCCCAGTACATTTAAATATTGTAAGAGTATCACTATACTTTCATTATTTTAAGTGCATGAAGATTTACATAGTTACAACAGCACATAAAAGAAAATACCATTTCAAATATGACGAGAAAAGAGTAGAATGATCTTATTTCCTCAAGAACGAGCCTTTTTAGGATTTATAGCATGCATCTAAAACTATTTCCATACCCCTCGCTAAAATGTGCGTACTTTTGTCCCCCTCTCCTTTTAAGCTGGTGCAATTTTGGTACCTCCTCCTAGATGTCCTCCACCCCCTTCACAGCAAAAAATAACCGGTTCATAATATGCGCTATAGACGGAAGTAAATCAAAAATTGTTTCAAAGGATTGAAGTCTTCATTTTTGCGTCACAGCAGAAAGAAGACCATTTGGTTCAATTTCTCTAATCTTGTTTGTTGTTGTCAGGTACTTCATGACCGATTATACAGTGGATCAACAACTGGCAATGTCTTAGTTCATGATTTAAAGGTAAGAATTTTCAAAACTGCTTCAGTTTCTCTTGTCACATAATTGATTTTTCATATTAAGTACTGAACTTCTCGAGTCGTATTTCCACGGGGGGAGGGGGTTCTTCCATAGTAAAGGTACCTGGGGATGTGCCGCCCGCAATGGTATGCTTTTTCAAACCTTCTAGTCTAGCCAAGGGTATACTTTTTGCCAATTTCAGTCCATTTAGTCTAGCCAAGGGTATACTTTTTGCCAATTTTCGCCCATGTCTGGGCAAGGGTATACTTTTTGGCAATTTTGGTCAAAGAAATGTCAAACTTCGGTAATGCAAAAATTTGGCAAGTTTTGCCTCGAAAATGCCAACTCATGGCACTTTGATGTAGAAATTAGTCTAGCCAAGGGTATCATTTTCAGAAAAATTGGTCTAGCCAACGGTGCTATTTTGAAACCGTGGGCGGCACACCCCTGCCCGAAATTTAGCCGAGAACCCCCCCCCCGTGCGTATTTCAAACTGAACAAGTAAGCATAACTACAGTAGTGTTCCACATGCAAGAAACAACTCTTCGTAACCAAGATGTTATTGGGCGAATAGGGGCAAGAACAGAAAAATTCCAATCTAGCTTTATCCGCACTGCTTAGCTGAATACTTGATCCGTCCCCCTGCAAAATCTGTCTTTGGGATTTACGAACCAGTAGACTTATCCTATCTTACTCAAATCAGAGTTGGTCTAAGCAAATTAAACCTTCACAAATTCTTACATAATTTTAGGGATACTGTAAATCCCAATTTGTCCAACGAATGATGGTATTGAGGATGTGGAGCACTTTTTGTTGCTTTGTCCTTCATTTGAAATTCAACGACGAGATTTACTCGCTGGAGTTCCCCTGGAGTTTCGGAATTATTACGATCATTTGCCCAAATCGACACCCTTCCAAACAACGTTCTAATAGAATGCTTGCTGTATGGTGATAAAGACCTTACTGGTGACGTCAATAGAAGTATACTCGAGCTCACTCTCGAATTCATTCACCGAACAGGTCGGTTTGATAAAGATAACTCCTAACTTTTGCGATGCGCCACAAAGCCAGAGACAAAATCGGCTATGGCTTGTTTACTCACATTCGATTCATGTGATCAATCTCTTGTTAAATCAACTTTTGATTAATCCAACATTCGTTAGTTGTGGCATATGTACCAAAAGTTGAATAATACTAAAATTTCCCAAGATTTTGTTCACATGACTCGAAATTGGTGAGACAAACCTTCGCCGTTTAGGTCAATTAATTCCCCTTTTAGTAAACATTCTTTCTTTGTTGTAGAAGTTACGTGTAGTTTATGCGTTAACTTTGTCTTTCAATGTCGTCATGTGTAGTGCTATGTGCGTGTTTCCTGGTTTATGTTGCCATTTTGTAGTGGTAGTTTTTCGCTCCAAATGGTATTGTTTTAGTAGTAGGGTATAGTATTTTGTAAGTAATGTTATTAGGTAATGTGTATTGTAAGTTTTTAGCTGGATATATATATAAATAAATAACAACAACAACTTTTTCAATTCAGGTTTGATATGTCTGTGATAAAATGAGACAAACTTAGGAATCAGGGTATAGTTTTTTATTAGAACAGGTTACCTGCTCAGATATGAGCTCCATGATCGTGATACAAAACATATTATTTTTAATTCTATTGGTAAATTTCTCACCCATGAAATGCTACAGTTATTCCAGGAAGGTGCTCTTTGCTTAGTCTGCATACAAAATTCAAATTTTTTTGTTTTGAATGGTTACAATTCACTTCAAGTAGAAAGCTGAAATATGCCCAGTTAATGATGGCATAGCAGATACGGAACACTTTTTGCTTCTCTGCAATTCTTTCAGAGAGCAAAGATTCAGTCTTCTCGCTGGTGTCAACGATGTACTCGAAGCTTGTGGATATTCTGAGAGTGCAGATATCAACATGCTGCAAATTCTTCTGAACGGAAACAAACATTTGCCCTTGGAAGCCAACAAAATTATCTTGAATTTAACTATTAAGTACATTTCTGAGACAGAACGCTTTGGTTGAAGGTTACTGGAATCCCTGAAAGGAGCACCCAAATCCCTTCTATATGTGTCTGTTTTTCAGTAGTTAATGTCTTAAGGAAGCTTGCGACCAAATAATAGACGTGTTTTACACTGCCTATAATGGTCCCAAACGTTCCTAATCTTCACTCGCAATTATTTGGTTGCAAGAATCCTTAACTTGTAGCTCTGTTTGTCTTTTTACTAATCTCTTTTTATGTTTATGACCCCTGGGTAGACAAAATATTTTGCTCCTTGGGGTATCGTCTTCGTAGTAGGGTAGTGTTAGGTGTAGGTATAATAAGTAATCATGTATCATAAATTTTTAATGGAATATATATTTAAAAAAAGATGAAATTCATAGGTTTCAGTACGTAGTTTATATAAGGAACAAGCTTTTTACAGACCTGAGCTAGTTTCTAATAAGATGGGGCAATTTTTTAAATCGGGGCCGTCTGCTTTTTAAATTTGCGTCTCTTTTATTTGGAACACTACTGTACTTCAATTACTGTAAAGATTTGTAACCAATTTGTTCGTTTCCAAATACATTCCCCTTTAAGGCTTTAATCAAAAATTTTAATCGTTATCAAGTGAGGAAATCAGCTGTGTCTGCGGGCAGGCCAACACCGGAATTGTCTTCTAATTTCACTTTTTCCCTATCTATAGGAGCTGCGCTACCTGGATTTATTTTGTCATCAAAATGGAGCAATAATGGCGATCAAAGTCGTTGGTAATCTCCTCGTGACTGCTTCAACGGACAAGCTGATTCGATGTTATGATATTCATGTAAGTTAATTTGATTCTGCGATCATTTCTCATAACAAGGACAGATTTTGTAGTACAATAGCAACAGTTACTTTAGTTGACACCTCAGTTCAAAGCGACTACAGACAGGAAATTCTCGCAACCAGTAAATCAAATCAAACACGGCCGCAAAAAGTGCCCCGAAACCGGTACGGCAAACTGTCGCCTTGTGCAAGTGAAAGGTGGTTTTTAAGAGAAGTTATATGCTTATAAGAAGGGTAAATGTAAAGTTCTGTCTCGCGGATTTTCGTCATTTGATTCTCCGAGCAGAAAGCATAGTTTCTCTTGTGTATTTAGGGCTGAAATGAAACAGTTACCACAAAGCTCCTGAACCAAATCAGCAAAGCTGCGAGACAGAACTTTAGATTTACCCTTGTTCTTACCTTATCAGCGGATAAAAATTCTGTTAAAAACCACCTTCCGCTTGCACAAGGCGAGAGTATGCTCAACTAGTTTCGGGGCAACTTTGCGGCTGTATGTATTTGATTTCCTGATTGAAAGAACTTCCTTTGTCTGCAGTAGAAAGTGGAAAGATTGAACATGATTCAGTTTTAAAATCCTGGTTTAGAAGATGTGAGTACTTGCCAGCCGTGCATTCACTGTAATGTCTCTAAAATTCCAAATGTCTTTATTGCTAGAAATCACAATGCAGAGACCTATTGCAACAGATATGCTAAAACAACTTTAGAATGTTGAGGGTAATGCAGGTCAATTTATTCCATCATTTCAAAGCATCAGATATTTTAGGTGCAACATCCTCTACTAGCAGACCCAGATGCATTGCGTTCGGTGATCGAATTCCTATAGAATTACTGTTAATTCTATGATAGGACGCACTGCATCTTGGTTTAATGTTTATAAAGCCAGTTATGATAACTTACAAATTGGAATTTTCTTTGAAAAATCCGCTTGATATGTATTATCTGAATTAAGATCCACCTAATTTATTTGCAGAAAGGCACTATTGTGAAAGTGTATGGTGGGCATAAAGCGATGGTTTACTGTCTTGCAAGTGACAGTGAAGGAGCACGGGTTGGTAGAAATATCTACTATGATCGTAACTTCCAGCGAATTTGGCCCAAGCAAAAGCCATGGATCGACACTGTAGAAGTTTAACTGATAGAAAATTTTCACTGTTGTTGAACTGTTTGTTGAACTCTCACCACACTGTGGAATCATAGTTTCCGTTGCTGGCGAGATTTGATTTTCAAACAATGGCTCTCTAAGTGACGAATTATTTGAATAACTGAATGAAGATGGCACCCCGTGTGATTTCATCATTTTCAATCAAAAGCTAAAAATTCGTTGGACGGTAGATAATTTTGATTTTGGCATTTGTGTGCTTGCTGGGGAGATGAAGTGCTGACCCTATTGTTTTGACCGATTGTGATTCAGCTTTCTTGAGAGCAAATCAACAGTGGGGCTCACACTGTCATGCGCAAATTTGCTATTGTTTTCTTCTCTTGTTCTCAACAGTCAAATTAATTTGCATATTACATCATTGACATAAATCGCTGCTACCACGCATTCGATCTGCAGCCCATTTTGGGGGATTCCTCCAGGCTCGCAACCTACCCTGTTCGTATCCCTCACAAGTGCGCAACTTTCCAACCTCCAATGAAAAGAAGATTTTACATTGTAGCTTGATTCTTCCTAGCTGAAATCAGGTTTTCTTTTTTGGATCCTAGTGGTCCTGGTACTTGTAACCAAGTTACTTCCGAAACAACTTCTTCCTAATTTTCTGGGCCTCCTTCATTGATCATACGAAAAATCTCAAACCGTCTTCATTTATCAACAGATTTACAGTGGTAGCAAAGATGGCGATCTGAGATCAAATAAAATACAATTAGAATCTCAGGAAAAATGTCAGGTAAGCGATATAAACAATTAGGGACCGGTCATTATTTCTTGCTGGGGAGGGGGAGGGGTGGAAGACATCTAAGAGGGGTACACAAAATTTTACCAGCGTAAAGAGAGGGGGGACGAAAAATAATACACATTTTAGGGAGGTGGTATAAAAATGGTTTGAGATAAATCCTGTAAAGTCCGAAAGTGCTACTACTCAAGGAAATAACGTCATTTCTAACACTAGATGATTCATGCTACAGTAATTCTTAATGCAACTGCTACCTATTTCTATTCTCGTCACATATGAGATGGTATTTTTATTTAATGTGTAAATCTTCATGCGAGCCTTCATGCGCTTAGATCATGACAGCATGATGACACTGTTACCATGTATACATGTACTGGGAGGGAGGCTGAAAATATTTTCTACGGTGTTGAAGGGGCACCAAAATTTTCAGGAAATTCGGAGAGAGGCTATGAAAATTTCATGAAATATTTGCAAATGTCTCCACCCCCTCCCCAGCAAGAAATAATGACCCGGCCATTTATTGCAATTAAAGGGGGTTCTACAAGATAGCTTCCGAAATACCACGAATTTTTCGCCCTAATGCAGAGAAATAGCAACAGGTGAGTTGCAAATGAGCATATTATCTGTGGGTTTGAGCTCTCTTGAATTAGTTCGTTACAATTTTCCAACACAACGGCCACCATTATGAAACTGCTGTTACATTTCTGCATGTGAGCGCTCTTACAGCAAGTACTGATTTATACCCAAACCGTAGTTTAGATACCACCAGTTCTTGTACTCCCAATGTTTGCGTCTTACTTTATGAAAGTGAAGCAAGCTGAAAGTTTGTATGGAAGACGCACATAGAAATGACTGTGAAAGGTGGAAAACTTTTATCCCTAACGATTTTACGTTACATGGTTTAATGGTGCAAAATCTACAGCTTTTTGTAGTTGAAAAATTTATATCACTAACTGTAAGAATTTGAAAGCTTGTGGTCAAGTAAAGATGCCAAATTAGAATATTTGGTCAAATATTTCATTGGCGAAGGTTGGCGATAAATGTGCTTTGAGAGGAGCTTAGAAGATACAAAATGCATTTATTGAGATTAAAGTCTTGAAATGTAAACCAGTATATTTTTGAGAAGAAGCATTTGTCGTTTTCAAGTCAGATGAGACATTTGTCAAAGTGAATCGTTAGTCTGTGACACAACTTTCGTTTTATTTTGATTCATGGACGGTATTCAGGAGGTTAAGAAGTGTCTTGCTGAAAAAGTGTTTGGGCAAAAGTAAGAAATCTGTTAAAATTATCGAAGTTGGCACATGCACAAGCTTGGAAGACCAAATATGTGTGGGGTTTTCGTAGAATTATGTTCTTGGGTGCGTTGTTTCCCTGTGTTCTTTAAAGGATTCAAGTTCATAAGTCAGGGGTTTTCGTTATCCTGTTTCTTTACGGCTTCCAATTATCTTCAAAGTTTACATTTTGCTTTGTTTGCCTTTACAGTGGGAAGGATGTGGACTGCCGTTCGGTCTCACTGGTCATTTGAAGTTCCATGTTCTTAGTGAGTAGGCTTCACTTCAATTTTTCATTAATGGAAATTTCCATTTCATTGATTGAACTGAATCATTGTGCCCAAGATCGTGTCAATCAGATAAGCTCCATATTGTTAGCAAATCTATGAACACCATATTTTTAGGCACATTTTCATTGTTTTCTGCAGTTTGTTTGGTGGCTGTCACCCAAGCCACCAAAAAGTGACCTTAAAAAATCCATTAATGTTTTGTTTGCTCCTTTTTGAGGTACAAAGATCTTCAAAACAGCTGTTTCATTTTTCTGAAAAAGTTGAAAAGTTTGTATGATACTGGCTGCGTTCACACTAGAATCTAATCCCATTGTTATCTGAATTGTTTCAGTTTCTTGAAATTTATCTTTGACGACGGGGGTACTGCATTATGACGATACGAGGACACCTGGTCACACTGTGTGCCTGTCCCGTCTTTTGTGTGGCTGCCTGTGATGTGGCTAATATATTTGGCGCGAAAGTAATCGTCATGTGATTACCTTTGTAAATTACCTTGGTAAATCGTGATTGGTTAATTTTGCTTAAACAATGGAGTAATTTCGGTTGGCACCTCGTTTATTCCATAATTTCGGCTACCATATCCCTTAAAGACTCTCGCCCAAGGAACGAAATGTTGTAAAAGCTTTTTACGTGAGCAGGAAGAGCGGTCACACACAACGTTGTAAGCCCATTGTTTCCAAAGGCGAGATAAAGGACCTCGTTTGACCGCTGCCACTGCCTTTCAAGCAAAGCAAATTCGCCGTTTGGGCAAAATTTTGGAGACGGGCCTCCTTAGACCGAGACCGTATACAGTACTGCATGCTAGCTATTCAGCGATAAGTCATTTGATTCTGGTTTATTTTCTAGTCTTCAGTTTGAAGCCTGGTGACCTCAATTGCGGTAAATTTGTTGCAAACGACAGAAATGAATATTATTTAAAATCCAGTTTTCAGGACACGTATTCATGACAACCAACCATGCTGTACAATAGAGGTTGTCTCGTCTGCCTTCAATAGGAAGCTTCAACATTGAACGGGAACAATAATGCTTCTCTTTTTGGCAGTAGAACACTGGCAGAGCTGACCTTACAGCTTCTATGGTTGAATTTGTAGGCCTTAAAAATTTTAGGAGACCTGAAAAACCGAAAAGATGCCGTCAAAGCAAATTTGACGATGATTCATTGCGTTTAATGGTCCAATTTCAATAGAATCACTGTTAGGTTGTTTCTTGTCTAGAAAGAAATACATCTTGGTCAAATGGGGCTCAGATCCCCATCGACGCTACTATCAAATCAATAAATGAAGTGGAGAAGGTTGCTCGTATCTTCGAAAGGCTACTTTCATTATTCAGTAACCGATAGCACCCTTCTTCTATTACAGGTCATCACATCAGCCCAAATGCCAGTTCTTTCAACTGCAAGTGGAAATCTTGTACCCACGTGTATCCAAACAGAATAAAAGGCCAGGTAACATGATCTTATTTGATTTTCAGTGATTTTCATACTTAAAAAGAAAAATACAAAGGAGCAATCACCAAATAGAATTTCTTTGTACAAAAAGGTGTTGCAGTCACTTGAATCAGTCAGTTGATTTATTTGTGCGTTGCACGAGAATTACTGGACGCACGATATTAGACTGATGACATTGAATCCCTTGTATCCCTGCGGTAAACCTTGCTCAAGAGGGATTCATCATGAAACAGTAAAAAACTTGGCCCTATTTTCTTCAATCATCAATGGAATTAGGAAAGAATCACGGCTTCGAATCTCTATCCCATGGGAGTGTTTTCAATTCTTCAATCGAATCGAAAATTCTATCACATTGACACGTTAACAATAATAATTCACAAATCTCGCAATCTGATTGGTACTGAAGAAATTGCTCAGTTTGGACCTACATAGGGCCAGGTTTTTCATAGTAATACCATTATGACTATGGTAGTACTATGAGTCTCTATTGACCGAAACGCCATTATCAAGTCAAAGAGCACAGGGAAACAAGAGACTCATCGTCATAAGTCTAGCACGATATAGTTCCAGTTATCGCAACAATAACAACAACAACAACATTTGTATTTTTGCTCAAACTCAAACATGCTCAAAAATGAATTAGTTCTACAGGTTGTCACCTCTTAGTATGACCTCTATGTGAAATGAAACAGGCTTTGTTCGAGGAAATCTATGTCTCCCCGTGCAGTGGGTTAAAGCTTATGCGCAGTAGCGTTTTAGGGTTGGAGTGCTCAGAGCTCTGTCTACAAAGTAATCTACGATATGTTGAAATTGTTTGCAATTCACGAATATTATGTTTTACTATATGGTGATCAGTACCTTTTTTATGACTTGAACAGAATATATTCTCGAATTGACCTTGCGTTTTATTCACGAAAATGGTCGGTTTGACTAAGATCTGTTGAAACTTCAGTTATGTACAAAGCAGCCACTAAGTTCTTTGACGTAAATGCTCTTTTTCTTTGTAAACTCTGTTTACTTTAAGTGGCAGGTCTTTTTTCACTACAAACATCACAAGAATTGCGCTCGTGACATTTTGAAATTCATCGCAACCCTGACCTGACATCTAATGTGAGACAGAATCTAGTACAATATCCCTTCGTTTTTAATCGTTCGTAGTTTGTTCTGCGTAGGTAGATTAACTTGCTTGTCTTTATATATTGGCCATGGGGTAGTCATTGTCTTTCACTTCCCATGGTGTCGTCCCTGTAGTGTTGTAAAGTAGTTAGGCAAGTTTTGTAGAATGCAATGTATGTTGTAAGATTTTTATGTGAATATAAAAAAGATATTATCTTCACTCTTTAGGTGATATTTGATTTAGATCTACGAAACCATGAAAAAATAAGCACTATATGACTGCATTTTTGTCTTTTTAGTATCTGGGTATCGACGAGGAGCATGTTGAACATCATATGAGAGAGCCGTCATCGTGATTTCCACTTCACAATACAGTGAACACCCGCATTTAAAACTAGCTTGTAAGGACCTGAGTGTATGCCAAGCCTAATTAGGGTCTTATCGACCATCTCATTGCAGGAACACGTTATGTAATTTGCCTTGCGTTGCGATTTTACCCGATTTTACCCATCTCCCCTTAAAAAAAATCTGCTCTGACCAGCTAAAATGAGAAGTACAGGGAAATTCCGTACACTGATGGAATGCTAAGACAATAATTGTGCAAATCAAAATTGTTGGGGGGGGGAGGGATTCTTCAATTAATGGCTATAGGTTGAAAGTGTTGGAAAATTTTGTATTCATCAAGAGATTGCCTGAGTGTTCCAAGGACTTTTAGCAGATTTTTTAGTATAGGAGAAAATTGTGCCTTTGCCAAGAATGGATCGATGCAGGTGGATTTTGATCGTTTTAGCCCAATTTTAGATTGCTTTATCATTCTTTAGCTATTGTTACATAGTTTCGCCATACCGATTCACAATTTTGTCATTCTTTACAAAGCTGTAACTTTTTGAGAATATTTGTGAATCACAACGGACCAGAATTCAGCAAAATTTCCTCTGCAGTTTAAAAAGGCTTGACAAAGTTTTCCTATAAAAAACAGCACTATTCGCCCTGTTTGCAATGTAGAAAAATTTTGAATAGAATAGTGGAACCCCTTCTTTGAAATTTACTCAATCTTCAGATTACTGAAGAACGATGGAAGTGCCGTTTTAAAGCAACTGTGTATCTTGCCTTGCCTCTTCCATAAATCAAAAACCACTGGTGAGCTAGATTCAAGAAAGATCTCAAACGCTAATTTGAAGCCTGGTTAATGCATTTGTGTAAGGACCGAGACAACTGCAGCAACTATTCTGCCACGGAAGCCACATATACGAGGCGCAAGTTTTTCTAGACACACTATTGGTTTAATTAGAAGGCTCTTATTTTCGGGTTTCACCGTTGCTGGCGTGACTAGCTTTCAAAAAGATGTCAGTTTAAAGGCAGTATGTCCATAAATAAATAAGTTGCATGCACAAACCGTTGAAACTGCTGCCATGATGCTGACAGGCATGTAACTGTACCATTATTTGATTGGTTAAGAGACGCTTGTTTAAAACTGATCACTTGAATATAATTGCCTCGTTGTCGAAACTTGACGAGCAATGGTGGAGTGGTGGTGAAGCAAGCTTCGACCAAGTGAGTGTCTTTGCTGTTTGGCTATGATTGTGACGAAACTCAAACACATGGTTTTAAAAGCACTTTGCAGCAGATGAGAGGAAGAGGGATTCGAAAGCAATTTTGTGCTATCTGAATTATTGGTAGTGACAACAAGGCGGACAGAATTTGTGAGCTACTTGTTAGGTGATTCAAAAGCAAAATCTGAGCCTAAGCCTGGAAAACTAGGAACATGAGAACACAATCATTGCGTTCCTTTGGCAATCGAAACGATCAAGATTTCATTCAAAGTCAGCCAGCTGGGTCTAATTGCTTTGAAATGAGACAATGTTAAAGTCTTAAACAATACAATCATGATTGTTTTGATCGCCAAAGGAACGCAAGGAATGAAAGATCACATGTTTTTGAGGTAGCCCCTGTAAGCCTTCTAACATGGACACACTGCCTTCAACTGAGTGGCAACTGGACTATTTGCGTTCTTTTCTGAAACATATTAATACAATGATATTTTATAGTTCGTATTTTTATCCAGGACAAGTTTCCCTATGTACATAGAAATTAACAGTTAAAACTGTAGGACAATTCAATCATGCTGTATTGTTATTGTTAATTGATCTTTTTATATGAAAAAAATATCGTTTAAATTGACCATGGGATAACTTATTTGTTTTTTATTGTTATCAGTCGTTCTCAAGAGAGTGGCCCGAAATGGTCAACATCGTGGTTTCAGGTTATGTTTTCAACTCTCAAACCTAGGGTCGGAAGATTAATCAAAAAGGAGCTTTATCTTTAAAACTTTAAAATTACCTCTCCAGGGAGCATATGGCTCGAAAGTTTATGAGGTGGGTGTAAAATTCTACAACTTTTTTAAAATTAAAGTGCTTGAATTGAACTTAAGGTATATCACTGTAAATGTGCCATGGAAACCTTTTGATATCTTGATTAGTTTGAAAATTACATCATTTATTATATTGATGGCAATCAAATTTCGAAATCCGAAATCAGATTTCTTGTTTCCACCATGTTGTAGACCTTTAAACTATGGTTTTCTTAATGATTTTATCATGTTTCCTCTATTAACACATGGATCTAGAATGATGTTCATTTTTCAAAAATTTTTGATAAAGCTCTTGCAAAAAACAAGGGCAGATTTTGTAATACAATAGCGTCAGTCGCTTTGGTTCACACCTCAATTCAAAGCGATTAACCAATGCAGACAAAAGAAATTCTCTCAAGCAGAAATTGAAAACAAACGAAGCCGCAAAGTTGACCTGAAACCAGTACGGCGAACTATCGTTTGGTGCAGGCGAAGGAAGGTTTTTAAGAGAAGGTATGCACTAATAACGAAAGAAGAAGGGTAAATCTAAAGTTATGTCTCGCGGATCTTGTTTATTTGATTCAGGAGCTGAGGAGTGACTGCGTACATCTGAGCAACAAATATGCAAAAATTGTAATGCCCTCTGCTCGCTTTCTGAATCAAATATACAAAATCCGCGAGACAGAACTTTAGATTTACCCTTCTTCTGTCGTTATAAGCACATACCTTCTCTTAAAAACCTCCCTTCGCCCGCACCAAACGAGAGTTTGCCGTACTGGTTTCAGGGCAACTTTGCAGCTTCGTTTGTTTTCAATTTCTGCTTGAGAGAATTTCTTTTGTCTGCATTCGCTTATCGCTTTGTATTGAGGTTTGAACCGAAGCGACTGATGCTGTTGTATTACAAAATCTGCCCTTGTTCTTGCAAAAGTGATCAAGACTCCGCCACGTTAAATACATGTAGATTTTGCCATTTAGTTTAAAGCTTAAGATAATCATTTATTCTAAGAAAAGGAAAGGTCTATAGTGCAAAATTTATCAAGTATTTTATAGGCAATTGCTGAAAATCTTGTTAAAACGCTCCCAGTGTGATATGGCAGGGATAGCATTAACATTTCAGTGCGACTTTGTTTCATAATGGTCCCTTCAGAGGTGAAACTGATCATGATATCAAAAAATTTCCAGGGCAGATTTACAGCAAAGTGCCCCAAGTTCCATCCAAGCCACTGAGTTCAAAGAGACATGTAATAAGGGAGACCGAGGCTAGTTTTAACACTTTTCAGAAAAAAGAAATTTTCTCCTTGTCAGCAAAATTTAGACCTGTCTTTATACCACCATGTGTTGCGTTTGACCGTAGGATATTGAATGTATGTTGTTTCACAAATATGGGTCTTTCAGATTCTCGGTAAATTGCAAATGAAAATCAAGATAGGACTGTTACAACTTGCCCCAGGTTCCGGGGCTAGTTGTAACCGAGCATAATAACAAGTGAATAAAGTCTGTTTGCTGGTATAATCTACCTTGGGTGCCAGAGCCTGATAGAAACTTTTAAAAATGAATAGAAAAACAAAGAAGAAAAATGATGAAAGTTCATTTTGCTTCACTATCTTTCTTTGTTCTTCTTATTTTTACTAATTTTTATTAGGCTCTGGTACCCAGGGCAGGTAGACAGAGCAGAAACTGCGTAAAATAACGTCATCGCCCAATCTGAGATAAGGAAGTGTTTGGACAGATAAGCTTTTTGAACTGATAAATCAAGATTTCATGGCCATAGGAAGAAAATATTAAGTGTTGCCTAATTTTGGGATCTGTTGCAGGGAGCTAAGGGGGGCTCAAAGTTACTAGTTTTCACGCATGCGTACGCAGTTTCTGCTCTGTCGGGTAGGTATAATATCCTACCTGTCGCTGATCTGAAAGTCTTGCAAATTACCTGCTGAATGTATCGGTTTCACTCGATTTCACTGTCAGTAAACTCTACTTCTATATCAACAGTATCCAGCAATTGTTTATGAATAAAGAAATTTTTTGACTGAATAGCTTTCAGAAAGAACTTACTAATTTTTGGTGGTATTTTTGTTTGATACAACTTGTCCCAGACTGACAGGGTGTTGAAATGCACCTTTTTGGAAAAATGCATTTTGAATATAGCATTGAAGATCGATTTCTGGAGTAGCGATGCACATTTTCTCCAATTCTGCATGCGAATTCACACTAACAAAGGAACTCTGCAGAAAAAACTTCTGAAATAGAAAAATTTACTTTTCTAGGCCAAAGAATGAGGATAGCAGTGCTGAAAATAGCCAAGAACAATGAGGGCCATCGATCAAATTGAAGGTACTAACACGACATTCATGCGCACAGAAGCTGATGAGCATGGCTTTAATAGCGGGAGAGAAACACCCTCTGTTACAACTCGCCCCTGTTATGTCTAGCCCCGGTCTCCATCACAATTTTACACCCACCTTTTAAGTTGCACCCGCTGCTAATAGGGTTGTACAGTAAATAATGACATACTCTGCACAGAGTTGCACGCTAATGAGTATTCTATGTTGCTAACACAAAAAACGTATTATAGAGTTATGCGCTTCTTAGCGCAATACTCTGAGCACCCTTTTAAAGATTTGACAGATTTGAGCCATATACTTTTCCATGGAGACATTTGCCCTAACGTCCATCCTCAGAAGTTATCAAAAAAAATACTTTTTTCCAATGTAACGTAACTATCAATGAACTCAAACTATCACAATGGCAAACACGCCAAAACGTTGAATAACGATTACAAACGATCTACCTACATTGCTACAATATTACTTACATCCTAAATCACTACAATATCACAATATCATTTACAGCCTTGTTTGTATTGATTGAATCACAGCTAATCGAGTGACGTTGTATGGTATGACCGGGCTATTTTGTCGTTTGCACTTAGCTTGGTTCCATTTTCCATGTAGATTCCGAATCCTGGTGTTACTATTTGAAATTCTGCGTAATTGTATTAGTATGACATCACAATGAAATTGAAGCAAATCCTTTAAAACAAGTGTGGTCTCGTCAGCATAGAATTATGTCAGAAAAACATTGTACGAAGCTGCAATTTTCATCACTTGATCCAGAATCTCTACTTCTCTCTCCCTACAACATATCCCAAATCTGCTTGCAGCTTCGTAACATTTTTCTGGGATAATTCACCTGTTGATGAGACTTCTTTGTTTAGAAAGATTCTCGCGAACTTCTTTGTAATATCAGAGTACAATGACGCAGATTTTCAAACAATAATGTCAAAGTTCGAAGTCTGCATGAAAAATGGATACAGAAAAGCTAAGAGTGACAGAATATGCAAAGCATTTGTACGTTGTATTGTCATACCAAGAACCGTGATAGCATTAGTTATTCAATTAATGCGAACAAGACTGTGTATCCAAAGGTGTCAAAATATTATTTACATCCTAAATTACTATGACACAATTAATATTATTTACATCCTAAATTACTATGACAAAATTCAGAATTGAAACGATATATAAGAATAACGACTTTCACAGCTAACACTTTTCAGGCAGCACTGAGCTTGGGCTTTTTTAAAGAATTAAAACAGAATGCATCGAGCACTCCTGCAAGAGGATTTAAACAACTTTTACTGTCATTACTCTCTTGTTCGCTCAGTGCCCTCTTTCTTTTCTTTTCATTCTCATTTATTGGGCATGTTTTCATTTTATTTTCGTGCCTCTTTCTCGCAAAGTATTCAGCTACCGTGATTTTCTTTTTCTCGATTTTTATTTTTTTCTCACAGTGTAAATCAGTGCTATTCGTTTCTCCCTCAGTTGCTTGATCATTGTCATCCAATTGTTTCCTTTTCTTGGAAACGTTTTCAGTTACTTTACGATCATCAACCAATGCACAAATTAGATTTTTAGGGGATGAAACATCACTTGTCTCACTGCGTTTTTCTAAAAATGCTGAATTTGTAGCAGCTTTTGTTGTTTTCACGGTGCTGAAGCTTTGCTTTTGGCAACTTATAGAGATAGCCTCTTTCAATACGGCTATTTTGTGCATAGATACACTTGGTTTTTTCAATATGATTCTACGTTTAGGGAAGCTATGAGGTATTTTATTGCTACTAGAAGGAACAAATCCTTTTTCATTAGCTACAGTAATTTTATTTAATCGTGCTACGTTTCTTCCATACCTCAGTTTGCTGATTTCAAACAGGTTCTGACAGTTTTTTATCAGTTTCTCAACTTCTGTAGTTGTTCTCTGTGAGCAATTGGGCAGTGACGATTTGAGTCTGTTTTGCACCTCTTTGAGGAATGTGACACTCTTTCTCGAATCTTCTTTGAAGAATTTTTGGATTTCTGTCATCTTGACCATTGTGTATGACATGTTGATAGGCTTCTAGAAAGAGAGAGTAAGTCACAATTACAAAATCAGATATCACTTGCTTTTTGCTTAAATTATTGCAAAATTTTTCAGTTGAGGGTCGTATAGGGGCTCTAGGGAACAGGGGAACATGCCAAAGAACGATTGGGGAAACAGGGAACAAACAAAAATCTGTAAGGGAACAATTTCTTTGCTTTCAGGAAACCGGGAACACTGTAAAAGATTGCGCAAGATTAAGCTTTTACACAGGAAAGCCAGATTAAATGTTGATTTTTGCAAAAATTGTTAACTTGTACAACAAAATCCTTCTGCGTGTTGTATTTATGACATCAGCTCTATGTCCCAGACGACTGCCTGCCTTCTTTCTAGAAGTAATGAACTGAAAAAGGAAAAACGATGTTTTAAAAAGATTTTCACGATTTTTGGATGGCATAATTCTTCCAGGGAACATTTCAAAATTTCACTAGGGAACATGGGAACGAAAGATAATTTAATGACGGAAAAGGGGGATAAGGAATTGCCCTATACAATCCTCTCAGTTAGTATCAGTAAGAGTTTTCAGTTACAGTATCACTCTTAAACGTTACATTCAGTAAAGTCTCTATCCATGAGGTCCTTTATGTAAGATGTTCCTTTCCACATCGCCCTTCAGTCTTTAACACACCAGAATGATCATTGAATTCCGACTCTGCATATGAAAGGGCGACACTTTTCCATAAAACCTAAGCCAAGTCCAACTCTCCCGGGGGGGGGGGGGGTACTTAGTATATTTGTCCTACGGGGATGTGCCGTTTTTCAAGGTATCGTTTTCGCCTATTTATTCTAGAACAGGGTATCAAAAGAAGGCAAATTTTCTGGAGCAGGCTGTCAAAACATGTCAAAAGAGGAAATTTTGTTACAACGGGCTAATTTTTAGTCCAATTTTTGTGTTTTTGAGTATACTTTTCAGCGATTTTTCCTAGAACAGGGTATCATTTGAAGGAGAAAATTCTAGAGCAGGGTGAAAAAATTTTTTTTCGTAGGCACATCCCCGTACAAATTTAGGTCAAGTACCCCCCCCCCCCCCTGGGCCAATTCTCAGCAGTAAGATTCCTTTAGATTGAATACAAAATCATAGGACATATTCACTTACTAAAGCAGACATTCCAAGATAGAATTTGTCGACAGATTCGATAATTTCATTGATGCATTTCCCAATAAGGCGTACATCCATGCTTGCCCAGAAGTCATCAATCTGTGAAAAAAGTCAGTTATTATTAAGTCATCTTTTTGTTGTGGCAATATTCAAATGAGTTGTAGATTTCGATGTCCAATAAGGAGTACGTTGAAGGATTTGATCAATGGACCCATTTCTCTTGAAGATGCAAGCTTTTTTAACTTTTTCAGCGCCTCCCAGGAATATCCTGAATTCAGCTTTTGATTTTTCGGATATATACATTTCACTGTACAACAAGCCTAGACATCCTAACTTACTAATTGATGAATTGCATTTGCAGCAAAGACCCTTCAGATAATCGATTCACAGTTAATTTGAATTCATGTTTGTTTGCTTACCTTTGAGAACAGCTTTAGAAGCTGCAACATTATGGATTTTGCGAACTGCTTGATCTGAAAGAGAGAGAAGTTAAAATTTACTATCTGTTGTTAGAACACGGCTTCACTTACTTCGTTGCATTTTCTAAATATTTTCCATTGCAAGAATGTTCGATGGAGGGGGTCATCAGCGTTGTCAAGAAGCACCTAGATATTCTCTCGAAGACTTCTTTAGTCATGCAAATAGTCTTACATGGGCAAACTTTTGAAGTTGTTTCTTTCATCAAGAGGCACAGAAGATAAACAAATGAAATCTTTTCCAACATCCCGGGGGTGTAACTTGGGTTTTCAAGATACGGGGTTGTGCCATTCAAATCGTAAAAGTACCACCCATAAATCAGGAGAAATTTCTCAAAAGTATACCCATAAATCTGGAGAATTTTCTGAAAATTATACCCATAAATCCGGAAATGCCAAAACAGCTCACCAATGAATTCTTACAGAAAACTATACCCATACATAAATCCGGAAAATGCAAAAAATTGTTGAAAACCATGCCCATAAATCCGGAATCTATCATGAAAAAGGTACCCTGAAAAGTGGCACAACCCCGTACCATGGACAAGTTAAGTTACCCCCCCCCCGGGTCCAACATCAAGTTGATTGCTTCGTATAATCATCACTTCTACCCTGGGTACCAGAGCCTCAAAATTTAAATGATGGCTCTGGTACCCAGGGCACAGTGATCCAAAACTGCAAAATAAGGGAATAAATTCGAAAAATGAAGCTTTTAATATCAAATTCTTATTACACCATCCTTATTGAGCACACCCTGGCGGTCAATGTAAAAAAAGATATTTCAAATCGGTCAAGGGATGGTCAAGATATTGATGTTTGAACTTTGGCCTAATTTGTTTGTTTGTTTACATTACCATTTCCGGAATAGTGCTGTTTTGAGGGCATTTTTTAAATCCTCATTTCTCCATCTAGGAAAGTCCGAAATTCTTCATTTTTGTCTCAAATAAAACTACTATTAATATTCTTCGAAGAAATTTCAAGATATGCTAGAATTTCTTCACTTTTGATACTTTTGAAAGCAATTTCATAATGGCGGGTTTCCGAGAAATTTAAGGGCTTAAAAAGTTAATTTTGAAATTCAACGCTGAATACAAAAAAATTGTATCAAATCGCATGAACCAAATAAATTCTATGACTTAAAGCCACTTCCCCTGCATCTTTTTGCCAAAGGGCTTGTACAAGTTCGTGGCCATAAAAATTTTCTGACCGTTCTAAATTTGTCCGTGGCCACTTTTGTGTTCTTTATTTTATCGCACATTTTGAGCAAATCTTAGCACATAGGCCCACTAAGTGAATTTACAAAGACCAAAGGTCATTCATGTGGTCCAGAAACAAGAAAAGCAACATTTATACCAGCTTGCAAAGTGTAACGTTGAATAAAATTGATGATTTACAAGTTTTTCGATTTTTATTATGATGACGAATGAGCAAAAACTCTTATTTTCGCAAAAAAATCTATCTAAAAGGGCGGAATTAGGCTAACAGCAAAGAAATCAATTGAGTTGCACTGTAAAAATCATATTTTAGCAAGGAAAAGCATCGAATTCAGAACTACAATTTTTTCGTCAAAAATCCTTCAAAAATGCATAAAAATGTACATACACCTGTAAAATTTGAATAGCTGTAGATTTTTTATGGCCACGAACTTGTACAAGCCCTTTGGCAAAAAGATGCAGGGGAAGTGGCTCTAAATCATAGATTTACTTGGTTGATGCAATTTGATACAATTTTTTTGTATTCAGTGTTGAATTTCAAAATGAACTCTTTAAGCCCTTAAATTTCTCGGAAACGCGCCATTATGAAATTGCTTTCAAAAGTATCAAAAGGGAAGAAATTCTAGCATATCTTGAAATTTCTTCGAAGAATATTAATAGTAGTTTTATTTGAGACAAAAATGAAGAATTTCGGACTTTTCTAGATAAAGAAATGAGGATTTAAAAAGTGCCCTCAAAACAGCACTATTCCGGAAATGGTAATGTAAACAAACAAACAAATTAGGCCAAAGTTCAAAAATCAATATCTTGACGGTCCCTTGACCGATTTTAAACATATTTTTTTACATTAGCCCCCAGGCCCAGGGTGTGCTCAATGAAGATGGTGTAAAAGAAATTTGATATTCAAAACTTCAATTTTTCCTATTTCTTCCCTGGCCTGGATCACAGTGCAGGGTACATCACTTCAGGCTTTATATTTGATGTGACCTGTCCCTTCACAACATGCAGAATTCATAAATCAAAAAGAAAGTTCTATTCACCTTTACAAAGTAGCTATATCTGAAGATGAAATGGAAAACTTGATAACTACAACAGAAAGAAAATTTGATGTCTTACCTTTTGATACGAGAAATTTCTTTCGAAATTGTTCATGAGCTTCATTGCAGTTTCTTTGTTTGAAACGTCCGTGTGACATTTGATCAGTTCCAAGAGTTTATCTGAAAACGAATATTACTGGTCATTTTCTGTACTTAGATAAGTGATATTCACATTATTTCTCACATTTAATTTGTCATTGATCACTCTTAAGTTAAATTAATGGGGAACTCCGTATTGTATGTAGAATTTGGCAGATTTTTCTTACAGTTAAGAATGATGAAATTGTATTTCTTTTCCAAGCACGATAAATCGAACCCTACTTGCAGGATTCAAATTCTTCCAAAATGTAATAGAATCAGCAATAGCGTTCGATGATTTTTGTTGACCGATTCCAAAGAGACTGTTTCGAAGAACCATTTGTGTAAGAGAAGAAAGTAAACACTGACCGATATCTCTTGCAATTTCTTTGTAACTGTTTGGAAGTGGCTTAATTGCCCCAGTTTTTTGATAAGAAGACTGCATTTCCTAAAAGAGAATGTGAAGGTCAGAAGTTGTTCAGGTGTAAGAACAACATAGAAGAATGTGAAGCCAACCAATCTTGTCCCCAGAATGACTTCGTTGCTCTACCTCTTATTTGTTCATCCTGTTTCATGATCAGCGTATGCTGACGTAAGAACACTTGGGGAACGAGGTTAGAAAGCAACCAATCGAATCGTTCCTGTCCCCAGTCTCGAAATGAACAGTCACCACGGCAACGCTACCTAGCAACAATAACCGGTTTATGAACTTTTCTTTGGCCTTAGGCCACTTCTGCGACATTTTGTGCAATACATTATAAGGCTTATGATAATTTGCGAAGTTTTTAAAAACTTTGCAAAAACTTTGCAAAAACTTTGCAAAAACTTTGCAAAGTTTTTTCGATCCATCTAATATGTAGCTAAAAACTGTTAAATACATGGTGAAACGGCAGAATCTAAGAAAATTGGGTGAAATAAGAAACTTTCAGAAACACTTCGCAAATTATCAATTGGCCCCCCTAATTGATAATTTGCGAAGTTTTTTTCAAACAGCCCAGAATTGGTCAACAACCAGGGTAGGGCATTGTGTGTCTGTAAAACATTGCACAGTGCGTTGAATCGTCATCAAATCCACCCTTTCAAACAACTTTTGCCGATGTTTACAACAAGACTTGCAATCACCACACGCTTTAGGCCTAAAATATGAAATTGTTCAGAAAAACGGGCAAACGCGTGAAAACTACTTTATTTGCCGCTAAATCAGCTTGCCTTGATACTGTCTTGATGATTAGACACAACAAAATCAAGTATCAGGCAAATTTAATAGCATTTTAAAAAAACTTCGCAAATTATCAATTGGCCCCCCTAATTGATACTTTGCGAAGTTTTTTTCAAACAGCCCAGAATTGGTCAACAACCAGGGTAGGGCATTGTGTGTCTGTAAAACATTGCACAGTGCGTTGAATCGTCATCAAATCCACCCTTTCAAACAACTTTTGCCGATGTTTACGACAAGACTTGCAATCACCACACGCTTTAGGCCTAAAATATGAAATTGTTCACAACAACGGGCAAATGCGTGAAAACTACCTTACTTGCCGCTAAATCAGCTTGCCTTGATACTGTCTTGATGATTAGACATAACAAAATCAAGTATCAGGCAAATTTATTAGCATTCTAAAAAAACTTCGCAAATTATCAATTGGCCCCCCTAATTGATAATTTGCGAAGTTTTTTTCAAACAGCCCAGAATTGGTCAACAACCAGGGTAGGGCATTGTGTGTCTGTAAAACATTGCACAGTGCGTTGAATCGTCATCAAATCCACCCTTTCAAACAACTTTTGCCGATGTTTACGACAAGACTTGCAATCACCACACGCTTTAGGCCTAAAATATGAAATTGTTCACAACAACGGGCAAATGCGTGAAAACTACCTTACTTGCCGCTAAATCAGCTTGCCTTGACACTGTGTTGATGATTAGACATAACAAAATCAAGTATCAGGCAAATTTATTAGCATTCTAAAAAAACTTCGCAAATTATCAATTGGCCCCCCTAATTGATAATTTGCGAAGTTTTTTTCAAACAGCCCAGAATTGGTCAACAACCAGGGTAGGGCATTGTGTGTCTGTAAAACATTGCACAGTGCGTTGAATCGTCATCAAATCCACCCTTTCAAACAACTTTTGCCGATGTTTACGACAAGACTTGCAATCACCACACGCTTTAGGCCTAAAATATGAAATTGTTCACAACAACGGGCAAATGCGTGAAAACTACCTTACTTGCCGCTAAATCAGCTTGCCTTGACACTGTCTTGATGATTAGACATAACAAAATCAAGTATCAGGCAAATTTATTAGCATTCTAAAAAAACTTCGCAAATTATCAATTGGCCCCCCTAATTGATAATTTGCGAAGTTTTTTTCAAACAGCCCAGAATTGGTCAACAACCAGGGTAGGGCATTGTGTGTCTGTAAAACATTGCACAGTGCGTTGAATCGTCATCAAATCCACCCTTTCAAACAACTTTTGCCGATGTTTACGACAAGACTTGCAATCACCACACGCTTTAGGCCTAAAATATGAAATTGTTCACAACAACGGGCAAATGCGTGAAAACTACCTTACTTGCCGCTAAATCAGCTTGCCTTGACACTGTCTTGATGATTAGACATAACAAAATCAAGTATCAGGCAAATTTATTAGCATTCTAAAAAAACTTCGCAAATTATCAATTGGCCCCCCTAATTGATAATTTGCGAAGTTTTTTTCAAACAGCCCAGAATTGGTCAACAACCAGGGTAGGGCATTGTGTGTCTGTAAAACATTGCACAGTGCGTTGAATCGTCATCAAATCCACCCTTTCAAACAACTTTTGCCGATGTTTACAACAAGACTTGCAATCACCACACGCTTTAGGCCTAAAATATGAAATTGTTCAGAAAAACGGGCAAACGCGTGAAAACTACTTTATTTGCCGCTAAATCAGCTTGCCTTGATACTATCTTGATGATTAGACACAACAAAATCAAGTATCAGGCAAATTTAATAGCATTTTAAAAAAACTTCGCAAATTATCAATTGGCCCCCCTAATTGATAATTTGCGAAGTTTTTTTCAAACAGCCCAGAATTGGTCAACAACCAGGGTAGAGCATTGTATGTCTGTAAAACATTGTACAGTGCGTTGAATCGTCATCAAATCCACCCTTTCAAACAACTTTTGCCGATGTTTACAACAAGACTTGCAATCACCACACGCTTTAGGCCTAAAATATGAAATTGTTCACAACAACGGGCAAATGCGTGAAAACTACCTTACTTGCCGCTAAATCAGCTTGCCTTGACACTGTCTTGATGATTAGACACAACAAAATCAAGTATCAGGCAAATTTGATAGCATTTTAAAAAAACTTCGCAAATTATCAATTGGCCCCCCTAATTGATAATTTGCGAAGTTTTTTCTAAACAGCCCTGAATTGGTCAGCAACCAAGGTGGAGAGCACTAGGCCCCTGAAAAACAATTTCTAATCCCCACAAAATTGACTTTTATCAATGTGGATGGTCTTTTGTCACCTTTAGAAGATCACTGGCAAGTAGGTGCAAATTGAATCACTCCTAGAGCTTGGATTTACTCTTGGGTATTCTTTTTCATTTTTAGTTTTATAAGAAGCTTAATACGATTTCACATTGCATATGGCCTAAACAGAGTTACTTTGTCACATTATCTAATATACTAAAATACAGTCAAAGCTCTAAACAACGGATGTCTTTGTCAATCTCTGTGTTTCGAATAAAGGAAGGCCGATCGTTATCACCTTCTACAGCCGTAAGAAGTCAATATAGTATAAGTAGCCATTCAATGCTTCTATTATTTCTGTCATACTTATCACCTAGTCAGAGTCAGGACCATCTACTATTTCTAGGTCAGGACAAAGAGAGCATGTCAGATTTGGATTTTAATGCATGGTTTTTCTCAAACGTTTTCTACTTGAGAAATCGATAACGCGCAGAGCATTCTCGTCATGGCGTTTTTCAAGATTCCATCACTGAATACTTTTCCGAAGCAAAAAAGAAATAATACACTGCAAGTTTTCGATCATGCGAAAGCGGAAAAGATTGAGAAGCTCGGAGAAGGGACATTTGGCAGTGCAGTTTTGGTACGTTACGAGGGCAGTTATGCTGTTGTTAAGGACTTGAAATGCGAAGAGTGGGACGAGTCCGGTCGGAAGTTTTTGAAGGAGGTGAACTTGGCTGCAAAAACAGCGAGGTGAAAGAGATCGTAAAGGATGTCCTTGGAACAGAGCGCAATGGAATACGTGTCGAAGGTCTTGTAGATGCAGCTGACGACAAAACGTTTCGCACTAATTTCGACAAATTGAAGAAAAATTGGCCAAAGAAATTCATTGAATGGCTTGAGCATCGTGGTGGACGTCAAAGGTGTCTTTTAGACACAATGTCTTTGTGCATGTTAAAACCAGTTCGTGTTGCCGCTGGCCTTGGAAACCCACCAAACAAATGGGTCAATAATGTTACTGAGGCTCTTCACAATGTCATCAAAGAAGAATTAAACCACGATGCCCTTGATGTTGTTGCCTTCTTGGAGAAGGTAAAAGAGAGAGTCTTTGATCAACAGCTAACAGAGCTGATCAGAGGCATACAAGGTATGGGGGAATATCGCCTTGCTCCAACTATGCAATCATATGCTGTCACTCCGACTCAGTGGACAGAGATGACAACGGAGCAACGAAAAGCCCATGTAAAGAAGGTTTTAAGTCTAGCGTCAGATGACTTTCAGGAGCCTCTCCAAGATCTGATCAATACGTGCAAGCTGTCGGTTCAACTTGCAGAATGCCAAGAGTCACTCAATATCCCATTAGCCACATTGAAGCGAATCTGGCATAAGGCTGAATTTCTTCTTGCCAACTGCCATGTTTCACGTCTTTTGGGTGGAAATTATTGTGTCACCGATTACAGCCAGGCATACAATGTTGAAGAAACGGCTTCAAAGATTCCCTATCATTGTTGCTGCAAAGATTTCAAAGATACCGATGGCCTTTGTGGACATGTCGTAGCCGTTTGTGAATTCAAAGGCTGTCTCAAGGCATTCCTGGAGCAGTTTGGGAAGCATGGTGCAGATCTCAACAAGATTATTAATAGAAATATTCCGATGCGAGGGGGTGACAAGCAGCACCAGAAGAAACCAAGAAAAGGCCAAAATAATGTGAAGATGGCCCCAATCGTCCAAGTTTATAAGCTGCATCCCGATTCGCAGTCAGAAGCTCCTCTTGCCGTTGCCGTGGACGAGGAGATTGATAAGCAAAAAGATATGGTTTTTACGGAATACTGGCACAACAATGAACTATTCTATGTGCATCTTACTAGCGATGTCGAGTGTCAACGGGCAAAAAGGTGTGAAACCTGTAGGCTAGAATTTCCAAAGCAGAACCCAATGGAAGGCGTGTCTGATTTGATCATAGTTCACAAAGAAAGATATATGCGTCCTGTGAAAGATGAAGCCAATAATTTCATTCGTTCGACATTAACAAACAAGCTTGGTAGAAAGTTTTATTGTCCAAAGAAGAAGTGTTTGATAAAGAGACACCCTTACTTTTGGAAAGGCCTAATCAGGGTCGATGAGCCAGTTCGTCAACGATTGAAAAGCGTGCATTACAAGACACTTTTTCAGCAAATTCATTTCTCGACAGCAACAGATTAATAAACTGGTAGAAGCTGCCTCTTACGAGTAACCGTGAAAAAACACTCAAACTTGCAGATATAGCTATGTTTCGCAGACATTAAGAACATTTAGTGCACAAAAATCGTTGAAACTTTTATTTGAACATTAAGTTTGGAGTATTTTGGTGTCGCCTTTGAAAATGAGTAAAGCCTCAGAACATTTCATAATAGATGGACAGACATACAATGCCCTACCCTGGTTGTTGACCAATTCTGGGCTGTTTGAAAAAAACTTCGCAAATTATCAATTAGGGGGGCCAATTGATAATTTGCGAAGTTTTTTTAAAATGCTATTAAATTTGCCTGATACTTGATTTTGTTGTGTCTAATCATCAAGACAGTATCAAGGCAAGCTGATTTAGCGGCAAATAAAGTAGTTTTCACGCGTTTGCCCGTTTTTCTGAACAATTTCATATTTTAGGCCTAAAGCGTGTGGTGATTGCAAGTCTTGTTGTAAACATCGGCAAAAGTTGTTTGAAAGGGTGGATTTGATGACGATTCAACGCACTGTGCAATGTTTTACAGACACACAATGCCCTACCCTGGTTGTTGACCAATTCTGGGCTGTTTGAAAAAAACTTCGCAAATTATCAATTAGGGGGGCCAATTGATAATTTGCGAAGTTTTTTTAAAATGCTAATAAATTTGCCTGATACTTGATTTTGTTATGTCTAATCATCAAGACAGTGTCAAGGCAAGCTGATTTAGCGGCAAGTAAGGTAGTTTTCACGCATTTGCCCGTTGTTGTGAACAATTTCATATTTTAGGCCTAAAGCGTGTGGTGATTGCAAGTCTTGTCGTAAACATCGGCAAAAGTTGTTTGAAAGGGTGGATTTGATGACGATTCAACGCACTGTGCAATGTTTTACAGACACACAATGCCCTACCCTGGTTGTTGACCAATTCTGGGCTGTTTGAAAAAAACTTCGCAAATTATCAATTAGGGGGGCCAATTGATAATTTGCGAAGTTTTTCTGAAAGTTTCTTATTTCACCCAATTTTCTTAGATTCTGCCGTTTCACCATGTATTTAACAGTTTTTAGCTACATATTAGATGGATCGAAAAAACTTTGCAAAGTTTTTGCAAAGTTTTTGCAAAGTTTTTGCAAAGTTTTTAAAAACTTCGCAAATTATCATAAGCCCATTATAAAGATTTAAAAGTTCCTCAGGATTCTGTTGTTGTAAAAGAGTGCTAGCAAGTTAGAAGCTTTTGAGAATGGAGAGATGATTCCTTAACTCTAGTAGTAAAAGGTAGTTTTGTCAGAAACATAACTGCATGTGCTTTTATGTATAAGTTGATGATAGGTGAAAGCTGGATGAGGAGGCCAAACGACGCCCTCCAAATGTCACAGATTGTCACAGAGTTGAAAAAGATGCACAATTTGTTGTTTTCAAAGCCTGCCAGGTTGGACTTGCTCAAGGTTAACAAATGAGCATCCTCATTTTGCGACAGTGCAAAGTCTGCAGCGTTCGACCGATTGATTCAACGATTTGAAACGAACTTACCATCTTGCGAAACTTGAATTCGATAAAACCAGCGATCTTTTTCGATTTGGCAATTGAGTTCTTCGGTCTTTCTTTCGATTTTGTTGTTCAACTTTCCTTGATAGCAGAGTATTCAGCGTTCAAGAGCAGCGATGAAATTTGCGTACGTTCAGTAACTTGAGTAAATCGCAACAGGATCGTAAACAATCGTTCAAACTATCTTCTTCGCAACGTCGCATTACGTAGGAAGTCGAAT
This sequence comes from Aurelia sp. 3 sensu Dawson et al. (2005), assembly GCA_964020215.1. Lineage (NCBI taxonomy): Eukaryota > Metazoa > Cnidaria > Scyphozoa > Semaeostomeae > Ulmaridae > Aurelia > Aurelia sp. 3 sensu Dawson et al. (2005). The sequence continues at coordinate 15,655,782 of OZ026573.1, read as the reverse complement.
CCGATCGAATCAATCGAATGAAGTGTGATGTTCCTAAGCAACTACATCAATGATGCAGTGCGAGACGCTATCATTTCAATGATAGACTTTCTGCCCGGTAAATCCTCGAGTAAGCGCCACCTTCGAAAAAGCCCCCCCCCCTCGAATAAGTCCCACCCAAAAACACTTTTTGCAAAATAGCCCCTTACCCTCGAATACAGTAAAAACCCGCACATAAGAGCCTAAGATTTTGAACTCAGCGTGTTTAGGTTCTTATGCTATGAGGTACATCCCACAATCAGGGTGTAGGTTCTTAACATAGGGTCCAAAACAAATACCAGAAAGCAAAGGATAGTTGAAGGTTTAGCACTGAAACATAATGGCAATACGGCTAGCAATGCAAAGCTCTATTTTGAAAAAATATTGCTTGCCCAGTTCACCTCAAGCTTATCCATTTAAACCCTGCAGGCCCACCCTATCACAGTTCTTTCACATGTTTTTGGGTCCATCCATGAAAGAAGTTGATTGACAAACAGGTTGAATATATTTCCCAGTGAAGGAAAGAATGAAATTTTAAACTTTCCATTAAGAACCTACTTAAAATAACAGGCTGAAATGGTTCTTATTTATTGGGTACAAAATATACAATTTCAGGCTGTAGGTTCTTAATAAATGAAGGTTCTTATGTGCGGATTTTTACTGTAGGCCCTCATGGAGAACGCTATTGGTTTTGTTAGAAACTGTTTGTGATTTTACTTTTTACTTTGATTCTCTTTTGTGATTGACCTTCTTCGTGCTTTATCAACGTACTCAGGCTCAGGCAAAGATATCGCTCAAAAACAAAACAATCCCAACACACCTACTGTATTATGCATAATGAACAGCCTCAAGTAAGAAGAAAATTAATCTTTGGTATTATTTTTGGCTGCTGCTAAGTAAGTCCCACCCTACCCTGGGTACCAGAGACTAAAAAATCATTTTTTTGAGGCTCTGGTACCCAGGGTAACCCCACCCTCGAACAAGTCCCTCTCGAATGAGTCACTCTAATGAGCCAGAAATCATCGCTTTCCTAACACCACCGATTTTTCAGTTGAAACCAGATTACCGATATAATGCTCGATTGCTCGGCACTTCTCCCAAACACTTTAAGGCATCCTTTGGTTGCTCATGCGTGGTTTGCAGCAGGGAGCTATACACATATAGCTGTATAGCTCCCTGGTTTGCAGTTGGATGGAAGTGCGTTAGAAATGGGTTAGGAATAAGACCGAAATTTTTATCAATTAAAATCAAAATCATTTTTCGTACCGGGCGTCCCAAAATGATGTTTCATCGTTTGCTGAGCTGTAAAATTATGAATTTTATGCAGATTTCAATAAGTCATCTCTTATTTTGAAGTCCAAATAATAACTTCGATTTAGAAATTTGAAACGCTAAATAAGTGTGATCAAATTTCAATTGATTTTCTTCTCGGATAAGATAAAAATTTCATTGATAATCTTTTAAGAAATATTGCTGAGCAGCCCATACAAAGAAGTTTAAGAAATACATATTTCTCATTACTTTTTGCTCCTTGAAAGATGAGCATAGGCCGACATACTCGCATCATTTTTGGAAGCTGAAACTCGAAAGAAACGTTGTAGAGATTTTCGATCCTCTTTGAGAGGTAACTTCCAAACAAATCTATAGCAAAATAGCGGTAGCTCTAGTTTGGTATGACCAATTTTAGTGAAATGAATTTCCGCAAGACCATTGTTTTGAACGATATAAACAGCAATTACTTGCTCGAAGGTCTGCTTGGATGCACATAATTTTTTCCGATTTGTTGGCTCATCAAAAGATCTCCAAAATATGAATTTTCCAGTAATCTTATTTTGGAGAAACCGTTGAAAAGGCAACAAATCTATTCATTCACCTGATGATGCTGTATGGGTGTACAGCGAAATATTGTTAAATCTTTTTTATCAATGAATGTTGAAATATGAAACTTCTCGTCATTCTATTTTCTAATTCAACAAATCTAGTGATGGAGATATGTTCCATTCCTTCCTTCCAATATTGTACACCCCAGGTTTTTTTAATTTGTTTTGAGTGGTCTTGTCAGGATTTCTAGCTAAAGCTAATTTAGGCCCACAGTGCATCCCGCATCCAGGCATGGGACCCCTAGTTTAAAGTCCCTCCCTAAGGACGGCCAGGCGAGTTGTGAGGTCAGGCCTCTGATGTCACCCATCCGGAGTGTTGACCTCACTCGACCGAAAGACTCTCGACCGAGCTTAACTTCAGTTACCTGACGTGAACTGTTTAAGCCACTCGGCCACTCACCCCGTGGAAAGGCACACTCCATGTCAATTTCACAAACTGGTATTCAAAGTCGGTAATATGCTAAAATGCGGACTAAACGACCTTGTCTTGTGTAGCATAACCCCTCCCCTCGTTCAAATGTATACCGTTACTTTTCAAGTTACTAAATGAAATGTTGTCGTTTTCTAACATATCGATACCATTGAGGGACAGCTTTCGACGACTTATACAGCTGAGTTACTTTGGCATTGCGCTGATGAGAATCCAAACACTTTTGTCCCTCCTCCATGTAACACTCTTCCTTTGCTCGAGAGCAGGGTTAAAAAACTTCCTATAGCCCAAGCCCATGGTGGGGGAACAACCAAGGTGTGTTCACGAAAAGGAGGCTGCTCAGTAACCGCGCGTTTTGCTTCGGCTCCTCGGCTCCTCGGCCATTCAGGACGAAGTCTTCACTTTTTTTAAAGAAAATAGTCTAAAAAAATGGCAGAGCAAGCTGCAGAAGAACTTGAAGCAACTGACAGAGGAACAATTGTCATAGCTGGAGCTGGTTTGGTGAGATTTTTTGGCATTCTGTGAGGTCTTAAGTAGTTTTTGTACCACATGGATATTTAGGCCCATATAAAGATTCACGTTTTAAGCCAGTGTCCTGTTATGTAACATCCATGCTCTGCCTTTGCAAGCAATCGCGATACGCAGTTGATACGCAAGCATGATGAAAATTAGAAAAGTGAAAGGAAACTGAATTCCCACCAAGTATAAAGAAGCCAACGTAAAGCTCAATGTCAGATTGGAAAGCTTTTGCAGGGGCGCACATTCAAATTTTGTTGGGGGGGGGGTGTCAGCATGTTTTGGACCGACTAAATTTTCTTGGACCGACTGGATGTATACAGGCTGTTTGTACTCTTGAGGAACTTTGATGCAAGCAGTACAGATTAACTGAGGGTGGGAAAAGGAGGGGGTCTGGGGGCAAGGCCCCCAGGAAATTTTTTGAGGACACGCCCTCTACTTTGGCTCAGAACATCACCTCTCCTGATCCCATTTTTGTCACTTCTAAACACTTCCAAAAAGAATTTTTGATATTTTTTCCAGTGGAGCTTTTTTCCAGTTCAATCCAAGGAACATCGGCTGGAATTTTTGGGTTAGCAACAATTCCATTGCTTTTGAACCATTAGAGTTAGTTACTGAGATCATTCTCCAAATTGGTCACCATTTCTTGTTAGATCATGTCCACAAGAGTATAAGGTGTTATCATCTACAAAATTGCACATCTCAGAGTCTTGGACAATGATACAGAGGTCATTTATGTAGATGCTAAAGAGCAAGGGACCAAGGACCGATCCTTGTGGGACTCCAATTTTGACTGCTTTTGTAGCACTTCTACGTGAACAAATTTTTACCCTTCGATTAAATTGGCATCTTCAGGATAGATTTCAAGTAAACACAATTTAGAAAAGCAGAATTTTTTGCAAGGAAAATCAATTGCAAACAAAGCAAAAATCGCTGAAAGAGTGAAAGAGCAGCCCCTCACACTTATTTTCTCAGAGCTTTTTGATTCGACTTTGCCTGTTTTGCTTTTACGGTGAAGGTTTCTCCTGTCAGGCCAGACGCCATACAGGCCCATACAATTACCACCACCGACACCAGGCCCGCCGAGAAGTTTTGGAGGCCCAGGAGCAAAACTGCGAAATGAGGCCCCATGCGAGCGAAGCAAGCAGAAAATTTTTGTGATCACGCTCTTTAGATTAACTTAAAATGGCCTAAAATGCATTTCAGAAAATTTCCTACAGACAGAATGCTAAGAAATCTTCAAATATGAGGCCCCCTAGACCCTGGGGGCAAACTGCACACTGCTCCCCTCAGTGGCCCTGCCATTATCAACACCCAAGTGCCAGACTGGAAACTTTGAACATTTCCAACAGCTTTCTGCTGTACACTTAGATCAATGTTTGTGCAAAAAATACCTTTGCTTTATCTTAGAAGTCTCACAATCCAATGATTGCTTTGCCCAATCGTAGACTGGGCACTTCTGCAATAGTATGTCTGGGAAAATTTTTTTAAATGCCATCTTCTACTTTGGCTTAGAACAACTCTTCCGATCACTGTCAAGCATTGCTTTTAAAATTTCCAACCGTCGTCATGGACCAACCTCTGCCTAAAACATTTAGAAGTCGGACCAACTTGGACTCGAACTATCCAAGATAGATCCAAGCGTCGTCATGGACCGACTTTTCATTTATGGCAAAACTTTTGGACCGACTCTGAAAATATTGGGGGGTGTCTCACCCCCCCCCCCCCAACACCCCCCTAATGTGCGTCCCTGAAAGCTTGCAGAATGCGCGGGAGATTTCTCCTGGCTACATCCACATTGCTTGTTCGGCTGTATTTTTGCCACTGCACTAAACGATAGTTCTATTGTTCCTTTTGTTGTTTTATGAAAATTTCGCGGCTGAAAAATAAAGTGTGCGGCAGAGAAATCGGCCGCACAAGGCAAACTTTCCAATCTGGGCTCAATGCATGCTAGCTATATCACAAAATAAAGATGGAGGTGTGCCAGGCAAGACTGACGACGTGATTCCTTTCATTCAACAATTATAATCTGATGTTTTAATTTCACTGATACAAACAAAGGACTCACGACCAACAGATTCTAAACAGGGAATAAACTCTTACGAAAAATCAGAAGAAACTTAGAACACTTCCATCCTACGAACGTTGAAAGAAAAGTCAAACATCCCTTCGAAAGTCATTTCGAGCGTCGCTTTGCACTCGCTTTGCTTCGAGAAGTCGAACTTTGAACTAACAAGCCAATCAAACTCTACAAAAAGGCATGTTAGTTGACCATGTTAAGAAACTTAGTGATCAGATTGGTTGCGCCGTGAACGGGGTGGGCTTAGCCTAATTAGTCCCTGTATTGAAGTGTAAGGACATAAATCCCTCAACTAAAGTGATAACAACAGCAACAACAACAAGTGTAAGTTAGAGGGACTTATGTGATGTAGTCTAGTGCCAGACTGGAAAGTTTGTATCTTGCACCGGCCCAGACTGCGCGGAAAATTTTTGGTTGAGAACAATAGATTAAAACAATAGATCCTTTATTTATTGCCAATTGCATGGCCCAGGTTGAAAACTGCATGTGTTCCCAGACGCGCACGCCATACAAACTTTCCAGTCTTGGATTGTGGAACACTTAAAGGGAGAACAAAGACCAGCAGCCTTTGCGATCGTTTGTTTTTGTTTTTGTGAATTTCGTACAGTCAGTTATTCCCGAAGCTGTGGAGAGCAGGTCGCTGACTTTGTGCAAAGCATGCTGGTCTTTGTACTCCCTTTAATGAATGAATTAAATTCTCAGCTCAATTCAAGGCAAATTTGACAAAACTTGGTATTACGCCTAAGCATGCTCTAATTTTTCATCGATTCATTATGTTGCTTGTCGAGGAGCAAGACAAAAACTTGACTTGAAAGGAGACTTGGTTGTCCAAGTTGAGCTTTGCGTTATGGAACACTGTCGGGTTCAGCACAGTTCCGTTTAGTTCAGTTTAACATTAAAATTCAACTACGTGCATCCTCTATATACATTTTTAAATAATTAACTAAGATACAACAAATACAAATCATTACAAGGCAAATTACAACATGTAGGTAACAGAAAGAATTTAAGGGTATGTGTGCAGAGGAATTTCTTAAAGGAGGAGTTCTCTCAGTAGATAAACTAATCAGGGAGAGAGCAAGGGTATTACAGAACTAGCTGTTTTGTTTAAGTACTGGTTATATTTAAAATATCTCAAGAAGATGGTGGCCAGAAATCATGTTGGTCAGATTTCCTTCATTATCAGTGGTACAGAGAGTACACAAAATGCTTCAGCTGCCTAACTTCAACAAAAATATGGCAATGGATGTTTGAAGAGTTGCATCAAGTGAAACTGACAAGCTTTTCTAGGATTCCCAGGCCCTAATAAGGCTTCACTTTGTGAATGATTTGCTGAAATACCCATTACCCTGTCAAAACCGTTATATCTCCTCATAAAACCGAAACATGTATATTTATACTCACAATTTTTAAATGCAAGTCTTAGGCTGATGTGATTGATGAGATAAAAGATTATACAGTTATGAATGGTGTATCATGTTTGCAACTTTTTTCTTCTCCTTGTGAAGTTATGCATAACATCTGCAACTTGTACCAGTGATGTCATCATGTACAAAGATGTAGGAGAAATCTTTTGTGCATGATGGTGTCATCACACACAAGTCACTTATCTGTGATTGTATGATTTTGCAAGGAAAAGACAAAAAATGATGGAAAAGCAGTGGTGAATTTAGGGGGCAAATGGGGGCAACTGCCCCCCTTTACATTGAAAACTCAGCTTTGGCGCCCCCTTTTTGGCAAGAACAGTGCCCCTTATCCTGACCCAAATGCACTCTTTTTTCAGTGTTTCGTTCTGACTGCGGGGAAACATATAAAACGAAGCCTTATTGAGTAGAAAGACCTTTTCTTGAATTTTGAGACTTTCCTTGAGTAATGGTTCAAAAATTCTTGTGCTCCTTTACCATGCTCACTTTTCATTATGTTTTTGGCGCCCCCTCTCCAAGTTGCCCCCCTTCAACATTGAGCTGGATCCGCCCCTGTGGAAAAGTATGATACACCATTCAAAACAGCATACCATTTATACTATTAACAATCACAGCAACACCAGACTTAGCCTTTCAGTTAGACTATATACTCAATAAAAGTTTGCAATTAGGTTGTAAAATTAAACTTGCACAATGCTTGGTCTTCACTCCATTCATATAACTATATCATTCAGATTTCATTTGGTTAGGTTGGCTCACTCGATGCATTGTATTTTGCAAATCAAGGATATGAGGTTCATGTTTATGAAAGTCGACCAGGTACCTATTTTATCCACAAGGGGTCCAGGAACCTCAGTAAAGACCATATAGTTTTGGTTTCTTTGGTTCCCTGTAATCCAGATAATGGAAAATAACTGTGTAATTTGATGCAGGCTACATCATCACTGTGGTCATCCCACTGTTGTTATAGTAGAAGTATCGAAAATTTTCTTTTCTCTTTAGTACCTTTATGAGGTACAGGATTTAGAAAAACCGTGAGTTCAATCTGCAGCCAATGAGATAAGAGTTCCAACTCTTGCATAACAAAATACCTTTCTACAGTAACAATAGCAGGCTGACAGCAGCAATGATGTAATCTGTATCAAATCACACAGTTGTTGTTTTCCATAATCTGGATGACAGGGAACCAAAGAAACCAAAACTAAATGGTCTTTACTGAGGCTCCTGTATTTTGTCTTTAACTTGATAATGCTTGTTAGTGTTGCAGGCCCACACTAGCTGTATGGCAAACGTGCCTAGGATATTGTTGAATTTGTAAGGCTTACTATCCTTCAGATTCCATTACCACAATGAAAATTTTTTTATTCTCAATGGCATTATGAGAATGCTGTTATCACATTATGAAAATGATGTTGCATGAGAATGCTTTGTAGTGCTGCAGGCCCACATTAGCTGTATTACAAAGGTTCTTAGAGTATATACTGTCCAATTTGCAAGAATTACTAGCCTTCAGGCTTCATGATCATAATGAAAATTATATGATGTCAATGGCATCATTGATCTTTTCTATGTAAATAGTTATCAATTTTTTGAGTTGATAGTAAGTACTTACAAGCTGATTTTTTTTATCAAATTCAGACCCCAGAAAAGAAGAAATTGTTGCTGGCCGCAGTATCAATCTGGCTCTCTCAAGAAGAGGGAGGGAGTCATTAAAGAAGGCTGGAATTGAAGCTCAAGTATGGTTACTCATTTATCTTTATATAACTATGCAACTCCAAAAATTTTCTTGGCAGCACATAATGCTGTTTATCATTATCCTACTTTTCCATACAGCCCATTGCACTAATGTCTGTGGTAACCATGATAGTGATGTTATCAGGCCTGGCCGTGAGCATTTTAGCAGGCGAGCGGTACGTCACTCTCCTTGGTAAAGTCAGGTGGGCGATTTTTAGTCTATTGAAAATCGTCAATAAAAGTATGTGAATAAACGACAAATGCAATATTGGTCTTTAAAAAATAAGATAGCGATTCTCCAACAGAAACAAAATGATAGCTTTATAAGGTCGCAAATCAACTACACACTCATTAACGAGATTTGAAGAGAACCGAAATTAAATCACACAATGTAATTTTGTAATAACATTAGCACAAACTAGCAGTCATTCGAAGACTGGTATTTCTTATTTTCGATTTCGTTGTTGCAAGAATATCACATATTTTATCAAACGAAAATAATAAATTCACCCAGTACTAGGAATTTTCTTTAGATAAAAAGATTTTGAGAGCTGACAGTGTCATACTGATCGTCTTGTAGCAAAAAAGATTTTAAGAGCTGACAATGGGTGTTTGATTTCTTCGCAAAATTAATTCCATTTATGTAGGCTTTAACAGCGGGCTTCGCACTGCCTTCTCAAAGCGGTTTCAAGAGAATCGAAACTTTATGTTTATTGCAAAGTTTGCACCAAACGAACATACCATCTTCTTTCCATCTTTCTCCTCAATTCTTCTTCCAAGAACAGCCCCGTTGTTTTATTTTTCAAAGGTTCTCAGCTACTCGCCATGTTGAAATGATTCGGTTTTAACATGTTGGGATTTCAATCGGGCTTTGAAATAGCAGTCTGGTGGTAGTGAAACCATTCAAAGGATTTCCTTCGCTATTGCATTTTAAAATGTTTGGTTTGTTTTTCGCGTGACTTGTCAAGTAGTTTACCGAAGCAGATTACTTCCTAAGAGATTAATAGTTTTATTCCGAGAGGTGTTGAAAAATGAAAGGAAAACCTTAAATTATTTTAAGTCCCACTACATACAATTTATATAAAATTTACTAAACTAACCAATAACTAAACTACAAGGAAATAAGGCAATATTACAGAAAATTGAACAGTGATACAGAAAATTAATACAATACACAAATACAGGGAAACATGATAAATTGTATGGAGGGATTTCCTTAAAGGAATAGCTGTCTCAATAGGTAATAGGTAATAGGTTCTTCCCTTGTTGAATTAAGGGTAGAAGCTTTCACAGGCAGAAACCTTGGCCACAATTTGCAGAAGTTTATTTCACTTGATCTCCCCAAAGTATGAGGTTTGCAAAAGTTTATTCCCAAAAATTCGCCAAAATGTACAATTTCTGAAATTTTGTTCCAAGTGTTTTAAGGTATGAAATTCATGAATTTTCATGCCTGCAAATTATGTTGTATTCTCAAAATGCAAGAGTTTACCTCCTGCAAATTTCTATTTTGGCGATTTGCAAAATTTAACTCCATTCTCCAATTTGCAAAAGTTTCTCCCTTAAAGTAGCCCTGCAAAAATCATTAAATACGGACATTGACAAACACACAGACAGAATGTAGTGGCAAACTATATTGAACTAGAATTTTGAAGACCTTAATGAATAGCCAAGCTAAAGAACTTCTTTGCAGCAATCATGCACAGGTGTTAGAGAGACATTATGTGCATTTCATAGTGCAAAGAGATCTGCTGATGCTTAATTTATGCAGTGATGTATGATAAAGGTTGCAAATAGTGTCAATAGTGGCCCTGATCTAAATGTAAAAGTATCTTCTTTCCATTCTTCTCTCCTCCTTTCCTTTTTTCAGTTCTCTTCTTGCCCTCATCTCTCTTTGCATATTCCTGCTTGACAGTATCTTTGCCCTAAGGTACGCCCTCATCAACTGAAAACTTTTTCCATAGGGTCTTCCCAAGTTATATGGAACAATTTTTGGTCCTGCGTCAAAGATTTATAGGACATTGTCATGCTCATTCCTCATGTTCTTGTCCCTATCACATAGGTTGTTGAAAATGGTATCCCAATGTATGCAAGAATGATACATAGCCATTCTGGTGAGCAGACTCCAATTCCTTATGGAAAGAAACATCAGGTAAGGATGTAGAAAACAAGCAATTTGATCAGTCAAAGCCTTTGCATGTTACAACTCACAATGCGGTCTCACTATCGTCCTAATAATTTAAAACCTGTTCCTTTTCTTAGCAATAACACTTATTTTTGCCACATTAAGATGTCCAAAGATCAGTGTTGCATTTAGGGGGCATGTGGGGCCACTGTCTCCCTTTGTGGTCAAAACTCAGCTTGCCACCTCCTTTTTGACTAGAAGAGCACCCTTTATTCTGACACCAATGCACCAACTTTCGCTCTCTCAATCAGAATGTAACAAGAAATACACAAATCGGGTGACGATACAAATCTCAAAGAATTTTCTTAATTGGCCAGGATGCCTACAAAGTTACTGGCTGGACTTTTCTTGGGATGTTTTGTTTTATTCTGTTCTTCTTCCCTTCAGCTGCCTTTAGTAAAACTGAAAGTAGCTTTCAGAAGAAAGTGAGAAGTAAAGAAAGAAAGAAGGAAGGAAAGAAGGAAGGAAGGAAGGAAGGAAGGAAGGAAAGAAAGAAAGAAAGAATGGAAGACATAAAGATTTTTTTAAATCCAGAGGTTTAAAGTAGTTGTGGGGAATTCAACAGCGCGCATAGGAATTACAGTATTGTCAAGTGTTCATTCATTGTAGCTATGTTGGGGTATGGACTTCTATGACTCAAAATATTTTACTTCTTTATTGTTATAATGTTATATTTACGTATGTGCCTCATATTCATGAAGATGTAAACGAGGTTAACGAAACTGACTAACTAAACAGCCCTTTGATGTATTAAGAGCCTACGCAAGATTATTGAATCGGAATTAGTAGAAGGCAAATATGGGTTTCCTGTTTTTAAGATTCTGATGTCAAAACTGTTATTGCCTGAAGTAGTATAGCTGCGTATTCTTTAGCCTGTTAACCATTCTGGTTAACAGGCTACATATTCTTTTGTAATGAATCAGTTGAGAAAAGTTGTCATGAAGTTGAGATGAGATTGAATGACGAGGCATAAAACGTACACTTGAGTTTCTCTTCGAAGATTTCTGATTCATGAATATATGTTTCGAACTAGTATATTAGCAGAGTTAGATTGCGATCTACAACAGTTTGGCCTGAAAGTATAAGAAACAATATATGCTCTTTGTTTTCTTTTGCAAAAGAAGTCATGTTTTGTTTTTAAGTCAATGAAATCACATTGCAACAAGAGCTTTATGTTTCGCTATACAAGTGAAACAATCATCCACTTCCTCTCAACAAGGACTCATAAGAGTAATATTTATACAGGGTAAACCTTGTCAATACTACGAGTATTACTATCAATGAGGGCGAGTATTGTTATCAATAAGAGCTCATACTCAATCTTCAAGCACAAGGAAAGTACATTTTGCACTTAAGAAAGCATCGCTTCAAAAGGAAAGCAGATCGCCTTCCCTGCTTCAGTTGGGATGCACACAACAGCGTCTTCTTAGCTCAAGATTCTTGAAACTTTAATTAGAAGTAATCTTTGATTGAAATGACATCCTTTTCCTCATGTAATCATCGTCGTAAAAATGTGTTTAAAATATGAGCACAAAATATGTGTCTCGAACAAGGCTCTAAAGATGTGCCAGCAAATACCCAGAGAATACAGCTTTCAATGAATCGTTCAATGAAGACTTGTCGTTGGTAAGCAAGGTTAGAGCCATTGTTAGATTTTGAAAGATTCAGTTTTTTTAAATCAATTTGCTAAAAACAATGAATCAGATCATGAGTTTGAAATAGAAGTTGCCCATAGGGAGGAGACTAATCAACTTCAATGCGGGGGTTATTGCCAATATTTGGGATCCAAACTCTTATGCCAAATCAATTTTTGGGGTCTGTGAATAGCAGTATAGACAAGACTCAATATTTTGGGTCCACAAATCTGAAGAAAGGAAGAATCATTCAGTTTGGATCATTCAGTTCGTTGCTGTGACTCATTCAATAGATGTTGCTCTGCATATGTTGTGGCTCCTTGGCCAAGAGCGGTTTTTTAGATATGTGACACAAGTTGTGAAGGTTCTTAATTACTCTGACCTGCATTCAATAAATGACAATATTTTGAATCTCTAAAACATTATGCTCAATATTAGGGTTCCCCAAAACATTAGGCTAAGTATCTAAGGGTCAGCAAAGATTTGATAGCATGCATCCTCGTTGAAAGTTGGGGAGTACCCACCCTAGGGTATGTTGCTCTCGAAACGGCAAGGTAGATAACCTTAACCCTATTTTAACCGGGTGAAAAAAGTGATTTTCTACCGGGGGGGCGTTTTTACCCCCTAATTATCTTCGGAACTATAATAGCTGTGACAATGAAACTTGCACTGTGTAATAATTAAACAAAGGAGAATTAAAAATAGCATCAGTTAATTTTAATCACGTGATTGGTTGCTAGGCAACCAAAAATAGGGCAAATTTTGACGAAATTGAGCTATCGGGGAAACAAGTAGATTTACATAAAATAACTTGCCAAAATAGGTTTAAAACTATCCAAATACTTACTTGATAGCCTTAGTTTGAGATTTCATTCAGTTTTATATGAATATTTGTGGTTCCTGATTAATTAACTAATTAAATAACGGTAATTCGATTCAATGCAAAATTGTTTCCTCAATAATAATGCTTAAACATCATCAATTTCACATGATTTGAGTGAAATCAAATATTTTTATCAATATTTCAAGTCATTACATGATTTTTCATATAAAAATTGCTAATTCATTAGAAATATGACGTCATAAAGATGTATGACGTCATAGAAATTATAAATTGCTGACGTCAGTAAATATAGATAAATTATATATAAAATGAAAGTACTCATCGAGACAAATTGAATGGTATATAAAATGAGGAGATTCGGCACAAAATAAAGAAACTAGAGCAGTTTTCACGATTTTCTTTGTGACCACCCTCCTAATATGGGCATCTGGTGGTCACGTGGTCTAACAATAGGCATTGAAATTTTTATTTTCTGATTGCTGGTTAAATTTTAGGAAAAGTCAGTAAGTTTCAGTGCCATAGCTATCATCGTTTAGGAGCTATTAAAAAAAGTTCGGAGGGGAGGGGGAAACGCCCCCCGCCGGTTAAAATAGGGTTAAATAGCTCTTGACACTCGCTGCCTGAAACAACTAGTTGTAACCTTGATATTCGAATTTCCTTCGCAGCATATATTATCTGTTGACAGAAGAAAACTGAATGAGCTTTTAATTGATGGTAAGAGTTTGTTTATCCCTTTATCAAATTTGTCATGTGCAATTTTTCTTCAATGATAACAGGGACGTTCTTTTACTTAGACCTTCTTTTTCAAAAGTTGCTGAATTATGAATATCATTTTCAGGCATTTTGCCAATTTACAAGAACTTCAGTTATTGTTTTATAAGTTGCCGAATTATGGCTCAAAATTTCACAATATTTGTTGAATTAATGCCCCTAAGTTTTTCCTAAAAACCTGCAGAATGATAGGTGCTATTTTCTCAAGGAAATGAAGATTCAACCCACCTCCCCTGAGTATGAATATATGTATACATATACCACTTAGATTGCGCTTATCTTTTTTTAGTCTCTGAAAAGAATCCAAAGGTTCATTATCACTTCAAGCACAAGATTTTTGGTGCAGACCTAGATGCTGCCACATTGAAGATTGCAGAGTGAGTCGTGTTTATTGCTTTTTTATTTGTATATATATCTGCTCATCATTTTCATCACAGTGTGACCTTGAAAATACACCCACCCCACCCTCTTAAAGTTATAATCCCATTACAATAGCTTAAGTTTTTGCTCCATTTGATAACTAGCTTTGTCTTCATAGTTAACGACAAGGGTGTTTTCGTTAACGTTGTTCGCCTTGATATGATTTATGTACCAAATCAAATCAAGGCATAGTATAATAAGCACTCATCTTGTGACCGCGTGGCCGAGTGGTTAATTAGGTCAGAACGGTCGTAGTTTCAAATTCCGCACTGGACAATTTGGTCATTGTCCGTACCTCTATCCCGGGTCGACCAGAGCCATGTGACATGTGAGGGAAATCTGGTAGCTGCGGTGGGTAGCTGCGGTGGATTAATGGTAAAACATCCGTGACCCCTGCTGGAAATCAGTCTCTCAGACTTTCGCAGGCTAGCCACGTTAAATATAAATACCTACCAACCTACCTAGTACTGAATTTTGTTTTTCCAATTTTTTATCTTGAATTCAGCTCTAATGGAGAAGAGACAAGTCAAACAGGTGATCTGATTGTTGGATGTGATGGTGCTTTTTCAGCTCTACGGAAGCAGTTGATGAGAAAAATGAGGTAGGCGTGTGCAACTTTGATTTCTTAGTCTTTATTCTGTCCATTTTTGTTGCCTTTCAAGAAAATCTGAAATGGAGGGTCTTCTAAAATTTTCCGCTAAGCTTCACTGTGAATGTTGCCCATTAGGGACGGGTCATTAATTCTTGTTAGGGAAGGGGTGGAAGACATCTGGGAGGGGGTACCAAAATTTTGCCTACTGAAAGAGAAGGGGACTTAAAACTAACGCACATTTCAGGGAAAGGGGTATAAAAATAGTTTGACATAAATCCTGTATTTTTAAACAAGCGAGTTTGTCACCAAGTAAGTCTTCAGCATCTCAAAATTATTGTTTGAATGCAACTGTTTTCTCTTTCCCATCACATTTGAAATGGTATCTTCTTTCATGTGCTACTCTAACGATGTAACTTGATGCACTTGAAATCATGACAGTCAGTATAATGACACTGTTGAAGGGGCGCTGAAGCTATTTTCTGCCATATTGAAAGGGGCTCCAAAATTTTCGAATAAAGCAGGGTGGGGCTACGAAAATTTCTATTAAGTATTTGTAAATGTCTTCCACCCCCTCCCTAGCAAAATGACCAGTCCTGTAAAGATCGTCTTTCTTTTTGTTTGCAGGATGGATTTTAACCAAACTTACATTCCACATGGTTATAAAGAAATTCAGATGTTACCTAAAAAGAATGGTGATGTAGGTTTCTTGTTATTACCCATAATGTCTTTAAAACATTTGCCATTTTTGTCTCTAAATTTTTCTCGAATCTGTGATCTTGCAATATTTTGAAAGGCAATATCATGCAGATTTTTTATATTTCTTTTCAAAATGAAAACGTTACGTTTCAGATAAATCTTTGCAGTTCACAGAAGAACAAACCGAATATTCAAATCTCGATTTTGACCGAACTTCCCTTTTAACATGCAAGGTTGTGTCGCTAAGTAAATGGAAATATTTGGTAAGTTCTAGGAATATGCATAAGTGGGGGGGGGGGGGCTAATAGAGAGGGGGGACTTAATAGAGCTTTTGCGGTATATGCTATATGGTTTCATGCAATTGATATTTCGTGTGACAATTGATTGAGATACAAACTGCTCAATTTCAGTTCATGATGGAACCAAATTACCTTCATATTTGGCCAAGAAACACTTTCATGATGATTGCCTTACCAAACCAGGTATGAAATCCTCGTGAAGTTAGAATGCGTACTTTTTGTGACAGGAATTATCATTATGTCTTGGTATAAATCAGTCATGCTTCCAGAACTCAGTACCTCTTTTCTTAGACCTCCTTAGCTATTCTTCAAAAGTCTGGATTGAACAAAGTATTTTAAACATTTTGTAGAGTGTTCGATTATGGAGAGCAAGGACAGAAGCCAGATGGCTTCTTAATTGCGCAAACATCGTTTGATCTTGACTCTGTTAACAGCTAAAAAGTCTCTTTCTTGAAAATTACGTTCCAGGACCGCGAAGAGGGAGAATACTCTATTGTTCAAAATTCCGAATAAATTAAGGCCAACCTTTATTTGTAGCAAAAGAATCTGAGAAAGCTTTATGATAATTTCTTTTCATTTTCAGGACCAAACATTCACCTGCACGCTATTTATGCCATATGATATCTTTGAAGGAATTAAGACTGAGGTAAGAAAAGCTGTCTTCATGCTCCTCCTGTCTCTGTTACCTATCTTTTACCAACTCCTAATACAGTTTTTGGGACTAGAACTCAATATTTAACCTCTATTTCAAAATAAAAGCCTTTTGAATTGATGCCCTTGCAAAAGAAGCCGAATGTTGTCTTCTTGAAGCTTCTGTTATGTTATTTGTGATGATGAACCCTGAATTTCTTTCTTCTAGACTGACATCATTGCATTCTTTGAACGAGAGTTCCCTGACGCCATTCCGCTCATTGGGAGGTAAGAGCTGGCAGCAAACAATATGATCTCTTGAATTCTAAAGTCCTGACCAAATGAGCAAACATTTTTTGCCAGAACAGTTCAGATTACCTTGCCAAGCAAGATATCGCAAAACATTGCTTGACAAATTGTTATAACGCTTGTAGCTGGCAGAAAATATTTTCAATTTTTTCAGAATTATTTCCGAACAAATTCTACTGGATGAGTCAAAAGAGTTCACACGTTTGACTGGCTATGGAATGAATAGGATGCAGCCGATATTTAAAACCAAAATGTTAATCTATCAGTCAAAGGCAAATTTAGATCAGAAAATTGTTTTTTTTAATCACTCGTCGTTAAGACCCAAAACTTGGAAAAATGTCTTTCAAGGGTTTATCAGAATCGAAAATTCTACCTTCCTTGCTGGTCCATGATTTATTTGGCAGTGAAATCTAAGTTCAATGCATTTGTCAGTTACAGAAATAGAATTTTAATTGCAATAGCAAGTAAATCCTAGGCCAGAATAGAACGAGTAATTCTGGTTTTCATGCATGCCCCTTACAGTTAATGATGAGTGATTTTAGCTACCAAACAAAACTTTCACATCTAAGTTGGTCGTTGACTTATAGATTAACATTTTAGTTTTGAATTTCGGCCAAATACTTTTTATTTCATAGCCTTTCAAACATGTAAACTATTTTTTACTCACTTGGTACTAGTAACCATTTTTGCAACGTGGCCAAACAGGAAAATATTGCAAGGAAAACAAACTTCAGACTTTTAGCAAACAATGTATGTTCGTTTAGCTCTGGCATTTGGGATCCAAAAGCAACAGAAACTGGGCACGATTTTGTATTGTTTTCTCCAAATAACTGTTTTTTTTCCGAATCAAATTTTGTTCAACGTAAAAATAGTTTTATTCCGAACGGTGATGCCCATCCATTCAAATGCCCACCACTCCAGCCCGTTAAAACGAGAAGAACAATCAAGAATTGCCATTTTAAGTCAAGAATCATACGTCACAGACATAATTCAGTCGTCCGCTATCTATACAATTATTTACATTTAATCAATCAAGACAAAGAATTGTATACAGAATCCAGATTGTTTTGCGAAACTGGAGTGTCTTTCTTAATTCTCCAACATTGATAGAATAGATTTTTTTTTTCTGAGCAATCTTTAAAATCAGTAATAATGTTGTATGTATTTTTCAGTGCTACACTAAAATCTGCCGTAGTAAACGCAGTTTCAAAACTGCCGTACTATCAGGTCAAATCGCTCTTTAGGACTTAAATGTACGAAGGAACAAATCAAAATGATCTGAGAATATTGGCAAATGCGGAAAGCAGTTCACAGACCCTTTTTGAGGTAAGAAGGCAATTAAAAAATTTCTCCAACTCGCTCCAGCTGTTTATGGAATGATGTAGGTCTTTCAATGGATGGAAGAACGACGGAAGCATTGTTTTGGGCGAGGGGCATTTCTTTCATTTCGAAAAAGCGTACGAGAGTTTTCAGAACAAAATGATTTTTACGGACTTTTCATGGACTTTTCTTGAAAACAAAAGGACATTTGCTAAACGTGTGCGATATTCTTTAGGTGTTGGGGTTTCAATAGATTGCGTAGCTATCCAATACCTCTAAGAAGAAAGAAGTGTGTAAAGGCGAAAATTATGGCACAAATGTAGGACGAAATTTAGCTTAAAGATCTACGGAACATTACATTTTACTCGAAGAGAAACATTCTCAATGAATTTATGCGCAGTTATTTTATCATACCGACCTACGAAAATGATTTCCTGAGCCTACCAAGTTCCTGAATAGTATCTTTCGTGTAGTAACCTGCCACAGAGACACGATCGAATCTTCTGTAAAAATCAGGTGACACTTGGAATGGGGAACATGGCTCGATCGGGAAGTGGCTGTAAACCGGTGAAAATGCTGAACCATCATATCGTGGACTTTTCGGTTGGCTATACGGTGTCGTCGACCAGGAATGATGTGTTCTTATGTCAGTTCGTTGTAAACGGTCGTTGCATTCACGTAAACGTTCTTCATGTTCAGTTTCCTTATTCTGGTCGTCATTTCCCAATATGCTGTCTATTGTGAACAGTTTCTTCGGCTTTGGTTGAATATTTTGCTTCGTGAATTTGTTTGGGATTTCATATGGCTCCACTACCTTCGTTGAAAACATTTGCGCCTTTAAGTTCCATAAATGCGGTATCGTTCTTCTAGTACTTTGATAGGCCAATGGCGGTGCTGGAAATGGTCGAAAGAATTCCGAGTATAGCCCATACGGATGCATCATTGCCCGTTTCGATTTACGCCTTGTCCTTCGCCTTCTGTAGTCTCCTTTTGCGAAATCTTCTTCGTTCGAAGGATGGATCGCCCAGTAGTTGCCTTTGCCGTTTTCACTTCTGCCAGCTTTGACGAAACACTCATTCAGCGAAAGATTGTGTCGTATGCTGTTACGCCAGCTCTTATCTTGCGTCTTGTAGAACGGATAGTTGTCCAATATATGCTTGTAAATGTCTGATAACACCATTTTACGTTCCGGCGAACTCAGTATCGCCATTGCTATCAGAGCGATATAAGATCGCGTTGGTTTGCTGTCATCGGACAGTTTTTCGGCTCCTGATTCTCGCATTGTTTCTTCGTTTTCATCCATCGAACTTTCATCTTTCGAAACTCCAGTTTTGTCGTAGATTAAGCTTTCGCTGTCGGAAATGTCATCTTCGCTGCTGTAAATATCTGCGACACTTGATATACTGCAGTCGGAAGCAGGGGAATCTTTGTATCGAGAGTCGTAATTGTTATTTGCATCGCATTTTCGATCCATCATTCTTCGGCGTTTCGTTGTGTAGCGTAGTGAAATCTTACTGCAAGCAATTCTTCGGTGTTACGTTCTTGTTTGACGTTTCGTTTGGCTTGCACTTTGTGTTTTTTTTAGATATAAATTGGGTTGCTCCTTGACACCGTGCTTTACATATGATGTAGAGAGTTGTTACAATAAACGTTCGAACAGTCTGAATGGCTCCCTTGCCTTGCAAGTTTCAATTTAAAGGCGTTTGATGGGAATTAACAGTTGCAAGAATGATTAACGGCTTGAGCATACGCGCATAATATATGAATCGTATTTTGTTACTCTTGAGGTGTCGATGAGGTGCAAACACAAAAGAAACATTAAAATGGTAGTTTGAAAGCTCGTGATTAAGGGGTTGATTTTTGCACCTTGACTCCATTTTTTATATCAGTTGCGTTTGTTTAATGTGTGTGGCCAGTCCCCCTGTCGATGATATTAGAACTTTGACATGGTTCTCCCAAAGGAAAGCGTTGTTTATGCCTTGCTGTTTCTCCTTGCCAAATGTCAATTGTTTACTTTAGCAGTAGAGTAAACAAAAGCTTATCTTTTAAGCTGATACATGTGCCAAAGGTTGAAATTGATTAGAGCCTCGAATTCAATAATGGCAGGTGTAAAGTGTTACACCATTCCTCGTTTTCGCGTCAGTGTAAATTGAAATGGATCCACTTCGCTGTGAAATAAGGGACGTCTCAGCAGACAGCATTGTTGATAAGATTATGGCAGTCACACCAAACCAGAATGGAGTATTTCATGTAAAAAAGTAGCAGTAGCATGTTCGAGCATGTCTCGTGATCTGCTTTAAAATTTGATATTTTACTTGTACAACAGAGCTATGAACAAAGGAAGAGGACTAGAGGCATTCCAGGGACTCTAGCTAGGAGTGATTGCCAGATTCCCTTTCATTCCTTCGGTAAAACTTTCTCAAGAGGGACTCAAAGGCAGATTACCCAAGCCGTACCAAAGTCCCCAGCCTGCGCGCAGACCATGCGCAGACCCAATATTCCAAACGTAGCTTGCGCGCAGATCCATTCTTCTTTGGAAAATTGGGTCTGCGCGCAGGCTTCGAAGTCCCTTGCTTCCATGTGTTATTTGACTTAGTGATGTCGCTTCGGGACTCATAATATTACTCTGGTAGCCTTGACACTGTTTAGTCCCTCGCACACGGCTTCCTGTTATACCGTTATACCAATCACATTGTAAGATTTGATAAAGAACAATGGTGGTTGAACTTTGATTCGATTAACTTTTTCATCGGATTTATGTTAGGTTTGGTTTATTAACCGTCTGCTTGACATGATTTTTATTGCGTTTCACTTTTTCGGAATCAGTAAATGGAAAGTGGTCTTGGCAGTGATTCAATCATGATTCAGTCAACGGATACACAAAGTGGGATTGGTTTTTCACTGTTTCATTATGAGTCCCTCGAAAGCGCTCGAAAGGATACAACGAACTTGGTCAATCAGTCTTTGACTCATAATGAAACAATGAAACAGCCGACCCTACTTTGTGTAGTATTTACCAATCGAATCACATTCGAATCATTGCCTAGGTGCTTTTCAACGATCACAAATCAGAACTGAAATGCCACATATTTCATATATTAAACATATTTATACAGGGTACAAATTCAACAAGTATATTGTTTTACAATTTGGCCCTGTTAAAATTAAAAAACTTAATAAACTACTTACAAATAAATTAGATAAAAATGTATACATCTGACAACCATAAGCAAATTACAACCTTAAAGATTTTCGTACCCCAACTGTCTCAACCTTGATTTAAAAGAGTATACCGAGGGGGCCTCTTTGATATTGTTGTTAAACTTGTTCCACACTTTTGTACCACGGTAAGAGAATGCCTTTTGGCCACTTACTGTTCGCATTAACGGTACTGCAAGATCATTTTTAGTGTTTCTTAGCTCTCGTGTGTGGAAATCTGATAGTCTAACGAATAGGTCACTAAGGTACTGTGGTGCAAGATCGTTTAGAGATTTATACATCATTGTAGATGTCTCTTTCACAATCATTTCTTTGACGGACAACCAGCCAAGTTCTTTGCGTAATGGCTCAGAAGGTGCATCATAAGAACTACCCGTAACGATTCGAGCAGCCCTGTTTTGTAGTTTTTGTAGAGACTCTATTCTCATAATACCACAAAAATCACGTGAAGCTAAAAGTTAATCTTGAGATGTGAAGAAGAAAGTTAATTTTACATCTTGAGTGTAAAATGGGTCTATTTTAATGCCACCATTTCGTGTTTTTAGCGAGAGACATATCGCTCTGTAAAAATCTTTTCCACCTGTGACACTGTTCTTTTTTCTGGAAAAATCCGTAAGCAATCCCCGAAAATCCCATTGTTTTAAAGGATCCCAAGAAATCTCGTGCGCATTTTCAGGTGGGGGGGGCTGATACACCCCTCGTTTATTGGAGTGAAAGGCGGGTGAAAGATAGCAGAGAAACTCAAGCCAGCTTCCGCAGCAGTTCTTCCAAATCTAAGCAATCGCGTTAATCAAGTCAAGGCTCGAAAACCATTGTTCTTTTCCAAGTCACACAATCTGATTGGTATAACGGGAAGCAATTAGCCTGAAATCAGGCTCTGAATAGGCTCCGAGGGGCAAATCACTTCTCGAAATAGCGTACGAGATTCCAAGATTCCCGGAATCTCACAAAATTTCTCGAAGATTCCTGGGATTCTTCCAAATTTTGCCAAAGATCCTAGGATTCCTGATGGGACTCCGAGATTCTTTCAGATCTTGTATTTGCCCTTTTATTGCTTTTTGCAGTCGTATTGTCGATATCCAAGCGCTCTGTTGGCCCAACTTCTCTGTTTCACCAATGAGGCAGCGTCAGGATCCCTGATTGGCACACAGTCAAACGAAATTCGGCTAGACATCTCAAAAATCTTACAGCAAATACGCTGCTGCGGAGGAACATTCATTCGCTTCTGCGGAGGTAATATGAAACCTAAGCTGACTCTAGACTTATTACGGTGAGTCCTAGTAATAGCTACCACCCACCCACCCCTCTCGAGGAGTGGGTGGGTGGTAGCGATAACTAGGGCTCAACGTAATAAGTCTAAGCTGACTCCTCCGCCACAGACAATGTTTTCTTCGGTGGCAATACAGTTGCGACGTCCCGGCACCCATTATATGAACGGTGATTTACCTGTTTTACGTGACCCGTGATTTACGATCAGAAACAGAAAAGTGAACCATCGGTGGTTGCTGTTTCATTGAATTTGATGCAGCACTGCCAGTTTCAATGTGAAAATGGCCAACAGCAACAAAAGGGTTGAAATTACGGTTGACAAGAACTGTTTCAAATTTACCTTCGTTCATCCATGTTTTTGCATGGAGCATTGTGGACACCTTTGCTTTGAACGAAATGCTTATTCGATACTTTTTCATATTTCATTTTTTTTTATATATTTAAGGAGGGTCACGTAAAAAGCCGTTTATCACCTTAACTTCTGTCAAATGCTACTACCTTAACTGTGAGCGTCATTGTCATTAGCTACCTCTCCGGAGGAGTGAGCGAGCAAAGTTAGTTGCGTTTTTCACTCCTCTGGAGAGGTAGCTCACTTTACATCCAGTTAAGGTAGTATCTTCGACAAACAGTTAAGGTGGTAGTATCGAAGGCACATTTCGTTCACAGTAGTAGCATGTACCATGTACCAGGAGTTGCAACAAAAATGTGGAACGCGCATGCGCATAGGCCAGCAACTGTAACCACAACAAGTAAGGTTCACGTGGTTGACCTTGGATGATGCGCGTTTTTGCAATTGGGGTGAACATTTCACTATTCTAAAACAATGATTCTTGATAGCGATTTGAGATTCCAGAAACTTTCAACGAATTTTCAAGATTTCCTAAGATTTTGCAAAACTTCTATCAGATTTTCACAGTTTCTTCATTATTACGGAAGATTCAAAGATTCTCAAGATTCGCAAAGATTCTCAAAGATTCCGTAGGATTCCCGAGGATTCTTGGGAGAGGTGTACGAGATTCCTGAAGTGAATTGCCCCTCGATAGGCTCTAAAGGCCTGTTCAGAGGCTAGGAAGCAATATGTGAGGGTCTCGGGGCCAAGTTTTCATAATATTACTATGAGTCCCTGTTGACCGAACTGATACCATGCCAGTCACAGAGCACAGAGAAACAACAGAGTCAGGTAATAAGTCTATGGTTGAAATCAAGCAACATCTGAGATAAATTTTGACATTGCCTCCTAGAACAACTGCGTGCAAATTTGTTTTTTAGGAGATAAAGCCTGGCAATAGATTTTTCTACGAAATTTGATAGAGACTGATCAAATATTTTGCGATGGTAGATAAAACCTTTCCACAATTTAAACCCTCGCTGAGTGCTAGGTGGATGCAGTAACTTCTAGGCAGGTAGCGCCGAAAAATATATCATTTATAAGACGAATGAATGAACTTATGCCATTTATCAGTGGCCTTTTCGTTTAGTCCCAAGAGCCGTGTTGATGTCTAAATCATTTTTGATACAAATTAAATATGTTTTCTTCGAAAACACTTTATGACATCCTTGTTTTTCAATAAAAAGGTGCAAAGGGTTGGGCTGTTTTACCATGGTGAATTCCTACAAGGATTGTGATTACATGTAAAACAGTCTTCGAAATGTGTTTGATTAATAAATATTATTGGAAGTGCTAAAATTGTGTTGCCGTTGAGTGATTAATGGGACGAATTTCGCACATTACGCGTACAAATTTGTCATGGTTTTTTGCATGAATTGGCCTAATTTTTGTCCTGTGCACAAGCAATATAATTCCATGTGGTCTTGTGCAACTATTTTTCTCACAACCATACCAACTTTGTAGCGCCTAAGGAAGATTTTCGCAGCAAATATTTCCGTTTTGTTTTTCCACATGTGAGAATTGTTTCATTGGGCTTTCGTCATTTCTTGAAATATTTCCTCTTTTATTGATGATATTGCACGAATCATTCCGCTTGTTATTTTGACGCTATCAAAATTTTGGTTTTAAAGAGGACAGGGTAGGCATTTTCAAGCGAGAGGCACTTCACTCATTGGGAAAAGCGTACGAGATTTTTTCAGAACAAAAGGATTGATACGGATTTTTGCTGGATTTTTCTTGAAAACAAAAGGATTTTTGCCAAAGGTGTACGAGATTTTTGGGAGTGAAAATGCCCCTCGTTTTCAAGTTATCTGCTTTTTGGATTTTCTGTGACTGCATGGAATCGACGTGAAATTTTTTGTACTGATAAGTTACGATCTTGAATTCCTTACGAATTCGACACGCTTCCGTGAATGGTCCAATCACAATGCGTATAACCCAGTTTACGCCTGTTTAGACCAATTAGGGTTCAGTAGTTAGTTTACGCCAGTCATCCCTGGTTTACCTTCTATGAAAAGGAAAATGTTATTTGCTAAATATTTCTCAACAAATATTCTGCACGTAGTGTAGAGCAGAGTTGTAGATGAACAAAACGATTATGTGAACCACCGAGCATCGCAAAAGAACAGCACACACGTAAACTAATTTTTACGAGGGGCAATTCACTCCCTAAAATCTCGTACACCTTTGGCAAAAATCCTTTTGTTTTCAAGAAAAATCCATCAAAAATCCGTATAAATCCTTTTGTTTTGAAAAAATCTCGTATGCTTTTTCCAATGAGTGAAGTGCCCCTCGAATTTTTACACTGTTTTACAATTGGTTAATTTACTTTCAAGAGGAAGGAAATTTTTTTGATCTTGTCTTAAACAGTGTAAACATCATCTAAAAAACCATATTTTGAAGCATATTCTCTTGAGGACATTTAAACCCTGAACAAACTGTCACGAGTTTGCTTCGAGTTTGCGACTATTTATCAGCATTCAAGTCTTACCATGGGTATTGTGGACAAGATTTGGGTGTTGATCGTGTCCACAATACCTGGCCTAAAAATGTTCCTGAATGACTGTATTTCGTTATTTTGCTTGTCTTCAATTCATTATTTCTCTTCTCTTTCTTGCTTGGGAGCCGAAGCCTTTGCTCTCGACAATTTGATATGGGCCTAAATTTCGAACTGTGCCTCAGTCTGAAAATTATGACCTGAGAACTAGTTCCAGATCGACGTGGCTTTCCAACGACTCGTCTTGAAATTTCAGAGCACGGTACAGTTCGAAATTTAGGCCCATAGCAAACTGTCGAGAGCAAAGGCATCGGCTGCCAAGCAAAAAAGAGAAGATAAGCAATGAATTGAAGACAAGCAAGGTAACGAAATATATTTATTCATTTAGGAATATTTAGGCCAGACCCATGATTTTGCAATCCTTTCTGACATCAAATACCAAGCACATTTCTTAATATAGTCAAAGACATCAATATGATCATCTTGTCTGCTTTGTGCAGCATGCTTCAAAGCCAGGCAGCTCTATGACTATTTTTGTGCGGATTTAAACCCATCCGAAATATAATCGATGTGTAGAGGCTTGATTTGACCTTTTACCTTGCAGAACAGGGATCAATTTGAAGATTGCTAATGAAGTCAAATTTTGCTGACTTTTCCACAAAAATATTCTGCATTTTTGGGTCACCCGTGAGTAAATCTGACAAGAAGTTGCTTATTTATGAAGCAAGAAAGTCAAAATTAATTGTTGCCTCAAAACCAGAGGATTTTAACTCTGTACTTAACCTCATAATTTGAATCTTAGCAACAAATGGACCTTATTTTTACATTTTTTTACCAGGAAACACATCTTGGAGTAATAAATGACCAAAAGTCTCAAGAATATTTGCAAGGAAGTCTTTGGAAAGCAATATTGTTGGTTTTAATCGATTTTTTAACTTCAGAGAAGCAAACATAACTGGTGGACGCATCCCATGACCTGCAGCACTGTTGCTGCAAATAGCCATTTCTAGCAACCCTAGATCTGTTTTTTTCAAATTCTTTTTCACAAATCTAATCTAAGACTACTTGATTCGACCTGATTCACTAAAAAAAGCTAAAAAAACTGGGCTAGGCTCATTTTACACTTAATTTCTTTGCTTTTAACATTGATGGAGAACTCTAATTCCTCTGGTTTTGAAGCAGCCAGTAAATTTGTCTTTCTTGCTCCATAAATCAGCAACTACTTGTCATATTTACCTATTCTAACGACGAATTTTTATTCTGGGATACCTTGTAAAATGAAAAGTTGAAGCAAATGCAACTATCAGAGAAGGGGTTGTTTTCGCAAGAGAATCCCTCGTCTATTGTGCGCATGCTTCGGTAGCAATTCAAGAAAAATTCTTTTCGCTTTTCGCTCGATAGTGTTTTGTGAAAATGCTCCTGTATGTGAGCAGATGTGTGTTACTGCTGATTAAAAATCAAATCAAACATTCAAAGCAATTAGCAAATATTCCCATATCGAATATCACTTAACATAATCTTAACTTGCTGGTCTTTAGACTGTTCAAAGTTTCCCATACTAATGAGTGAAGCAGAACATGTTTATGTTGAGGTGAATGGTTTATTTAACCTGTACAGTCACGCAATATAACACAAATGATTTAGCAAAGTAGATTAACGAATGAATATAGTAAGTCATAGGTCGACACAGGTGCATCGAAGCAGCTAACTGTCGCATGGTTTCTTTGTTTGTGAAGAAGATCGCAAAGACGTAATCTGTTAGTTATTGTGGGAAAGGAATAGGTGCTAGGTGATCGCAAATCACTGGGTGATCAACGACCAGGTGAGTTAGACTCAAGACATAGTCCCAGTTATTGCAACAACAACAGCGACAACAACAACAACAATGACAACAACAATGACAACTGCAACAACATTTTTTATATTTGCCCAAACTGAGACTTAAAGATTTTCATTAAAAAAATTAGGACGGAAATTCACAGCACACAGACACAGTTACCTGTGCAGTCAGGAACGAGGCTTGGGAGTTGTCTCAGAAGCACGGCATATCTTTTAAGATTTAAGATTAACATTCGTTTAAGGAACATATCTTTAAAGGATAAGATTTAAGAATTTCGACCAGTGGCCTGCCTTACGCAATTTTCAGAAATTTTCCTTCGTAAAAGTCACAAAGTCCTCCTTGTTCCTTTTAGAATGTTTTACGTCTGCTTCGCAGTTGATTTCAGGCGTCACAGCTGACCTCCAATATCCAAACTTTACTAGCACTTGCTCAGTGTCTTGGTTTTCTAAAATTTTCGAATTTGATAACTCGACATCAACTGCGAAACAGGTTTCTTTCTATTACTTATCGGTAAATTGGTTGTATGTAGCTTTTTGTAATCGTATATTTAATTTTAGTTTAGTTCTATGTCTTTTATGGAATGGCGTCGGGGTAGTCAGGGTATTATGCTCCCCGGGGTATCGTCTTTGTAGTGTAGTAAAGTGTGTTGTAAGTAGTGTCTTAGGTAATTCGTCTTTGTAAAATTTTTAAATTGAGTATAAAAAAAAAAAGAAGCACGGCAAGCAACCCTCGAAGGTGGAAATTCTAATTGCTACGATGAAGTTCATGGAAGTTAATTGGCCTTAAAAAGGAGGAACTCCTTGTTCACAGTGAAAAGTTTCTTGATTCTTGGGGGGAGAAATCATTTGTTTGGAAACTTGCAGCTTTTCTCCATGGCTAGTATAACTGAAAGCTTGAATTCTTAGATGTTTTAGCATCGGAGGTTCAAGCCGGCAGCTTAGGCCCTTCCGTCATTACCTGGAGCACTCAGCGCTTCAGACAGTGTTGCTATGGTTTCCATATGCAGACATGTAATCGAGGGGGAAATTTCGTCCTGTTTTTCAATATGAAAGTCCATGAGTCGTAGTTTACGCGTTCATCAGCATATCAATAGCGATAACTACGAATATGTAATCAGTCTACACAGGTGAGTCAGAAAAAAAGAGAGAAACGTGTTTGGCTGTTTTAAAGCCTAGTTTTCACTGTTGATTTGATTTCTACTACAAAACAGGTGCCCTTTGTATAGTTGATATATCAACTTTGATAAGGACGAATTTAATTTGATAGATAATTCCTATGTCGTTTCTTCAGGAGCCCGGTGATGAGGCTTGAAAAGCCCTATTTTGAACAAATGTATTTTATGAAATTTTGGCCAAAAAAACTGATGCAATACCGTTTCAAATCAAAGCTCGAATCCCGGTTACTTCATTGCGACCGTGACTCGACCTGAATCTTGACTTTGACAAAAGTTTCCATTTGTATGACAAGAATATTCAAGAATTCAGAACCATTTTGCATGAATATCAGGAATTTTTTATACCATTTGTATGAATTTTGTTGATTTGAAGATGCAAGATCTGTTCAAATATATTTCTTCAGTTATGAGAAAATTCTGAAAAAGCTACCCATTTACATGACTTAAGGTTAAAAATGGACCTATATGTAGGGAATTTCAAGTGAATAAATCCACCCATATAAGCATCACACATTCAGTATCACTTAACTGTCGTGGTTGTGATTGGCTAGTGATGATTTTAAAATCAGTAACAAAGCTCTCGCCTTTGAGTAATTACCAAGCCTTTATGCTCTTGGATCATACTTTGTTTCGAGAATAAAGGGAATCAGATCATTATGATCTTCGTGAATTTCACTGCACAGCGAAATTACTGAACCTTGCCTAATTTTTTGTTTCTTGATCGTCTTGTTTACCCAATCAGCGCCACGACAGTGTGCTTTTAGCAATCAAGTACCCCCCCCCCCATCCCTTACGGGATCCTAGCGTAGACCTTGCCTGTGTTATGATGGCTTTAGTTTCATGGACATTTTATTTCTTGGGTTACAGGGAGAAAATAATTGAAGATTATCAAAAGAATCCAGTTGGTGACCTGATATCAATCAAGGTAATATATTTCACTAGATTTCTTTCATTTGTTTTTAGTGTTTGTTGGAAATGGAAGAGAAGGAAATGGATATAAGATTGGCCTATAAGATCAACAACAGAGCCCCAACCACCTTATTTTTGCATTGTATCGAGAAAAAGCCACGATGGCAGGCTGTACGTTGGATCTTCCTTGAACGGAAGATGCTTGCAGCGAAGAACGAGTGAAAATATTCGAAGGCAGGAACACTACAATACAACGCAAAAGAAATGGCGACTATTATTTGGATTAAACATTGATTATATATGGTATACAAGAGCTGATATTTCGCTTCGGCATACGAGGCTTCCTCAGAGCTTAACGAACGTAATCACAAATGTGCAATGATTTGAATAAAGGCGTAGCGTAGACTTTGCTTTATTCAAATTATTGTATATTTGTGATTACGTTAGTTTAGCCCTGAGGAAGCCTTGTATGCCGAGGCGAAATATCAGCTCTTGTATACTATATATAATCAATATTCAATCCAAATGATAGTCGTCATTTCTTTTGCGTTGTATTGCTGACGTTTTTTTGTTCTATTCCATTAAAAATTTTACAAAACATATTACGAAATACTCTTCCTACTACATTAGAATCAAAAATGCCACTGCAGTTTTAGTAGCAGTTTCGATTCTAATGTATTGGGAAGAGTAATGCGTAATATGCGTATGTACAAATCGCTAAATGATCTCGTCCCGGAGTACCTTCTCAACTAGTCTGAGAAAAATTTGACTCGAAATGTCGGAGAAGTAAGAAATACCGAAACTGATCTTTCGCTACCTTTTCGAAAAAGTAACAATGTGAAAAGTACTAAAATCTTTGCATGGACGTAACCTTTGGAATAACCTTGAACTTGACGTTAAACAGGCTCAACCTCTTGCCACCTTCAAGAAAAGAATTAACTGTAAAGGTCACATGATATGAATGCTGTTTGTAAACTATAGACGCAGTAATGCAAGTCCCCTTGACAAATTTGAGTGACTTTGGAAATAGATCCGATGTCCTCTGCTCACATCCTATCTCTTTCTCGTAATTCTCGGCCACACTGCTAGGTTTTTTTGCCACTAGATTTCTGAACAACGTTTTTTATGATCGTTAAAAACTTCTGTCAATTCTGCATCATCTGTTATCATTTATCGCCCTTAACTAATGTAATGTTGCGATTGAATAGAGCCCCTTTGTTGGAAAGGAAAGACTCGACTGTGTTCCAAAGATCTTTATTCGACATGAGACCTTTACTTGTTGCCTACTCCAAATGGGTCTTTTATGGCTTTTTTCCTCTAAATAACGCACTTATTTATTATTTTTTGTATGCAAATATAAAAGTTTACAATGATTTCTACATCTGACTATACGTTCCTAATTACTATACAACACTACAGGTACTATACCATGGGGAGCGAAAGATAATGACTACCCCATGGCCAATATAAAAAGACATGCAACGTTCAACTAACTACGACTACACTATAAACGATTAACAACTAATGGATAACGTACTAGATTCTGTTCCACATCAGATGTCAGGTCAAGGTTGCGACGACTGGAAATGACGTCGCAAGCACAGCTCATTTGTCGCAGTAGATAGCACTTATTGTCTTGCCGTCACCTTACAATAAGATGACCAAACGATCCAACAAGGGCTGTCTGAAGATCCAACTCTGATCACCAATAAGTCTTGGGCGAATGTTGGCTGAAATGTTATATCTTTTGCCCAGGGCTATAGTTCAGGAAATGAATTTGATGCCTTGGAAGTTTTGGTAAAGATATAGTGTCAGGCGAAAATCGATACAATTAAATAGAGCTGAAGGCATTTTTTTTATCTAAAATTGAAATTCATAAAATTGAATGGAATACCAAGACTGCCAGTGCTGTTGAAACTTTAGAATCTGATGCATATTCTTTCAAGCTTAGGTTTTCGAACAAGGGAGAATTTTTTGACCCAGCCGACCCGGTACTTGACTTCTTTGCAAATAGGATCATGATCGTGTTATCTCACGTTAACAATGTTGTTTGCTTTACCGTATAAAGAAAATTTCTATATCTTTTTCAGTGCAAACCATACCATTATAAAGATAAATGGGTTATCAAAGGAGATGCGGCCCATGCTATGGTGCCATTTTACGGACAAGGAATGAATTGCGTAAGTTTCTTATCAAGTGAAACTGTAAAGTGAACTTTCCTGAATTTCCTCTTCATGGAGAATGCTGCTTCGACTGCTGGATACCTTGCAAGATGTGCAAGTGTCCCAAAATTCTCTGACATTTTTAGAAATGTACGTTTCTGATTTCAGCAAAATATTGGTCATTAGATGGGTGCAAAGTCCCCCCCCCCCCCCCTTAGTGAAGTTTTCCACGCAGCTCCTTGAATATCTGTCAGAATAGTGTGTTTTTTAGTGACTTTTAGTTTCTATCAATGAGATATCTTTTCGTGTCAATTTGAGAGTTTTTTGACTCAGATTCAGGGGGTCAACACATAATTTTAAATTGAGTGACAGCAGTTTTTCGAAAAATGAGCAACATAATATGACTCAGCAGGTCTTTTATCTAAATTTAGCATTTTTTGCAATTTTTAAACCAATTTATATCAAATTTTAAACAAAAATTGCTCTTTGCGAACAAAATAAATAGCTGCTGACATCAGCAAAAATATTAGCGGTGCGAGGCGTAAATGTCAAAATAAGAATCACAAGGATATAATTTTTGTATATTTCGAATCTCATATCGGTATGTTTTATCAATTAGGAGATGCAACGCGGCAAAGTCCATGTAGTTTTGCACCTTAATTAGCAACATTTGCTGACGTCATCACTTAGTCACATGACATATACAAAATAAATGACGTCATCTTGTTTGCCTGATGATGTTTGTTTCTCGTGCCAAATTTCAAGCCATTAAGTTCTGAGAAAACAGAGTACCCCCCTAGTCTCCCCAAAGTTTCGAAAAGCCTAGTCTGGATAGGGTTAAAAGGATAAAAAAATTTGAAATATTGGGTCAGATGCATTAAAAGTGAAATCAGCAATTAAAATTTCTATTCTTAATTTTTCTTGATCAAATAGACTGCAATGTTGATTAAAGATAATGTTAAGAAAAGATGCATTTACACTTCAACAGTTCACAGTGCAACTTTCTCTATGACTCAAGGAACAGGAATGGTGTCAAGTAGGGTCTTCTAAGGCTAAAGAATCTCTCTCATTCAAGTTTCATTACTGTTGTTATCGTTCAATCATATTGGACTTTTGAATTAGTGTTGACTAAATTTCGTTTTTACAGCTCAGCAAACGTCCTAAATATCTTGTTAAGGTGCCCCCAAAAGCTTTTTTCAAGTTACGCATAGATAGCAACTGCATAATTCAATAACCATCTGTCTTCGTCTGCCTCAGAAATTTCATCTGTCTAGATGAATTGCTCTGCGAATTCAAATCCGATTTATACGCACCAGATCGCAAAATCTAGTAGAGATCTCATGTATACCGTAAACTGTAAATGGAAATTTCTGAGTCCAAGGCTCCTTCGCAGGAACTGATCAAACGCTTGTACTTTTTTGGGATGCCCAGTAATTCATTCAGAACTGCACGTCGCGCAAATATGGACCAATTTTTTATTGATTTTGTGACTACTGTATTGGCTACAAACTAGAAAGTTAGAGATGCGAAATTTATACTGTGCTATGTGCAGTGTCAGACTTTTCGATTTCGTTTTTCGTTTCCCAGTTTTATTATAAACCAGATCTACTGTTCACGCCTTTCTCCTAGTGGATGCATTTATATTAGTTTGACATGTAAAATATTCATCTCTTTCAGGGATTTGAAGATTGCTTGGTATTCAGTGAGATTCTTGAGAGGAACAACTTTGACATTTGTGAGTTGCAGTTGAACTTCTTACTTTAGGGACCTGTCATTTGATTCCTTGCCTTGGAAACGGTGCCAAAATCCGACTCACTTAAAGAGAGGGGAAACCACCTAGACTACGGGGATGTTATCTATCATATTCCACCTAAGGTATGTGAATTCAGTCAAACCGTCATTTTACCAAATCTAATGGAAAAACTAGAGTCTGTTCAGTATTCTGCTGCACTTGCTGTAACAGGAACATGGAGGGGAACATCGCGTGAGAAGCTGTACGCAGAGCTTGGTTGGGAAGCACTATGTTTCCGTAGATGGAACAGACGCCTTACTCCGTTCTATAAGATTTTGAATAATCTTACTCCTTTGTACACAAAGGAGCCAATTCCAACGCTTCACCAGTCAAATTACTCCCTTCGCCATCAGGGTGCTGTTGGGCGAATGAGGGCAAGAACAGAAAAATTTCAATCTAGCTTCTATCCAGACTGCATCTCTGAATGGAATAAACTTGATCCTGAAATCAGGCTTGCGCCGTCCATTGCTATTTTTAAGACAAAGCTTGTATCAAAAATTCGCCCCCCCTGCAAAGTCGGTCTTTGGTATTCATAACCCAGCAGGCCTCTCGTATCTTTCTCAAATAAGGGTCGGTCTCAGTAAACTAAATTTCCACAAATTCAACCACAATTTCAGGGACACCGTAAATCCAATGTGCCCAACGAATGACGGTATTGAGGACACGGAGGACTTCTTGTTGCTTTGCCCTTCCTTTGATATCCAACGACGAGATCTTCTCGCTGGAGTTTCGGTTGCATTACGACCATTTGTGGAAATCGACAGCCTTTCAAACAACGTTCTTGTACCTTTCAAGTGACGTTAATAGAAGTATACTCGAACTGACCTTAGATTTTATCCATAAAACGGGTCGATTTGTTTAAGTTAGATAAAACCTTTGTTTCACGCCACACAGCCACAGAATATTTTCCTCTTTAAGTCCTTTCATTTTGTTTCCATTCTCATCTGTTTGTTTTTGTCAGTAAACATCGTCAATATGTAGCTCTTTGTATTGTATATTTAGATGTAGTTTTAGTTTCATGTTCTATGTCAAGGTAGAATCCCTATGACTTTTCCAAATCCAACATATCCAACATCAACAAATATCCAACAATCCAGAACAGTTGGAATTTGATCGAAAGTTATAGGGTTTCTACCTAAATGACCCTTGGGATAGTCATGGTTCTTGCTTCCCGGGTTATCGTTCTTGTTATGTAGTTTAGTAGTTTGTAGTCCAATAGTCTTAAGTACCTCGTTTTGAGTATTTTTATATTGAATAAAAAAAAAGAAAGAAAAGAGGGGAAACGAAAAATAAAGCACATTTTAGGGAGGGGATGTGAAAATATTTTTTAAGATAACTCCCTTAAATTTCTAGATTCTCATTCATCAGGAAGTAAGTGCACTTCGTACACTAGTTCATTTTAAAGTAGTTCGTAAATGGAGCTGCTTTTTCTCATGATATTTGAAATGGTAGTATTCTTTCATGTGCTCCTGTGATGATGTTAATCTTCGTGTACTTGAGATCATGACTGAACAGTGAAACTGTTACTTGTACTTAGAGGGGGGTCGAAAATATTTTCTGCAATGTTGGAGGGGGGGGCAAATTTTTCGGGAAAATCAGAGAGGGGTTACAAAAATTTCATCAAATATCTGTAAATGTCTTCCACCCCCTCCCCAGCAAGAATTATCGACCCGTCCCTTGCCCTAGCATGTAAAATACTCCTCAAATCTAATACCTTTATACATAGCTTCGTATTTTGTGATTTCTGGATTTCAAGTACACGTTTTTTTTTATAAGAAACTAGGATCAGGCCATAGTACTAAAAGTTTCTTAATTTAACATGAAATTTTGTCCATTTTAGTACTAAAAGTTTCTTAATTGGTTTCTTATTTTTTGAATGCATGAATTGTCAATGTGGTCGCTAACACTGCTGCAGATATGTTGATATTTAAAACATCATATTGGAATAAACAGTGTTCTGTTATGTTGAAAACACAAATGGTTAGATAATATTGCCCAATGATAAAGGTTCAACGATCTATTTGCAATAAAATCCACGCTTTTAAGTTTGAAAAGTTTCTTAGTACTTCTCAGACATAGTACTAGAGTTTCTTAAAATTTTGGCCACCTTAGTACTAGTTTCTTATAAACCAGTTTCTTATAAAAAACGTGTATTCTGAGAGAAAAGATTTGTATAAGTAGGCTATGACTTGCGTTCTAATGTTAATATTACTCTAAGACTACGTTAGCACGATAGATACCGGTGCAGTTCAAAAACGGTAAAGAATTTGACGATATCAAAATTTAGCTCGTGTTCCCATGATACTGGGATAATTTAGGAATAATAGAGACTTCAACATTAGCATTCTCTATGTAATCTTTGCGACAAAGAGGATGGATCTTGAAGACAGATGAAGTGATCTGGGCGTAAATGGTCAATCAACCTCATTGCCAAAACATTGAATATGTCCCGTTTTCATCATTTTCAAGTGTTCAAACGATGCCATTTCAAATTTGTTAGTGATACGAACGAGCAAAGTTGGGAGTCTCAAGGAATCGCCAAAAAGGGCTCAAGATCGCATGCGTAGTAAAGATGTACATCAATGGCGTCATATGGAAATCAGCTTGACCGTCGAGAACAAGAGAAGAAAACAAAAGTAAATATGCGCATGACAACGTGAGCCCTAGCGTTAATTCGTTCATAACAGAACCAAAACACAATATGTCAAAACAATGTAGGGTCAGCACCCCGTTTCCCCACCAATTTGGTAAGAGTTGCAATTTCAAATTTTGCTGGTGCCGCTTTCTTGTGAACAGGAGGCCTTTCCGGGACGATTTCATGCCGTCTTAAGATTGTGCCGGTATCGTGTGAACAGGAGGCCTTTCCGGGACGATTTCATGCCGTCTTAAGATCGTGCCGGTATCGTGTGAACAGGAGGCCTTTCCGGGACGATTTCATGCCGTCTTAAGATTGTGCCGGTATCGTGTGAACAGGAGGCCTTTCCGGGACGATTTCATGCCGTCTTAAGATTGTGCCGGTATCGTGTGAACCAAGTCTAGGTCCAAAATATTCCTAAAATCTAGCGAGGGGCATCTCACTCCAAAAAATCTCGTACACCTTTGGCGAAAATCCTTTTGTTTTCAAGAAAAATCCATCAAAAATCCGCATGAATCCTTTTGTTCTGAAAAAATCTCGTACGCTTTTCCACTAAGTGAGTTGCCCCTCGAAATCTAGTATATTTCCTAATTCATTATTGCAGAAAATCCAGGTAGGTTTCTGAGAGAAATATAATCCAATCTAATGATCGTCTACACGTTTTTTTATAAGAAACTGGTTTATAAGAAACTAGTACTAAGATGGCCAAAATTTTAAGAAACTCTAGCACTATGTCTGAGAAGTACTAAGAAACTTTTCAAAGTTAAAAGCATGAATTTTATAGCAAAGGTTGAACCTTTATTATTGGGCAATATTATCTAACCATTTGTGTTTTCAACATAACAGAATACTTTTTCTTCCTATATGATGTTTTAAATATCAAGAAACATATCTGCAGTGTTAGCGACCACATTGACAATTCATGCATTCAAAAAATTAGAAACCAATTAAGAAACTTTTAGTACTAAAATGGACAAAATTTCATGTTAAATTAAGAAACTTTTAGTACTATGGCCTGATCCAAGTTTCTTATAAAAATCGTTAATGTTTACTGTATTTCTTTCTTTCATAGCAAAAACTCTTCCAGAATATTCTGTTACAAGGAATCCTGATGCTGAAGCGATTTGTGATTTGGCCATGTACAATTATATTGAGGTTTGTGTGCAGCTATTTTCTGGAAAGGGCACATTTCTCAGCATATTTTTCTCAAGATTTACTTGTTAGAAAAACTTAGGAAATTGAACTGTTCACATTTTAGGGGAGAAATGTTAAGTTTACAAAATAATAATAAATAATAATAAATCGAATTTTTATACAGGATAATCTATCAGTGCAAAAATACACTGTTATCACTAGAGTCCTGTAACGTAACGAGAACGACACTTGCTACGATTTGATGCAAGGATGATATCTATTTTAATGTCTAATTAACGATGGACTTAAAAGGTTACTGAACACTTTTTGCTGGATTGCCATTTATATGATCAGAAGTCTGATCTCCTTGGCACGGTTAACGAAGTCTTCCAACTACACAGCATCTTAAACTTTCCAAATCAAACCCTTGTGCAAATAATGTTGTATGTGATAAAAAATTTACTCATAGCCAAAACAGACAAATTTTGGAATCAACACTAAAGTTTCACTCATTCATCAGAACGTTTGTTGTGGCACTAGCAATTCAAACCTAGGTAAATTAATCTTCTGTCTCATCCTTTTCTATTAATCTTTAATCTTCTTATATCATTGTATCGTAAATATATCTATGTTACTAAAAGCTATGCCAAAACCTGTCAACTTTCAATCTCGATTCAGCAGTAGTGTTATCTTATCTCTGTGATAAGCTGGTTCTCCCTATGAAGAGGCCAACAAAACCTTGGTATAGCCTTCAGTATCTTTATTGGTTTTCGTTGAAGTTCATTTAGGGTAGCCACGCCTATCATGCTCCCAATGGTATCTTTCTTGTAAATTTGTTTCGTTAAGGGCAGTCCGTCAGGTATCTGATTGGCCGCAACTGTCAGAGTTCAACACAACGGATTTCTTTGTGAATCTGTGTGTTTGAAACAAAGGAGGACTAATCGTCTTGACTTCCTATGGTCGTAAAAAGTCCGAAGATTAAGAACAATTCAAATTCCCTATTCTTTGTATTGTCCTTATCGCCCAATCAAATCTATCCCCTTAAATTATGACTATGACTATGTGTGATGTATGTAAGAAAGCATCCCTGCAACTCACCCGGTAGGTTGTGTCACGATTTGATGGATGTGTTTCTAGCATAGTTGCTGTGTCGATTTAGTAAAGAGATTTTCACTTCCACAATTATTTTGTTCACAACCACTTTTACTTGGGGACCATAATGGAAATAAGGTCAGCTTGACACTTTAATGCTATCCCTGCCACTGTAATTAGGTGTGTTTTTCCTTTTACGTTTTTAGCCTTAAAGTATTGTATTGTATCTATTTTTTATATCTCTTATTATAACTTGTAAATATTTTTTATGTGGCAAATGATACATACATGCATACTTCTTGGCTGCCAAATAGTAGTAATTTTCACACATATGTTCTTAGATTCTAAACACCCAGGGTCAATGTCAGGAAGGTCCCATAGCTGACCAAGGAGATGTCTGTGCTGCAAATCAACGCGACTATCTACAATGGGCATTGTTAGTTGGCGTGAAGTGTATTTGTAATGGGGAAGAATATCAAAGTATTCTGAGGGCAAGCCTGTGAGCAGGCCTTTTCTGGGAGCTGCGTAGGAAGAAAAGGGAGGAGAGGGCCTGAAGGATAGGGCTGCATTTTCGAATTCCATATACCCGATTTGAGTTTTTAGTAAAAATTCATCTTGAAATATAGATACTATAAGAGGCAGATGCAAAACGAAAGCTTTTCTTAGCACACTGAGGGCTTTTGCAGAGTAAATATTCCTGAATTGAGTTATATAGCGTTCTTTGTCATTTTTCCTTGAAATTGACATTCTAAAGTCCCACAATGATATGTTTTAGAAATAACAGGTAAGACTGATTGATAAACCATTTTCATGACTTGTGGTATTGAAATTTGTGACAAATAGCAATCACCTTTTGTTGCACCTCATATCAGATATATGGAATTCATAAATGTACCCTGTTCATATAGGCTCTCTTCTTCCTCTTCATTTGATTGTGAAGCCTGTCCACAGGTTGTTGCGGGCCAACACAACAACTCAATGTTGCAACTTCGCTAACGTAGGTTCCAAATCTTTTAATCGACGTAAGAAGGTGGGTGTAGAATTCTGTGATCTATTTCTTCTAACTGAATGGCTTAAAAGAAACTTTAGCTATTTTTGCTAAAATTCTGCCGTTGTACTTTTCAAAAATTTTGAATATTATATGATATCATAGCATATTCTCCATTTTAGCTCATTCGAGGATGTGACGTCATTAAATTTCTAAACGTAAACCAGACGAGTGACAAACGTTTGCTTGATACCATATTGTAGACATTCACAAGCTGTGGTTTTCTTGTAAGTTATTTCATTTTTCTTCGATCCTCGAAAAAGAAGAAAAATACTCCTATTCTGAAAATGTTATAACATTAACTTGCCTCTTTTCTTTAAAGATGCGTGCACATGTCAATTCCAAGTTATTCATCCTGCGGAAACATCTTGACAACTTCCTTCAATGGGTTTTCCCTTCCAGCTGGATTCCTCTCTATACAATGGTAAGTCTAAGTCTGCCTTCATGATAGATGATGAAAAAGCAAAAGGATGATACCCTCATGACAGCTGATAGGAAAGTAGAAGTATGATGTCGCAAGCTACGATTTCGCTCATGGATTAACCAAGTCGCTCCATTGATATTCACAGCTTGCTAATGTTTACCCTGTGTAGCATCCTTTTCGGCTTTGTTTGTTATGCTATGTGTTGTTGCTGTGTTGTTATTTGTTTGATGTTTGTTTCGTTTTTGCTTTTCAATCGACCGTAGAACTTAGATGTGATCCGTGGTGGGGACCGGATGACCTTGTCTTCCGCCTCCATGAATGGCTCATGTAAATAGTATTTACTTTCATTTAGAATTACGTTTACTGTTATCAAAGAAAAAATTGAAAAAGCATTTTCCTTCCATGGATCAACGGTATGGGATAATTTAGGACATGAGGTCAAGGGGGCCCCTCCTGTCTGCTTTTAAATGTGGATTACTCAGCAAGGAACGTTAACTTTTCAATTTATTCTTATTCGACATTGCAAACATTCCTCTTTTATTTTGGCTGATGAGGCTAGCGTGCACAGAGAATTTAAGGCTACGTTCACACTGCTCCGTTTTCATTTCTATCCGTTTTTGTTGATGAAAACGCTGCCCGTTCACATTGCTCCGTTTTCAAATAGATACGCTATGAAGACGATAGGCGTTCACACTGCTCCAGCAAAACGGTGTTGTTCATCCCCTTTTCAAAACAAAGCCTTTTGTTAATAGCTGTCAACAAAGCGCCAATCGCGACTTTGAATGCCATTGTAATCAAAAGTCTATTAACAAAGGAATGTGCAGCGTTTTCAAATGTCTCCCTTTTGGCGTTCACACTGAAAATGGATCGTTTTCAAAACGCACCATTTTCAAATTTATGCGTTTTCATTAGCGTTTCCGAAAAGCCCCGTTTTCACAGCGGAGCAATGTGAACGCAAGGCAAAAACGGAGAAGTTTTACTCCGTTTTCATATGAAAACGTAGCAGTGTGAACGGGGCCTAAGATGGAATGAGTTGAAATGATGTAAAATAACTTTGACATTCCTGCTTGATAGGTCTGGCGCCGGCCAACTAACCTGATATGGTCGGTTGTTCTAGTATTTGTCCTGGCTAACGTGCTACTTGGAACGAGGAGAGCTGCTAACTCTCTTTATTCCAGCCTAAAGAAATCACAAGGTTTGGTCACATAAAGAGGAATGACCTGAACACTGCTTCGATCAGCCAAGCTTCTCAGTGTTTCTAAGCAGCTTTCAGAAGCTGGGAAACGAAGTAAAAACCCACTCAAACGAACCCATAATTTTCTGCATTATCTTACCTACTTTTCTCTCTCTGATTATAGGTAACTTTTTCAACCATACCGTATCATGAAGTTATTGAAAGACGAAAGAAGCAGGATGAGGTAGTGTTTTTTTTTCTCCTTTCTTTGCATTAGGAAAAGCGAAGAGCCTTGAAAGTACGAGCTGCTAGGCTGCACTAAATAATAAACCTACACCCGTCCTTTTTAAATTCCTCGACAAAAGACCTTTTAGCTATTCTGAAAAGGGACCTCAGTCGAACGATACTTTGCTACATTTTGTAGAATTTTCGAATTTGCACAATACTGACCGAAGCTCTAACGCCACTCAATCGAACCTAGTGTATAAAAATGTATAAAAATAACGTTCGATCCAGGCTCTTTCTTAGAATAGCTAAAAGGTCTATGAAAGCTTCAATTCTTCTCAGCAAAATTTTCCCAATTTTTCTGAAACAGGACAAATGTTTCTTGCTGGTGACACAAAAAAGTGAAACTTTTGAAAATCTTTAACATTTCATTTTGTTACTGATCTTCAAGTATATTTCTTGTGATTATCTCAGAGGCAAACCTAACTATACTGATGATAATTAGTTATTTTGTATGGGAGATACATGATAATACTGTTGCCTGAAGTCCCTTGTTTTGAACAATAGTACTTCATTGGAAGTTTAACAACAGAAAAATGGCATTTTAGCCATAGCGATATCTTTAAAGATTGCCTAGAGCCCCTCATCGAAGATGGAACAGCTTCAGGGCATGTGCAGCTTTTTTAGGGATCGTGATGGATTAGATTTGCAACGATGATAATTTCTTGATATTTTAGAGTACACGTGAAAACCAAGTGGCTGGTAAAAGACAACGGTTCACACATTTTAAGGCGGTTTTGCAATATCTCGCAAACATGGGTAAACCTTTTAGCTACTCTACAAAGGAGCGAATTTCGCTACTTTTTTCTTTGAAAAGTTTCATTTTTCGGCAAGAGAACTTCGATAGCCATTGCGCACTTCCCAAAATTCGAATGATAATTAAAAACTTCAGTCAAATGTTGGTCAATCCAAACTCTTCGCTAAAAGGTCTTTTTAAAGTTTGGAGCTGGGATGGGTTCTTCTGCACAAAATATCGCTTGCCTCAACAGAACTGTGCTTCATGAAATAACTTATCTGCAGTTTTTGTAAGAATCTGCATCTATTCTTTTGCTCGCAGGAAGAATATTAGTTCATTTCTTCCCGGACTGCTCGAAGCTGCTGATCATTCGGTATTTGTGCAATATTTTTCAAAATGTATAATTCTTTCTTTAGATATCATCATGTGGCAAAAGTTACTTGAGACAGTGCTTGAGATGATTTTAAAGCAGATACGAGATTGTCTGAAACATTAATAACCCAACTATTTCTTTTCTCCAGGTGTTGTCCAAGGCAGTAAAAGTCTTCCTTGCTTTCGGTGGCGTGAGTCTCTGTACTATGGTTTACTTTAAGTCGGACAAGCTGAAGCTGCCTAGTTTAAAGGTGTTTGATTTCAAATTGCCATCATTTGGCTTTAATTTTCTTAGTGGCTAATGACAGTGTGCTGTGTTCCTGTTTATTTAGGATCTAGTCAAGTGTGTCCTTTTGAATCGTTAGCCGAAACAGTTACTTCCCAACTCAGAGTCCCGTTGCACACCAGCAAAATGGCCAGCACCTATGCCTTCGCAGAGTTTTTATCTGTGCTAGTGGCCATATGACGTTCTTCGTACTGTTATGTTGGCATGCAATGGGACTTAAAAAGTAAATGTAGGGAATCAGGAATGACATAGGTATGTTGACTGGCCTTTATGACTAGGCTAAAGAAAGCACTTACGCACCCATTGTTTCTTTAGGTACACAAAGACATGGAAGTGGCACCTGCCAAAGTCATATGATGAGCTATTTTTATTATTAAGTGGCCCGGGCTTTCTACTGCTATCGATTTCCTTTGGGGTGTACCGGTGCAGGAGGCCTGTCTTCCCCAAAAAACTTAACCGTTCAAGGCCATTCGAATCGAATTAGAAACGTTAGAAAGAGTGGTGACCAAGCATCGATCGTGTTTGTCTGCTTTCGAAAATTGGCCATTTGTGAACTAAATGTCGGTCCTTCAAAACTCTGTTCCTAAATATAGCTTTAGGATAGGTTCATTACAAAGTTATCCGTTTGTGCTGTTTGAGCTGTCGCTGCAACAGAATCAAGAATTTTTGAGCATTAAGAGTTATTTGTCCGATACAATTATGATACTAAAAACCATGATTTCAAAAACAGGTTTACAACTACGTGAAATTTACAGTATAAAAGAAAAAACGTTCAACTCTGTATTGATTTCTTAAAATCAGCTAGGGAGGATTCCGTCTTAGACTCAGCAGGGAGGCTATTCCATTGTTTAACATCCCGGAAGGAAGGGCAGTTATGCCCATATGCTGACTTTTACTTTGGCAACCTATTGCCAGTCTCAGTATTACGGAGGCTGCGGAAGGAGCATACTGAGTGTTTGTTAAAGGGGTTACACAGGTATTGTGGAGCCAAATCATTGAGCTACTTGAAGACAATTGTTGTAGACTCATTTCCAATGAGTTATTCATTTGCCTTCCAGCCTAGCTCCGCTATAAGTGGTCTGCTGAGTGTATCGAAGCTGTCATTTGTTATAATTCCAGAAGCACGGTTTTGAAGCTTCATACGTCATATTGTGCGAGTCTGAAAACTCAGAAATGTTTCTGTTCCCAAAATATTAAGGCAACAACCTATGCTAATATCTCATTTAGTAGCTGAAATGTTCAAGTAAGTTAGTTATAAGTAAGTTAGAGTAGGGTGAGTGGCCGAGTGGCTTATACAGTCTTCGTCAGGTGACTGAAGTTAAGCTCGGTCGAGTGAGGTCAGACTTCGAATGGGTGACCTCGGAGGCCTGACCTTACAACTCACCTCGTTGTCCTTCGGAAGGGACGTTAAACTAGGGGTCCCATGCCTGGATGCGGCATGTACAGTGGGCCTAAATTAGCTTTCAGTAGCTAGAAATCCTGACAAGCTCACTCAAAACAAATTGAAAGAAAGATATTTCGGAGCTAAAATCCGTCTCTCCGTTATTGTTTTATAAGGGATTATGTCGACAAGTCCTCTTCGAAATACCTCGAAAAATGGCCTAAAAGCAGGATCAATTTCCCATATACTTATGCTTTACAGCGATGACTTGAAAATGCGTTGGGATGCTTTATCCTTTGTGGATAATGAACAAGTCTTCTTTTGTAATGAAACGAAATTTTCCAGGGAATGCTATCCTCCCCAAAGGATAGAATATGCCAGCACATGTAATCGGCGTTGCTTTGAGGCTTGGAAACGAACAAAGTTTGATCATTACTTTAATATATGTTGCTTTTGAAGGAGCCTTCTCATACCCTGTGTCCCGTTTCAAAATCGCCACAAGTCCATCATAAAAGGTATCTTAAATTTCTTTTTTTATCCTTTTTGTCAGTGATCCAAATATGTTTAAAGGCGATGAAATGTTTGGTTTCATTACATAAAGAGTATTAGATAGCGCATTGAAAAACCTCATTCTGAGCTATACTTTTTAGCAACATCGTTAATATTGCCACTAAGAGCCATATGTTGGGATTTTTTCATTATCTTTTAAGTAAACAATGGGTGTTTGCGTTTCATTCCGGAATCGAT
Source organism: Aurelia sp. 3 sensu Dawson et al. (2005) (assembly GCA_964020215.1). Taxonomy (NCBI): domain Eukaryota; kingdom Metazoa; phylum Cnidaria; class Scyphozoa; order Semaeostomeae; family Ulmaridae; genus Aurelia; species Aurelia sp. 3 sensu Dawson et al. (2005). The sequence goes on along the minus strand of OZ026573.1, from coordinate 15,611,439 downwards.
GACCATACCAATGGACAATGCTTAGGCAATCAATCCTTTTTTGCATTATGCTTCAAAACCAGGCAGCAGTAAAGGAGCTAAATTCACAAATTAAAAAACAAGAGCAGAGATCAGCTATATCTGGAAAAGCATTTCGGTCTTTGATCTGCTTGGCAACACGGAATTTGAAGATCGACTGCATAATGACATTTTGGTGATTTTTCAAACAGGGGCAGGGACACGTCTCAAATAACTCCAGAAAAAAGGCCAATTTAAGCCTGGAAAATTTTGATATCTAACTGAACATATTTGTTATGGAAGAGACATTTGCCAGTATCATTGCTTTGATATTCAGAAAGCAGTGATTTAAAACGGCAAGCTTTTTTTGACTGATACTGTAGCTTTGTAAAGAGAATATAGACATTCTAGGAGTAAAATGGATTTGTGGTATGTTATTTATCGTGTTTAAAATATCGTTAAAATAGATTTGTCGTATGTTATTTATCGTGTAATGTGGCTTTAGCTGGCATTTAAAAAATCGTATTTACAAGTAAAGGTATTCTTTAATGCCTCCCCTAGCAAATACAGGGTGTCTCAATAAAATTGTTCTGCGTTTGATTTAATACTGTAAAGTAACGATACGCTATAGTAATAATAATAACAACAAACCTAATTCTCCGTTTCGGAGCAGTTATCAGTTACAAGATAATTTTTTTTAAATTAAAACGTAACCGTAACACAGGTTTTTTTGTGATGGAAATGTATTTGTTTTCCTTTTTTCTATTTATGACAAGAATGTTTTCACTTTCAAAAATCTTCCCGAGTTTTGTTGGGTCAGTTTTCAGTAAATTTTTTGAGTTCAAAGGTTTTTCTTTAAAATTTTGGCAATGAAACAAGTGTTCAATGTTTTCTTCTTGAGCTCCACACCTTCTGCACAGGGCATCCTCATGTTTCCTTTATAGTTAGCTTTTAAGTCAGTCATGTTTAGCTTTAACAACAACAGGTTTGCTGCGTCTTTATGAGCAATATATTCTTTTTTCCAAAGCAGTGATCTTTTATTAATCTTAATTTCGTTTTGTTGCATTCTTTCATATCTCTTTGTGTCAATGAAATTATTCTATTCATTATCATATTTTTCCATTCTTTGCTTGTCAACTTCCCTATTTGTTTTTCTGAGATATTTATGTTTAGTTCTTTTAAGTCATTATTTATCTCTGAGTTCCAGCAGTTATTTAAATTTAAACGTTTCTGTTCTTTATAAACCTTTTTTGTTAGTCTACTGTCTTTCATTTTCATCATCTTTCTTAGGTATACAAGTCTTTTCATTTTTATCCCATATTTAATTGGCATAAAACCACATTCATAAGTTTTACCTTGATGGTGTTGTACTTGGTATGGAATTAGTTTTTGTTACTGCATCTTTTTGCATTTTCTCTAATGTGTTTAATCGTTGCTTTGATATATTTGTCCATGTTTCACATCCATATAATATTTTGGGGATTAGTATAGATTCAATAAGTTTCAGACTGATCTCCATTTTTTGTTTTTTGAAAGCTGGCTGATCAACCAGAAATTTAATTTCATAAGTTATAGCCATTGCTGCTTTCTTTTTGTTTGATATATTATCACCAAATGTTCCTGTGCTATTGTGCATGTCTCCAAGATATTTGCAACTTTCTACCTCTTTAACTATGGAGTTGTTTAATTTCAGTTCACTTGATTGGTTACATTTTTTGATCTTATTGAATTTCATTGTCAAAAATTAAGTAAGTTTTGTTTCTGATATGTTTCAAGAATATTTAACATTTCTTGCATTTTGTTAGTTGAAATTGAAGCAATCATTATATCATCTTGATATAGCAATGGTGGAATCAAGATATTTCCATACCTTATTCCTAAGTTTTGGTCACGTATTGGCTTTACTCCTTTATCAATGTGGTTGGCACATATTGGTGCAGCTAAAATTGTACCCTGTTTTAAATTCTCTCCTATTCCTATATGTTTTGTTGTTCCATTTGGGGAATCAATTCTTATGGAGCTTTCTTTGTTAAGTTCGTATATGCTTTTTAAGCATTTTCCTTTTACACCACTTCTGTATAGGTCTATCAAACATGATTTCAAATGTAGTTTATCAAATGCTTTCTCCAAGTCAAGATACATGAATTTGATATTACATTTTATATACTTGTAATAATCAATGATAGCCTGGGCAACGAATAAGTGGTCAAGAGTTGATCTACCTTTTCTTCAACCAGCAGCTGCTTCAGAAAAAACCATTATCTATGTTAGTACTCTGTCTATTTAAAATCATTTTTTCAAAGATCTTACTGATACTAGATGTGAGAAATATTCCACATCAATTCTTTAGCAGTCTTCTGTTTCCTTTCTTCTTGTAAAGTGTTTTAACAATTATTTTCTTCCATTTTTTTAGGATCATCCCATTCTCAAATGAAATGTTAAATATTTTCAGCATGACATCTAAACACTTTTTTCCTGCATTCGTATATATCTCATTAGGGATGTTATCATCTCCAGGTCCTTTTTTTGTTTTTAGTTGCCAAATTGCCTCTAAAAGCTCCCACTTTTTAAATGGCTTATCACTGGAAAACCTAGTGTTTTCATGCTTGCCTAGAAATAATTTGTTCTTAAGTTTTATGTGCTTTCTATATTGTTTTCCTGGTTCCCTGTTTGTTAGTAATTTTTTGAAGTATGCCTCATGCTCTTTTAGAATTTCACAAACTTCTGTCAGTTCTTGCCCTTGGTCATTTAATAGTGAGGTTGGGTATTCATGCCTCTTGCCAAGTATGTTTGCTCTGATATTGTAGAATTCTGTGCTGTTCACTTTCACTCTTTTAACTTGGTCAATATTCTTTTTCAAATTTACTTTTTTTCAAATCATTTTTTATTCTAAGAATTCTTTTATTAATCAATTTAATCCTGATTTTGTTAATTTGTATTTTTATCCATTCCCCTTTGTTGACGCTGAATGGGCACTTGGTCAAGTAACTCTTTTCCTGAGATTTTGAAATCATTTTTGCCCGGCGGGGGGGGGGGTAACTTCAATAGGCAGGTGACGGGTGTGCCATTTGACGTCTGAAATCGCACCCTAAAATTTATAAATTTTTGCGAAAACGATACCCCAAAATTTACAGGCCATTGAAAATGAATACCCTAAAATTGTGAGAGCCATCAACAATTTTAACCAAGTAAGTGAAATTTGATCAAAGTCAATACCCTAAAGAGTTATTTTTCTAAAATGTCACCCCAAAATTTATGAGTACTTGTGATTTTACCAAAAATGATACCCCAAAATTTATTTTCTGCTGGAAAAGAGGCACCCCAAAAAATAGCACATCCCGTACCTTCATATATGGTAGTTACCCCCCCCCCGGGCATTTTTGACACGAGAATCTTGCAAATCCGCTAAAAATTCGTGGAGTAAGCTTTTGAAGTTAAAGTTTGTGCGAAAGCTGAAACCAGAGGCCTCGAAATAGCATTTTCGGTAAAAGTCCCAGGGGTTTCTGTTATTTTTCAATTGTTTAAGGACAAACCATATGAGATTTGAACAGGTTTTCGATAACCTAACTTTCAAGCGGATGGATGCTTTGAGGAAACAGATTCAGTCTATCGTCGATTATGTTTTGAATTACTGATTTTGGATTGCTGCAATGTTAACCAACTTTTGACAATGATTGTAAGGATTAAATTACTTTACTAGAAGTAACATTATGTTATGAAATGCATGCGCTAGAGAAGAGCAAAGAAGGAAATGATTATTTGTATGATGGTGGTAGAGAGATGGTCAAGGAGAAGAAATGCAAGAGGTGCTCGATTATCACAGGATATGAACAATAACACTACAAAGCAGTAAATTAACACAACTTATCGTAACGAAGTACTATAGTACATCAAATGAGCTCTTGTTTTCCCTTTTACAAATTATTTCCCATCAAAATTGTAAAACTGCGGACGTAAAGTTTCAAAGAGGTCTGTTAGACAAAATCAGCTAAGATTTGCTTACACCCAAATAAAGTCATGTGATCAATCTCTATACAAAACATCCTTTGATTTCATTGGCATATTTTGTGCCATGCAAGCAGCATGAAATTGAAATTTCCCTGAAGTATGGTCACATGACTTGAAATGAATGAAACAAACCTTAGCTGATTATGTCAAGAAATCCTGTGGAAATGAAGTAAGTCTGTGATATATCAACGAGAGGCATGCCGTTGCATAGCCTTCCTTTACCTCGATCTTCGAGCTCTTTTGCATTATAAGTATCTGGGGGTCTCTAGTTTCAGCTGTCACATATTTTTATCTTCGAAAGCTCGCAACTCATTGAATCTTCAGCCGATCTGCAAGATTCTGGTCTCTAAGATTATTTTGAAATCTTAGGGACATGGTTATCTTCCCATGAGCCTGTTCATGTTATCGTTATTTTTCAATATTTAATCGAAATTCGAGCAATTTTTTTGAGACAGCCTGTACATATACCAGTGATTAAGGTGTTTCTGTTTGTTCTCTTGTAAACACGACACAGACGAAAATGGAAATTATTTAGAAGGACTAGAGCTGTTTCGGCTCGAGACTCTACATATTTCTCCTGTGTGCACAACTGAAAAAGATAATTATCGCCAACGCTGCGTTGTGAAACTTTGCTTTTCATCTTGCTTGGTTTATTCTGACAGACAAAAGAACAGACGAATAGTTCCTCCAAATTACTAGTTTCCCGCCAGATTTGTTTAGAGATAAAGTCTCCCCTCCATTTCAAGCAATTATTTCCTTTAATTTACAACCAACAACCTCGTGGATCTCAATTGATGATTTGCGAAACCCCTTAGCAGTCTATTTCTATATTCTATTTCTAATTCTTTATACACTGAGACCCTTCAGCAACAATTACAATCATTTTTTAAAACAAAAAAAAAACTACTGCTACTATTCCAGGGGCCATTTTTGCATTGGTTTTCAGCTCATCAAATGACTTTTTAACTGTTTTTTATATTGATACAAGGTAGGGAGCTCCCTAATATTCATAGGAATCTCGTTCCAAGCCTTCAGAGCTGTGTAGAAAAATCTCTTTTTTACAATATTCCAGATTATACTTTGGAATTTGAAGGTTCTCACAAAATTTAGTATTATAGTTAGAGTAAATGAGATCTCCGTTGAAATTTATTCCAAAGATTTTCTGGACATAGCCTGCTTTTGATCTTATATGTCATGACTGATCGATCAAACGTAATGAGTTGTTTAACTTGTAAATAGTTCTTCGACCAGTCATCCTTTATCCTGGCTGTGTCAATTATCGAAACGGACCTGTCTTGAAAACGGTGTAATGATTCCATTTTGGAGTTGGATACACTACCCCATATGACATCAGCGTATCTTATATACGCTCTACGAGCGCACGATAGACATTGCTTAGCGAAACAATGTTTTTTATGGTTTTAAAGAAGCAAGGCCCCCGCTTACTTTCGCTTTGATAGCTTTCAACTGGTCCTCCCAATTGAGTCCTTGATCGATAATTACCCCCCAATCGTTTCGTTTTCTTCACTCTTTTTATTTCTGTGCCATTTAATTTGAGTTTGTCTTGCTCGGTTATCTTATTAGTTCTATTTGGGTGCCCTATAAACGTATCACTCCATGAGAATCTCGTATGCCCTTCATAACAAATCGTCTTGTTTCATGAAAAATCCTTAAAAGGTCCCTAAAATCCCATTGCTCAGGCTGCTAACCATACACAGCAATCTGTCCACAATGTGGAAGAACGTTTTTGCTGTAAGTTACTATATTCAAACGCCTTGCTTGGGAAAATAGATAGCGTTTTGTGCGAAGGTAGCTCGATTGGGGCGACGCCGCTCTAGATTGCGTGAACGTTTTCTAGGTATGTAGCGACTCAAATGCCGAACTTGTTTCATTATTTGGGTTCTATCTGCAGTTTTATATGAACAGTGCAGAAATAGCAGTAGACAGAAGAAAGAAGTGCAACCAACAATGACTATACTCCACTATACTGTTCTTCATCAAAGCGTGAACTGCGCCGTTTTCTATTAGAACTTAGTATTTAGCAGTTGCTAAGTGTAAGTAAAGTACGCCTCATTCCCTTTGTCGAGTTAAAAGCTGCTTTGCTTGAAGGCAGTCTGTCATGCACTTGATTGGGTGATTTGGACAATACAAATGAAAGGGAATTTCAATGGCTGCTAATCCTCTGACTTTCTACGGCCGTAGAAAGTCAAGACGGTTAGCCCTCCTTTGTTTCAAATACACAGATTCACAAAGAAATCTGTTGTGTTGAGCGGTGACTTTGTCGCGGCCAATCAGACAAATGACAGACTGCCTTTAAGCCATGTTGTCAAACTTTCAGTCCTAATAAGTCAATTCCAGAGATGGCGCCAGGGAAGAAATGCTGGGGGGACAAAAACTGTCAGAGTGCCGACGGCGAGCGAAGCGAGCAAAATTTTTACGGGCCACACCTTTCAGATTGGCTTAAAATGCGACTACACTCACTAAAAGCATAACAAGCAAGTTACGAGAGTGCCGACAGTGCACAGAAATTTTCAAAAATTCAGGTGCCGACGGGGGGCTCAGTGAATTTTTGGGGGGGGGCTCCTGCCCCCCCCCAAGCACCCCCGGTCGCGCCATCCCTGGTCAATTCCACATCCAGGGGAGTGGGGAACTCTTATTTTTCCATACAGGAACGTTCCGCTGAACAGGATATCATTTTCAGGATTCCTACACCAGCACAGGCAGACAGGATGTCATTTTTCTATAGCCAGCTCCATTTTTCTATAAACAGGGGTCCATATTTGTCATGATTTGACTCCGTAACGTGGTTGTAGGCCATATGCACTTCACGACAAACGTTCCACATTTCCTGATATGTTACTAGCAAATTTCCTGAGAAGCGCACAATTTGATTTGTAGAATTTCAAGGACAGGGTATCGTTTTTGAAAATTTAGCTCCGGGACAGGGCTCCTTTCCAGATTTTCCATCGGCACCTCCCCGTATGTACGTATATTGGTTAAAATTATTGTCTGGTTTCGATAAAGCTGGTTTGACTGTGTCTGTGTAAATTAGAAATTTCGTACGTGCTTTCAAAAGTAACTTGTTATTGAAAGATACTTGTTGAGTAAAGAGAATGTTAACGATACGAGCAGAGCTCTCTAAAGACCAAGTATTACCCAGCAAAAATAGATTCTGTTTGCCTCCATCTCACTCGTCGATATTGTCCCTTTCCTGTTGTTTTCGGCACTTTGCCCCATTTTCTTTTCACCAAAATAGACAAGGTTTTTTAGGTGACATAGGCTCATAAAGATGGTCATCAGAATTACAGACAGAGTTTAATAACTTGAGTGTTTTTTATGGGGCGTCGTGTCGTCTTTCCAAATCACCTCAAGTTACATAGTGGGGGCATACTGGAGGTTATTGCCTGACGGAAGTTTAAAAAAAAACGAGGCTACACAGAATCCCGCCACTACACAGAATTCTATTGGCTAATCGCACATTTCCCACGGGTTTCCCGTAGCCTTGTGTAATACGATAAAAGGACGCGCTTTTGTCGCCACAGCAACTGCTTTGGGCCTGTGAGATTTACAAGCAACTCAAACGATATGACAGTAACAAAATGTGCTTGACTAAATGATATAAGTCAAAATTAGAAGCTAACAGCTAATAAAACTCACACTAACCGGTTTTGTCCTTGTACAGGAAAATATAAAGCCCTCGGTCTAAATGCATAGACCTCGCAAGCTCGGTCCGTACTTTTAAGACATCGGGCTTTATATTTTCCTGTACAACACAAAACCGGTTAGTAGTATGCGCATATTCTTCCCTCATTTTCAATGTCGGATCTAACCTCCAATATCCGAAATTTAACATATTTTCGGGCACAGAGCCTACGGTGACAATTTTTGCTGCACCACTGTCATTTCCAAAGCCATTTAGATAAACGTACCTGGTCCATAATTTTGGGAGATTGCAGAAGATTCCTCCTACAAGCATACATCAACGTATGTAAACAAATACTTGAGGCCTTCGTCCCTATGTAAGAGTTGTTATGGGCTACTATAAAAACATATTTCTGAAATTGCTTTCGAAGTGGATCAGTTTTGAAATGCCGTTCACATGCTTCTTTTATTTTCCAGTGAAATATTACAAGACACGTTTTAACTACACTTTGGGAGAGTAGGACTAGTTGTTACAGGGGTACCGTGTCACGCTCTCATTTTAATGCGAATTTATTATTTTTATTTAGCTGCTACATTTAGATTGAGTTCTGCACAACCTCCCCGAAAACATCAACGACAAAGTTTTCTTTGGCCTTTGTTTGGATTCAATTTCAGTAATGTGACTGTGGCAGCTTCCCTTTGCGACAACTAGCCCTCCTCTCAAAGATTCCTACACGATACTGCCATGACCACTACTGAGACCAAAAGGCTGTGTCTACCCAGCAGATATAAGGAATAAAAACAACTACCATGTACAAAAAGTTTACTAAAAGAGATACGGTGTTTCTACTGGGTGTCCCAAAAAATAGTGTCCCGGCTGTATGGCTGTTGTGAAGGAGCTGTAGATTCAATCATCTCGGTTTTTACACAGCTGTATATGTCAGGGCCCGGGGGGGGGTACATGACTTGCGGGTGGACGGGGGTCTGCCGCCCGGTTTTCAAAAAGGTACCCTCTTCTAATTACCGAAAGTTAACGTCATACCCACTTTTATGATGAATTTTGGCGGAAAACCACCCATTTTTTGCTATTTTTCACCAATTTCTGGATAACCCACCCTTGTTTATGGAAAATCTGACGAAAAAGGGACCCTTGTTTAGAGAATTTGGGGCCCAAAAACCCACCCATATGGGCGGCACATACCCGTACCCTCAACATGTTATGTACCCCCCCCCCCGGGATGTCAGGGTTCAGCTTAGAGTTTGATACCTTGCATGTGTCAATCTGACGATTGGTTGCTGATTTATGGCATAGCAGAGAAGAGGCAAAGTAAGTGGTTGCTTCAAAAACAGCACTTCTGTTCTTCTCCAGCAAAGTCAAAATGAAGTAAGTTTTCATAGATAGGATTTTAGCGTTGTATTAAAATTTTTGCTGAACCTTTTTAAAGGGTTAGCAGCGTCGTCTATTCGTAAGAAAGCACTTTGTACGTTTTGAAAAATTCAATGAAGATTTTAATGCGATGCCAGAACCCTTTCTTTGAAATCTTACCTTATTTTGACATTGCTGGAGAGCAAAAGAAGTGCTGTTTTTGAAGCAACCACTCATTTTTGCCCTCCTCTGCCATAAATTAGCAACCACATGTCAAATCGACTTAAGCAAGGTTTCAGACTCTAGTTTGAAGCTTGTTCTATGCAACTGTGTAAAACTGAGATCATTGAATCTTCAGCTCCTCCATAGTAGCCATACAAATGGGACACAATTTTTTTGGGACCCCCTGTAGTTGTATGGCTTATCGCGGGTTGGAAATTTCTAATCAAACTGACTACTTTCAGAAGAAGCATATTTTTGCGATGGTCTATCTGTACCGTTATTGCTCATGGGGCACAATGAGTTTCTCTGGTATCCCTAAAATTGAGCTTGAATTTGTGACAGTTAAGTTAGCTGAGACTAAACGTAAGTTGAATAAGATAGGATAAATCTAGTGGGTCACGAATGCCGAGTACAGATTTTGCAGAAGATCGGATGTTGATCGAAGGTGTGCGGTAAAAACTGCAATACAGTAACGTCCCGCCTTTAAGAAACTGCATTATAAGAAACTCAGGCCTGAAAACGCTGAATAAAATACCTCTCTACAAAAAAAGCTACTCTTCGCGGTGCATGGTAAAAATATGCACGTGACCGATAGCTAGAATTTAAAAAAGAATAGAATGTTACTAAAGGTCAAATAGAAAAGACGATGCAAAATGAAACTGAGTTGATACCTCTACTTAATAGAATATAGTAGTAGAGACACTAAGGGTACAAATGGACCTAATAGAGAAATATGATGTAATGATGATGATGATGATTATGATTATGATTATGATTATGATGAGAAACAAGAATGAAAGCTTTCAGCCCAAATTGTCATAATTTCAAGAAACTTTCACTGCTGGCTCAAGCTATTAGATCCTTGTACAAAAGGGCATAACGTTTTCTAAACAATTTTGATAGCTGTTTGGAATGTAAAAGTGCCTCTTCTACCATGGTATCATATGATGGTATACACACCCTGTTTTGAAGAAGTATATCGTAACATAGGAAGCCACTGGGGCTGTTTTAAGAAACGAGTTTCTTAAAGACGGGGCTTTACTGTAGATGCCAATAAACACGATGCAGCTCAAATCTTAGAATCGAGTTTGCTCTATTCGCATGCGTAATGAGGATAGAGGCTTGGTCGTTCATTTTGATCTGCACCTTTTTTGCTGACTTCGGCATCCTATGGATAGTAACGAAGAGAGTAAGATCCTTCGTATAATGATGACATGATAGTATAAATTGAGTTTCTATCAGTGTGAATGTTTTTATCAGTAGCGAGCTACCTTAGTGAGTACTCTGATCGCTTGTCATTGAATTTGAAATTTTGCACGAATGAGCCACCTTAATTGCAGATCCACCCTAAGCGAAAATCTCAATTGGTATTTTTTAAAGAATTTCCACAATTATTTCTCTACGCCTATAAGTCTCGTGAAGTTGTGCACACTTTCTGAGATAGTGATGCACCCCTCGTGCAGGTGAAAGAACACTGAATCATCATCTGGTTGCCAATGTTCAAATTATGCACCTCAATGGACCAACAGTATATTTGACGACTTCAACGTTCGCTGTGCCGGTATCTCCTATGGCAATACCAGTAAGAGGCAAAATATCTTTCGCTGTAACATCCCCAACGTCCGTCGTCCACTCGCTGCCATAATTATTGTTGATATCGCAATTGCATTTGTAAGCGACATTTTTACACGTGTTTGTAATACCACATGCGCAGCCATTCCCATCGGCAGGTCCTCCTCCCCAGAATCTAAGCTTGCCACCATCGCGACCGTTAAGCCATGATTTTCCACTTCCGACAAATTCGACTCCTAAGCAAGTAGCCTTTGTGTACTGAGCGCAAGAACTTGATTGGTTGATGACAAACACAATCGTTTCCATTGACGTAAGGTAGACGAACTGAAACTTGTAGCCGCCAGCCCCATCCGGGTGGCCTGTAACCTGCGTTTCAGCTTCGTTGTTATGATTAAAAACAGCGTAAGCAACTGAGTTGAATTTCTGGCATTTGACACTGACAGGAGCATATTGAAGTGATGGTTGGATGAAATAGTTCTTCACTGTATCACCATTGGCCTTCAAGGCTGCATCACATGATCCATGAACAAAGTCACTTGATGTTTGTGACAAGCCTTCAAACAAAGAATAAGCAGCTATGATAATGGTATCCTATATCCTATGCTTAATCATGAGCTGTAGGAAAACTTCCACTCGTCCTAGTTGATTTCGTTACGAATTTTGTTGCGCGTGGCAGATAGACAAGACCCAAAGCCATTACGTAACTCGCAAAGGGAAACTTTTTGGCATTCCTTTCCTCCATCATTTTTTTTTTTTACCATTTTCGAGTGGCATAATGGCTGAAGGCCACGCCAATCTGCCACACGTGGGCATTACAAACGGAAAAAACCGAAAGGCTCCCAGTATCGCACATTAATTTTTTATTCAGGGGTTCCTACAGCCCGTGGTCTATTGATGAATACATAGTTCGTCTGAAATTATTAATGAACCTCTTGAGTTATAGGGGCCCAAAGACTAAGCCTCAAAGGGCCTTAAACGACAAGTCCGGGGTTGATAAGATTATTTTCAAAAAGCAACCTTACCAACTGCTGAACACCAGTCGTGAGTTCTTTCCAAGTTTTCATCCCTCGAACTTTCATAATTTTGACGATTAATCTTCGTAAGTTAGGTCAAAAATCGTCGCCATCTTGTACTTTGTACTTCTTTGTACTAATGTGCGAAGGCGCGATAAGGAGGCTGGCAATGTGGATGGTATAATAACACATTTGGCAGCCTCGTTCAGGTCAACGTGAAGTGACGTCATACAAACTGGTGTCATTTCGCACTTCTTAGCAGATTGAAATATGTAGTTTCGCAGATTAAAAGAGAAAAAAAGTACTACACAACATTCACAACAGTGTAATGTCTTGAGTAATCAACAATTCTGCCAACCCTGGACTTGTCCTTTAAAGGGACATCAGATGCTTTTCATACACCACACCGTGGATCTGAAATCTCTGTTCCTTGAAAGGAAGCTACACAGTATCTCTAATTGTTTGTTGCTGAAGCCACGAGCTGCTTTGCTATAGTAAATCATGAATGAGCTGCCAAAAGCCTTCTAATGTAAAAAAGCTTTGGTTACAACAGTGTATAAAGGCTATCTGTATTTTGATACTAACCCTTTATAACCATAATTTTGAAACTAAAATTTAGACGATTGGAGAAAAATGGAAAAATTGTGGTGAGACCGAGATTCGAACTCGGAACCTTCTGTTGTTGCGGCATTTAGTCTACCAGTTGACATATCTCACCGTGCTAATACTTGTAAGCACAGATCATAGATATCCAGATCATAAAAAAATTCGGCTGTCTGCAAAGGTATTATCTTGCACATCCGCACTCGTCGATGAGTCGATGAGTCCTTATAGATACCTCTACTACTGCAGCAGGAAAATTCTTTTCCAAAGACCTCTCAGATCGTTAAAAAGTAACGGTGCAAAATTAGATCTCAATCAGCCAATTAGGAGCTAGGAGCACCAACTTCTAATATTGCACGAGAAGGAGGTTGACTCTGATCTCGAAGCAACATTACATTGTGACCAATGAAGGTGAATGCTGGAAAAAGTACGACATACCGGGTGAGTCAGAATAAAGTTCAGGCGTTTTGGGGGCTATTGAATGAAAAGTATGTGGGCGATATTCAAAACTAACATGTTAAAACAAGGGCAGATTTTGTAATACAATAGCATCAGTCGCTTTGGTTCACACCTCAATTCAAAGCGATTAGCGAATGCAGACAAAAGAAATTCTCTGAAGCAGAAATTCAAAACAGACGAAGCCGCAAAGTTGCCCTGAAACCAGTACGGCAAACTCTCGCTTGGTGCGAGCGAAGGGAGGTTTTTAAGAAAAGTTATGACGCAAGAAGATGGGTAAATCTGAAGTTCTGTCTCGCGGATTTTGTTTATTTGATTCAGGAGCTGCGGAGTCACTGCGTACATCTGAGCAATAAATATGCAAAAATTGTAATTCCCTCTGCTCGGTTTCTGAATCAAATAAACAAAATCTGCGAGACAGAACTTTAGATTTACCCTTCTTCTTTCGTTATAAGCACATACCTTCTCTTAAAAACCTCCCATCAACCGCACAAAACGAGAGTTTGCCGTACTGGTTTCAGGGCAACTGTGCCGCTTCGTTTGTTTTGAATTTCTGCTTGAGAGAATTTCTTTTGTCTGCAGACGCTAATCTCTTTGGATTGAGGTGTGAACCAAAGCAACTGATGCTAACTGATGCTATTACAAAATCTGCCCTTGTTACATGTTAACCTATCAGTCAAAGGCTAACTTAGATGAGAACATTTTTTTTGGTAAATTCACACAACTTTAAGACCCTGCAATTAGAAAAATGTCTGTAAGGGCTTGTATGGGAATCGTGAAACCCACGTTCCTTTCTGGTCCATGATTTATATGACATGGAAGCTTTCGTTTAATTCTATTGTCAGCTTCAGAAATCGAATTTTATTATTCTTTTTTATTGGAAGGTACCTAGGCCAAGACGGCCTCTAACCTAATAACAACGAACATAACTACAAGATCAACTAAGTTACAATAATGTGAAATTAGTAACAAAGAAAATGTCAATTGTCCTGATAAAGATAACGATGATCTACATGGTGTTAATAATGGATAGAATTTCAATAGTAAGTAAGTCATGGACCAGAATCGAATGTGGAATTCTTGATCCCAAAACATGCTCCTTCCAGCATTTTCCTAATTTCTGTGTCTAAATGATAGTGATTTTACCAAACAAAATTTTTTCATCTAAATTAGCCTTTGACTGATAGGTTAACAGGTTAGTTTTGAATATCGCTCACTTACTTTTCATTCCACAGCCCCCCCCCCCCCCCAAACGACTGAACTTTTTTTGACTCACCCGGTAGAATCCATAACAGTGTAATCTTTCATCTGATCACAAATGCGAACTCGGATAATTGGTCCTTGAGCAGCCCAGCAATTTGGTTAAAGATCTTAGGACTGTAAATCCATTTCCTTACCTGGCACATGACAGTCACATCGGTATCCATGCTCTCCACAAGTAGCGGTGCACTTGCATTTATCGCCACAGACACTGGATGGCTGTGCGTCACACTCTGTGGTTGTCTTCACCTGAAAAAGAAGTTGAGCGGTTTCATGGCAGTTTCTTAGAAGATTTTCTTTCCTCTTATGCAAAGCTTAAGAAGGTATCTAATCCACTTCCTCAGTATTAGTATTGCAAAATGGAAAACAAACTTACCAGCTAACAAGAAGTCACTGGGAAGTGTAGCTGTAAAGAGAGTTATCTTCCAGGGTGACTCTTTCTCCCCCTTGCTATTTGTGATTGCACTGATACCGATCTCAATGGCACTAAGAAAGATCAACATGGGATACAAACTAGGAAAAAATGCACCTTCCCTAAATCACCTATTCTTTATGGATATGCCCTAGAGTTATACGGAAAGTCTGAAAAGGAGATCGATTCACTTGTAAAACAGTTAAGATGTGTTGCAAAGACACTGCAATTGAATTTGGTGTGTCCAAATGTGCAACTTTAGTTATGAAGAGAGGAAGAGATCTCATTCTGATGGAATAGTTTTATCGGATGAAGAATGCATTTTGGAAGCCGACGGTGGTTACAAATACTTAGGTATACTGGAACTCGATGATATCATGCATAAGGAAATGAAGGAAAAGGTGAAAACAACATATTTGAAAAGATTAAAACTCGTATTGAAGTCCAAGCTCAACTCAACAAATCTAATAAATGCAATAAACACATGGGCGGTTGCGGTGGTACCCTATAGCCCTGGAATAGGGAATCGGATGAAAGATGAAATAGACATGTTGGACAGAAAACGAGAAAAACGTTAGCCATGCATGGAGCACTTCACCCAAAGGCAAATGTCACTCGATTCATCTGCATTTCCGACTGTGTGAATGGAGAACAAAGATCAATTAAGTATTAACCCTAATCCATATGGGCTTTTTCGAGCTACTATTTATGGGGGGATTCTTTCCACCCCCCCCCCCTCTGAAAACTGCCTTAGACTCCTCAGAATTCAATACAACTTGGCACAGTTACAAATCAAGTCATTTCTAGCTTGTAGCTCAATTTGGTGTGGCTTCCACACCTTATGACGTCACAGTGACGTCATGAAGTTGAAACTCAGTGAAAATCAGGCTTCCAAGTTAAACTTGAATTTAAAGAAGGTTTGGTATGAACATTTTGCAGTTTTTGGTTCACTTTAGCCACAAATGTGATGTGAAAATATAATTTCATAGAAATTATTGATCTTAGAGTGATATTTTGGCAGAAATTAGCGAACTCGTATGATGTCATTTGTGCAATTAATTTGTTCTCTATAAAAATAGACAAAAAGAAGCTGCAAAGTGGTGATACCCCATTACAAACGTATCATTGGAGTCTTCTCAATTGAAAAATTTCGGAAAAATTCAAAAAATTTGCTAATTAGCCCGAAATGGCGGCCATTATGACGTCATCATCAAAAAATGCTGATGTCATCAAATTCTAGAAATTCCGGTATCAAATTAAAGCTCTTCGTTTACTGATTCATTTGGTGTATAATGCTTCATAATATGATCAAACCTTTCCATTGAAATCATCAAAAGCAATGATTTGTTTGCTACTTGCTTCCAAATATGGGCATGTCACGTGACCTGTGAGCTCTATTGTTTGAGAATTTCTTGGTCAGAATGTGGCTAAAAGATAATTAGTAATAGTCAGGTAGGTTTGGGGGACATAGTTGATGTCATTGAAAAACACAGCAAGAAAAACCTCAAGGGGGTGGAAAACACCTAATCCCCTAGCGGATTAGGGTTAAACTGCAAAAAGTGAAGAAGAGCTTCTCATGCATCTCATGCTTCTCATGCATGCTGCCGTCAAATTGGGACTAACTGATCTTGAGGAGAAGAAACAACATCAAATAGGATTGCCTGTGAAACAAAGGAAGCCCTTGAAGCAATGCTGTTACATGGACAGTTCCACAGGGATACGACAGATGTGAAGCAGAAGCGCCGGGAAGGGGGGGCAAGGAGGCGGTCACCCCTCCAATGTTCTCCAGGACCACTTTTCTAATTCTTCTAATTCCGGCGTAAAAATTGTGGGGGGGGGGGAGGGGTAAGGCCGATGATCTTGGCAATTACAATGTGTATGAGTATAGGTTTCTACAATCTTGCCAGTTTAATTCCATTATCCCACGATCTGTACAGCATTTCTCGTGCCGAAGCACCCAGATCCCCGTTCTACCAACGCTCCACGTTTTGTATATGTCATCGAGATAGCTTCTTGAGGATTTAAGTCAAAATCTTTTTCATGAATGAGGAAAAGGAATTTTGGTAGTTGGGTATAGATAACGAAGTGCATGTTAAGAATCTTTCGGTGAAATGCTGGAAGGTTGCTGGGCGACTTGTGTTAAGCCATAAGTTGGCTTTTGAAAACTTTTCCAGTTTGAAAACTTTGAAAAATCATAAGTTGGCTTTTGAAAACTTTTCTAGACGAACTATTTTAGAATTGTCCTTGTCCAAGACTTATGGTTTTTGAGGCCATGGAAATTGTATTGCGAGAACCGTTCCAGGACAAAGTAGAATGTGTTTGCGCAAAAATTTTCCTGAGGATGTGATTCATTGATAATAGTTACAAAATTGTGATAGTTTCCCTTTTGGTCTTGCTAAAGATGGCATTCAGGATAGGCATTCTAAGCCAAAGAATACCATGTTTAAAAATATTGCCGGAGATGCTAATTTAAATGATAGTTGCAAAGTGATCAACAATTCAAATGTAGCACAGGCTAAAATGTGATCGGTAGAAGCCAAAGTAAAGAGCGTATCCACAAAAATTTTCCTGGGGGCGAATCCCCCAGACCCCCTCAATGTCTACTTGACTTTGAATTTTCCACTTAACCCGATGCCTTCTTTTTCACAAAATATATATACTTCGTATTTCTGAGTCTGAGAGTACATGATAACTCTTTTCACAATTCCATCACCGAGTGGCGCATGTTAGATTGGTCGCAGAAACTTTTGGGGATCCAAAAGTTGGACGCTCGGTCCCCGGTTGGACGTCATTTTCTAATTGTGGTACCCTACTCGTATTATTTAATAGACTCTTTCATCTTAATGTCAATCCATAAAAGGAGCGTTAGTCGCATTTACAGCCAAAGTAGAGGGCGTGGTCCAAGAGAAAATTTCCTGGGATCCCAGACCCCATTCTTTTTCGCCCCTGCAATAAAAAATCCTGGCGGCGCCACTGATGTGAAGAATGGTGAATCATCATGGGAGTGGTTGCGAAGTGGAGGCTTAAAAAGAGAAACGGAGAGTTTGTTGTTAACTGCCCAAGACATACCCGCAAGCGGAGAATGTTGGTCACATCCTGTTGTTGAGCAGGTTGTAAAATGTTGGCACAAAAAGAATACAAGCGACGGCATGATAAAGTTTGTCTCAGTTTGTACTGGTCGCTGTGTACTGTAGAAAGTTTGGATATAATGCTTCCGGACGAGTGGTACAATCATGTACCCGAGAAAGTTTTACATGAAACTTGTAAGCCAAAGATTCTACGGGACTTTGAGCCCAGAGGGGGGGGGGGGGGTAGCATAACATGTTGAGCGTACGGGTATGTGCCGTCCATATGGGTGGGTTTTTGGTAACCTCGTCCACACAGCCTTTTGTCATATTGGTACTTTCATCATATGACAAAAGGCCCTGGGGACAAGGCTGAATACACCACAATTGGATGTTAACTGTTTATAGTTTTGAACATGAACTAATGGTAAAGGTTGGAAAGACTGGAGACTTTATAACAACGAATGCAAAGTTTAGATCCATCAAGCAATGATACGTCCAAATCTTTGGGGCTCTAACAAGCAGATGGAATACAAAAGGAACAGGTTCTTCAGAGGATTAAAGTCGAAATGAAAGACAGACTTGAGAAGCTACTTCAACTTGAGTTGTACGACGGGAATTTGATCCGAGCCATAAATTGCAATGTAATCCGAGTTGCTACTTACATGGATGTATGCCGATTTTCAAATAACGAAGTAAACGAAGTAAAGGAGCTAGGCAGGCAATCCAGCGACGAAAGGTGCTTCGCATCCAAGTAGAAACACTGGAGATATAGAGAGGGCTGAAATCATTAAGAGATGTTCATCGTGAAACTAATGTGAGAATGAAATGCTATATAGCGAAGACAACAAGTACATGGATAAGGACAGCGTGGGAGCGTGAATTCAACAGTCAGTATTGCTCAATGAGGAAAGATGCAGAGGTATCATAGCTACGGTAGCTATGAGGTGGGGGTCATCAAGGGGGGTAGAAATCCGCCGTTCCGCGCGATTTTCAGTTAAAATCCGCCGTTCCGGTCAGTTTTAGCCAAAGTTCCGTGTCCCGCCACTTCTTTACCAATGATGGCACAAATTAGTATTGTTAGAGATTTTCCATCCATCTAGCTGGAAAGAGGAGGAGAGTGGCAGTTAAAATTCTTGTGCAAGGCTTGAAAAATATTCTCATAGTGCTGACCGGAAAAATTGAGATGTCACTACGACCTTTTTTGCAAGACAACAGATGAAGGATCCGCAAATCCATAAAGTTTCATGAAAATTCCGCATTCCGCGTATCATTTCGACAAAAATCCGCGTCCGGTAGGGATGGAGACTTCCGTTGTTCCGCCAAGAAATAGATAGAATTCCGTATTCCGGGACAAATTTTCTTCTTATTCCGCTGTTCCGTAAACCCTGATGACCCCCACTATGAGAGAGATTGTGTGTGTTCTTGAATTTAGAGGAAACGAAATCTTATGTGATGGAGAATGTTTGGCTGCTGACTGGAAAAAATGCTGGAAACGATTGAAACAGTTGTTAAAGAGAAAAGACTAACGAAAAGAGTGAGTATAAGTCAAAAGGCTCTGGCTAAAAGAAAGGCAGAGTGAAATCTTTAAGGATAAGATTGAGAGCCAATGTCACAGCTCCAGTGTTTTCTAGACCCAAAGAAAACAGCAGTGCATCTAGAGCAAATGAATGAGACGAAAGCTTGCAAATTTCCAAGAGCAATATCCTCAAAACAAAAGACCTATGTGCTGATTGTGTGGTAGTTATCAACAAACTGTCCATCATATCGTTGCTCGTTGTAAGATGCTGGCTGGCTGGTAGAGAATACTCGCAAAGACATAACAAGGTAACACCCCCCAGTAACGACCCCGCTGAAACACTGCCCCGCCAACGTTGAAGGATGACCCGCTAAGAAAACTCGTTTCCCCGCTAAGTGTTGAGTTTAAAGAGTTTCCCCGCCAAGTTTTTGTTGTTTCCCTGCTGAAATTTTTATTAACCTGTCAAAGTTATGCAAGTTCCATCATAGATGATAGCCTAAAATTTCATTTCCCCGTCATGATATTTCTAATCCCCGCTGAAAATGTATGTTTTCGTGATTTCCCCGCTGTATTTCAAGGTCCGGAAGGGTCGTTACTGGGGGGTGTAAGGTACTATTGGTTTTAACAATTGAATAAGCAAAGCAAGAAGGGTTGGTCGATCAACAAACAGTTTGGTACAAAGAAAATTGGGAACGAGGTACGGTGCTCGGGAATGGGGGGGGCAGGGCTCATGTGGGATTGTAAGTAAAGACAGTGGCGTAACGGAACAGTGTGGGGCCCTTAGTGAAAATAGTGGTTAGGGGCCCTTATACTTAGCTATATTCGATGCAAGTTTTAGATCCAAAGTACTCATTGCTTAGGGTTTTCCTGAAAGACCAAAGGAAATAACATAATATACTATAAGCCTGCTGCCTAAGACATTTTTAATGATCAGTTGGCACATGAAATGAAATAATCCTCCTCCTTCCCTAATACTTCCAACTTGAAACTTTTCTTTGGATTTTTGCATCATCTCTTTCCTCTCTCTTTTCTGAGATGAAAATTAAGTGAGTTAAAACTGTCACTTCACATCATTATCATGTGCTGTCTGTGCTTACTCAGAAATCACTCATTTTTTATCAGTCTTACACTCACTTTGATAATGTTGTGAATGGTGAAACATATGCTTTCATCCAAAAACCCGTTTTTTCACCAAATTACTCGGGGGGCCTTAGTTTTGTGTTTAAAGGTGCACACCGTGCGTTACAACACTGAGTAAAGAGTAAGAAAACCAACGAAGCCAGAAGACCAGATTTACTGTTGGAAAAGAAGGTAGACAAAGTTATACCAGGTGAGTCAATAAGAACGCCCGGTGTTTTAAAAAATTCTGCTCCCTAGATGTCAAAGTTATGATCAGAGGCGTACGCAGCACTCTAAAAGTGAGGGGGTCTGGGGCGTAGCCCCAGAAAATTGTTGGTGACCACGCCCCTCAGATGCTTGGAAAATGAAGGAAACGCCCTTTTTAGTTATATTTTGCATTTCATGCACATTATGGTACAGACTCTTTAAATCGTTTTGATGAGATTGTTTCAACGATGGCAGCAAACAGGAATCCCTATAGTCAGTGGCATGTTCAAACTGACATAACAAGGGATATTGAAGTGATTGGGTCTGGGGGCAAGACCCCAGGAAAATTTTTGAAGCTATGCATTCTACTTTGGCTTAAAATGCCTCTTCCAGCAGTGTTCAAGTATTTCTTAGAAACCAAAACCTTGCTACCAATTCTTGAAAAAACCATTCCCTGCTTGCTTTTCAAGAATCTCAGAGACCACTTCTTGACAGATCTGCCTGATCGGCCCGATCCCCCCCCCCTACCAATTTTATTACATTTTTGTGCGAATCTCGAGGACCAACTTTTTGAAAAGTAGGGGGTCCTGACCCCCCCCCCATTCTCCCCTTGGGTACGCCACTGGTTATGATGTTGAAAACTGCCTTTTTCATCTATTCCCGATATGTCAAATTAGGTTCAGTAATTTACTCGGCTTTAATCAGTCATTCATTCCCGTCGAATTAGGAGGTTTTCTGCAGAGAGCCCCTCTCAAAAAAACTGCGAAATCAAATGAAAACACCAAGCAAGATTTTGCTTTCTCCTCCTTCCTAGCAATAACGACACTTGGATGTGTTCATGTATTTTGTCTCATGGGAGAATGGAATCCCCCTGAATAAGTTATCCACACTAGGGGGAAGACTTTTCAACCCGCCAAAACGAAAGTACGTGCAAAAGCGTGCTGAAAGTCATCGCTGTGAGGTTAACACATTAGGGATTCTTGCTTGTAATTTTAGCACGTTTTTTAAGGTTTCTCAAAGGGGCTCATTTTACGCGTAGAAAATCACTTACAGAATCTGAACGGAAACAGAAAGTGCTCCGTATCCTCAAAGCCATCGCTTGTTGAGCACGCTGGGCCCAGTTTGTTGTATCCCCAAAATTATGCTTGAATTTGAGGAAATTCAATTTTCTGAGACCAACCCTGAGTTGGGTAAGATAGGATAAACCTTTTGGGTCGTAAATTCCAAACACAGATTTTGCAAGGGGGGCGGATTATCGATAAGAGCTTTTTCTCGAAAACAGCAACGGAAGGTGCAAGTCTCAATTCAGGCTCAAGTTTATTCCATTCGGATAAACAATTTGGATAGAAACTAGATTTGAATTTGTCTGTCCTTGCCCTTAATCGCCCAATGACATCCTGATCACGAAGACGGTACTGCGACTGATGAAGAGGGGGAATCGGATCTACTGTTTACTCAGGACTAAGATTATTTACAAACTTGTAGAACAAGGTAAGGCGCCTACTCCATCTTCTGGAACTTAATGTCTCCCATCCAAGCTCTGTGTATAGCTTATCGCGAGACGTTCCTCTCCATGTTCCTGTTACAGCCGAAGCAGCAGAATACTGAACAGACTCTAGCTTTTTCATTAGATTTGGTAAAATGATGTTTTGACTGAATTCACATACTTTAGCAGGGATATGGTAAATAACATCACCATAGTCCAAGTGGGGTCGAACATAAAGCTAATATAATTCGTTTAGAGTATGCCTGGGCAGATACTTGGAGAGATATTTCAGCAAACCGATGCCCTTTCCAGTTTTTGAGATAGCTGATTTTATGTGAGCTGAAAAAGATAGCTTTGAGTCCAATGTAATTCCTAAATGTTTATGTTCATCTACTTTCTTCACAGGTATGTCGTTAAAACGGATCACTGGATGATCAATTTCAATTTTCTTCCTTGAAAATGTTAATTCAACAGCTTGTTTTTGTAGGTCAGGATTAAAAGACATTCTCCAAGCGTGAGCCCACTGACTTATCGAATCCAAGTCATGGTTCAATCGTTGGCTGTTGTATTGGAATCTTCAACCACTGTGAACAATGATGTATCATCAGCAAATAACTAAACATTGCATTTTAAGCCTACAGCTAGATCATTTATGTACACCAGGACAAACAGAGGTCCCAGAATAGAGACCTGAGGCACCCGTGCTGAAATATCTCCCCAATTAAACTCTGACCATTCAGCACAGTCCTCTGCTTTTGGTCCTTAAGAAAACTTTGGATTAGAAGAAGAAGTCGTCCCAAGACACCACTCGGACACCACATCGTTTTAACATTAGACCATCGTGCCACACCCTATCAAATGCTTTAGAAATGTCTAGATACACAGTATGAACATCGAGAGGAGGATTACACTCAAAAGCTTTAAATATGGTATGTGTTATTGAAAGTAACTGATTGACTGTTGAGTCTCCTGGACGAAAACCTGATTGATTTGGGTTAAGCAGTTCATGTGATACAAGATGCGAGTATAGTGAGTCGTACATGAGCAAAAAATGTCATAAAGGAGATGCAAAAGATGGTTTTTGATGGAACGTGAACTGATGGAAAGTGAAGTGAGTTGAAAGTGAGGAAGGTCATGTTAGGAGAAATCCAAGCGCCATAGAAAGAAGACCTGACTAACAAAGATTGGTAGCCATAAACAATAACATTGGCTATCACTTTAAAGATGATAATAAATTACTGCATACAGTTTAGCGCAAGCCTGGCATTGCTGATCTTCATATGCTGATAGCCAGTTGAGGTGAATCACAGCCATTTTGAGCGTGCAATGTAGCAACAAAATATTGCTGCCTTGTGAATGAACTTAAGGGCTTAAGAACAGACGGTACAAAACCTTGCATTTTAGCATTTGATAGATGCATGACAAGACGTTTTAGCATTCTATCCACAATTACTTTCCTGAAATCATGAGGAGCTTGGTTTCCACTATGAGTTATCATGAGATAACTTGAGATAATTTTTCGGTCTGAGATGGGTTAGGAATTAACTCATAGTGCAAACGCCTTGGAAAAATTATCTCACGAAATTTATCTCATGTTAACTCACATTAACTCATGAGCTTGGAAACAAAATTTTTTGATTTCAAGCTCATGAGATAACTCTGTGATAACTTTTTTCAAAAGGAGCTGACAGATGGTGGTGGCAGAAACCCTTTTCGTGGCACTCATTTGTCATAAAAAGGACACTTCGTGCAGAACATTCATTCAGATCATGTGCGAGGAAAAGCAGTTACAAAATGGTGTCAATATCTTTACAAGAGGAAGGAAGAGCTACTTGCAGACACAGTCAGACTTTTCCAGTACTGTACGATATAGTGACTTTGTGAGATGATATTTCTTTTTTGTCATCTGCTCAGGAGTAGTAATAACAGAGGTTGTTCTTCCAGTGAATCTGCGTCTGCCATGTTGCAAGAAAACAGATAGGAGTGTTTCTTGGAATTTTGTTGCTCAGTTTTCTAAAGTGGAAACCAAACTAGCGCGTGAGTTAGCTTCAGGTGAATTATCAGATATTGTTTCTAAGCTCTCCGTAGGAGCTGTGCCTTCAGCTTCCCAGTAACAATAATAACAATAATTGATAAATGAATGAAGTTGAATGTGAATAAGGACTTGAATTTGAATTAGAATGTTGTAGAAATTTGTTTTGTTGATATTAAGCAACACTGTTGCCCAGTATTAGTTTGCTGAACCTGTTGCTAGACGAAACCAAACATTTGAAAAAAGAATTCATAAAAAATTACGAAAAGCGTTTTCAATTCCAGCTTTAATGAGGAAAAGTAAAATGGATCTATTTCTAAACTCAAATTCAATTATGAAGAAGCCACCACGTTTGCTTTCAGAAACAAATCAGCAATTTATACATTTCGGCAATTCAAACGCCACGCCTTTTACTCCTTCTGCAGAATTTGTTGACTTCCTCTTTGGTGAGGCTTTACCCTGCTACCAGAGTCCCTATACCTGCTACACAATCTCTGTATGCTCCCAAAGAACTGATGAGTTGCTGACACTCATTGAGTTGCTCATCAACAACAACAGAAACAGGTAACTTGAGGGACAAGTATAGTTAGTCTACACAGTTCCGTCAAGAAAAGAAAGGGGGAGGTGTTTAGCCCTCAGCGCAGGTCAGTCTCGGAGGCTTATCTTTCAAGTTTTTCAAGAATATTTAAATCTTTAGTTTAGGAAGCTTTAAATGTAACTCAGCAATGGGCAAACTATCCTAGGAGCTGCATTCGAGCATATGGATGGCAGGGTTTGGTCTAGAGATTTCAGTAAATCATTTCAAAAAGTACATTATTGTCAACGAGACACTCAAATATCAAATCATAAGAAATAAAACAAACTCATAGGCTGATATACTGTAGTTATTTACACCTTTTATCAGGAAGATGCATCTTCCAAGTTTCGGATAAAAAAAACTATCTGCATTAAAGTTTACAAAACGACTAACCACATAAATCCATCATTTACGGTTATCTGAAAGAATAATGGGAAACTTCAACTAAGATAAAGCAGTGGAATGGCTCCGGATCCAACCATAGTATGAAAAGATAGTTTCAACTTTAAGGCTGATTTCCAGTCAGTGTAATTTTCTGAGCGGGCAGAAATTCTATTGTTTGCGGGAGAAAATGTCGCTCTGAAATTGAATAGATAGCACGGCTGAGCAACTTTTTATAGTCAAAAATTCTGCCCACTCGGAGAATCCCGCTGACTGAAAATTGGCCTTTATTCTGCCTGTATGTCTGTCAGTCTTTCTATTTGTAAATTGGCTTTCAACAACTTTTGCAGGCCTGTGGCTGTCTTATGGCATCACTGCTACGTAAGTGCATGCGCAAGCAATATCGTGAAAATCGTAATGATATCTTAGACTACATTACATAAGTCCCTCTAACTTACGCTCGTTGTTGTTGTTGTCATCGCTTCAGTCGAGGGACTTATGTCCTTACCCTTCAGAATAGGGACTAATTAGGCCAAGTCCGCCGCGTTCACGGCGCGACCAATCAGATCGCTACTTTCTTAATATGGTCAACCCACGTGCCTATTGTTAGCGTTTGATTGGCTCATTAGTTCAAAGTTCGACTTCTCGAAGCGAAGCGACGCTCGAAATGACGTTCGAAGGGACGTTCGACTTTTCTTTCGACGTTCGAAGGATGGAAGATGTTCTAAGTTTCTTCTGATTTTTCGTAAGATTCTAGTCCCTGTTTAGAATCAGTTTGGTCGTGAGTCCTTTGTATTTTTTTTTCTGCATTCCAACTAAAAACTTACAATACATATTACTTAATAACACTACTTACAAACTACTATACCCTACTACTACAACAATACCATTTGGAGCGAAAACTACGTCTACCGCATGGCACAAATAACAGGAAGCACGAACATAGCACTACACGTTACGACTTAAAGACAAAGATAGCACAAGAATTACACGTTACTGATAACACGTAACTACTACACGGGGATAAAAAGAAAACCGTTTACTTAACTTGGTGGGGACT
This sequence comes from Aurelia sp. 3 sensu Dawson et al. (2005), assembly GCA_964020215.1. Lineage (NCBI taxonomy): Eukaryota > Metazoa > Cnidaria > Scyphozoa > Semaeostomeae > Ulmaridae > Aurelia > Aurelia sp. 3 sensu Dawson et al. (2005). Next base: position 15,585,442 of record OZ026573.1, on the reverse strand, counting down.
TGGTGGCTTTGGTGGCTTTATGGCTTATAACTGAGATCTAAATATTTCTAATCAAAACGACCAGTTTCATGAATAAATCGGAGCGTTAAAAGAAGTATATCTTTATTGAGATTTACGGGAAAATCTTTATCACCATACAATAAAATCTGCATTAGAAACTCGTTTGAAGGATTGGTATGTCCAAGTGGTCGTAATAAAGCGGAAACTCCAGCGAGAAGATCTCTACGTGGTACGTCAAAAGAAGGGCAGAGCAACAAAAAGTGCTCCGTGTCCTCAATGCCATCGTTGGTAGGGCACATTGGGTTTATAGTAGCTCTGAAGTTGTGTTTGAATTTGTGAAAATTTAATTTACTGAGACCCACCCTAAGTTGGGTAAGATATGATAGTCCTGTTGGATCATGTATTCGAAAGACAGAGTTTGGCAGGGGGCGAATTTTGGACAACAGCTTAGTCTTAGATGCAGCAATAGAAGGAGCAAGTCTAATTTCTTCATCAAGCTTATTCCATTCAGATAGGCAGTGAGGATAAAAGGTGGATTGAAATCTTTCTGTCCTTGTCCTTATTCGCCCGACGGCATCCTGCTTGCGAAGAGCGTATCGTGACTGCCGCTGTGGTGGTATTGGATCCGTAGTATATTTAGGGGCTAGATTATTTATGAACTTATAAAATAAAATAAGACGTCTGCTCCACCTACGGGAGCTTAGCGATTCCCAGCCAAGCTCTGCATACAGCTTCTCTCTTGACGTACCCTTCCATGTTCCTGTTACAGCTCGAGCAGCGGAATACTGAACGGGCTCTAATTTCTCCATAAGATTTGGCAAGGTTATGTTCCCGCTAAATTCACACACTTTAGCAGGGATATGGTAAATAACGTCCCCATAGTCCAGGTGCGGTCGAACATAAAGCTTATATAATTCATTCAGCGTATGTCTGGGGAGATATTTAGAGAGATATTTCAGCAGACCAATACTTTTGCGTGATTTACCGATAGCTGCTTTAATATGAGCAGAAAAGGATAATTTTGAATCAAGAAAAAGCCCCAGGTGTTTATGCTCATCTACTTTTTTTCACGGGTGTATCGTTAAAAAGTATCACTGGGTGGTCAATTTTATTTCTTTTCCTCGAAAAAACTATTTCAACAGCTTGCTTCTGTGGATCAGGATTAAACGACATTCGCCATTGATGAGCCCATTGCTTTATCAACTCCAAGTCATGGTTCATATCATTGGATCCTTTGTATGAGTGAAATTAAAACATCAGATTATAAATGTTGAACGAATACAAGGAATCACGTCGTCAGTCTAGTGATATCTTATTGTTGCATGACAAAACAGCCTTAAAGACCCATTGCTAACCATGACTCTTCGTGCCGCCACAGTCGACTTTCCTATTACAGTAAAAACCCGCGTATTAGAACATATAATTTTGCAAGTCAGCCTGATTAGGTTCTTATGTATTGATTATTTAGTAGGAAAGAAGGCTGTTCAGGTTCTTAAATTCGTTCTTATTTCATTCAGGCTTCCAGGTATTACTTTTGTTCCGATTGAAATTTCAAGCCCATTATTTACTGTTAGTTGAAAGACACCTGAGTTCATACGGCCTTGTTCAAAATGTCAGTTCGTGGAAGAATTAGAAATTTTACAGAATACAATGAAAACAGGGCCGAAGCCAATGGGGGGGCTGGGGGCGGAGCGCCCCCCCCCCCAGCAGACCATTTGTCGGAAAATTTTGCTCTCTTTTCGGAATTTCTGTGTTCTAAATAGCTAGTTTTGGAGGATTTTGAGGAGAAATAATGGAGAAAAACATGAATTTTTTAGTGTAAAAACATAAATTCCAACAGAAATTATTGAATTTATGGCATATTTTTGATTGATATTAACTAATTGTGTTGATTTCAACGTTGAATTGCGAAATGTGGCCAAATTTTAGTTACCGCGGAGTTAGATCGGTACGACTGTCGTTGTTGCTGTTGTTGTTGATGGTTTTTTCGTCGGAAAATTTTGGTTTTTCGCCCCCCTACGCAGGCATAGCTGGTATCGGCCCTGAATGAAAAGCTTTCAAAGCATCTTTAGAGCTCTTTGCAATTTGCACATATGGCAGAATCAGTACGTATTGGCTCAATGACAAAGCAACTAGAGTTTGATTTAGTTTGTTGATCTCCACGAATAAGAACCTATTTCAAATTTCACGCTGAATGGGTTCTTATATATTGGGGGTCTAATTTCAGAATTTTCAGCCTGTAGGTTCTTAATCACTAGGTTCTTATACGCGGGTTTTTACTGTATCTTAAAGTCCTTTTTGGCCTAAATTCCCTTCTTCTTGCTTTTCATTCGGTGCACAAAGGGTCATGGTTAGCAATGTGTCCTTAACTGCATGATCAGCTGACTTTAACTCAAAGGTTATATGCTAACAAATTTGCCACGCAGCTGTAATTATTTTTGCATTTCATGATTTTGACTTTAGAGGATTTCGTACATGAGGGCATCGCCTGCACATGATTTCACTGCCATGGTTAAGCAATATGAAAATATGATTTCGTTTCCATGCTTGCAGTGTGAAAAATATGAACTCGTTTGTAAGCATGTGTTGAATATCAGGCGCAGTCTGGCCCGGGTGGCAAAGTGGTGATCGCCACCCGGGCCCTCTGATATTTAAAGTAAAAAAGAAATTGCGGGCCCTTTTTGCGAAAGTTGCATAAATTGAAGTATTACAGTAATAACGAGGGCCCGACAGTTATATGGTATTGTTTGAATTAGTCTCTTTCATAAGAGAATTCAAATCTAGCACAAAGACATTGGTGAATACGCACAGTGCTTGACCCCATATGATTTTCAGCAAAGTACGTATTACATGTTGATTGGCATTAAATACTTTAGGGGCCCATCTAAATTGGGCCCTAATTGAGTTGACCACAGTTGTGAATATATAAAATCGAACGCAAGAGCTACTTGAAAAAAGATTCTTAGCCACCTCCTAGACACCATGAACATCTTTAGACAATTGCTTGACAGGCCAAATTATTTCTACAGCACAGGTTTCAATTATTTCCAGGTGAAGGCTTTCTTCGATCACAAGTTCTTGTCCTCTACTCAATGGTAAGAGTTTTCCGAGAAATGGATTTCCCGACAATCCAAAGAGCGTGTTGCAAGAACCGTTTCCTGAGGAGGTCATGCCTTGGACCCAATTGGCTAGCTATACCTCGCATTGTACTTCAGCCACCCTTCAATTCGATATTTTTCTATTGCCAATGGGCCTTCGTATAAAACCTGTACTGTGTGCCTTTAAAGCGATATTGCCCATGAAACACAGTTTTCAATGTTGAAAATTTGTCAAAAATTTGTTGAACTATTTGCAGCCGGAGGAGGCCACTGAGTAGCCAAAGCTGCTTTGTTACGCCACTGCACAAAAGCACGTTTCGGAGAAATACTTCGCATCATAGGACGTGCGACCATGGGAGCTTTTAGTGCAGTCCTCCTGCTCCCATAGGTCTTACGTCGAGATCAGTTTGCCTCAACAGTCGTTCTGCCCACTCCCTACCTCATTCCCTTTTCAGCAGTTTCATTCTCAGTCAAACCCTTCGAATATGGAGAGCTTGGGGGCTTCGACGCCTCAATAATTTGCTGAAGCTTACTCATTTTGTAAGAAACAGGCTGTGAAAGTTACAAGTTCATCTAAATGACTATTCAAACTATTCATATTTGTGGAATTTACTAGAATTTATCAAGCTATTAGTTTTGAATTCATGTAACTCAGATAATCTGTATCCTCGCGAAATTAAGTCCTATTTTCAAAATTTTCCGCGAAAGACCCCCAGTCGTGATCCTTTGCCTCTTTCGAAGGCATGTAGTCCAAAAACAGTGCGTTTTCCAGCGATCCAGAGGGCTTGGTTATGGAAAATTTCCCGGGGGCAAGCTCCCGGAACCACAATTCTGCAACCTGAATATGAATTTTTTTCCGATAAGGCTGGTCAATTTAATTTTTGAGTTGAAGATATTAAAATGAGAAATGTGCAGCGAAGAGCTTCGAATTATCATTTCCCAAAGAGATTGCATTCTTAGAGCCATGAAGAACCTTTCACCATGATGTTTTATTAGAATCTAAGTTAAAGTGCAAGCATTGTTCTTCAGTTTATCTATCAATCAGTCAGTAAGTACTATCGATGAAGTGATTTCTCTATTGGGTGTGGTTCAAATTATGATGCCAGACCGCCCCTGTAATATACAAGAAATAGCATATGTCAAATCCTACAAAATACAAGCAAGCGTCAAATCTAACAAAACTACAAGCATATGTTGACTTTTACTTGAATGAAAAGAAGATATTAAATCTTAACACGTACAACTATCTCATTAGTTGTTTTGCATTTGGCACTTCATATCAAGGGTGTTAGGACACGGATGTTTTTTAACTGATCATTTGTTTACCTTGTTTTGATCCCTGTGTCTTGTTTCGTTGTCTTGTTTTCTGTTCTGTTTCATCTTCAACTGACCGTACTTAGGCCCAACCGTTCTCAAGTTGTTCGAAAAGAGCTCCCTTGTATTTCTGTGTCTTACTGCTCCTTCGCACAAGATAGGCTTTAAAACCGAAAAAACTATCTTGCGCGAAGGAGCAGTAAGACACAGAAATACAAGGGAGCTCTTTTCGAACAACTTGAGAGCGTTTGGGCCTAAGTACGGTCAGTTGAAGACGAAGCAGAGCAGAAAACAAGACAACAAAACAAGACACAGGAATCAAAACAAGGTAAACAAATGATCAATTAAAACACTCGTGTCCTAACTCCCTTGTTCACATCATATAAACCGACGCGAATATTTATTAGAAATAAACAAACAACAGCAGCAAGATGGTCTTGATGGAATAATCGGGCGCGAATATTTATTAGAAATAAACAAGCAACAGCAGCAGTTCCAAAAACATCAGTTTATCTCCCCAGGGGGGTACATGACTTGTGGATGGACGGGGGTCTGCCGCCCGGGTTTCAGAAAGGTACCCTCTTCTAATCACCGAAACTTGCGGTCATACCCACTTTTATGATGAATTTTGGCGGAAAACCACCCATTTTTGCTATTTTTCGCCAATTTCTGGATAACCCACCCTTGTTTATGGAAAATCTGCTGAAAAATGGACCCTTGTTTAGGGAATTTGGGGCCCAAAAACCCACCCATATGGGCGGCACATAACCGTACCCTCAACATGTTATGTACCCCCCCCCCCCGGGTTTATCCCGTGCGCATGAACTGACTGTTATGTTTATCAAGTTTGAGTATTTGAGAGCGAGCACAAAAAATGATGTAAATAAAAGGTAAAACCCAGTATAACCCCAGGAAAATAAATCTAATCTGGCGCTAGTAGAAATAAATAGCTATCTTCCTAACCCAAAATGAATAGATGACTGCAAATTTCGGACCCAAAACATGAACCCTGCCCTATCCCCCCTTTCAACATTCCATATTGAGTAAACCCCAAAGTTTATTGACTTGCAGTCTGGCATTCTGAAGCAAACAGAATTATTGTCTGTTTGCACACCTTTTCAAACTTCGGCGAAAATAAGCTTTTGCTTCTGAAAAGTGAAAATTAAGGAGAAAAGCGTTAATATGCTGAAAAACAACTAAAATATTGCTAAGTAAAAGCTACTTTGAAGAGGAAGGCATGGAGAGGGTAGCGAAATCGGAAGATATGACAAAATTTGAACGAAATCTGCTATCACATTTTGATGGAATCCAAAATCCGCTTCATGTTTCGTGTTAAAATGACTCCTCAGCGTGAAACCTTAAGGCCCGTCGTTGAAGACAATCTTTGAAAGTATACGTTGAAGGTAGAGGATAATGCCACTAGGAAGACTGTGAAGGCTCATCAAGCGAACTCTTTTCGTTTGGTTTCAACTTTACAAGTAAGTTGTTCATTGAAATCTCTAACAATTTTGGGAGAACATGTTCTCATTTCCCGAAAATATCCGCCCAAATATGCAGAAATTTCTCACTCTCATTCACGCAAGAATCTTCTTCGATTTTGTACTTCACCACGGGATAAATACCTGGATTTGGCAAGCCCCTAACTCGTCATCCTAATAAGGAGCCGTTTGCATAAAACTGCAGGCAAAAAAGAAATATAGCTTTTTTAACCGATAGAATCACAAGAAAACCAGAGATGAAGAAACCAGGGCGCGTGCCTCTAAGGTTTTGCGATTATACTGAAAAAGTTCCTTTTATGGTTAGTGTCCTTGAATTGTCGTACTTCCCCCCTTATTTTAAGATCCCTTCTACACTCCTGAAGAAAAGTCCAAAACTTGACAAAAATTATACTTTCTGGTATAATTTGGCCTTAGTATTATACATAGCATTATAGTAATATAGTGCTGTTATTTGGTTTATAAATTACATTTTGTGTGAAAATATTTTGTGACTCACAACCAAAACTTGGCAAGTTTCTTAACTTGGAGCTGATGTCTGACTGCTCCAGTTAATGTAGAGTTGCTTGATTCTGTGGAAGAGGCTACACATAAGAAGCTCTTTAGATAAGAATCTCAGCTCTCCCGAGGGGCAATTCACTGATCTTTTTTCGTACACCTCCTTTGAAGTCACAAAAAAATCACATAAAAAATCACAAAATCACAAGAAAAATCACATACAGGAAGCACCAACAATCACCAATCACTGAAAAATTACTGAAAAATCATACGAAAAAAATCACTAGAAATCACTAAAATCACAAAAAATCACAGAAAAAATCATGTGATTTCAAAATCACAAAAATCACGTACGCAATTTGAGAAGTGATATGCCCCTCGAGCTCTCCTATCATCAAACACTGAGAACTCAAAACGACTAATTACATAAACATAAATGCTGTCTTAATAGCCTGACTGCTGCTTGCTTGTTATAATCTGTTACTCGAGTAACAGATTGCAACAAAAATAACGATGAACAGAATGTTTCAGAAAAAGTCAACCCAACTACAATTGAAGATTTTTTTAAGGTGACTGGCATGATTTGAGCTGATGCCATTTCTACCATCTAGAAGTACAATCTTTCCTCTTTCTGATGATATGCAGTTTGGATACGTTAGTACTTATTATAAAGAAGAAGTCTGAAGTTATCCACCATTTCTCAGACTCGTCGCACTGGTTAGGCTCATCTCTTGCGTCTTGAATAGATTTCGACAGTTCGACATAAACATAAACAATTGTTTATCGTGAAGGCTCTAATTCCAATAATATTCTATTCAAATACTTCGAGTTTGAGGTTCAAATTCAAGTTCATATTATATGTTTAAAATTATGTTCCTTCAGTTGAAGCTCGGTTTTCAGAAGTAAGAGATAAGCAGGCGTGTAACTTGGTTAGGGCCATGCAGATCACATGTCAAGAAAAGCATGCCTCTAATAATGAGTCCCTAGAAATACATTTCAACACAATTAACTACGCAATTTCTCACACTTATGGACAATTTCAAATGCAAAATACTGTAAGAGCAAGATGAACACCTTGTTTTATAGTGAGGGAGATTTTATCTGAACCTTTCATGCCTAGAAGCACTTGATGAGGTAATGTCCTGAGGTAGGAAAGAGTTAAATTTACTCCCATTGGAGAAGATATGATTTAAATGAAATATGAAGATATATGAAGATATGGCAGAAGATATGATATGATCTATAAAGAATGACTTAATAACCTATCACAAAGATGGGTTTTTGTCTATGTAAATTTCCATAGTCCATACTTATCAAAATGTCAATTAAGTGAAAAATGATTCAATTAAAGATAGCCGGATATAATATGCTTTCAGATGATATAAATCAAATTGATTCAAATATCATTGTTTCCTGGAGAATCTTGAATACAGTTGGGTTGCGTTTTTCTGGGACACCCTGCAAGTAAGTCATATACAGGAGCGTGGTTTCATAAAACTAACCACGGGATTTGCTAAAAGGCAAATACAACAAGGATGCAAGGAGCCTTAAGAAAGTGTTAAGAAAGTTTCAGCTCTCAAGGTATGATAATATTGAAAATCTGTCAGTATCTTATAAGAAATGACTGTACGTACGACAACTTTCTTTGTAATTGTGCTATCTTCATGTTCAGCCAAGGATATCGTTTTCATTAACCAACAGATGTTAGTCGATGCAACATACTTCTTGTACGAACATTTATGATTACTAAAGCATTTCTGAGAGCAGGCAATATCACTGACCGCTGAAAAGTGCTTCAGAATAACAGTTTGTGAAGAAATCCCAGCTGCGTCGCTGTCAAGGTCAACATCATCGTAAAACCCATTCCTTGAAGTCAAAGTGCAGACTTCGTATGCCGTGACAGTCAGATTCAAAGCTGATATAAAGCTTGCATAAATAAATCTGAACGTAATGAGAAGTAGCTTCATCCTCAGTTGTTTACTATGAATATTAGTCTGAACTCAATACGAAGCTATCGCTTATTAGTGTGGCTTTTACATACATTGCTATCAATGTGAACTTTGCGGGTACTTCAAATCAAACGCAAAGATATGATTGGAGAATTATATTCAATGCATATACAGTAAATATTCAAATAAAACTGACATATACCTGTCAGACGTTGAACATTTTTCTACCAATGTACTTGTGGGGAGATTCATGCTACGTTTACAAACATAATTCTTTGTGCTCGGGGGCGCGGTACGGGTCTAAATGGCAACTGGAATGGTCTTGCATATTGCAAAATTTACCTTTACTGGGCCTCCAGCGATGTGTAGCGCATTGCGTGGAGTCCCTAAGGAGCCACTCAGTACCTTGTGTGCTATCATGCCCTCATAAAAAATTGAAAGGATGCCTTCTTCAACTTAGGCATAGTCCCGCGTGGGCCCGTGTTTAGGAGTGCAATTTCGACCATAAGTTCAAGAAAGGGTGTACTTTTTGCATGTGATGATTTAAACTCTTCTGCAATGATGTTTTCATAAAGTTCTCTAAAATAGAATTCGTAACGAGTCAAAGAAATTAACAGACCATTGCAAGATGGGAGGGACCCGGGAGCAGCTTCCTCCTCTTAAAATCACACATGCAATATCAACAATTTTAGTAACTGATTTGTCAGTGATTAGAGTACCTGAGCTAAGAAGTTCTATTTGACACGGGAAAAGGTATATTCTCAAAAAATTTGCGCTACTAGGGAATGCATTTTGCAAAAACAGGTCAGCATTGAAGGTGCATATGTCGAACTTTTGTACAATCATGAAACTATAAAAAGTATAGGAGTGCCCCCTCCCCCCCCCCCCCCAGGTTGTGAATTCCCTGCGAGTTGAGTAATGTGATCGGTGAAGATGTGTTGAATCAATCAGACTTGTGGATTTTGAGGCCCCGTGACGGCTTCACAAGGGAGCCATGAAATGGGGGCCTTGACTATGATTTTGATATCAATTTCTTACTTTCTTTAACCCTATTTTAGTTGGGGGGCAAAGTTGCCCCCTAGTAGATTTTTTGAATAACTCTGTCAGGAAACATTGTATAGCCATAAAACCTCTTGACTTTTTGCAACTACTTATTGTGCAACTTCTCATAAAGTTTCATTGAAATATTTTGAAAAATCAGGGGGCGGGAGACAATTGTCTGGGACTGACCCTGGATTAATCGCAAATTCTCAAATCCCAATTATCACGAAAAAAGGAGCAGAAGTGGAATATTTTGCAAATTTCTTTTGTAATGTAGTGTTATTTGATGCATTCTATCACAATTATCATGTTTTGATGGAAAATGTGCTCCAAATTTAATTTTAATGCGATTTTCCTGATTTTGACAAATTTTGCCGCTTTTCCTAACAACACAAAGGAAAATGCTGATGTGAGCAAAAATGATGGCTAATCTTAGGTTATTCTTTATATTTATAGAAAGTCCATGCCTGAGGCTATCAGCACAACAGAAGTGATCGCTCTACCTATTACCAGTGAAGAGTTAGGTACGGTGGGGCTTTTTTGCCCCCAACCAATAGGACTATCAAATAGCAACAATAGGGTTAAGACACACATTTTTACAACAGTCACAGGACTGATGATGGAAGCAGATTTCTCAAGTTGAAGGTCATATCCATCCATTTACGATTTTTTGATGGAAGGTACTTTAACGTATCGCGAATTTCATGGTATGATTTATTTTGAATTTTGAGACTATTAAATTGGGATTTAGGGGCTTGCAAAATGACCTCATAACAAAAAAGACGCCGAGTGATAAGACTCTGGAAGGGCTCTGGAACTAGTCGAGCTGTGACGCAAACCGAGTCGCAAGATGATCTGCGTGACTGCATCAACAGCAACGCTTCGCTGTGACCATTTCCTGCAGCCACCTAGGTAAATGCTTGCAATTTATCACTATATGAAACGGCTCCACACGTGTGTTTGTTAACAGAGTGCCTCGTGTGTTTGTCAACAGTGAAGAGATTTGCATTTGCAGGCCCGTCGGAAGCGGGGGGGCTGGGGGGCTTCAGCCCCCCCCCAATAATTTGCTGAAGTTCGTTGATTTTGTAAGTGAAAAAGGCTGCAAAAGCCAAGGTCGTAAGAATGAAGATTCAAACCCGTATATATTCGAGGAAGCTACCAGAATCTATCCAGAATGCAACATCTTTTGATGTCATACAATTCAAAAATTTCAAACTTTTCATGAAAAAGCCCTCATTAGTCGTGATCCTTTGCTGCCGTCAATGGCACATTTTCCAAAAATGGGGCATTTTCCAACGATCTAAAGGGCGTGGTCATGAAAAATTTTCTCGGGAGCAAGCCCCGGACCCCCATTTTTGCTCGCTTCGCTCGCACCTCGTTTCAGCCCCCCCCCCAATATCAATTTCGTTCCGACGGGCCTGATTTGTCGACATAACATGGAACATGGAAGATTCTTCATTTGCACAAAACCGTTTGCTTTCTGCCGAAGTTATCCCCAACTTAATGGATAAATGAGCTCAAATGGGTGCTGGAGTCAATGGTGAGTCAATTATCTTGCTGAAGGTTGTATATTTGGCCGATTCCAGGCCCAAGAATGGGTTTTTACCAAGGACGTTTGTAGGCCCATTTGCCTTTGCCTGTTGGAAATCACTGCAGTTAAAGCAATCGCATCTGAGTTATTGCCCAGGTTTATATACATATTCCTTGAAATTTTCGAGGATATATCTCCTTTATAGCAATTTAGATGAATTTTTTGAAGAAAGGTCAATATTTCGTGGCCGGTAAACGCTCGTAGCTTCGGCTCCAAATAAGATATTTGCCTAAATATGTAAACAACTCTGGATGGATATCTCTGCAACCCATTTATCAAAAAATATTTCAAATAAATGCAATATTTGAGCATCCATTTCAGTTTTTGTGAGGGTTCTAGAAACTTCAGCTCAAACGACCGATTTTGTCTCAGGGGTTAGAAGCGGCGATGTTATTGGCTGATTTTCATGAGGCTGAACGATTTCCTCGTGTTCTGAGTACCAGTAAGGATTTGAGCCATATCTTTTCGTGAACTATTTTCCGACAGAACGGGATTTTGCGCAATAAAAAGCTTATCACGCATAAAAATTCTATTCAAATTCAAGGCTACACTTTCTCACGTAAACAAAAGATTGAAAATCTTTTGTTTACGTGGAAAGTGTCACTTTGAATTTGAATGGAATATTACGCGTGATAAACTTTTTATTGTGTAAAAAGCTCTCGCTCGGACAATTCTACTGAGTGAAAATCAGCCTTAAAGGGTTTGTGCAAGGATATAAGCCTGCATTTGCACAGTGCAGAAAAATCTAAATATAGCCCATTGAAATTGATGGTCCACACGTGTTGTTAATAATCGATAGCTAAAGAAACAATGCCGTGTTTGCGCATTTTCTTTGTTCTATTTATAGAGAAGCCTATTTGCCATTGGATACTCCCTTTAAAAGGCACCCTTGTTGAAGTGCCAGTCAAATAATAATTAAGTTTTCTCCGAGGATTCTTTTTCAAACTTTTCCGAGATTGGTTGTTGCAAAAGTATGGGTTTAGTCAAACAACAGCAACAACAACATGGGTTGCTTTAACAACAACGACACAACAAATTGTCTCATCCTCATAAACGCGTCAAATCCTCAAATTTTGATGATGTATTTATTGATTCCAGTCATTTTTGTTCAAAAGCGTAGTTTTCTTTTTCCATTTTCATATTTTTGATTATTTAAACAGGGTAGCCCCATCAGATAATCAGCAACTGTATTTCGGGACGCCGTGGCAAAAATCTAAAAATCAAATGAAAAAGATGCTATATGGTAATAGTAATAAGAAAAAGAAATGTGTTTTCACGCCATTCTTGGTATATTTATGATTTATGGGACTTTCTGAGGCCAAGGGCGCCGGAGGCACGGGGGCAGCGGGGGCAGCTGCCCCCGTTGCCCTGATGGTGCGGTGGCAACATGGGGGTAGGAAGTACCCTTTTCAAACAACATTTCTCGAATAAATCTGAAATTTTGACCTATTTGGCCCTCCACCCCTCACCCCTGTCAAGAGATGGTTTTCCGGATTCTTTAAAAACCAAATAGAAAGTGTTGATGAGTATATGGCAGGTTGGTAGGATAAGAATTTTCCCGAGAAATGTTGGAAAGTGACGGGGAAAGTTATGTGTCAGTTATCCAATTTTGTAGTGCGCTTTTTGATTGGCTGCCCCCGCCGCTTCGTCTTCTTCCAGGCGCCTCTGTCTGAGGCTGACTGGATTTTCAGATATTCTGATACACAGGGTGTTTCAAAAAAATTGTTTGATATTTGATTAAATATTAAAAAATAACGATACACTGAATGGACACTTGGTCAAATAGCCTCTTTGTTGAGATTCTAAATTAATTCAATGAATTTAAAAATTAATGAAGTTATAAGCCTTTGATGTTCAAGTTTGTGCGAAAGCTGAAACCAGAGACCTGGAAATGGTTATTTTTGTAAGGATCCCATAGGCCATCATTTCCCTTATTTCTTAATTGTTTCAGGGTGAACCAATTGAGATGTAAAAAGGTTTTCGATAATCTAATTTTCAAGCGTGTTACTGCTTTGAGGAAAAAGATCCATTCTCTTGTTGATTATGTTTTGAACGGCTGTTTTTGGACATATCCAATAAGCAAATTTTGACGACGATTGTAAGGATAAATTACTTTAAAGGTCCTTTTTGGTTTGCTCTGATCTTAATGAGAGGTATGACGCTGTATAACCTTCTTCTCCTTCCAACTTCGTGTTTTTTTTACATTGCAACTATTCTCGGGGTCTCTGGTTTCAGCTACCGCATATTTTCGATTTTTGAAAGCTCGCAACTCAGTGCATTTTCAACCGATTTGCAAGATTCTGGTCTCTAAAATTATTTCATAACCTTAGAGACACGGCTATCTTCCCATGAGCCTGTACAAGTTATCCTTATTTTTCAACATTTAATCAAACGTCGTAAAATTTTTTGAAACCCCGTGTAATCGCAATGTCAAAAGACTTCTTTTCAAAAATGAAGAAAATTTGAAGCTAGGCAAAGATCACCATATCAACAAGACTAAGGGTACTGGAATGTTACGTTTTGCCGATGCTAAAATATGGACGCTGAGACATTGTCTAAAGAAATGGAAAAGAGAGTCAATGCAGCAGAGATGTGGTTCCTGCGGAGAGCATTGAGATTAGGCTGGGAAAGTCATACAACGAATGTAGAAGTTTTAATTAAAGCAGAAACTGAAAGAAAGCTGATGAAAACAATTAAGAAACAAAAGTTCAGTTCAGTTCAGTTCAGTTTCATATATTTCAAATTCTCTACATACAATTTATTCTGATTAATTATACAAACAGGTAACTAATACATCTAATACATTCTATACAACATTACACACAATTAATACATCAAGAACTAAACTTATTACAATATAAAGATGCAAAAAAAGAACAGGATTAATTGCATGGAGGGAATTACTTCAAGGATGAGCTCTCTCAGTAGTAAAACCAATCGAGGAGAGAGCACCCCCTGTTTCAAGATTTCTCAGATAAATTTGATTTCTTCAATTTACAAAAACAGTTACGGTTCCTAGGAAATGAAAAAAGACGGAATAAAAAAGCTTGCACTTACGGGCAAGATAGCAGGAAAAATGGCAAGAGGAAGATAGGGTCACACATCTCCAAAGAATCGCAGAATGGGGTGGGATGGGAAGTCAGTGATTGAGCCTGTGCAATGGAAAGCAGAAATGATTGGCATAAACTGGTCGCCGATGTCATACGATGAAGCACTACAAGGAAAAATGATATATATGTGGATTCAAGAATTTTCCAAAAGATTGTTGTGGATTTTTGACGAGGTATATGAGGATTTTTGGAGTGCTACACATATTTTGCCCCTGGAATCGTATTCGTAGATTTGCATAGTACTTTGTTGTTATTATTATTATTATTATTATCAATTTATTTATAGTAGGCGTTAAGGACAGCTACTACAGCTAATTGATGCCTACTAAAACATAAAACAAACATTAAGATAAAATAATTACAAAGTGCAAAGTAAAATCTAATTAATTTAACAATAAAATGATATCTACATATAATACATATTTACAGGTGAGTTTTCAAAGTAGATAAAACTAAATTAGTTCAAGAACCCAACCTGTGCTACAAATGTCTTGCATAATCGACGGTTGCATTCTTCGCCCATCCATTTTCTGATGTGCTTTTTGAAGACGGAAACATTCGGTTACTGTTTAATGTCGTTTGAGAGTCCATGCCACAGTTTACATCCCAAGAAACCAATACTTTCTGTCCCAAACTGAACTGTTCGGGCCTTGGGCATCTGTAAGAGACTTTTGTTTCTAAGAAGATGGGCATGATTCTTCTCAATGAAAATCTCCGTCATAAAGCTTGGGGCTATATTCGACTTTGTTTTGAAGATCTCTGTCATCAGCAACTGCAGATTCCGTTTGTGAATGGATACAGAATTATCTCTCGTCAGCAATGCTTCAAAGTCAGAAACACTATCCTTGTATGCGATGCTCAGTGCCTTTTTATGGATATGGTTGATTTTGTTACTAAGATGTCTGTTACAGAACATCCACACTAAGGGACAATAGCTAAACTGGGAAAGGACGAAAGCCCGCATTACCTGCTTGAGTTTTGTAAGTGTCAAGTAAGCAGGAAATACGCGATATAGCATGAAGTTTTTGGCTTGCTGTAGGTAGTATGATAAGAATTGTGTATTGTAAGTTTTTAGTTGATGATCTAGAAAACATTTGATAGAAATAGTCCTCCTGCAAAGAAGATTTGCTGTGACACATGGCAAACTATATTTGGGGAGGCCCCCAATATTTGTACGTGAAGCATTATTTGGCTAATTCAAGCGCCTGGTTTCGTGATTTTGACATTTTCAACTCGTGAATTCGTGATGGAAGACTCCGCTGTGCAGTGTGATCTGCCATGGCGAAATGGATTTTTAAAGCACGTGATTTTGTGCCTTGAACTTTCACAAAAAAATGCCATTTTCCAACATTGTGAAAGGGGTAGTCTCAAAAATTTTCCGGGAACAGGTCCCCGGACCCCTTTTTATCTCATTTCACTCGCAGCCTCACCATCGAGACTTTAAAACCCTTTCTGAGACCACCCTGCACTCCTTGATGTGTCTTTGCCTGCTATGCATTTACATAGGAATATATTTCTTGACCATTCTTAAAATTTCTGCAACGCGATCGTCAAAATGCTGTTTTATAGTCTGTGATGGCGTGAAAAACAAAAATCAACACGTGACTCTGTTATCCAGGGGTACTATTGTGAGGGGGGGCTCTTTGGGTAACTGATCTACGTCAGAAGGAAGCACTGATCTCTGAAAGGCTCGAATTCGATCGCAAGTGGCTCTGAGCCACTCTTGTGTATTTGCATTCCTTTTCATGTCTCACAGCAATTGGGCAAAGCTAGCAGCAACGAAAAATTCCGCAACATTTTAAACAAGTACCCATAAATATGGCACAGCCATGTCACACCTGTAATACCCGAAAATTTTGCCAGTTTAATTAAGGATCTAGCAGTGAAAATTTTGCTTCAATAGATGGTAACCAATGTCAAAAAGGTTCCTCAATAGTTAACTTGAGCATAGGTATTTTTCTTGAGACATCTGGTTTTGCTAGATAGATGGATTGTTTTGTGATGGTGACCGCTCAATCTTATCTCTTGGTTTAGATACATTTGCAAAAAGCAAGGTGTAAATTTTTAATACATCATCCTAACGGAAATGAAGTTTTCTAACGTAAACTCGCAGCAAAACCTTTGTTTTTAATAATTCATGTGAATGAAACAAAATCAGAAATCGTTAGGTCATTTCACTGAGGCCGTTTACACTTCTCTGATGAGAATTTGGTCCTATCTGGTGCCTACTTAATAGAAACTTTTCCCAGGCAATAACACCAGCTTTTCTGAATCGAAAGTTGGAGACAAATGTTAAATTCTGCTCTTCTCCAATGGTGTTGAAAAAGTCCGACATTGTCCATCTGACGACGGTTGTGGCTTTGCAACCATTGAAATTTTTCTATGATTTTCAGATACTTAAATCAACCAAAAATTTAAACAATAATGATAAAATGGCAAATTCTTGATCGATTTCCTAGACGTTTGCGTCAAAAATAAGGTCGAAGTATGTATATTGCGATTAGGTACAAATGTATTCGATGCTGCTCTTCAGGCTTACTGTACAGTGAAGCAAACAGGTGTAAATTTCGCCGGGGGGGGACTTGGTAGTTCAAGGTGACGTGCCCGTTGCAAAGTTTAGGGTCTCAAATTCTGCAATCAACTACCTCTTAGGGTCAAAAAATTTCAAATTTACTACAGCTCAGGGTTGTGAAAATTGATATGATTAGTTCACAGGGATTTAAGAGCGTTTGATGAACTGAATTGTTGTTAGTAAGATTCTGTAACTACAGAGATCAACCAGTTATTCAGCCTCATCACGTTATGCAAACCTATCAAAACAAATTGCTATTAATATCTGATCAATGATTGATTATTGACCATACTGTCATATGCTCACACTAGGAGAAAGTTCTCCCATCCCAATCCTACCTTGTACTACACCTGTGATATTTCAAGTAAATGGAATTGCAGCATCTTCTTGCTCTTTTTGTTATACGATGGCACTATTGTCTCTGGAACAATTGACCTATCGTTATTTGCTGCTAACGGAGAAAGTTACTACTGCTTTGGCTACAGCTTACAAGATTCAGCTCCGGGGGTTTCATGGGGGCTGGCGGAGGTCAGGTGCAAATTCCCAAATTTCCCATCCCATAAAATGCCTTTTGCAGTTGATTTGACAAAGATTTGCTTTTGACAACGTTGCTATGTTTTCTCCTTACAAATATGACCAATTCAGAGAGATGGCGTTCTAAAGAGCGAGAAACATAAGATTTATCATTTTTACATCTAATGATAACGATACATCTAACTAATGCGTCTGACGTAGCGCCTTGAGGAAAAGAAATAGAAATTACATAATTTGATCTTATTGCAACAAATACAAATCAAAGCTTGCATCAAGTCAGTATTACACCAAAACATTGTCAAAACAATTGTAAACTCAAAAGACCATGTCAAGAGTTGGTATCAATTCTAATCGACAGTCCAGGGGCGTAGACGTGTCTCAGAAAAGTTCTGTTCTTGGCTCACGAAGGATCTTAAGCTTATGTCTGCTGCTAGAGATAAGCTGAAAAAACAAGCGGTTCGCTCAAACTCTGAAATATTGATGCAAGCACATAGTCAAATGCACAACAAAGTTAACAAACTTAACACAGAGTCCAAGCGTGAGTATTTTTCAAATAAGATTGCTTCGCATAATGGAGACCTTAAAAACACATGGAAGACCATTAATCTTGTTTTGAACAAAAAATCAAAAACCACGCAAATAGCATCTCTTGATGTTGATGGAAAGCAGGTTTGCGACAATAAAGCTATTGCAGAATCGATGAATGATTCTTTCTGCAATATTGGCAAAAACCTCAGTGACAAACTGCCACAGACAGAAAACCGCCTTCTTGAAAGTAGGTTCTCTGTTAACGAGCATAATTTGCAGTTTGAATTTCAAGCTGTAAATATTGTTCAGGTAGAGAAGGTCTTTGGAAAATTCAAAAAGTCCTTGGGTTTTGGCACTGATGGTATTGCCAATCATTTCTTGAAAATTGCGCTTCCTGTCATCGGTGAATCACTTTGCAACATTTTCAATCTTTCTATAGCAACTGGTGTATTCCCAGATTGTTAGAAAATTGCTAGAGTTGCCCCCATCTTTAAAAGTGGTCAATCTGATGATCGATCAAATTATAGGCCGATTTCAGTGCTTCCTTTCTTGTCTAGGGTATTTGAACAGTTGGTTTTTAACCAGCTTTATGAGTATCTAGATAAAAACAAGCTCATATACTATAAACAGTCTGGGTTTAGGTCCTTACACTCCGCTGTCACTTGTCTGCTGAAGTCTACAAATGATTGGTATGTTAATATGGACAAAGGTATATTCACTGCTACAGTATTTATTGACTTGAAAAAGGCATTCGATACTGTAGATCACGATATTCTACTTCAAAAGTTAGAAAAGTATGGAGTGATTGGCCTTGAACATACCTGGTTTTCCTCATACCTGAAAAACAGGCGGCAGCTTTGTAGAGTGAATGGGGTAGCCTCAAATATGGAAGAAATAAAATGTGGAGTTCCTCAAGGCTCTTGCCTTGGGCCCCTTTTATTCCTCATATACATAAATGATCTGCCATTTGCTCTTAAAACAGTGAAGTAACGATGTATGCCGATGAAACCAGTATATCATATTCTTCTAAGAGTATCGACGAGCTTAATGAAACCCTTAACAGTGATCTAGACTCTTTGAAACAGTGGCTTGAAGGTAATAAGTTGTCTCTCAATGTAATCAAAACACAAGCAATGGTTATAGGCTCTAGGCCTAATATCAAGCAGATATCAGATAAATTAGTACCGACCCCGTCTTTCGCCATTGGCAACTCGCATATTGATGTTGTAGATAATGCGAAATACTTGGGAGTACAACTTGATAAACATCTTGTGTGGGATGAGCATACTAAGGCTTTACGTTCAAAGATTTCTCGCTCTTTGGGATTCCTAAAATATGCTAAGAAATTGCTTCCAAAGCATACCCTGAGTCAGATGTATAGAGGTCTCGTTGAGCCCCATTTTCGCTACTGTTGCTCTGTGTGGGGTAGCTGTGGAGAATCTCGCCTTTTGATGCTACAAAAGTTACAAAATCGTGCTGCGAGAATAGTTACCAACAGTAGCTATGATGCACCAGCAGCAAACTTGATAAAAGAGCTCAAATGGCCGACAGTCCACGACATGATCAAACAAGAGACGACTACCATTGTTTTCAAATCAATTAGTGGTCTCGCGCCCACTTACCTCTCTACTTTGTTCACGAGAAACTCGACACGGGAGATTTTAAATTTGAGAAATCGTGAGACTGACTTACTTGCTCCACGAATGAAACAAGTAATGGCCAAAAAGCATTTTCGTTCCGTGGAGCAAAGGTTTGGAATGAATTTAAGCATGAGATCAAGCTAGCCCCCTCTCTGTCTACTTTTAAATGTAGACTGAAACGTAAATAAATTTTGATTTTTCATTTATTCTAATTTAACATTGTAAATATTCTTTTTTATTTTAGTAGCATTGTAATTAGGTTTTTTCCACGGCCCTCTGAAAAGCAGCCACTCTTGGTTGATGGGGCCAACGTCTATAAAAAATTTAAAATGAATGAAATGAATGAATTCTCGCGGGGGGATACTTAGTATATTTGTCCTATTTGTAAGAGTATTGTTTTCGCTTATTTTTGTTGGAACGGGGTAACAAAAGAAAGCAATTTTTCTGGAGACGGCTGAATAATGTGATCTAATATCTATGTGAGATATCTTATGTAGATATTCAATATGCATATTCCGATAAAGGCACCTTAATCCTATAAAAGGCCTGGCATCTAACATGAAACATGCGTCAGTATCTACCTGTAGTTTGTAGTGATTGTTTATGCATACTTATCTGTAACTGTATATTTAGTTTGTAATAAGGTTGGATATCTCGTTATGTTAAGACCACAGGGTAGGCATTGTCTGTTGTTCCTTGTGGTATCGTCCCTGTAGTGTGGGAGTGTGGCATTGTCGTATTGTGATTAGAAAGTATAGTGGTTAGTAACCTTGTATTGTAATATTTTAGATGGATATGTGAAGAAAATAATGTGATTAACAGCTACCAATGACAACAAGCAGCAAATTCCACTACCAAGAATCACTCGGTACGACGGCGGGCCAGCGCGACACCGCAGGCGCCGCGCAGCAAGCTTAGTGAGATTCTATTTGAATATTAAAAAATAGGTGGCACGCTTCTTCCGCTTTGACTGTAATGCACTGGAAAGAGTAAGAAAACCGTTAATTTTAATGCTCTAATAACTGATGCTTCTTGTCCTTGCAAATCATGTCTATCGATAAGTCGGGATTTGGTTACGCAAAACTTTGTTTGTAATGCTCTCCCGCATGCCTCTCCTCACTCCTACTACTCACCAGCCTATTTTGATTAGCGAAATTGTGAAATAACGAAATTGTGAGATTCTGCAAATTACAACAAACTGTTGGCTAATGTTTATTTGCAAATCAATTTCTTTCTCCGTATTTTCAGCCGATTTTCTTTAATTTCAAATGTCAATACGCAAGACAGCACAGTTTAGACAAAAGGTGGCTTCAAAACGTTTGTCGACAAATTTCCTGTATTGTGTTCTAGCAATCGAAATTAAAGAAAATCTGCTGAAACTAGCTGAAAATACGGAGGAAAAGTCTATTTCGTTAGTTACAATAAGTCCAAGCCTCATTGTAACTTGCGCAATATTTCGATGGCATATTTTACTTACAATCTGAAAGGCAGCTTTGTTCTAAGCCGTACTGCCTTGTGCACTGACATTTGATTTTTTTCATTTTTCATTTTTTCATTTAAAAAAATGTTTACCCTGGGATACAATTCAGTTAAGAAATAGATTAAGCAACTGTTTTCCAATTGTCCCAGCAAAAAAGCATAAAAAGCTAATGAGAAATAAACCTATTTACTATAGTTTCAAATTAAATGGCTTTAAAGACCCATTGCTAACCATGACCCTTTGTGCGCCGAATGAAAAGCAAGACAAAGGGAATTTAGGCCAAAATGGACTTTCAGATAATACGAAAGTCGACTTTGACGCTACGAAGAATCATGGTTAGCCATGAGTCTTTAAAACGAGAAAGAGAAAAATAATGATGACTCCTTCGATGTAGAACAGCTTTCCTTAAATATTCTCAATTCAAAGCTTTTAGTTTCGTTTTGAATGACTGAATCGAAGGAAATCTGCTGAAATACAGAGAAAAGTAGATTCACATATTGCAATAAGCCCAGGATTTGTTGTAATTTGCAAAGCTTCGATATTTCGCAATTTCGTTATTTCGAAATGTCACAAACTACAATAAGCCCTGCTGACGTAAAGAAATGTCAGAAAAACGATACGAAATTGCTAGCGATTAAGGTTTGCTTCGGGCCCGCTTTCTTACAATACCTTGGGGGTAATGTTAGAAGGAGTTTTGTACTCTAATTTTGGCAGTCTAATTTATATTTGATTGGATAAAAAGAATTCAATAGGCATCAACCTTTTGAGGTTTTATTGGGGGCGCTAATTACGCTCAATGCTAGCTACAAACAAGTTTTGCAATAGCTTTTCCCAAACACTGAGGGAATCAAAGCTTGAAAATAATCGAAATCATGTTGATTGCAGTATTATTGTAGCTCATTGCAAGATCATTTCGATGCTCGGGTTGGATATCACAAAGTTATTGGCATATTTTTCAGACAGGATCTTCTTGGTTAAGCGCATAAGAATGGACAAGCAAACTCGAACTTCTCTTTCGTAATCATTCTAATCGCAAATAAACTTGTCAAAGTACAGTTGTAAATTTGTTGTCTAATTCTTAATGAAGTTCGAAGTGATTTCTTTCAGGAATGACTTTTGAGAGATTTTAAAATTTGAATGCGTCATTGTGTTTTCTTCACTGTTTTGCTGAGATTTTCCTTGTATCTGTTGATATGGCATGCGATTAAACGTGGACCCAGTGACGCTGATACCCAAAGACACTTAAGTACCAATGTTAAAAGGGTTCTTCTCATCAACGGTTTTTCACCCTAATAATCCTTGCGACAGATCAATTCAGCTTAGTTCAGTTTATATTTTAAATTCCTCTGCGTTTAATTAAAAAATATGAACAATGCATATTTAACAACTAGACTACAAAGATACAAAACATGTTACAGAAAGATCAATACATTTGGCATTTGGATTGGAAATTAATGCAATATGCAAATACTAACTGAGGGAGAAATGAATTGCATGCATTTAATTACTTAAGGAGGAGCTCCCTCAATAGGTAAACTAATTTTGGAGGGAGTCCCCCACTTTGTTCTAAGCCGTACTTTCTTAAAGGGGCAGGGTCACGTAATGTAAACAAACTTCTTTCGAAACGATGATTTTTCAGGATTTTTGATAGTCCATATCACAGAGATTTTCCACTACTTTTCTCGAAATATAGGTGTTAATATAAAGATGGACTCTTGAATCTTCTAGAGAAATAAACCAAACACTCATACGTTGTAGGATTGCAGAGATATTGCTGGATTTTTAGAAGTAACTTTAATGTGGATTCACCCCATCACTAAAATCTGAGCGGAACACAATGGCCACGTGTTGGTAATAATATAGATCATAGAGATTTGTTTACGATTACGTGACCCTGCTCCTTTAAAGGTTACCTTTCTTAAAGGTTACTGAATGAGTTTGTTGAATGAATTTTAATAGTCTGAGAAGTAGACACTGTTGCATTTCTTATGTAAAATTGTGCAAGATATCAAAATACCGGGTGTCCCAAAAAACTTTCCACGTTTGAACAGTTCTGCAACAACAACCACTGCCTCGTTTTGAGTGATGTAAACGGCAATCTCTTGCTTAAAGGCTCACTTGGATCTATATAATTTTATGCGATTTTTTTTGCTCATCAAAAGACCTCCAAAATATGGATTTTTCGAAAATCGTGTGCAGAAGAAGACCTTGATAAGGTGAAAAATCTAGCGATGGAGACAGGTTCCATTCCTTCCGTGTTGTACATCACAGGTAAATCACACAACCGCTTGTCAATTTCTTAAATTGGTATTCAAAGTCGGGATACGTTAAAATGTGGACCACAGGATCTTGTCTTGTGTACTATACTTTGTTCTTCGAACATCAAGCATAATCGTGCTTTTTACGGACAAAAACAGGCAAATATGACTTTTCTTTGGTCCCTTTATGGAGTCCAAGCTCCGTATTGTTGGAATTTAGTTAAAAGACAGAATTTCGGTGGATTTTGAGGTGACGGTTTAACGATTTTATTGATAAACCGTTTTCAGCTCTTTCTTGAGCATTTCAGGTATTCTGTTTTTCAGGAGAATAGTTATAGAAAATCAATGCGTGCAGATACAGAAATGAAACAAATACTCAAATCTGAGTTGAGCAATGTATAACAGATTTCTTTTAAAATCTTTATCAAATAACTCACACTTAAACTAAGATAGCAACTCAAATAGGGAAAGTTTTTCGTGGGACATCCAGTTGCTCAGATTAATTAACCTTGTTCTATAAGGAAGTTTTCAAATTTGCTTTGAAAGACATTTTTGATGGAGCATTTCTGAGTCCTGCAGGAAGTGTATTCCAGAGTTTGGCACCAAGATAGCGTAATGATTTCAGACCATCTTCAAGGCTGTTTTGTCGCGTCAAACATAAATCACCTTGACCGGCCTGTCTAATGCAATATTGATGAAAAGATTGATTGAATGCGAAGAAGTTATAAAGGCATTCTGGTGATCTCTTTTTCACAGAGTCGAAAACAAAAGTTTAGAGTCTAAATTCAAAAATATCAGAAAGCTTGAGAAGTTTAAGATCTTTGGAGATAAGGAGAAGGGGTGACAAGCGAGGCTGAAATGACATCCTTTCTTCTTTAACCTGAAAACAGGTTCAATGTGTGACGCATATGTTTGGCCCCAAGCAATAAGACCATACTGTAAGAAAGACAGAACAAAAGCATTTTACAAGCAGAGTGAAAAATCCGATTGCAGTAAAGCTCGAATTTTAAAAAGATTTCAAACTTTCTAGCCAATTGTTTAGACAACAATTAACTGAGATGGTACTTCCAGTTCAGATGCTCATCTAACAGGAGACCCAAGAACTTAAAAAATTTTATTCTTTGATAATTTTCCCCCTAGTTTGATAACAGCATCACGAGGAACTTTTAAAGATGAAGAATATGGAAGATAATGTAGTTTGTCTTATCAATATCTCAATATTTAATGATAATTCGTTCGCACCAAGCAATTTCTTTACTGATCTCAGCTCTCTGTTCACTATTTTGATCAAATTGGACAAATCACTAGATTCAAACAAGAGGTTTGTCAGAAACGTTGGGTAGATCAATTGATATATAAGGAACAGTAAGGGACCCAGTACAGAACCTTGTGGTGCACCACAAGTAATTTACAGCAACTTAGAATTGCTTCCATTTGCAGAAACATATTGATTTCTATCAGATAGATATGATCTAAACTATTCAAGAGATCATCAACGACGGGCGCTAAACCATTCAAGAGCACATCCATAAACACCATAATGTTCCAGTTTTGATAGTAAAATTGCATGATTAATCGTATCAAAAGCCCTTTGTAAGTCAATGAAGATACCACAACCAAATCTTTTATTATCAAATGTATTTCTCATAGCTTCTCTGTCAGACTTACTGGGGCATGACATGATCAATTGAGTGGTTATCTTGAAATCCAAAATTATAATGAATAAAGAACCTTATGTATTTCAAGGAATCTACCAGGGGTGTTCCATAAAAAAGTATACAGATGTGGTCGACTCTTCGAGCTGGAATATAGGGTGCGATCAGAAATGATGTTCAAAAATACTTCGATATCAAACTTGAACATAACCTCGCTTGTTGATATCGGCACGTTGAGAGTGAAGATATTAATCTTCAAAGGACAAGTTTGCCTCCACCTCCAAACCAGAGCTTAGTAATTTCATAGGTATACTTATTGGGACCTACAGATTTGGCGGGATTTAAGGCAGAACAGAGTCGTTGGTCCAATAAAGCCGACCGGGTGTCCTAAAAAAGTACACGGATTTCGTCGACTCTAGCGATAAGAATATAGCGTGAATCATCGGAAATGATTTTCAAAACATACCTCAATAGCTAAATTGAACGTAGATACCTCGTTTGTTGATATCAGTGCGTTGAGAGTGAAGATATTAATCTTCAAAGGACAAATTTGCCTCCACCTCCAATCCAGAGCTTTGACGTTTTGGCTTAAGCAAATTCTTGCCGCACAGTGAATAAAATCAACAAAATTTGAAGACGGCACAACAGATGTGTTTTACAAAATACAGTTTATGTGAGACCTATCGTCAAGGGAGCTCCCAAATTAGCTTCATTCATCTCAATATCGACAATTTATTTTGCACTTACTATTCATCGGTGAAGGAAGAATTTATTATCAGATCTATTGGGAGTCCAAAAGATGTCTCCTCTCTTGTTCATAACCCACCCAGGAAAGCAGCTTCAAAGTTGTGTCATGATCAACCTGATCTAGAGAGATCTGATAGCAAATTATAGTCAAAAGTGCGTTGATGAAATTTATATTCTGGCTGATTCCAAGTTTTCCAAACAGATAGTAAACGCAACTGGGACAAACACATAGATGTTATCAAGACCAAGGCTAATCGAGCCCTTGGACTTATAAAGTATTGTAAGAAATATCTTCCATCTGATGTACTCAACAAAATGTATAGAGGAATTGTTGAGCCCAGTTTGAGTTACTGTTGTTCCACTTGGGGCTGCTGTAGTGAATCAAAAATTGACGTCTTGCAAAAAATTCAAAATAGAGCTGCTAGATTTGTAACTAGCAGCCCAGCGATGCCTCTGCTGCTCCGATATTTCAGAACCTTGGCTGGTCAGCTATCAGTAATCTTGTAAGAAAGGAGACGGCCACGCTATTAAATTCGCTTGCACCAAACTACTTGAGAAAATTATTTGCGAAATGTTCGGATGAAAGAGAGCGGTTTCTGCGTTCATCAGAAACAGATCTTGAGATACCGCTCCTAAAAACGATCAGTCAGTGGTCAAAAGGCTTTTTCTTATCGCAGTGCAAAACTGTGGAACAGCCCAGAAAGAGCTACTAAATTGGCCCCCTCCCTGAAAACCTTCAAAGAACAGCTATAGTTAGTGACAACTTTTATTTCATTTTTACGTTCTCTTTTATAGCCTTAGTTTTGTATGATATAGTAATTTCTCCTGTCTTGATGTTTATTTTAATCTTTTAAAAACTTACATATCTATGAACCTGCTTAAACTGTATAAATATTATAAAATGAATGAAATGAGTGAAATGAAAGTTCAACTGATAAAAATTGGCTTTTGGTAACCTTATCTTCCATTGATATTCCTTTACAGTGAAATGAAACTTTATTCCTTGGAATTTCAACAAACATATCCCCTCCCTAAAATCCCTCAAAATGGGTATGAAAATCGACCGAAAATCCTTAAATAGGGGTATGGAACTTCTTCTAAGATGTTGGATGGCAAGTCCCCGTCATCCCTAGACTCGATTCCCCCCCCCCAACCCGGGATTCAGCTACAAGTCGCAAAAGCTCTATTAAGCCCCCTCTCTCAATTAAGCCCCCTCTCTAATGAGCCCACTCCCCAGTGAGTCAAAATTTGAAATAAGCCCCTCCTCTCTTTTAACCCTATTCAGCCCGGGTAAAATTTTTGGTATTTTGGTCCGGTGGGGGGCTATTTTGGCCCCCCCCCTCTTTATTTCAGAAACGAGAAACTGTTCGTACAGGTACATGTACCCCAAAAGCCACAAAAAAAGCGTGTGGTTATAATTTTTTTCCTACTAGTTGATTTCAAAAATGGTTTTGTGTCAATGAAGGGCTGCAGAAAACGAGGTCTTCCCGTTGGGTATTATTATTTTTTGCCTAAGATTGACCGAGTACTGATGTGACAAAGTTTCTTGTTTTTCACTATATGTACCCCAAAAACCACAAAAGCAAAAACACGGAAAAGATTACAGCTGATGCACCTATCACTGTGATATTTGGGAAGAAGTCATCATTATAAATCAGTAATGGATAGAAAGTATAGCTGCAAACTTATTTTCAGTGGAAGTATCTAATGTGCCACAAAACCCGCATGGAGTGTACCCCAAAACCACATTAGTTTTTCACTTATCAAGCCGTTTGCAGCATATCAATCTTCAAAAGCATTATTTTTCTTGATTCTGCATATATTTTGAAATCTGCTGACAATCCGACCTAACAGAGAGGAACTGTGTTATTCATTTACCAGCAATTACAAAGTGCATGCTTTTTCCAAGTATAAAGTATCAAAATATTTGAGAATATCAATGTTCCTGGTAATTTTTTCATAAATAATGAAAAGTTTTGATGTTTCTATTCCATGGATAAATTTTCCTTGCTTTTAATTTCACAACTGCATTCATTTTAGAGTCTACCAGACTTATAACCACCTCAGAGGTTTCATTTATCACCCCCAAAATGTTTGAGAGCAACCTCAAATGGTTTAACCTCAAAGTAACCTCAAATGAGAGTAACCTCAAATGAGAGTAACTTTCCAGTGGTATCCAAAATTAACAGAAGTCTTCTAAAGTGATTGGTTAGTTAATAATATCTGGACAGCAAATACCTATGTTGATTGACTTTTAGAAAGATATTTTTGTTACTGTGTTAAAATATGGGCAATTTTAATTAACTGTCTGTCAATTGAATTGCATAAAATGTTTATTATTTTGTTGAGACATATACCATTTTACCAACTGTATGTTGATTGTCTTGAAGATGTGTTCGTTATTTTGCTGAAAAATGGAAAATTTACTTGCTGTTTGTTTACAGACTTCAGGAAATATTTGTTATTTTGTTAATTTTGTTAAAAACTTGACCATTCTAACCTTGACTTTCAGAAGATATTTTGTTATGTGGACAAATACCTTATGTTAATTGCTTTCAGAGAGTGTTAATAATATATAAATATAGATGTGATTTTGCTGAAAATACATAATTTCATTTGGTTTCTCTGTGGCACACCACACCCTGTACTTGTGTTTTCCATGTTTCAGTGAAATGTACCCCAAAACCACACAAAAAATCACCAAAGTCAGGATGCCCATTCAATAGGTTCACTATATTGCAAGGTAACCATTGTGCTTTTCTGGCAAGAGGACACATGAAAGATACTGAAAAACACTGGTTTGCAAACTTATAGTAAGAATTTGCGACTTGCTACTCGTTCATAGAAATAATCTGTAAAATTTCAAGTTCAAATTTTTGCGTTTACACCCTATAATTTTTTTTTAAATCCAATCTATTCATGGCAAACCTACATTTTTAGGTAGCCCAGTTACCTAAGCATCATTGATCAGTAAGAGTTTTATGTTGTATGTTGATCTTCTATAGATATTGCCTTTCAACTGACCTTGTGGTTTTTGGGGTACCTTAGTTTTTGGGGTACATGTACCTGTAGGTGAAACTTCGCACATTCAATTAGGGACCTGGAAAGAATCCAAAACTAGCAGTAATTAGTAATTTGTCACGTGATTCGTTGCTAGGCAACCAAAAACAATAGTAAAATCAAGCAAAAAGTAGTGACTATTCTTAAATGCCAGATATTTACTGTTTTGTTTAAGATGAGTAGCTAACTATGCTGCAAAAGTGATGGTTAGGAGTCTCCAAAGATACTTTTATTGATTATTTGAATTTTGAAAATTGTCTTTGTTAATTATTGCAGATTAAGTCCAAGGACACTTCAAACAATGAAAACTATTGTTACAGTTATTTATTATATATTTTGACCCTTAATCAACGAAATTAGACACCTCAGTTCATTATCACGCCATTTCGATCAAATTTTCATGAATGATTCACTAATTCATTCAATATATGACGTCATAAAGTTGTATGACGTCATTGAAATTAAAATTTGCTGATGTAAGCAAATAATAATAAACTATATATGAAATGAAAGCTCTCTTCAAGACAAAGCCAATGGTATATATATATCTTTACATTTAATGCTACTGGAAAGAAAATAACAGAGGATTTACGATTTTCTTTGTGACTAGTCCCCAACAAAAGGCATCTGGAGGTCACGTGACACAACAATTAACAATGAAGTATGGATAATTATGTAGCCTATTAAATTTCATTAAAAGTCAAGAAGCTTCAAAGTTACATTTTTCATGGCAGAGATGCTATCTAAAAACGTTTCATAGGGGGGCCATAATGGCCCCCCGGGCTGAATAGGGTTAAGCCCCTGCTCCCTTATGCAAAGTTCTAGAATTTACCAAATATTTCCATTTACTTAGCTACACAACCTTGCATGTTACTTTTGATATGGTTTGGATAAAAACTGTGTTGAATTTATGTATTTGAGTAGGAAATTGTATGTTGATTCAACAAAATATGGGATAAAAGAACTGAAACGCTACCAAATATATCCTTGTCATTTGATTTTGTGAATAAGCCCCCCTCTCTATTAAGCCTCCCTCTGCAAGGTCCGAAATTAAATAAGCCCCCCGGGGCCTTAATAGAGCTTTTACGGCAAATTGACATTTCTATAATCTTTTGCGTTGGATACTGGAGGGAGGGGCAAGATAAAAAGGGGAATAAAGAGAGAGTGTATGGTAACCCTTCCAGCATTCGACCCTTTCTTACCAGTGGGTAGTCATAATCTGTTGAGTGCAAAGTCCATCCAAGTCTAAATACCACTATATTGTTATCCAAGATATCCTCAAATGTTCTGTTGTTTAGCTCACATCTTTGATCCCCTTGGTTTTCTCTGTTGAACGATTTACATAGCCTGTTCATCATGCAATCAATTCTACATTCACGCTCACTTTTATACAGCAAAGTCGCAATGACTGATCCTTGCAGAACAATGTGTGGCATGATGATGCTGAAGTTAGCAAAATGTTTATATGGTAGGCGTAGAATTTCAGCATTTGTTGCCGAGATTATGTACGTGAAGGCTCTACAAATGAGAGAAGATAAGAATCTTGACATGATTACAGTAAAAAGTCTTTTTAGATATCTCTATTGAACAAAATTGGTAATAATACAACGAATTGCACGGGAAAAGACATAACGTCATAACATCATCAAGCTCCCACGGCGAATGTTGCAAACAATTTTACAAAATAGATCTTTCATAATCTACATTAAAAGTAAGAGAGGGACAAAGTAATATGAGGCAAAATTAAAGAAAATATGTGATTGCTGCAGTGCAAATGCCTATGCAGCAAGAACAACGACTCTCACCGCCACCAACCCGTGAACCACCACCAACAAGGTGTCAGCGCCCAGAGCCCCTCAAAATCACTCACCATACTGGCAAATAACCCTGAAGAGTCCGAAACACAACTGCCAACTCCCACCAAAAGCAATCCACAGGCAGGCAACAGCACCGGGGCCCAAATTCCGGCTGCACAAGCACTGTGAAAGGTCATTCAACGTGAAGTCAACGCTGTCAACAAAAACATGTTTGTATAGCCTCAGTGAAACTTTGAACTCCAAGCACCAACAAGGTTAAAGATTTCATTTAGATTTCATTTAGTTCTGTGAATTTTGGACGTCACATGGAACGACCAAGGGTACCCTAAAGTTCGTCCTGTCTGTTTCTGAAAGAAATTGTTGCTTCTAATACTTGCTAGCCTATTTTCAATAACATTCAAGTCAGAACTGCCAAAAGAGTGTTGAACAAAGAACATCAGAATTGTCAGAATCAAGACTTGATGTATTTAATCCATGTATTTCAACTGTAAAAGGATCGAAGTTAATCAAAGTTGGTATAGATACGTTCCGCAAGCCAGAGAACGGAGAGCAGCGAAGAGACATGTTATTGGTTTTAATGAGTGTGCTACTCTGAATAAATTACAAGTTACAGGATTACTAATAGAAATGAATATGTTAATTATTAGCTAAATAAGGGCATAACACGTGACAATACATGTGATACCAAGTGCACGTGATACTAGGCGCACATGACCTATGGTGTACACGTGATGTGTAATTAGATGAGCATATTCCTACTACACAACCCCAGGGGGGGACACTCAGCACACATGCATAGGGTCAGTCCAAGAAATTTTCAGGCAACCCAAAAATATCACTTCAGCATCATTGCAACCCAAAAATATCAGCTCAAAAATATCAAACCTGTACATGAACATAAAGTATCCTGAGACAATGCAAGCTAAAGTTAGGATTGTCTCTAGCGAACCCAGAAATATCAGTTAAACGATGTTTGGTGTCAAAAATATCATGAAGATAGTTTTAGTTTTATTTGGTCCCAAAAATATCACTTTTGGCAATGTTCTGACTCAAAAATATCAGACTTATCTCCCCGTATGTGCATGTGCTGAGTGCCCCCCCTGAAATTTCAACGAGCTGATCAAAAGAGATCTTTTCCCTCGTTTGCAAACAAGGGGCAGTGCAAGAGAAGAGAATACTCATTTTCCTCTTCTCTGTAAACCGCAATCAAAAATTGCACTCAGACAGTCACAGTTATGCAGTTATGCCGAAATCTATGTTCATTCAATGCATTAATTAAATGTGATGTGAAGCGAAAATTTTTATTGATGCAGATGAATAGCACTGTTGAACGATGAAGAATGTCATTAAATTTTTTGATACTTTGTTTCATCTTCGAGTTATCCACTAATTTGTACGATTGGCTGATGACGTCATTTTGTTTCCAAAAAGTACGAGAAAGTACACAAGGTTGACCACGTTTCCAAAGGGAATAAAGTCAGCGACTTTTCCTTCAAATAGAATGCCTTTCTAAAGGTCACATCAGTTGATGAAACAATGTTTATTGAATTTATTCTACTCAGCTGAAATGTCTCCTAAAACTGCAACCTTTCAAAGATCAGATATAGCTTCTTTCCTTATAGTAGCCTAATAATTTGCAAACAAAATGACGTAATCAACTGACACTTAAAATCATTGGATAACTTAAAAACGAAATGAGATATCAAAAAAATTTCAACAGGATTTCTTATCAATCGACAGAGCCCTTCATTTGCATCAATAAAAATTTTCGCTTCAGATCACCTTTGAACCTTACGCGCAGTTTTGTTAGATTCTTTACACGAACAACGTCACATACATTACACGTCAATTTCTTTTGGGTCTAATAATTAGACTGATTGCATATTCGTAGTTATCGCTATTGATAGACTGATGGACGCTCAAACTACGACTTATGGACTTTGATACTAAAATTTGGGATGAAGTTTTCCCCATCGATTTCATAACTGGATATGGAAACCATAGCAACACTGTACGAACATCAGGCAATGGCGGATGGGCCTAAGTTGCCGGCTCAAGCCTCCAATGTTAAAACAGCTCAGAATTCAAGTTTACAGTGATATTAGCCATGAACAAAAGCCACAAATATCCATACGAATGTTTCCTCAATCCAAGAATCAACAAACCTTTCACTGTGAGTCAGGAGTTCCTCAGTTTTAAGGCCAATTAGCTTCCATGAACTTCACCGCAGCGTTGAAAATTTCCAACTGTCGAGGTTCACTTGCCTCGCTTCCGAGACTACACTGCTGCCTCGTTCCAAAGGGCACACGTAAACGTGTGCATCTCCGTCTCAAAAATTTATATCAAAGTCCATAAGACCCAGATTGAGCAAAAAAGGAAATGTTGTTGTTGTTGTTATTGTTGTTGTTGTCGTTGTTGCTACTTTGCGATATCTGGGACTATGTCGTGAGGCTATCTAATAATGGCAAGCTAGACTGATGCCTTTTCGTCCCTTGTTTCCCTGCGTTCCTTGGTCAAGAGGGACTAATAACATTACTCTTAAATAGTGGGCCCACTTTAAGCCCGCGTAGGGTGGTTCCGTATTCACCAATCAAATCGCTAGAATTCAGTTTTTAACCAATCAGGGGCCGCTATTCAGAATGTCGTTGCTGTTGCTCTTAAAGAACGGTTGAAAAAGCCTGGAGTTCTCGCAGCTTCGATGGATCTATTTTGCTTCTACAGAGGAAGACTACTGCCTGAAACGTATGCATTTTGCGCTTTGTAAGTCAACACAACATCATTCTTTGTACTAAAACTTCGCTTTTCAATGTCCAAGCTCTTTAAACCAGATTTTGAAGCGATTTTGTTAAGTGTACGAGAACTCCCACCTCTTTAGGCCATTTTAAAAAAGTGGGCCCATTATATAAGCGTAATATCATGAGTCCCTATTGACCAAGTGATATCTGCAAATCAAAGAACGCAGGGAAACAAGGGACGAAAAGGCATAAGTCTAATGGCAAGCAGCTTATGTCTGAACTCCAAAATTGAATTTGCACCCGTTACATTATCCCATTACCAAGCAAGTTTCGTTGTTCAGACAGTGTGTTTGAGAAATACGAGTTAGAAAAATGAGTTGTCCGTCCGGAATTTTGTTCAACAGTGCGCGAAGTCGTGAGACTGTATGTCAGTGCTTGCTCAGATGGAATTGATTCGAATAAATATGCTGGAGATGCAGATTTTCTCTAATTGAGGAAGTGCCATAAGCCTCTGTACCACCTTCTCTGATAGGGACTCTCCCAGACAGTAGACACAGTAAAAGATCATGCTAATCAGATGAACCAAAGATGTTTACGTGTTTTCTGAAATGCTATCCTACACTTTGACACTGCATTTTATTGTTGTAGTATTTTTCATTCCCTGTATATATATTAGTAGATCACTTATAAGTTCCTGACGACAGATTTCTTAAAACAAGCTCGGGAAATTTCGAGCGTTTATTTGTCCTGGTTACATTTTATGAAGGAAGAACAAGTTTAGCAAAATCTTCACAGGTTTCTTTTGTCGTCTTCTCTTATTCGCCGTTTGATTGGTCCGTGAAAATGAGGCTTGGGATCGGTCATGCGCCACGAGCAAAATCAGCTAAAAAATTTGATTCCCATCTTTAAGGAGGACGGATTTTCATGATTGTGTTATTTCAGTTATCAAAAAGATAAGTTTCTGAACATCAACAGGGTTTCGTCAGTCGGTTCTTCCTATCAAGATCCAACAGTACATTAAATGAAGCATCATAATCAAATTTCCTCATTTGCAGCTTTTTGAATCTGCTGTGGTGCAGTGGAGTCACAGAATAACTGGTGGAGCAATCCTCTGACTCGACCACAGAACACAAATTAGGTCTTGTTTACTTTCGGGACTGCGTCCTCACCTTCATCTTCCCATGAACATCCTAATACCTGACGTTTGACACGATAAATGTTTGTGAAGTAAAATGAAGTCTTTTTTCGAGGAGCGGGCGCTTTCTTGTTCAGTTACCCAGGGCGAGCCACCAAAAAAAATTTAATAGTAACTAAATTAAGGTAACATTACTTACAGAGAAGTGAACCAGCCAGCAGCCATCCTCTGAAAAGATAACATGGCCTTCAAATTTTGGATGTTTTGCTAAAGTAAAACACAACAATCCCAAATAAGCCCAAAGTTTGAATAAAACATCACTTTTACGGGTGGTTAGCTGAGTCTGCACTGTTATGCAATCAAAATGAAGTAAGCATATACGCAAAATGTTTGAAAAAAGCCTTTTTATTAGAAATTGAGCTCTCAACGCAATAGAACATTTCCAAAGCCTGGTTCGGACGACAAAAAGGCTTTAATTGCACTGAGGTCTTTTGGCATGGCAGAAAATCGCAAGTCGACAAGTTCATTCTGTTTCAATATTGGAAGCGTCCCAATGCTGTTAGGTCACGTGATATGACGCATTGCTGTATCGATTTATTGTTTATGGCATTCCAAAGCATACTCATTGAGTTGATGCTAGAGACATGTTTTATTTGGAAGTGAAGACTCTCTATTGTTGTACTCATGTCATACTAATGTACACTATTAGTCCATGGCCTTGCAATTTATGTTAGGCTTTTTCAGGATTTTAGTCAGTCGAGCTGAACGGTGAACTGACGCGCATGAAGTCGAATTAGAACGAACTCGCTACTAACTACCGAGGTTATTCGTTGATAAAATGGCAGTTGTAAGTTAAGCAGGACAGGCTTACTTTATTAGGCTATTGGTGAAAGTCAATTTGTTGCTTTATTGATTAAAAAGAAATTGAATCGTTACCTTTCAGCTGATTTACCTTCTGGATAACAAGCCTTTATTTTGCAAGGTCGTAAGTTTACTTTTCATCATCTTATGTGTATGAGGTGTATGTGTCCCGAAAAATCAAGCGTTTATAAGCACGTCAGTAGCTTTACAAATTAGACGCTGAGTTTACGGAGGCCAAAGAGTTACACCATACGTAAAAATTCAAGATGAAGGCAGAGAAGAAATTACCATGATCTCCGCAAAGAAGATGTTCTTTTTGAAGATTTACAAAAGAAGAACCAAAAGAAAAACGCTAATTCTGGTATGGCGTTGGCTCGAGGTCTAGATCAGTGATGAGAATGAGACTATGTTAAGCTAATGCAGTGCGGCACGCTCTTATTCCACTAAGCCATATGGGCAAGAATAAATGAGGTCCAGTACGGGAGATACCAAGTTTGTTTCTCGTTTTTAGATTTATAAGGTTCTGTGAAGGAGCAATTTGAGTTTTGTAGCACATTATTCTGCGTGAATCTCATCTCAAAAGCTGAGGTTCAAACAACTTGCAGTCAAATTCTAGCCAATCACAGCATGTCAGGATTTCTCATTGACCTTGACAAGTTACCCAAATATGCTGCGGCGAGGGGCATTTCACTTCCAAAAATCTCGTACACATTTAGCAAAAATCCTTTTGTTTTCAAGAAAAATCCATGAAAAATCCGTAAGAATCCTTTTGTTCAGAAAAAATCTCGTACGCTTTTCAGATGAGTGAAATGCCCCTCGTGCTGCGGCAACGTGTCACGGCCTGTTTTCTTTGCACGGCTATTTCATTTCATATCAATTACTCCAAACTTGCGAGATTCTGATGAGAAATGAAGGTGAAGGTGAAGTTGCGGTTTTCAGCGCTGGGATCGCAGAATTAACTAAGCGCTAATCGAGTCCGCTTCCCCTTGTCTTGACGCTCAAAGGTGCTGGTGGGATTTGAACCCCGTCCGCCTGACTGTTCTGGCCACGGGGGGGGGGGGGGGGTTTCGGCTAAATTTTCACGGCCCCCTGAAAAGCAGTTGCTGATCAACTGACGGGGCTACCGTGTTGAAAGAATTGAAAATTGAAAAATTGAATTGAAATTTCGGGTAGGTGCCGCCCACAGTTTCAAAATGTAACCGTTGGCTAAACCGATTTTTGTGAAAATGATACCCTTGGCCAGACTAATTTTTCCTTCAGAAGTGCTCTGAATTGGCATTTTCTAGGCAAAACTTGCCAAATTTTCGCATTTTCTGGACCAAAATTTTTGAAAAGTTGGGTTTTTTTTACAAAAATTAGGGAATAAGTACCGCAATTTTGACATCTCTTTGTAAACCGAATCATCCAAAATTATATCATGACAGTGGCAGGCATCTTGCGTAAAATGGTTACACGATGTCCGAGCGGTCAAGTACCAAGTAAACAGTAAAAAACAACAACAATGACATTCTCTTCTTTCATAATTCTTTTCTTGTACTTAACGTTCTATGGTATATCTAGATAAATCATATGTGTATGGTTCGGCGAGGTGACTTGCGTCCCTGCCATTGAACCTTGAATCTTCTCTTACTATCTAAACAAACATGCTTATGATGGTACACAAACAATAGTTGCTTCGCGACTGTCAAAACAAAGGATCTGATTGGTTAATTCATGACCAAAGGTGTGAAATCAAGGCTTTGCACCCATAATTCCTGTGACAACTATAGATCTTAAAGCGATTAATGCAAATGAGTTCACAAACCGAAATGGGAATTGATACATTTGTAACACTAAGTAAACATGGTAACTGTTGACCAATACAACTTTGTTGATCAAAATCTAAGTGGTTGCTAGTCGTTGCTAATCTTACTTTCTTCGTAACATATTCAGTTTGCAAGGCTAACGTGATTCTGTGGCTCATCTCTCAGAGCATCATGGTCCATAAACAACATTTTTCATTTCATTTCATTTAAGGAGGGTAGCCCTTCGGCAAAAGCCGTTTTTCAAGGGGCCCTCCGATAAAAACATTATTATTACAAAAATAACAAATAAAATTACCCTAACTAACCTAATTACAATGAAAACCATAATATTACAAACCTACTTACAAGAATTGATTATATACATATATACATACAAGAAATAAAAATACGAAAGAAGAAAGAAAAACAAATCCGCAGTCTCTAACAGGGGCAGACCCTGCAGCGCCAGCACCAGCCGCCCCCGGCGACAGGACAACCCAGAGCAAACAGCGATCAAAACCATGACCACCATTCGCTCCAAGCCAGCCCACCACCCGAGGACAACCAGCGCCACCACCGCAGGCCCCACCCCTTTGACTCAGCTGAAAGGCTATTCAACACTTTTGCTCCCCTAAAAGAGAAACATTTCTACCCGTTTGCAGTTGTTTTCTTTGTTTTGCAGTTGTTTTGTTTTCTCAGACCAGTTTCGGTATTTCGAAGGCAGCGGGTGGAGCACTGTGAATTTCTTTTAAAAAGGCTACTCAGGTATTGCGGAGCCAGTCATTGAGTGACTTGAAAACCATCGTTTTCGACTCATTGCTGATGAGCTGTTGGATGGTCCCTCAGCCCAATCTTTCGATGAGTGGCCTGCTTGGGGTGTCAAAGCTGCTATTCGTAACGATTCTGGCAGCACGGTTTTGAAGCTTTTGAAGCTGGTTGATTTCGCTAGAACCACAACAACCCCAAACAGAACAACAGTACCGAAAGTGTGGCTCAACAATACCTGTGTAAAGATTCTCAAGAGTTACCCTTGGAAGAAACTTCTTTGCATGCTTTAAAAAGCCAATGGCCCTTGAGACCTTGGCAGTGACAGCCTTTATTTGCTCTTTCCAATCCAAAGAGCAATCAATTTGGACACCAAGGTATTTTGTTTTTTGGACAACGTAAAGCTCATATGTTCAATTCCAAATTCTGATTTGAACTTTTGAGAACGTTACGTTTTTTCTTGGTAGTAATGAGCATGGAGTGTGTTTTTGCAACATTCAAAGAAAGTTTATTTCCTTGGAGCCATGTGTCCAATCGCTTGAGGTCATTGTTAATAGCACCATTCAGCTGAGTCATATTCAATGCCTGGTGACACAAACTGGTGTCGTCAGCATACATGGACACAGTTGAACCCTGGACGGACAGTGGAAGGTCATTGATATAGATAAGGAAGAGAAGAGGGCCAAGACATGAGCCTTGTGGCACACCGACTTCTACATCCTCTATGTCTGAGGCAACACCATTAACCCTGCAAAATTGTTTACGGTTGGATAGGTATGACCTAAACCAACACAGCTCTCGCTGCTGAACACCATAAATTTGAAGTTTTTTACAGAGGATGTCATGATCAACAGTATCAAAAGCCTTTTTCAAATCAATGAATACTAGTCCCACAAGCCGTCCAAGGGCCAAGCCATTGTACCAGTCATCAGTATTTTTAAGCAAACAAGAAAGTGTAGAATGAAGCCTCAGAAACCCAGATTGGTCAGGGGAAAAGAGGCCATTTTCTTTCATATACTGGTACAGCTGGTCAAAAACAAGTTTTTCAAAGAGCCTTGATATGACAGGTAAGACTGATATCGGACGGTAGTTTGACTTTTCAGTCTTGTCTCCTTCTTTGAAAATTGGAGTTACTCTAGCTACTTTCCATGAATCAGGGAACTGGCTAGTTTCAATGGAAGTGTTAAACAAAAAAGCTAGAGAGTTTTCAATGAAAGGAAGGCAAGCTTCAAAAAGTAGCTTGAGATATTGTCAGTCCCAAAGCTCTTTGCAGTTTTAATCTTGGCGAATGCAGCCCTGATCTCTTTAACTTCAATAGTCTTGAAGTTGAATTTAGCCTTATTTCCATTAACTTCATATTCACCTGTAAAGGCTGATTTCCACTCAGTAGAATTTTCCGAGCGGACTGAATTTTACACAATAAAATGCTAGTCATCCGTAACATTCTTTTCAAATTCAGAGCGACATTTTTTTACGTCAACAAAAGATTTCCTGTCCAATCGGAAAATTTGACTGAGTGGAAAGCAGCCTTAACAAGAGGATTTGGGACAGAATCAATTTTGTCTGCTAGTTCCTTGCCTATAGAGCAAAAGAAATTGTTCATAGCATCTGAAATGCCTTTTTTATGAACAGTCTCAGTGCCAGCCTCTTTGAGACACTTGATGTTACTGGACTTGGATCTCTTATTGAGAAGTTCATTAACTGTCTTCCAAGATTCTTTCATGTTGCCTTGGCATGCAGAAATCTTATCACTGAAATATTGCTTTTTCAACTGAATATTCCTATAGTTGACCTTGTTGCGGACCAGCCTATATGAATCCATAAGAAATTGGGATTTTCTTTTGGAAGCAGCTTTTCTTAATTTATCCCTAGTCTGCATTAGGTCCTTAAGGTCTCTATCTATCCATGGGCAGTATTTCTCTGAACACGCATTTCAGTTATTGGAGCATGTTTGTCAATCATCAAGGAAAATAGGTTTGACCAATTATTAACAAGACAATTAATGTCATCTGTTTCACTAAGCATTTGCTCCCAGCATATGCCAGAGACATCTGCCAAGAATGCAGCCTCATTGAAATTTTTCATTTTGCGGGTTTTGATCACTTCATGGTCTTTATCTACTGCACCATTGAATTTACGAATGCAGTACACCATATAATGATCACTCATGGAAACTTCATGTACCCCTGATTTTACAATGTTTCTGGCACGAGTTGTAGCAATATGATCAATAATAGAGGAAGTTGTTAGAGTGACCCTATGATCAATAATAGAGGAAGTTGTTAGAGTGACCCTAGTTGGCTCCTGAACAAGCTGTTTGAAGCTGAACAACTCATAGAGATCAAGCATGTGCTTTGAGTTGTTGTCTATAGGCACTACTCAGTCTCTCACAAGCACTGATAGTCCTGTAACTCCAAAATATGCATATGCTATCTCAATACTACAAAAGCGCGACCAAAAATATCTGACTAGGATACAAGAGCTTTCTCAAGACACTAGTTCCAAAAACTGTCCGTCCGACCTTAGCCTAACATATCCGTTACTAATAGTTATTAATTTATCTTAAAAGGAAACATTCTTTCGTATATTCTTAATTGCTTGAGGGAAGAATAGGTCAAAATTTAGCTCTGTCACAAATTGAATTGGAATTTCGGGTAGGGGGGGGGGGGGGGGTGCCGCCCACAGTTTCAAAATGTAACCGTTGGCTAGACCGATTTTTGTGAAAATGATACCCTTGGCCAGACTAATTTTTCCTTCAGAAGTGCTCTGAATTGGCATTTTCTAGGCAAAACTTGCCAAATTTTCGCATTTTCTGGACCAAAATTTATGAAAAGTTGGGTTTTTTTTACAAAAATTACCGAATTTTGACATCTCTTTGACCAAAATTGCCAAAAAGCATATCCTTGCCTTGACTTAACTCGACTAAAATTGCCAAAAAGTACACCCTTGGCTAGACTAGAAGTCCGAAAAAGCATACCCTCGCGGGCGGCACATCCCCAGGTACCTTTACTATGGAAGAACCCCCCCCCCCCGTGGTTCTGGCTGCAAAGTCAGTGGATTACAACAAAGAAGACAAATATATTACTTGTCTTCAGAATCATAAGCTTCTGCGAACCTTTAGGGTCTTTAGGCTACACAGGCTACATAGTACCACATTATCCTGCATGAATCGGATCTCAAGAGCTGAAGTCAGCAAGCTGGACTTTCTTTATCATGTCAAGTGCTCTAAACTAGCAGATTTTGAAGCAAATTATCGCTTTGCGAAGGAGTACGGTGCAGGAGAAATCAAATTCATTTCTACCATTTCTCTTTTCTTGGATTTATTAGCTTCTGTGAAGGAGCAATCTCAGCTCTATGGCAACACATTATCCCGCGTGAATCGAATCTCAAAAGCTGGAGTCAACAAAAGAGATTTCTTTGCGGTGAATTAAAATAATATGAAATTAAAAAGTTAACTCCAATAAAGAGAGAGATGTAGGTAAACATGATTGGATTTGTAAAACTGGAGTTTAGCCGCTGTTTGTTGATGATCAGACTCACATGAATCTTTGAGGAGGGCCTACCGTCAAGGAAGAGGAGGTAGTAGTGGAAGCGTGCTTCAAAAATACTCTGAGCTATTGAAGTTTTGAGACTTGTTTGGAAAGGGAAGTGCGCAGCTTGATACTACATAGATTTGGGAAGAAAATGGAGACATCGTAGAGATAAGCTTGCTGCCATAGTTTGGATAGAGGCTCCAAGTCGAAGGAAGCAGGTTGCTGCACATTTGAGTTCCTGTAACGCTGCATAAAATCACACATTACTGCCAAAACACAACATCCCTCATGCTGAGAGATTACAGTCCGTTGACCTGACAACTTTTTATCAGAGGAAAATAATGGTCAGCCAGCACACAGCACTCAGGCTAGAAAATGCTGAATCTTTTGAGGAGGAAAAGACCAATAATCCAGAAATAGGACTAACAGTCAATGCAACAGTTTTTGAGAGGGAAGAGGGTGACGACAGTCCTGCTGCAGGAGTTCAGGTTGTTGACAATTCTCAATGTGAAACAAATCAGTTACAAGACAATCTTGACAATAAACAATCAAAATCAAAATGGCATCATAGGATCAGAATTAGAAATAAGAAAGTACAGCAACATGAAAATTTAGATGCAAACCTAAGTAAGTTTACAGAGGTGTCTCAAAAAGATGAAACTGTAGAGCCTTATAGACAAAATTCTGTCACATTTGCAAATAATGGTGCTTCTAAGAATCCATGGTACCAGAAACTAAAGGTGCACAGAAAGAATAAAAATGTGTCAGAAAGCAATCTTGTGATGTTGGAAGGAATGAAGCAAGAGGAAGATGATGGTAATCATAATCTCAAAACCATGGAAGCATTGGGGATCTATGGTTTGCTCACTCCTGCAATTGCTGCTGTTCCTGCTACTGATGAGGTAAGAATGATTGGTAGAAATTATATGGTATTACATATGGAGGGTGCCAGCTTTGGCCCCCCTCACCTTTGCCTCCCCCTTCACCTTTGCCTCAAAATGCTTGAAATATAAACTTTCAAGTTACTGACAATTGCCCTGCTAGGTTTTCAGATAGCCCATTTGTTAAATCCATGATTTCGGGTGGGGGGGGGGGGTATCACACAGTTTGAAATATATGATGTGTGTGTAAGATCTCAATGATCAACCTAAGAGCCAAGAGCCACATTTACTACATGCTAAGTGCTTTGAACAGAACATGTCCCTCCAATTTGGGACATTGCAAAATTGAATTTTAGGGCTTTTCGTAAGCCCTGAATTTTGCAATCAATGCACGGCTGTCCCGGCACAGAAGAACCTAAGATAAATGCCTTGTTCAGTGCAGTAAGGGTCATCTCACCCAGAGAATCTCAGAGAATAGACCTTTTAGCTATTCTGTTCTGCAAAATGCTAGTCTGGATAGAGTGATTTATTCTGTGTTGAAATCTAGAAAATTTTGAATCTGCACAACAGTGGAAGAAACACTAACAGTTGAAATCAGGCTCAATCAAACCTGTTCTATATAAGATTGTATAAAAGCATCACTTGATTCAGTCTCTGGTATGACTAACTTGGTGGAATTTTTCCATATTCATTGGCCAAACATAGTTTTTAATTTTACCTGATAGAAAATCATCAAATATTTAAGTTTTCCAATATGAGAATTTATGAATATTGCGGAATAAGTTTGCTTTATACAGACATTATTTGCTTGAACCTGCTAAAAGCTGAGAATATTGCACATTTTGCATGTTTTTCTTTTGTTTCAGCTAGTAAACACAAATAGCTATTGACTTTTGTAGGATAAGTTATTAAAGTGTTTGAATTAATTATGAATGATTTACCTTTCAAGATGTTTTCCTTTTGCTGTTCATCATCTACAAGATGCAAATCGTTTGATTTTATAAGACAATTTTCCTGATTTATCCAAACTTCTCAAACAGTTGAAAGTGCCCTTTGTTGTAGTCATGGAGGAGACCAGTTTTTGGGTTAACATTATGAAAGGTTTCAGTTTCAAAGTTTGGGACAAGGGGTGTATCGCTCTTCCAAAAAAACGTACAAGATTTTTGCAAACAAACAGGCCTTGAAATGAGCAAACGTTAGGTGCTTGGTTGATCAAGCTCCTCCATTCATTTAGGCGCTTGATCAAGCTCCTAGATTATTTTTGTCTTTGTACGAAACCAGGGAAACCCAATTGAAAGCTCTGGAAAAACGAGCTACAGTTACTGTTTTGTCTGAAAATTTTCAGTCAAAATAACATCAATCATTGAAGAAGAATAAAAAAATATACGAAGGCCAGCATTGCCGTTCGAATAAGATGGAACAGCCTTGGAATGCCTCCTGCAAAGTTTGCAATAAACTTTTATAAACTGCTGCTCTTCGTTGATAACTTTAACTTCTGGCCAATCCAACTGCCCTTTTCTAAGAGTTGAGCAACGATGATTCTGTCATATGATCAGCACTGGCTACTGGCAGACCAGTAGAGCTTGCAGCTACTTTGCTTCAACGTTTGCACTGAGGAAATCGTAGAATCGTAGTGGTAGTCAGCATAGAAGCGAGGCAGCTTCGTAAATGGCGTAGACAATGTGCTGACCACTACTTTGGAAGCGAGTGAAATTTTACGAGTCAATGGAGAGAAGGAAAGACAATTTATTGTAGTTTTACTGAGATAAAAAGGATGGTTTAGGCTGAATATTTTGTTTAAAATACATTCACAAATCGCAATCATGGATCATTAAAAGAAACACCTTTGATCTGCAAGGCGCTTGAACAATCGAGCCAGTAGAATTTTCAAGGCGAGTGTGGAGGCGCTCGGGCTCGATCGAGCGCCTCTCATTTCAGGGCCTGCAAACAAAGGGTTTTCAGAAATTTTTAAATAGATTTTCTTGAAAACAATGGAGAGGTTTTGCCATGGGTGTATTGTACTGGCATTTTTGGGAACAATGTGCCTGTTGGTATGACATTTCTTTTGTGCGGTGTCATGATTCATACAGTATAATTGTTTGGAAATGGCTTGGTGTGTTCCAGTCTGAGGATTGGTGGTTTGAGTCACCATCCTGTCTAATGTTTTTTCAGTACATAAGGAATACACATTTCTGTATGGTCCCAGGTCAATAAAGCATAGTCACTATGAATAAAGTATTTTGGTGCTTAATGCTGGAATGGTATTCCAGTTGTTTAAAAAAGGCCAGCTTCTTTTAATGTCTTCATGTCAAAACTAAAAAGAATTCCTCATTAATGGCCATGGTCTGTAATTCCTAACTCAATCCAAAGTAATTTGTTCTTCGGGCTGCTCTGGTTTTTTCTGTTTTTAATAAAAAAGTTTCTGTTTTTCTTCTTAGTTTTAGATGGGTGCTCTCTATTTATTTATCCATTAGAGAGCTCCTCCTTTG
Organism: Aurelia sp. 3 sensu Dawson et al. (2005); assembly: GCA_964020215.1. Lineage (NCBI taxonomy): Eukaryota > Metazoa > Cnidaria > Scyphozoa > Semaeostomeae > Ulmaridae > Aurelia > Aurelia sp. 3 sensu Dawson et al. (2005). The sequence goes on along the minus strand of OZ026573.1, from coordinate 15,540,871 downwards.
ACAAATATATCTAAATACATCACGTCTTGTAAAGTTTTCTCATCACGTTAATTTATTTTGTGTATTTCTAAGTATCTTGTTGCTGTTTAGTATGTATCATTGTCTTATTCATTTTAATCTATGTTATGTTAGTAATTTTATTTAAATGTATTAAGGCATATTTTTTTAATGAAAGCTGAAAATGCACCTGCTACGTAGAGTCACCAACTCTATGTAAACATATGCTGTAAACCAGACTAAAAGATGCGAGATGTTTTCACATTGAGAAGCAGGACCAGGAAATTGCTTCGATGAGCTTAGCTTCACAGTGTTATAAAACTACCTTGAAATGCTACGTTGAAGTGGAGAAAAAATCAAGATATGGGAAGTTGAAGCAATTTATCAGTAAAATTGGGAAACGAAAATTGCAGCAAGTCCAGGTTGGCCCTGAAAATCTGAAAGATGCAAGCTATAGCACTTCTCTCTTATTACCACTGTGCCTTGTATCTTTGTTTACATGGCTCAACAACGGAATTTGAGCAACATTCAAGTGAAATGCTCTATTAGGCTGGTGCTAAACGGACGGTACAATTTTCCCTGCAACTTGTGTCGCAACGGGTCGCAACGCCGTTTCGAAACAAGTTGCAAGCCGATTGCCCCCTGTAAAATGCATCTCTGCAACTTGCAAATCAGTTTTTTTTGCCCTCGCAACGATTGTATGAAGAACTCATTTTACTATCTGCAAAGACTGCAAGTATTATTAGGGTCATTGCTGCGTGTAGCACCTGCTTCTGCAGCTTGAATTGCAATCCTGAACATTACGGGCGCTCACTTTGTAATTTTAGTCTGCTCGAGTCTCCATGACAGCTGCACGGTCTGAGTAATTGCAAGCTACAGAAATCAAGCTCGTGTAACATCCCGATCAAAAACCTCCGCCAATTTCCTTACTCAGGGCCGTCGAGAGGCGGTGCCGGGCCCCAGGAACCAAGTAACAGTAGAGGCGCCTCCTTTTGACCGCGCCCTTTTCTCTTGGATCATGCCCTCCTATGTAATTATGAAATGCTGCTTTTAAACGGAAACGCCCCCCAAAACACTGTTAACAGCATAGTCTTTAGACGGACGTTGTCTCGTACAGATTAAGTTGAGAATGTCAGTAGTGGCCAGCTGGCCTTAAGAAGTTCCTCGTGTACCCTGGGTACCAGAGCCTCAAAATTTAAATGAAAGGCAAAGGGTATTCCTCGAGGAAAACTTAAGACAAAGAAAAAATACATGATACATATTTTTCCGGGCCCGTAATAACTCCGGACCCCCTGGTAACTACGCTGGCTACCCCCCTTCTCGACGGTCAGTCCTTTCCTTACTCACCATTGAAAGAGAATGTGCAAGGGAAAATTGTACCGTCTTTCCATAGTCTAAGTGCAAGAGGCATCAGTAAACGGGTCCATCCATAAATAGCATAGAGAAAATTGCATACACACTTTGTTTCCTAAGCTTATGCATGTGCCATTTCAACAATTTCGATATATTGGGATATGTTTTCACTCTCGCTTGGGTCCTTGTTCATGGACATGGACATACCATTTAATGCTTAATATAAGAACTTAACAGTTCGTTATGTTTGGAATTATGTAAATACTTCAGCTGTTTTTGAAAGAAAAAGGCCTTGAGATTCAGCAAAAACTGCAATACAAATTGCAATTTTTGTCCAGAAGAAAAGGGTTATTTTTTGTCAGAACTTCGCAAGGAATATGTCAAAAATATCAAAGACAAAGAGGAGTTGTATACGACAATTTGTTTTGTTAGTTACTCAATGTTGCTCTTTATTGCAGCTATTAAAGGCAGTCTGTCGCGCATTTGATTGGGTAATTTGGACAATATAAAGAATAGGAAATTTCAATGATTGCTAATCCTCTGACTTTCTACGGCTGTAGAAAGTCAAGACGGTTAGCCCTCCTTTGTTTTAAGTACACTGATTCACAAAGAAATCTGTTGTGTTGAGCGCTGACTTGTCGCAGCCAATCAGAGACGTGACCGACGTGACAGACTGCCTTTAACCTATTTTCTCTCCTTGCAGGGTTTCAGATTAGTTTAGATCGTTCTTTCTCATGCGAAATTTAAGGGGAGTACAAAGATCAGCATGCTTTGCGCGAAGTTAACGACTTGCTCTCCACCGCTTCCAGAATAACTGGCTGTGCGAAATTCACAAAAACAAAAGCAAACGATTGCAAAGGCTGCTGGTCTTTGTACTCCCGTTAACGGTTTCCTCCTTCGTTAGTTTGGTTGTTGTTCTTTCATAGGATATAACAGTTTCTTTCAATAGATTACAATGTCTAATGTTGCGTTTATGGGGTTATGTCGATGATTCTGTTAATCAAGGCTATTGTTAAAAGCGGAGTTCCATGGCTAGAATTTTCCACTGTTTAGTGACTTTTTCATCTCCTTTATTTTATTCCTTGGCATTTAGAGCCGCTAATTACATTGACGTTTCTTTTATAGTTGATTCTTTTGAACTTCTTGGTTACGCTCCAAACCATCCAGATATTCCCATAGTGCTTCATTTCCATCATCGTTGTACCGCCGCCCAATTGTGATGTGACGTTACAAAACTGGTTTGTTGGGGAGATAAAGTGCTGACCCTATTGTTTTGACCGATTGTGATTCAGCTTTGTTGAGAGCGAATCAACGGTGCGGCTCACACTGTCATTCACAACTTTACTATTGTTTTCTTCTCCTGTTGTCAACCATCAAGCTAATAGACCACTTTCACAATGACGTCAATTCTTTTGAAATACTTCCATGAACATCACTTGCCTCGATATCATGTGGATCTAAATCTCAAAAGCGTGCATTGCTCTCAGCAACGCATGAAGTTGTTTTGTACGTGTCTTTGTAACATAATGATATGATGTAGATTTCTCGCTGTACAGGGAATCACATCTCTTACCTCGAATTGAATTTAATTGTGAAACTGGTCTATTTGCATACAGTATTGTCTCGCATATAAGAAACATGAATTTAAGAAATAGCAGACCTTGATTTTAAAAATAATATCCCCTCTTACGGGTCTGAAAAATACTTGTTTCTTATTCAAAAAAATATGTATGAATTAGAGATTTGAAAAACATGACACATTCAGCTTTGCAGTTGAATCAGTCTGTACCTATTCAAATGACAACAAGAAATTCGCATGCAAATGAAGCAAAAGTCACCTACCGGAAATAAATGTAACCTTTCTTGTTAGTGAAGATTTACAAATACAAATGATTATAGTATATTTTGTATAACAATCATAAAGCTTGTGTGTATCTTAGTAGTTTTCTTTGTATTCAAATATAGAAATTTACAATGAGTTTTACGTTTAACTATACTTATCTAATTACTCTACAACACTACAGGTACGATACCATGGGGAGCGAAAGACAATGACTACCCCATGGCCTGCATAAAGAGACACTTAACATTAAACTAACTACAAATGCGCTACAATCGACTAAAACTATTGGATCACATACTAGGATTCTTTTCCACACCAGATGTCAGGTCAGGGTTCCGATGACTTGGATGATGTTGCACGTGCAACTCATTCAGTTGTAATAGGTAAAATACCTGAAGTCTGATGTGAAAAAGAATTTACAAGGAAAAATAACATTTACTTTAAAGGATTTGATGGCTGCATAGGTTGCAATAGTTCTCAATCAAACCGACCAGTTTCATGGATAAAATGTAAGGTCAGTTCGAGTATGTTTGTATTCAAGTCATTGGAAAGGTCTTGATTACCATGTAACAAAAGCTGGGTCAAAGCATCATTTGAAAGATCGGTGATTTGTACAAATGATCGTAATAATTCAGCAACTCTAGCGAGAAGATCCTGTCGTTGAACATCAAATGAAGGGCAGAGCAACAAATAGTGCTCCGTATCCTCAATCCCATCACTTGTTGGGCACAATGGGTTTATGGTATCCCTAAAATTATGCTTGAATTTGATAGTAGTTCATTGATAGTACTATATTTTTCTGATAAGAAACTTAGGAAACATTACCCTGATTTGAAGTTTATATCTCATTTTATAGAAATACATCAGACTTAAATTGAAAACGTTCTTTCTCATATGCGGGACACCATTGCATTATGTCATTGACATAAATCGCTACCACGCATGCGATCTAGAGCCCTTTTTGGGCGATTCCTCGAGGCTCGCAACATAGCCTATTCGTATCCCCAACAATGGTGGAAGTCTACGATATGAAAGGGTTTGACCAATTGCACGGTTTGGTGTGCAACTGCCACTCCCCTTCTTGTCTTTTGACTATTTGTGTGTTGCTCTTTTGTTTTGTTTTGTTTTGTTTTTTCCCTGGTATTGCTATATATTTTTAGCCTCAAAGCTGTATTTGTAACATCGTAAATACCGTCCTTGGTGTAAGCTTGAAGAAACCTTTTGTGTTTTTACACCAAGAGCGGTACAGTATTAATGTATTTAGAGTAGTTTCGTTTTAGTTTATCATGAATACCGGGTGAGCCAGAAAAAAGTTCCCACTTTTGAAAATTCATAACACCAAGACTAATTCACGGATCTGAATTATTCAAATTCTAGTTAAATGCTGAAAGATCAAAGTATTTTTGTGATTTTTCTCGCTGTCCTACCAGCACTACAAATATAGGTTAATTCAACTTTACAAAAATTTCATGGTTGCAAAATGACTGAAAAATGGCCTAAAACATCGATCAATGCATAAATGACTTCTCGCACAGAATAATGAAGGAAATGCAACTTTTCATGGGTGAGAGATATCCTCTACGCATTAATTGCCTTGGGATTGAAAATCTTTCGTATTTGTTTGAAAATCAATGTCTTATAACTCTTGAGGAAGGTGAAACGCCCATGGCCTATTGTTCGATTTGAATAGAGTCCTTACGATTTGATCAATGTTTTACACCCTTTCTCCTTCATTTGCAACCATGAAATTTTTATAAAGTTGAATTAAGCTTATTTGTAGTGCTGGTAGGACAGCGAGAAAAATCACAAAAATACTTCGATCTTTCGACATTTAACTAAAATTTGAATGATTCAAATCCGTGAAGTAGTCTTGGTGTTATGAATTTTCAAAATTGGGAACTTTTTTCTGGCTCACCCGGTAGAAAAAAGGACTTCTTGGCGAGTCTGACAGTCAAATGGAGAACTTGATTTCAGCTATAAAAAGGCAGTGCCATTAAACATGTATGAATTGTGTATGGAAGCATCATAAATGAAATCATGTTCATAGTTGTTTGCCCCCTGCTGCCTATGTACAAATATCTCGCTAAAAAGCGTCGATGGCGTGAATAGATTCAAATCAAGTTCCTTCTTTAAATTGTTTTGCAAACTCGCAGATTTTTATGTCTCAATGATAAGAAAAGGATTCTTGTTGTTTCAAGTGAAAAGCGCAACCTGTTTATTTGTTTCTTGTTTATTTTCATTGGTGTATTTTTGAATGAATCAACGTGAATCTCAAATGAAGTTGCTTGCTTTAAATCACACGACACCATACAACCGTTTGCCATCATTACTTATATATGATTCCTATTAAGGGGAAGTTTCTTGAGTAGGTGTTTTTTGTATTCGGAAAAAACACCTGCTTTGTAAAAGCCCCTATACAGAATTATAACAGATCGAGTACTCAACCATAACATCATCAAAAACGCGAAGAGTGAACCTAGTATTAGCTACCATAACATCAAGAATTTAGTATTGCAAGATACTGCAAGGCATTAACTAAAATTGCTTCAAAACTGTCGTTTATTTTCGTGGTGTCTTTAAGAATGTATTGCTTTTGATCAAATGGATACCCTGCTCAGTATAGCATAATAGCTGAAAAAAATACCCTGTTAACCGGCACATACCTAGGACAAAAATTGTTTAATTTTCCCCCCGCCCAGCTGTGATCATGCAGAAATCCAATCAGATTTGACCCTTTTTTGGTTTTAAATTTACTTAACTTGTTGAGATTTTATGGACAGGCAGTCCGTCGGCTGTCCGAAAAGCTTTGCATTTGTCTGCTGCCATGTAATTAGTTTGGAGAGTCACCAGGAATATCGTGAAACAAGTAATCTTACTTTCATCGGTGTAAAATGCTTTTATTACAGTCGTTATTGGTGCAGTGCAAAACTACTTTGGTGCGCCTGATAGCTGCGTATTATGATGCTCCAAGATGCTTCATCGTTTAACGTTTCCTATAGTTTCTCATCCAAGAAAGAGCTTGGTTTTTATTATAGCTGGTTTTCAAACCTGGGATTTAATCAGGACAATTTCAAGAAATTTCGTTCTTTTTCAGGGATTGCTTAAAGTTTATTTGGTGCCTAATCTCGTTTTAATGAACGAACATTTTTCAGCGCCTTTGGGGAGGAGAAATTAGATGAAGGAGTCCGCATTAGGCACAAAAGAGACTTCGTGCAAGTCTAGCGGCTCATATAAGGGTCTTTTACATTCTTTATGGCGTAAAGATTTTAGCACCACTCTTTAGATAGTGGAGGTGCATGACTATTTGATGCTTCAGGCGATTTATATCTTTTTTCTATCTTAACAGTTTGATACAGTTCATAAACAAATCAAAACTGAACTCGGAGGTGATTGGGAGTTAAAGCTAGCCGCAGCACATATCGATGATGCCTTGAAAGGAAGGTAAGGGATTTTATTCATGTGACAACGCCTGATTAAAACAATAGATTGAATTAAAGATGATCTGCAGCGAAAGTTTTCATTAATGCCAATAAATAGCACTGTTGAAAGATGAAGAGTATCGTTTAAAATGTATTGATACCTTGTTTCATTGTCGAGTTATCCACCGTTATGTATGATTGACATATGCCGTTATTTTGTTTGCAAAAAGTAAAGAAGGAAGGGTGACTATGTTTCCAGAGGGAAATCAGCTCAAAGATCTTTTCTTCTACTGAAATACCTTCGTGTCATATCAATTCACTGAGCAATGTTTATTACATTTATTCTGCTCAGCTGAAATGTCTCTTACGATTGTAACCTTTCAAAGATCAGATACAGCCATGGGCAAACGCACCGTATTTTTAGATTGGAAATTAAAGTTGTTACCTCGATATTACCATAGTTTTTTTGTTTTTTTTTTCTCTTTGGCCCAAGCCTCACCAGTGCTAGAAATCAAATTCTAATGGCCCCTGCGCGGCTGAACAATTGGCTCCTACATAGCGTTCAACTTCATTTCAAACTGCAGAGGAAGTTGTTGAATTGTTGTATTGTTGAGAAGAAAGACATTCTAATTTTGAAAGTATTGAAGATTTCACAAAAGTCCAACTGCAGAATTTTTACGAAATACCTAAATTTTCTTTGAAGCGATTCAGTTCAAAGAAATAGGTCATTGCATTTTGCACCCACTATCTTAAAGATGTGGAACCTATGCAGTATGGTTGAGCCGCTTTCTGTCGTCGATGGTCTTCAAAATATTTGCGTGATGTACTGTGCCGCCGAACAGAACAAATTATAGAATTATGCAGTAAAACGACAATTATGGCGAGAAAATGTTGGGAGATCACGAACACCAACCGTTCTTGATGTACCAATGATGACTTTTTGCGAGCGCAACACGGAAAAGTACCAAGCCCGATGTCAAAAGTATTTACCGACCTTGCTTAGGTCATGATGATACGTTGGCCGATGCCCGAAGGCTTGATATTTTCTCTGTTGCCAGAAACAAAACGTTTGTATTTGGTTTATTACCCAATCTAAAGGAAAGAGAAGAAAATGATCAACTCAATGACACACTAAAAGCAATGCAAGAACTGGAGGGCCATTTTGTATCCCTTGACGACGGGCCATGCTGGCAAACGTTGCCTGCTTCAAAACCTATCAAATTCGTTCTCAAGATCGCTGCCTTGAAGACTGGGTAATAATTGCATATATTTGTATTCTTTTTTAGAGGAAAATATGGCAAGGCCCGATCGTATTTTAACTCCAAGTTCTCGCAAAGGTGAGTCTACCATATGAACGATTAGCCATTGCTATCAATAATATTTTTCAAAATGATTTTATGTGCTTATCAAACAACTAGACTTATGCCTTTTCGTCCCTTGTTTCCCTGCGTTCCTTGGTCAAGAGGGACTAATAACATTACTCTGAAATAGTGGGCCCACTTTAGGCCCGCGTAGGGTGGTTCCGTATTCGCCAATCAAATCGCTAGAATTCAGCTTTTAACCAATCAGGGTAGCCTCACGACATAGTCCCAGATATCGCAAAAATAGCAACAACGACAACAACAACAATAACAACAACAACAACATTTCTTATTTTTGCTCAATCTGGGCTAGACTGACGACGTGATTCCTTGTATTCGTTCAACATTTATAATCTGATGTTTTAATTTCACTCATACAAAGGACTCACGACCAAACTGATTCTAAACAGGGACTAAAATCTTACGAAAAATCAGGAGAAACTTAGAACATCTTCCATCCTTCGAACGTCGAAAGAAAAGTCGAACGTCCCTTCGAAGATCATTTCGAGCGTCGCTTCGCTTCGAGAAGTCGAACTTTGAACTAATGAGCCAATCAAACACTAACAATAGGCACGTGGGTTGACCATATTAAGAAAGTAGTGATCTGATTGGTCGCGCCGTGAACGCGGCGGACTTGGCCTAATTAGTCCCTGTTTTGAAGCGTAAGGACATAAGTCCCTCAACTGAAGCGATAACAACAACAACAACGAGCGTAAGTTAGAGGGACTTATGTAATGTAGTCTAAATCTGGGCCTTATGGACTTTGATGTAAATTTTTGAGACGGAGATGCACACGTTTACGTGTGCCCTTCGGAACGAGGCCGCTGTGTAGTCTCAGAAGCGAGGCCAGCGACCCTCGGCAGTTGGAAATTCTCAATGCTGCGGTGAAGTTCATGGAAGCTAATTGGCCTTAAAAATGAGGAAACCCTGATTCACAGTGGAAGGTTTGTTGTTTCTTGGATTGAGGAGACATTTGTATGGATACTTGTGGCTTTTGTTCATGTACATTATCACTGTAAACTTGAGCTCTGAGTTGTTTTAACATTGTAGGTTCGAGCCGGCAACTTAGGCCCATCCACCATTGCCTGGTGTTCGTACAGTGTTGCTATGGTTTCCATATCTAGTTATGAAATCGATCGGGGAAAACTTCATCCCAAATTTTAGTATCAAAGTCCATAAGTCGTAGTTTGAGCGTCCATCAGTCTATCAATAGCGATAACTACGAATATGCAATCAGTCTACAATCAGGGGCCGCAATTCAGAATGTTGTTGTTGTTGATCTTAAAGAGCGGTTGAAGAAGCCTGGAGTTCTCGCAGCTTCGATGGATCTATCTTACTTCTACAGAGGAAGATTACTGTCTGAAAGGTAGGCATTTTGCGTGTTGTAGGTCAAGACAACATCATTCTTTGTACTAAAAGTTTCCTTTTCAATGTTCGAGCTCTTTAAACCAGATTTTGAAGCGCTTTTGTTGAGTGTACGAGAACTCCCGCCTCTTTAGGCCATTTTGAAAAAGTGGGCCCATTATATAAGCGTAATATTATGAGTCCCTATTGACCAAGTGATATCAGCAAATCAAAGAACGCAGGGAAACAAGGGACGAAAAGGCATAAGTCTATCAAACAACTAGGGGAGAAGTTGGCGCAGAAAACCAGAATTCGAATACCGTAAAAGCTCATTTTCATGCTCATTTTCATTTTCATGTTCATTTTCATTTTCATTTTCATTTTCATTTTCATTTTCATGTTCATGTTCATGTTCATTTTCATTTTCATTTTTTTAACCACGGTAGCCCCGTCAATCTGCATAGATTGCTTTGCAGGGGGCCGTGCAAAAATAAATATAATTTACAAATTTAAAACCTTATTTACAATCGTTGATTACAAAAAGAAAAAAGAAAAATTTCAAATGGAAATACATAAAAAAGACTATCAACCCTCTATGATTTCCTTTAGCCTCCTTTTGAAGGTAAAAAGGGAGGGTGCAAGTCTGACATCAGAGCTTAATTGGTTCCAAATCTTAGGCCCACGGAATGAAATTGACTTCTGCCCATTCGCCGTTTTAAAGAGAGGAACACGCAAGTCGGCTTCAATATTTCTAAGTCTCATTGTGTTAAGAGCTGAGTTCTTTACAAATAGCTCGGAAAGATATTCAGGCACAAGACTATTTGTTGACTTAAACATTATGGTCGCTGTCTCACCTAGAATAATGTCCGAGATTGTTGGCCATCCCAGCCTTTTAATCAGACCAGCTGCAGAAGCATGATAGCTGCTATTCATAATAATTCTGGCAGCACGATTTTGCAGTCTTTGGAGGATATCAATTTGAGTTTTTCCGCAACATCCCCATACTGAGCAACATATAGATACTATAAGAGGCAGATGCAAAAAAAAAATAAAAACGAAAACTTTTCTTAGCACACTGAGGCCTTTCAAACTTAAGTTATCATCAGAGTGTGACTGACTAAAACGACAAAGATAATATATTTACATAAGCTGAAGTATGACTATTTGACATTGGTATGTGTCCTAAGATTAAACTTGGTATCCTGTGGCGAAATATAAAATCACTTTGAAATGAGTCATGAGTTGAGAAAGTGGCATGTCCAGCTTTGAATAGCTTGCTTTCATAGTGCAATAAAAGTTTAGCGTCTGTAAGAGCCATGAAAACAAAGACTTTGAAAAAGGGTTCTTTAAGCGAGTTATTTGCCTTTGCACATTCAAAGACGTGTTTAGGAAAATTGCATGACGATTTACCAGTTCTGCATTCAGAAATGTGATTGTTCATTCTGTTCCTTAAATTTGTGGTTTGACCAATGTAGGTGGTACTATTGGAAGCTCCTTCGCATGAATTGCATGACAAGAAATAAACGACGTTGATACTGTTACATGAGATTGGGCGTTTTGTTTTCCATGTTGTTCCATTTGCTGTTTGAAAAGACGAAACCGGTTGGAGATACATATGGCAAAGTTTGCAGTTCTTTCTTTTGCATAAGGTTATTCCTGGTGTTGGGACATACATAGGGTAGTGTTCAGAAATGAATTTTGCTTTCGTAAGAAGTGATGTGATATTTGGCGGCTGTTTTAAAGCTAGGATTGGTTTGGTGTTTTGGAACTTTTCTTTTGTTGATGGATCTGTAATGCCGTTGATTAGTGTGGATATTGTCTTGATGACATGTGTGTAACTAACGTTGGGATAATAAGTAGTGACGAGTGGGATGACGTTTTTCTCTTTGAAGGGAGCAGGTCCTTGAACCTTTGCCTTGTGAAATGCTTGCTTTATTAAGTCTTTGGGGGTATTCACAGCGTAAAAGCCATTTTTCGAGTTCTCGAAGGCGGAAGTTCATGCGTTCAGGGTCAGAAACGAATACAATAATTCTTTTCGCTAAATTAAATGGGATTGTTTGTTTGATATGGAATGGGTGAGCGCTGTGAAAGTTGAGGTAGTCATGCGGATTTGTTTCTTTATAATATATATCGGTTGTAACGAATTTTCCATCGCGTAAAATGACTTCTATGTCTAAGAAATTCAACGATTCAATGTTTTCTGTTGTTTTATTTCCCGTTTCCATCGTGAATTGTATAGCCGGATGAAGTTCATTGAGTGCTTGTTTCATTAATAAGGGATCGATTTCTGTTGGTAAGGCTAAGAAACCGTCGTCCATATATCTAAAATAATTATTTTCTATGTGTTTGCAAAGTTCATCATTAAAATATTTCGGTAAAACGAGCGGAAAGAGTCGTGTTTCTTCTAGGTATCCGACTGTTAGGCATGCGTACGACGGTGCGAATTTTGTTCCCATTGCGGTTCCTTTTAATTGTTTGTACAAGACTTTATCAAAGATGAAATTGTTATTTTCTAGAATAAACTTTGCCGATTCGATTATAAAAGCTTTGCTAAAGCGTTGTGGGATAAGGTCTCTTCTTTTTTCAATCCAAAAATCGAGTGCTTGTAATCCGAGTTCGTGTGGTATGCTTGTATATAGACTTGTTACATCATACGAATAAAGAGAAGAATGTTTAGCGAATTCTCTTGGAATTTTGCGTAAAAAATCCCAGTCGTCTTTAACATACGTTTTTAATGTTTTTGCCAGCGGTTTTAATAATGTGTCTAAGAATTCACTTAGTCGTTGAGTAGGGGAGGATGGTCCAGCTATGATTGGCCTGCTTTTTAAAGTGGAAGGTGGCTGCATTTCAATAAATTCCGCATTTGATTGTGTTACTTTTTCGATTATGTCTTTGCTTTTGTGGATCTTTGGTAAAACGTACAGATGGCTTGTTTTCCAATCGAAATTAGTTATAAAATCTTGCTCTTTGTCTGTCAGGCAATCCTCACGTTTTTTCACGAGTAATTTAAGATTTTTCATAACTTTTTTGTCCGCATCTAACGGTAGCGTTTTATAGTCGTTGCTATTGAGATGACCTTCTAAAACTAATTGGTCTCGGTAAAACGATTTATCCATAAGAACGAAATTTCCCCCTTTATCCGCTTTTTTAATTACTATGTCTTCGTTGTTAATTAAATCTTCTAATGCTTTGCGTTCTTCTTGAGTTAGATTGTCTGGTGCGTTTATTTTTTCAGGTTGCAGTATTTCGGTTAATTTGCAAATATTGTTGATTTCTTGATTATCTGTAAAATCTGGTCGGTTAGATTTATTTCTATGGAGTGACTCGTCATTGGATTCTCTTCCCCAGAAAACATCCCTTATCCTAATTTTTCTAGTAAAATCTTTTATGTCACTTTTAAAGGAAGCTTTTGGTGGAGTCGTAGGTGTGTACTTGGGTCCTTTGGTTAATAATGAGACGTGTCTTTGTGCCAAGGAGAAGGACGAAATGTTAAGAAGTTTGGCTGATGGAAACGGGGTGGTGGTGGCTGGTAGGGCTGGCTGTGGTAGTTTTTTTGGTTCTGGCTCCAGTGGTTGTTAGGCACAGCATTTTCTCTTCGTTGACTTTGTGCTGGGTTGCTTGATCTTTGATAACTATTTGGTGGGTGATTTGACTGTTTTGTTTTTGCAACAATAACAATAACGAAAGTGGGGTTCAACAATTCCTCTGTACATTTTACTGAGCGTGTCCTGTGGGAGAAATTTCTTTGCATATTTCAGAAAGCCTAAGGCTCGTGAGACCTTGGTTCTCACACACTTTATATGCTTATCCCAGACAAGATGACAGTCCAACTGGACACCGAGGTATTTAGTCCTTTCAACGGTTTCTATCTGTGTTCCATTTATGAAAAAGGAAGGCTGCTCACTGACTTCATCGGAAATCCTCTTGAGCTTTGGACGGGAACCAACTACCATCGCGTGAGTCTTAAGGACGTTTAAGGACAGTTTGTTTCCCTGAAGCCAATCGTTTAAACAATTAAGATCTTCGTTCATAAATTTGTTTAGATCATCGATATTTTTAGATGCAAATGAAAGACTAGTGTCATCTGCATACATGGTCACTTTAGAATTACGTAGAGCACGCGGGAGGTCATTGATATAGATTAAAAATAACAGGGGACCAAGGCATGAGCCCTGTGGAACACCGCAAGTGACATCCTTTATCTGCGACAATGCACCATTAACTTTGCAAAACTGCCGTCTGTTTTTGAGATATGAAACAAACCAAGAATGTTCCAGATCTTTGATACCATATCTAAGTAGCTTGTTAAGGAAAATGTCATGATCTACAGTATCAAATGCTTTCTTTAGATCGATGAAAACATTTGCTGTGTATTTTCCGTTATCCATATTGACGTACCAGTCATTAGTACTTGCAAGCAGACTGGTTACAACAGAATGTAGCAATCGGAAAGCAGATTATTTGAGAATAGTAGATCGTTTTTGATCAGGAAATCATAGATTTGATTATAGACCAACTTTTCGAACAGTCTAGCTAGAAATGGCAAAACAGAATTAGGCCTGTAATTTGAACTGTCATCCTGTTCACCGCTCTTGAAGACAGGGGCAACACGCGCAATTTTCCAGCTGTCTGGAAAAACGCCAGTAGCAACAGAGAGGTTGAGAATGTCGCACAAGGATTCAGCTATCACAGGCAGTCCAATCTTTATGAAAAAATTGGCCAGACCGTCCGGGCCAGACCCCTTTGAGGTCTATTTAGATCCCTCTCTAGCCGCCCTCTCTATTAAGTCCCCACTTACATTAAAGTCAAGAAATTACCAATGATTTTTCATTTATTTAGGCATAGTAGAGCTTTTACGGTACACACCAACAATTATACCCCGGCTCTTAATGCGATTTAATTTTCGTAAATCACTGACCCAAAAAGTGAACTGATAAATTCTGTTAAAATGTAATGAATCACTCAGTTGTAAGGAGCGATTCCCCTTAAAGGTGATCTGAAGCGAAAATTTTTATTAATACAGATGAACAGCACTGTTAAACGATGAGGAATGTCATCAAAATTTCTTTGATACTTTGTTTCATCTTTAAGTTATCTACTAATTTGTACGATTGGCTGATGACGTCATTTTGTTTGCAAAATGTGCGAGAAAGTATACAAGGTTGACCACGTTTCCACAGGGAAATAAAGTCAACGACCTTTCCTTCAAATGCAATGCCTTTCTAAAGTTCACATCAGTTAATGAAACAATGTTTATTGCATTTATTCTGGTCAGCTGAAATGTCTCCTAAAACTGGAACCTTCTAAAGATCAGATACAGCTTCTTTTCATATAGAATCCTAATAATTTGCAAACAAAATGACGTCATCAACTGACACTTAAAATCATTGGATAACTTAAAAACGAAATGAGATATCAAAAAAATTTCAACAGGATTTCTTACCAATAGACAGGGCCCTTCATTTGCATCAATAAAAATTTTCGCTTCAGATCACCTTTAAGCAGAGGTATATGTAAAACCGGAACCAAAATTATCACTATGAAGCTGTCTGTAAATTTGTTTCAGTTGCTTTTAGCTTTGATTTGTACTGGCACGTCTCAGCTACATGATGATTGGAATTTTTTTGAGGTGATAAAGGGGCTTTGTTGTAACCTGCATGTACAGTATGAGTTCGGTTGATGATATGCAATGTACTTCATTGTCTCTTTTTAGATGTTTCAAAATCCTGGATAACATTTGGTATCAACGATTCTTCCTCCTTGTAATCCTTGTCCATTCAATGGTCATTTTCTTCGAACCACCATCTAGCAGTCTAACTAGGTAGGTTTCTATACTATTCAGATTCTTCATTCAAGTAGCTTTATGTACATAACGAGTTCGCTTGATAATTGTATCGATAAAATTCTTTTTTCATCGCTCAAGGATTCATTTACTTTCAAGTCTTGGCCAAATGAATTGCGATCAGTTATCATCTACCATGGTTGGATCGAGCAAGTTTGGTTCTTTTGGCCATTGCATTTCAATGAATTTACTTATCCTATGAGATATACAAGTGGTTTGGCTGCCTTGTTGTGCTTAAATGAAGAATCAGGTTATAAAGTAGTGCTGATTTGTAGTTAAGGTTATATTTGATTGAGTTAGACTGCGTTCACACGATGCCGGCACATTTTGAAAACGGTGAAAAATGTGGCAGTAGCAAAATTTGAGCTAGCGTTCACACGATGCCGGAACAATTTGAAAACGATAGGAAATTTGACAGTAAAAAGACCTTGCATGACTTTGATGCGAAAGAAATGTACCTACAATCTATAAATCGATCAGTCTCGTTCCAACAGCGTCGAGAAATGTTCTGTTTTCATCATTTTCGATTGTTCACACGATGCTGTTTCAAAACTTTGTCGGCTAGAGTGTCGTTTTCAAAATCTACCGTTTTCAAAATCTGCCGGCAAAATATGTGTCGTTTTCGTGTGAACGGGAGGCCTATCCGTCACATTTTTCACCGTTTTCAAACTGTGCCGGCATCGTGTGAACGCAGTCTTAGACTTAACGATGTTTTACAAAATTTCATGTTGATGAAATGTTTTATAAACTTTTCTTTCGTATCATGTTTGATCAACAACGTTGCGTTTGTTTAGCCACTCTGTTTGGTATACCAATACATAATGCTTGATCCTTCATTATTAGCTGATGTTTATGGGGATGTTTGATTTGTTTGGCCAGGGTTTAAACTTTAAAGCATCCTTCAATAAAATTTGATCGAATACTGTTGGATGGTATTGTTTGTATGACGGTTTCTTCGTTTGGCGAGGGCATAAAATACAAGAAGTTTGTTCCCGGAATATTGTCAATCTGCTAAATATTTTCCGTCATGTTTTTGGCAGCCCATTTGTCCTTTTTCTCCCAAAAATTCTCACCTTGGTTTGATCTTGGTTCTTTTTCAGTGTTCATGCCATTGTATATGTCATCAATGCTCTGTGCCTTGTAATATATATCTTTGATTTGGTACTACGGATTCAGACTCTGAGCTGGAGAATCTTCTGGTCCAAAGAAACTGTTGATAGATATTGGAATGGGTAAGACTCTTACATTTTTACTGATTTACGAATGATTTTATGAGCATATTCTATATAGGCCTACGGACTTCACCCAAAACCTTGTAACCGACGGAGCAAAGTGAATCAGAAGAGTGAATACTTCTTCAAAGGTCAAAGCCTATGACCTTGTGCGTTTATGAGGTCATTTCGCTCATTTCGCAAATTGAAACACGTAATTTCGCAGAGAAAAGAGAGAAAAAAGTTGGAAAAAGTACTATATACTAAACACCATTTTTTTATTTTATTTTGTCAACAATCATACCAACCCCGGACTTGTCCTTCACAGTCATCTTACTCCAATTGTGCATAGTACTTACAAATTTAAGAATGATATTTCACATCAACAAACATTACAAAATAAGGCAGCAATGATACAGCCAAGTATGATACACGATTACGTTTAAGATGGCTGTGAGGGAAGATGCCTTGCGTTCTATAATCGAATCCCTGTATGTTCGTTAAAGATTCCTATTTCGAACGCAATGCATCTTGGTAAAAAGTTCCTCATCTCAATCTTTAGGGCAATCGTTTATTCAACAACTAGGGACAAGTATGTGTAGTTGACTAGTGGATTGGTTGTTTATTGATTGGCTAATATTTTGAGTGATTGATTGATTGATAGATAGATAGATTGATTGATTGATTGATTGATTTGCTTTGCAGTGTACAGTTCATACTCATTTGTGCCTTCTGGGTTGATTTCATAATTCTTTGTACATCAGTTCTTGTAAATAAGGTAATTCACATTCATTCTTATTACTATACATTTTTTGTTTTCCTTGTATTTCACAAGACAATCGAGAGTTAGAAGTGCCAACGTACATCTTTACTTGCCGTAAATGCTCCATTAAGCGTCTAGGGCACTTATATGATTTCGAAGACTCCAGAAGGGGGCGTTAAAGAGAGGGGGCTTAGTAGAGAGGGGGGACTTATTCACATGAGCCAATGACTGTGATATGAATAATAGCTTTTTCTTTCATTTACCTGATATTCTGCAGAATTGACACACAGTTGTACCAGTCAAGCGCACAATTTCGACATAGTTTTTATCCCAAACCGGAAATAATATGAAATAATTATAGTAGATAATTTATGTAAAGTTGGCTGATAAATTTAGCGATTAGCTAATTGAGGCCAACCTTACAAATTTGAAGGTTTTGAATAAAACTACAGAAAACCTAGGATAGATATGATAGTTTTACATAATTTACAGCTGCAATCAAAATTTTCGATTGATTTGATTTTACCTTTAAAGATCTCTAAAGATCTGGACTCATTGAATAGAGGATTGCGCTAAAGATGGCGGCGAGGTATTTTTTACCGAGATGCATCTCGTTCGAATTGCAAATCTTTAACGATTCTATAGGAATTCGATAAAAGAACGCATTGCATCTCGGTAAAAAATTCCTCGCCGCCATCATTAGCGCAATCGTCTATTCAGTTGGCAGATTCTGCAATAATTTTTTACCAACAATTCTTATAGTCTTTACGCCATACAAACTCATCATAGCACCCGTCTAAACAAGACTGTTATAACCACGAAGGTGATATGGCACATCTCTGGCAACAAATACTTCTGGCATGAAAATCGGGTTTAGGTTGTTGACTTTTTTACATGTTTGGGTCAGGAGCAGCTGTAAATTCCTCTAATGAACAGCCACTTTTACCAAGTAATTCCTGAAAAGTTAGAACTGCTATCTTTGCTCTTTCGTGAATTTTGTTGATCTTATTTTTCGAAGTCCTTTCAAGATGAAAATTACCATGCGAACTTGTTTAGCTAGATAAGTGGAAAAGCTTTAATAACCTATAGCATTTGATGTAAGTGGAAGAAGGAGGGGGGGGGGGAGGCTAAATAGGGAGAGAGGTTTTTTATGGGAGCGAGATCTCCGCGTTCGATTCTGGTCTATAGCTGAATTTCCATTAACGTTTAAGTTCTATTTCTGAAACAGGGAATTGTTGAATCCATAGTATATGGCCACTAATGAAATTAACCCTTGTCTTACGAAATGAATGCAGAGGTGAGAACTTGTTATCCCTTCATTGTGAATTTCGTTACAAGGATCACGAAGCGCGTCACTTTGAAGGTTCAAAGGGATAAACAAGTGACAAAGCCACTGTACTTCCACGATTCCAGTCATAAGAGTTAATCCATGTTCAAAAAATCAGTGAACTCAATAGCTTATACCCAAATTATGGTCTATCCTTATGTTCCTCAAGATTTTACTTCGCGCGTCTTAGCAGATTATTTTTCATGAATTCAAAACTGTCTTACTTGTTTTATTTCATTTTTAGTATTTACCACAGCCATTTAGATGCCTTCGTTTGGTTATGCTTCTCTGTAGAGTTCATAGTATTCGTTATATATTTGAGGTAAGTACATAATCTCGAATGTTTATCGCTTCAGAAAGATATGCAACAATTTTCTCATAGTCACTGATTACTGCGAATAAGTTATTTAAAGGGCACATGCGACAAAATTTTTCAAGGAAGTGAAATAGTTCAAGCAGCGTTAAACTCAACATATATTCTGCTCCACTCTCCTTCTCCCACAACCTTGTACGTAATACATTGAAGCTATATATGAACAGCCCCTAAGGCCACTTTTTAAGTGAGAGAAATGTATTGTCATCTACTACATTTCTAATGGAGAGGTATGCTCATGTGGAAGACCACGGAATTTAACTCTTAAACTTTAATGTAGATTGTAAGTAGATTGCTGCTTATAGGATATTAGTCTTAGATTTGCAAGGGTAAGATAGCCTAGTCTTTCCCCTTTGCATTCTCAACATAACATTTCTTTGCTTATCTCTGTTATTTTTGGTTTACTACTGTAGGTGTTAGCAATTATTGGAACAAGTTTACTTAAGGTATGAATCAGTTTCACATTCCTTTAACATTCAGGTTTGTCATTTAAGTTTGTTTTTGTCGATGTTTAGTCATGTTGTAAGAGCCTAAAATTCAAGGAAACAATCAATCACCGTTACTACCCGGTCACTACTGCAAGACTGAATGTTTTCTTTGAAAGCATTGCTTAAGGTGAGGCCATTGGACGTATGACATTTTAACCTTAACTTATTAAAAAACTGATCATCTTTTGCCATTTTGAGTCATTGACATAACACAGACAATTTCATCATAGGTTTGAGCATCGATTTTTGGCAAATTTTTTAACAGGAGCACTATTTTGGGTACCCTGGGTACCAGACTCTCTCAAAAAAGAAATTTCTTTTTTGAGAGAGTCTGGTACCCAGGGTATATTTTGGGACACCCAGTATCACTTATGTATGTACTACGTTATATGTCTCTTTCAGGTTTTATTTATCATTTTGGTATTCATCATCACATTTGCTAGTATAGGTGTTCACTTATTCATGACTACTTATAACACAAAGTTCCGGAAAACAACAAATTCTACTGAAAGGTAATGTTGTGATAGTTTTTATGTTTCCTTCTTTGCAAAATTTATTTGACAGATTTGATGGAAAATAGATCTTTTACTGTCCTTCTGAATTGCTCTGAACAAAGTGATTTGCCATGCAATGATTTATTACAAGCTTTTTGAAACTTAGTAACTTTTGGAGGTGTAGACTCGAGTGGTGGGGTACCTCTTTAAGTGATTTTGGTATACAAGGGCCTGTGATAATCCATAAGTGGGACCCATAACCAGGATGGAGCTAAACCCCTTTTCACAAGTGTTTTCCACGAGAACAAGAATTTGCTCATTATTGGCAGCAATGTAGCTAACATTAGCCCGAAACTACTCGGCAGGTCTTCATAGCGCAGATCCATAAACCGGGCAAAGATTCACAAAGCGTGACCCATAACTCAGGCACAAACTAACTAAATAACCCAAACTAACCCATTATCCAGGCAGACATGTATAGCAAACTCCCTTTAGGAGTTAAAACTCTCGTGTAAAATGAAGAGCCAGCAAATGTGAATTTGACAAACCTTAAAACACCAAATTTGCCCGTGCCTACTTAGCTGCTGCACGTTAGAATTGATTTGAAGTTGTCATGCTTTGTAGAAATGAGTTATCATTGGAAATTAGAAATGTAATTGTATGTATTGAAAGCTATTTTGACCAAAATGTTTGAAAGCCTATGGTAGTAGTAGTAAGTGGCTGACAGAACATTTTTCATTGATTAATATATGACAAAGAGGCGTTATGATTAATGCTGTAAGTTATGTTCGATACTGTCTTGGCCAACATGAAATATAACACTAGAAGCACGACGAAACATACAAGAAGTAGAAATGTGGTTTCTTAAAAGAATGCTGAAACTGTGATATAAGGCTGTTAGGGTTAGGACAACTAATGACTAGGCTCTTTTATTTGATCCTCCTTATTTCTTGCTTTTACAGTAAATTTTGTTGCGTTCAACTTGACGAAGAGGAGAGCATATATATTGGGTGAGTACTATTCAGTTTTGTTCCTCTTACTGTCTGTCCTTGCAATTCTAGTAGAGGCATGAAATATCTTGAACTGTTTGGAGAATCTTCAAACTTATAGTCTTCTGTGAAATCTAATCTCGACAAGGCAGCAATTTTATTCGTAACAACATTCCATTTTATCTGCCTAGCTTGCTGAACAGTGACGTCGCTCAAAAGTAGGAATTTATTCAAAACTAAATGTTTCAAACAATTATTATGTTTGTTAGAGATCTGATAGAAGTTATGCTTTAGATCTTGTAGTTTTAGAACGAAGCTTTAGGCCCCGTTCACACGGGAACGCAATCGTTCCGTTCCACAGTTTTCTCTTAAGTCCTTGCCAGTTTTTCCAGCAACAACTACATTCACACATGCGTTTAGGGCAAAACTCTTATCATTCCGTTTTTTGGACCAGTCTTGCACCTCATTGCCTGTTCACACGGGAACGGAACGGAACGATTGCGTATCGTTCCACTTTCCGTATCACTTATTTTATCGTTCCACTTTTTGGAACGGAACGATCTTATTTCAAGCGTTCCCGTGTGAACGCAACCCCTGAGCGTTCCACTTTTCGGAACGGAACGATATGGAACGGAACGATTGCGTTCCCGTGTGAACGAGGCCTTAGCTTTAGAACTTATAAATTGTTTACTTTACTATCGTCTTACGGGTTTTTAAGATCTTATCAATTTCTTTCCGTTTGCAGGGCCTTTGACCACATTGGTATCGCAATACTCCGACTATTTGTTTTGCTCTCAACGGAAAATTATCCGGTAATTGTTTTTAACACTATTTAAGTTTATTTCGTTTAACAGATTTCCACCCGACTCTTATTGCATGGTATAAGTGTTTCAACAAATCCTGCGGAGAAGCCTCGATTTCAAAATTTCTATTTCAAGTTTATATTGTAGATAACATTTTCACTTGCTATTTGTAAATTCGTCGCATGTCCAAATTGGCTATGTATTAGCTAACTAATAAATGGGAAATTTCAGCCTTCGGCAGCCTAAGACAGACGACTATTAAAGTGTACTGCTGCAGTAAGAACCCGCGAAAAGAAATCTCAAACTGATTTTGTTTAGAATTGGTAGGCTAAACAAGCTGTTTTGGAAAAACGTTTCTTTTTTGCGGATTCCACCTCCATCCTTTGTCATTTGAAAGAGCTTTTCAGGCAAGGCTGTTCAAACATTAAGGCCCCGTCCACACGTATCCGGATATTTTTGAAGACGCATCTTTTTTTATCCGTTTTCAACAAGATTCGCGTCCACACTAGGAGCGTTTTCGAAAATATCCGCGTCCACACGGAAACGCTGTGACACTCACAATTCGATATTCGATGATGAAATTCCATAATCGATAACGATATTCGACATTCGAACTTCGATGAAAGAAAACAGACAAGCAAAATGCCCTCGCGTGATCCCCAAAGAACCGAGCGCATGCTCTGATACGTCGTAAATCGATGCCTTGACGTCAGCGTTTTCGAAAAGCTCCGTTTTCACCCGTCCACACGAGAACAGGAAAACGGCGTTTTCAAAAAGATCCACTCTGGAGAGCGTTTTCGAAAAGCTTCGTTTTCGGTGACTGAAAACGCCGTCTCCGTGTGGACGGGAACCTAAAACGGATAAAAAAAGATGCGTTTTCAAAAATATCCGGATACGTGTGGACGGGGCCTAAGATTTCTGTTCGTAAAAGTTTGTTGATCAGTGGAACAATGAAATTAATTCAAAGACAAGATTAGAAAAGATGTAGTCTCACTTTTAACAGTTTTTGGCGCGTCAGGTCAGTGATATTCTTTCTTCATAGAGCCATAATGCTTTGCGTATGTCAATTTCGTAGGTTGCGTTGTTTCCGTTTAAGAATTTAGAAAGTACTTTCAGAAAACATGCTGAATGAACTTTACATCCAATAATCATTTAACTTTGAAGTCAGTATTATTGAACTTTTTTCAAATTTTTCGCTTCGTCTTTAGGAAATAATGCTGCCAGCGTTGAGAAGAAGCAAGTTTTATTTCTTTTTCTTTGGTAAGATGATTTCATTTCTTACACTTTTTCTTTGCAACCCGAAGTTTTCAATTGTATTGACTGTGCTTCTTCGGATTTTGACTATGCAGTTCTTTGGTGTTATAGTTTTGAAGATAGCATTTTAGATTTATGGTATTTGACGTTGCTGGAAATGGCTTTCTGGCTTCTTGAGAATCAGTGTCAGTGTTTAAAAATTTCCTTCCTGTGTATGCCTCGTGGGTAGTTCTACTTCAAACAGGGACAAAACAGAAAAAAATTTAACCCTATACTCTCAGATTTTGCTGATTTTTTGTTTGTGATTTAAGTATGATCATAGTAGCAACATATCCAAACTTCAGCTTTCTACCATTTGTCGTTCTAGAAATATCATAACTCAAAGTTTTGGCATTTTTGGGCCTAAATCTTTATTGGCAGCCATTTTGAATTTACACTTTTCATAAAATTAGCTATCTTTTGATCAACTCCTCAGAATTGCATCATCCATGTGTGGTTTCCATACAAATGTGAGGTGGCAAGGACAAAAATAGCCTGATAATAGTGTTAAATTAAGTAGATATGGCCATAAATGCACAAATAAATTTTGACTACACAATTTGCTTTTGGTAATATTTCACTAATATTTTTCATCACAAACAAAAAATCAGCAAAATCTGAGAGTATAGGGCTAACAAGCTGTCCCTCATTGACATGGAATTACCCTCGTATCTGGGTGTGGCAATAATAGACCTGTTTACTTCTCATAAAGAGGTTTGGATTGAGCGTCCAATTATGGTAAATTGGTTAAGGAAAACAAAAGCATGACCCCCGTTCTGGATTTAAACATTGCTAGCTGTAGCAAGAAGTTTGCTTCGGATTACAGTACACTTTTCAGGGAGTTTATTATTGAGAAAGTTATACAATGTGAGTTAACAATGGTTTAGTTTGCACAGAGGCGAGTGTTATTGGTCTTTTGGCTTTGTATCTTGTCATTTCCATAACTTTTTTCGACCGAATATCAACGGTCGAAAACTGGAAACTTCGATTAGCAACTCGTAAAATGAAACCCTTGCGTGCTTATATTTTTGGTTCGCAACTGTTATATAGCAAATCATCTAACAATGAATTAAAACAACGAGAAACAAGGCCAGAAGGCAGATAAATTTCCCGTGGATGGACTAAGTTATTCCCTAACTTGCTTTGAGTACATTTGAAATTAATCAACTCTCTGAAACGTGTTCGGAAATCCGAAGCACTTTCTTGCCATAGTTAGCATCGGTTTACCGAGAACGGGGGTCATGATTTAGTTTTCCTTCACGAATTTACTAGATTTGGACGCTCGGTCCAAACCTCTTTTTTAAGAAGTAAAGAGGTCTATTTTCTTCTTTTTGCTCTCATCTGACTCCATTTCACTGACATTCTTTCCACTGCCTCTATCAAAAATCCTGTCTGTTTTGTTTACGTCCTGTACCTAATCTTTCTTTGTTTTTCAAGTAATACAAAATTTTCAGGTCTTTCTGAAACTGAACCCTTCCTGTGACCTTTCTTCACAATTTTGCGTATGTTTCCCGGTACTGGTATTTGATTCCATTTGAAATTGATGTTATTTTTCTTTTCAGGAATCTTCGTGTTTTTTGGAGGTTTTTTTCTGACTGCCATCCTCTTAGCTATTGTTGTAGACAGTTATTGGTGAGTTGTGAGTGTAAAGAATATTTTTTAGAGTTAGGTACCATAATTTTATATAACTGATGTTGAAAACACAAGAGGCAACGACAAGCAGCCCCGACAGTGTGCACGCGACTTTCTGGCCAGCGAAATCCCTTGAATCGCGCATGAAATAATGATGTTTGAAAATGTACACATACACTCTTAGCTTTGGTATGTTCAAGTGGGCTTGGGTGGGGCTAAGGGACTAGGTTATTGGACAGGACATCAAGAAACAGTGGTAGTCTAGACATTGCCAGAAAAAGCTACCGTGAGAAATAGCTCAATGTTCAACGTGCTTTAGACGTGATTAAGTGTCTAATTAGGTCAAGTTCGTGCCAATTCAGGTTAAAGCTGTCGTTGCTACCCTGAAAACATCATAGCCATTTATCAATGTTATGGTGTCGAATCTGTCGAGCATTAGATAAGCCGGCGTCAAATTTTGCTATAGGATGCGGGAAGCTTCTTTGTTGTATGCAGTTGCTGTGCGCATTCTTTATTTGAGTGCTCATTAGCAGAGATAAAACGTTAACCAATCGCATCAGCGAACGGGACTGACTGACTTACTTTCTCACTGATGTGGAGCCCCCTTCTTAGATTAGAAAGTCGGACTTTGTAATCAAAAACCAAAAGGGAGCAGAGGGCAAGAAGGGACGTTGCATTCTTCCTTCCTAGATGCTCCATATAGGTAACTTATTATTGAAGTTAATGATCGATTTCAGAAGATTCTTTATCTTGCTGTTAAGTCTATAATCATTTCTTTCAGATAGCTACAGGGTGTCAAAAAAATTAATAACAAATATCTTGATTTTGCGTGTAGTACGTCGTTGGTAGACTGCAAACATTTGATTCTTTTAAAAAATACGACTTTGTACTTAAGAAGTAATATTCTACTGGACTAATAAGAAATAATCTTAAGTAATATTCTGTCAAAAAAATTATTGGACGTTTGATTAAATTTTGAAAAATAACGGTAGCAAAGAAAGGCTGATTGAAAGATAAGCTAGTCCCTAGCTTTTTGGAGATTTTAGGGACCAGAATCTTGCAAATCCGTTGAAAATTCACTGAGCTGCGAGCTTGAAAGATAAAGAATATGCGACAGCTGGAACCAGAGATTAGCCGTAATACAAAATAGCTCCGAGATCGAAGTAAAAGAAAGTTATCCAATTCCATACCTCTGGTTATTATCAGAGAATGCCAAATAGAATTTCGAAAGTAATTATAGCAATTGTCAAAATTTGCACACAAATGCATGTATTCCAAAAGACATCAAAACTGACGAGACACTGAATCATTTTCAGACTTGGCTTAGCAGAAAGCCCCAAATGTATGCTTGACAGTTAGACTATCAAAATTCATTTCAAATTCCATTTGATTTGCTCTGAGATAAACGAGAAACGAAAGAAACAATAGCCCACGCTACTTTTATCACAAATGCCATTTGGAGGCCTCTTTGTTGGGGCATAGTGGTTGGGGAGATGAACCTCAGTAAGTCCGGTGAAATTGGAGTGAGTCGTTTTTGAGTCTTTGGCACATGCGTAGTAGGGTTTTATCAAGCGCGGGATTTTCAAAATCAAAAGTTCAGAAATGACCGTTGGAGTAATGGCGGCAAGAAAGCTGCTGCCCACCTGCCCACCCAGGTATACAGCACACAAATGGATCAAGGGATGGTATAAATGCTGCCTACGTATTGTTTTAGTTATCACGATCCATCAGCAAGCTTTGTTTTCATACGAACACAACGAAAAGATACAGAACTGTGAAAGCAACGAAAAGAAATTAGGCCATCGACTGATCAACCCAGAGAACTTTGGCCGATAGGCCTTCTGTGGCCAAGTTTACGGTAAACATTTTTAGACAATTTGAAAGAAGATATTTATCAACAGTTTCATGAAATTCGAGACCATGCGAATGTTGCTTTTGTTATCTGTTCTATTCGAATAGTGCTTCCGCTGCGTTGGGCGGAGCTTAGTGAATTACAATGGGAGTTCTTTCCTCTTGGAAACCCCATTGAATAAAGATATTCAAGGGTTTTAGGCATGCAAAGAAAACAAAAGCCTTGCAAATTGAACTGCGAAATGGAATTATTTACAAGAATATTTTATCCTGTCATTTTACCAGGAATGGACTGATTACTAAGAGTCAAGGCTGTCGCTCCTTCAAACAAGCAATTCCAAATCTGTCAGTTACTGCGCAGGGACGAACCTTAAAATCAGGTTATCAGTCTTTAAAATCCTACGTTCTGCGCATGCTTCAAAGACTCAAGTTTTCATTGGCCAGGACTTACACGATTTCTGATTGTTTTGAACAATGCAGGCCGAGGTTCATCTCCCCAACAACTCTGGTTTCATCTTTCACTCAAACTTGAACTTTAATAGCTTGTAGCTCCTTGAATATTCCGCGGATTTGGAAGATTTTGATGTCTAAGATTAATCAAAGATCTCAGGTGTTGGACTGTATCATTATGGAGTCCAGTCATCATATCGTTATTTCTAAATATTTAATGAAACGTCGAAATTTTTTTTGTGACACCCTGTACATATCGACATAAGTCTTGTAGATAAAGATTTTTGGTGTATAGCCCCACCTCCAAGGCAATTGGAATGAATCCAGCTTTAAAAATGCCGATGGAACTGGATAAGAGCTACAGAAAAGAGGAGCAACAAAATTTCAAGAATTATGCAACAAACGGCCCCGTTATATTATCAATTGTCGATCATGGCACACTGGAGTTGTATTTTGTTTGGCTCCTCGATTGTTAGGATGGTAGATTTTGAACAAATTTGAGTGACGACCGCTCACAATGTTTTTGCATAGAGAGCCGTCTGGAACATTTTGAAAACAGAATTATGTTGCTCCCTATCATAAAGGTATTGATTAGTGAGATTTGATTGTGCTTTTATTGGTGATGCAAAGAGTATGCTCTCGCTCATTGCTTTTCAAGGGTTTTTGCAAAGAAAACAATAAAGAAAGAAAGAGCAAGAGAAAGAACAGAACTGGCAAAGGCCTGGAATCTTCTCGACCCTCTAGGGCTCGGTAATGGGATTTGATGTTTCTACTTTCGAGAGTTTGTGATGTTTTCCCTTACTTGTTTACCGGAATTTACTGGATTTATCATGTTTTCATTCATAGATGGCTTAGGGAGAATGCAGTTCCGAGTTATCTTCAATTCGTAACTTGACGATGATCTGTTGTGCAGAAAAGTTCATTCGATTCAGTAACAAGGCTATCTTGAATATAGTTCGAGAAAAAGTGTTTTCCTCGGAGTTTCTAACGCAGCTTATGTTCCATGTATAGTAGATCTACATTAATTCAAATTAAAAATTGCATTTGGGAGTTTTTTGAACCAATCAGAAGAAGGTACACAAAGAACCTGTTGTCTATACATAAAGTTAACGAACAGCGAAGGTTATATCATCTTGAATGTCAGTCAAAGGCTAAGAAAAAAGAGATGCATCGATGCTTAACCAAAAGAATACAGCATCAAAATTACCCGGGTATTGGCGGGAAAATAGAAGACAGATATCTTTTATTTCAGAACTCTTTTGAAAGATTATGGTAGTTTACTCACTACCTTTCAATTTGCTAAAATTTTTTAACTAAGGATTATCGTAGAAAGGTGAGATTCATTTATATGACAAGCAATTTCCCCACACGTTGCCATTCCTTTCAGTCAGTTTAAGCCAATAACTTGGAACAATTTCATCTTTTCTTAGGTGCTTTATCGGTAGATGACAAACAGTTCTTAGAGCTATTTAGACTTTTAAAGCCAAAGGTTTGTTTTCTTTCATTTTACGTCTGTTACAATTTATGCAAGATGTTTGCGTCACATTTTTCAGGTAGACAAAACTACCTGCCCTTTTCAATATGAAGTTTGATTCTTCACGGCTCACAATGTGCAGCTTATGATTTGCTTACAGTTACCCTGTCTTAAAGTTATTGGCAATGCTTGCAGAATCCATGAATGGACATTCTGCCCTAAATCTTCATGATTCTCGTCTAGGTCTCTTATTTCTTTATCGTTTCTTCAATTTTTACTGTTCTTCAGCATGCTGCTGCAATATGAACGGAATTTATCAAACTATCAAACTTTCATTACGTATTTTTATATTTTAGAATACAGACGATCAAAATTTGATGCTGATCCATTTATTGGATAGTCAAGGAGATGGAGAAATTGATTCTTTTGAATGGACAACAACCCTTCGCCAGGTCGGTTTTTAGTCCAGATGTTGACTAGAAACTTGAGCTGCTAGCCATACTAATTTAGTGTTTTGCAAAGAAGGCTTCCTGAGAGGGGAATCAGTAATCCAATATAGGCTGTTCCGAACAACCGTCATTGCTGGAGTATTACTGCTGTCATTGGTACTTGAAACGATGGCAGATCGGATATCGAATTCTGAAAGCCCAAAACTGCTGAGCTTTTCAAATCACAACGTTTGGTATTTAAACACTGACATTGAATGAGACATAGTGACATATGTCCTTGGATTAGTGTTACACATATTTTGTTTCGTGTTGGTTATTTTCGATAAAAATCTCGTCACGACGTATTGATATAAATGGTCCTCAGTTCACGCGGAACCCAATTGGTTTTGGATTAAGGCAATCTTAGAATAATGACCAATGTCCTCAAGTTTTGAGTGTTATTTTAAAATCTTGATCATTTTACTTAGTCAGGGCATTGGATCATTGACATCGTAGTATCAATGTTTTGATTTTGTTTCTGATTGCACGTTATTCTACCTCATTACTACAATCCTCACTAAAACCCTTGTCACAAAACGGAAAATGTAGATCTGAAGAGAAAATGCCCCCCTTAACCCCCAAGTCAATGTTGTTGATTTCTGTAACTCGGAAAAAATCATGCAGCACGTCTCCTGAGTCAAGACAAACACCATTGACTTGGGGGGAAGGGGGATTTACAGAATATTTCAATTGAATTAGTAGGCACGGTGATTTTTGTCGAAAAATGCTGAAAATCTTTGTTTATGACAAGAGGTTTTGGCGAGGATTGTAGCTCACCAGACCATCTGTTGAAGTTTGTGATGGGTAGATCAGAGTCATCTAATATCGTCACATATTACTGAACTTTGATTTCAACAGGCATTAAATGCTGAATTCGAAGAAGACGCAAGTTTTGAAGAAGAGGTATTATAACTTTGTTTTCTTTGATTAGCTTCACTTTTCTACGTTCAGAAGGATTGTCAGACCGGCAGACAAGGGAGGAATAGCTGAATGTAACCGTTTGTGGATGTTCATGAATTGAAGAAATGAGGAAGAAGAATGCATCGTTAGTTTTCTTTAATTAACACTGGTCTCCCCCCCCCCCCCCGAAAGCGCATCTTTTTAGCAAATTCATTGACTAGCTCTCTCCGTTAGGTTTCACATCAAGTAATTTGCTGTGAGTATCTGATAGTTTGTCGTTTTTGCATGTCCAAGCATCAGCACTACCCGAAGTCTTTCAAGGCTTATCGTGTTGAAAGGACCAAAATGCATTGTCCATAAAAGGTGAAACCTGATTGCCTAATTTCGTTAGTTGAACTTTTCTTATTTTAAAAAGTCAAACTAACCAAATTTTTCAAAATTCCTACGTTGTTTATAACTCTAAAATATATGAACCAGGAGTTGTTGCCAAAATACCCCAAAATTTTCGTGGTTCCTTATAGATATGACTAAACCTTCCTCAAATGTAACAAGATCAAGCAAACCCTTCCTCCAGCTCACAGCCATGGAGCTATCACTTTTTCTGGACTTTGCCAAAAGTTGACTAAGCCAGAAAATGGTCATCATAGGATTCCTCATTTCGGGATTCAACTGCACGTGAAATCACAGCGTTTCATTGCAGAAATTTTATTGACGCCTTAAATGAGGTTGTCTTTTGAAGATTCCCTTGTATGATGCCCTTTTTGCAATTACAAACGTTTACTCAATATATTTCCTTTCAGGATCGTCCTCAAAGCAAGATATTAATCAGGATACGAAAAGAGGCTTTGGTTGTTGCTGAGGTATGTGAAACACGTATCCGTAAGTTGACAGGAGAAAATTCCTAGCAATGTGTTGATAGGGAACAACAACCTCTATTTGCCAATTGATTTTAAAACGTCATGTGGGATTTTGTTGATGAATATACTTTATGCTTTGGGCAATGCTAAGAATACCCCACTGTTCAGGAAGGGGTTCGTTGGTCAAACTATCACTCATATCCCATTTGATTTGATGCTCTTGTGCATCCCCAAAACGTATGTCTTATTTAGCCCCTGGAAAAATACAGAAATTTTTTATCTTTTTGATTCACTGAAGTGCGAACGAAAAGTATAGAAAGATCAATTTTTGGAAGTATCAGCTTTGAGCGATAGTGAATTTGATAAAGATATACAGTGGAACCTCCATATAACGGACACCTATAGGACCAATTTTTCGTCCGTTGTAGAGAGGTGTCCACTGTATGGAGGTGTCACCTTTTGCCACAGTGTATTTTGGGACGAAAATATTTGTCCGTTGTTCGGAGGTGTCCGTTGTATAGAGGTGTCCGTTAATGGAGGTTCCACTGTATGTGAATGATATTAGAATAAATAGAAGACTAGTCTTGTTCTGACTATACACGTAACAATTTTCTTGTTTTCGTTTCATTTTCAGAATAAGGCATAATTTTAGTGTTAATGCTTCCTTTATTTCGTTTGCAGTCCGATATTTTCTCAAAGATTATGCTGTGTCTCATCTTATTCCATGGGTATGTATGTTTTATATGTAGATCCCAAAATTTAGTCTAGAAGCATTGAATTCTCCCAGTCGAGTCAAAGGAAATTCCCCCCTTTTACCCTCGTAGGTTTCATCCTTTACTGTTTCTTTCAGTTGCATTCATTTGATAGCCAGATTTGCAAAGGAGATTTGAGAGCAATCTCGTTCAAACAGATCTCTTTTTTGAAATTAATAATCTTCCAAAAGTCATTAGTGCTATCAAAAATTGCTGAAATTTATTAAAAAGTCCAGTCTATTTACTGTTAATTTTCTGCCATGTGACAGACATCATTAGAGAACTTTTTATTGTCTGTTAGAATTGAAAGATGTCTACAGAACCTTGCCTCATGAAAGAGTATTCTGTAGTGAGTAGACATGGTGTAAAGCATCTTATTCAGCCAAAATGATAACATGAATTTGGCCTTTCGTCCGGATAGGGGTCATTAGTCATTTGTGTTGATGGTTCAAGATTTCTTTGATGATTTTTGTATCTGTTCATGTTTGTCCTTCACAGAGTCTTATTCTGTCTGAAATGGAGGGGACAGGCTTCTAATTGTGAAATAACAATTCACGGTAAGCCGATTAATTCTAGTTCATACCTTACTGAGGAATATTGGGAGGTGCAAAACTGTGAACCCAAGCTTTATTTGGCTCTGGAAGCGAGGAAGATGAGCATTTCCTCCTGCATTTCTGTCAATTTAACCAGATTTCCTTAGATCTTCTCTGGCAGCTTGCATAGGCCCTAGCCTACGAGTAAACCAATTATCCAAAAGCTTCCTAGACTTACGCCTTTTCGTCCCTTGTTTCCCTGCGTTCTTTGATTTGCTGATATCACTTGGTCAATAGGGACTCATAATATTACGCTTGTATAATGGGCCCACTTTGTCAAAATGGCCTAAACAGGTGGGAGTTCTCGTACACTCAACAAAATCGCTTCAAAATCTGGTTTAAAGAGCTCGAACATTGAAAAGCGAAGTTTTAGTACAAAGAATGATGTTGTGTTGACCTACAAAGCGCAAAATGCATACCTTTCAGGCAGTAATCTTCCTCTGTAGAAGCAAAATAGATCCATCGAAGCTGCGAGAACTCCAGGCTGCTTCAACCGTTCTTTAAGAGTAACAACAACAACATTCTGAATAGCGGCCCCTGATTGGTTAAAAACTGAATTCTAGCGATTTGATTGGTGAATACGGAACCACCCTACGCGGGCCTAATGTGGGCCCACTATTTAAGAGTAATGTTATTAGTCCCTCTTGACCAAGGAACGCAGGGAAACAAGGGACGAAAAGGCATCAGTCTAAAAGCTTCCTACGACCGCCCAATCAACAATTTAATCCTCTATTCAAATATGTATGAAACGTTTCTCAAGAAAGGCAACATCTATTGAGTTTCTAGAAATCTGGAAGCTGCTGCCGCAAACTGCTATTGTTTGTTTCATCTAGAGCCTTTCTTCTTTTTGAACAATGGACCTTCTCGTATGCTACAGAGGTCTAAGCTTGTATAATACAGACTATGACTCTGAAGCTTTATTTGACTTACTTCTATTTAGAGATTCGACTTTGAATATTGTCTCAGATAGAAAACGACCTATGCCGGTTGGATTAGAGGCCACACTACTTGAAGGAGAGCGTTACAGTGTGTCTTAAAAGAGAGGTTGGCTCATTAGAGAGAGGAGGTTTTTTCTCACAGTCAATTTCAAAACTTAAAATGACAGGCTTTCAGAACTTTTGTTTCATAATTTCCGGAATCAGCAAAAGACTTCGAAGTAAGCACGAAGTTAATAAAATTTCTCAACTCAAAAAACGCAAAAATTATGATTTAGATTATTTTATTTCATTGAATCGAACATAGTTGGTATCCTGTAGTGTTTCATATAGGTAGGAGGGCGGCTTATTAGAGAGAAGGCTTTGACAGTATTTATCATCGGCACTGGGAACTCGCTGATCATGTTTTCTTTCTTGCTGTGAATGGCAGATGTTCGTTTATTGATTTTTGTTTTGATTTGTTGTTTCTCACATGCTAGAAAGAAGAAGAATTGTGAAAATTGTTTGTTTTATTGATTGCTCTTTATGAATTTTTAGTTGATCATTTTTTCTGGAAGATGAAGTGATATTATGTTAAGATTTATATCTAATAGACATCTAAATCTATTTTTTAAGTATCGATAACTTGGAAAGAGGTATTCTTTTAACAGTCTGCTATTGTCATGATCTCCTTGTGTGTCAAATGGATCTCTAATATAGTTTTGAAATTTCAGTAGACCAATGGAACTGAAGCTTATATCTGTTGTCTACGTTGCTTCACCATTGTTATAGTTCTTTTCTAGATGAGCGATAGTTATTGCTTGTCATAACATGTAACAGATGGATCTTTGGTATGGAAATAGTAGAAACCCGCATAAGAGAGCTTGTTTTTATAAGAACCTTGAGGCTGAAGTTTGATCTTTTAAACCCCCAAAATAAGAACCCCCCCAGAGACTGAAAGTGGGAGAGGTTCTTATATAATAGCTTTCACGTTTTCTGAACTCATCAGAATTTTCAAGAATTCACGACGTTCTTATCAGAATTCTTCAGTGATACAAAGGACTATCAGATTTCAAACAAGGATTCTAACCTAAAAATGTTCTCAAGAATTCTTCAGAATTCTCAAAAACTCTTCAGCATCCTTGTGCTATTGCTGAAAACAGTATTAATGTGTGCAAGGTGTGTACTGTATATAAGAAACTTTTTAAGAACCTTGGAGGCTGGAATTTAAAACAACAGCCATTTAATCAACAACATATTCAAGCTGCCCAAGCTGACCTATTCAAGATTCTTTTGTGCCGGTTTCTACTGTATGGCTAAATGATTATCTTTCTCAAAACAGGAATACGAACTGCAATCACAATCATCTTTGTGGTGAGTTTCATTTGGGATTATCTTTTCATGTCTTTTTCGAAAGTGCAGTACCATGTGACCCAAATCATAAGGTTATCGACTTGAGTCGTAAATCTTGAACTTCTTATCAACTTGTTACTGTGCATTTCGAATTAACACCTTAGTTCCTTATCAAGGCTAATCCTCAGCGGTCGCCTCATCAGAAGGTCTGAGAGTTTTGAACTGCCTCCAATTTTACACCTGTCCTTGCATTGCCTCCCGAATTTCAGAAACGTTAGAATTAACCAGGTCCAGAGCAGACGGCAAGAATCAGTTTGGAGATTGCTTTTTTCGAATAGATAAAACTCCTGCCAATCACCCCAGTGCTCAGTTCTACCTGTTAATTCGTTTGTAATAGATTAGCTGAGTTATCCGCCATGGAATAACCCAAATCGTCCTCCTTTTGACCCCTCAATAACATCAGATATTTTGCTACAAATTGCAATAATCGGGTCTGATACGAAATCTTCATTTACAGTTTGAGATTGCAATCCGAATAGTTGCACTGGGAAAACAGATTCTGCACATGTTGGAGCTTATTGATGTATCTCTGGTATGTTATTTGTTCCTTGTACGTTAGTAATTCTTTTAAAACTATATGATAAGGTTGATGGGTAAGCATTTGTAAGCAGATCCCGTCTCTTTTAAGAGGGGGCATGCAGCTTGTCAGATGGTCAGACTGAAACTTTTTTAGTTGGCAGTCGTCATTTAACTTTAATTTTAACACAAATACTGGGCATCGCAATGGCATTTCGCTTAAACAAATAAAAAGAAACTAAATTGGCTGCTGCAAAATGTGAAGATGGGAAGAATCTCAGCAAAAAAAACAAGTGACACTCAAACTGCCCCAACAGGTGAAGAATTTCAACACAGCAAGCAACTTACTATGTCGGCACTCATCACTGTTATTTCTAATTTTTGCGATAAAATCAAAGGTTCACGCACTTTAAGTGCTATCCTAAGATTAACGATGAGAATGATTGTTGCCATTCGTTCTTCGCACAACTTGTGTAATTGTCTATATATTCCACATGTTTCACTTTTGATAATTTTGAGTGACTCAGTTATCCGTGGTCTTTTCACCAATTAGCATATTTACCATTCAACTAGTACCTTCATAAGCATTTATTCAAGTTGAAAGGGATTCCATTCCTTGGAATATGAAGGCAGTGGATTGAATCGTACTTTAGCCTGTTTTGACGTTACGTCACGCCTTGCACTGTAAGCAAATCCACATTTGCTTAAGAGACGAAGCGCACTTTTTATCCGAATGGGTCACTTGTGCGACGTCGCTGTGCAGATCCTCGAAGATTGCACATATTGTCTGAAGGAACGACTCATTCTTCAAACATCTTGAGAGTGACTTTGTTCCAACAGGTGTTTGTGGCAGTCATTTTCAACTGTCTGTGGTACATCAATATAACAAGTTGGAATTTCAAAGAAATGTGTGTTATAGTTTCAAGCTTAGCAGTCATCATTCGATGGTTATTGAATTCATCTGGGACACGAAAAGCATTCAGATGGTTTCTTAATATTGTTCCTGTCATGTTCGATTTGGTTATTCTACTTTTTGTGATTCTGTACGTAATTCTTCCTATATTATTGATAATGAACACTAAGTTTCTCAAAATGCTTTTCGCCTTTTTTCTCAAATTATTTGGTGTCAATGGCAAAGGTACCGGGTGTCCCAAAAATGTACTCCTGTCCGAAAAATCACCAACGTTTCATAAGTTGGCCGATCTGCAAAAATCATTTTTTTTTTGTAAGCAGATCATGGACCAAATTATTTTTAAGAAGGCGTCACGTAGTAAATTGAGACATTCGAATATCATGCTTCCGGCTAATTGCAAGGCAATGCAAATTGCATTATTTTGCAGTCTATGGTTTCATCTGGCTCTCAAATTTCATCATTTAAACTCTTCACTCTGTGATTTCACAATCAGTTTTTGGTCTTAGGGTGTGTGCCTTGTATAATGTTTTTCTGTTACTTATTCAGCTTATTTGTCGATGTGCGATGGGATAGATTGTACATTCTGCATCATTAATTGATTTTGCAACGGTGTAAATGAAATGTTGAGATAAATGAAATGAATTTAAAGAAATTTAATATCTCTATTCCATAAACTTTGCGCAATACATTTTAAAATAGTACATGTATAGCACCTATTTTCTATATTTCTCAGCACTTTGTTTAAATTTCTATCCTTTGGTTTTGACAGGTATCTGCTATCCACTGTGGCGATGGAAATTTTCCATTCTTATGGACTTCCTGCAAATAATCAGATATATCCAGACAGCTGCAATCTTGGCTTCAAAGATTTCTGGTATACAATCATTTCGTTTGCATTTCGACCTCATTTTCGTTTGTACGAGGCAACTGCAGCTAGATACGTGTTGCCTTGATTGCCTGGTTTCCAAGCAGAAAAGTGCTTGAGATCGTGTTTTAATTAACTACCAATGTTAACACTTTCCCGTTTATTGCAGGTGCTCGTTTCTGATAATGTTTCAGACACTTACGACTAGCAACTGGCATGAGATTATGAATCTTGTAAGTCGTCTATTATAAGGTGTGATCTAGGCTATCTACAGGGTGTGTCAAAAATGGTTTGACGTTTGATTAAATACTGAAAAATAACGATACGCTGAATGGTCAAGTTGGTCAAGTCACCCTTTTCCTGAGATTTTGAATTAATTTTTGACACAAGAATCTTTGCAGGTCCGCTAAGAATTCATGGGGTTACAAGCTTTTGAAGTTCAAGTTTGTGCGAAAGCTGAAACCAGAGGCCTCGAAATGGCATTTTTTGGTGAAAATCCCATAGGCAATCGTTTCTGTTATTTCTCAATTGTTTCAGGGCGAACCAAGTGGTATTCAAACAGGTATTCGATAACCTAACTGTCAAGCATATGGATCCATTGAGGAAACAGATCCAGTCTCCCGTTGATTATGTTTTCAACTACTGTTTTTGGACTTTCACAATGTTAAGGAAATTTTGAGAATGATCGCGAGAGATAATTTACTTTAGAAGTCCTATTTGGTTTGCTCTGATATCAACGAGAGGTATGACATTGGATAAGCTTCTCTTACCTCCGTCTTCGAGCTTTTTGCAATACAAGTAATCTTTGGGGTCTCTGGTTTCAGCTGTCGCATATTTTTTATCTTTGAAAGCTTGCAACTCTGTGAATTTTCAACCGATTTGCAGAGATCTTCTCACTGGAGTTTTAGCTCTGTTGCGACCATATGGGTATGTCAACAATTCAAACGAGGCCCTCATGCAAATTTTACTGTATGGTGATAAGAACCTTCCTAATGACCTCAATAAAAGCATACTTCTTCTAACTTTAAATTTTATCCACCAAACTGGTCGACTTGATTAGAATATATCAAACTCCATCATAAGCTTTTCAACCACCATAGCCTCTTTAGCAAATTTTTGTCGTTGTAGACACGTGTATTGTTTGATTTATTCTTTCTTTCGTCTTGTTCTTACGTCAGTGCATTTTACCTTTGATGTCATGGCTGCAGGGTAGACTAAATGCTTTTGCTCCTTGTGGTATCGTTCTACTAGTATAGTAGAATAATTTTGTAAGTAGAGTAGTTAGTAGAGTTCTTTGTGTAAGTAGAGTATTAAGAAAAATGTCATTGTAAATTTTTATTGGAATAAAAAAGAAAGATTTTAGTCTCTAAAATTATTTCATAATCTTAGAAACAGGGTTATCTTCCCATGAGCCTGTTCCTGCTGTCGTTGTTTTTCAATATTGAATCAAACGTCGAACAATTTTTTGAGACACCCTGTACTAAGTGGCGAAAAGGTTCTCTGTTTGTTTAGCCAAATTGCAAAATTGAATATTTATCGCGGGAATGCGTCTGAATATTGAGTCATTGGCTATGTAAATGATATATAGGCATACATGTTAGTTACTGAAGTCATGCCGGCTCATGTCCTTACGTAAGCGATCGGCCATCGATTTCTAAGCTATGTTGTCTATGGATTTATTGCCACTTACACTTGGGATACAATGAGCGTAGTTTGCTATTTGTGTCTTGGAGAATCCAGATTGCTTGACTATGAATTTATCAAAGTAAAATGTCTGCAGAAGCCTGCTGATCTCAGTTTTTGGCAAGGTCATGCTCTTTCGAAATTTGCGAGACGAAATTCATTACGGAGTTTTTCCGAGTTTCGACTTTCATGTGAAAAATGTCATGTTGAATGAGGTACGGCTTCTATCATCTACCAGCTACTAGACGTTGCCCAAGTGTATTTCCTCAACTCCGTTGGATCGATCCCTTTTCAACATTTCCTAAGTTCGCAATTCCAGCATTCCGTAATGGAGCAAAGGGGAGAGAGAGAGAGGAATATTCTCCTTCTCTTCCCTTTTTGCCTTGGCAGAAATTTGGAAAGCAACCATAAAGGGAACGGTCAGATGGATTGAGGAAATAGACTTGGGACAAGTTTAAATTGCTACTGACTTCTCTGTGATGATTTCAGGACAACACTCAATCCTTTCCTTTACGGGCAGCGTCGATATATCTAGGAAGCATATCTTGATCCGTTTTGATTTCGCAACCAAAAGCTTTACTTTACAAGTGTCATTGTTTTTTGCAGGCCGCCGCTGAGACAAAAAGCAGTGTTGCTTACTTCTTTTTCCCTCTTAGCTTCGTAGTAATTACACTGGTCGTTATGAAGTAAGTTCGTTGTTCACATTCATTTTGTATAGCAAAGTCATATCCCTATATTTTCATTTGACGCTAGTCGAAGCAAAGTGCAGATTTTTGATCGAAGGTTTCCTAAGAACTCCTTTTCAGTGCGATATATCCTTTCAGTATTCTTACTTTGCTGTGCTCTTATCATTATAACGAAGCGTGAATTCTGCTGACAGCCTGTAAATTTGAAGGGTCCAACCTGCAGACCCAATCATTATTTTCCAATTTTAAGATGTTCACAGGTCATCTAAAAGATGAAAATTACACGACCGAATTTCACTTTCTTTTTATCCTGTTTGTCCATAGGAAATTGTTAGACGATCTTTCAAAATCTCTTTCTTACGCGAAAATCCCTGATTTGTTGTCTTAGGGCGCAACTATTAGTTTCAAATAATTACAAGGAGTGTGACAATATCATTTTGGAGGAAACAGAAATTTAAGCATTGTCTAGAATATTTCTTTCCTTTAACTAAGTATGTTACCCTCTCTCCATCTTAGTCTCTTTGTGGCTATCGCAATCGAGGCAGCTAATAAGCTAACGAGCAAAAGTTCTGGCAGTGTCTCTGGCAGTCTTAAACCGCAGCCAACACTTGATTCTCCTGATGAAAAACCGGTAAGCCTTGCAGTAGATTTGTAAAGAAAAACGCATCGTTTTGGACATGAGGTGGTCTTTACATGGATAAGATATGCATATTCATACTGGTCAAAACTGCAACATTCTACAGTAACTATTAAAGGCTTTCTTTTTGTTCAAGAACTGATTCATTTGCTATAAGATAAACTCAAGATCTTGGTTAGGTGAGATACTTTATGCTAATTTTATTTCTTGTTTTTCTTATGAGCAAAACAGTAGGCATTGAAAAAGGACGGAAGCAGTGAAAAGGGATCATCCTTGACTTTCTGCATATTTGTTATGTTTGTTTTCGTTATGTTTCATTTCTTGAAGTTAATTGTCGTTCTTTGTTTCAGCTGAACACATTCAATAAGATTCTTACAGCGATGGCTAAGAACGTTCTCGGTAGCGCAAGGGTGAGTTTTGCTATGCTATCAGGTCATTTACCACTGGAAATCACAATATCTATTTAAAGTGGCGGTATAATCTGAACCTCGAAAGCCACGACTTTCTCCCCCTAATGCCAGGTAATTATTGTCAGATTCATTGCAAACTGAGATTTTTTTATGAGTTTGAGCTCCGCACAATTAGTCAATGCCGTTAGATTTTGCATGCCATCAACGATTTTGGAAATATATTAGATTCTATGCTTTTACCCTGACACACGAAGGGCCAGTGCAGGATGAAGGTCTTTGCCACGCGCCGGTTAGGGACTGATTTCTCATTACATTTGTGGTAGTAGTTACCTTATCTTACGTCCCCTCTGAGGGGCTCATTTTGTTAAAGTGTGTACGAATAAGTTGACATATCTACATGTTGTAAGGACTCGGAATGTTTCATAAGGATATTGATGATTCTTTGTTCAGATGCTTCCTTAGTCTAGCTATAAAACTTTTCACAATTTACAAGTGACATTTTAACAAGTGCTGCTATGACTAACTCAGAAGCATTTTTTCAGTCCAAATAAACATGTAAAAAATTTCCTCCTTTCCATTAGATTCCCTCCACTCTTTTAATCGCTCGCTTCAGCATGCAATGTAACGTTGCAGTTGGTACAAAGGCTGATTTCCAGTCTTTAGATTTTGCCAAGATGACTTGAATTCTATTG
This sequence comes from Aurelia sp. 3 sensu Dawson et al. (2005), assembly GCA_964020215.1. Classification (NCBI taxonomy): domain Eukaryota; kingdom Metazoa; phylum Cnidaria; class Scyphozoa; order Semaeostomeae; family Ulmaridae; genus Aurelia; species Aurelia sp. 3 sensu Dawson et al. (2005). The sequence goes on along the minus strand of OZ026573.1, from coordinate 15,500,245 downwards.
TTTACTAGTGAATATGTTTGCTCTGATGTTCAATGAAAATCCATGGCTGAGTGACCTTTGATTGCGTATGATGCCGCCCGCTCTTAAACTTCACCTGTTTTCCTTGATTAGTAACGTCCCGTGTTTCTTTCTAAAGGTTGAAGAGACTCAGGATCGAAACAAGAGAGAACCAATTAATTCACCTACGTCCTCATCGACGATGACATTGACAGGAAAGCGTAAAGGATCATCAACAATCATTTTGGTAAGTTATGATGCTTGCAAATTATTGCCTTCATATAGTTTTGAGACTGATAAATTGTCGCTGCAGTGTAGCGTGGGCCAACTATGTGTGTAAAATTCAATTACATTCTTTTTTGCACTGGATGGCTTGAAAGGAACTAACGGTAATTTGCAGTAAATCTGCTGTGGCAATTTGTGATTCATTTCAAAATTGTGGCATTTCAATTATTTTTGAAAACATTCATGGAAAATTTTGAAAAACTAAAAATCATCATAAATCCTTAATCAATGGAGGCAAAATGATAAATCTCCAAGGAAATCATAGTCTTTGCAAGTTTATGATAAAGTGGCAAGCAGAAATCTGCAGCTTTTGTCTTTCTCGTTTGACGATTTAGTCACTTGATGACGTCACAGCCTCAAATATGAGAAATGCTGCCACCAATTTGAAACCTATCGAAACATTTTCATGGCAGATTTCAGCTGAGTATCTAAAATTCCTTCCAAACCATTTAATTTAAAGAAAATTGTAATCAAGTTTTACGTCCACCTTTTTATTTAAGGATTTGAACCCTATACTCGTTGTCCAACAAGACTTAATCAGAACCTATTCAGTAATATCATGAAATTTCTTTATCGTTGCTAAAATGTAAACATGCTTAAGCATCATATCTAATACCACATTTGCACTGACACAGTTAAACCAACTTTATTTAAACTAGGTTAGATTTCAGCCAATCCAATGTCTTCGATTTGCTGGATTGTCCAATCAGAGAGCTCCATTCATTAACCTGGTTTAGTTTTAGCTGATTTGAATTACAGTGTGAATAGGGTATAAGTATGTACTTTTCTTTTAGTCACCCCCATCGTCTAAAAGAGACACCAATGGTAACCGTCGTTCTGATACCAATAAAAATAGCCAGACCGCTGACAACGATGTTGAGGTACATTTTCATCTTTATATCATATTTTCGTAGTGGGCGTCCCAAAGAAAAGTACTCCTGTTTGCAAAATCACAAAAAGTTTTATTCATAGTACTGATCTTCAAATTTCTTTTCTGCGAGTAGATAAAAGACCAAGTTATTTCCCCAGACAAAGTGAAGGTGAAGACGAAGTTGCGTTTTTTAGCAACAAGCGCTGAGATCGCAGAAGTAGCTAAGCCCTAATCGAGTCCACGATCCCTTGTCACGACACTCAAATGGTAAGGCCCTACCGGGTATCGAATCCACTCCACCTGATTGTTCTGGCTGCAAAGACAGAGGATTACACCACTGCGCCACAACTTCTTCAACATAACTGATCTTCATATAAGACAAGCTGAAGTTTTGATACAGTAAGTCCCCGCATATAAGAAACGTACATATAAGAAACTGCAGCCTGCCAGCACAGAGAATATTTTCTCCTCTATAAGAAACCAGCCAGCCTGATTTTTTTCCCAATTTCTTATAAATGATGCTAAATGGAGAAAATCTTTTAACAAAACTTAAAGTCATGAATGGCATTTGACAATGGACGTCTCAAACTCTCGCAAATATGTTGCAATACTCAACTACACCACTAATTTGTTGTGTAGCTTCAGCACTAGATTTGTTCAAAGTTAAGATATACAGTATTTCATACTTATTTCATCCTTACTCATCTATTAGGGTATCCTTGGTTACAATGAAGCATGTTCCTTGAAATCAAAAAGATGTTTTTTTTACAAGACAGCCTTCCGTAAAAAGAAAATTTCTTAATGGACATATAAGAAACCAGCCAGCCTGATTTGAAAATATTCTCTTACGTATAAGAAACTCAACAGCCTGATTTGAAAATGTGAGTTTCTTATATGCAGGGACTTACTGTATGTTTTTAGATTTAGCTTTGTTTAGTTCTGCCTGGTTTTGAAGCATACTGCAAAAAGCACGAATGATGACCAGAGCAATATAGTTTTGTATACAGAGCTTGGTTATAAATTTCAGAATGAAGTGCAAACAGCTGTTGTAGACTTGAAGAATGATGAAGATTTTCAATGTAAGGGCTCTTAGAGGCAAGACTGACAACGTTGCCTTTTAGAGTATCGCTGAGATGAGTATCATTCACAATTATATTTGGATCATTAACAGATGAGATCGAAAGAAAGTTTTATGATAGTTTTATGATAGCTTTCATAATCGAATTTTGTTGATTTTTCAAACGGGAGTACTTTTTTAGACAGCCAATATTATTTCAGCCCTGTTAAGCAAGGCAGTCCGCTTACATAGGCCAGCCCTGCCCATGTAATCGGGCCTAAGAGATCAGGACGAAATTTAATCATAGATGATGTACTTTTGCCAGTTATCTCAGTGTAGATACTGATCTGTGGTTGTAATTGTCACATAACAAAGCTTAAGACTTGTCTTATTTGCAAAAGGAAATGCTGGCACTACCCTCGTATTAATGAGATAAAACGTAGATAATGAAGTGTATTTTCTTCGTGAACAGCCATCTGACGATGAGGACGAAAATGTCGAAGACTACTCAGGCCTCTCTCCAAAGGCGAAGGTAGTAATGTTATATTAACTCTCTATTTAACTGTAGCGCATTTATTAAGATCTTTACTTTTGCACCACGTTTCATATGCGATGATATTCCAAGAATTTGTAGATTTGCGCACCTAACCAAAGCCATCTACGCTTACAGTGGTGACGAAGCATAACTGATCGCGATGGAAAATCTTTTCGCCTGTAAAATTGAAAAGTAGAAGCTAACAGTAGGCATTTTATTTCCAGCCCTGCAAACTTTACTTAGAGACTGGCATGTTTTTTTCATAGAAACAGGCCATGATGTATGTCTCTTTTATTTTAGAATCAAGCCTACTGCTGCTTCCACTGGTATTAGGCAGAGCAAATCCAGTGTATTTTTATGTACAAAATCAAAAATTTACATTTAGCATATTTATAAAAAAGCGATGTCCCCGAAAGCACGATATGCATAGCAACCGTACGACCTTAACGATTAGCAAAACATAGAGGTACTAAAGTTTCTGTTGATCTCTGAAGGAGAACTGGCATAAATTAAAAAGAGTAGACATCATTGCTCAAGTGAAAAGATTGCAAAATTTTATCACAGATTTTGGCATAGTCTTTAGTCACGTACATACATTTATCATGCAATGATTAAGTTAGGATCCAATGCTTTGAAAGATTCGATTTGATGTTATAAACAAGCTAGGAATTATACTCAAGTTAGATGTCACCTGCAAATGCCTGTACAAAACGACAATTGAAGTGTTTCCAAAGGAATTTTGCGTCATCGCAAATCTCAGGTGACATGTAATTTAAGAGGGACTTCAGTTGTTTTGCATGATATGCGACGATCGCCGATGAGCTCTGGAGAAAATCGTTTGATCCTGACAGTAATCGGCGATAGTCGTCGATAGTTTCCGATAAATTATTGATTTGATGGAAATCAGGGTTAGTGTTTGCTTGCACAACTTATTCATGATATTTATCTGCTTTGTTTGCAGAGAGAGAAAATGTTAAAGAATCGAATGAAGAAGAAGAAGAGAAAAGCTCGGCAAAGGATCAGAAAGACATCAGCACAACTGTTAGATCAAATACAAAAACAAGTTCGAGCGATAGCCTCATTTCGAGGATCTCAACCAACTGATCTGGATTTTACTGTTGGGGATACAATTACAGTTATTGCAACGGTGCGGTAATACGGATTCATTTCAAATATGCCATTTGTTTGAAGCTTTTAAAGGACATGTCTGGGGTTGGTATGAATCATGCTTTAAAACAAATATACGTACCAACTGCTGTCGCGAATTATGAACTTCTTTCTACGTATTGACATTTTGAGCTTCCCAACGGCCGCCAGTGCCTTGAACAATCTGAAAATCTCCGCCCTGTTTGGTCGCTGTGTCGCCATTTTCTTGCATGAGCAGACCTTAACCCTATCAAGCCTAGGGGGGGCTGAATCAGCCCCCCCTAGCGGTTTTTTGACTGTAGATTTTTACCAAGTGCACTTATAACACTGAAACTTTCTGACTTTTAGTTTTTTTCCTTGTTATGATGTGAAATTAATTTTTTGAAAAAATCAAATTCATTCCAGGGGGTAAACACGACCAGTTTTCAAGAGATGTATGTGTAAAATTTTGAATAATTCCTAATAAAATCTACAGCTAATGTGATAAAATGATGAAAAGATAGGAATACATACTACTTTTGATGCTCTATCCAACGAATTAGCTAATTTTTAATTTGAACGTATGGTTTTGCGGATTTTGGCACTACGCATGCGCGCATTCTTTGCATTCCTGTGTGATGACGTCATCACTTTTTGTTAATTTTTCTTCACAGAGCAAATACTATTTAGACATAGAATACAGTGAAATTGGACTGATGTCCTTAATGCTTTTTGTTTTCTCACAATCAACGATTTAAAATTTTTAGTACTGAACCCTATTGACTTTCAAAATTGAATAATGTGACGTCATGGAAAGGTCACGTGACACATCTAAAAATAGATTTCATTTTTGGGTTCATCATAAGTTGTTCTATACACATGCAAAGTTTCAAGGCTCAAGGTTGTCCAGAACAGAAGTAAATTAGGGGGGGCCGAATCAGCCCCCCCCCTAGGCTTCCTAGAGCATCAAATACCCTAGGCCTGATAGGGTTAAAGAGGCCAGCGACGATTAAGAGGCGAGAAAGCGATAAAACAGCCTCGTTTTCGTTTGAGAAATATGATGTCATTTTGTAGACTGATGCCTTTTCGTCCCTTGTTTCCCTGCGTTCCTTGGTCAAGAGGGACTAATAACATTACTCTGAAATAGTGGGCCCACTTTAGGCCCGCGTAGGGTGGTTCCGTATTCACCAATCAAATCGCTAGAATTCAGTTTTCAACCAATCAGGGGCCGCTATTCAGAATGCTGTTGTTGTTGCTCTTAAAGAACGGTTGATGAAGCCTGGAGTTCTCGCAGCTTCGATGGATATATTTTGTTCCTACAGAGGAAGATTACTGCCAGAAAGGTATGCATTTTGCGATTTTTAGGTCAACACAACATCATTCTTTGTACTAAAAGTTTCCTTTTCAATGTTCGAGCTCTTTAAACCAGATTTTGAAGCGATTTTGTTGAGTGTACGAGAACTCCCACCTATTTAGGCCATTTCGCAAAAGGGGGTCCATTATATAAGCGTAATATTATGAGTCCCCATTGACCAAGTGATATCAGCAAATCAAAGAACGCAGGGAAACAAGGGACGAAAAGGCATAAGTCTAGTCATTTTGCTCAGAGCTCTGAGGCAAAAGATAGTAGAAAAAAGTAGGATACACCATTCATAATAGTATTATCTTGCATTTATCATTAATCATGCCAACTCCGGATTTGCCCTTTAAAAGAACGAAAAGTAGAACTGTTGGTACATCCTGTCATTGAAAAAAAACTAGTTTCGATGTACCCTCGTCATTTTTGTTTCATGCGAAGAAAGTTTTGATTGAGGCAAAAATTGTCTGATTTGATACTAGTGATAAGGCAAGTAAAAATGAAATCACTCTCAATAACGCCATAATAATTCCGGCAAATTGAAAAGAACTCCCAAACTCCCAAAAATCATTAATTTGCAAATTTTACCAAAGCAAAATACTTCTTTGCATGGATGTATTTCTTTCCACGTTAAAGTGAAGTCATATCAGTCGTTTCTTTTCATCCACTAATAGTGATAATTTTTCTTTCCCTTTTTTCAACAGAGCAATTCGGTCAAGAATCCGAGGAAGTTGCTATGCTTTAAACATTTTGCTTTATAATTTGCTTGGAATTAATACTAGATGCACCGAGATATGACAAAGATCGATATTTTTATTTTGCAGAGAGATGAGTGGATGCAAGGTGAATGCAGGGGAACTACTGGCTGGTTTCCAGGTATATTTTTCCTTTACTGGATATAAAAGCAGTAGACTGATTGCATATTCGTAGTTATTGCTATTGATATCCTGATGGACGCTCAAACTAGCAACGCTGTACGAACTCCTACCCCCTGCGGATGGGCCTAAGTTACCGGCTGAAACTTCCGGTGATAAAACACCTCTACATTCAAGTTTTCTCAGATACTAGCCATGAACAAAAGCCGCAACTAGCCAGATGAATGTTTCTTTGATCAAAAAATGAACAAACCTTTCGCTGTGAACCAGAAGATTCTCATTTTTAGGCCAATTAGCTTCCATGAACCTCTCCGCAGCAGTGAGAACTTCCAGCTGTCAAGAGTTGCTTCCTTCGCTTCTGAGACTACACCTTAGCCTCGTTACAGAGTGCACACCTAAACATGTTCATTTTCGTCTCATATTTTTATATGAAAGTCCATAAGTCCCAGTTTGAGCAAAATAAAGAATGTTGTTGTTGTTGACATTGTTGTTACTGTTGTTGTTGTTGCAACAACTGGGACTATGTCGTGAGTCCATAAAAACAGTACGACTGTAGCTGTAACTCATTAAGATGCGATAGAACGAATGTCGATTAAGGCTCTGTGAGAACTCAGTTCGTCTACAATAATTCATAAAAGCGCAAGCATTCAACGCATTTTAGAACGATACATACCTACCTCTTCGTGTTACTTTATTAGAGGGTAAATGAGTTTTCCCCAGAATCAAAAATCGTTCTGCGACTCTAATACTTTGATTGTCTTTGGTTACTGTAGATGTTTATAGTTGATAACCTTTACAAACTACTTACTGGGTAATTACGGTACCAAATTGATTACAGCCTCACATGTTGTGAACTGGACTGCTAAAGTGCTTCATGAAGCAAGGGGAAGCTTATCGAAGGTCGATGGAGATGACGTCATTGTAGTGAATGATGCTGCCGTCGCTACTGAAAATAAAGAGCAGGTCAGTAGTATGATTTCATTTCTCCTGTTGCAAATTAAACATACGCTGGCTGATGAAGTGAGGTATCGTCAGTCTTAAATACTTTTGACTGGAAATTACAATTCTCAGAGCAATTATTTAAGTTAGTTTTATTCTCATAAAATGGTCGATGACACACCGATTTTTTTTTGGGAAGAGAAGACAATGATTATAGAATTTCGTACCCATTAGTTGCCTGGTTCCTTAGTCTGCATCTCTCTTGATGAAAAAGATCAGAAAACCTTGCACAATGTGTTCTTATCACTCGTCGTCTCCTCTTGGCTCTGTTTAGACCCACGACCACGAGTAGTCAGATTAATTTCAAAATAATAGTACTGTGGTAAATTCGAAAGATTCGAAAAGTTAGTCTTGCACCACATTCAGGAAATGGCAAACAAATGCATGATCAAAGGCATCTGGAAAGAAAAGAAACGCAGCTTGTCAGCTTTACCATTTTCAATAACCCTTTTTTCAGAACTATAAGAAAGATATGAATCTCAGTTCCCATGTTCCCATCTCAGTTTCAGTTCATCATTTTGTTAGCCATGCTTATTCTCAAAAGGATTTCGAATAGATTTCAAACAACCTGATTGATTGATTGATTGATTGATTGATTGATTGATTGATTGATTGATTGATTGATTTCATTTATTTAAGGAGGGTTGCCCTTCGGCAAAAGTCGTTTTTCAAGGGGCCCTCCAATAAAAACATTATTATTATTACAAAAATACCAAAGAAAACTACCCTAATCTAATTACAATGAAAACCATACTATTAAAAACCTATTTACAAGAAATGATCATTTACATACATACCAAAAATGAAAGGTTTGATCATACGTTTTAGGCCATTTTCTGGCTGTTCTGATAGAATACTTTTCTTGGTCATTTAATTTTTCAGAAGGGTACTACTTTGAAAGTTACCAGAAATGAACAAACACTTCAATCTTTTAGCTATAAGAAAATTCAATACCAATAATTATCGCGCATTTGCTGTTGTTGAAATGATCTTTCAAATAGAGGGACATTTTCAAATCATCCAGTATTATCCTTCCTATCATTTCAAGGTCACATCGTTGATCTAGCAGCTAACCTTGATTTGTTTTGCTTTTTTTAGAGCCGACCAAAGACGCCAACAAATGAACAACAAATTGATAATGAATCTCTTCTTGTGCCTAAAAAGAGAACGAGGTGAGAAATAAAAGAATATATCAGATTTGTTTTCAGGCCATTACATAGTCTTCCAGCAAAACCGTTTTCTCACTTCATTCATTTGAATTTTTCATTTCAGATTTTTAAGGAGGGTAGCCCTTCAATAATGTCAACAATGGTGATTTTCAAGGTGCCCTCCACTATAAAACTTACAAATCAAAATATGTATGGGAAAACATTAAACTAACCTAATTACAATTTTCGATTTATAAAATACCAATAGAAAATCCTTTAATTCTAACATGAATTTATACAATTAAAGGAAGTCCAAATATATACATATAAACCTACTAAAATATTTGCATACACCTACATTTCTTACTGTGTAAAGATTCATTTTCATGAAGAGTTCCATTTCCATGGAAAGCATTTGCCTGCCATAAATCAAACAGTTTTTCAAATGCCCTGCGATATTCACAAGAAGTTATAAAAACAATAATTCTTTTCTTTTTAAATTTAACCAAGAACTGAAACAGCAGTGACTTACCTTTGTTGACAAATTTGCAAGAAACATATTTCCTTCAAGTGTCGTTAAATCAGATTTTGTAGTTTATACTATTGTTGTGTTCCCATTTCCTAAATGTTTTCAAAAGTACTCGATCCAGCAACTTCATCACAGTTGTGTGGGGTGAATGGCCGAGCGGCTTATACAGTCTTCATCAGATGACTGAAGTTGAGCTCGGTCGAGTGAGGTCAAACTCCGGATGGACGACCTCAGAGGCCTGATTTCGCAACTACCTCGCCGTCCTTCGGAAGGAACGTTAAACAAGAGGTCCCATGCCTCACCAGCATAGTGAGTCTTAATTAGCTTTAAGTACCGGGTGAATCAATAACAAGGCCCGATGTTTGAAATGCTAATGTTCCCTAAGCAATGATAGTTTGCGATATCTGATTGAATAGCGAACATCTTCAATTATTTTTAGAAATTTTCCTGACTGAAATCAGTCACTCCGTTCAGATTTTGTAACGGATTTTCTGAAAAATTCCTTTCGAGAATCTTAAAACCCGTGCTAAAATTGCAAGCAACTTTCCGTAATATGTTCACCTCACAGCGATGACTTGAGCAAGCTTTAGCATGTGCTATCCTCGTGGGTGAATGAAAAGTTTTCCTCCGAGTATGAATAACGTATCCAGGGATATCATTCTCCCGAGAGTACAAAGTACATGAACAAATCAAAGTTTCACCATTGCTAGGAAGGAGAAGAAAGTGACGTATTGCTTGTTGTTTTCCCTCGTTTTTACGAGTTGTCGAAAGGGGTTTCTGCAGGAAATCTGCCATCTCAACCGCAAGGAATGGCCGATTAAAGGCGGGTAAATTACTGTGCATAATTGGAAATATTGGGAACAAAGTAACATGGTTTCCAATATCATTTCTTTGATATTCGGAATGCACTATTTTTTTCAAACTTCGGACCTTTTTATTGACTAACCCGGTAGCTTAAATCCTGACAAGCCCACCAGAACAAATTGCTACTACTTCTACTCGTTAATACTTTTATAGTGATGAAAGCATCAGGAATAAGTAGATTTGTTCTAGTTTCACTAGTCAGAGTTTCATGGATCCTGTATCTTGAATAGTTTCCTGTTTCTGCATTCACACGCATGGTGTTATCAATTTGGAATTGAAAATCAATCAGACTTATTATTGCATTAGAAACTTTAGAATGTCTCGCTTATGTATCGAAAAGTTTGCAAGCTTCTCATACCATTCTAAAATCTTAGAAGATACATAGACGCGCATAGAAAAGTTTGACTTTTTTTGGAGTTTGAAAATTTTTGCAAACAAATCGTAGAAATGAATTGTGGATAGACTGATCTAAAATTCAGGTTGGTGACACATTTCATGGGTGACACCTCTCTTATCGGCAGAACCACTATGATTAACGAGAATGTATGCACCGGGTGACCCATAAAAATCTTCACGATCTAGATCATAGCTGGCTCCCTGAAATCAAAAGCTTTGCCAAATACTTTCTATCACAGTTTAGTTGAAAGGCTTGGCTATCTTCTGAGATGCTGCATGGTCATTTTAAGCAATGATTACCGCTCGAAAAGCCAGATTCAAAGAAAATTTCGAATTCAGGATACCTCATTTTGAATGAAATAATTGCCATAATTTTCCAGTCAACATTTTGCCAAAACTAGACGTAGCGATGGATTAGAAGTCGTCTGGGGAAATTTTTGTTTGAAAAATTATTGACCTCTGTTCTTCATTCAAATTTCGTGCTCGAAAGCCAATTTGGAATTCAGCTTTTTTCATACTTTCTAAAAAATGGACTGGAAAGCGAAGGAATGGTCCAAGAAATGAATGAATTTCCATATTTTTGAACTGTTTTTTCGGACAGTGCACATATCTTAAACTGACCAAGCAACATCTCAAGAGATAGCTGAGCCTTTCAGCTACATGCTGATACCTTGTTTGTCTTCATGACATTTGCTTTCAAGAAAATATGTGCGATCCTGCTCGTAAAGTTGTTTTTGGGTCAGCCCGTAGATTTCAATGAGTCGTCGTAGCAAAATTGCGCAAAATTTAAAAACAACATTCTAATTCGGATCTTTTAAAGAAAGTTGACTTAAACTAATTCCAAGATATAGTGTAGCAGATAAAAGCAGATTTTGGTGTGAATCGTGCAAATTGTGATAAAAGCATGAAATTTGGCAGACATAGACATTTTGCCATGCTGAAAAAGATGAGAGTTGGACCCATTCTGAAAATTGTCCCAGTCCCTATTTTTAGACGGGGGTTCTCGTACCCAGTCCCCATAGGAAGAAACAACTTTATCTATCCTCTAGAAAAAGGTATTGAAACGAAATTTGGCGGAAATAGACAGTTCGATGTACTGAACAAGATAAGAATTTGAACAATACTGGAATATGCCCCTAATTCCATTTTTAGACGGGGGTATTAGTGCCCAGTCCCCCTACACGGATACCATTCTGTTTTTCATACAGGTAAGATATTAAAATGAAACTTGGTAGGTATAGACAATTCTAAGTACAGAAAAAGATTAGAGTTTCAAAAATTCTCTGTTGGCTCCCTAGTTCTATTTTTAGACGGGGTACTAGTGCTCAGTCCCCTTTGACGGATACCATTCCAATATTTCTTACAGATAAGATATCAACGTGAAACTTGGTAGGTATAGACAGTTTGATGTACAGAACTAGTTCCATGTTTGGAAAATCCTCAAATATGCCTCCAATGCTATTTTCATACAACGGGTACTAGCACTAGCCCCAGTCCTTCTTTACAACTATGATCATATTTTCTTATGGATGAGATGTCAACGTGAAACTTGGATGATACTAGCCTGGGTGCATCTCCTAACTACTACAACATAGCTCTCCACAATATTTTGATTCAGTGACAAATTTTCATTTGTATGGTACACGGCAAGCCACAAAATACGACAGTTTCTTAACTCACAAAATACTTTGCAATATATTATCAGGTCTGTGCGCTTCTTTGGTGCTAAATCTTGGAACAATATTCCATCCAGTTGATATAAAAAGGTCGTCATCTGCTTTCTTTCGTCAAAAGCTTTGAACCCTTTTAGTTATGAAAAACAATCAAAGTTGATCTTAAAGTGATGAATATTGTTCTGGTCACTCGATAAATGATTGAGTAAGATTCAGAAACATCTTCTGAACGGGGGTGCTCTCTCCTCGATCATTCCACCTATTGAGAGACTTCCTTTTAAAGAATTCCCCCTCCATGCAACATCTTGTGTACAGAAAACTAAATATCAGCAAGGGATTTCTTTCTTAAAGTCGCAAAGAAAGTAACAATGGACAAATGAAGCCAGCTCTTCTCCCAGTTGCACATTGCACAAATTGTACATCGACTGATGATATTCCGATGCCCTAGAGTAGAATTTCACTTTCTAGAGTAGATGAAACAAAATTGAATTGTTTGCTTTTCTTGACAAGCATCTACTGAAGCACGCAGCGGAATTGTCTTTTCAGGGAAAATTGTTGTAACCACCAATACCACAATAAGTTCTTTTCCATCCCAAATCCAGATGAAGTATCAGTCTCCTTTCTCACCATGCACGCACGAAGAAGCAGATACTCGTTGCATTCTACTGCTTTTGAGTTGTGTTCAAAACAGGCTACACACAAGTTAGATGACATAGTTGTTATCTGAACCGTTGATACGGACATAGTTGTGCTCGCAACATCAGTTGCTTCCATCTATGCAACAATGGAATGTCGGAGTTGTACTTACTTGCAACGGAAAGCATTTCCAGCATTTTCCAATTTAAGAGCTGGTACTCGGTCTTAGCGACGATTAGTCAGTGGCCATGCCTCTCTTTCATGCCTTGACCGCCTGCGATATGTGCCTTATTTTGCTAACATTGAGAAAAAATGTGTGACCAAGGTGGAAACATTTTCCAGAGTTGATGGAAGAATTGTTTGCGTTACCGGTTGTTAATCAGTTAGAATCTGCTTGTCTTGAATAGAGAAATTCGCGGTTTCTTTGTATTATAAAAATAGTGCAATTGCAGAACGAAGCAGCATCAGTCAACGCATCTCAAAGGGATCTTTTTGCTAGAAAAGCAGGACAATTGATCATATTCCTCCAAGTTTTGGAGCTATGATGATGCACTTAAAGGGTAGTATCTACCAAGAAAACTAATTTGAAGAGCATTGCTAGAGACCATTCCCGAAACTTCAAATGCTGACCTTTCGGGCTCGAAAGAGTACACAGATAGGCTCTACGTTCCTGTCTGGCTACATTTGCAAGAAGTCATGTTCCAAGGAATTTCTTGTTCATGCAAGAAAGGATGTAGAGGACATTGTAAATCTCGATATGACAAAGTTTTGTGGGCCGAAACATCGAAAGTGAACTGGGAAATGCAAACAGCATAAAATGTGAAAGAGTTGATTACATGTTCAATTGCAGTTCTCGCACCCTGTAGTTATTTCTAGGTTGAATGTATACACATCTTGACCCATATCTTACAGTTTAACGGGCACGTCTTTCAAAGTCTTCAATTCGTCTCTTTCTACCAAATTTCATAACAATACCTTTTTAGACAATTGAAAGAGTGGTATCTACTGATAGGGGCCTGTAAATTACTTCCTTTGCTTAATAATGGAATGTGAGAAATTTCAGAATTGCTTCGACTATCGTCCTTCGTAAGCTACTGCATTGTCTGTGTCTGCCAAGTCCCTTTTTTAGTATCATTTTCCACACGGTCGAAACATGACTGGTATTTGCAAGAGAAGACTGGGCACTAGTGCCCCCGTCTAAAATAGATTTAGGGACATGTTTGAGAATTTCCACGCCCTTACCTCATTTAGAATATCACATTGCCTAAACGAACCTAATTTCACGCTAATATCTTTGTCCACACAGAAAGTACAATGAGATCTATTTGAGGGGACTAGGCACTAGTAACCCCATCTAAAAATAGAACTAGGGAGACAACAGAGAATTTTCAAAACTCCAATCTTGTTCTATACTCAGAACTGTCTATACCTACCAAGTTTCATTTTAATATCTTACCTGTATGAAAAATAAAATTGTATCCGAATAGGGGGACTGGGTACTAATACCCCCGTCTAAAAATGGAATTAGGGGCATATTTAAGAATTTTTTCAATTTCTTATCTTGTTCAGTACATCAAACTGCCTATTTCTGCCAAATTTTGTTTCAATACCTCTCTCTAAGAGGATAGAAAAAGTTGTTTCTTCCTATGGGGACTGGGCACGAGAACCCCCGTCTAAAAATAGGGGATCGGGAAAATTTTCAGAATGGGTCCAACTCTCATCTTTTTCAGCATGGCAAAGTGTCTATGTCTGCCAAATTTCATGCTTTTATCACAATGTGCATGGTGCATTTCATTATCCGCTGCACTAATAGTAAAATAGGGCGGTACTGTTTGATCTCGTTACGCCAAGAAACGTTATTGACAAAAATCTGGTTGTAAATTTTTGCCAACGACAGTAGAGACATTTTATTGAGGGCTGAATAACATGTCAGTTGCTGTCTATCCTCTCCCTAGTCAGTATCGCGAGGGAGCAAAGCAATTTTATGCAACTTTTGCAAATTTCCTACAGATATCCACATAAATCCACATAAAAGATGGCGTCATTTTTTCAACGCTGCTGTGATGTCATGTCGTCTATATGTATGCATGTATTTACATAGAAACTATATTCTGATTGCACCCTGACAACGCATTTCTCAATGATAAACAGTTGTGCAGATCAAGAGAAATGGGTGTAGCTCGAAAGATTCACTTAAGCACCAGGAGGGATCTACTATCTCTTAGATCTAACTCTTTGATAAAGGTCTTCGATGTGAGATCGTAGCGTTTTTTCCTTTTATCGTCACGGATGTCAAGTAAAAGCTCATTACCACTGCTTTCAGACTTTTAAACATTATCTATGATGCTACTAGAATCATCATTATCTATGATGATGCTAGAAAAAACCTACTGTAGATCAATCGCGGTACCTCCTTCTTCAACAAAGAAACCTTGTGATTGGTTGCCGTAATTTTCCAAAAGCCACTCCATTTTAATTGCAGATGCTAGCTCAGTGCGTCCTACGACTCTCAGATCTCAATGTGATGCATTATTTTATCAATACTGTTTTGATAACTTTATCGTAAATCATTTATTTAAGTTGGAAGTCTGTTAAGTGGTCATTGGGTACCTCCTTTTCCAGCGATATGAGAACGCATTATAGATTGTTGCTTAAAAATGCTAATTTTATTGCAAGATTCTAGGCACCATTGCCACTACTTTCAGGGAAACGATTGTCTGTTATCACTGCATGCTTCTTGGCTTTATCAGTAACTCTGTTATCTGCATAAAGTCGATTTGGAATACCATTTGCTAAGGGTATTTGTAGCTTTGACAAACATTATAAGCACCAGCAATTCTAAATTGACTGAGAAAGATAATATGATCTGTACAAGCAGAGTATACGTATTAATTGATTGGAAAATTTTATGAAGGTGAAGGTGAAGTTGCGTTTTTCAGCGCCAAGCGCTGGGATCGCAGAAATAGAGTGGACCTAATCGAGTCCGCGACCCCTTGTCATGACGCTCAAGTGGTGGGGCCCTACCGGGACTTTAACCCACTCCGCCTGACTATTCTGGCTGCATTGCCAGAGGATTACACCACGGCGCCACAACACCTTCAACGGTTTGTTTACCTGACGTTGAAATTACGTTACAGAACATTTACCCAGCTCTTTTATGTCAGAAAAATTGTATTACCCAACCCATTTCTCTTCTGTAACGTCCTTTAACGAAAATATAAAAAGTGATGTGTAAAAGTAATGATATCACAAATACTCTTTCTGGGATCATGGCAAAATTTTTTACAAGTTTTCAGGGTAACTGATTTGAAAAAAAAGGGAAATGATGTTTTATGCAGTTAGCGTTAAATAGTCTCAAGATTCTACGCCTATGCTGACGAAACAAGCAAAACATTTTGTAAATATCGTTTTTCGTGACCAAAAATTTCTCTGCGAAGATCCGAATTTCATCGAAAAACATCTTTGTCCAAAATTTGTTCTTCCTCAGGAATTCGAAAGATTGATAATGATTATGGAATGTTGGAAACATGTCTTTCAAAGGTAGAAATGTCTTTTTAGTTCTATCCAGTCTACTGCTGGATACTTAAGGTTACCCGATAACTTATTTTGTCCTCAGTCCACAGAGAATATGAGATATATGTCTTTTCTTTCACAAGAAGCTTGAATTTGTTTTGTTTTTTGTCTTCATTTTGTTTTGAGTGGGCTTGTCAGGATTTCTAGCTACTGAAAGCTAATTTAGGCCCACTGTGCTTGCCGCATTCAGGCATGGGACGAAGGATGACGAGATGAGTTGTGACGTCAGGCGTCCGAGGTCACCCATCCGGAGTTTGACTTCACTCGACCGAGCTTAACTTCAGTTACCTGACAAAAACTGTTTAAACCACTCGGCCACTCACCCCGTAGCTCCCATAGCACCAAAAATTTAGAATCAGCCCATAGTACCAGAGGATTCTTAATTCTACTTGAAAATTTTCGCTTTTCATTGCTCAAGTTTTTTAATGGCTGGACGAGTCGTCATGTAGTTTCTGCCACTGTCATCTATTTTTTCTTGATAGGGGGAAGTATTTAGCAACAAAGAGAGATGTGTTGGGCTCAGAATATGAAGATATAGTGAATTTTACTCAAGATAATTTTATATTCAAAAGTTTCTTAGCTCTTCCCTAACATCGTACTAGCGTTTCTTAAATTTTCGCTCATTCCTGTACTAGCTCCTTAAAAGCCAGTTTCTCATATAGACAATGTGTATGTCTATATTATTTCATAACATCATCCCTATCTTTCTCTTGCTAATGTATTCATTTTATAAATGATTTCTTTTCTCTTTCTTTCAGCTCTTTGTCGCCGCAGCCAAATTACAGAGTAAGTTGAAAATATCACGATGCTTAGTTTTAGCATTGGCAATCCACCTCATAATGAATAATAAACAATGTTTACATGGGGTAACCTCCTCAATACACGAAGGGCTGTTATATCTAAAGCTGCGATATATTTCAATAAAGTGTTATAACAAAGAAATATAATGATTAATTAGGACTGTCCACTTCTAGAAGCATCAATCTATTCTTAGTTGACCATATTAAATTGTTTTAGTGTATGTTTAAAAAAAGAAGGAATGAGTTCAACTGGCGCAGGCTGCTTGAAAGCTCATTGTACACTTTGGGACCTTGAAACCAAAACGCCCTTTTTCCTGCTTCTGTTCTAGTTCTCGGGATTTGGGCTGCATATTTATTGATACGAGTGTTTGATTATGATTCAAGGCCTCAAGACATGTGTTCATAACTTCTCAGGATAAGAGCGCGGCTTTTCAGAGAGATTCTTGCAAACTTTAATATCTAAATGGCCTATGATTAATTTGGCAATAAACTAGATAGCACAGGAATCCGTAATGGAGGACCCAGGCATCGATCCCGGTACCTCTCGCATGCTAAGCGAGCACTCTACAATCTGAGCTAGTCCCCCATTGTCCGAAGTGGCAGAAGCTAAATTTTTGGACCTGTGGGCCCACTAAAAGATGTGGTTACGAGAGATCAGGCTGGTCTGGTTCATATGAGGATAAAAACAGATTATTTATATTCCGGCTGAGTGTGACAAAAATATTTATGTGGAGATAATCACCAATGCCGCACTGATCAAAGGTTTATCAAATGCCGGTTTTAGGTATTTCAAGGTAGTTGCATTGAACTGATAATCTGCTCTTTTGTGCCGAAAAAACTTGCTCAAATACTTCCAATTTATTGATCGGTACCAGAGCTCTGTCGCATGTCTCTCCTAAGATCTATTCTCGGTAAACTTTGTATTGCGTATTGTATTGGATAGATCGTAATGGATCGTAACGTATTGAACACTCTGATGAAAGCTGTACACTCCAACACCGAGGTTTGGTCCCGTCTCTTTGTGTGTTTGCTTGAAAAATTCAAATGAAAACTTAAAACATGATTTGCGGAAAGTCATTGAAGTCGCATCAAACATGCTATAATGGTTATTGAAAATAATGTTTGTCCAAAACTATTCTGTTTTTGTTGTAGATTAAAATGAAAAGTGGAGATTGGCGGAGAGAAATTCTTGGAGACATGACTGTCATGAATGCAGAAGAGGTAATTCAGATTCGAATGTAGCCCTTAAACTTCATCATGTTTAAACCCATGACATTTACCACTCTGAACAAAAAATGATTTACCGTTGTTAATTTTATATTTGATTCTATCAAATTATAGCTAACGATAAGGTTACCAGTCAGGAATACGCAGATTTTAATACTCGTATTGTTTCTAGAATTTTTAGGGAAATGTTACAATGACTGCAATTGATCTTTACTTAGTATATGCTTTTGCATCCTACTTGACTTTTCCCGTAACATTTTTCACCCATGGATTGTAGTGAGTTCTTTTACAAAGATCCGACAAGTGTTCAAAATCTTACTTGGCGAGCGGATGAATTTGACATGCCAAAAAAACTTGGTTGATGGATAACTTTAAATATCTTTGAATAAGAAAGTATCAACCTTTCCCTTTCAAGTTTAAAGTATTACTACATTGTAGTGTAATCCTTTAAAACACTCTTTTGTCAAGAACAGTGCATTACAGAAACAAAGAAACAAAAGCAGATAATATAATGTCAAGACCCCATTAAGTCCTCTTAAGCTACAGAACGAGGCTTGAAATGGAGCGGAATTTCCATATAAGGACCTCATCCATTGAGTCAGTTGTCAATTCTAAGAATCATAGCATTTGCTTCTCTTTTTACTGCACCGTATAGCCTCCAGAATTAAAGACACTAATCGAGCGTGGTATGATTCTATGCGCATCAAGATCGACATTATTTTAGTTCAATAAATGTTACCCTAGGTACCACACTCTATCTCTTAGGGGGTCTGGCCCCCAAGTTACAAACATGGGAAACATTTAGGACGATGGTTGATAGCCTTTTGTGTTTCATATGAGTTGATTGAAGGAGTAAATAGAATGAATATCTATGATTTTGCTTTGAAAGGAAGGTGTTATTGGGCAAGAGACGTTATAGAGCGGGATTGAACAGAGTTTCTCTTTCCTTTCGTAATCGTAAAGAAATAAAAGTACGACGGCGGGCCGGCGCGGCGCCGCAGGCGACGCGCGGCAAGCCTAGTCTTATCCTATGATTTGCTCTGAATAATACAAGACAGAAGTTCAGACGAAAATTTCCGTTATTCTGCCTTATTTAGCTTAAGAATGATCTTTTGGTAAAATTTTTGCTCCAGATTTCAGCTATTCATCTAGCCACAAATAAATTCAACAAGAAGCAAAGTATGTATAGAAAAAAGATGAATTCAATAAGAATCAAAAGTAACGTTTTCTTCCGACTAAATGCTTAAGTGACAGAAGAATGACCGCGAAAGCAGCAGTGAACAGGGAGACACATAAAATTCAAAGAAATTGTTGGCTGTCCATTCATAAGGATGAGATCAGAAAGTTTTCCTTTTCCTTCTAGATGCGAGAACTGAACAAAGTGATGCGAGCAGAACTGAGGGCACCTGGAAGTCGTGGATCCAAACCAAATATTGTAAGTTTGATTAACTGTTTCATCATCATTTCTTCAGGTTCTGTTACGGGGTGCTATTATCCTCTGACTTTGCAACCAGAACGGTCAGTCATTTTTTCGTGTAAACTGAAAGAATGAGAAAATAGAACGACTGCGCATTAGTGAACAATTTCTTGTATTTTGTTGAGTTAATCCATTGTTATATTAGCTATTTAGTGCCTGGTTTGAAATTTTCTGAACCGCAACACAATCAGCTTACGTGGTGTCTTTGTTTTTTTTGTTTGAAATTGAACAGTGCGGTAGAAAAGATTACGTTAATTGCTTTATTTTGCTGAGTCAGCGGAACGATAAATCTCTTAGTGATGCGCAGTCTTTCATGTTTCCGTTCTTTCAATTTTACAAAGAAAGATTGCACGCAGGCTATGGAGCGTCATGACGAGGAAGGGGAGCGGACACGATTGGGTCTCCTCTACTTCTGCACTCCCAGCTCTTGTTACCAATATCGTAACTCCGCCTCCTCCTTCATCCAAAAGGCTTTTCAAAATTTATTTTCAACTCGAGTCAAAGGCTACAAATCCCATCTCAGCACAGCCAGACTTGGAAACTAAACCCCGCCCATTTTGATGCAAATACCCGTAAACAGTTGTATACATTGTTAAGAGGAGTGCGCGCTTCCTTGAGTTCAGCTCCACATTATATCGAGGCAAATGCAGTATTTCAAAACAAGTGGCGTAGTTTGCAAAGACATCTATCCTATTTTGATATTCGTAGCTTTGTCCGACACAGAGATCGGCTTGAAATGTGCCCTCCTATGACCATCATGTTTTCACTGTATATCTCAGTTAATGGACAGGGTCCTTTTCATTACTGGTCTGGAGAGAGTGATGTTTTTGACACTCTCTTTTTTGTTTGTTTTCAATTTGTTTTGAGTGGGCTTGTCAGGATTTATAGCTACTGAAAACTAATTCAGGCCCACTGTGCATGCCGCATCCAGGCATGGGACCCTTATTTAACGTCCCTTCCGAAGGACGACGAGGTGAGTTGTGAGGTCAGGCGTCCGAAGTCAGCCATCCAGAGTTTGACCTCACTCGACTGAGCTTAACTTCAGTCACCTGATGAAGACTGCATGAGCCGTTCGGCCACTCACCCCGTAGTAATCTCTTCATTCTCGCCATTCTCTCAATCCAACAAGGAAGATTTTCCTTATATTCAATTATGTTCTTAGATGTGAGCACAACTTTCAAATACCTTAATTAATTGGGGCATCGTCAAGGACTAAAGTTTTGTTGATAGAAGCAATACCTTTATGCCTATTAATTTTTAGGCATATCGAAGAAAGCCTAGTTCTCCTACGGCAATGAAACGGTAGGTAGCTTATTCTTCATTTGTGCGTTGCTTCTGTATCACTCAATTTGAAATTTTAAACGAAACATATGGGGTTGACACTCAGATTTGCCATTGTAACGAGATTAACTGTTCTGTATAGATGACAAAGTGCATAAAAAGGAGATGAATTGTTATGTATGGATGATCGAACAATAGGAAAATACGTGGCATGTTTCCGTTTTCTTTCCGATTTCAGATTAAATCGCTATATCTCCGATAATGTACTGCAAGATTTCGCAATTTTCAGAGTTGTTTGTAGATTCTTATTTTGGCCTGTATTTCTTTGAATGTTATGTGTATTATTCACGCCCACAGAGGGATTTTTTGTATATTTTATATCGGGAGAACATGAGAGTTAATCTACTGTTTAGACAACAACTTGTTTTCTTTTCCCGTGACAAATGGGCAATGAATCACTTAAAATTAACTTTAAAATACAATAATTCTTCCTCACGACCAATTCCAATAGACAATTACGGAAAAGATGGCGTCGGGGTTGGTTTCCTGGAGGTGCATAGCGTTCTGTATTTCATAGTTCTATTAGCGCTGGTTTTCATATATCACATTTTATCTTAACTCATCGCATTTTATCGCATTTCATCGAAATTCTGAGTCTGGGATCAATTAGGATCGTTTCCGATATATGAAAATCAACCAAAAAGTATCCTAAGTCATCCTAATTCGTCTCAATTCATCGCAATTCGTCGCAGCTGATCCAAGCGAATCAAAAAAGAGTTGTTTTCTGTGATGAAATAGGACGAATTCAATGAATGGTTCTCGATTTTCATATCATTTGACAATCACAATTATGTATACCCGATCAATTACGATGAAAAGCGATAAAATGCGATGAAGTGCGACATATGAAAACCAGCCTTCTTGGAATCAACAATGATTTTACAGTAATTCGATCATCGAACGCAGTGCATGTTGATCAAGTCCCCCCCCCCCCCTTCTGGAAGCCAGCTTTTCCATAATCATCTATTGAGACACCTTATAGTTTGCTTTTGGTAAAACTGAAATGGAGAAAAATAAGAATACGGACAAACCCATATTCTGCCGGTTTTTCAATCGCAGAACGTTGTTTTCACTTACTTATCACCATCAGTGCTGTGAATCAATTAACGACTTCATCATTAATGTGTTCGAGATTTAAAGAAGAATATTTAATTTATATACTGTTTTTCATTCAGGAATGTAATTCCAACTGTTGAGGAAGTTGCTGCCAACGACCAGAATGGTATGTCATTTTCTGATGTGTCCATTTCACAAGGATTATCTTAGCATGTGTCCAAATCTCTCGAAGAGCTTTGATTAAATGGCGAATGGCTCTTTCTTAGAAGTGAATTGCTTGAAATGAACTTTAGTTGTTTTGGAATAATTCTAATGTTACATTTATTGATATCTTTATTAGTTTCAAACTTACAACGTTTTCTGTATTTCGACTTTCTTGGGTAGTTACGCCATCAAATTTCTATATTGTAAACCAGAAGAGTAACAAAGTTCTGCTAGACACCATGCATACTGCAGGCTTTCATAAACAATCGTTTTCTCGACAATCCCAGCATTTTACTTCCATCAATTTGTAAGCAACGATGACGTAATTGTTTTCAAGATTTCCTTGAGTTCTATTTGACAAAAATAAGCAAACAGCCACTGCTGGAAGACAGACCAATAAGTGCGCACGCACGTGTGAAAAAGTGTAACTTTGGGCACGCTAGCTCCCTGCAAAAGATCTCAAAATTAGCCAGCACTTGTCGTTGTCTTTCTTTGGCCTTAAACTCTTGATTTATCATTTTATAAAAGTTATGTATCAAAACACTTCTTTATCTCAGATTGCTCGATGACATCATTTTACACAGTCCCTGCTCTTTGTCTCATTTCTGATTGCGTTCTTTGAAATTTCAATAAAAGATTTTCAAATGCAGATTACACCAGCCGGTGTAAAGCAACAATGATAGGAGCCAGTTTGAATCCGAGCCCGCGTAAACGGGGTCTAAATGTTCGTTTCCTTCGTTGATTTTGAGAAATTCTTTTCAGAATACCAATCACGAGAAAGCACAATCGATGGTCTTGGACGACCAAGAGCAAGCACTAGTACAAGTAATGAAGTTTTCCATGCTGAAAGCCAAGGGCCTAGAACATCAACAGAAAACACAAGATCGAGAAGCAACACTGGGAATTCATTATTAGACAACCAACTTCAAAATGCCGAAGGTGGATCTGGATCGCAAAAAAGATTTCCAGTAGTATCTGTCTCACAGTTATCAACAATCGAGGTATTATACAATTCTAACGTAAGAATGAGAATCATTAGTTGTATTGTTTACCTTCACAGCAAGTGAAGATGTCTCTTGTTGGTGCAAACATGATAGAATAACAGTCAATGTTTCACACAAATTGCCGATTCTTGCTATTGATTTCAGCATCATTTTCGCAAGAAGTACAGGGTGTCTCAAAAAAGTTGTTCGACGTTTGATTAAATATTAAAAAATAAGGACACCATGAACAGGCTCGTGGAAAGACAGCCTTGTTCGTAAGATTATGAAATAGTTTTAGAGACTAAAATCGTGCAAATCGGTTGAGAATTCACTGAGTTACGAGCTCTCAAAGGTCGGAAATATGCGATAGTTGAAACCAGAGACCCCCCAGATTACTTGTATTGTAAAAAGCTCGAAGACGGAGGTAAGAGAAGCTTATCCAAGGTTATAGCTCTCGTCGATATCAGAGCAAACCAAATAGGACTTCTAAAGTAAATTATTTCTTGCGATCATTCTGAAAATTTCCTAACATTGCGTAAGTCCAAAAACAATGGTTCAAAACATAATCGGCGAGAGACTGAATCTGTTTCCTCAAAGCATCCATATGCTTGACAGTTAGGTTATCGAAAACCTGTTTGAATCCCATTTGGCTCGCCCTGAAACAGTTGAGAAATAACAGAAACGACGGCCTATGGGACTTTTACCAAAAATGCCATTTTGAGGCCTCTGGTTTCAGCTTTCGCTCAAACTTGAACTTCAAAAGCTTGTAACCCCATGAATTTTTAGCGGATTTGCGAGATTCTTGTGTCAAAAATTAATTTACAATCTCAGGAAAAGGGTGACTTGACCAAGGGTCCATTCAGCGTATCGTTATTTTTTAGTATTTAATCAAACGTCGAACAATGTTTTTGAGACACCCTGTAGAACAACAATCATCTCTGAAACTAATTTTGTTCTCATGCTATCGCCTAATGAATGCTTCGATGTGAATGAAATGATGAAATTTCAAGTTTTAATTTCCTTTGATCAGACAGTTCTACAACATGCATTTCTGCTTACATGATTATCAGGATTTTCCCTGATAATTTAAAGCATTTCTGTTTGCACCGAAAAAAGGAGAAATCCTGGTTGCTCACGAGCTTTTGAATAGTTATGTAAACGCTGAAAGCAACCCATAAGGTGATATAAATCGAGGACACGGTGGTGGAATAGTTAGGACGCTTGCAGAAGATGCGGGTTCTATTCCCGGCTGTGGTAAGTTTTAATTTTCTCGATTTTTCCTGATAATTTGAAATGTTTCTGTTTGCATCGAAAGAAGGAGAAATCCTGGTTGCTTGTTAGCTGTTGAATTTTTTATGCTTACATGAATATGCTATTACTCTAAGGAAGAACGGAAATTCATTTTTAGAGCAACTCCATAGGGCTGAAGAGCCAAGTACCTTTTCTTCTAAGTAATGAGACTTGTTGATAAATCATACTTTTCGAACATGGATTTAAGTTTCAAAACTTTGCAGCTCCCTTTGGGGGACTCAGCATATTGCTTGTGTAGTTTCCAACGTTGTGCCAGATGTCTCAAAAAAGTACACAGATATGGTTGGGTACAGCAGTGTGAATCTAGCTTTAACCAGTGGCTACTCAATTTCAAAATGTGCCGCAATAGTCAACTTGAACATAGGTACTGCGTTTGTTAGTTTGGTACTTTCATAGCAACAATTTTAACCTTGGAAATACACATTTGTGTCCACGTCCAAACCTGAGCTTTGGAATTTTGGCCTAAACAAATTCTTGAGGCACATGGAATGCATAACGATAGCCTTGACAAATCTAACATAATATTAAACAAAATAAAGCAGAAATGTTAGATGAAATGCAATGTTGAGAATGATGTACGGCAATAGTTTCAGTAAATAAATATAACTTTGCGTATCAGTTGAACTAAAATGCCAGGATTTAAATGCACTAAACGTATCGGGCGTAACCCTTCATCAGTAGTGATGAGAGAGAAATAGAACGCACAAGGCAGTTAAGCGGCAGAGATCGAAAGTCGAAAGATAGAGAAGAATAGAACGTATAATAGAATTTGACGTTGCAGGAAAGAGAGTAACATCGAGGAAGCTACGAAGGAGGAAAAGATAACGCTAAGTAAAAATGGCTATGAAAAAGAAAACTGTTTTGTTGAGCCTATTGAGGAAAAGTATCCCAAGCTTAAAAATTAAACGTTTCTCTAATGTTTTTCTCTGTTTATTGCAAATTGGCGCAAAATACCTTTAAGCTATTATAAGAAAGAATCTGAATCGAACGATATGTCATTACATTTTGTAGAATTTTCGAATGTGCACAATAGTGATAGAAGCTCTAACGCCTCTCGATCGAACCTCGCGTATAAAAATGTATAAAAATAACGCTCGATCCAGGCTCTTTTTAGAATAGCTAAAAGGTCTATTGTTAATCCTCCAAGTATAGACATGTCCGCTTTGAATGGTCAGGAAGGTTAAAGTGTCTCGATACATTGCTGTCTGCAAAAAATAAATAAATCTTGAATAGTCGTCAGTCATAAATCATTAATCATAAATCATAGAAATATTAGATATATTCTGTTTGCTAGAAGTCACTGATTGTGCAATTTTTCCTTGATGTGCTGCAAGCATTTACTTAGGTCAGAGGCCACAGCTCTGGTTTTGGTAGTTGAGACAAGTTTGAGCTTTCAAAATTAATATTCCTGCTCTTAACGTACCAATACCAACAGAAGAGGCTTCAATTTCAATTTATTTATCAAGGAACATTTTGAGAGTGATTAGACATTGATCAAAGCTACATCTACATTTCTGAAGGCCACCGAGTACTTTTTTGGGACACCCGGTAGACAAATGTAAAAGAGGTTTGACGTCTCATCAGAGGTAGTCTTTTGATGATTATTATGTATTTCACAGTTTCAGCCAACCGCACGTCTTGAAGCAACCCCCGAAGAGAAACCACAAGCAGAAGAAAGTGAAATAAAGTCTGAAGAAAAGCCGGGAGAGAAGGATTATCTTGCAATTGAAATGCAAAGTGATAAATCACGAGCAAAGAAGAAGGCGAAAAATCCATCAGGGGAGATGCCAGAGTGGGCGAAGAAATTTGCTGAGACGAAGAATATCAGCGTTGTTAGTGATGTCAAGTTTCAAGAGCCACCGTAAGATTAATTTCACTTTATTGATATCGCATATCTTTCTTTCTGGAAGTCTTTTTCAAGTCTTTGTTAGCATTGGAGATTTTAGCTCCCCCCGGGGGAGGGGGCTACTTGACTTGAATTTGTATAAGACAGCTACCCACTCCAGAATTTTTCGACTGAAGGAAAAATCGGTGAAAAATACAAGCAAAATTGGACTGAGCAATAACCCAATCCAACAAAACAGCTCATTTTGACAAGTTTTGACCACCGGATCTAGAGAAATTGCCTTCTTTTGATACCCAGCGCTAGACAAAATAGGTGAAAACGTTTCCCTGAAAACAGCACACCCCTATCAGGCAAATAAGCTAAATACCCCCCTGGTTTTAGTGCTTTGTCATTTACGATCTTCGCAGGAAGTCAAAAGAAATTAGGGGGTGCTGATGAGCTCCGCATTTTCACGCCTCATACAGTTCGAGGTGATCCGTTGAGTTATTTGTTAGACTATAGAAGTATATATCAGAGCATCTTTCCTTTCGGAGTTCTAAATGATACATATGTCATAATTTATTATCCCATCATGGTAGTATTCAAATATATTCTTACATATACTAAGACAGTGGGCAAGACAACTCTACGTATCACAGTATTTGCGGTCATATGGAATTTGTAATTCCCTCTCCATTTCGTTATAAATCAAGGTTGATAAAAAACTTATAAAGTTGAGGAGGTTGCATTCAATGTGGTTTGTACACAAATTATTCCCAGAGCCAACGAGGATAGGCGTCACCCACCCAACCCACTTTGAGAAAGTCTTATTCTACTAAGTTAAATGAAAATACTGTTGAATCAGCCTTCTTGATGCATTCCTGATAACAATTAAGCGCAGCGACGCATTTCCAACACAACGGTATTGCACCAATTTAAATTAATCTTTTTTTATCAAGCAAAACCCTAAACTAAATATACTATACATTATTTGTCCCATCCACAACGGGAAAAGACACGAGGCCACCTAGTTCCCACTGTAGATGGGACTTACAAATTAAGGCTCACACTGTCCACAAAGAAAATCAACAAACAATCAAAGCGACGAGAACACTAAAAAAATGAAAAAACAAACTATACCAAAGAAAGAAAAGAGAAATAGAGGGAAGTTGCTGCTATGAAATTACTTGAAAAGAGGGAAGAGGGAAGTTAATCTTGTTGTGCCGCAGTACACCAAGCGCTTGCTTCCAGCGTGAATTCAACTGCTACACAATGACATTGTTACAAATGACTTAATAAGACAAATAAAAAGCGTAGTGTAGAGTTACGTAATCAGATTATATAAGTCTTATACCATGCTTCTTTCTAGAATTGACGAAGCTGCTCTACCGGGCTCAGTTGAAACGGAGGATGCTCAAGTGATACCTTGATAAAAGAACAAATTGCAAGTCTCATTCGAAAATGATGGAGAAAGTATTTCACTGAACAAAGACTTAAGGACTGAATGAAATGCAGAGCTCTAATTTCTTATCAGGGAATTTTCATTAACATCATGGATCCTGTCACGTAAGATTTTATGTTTCCACCTATGATAGCGGGAAAATTTTTCTTTCGCCACAACACCACTTTGGTGCTGCCCAGTACAGATCTAAATACCCTCAAATCATACATGCGTCCCCCACGTTTTCCTTGAAAGTATTTTATCCGAAATTCTAGGGTTACAAAGTCCCTTAATGACTGAGAAGATGGAAAAGAATTTGTATAAAACGTACTTGAATTTTTACGCATCTTTTAGGGGAGACTAAATTTTAAAAGTTAACGAAACTGTGTACAAACAAAGGTACTGAAACCAGACGAAATGTTTTTCATATATCTGCAAGACATACAGCCTCCAACGATACGTGTTATGTAAGAGGCAAAACAACAACAATTGAAGATTTGGTGATTCCGTAGATCCTGCTAAAAAATATTTTTAAATGGAGCACGAAAACTCAAAAAGTTTAATCAAAAGTGGGGCAAAAGTGCTTCAAATACTTGTTTAAAAACGTTCGCATAACCCCCCCCCCCCCCGGGCGGGCGCGCAATGGTCTCCTTGTTTTTCAATACCACTGAATCTTCAAAACCATAGAAGAAAAATGTTATCTTTACTTTTACACTCACTGCAGATGAATTTTGGTTTTTGTAGCCAAATTTTCATTGCCAATGATTCTTATCGTTATTTAATTGGTTGATGATTTTGCCGTGCCAACTTATTAAATACGCAGTCTTCATAGAGCAATGGAGCTTTAGCTTTAGATTAACTAAATGTTTCAACGTCAGGAGAAAAGCAACTTAGTAGGGAACATGGTCACGTATTAAGAATATTGATGACATCACAGACACAAACTTGAAACGGCTTCATAATTCTGCAATGAATGAACTTTTAAGGAGAGTTAACGGCAAAATTATGCGTCCACTAGAAAAGTTTGATGATAGACGTTTCTGTGATCATAAATTGACAGTCCATTTGCTCATGGCCATTTTACCTGGACCAGTCTTCATTGAGGTGAATGGCAGGGATTGGTTCGTGAAATTGCCGGTGAACCGCAGTAAAAAATTGATATCCATTCCTTAGCCTGATTACGTGATTCCTGAGAGGGACAACTGTAATGATTGAGAATCTGAATAAAATTGCATGAATGTTGCAAACGATCGCTGAAAAGTTCGAACAACTTAAACTTCAGGGAGAAATGCAGTGACCGGCCTGGGAACCACTCATGCCCAACATGCGGCGATCTCTGGCAATCGCTGTGATTCGTTTCACTGGCGCGCCACGGCGTTTGGCTTTTGCAGTAACGCTTTTTGCTAATGATATTCTACATCAGTCGAGGGTTTTATTGTAGTCATACCTTGAGCTATGCAGGGTGTTTCAGAAAAAAAATGTAACTCACTTTCATTCGAGATTCTTCAGAAAATAACAAGATTTGAATCAATTTGAGGCATACCATCTGTAATTACAATCTATCTGCTTTCCAATGATACCCAGGTTGGGTGGATTAATTGAATTTTTCATTGCTTAATTGACGTTTTCGGAAGTATGGCCTATTTTAGATGCCGGAACGTGACGGGGAATTTACATAGACGATAATCCACCTTTGTGAGAGCATATTTTATCATTATCTACAAATGCATCTCATGAGGACAAAATTGTCTTTTTCCCCCTCAAGGCATCACCTAAAATCTAGGCCAGACATATTTTGAAAACATGTTTTTTATATAAGATTTGAACGGAAAAGGGGGTCGAGGGTCGAGTTTGCTCTTATTATGCTGCATTTGAAATTGACCACACTTAAGAAAATATCAATTTAATGATGAATAATTCCAGTAATGTAACCAAACTGCATATCATTAGACAGAGGACAGATCGTACTTTCAGATGGTATACATTACATCTACTCAAATGTTGTCAATTTTTACGATTTACATTAATGATGGGTTGCGTTTTCTCTGAAACACCCTGTAAAGATGCTTGTATTTATGATCAAAATGCACCGATTTTATACCTATCTTGTAATTAACAACGCACATGCACATATTTTTAATGCAACTTCTATCTGTTTATCATTTATTTTTATACTTTTGTTTAACTTGTAAATACCATGTGTAACTTATTTATGTGTAATTGGGTTGATAGTGCAACTATTGCGAAGTAAACATTTTACTTGAGAAGTGATGTATCCAGAGGGAGTAAATTGCTTCCTTTTTTCGTTTCTCTCTTCAGTGATAAAGACTGGTTTACATTGGGTCGTTTGGCTCGTTCAAGTCGTGCAGAAAGACCCAAAAGGTAAAGGAGTCAAGCTCTGAGTCTTTATCTGTTGGATCTTTTTACATTGCATGGCCCTGATGATCCAAACGACCTAGTGTGAACAAGGCTTACGCAAAATCAGCTAAAGGTCTTTACGCAGTTCAAGCCATTTGACCATACTCTTGGGCTGTTTCAGCCTTACAGTATTCTGTATCATGTATGCTATTCGTAGCATTTATGGCGCAGATTTCTATGCCAAAAGAAAGGAGATTTTTTATCAAGATGTTAATCACATGACTTGAAATGTGTGTAAAAACAAACATTGGCCGATCAGGTCTATGAAACTCTGTCCAATGTTAACTGACCAGTGAGACCTGGAATAACGCAAAACTGCTGAAGTTCCAAGTTCTTTGTATTGTTTTCGATAGCGGATATGTTCACCTGACAGCTTTGTGAGGCAGATTCTAGCAAGTTTTGTTTATGGCATAAGGTCTACTGGGTAGAATGGGTAGGTATGGGGAAAATGGGTAAGGCAAATCTTCATTCACGGGTTTTATCTCATTCTCTCTGAATCAAATCCCTTATATGATATTAAATAAAATACCCACTTTACCCCTACAGACCCTATTACTCCGCATACGTTGCAGGTTCATTTAATCCTTTTCCACTAGGCGGAGAATTCCTCCTGCAAACTTTGCCTCGTTCGCAAGATCGATTGTCACTGAAATTAAATGGGTTTTCCTACATATGTCAATTTTCTGCAAGCCTGTCATATGACTGGAAATTTCCAGGGAGATTAGCCAGTATTCTTCACCTTTTTGAATCGCACGAAATACACTCTGTTCACTCTCAACCCGAGAAAAAATTTAGAAGCTAGTATCTTAAGCCTGGTTCACACTTGGCCGTTGGGGTCGTTAAGGTCGCGCAGAAAGACCCAAGAGAAAAAGAAAGACTCAGAGTTTGAGTCCTTTCGGGGTCTTTCTGCACGAATCTAAAGGCTGATTTCCACTCAGCGGAATTTTCCGAGCGGACTGGAAATCTATAATTTATGAGAGAGAATGTCGTTTTGAATTGTGAACCAGGCTTTAAGGTGACTCTGCTTTCCGCTCTGGTGAGCAAGGAAAGCCGGTTTTCAGAAATCCTCCCTTTAGAAATTTATCAATTGCCCTGGCACCAATCGGTCTATCGAGATTCTGAAAAAAGTATGGTATCAGTCATATCCATGGCAATAAAAGACATACCGTAAAAGCTCTATTAAGCCCCCAGGGGGGCTTCTTTAATTTCGGGCCTTCCAGAGGGGGGCTTAATAGAGAGGGGGCTTGTTAGAGAGGGGGAAGCTTATTCACAAAATCAAGTGACAAGGATATATTTGGTAACTTTTCAGTTCTTTTATCCTATAATTTGCAGAATCAACATACAATTTTACGGCTCAAATACATAAATTCGACAAAGTTTTTATCCCAAACCATACTAAAATTAACATGCAAGGTTGTGTAGCTAAATAAATGAAACATATAACTTTTTTAACTCTTACATTATTTGTTCACGGACACACATGCCAAATTTGAAGTCAAAAGCTTGGTCAATTTTTCCGCAATAAAATGGTAAAGTTTGGTACCCTTCTCAACAACAAACAATGGAAAAACTGGTCAGTCGATTATGAACAGGTAAATGCGAAAGAATCAGGGAAGTGCTTGCAAGACTCAATGGCAAGACTGATACAGTGCAAATCTATCTTTTTTCTTTCAAATCTGTTCCACTTACTCGAGCTATAAGATATCATGTTTGAGTCCCAACTCCCAAGGCGAAGAAAAAGAAAAAGATCTGTACTCAGATTGTACTCAGATGCGAAATGAGGCAATTGACCCCTAGACTGATTACATGTCGTAGTTGCGCTCCTTGATAAACTGATAATCGCTATAACTACGACTCATGATCAAGCTATTCGAAAAATCGGCCAGTTGAGGCTAGTTGAGGCCAGCCTCGTAATGATAATTCCGGTTCCGCGGAATACACATAGAGCGGGTGTTCATGGTCGGCAAATTATCAAGCTTGTCTTTTGATCTGTGTTATCATTCTTTCTTTGCCAGATGACTCCCAAGTGCTCCCGTATCTTCATGGCAGTCTTTGATGCATTCCTTATGTCTCGTTCAATTCTTACCCTGACCATCCCCCGGGCATCCCGGGGGTCAACAAAATTTTTGTGCACAAATGCCCGGGGGCCGGGAAAAAATTGACTGTCAAATGCCCGGGGGCCGGGAAAAAATTGACTGTCAAATGCCCGGGGGCGGACAATAGACGATTGCGCTAAAGATGGCGGCGAGGAATTTTTTACCGAGATGCAATGCGTTCTTTTATCGAATTCCTATAGAATCGTTAAAGATTTGCGATTCGAATGAGATGCATCTCGGTAAAAAATTCCTCGCCGCCATCTTTAGCGCAATCCTCTATTTTGCTTTCAACCTTGCCATTGAAATATAAAAGTTATAGTCAGCGATGTTGTTAATTGTTTTAATATTCGGTATTCTGGAGGAACACGAAGGATTTCTGATACTTTTAACACTTTCTAAAATATTGCTGATTCAAACGATGCAATAGAAGATCCACATTCAGAAATATAATACTATCTAAATTTGTCAAGAATGTGTTTCAGAGAAATAAACTCACAACTGGAACAGAACTGCAACAATTAAAGAAACTTCCAAAAGAACAAAACTGAACTTCTTGTTCAATACAACTGGGTAAATCAAAAGAATGTTCTTGTGACTGCAAGGCTCTTCCTCACCTCAGCCTCCCTCAATATCTAGAAAACGATGTACAGTAGCCTATTGCATTCCAAATACTACCCTAGACGCAAACTGAAGTCTGGGATATCGTTCAACAAACATTATCGGCTCCTAAACCCTGTATCATTCAGGATATCAAGTAAGCTTCCGAAGACCATGTTTCGATGCCGAAATTGGAAACCAAAAATGCAGAGATCTCCCGTGTTAGAATTCAGAAGTGTTTTTCCAAAAATAGCGAAACCTGAAAGCTGAAACTACTGTAATGCAAGTTTCATGCTCCTATACAGTAAATACTGTACACATTTTGAATATCCCTGGATTTGTCAAATGCCCGGGGGCCGGGAAAAAATTGACTGTCAAATGCCCGGGGGCCGGGAATTTTTTCTGTGCAAATGCCCGGGGGTGTCCCGGGGGGGGGATGGTCAGGGTAGGAATTGAACGCGACAATGGGCTCGGAAAACAGAATCGTTTTGTGGAATCCACTTTTCGTATAGCATAGGTCGCAACGCTGATCCCTCGACCAATCAGATCACAAGTAGAAGGTCCTGCGATCTGATTGGTCGCGCCATTTTTGCGGCGATTTTGGCTGGATTTTCAGTTAGTTTGATTATCAGGCCCAGGCGCAGTGGCGGCATCCAATTCAATGAACGAAGCGGAAACTGGGACTGAGGTAGTTAGTCCAATCGACCCCGACCCCGTTCTCCTTTTGTAACTGCTTTGCAATCACACTGTTTTGCAAACCTCTTTCTTTTTCTTCGCCTTCAGCTCGTGCAAGCGAAAGAGGTTTGTAGGGAAAAGATAGGTCTGCACTCAAGAGAATGCTGACTTGTTTCACACATGTTTCCAAGTTTTTCACTCCCGGGGGGGGGGGGGGGGTACATGACTTGCGGATGGACGGGGGTCTGCCGCCCGGTTTTCAGAAATGTACCCTCTTCTAATTACTGAAACTTGCGGTCATACCCACTTTTATGATGAATCATTGCGGAAAAACCACCCATTTTTTGCTATTTTTCGCTAATTTCTGGATAACCCACCCTTGTTTAAGGCAAATCTACCGAAAAAGGGAACCCTTGTTTAGAGAATTTGGGGCCCAAAAACCCACCCATATGGGCGGCACATACCCGTACCCTCAACATGTTATGTACCCCCCTGGGGTTTCACTGCTTCTTTAGCAATTACCAGTCCATAATCGACTGACCATTGCATTGCTACTGTTTGTTTTCGAGTAGGATACCCAACTTTAGCATTTTATCGCAGAAAAACAAGCCAAGCCTTTGACTTCAAATTTGGCATGTGTGTCCGTGAACATATGGCATGAGTGGCTAAATACCCTGATCGCAATCTTTAGATTAGCGGAGTGGAAAAAATTCTCGTGCAAGAATTGGCAATGGCTCCCAAATCAAAACAAAAATGGAAATAATGTTGCAAGCAAATGAGATATATCCATTGAAAACAGCATAAGGTACACTTTTCCATTCATGTTTTAGTGGTTTCAGCGCAAGACACGAGGGTTCATTTCATGTAAAGTTTATTTCGAAGGAAACTTTGTTTACACTTCCATCTTCAAGAATAGACCTAGGGTTTGCAATATGCGCTGATGGTGGTACGATTTATTTTTTATTTTCTCGGTACAAGTTTTCGAGTCTTTGCTGCGAAATTCTGAAAATTCAACTAAGGTTGTCCATAAGAGCATTCTAAGATTTAATTTGTTGAACTTACAATGCTTCTGGTGAAATAGATACTGCTCTTCTCGAATAGACACAAATTTCCCGCCGACAGATTGAAATTATACGCAATAAGCGAGGACAGTAAAAAATTCTTAAAGATATTTACACTTCAAATTAAAGAATGGGAACAAGTTTCCACGACTCAAAGGTTCAATATAGGTAAAACGAAAAAAAGATCTTCAATACTTCTAACAAGTTTGTAAGGGCACTCTATTCATTTCGAAAAATGTACATTTTAGACCCAAGTTACCCCACCTTACCCTATCCAGAGAGTGCTAAGCGTGCACCTAAAACAAAGCCAACAGAAATCAAGGATATGCCACTGCGATTCTTTTGTTTACGAGAATGATTCACAATGAGAAATCCACTACAAAAGAGTTTTTAGTGTCAAGAGACTTCAGACTTTTGAAAGAAGAAGGCTGAATAGTTTACTTCTTTGGACGAAGTGACACGTTCCACAAAACTAGAACTTTCCACGGCGAAGCGATCGACGAAAACTTTGCAAGCATATGTTCAGAATCGATGCAAAGAGCAAAAGTGGCGACTATCATTTCCAAAGAATTGGCTATTCTTGGAGATGCCTTCTGAGAAAAGTGAAAAGCTAAGTGTGCATTCTCGTTGTCAAAGACAGCCTGGAACAACTTGAAGCGGTTTCACTGCGAAACATGCCAGAAGAAAGACGAGATGAATGAACGAGCTCAGGCCCACCAAGGAAAATGTTTCGAGGTTGGACGCACAGAACTTTGCAGTATTCCAAGGTATCTACAATATCATGTTTCCTTTAAATACTCGTATACATATACTCCCAACTAACTATAATAACATCACGTAGAAAACAAACTCAATGCCAATTGTTAAACATGCTGTCCTGGAGCGTACCACGACATACAAATGGTTTTAGTACAACCACATCGAACAATATGAGAAACAGTCCAAGTCTTGTAGCGAACGCCTCCCAATGTACGGCATTTCAAGAAATACTTTTTTCTGGTGGTCAGCACAGGGCGACACACAGAGCATGTAAAAGACGGCGATCCCAATCCTTTCCCGTTTGGTAGGTAATAAGATCTGCACTGGCCATAACAAAATTTGTTTTGGATAACTCGTGACTCGCATCCTGGCTCACTGATTGTGTAGTTGAAGGTTAAACTATTGCATTCACTTTTCTGAGATGTTTTCGAGGTAACAGCTGACTGCAGTAGGCCCGTGTACAGAAGTGCTGTTATCATCGTAATCATGGCCATTTTTGATAGCTAGAAAAGGAATGTAATCATTGGTGATAAAGAGCTTGTTTACAACATTTTAAACTGCGCTATCAGATACTTTGAACGATTTTAGATACAGCACATCTGGTTTTATTGCACATTTTCTTTTCTCTGGTGCAAACAAGTCCTCTCCTCCAAGGACCGAGATATAATTTTTTGTTTGAGGGGACCATGGGAAAACCGGGGTTTGGGGGTTTGGGGGTTTCGGGGTACTCCGCTGGAAAAATTCGAGAAACAACGCGCAGTTTTGTTCCTCAATAGAGATTGAATTTACAGGTAAATCTACTTTGGGATGTACACATCCTTAAAAAGAGCAAAATTCTAATTTACCTAAAGGCTATTGTAGAGTTAATATTATCATGTTTCTGGTGTGAGACAAATTTGTTAACTTGCGAATACCCTAAAAGCTCCTTAGATTAATGAAAGGCAGAAAATGAAGGAGATATACATAAGAACATATAGTACCTATCTGATTCCAGAAATACCAAGATAGTAAAAGAATAAAGAGTTACTGCAGCAACTATTGAAAATTTTTGAGGGGACCATGCCCCCCTAGACCGTCCTTGCTCTCCTCTTGTCATAATTAGTTCATTTTTCCTGATTGCAGGATGCCTTCTGAGTTTCCCATAACTCTCTGTTATCCTTGGTCACCATCTACACAACTCCGAGATATCGCAGTCATATTTGCTACATTTCTTTCGTTTTTAGTAAACGTTATCTCTCAAAGACTTCATCTTCAGTCTTAATTTTTGTACCATCAAAACTGACTCATAAATAGTGCTCCTAAACTAAGTAAAATGGAAAAAATCGCTCCATTTCACAGCTTCATTCCAAAGAATTCTTTATCGACTTTTACACACAATATGAAGCAAACTTCTGCAAGATCCATCCGCAATACTTTCCTCGACAACAACGTTTGTTACTGTTATGGGCACTGGTCTTGGAATGAAATAACTTCTGATCCAGCCAGTTTTTACTTATTGTTAGCTGTAAAATTTAATGTTAAGTCTAACAGGTATATCGAAAAGTTAGCCTTGCATCTCAGAATACTTTCAAACAATAAGCTCCTCAAATAACTTGATCCTTCTACCGAGAAACTTCAAAATGACGGTTCTCAAGAAAATCTGCACAAAATCGTTGCGTAGTTGCGTGACAGTAAAAACGCGCTGTGATGAATTGCCTAGAAGCGCAAGATCAGGCTCGCAAAAAAATTAAAAAAAAAATGAAAGAAAAAGAAGAAGAAGTTTCTTTCCCCTCTTTCTTTACTTACTTAGTCAGTCTTTTTCTTTCCCCTCCTTTTATTTTTGCCGAGAGAGCCTGATCTCAGGCTAAAGGCTACCACTGAGAGGTTGCTTCCTTGCTGAACGAAAATTGATTTATAAGAAATTGCTCAAGAGTGCAAGGCAAGAACTGAGCAAATCCTCAGCAATTTTACGTTGCTGTGCCGACTAAGGATTCCCTTGCCGACTTCTACATCAATTTTTTTGCGTGACACCACAAAAGTCGCCAGAGAACTGAAAAATTCGAATTTTTGTAACTATACCAACTAAAGCATTTCTTGGCTTTGCTAAATTCTTGCAAGACACTAAACTAGCCTAAGTTCTACCATGATCCCTGTGTGAGACTTGAAAGCACTGCTGTCAGAACTTGCTTGTAAGTGTGAGAAATTTTCAAGCAATTCTGCGTAGCTATGTAGTGTAGACTAAACATTCTTTGCTCAGCAAGATTCTTGCAAGGCACTAAACTTGCACAGGTTCTACCAAGATAACTATGGCATCTAATATATATATATTTCTTAAGTTCGCACATATTTGCTGTTGTTCTTCGTCGCATTGCGGTGTTCCTGCTTTCAAACTTCTACCAAGATCCCTGCGTGACACTCAAAGTATTGCTGTCAGAACTTATCGAGCAAATCTGCGTAACTATATCAACCAGAAATATCCTTTCTCTTACCAAGTTTGCACCAGCGCTCTTTCTCATAAAATACTGCTGCTCAGAAGAAGTGGCCTTGGCGATGCACGTTCTGCGTAGCTTACTACCGTGGGAATATGAATGCTCAGAAAAGCTCTTCTCGAACTTGACATAAACTTATGACCTAGCCTTAAATCTTCTCAATGAAAATGAACTGGTCTTCACAGTCATATATAGAGGTGCATTGTGAAAGAGAGAGACGAGATAAGACAAAGATCTTACCTCAGCAAGTAGTTTTGCATATTCGTAGATATGCCTAAGCACGTGCTAGAGAACAGGGTCTGCGTAGGAGGATGACACGAACTTATCTTTTCTGAATATCAAGGTATTCATCACTACGTCCAGAATATGTTTCGAACCAAATAATTCAGCCAGAAATGAGTCAACAATCCACCACGTCTAATCCATAGCCCTCCCTCCACGCCAAAATCAAAATTTAGCCAGTTAAGAGCGGTTTAGACAGCAATCAATGCGAATAGCCCAAATAGTGAGTTCGACATACTAGACACATTCAGATTAATTATATAAGACCTTTGTACCCCTGCGGTAAACTTAGCTCAACAAGGACCCGCGGCGAAACAGTGAAATACTGACACTACCTATAGGCCCATCCGAGGGCACCCATCTGCCATCACACAGAAATGAAACGCGGGATGAAACGCAGCCTAAAAGTCCTTTCGGTACAGTTAGCATGAGGAACCTCAACATGAGTTGATCAACTGATTGTTCTTTGGGAAACTTGAAACAGGTTATTAAGCTGACACATGACGAAAGTAGCGCATACAACCAAAACGTAAACTTTTGAAATCGCAGACGTTTTTTATGAAACCACAAATTTTTAACGCTAACTAACGTCTGTGCACAGTTTCTTTTAAACGAAACTTGGATTAGGCCATATCAAAGTACTGAAAGTTTCTCCATTCAACATGAAATTTCCCCATTTTAGAACGAAGAGTTTCTTATTTTTTCACAATTTTGAATGAATGAATTATCATGCAATTTCCATCACTGCCACATTCTCGTTTCTGGACACATAAAACATCGGGTGGGCAAAAAAAATATTCTATCACGTTCAAAGATGAAGCATTTCGTAAATATTACCCGTAGCTTGGTGAGAAAGGCGTTGCCATCCTCACCCAGTTACGCGTTGGCTTCAGTGAGCTAAATTCTCACAAATTCAACCATAACTTTAGAGACGCAGTTTAGAGACTCATCAGAGCGATTTTTGTAGCACCACCAATGCGAGGGTTCCTGTAAACCGTGGAACGACATAACGACTAATAACGACATAACGACTAATAACGAGCTATCAAATTACAGTATCGAGTTGTCTGTCCAAATGAGTGTATCAACCGGACCACCATGAGTACGGAATGGACTGATCAGTGGATCTAGGAGACAGCGGAGCTCGCGAATTTTCTGTTTCTTTGGAAAGCAAAGTAAGAAAAAAGTCAGCTCGTCAATTTTAGTCAAACTCTGATAATTTAAAGACACTTTTTGTATTGGCCCAAATTTTTAGTTTCTTATAGGCAAAATACATATACCCTCATTCTTCTATAAGGGCTGAGTTCCGGGGCTTGTGGATAATTTCTTTAATCAATCATAGGGATACTTTGCTGCCAAATTTTCTTACGTAATACGTTAATATCTAATATCTAATAATTAAAGAACGAAATTTTTAAAAACTTATTAACTTATATTTACTAAAAAAAGGTGCCTAATGAGACTTTAAAGCAACTATTATGTAAATTCACACTCGGAAATGAACTTATCTTAACTCTATGAATAAATATTTTGTTATGATTCACAAGTTGAAGTCAAAACACATTTTGTGTGGTTAACTGAAAATGAGCACAATCTGAATGATAACTGTTGTTTTGTCATCTGTCATTGGTCGATCTGAAAAGGTATGTCATCTGTAATAATAAGTCTATCTGAAAGGTCCCTTTCCCGATTTTTCCTTTTCCCTATTTTTTTCATTCATGAAATAGACTTGGGGCAAGTCTATAGAGTACATGATCCAGAGGATCAGATCAAAACTGTTTAAAGTGGCCCAGGAGAAGAAAACTACAAATTAAAAAAGCTTTAGGAAAAGGATTTGGAAACAGGGAACCATTCTTTCCATCTTCTACTTACACATTTACACGAAACAAGGGATACAGCGGAAAAAAATTGATGAGCTTGCTTGTTTCTTACTTTGCTTTCCAAAGCAACAGAAAATTCGCGAGCTCCGCTATCCCCTAGATCCACTGATCAGTCCATTCCTTGCTCATGGTGGTCCGGTTGATACACCCATTTCGACAGACAACTCGATACTGTAATTTGATAGCTCGTTATTAGTCGTTATGTCGTTATTAGTCGTTATGTCGTTCCACGGTTTACAGGAACCCCCAATGCGAACCTAGGGACATTAATCTTTTATCTCATCCTTCTCGATTAAACTTTAATCTCCTTATAAAATCATATGTGTATTGTAAATATATCTATGTTACTAAAGACTATACCAAAACCTGTCATTTTAAATTCGATCCGGCAAAATTGTCATCAAATCTCTGCTGTCCGTTTCTTCCTAGGAAGGGACCAGAACATTGGTATAGCCTTTGATATCTGTATTGGTTTTTTTGTTAAGGATAATTTAGGGTAGCCATGCCTGTTATCTCATCTCCGTGATCCGTTTCTTCCTATGAAGGGACCAGAACTTTGGTATAGCCTTTAGTATCTGTATTGGTTTTTTTGTTAAAGATCATTTAGTGTAGCCATGCCTATCATGCTCCCAATGATATCGTCCATGTAAATATGTTTGTTAAATTGTAAATTTTTAGATAGTGTATATATATGAAAATATAATAGTGCCCTCAAGAATAAAGGTTCAACGATACATTTGCCTAAGAATCTTTAATCTAATTTTAAAATTTCTCGACACTTCTCAAACGTACAAAGCGCACACAAAAATTGTGCCCTGTAAGTGTGCCTGCCATGGAGAAGTTACAGCTTTTATTCTCTCGGTTTTTACAGAGGTGCATGGAAAAGGCTTCAACTTAGAGGTTGTTTGAGTCAATCTGACAAGTGGCTACTGATTTACACCTTTATTCTGAGCTTATACTTTTAAAGCAACATCGTAAATCTTGCTTGACAGCTCGGGGGGGTAACTCCCGGGGGCGGGGCACTTCGATGTTTTCGGTACCGGGTATGTGCCGCTGGACAGGGTATAGTTTTCACCATTCTTGCTCCCGAGCCGGGTATCGTTTTCTGCAAAAATGCTCCCAAAAGGGTATGCTCTTTTCAAATTTTTGCTCCCAGACAGGACTACAGTGTATTTTCGTGATCCTTTGCTCCCAGACAGGGTGTCGTTTTTTGCCATTTTGCTCCCAGACGGGGGTATTTAAATTGAGGAAAATGCTCCCAGACAGGGTGAAAATCACAGCACCTCAAAGGCACACACCCGTACATATTAGGACCAAGTGCAACCCCCCCCCCCGGGGGTAACTTAACTACAATCTTGGACAAAATATTTGGATCAAAGTACTATCATCGCTGACTATCTCAGTTCTTCTCATCTTCGTATTTCCACCTCCCCCTTTTACCCCCAAAGCAATGTTGGTTGGCATCTTGAAGCTGAAAAACGTCTAGCAACATTGAATCGGGGGTAAAAGGGGGTGGTTCATTAGAATTGTAAATTTTTTCGTTGTTCCAATATATTTTGTCCAGGATTGTCTCTCAAAAAAATTGATTCTTTAGACCTTGCCTGCGAGCAAAAAATCAGTGAATGCCAAACAGAGCAGTTATAGTGCCACAATATGTTTCGATCAAGGATAACGACAAGGGTAACCATAAGGGTAACCAAAATTATTGGTATATTCTCAGGGGTAACCACGGGTAACCACGAGTAACCATAATGTTTTAAAAAGATATAAAAAATTCCTTTTAAATATTATGGTTACTCGTGGTTACCCGTGGTTACCCGTGCTTATTCAATGAAAAATAGCCTTAAATCATGGTTACCCTTGTGGTTACCCGTGTTATTTGAATGATGTATGAACGGTCTGAATTTGTTTCTCTGTCAAACATACATAGCAGTCAAGCATAACCTTGAAAATAGTACATATCATTGTGTAGGTTTATGATATGTTTTTCTATGTCTCTGATGACATGGCTTGTCCATCGTTCCATTGTCAGTAGTGAATCGTTCCTTGTTCATTTGATCACGGGCCTATATCCTTTTAAAAGTTTTTAGACATCACATTTTTCACTGATCCTATCTTACTCGTAAAGATTTTAATCATTTTTCACATTT
This sequence comes from Aurelia sp. 3 sensu Dawson et al. (2005), assembly GCA_964020215.1. Classification (NCBI taxonomy): domain Eukaryota; kingdom Metazoa; phylum Cnidaria; class Scyphozoa; order Semaeostomeae; family Ulmaridae; genus Aurelia; species Aurelia sp. 3 sensu Dawson et al. (2005). The sequence continues at coordinate 15,458,274 of OZ026573.1, read as the reverse complement.
TCCTCTTTCTATAACCAACCCTGTAAATTTCCTCGTACAGACAATCTTGGACAAAATATTTGGATCAAAGTACTATCATCGCTGACTATCTCAGTTCTTCTCATCTTCGTATTTCCACCTCCCCCTTTTACCCCCAAAGCAATGTTGGTTGGCATCTTGAAGCTGAAAAACGTCTAGCAACATTGAATCGGGGGTAAAAGGGGGTGGTTCATTAGAATTGTAAATTTTTTCGTTGTTCCAATATATTTTGTCCAGGATTGTCTCTCAAAAAAATTGATTCTTTAGACCTTGCCTGCGAGCAAAAAATCAGTGAATGCCAAACAGAGCAGTTATAGTGCCACAATATGTTTCGATCAAGGATAACGACAAGGGTAACCATAAGGGTAACCAAAATTATTGGTATATTCTCAGGGGTAACCACGGGTAACCACGAGTAACCATAATGTTTTAAAAAGATATAAAAAATTCCTTTTAAATATTATGGTTACTCGTGGTTACCCGTGGTTACCCGTGCTTATTCAATGAAAAATAGCCTTAAATCATGGTTACCCTTGTGGTTACCCGTGTTATTTGAATGATGTATGAACGGTCTGAATTTGTTTCTCTGTCAAACATACATAGCAGTCAAGCATAACCTTGAAAATAGTACATATCATTGTGTAGGTTTATGATATGTTTTTCTATGTCTCTGATGACATGGCTTGTCCATCGTTCCATTGTCAGTAGTGAATCGTTCCTTGTTCATTTGATCACGGGCCTATATCCTTTTAAAAGTTTTTAGACATCACATTTTTCACTGATCCTATCTTACTCGTAAAGATTTTAATCATTTTTCACATTTTCCTCTTTCTATAACCAACCCTGTAAATTTCCTCGTACAGACAATCTTGGACAAAATATTTGGATCAAAGTACTATCATCGCTGACTATCTCAGTTCTTCTCATCTTCGTATTTCCACCTCCCCCTTTTACCCCCAAAGCAATGTTGGTTGGCATCTTGAAGCTGAAAAACGTCTAGCAACATTGAATCGGGGGTAAAAGGGGGTGGTTCATTAGAATTGTAAATTTTTTCGTTGTTCCAATATATTTTGTCCAGGATTGTCTCTCAAAAAAATTGATTCTTTAGACCTTGCCTGCGAGCAAAAAATCAGTGAATGCCAAACAGAGCAGTTATAGTGCCACAATATGTTTCGATCAAGGATAACGACAAGGGTAACCATAAGGGTAACCAAAATTATTGGTATATTCTCAGGGGTAACCACGGGTAACCACGAGTAACCATAATGTTTTAAAAAGATATAAAAAATTCCTTTTAAATATTATGGTTACTCGTGGTTACCCGTGGTTACCCGTGCTTATTCAATGAAAAATAGCCTTAAATCATGGTTACCCTTGTGGTTACCCGTGTTATTTGAATGATGTATGAACGGTCTGAATTTGTTTCTCTGTCAAACATACATAGCAGTCAAGCATAACCTTGAAAATAGTACATATCATTGTGTAGGTTTATGATATGTTTTTCTATGTCTCTGATGACATGGCTTGTCCATCGTTCCATTGTCAGTAGTGAATCGTTCCTTGTTCATTTGATCACGGGCCTATATCCTTTTAAAAGTTTTTAGACATCACATTTTTCACTGATCCTATCTTACTCGTAAAGATTTTAATCATTTTTCACATTTTCCTCTTTCTATAACCAACCCTGTAAATTTCCTCGTACAGACAATCTTGGACAAAATATTTGGATCAAAGTACTATCATCGCTGACTATCTCAGTTCTTCTCATCTTCGTATTTCCACCTCCCCCTTTTACCCCCAAAGCAATGTTGGTTGGCATCTTGAAGCTGAAAAACGTCTAGCAACATTGAATCGGGGGTAAAAGGGGGTGGTTCATTAGAATTGTAAATTTTTTCGTTGTTCCAATATATTTTGTCCAGGATTGTCTCTCAAAAAAATTGATTCTTTAGACCTTGCCTGCGAGCAAAAAATCAGTGAATGCCAAACAGAGCAGTTATAGTGCCACAATATGTTTCGATCAAGGATAACGACAAGGGTAACCATAAGGGTAACCAAAATTATTGGTATATTCTCAGGGGTAACCACGGGTAACCACGAGTAACCATAATGTTTTAAAAAGATATAAAAAATTCCTTTTAAATATTATGGTTACTCGTGGTTACCCGTGGTTACCCGTGCTTATTCAATGAAAAATAGCCTTAAATCATGGTTACCCTTGTGGTTACCCGTGTTATTTGAATGATGTATGAACGGTCTGAATTTGTTTCTCTGTCAAACATACATAGCAGTCAAGCATAACCTTGAAAATAGTACATATCATTGTGTAGGTTTATGATATGTTTTTCTATGTCTCTGATGACATGGCTTGTCCATCGTTCCATTGTCAGTAGTGAATCGTTCCTTGTTCATTTGATCACGGGCCTATATCCTTTTAAAAGTTTTTAGACATCACATTTTTCACTGATCCTATCTTACTCGTAAAGATTTTAATCATTTTTCACATTTTCCTCTTTCTATAACCAACCCTGTAAATTTCCTCGTACAGACAATCTTGGACAAAATATTTGGATCAAAGTACTATCATCGCTGACTATCTCAGTTCTTCTCATCTTCGTATTTCCACCTCCCCCTTTTACCCCCAAAGCAATGTTGGTTGGCATCTTGAAGCTGAAAAACGTCTAGCAACATTGAATCGGGGGTAAAAGGGGGTGGTTCATTAGAATTGTAAATTTTTTCGTTGTTCCAATATATTTTGTCCAGGATTGTCTCTCAAAAAAATTGATTCTTTAGACCTTGCCTGCGAGCAAAAAATCAGTGAATGCCAAACAGAGCAGTTATAGTGCCACAATATGTTTCGATCAAGGATAACGACAAGGGTAACCATAAGGGTAACCAAAATTATTGGTATATTCTCAGGGGTAACCACGGGTAACCACGAGTAACCATAATGTTTTAAAAAGATATAAAAAATTCCTTTTAAATATTATGGTTACTCGTGGTTACCCGTGGTTACCCGTGCTTATTCAATGAAAAATAGCCTTAAATCATGGTTACCCTTGTGGTTACCCGTGTTATTTGAATGATGTATGAACGGTCTGAATTTGTTTCTCTGTCAAACATACATAGCAGTCAAGCATAACCTTGAAAATAGTACATATCATTGTGTAGGTTTATGATATGTTTTTCTATGTCTCTGATGACATGGCTTGTCCATCGTTCCATTGTCAGTAGTGAATCGTTCCTTGTTCATTTGATCACGGGCCTATATCCTTTTAAAAGTTTTTAGACATCACATTTTTCACTGATCCTATCTTACTCGTAAAGATTTTAATCATTTTTCACATTTTCCTCTTTCTATAACCAACCCTGTAAATTTCCTCGTACAGACAATCTTGGACAAAATATTTGGATCAAAGTACTATCATCGCTGACTATCTCAGTTCTTCTCATCTTCGTATTTCCACCTCCCCCTTTTACCCCCAAAGCAATGTTGGTTGGCATCTTGAAGCTGAAAAACGTCTAGCAACATTGAATCGGGGGTAAAAGGGGGTGGTTCATTAGAATTGTAAATTTTTTCGTTGTTCCAATATATTTTGTCCAGGATTGTCTCTCAAAAAAATTGATTCTTTAGACCTTGCCTGCGAGCAAAAAATCAGTGAATGCCAAACAGAGCAGTTATAGTGCCACAATATGTTTCGATCAAGGATAACGACAAGGGTAACCATAAGGGTAACCAAAATTATTGGTATATTCTCAGGGGTAACCACGGGTAACCACGAGTAACCATAATGTTTTAAAAAGATATAAAAAATTCCTTTTAAATATTATGGTTACTCGTGGTTACCCGTGGTTACCCGTGCTTATTCAATGAAAAATAGCCTTAAATCATGGTTACCCTTGTGGTTACCCGTGTTATTTGAATGATGTATGAACGGTCTGAATTTGTTTCTCTGTCAAACATACATAGCAGTCAAGCATAACCTTGAAAATAGTACATATCATTGTGTAGGTTTATGATATGTTTTTCTATGTCTCTGATGACATGGCTTGTCCATCGTTCCATTGTCAGTAGTGAATCGTTCCTTGTTCATTTGATCACGGGCCTATATCCTTTTAAAAGTTTTTAGACATCACATTTTTCACTGATCCTATCTTACTCGTAAAGATTTTAATCATTTTTCACATTTTCCTCTTTCTATAACCAACCCTGTAAATTTCCTCGTACAGACAATCTTGGACAAAATATTTGGATCAAAGTACTATCATCGCTGACTATCTCAGTTCTTCTCATCTTCGTATTTCCACCTCCCCCTTTTACCCCCAAAGCAATGTTGGTTGGCATCTTGAAGCTGAAAAACGTCTAGCAACATTGAATCGGGGGTAAAAGGGGGTGGTTCATTAGAATTGTAAATTTTTTCGTTGTTCCAATATATTTTGTCCAGGATTGTCTCTCAAAAAAATTGATTCTTTAGACCTTGCCTGCGAGCAAAAAATCAGTGAATGCCAAACAGAGCAGTTATAGTGCCACAATATGTTTCGATCAAGGATAACGACAAGGGTAACCATAAGGGTAACCAAAATTATTGGTATATTCTCAGGGGTAACCACGGGTAACCACGAGTAACCATAATGTTTTAAAAAGATATAAAAAATTCCTTTTAAATATTATGGTTACTCGTGGTTACCCGTGGTTACCCGTGCTTATTCAATGAAAAATAGCCTTAAATCATGGTTACCCTTGTGGTTACCCGTGTTATTTGAATGATGTATGAACGGTCTGAATTTGTTTCTCTGTCAAACATACATAGCAGTCAAGCATAACCTTGAAAATAGTACATATCATTGTGTAGGTTTATGATATGTTTTTCTATGTCTCTGATGACATGGCTTGTCCATCGTTCCATTGTCAGTAGTGAATCGTTCCTTGTTCATTTGATCACGGGCCTATATCCTTTTAAAAGTTTTTAGACATCACATTTTTCACTGATCCTATCTTACTCGTAAAGATTTTAATCATTTTTCACATTTTCCTCTTTCTATAACCAACCCTGTAAATTTCCTCGTACAGACAATCTTGGACAAAATATTTGGATCAAAGTACTATCATCGCTGACTATCTCAGTTCTTCTCATCTTCGTATTTCCACCTCCCCCTTTTACCCCCAAAGCAATGTTGGTTGGCATCTTGAAGCTGAAAAACGTCTAGCAACATTGAATCGGGGGTAAAAGGGGGTGGTTCATTAGAATTGTAAATTTTTTCGTTGTTCCAATATATTTTGTCCAGGATTGTCTCTCAAAAAAATTGATTCTTTAGACCTTGCCTGCGAGCAAAAAATCAGTGAATGCCAAACAGAGCAGTTATAGTGCCACAATATGTTTCGATCAAGGATAACGACAAGGGTAACCATAAGGGTAACCAAAATTATTGGTATATTCTCAGGGGTAACCACGGGTAACCACGAGTAACCATAATGTTTTAAAAAGATATAAAAAATTCCTTTTAAATATTATGGTTACTCGTGGTTACCCGTGGTTACCCGTGCTTATTCAATGAAAAATAGCCTTAAATCATGGTTACCCTTGTGGTTACCCGTGTTATTTGAATGATGTATGAACGGTCTGAATTTGTTTCTCTGTCAAACATACATAGCAGTCAAGCATAACCTTGAAAATAGTACATATCATTGTGTAGGTTTATGATATGTTTTTCTATGTCTCTGATGACATGGCTTGTCCATCGTTCCATTGTCAGTAGTGAATCGTTCCTTGTTCATTTGATCACGGGCCTATATCCTTTTAAAAGTTTTTAGACATCACATTTTTCACTGATCCTATCTTACTCGTAAAGATTTTAATCATTTTTCACATTTTCCTCTTTCTATAACCAACCCTGTAAATTTCCTCGTACAGACAATCTTGGACAAAATATTTGGATCAAAGTACTATCATCGCTGACTATCTCAGTTCTTCTCATCTTCGTATTTCCACCTCCCCCTTTTACCCCCAAAGCAATGTTGGTTGGCATCTTGAAGCTGAAAAACGTCTAGCAACATTGAATCGGGGGTAAAAGGGGGTGGTTCATTAGAATTGTAAATTTTTTCGTTGTTCCAATATATTTTGTCCAGGATTGTCTCTCAAAAAAATTGATTCTTTAGACCTTGCCTGCGAGCAAAAAATCAGTGAATGCCAAACAGAGCAGTTATAGTGCCACAATATGTTTCGATCAAGGATAACGACAAGGGTAACCATAAGGGTAACCAAAATTATTGGTATATTCTCAGGGGTAACCACGGGTAACCACGAGTAACCATAATGTTTTAAAAAGATATAAAAAATTCCTTTTAAATATTATGGTTACTCGTGGTTACCCGTGGTTACCCGTGCTTATTCAATGAAAAATAGCCTTAAATCATGGTTACCCTTGTGGTTACCCGTGTTATTTGAATGATGTATGAACGGTCTGAATTTGTTTCTCTGTCAAACATACATAGCAGTCAAGCATAACCTTGAAAATAGTACATATCATTGTGTAGGTTTATGATATGTTTTTCTATGTCTCTGATGACATGGCTTGTCCATCGTTCCATTGTCAGTAGTGAATCGTTCCTTGTTCATTTGATCACGGGCCTATATCCTTTTAAAAGTTTTTAGACATCACATTTTTCACTGATCCTATCTTACTCGTAAAGATTTTAATCATTTTTCACATTTTCCTCTTTCTATAACCAACCCTGTAAATTTCCTCGTACAGACAATCTTGGACAAAATATTTGGATCAAAGTACTATCATCGCTGACTATCTCAGTTCTTCTCATCTTCGTATTTCCACCTCCCCCTTTTACCCCCAAAGCAATGTTGGTTGGCATCTTGAAGCTGAAAAACGTCTAGCAACATTGAATCGGGGGTAAAAGGGGGTGGTTCATTAGAATTGTAAATTTTTTCGTTGTTCCAATATATTTTGTCCAGGATTGTCTCTCAAAAAAATTGATTCTTTAGACCTTGCCTGCGAGCAAAAAATCAGTGAATGCCAAACAGAGCAGTTATAGTGCCACAATATGTTTCGATCAAGGATAACGACAAGGGTAACCATAAGGGTAACCAAAATTATTGGTATATTCTCAGGGGTAACCACGGGTAACCACGAGTAACCATAATGTTTTAAAAAGATATAAAAAATTCCTTTTAAATATTATGGTTACTCGTGGTTACCCGTGGTTACCCGTGCTTATTCAATGAAAAATAGCCTTAAATCATGGTTACCCTTGTGGTTACCCGTGTTATTTGAATGATGTATGAACGGTCTGAATTTGTTTCTCTGTCAAACATACATAGCAGTCAAGCATAACCTTGAAAATAGTACATATCATTGTGTAGGTTTATGATATGTTTTTCTATGTCTCTGATGACATGGCTTGTCCATCGTTCCATTGTCAGTAGTGAATCGTTCCTTGTTCATTTGATCACGGGCCTATATCCTTTTAAAAGTTTTTAGACATCACATTTTTCACTGATCCTATCTTACTCGTAAAGATTTTAATCATTTTTCACATTTTCCTCTTTCTATAACCAACCCTGTAAATTTCCTCGTACAGACAATCTTGGACAAAATATTTGGATCAAAGTACTATCATCGCTGACTATCTCAGTTCTTCTCATCTTCGTATTTCCACCTCCCCCTTTTACCCCCAAAGCAATGTTGGTTGGCATCTTGAAGCTGAAAAACGTCTAGCAACATTGAATCGGGGGTAAAAGGGGGTGGTTCATTAGAATTGTAAATTTTTTCGTTGTTCCAATATATTTTGTCCAGGATTGTCTCTCAAAAAAATTGATTCTTTAGACCTTGCCTGCGAGCAAAAAATCAGTGAATGCCAAACAGAGCAGTTATAGTGCCACAATATGTTTCGATCAAGGATAACGACAAGGGTAACCATAAGGGTAACCAAAATTATTGGTATATTCTCAGGGGTAACCACGGGTAACCACGAGTAACCATAATGTTTTAAAAAGATATAAAAAATTCCTTTTAAATATTATGGTTACTCGTGGTTACCCGTGGTTACCCGTGCTTATTCAATGAAAAATAGCCTTAAATCATGGTTACCCTTGTGGTTACCCGTGTTATTTGAATGATGTATGAACGGTCTGAATTTGTTTCTCTGTCAAACATACATAGCAGTCAAGCATAACCTTGAAAATAGTACATATCATTGTGTAGGTTTATGATATGTTTTTCTATGTCTCTGATGACATGGCTTGTCCATCGTTCCATTGTCAGTAGTGAATCGTTCCTTGTTCATTTGATCACGGGCCTATATCCTTTTAAAAGTTTTTAGACATCACATTTTTCACTGATCCTATCTTACTCGTAAAGATTTTAATCATTTTTCACATTTTCCTCTTTCTATAACCAACCCTGTAAATTTCCTCGTACAGACAATCTTGGACAAAATATTTGGATCAAAGTACTATCATCGCTGACTATCTCAGTTCTTCTCATCTTCGTATTTCCACCTCCCCCTTTTACCCCCAAAGCAATGTTGGTTGGCATCTTGAAGCTGAAAAACGTCTAGCAACATTGAATCGGGGGTAAAAGGGGGTGGTTCATTAGAATTGTAAATTTTTTCGTTGTTCCAATATATTTTGTCCAGGATTGTCTCTCAAAAAAATTGATTCTTTAGACCTTGCCTGCGAGCAAAAAATCAGTGAATGCCAAACAGAGCAGTTATAGTGCCACAATATGTTTCGATCAAGGATAACGACAAGGGTAACCATAAGGGTAACCAAAATTATTGGTATATTCTCAGGGGTAACCACGGGTAACCACGAGTAACCATAATGTTTTAAAAAGATATAAAAAATTCCTTTTAAATATTATGGTTACTCGTGGTTACCCGTGGTTACCCGTGCTTATTCAATGAAAAATAGCCTTAAATCATGGTTACCCTTGTGGTTACCCGTGTTATTTGAATGATGTATGAACGGTCTGAATTTGTTTCTCTGTCAAACATACATAGCAGTCAAGCATAACCTTGAAAATAGTACATATCATTGTGTAGGTTTATGATATGTTTTTCTATGTCTCTGATGACATGGCTTGTCCATCGTTCCATTGTCAGTAGTGAATCGTTCCTTGTTCATTTGATCACGGGCCTATATCCTTTTAAAAGTTTTTAGACATCACATTTTTCACTGATCCTATCTTACTCGTAAAGATTTTAATCATTTTTCACATTTTCCTCTTTCTATAACCAACCCTGTAAATTTCCTCGTACAGACAATCTTGGACAAAATATTTGGATCAAAGTACTATCATCGCTGACTATCTCAGTTCTTCTCATCTTCGTATTTCCACCTCCCCCTTTTACCCCCAAAGCAATGTTGGTTGGCATCTTGAAGCTGAAAAACGTCTAGCAACATTGAATCGGGGGTAAAAGGGGGTGGTTCATTAGAATTGTAAATTTTTTCGTTGTTCCAATATATTTTGTCCAGGATTGTCTCTCAAAAAAATTGATTCTTTAGACCTTGCCTGCGAGCAAAAAATCAGTGAATGCCAAACAGAGCAGTTATAGTGCCACAATATGTTTCGATCAAGGATAACGACAAGGGTAACCATAAGGGTAACCAAAATTATTGGTATATTCTCAGGGGTAACCACGGGTAACCACGAGTAACCATAATGTTTTAAAAAGATATAAAAAATTCCTTTTAAATATTATGGTTACTCGTGGTTACCCGTGGTTACCCGTGCTTATTCAATGAAAAATAGCCTTAAATCATGGTTACCCTTGTGGTTACCCGTGTTATTTGAATGATGTATGAACGGTCTGAATTTGTTTCTCTGTCAAACATACATAGCAGTCAAGCATAACCTTGAAAATAGTACATATCATTGTGTAGGTTTATGATATGTTTTTCTATGTCTCTGATGACATGGCTTGTCCATCGTTCCATTGTCAGTAGTGAATCGTTCCTTGTTCATTTGATCACGGGCCTATATCCTTTTAAAAGTTTTTAGACATCACATTTTTCACTGATCCTATCTTACTCGTAAAGATTTTAATCATTTTTCACATTTTCCTCTTTCTATAACCAACCCTGTAAATTTCCTCGTACAGACAATCTTGGACAAAATATTTGGATCAAAGTACTATCATCGCTGACTATCTCAGTTCTTCTCATCTTCGTATTTCCACCTCCCCCTTTTACCCCCAAAGCAATGTTGGTTGGCATCTTGAAGCTGAAAAACGTCTAGCAACATTGAATCGGGGGTAAAAGGGGGTGGTTCATTAGAATTGTAAATTTTTTCGTTGTTCCAATATATTTTGTCCAGGATTGTCTCTCAAAAAAATTGATTCTTTAGACCTTGCCTGCGAGCAAAAAATCAGTGAATGCCAAACAGAGCAGTTATAGTGCCACAATATGTTTCGATCAAGGATAACGACAAGGGTAACCATAAGGGTAACCAAAATTATTGGTATATTCTCAGGGGTAACCACGGGTAACCACGAGTAACCATAATGTTTTAAAAAGATATAAAAAATTCCTTTTAAATATTATGGTTACTCGTGGTTACCCGTGGTTACCCGTGCTTATTCAATGAAAAATAGCCTTAAATCATGGTTACCCTTGTGGTTACCCGTGTTATTTGAATGATGTATGAACGGTCTGAATTTGTTTCTCTGTCAAACATACATAGCAGTCAAGCATAACCTTGAAAATCGTACATATCATTGTGTAGGTTTATGATATGTTTTTCTATGTCTCTGATGACATGGCTTGTCCATCGTTCCATTGTCAGTAGTGAATCGTTCCTTGTTCATTTGATCACGGGCCTATATCCTTTTAAAAGTTTTTAGACATCACATTTTTCACTGATCCTATCTTACTCGTAAAGATTTTAATCATTTTTCACATTTTCCTCTTTCTATAACCAACCCTGTAAATTTCCTCGTACAGACTGTCTCTCAAAAAAATTGATTCTTTAGACCTTGCCTGCGAGCAAAAAATCAGTGAATGCCAAACAGAGCAGTTATAGTGCCACAATATGTTTCGATCAAGGATAACGACAAGGGTAACCATAAGGGTAACCAAAATTATTGGTATATTCTCAGGGGTAACCACGGGTAACCACGAGTAACCATAATGTTTTAAAAAGATATAAAAAATTCCTTTTAAATATTATGGTTACTCGTGGTTACCCGTGGTTACCCGTGCTTATTCAATGAAAAATAGCCTTAAATCATGGTTACCCTTGTGGTTACCCGTGTTATTTGAATGATGTATGAACGGTCTGAATTTGTTTCTCTGTCAAACATACATAGCAGTCAAGCATAACCTTGAAAATCGTACATATCATTGTGTAGGTTTATGATATGTTTTTCTATGTCTCTGATGACATGGCTTGTCCATCGTTCCATTGTCAGTAGTGAATCGTTCCTTGTTCATTTGATCACGGGCCTATATCCTTTTAAAAGTTTTTAGACATCACATTTTTCACTGATCCTATCTTACTCGTAAAGATTTTAATCATTTTTCACATTTTCCTCTTTCTATAACCAACCCTGTAAATTTCCTCGTACAGACAATCTTGGACAAAATATTTGGATCAAAGTACTATCATCGCTGACTATCTCAGTTCTTCTCATCTTCGTATTTCCACCTCCCCCTTTTACCCCCAAAGCAATGTTGGTTGGCATCTTGAAGCTGAAAAACGTCTAGCAACATTGAATCGGGGGTAAAAGGGGGTGGTTCATTAGAATTGTAAATTTTTTCGTTGTTCCAATATATTTTGTCCAGGATTGTCTCTCAAAAAAATTGATTCTTTAGACCTTGCCTGCGAGCAAAAAATCAGTGAATGCCAAACAGAGCAGTTATAGTGCCACAATATGTTTCGATCAAGGATAACGACAAGGGTAACCATAAGGGTAACCAAAATTATTGGTATATTCTCAGGGGTAACCACGGGTAACCACGAGTAACCATAATGTTTTAAAAAGATATAAAAAATTCCTTTTAAATATTATGGTTACTCGTGGTTACCCGTGGTTACCCGTGCTTATTCAATGAAAAATAGCCTTAAATCATGGTTACCCTTGTGGTTACCCGTGTTATTTGAATGATGTATGAACGGTCTGAATTTGTTTCTCTGTCAAACATACATAGCAGTCAAGCATAACCTTGAAAATCGTACATATCATTGTGTAGGTTTATGATATGTTTTTCTATGTCTCTGATGACATGGCTTGTCCATCGTTCCATTGTCAGTAGTGAATCGTTCCTTGTTCATTTGATCACGGGCCTATATCCTTTTAAAAGTTTTTAGACATCACATTTTTCACTGATCCTATCTTACTCGTAAAGATTTTAATCATTTTTCACATTTTCCTCTTTCTATAACCAACCCTGTAAATTTCCTCGTACAGACTGTCTCTCAAAAAAATTGATTCTTTAGACCTTGCCTGCGAGCAAAAAATCAGTGAATGCCAAACAGAGCAGTTATAGTGCCACAATATGTTTCGATCAAGGATAACGACAAGGGTAACCATAAGGGTAACCAAAATTATTGGTATATTCTCAGGGGTAACCACGGGTAACCACGAGTAACCATAATGTTTTAAAAAGATATAAAAAATTCCTTTTAAATATTATGGTTACTCGTGGTTACCCGTGGTTACCCGTGCTTATTCAATGAAAAATAGCCTTAAATCATGGTTACCCTTGTGGTTACCCGTGTTATTTGAATGATGTATGAACGGTCTGAATTTGTTTCTCTGTCAAACATACATAGCAGTCAAGCATAACCTTGAAAATCGTACATATCATTGTGTAGGTTTATGATATGTTTTTCTATGTCTCTGATGACATGGCTTGTCCATCGTTCCATTGTCAGTAGTGAATCGTTCCTTGTTCATTTGATCACGGGCCTATATCCTTTTAAAAGTTTTTAGACATCACATTTTTCACTGATCCTATCTTACTCGTAAAGATTTTAATCATTTTTCACATTTTCCTCTTTCTATAACCAACCCTGTAAATTTCCTCGTACAGACAATCTTGGACAAAATATTTGGATCAAAGTACTATCATCGCTGACTATCTCAGTTCTTCTCATCTTCGTATTTCCACCTCCCCCTTTTACCCCCAAAGCAATGTTGGTTGGCATCTTGAAGCTGAAAAACGTCTAGCAACATTGAATCGGGGGTAAAAGGGGGTGGTTCATTAGAATTGTAAATTTTTTCGTTGTTCCAATATATTTTGTCCAGGATTGTCTCTCAAAAAAATTGATTCTTTAGACCTTGCCTGCGAGCAAAAAATCAGTGAATGCCAAACAGAGCAGTTATAGTGCCACAATATGTTTCGATCAAGGATAACGACAAGGGTAACCATAAGGGTAACCAAAATTATTGGTATATTCTCAGGGGTAACCACGGGTAACCACGAGTAACCATAATGTTTTAAAAAGATATAAAAAATTCCTTTTAAATATTATGGTTACTCGTGGTTACCCGTGGTTACCCGTGCTTATTCAATGAAAAATAGCCTTAAATCATGGTTACCCTTGTGGTTACCCGTGTTATTTGAATGATGTATGAACGGTCTGAATTTGTTTCTCTGTCAAACATACATAGCAGTCAAGCATAACCTTGAAAATCGTACATATCATTGTGTAGGTTTATGATATGTTTTTCTATGTCTCTGATGACATGGCTTGTCCATCGTTCCATTGTCAGTAGTGAATCGTTCCTTGTTCATTTGATCACGGGCCTATATCCTTTTAAAAGTTTTTAGACATCACATTTTTCACTGATCCTATCTTACTCGTAAAGATTTTAATCATTTTTCACATTTTCCTCTTTCTATAACCAACCCTGTAAATTTCCTCGTACAGACTGTCTCTCAAAAAAATTGATTCTTTAGACCTTGCCTGCGAGCAAAAAATCAGTGAATGCCAAACAGAGCAGTTATAGTGCCACAATATGTTTCGATCAAGGATAACGACAAGGGTAACCATAAGGGTAACCAAAATTATTGGTATATTCTCAGGGGTAACCACGGGTAACCACGAGTAACCATAATGTTTTAAAAAGATATAAAAAATTCCTTTTAAATATTATGGTTACTCGTGGTTACCCGTGGTTACCCGTGCTTATTCAATGAAAAATAGCCTTAAATCATGGTTACCCTTGTGGTTACCCGTGTTATTTGAATGATGTATGAACGGTCTGAATTTGTTTCTCTGTCAAACATACATAGCAGTCAAGCATAACCTTGAAAATCGTACATATCATTGTGTAGGTTTATGATATGTTTTTCTATGTCTCTGATGACATGGCTTGTCCATCGTTCCATTGTCAGTAGTGAATCGTTCCTTGTTCATTTGATCACGGGCCTATATCCTTTTAAAAGTTTTTAGACATCACATTTTTCACTGATCCTATCTTACTCGTAAAGATTTTAATCATTTTTCACATTTTCCTCTTTCTATAACCAACCCTGTAAATTTCCTCGTACAGACAATCTTGGACAAAATATTTGGATCAAAGTACTATCATCGCTGACTATCTCAGTTCTTCTCATCTTCGTATTTCCACCTCCCCCTTTTACCCCCAAAGCAATGTTGGTTGGCATCTTGAAGCTGAAAAACGTCTAGCAACATTGAATCGGGGGTAAAAGGGGGTGGTTCATTAGAATTGTAAATTTTTTCGTTGTTCCAATATATTTTGTCCAGGATTGTCTCTCAAAAAAATTGATTCTTTAGACCTTGCCTGCGAGCAAAAAATCAGTGAATGCCAAACAGAGCAGTTATAGTGCCACAATATGTTTCGATCAAGGATAACGACAAGGGTAACCATAAGGGTAACCAAAATTATTGGTATATTCTCAGGGGTAACCACGGGTAACCACGAGTAACCATAATGTTTTAAAAAGATATAAAAAATTCCTTTTAAATATTATGGTTACTCGTGGTTACCCGTGGTTACCCGTGCTTATTCAATGAAAAATAGCCTTAAATCATGGTTACCCTTGTGGTTACCCGTGTTATTTGAATGATGTATGAACGGTCTGAATTTGTTTCTCTGTCAAACATACATAGCAGTCAAGCATAACCTTGAAAATCGTACATATCATTGTGTAGGTTTATGATATGTTTTTCTATGTCTCTGATGACATGGCTTGTCCATCGTTCCATTGTCAGTAGTGAATCGTTCCTTGTTCATTTGATCACGGGCCTATATCCTTTTAAAAGTTTTTAGACATCACATTTTTCACTGATCCTATCTTACTCGTAAAGATTTTAATCATTTTTCACATTTTCCTCTTTCTATAACCAACCCTGTAAATTTCCTCGTACAGACTGTCTCTCAAAAAAATTGATTCTTTAGACCTTGCCTGCGAGCAAAAAATCAGTGAATGCCAAACAGAGCAGTTATAGTGCCACAATATGTTTCGATCAAGGATAACGACAAGGGTAACCATAAGGGTAACCAAAATTATTGGTATATTCTCAGGGGTAACCACGGGTAACCACGAGTAACCATAATGTTTTAAAAAGATATAAAAAATTCCTTTTAAATATTATGGTTACTCGTGGTTACCCGTGGTTACCCGTGCTTATTCAATGAAAAATAGCCTTAAATCATGGTTACCCTTGTGGTTACCCGTGTTATTTGAATGATGTATGAACGGTCTGAATTTGTTTCTCTGTCAAACATACATAGCAGTCAAGCATAACCTTGAAAATCGTACATATCATTGTGTAGGTTTATGATATGTTTTTCTATGTCTCTGATGACATGGCTTGTCCATCGTTCCATTGTCAGTAGTGAATCGTTCCTTGTTCATTTGATCACGGGCCTATATCCTTTTAAAAGTTTTTAGACATCACATTTTTCACTGATCCTATCTTACTCGTAAAGATTTTAATCATTTTTCACATTTTCCTCTTTCTATAACCAACCCTGTAAATTTCCTCGTACAGACTGTCTCTCAAAAAAATTGATTCTTTAGACCTTGCCTGCGAGCAAAAAATCAGTGAATGCCAAACAGAGCAGTTATAGTGCCACAATATGTTTCGATCAAGGATAACGACAAGGGTAACCATAAGGGTAACCAAAATTATTGGTATATTCTCAGGGGTAACCACGGGTAACCACGAGTAACCATAATGTTTTAAAAAGATATAAAAAATTCCTTTTAAATATTATGGTTACTCGTGGTTACCCGTGGTTACCCGTGCTTATTCAATGAAAAATAGCCTTAAATCATGGTTACCCTTGTGGTTACCCGTGTTATTTGAATGATGTATGAACGGTCTGAATTTGTTTCTCTGTCAAACATACATAGCAGTCAAGCATAACCTTGAAAATCGTACATATCATTGTGTAGGTTTATGATATGTTTTTCTATGTCTCTGATGACATGGCTTGTCCATCGTTCCATTGTCAGTAGTGAATCGTTCCTTGTTCATTTGATCACGGGCCTATATCCTTTTAAAAGTTTTTAGACATCACATTTTTCACTGATCCTATCTTACTCGTAAAGATTTTAATCATTTTTCACATTTTCCTCTTTCTATAACCAACCCTGTAAATTTCCTCGTACAGACAATCTTGGACAAAATATTTGGATCAAAGTACTATCATCGCTGACTATCTCAGTTCTTCTCATCTTCGTATTTCCACCTCCCCCTTTTACCCCCAAAGCAATGTTGGTTGGCATCTTGAAGCTGAAAAACGTCTAGCAACATTGAATCGGGGGTAAAAGGGGGTGGTTCATTAGAATTGTAAATTTTTTCGTTGTTCCAATATATTTTGTCCAGGATTGTCTCTCAAAAAAATTGATTCTTTAGACCTTGCCTGCGAGCAAAAAATCAGTGAATGCCAAACAGAGCAGTTATAGTGCCACAATATGTTTCGATCAAGGATAACGACAAGGGTAACCATAAGGGTAACCAAAATTATTGGTATATTCTCAGGGGTAACCACGGGTAACCACGAGTAACCATAATGTTTTAAAAAGATATAAAAAATTCCTTTTAAATATTATGGTTACTCGTGGTTACCCGTGGTTACCCGTGCTTATTCAATGAAAAATAGCCTTAAATCATGGTTACCCTTGTGGTTACCCGTGTTATTTGAATGATGTATGAACGGTCTGAATTTGTTTCTCTGTCAAACATACATAGCAGTCAAGCATAACCTTGAAAATCGTACATATCATTGTGTAGGTTTATGATATGTTTTTCTATGTTTCTGATGACATGGCTTGTCCATCGTTCCATTGTCAGTAGTGAATCGTTCCTTGTTCATTTGATCACGGGCCTATATCCTTTTAAAAGTTTTTAGACATCACATTTTTCACTGATCCTATCTTACTCGTAAAGATTTTAATCATTTTTCACATTTTCCTCTTTCTATAACCAACCCTGTAAATTTCCTCGTACAGACTGTCTCTCAAAAAAATTGATTCTTTAGACCTTGCCTGCGAGCAAAAAATCAGTGAATGCCAAACAGAGCAGTTATAGTGCCACAATATGTTTCGATCAAGGATAACGACAAGGGTAACCATAAGGGTAACCAAAATTATTGGTATATTCTCAGGGGTAACCACGGGTAACCACGAGTAACCATAATGTTTTAAAAAGATATAAAAAATTCCTTTTAAATATTATGGTTACTCGTGGTTACCCGTGGTTACCCGTGCTTATTCAATGAAAAATAGCCTTAAATCATGGTTACCCTTGTGGTTACCCGTGTTATTTGAATGATGTATGAACGGTCTGAATTTGTTTCTCTGTCAAACATACATAGCAGTCAAGCATAACCTTGAAAATCGTACATATCATTGTGTAGGTTTATGATATGTTTTTCTATGTCTCTGATGACATGGCTTGTCCATCGTTCCATTGTCAGTAGTGAATCGTTCCTTGTTCATTTGATCACGGGCCTATATCCTTTTAAAAGTTTTTAGACATCACATTTTTCACTGATCCTATCTTACTCGTAAAGATTTTAATCATTTTTCACATTTTCCTCTTTCTATAACCAACCCTGTAAATTTCCTCGTACAGACTGTCTCTCAAAAAAATTGATTCTTTAGACCTTGCCTGCGAGCAAAAAATCAGTGAATGCCAAACAGAGCAGTTATAGTGCCACAATATGTTTCGATCAAGGATAACGACAAGGGTAACCATAAGGGTAACCAAAATTATTGGTATATTCTCAGGGGTAACCACGGGTAACCACGAGTAACCATAATGTTTTAAAAAGATATAAAAAATTCCTTTTAAATATTATGGTTACTCGTGGTTACCCGTGGTTACCCGTGCTTATTCAATGAAAAATAGCCTTAAATCATGGTTACCCTTGTGGTTACCCGTGTTATTTGAATGATGTATGAACGGTCTGAATTTGTTTCTCTGTCAAACATACATAGCAGTCAAGCATAACCTTGAAAATCGTACATATCATTGTGTAGGTTTATGATATGTTTTTCTGTCTCTGATGACATGGCTTGTCCATCGTTCCATTGTCAGTAGTGAATCGTTCCTTGTTCATTTGATCACGGGCCTATATCCTTTTAAAAGTTTTTAGACATCACATTTTTCACTGATCCTATCTTACTCGTAAAGATTTTAATCATTTTTCACATTTTCCTCTTTCTATAACCAACCCTGTAAATTTCCTCGTACAGACAATCTTGGACAAAATATTTGGATCAAAGTACTATCATCGCTGACTATCTCAGTTCTTCTCATCTTCGTATTTCCACCTCCCCCTTTTACCCCCAAAGCAATGTTGGTTGGCATCTTGAAGCTGAAAAACGTCTAGCAACATTGAATCGGGGGTAACAGGGGGTGGTTCATTAGAATTGTAAATTTTTTTCGTTGTTCCAATATATTTTGTCCAGGATTGTAGAATATGGTAGCGGAGACGTGCCACTTTTCAGGGGACCTTTTTATCAACAAATACGGAATTATGGGTATACATTTTCACCATAGTGGGTAGGCACACGGAATTAGGAGTATTCATTTTGAGAAATGTTTGAAGTCAAGTTAGTTTAAAAATGACAAGATCATATGTATGAATTTCACACAATATCAGTAATCTGGCCAGACCCCAAACAAGGCCTCAAACTCTATGTTGAAGCCTGACCTATGCAACTGTGTAAAAATTAAGACAATTGAAGCTACAGCTCCTCCACAGCAGCCAAACAAATGGGGCACACCCTGTGCATTCAGGAGTTCAGCGTTTTCGACAGAATCATTGACACAGAATTCTGTGTCCCTTTTTTCAAATAGTGACAAGGAATTATGGCCCCATTTATTTCTGATAATGGCACGTTCCTATCACTCTACCTCCAAAGATACCCCTTCCCCGAGCTTGACAGTCATATGCCTGCAATGCTAGGTTGTGCTTTTTCTGGGCAAGAATATGCTCTCTGGCAATTTTGGTAAAAGAAAAGTCAAATTATGTTTAATGCAGAATTTTGTCTAGTCCATGGTATAATTTTCACAAAACTTTGTCTAGCCAACGGTAACACTTTGAAACTGTGGGCGGCACAACCATACCCATAATTTAGCCTAACCCCTCCCCGCGCATTTACAACCAAACCAGAAGCTTCATGCTTTTTACAGTAAGCTTTAAAAGCAGGCCGCCCTAAACGAGCTCAATTTGCTAATTTCAAAACCTATCTTAAGTCAGATCAGCTATACCTGGGAAAACAATTTGGTATTTGACAGACATACTCACCAAAAACGAGAAATTTGAGTATCGACTATGTAATAGAATTTTCGTTATTCTTAAAAACTGCAGTATTTTTTATTGAACGTCTGGTACCTTTATTGCGATGCGTCCTCAAGTCACGCTGTTGCCTCTAAATCGTGGCTGGCCTCCTTGTCGTGCAAGAGAAGGAAATGGTCCTTGGTGCTCCAAATCCAGGCTTGTTGCTTTGTTTACACTTATAACTATTCATCCAAGTTCAGGGGCGGATCCAGCTCAAAGTTGAAGGAAGGGCAGCCTGAAAAGAGGGCGCCGAAAGGATGATAGAGAAAAAGCGCGCGAAAATTTTTGGACTCCTAATTGAGAAAATTCATTAATTTTTGTACTAAATAACGTCTTGACTTATACATTGGCCCTACATTTTGATCACAAACTTTAAATAAGGGTGTCATAGGATAACGACGAAGGGCGCATTTCTCGGTAAAGAGTGGGCGCCAAGCTGAGTTTTCATCGTGAAGGGAGGGCAGTTGCCCCCAACTGCACCCCCCTAAAACTGCCACTGTCCCAGTTTTACATTTTTAATTTCATTCACTTCATTTCAAATATTTAAGAAGGGTAGCCCTTCTGCAAGGTTGCTTTTCAAGGGGCCCTCCATTACAAAACTTAAAACTTACAAAAAATAACATGCATACACTTATAACATGAATTAACCGAATACAATTCAGTTTCTAATATATATTGATAAAAATCCCTATCATCTAAAATAGAAATCTGCATCAAAGGAAAATCGATATGGCAAATACATTCATACATTAACAGCTAGCTGTCCCTAAATACATTGTTTAAAACTGTTCAGGGAGGATGCCAGCTTGCACTCAGCTTAGAAGCCATTCCAAGATTAGCAACTCTAAACGAAAACATTTTTGTCAATTTTTTCCATTTCGCTTGCAAGTGGGCAAGAAGTACGAAACTTTTTTACCATTTGAATTTAATTGCTTTACCTACTTATCAATTGAACTGAATTGCTCCCTCAAACAGCTGACCAACAGCCGACCAACAGATCTGGATTCAAGATTGAACGAACAGGTTGGAACCAAATATTTAAGGGGCGAAATTTACGATGAATTGTAAGCAGTCTAGATGGTCTAGACAGCTCAGGCGTAGGGTTTTCGCGAAAGAACGCAGTTAAGGACGTGAAACGTAAACAGAAAAAAAAATTTGTTTTGATCATCATCTCGAGCAAGCCCGGTGATGCCATCCTTGCAACTCAGCACAAGTAGACTTATTTGAGTAATACGCTTTGCGTTCATAGATATACATTCGTGATAAAAAGCCTTTTATAGCAACGGGTGGTTTGAAGACTCTATCATTTTGACGTCGTAAATGGTTGGTGTCGACAACCAGCTGCAGACAATTTAAGTAAGAAAAAAATAATCAAGAAAAATAACATACAAGCAAAATAATAAGATCCTTGGAGTTAAATTTAGAATGATAATGATCATAAACTCATTCCGTTATCGGCAAAATCTAGCTCAACGACGTCATGAAAATGTTCACCTTGGTAGATATCGCTAGTTTAATTCAGATAACTATCAGAATAGCATCAGGTTCAATTTGAAGGATTGCACACGATTCTTACAAACCTTGGTGTCAATTTGTAATATTAGAGAGGTTTTCCCGAACATAATGCCCCGTTTGTGCGGTTGCTGTGGAGGAGCCATAACCTCATTTGTCCCGTTTTTACACATGCATAGCTTAGGCTTCAGCTGATTTATGGTAGACTTATGCCATTTTCGTCGCTTGTTTCCTTGCGTTCTTTGATTTGCTGATATCACTTGCTCAATAGGGACTCATATTACACTTGACCTACAAATCCCAAAATGCATATCTTTCAGGCAATAATCTTCCACCGTAGAAACAAAATAGATCCGTCGAAGATGCGAGAACTCCAGACTTCATCAACGGCTTTTTTGCATGCAACAACAACAACTGTCTCAATAGCGTCTCCTGGTTGATTGAAAGCTAAATTCTAGCGATTTAATTGGTCAATACAGAATCACTCTACGCGGGCCTAAATTTGGCCCACTTTTTAAGTGTAAAATACAATTTTTGAGTCAGAATAATTTTTGATAATTTAAAGTTATATATGATATTGAAAATTATCTTGTTTTATTTCTGATATGTGCAATGAGGCTCAGTAATTTACCCGGCTTTAATCGGCCATTCCTCCCCGCCGAAATGGGAAATTTTCTGCAGAAACCCCCTTCGAAAACCTGCAAAAATGAAAATAGCAATCAAGATTTCCCTTGTTCTCCTTCCTAGCAATGATGACACTTGGATGTGTTCATGTATTTCGTCCTCTTGGAAGAAAATCCTCCTAAGTTCTTCGTAAAAGGGAGCGGACTTTTTCAATCTCCTAAGAGGAGAAAACACCTGCTAAAGCGTACTGAAGTCATCGCTGTGAGGGAAACATATCAGGGAAGCTTGCTCGTAATTTTAGCATGTCTTTTTAAGGTTCCTCGAAGGTCTTTTTAAGGTTTCTCGAAGGGAATTTTCTAGAAAATCCTTTGTAAAATCTGAACTGAGTAACCGACTCCAGCCAGAAGAAATTCTAAACATAATTGAACATGCTAGCTATTCAAACAGATATCTTAAAATTTCATTGCTTATATACTGATGGAGCAGTAACCTTTCAAAAGCAAGACCTTTTTTGACTCACCCGACAGACTGGTATACAACAAAACCTTTCGCAATTTAAACTCCATTTTGTTTCAAAGAAGGATACAGTATTTCCGCTAATGGCTACCTCAAATATCGAGAGTTTATATTGCATGGGAAAGTGAAGAAATCTGTTCTTTCTCCTCGCAGCCAAGCAACCGAGGAGTGACTCATGACTGATAATCACTTTAAAACCTCACCAAAATGATTTTCAAAGCATGCAGTGATATCCTCCAGGATTAATATCATATCTTATACATGGTAATACTGTATCAAGTAATATTTGGTATCAATATCAAGTAATAATGATACTGTTTCAAGTAATATCTCAAAACAACAATTGATCATTATAGGAAAAAGAATACAAAACGTATTTTTTGGTCAGTAAAATCATTCATACAAGAAAGTTGTTTCTTTACAAGTTACATGCAAATACGAAAATACGATAAATAATCAAAACGAAAGGCAATTAAATGTCTGTTAGGAAAACCCTCAAACAATCCAACATGCAAAAATAGTACGATACTAACTACTACGATACTACCTACAGAAAATTTCTCAAGCCAACTCAGCTTGCTTGTATTCATTTTTCATCCATCTTTTTCCTTCTACAATTAGTTTCTCTACCTTTTATGTACAAAGCTGATTGTGATGCATATGGTACCTTGCTGTTAAGTAGAAATATAGCTGATTTGAATTTAGTGGAACCTCCATTAACGGACACCTCTGTACAACGGACACCTCCGAACAATGGACAATTATTTTCATCCCAAAATACAGTAAAACAAAGGATGACACCTCCATACAGCGGACACCTCTCTACAACGGACATCAAAATTGCTCCCAAATATGTCCGCTATATGGAGGTTCCACTGTAATCATAATGTTTTCCAGGCTCTTAACTTTATCAAGCAAACAAGAGCAAGAATTGAAAAATGTAAGTCAAGCCTCTTCCTTGACAGTTTACACGAAAGAGTAAACTTGACCCTGAGATCAGAGAATAACCTTCCATCAATACATCAAGGACAGACTGCTTTCGCTTATCAGTCCCCTTTCCAACCCCATTTTTTGCACTTACGATCCACCAGGGCTTTCTTTATTATTTCAGATTTGGGTAGGGTTGAGCAAAATAAATTTTCACAAATTCATTCTGTTACAATTTTAGTGATACTATAAACCCAATGTGTCCATTCAACAACTACCTACTGTTGTGCTTTTCCATCGAAGAACAAAGGCTGGTGTCCTTCCGGTGCTGCACTCATTCGAATTCACTGATGTTCCAAATCCCGTCCTTTGCTAGACCATTTGAAGTAAATAAATTCATCTTAAAATCTACTATCTTGTATATTTCAAGAACGGAATGTTTCGTATGATAACATTATTCTGTTCATCAAACATCTCCAAATCTTGTGGCAAACTGACTTATGTGTTTTTTTTGTTGAGTAATGTACAGCGCACCCTTTCTGTGGGGTCTTTGGGGTTGACGGTATTGCGGTTTTTGCTTATTTCGACGTTGGGTTATTCGGTAAGCTCCTTAAAATGGTGCGGTATTTCGATGTTGAAGAATTCAGCACTGAACGGTTTTTATTATATCAAGGCTCGGTATTCGGAATTACCAGAGAAGCTTTGGAATTTTCGAATAAAACTGATGTGTTTGCAATGAAAATAGTGATGATGAAGTTGTCATTGAAAGTGGCAGCGAGGGTCAGCTAACTTTCTGTTTGGCTCATGCTCCACAGGTATGGTTGGTAGGTAGAGCCATAAGATTAGACAAGCGACCAGTCTGAAAGCGACTACTCTTCTGGGTACAGTACACTGGCAGGATTGTCGAGAAGGGAGGTAGAGGGGGTGAAAGTTCTTTTTCTGATAAGAACTTCAAATTTCTTCATTTAGACCAACAATTTTCAAATCTTTCTCTGTTGTCCCAACCATCAGAAATATTTTTTCTGGTCTCAGCTGAAGCCTTACACTCAGATTAAAAAGCTTCTTATGAAGGAGAAAGAGTGTACCGGGTGAGCCAGAAAAAAGTTCCCACTTTTGAAAATTCATAACACCAAGGCTACTTCACGGATTTGAATCATTCAAATTCTAGTTAAAAGCCGAAAGATCAAAGTAATTTTGTCATTTTTCTTGCTGTCCTGTCAGCACTACAAATATAGGTAAATTCAACTTTACAAAAATTTCATGGTTCATTGATTACTGAAAAATGGCCCAAAACATCGATCGCACAGAATAATGAAGGAAATGCAACTTCTCATGGGTGAGAGATATCCTCTTGGTATTAATTTCCTTGGCACTGAAAATCTTTCGTATGTGTTTGAAAATCGATGTATTATAACTCTTGAGGGAGGTGAAACGCTCTCAATGTTTCAGGCTCTTTTTCCGTGATTTTGCAACCATGATATTTCTATAAAGCTGAATTTGCCAATATTTCTAGTGCTGGTAGGACAGCGAAGTAACAATTTACACTCCTAGACCTGAAATTCCTGTCAAACTACTGTTGTAAGTAACAAATATATTTTGGTTGAGCAGCTATGCAGCAGACAGTAGAAACCCGTAAGCAAGATTATGCAGTTTTCGCTCCAAGTAAATGTTTTCAGGCCATCGTAATTTTCTTTGTGAGATGCAGCTTATGAAAGACTGCAGACTTATCCTTAAAATACTTAAGAAAAATTTAGAGTGTGTGGCTTTACTTCCCCCATTCTTTGAAAAATATTACTGTAATACTACGGAATGGGACTTACCTAAATTGTCCTGAGAGAAAATGAAAAGAGAATACATTGTCTTCATTTCAAGACGACTTGTGTAAGTCTGGCTTGCGCAAGCTTCGAGACAACTTGTGTAAATCGAGCTTTGAGGGTATGTTTCTATCCGGACAGCATCTTCGCCGAAGACGAAGCACCTTCAAAGAATGAACCCTTAAAGACCTTATTCGAGACTCGAGTGGAACACACTCCTATAAAGTCGTGTGCCTTTTAGCAAAGATGCGTACTTTTCAAAAAACTGGCAATGATTCCGTACGAATCCTTTAGGTTTCCGAATTTCGCAGGCCTTTTCGAAAAAGTGATATATCGCTCGTGTCCGAGGTAGCTTCAGCGCAATTCGTTACATTTATTTAAGTCAGGCCCGATGCACAATAATTTATCAAATAAAACCCACAAGTAAGAAACTGTAGTGGTCTGCTCTAGAAAATGAGAAAATCTCAGGAGCTCGGTCTTTGTTTACGTGTTACAAAGTCTTTCAGGCCAAAAATATATCACGAACATAGATGAAACCTGAGCGAATAATTTTGCTTGCATTAAATCTGTTCTTCCCTGTGAGCTCAAACGCAAGATATAGTGACAGCCCGCTTCGAAAGATGCTAAACTGTGAAATATGATTTGTCAAAAATGAGGAACTCTTCTTTAAATCCCTAGGCTTTATGAGGGTTCGCCTAAATAATCACGGTGTTGCAGCTGCAAAAGATGGAAATTTGAAGGTATTTACGGAACTTGCAATTCGCATTCTAAATGTCATAACATGCAGCTTTTACAATCAGTTCACAACTCGCAACTCGCTGGAAGCACCAATTCGTAACTCGCAACTCGTAACCCATGCATTTCCCTTACTACACTCAGAATATTTACCATCTAAGATTACAATGTAGGTCTAAATCTAAGAAACGATTGTTGTTCCAGCGGACTAATTATCGAGCAGCCTCTCACAACTACACCTGAGGGCCAATCGTCAACAAACTATTATCTCTTCTGCTCTGCGTGATTCTTTTCTGTTTAGAACTCCAGGTATAACGAATCCCAAATATTGCAAGTTGCGAGATGGAAACTCCGCGTAAACCAACTTTGGAAAAATACGCACACAACTATAAAGGAAAAAATGATGCGAACCATAAGAGAAAAATTTTTGCAAAATATTCTTGCGCTTAAATCCATGCAAATTTTTTACTTCAGAATAACAGAGGATTGAATTTGCGACATTTAGTCAATTCTATTTTTCATTTTAAGCATAGAAGAGGACCAACAACAGAATGCAGCCCCTCAGTTAGTCAAACAGAAGCCATCAAACCCAAAGCCTTTCCAACCACACATTGCAGAACTGCAACTGACATTGCTAATGGCTGGTAGGTATTACTCCCTCTTTGTTTGGTTATCTTAGTCACTTGTACCCTTGGTCACGTATTTCAAAACAGGCCCGTGGTAAAGTATTCTTGCAATTGCGGGGGGGGGGCAACATCTCGCACAGAAGAAAGCCCCTGGAATGTTTCAGGCCACCCAATTTACTTTGGCATTGAAGGTCTCTCTCAAGTCATGTTTCCCATTGCTAAATGAGGATTCAGATAAAATCTGTAGTGATTTGCTCCCTAAATCAACACCTCAAGAGGTTTTGATGGTACACGCTACTGTGACCCAGAAGGCGTTTTTAAAATCAAATATTTCCCTAGATGCCAGATGCACATAAACCCAAGGAAAAGTCTGTCTGTCGGGTCAGTATGATATCCACGGAATCCTTTGGTTCGGTACCAATCATCGCTAAAATCAAAGCCTGGATAATCTTCCAAAATCTTCGTTATCCAACAGATACCTAAGCATTTTCTTGTGCTTCTCTCTTCATCTTTGAGAGAATTTTAAGAAAGTGAGGGATGCAAACACCGGCTGCAACTAAACTACACCACCTATAACAAGACATTGCTTTAGCTTCAATTAATCGGTATAGACGCTATTTATATTTAGTGAATAGATAAAAATCTTGATAACTGAAAAGTTATTGTTAGTGCTTGTATTGCATATAGTAGTGTCCTACATATAAGAAACATTAATTTAAGAAACACCAGACCTTGATTTTCAAAATAATATCCCCTCTTATAAGAAAATGGTGCAGGTCTGAAAAAGACCTGTTTCTTATTCATAAAACTACCGGGTGAGCCAGAAAAAAGTTTCCACTTTTGAAAATTCATAGCACCAAGACTACTTCACCGATTTGAACCATTCAAATTTAGTTAAAAGCCGAAAGATCGAAGTATTTTTGTGATTTTTCTCGCTGTCCTACCAGCACTACAAATATAGGTTAATTCGATTCACCTTTACCAAAATTTCATAGTTGCAAACTGACTGAAAAATGGCCTAAAACATCGATCAATTCATAAATGACTTCTCGCAAAGAATAATGAAGGAAATGCAACTTCTCATGGGTGAGAGATATCCTCTAGGCATTGATTGCCTAGGGATTGAAAATCTTTTGTATTTGTTTGAAAATCGATGTCTTATAACTCTTGAGGAAGGTGGAACGCACATTGCCTATTGTTCGATTTGAATAGAGTCCTTACGATTTGATCAATGTTTTTGGCCCTTTTTCCGTCATTTTGCAACCATGAAATTTTTATAAAGTTGAATTTACCAATTCTTCTAGTGCTGGTAGGACAACGAGAAAAATCACAAAAATACTTTGATCTCTCGACTTTTAACTAGAATTTGAATGATTCAAATCTGTGAAATAGTCTTGGTGCTATGAATTTTCAAAAGTGGGAACTTTTTTCTAGCTCACCCGGCATGTATACATTAGAAAATTGAAAAACATGACAAATTCAGCTTTGCATTTGAATCAGCCTGTACCTATTCAAATGAAAACAAGAGATTTGCATGCAGATGAAGCAAAAATCACCTTCCTCGAATAAATGTAACCTTTCTTGGCAGTGAACACTTACAAATACAAAAGAAAGTATTATATTTTGCATGACAATCATAAGCTCGTGTCTGATTTGTTCATTGATAGTACATGATTTTTCTAATGAGAAACTTAAGAAACTTTACCCTGATTTGAAGTTTATATCTCATTTTATAAGAAACATATCAGACCTCAAATAAAAAATGTTGTTTCTTATATGTGGGACACTACTGTATATCATCGACTACGGCTTGGTACTTTTCCCTGCACCTAATGAAACAGTTTTACACCAAGAGGGTCGAACTTTACGAAACTTAAAAGCTGAAAGAGTTGGAACAGTCAACTGACTGATTGAACAAATCTTCTCTATTCAATTAACCTTACAACATGAAAGAAAACACAGCTTTCGACTGTCGACAATCATTGAATCATTCAATGATTGTCACAATCACTGGGGGCCCTGCCCAAATAGGTGCCTGATTTTAGTTACAGTGTACCATTTATATTACCGTCATTCGGCGCTATCTGCAAAACAAGCCATTCATAGCTTAAGAATAGACAAAATCGGCTAAGGTTTGTTTACACCCATTTCAAATCATGTGATCAATCCCTTGACAAAATATCCTTTGATTTCTCTGACATATCTCGTGCCATGCAAAGTCACGCCATGAGTCCAGAAAGTAGCATAATACTAAAACTTCCCAAGAGTATGGTCACATAACTTGAAATGGGTAAAACAAACATTAGCCGATTCGGTCTATGGAATGGTCGATTTCATTGAAAAGAATTCTAAATCTAAGTTCTTCTTCCCACTATAGACCAGGTAACTCTTTAACATTGACAAAACGTTGCAAGACATTGAGAAAAGTCTCTCAACATTGCACCAACATTAATGAAACACTGAAAATGAAATCATTGCCAACATTAAAAAGGAAATGTAGCAACGCCATATTAAATATCAACCTGTTAAATTCAAAGCTGAAATTGGGCCAGAAGATTTTATTGATGAGACGATCATATCCAGTTCTGCAGCGCGCGTTGAAACATTAATTCAACAGAAGAGACGGCTACCACTGTTTTCAAATCAATAAGTGGTCTCGCACCCACTTACCTCTCTACTCTTTTTACGAGAAACTCGACACGGGAGATTGCAAATTAGAGAAATTGTGAGATTGGCTTGCTTGCTCCGCGAAGGAAACAAGCAAACGCCAAAAAGCATTTTCGTTCCATGGATCAAAAGTTTGGAGTGAGTCAAGCTAGTCCCCTCTCTGTCTCCTTTTAAATGTAGACTCAAATGTAAATAGCTTTTAATTTTTGGTTTATTCAAATTTAACATTGCAAATATTCATTTTATCTATTTTAGTAGCATTGTAAGTAGGTTTTGCCACGGCCCCCTGAAAAGCAGCCACTCTTGGCTGATGGGGCCACCGTGTTTAAAGAATTCAAAATGAAAAAATGAAAATGAAAATTCAAAAATTAAACAATGAATCATCCAGACTTGCCGGATAAATAATCTGTATCGAGACTGATTCATGTGAAATGGTACAAATCGAGGAAAACCCAGAAACATTTCTTTTACAGTTCAAGCATAAACTAGGACTGGCACAAGAAATCTTCCGAGAGAGGCGTTGGAACTTTCGACAAGCAACTAAACTTATTAAAAAATTGCTGTTTTGTTAAATTCGTGCAGAATATAGCTCAATCTTTCCTCCGACAAGCGGATACCTGCTTTCTACGAAGGGACTGTAGCCTCCTGCCCATATTCTAGTATAAACTGGTCACTGCACTTATGGCAGCGTTGTTGCCGCAGCCTGCAACACATTTGCAAAATGTTTCGTATGTCGTTTTGGACAAAAATAGGTTGGAAAAATTTTCACAAACTCCACAAAATATGCTGTTAAATGCAACTCTGTTATGAAGCGTAAACATGTTTGAATTTAAATATTACAACTGTAATAAGTCAGCTTTTTACATTAAACACTGCAAGACCCAATTTGAACTCCAAATGTTCTGTCATGGCCTCAGATAAGCTTGCATAGCATCAAATCAAAATGCCTAATATATTCGCAACTCTTCATACTACAATGTTTTCATATTTGAAAAAGTCTAACATTGATATGTGTTACCGTTCATGCAGTCTTGATGCGCTGAAAAATTTCCCGCATCAAAGCAGGCAGCGACAGTTCAAAAATGACAGCAAACTGTGGAGCAATCATATTTCTGGCTAATCGTCAAAGCAGGAGTATTCAGCAGGGTGATGAAAATCTCCCCTTCGTACATTTTATAATTTAAAGCAAATTTCCGTAACATACGAAATAAGATTTTGACAAAATGTCAACAAGAGTACTTGGAGCAAAATCTAAGCTAGGGGGACAAATTTAGGCCGTTGATTCAAATTCAAAGGACGAAGTCCTAAAAACAATAACAGATAAATCAGAAGAGCAAAAAATTTGCAGACGTACATTAAAATGCCAAAAAAGGTTTTTTATTCAAAAAGACTTCTCTTACCGTGGTGTCTTTCCTCTCGTTTATACAACAGCACTCAGCACGTTGTTAAACATCTTTGATACACCATCACCTGTGACTGCTGAGGTCAAGTAATGCCTGCCAATAAGAATTGATATACTTGTAAACAAATTCCTGAGCTTGTAGGTGGGGAGGGAGACAAAGACAGGTGGGGAGGGAGACAAAGCCAGGGGAGGGAATGAAGGATTTTAGAAACAATCATTTTTGAAGCTTCAGACTACGACTTTCAAATCTTGAAGAACTAATGTATTATGATAAATAGACAAACAGAAAAAGCTGATGCAGGGATTTTAAGATCTCAATATGTTCTTTTTAGTTTCAGTTTCCAGTTATTTTAAGTAGCGAAAGTTGCATAGAAACAAACATAAACAATTGCACTAATACAAATGTATCACCATTGACATTGAAAAAGTACAGTTACAGCCTAATGAGTATCACATGGCTAGAGTCAAGTTGTGTGCGCTAAAACATATCCAAAAATCTATGAATCTGAGCTTCATGTTACACAAAATTTGTCGATAAATACTTTGATTCCAAACAAAATCTTCACAGTTTTCCCAATTGCCAGAAGATATCAACCTGCACAAAACTGCAATCTTCAGTGAAAATAAATGTTTGAAATAAAGTTCTCAACCTACACAGTTGGTTTAAAATTCTCATTTTTCGCCATCTTGAAATTTATGCTCAGTGTCCCGAAGAAGGGTTTCTAACTTTGAAAAGTCACTGTGGAGGAGCTGATGCTTCTCTTTTTAAAAATGAAATACATTCCAAAGGACAGACTTAAATTTGAATTTCAGCACCATTTGTGGAGTTGATTAATTCACTTGTTGCAAAATATAGCCAATCAGACCCGTAAAGAATCTTAGTTTTCCAAAACCAGCTGAAA
The DNA here is from genome assembly GCA_964020215.1 of Aurelia sp. 3 sensu Dawson et al. (2005). Classification (NCBI taxonomy): domain Eukaryota; kingdom Metazoa; phylum Cnidaria; class Scyphozoa; order Semaeostomeae; family Ulmaridae; genus Aurelia; species Aurelia sp. 3 sensu Dawson et al. (2005). Next base: position 15,426,748 of record OZ026573.1, on the reverse strand, counting down.
ATTCACTAGACTTGTTAAACAGCACATACCACAATCAGTCCTTCCAGTTGAGATATTTTTCCTTACTTGCGTTCTTCTAATAAAAAAACACAAACACAGTTGCTAACTAAATAAGCCTGCACTTGCAAGCCACGTTTTACACGTACTACATCGATGCCTCAGTCATAAAGTTTGAATGCTTGTACCGACAAAACGAATCAGCTTCATATCAGCGTCTGAAACTATCCATCATCTCTTCGTCACTGCCCATAAATTCACAAAGAGGAACACGTGAACCACCTTGAATTACCAAGAAACTCAAGAAAGCTTCGTATGATAGGATTTGACAAAATTTACGAAAAGGCCCTAGGGACGATGTTGCATCGCAAGTGCTCATGAAGAGGAAAAACTTGAGTAACGACTGGGCTAGAAAGTAATGGAAACAATACAGAAATCTTGGCTTAAAGATTCGCATATATTTTCAAAAGCACATTTTAAGTCTCATCCTCCCATTCTCTTATCTCATATCCTATGATCCATGCTTCTTGAGGCCTTTAAAGGGCCTTAAAGTTGCTAATAAACCATTGAGCGTACCAATCTCTATTTCCGTGCATAATTGCAATAAGCTTTTCAAGATGAACCTTTCAGCGATGCTAAAAAAGAGTCGGATTTGTGCGGGATTTTGCTACATTCTTTCAGAAGGTTCCACTGCATAGCTTTACAGCTTCTCTAACTGAGCGGAGGCGTGTTGTAGTACCAAAAATTTACTGGGACAAGTGTCAAATTGTTAATGATCAATTGGTGCATAATTAAAACGTTGATTGGTTTAGTCTGAGTTGCATGTGACCCTTGCGTGTGTATTTTATTAGGCAAGACTATACCACAGAAAATGCTTATGGCAGCATGCTGTTGTTCACTCGAGATCTCTTTTTGAGCTAGCTCGGCCGTAAGCAAGCGTATGTTTTGTATGAGGTTGGATTTGTCCAATTCAGAATGATACAGTAGTCTTGCTAAAGAAAGGCCAAAGTCTTTGTGTCATGTCATTCCTGCACTGGTGTGGTTTTTGTAGCGGGTGGAAACGTGGCTTGAAGTTTCTACACACTGCTGACTTGTACATATATGTAAACAATTATCAGACTTTTTTAAAATTTGTAAGAACATCATTTGGTCCAGACTTCTCTGTAGGATAATTGACAAGTATATTTGCGATACATTCAACTCAAATCAAAAACGAGACCGCACATGAAATAAACAAGCTGAAAAAACGTCCTCACTTGGTAACGAACAGCTGCGTGGGCACTAATGAGGCGAGATGAAAGCTCGCGAGCCTGTTCAGAACGGGAGAAACGCAAAATATCTTACTGTGCTGTAATTAATCTTTGATTTATCTGCTGTTAGTATGATTCACTTTTGAGATATTTTTGGTAAAATGTTCTTTAAAATGTTTAATATATATTTGAGTTAGCATATTTGTGCAGAATTCACGAAAAGATGTTTTGCAAATCAAATCTGATCTTTTCATGACTCATCTGTCTACAAATGTTACTCAACTTCTGTTATCCATTCACATTTTTATGTTTTAAGCCCAGAAAAGAAAAAAAAACAAAAATGATATTTGTGTGGCACAAATATGGACCATAGGACCCTACTTTACTTCACATACATCACCTCGTACAACGCCTTGCTCACAATTTCGGTAGAATAATGATCGATTCATGAAAACATTAAATATTCATCATCTATTTTCATTTGTTTTACTCATTTGTTGCTAGTGCTTCAATGTGTGATGCCTGTACTACCATTTGATTAATAGGGAAAAAGCATACGGTTCTTATGAAAGGGTGATACAAAGATGATTATATTCCATTCATTTCCATTCATTCGTGTCTTGATATTAACGAAAAAGACAGTCTCGAAGTTTTGAAAAGAACTTCCCTTAATCTCATATTTTACCTGTTCTTTGATTCATGTTGATTACTTCATCAACTCAGACTCCTAACCAAACAATTGTACTCTTCTTTCAGAAAAAATTCGCAGAATCTCGAGGTCAAAAATCCTGCGTTACTACCGGTAGAGTAGTGAAAAGTGAAGGAAACGGCCTCAAAGAAACTTGAACTACTTTAAAGAACATCTGCCGTTGGACTTTTCTGAAATCTTCAATATTTTCAGAACTGTAGTGTTTTTCTTCTTTTTTAAGAATCCAAGAAAATTTTCGATAAAAACTTTAAACTGTCGTAATTTCTAAACCTCTTGACGAAATATCAAATAATTTTCAAGAAAACCATAGTTTATGGATGCCTACAATATGGTATCAAGCAAAACTCTCTCACTCTTCTGATTTGTGATTTAGAAATTTGATGACGTCACATCATAAAATGAGCTGAAATAGAAAAGAGGCCGTAATTTCGACAAATAATCAGGATTTCTGAAAAGTCCAACGGTAGAGTCATAGAAAAGTGGCTAAAGTTTCTTTCAAGTCATTCAGTTTAAAGAAATAGATCATTGAATTTTACACCCACCTTTTTTCGTAGATTTAAAGATTTGGAACCTATGCTTGGTTTCATACGCTCGTTCGTTACAACAATTTCACGTATCTCTCTTCTCCGTTTCAAAATAAATAATACCTTCAAGGCATTTTACAAACAGATAGCAGACGTTGGGCTTCTTGGGTTCATAGTAAACGTGTTGTTAATTCAAACTTATTCTTGCAAAAAAAACCAACAAAAACCATACCGTGCAACCAACATTGCAAAATCAATACTTTCTTTCACCATGCTGCATTGAGCAAACAAGCGGGATTTTCCACGCAAACAACAACAACTCTGACTGATATAACGGTAGGAGAAGTCACCTGATTCTCCGACGACTTGCCCACTCGTCAACATTAGCTGCATTAACTTTCTTGTTCTTGAGGTCATTCTGTAAATAAACAGCAAGAAATGAGAATGTCCAACATGCTGCAGAATGCTGTATATTCTGGTGGCCAATAGATACACTGCTGTTATTGTGATCGACGATACTAAGCTATGACAACAACGGAACCCACCTAAGGTAATAACTAAGCAACGAGTAAGTGAACTTGAGCAACGACGTTGAACCTGAAAACTAAGGGCCACTGTCCTCTTGCTGCCTCAAGGGGAGCGCCAGCAAAAGCTTGTTTTATACAGTAGCTGGAATTAGAGGCACTCATTAGGATGCAACCAAGAATAATACTTAATTGGGAAGAAATAGCGTATCCATAACCGCCCAGAATACTGTCGAGCTGCATAACAAAGTTTGTTCATTGGCTACCATACAATCTTAGTCCTTCTCCCCTAAAAATATTTTTTGTGCCATAGGACCATTATCTATCAATGTCTTTAAGTTTAAAAATGTTGGGTCTGAGTTTAAAAATGGCATTGCTGATAAAACACACGGTTATCCATCATGAAACATTAGCAAGCCTAAGAATTCCAAAGTAGAAATTCTCTAAGAGCAGTATCTATCTCCTCCATTACGTAAATGGATAGAATTTATTTCCGCGTTCCTCATCTGTTTTGTTCCAGCATTTACTCGTTGCTGCCATGACTCCGTCATTTAATGAAAAGCGGGGCAAATCACTACTTCAATAAAGCGTGGGAGACCAGTCTACTTCTCAGGCACTTCTCCCAATCAAAATACTTTTTTGCACAGAGGTTTTATCGCTTTATGTAGGAAAACTCAGGCATTTCAAATCAGGATGCAGAAAATTTACATTCCTCATAAAATTTGTATATTTTATCCTTTACAATATCCGTCACTTCTAAAACTGTGGGCTGTTTTAGCAAGAAGACGGGAGTCAAGAAGACGCCAGCATAATTCCTTGTTCGAGGATGTAAATCTTAAGATAAAATCAACTTCGAAACTTTTTCGAGTATCGAGAGACTTATGGTACGTTCTACTCTGAAACTGACAACCTGAAAAGTAAACTTTTGAAGGCCGCACTGCAAAAAGAGGACGTCGAAAAGGGAAGCAAAGTGGAATGTGAGCATATTCACAAATGATGGAAATGCGAGAAAGCAAATTGTTCTTTGGGAATTTGTCTGTTTGTAAAAGCAGCTTTCTAGGAGGGAAAAGGCTGGAAAATTAGAATGCTTTAAAAACATAAAAAAGAAGCTGCGTTTTCGAAGACGTCCACGTCTTGCTGCTAAAAGAGCCTCGTATTTGTTTCAATACCGCTTTATGTTTCTGCCTTTGTCAGTAGACTCGTTTGAGACATTGAGTGGCTGCAGTCACACTCCAGTCACACTGCTGCATCTTCCATTTATGATGTCAATTACCTCACTTTGTGATTTATTTCGCTGCCAGCATAAACGTAAGCGCCGGGAGGCTGGCAGACGTTGGAAACCTGGAAACATTTTCGAAAATCAGCCCTAATCGGAGAGTAGTAAAGGGTATTTCGTGAAACGTGATTTCCTATATTGTTTGGCCATACCTTTTTCTCACGTCAAATGCCAGAATTCATTTCGTGAAATATAATATGCTATATATCTTTAACGTGAAATGTGAAATTCAAACTTTTATTTCCGTGATTCGTGACCCTCCCCCCTCCTTATCACCCTCTTCTTCCTTCCGGGAAGCTTATGGTTGCCATAAAATGATATGATAATCTAGTAATATCTTGCATCTTACAACAACGTAAGGCTGCAAATGGTTTATTTCCTAAAATCAAGGGGCGCATCACTCTTTTGACAAACGTACGAGAATTGTTAAAACCATAGGACTTTTAGAAATTCTTTGTGGATTTTTCTCGAAAACAAAAGGATGGTAACCAAAAGTGTGCGAGCTTTTTACAGGGTGATACGCCCTTCTTCGTCTCAAACAACGCTAAAACATATCACGGAGCCTTATTAGATTTATAATCTGCTCGCACAGTCAAAGCGCTGCAATAGCATTGTATGTGAAAAAGAAATGAGATCACATGCTACGGAATTTTAGAGACACCGGCTAAGTTGACTCTGAAGAGTGACCTTCTTATTGATGACTTTCTCCCGACTTACCTTATTGCCAACGACACACATAAGAGTCCCTTTGCCTCCAAAAGTTTCAAATTCATTCATCCATTCATCTAGTGCATTGAAAGACTGCGGATTTGTGACGTCGTATACCAGCAGACAAATCTGTAAATATTGAATTGAATAAATAGGTATTCAATGCAGAAACTGACAAAATTTTTTCCTTCCTGGGAACGGCAAAATTTTGTCTGCACTTTGGGTGGATTGTGCAGCATACAGGGTGTCTCAAAAATATTGTTCGACGTTTGATTAAATACTAAAAAATAAGGATGCGCTGAATGGACCTTTGGTCAAGTCACCCTTGTCCTGAGATTTAAAATTAATTTTTGACACAAGAATCTTGCAAATCCGATAAAAATTCACGGGGTTACAAGCTTTTGAAGTTCAAGTTTGTGCGAAAGCTGAAACCAGAGGCCTCGAAATGGCATTTTTGGTAAAAGTCCCACAGGCCGTCGTTTCTGTTATTTCTCAATTGTTTCAGGGCGAAACAAGTGGGATTCACACAGGTATTCGATAACCTAACTGTCAAGAAAATGGATGCTTTGAGGACACAGATTCAGTCTCTCGCCGGTTTTGTTTTGAGCCACTGTTTTTGGACCTATGCAATGTTAGGGAATTTTGAGAATGATCGCAAGAAATAATTTACTTTAGAAGTCGTATTTGGTTTGCTCTAATATCAACGAGAGGTATGACATTGGATAAGCTTCTCTTACCTCCGTCTTCGAGCTTTTTGCATTACAAGTAATCTGGGGGGTCTCTGGTTTCAGCTATCGCATATTTTTTATATTCGAGAGCTCGTCACTCAGTGAATTTTCAACCGATTTGCACGATTTTAGTCTCTAAAATTGTTTCATAATCTTAGGAACAGGGTTATCTTTCCATGAGCCTGTTCATGTTGTCCTTATTTTTCAATATTTAATCAAACGTCGAACATTTTTTTTGAGACACCCTTTAGTTCGTGCAAAGTTGTACACGTTCATAAACCAATAACTTTAAGGTTTGAACTCAACCTAACATGACACTAATACTTGCTTTGTATTGACTGCTAGGTAGGTAAGTTATTGCTATGTAGGTAAGTGATTGCTAGGTAGGTAGTTCCAAATAGGCATGGTAACCGTTGGTAAGCAACCCAAATGCCTATGACTTTTGTCATGAAGATGGCAACCAAAGTGTAGATACAAATCTAGTTGCCACATTTCTCCCTTCCTTGAAGCGGGAAGCACTATCAAGGCACAAAAAGCGACTAAACAGCTTAATAATATGATTCATCTGGACGATCTCGATACTTACAACGACCAATCCTTTTTTAAATCCTTAATCAAGTCTGTTGGTGAAGATTCTGCTTAATCAAAGTTACTGCAGAATTCAACTTTGTTTTCTAGATACCAATTATGACAGGTTTAGGTCCTGCCATGTTTAAAAGCAACATAAAATTTAGGCTCTTTTCAAAACAATTCATGCAGCCTAATAATCTTACAATACTTTCCAGGGAGCGGCGTTTCCCCGTTCCTGCACTTTTTGGCCTCAGATTTAACGTGTCTTTAGCATTACCATTCACGCAACCTCCAACCTGCTTCTGACGGCCAGCCTCCTACGTCTGAACTGACCCTCATACCGGCCAGGTCAAATTCGCAATATGATTGGCTATTCGAGAACAATGGGCTTAACAAGCTTTTCGCTAAACTTTCGAATAAAACTTAACTTCGTCGCATAAATTAACTTTCCCGTAAATCGATGTTATGGCGACGAAAAAAATTTCAGTAATTCGGCGGCGTAAAGTGCCAAAGTTAAAATTGAAATATTGGTTGACAAAGACTCCAAACAGGTCGGCCTAGACTCGTGTTGGGTCATGGGAATGAGGTTGGGGAACCTCTATAAATGAAAACTATTACATGGATGCTGTCAAAACTTTTGGCGTAAAAAGATAGTATTCTGGATGTTTCTACTACAACCAAAATTCAATTACAACATCGCCAAATATTAGACCACATTTACACTGTATCTCTACAACTTTGAATCCGTAACAATCAGTGTCACAGATTAGCCTCCCATTTAAACTGTTCTTTCTTATCCGTAAGAATTTAGTTCCTGCTGTCAATAAAATTAATTTGCTTTGGAGCAGTGTAAACGCTGTTTTCTAAACAAATTTGAAGCGGCTCACAGCTGTATCGGTACAGTGTAAACATGGTTTTAGACTTGGACTCTTGCTCAACATAATTTGGAATTTGAGAAGAATTGCATTTGACAAAATTTAAGAACAACGCTTCGATAACATTACAGGGCTGTTCAAAATGGAAAAAATTAACTCCTTGTTCAGATGTCTTTGTTACAAAAGCTTTTTCTGAAAAGCTCCTACATTTTCTCAAAGTTCAGGACACTTAGCTGTGCAGTGAGTGCTTTGCCGAAGTCATCCTGTAGGAAAGAAAGAGACGACTTGTCGCGAACAGCTCACTGCTGGAAAACACCGACGGATAGCCGGACAGTTTTTGGTACGGCAGGCGGCACCTATGATCTTGATATTTGATCATTAGCAAACAAGATACTGCTTTTCCATGAAGGAAAATGACGGGGGCAGCCCAATCATTGAACAAACAAATGCTTATATATTGGCGCCACCACCATTTCCACAACAGCGCACCAGTGTAGACAGTTACAACTGCCCCCTGGTTTTCAAATTCCTTATGGCTAGGTCCTATTACAAACATCGGGTCAACTCGAGTCACACATCCTTAGTAATTATTGAGGAGCTGTTCGCGACAAGGCGTCTCTTTCTTTCTTACAGGACGACTTGGGCAAGTCCATACTCCCTCAGATAGTTGCTAAAATTTCAGATAATTCACCAGGAAATATTTCTACTATGATTTCTGCCAAAGAAGTTTAATTAACAGTTCACATGTCTAAAACATTGAAATAGGCAGCAACAACATGCTAGCTAGCAATTTATTAGATGTGAAGTGAATCTTATATCGCATTCACACTGACATAGTTAAACCTGCTTTATCTAAACCAGGTTAAATTTCAACCAATCAAATGCATTCGATTTGTTGGACTGACCAATCAGAAGGCTCCACTCGATAACCTGGTTTAGTTTAAGCAGGCTTAATTTGCAAATGTGAATAAGGCATTAGGAGAGAGTTAGGCAGACTCGACTCACTCTTGTTTGATGATAGAGTTCTTTCCGCACATCAACATGAGCAGGGTTACCACCAAAATCCCAAAATGTAAGTCGAACTAAAAGCAAATAAATGTAGATGATGTTACAAAAGAAATCTAGCTTGCTTCTTCGGTTAGACTTCAAGGGAAAGTTTCAGATGAAGCCACACAGCTTGAGTCTGAAAGACAAAATTTGCAGTAATTTTGCAACAATACTTATAAGTCTACTTTGTAAATTGATGAGGATCATGATGATGATGAAGACAATGCAAAAGTATCTTCAAGTAGCTTCCAAGATAAATCCATTATTCTAAAATTGAGAAAACCTTTTGAAGAAGAATTTGAAGTTATTGGATTATTAAGATCAAGATCTTCATGATATCTTGCTAAGACTAAGTAGAACGGCATCCATTTTTAGAGCTGTTGATAGATAGATTAGCATTTGAGAAATAAAAAAATTTCTGAGGAAGGTTAAAGGAGCTGGATAAGAAACTGTCGGGAGAAATTTTTGATGTGGCTGTTTTCTGCTGAGCTAATTTATTGCGACTGTTCCACGAAAATTCAAAATAAATGTATCATCTTGGAGATTAGCTTTTGCATTATATTCTGATACAAATTAAACCTCCACACATTTAAGGATTGCTGCAATGTAAATGGATTTCCAACATGTATTTTCGTTGGTCTTTCACCCAAAGATCAGCCTGTCTCTAGATCTTTTCTTCTACATTGAACAAATTACAAAGGAATTTCTCCCTTTAAAATGTGACATTTGATGCAAAAACGAGGATTTGTTTACGTATTTCTTATCCAGCTCCTTTAAGTAAGCTACTTATACTTCACAGACGACTCTCTCTAAGCGGACAACTCCATGCAATGGACATATCGTTACGGCGGACAGTATGTTTTTGTGTCGAATGACAATTTAACTTAAACTTCTCGCCATAAGACGAACTTTTCGTTAAAGCAGCCACAGTCATTGGTCCTGGTGGTGTCTGCTTGAGAGATAGCTTGACAAATTGAACAAGATATAACTAACCTTCTTGATCATTTATTGTGTGAAGCTTGAAACCTGGAAAATGAGTTATACAGGGCGACTGAAAAAATTAAATATTTGCAAGCGTGCTAATGGCTAGCTATCCATCAGATTCATTAAAACTGATCATCGTTACTTAGCTAACATGTCAGTATCGATAATAAGCGTCAGTTGGTCACATCGGTTGCGTCTTCCTTCGAGTCATACACAAGCTTGTATGATTTATAAGTTTCAGAAAGGAAACTATCAAAATAGTCTTAAAATCTTGGATCAAATTTTCTGAAATACTTAAGCTCGACAGTGACCCTAGTTAAACTAAAGTGGGCTACTGTATCATATTGCCAAAAGCAATCTGTTGTCAACATATAGCGCTTACCTAATGACTTTACACACTTTAAACCAACTAAACCGTTTTCATGCTTGTCTTTAGCATCCTTAGATTGAAATGCAAGCAGCATCGATGAAGGATTTTACGCCTGTTTTGAAAATTTTTTGATGAAGCGTTTTCATGAAATTGCTTGCAACTTGGAAAGGTACAACTGATTTTAATCAACTGAATTTTAATACATAATTTGAAGTTAAAGATCATAGATTTTAAAGATCTTACGAAAATAGCTAGTAAACTATGAGCTTGCAAACGTTTTATCTGACCTCAAATTCTTAACTTCTTGCATATAATGCCTACTGGGTGACTAATGAAAAGGGTTACCTAGTGATTCTTTATAAAAACTTTCTTGGGAACACAACAAAAATAATGATTTCTTCTGGCTACTGACCATGCAAATGTTGATCATGATAAATATCCCAGGTATCCGTGATAAAATGAAAGCAACAAATTTAGCTTGGGGGAAAAAGATGTTCACAATTAGACGTAGAAATTTCCTTGTATCTTGAGAATATTTCTCAGCTCTAGGAGGATGACGAAAATTTAACAAAGATGAAATGACAAACTCTTGTTGGTAAATACTTTAATTTCAGTAAGGATATTTATTTAAATAATGCTGTTCGCAAAAACACTATCACATTGTGAACTTAATAACAACGCCATGATACATACCATAGTCTACTCCAATCGTCTCAGTGTAAGCTTTGGTAAACTATACAAAAGAATAGTATGCAGTATACTAAATCGATCTTGCTCCAACTGCATTGCTGCCTGTCTCACATACTGCTGGACGTACCAAAGTCATCCGGTACAAAAGACAGAGACGGCTGGTAATGAACAGTTCACAGCTAGATAGCATGGTTGGACAGCTGGACGGTTTTTGGTACAGCAGGCGGTACCACTGATCATAATTTTTGACCAATAGTAGACAAGATACTGCTTCTACCAGAGAGAAAATGATGGAGGCAAACTTACATAGAAACGTAATTAACTGTATGTCTAAAGAAGTAATTGCTCATATATATATTGGCGCCACAATTTCCACAATAGTGCACTTGTGTAGACAGCTACCATCGACCCCCTGGTTTTCAAATATTTTGCAGTTAGGTCATACTACAAACATCAGGTCGAGTCAGGTCACATAAACCCTATGAGTAATAAATGAGGTACAGTTAAAGACAAGTTGTCTCTTTCTTACAAGATGATTTGGGCAAGTCAAACATACAGTACACAGGCCATTTGCACATCAACATAACAAAAATTCTTAACATTATCATAAGGATTCTTGATCCATGTCAAAGACAGGAAAGACTTTTAAACAAGAATTCTTTGGCACATGTGTGGAAGGCCTACTGTATGTGTTGTACAGAAACAGATCTAATTAAAATCATTCATTTGCATCATGCTGATATTTCGTAGGATACATTACAGTTGGTTATGTGGAAGTGAAGTACAGTAGCTCTTTTACTGTAAGTGCTGGGATCATAGATGTAGCTGCAGTTGCTAGTCAAGTCAGAAACTGTTTGTCACGAGGTTGACGTGGTGAGGGTTGCATATCTGAACCGTTCTGACTGCAAAGCCAGAGGATTACACAATTTCAACTCCTGCTGGTAATTTGCCTTGAAAAGTTAGAGAAATCTTAAATGTGCTTCAACTGTTGTTTCAAATTGTCAAATGATTCTGCATTTCCAACACAAAGTTTTGGAACTAGATTAAAACATGTACATTGCTCCGTATAAGGTCATTGCAAAGTTGGTACAAATATGTGCTGCTGCAATATGCAATTACAACTCATGTTCATGGTATCTACTGTAGCACTCTGTTAAATCATAGATTAAGGAGGGCATGTAGGGTGTAATACATCAGCAAGGAATTTAATGATGATCATGAATACCTTATTCTCACAGAAAGTTTTGACAAGACAAGTTTTCCCAACTCCAGAATTTCCAATACCAACAATCTGTGAAGTAAAATAATATATGATGAGGAAAAGACAGAAGTTGCATGATGGTTACCTAAATGCTGTGTCCTATCTAACAAGGGCAAATTTTGTAACAAAACTGGATACTTTTGACTGAAAATTGCAATTCAGTGTGAATGCAGATGAAAGAAACTTACCAGTAATTCTAAACAAAAGAAGCTGCCAATCAGCTCATCTTCATTCATATTATTATAAATTTGCTGTTCCATTAGTTTTGAGTCTGAAGAAAAGCCATGTATACTAAGGCAAAATATCAGCTCACATGTACCTACAGTCAATATTTAATTGCTGTTCATACTGAATTGCAATACGAAGTTCATTCAATTTTCTCCACTGTTTTGATTTGGTATGTCTTCTTCTAGTGAAGGACCCCTTGTAAATCACCATTGTTGAAGGGCTACTGTAGGAGGGCTATCCTCCTTAAACACATGAAAAAAGGTATTTATAACTGTGTATGACAGAAGTCATTGATAGAAATCAACAGAAAATTCATGCATAAAGGGAAAATTGTCATCTAATCGGCTAAGTATTGAGAACCACATTTGATTTGAAAGTTCTGTGATGGCATATACAGCATAACATTCTGAAACAGATCAACATATATATACTCAAATCCTGAAAAAAAGGAATAGTACGGATCTCAAAAGGATTTCATGTTCTGAACTTTAAGGTTAAAAACATAAGGGAATATAGCCCTAATTACAGTGGCATGAATAGCATTAAAGGGTCAAGCTGGCCTTAACATAAACAGTCCCCTTAGAAGTGCTGACATAACAAAAAAATGTAAGAAAAAAAATACGAAACTACAGTATATATACATAGTTATTTTCAGCACAAGACATATAGTTTATAACACCAAACATGGTTCCGGGAGTGATGATGACAGGTCTTAGCAGAAGACATCTTACTCTTTATGCATATTTCGACAAAATTTTCTTTAATCTTAAAGTGAATATGACGCGAAAATTTTTATTGTCTAATATTATGCATTAAACATCGCTGGTGATGATGGTGTACTTTATTTTCTACTTTAGGCGTTTATTTCTTCAGAAAATGGGGTTGAGCAGCCCCCACTTTGCTTCGAAAAGTGGCGGCAATTCTGCGCGGTCAGACCGTTGAGTACCAGGCCTCTGTGACGTAAAGTGTTTGTGGAAATGACAACACCATGCAATGTTTCATACATGAAACCATTACGAAACCTTGATAAGCGGTCAGGTTTGGATTGTTTATACACCCTCTTAGCCGATTAAAACTAAGGAATTCCACTCCTGGTTTCTTGAATACTTCAACTGCTAAATTTACAATGTTTTCAAATATTTTTTCTCTCGTCAATGTGGTACAAAACGCTATTTGCAAGCTGGATATCACGAAGCCATGTCTCACAGCAACCTTTGCACATCTAACCAACTCAAGGGTTTGAAATAACAATAAATGATAGTCCATGTTGCAAAGACTTCAGATATTTATGGCTTATAAACGGTTGAATATTGGAATTTCACAGTGACGAAGTCCTACACTCTGGGGAAGGAAGCTTGACCAGTACGATATCCATGATTTTACGCGGTTCTCAATTCTCCTAGCGTGATCAGACACCAAACTACTAGGTTTGTCCTTGATTTTGTCTGGTAGCGCTAAATAACAAATTCAACACTTACCAAAGCAAAGTATCTGCAGTATCAGCACATCTCTGGACCTCATGAAACTTTTAAAAATACGATTACAGCGAAATAAATCTATCCCAGTCGAGTGCCAACCAGACAGAGTGGATATGGCCTAAACCCGTAGACCCTCTCTTTCGACTTTCGAAGCATAGCCAGTCAATGAAGATCAGCCGGCCTGAATTCTTTCCCTTCCTACGACCTGTCCACTTGAGAAACTTTGCAGCAAATGTTTCTTCGAGCGACGCTGTCTGTTTGTACTCTGTTTACAATGGTTTGAAACTTGAAATCACGAGGAAATGAAGCGAGCAGTTCTGATGAAAGGATGAACTCATTCCTATTGTTTTCTTATTGTATTCTCTGAGTCATGATGAAGGGCAGAACCCAATGTCTCCGTGGTTAAATATGATCCCACTTCTTTCATCAAAGAAAGCGTTAATTGAGTGCCAATTTGTGGAATTCAGGTGCACAAAAGACATCAATTAATTGCCAAAATAGTGTGAGAACACAAATTTGGTGGAATTTGAATCATACGAGTGTGGAGGTTTTCTGTAGGGCAACTATGAAACCCTAAAACCCTTGTGACTACAACACTATCCTTTGATATGCAAGTATCTCCAGTCCGTCTACCCAAACACTTTACGTCACAAGTCCAAAAACTCGACCCAGATCTCCGGACACTTTTTTGTGAAGAAATTCGATTTTCAAATGGCTGTATCTAAAAAACGGTTTAGTTTTGGAAAGTTTTATGTCGAAATTCGATATCAGCACACTCAAATTGACGTTTTTCATCAATAAAAATTTTCGCGTCATATTCACTTTAAGTTTGAATGTATTAGTATTTTTTGCTGATTTTAAATCGGATGGAAGATCCATATTTTTGGCCCTAGTTGAGATAACCATTTTGTCCAGAAATACTTTGCAAAATGAAAATTCCAATTTAAAGTTGGACCTTTGGATTGTTTGGCCCTAGTTGGCTGGATGGAAGATCGACAGCAATGTAAGCTGGGGCAGTTCCTTTGAAAAATTTCATTACATTAACACAGACAAATCCTCTATAGAAAGAAAGGGTTCTTCACTGAGCATGTCCGGCGCATACAAGCACTTAGTTTCTATTGTTTCTATTGTTTAATAGGTGCACTGTCGGGCACACATAAATTCAACTTTCCATACTAGAGACACATTGATCTATTGTATCAATGAGAAATTCAAACACTTGGGCACTTCAGAAAAGAACTAAAAGTACACCTGACTACACATCCCTCTGGACCAGTATGGAAAGTTTGGCAGACGCACACCTGAGATTTTTGGTTGAGTTGTTAGTTGCACACCTAAGTGATTTACGACAAAACAACCAAGCAGGATCTGTGTGCGCAAGTGTGAAAATTTGCAACTTTGAGCTCCCCCCCATTCCATAGCTGAAATGATGATGATCACGGGATACATAAGATAAGAACAGCATACATGCATAGATTGACCAATTATTTGAGGAAAAAAAGAAGAATAAGAGTGCTAGGAATACTGATAAGGGACAAAAAGTACTCCAGACAGTTGATCTGGCAGGGGCTTGAAAGAACTTTCTATCACTGTTGGAATGAATTTCATATTAGGGGGCTGAAAAGAAACACAAGCAAAGCGATGAAAAAACGGGGGTCCAGGGGCTTGCCCCCGGGAAAGTTTTCCATGATCCCGCCCTTTAGATTGCTGGCAAATGCCCCATTTTTGGAAAATGTGCCATTGAGAGAAACAAAAAGGATCATAATGGGAGACTTTTCAAATTTTGAAAATTTTGAATTTTAGACTTCTATGACATCAAACGATATACTGGTAGCTTCCTCGAATAAATAAGAGTTAGAATCTTCATTCCTACGACCTTAGCTGTTACAGCCTTTTTCACTTACAAATCAACAAACTTCATCTGATTTGAAAAGTTTCAAGATGTGCACACTTGAAGTGCCCACTTGCTAACCGTTGAACACTGCACACTTCAAATTTTCTTCGTCCACACGCGAGATCTTGTCGAAAAGTCCCGTACTTTCCACACTGGCCTCTGGATGGAAAGAACAGCTTATTTTTTATCAAGACATTTTTTCAATTACTGTATTTGGTGAAAAAATTTTATTAGGTTTTAGTTGAAGTGGAATCATGAAAAATAACAATGACGATGATATGATCATGATTACTGAGATCAGGCCTTCTATATCAGAAGAAGACACAACAAACAAATAAAAAATACATCTTCCTTTATCTTAAAATACTTCTGCTGAATGAGGGATGATCTGATGAGGAAAATCCACATATCGAATGACGTCACTGAAATGACAGTGCACAGACAGATGCAATCATGACCTTTTTGGGGGATTGACTTGGGATTGGATTGCACCACCAAAATGCAAGATATTTAACATGGATTGCACAACAAAAAGTAAATAATCGTCATTGTTGACCATTCATACCTTTACCCACAACAGATCTTCAGCTTGCTTGTGAGCTTCTTTGCTCAATCCTTCGATTAGTGTCGAGGACATAATTTCCTTTCAGTAATCTATCTTCAGTGGACTGCTGCTTTGACTTTCTCTCTCCCCTCTCTCACTTGGGAAGCTGTTGTTTGTTGTCAGAGGGATCCATCTTCTGGTTGACTCGCTTCGAATAGGAGGTTTAGCAGCAGCAACAGCAACATTTAAAACGGAGACGGCCTAGCCCCATAGCCCGAAGTGGAGTCCTTCCAGCCGTCGATTGGACACGTGTTCAACAAAAGCTTCATTTACTTTACAGCGGAGGAAGCAAATAGTCAAAATGAGTGGAAAGAAATGGGCAGAGGTAACAAGGGCACTTGAAGAAAAGCGACATGAGCTCACGCTTTCAGATTCTGAGATTGCAGAGCGGTTGAAAAATAATGATGGTTCACTTGACATGAGAATTTTTGAAATCGACACTCTAAATTTCTTGGAAATTTCAAACACTGGTTTAGATGTCGTCCCGGAAGAAATCGGTAAATTAGTGAGTATGAAGAACCTTGCATTACAAAGAAACAAGATCGCAAACTTGCCAGAAAGTATTGGAAACTTGAGGAACATGAAATTTCTCGATGTTTCATGGAATGTGTTGACAGTTGTCCCTGAAGCACTCAGAAACTTCAAAGAACTACATACGCTAAATCTAAGCTGCAATAAGCTAGAGGCATTGCCAAATCTAGATTCTCTTGAAAATTTAGTAATCATGCATATTGATCACAACCAGCTGGTGACTTTGCCTGAGGGAATTTATGGACTTGAACATCTAAACGAAATTCATGTCTCTCACAATGCCATAACAAGCCTTAGTGGAGAGATAGTGGAAATAGATTACCTTAAAGTTTTAGATGTTTCAAATAACCAACTCAAAGAACTGCCAGCAGCCCTTGCTAATTGTCCAAGACTTAAAGATCTGAACCTGAGGGAAAATCCACTGAAGGATAACAGGCTGAAAAAGATGACTTCACAGTGCAGTACAAGAGCCATCATGGAGTATATTGAAGCACATTCTTCTGATCAAGCAAAGGGCAAGAAAGGGAAAAAGAATAAGAAGGGAAAAGGAAAGAAATTAGAGGAAGCTGAACAAGATGTGAAGAAAATTCATGTTGTGCACAGCTCCAAAGATGATAAACATATCATTTTTAAAGATGAAGTGAAGGATATAAGACCATACATTGTTTGCACTACAGTGAAGAATTTGGATCTTAGTGATCTTCAGATGTACAAGAAATTTATTAATTTGCAGGTGATTCTTAGAATTTTTTATACTGGTACCTCACTGTGACCAGACGTAAAAGGGAATTTTAGTAAAATGTTGGTATAGATTTTTATGTGGATATTAGTTTGAGTTAAATGTCAATAAATGATTTCATGAAAACAGTAGGCATTAGTAGGCATTAGTCCTAAGTTCCTAAATGAATACTGAAATAAAAGGATTTGCTCCCCTGGTTCAAAGTAAGATTTTGTAGATCTGCCACTCTTTTGAGACTGAAATGTTGGGAAATTTGCCTTTCCATTATTGTCTACATGTATGCTAAATGATGCACCAAAATGAGCTTCTCACTTTTTGAAACGTTGATACTGTATATGGGGAATACTCAATACATCAAAGCCCTTGATTAACTCATGTAGATTCTCCTTTCTCAAGGCAATATAACGATTTGCTTTATTTCCCCAACAGTCAGAAAGTTACTTTCACAGCTGTTTTAAATCATCAAAGTTATTGCTTTCATGAAAATTTTGACTCTTAAAACAGGTAATTCTGGTGAAGATGAAATGTGCTTTAATGAGCATTCTTTGTGATATGATTAAAATGTGTTTTACAGCAGGTCACTCTTGACATGTGTATATCCAAAATAGCCAAATTTTCTTGAATAAGAAATTACCCTCATTTTCCATTTTCAGAAAAGGAAAGAAAACTCACAAAAATACTTGTCAATGAGCCTTTTGGCTATCAACCAAATTCTGATTTCTTCCAGTCTTACCAGTGTTCTCTTTATATCTTTTTGGCAAACATTTGAAGGTCATTTTCGTAAATCCAGTAGATTCATTGTTCACCAATTTGAGCCAAAAAGTTATACTCGTTTGACTGTATCGTTAATTATTGTATATTGTATACATGCAAACTTTTTTCTCAAAATTCAGACAAAGCTCCATGATACTGTTTGCAGTTCAAGAACAACAGCTACAATTGCCACTCACAGCAGAAGCTCCTTGACATTTCCACTTGTTTATAGTGCAAAATCTCCCAATGAAGCAAAGATCACTCCTCTTGGCAGTACCACAGAAGTGACAGCTGCTGAATATGTAACAAAATTGAAAGAAAAGAAAGAAATTGAAGAGAAGAAGAAAAAGAGGCAACAACAGTCTGGAGTTTACCGGTATTTTTTATTCTCCAAATTCATATGAGAAATTTGATGTTCCTTTTTCCATTGTTTCTAATACTCTCGAGTACTGAATAATTGCCCCCCCCCCCGCTTATTAATTTTTGAAAAATTTACCAACCCCCCCCCCCCCGCTCGTATTCCTTCCACTTTTCATTAATTTTTGGAAAATGAAATAATAGTAAACATAATTTCTGAACAAACATAGGAAAAAGTCTCAAGAAGTGCATTCAACAGAACCAAAGTTCGTAGGTAGATGTATCAGTAACATCACTGCTCACTTAATTACATAAAAGATACGCTTTTACCTACGAAAACGACCACTTTCAATTTCTCAAAGCACCCCCTGATTATTCTCATCCCCCCCCCCATTTATTTGGTACTCAAGAGTAGTCACTTTCAGGCTTTGTATATGAAAATATTGTTTTCCTGCTGAAGAATCCCTTAGAGTTCCTAAGAATTGATGAGAGAGTTGATAAATTCTTCAAAAATCTTGGTTGGTAATGTTTACAGTCTTTGATACCACTCAAAATTCTGATCAGATATGAGGATGTCTTGAAAGTTCTAAAAAGTATTCTTAAGAGTTCCTCATAATTCTTGTCATGTTTATGTGTGCAAGGCCTCTGCAGTTGTTGAACCACCTTAGAATAGCAAAATGAAATGGTAAGAATATAAAGCATTTGAATGAAGCAGAAGTGAATTGATTTTTGTTTGAGATAAGTTTCTTTTTCTATAGATTTCTAGATTTACTGGAAGACAAAGAATTATATGCATGCCTAATGAGTGAAGACTCTGTTGTCTCACTTCCACCAATTACAAACAGTGAAACAACCAAGGTAATCAAGGCATTTTATGAAATCTGCTTTACTGAAATCCTTTTTGTTAAATGCTTTGAGATTGATGAATATATGCTGTCATTGGACCAGAAAAGGTTCCTTCTCACTTTTGAAACTTTGTATGACCAAGAGTACTTGATGGATTTGAATGATTCAAATTCTTGTTAAAAGCAGCAAAAGACCATTGAATCTTTGCCATTTTTGCATTTTAAAATGCAATATTTCATGGGTGAGATGGTTGAGAGATCATCTACACATTTATTTCCAAGGGATAGAACAACTGCACTATTTGTTTGAAAATCTTTTTTATAGCTCCCAGAGATGAATTGTTCTTGCATATTGTTGTATATGATGTATCAAGCGTTTCTGGCTCCTCTTAAGGCATTTTGCAACGTGGAGTATCCGGAAACTTATTTAGCTTATTTAACTTATTGCTTTATTTTTCGGAGATTTAAAAGATTGATTTCAAGTAAAAAATATTTTTTAAATAAATTGCACTTGGCAGATGAAAAGATCGTTACTTTTACCTGCTCGAAGCACATATAGGTTTCCTCGCTGATTTATCAAAAATGATAGATTGCCCTTCGAATCTTTCTTCAAAAGTTAAAAGACTGTTAAAAGTCCTTGGACTTGCAGTTTGTTGTTAAATCTACCTTGATGCTGAGCTATTTCATAGCAGATTAGAGCAGATAATCTCCCATATAAGTGAAGGAAGAACAATGTTTGAAATTCTTCGAAGGGTCCATAATAAAGCTTCGTACCATTTTAGCCAATTTTAAAAGCAACAACAGTCGGAACAGTACCCGTTGAAGGCCATTGAAGAGGGAGAAGTTTCCGGCTCTAAGAGGGAGAAGTCTTATGGTCTATTAGGAAAAAGGGACTGAGGCGAGCGCGGCCAATTCCGACAGCCCTAGTAACAGTGGGAAACCCGGGGAATCCTCTCCACTTCAGTGAAACGAGTAAGCCACACTGAGTGGTCTAGTCGCTGTGCAAACTTGAATATTTTGCTTTTTATTTCCCCTTCTAAGAGTTGTTTGGTACTTCTCTACTATGTTAAGTGTTTTCCCCAGATTCTCGAGCCATTGTCTCATTATTTCAATCATTTTGGAGTGTACTTCGAGGCTCTTTAATTCGACGTATTTTGATACAATTTGTATTCAACTTTTGAAAGAAGATTCGAAGGAAAATCCACGAAATTCGTAGATCAACCAGGAAACCTAAATGTGCTTCAATCAAGTTTCACTTTTGGCTTATTCTTTTTGCCTTTCTCGTCTGAAAATCAACTGTGCAAAGAATAAGTGTTGAATTGCTTTATTTTTCGGAGGTTTAAACGACTGATTTCAAGTAAAAGATATTTTTTAAATAAATTGTACTTGTCAGATGAAAAGATCGTTACTTTTACCTGCTCGAAGCACATATAGGTTTCCTCGCTGATTTATCCAAAATGATAGATTGCCCTTCGAATCTTTCTTCAAAAGTTAAAAGACTGTTAAAGTCCTTGGACTTGCAGCAGTTTGTTGTTAAATCTACCTTGATGCTGAGCTATTTCATAGAAGATTAGAGCAGATAATCTCCCATATAAGTGAAGGAAGAACAATGTTTGAAATTCTTCGAAGGGTCCATAATAAGGCTTCGTACCATTTTAGCCAATTTTAAAAGCAACAACAATCGGAACAGTACCCGTTGAAGGCCATTGAAGAGGGAGAAGTTTCCGGCTGACATGGCCTAAACATTGAGCCGCCTTATAATCGTTGAAAATACATCGAGTTAAAGTGCCTCGAAGCATTTTCCAAAGTGACTGAAAAGATGAGAAATGGCTTGAATATCAAGGGAAAACACTTACCTTGATAGGAAAGAACCAAATAACTCTTGGAAGTGGTAAATAGATTGTACAACATTCAAGTTTGCACAGCGACTCGACCGAACGGTACAGCTTGCCGTGTATACTGAAGTGCAGAGGATTCCCCGAATTTCCGACCGTTACTAGGGCTGTCGGAATTGGCCGCGCTCGCCTCAATCCCTTTTCCTAATTGGCAAATGGTCTATGCCGAAGAACAAAAGTTCGAAATTCAAATGATACTAAACAACCCTTGTTGGATGTTTTAGGTGAGAAATAGTACTTGTGGCTAAGTCTTGATTTTGGAAGGAAATATTGCACCTAAACATGAGAATAATCTTAAAAATTCACGTTGAAGCATCAGTAACGAGGTGGAGCTAAAATGCTACATGTTGGTTGCATAGGTGTCCCTGCATGGTTCTTCAAACAGTACTGGGTGTTGCAAAAAATGTTCAACATTTGAGTAGATATTGAAAAATAATGGAAACATGAATATGCTCATGGGGAGATATCCCTATCCCTGATGATTTTGAAATAATTTATCGGAAGTTGAAAATTCACTTGAGTTATGAGCTTTCAAAGATCCAGAATGTGGGACAGCTGAAACCAAAGACCCTAAGATTACTTTTTATTAAAAAGAGCTCTAAGATCGAGGTAAAAGAAGGTTAACCAATGTCATACCGGATACTCCTCGTTGATATCAGAGAAGGCCAAATGAGACTTTGAAAGTAATTAATTCTCTCAAACTTTGCTCAGTACTACATGAATCCAAAAACAGTAGCCAAAAACAGTAGTAAACAAAATCGACGAGAGACTGAATCATTTTCCTCAAAGCATCCATACGTTTGCAAGGTAGATTATTGAAAAGCTTTTTTCAAATCCCATTTGGTTTGCTCTGAAACAAATGGGAAAAAATAGAAACGACAGCCCATGCCACCCTTACCAAAAATGCCACTTAAAGCCCTCTGGTGTCAGTTTTTGCACAAAATTGTACTTCAAAAGCTTGTAGCTCCGTGAAGATTGAGCGGCTTTGCAAGATTCTTGTGTCCAAAATTAATTAAAAACCTCAGGAATCGGGCCATCTTATTATTGGAGTCCATGTATTATAACGTTATTTTTCAATGTTTAATCAAAGGTCGAACAATTTTTTTTGGACGCCCTGCAGATACATTTCTCGGAGTCACCCGGTACAATATAACATTTGCATCGTTCATTGCAGGTAAGCCCTTCAATTTGCGATATCTTCATTGAAGTGACATCATCAGTCAACCTAGCTGCTTGTAAAGAAGTGATGGAAAAGCTCATTGAACAGATGTTTCAAATGGGCCTCATCTCCAGCCCATACTCTGGGACAGCATCAGCAACGGATGAAAAACAACTCAAAGGGATGGTGCTGGAACAAGTCAGAGTGGTACAGGAAGATGGGCAGCTCAGAGTGATTTATCCTTCAAAAGTCGACTTGCAGTTCGAGAATATCCCAGTGGCATTTATAGATTGATGACGTGACGATGAAACAATTGGTAAACACTGCCAGAAATTCACTGACCCAAATAAATCTTATGGAAAATATTCTAGGTTATTAGCTGGGTATGGTAAAGTGCAGTAAAAACCCAATTTCAAGATCTGCAACTTTTAGAAGTTTTGGAGGAAACTGCTTTGTGAATTTAGCAAAAACTGCATCAACATAGGAAAGAAAGCTGTTTTACGGTGTTGTATGCAAAAATCATGTAATTGATAATGGTTTTTGTACAGTGAAGCACACCCTCTTATTTGCATAGTTTTGAGGAGCCCAAAAAGCGATGGTTCTTATAATTTGATTATGAATTCGCTATTTGGCTATGAATTCGCAGGCTGTTTGGAATTCGCAATTGGAATTCATAGTGAAGCACAGAACTTAGAGGTTTGAATTCCGGCAACAGTTTCTTGGACAAAAGAGTAGCTATCAACTGTGGTATTGACTCGTTCAGATATACGAAATTACCATTGCAAAATCTTTTTACTTTATGGTATCTTTATTGTGAGATTAAAGGACAGAAAGCAAATACTAAACGTCAACCATATTCTAAAATTTGGCTATGCAAGACATCTTCTACGGTACTCGTAGTAGTGCCAAGGACTACATTTTTACTAAACGTACTATATTTTCCGGTGGAAGTAATAAATCAGAGACATTCCGCGTTTTTATCAACTAGTTTGTTAGAAAATTGCAAGAAGTTATTTTGGAGATATACGCCCTTTCAACAAAACGGTGTATGCTGGGTAATCAGGATCGATATCTCGCACGTGTTGTATTGTTTCTATTGTGTTCACCTATTCTCTCGCCCTTGCAAGTTATTTCTCGAAAGGTTTTCGACGAGTTTACTCAACTAAACAAAGTAAGAAACTTCTGCCGTATATTTTCCACACATTTAGGTACTTGTTCTTGACCTTTTGGTGATATTTCACAATCAAATATGATGAAGGGCTTCGTTGATTGCAGGCATAGCGGACCTTAGGCCTATATTCCCTGTATTTGTCAGTGGCAAACAGCATATCTTCGCTACAGCACTTCTTTCATACATTACTTTTTACATTGACAAGATCATTTAACGCTTTTTCTGTAGCCCATTAGCTAAGACATTGATTCAAGTAAGAAAAAGCAAAAATACCTCTCCCTTTTAATTCAGGCGTAAATGAAAAAAGGTTTGTAAAGTCAAATGGCAGTTGTTTACACGAGAAAGTGAACAGTTTGTTTACATTCACGTCAGCCCGCACAAATTTATCACAACGCAAAGGTTGAAAGGAAGAGGCATTTTCTTTTCCTTTTGCTTCAATTAATGTCTTAGTTAGGTACAGCAAGAGCTTTTCAAGAGTCTTGTCAAGTTATACAGGTACATGTACCCCAAAAGCCACAAAAAAAGCGTGTGGATATAATTTTTTTCCTACTAGTTGATTTCAAAAATGGTTTTGTGTCAATGAAGGGCTGCAGAAAACGAGGTCTTCCCGTTGGGTATTATTATTTTTTACCTAAGATTGACCGAGTACTGATGTGACAAAGTTTCTTGTTTTTCACAATATGTACCCCAAAAACCACAAAAGCAAAAACACGCAAAAGATTACAGCTGATGCATCTATCACTGTGATATTTGGGAAGAAGTCATCATTATAAATCAGTAATGGATAGAAAGTATAGCTGCAAACTTATTTTCAGTGGAAGTATCTAATGTACCACAAAACTCACATGGGGTGTACCCCAAAAACCACATTAGTTTTTCACTTATCAAGCCGTTTGCAGCATATCAATCTTCAAAAGCATTATTTTTCTTGATTCTGCATATATTTTGAAATCTGCTGACAATCCGACCTAACAGAGAGGAACTGTGTTATTCATTTACCAGCAATTGCAAAGTGCATGCTTTTTCCAAGTATAAAGTATCAAAATATTTGAGAATATCAATGTTCCTGGTAATTTTTTCATAAATAATGAAAAGTTTTGATGTTTCTATTCCATGGATAAATTTTCTTTGCTTTTAATTTCACAACTGCATTCATTTCAGAGTCTACCAGACTTATAACCACCTCAGAGGTTTCATTTATCACCCCCAAAATGTTTGAGAGTAACCTCAAATGGTTTAACCTCAAAGTAACCTCAAATGAGAGTAACCTCAAATGAGAGTAACTTTCCAGTGGTATCCAAAATTAACAGAAGTCTTCTAAAGTGATTGGTTAGTTAATGATATCTGGACAGCAAATACCTATGTTGATTGACTTTTAGAAAGATATTTTTGTTACTGTGTTAAAATATGGGCAATTTTAATTAACTGTCTGTTAATTGAATTGCATAAAATGTTTATTATTTTGTTAAAACATATACCATTTTACCAACTGTATGTTGATTGTCTTGAAGATGTGTTCGTTATTTTGCTGAAAATGGAATATTTACTTGCTGTTTGTTTACAGACTTTCAGGAAATATTTGTTATTTTGTTAATTTTGTTAAAAACTTGACCAAACCTTGACTTTCAGAAGATATTTTGTTATGTGGACAAATACCTTATGTTAATTGCTTTCAGAGAGTGTTAATGATATATAAATATAGATGTGATTTTGCTGAAATACATAATTTCATTTGGTTTCTCTGTGGCACACCCACACCCTGTACTTGTGTTTTCCATGTTTCAGTGAAATTTACCCCAAAACCACACAAAAAATCACCAAAGTCAGGATGCCCATTCGATAGGTTCACTATATTGCAAGGTAACCATTGTGCTTTTCTGGCAAGAGGACACATGAAAGATACTGAAAAACATTTGTTTGCAAACTTATTGTAAGAATTTGCGACTTGCTACTCGTTCATAGAAATAATCTGTAAAATTTCAAGTTCAAATTTTTGCGTTTACACCTTATAATTTTTTTTAATCCAATTTATTCATGGCAAACCTATATTTTTAGGTAGCCCAGTTACCTAAGCATCATTGATCAGTAAGAGTTTTATGTTGTATGTTGATCTTCTATAGATATTGCCTTTCAACTGACCTTGTGGTTTTTGGGGTACCTTAGTTTTTGGGGTACATGTACCTGTAAGGTAAAGTATGAAAGTAATAATGCCGCGACGATATGCTATTTACCGCTTGAAAGTGCAGGGACCTAGGCCTTTGGCCATCTGCGCCTGTTATCAACGATGCCCTGTAGCATATTTCAGAGTGAAACACCACCAAAAAATCAAGAAAAAGTAGCTAAAAGTATGGAATGTATACGAGAGAAGTTTCTTACCTCGTTTAATTGAGTAAAATCGTCATAAACCGCTCGAAAAACAACTTCCAAGGGCGAGAGAATAGGCGAACACAATAGAAACAATACAACGCGTGCGAGAGATCGATCCTGATTACCCAGCATGCACCGTTTTGTTGAAAGGGCGTATTGCTCGGGAGCTTAAAATCGATGCCACAAATCAGAATCTTGCATTTCGAGCAGCAATTAATTTTATAACCTTTCAGAGAACTTTGCTTTGACTCATTTGACCAAAAATTTAAGATCACTGAATAATCAAATTTTGTTATTTTTTTTATCAGTGATGAATCTTTTTGGGTCATATGGAGGTCCACTTTGTGCATAGTTTTTGCTGACGACAGTCGGGGAGCTGAGAAAACTTTGTACTTGGTAGAAATACCTATGTATTTCTAACAGCACTTTCGATCACATCGAGGCAAATTACTAGAGAAAAGAAAAGTGACTTTGTTTCCATGAGATGTGAGTCCCATGAGGAATATACTAAACACCTGTGGGAATGTCCAAATTTTTCTCGAAAACCTGGAATGAACAACGACAGAGTTGTTTAGTGACAAACAGGTCCATGGTTCTGAAACAAGTCAACGAAACTCTCCAAGATTTTCTGAAAACCAATATGAAGCCAATGATTCATGATCAGTTTCATCTTAGCACTGATTTAGCTGGCGATACCACAGGAAGCCCAATCGCGCATATTGTGAAGCCTAGCTTTAATTGAGACAATTTATGCTGTGCTGTTTTCCTAACTGCAAAATAAGCAACACCACTTGTTCTTTGAATTGAAGAAATATGAAATTCATACCGTTAAATGGTCGATTGTTTATCTCTTTGTCTTTCCTTGTGCTCTCATATCAAAGCAGCATCCTGCCCACATGGCAACATCGGTCCTGTTGCTGTTGTTGTACTGCAGTGACTCAACGTTACTGCCTGGGTGTCCTCGCTCAGTCTTAGCGAATTTTTCATCAAACGCCCAGTTCTTTGCATCAAAATGTTCCCAAGCCTTTATACTTCGTACTCAATGCATTTGTTATCACTTTCCTCCGTGAAATGATTTGAAAAAACGTGAAATAAACTCATCAACGGCAGTTTGAAATATGCCGAAGCTCGGTCTCGGCATCCTGTCCAATCAAAGAGCGCCGACGTTTGATATTCGTCAGATTTTCTGTGAAAATCACGACGGTGATCCCCCGGCTTCAATAGCGCCATGTTGGTCTGTTACCAGGCAACACGCAACAATATCCGGGGGACTTTTCACTGAAAATTGGACGAATATCGAACGTCGGCGCTCTTTGAAGAGGACAGGATGCTGATACCAAGCTTCGGCAGATTTCAAACCACTGTGAAAATAAATTTTATTTCATTTTCATTCATTTTCGTTTCATTTTCAATTTTTTAGGCATGGTAGCCCCTCAGTTAGAGAAAACTGATTTACAGGGGGCCATGCAATAAAATACACTAAAACTAAATCAAATATTTTACACAAAATAAAACTAATCAATAACCTAATTACAATCGTTAAAAAGAAATTTCAAAAGAAAACATTAAAAACGACAAGGGGGTTTTGTTGATTCTCCTAGGACAGAAGATCATTTTATGGCTTTAATAAAATTTTTTAAAGTTGACGTATTTTTAGTCTTTTCAGATAAACCATTCCAAAGTTTCGCACCCTGATAAGAGAAGCATCTCTGGCCTGTGGTCGTTCTTAGAAAAGGGACTCTTAGGTCATAATCCGAATTTGTGAGAGACCGTGTTGATTTCGCGTTTGTTTCAAGTCATTTCACGGAGGAAAGTGATAACAAATGCATTGAGTACGAAGTTTAAAAGCTTGCGAACATAAAGAACTGGGCGTTTGGTGCAAAATTTCGAGGCTGAGCGAGGACAAAACTGTTGTTAGATGTAGGCAGAGGTAAACAGCTACAGTCCTTGTTACTTAATCACATAACACTGCACAACAAACACAGCCAATAACGTTGCGTCATTGCATTGCAACAACAGCAACAGAACCGACGTTGCCATGCCGGAAGGATGCTGCGATGATGAATTTCATACCTTATTGTTCAAAACCATTACTTAAAACACACGTACACATTTATGTTTTTCCTCGAAATTTTCACCGCCCTTTGGCGGCCTATACAGTGAGAATCTTTCTCACTGAAGCGGCCGCCGAAGCGGTGAAAATTTTGCAAAAATAAAGAAGACTAGACATTCAAGAGGTCTTAATATGGAAACAAAGTTTGCGTTGGGAAATGCATACCTGTAAGAAAGCAATTCGTACATCACGCAGAGATCAGTGATCAGTGGGAACAGAAATCACAAGACTTTGCATTTACAGAAAGTCGATATCATATGTTTATATGTAATTCAAAAGTAACTTACACAGTGTTGGAACACACTATTTACATTTGCAAAATGCCCTTGTTAACATCAGTAAACACTGCAATAGAACCACTACTCTTTGAAGCGAATTTAGCCCTTTCACCCCCGGAAGGGCCAAATGGCCCAACAGTATTCATTGAGAACTGTGACTTTTTCAGGGGGTGAAGCTTTTAGAATTTTGATTGATTTGAAAGTTTATGGACATTGCATTTATCTATTGCTTATTGAATCATGAGTGGTGGGACACTAGTAAATTAGATTAGGTTAATTTAGCTTCTTTACCTACCTTGAAATGCCATAAGATTCTCTTCCTTGACATTGGCAGCCTGTCTCAGCCATAGTTCTTGCCTTGAACTGAAGAGCTCTATCACATGTGCTTTCAAAATGTTTGGGCCTAAATTGAACTTTGTTATCTCCTGCGCATTGCTGTGCCAATTTAGGCCCAAACATTTTGAAAGCACATGTGATAGAGCTCTTCAGTTCAAGGCAAGAACTATGGCTGAGACAGGCTGCCAATGTCAAGGAAGAGAATCTTATGGCATTTCAAGGTAGGTAAAGAAGCTAAATTAACCTAATCTAATTTACTAGTGTCCCACCACTCATGATTGAATCACTGATAATGATACCCCCTCGAAAATGACGATCTACATTAGGTTTTCCTGTTAAGCTTAATTTTGCCGGGTGTGAAAGGGTTAAGCATGTAAAAGTGGCTGTAGCCACTTGCTGTCAAAGTTTAGCCTATGGGCTGATTTCTACTCAGTAGAATTTTTCGAACGAATGGAATTTTACACAGTAAAATGTTTTTCTTGAGTAGCATTCTATTCAAATCCTAAGCGACGCTTTCGCAAACAAACGATTTCCAGTCCACTCGGAAAATTCGACTGAGCCTTATCAGATATCCATATTTGCTGCTGACCTACTATTAGTATGAGCGAGGGGTGGGTGAGTGGTAGCGATTACTAGGACTCAACGTAATAAGTCTACTGACCTAGAGCAGAAACCCAAATACGGTTTGGCACGTGACAGGGCCTGTTGTCTTTGCATAGCTATGTTTTACCAAAGGCTCATACATGCTTAGGCCCCTTTAATTCGTTTCATTACCTATATATGCAAATAAAAATAACAAATACACTTCACCGTACAGCGTACGATCTATTTGGGCAAACACATCCCTTGGATTTAATTTAAAATGGAATAAATGTTAGTTTATCACTCAAAGGCTCAATTAGGATCAACTTCTTGGAAAGATTGCACTGAGTTAGCAACTGTTGAACTTTCTAACGTTTTCAAATTGTTCTGGTATCATGTGTAAGCTAGCCAAAATTTTGCTACCGTCACATTTTTACCGTTTTCAAAATGTGCCGGCATCGTGTCAACGTAGTCTTAAATTCTATTTCTGAGACTGAAATTTGTATTGACTTAAATTTTGGTGTCAAGTCAATCATGGACCAGACTCGAACGTGGAATTCTCGTTTCCATAGAAACCCCTCACCAGCATCACCTGAATGTTTGGGCCTAAATGATGAGTAAGTTCAACAAACAAAATTTTCGCATCGAAGTTGGCCTTTGACTGATAGCTCGACATTTCAGTTTTGAATATCGGGAGCGTAATGTTTATTCCACAGCCATCCAAAGGGACAAACTTTCTTTTCACTCATCCATTATGTTAAGGAGGAATCAAGTTTTTTGTTTGTTTTATTATTCTTGACTTCATTGACTCACCCGGGGGGGGGGGGTAACTTAAGTTGTCCATGGTACGGGGTTGTGCCATTTTTATGGTACCTTTTCCTTGATAGATTCCGGATTTATGGGTATGGTTTTCAACAATTTTTTGCATTTTCCGGATTTATGGGTATACTTTTCTGTAAGGATTCATGTACTGGTACTGGTGAGCTGTTTTGGCATTTATGGGTATGATTTTCGGAAAATTCTCCAGATTTATGGGTATACTTTTGATAAATTTTTCCGGATTTACGGGTGGTACTTTTACTATTTGAATGGCACAACCCCATATCTTGGCAACTCAAGTTACCCCCCCCCCCCGGGTTGACTCACTCAGTATAATGCCTAACCCTTGAAAGTAAAGGCTGGTTTTCATCTACGCATTTCATCGCAATTCATCCAAATTTGTTGAAGGTCCATTGTTAATATTTGTGAAAAAATTTGAAAATCGACAATGTTATTTCATTTTTTCGTTTAATCTTTTTGATGCATAATGCTCGATCAGTATAATTGTAAAACAACAAAGATAAAGAAATAATATCTAGAGTATTTACAGTGTATCTAAACAAAATATATATCTTCTAAGATCATACTGTTCTTCCAGAAGGTCATGTTTCAAGGGCTCTTCGATCGAGGGGCAAATCACTCCTGAGAATGGTGTACGAGATTAATAATCACGATTTTTTTTAACGATTTAAGTGATTAATTTGTGATTATTCTATCATAAGTGATTGGTTTCGAAATCCCCTCAGGCAAGTTCCTATACTTTCCAAAAAATAGTTTCTAACAGGTCAGGCAAATTTTTTTACTGAGAGAAATAAACCATCCTCCACAAACCGAGCACCCTGTTTCTTACAGGTCTTTGACCTGACGCAAAAATAAAGTTATATAGAACTATTTTGGATAATGTTCATCATTTTTTACGAGTTCCTTTGTTTTTACTGTCTTTGCTTTTACCATCCTTGCTACTACTGCTTTTCCCACTTTTATTGCTTCTTTTCTCAGTTTTATAACCAGTACATATTTCATTCAGTGGTAAACCAGGGCAAGGCGTGCAAAGGAATTCAGAAACCCGTTCATCGTCATCTTCTGGATTACAAACCAATTTATTTTCTTCATAGTATTCAATTAAATCCCATAAATTATCAAACTTTGTATCTAATGATTTAATGAAAAATTTCCGCAAACCGTTTTCTCTGGTTTGTGCAATCTGAAACTGCTCCGGTGCTGATCTGCCGGGTTTTAATGCAAGCGCAAACCAACCATCCTCCTGAAAACTTGTGCTAAACCTCACAAGGAAACAGCCTTGCTCTTGCGATTCAAGTATCTGTGCTGATTCCTGCATTCCGTAATGACCAGCAAACCAACTAGAACAGACGAAAAGTGTCTTACAAAAGATTATTGCATATCTTGGTTGAGTCAAACGAGTTTACCCGTTTGGCGAGCTATGGAATAAAAGGTATGAGGCCAATATTCAAAACTGAAATGTTAATCTATCAGTCAAATGCTAACTTAGGGTGTGTTTGATTGTACCAATTCTCACAACGGCAGGCTTGTAAGACTCGGAATTTGTGTTTGATTGACTCCCCAATTCCGAAAATGGCAGGTTTGGCAGGCCTGCTGAGCCTTCTGCTCCAACGGGCAGAAGGTTTGGCAGACTTCGGAGAGATTCTCGATTTCATTTGCAGAACTCTGAGCAAGGCAACTTTGCTCTTGTTGCTACGGTAATCGGCAATTCTACTCTTTGTTGACTAGCACCAGACTCGTCTTCGTGTTTTTCAACTGAAAATCTCGTCTTCGCTAATAATAATAATAATAATAATAACTAATATTTTAACAGGTTGACTTGTTCAGATGTAAAACTATCTGTTATCATTCAAGGACCTGTAATCCTACCTATTGACAATAGTTTTGGTTAAAATCAAGCTAAAAAGTAAAATAAAATGAAGATACTTTAATGTACAATTAAGGATAAGAATTTATAATTGTCAAAAAAAAGTTTTCTTGGACATCTACAGAGACTTCGATAATTTTAGTTTCCCTTTGAACAGCAAGATTGATTTTTCGTCACGGGTTGTTTTTCGAGTCGGTTGAAAATGCGGGCTCCCTGGTACGCAAACGACTTTTTCCCAGTTTCAGTGCGCATTTTTGGTAAAACAACACAAGAGCCATTGCCTCTTGTGTTTATTTCATGCTCACATCTTTTGAAGTAACCATTCAGGTCTTCTGGTAGTAGATTATGCAATGATTTAAACACGTCAATGACAACCCTTGTGTTTCGTGTTTTTTTCAATACTATCCCATGTCGTTAGGATAACTCTGAAACCTGCTGCTTTGAAGAACTTTGTGTTTGATTGGAAACTGTGTTTGCGTCTCTGCGAAGTCTACCGTTTTCAGAATTTGGTAGGTTTGGAATTACCAATCAAACACACCCTCAGATGAGAAAATTTTGTTTGGTCAAATCTTGTTTCATGGCTAGTTCAGACAGCAAAACAATGGTGTCCAAACTGACAATGATCTAAGTTAGCCTTTGACGGTCACCGGTCACATACTTTTTATTCCACAGCCCGAATGGGTAAACTTTTATTGCCTCACCCGGTATAGCCTTTTGTGTAGTATTGATAAATCCACAGAGCATTATCATAGAAAATGACCCACTTCTCCATTAACATATGGTGATCAAATACTGGCACACTAATGGCCACTAATCATTTGATGCAGTAAAATTCTGCGCATAGCATACACGTTTTTTTTTATAAGAAACTGGTTTATAAGAAACTAGTACTAAGATGGCCAAAATTTTAAGAAACTCTAGTACTATGTCTGAGAAGCACTAAGAAACTTTTCGAAGTTAAAAGCATGAATTTTATAGCAAATAGATCGTTGAACCTTTATCATTGGGCAATATTATCTAACCATTTGTGTTTCAACATAACAGAACACTGTTTATTCCTATATGATGTTTTAAATATCAAGAAACATATCTGCAGCAGTGTTAGCGACCACATTGACAATTCATGCATTCAAAAAGTAAGAAACCAATTAAGAAACTTTTAGTACTAAAATGAACAAAATTTCATGTTTAAATTAAGAAACTTTTAGTACTATGGCCTGATCCTAGTTTCTTATAAAAAAACGTGAAGATCAAGAACCTATCATCTCTTACAAAAGTGTTGAACCCCTAAGAAAATCTTCGTTTTTCAGAAATATTGTCACCTCCCCCTACCCCATTTTAACGTTGTTTGCTTTGTTAATCATTCTTCTCATAGATCTGCGTGAAAAAACCCCTTTTAAATTCATTCAACATTGAAACAGGGGGAGGGGGGCAAACATTCGATTTTTTCAAAGGGGGTTCAACCAGGTAGACGGGGAAATTAGGCTAACCATCTAACCAAGTGCCTACCTTCAGTTATTAAGATTTGTATTGTTAGAAGAAACCTTCGTGATTAATTTAAGACAATGTGCCACTTTAAGATATTTTCGAATGTCACGTGATCGATGATGTCAGGGAAGGGCCAAATGTTCCTATATACTGCAATAACTTTCGACAGGTGAGTTGAATTGACACGGTTTTGCATAGTTGAAAAGAGCGTTTAAACAGCTTTCGAATGATGTATAATTTTTTCCATTTTGATGAAATTCTAGAAAATTTATGACGTTATCGATGACATGACTTCATAATTGACAAAGTTTAAATACCATTTTAGCAGGAATTTTTTCATTGAATCTTACTAAGTCAACCATAGTAAATTAGTTAACCTCTCGCGGTAAATTACCAACGAATGCGTAAACTGAAAAAAAAACAGAGAAAACAAGTAAGGCCCCGTCTACACGTATCCGGGTATTTTTTAAAGCGCATCTTTTTAGTCCGTAAAAAAAATATCCGCGTCCACATAGGAGCGCTTTCGAAATCATCCCCGTCCACATGAAAGCACTGTGATATTCAAAATCCAAAAACAACCCTCGTGTGATCCCCAAAGATCCGAGCGCATGCTCTGATGGGTTATAAATCGACGCTTGTGACATCAGCGTTTTCGAAAAGCTCCACTCTGGAGAACGTCTTCGAAAAGCTTCTTTTTTGGTAACTGAAAACGTGGTTTCTGTGTGGACGCTAACCCAAAACGGATAAAAAAGATGCTTCTTCAAACATATCCGGATACGTGTGGACGGGGCCTAAGAATGCCCATACCTCAATTTTCTCTTCTCTCCTCTGTCGTCAACTTTTCGTATAGACTTTGCTCTAAGTTTGCCAGCCTGTTGAAATGATGACAAGATGATAGCATAATGTAAACAAAGAAAAAATGAAATAAGAAACGAAAGAAGAACATTACAGAATGTAATAGATCTTTTAGCTATTCTGAAAACGAGTCTGGATCGAACGATACTTCATTGCTTTTTGTAGGATTTTCGAATGTGCACAATTGCCATCGAGGCTTTTAACGCCACTCAATCGAACCTCGCGTATAAAATTGTATAAAAATATCGCGCGATTCAGGCTCTTTTGTAGAATAGGTAAAAGGTCTATTACTAGAAGACCTACTGAGAGAAACAACCAAAACGACTTCCAGAACCAAAGCAGCTCAACTGACCGTTATTCATTGATCCACGATAACAATTATGTCAGTGAGTTTTGAAAACGGGGCGTACAAAGCTTAACTGGAAGGACCCAAATACATAGTCCCTCGATATAAAAGGACTCCACGCGAACCTCTTCAACATTGACTTCAGGGGACATGAGGGTCCATAGTCTTAGGGATATCATGTTTAGAAAAGGACTTTATGGCTTGTCTATGGAACTAGGCCATTGCGGTATTTTGATTTTGTCAACGAAATCCAGAGAATCTGATGGTTTGACATCGAATTCAAAAGAGGGGAAAGGTGGAAAGTGAGGGGAAGAGGTCAAGGACATTCTGACGATATGCAAGTGGCCTAAGCATTTGATCGACCTAAATTTAGGTTAGTTCATTAGGGTATCACATTAAACAAGATGGCTAACGTGTTGATTACCTTGGCTAGTTGAGCAATTTGATCGTGTTATCTCTGCTTCATCTCTGTTCTCCTCGGTGTAAAATAGTTTATAACCTACAGCTAGAAGGATGCGACCGCCATTTTGCAGTCTCACTCGATTATGTGACAGCCATAGAAGAAGGCTGTCACATATTCCAATGAGACTGCAAAATGGCAGTTGCATCGCATCCTTCTAGCTTTGGGTTATAAACTGTTTTACACCGAGCAGAACAGAGAAGAAGAAGCAGAGAAAACACCATCAACTTGCTCAACTAATCAAGGTAATCAACACTTTAGCCATCTTGTTTATTGTGATACCCGAATGAACTAAAATTAGGACGATCAAATGCTTAGGTCACTAGCATACAGTCAGAATGCCCTTGAAGAGATGAGATACAACACAATGAAAAACACACCATCTTCATGCAGCCATTTTCATCTGGAGTTGGGGGGCCAAACCATGCCAGCATATGCCTGAAATTCTCTGCCGTGACCAACTGTTCACCATCGGACTCTGAACAAGATCAAAATTATCAATATCTACAAAATTTAAGGCAAAGAAAAAACAAGAGAGTACTTATAAACACCAAGTAGGAACTGAACCAAATATATAATGACTCACCGTAAAAGCTCTTCTTAGCCCCTTATCAACCCTCTCTACCTCTCTATTAACCCCCTATCTAACAAGCCCCTCCCTTCTCAGTCAAAATTCTAAGTAAGCCCCTTCTCTACTGAGCCCCCTTATATTAAATTCCAGAGGCTACCAGAGCTTTTCCATTTATTTAGCTAAACTCCCTAGTCAACTACAAATAAGTTTGCATGTTCATTTTGATATGGTTTGCAATAAAACCGTGTCGAATTCACGTAATTGGCTTGTAAAATTGTACGTTGAATCGGCTGAATCCGCAAGAATAGACTAAAAGAAATGAAAAGGTATCACATATATCCTTTTCATCTGATTGTGCGAGTAAGCCCCCTTTCTAATATGCCCCTTTCTATTAAGCCCCCCCCCCCCGCCGTAGCAGTGTCCGGAATTAAATAAGCCCACACGGTGCTTAATACAGCTTTCACGGCATTGCTTATTTCCAGTCACTGAGATATCCACGAGGGTAGCGATTCTATTGTTTGCAAGAGCAATTTGTCGCTCTGAAATCGAATAGAAAGCTACCGCCGAGAGACCTTTTATCGTGTAAAATGCCGCCCATTCGGGAAATTCCACCGACTGGATCGGCCGGGCATTCGGGAAACTCCACCGACTGGATCTACTGGGCATTGGCGTTTATGTCAGAGATCTACCAGCAGAACAATGGGATCACATAGCATTCATTGCTTAGACAGCATTCATTGCTTAGGTGGCCAGTGCTTAAACAGCATTCATTGCTTACACTGGCCACCTCAGGCAATCAGATATTAGTGCTTCCTCTTTACATAAATTAGTTACTGAGATGTGATTTGGCAGATGACACGGCCTGGTTGTCGTCTTTGCACAGATGACTTTCCCTTGGTGTTGCAAAAGAAATTTTCTCTCGGTGCAAGAACAACCTTGGAATTACGGGAATTCTTGATATATGATGGAGGCATCCCCAAAGTTACCCTGTACCCAAGGTACCCTAAGGTACAAGTGCAAAGAACAAAATTCCTTATCAACGGCAAAACGGCCTTAGCTTTGGGACTTTTCTAACATGAATATTTTCGAAATTGTCGCTGCTGAGCTGTGACCAGCCATTTAATCCCCTAATTTTTGCATAAGAAATTTCGTTTACATGAGTGTTTTTGCCTTTAAAAGAAAGAAGAAAGGAAAATGAACAAGATGTGTACATGTTATCAATATTTCCCTGCATAAATTGCCGCAAAGAAGAATTTCACGATCGAAAAGGTTAATCTTTCTTCCCCGATCACACTTTGGACGGCATGAGTTGTTGTCTTCCATCCATCGATTTTCGAAACTTTTAGTGCACAAGGGCGCATCTTGTCCCCTCCGTCTGCACAGATATTTTTATCTGAAGCTCATAAATGGTTAGATTACCTTGAAAGACATATAAAGTGAGCTTTATCAAACCATGGCATCCTTTACAAAAAGCTCCGGTAGCTTTCGGCTTGGGTCCTGTCTTGCAAACCTCTCGCAATGAATTTTGTTAAATGCATGACTCACCTGGAAGCAACTTCAAAGCATGTACAATCAGCTTCCAATCATACGCAAATGCCAAGTACGTCTCTTCTTTGTGAAGATCTTTGAATGCCTTCTTCACATCCTTCAGCTTCTAAGAGAGAAACAGTAAAATCGGTGAGGGTGGTTTATAAGGTTTGATTTTGCAAGCAGTTGGATCCGGGTGGTATATGTATCTTTTAGGTACCCAACAGCTTTTTACACTTTTTTGTAATGGCCATGGGCTAGTCACAGCCTTTTGCCCCCCCCCCCCGCCAGTTGTATAGTCCTCCAGTGTTTGTGAAGTAATTAGCATGTAGGATAGTGTATTCAGTAGTATGTTTCACAAAACTGAGGGTGTACTACATATAAATACCTAAGGAAACGAACAGGGCAGTGTTTTAAGGTATAATTATTTCGGGGTGTAAGTTTTTTAAACTTCTCTTAGAAAGTTACTTTCCTGCGGGATGTGATCAAAACTCACGCACCCAGCCATTCCGAGGTTGTGGTTGCTATCATGTCTTGACATCCATGCGAGAAATGCCAAAGGAACTCTCCATGAAGTTTGCATTGCATGCTGGCAGTTTGGTTATAAAAAGCATGATCATGCTTTGTAAAAATACGAAGCGAAAACTGGGACTGAAGTAGCTGTCTATGTAAAAATAAGGCCAAATCGCCATCTCTCAGAGAACCGATTAGAATGATTACTTAGGTTCCTGGTATCCCTGCGATAAACTCTGCTCAAGATGAGACTTAATTAAGTTCAGTTTGTATTTCAGAATCCAAACATACAATTCAAAAATATTAACTGCACAAACAAAATATAAGACCTATAGATAATATTACAGAAAATCAATACAATCTTATATTGAATTAATACATTATACGAATACTAACAAAAAGTAAACATTTGAATGTATACATATTACTTGGAGGAGGAGTTCCCTTAACAGGTATAATCATTGATCCTGCCCAAGCCGATTGTAAGCTATCACCTCGCAGATACGAAATGCAGCAAAATCCTTTTCAGCAAACAGTTAATGGCGAACATTAACACTCCAGTTTAAAGTTCATACCATTGGTGTGATTACAACTTAAAAATAATCAAAGTTGTCCAATCTTACGAGCTGTTCGCCACCAAAGGTTTTTTTGGCGAGGACCTAGAGATAGGTTTAAACTTTCCATAGTAATATACTGTAGTAATATACTACTATACTACTATACTATATACTACGTTCACCAACGTGATATCATTTAAGTCAAAGAGCACAAGGAAGCGAGGGACTCATGGAACAATTAACCGATGTAGCCTCTACGTTATTGTCAACCTAACCAATGTAGCCTCTGCGTAGCAATCACATCTAACCAATCAAATGCAACCTCTCTTATTCAAATCGTTGTACGGGCGTTGTACATATTCATATCATGCTAATATCGTCAATATAACTATCAAAGAACAGCTTTGAAGAAGTCCTGCATGGTAATTTCGAACATGATTGCAGTTGTTTTTCGTCGGGTTGCAGTGTTCCTGCTTTCAAACTTATAAGAATTAAATGCCATGTCTGGGAGGAACTTGGCCAGGAAACAATGGCAAAACAGCAACTTCGTTATCAAAATCTTGAACGAAAGCAACTGTATTGCAACTGATATAACCCGGTGAAAGCATTTCTCATACCTGGTACAAAAATTAATGAATTAATGAAAAATTAGTGCCACCGCCTCCCCTCAGGGCCGGCTTTTTGTGAAATCGTATCAATCTTAATTCACATTTAAGTCCTTAGCACATTGCAAGGAGCCTATCTAAACTAAAATCATAGACTGTGGATCAGAAGAGCGTATAACTCGAAGCTCATTCTATCTTCAGCTGACATGACACGGGCAGGAAATTTATTTGGGGATTTACTACTATTTTTATATGGAACTTAAATTCATCTACAAGATTTATATCTATTCGCTTCATTTCAATATTTAGATCACAAATAGGTTTCTCATCAAAACACTAGAATGTGCTTACCTTAACGTGTGGTCTTGATTCCGAATAACTTCGTATGTTGTTCCAGAAAGACAGTGCCTCTGGGCCTAAATTTACCCATTCATCATCCTCTGCAAGAAAATTTAACGTGAAAAGGCTACATAGTTTCACGAGAATATCCCTTTAAAAGTGCGTGCTAAGCAGAGCAGAAGCGTTAAGTAGCTGTCTATTGCGCTAAGAGAACAAGGGCAACGACAAATCTTGTTAAGCATGTGTGTAAAGAGTATCAAACGCGAAAATATATAAACATTTCCGCCGTTTTTGTCTCTCTTCTCAACAAACTTCTCAACATCTAATGAGCAATCACATAAGACATAGAGAACCTTGGAATGATTGAGTTTATTATGGCAACAATTTCAGTAGAATTTCTTACGTAGAATTGACGTAAAGGATTCAAATGGCTGCAGCATTCTCTCAGATCCCAGCGTCTATATCACTTGTCGTTTTAATCATGCAGGGGCGGATCCAGACCGAAGTTGAAGGGGGGGGGGCAACTTGGAGAGGGAGTGCCAAAACACAATGGAAAGTGAGCGCGCCGAAGGTGCGCAAAAATTTTTGGGACGTTACTCGAGAAAATTCTCTTGTTTTTCTACTCAATAGCG
Organism: Aurelia sp. 3 sensu Dawson et al. (2005); assembly: GCA_964020215.1. Taxonomy (NCBI): domain Eukaryota; kingdom Metazoa; phylum Cnidaria; class Scyphozoa; order Semaeostomeae; family Ulmaridae; genus Aurelia; species Aurelia sp. 3 sensu Dawson et al. (2005). The sequence continues at coordinate 15,387,305 of OZ026573.1, read as the reverse complement.
CCTTAGTTTATATGTTTACCGGCATTCAGAACGAAACACTGAAAAAAGAGTGCACTTGGGTCAGGATAAGGGACGCTGTTCTTTCCAAAATGAGGGCGCCAAAGCTGAATTTTCATCGTGAAGGGGGGGCCGTTGCCCCCATCTGCCCCCTAAATCCGCCACTGTAACTATGTATCTTCTCTCACCTAGCTTTCCATCTATCCTTTTATCTATTCTTGAGTGGCTCTCTTGGATGATAATCGTTGCAAAATAAGTAATGCATAAATCTTTGATTCTTATTAGCCATAATTATGAAATTTTGGTAAAATGTTTCTTTGGAGGATCTCTCAAATGTTTTCATTCCAAAATGTAGAGCAGCCAGTTTATCTTTAACAGGACTTTGTTCAGGCCACGTCAACAGATCCAATTTCACGTTGATGGATATAGATTTAAGAAAGAAAGCTTTTTGAAATCACCTACCATAATCAAAAGCATGTTGGCGATGTGGTGAGCTGGCAGTTGCGAGTGGTTGACCAGAAGCAGTAGTAGGCCCTTCGTTTGTAGGTTCTGGGGTCGTTACTTCTTCAGGGCTTGATGTTGACCTCTTTCTATATATTGGAAGTATAAGATTTAACTCAAAATTTCTGATATCAGCATAAGAGTAGACTATTGATTCTGAATCAACGAACAACATAAAAATTGTCGTAATTGGCCTTGCCAAGATTTCATTGCCTTGAATATAATGATATCAAGAATAAACTTACGACACGTAAAAAAGTCGAATTTTGCCCCCTCTTTGTACCTACTCTTGAGAAATTTTCATAAATTTGATCTTATGGAGTGTCGGGGCTTGCTACATCCCCCCGGGGGGGTACTTGGCCTACGAACATACGGGGAGGTGCCGCTGGAAAATGTAAAAAAGTACCCTGTCCCGGAGTCAAATTCCTGAAAATGATACCCTGTCCCGGAGTAAAATTTTCTTAAACAATAGCCTGTCCTTTAGTTTCTTCAGATAAAAAATTGTGCTCTGCAAGCAAATTTGTACGAAATCTATCGAAAAATGTGGAAATATTGCCTTCTAAGCGATTTGAATCACATTCGCAAAGTACAAATGGCCTAAAACGACCTTTCGGAGTCAAAAATGACAAATATGGACCCAGCCAGGAAGCCGATTGTTACACAAATGATACCCTGTCCCGGAGTCAGGATCCTGAAAAAAATGATACCCTGTTCAGCGGCACGTCCCCGTACAGAACAATATATGAGTACCCCCCCCCCCCCCGGGGCTACATCCAAAATTCATATTTTCTTTCAACTGAAAAATAGCTGACGGAGATGAGTTGGAGTAATCTACAAACAGGACCGAACAAACACCTAAGCATGCTACTCTTACCCCCCAATTGAACAATATCGACGCACATGTTGAAATGCGAAATTATCTAGTAAAATGGCTAATTCTAGAAATGCATCTCTGAATTAGGTATCAGTCTCCCTCAACTAACTTTAAAGGGTCTGTTTCCGCCAGCATGCCGTGAACAGCACGTACCATCTCTTAGTTGGCCATTGTTGTCGCCATTTTCAGGGGCCATGAGAATGGCGATAACAAAGTCCAACCAAGAAAAAGCATGCTGGTTGAACAGATCCTATAACTGCAAACATGCGAAACTTATTGGAATTTCGAAAAAACCTGACAATACTTACCTTTCCTCCTTCGCTTTCTTAAGCATATTTTCTTCCATAGACTGTAGTAAATAAACTCTACTATTAGAAATATAAAGATACAATCTAACTATAATTGAACATTTTTAAAATGGTATATCGTATGAAATACATTAATGTTCAATTATTGGTGGGTTACCTTTTTTCTGAAGCACCCTGTTGTGGCAACTCAACATACCTATGTAGTTGGGGATACGAGCAGGTTAAGTTGTGAGCCTCAAGGAATACACTGAAATGTGCAGTAGCGATTTACTGGAATGACGTAATATGCAAATCAACTCGACAGTTGAGAACAAGAGATGAAACCATAAAAATGCAGCGCATGACTGTGTGAGCCTTAGCGTTGATTCGCTTTCAACAAAGCTAAAACACAATGTTTTAGAATAATAGGGTTAGCACTTAGTCTCCCCAACAATATGTTGATACAGTCGCCAAAGAAACCCAAAGACCAAGTGAACGAAACCACGTTTCCTCAATAAGGTAGGGTGGGGTAATGTGGGTCTACGGGGTAAAGTGGGTCTACTGAAGTTTTTGCTAGAAATGTCCTTTCTCGTCAAATAAAGAACGGCTGGCTATTCTTATCGCAATTTCTACATGATACGATGCTTTTTGACATAAAACATCCGTCTTAGATTTATCTTTATTAATCTTAAAGAATTATTTTACTGAACAGCCTACTGAACAGTGGAAGAATCCCAAGGCCTAGAAAACATTTCTCCTAAAATGAACATTACGTAAGAGAGTTGGTCTATTACAATGAAATGACGTTTATTTGAAAGTTACTGAGGCGATGGATCTGTTTATACTAAGTGGGCCTACTGAGAATCCAGCCATAACTCATATTCAACGAATCTTTGGATTGCTTACAATTTTTGCACTTATAATCATCTTGCCACGTTGTTTTGTGTGCAAAATGTGAAAAACGTCTTGTTGTCACCGTGGTTGCTGCCTTGAAACACGTAAATGGAAGCAAACATTGTTACTGTCAAATTCGATCAATGCCTTCCAAGGATGGCGGATCACCACTTGAAGATGGTTTTTTTTCATTTTCGTCGCAGGAACAGGATTGCATGCGATGAACGGCAAAGATGGGGATTTCATCGAACAGAAAATAGTTGGAAAATATAACTCCAAAACTCTTTTTATTCATTTGCCCTCTCATATTTTCATACCATACAAGTTTTGAAAATAAACCCACTTTTCCCACTCGTTGGGAAAAGTAGGCCTATTATATTTAACTGCTTTTATCAGAGCTGGGATTTTTTGGCAGGAAACAAGAAGCATTGAATGTCAATAAAACGACAATTTTTAAAGTGTTTGCATATTACTGATGTTTTACCAGCTACATTTCGAGATTTTGTTCAATTTAGACCCACATTACCCCCACCCTACCCTACCAATACAGCTTTAATCCGTTACAAAGTTTCTACAGTTCAAGAGCGTGTAAACAGGAGTCTGACACGTTACACTTTGTTACAGATCCAAAGTAATGACGGATTTCTAACCAACACATTTTGAAAACAGCACCGTGTGAACACTCGAAAATGATGAAAACAGAACATTTTCCACGTTGTTTGGAACGAGACTGATCGATTCTTAGGGTGTAGGTACATTTTAGTGGCATCAAAGTCTTGTAACGAGTTTTACAACGTCAAATTTCCTACCGTTTCATATTGTTCCGCAATCGTGTGAAAGCTAGCTCAAATTTTGCTCCGTCACATTTTCCACCGTTTTCAAAATGTGCCGGCATCGTGTGAACGTTGTCTTAGACTACAACTATGCCATGACATATATTTTCGTTACAATCAAAGAAAAATCACGGCTTCTTCGGAAAACTTATGTTGATTTTACTTACCCCTCCAAGTGGAGAACCAGGTGCCTGACTTGTATGGAACTGCAACAAAAATTAGCAACAGTTGACTTATTTCTGTGTAGATATCATATGAGCTTTCGTTGAGATACCCTGGGTACCAGAGCCAAAAAATGATAAAAAGAAAAAATAAGGAAGGAAAGAAAGTTTCTTCCTCCTTTCTTCCTTCTCTCTTTTTCTTTTGCCAATTTCCTTTCATGTAAATTTTGAGGCTCTGGTACCCAGGGTATCGTTGAGATAAAAAAGGAGAATTCATTTACCTATTGAGGGAGATCCTCCTTACCAAATTTAACTTTATGCACAATTCATGAAGCTCCATGCATTCGAATGAAGTGATAGGTATTTTAAACTATGTATTGAGTATCTTCAAAGAATGTTTGAATAATCGAAAGAATCTACGATCTTAAATCTAGATAATCGGAAAACTTTCACTTTGTTGCCAATATTTAAAGGCTGTTTTTTGATCTTGTTACGATGATTAAAATATATCTAACGGCAAAACTCATTATGCCAGGTAAAAAAAAAATGAAAGCCATGTTATTTTCTTGGTGATTTTCCATCATAAGCAACAGGGTGTCCAAAATAATTGTGCCCCGTTTGTGTGACGACTGTGGAGCACCTGCAGATCCAATTATCTCAGTTTTTAAATAGTTACATTGGTCAGAGTCCGAGACTTTGTCTGAGTCAATCTGACACGTGGTTGCTGATTTATAGCAGTGAAAAGGCAACCACTTATTTTGCCTTTTCTCTACCATAGATCAGCAACCACGTGTCAGATTAACTCATACAAGGTCCCAAACTCTGCGTTGAAGCCTGACCTATGCAACTTCATAAAACCCAAGATAATTGAATCTACAGCTCCTCCACAGCAGCCACACAAACGGGACAAAATGTTTTGGTAGACCTTGTCAATAGCATTATTCAAACTAACTGTATCACTGCGTCACATCCTCCAGAAGAAAATGTTAACAAAATGATAAAAATTTGATAACTCCCCATATCACTTTGTTCAAAAGTTGGAATCTTGTACACAAACCTGTTGTCTCTTTTCTTCATGTGACATACTTTGCTGAAATTCCACTAGAAGAAATGATGAAAGTCATATTAACATTAAATCGACTACTCTGTTTATCAAACCAGACATGTATGCAACATCACAAGTATGCAATCTGTCACACATCACAAGTACAAAAGTCTGTTCCTAGTTCCTGCCTCCGAACAGCCGTGAAGGGGTGCTGTATACATGTACCAAAATGAGCAAGCACGTTTTATTGAAGTACCTTCCGATTAAAGAGGTGTAAGTGCATATGCAGCAAGTGTCTTTCTCCCAGACGAATAAGGCATCTGTCGAGGCAACAAATGAGGCAAGAGTCTTTGAAGGTTGCGTTGAAGATGTTCATTGCAGGACTTTGAAGCATGAGTGAAAGGACACCCGGTGTGTAGCAGTTTGGAATTTATATCAGAAGCGAGCCACCTTAACTTATAGTTTTTTGTGTTTCGAACTTATTCTTATTTGGTATACAACCACCTTTCACTGTTTCATACTGTTGAAATTTTTCGGTTTGCTTGGAGAGTGGTCAGAAGAAACTGACAATAACAATTATAATTTCTTTGTTTTAAATTTGATTAAGTTGTGTGTGGTACCAAATGATTGCCTCTGGAAGGCATTTTCATTTTATATATACATTATTCATTTCAATCGTCATTCATACTGATTACATCATATTTCTAACAAAGAAGTGCAAAATTTCAAAATGTTGATAGAAATCGATGGACAATCACATTTCTTCACTTCTAGGTAGTTTATTGCGGTTTCAATCTATTTCATCTGAAACAATTAGCACTTGTTTTTTCAGTACTGAAGCTGATATGCGACATGACTCCATTGTTTACTTGCTTGGTAACAAACACCGCGACTAATCAGCACCAAAGTATAATTAGAGTCTCAAAAATGTAAGGACTATTGTATGAAGTTACGATGGCATACTAATTACGGTTTCAGAGGTCTTTGCCCCCGTCCCAAGCAGGGATCTGACCCAAAAAGCCCGGATAGAACAGGGTCAGGGTAAATGGAGTATATGACTTTACCTCTGTAATAATGCTCCACAAGAATTTTCATAGCATCAAATCTTCGGTTCATAAACAAAGCATCCACGAACTCTTTTCCCTTAACACGTCCAGAAATCTCGAATATCTTCATCATAGGATTCCGTTGTAATCTTGCTGCCTGGATAGTGTTAGTAGAGTGGCCCATTGCATCTGCAACAAGATTGTAATCTCTATAATCATCTCTTTCTGCATTTAGTATATTTGAAATCGCAACTTGGCAGTTCAGGCTGATACCACTCACGTATTCTGGCACACAGATCTGCAAAATAAATGAATTTCCGTATGTTACATCATACATAGGCACCTAGCACTAGAAATAGATTTGGTATGTTACGTGCGGTACCATCAAATTCAAACGACAATATCATGGTAATTGATTGGTAATTCCAAACCTAACAAATTCCGAATACCGTAGCCTTTGCAGAGATGGAATATACTTCCAAATCAAACACAAAACTCTTGCTTTGGTAGCTTTCGGATTCAAAACCAAGGTTTGCTAATGAAACAGAGAATCTCTCCTAAGTCTGCCAAACATAATTCCTTTTGGGCACAGTAAACAGCATGAGCTTTTCCGACTTATTGACACTTGTCGAAAGACACTTGATGAAAAAGGGGTAGTGGGGATGGTGCTAATGGACTTGTCTGAGGCATAAGATTGTCTTCCACATGATTTACTCATAGCCACTTTGCAGCCTATGGGTTTGGGCCAAACAGTCTTGCACTAATCTCAAACTATCTCTCACAAAGAAAACAGCGCGTGAAAGTAGGTTCAACATTCAGTGAATGGCAAGAAATAGTGTCAGGAGTTCCACAGGGCTCAGTTCTCGGTCCACTGTTCTTCAATATCTTTGTCAATGACTTCATCTTCGCTATGAAGTCCTCCCATGTCTGCAATTTTGCAGATGATAATACCGTGTATGCATGTGACAAAGATGTGGAGTCAGTGGCAATGAGACTTGAGGATGACATCTCTAGAGCTCTTGACTGGTTCAAAGATAACAGAATGGTGGCAAATCCCAAAAAATTTCAAGTAATGTTTCTTGGCCTAAAGCAGCATCAAGAATTTTTCTTAGAAATAGAAAACAAATCAATTGATGTGACAAGGTCTGTCAAACTACTTGGGATAAGTGTTGACGATGAGCTGAAATTTGACAAGCACGTGAAAACACTGTGCAAAAAGTTAGCAGAAAAGTCAGTGCGTTCTCAAGGGTCGCACCTTACATCGACGAAAAGAAAGGGAAGATCCTGTACAATACATTCATAATGTCAAATTTCAATTATTGTCCACTTGTCTGGATGTTTTGCGGTAAAACGCAAAACAAAGAAATAGACAGAGTTCACAAAAGAGCCTTGAGAATACTTCTTGAAGACTATACATCGAGCTTCGATGAGCTTCTTCAAAAGATTGATGACACTAGGGTCCATGTAAAAAATCTACGAAACTTGATGGTAGAAATATACAAGTGCTTATCGTGCGAAAATCCCTCCTTTATGTGGAATATTTTCCAGCGAAAAGAGCTTGGGTATAATCTAAGATCAGGTTCACTGCTAATGCTGCCACAAGCAAAAACGACAACTTATGGGACCAGTTCGTTGACCTTTAGAGGTAGCATTCTCTGGAACAGCCTACCTGACGCTATAAAAAGCTCACCATCTGTTGTATATTTCAAAAGATCGATAAAAGAATGGAAGGGTGAAAATTGTACATGCAAAAATTGCAGTTGAGAACAACATCTTGGAAATCCCTCCGCAAACAGTAATTATGTAAATCATGTAAATCGATGTAAATATACTTATTTTCTTTATATTATTGTAAATTTTTCCTTTGTAGATAGTTGGTTTGAATTAGCTAATTGTATTTAAGCTATTGTAAATACCAACTATAAAGAATTTAATGATAATAATAATAATAATAAGAAGGTTCAGAGTGCCTTTCAAATCCCCCAAACCTTCGAAACCTGCCGTTTTGAGAATTTCAGAGTCATTCAAACGAGCGTAACAAGTCTACCGTTTTCAGAATTGCTACCAATCAAACTAGAGGGCGCAGGCTTGCCTCAAAGCCTGTTGACGCAGCTTCGCCGTAATGAATTACATACGCAATACTGCTCAAGTTAGCAGCGGAATAAAGACCAAGACAAGAATGAATGTAAACAGTGTCGGAGTTAGCGGAGGGCAAGTGAGGGTAACTGCCCCTCTTCATGATGAAAACTCAGCTTGCGTGCCCCCTTTTAAGCAAGAAGTGCGCCCCTCATCGTGACTTTAAGGCACTCTTTTTTAACTGTTTCGATCAGAATGTGGGGAGAAACATGCAAATCAAGACTTATTTGGTAGAACACCAAAGAATCTTCTAAAACAGGAGTCCAAAATTGTCTCACGCCCTTGGCACGCATGTTTTTGAGGGCATTTTCGGCGCCCTCTCTGCAGGCTGCTCCTCCTTCAATTTTGGGCTGGATCCGCCCTTGAAATAGGCATAACCGTTCGTTCATCAGTAGCAGGGAGATCAGTAGTGTCATCATATAAGTTTGATCTAATTATGAAAATTTAATTGATGATTGAACAATGGAGAATGGAGATGGAGAACTTCGAAACAAGAAGATTATGTTTAGACCTTTAGGAGATCCACCACATTGTATCAAGTAGCTATATCTTATATCATTTATAGTGTCTAGGTATGCTTCGAACTTAAAAACCTAAACATTATCATGCTTACCTTTGCCTTCCTGTAAATTTCATTATCATCTGGGTCTACTTCGCCTGGATGCTGAACGTAACTGCATAAATACAGACAAAAAAGGAAGACATTTACGATAGACTGTTCAAAGGATAAACATCAGATGTTTGCAGAATTCTTTTAACCCTTTTGCAACGTGGGCCAATATGAGGGACTCCAAAATGGATTGACAAGATAATAATGGAAGAAAAATAATCCATTCAAAAATAAATGCGCATTTTCACGATAATTACAACCAGTTAAATTTCAACCGATCAAAATGAGTTCTATTGATCAACAGAACTAGCCCTACAACTTTCATTTCAAAAAGAAATCAACCAATGTCTTGCCTGGTCAACAATGATTCTAAAAGCACGATCCAAGAGTTATTTTGAAAATCCCTATTTCTTTCCGAGGAAAGTTGTACTGCGAAGGAAAGTAAACGCTGGTAAAATGTTCTTAAACTAGTGTATATAATTTTTAGGCATACCAAGATTCATTTTAGCATTGGCAACACCCTTACAAAACCAAGATAAAAAGAAATGGCCCAGATACTGAACCTAGTCGAACTACAATGAGAACCATGCAACCTAATGAGAACCATGAGAAATTGGACATATTGAGTGGTAAAATAATAGATACCTCATTGCAACGGCACCTTTCTCTACGCGCCTTTCTGAGAAATCTTTGTGAATATCTCGAAGCTACGAAGAGAGGATAAAGTTGTTGGCAAAACCAAACAGCAACGAATGTTTACGTCATCAATTTACTGCCCTCACTTTGACTTGATGCGTACGGATCTCTTCAGTTGGCTTAAGGATGTAGCTACCTGGGTTAGACATCACGAGTATGGATTCGAAAGATTTTTATTATTTACACTTGTATAGAAACTGGGATTGGAATGCAGGCGAGAATGGAATGACTACTGAGGTAACAATTTTCTTCACTGAACGATCCAAGAGATTTTGCTTGCAACTCTTTTCAAGTTATTTTCATAGTAACGGCCTCCCTCTATTCAGTGCAATGTCATAGCTTCGCAATCACAAAGCATTAACCCACCCCCCTACCCCTCAAAGATTGACCTTTTTAGTACTCCCTCTTTTTCCCTTTTCCTTTCCTCGCTTTTTTAATTGTTGGCTGGTCTCAAATTGGAAATTGTGTGTTTTACTTTGGAAATCGGAAATCTCATCTACAGTGGGAACCAGGTGATTGCGTGTCCTTTCCTGTTGTAGATGGGACCAATAACGTATTGTGTTAGCTGAGGTTTTACTTGAGATAAAAAATTCTCCCCTGCATCTCTTGTCACACAAAATAGTATCTAAGAATTAAAACTGTGAGCTGGGCTTTTAGCCCTTGCAAGTAAAGAGAATATTCCGAAAGGCTAACTTATGGCACAACATGCCTTTCCTTGACACTTTTGGAGTCATCAATAAGTAATATCAAAGGACTCTGGTTATAATCAACTGCTTCTTAAATGAAGGTTCCTTTACATTCCTTCGCTACGTAAGAAATATTTTGTGTCTGTTGCTTTGGCAGAGCTCCGATAACATCATGTTGTAGTCACGTCTAAGTACCTGTTTACATAGCAGGCCTACAGGAAAATTATGTTGGCCCTCTGAGACGTGCTAAAAGTCGAACTGGAGCCTCCGGAATGAAAAATAACCACTCTAAGAAAATATTACCTTTGTAGCACATTTTCTGTGTATTGTGACATTTATGGACCTCTACGAAAAGGGTACTTGGGGGGTGATCAGGCCCCCTTGCCCCCTTCAGCGAGGGTGTTGAACTTTTGCTGTTTTCTCAGTACTTGAAGCTCTAAAGTATTTCCTTTCTATGACTTGGTTTTACATTTACATGTCTTATCCTTATTAGATAACGTTACCTGTTCTCTCATCTTAGTAACATCAACGTTGCTGTCGTCAGTTGATTCCGCAGCTTCTTGACTATCTGTCCGTAGTCTCTGAAATGATCCAGAAGTTCACTGTCATTAAAGGGTCTGTTTCATCCAGCATGCCTTGCACGTGTCGTCTCTTGGTTAGCCTTTGTTGTCGCTATTTTCATGGCCCATGAAAATAGCGACAACTAAGGCCAACCAAGAGACGACACGTGCAAGGCATACCCTTTAAAATCGCAAAGGAAAATTTTGAGCAGGCATTTCCTTTGCCTATCCACAGTCTACCTCTAGGCATGCACTAACATACACAATCAAAACAAGGCTGCTCTTGGCGAAGCCTTAGACACCGAGGGGGTCACTCTTTTACCCGATCTAAGCAAACGCACAAGATTTTGAAAACAGCTTCTTGATTCATCGAATTTTCCTTCAAACAAAAAGACAGTAAAGGTACCTGTTCTTCGATAGTAAAGGTACCTGGGGATGTGCCTCCCGTAAGGGTATACTTCTTCGGACTTCTAGTCTAGCCAAGGGCATGCTTTTTGGTAATTTTAGTCGATTTTAGTCTAGGCAAGGGTATGCTTTTTTCAGCGGTGGTGCCAACTCTGAAAAATGCGAGCAAAATGGGGGGGAGGGGATTTTCACGTAATTTTTCAATCTAAAGGTATACCCAACTAATTTTATCCCATTTTCATTTGACAATTTTGTCGACTTTTGGGATCCCCCCCCCCCCCCCCGGTGGCCTTTTAGAGAAAGATTTTCTTTTAGAGAGAGTCTTGTACCCAGGGTATGCGAAAATGCACGATGAAAGAAATTTTCCAAAATAAAGGCCAAAAGAAGAGGGCCTTTTTTGGTAAAAATTCTGAAATTTAAAAGGCAACTCCCTCTAAAGTCCCCTTTGGCCCTGTTCCTTCCGTGATGCAAGCAAAAATAAAAGAACTGGCAAAACTGGAATATTCCGGGAGGGGGCAATTGCGCTATTGGCTCTGTTCCAGCAACAGCTGACAAGAAGGGGTCTGTAAACACTTTCTGCCTAGAGAGGTGAACGTTGGAATCGAGGAATGGTTTCCAAAATGCATGTAAGGGAGGTTTGCAACGCAAATGGGCTGCAGAATGGTCTGTCGACATATTAAGTCTGAGTCAGATATGTAAATATCACCGTAAAAGAGGAGATGGTCACAAATGTGCAACTTACTGCTCCTCCGTTGTCACCTCTCCCCATTGCTGGATTGCTTATTGGACTAAGAGATGAAACTTGAACAGGATTCCCAGTTTCTTTGGAAGTATGATCTTGTTGTCTTAGGGCCTCTTCTCTATTGCTGTCCATTGAATATTGCTCAGCAGGAAGAAATGATTGCTCCATTACTAGGGGAAGACGAATGTATTGTGTGATGTTACAGCATGCTATATCGTGTATTACTACCGTAAAAGCTCTGTTAATCCCCGGGGGGGGGGGCTTATTTAATTTCGGACCTTCCAGAGGGGGGCTTGTTTAGGGAGGGGGGGCTTATTCACAAAATCAAGTGACAAGGATATATTTGGTAGCTTTTCAGTTCTTTTATCCCATATCTTGCGGAATCAACATACAAGTTTTCCACTCAAATACATAAATTCATTTCGGTTTTTATCCAAACCATATCAAAAATGACATGCAAGGTTGTGTCGCTTAGTAAATGGAAACATTTTGTAAATTCTATAACTTTACATAAGTAATATATAATCAATTTCTTTAATTTGGCCAAGTACATAGCTAAGTATATTAAAAATACTAAAATTGCTAATTAAGGCCAACTACCTAAAAATATACAATTTATAAAAAAGTATGATAAAATGGTTTGATATAAAAATAGTAGATAAAATGGTTTGATGCAAGAAAAAGCCCAATCATAAAAATTCATAAAAATCCGACGTTTGGAATAAAAGGTCGGCATAGTCTGCAAGAGCATTCTTCACCGTGCCGCTTTTTTATCTTTGATTTAAACAATGAGAGCTTAATAGAGAGGGGGCCTTATTTCAAATTTTGACTCAGACGGGAGGGGCTTATTAGAAAGGGGGGCTTAATGGAGCTTTTACGGTAAGATGTTACCGTGACTTTTTTATCTGTCTTACAATACGCTATGCTATCTTTCATAATGCTGCAATGAAAATCTCGTTGGCATATTTCTATTTTGTTCTCTCTTGCTTCCCGTACAATAGAACTCGGAGGGTTCTACCTGAGTAATGTCTAAACATTGGAAAGGCTTCAAATAAATTTTTCCTGAAATTTTCACAACGGCCAAGGTAGTAAACATGTATTTTACATGTATTTTTTCATACGAAACTAAAAATTTGGGCCAGTACTGACAATTTCTTACAATTATCAGATTTTCAGTACTCGGGGTTGGTTACGAGCGTTACGAGTTTCTTAAAGGTTTTATAACAATCTTCGTGTTCACCACCTGTTCTTGTGAACATTTCAAAGCAATGTTTTCTTGAGCCCTTCATTACTCAGGTACCGTCCGAGTAATGTAGGTCCGTAGGAACGAAACTCATATTGAGGGAGATGAAACACGGTGCGAGCAGAGCGAAGCGAGCAAGATGGGGGTCTGGGGGCTTGGCCATGGGAAAATTTTTCATGGCCATGTCCTTTAGATCGTTGGAAAGCACCCCATTTTTGGAAAGTTTGCCATTGCAAGAGACAAAGGATCACGACTGATGGGAGTTGTATTACATAAAAAGACATTGCACTTTTGATAGATTCTGGTTAGCTTCCTCGAATATATATGAGTTCGAATCTTCATGCCCCCTTCTTCACTTACAAAATAAACAAACCTCAGCAGATCATTGCAGAGGGGGGGGGGCGGAAGCCCCCCAGCCCTCCGGTTCCAACGGACCTGTAATATGATACCGGGAACAGGTGAAAAATAAGTAGAACTGATGTTAAGGACTTCGTTTGCCAACATTAATAGCTCCTTAACTTATATTTTCTCAATACTGGAGTTTCTTAACGTTTTGGCGACCTGAAAAAGAAAATACGTGGACAGATCCATCGAGCAACTTGTAAGAAATTTGAGAGCCTAAATTAAAATATGTAAAGGTATTTTCAGTACCAATTTTGCTTCTTAGTTTCTTACCAAAGACTATGTACTTAAATACATGTAATTAAGGTAATTGTGCCAGTACATTGCTTATGTCCAAAATGCTGTCAGGAAATCACAGGCTGCTGCTCTTTGGGTTTAAGCCAAATTAAAGGGTTGGTAACCATCTATAAGTGGGCTAGGTGATATGGTTTTCACCGGTGTTTACATGAAAGAGTTCCATCCCACTCAGGTGGGCTTGGCGTAGCTCATGTAAACAGGCCCAATTCATTTCATTTCATTTTCATTTATTTCAAAATGACAAATGCATTCAGTGTATATAGAAAACTACTGTTTTGCAATGTGCCCTGCTTAAAAACCTAACTTGCTAGCATAGGTTTCAAATCTTTAAAAATCTGGGTGTAAAATTCAATGACCTATTTCTTTGAACTGAACGGCCCCAAAGAAAATTGAACTATTTTAAAGAAAATCTGCCGTTGGACTTTTCTGAAATCTTCAATATTTTCAGAACTGCAGTGTTTTTCTTCTTTTTTAAGAATCCAAGAAAATTTTCGACAAAAACTTTAAACTGTCGTAATTTCTAAACCTTTCGACAAAAGATCAAATAGTTTTCAAGAAAACCATAGTTTATGGATGCCTACAACATGGTATCAAGCAAAACTCTTTCACTCTACTGGTTTGTGATTTAGAAATTTGATGACGTCACATCATAAAATGAGCTGAAATATAAAAAAGGCCGTAGTTTCGATAAATAATCAAGATTTCTGAAAAGTCCAACGGTAGAATCATGGAAAAGTGGCTAAAGTTTCTAAAAAGTCATTCAGTTTAAAGAAATAGGTCATTGAATTTTACACCCGCCTTCTTTCGTAGATTTAAAGATTTGGAACCTATGCTTAACTTGCTTAATTACATAAATCATTACAAAACGGCTTTAAAATCCAATACATAAGAAAATGAAAATAAATAAAAAGAAAGGGACTCTGAAGTTAAAAGTCTGTGCCGAACATTGATTTAGATCGTCAACCTCTTTGATCTTTCAAAAACGTTTATAATCTCGTTTTGACAGCAGATAGTGAAGGAGCAGTTTTGATTTCATGGCTTAACTGGGGTTCCAAACAGTAACTCCTCGATACGAAGAGCTCCGCTGCGCATTTGAGGTTTTGCACAGTGGAATCCTGAGGTCAGTACTAGTGTTGCGTAAGGTCGGATTGCAAGAATCGGACAATTTTTGAAGCATCGAATTCATGTAGGGAGGTGCAAGACCATACTATGCAAGCTGTCTCGATTTCAATCATTTCTTTGACTATTAACAACCCAAGTCTTGATATTAATGGCAACAATGTTTGGTCGAAGGGACTGTTTGTGAAGACACGAACTGCCCGATTTTGTAGCTTTTGCAATTTTCTTAAAATCATAGACGTAGGAAGCGGGGGACACTGGGGGCCCCAAGATTTTGCAGTAAACAAAGAAGTGCCCTCTTTATTCTTATAAAATGCCCCTTTTTTCTTAAGGAAAAAGTGCCCTTGAAGCGTTGTGCCCCCCCCCAAGTTTGAGATGCTTCCTACGTCCCTGCTTAGAATGGTATTACCAGCACAACCCCATACAGAACAGCAATATCTAAAATGCTGATCTACTATGCTGAAGTACATCCTTTGGATGTTTTGCAGAGAAAGATATCTCTTACACTACTTAAGCATTCCTATTCCTCGTGAAATCTTACCGATAGCAACGTTGATT
This sequence comes from Aurelia sp. 3 sensu Dawson et al. (2005), assembly GCA_964020215.1. NCBI lineage: Eukaryota > Metazoa > Cnidaria > Scyphozoa > Semaeostomeae > Ulmaridae > Aurelia > Aurelia sp. 3 sensu Dawson et al. (2005). The sequence continues at coordinate 15,372,213 of OZ026573.1, read as the reverse complement.
TGCCCTTTCAATTTAGTGACGGATCAATTTGTACCCCAATCTATTTGATATTACCCATGGATTAAATCTTTTCGTCATTTATTTGAAAGCAGGAAAAATTGTTTGAATCATTGTTATCTAGTCTTCTGCGGTTAGGTGCAGTACCAAGGATCATGCTATGTGTTTTTGCGGCATTAATTGAGACAATTTATTACCCTGAAGCACGAACTAAGATTCTGAAGATCTAACTTGATAGCATTGCACAGGTCAGAGACAGATTTCGAGGGATAGGAAATGCTTGTGTCGTCTGCACACATTGTGGCCTTAGGTATTTGTATGGCAAGCGGCGAGTCATTGGTATAGATCAAAATAGAAGTGGGCCAAGGCAGGAGCCCTGAGGCACTCCACATTTGGTGTCTTGTATTTCAGAAATGTTGCCATTTACCTTACAGCATTGCTTGCTATTACTAAGGTATGATACGAACCAGTCAATCTCCACGCCTTCAACTCCATATAAACGCAGCTTAGCCATGAGAATATCGTGATCGTGATCAACTCCCGATCAACTGTGTCAAAGGCTTTCTTCAAGTAGTGAGGCAAATTAGTGCCAATGAGGCTGTTGTTAGGGAACCGACTGGACAAAAGTACCACTTTTGCACGCAAGGTACATTTTGATGACTCCAGAAAAGAGACCCTCGTCGAAATTATTTTATCAAGAGAAACATTCGTACACAGCAGATCTGCCACTTGGGAAATCATTGCCGTTGAAAGCTCAAAGGTCAGTTTTTGGTAATGGTAGCAGATTTAAGCTGGCGACCAGCTTCGATTGCAGTTGGTCAGTTAAATCATTATATCACATAGTATGTCCTGCTCGTTATCTGTCAGCACATTACTTGATTTTCTTATGTCTTCCTTCACTGAAGCAAACAGGTTATTTTCAGGGAAAAGTGCCTGACTCTGAAACCATCTTTTAAGATCCTACCTACATTTTGTGGGCAAATCTAGCAAGAGCCCAAGAGTTATTTCTAGTACAGCACTGGCTATTTCATTCCTCTTGCACGATGTCAAAAACATTATAGCTTCAAATTATAAAATTGTTATGATAACAACCTCGATCAAATTTCAAAGTATATGGTAACTGAGGTTGTTCTTGTTGCATGTATCTGTGTAGAAAGCGTTCTGGGTGTGAACAGAAGTTGTTAAAATTTAGCAGTATTAGGAGGACTATGTAGGAAGATTACCTTTAGTAACCCACTGCCTTGAAAAACAATTTCTATCTTTTATCGTCTCATTAATATGCCTGGACTTGTCAAACGAGCTTAAGCTTTCAATGACAGCTGTCATTTGCGAAAAAAATGGCCATTTCCGCTGGGTATATTCTTGTTTTCTATATCTTGAAGTATTTGGAATAGATCTAAACCCTAGCAAGTTACAAAATATGAGACCAAAACAGTTTAAGGTTTTTGTAAACAGGGCCCTAAGAAATTGCTTCGAGCGTTATTGGACAGATGGGATCAAGTCAAAATTTGGTCAGTCGAACAAAGGAGATAGTAAGCTGAGAACCTATACAACATTTAAGGGGCACTTTAAACGGGAATCCTTTGCTAAGTTGACCGACAAATCGCTTGGAAGGCGCCAAGGTGCATTGCAGCGATCACAGACTACGCATCGACGTCGGCCAGCGAAAGAATTTGCAAGTCAAGGACAGAATGTGCCTTATGTGTAATGAAAACACCGTTGACGATGAACAAGATTTCCTGACTACCTGTCCCAAATACCACAGTTTACGAACGGAACTGTACGAGAAAATGAAAAAGTCTGCCAAAAACTTTGAGCTTCTCACTCTCAAACAAAAATTATTTATTTGATGTCATGTGAGAATCTGCAGATAATAAGATGGGTAGCTGGTAGCTTGCTAAATAAAGCATGCTACTGAAATACAGTAGAAACCCGCATAAAAGAACCTGTTTTTATAAGAACCTTCGAGAACCTTTCGGCTGAAATTTAATCTTTTAAACCCCTTATATAAGAACCCTCTAGAGGCTGAAACTAGGAGAGGTTCTTATATAACAGGTTTCCTGTGTTCAGAATTCCTCAGAATTTGAAGAATTCTTACCTTCTGATCAGAATTCTTCAGTGGTACAAAAGGCTGCATGATTTTTAAACAAGGATTCTAACCGAAAACTGTTCTCATGAAATTAAAAGAATTCTTCAGAATTCTTGTGCTGAAAAATGGCATTAATGTATGCAAGGTGCGTACTGGAACCTTTTTAAGAACCTTGCAGGCTGGAATTTAGAATAACAACCATTTAATTAAGAACCTATTCAGGCTGCCCGAGAAAAACCTAGGTTCTTTTATGCAGGTTTCTACTGTACTTTCAGATAGACCTGGTCAACATCCCATTTCCTTCTGATGCCATGTAAATATAGAGTTAAATGAACATCATTATTGTTAAAGTTAGTCTTATGCTCTTGACATTAGTTTATTTCTTTGAAATTAGTTCTGTTAAGTTGTAATTCATTTGTTATATTACTTAGCATAACAACGCTCCTGTGGTGTAGCAATGTTATAATTATGAAGTTGAGACTGTGATTGGTAAAAATCAACTTGCAGCCCCACATGCACTCCCAAAGGTAAGGATGGCTGCCCCATTGGGCAATGGCAAGTCGGCATTGTTTTACAACAAAAGTATATCCAGTTCTTCTCTCATACAAATAACATTCCACAGAGAGACAAGAGGAGATGACACCTGCAGGCATGCTTGTTGAAGCACAACCTTGAAATTTCAATGAATTTTCATTCAAATATGATATTGGATTTCTCACAATGGGTTGACCACACCCACATAGTTCCAGGAATTCAACTCATGTTCTTGCACATTCGAAGATCAACTGATGTTGTGCATTTGTTTCAGCTAAAACAATTGGCACTGAATTTATGCGTTTATCTTGAATAGGTATCAGCCTCAGGGTTTTTTTTTCATGAGATAACTCAGGATAACTAAATCAGCAAGTCCAGGAAAGAAAGAAAAAAGTCTTGATTCATATTATGTTGACAAATTCTTGAGATGTTTTATCGCCTATCCCCAAGAAGGAGGTTTTTATGTTTCAAGGCTTTTATGCTTATGTTTTATGTGCAGCAGAGCAGATGCCACGCCAGATGGTATCATCATCTCTTTGCTTCGGCTCAAACGAGGGGCTACTCTGTTTGTGTTTATCAGTCTATGAACGAAAACCTGGCCTCTTTGGATTCGAATTCGACTTATGCAAGCAACTTAATTCAGCGATGCATATACGATTCTTAACTCATCTTTATAGAGAGAATTTCTGTTTATTTCATCGTTATTCTTTGTGAACTTGTCAGTCTAAGATTGACTTTGACATTTATACAATTACATCGGCAACATAAACAACAGGACGATTACCTTACAACAGTACTTGGATTGAAAATGATATTGAATACCTTTTATTCGATGTGTTCTTCGTCTGCTTCTAAATCGTTTACCATTCCATCATTAACCGAGGAATAGGCCACATGATTCAACTTTAGAGCAGCTGGATTAGAATGCAACGCTTTTATTTCAACATCGTCTGCAACACATTACTCAGGAATCACCCAGAATTCATCTATTGTTATGATGTGTCAGCTATCTATCAAATGATTATGTTTGGAAAGCGGAAGTGAGCGGAACAAAGGCTAATTTTCGTGGAACTCGCGATGCGGATGTTGATTGAGATGAGGATGGTGATTGAGCAATGATATCTCTTCTTCATGTTTTTCCCTTTTCAGGGCCCAGCAAGCATGGCCGGGGCTTGGGACAAGGGAAATCCCAGCAGAATAAGGCCAGTTTTTGTTGTTTGAGACGTCAAGCGACACGTGGCAAGGGTCAACCAGACGTCAAGTTTAATTCTGGGGTTGGAAGGCCATGTAGCCTCTCGCAAACGTTGGACAATTTACACGCTTTTTTATAAGAAACCAAGAATTTTTGGGCAGTACTCAAAGTTTCTTGAAATCATCAGATTTTGAGTACTCAGAGTTTCTTACGAGTTTCTTAAAGGTTCCATTACAATCTTCTTGTTCACTAACAGCGCCCTAGTGAACTTTTCAAAGCAATGTTAGTTGCAAACTTTGCGCTGTTTAAACATAACTCAAGTACATTCCGAGTAATATGATTCAGGAAACAAGTGAGATAAAGTAAAATATAAATACGTACAGGATTCCTTGTGTGTAAAATAGATAGTTTCTTTTATAAATTTATATTTTCCCAGAACTAGCGTTTCTTAATTTTTTGGCGATCTGAGAGTTGAGTTTCTTGTAAGCAGTTCAGTTTCTTATGAAAAGATACGTGTATTTTGACAACATCTGCCCAGACGTTGAGAAAATCTCACATTTTGCAATGCTGAAATCATAGGTTACTTGCTATGACAGTTTTAAAAAGAGGTTGTCAAAGAACAGCAGGAACTTCGAGCAACTATCTTTTAAAAAAATTTCGCATTTAAACAAAGGGCCAAAAATTTAAACTAAAGAGGCTCTGATAGGGGGGATAGTTGCTCCCTTGCTCCCCTCTTAAAAAGTAGCATGCTCCCTTGCTCCTATCAAAATTAGCTTTGTGCTCCCAGTGATTTCCATAATGCTTCTATTGTTCATTCAAATCAAAACATGTGTTGCCTAAGTGGTGCCTTAATGGTTACGATGTTTATTTATTCCTGTATCAAATATTTCATGATCCATCGAGCCAAGAAGTCCCGTCATTGGATACTGTTCCTTCAGAAGCTTAAGAAATACGATTGAGTTGATGATTTCTCGTAGTGTTTTACACAAGCCTCCAATCGTGGCCAAAAGTTATTGGACGATTGATCAGAACCTCGATATTCGGTAGTAAAAGGGCCCCCCTTCCCCCATGTCAATGTTGTTGTAAGAGATTGTACGTGAAATCAGTTTATAAACCATCTGGTCATGGGAAACTACAACATTGACACCGGGGGGAGGGGTTTGGAAAGCAACAGAGGGCTAAAACTGTAAAGAGGTTGTATTTATTTCCTCTTCAGTAGCTGTCCAGTAACCTTTTGGCCACGATTGTCTCCAGAAGTGAAAATAGATATTGCCTCACAACTGTTCATATGAGCCACGAAGTATGTCCAATTATCAATCAATTGGTGGCTTTTACAAGAATTTCAAAAATTTTGAAAATTTTATTCATTTTAAAAATCGATCTGACGTCATAGCAAAATGACGCAAAAGCAAACTTTGCGTTTGAAGACAACGATTGTAGAAAGAAGGCATATCCTCGGAAATTCTCCACTGATAAAAGACTGCACATGCAGTATTCACAAAAAAGGCAAAATTCAAGCATCAGAGATGAAAAACAATGCTTAATAGCTTGTTAGCAACGGCCAATATTGAAACAATGCCCCATATTCGCGGATACCCGCTGTATATAAGGACTTTGTGATCTCTATAAGATCCGTGCCACGAGTTGCCACGAGTTGCCAAATCGAGTTACCATTTTACTTGTAGGCTTCAGTATGGACTTCAACGAGTTACCACGAGTTACCATTCTTTTTTTAAAATAATATAGTATATTATTTATAAAAAAAGAAATGGTAACTCGTCGCTTCCCATACTGAAGTCTGTAGAAAAAATGGTAACTCGTTATGGTAACTCGTGGTAACTCGTGGGCAGTCTGACAAAGGTGGCAAAGTGTCGCTTAAAAAATTGTCCTGAAACTGTTAGGAGCAAGTCTAGGTATCATTGTTAGCTATAACTAATCATGTAAAGCAATGGGGGCAACTTGGAATGTACATGTGGTTCTGTACTGTTATTTAATGAATGAACTCAAAGATTGTGCATTGACTCAAGGAACTAGAAATTTCTTCTTACGCCGTTCAATTCCGTCGTTAGTGGATATATCGTAAGCCCCTTTGCTAAAAGTGTAACTCTGGAGACTACTTAACAAACTAACTTTGCTTTCATCATGGAATCATCCGTATTTTCGAAGTAAGAGGAGCAATTCCTAGCATAGCATCAAAATCTCTACATTCAGACAATCGTGGCCAAAAGTTATTGGACGATTGATCAGAACCTCGATATTCGGTAGTAAAAGGGCCCCCCTTCCCCCATGTCAATGTTGTTGTAAGAGATTGTACGTGAAATCAGTTTATAAACCATCTGGTCATGGGAAACTACAACATTGACACCGGGGGGAGGGGTTTGGAAAGCAACAGAGGGCTAAAACTGTAAAGAGGTTGTATTTATTTCCTCTTCAGTAGCTGTCCAGTAACCTTTTGGCCACGATTGTCTCCAGAAGTGAAAATAGATATTGCCTCACAACTGTTCATATGAGCCACGAAGTATGTCCAATTATCAATCAATTGGTGGCTTTTACAAGAATTTCAAAAATTTTGAAAATTTTATTCATTTTAAAAATCGATCTGACGTCATAGCAAAATGACGCAAAAGCAAACTTTGCGTTTGAAGACAACGATTGTAGAAAGAAGGCATATCCTCGGAAATTCTCCGCTGATAAAAGACTGCACATGCAGTATTCACAAAAAAGGCAAAATTCAAGCATCAGAGATGAAAAACAATGCTTAATAGCTTGTTAGCAACGGCCAATATTGAAACAATGCCCCATATTCGCGGATACCCGCTGTATATAAGGACTTTGTGATCTCTATAAGATCCGTGCCACGAGTTGCCACGAGTTGCCAAATCGAGTTACCATTTTACTTGTAGGCTTCAGTATGGACTTCAACGAGTTACCACGAGTTACCATTCTTTTTTTAAAATAATATAGTATATTATTTATAAAAAAAGAAATGGTAACTCGTCGCTTCCCATACTGAAGTCTGTAGAAAAAATGGTAACTCGTTATGGTAACTCGTGGTAACTCGTGGGCAGTCTGACAAAGGTGGCAAAGTGTCGCTTAAAAAATTGTCCTGAAACTGTTAGGAGCAAGTCTAGGTATCATTGTTAGCTATAACTAATCATGTAAAGCAATGGGGGCAACTTGGAATGTACATGTGGTTCTGTACTGTTATTTAATGAATGAACTCAAAGATTGTGCATTGACTCAAGGAACTAGAAATTTCTTCTTACGCCGTTCAATTCCGTCGTTAGTGGATATATCGTAAGCCCCTTTGCTAAAAGTGTAACTCTGGAGACTACTTAACAAACTAACTTTGCTTTCATCATGGTATCATCCGTATTTTCGAAGTAAGAGGAGCAATTCCTAGCATAGCATCAACATCTCTACATTCAGACAATCGTGGCCAAAAGTTATTGGACGATTGATCAGAACCTCGATATTCGGTAGTAAAAGGGCCCCCCTTCCCCCATGTCAATGTTGTTGTAAGAGATTGTACGTGAAATCAGTTTATAAACCATCTGGTCATGGGAAACTACAACATTGACACCGGGGGGAGGGGTTTGGAAAGCAACAGAGGGCTAAAACTGTAAAGAGGTTGTATTTATTTCCTCTTCAGTAGCTGTCCAGTAACCTTTTGGCCACGATTGTCGTAAGAGGCCAGTACATTCGCTCATGGCGCATTGAAAATTGGAGAGATGGTTTGGGCAAGTATAGCAGAAAAATCTCAAGGCCACGCCTTTAACTTGGCGTAAAACACTTTTCCCGCCCTCATTTTGCCACTGTTAGAGTCAAAATTCGTGCAATCTTTTATACATATGCATACTTGGAAACTTTTGGGGACACTTTCTTCATTCTAGCAAAAAATGCCTCCTGTTGGGAAATCCTTCACAATTCGCGCATGGTTAGATACCTCATTGTATTTTGTATTGCTTAACCACACAAGGACAATAGTAAATGAGTCATATTGTAGTGCAGTAAAATTTATATTGTTGTACTAATTAATGTTGCGTCAGAACCTCTACATAGAAACGAGACACAGACATTGAGTAATGGTTGATATATTTCATCACTTAGCACATGACATGATTTATGTAGCTATCTAGAATATGATTGGAGGACAGAATCTTTGTGAAACCCCGTAGAGTAAAAAATCGAACCATATTAGGAAAATCATTGTATTAGTTCTGGAACATTCTGTGCTTAGTCATGAGGAAATGAGTAGCGTGTCATGAGATTTGAGAGTTGAGACGATATGCGTTATGAAAAGATGGTTCAACGTTACGATGTCTATGTTAATGTTTAATTTCTTCGATCAACTATCAGAGAATTAGCGAGAAGAGAGCTGAGGTTCTCTAACATACTGGTCCACACACAGCCGGGATAGTTTTTCGTCGAAATGGATGTAGACAAGCTAAAGAAGAAACGCAAGACCACGAGGGGAATCGTCACAAAATTATTGAACAAGATTTTGGAAGTCGAGAAGAAAGATCCTGCAGAAATCGACTTGAGACAGCTACGACAATGGTTATTGAGCCTAGATGAAAACTTTGAAGTGCTCAAGAAGCTGGACTCAGACATTTTAGAGAAATTGATTGAAAATGATGCAGAGGAGCGTGATCTCGACAAAGAAGCCGAGGATGCAAATGATATTAAAGAAAAGATGACGTACGCAAAAATTTGCCTCGAAGAATTGTTGAAGGGAAACGACAACAAATCCAACAAAGCACACATCTCCAGAAGCGAATCCAGAGAGAGCATCGGGTCAGAAGTATCGGGCACGAGTGAGAAAAGTGATCAAATTCGACGACGGGTGAAGGCAAAATTACCGAAGCTGGAATTAAAGAAGTTTTCGGGCAAAGTGTCACAGTGGCAAGAATTCTGGGACGCCTTCAAGAGCGCAATACACGACGACGACGAACTTGCCAGTGTTGATAAATTCAAATATTTAAGAAGTTTCCTTGAAGAGCCTGCTCGTAGTGTTATTGCCGGATTCCCACTTACGGAGGCAGACTATGAAGGGGCAGTGGATGTCTTACACAAAAGATTTGCCAGACCAAGTGTTATCAAGAAAGCCCACATTAATGAATTGCTAAATTTGCCACCAGTGTACAGTGAAAGGAACGTTGTCAGATTGAGAACACTGTTCGATCAAATAGAAAGCCATGTTCGGAGCTTAGAAGCACTCGGAGTAGCCCAAGAGTCATATTCTGCAATTGTTGTTCCAGTTCTTATGGAGAAGATTCCAGAGTCGTTGAGATACAACATGATACGTTTTTCAAGCGTAAGCAATCACCTTGATTGGAACGTTGATGAGCTCATACAAACCTTTGAGAAAGAGTTGGAAGTTCGAGAGTCACATGTGCCAATTTTTGGGTTGCAGCAACAGCAACATCAGCCACAATCACAACAACCGAAGCAGCAGAAACAACATGGCGGAACTGCAGCAGCTTTATTCACCAATGAAGAGACGACCTGTATTTTTTGCAAGCAGAAGAATCATGCCAGTGAAGATTGCACAGAATTGACAATTGAAGAACGAAAGAACGTATTACTGAAATCAGCTAAGTGTTTCAATTGTTTGCGATCAGGGCATCGTTCGTTTCAGTGTAAGTCTAGAAGTAGGTGCAAGCATTGTAAAGGTAAGCACCACTCTGCTATTTGTAAGGGCAATGGTCCGAAGGTATCTGACAAGGAACCCCAAGCCCCAACGGGAGTTGTAAGTAAGGAAAGCGCTCAGCCTAAGCCTAGTGCACCGCGAGCATCTTCAGCCCTAAATGTCCATGCTGCCACCTGGCCCTGGGTGGGAAACACTGCTGGTTCCGGAGTACAAGTTGCACTATTTTGAACCTTGGCAGAAGATCCGGAGCAATGATAACACATGTGTTGGGTTTTCCATTTTTATAATAACAACAACAAAACCTTAACTATTTACATTTTATTTCTCATGACTTAACCCTCTCCTTACATGATGACAACTCGATGACAACACCCAGAACATTACCCTTTCGTTAAAGGGATCTGGTAACAAGTTCATTTTAATGATATGCAAAAAAAACACAAAACGAGGCTAAGACTAGCCCTTCTCAATACACTCCCCCGGGTTGACTTATGCAATTAGTCAACTACTAAAATTAATACTGCTAACTCTAAAGTGTCATAGCTCATTGTCCATATAAATAGCTACATATTGTCTCTTCTATTAAGTTCTCCGATAATAGCGGCATTACGACGAGGTCTATCAATATTTGATACCGTTGGAACTATAGGTTCCTGCGACTCTGGTGGTTTAGGAATAATAACATTTGCATTACACGAAATTTCTAACGGTACTAAATGTTTAAGCGATCTAGTCAATATAGATGTTCCTCTATTCGTAGCTACTCTAACCTTCGCTGCTCTAATATTGTCGTCTCTGCTTACGATCAGCTCCTCGATAATCGCTATTTTCCAAAATGCACGTTTTGTTTGCTCGTCCTTTAAAACTACAACGTCACCGATTGACATATTTGGTTTCTTAGACGGATCTGATAAACCAGTGGCCTCTCTAATACCTAAAAGGTATTCATGTTTCCAACGTTTGCTAAATTCCTGTAAAAGACGACGATGATACTTAGCTCTTCGAGTTAAAGACTCATTGGTGCTAATCACCTCAAAATGCCTACCGTTAGGCGAACGTGTTGTGTTGTAACCAGATATTAGCTGCGAAGGAGTTAACGGATAAGATACACCATCTACATCATCGTACACATAAGTTATAGGACGTGCATTGATAATACTTTCGACCTCTACCAACAAAGTTGTCAATTCTTCATAAATGAGAGATGTTCTCCCAATAACCTTCTTCAGACAACGTTTTACGGACCTGACAAGCCTCTCCCAAATAGCTCCGTACCAGGCCGCCCTCTGCACAATAAAATGCCATGAGATACCTCGATCTGCGAGATGAGTTTGTACCTCGTCAGACAAAATTATTCTCTTGACATCTTTCATAGCACCCTTGAAGGTTTTTGCGTTGTCTGACATGATGGTCCTTGGTAGCCCTCTGCGTGCACTAAAACGTCTAAATGCTCTCAAAAACGATGGGATATCTAAACTTTCAACAAGCTCTAAATGTATCGCTCTAGTTGAAGCGCACGTGAATAAACATATGTAAACTTTCGAACTACCTTTCTTTGTAGCAACGTATAAGGGCCAGCAAAATCTACTCCTGTATTTATAAACGGTGGTCCTTCATCTAAACGGGTTGGTGGTAAATCTTGACACCATATTGGTTTGTACGGCAAACCTTCTAGTTTCTTGCGAACAACACATCTTCGAACTAATTTTTTGACGATCTCTCTACCACGTAATATCCAATATTTTTCACGGGTAGCATTCAAAGTTTCACGGACGCCGTTATGATATACTCTGTTGTGATATTCTCTAACAACTAGTTCAGAAAACCGACCTTTAGATGGCAATAGTATCGGTTCCTTGCGTTCAGTTTCTACGAAAGCGTTTTTAATTCGTGAATTCGCTCGAATAATACCTTCACGATCGACGAATAAATTGAATTGTGAAACAAGTAACGGTGGTTTGCGTGCTACATGTTTGTCTGACCTTGTCAAAAATTCTAATTCTGACGGAAATGATTCTTCTTGGATGTGACGAATTACAAAGTTTTCGGCCTTCTCTAACTCTGATGCATTCATACACTTACCTTGTACCTTCTGTTTTGACCTCAAATTATTTATGAATCTGAAAATCCAAGCGACTACTCGCAATAGCTTTGTCTTACTGCTAAATCTGTTGATATCTACGATATCTTTCAGTTTCGAATTACCGACTACCTTACGATTCAGAAGAGCGAATGTCGGTTCTGCCTGATTACGTGTGATTTCTTTCAAAGCCTCTTCGTTTTCGACATTACTTGTAGGAATATCCTTAGGCCATTGATTTTGCGGTAATTTGAGAAATTCAGGCCCTTCTAGCCATACCTTGTTTTGGGAAGGCCCACTCCTCCGGAAACCTCTCGAGGGTATATCGGCTGGATTTAGGGAACCTGGGCAAAATCTCCACTGACCCCTCGACGAAACGTTGAGAATTTGCTCTACTCTTGATCGTACATACTGTTTCCAAGGCTTAGGATTACGAATCCAACAGAGCACAGTGTACGAATCTGTCCATAGCGTGGTTTCGATTACACGATTTGAATCTTCGAATGATAATGCTTGTCGAACAGAATCTAGATGCTTGGCAAGTAAACATGCACCTAAAAGCTCCAGCCTTGGAATACTTTGCCCTTTTATGGGGGATACTCTGGCCTTTGAAGAAAGAAATTTAACTTCTATTTTCCCGTCCTCATACTCCACCCTCAGATATACAACTGATGCAAATGCAGTTTCACTTGCATCTGAAAACCCATGAAGTTGTACACTCACAACCTTTTCATCCTGAAAAAGATACCTGGGGAAAGAAATGTCAGTAATCTCATTCAACTCGGACAAAAGGCTGCGATACTTGAGACGTAATTGACCTTGCAGGTCCTCGTCCCAGTCTACTTTCTCAACACAAAGCTGCTGAAAAAAGGATTTCAATTTGATTACAAAAGGACTCAATACACCTAAAGGATCGAAAATTTTGGCGGATATTTTCAACACTGAACGTTTTGTTGTTGGCAACTTGTTTGCATAGTCAAGGACATCACAAACACTGAATTTCAATTCATCTAGTTCAGTGTCCCAACTGACTCCTAAAACCTTTACCTGATTGTTTGTTGATTGTGACTGAGTGCTAGTCTCCGAAGACGACTCAGTACCTGGTGCTGAAAAGGAATCAATAGCAATTTCATGATTAGACACATTACCATGTTCTAACTGTTCAACGTGAGATAATAACTCCTTGGAGTTTGTGTTCCATTTTCGCAGATTGAAACCAGCAGCATTGGTGATTTCTTTGGCCGCACGATAAATCTCTAATCCCTCTTCAACACTATCAGAACCAGAGGTTACGTCATCGACGTAACAATGATCCAGTACACCTGAGACAAGCGGATATTTTTCCCTGTATTCATTGACATGTTTGTGCATGGTTGCACCAAGTATCGAGGGATTTGGTTTTAATCCAAAAGGAAGCCGACAAAAGCGATACTGCACAATAGAAGGATTGTCTCCTTTTACACTATCAAACCACAGAAAGCGTAAAAAATCACGGTCGCTTTCTTTGATGCTTACCTGCAGGAATGCCTTTTCAATGTCTGCTGTCAACGCGATTCTATGACACCTAAAATCAATCAATGTGTCAAACAAAGAAGGGACGAAATTGGGGCCATTTTCTAACATATCATTCAAAGATAATGAATCTGGCTTTGATTTTGCGCTTGCATCAAAAACTATGCGCAATTTGCTCGTTTGTCTCTTTGTACGAAAAACACCATGATGAGCGATAAAATGTACTTGTTTACCCTCTTCTGGTTCTGCAACTCTCTCGATTATTCCATTTTTGACCTGTTCCTGAAAATAAGAATCATATTGATCCAGAAGCTCTGGATCCCTGTGCAAACGAGAATATAGAGATTTTAGGCGTTCAAGACAAAGTGTATAATCAGAAGATAAAGGTTCAGTGATATCTTTACGCCACGGAAGGCCTACTTCGTAGCGTTCTCCGTTAAATTTGACATCACAAGATTTAATAAATTCGACCTTTTCTACCTCTAAATCCTTAGCAGATTCTATCGGCTCTACTTCAAAAACCTTTTGAAACGTCTTTAACAATTCATCATTTTGCCGACCTTCCGATACTACCTGATTACCTTCTTCAACTATCAAATTCGACGATGTATAAACATGCGAATCTGTTTCCGTGTTGGCTTCAACTGACCCTGAAATAAGCCAACCTAACTTACTTCTAACTGCGACGGGACCATGTTCCCCTCGAATCACGTCTCCTATTACGAAATCGTAATAATAATTCAAACCGATTAATAGATCTATCGATTCATCCTCGCTCTCAACTCTACAAGGATCATCTGCTAATTCGAGACCTAAGAGATGCTCAAACGATTCGATTGTTACGTTTGATTTTACAGGCGAACAAATAGTCGGATAACTTAATGCTTTGATCTTAACGTGATTGTTACCTGCCGTTTCTAAACTGACTTCTACTTGTGCACAATTATGCTTACGATATTTCTCAGTACCGAACGTGTTGATATTTATGACTTCATTACCAATAGGGCGGAGATCTAATTTTTGCCTAAGATTCTCTGAAACATAACTCAATTGGCTACCTGAGTCAAATAAAATACGAATGGGTACCTTCGCATCTTGATCGTCCTTAAACGCATAAGTTCTTGCAGTCTGCAACAAAATCCCTGGCTTATGTTTCTTGTTTGTGGCAGTAACACTATGATTGTCCTGCCTTTCAGTGTCTGCATCAGTATCTCTCTTCGTTCGGTCTTCTTTCTTCGCTTGGTTTTTTCCAGCCATCTCTTTCTCACACAATGATTGGTGGTGATTTCCATCACATTTCCTACATTTTCTTCCACGACATTCTCGAACAAAATGTCCACCACGTAAACAACGAAAGCAACGTTTCTCTCGAAGCAAATGATCCGATCTATCCTTGATACTAGAAACCTTTGTACAGCTGGAAGAGAAGTGATTGCCCTTGCAAAATATACAATTTGGCCAATTTGTTTTGGTCTCTCCAAAACTTGCTAAAGCTGAAGCCGAAGGCGTGAATCCACTGTGAGCTTCCTTTCGATCGCTGTAAGATTTCCCTTTATCTTTCAACGCAATATCTTGGTTCAGTTCTCTCGCTTCAACTTCCTTTCGAAGTAATTCCATCAGTTCGGTAAGGGACCACATTTCTTGCGTAGTCTGTCTTGTAATTTGTAAACGGATTTGACTTGGCAATCTCGACATGATAACTGGAACTAAAAGTACCCCATAAGTGTCAGATGTGACATCTAAAGCCTCGAGACCACGAATTTGTATGTTTATCTTGTCGTAAACCTTCCTTAGTTGTGTTGGATCTTCCTTTCCACATGCTTTGAGATCTAAAAGTTCATCCATGTGTGCACTTATAATCTTCTGTTTATTTCCAAACCGTTCCTTTAACAATTTTACTGCTGAGACATAAGTGCGTTCTCGAAGTGGAAGACCTTCCAGAGCTCGGGCTGCTGCACCATCCAAAGCTCGCTGCAAATAATTGAACTTATCAATGGAGGACAAATCTTCATTCATATCCACCATACTTTCGAAGCTGTCCCAAAATGTAAAGAACTTTGTAATGTCTCCATTGAATCGAGGTAACGGGATTTTCGGTAACTTGACCTTGGCAAAGGAATTTCCGTTCCTACTTGAGCGACTCCCTTCTGAAGGGATCCTTGACTGAACAGACTGTCCATCTTCCGAGGCTGCGGGCGAAGATGACCTTGTCTGCGACTGTTGGCTGTTTACTCGACTATTTCTCGTTCTTCTTGAACTATTGGATATTATAGAGCCATGTTCTGATGTCTGATACTTGTCTACCACACTCTTGATTTTGGCGATGGCTTCTTTCAGCCGTAACTCAATTTCTGACGCTTGCTCGATTTCGTTAACAATTTCGTTAGGGTCTATGACTCGTAAAATATCTTGGTCCAGTCGCGCCAATTCTGTTAATTTATCTTCTAATGTACTAAGTTTTACTCTTAAACGCAGGATCTCTGCTTCTTCATATTCTTCTTTTGAATCGATGAGTTGAATGGCTTCTCTCTCGAATCTCGTTACTACGGCGCGATTGCCGGCTCGTACGTTTCTCAGACGGACATAATTTTCTCCAGAATCTTCTCCACCACTCTCTTCGTCACCCATAACTCAAACTGCAATGTCTCTTGTATTCGTCTCTTGCCCCACGTTGGGCGCCATATATTTTGAACCTTGGCAGAAGATCCGGAGCAATGATAACACATGTGTTGGGTTTTCCATTTTTATAATAACAACAACAAAACCTTAACTATTTACATTTTATTTCTCATGACTTAACCCTCTCCTTACATGATGACAACTCGATGACAACACCCAGAACATTACCCTTTCGTTAAAGGGATCTGGTAACAAGTTCATTTTAATGATATGCAAAAAAAACACAAAACGAGGCTAAGACTAGCCCTTCTCAATATGCACTCCAGACAGCCTTAGCTTGTGTAAACAGTGAGCAAGAGAAAAAAGTGAGAGTATTGTTTGATAGTGGAAGTCAAAAGACTTTCATTAGTGCAAAGGCTGTCAGCATGTTAGGTTTAGAGCCTGAGAGAAGTGAAGAGCTTGGAATCCAAACCTTTGGAAGTAAAGAAGCAGACATGGCTGTGAGAAGAGTTTTCAAATTTTCTTTATGCTCTTTATTTGATTGTAACCCTACTGAAATTGAAGCTTTTGAGGTCAACGAAATCTCTAATGTTGCAAATATTCATGTTGAGCAAATTAAGCATAATTTTGCACATTTGTCTAACATTTTCTTTTCTGATGTTAGTAGGAATGAAGAAATTTCGGAAATTGACATTTTGTGTGGTTCAGATTTTTTGTGGAGTTTCCAAGATGGTGAGTTCATACGAGGGGGGCCAGGAGAGCCAATTGCGATTAGCACTTCTCTTGGTTGGGTACTCTCAGGACCGCTGAAAGGTGAGACAATTAATTTTTCTGAACCTACAAATGTGAATCATTGTATTGAAAACATTGTTCCTTCTAAGAAACAGGAAGCAGATTCGAATTTGCATAAATTGTGGGACCTTGATTCCATTGGGATCAGGGAAGGAGATCAAGTGCACGAAACTGTAATTGATAACATTCTTTTTACAGGATCGAAATATTCAGTTGGTTTGCCATGGAGAATTGGTCATGATCCAGTTCCACTTAACTTAGCAAATAGCCAGGCTAGATTGAAAAGTCAGCTAAAGAAATTGAAGCAAACACCTGAGATTCTTGAGCAATATGATCAAATCATCTCTGAGCAACTCAAAGAAGGTATTATTGAAGAAGTTTCCAACCTTGAACCACCAGGCCCTAGGGTGTCTTATCTTCCCCATCAAGCAGTTATAAGGGAGAATGTGGAGACAACCAAGGTGCGCATAGTTTTCGACGCTTCATGCAAAGACAAGAACACAGGCGTGTCATTGAACAGTTGCTTACACAAAGGTCCATCCTTGACACCTTTAATCTTTGACATCCTTTTAAGGTTCAGAACAGACAAGGTAGTGCTTGTAGGGGACATCGAAAAAGCATTTTTAAATATAGAAATTCATCCTGAAGACCGAGATTCCCTGCGTTTTTTGTGGGTAAGTAACATTCATGACAAGGAGCCGCAAATGAAAGTCTATCGTTACCGTTCTATGGTGTTTGGTATTTCGAGTTCACCTTTCCTTTTAAACGCTGTAATCAGGCATCATTTGAACAAATACAGGGAAGTAGATCCAGAATTTACTAGAGACATGATTGAAGGATTTTTTGTAGATGATCTAGTAACAACTTGCAAGAGTACATCCGAAGCTTATTCACTGTATGAGAAAGCTAAACAGAGAATGTTAGAGGCGGGTCTACGACTCAGAAAATGGAAGACAAATGATGAGGAGCTAAGAAAGAAAATTGAAAGGAATGAGAAGGAAGTGGAAAAAAGAGTGAGAGAAAATGCGCAAGATGACTACAGTTATGCCAAGGAAACCTTAGGTTTGTCTAAGGATGTTGGGGGGAAAACTAAAGTTCTAGGAATCCCTTGGGACACAGAAAGAGACACAATTGAGTTTGATATGAGCAAGGTTGGGAATACTCCTACAACTGTTGCCACCAAGAGAGGTATTTTGAGTACGCTCGCTGCTATTTTTGATCCGTTAGGGCTCATCAGTCCAATTGCAGTGGCAGCAAAGGTCCTTTTCCAGGAGCTGTGTCTTGAGAAACTAAATTGGGATGATCCCCTTCCAGAAGATAAGGTAAGAAGGTGGGAGGCATGGCTAGAAGATTTAAAGGGTAGTGATACAATTTCCCTCCCAAGATGCACACTTGGAGACATTGATGGTGAGATCGTAAGTGCCACTCTTCACGGCTTTGGAGATGCTAGCAAGCATGCATATTGTGCCATGGTTTATCTTGTATGCCAGACTACCACAGGAATTCACACTAAATTGCTTTGTGCTAAGACCAGGGTAGCTCCATTGAAAGAATTGTCTATTCCCAAATTAGAGTTGATGTCAGCACGTATTCTAGTGACCCTGATGGAGACAGTAAAAAATTCCTTGAGCTCAAAGTTGAAAATTGATGCCATAAGATTCTGGTTGGACAGCAAAACAGCTCTTTTTTGGATTTTTAATCAGGGAGAATGGAAAACTTTTGTTCAGCATCGTGTTAATGAGATTCTAAAGGTATCTGAAAAAGAGCAATGGGGGCATGTACCTGGTAAGGAAAATCCAGCTGATATCGGGTCAAGGGGCATGACAGCTAGCAGTTTGCAACAAAGCGCATTGTGGTGGGAAGGCCCTACTTGGTTGAAACAAGGGAGAAAAGCATGGCCTAAAGACTTTAGTCTTGAAGATTCAACAGAAGTCAAAGAAGAGAGAAAGAAAGTAAGTGTAATGTTGAATGTTGCCCAACAGAGTATGCAGATTAGCAAAGTCATTGACTTGAACAGATTTTCCACTGTGAGTAAATTGCTTAGAGTAACTGCATATGTTCAGAGGTTCTTAGGGAACCTAAGACTCAAAAGAGAGAGAAGAGAATTGTGCTTAGATGAACTCACAGCAGAAGAGTTGAGGAATGCTGAAAGTATGTGGATAAAGGATGCACAACAAGACCTTAAGTCAAATGAGAACTTCAAGAAAACAAGAGAAAGTTTGAATTTGATTGAGCAGAATGAGATCCTTGTGTGCAAAGGGAGACTTGAAAATTCAGAATTGAATGAAGAATGCAAATTCCCTATAATTCTCCCCAAGAATCACAGATTTACCAACCTTGTTATTCTAGATTGCCACAGCAGAGTACACCACTGTAAGGTCAGAAGCACATTAGCAGAATTAAGATCAAGGTTCTGGGTCACACAGGGCAGACAATATGTGAAGAAAATCATCATGAAATGTTTCATTTGCAAGAAACTAGAAGGGAAGCCCTATGAATCCACAGCTATTGCACCACTGCCAGAATTTCGAGTGAGAGAAGCTCCACCTTTTAGTAAAGTAGGGGTAGATTTTGCTGGACCTGTCTTTGTTAAGAGTCAAAATGGGATGGTAAAGGCATATATTGCACTGTTTACATGCTGCGTAACAAGGGCAATTCATCTTGAATTAGTTGAAAATCTAAATGCTTCAACTTTTATCAATTGCCTGAGACGTTTTTCAGCCAGAAGAGGTACACCATCGCTCCTAGTGACAGACAATGCAAAAACTTTTAAAGCCTCTGCAAAGTTCATCAAGAAACTGTTTAAAAACAAGTTAGTACAGAGCCATTTGAGTACAAAGGGAATAATTTGGAGATTCAATTTAGAGCGCGCGGCCTGGTTTGGGGGGCTGTTTGAAAGAATGATAGGGACTGTTAAAAGGTGTCTGAGGAAAGTTCTTGGAAATGCGAAATTGAACTTTGAAGAATTGACAACAGTACTTACAGAGATAGAGAGCACAATAAATTCGAGACCATTAACCTATCAGTATGATGACATGGTTGAGGCACTAACCCCATCTCATCTTTTGTGTGGTAGAAGAATATCACCACTGTCAGAAAATGTTGATACTTCTTTTGATGAAAGTGACAATGAATTGCAAAGTAACATCACTAAAAGATTTCTTTACCTTTCTAGGAAACTGAGCCACTTCTGGAATCGTTGGAGGAAGGAATATTTAGTTGATCTGAGAGAGTTCCACAAGATGAAGGATTCCAGAGTGGCAAATATTTCCAAAGGAGACTTGGTATTAATCCAGGATGACAATGTCAAAAGAGGTCAGTGGAAAGTTGGAGTCATAGAGGATCTGATCACAGGAAAAGATGGAATAATACGCGGTGCCAAGGTTCGCAAAGCAGGTGGTAAGAATGAAACTTTAAACCGTTCAATTTTGAAATTGTTTCCTCTTGAAATTTCCTCCACAAGTTATGATAAAAAAGAGGGAAAGGACGTGAGTGAAATAAAGGACAAAGAGGTAAGTATGGAGAGGAATGAAGGTACAAATAACAATAGGATTGAAGATGCAATTTGTACAAGAAACCAGTCACCCCGCGCTTCTGCTAAGGATTCCCGATGGAAGTCCAGACTTATGCTTGACGCCTAGGGGGTCAAGGAGGGGGGTGTGTTGGGAAATCCTTCACAATTCGCGCATGGTTAGATACCTCATTGTATTTTGTATTGCTTAACCACACAAGGACAATAGTAAATGAGTCATATTGTAGTGCAGTAAAATTTATATTGTTGTACTAATTAATGTTGCGTCAGAACCTCTACATAGAAACGAGACACAGACATTGAGTAATGGTTGATATATTTCATCACTTAGCACATGACATGATTTATGTAGCTATCTAGAATATGATTGGAGGACAGAATCTTTGTGAAACCCCGTAGAGTAAAAAATCGAACCATATTAGGAAAATCATTGTATTAGTTCTGGAACATTCTGTGCTTAGTCATGAGGAAATGAGTAGCGTGTCATGAGATTTGAGAGTTGAGACGATATGCGTTATGAAAAGATGGTTCAACGTTACGATGTCTATGTTAATGTTTAATTTCTTCGATCAACTATCAGAGAATTAGCGAGAAGAGAGCTGAGGTTCTCTAACACCTCCTTCAGTGCAATATTTACAAGTGCTATAATCCGCAAGTAGGCTACCTGGGTATCAGACTCTCCAAGGAAATTAATTTTTGTAGAGAGTGTGGTACCAGGGTACAAATAGGCGAGCGAGCTGAATAAATTCACTTTTTGGATCATGATTGTTGCCTTTTTCCTTGATAAATGGTGCCTTGGTCGTAAAATTCGCACTCTTTTCTAAGTTTCCAAAACCAGGTTATTTCTCATTTTTCTTCAGTTCTCCAGCCCTAAGGGAGCCCTTCCCCAACTAGTAGACATTACTGGAGTAGATTGCATTGATAGTTGGAAATGGGCAATCGTTACAGTCATAAGAGACTGCAAAGGAACTTAACTGAGATGCATAAAATCTTCAAAATGATTTCCCAAAAAAAATTTATGTGCTTCCAAGCTCCCAAACTTTTCATTCATGCTCCCTTGCTCCCGGCCCTTTTTAGGCCATGCTCCCTTGCTCCCAAAAACCCCTATCAGAGCCTCACTAAACCTGGGTACCAGAGCCTCGGGGGTACTTTACATCAAAGGGTCTGTTTCATCCAGCATTCCATGCACGAAGACCACAGCTCTTTTTTTGTGAAATAATGAATGCAAAAATTCCCAAATTCAAGCGTTGTTGAAGGACGTGCTTCCACTGTGCAGTCTAATGTCACGTGTCTGTCAAATATGGAAAGCGGAACTAACGACTTAGTTCGAGGAATTCGATAAATGGCGGATTGGGGCGGGTTGCGGCCAGCAGAGCTTGCAGCTGACGTTCAAAGTCGAATGTAAACAATCCAGCGACATTTCCCTTCGAGAGATAATCAGGCTTTCCCCTTATCACAAGGAACCCTCAGCGAAACAAACATAGACACAACAGCTTCGTGGGCAACATTTGGAAGACATTTACAAAGCACTTGATGGAAACATGGCCGAGAATGTTGACTTGGACCAAGCTTTTGCAAAGATTTGTCAAAAGATTTCAGATGCAGAAGAAAATCTTACTCAAGCTAATGCAAAACGAGATCAAGGAAGCAATGAGTCCATGGAAGAACATCTTAAATTGCTATCCTCCAACTTGACAGAGTTGAGATGTGAAGTCTTGGTTGCATGGGAAACTTGGAGGAGAAATGACATCAGAGCAAAAGGTTGAAAGTTACTACATCCTTTGTAACGGTGAAATGTCATTTAGGCTCAAGAACACGGGCATGAAATAAGTGTGAATCTGACCATGATTTTTGGATTCCTAACCAAACCTCCTTTTGATTTTCTGGCTTCCACTGGTATTCAAGACCTATGACCACGCCCAATATTTCTCCAAAACTGTAGAATTTAACACAAAAGCGCATCAAATCCCAAATGATGCTGATAAAAAGCGTGATATTTGTTTATCATTTGATTTTTTTGGGATTAGCTCGGTTCATAAAGCAGTCTTTGCAGTTCACGGTGGATCTTGACAGATCGTGAAGTTCAATTTTATGATAATCAAGACCCGGGGGGGGGGGGTACTTCACTATAAATTCATACGGGGGTGTGCGCCGCAAGGATTTCTGTTACGACCCAATCCCAGAAATTTGGTCCGATATTGATACCCAATCCCAGAAAATTTGTCAGATATTGATACCCAATCGAAGAAGTAACAAAAGCAATTCGACGTCAAAAGGGTAAGGGATAGAGGGCTGGGAACGGTTATTTTGGTTCCAAGTGGCCATTGGAACGAGGTTCTGATCTGAGGACGTTTTTCAACACAAAAATACTTGAAATCAGTTCACCTGAAACTGACCACGTGTTGCTCGAAAATTTATCCAGTTGTACTTTCATTCAACACCCATTACAGAATTTTGAGTAACCCCCAATCCCAGAAAATTCCGAGTGAAAGTATACCCCAATCACAGAAATTTTCCAGTAAAAGGATACCCCAATCCCAGAATTTTCAGGCCAAAAACTACCCAAAACTGGCGCACATCCCCGTCTTACCCAAAGTGAAGTACCCCCCCCCCCCCCCTGAGAATCAAGAACGTCTGCAAGAATCTTTTACCATACGAACTGTGGGCCAAAACTTGAGAAACCGTACTTCAAAATTTAGGGCCAAGTTTCTTATCGCAGAATGTATGTAGTGGGGGAAAGTGTCCCCAGATCAAATTTGTTTTGGTGGCTTTGTTTTTCTAAAAGGTTCTCTCTTGTCTCGTTCACGTATTATGCTCTAACAATAGCCCTGTCCACAAGTTGCTCGAAATTTTTCGAAAAGTTGCTCAAAATTTTCTGAAAAGTTGCTCAAAAAGTTGCCATTTTTTCAAAAAGTTGCCCAAAAGTTGCTCATTTATCAGGCGCGGATCCAGGAAGTTTGGTGACAGGGTTTATTGCCGGAAAATTTTTCGGGCCACGCCCTTTTTCTTTTGGGCCACGCCCTTTTTCCTAAAGGAAACGCCCTTTTCAATATGGAAACACCTTGTCTCAATATATTCATTCAAATCGAATGATATCGCGGTGTGATTTCCATCGCTGCACATGGAACAAGCATTCAAGGTCTGTTACCTAGGCCTACACATCTTTCCCCATCTTTCTCTCTTCCCCTAAACCTTTCGTTCAAGAAGCTCCCTGATTTTCAAAGATTTTCGACATCGCGAAGCAAGATCACATCGTACTTACTCACCATCCCCTTTATTCCACTGTGTTTGGTGGGGAAACATCGAAGATATCACACATCACGCATCACAACCACCATAACCAACTGTTTGAG
Organism: Aurelia sp. 3 sensu Dawson et al. (2005); assembly: GCA_964020215.1. Classification (NCBI taxonomy): domain Eukaryota; kingdom Metazoa; phylum Cnidaria; class Scyphozoa; order Semaeostomeae; family Ulmaridae; genus Aurelia; species Aurelia sp. 3 sensu Dawson et al. (2005). Next base: position 15,348,860 of record OZ026573.1, on the reverse strand, counting down.
AGTATTACGCAATTTACACAGGTTTCCGACTTTTTCTGACTGGGTTGCGACTTTTTATGACAGGTTTCGGACTCCCTTACGACAGAGAGAACAATGTGGTGACTGGTTTCGGACTCGTCAACAAGAGGTTTCAGACTTTTGTGAATGGATTCAGTTGTGCAATAATAGTGGTGCAATCCAGTCCTGCACAGATTATGACGCAAACAGATAAATCCTCCTTTGTTGATGAGATGACTGATATTTTCCCGCTGCTTTTGTTTCCATGCCATATATCAAAGGGCAAAACAAAAGCCTGTTCACCACCATTTGTTCAACAGGAAACAGATATTTGCTTTTTTGTTCAAAGCACGAGAGCTTCACATCGATAAGAAGCGCCACCGCAATAGCCTAAGCAATCATCTGGAAGACACTCGCAGTCATTGCTTTCAAGTGAACATTTCTTTGCGGTTCAAAAGGAGTGAATCACGTTTTCGTTGAGGGTAGCTTTTCTCGAATAATCTGACCGGGTTTTTGAAACCTGTAAACCCTGTCTGGATCCGCTCCTGTTTATTGTCATGTTTTAAGGTCATATGCTATAAATATATGAATAACTGAGATCTATGCATAAGATTAGTGGCACCAAGGATGCACTTTGTTTCAACTACAGCAGTTTCCTGGAAGTTTGAGCCTTTCACGTTAAATAATTAGGCCCATCTGACAAATCTTCAGAATTTTAGCAAGAATCATAATATCATTTGTTGATCATAAAAAACAACAATAATAGCAATAATAATTGACGAATAATAATAATCATCATCATCATAATCATCATCATAGTCAGAAATCGCTAATTTCAAAGACCAGATCTTCGCAAATCAAGGCGTTGAATCCCAGCCTGATCAGAAAACAGATGCTTTACATGACCAATTTTCATTACAGTTACAAAGAATAAACAGAATATCATTGAAATTCTTGTAATATTGCTAAAACAAGGAAAAGCTGCTCATTGTTGCAAAAGTTGCCGAAATTCCTAGAAGTTGCCGAAAAGACTGCAAGTTACCCGAAAGTTGCCGAGCAACTTGTGGACAGGGCTATCTAACAATTAGATTGATTAACCCTAAAATTGCCAATATTGCAGATATGAAAGTGGTGTACAGTAACAAAATCTACATAATAGGCTACTTTTTTCATTTTTTCATTGAATCCATGACATCACAATGACATCATAATTGGCGAAAATTGTAGTTTTTGCTTGCTGTTGGCAAAATTGACAATACTTTAAGTTTTTATTTGACTGTTCCTTTTTTAAATGCATTAGAATGTATCACAAAGCATCAATGAGTAAAAATCAGCAGTATGATATCTATTTAAGTTCATTATATATATCACATATTAATTATTTATATGCACCAGTTTTCATGGTTTAATTTAAACCCCTAATTGCCAATGCCAATACTCTGAAATGCCTTAAGATGATGTATAGTAATTAATAGAACCGATTTTGGTCATCAAACTTTTTCTAATACATTTGTTATTATTTATATGACATCATAAACATTGATGACGTCATGTAAAATTGCTGACATAATTGAAAATGAATAAAACTTTATATCATCTGAAAGCTCTCGCCAAGATCTATTGAATGGTAGTGTTCTCAATGATCTGTGATCATTTTGGAAAAAATAAGAGTCCTTTTTTTTTCTTTTACTGTTGACCACCTGTTGAAAAGATGTTGGTCACGTGATCAGTGTCTACCATTTTGAAATTTTTTTAGATTTTTAATTAGTATATTAAATTTGAGGAAAATTGACCAAGCTTTAGCTCTGTATCTTTCGAACTGACCACACTGCATCAAATAATCTGTGCCGCTGGCACTTTGTGCTCCCCTGGTAGTAATAGGGTAAGAGGGGAATAGTCTGCTTCGTTTTGAAAGGTCTCTTTACCCATGACCTTTAGTTATACACTAAAACCAATGTTTTTAAGATGAAATTGAAAAGTAAAAATCCACATATTTCCTTTATTTCACATTTGAATTTCAGATCAAGAGAGTCGTGAAGAATTGGAATTTACGATTCCCCAAGCTGCACTATTTCTTGAATCCGCTGAGCAGCTTGGACAAGGAGGCTTTGGCAAAGTGTTGAAGACAGATTTAAAAGGAAATCCTGTTGCTGTCAAGGTCATCAAGACTGTTCACGATAAAGATGATAAAAGAATTCCCTTGACTGAGGGAAAATTATTAAGGTAAAATATTCCATTGGGGCATAATTGGAGGAAGGTTTCGTGATTTTCATCAGAAATATTTGAAAAATTTGGGCTATTTAATGTTATGAAACAAGGACAGATTTTTTAATGCAATAGTCGCAGTTGCCGTAACTGGCACCTCAATTCAAAGCGATTAGCGACCGTAGACAAAGGAAATTCTCCCAACCAGTAAATCAGAACAAACAAGGCTGCAAAAGTTGCCACAAGCCAATAGGGCAAACTCTTTACAATGAAATAGCGTAAATCTAAGATCTGTCTCACAGATTTCTCATAAATGTATTTGATTCAGAAGCCGAGCAGAAGGCACTATAATTTTTGGGTAACTGGAGCTCAAATGAAGCAACTATCACACAGCTCATGAATCAAATACACAAAATCTGCGAGATGAAACTTTAGATTTACCCTTCTTCTTTCTTTATAGGCATATAACTGCTCTCAAAATCCCACCTTTTGCTTGCAAACGGCGAGGTTTGCCCTACCGGTTTGGAGGCAACTTTTGCAGCCATGTTTGTTTTGATTTACTGGTTGAGAGAATTTCCTTTGTCTGCAGTCAATAATCGCTTGGAATTGAGGTGTCAACCAAAGCAACTGCTTGATAACTAAAGCAAAAAAATGTGTCCTTGTCATGTTTGGATTAATCTTACCTGATAAGATGAGGGAGGTTTTAACTGAAAAAAATTGGCATCCATAAGAAGGTTTGACAATTCTCTGGGTTCTGGGCTCTGAAGCGTTGTGTTGCTCATATTTGCCTTCGTAATTGAAATGAATTCACAAAATAGCTGACGCAGATGCTTAGATTCCTTCTTGTCTCTCGTGTCTTCTCTTGACAATTCCTTTGCAAGAACAACGAATGAGTTGGCCATCCTTGCTTCGGAACAATCTTCGAAGATGGCCTTATTTACACTTGCAGCTGGAATGATCAGCCATTGTGCTTGGTAATCCCTTGTTCGTGACTGCTTCGAAAAAGATGATAACAGAATTAGACTGCGCCAAGGAGCATTTGGCCAAAAGCGTTATGTTCTTTCATTCATTTAACTTTGATTCTATAGAACTTCATAGGTGCAATGCACCTTGTTCAAATATCCCTGGACGCTATCTTTTGCGTATCGCCAACTAAAAGCAATGAACGCTATTGCTGCATTATCTGGCACTGTTAGGATAATACTGAGATCTAATCAATGACACTCTACACCACCTTGTTCAAGTTTAACTCGCACTACTGTCGAGCGAAGGAGGACATCTATGGAAAAGCGAGCGAGAGATGGGAGTGAGATTTGAAAAAATCAAATTTGTGATTGAAATTATAGTCTCAGCAATGCAAATGGGTGACACTATGGTTTTATTTCACAGGCATCTCAGTCATGACAATATTGTTGCATTCAGAGGAATGGGCCGGCTTGATGCAGATGTCAAGGCACATAACCTAAAGGCCGATGCTCACTTCATCGTAATGGAATACATCCCAAACAATTTAAAGAGATACGTAGAAAGGCAGACAACTCATGAAAGCAAAGGTCTCCCTCTTTATTTGGTTTGGGATTTTGCTAGACAGATTGCAAATGGGTTGGAATACCTACATACGATGGGTGACCCTTTCAAGCCAATTGCACATAGAGATTTGAAGCCAGACAACATTTTGGTAAGTAAAAGCACAAGAGAATGCATTCTCGGGGCGTGGTTACTTCTTTTTATTGTAGCGAGGTTTATCACTTGAATTGTGGAGGCCAAATTCGGATATAGCATCCAAACTTTAGTCTAACTGCAAGTTTTCGTGTTGCTAGCGGTTATGGTGATGTAGAGTTTTAATACCTATAAGAGATTCGACCGCGAGAATGGCTGGAGGTGTGAAGTTTCACCCCCTTTTCGGTCCAAGCTCATATGATTTTTTATACTTTAAATCGTCATAAAATGAACATCTCATTCACCAGCTGTGTAAGAACGTGCAATTAGACCAACATCTGGGTGTTGAATCCGAATCTGAGCTCGAAATTTCCACATGAACAACAGCAAAAAATTCAAGTATGGGCAAATGTCTGATCGGAGCAGGAACCCGAGATGTTAAAATGCCCTGGCAAGCCAGGCAAAGCTGTAAGAATTAGACTGAGATTAATATTTGTCCAAGCAATGTGAGATTTCTATATCTGTAACTGTATTTCAACTGCTCAGCTCAAACTTGTAGATCCCAATTTAGCATCTTTAAAAGCAGTCATTTTCGAGATTTCAAAACTCGGGCTTATTTCTTATTAGCGAAACGATTCATTGGATATAATAAACATCAGACCATTTCGACAATCAAAGAGGGGACTGGTGAGAGCGGTTTGTTCTGGTAAATGGTGGGCACAAGTTGTGTCCACCATCTACCAGAACAAACCACTCTTCCCAGTCTCCCCTTTGATTGTCGAAATGGTCTATTGTTTATCATGCCCAATGAATCATTTCGCTGATAAGAAAATAGCCCGTGTTTTTAAATCTCGAAAATGACTGCTTTTAAAGATGCTGAATTGGGATCTACAAGTTTGAGTCTGGTAAGTTGCTGCTATTTACCAGAACAAGCAGCTTTCTCCAGTCTCATTTTCACAATGGTCTATTGTTACGTTCCTTTGTATTTCTCGCACAGCTAGACACCAGTCCAATGAGTATGAGAGTGAAATTAGCAGATTTCGGTCTTGCATATCAAGACATTTTCGAAGGAGTAGAAAGTAAGTTCAATATTCGATGGGTTGCTCCAGAGATTTGGAGAGTTCAGGTGCAGAGAGGGCATTACGACTCTGATGACTCTGATGCTGACAGTGTCTCAAGCATAGAAAGCGATGGCAGTGAGGATGAACATGAGAGAGAACATGCAGATGATGGTGATGAAAAATCAGAAGGGTATGCAAGCCAAAGTTGTAGCTCTGCATCAAAATCAGGTACGTAGATTTAAATATCTGTTAACGAAGGAAGATAGTCTGGCAATAACATCTGTTGCTCTCTTTGATTTACACTCAAATACGGACGTTAACCCTGGATACCGAATTCTGTGAAAAATTGAGACTTAATTCATCTGCTATGATAACTACATGGCTCAAGAAAACGAGGTAGCGTGGTAGCTTCGCTACCAGGAAGGTAGCTTAAATGCTCAAATTTCCCAGGAAAGAAGAAAGGAAAAAGGAAAAAGAAACTGAAGGAAGGGGACAAGAAGAGGAAGAAAGGAAAGAAGGAAGGGGAAAGAAAGAAGGAGAGAAAAGGTAAAGGGATAGAATGGGGTGGTACTGTAATACGGCTAATTTTGGGCACAAGGATAACCCTCGTACGAAACCCTAGATTTAGATTTAGGCCCTTGCTTGAAGAATTTACTTAGGCCTGTTTGCGTCACTTTTCGTCTATTACGTGGTGCCAATTTGTATCGAAGGAATCCCCTGTTGCGTCAGAAAGGCATTAGGATTACCTCCTGCATTCCCCCGCCCTTTGTTTCTGTTGCTTACCAGGATTAGAGATTTGCCCTACCTCAGCTGTTTTATTTGCAAAGTCACGATTACCCCTTCTCCCAAATTTAGGAACATTGCGTTATTTCTTGTAACATTTCGTGGATTCTAGAAATGCATTGTCATGTTTATTTGTTGTGTTTTAGAGTAGCCTTTTTGTATAAATAGTGCCTGTATCATTAGATTCAGAGAACAGCAATGGATTAGAAAGGCTAACGTTGGACGAATTGGTTTTGGGCGCAAGAGGCTTGCGAAAGCTCTTGTTGACCTAATGTTTAGGTGTCACAGAGGTTGGCATGCTAAGGCTTTGGAGAAGCCCATAGAATCACGTTAGTTTTGGGATTTAGTGTCATATGAGAGTTTGTCTTAAAGATCAGGATACGAGTGCCAAATTCATGTGTGTATTTTTGAAGAATCTTGGAGCTACTTCTGGTTTGCATCATTTTGGAAACATTCAAAGTTTACATTTGGTGACAGGAGCGGGATTAAAGAAGGTGCTGGAAACAGACCCCCGAACCCAAAAGATCAAAGAAACAGTGAATTTGGCAGGAGCAATGAAAGAAACGAAGCGTAATACGATTTGAAAAGCATGATCACGGAAAAGTCGACATTTTTCTTTGGCTCAGACATTGACGTTCAAGAGACATTTTGCTAAAGGCGACTTATGCTCTGGTGTGACCTGAAGAGAAACGAACACCCTTAACACGCATTATGTTTTCTTGCAACTTGTTAGAGAGCATGAATTTCGAACGAGGAAGGCGACGAACACTTGTCTGTAAGATTAAAGAGCTCGAACACCCTGAACACTCAACGGAAATTCATTTGTTTATCGATGAATCGTTATGAAGAAGACACAGACTGAACATTCGTTAATCTTATTTTTGTAGATATGTAGTTAGTAGATTTTTATTTTAGGCTTTCTTTGTTTCATAGTCCACGTAGAATCGAGGACGATTCCTTTTCCTCGATGGGGAGGTATGTAATACGGCTAATTTTGGGCACAAGGATAACCCTCGTAAGAAACTCTAGATTTAGATTTAGGCCCTTGCTTGAAGAATTTACTTAGGCCTGTTTGCGTCACTTTTCGTATATTACGTGGTGCCAATTTGTATCGAAGGAACCCCCTGTTGCGTCAGAAAGGCATCAGGATTACCTCCGGCATTCCCCCGCCCTTTGTTTCTGTTGTTTACCAGGATTAGAGATTTGCCCTACCTCAGCTGTTTTATTTGCAAAGTCACGATTACCCCTTCTCCCAAATTTAGGAACATTGCGTTATTTCTTGTAACATTTCGTGGATTCTAGAAATGCATTGTCATGTTTATTTGTTGTGTTTTAGAGTAGCCTTTTTGTATAAATAGTGCCTGTATCATTAGATTCAGAGAACAGCAATGGATTAGAAAGGCTAAAGTTGGACGAATTGGTTTTGGGCGCAAGAGGCTTGCGAAAGCTCTTGTTGCCCTAATGTTTAGGCGTCACTGAGGTTGGCATGCTAAGGCTTTGGAGAAGCCCATAGAATCACGTTAGTTTTGGGATTTAATGTCATATGAGCAGGGCCGCGGAGAGAATTTGTGGGCCCTGGGTCAGAATGCAGCATGGGCCCTTTGTCAAATGAGTTCTGAAAGGGTCCGGGGGCATGCTCCCCCGGGAAATTTTTTAAAAGTAAGGTTGCTAGAATTGCTCTGGTCATTATTTTCGCTTCTAAATACAATCATAAAATCATATAACAAGCTAGTCATGTTTTAGGCTCCTATCGAGCACTTTGCAACCAAAATGTCAGTGAAATCAAATTTTCCTACATTTTCAGTGCTCACAAGAACGTTGGAAAAATCAATGAAATTTGTTCTTCTTTCATCTTTTAACAAGAATCTGAATCGTTCAAATCCGTTTAACATTCTTGGTCTTATGAATGTTCGGGAATTTCTTCTAGCTCATCTGGTGAAATTCAATTTACCGCTTACAAGAAAACGTTGTAACTATTTTTGCAGTCTCTTCTTGATTTTTGAAGCATTATGACGACGATTGAGAAATTATTGATGGATGGGCCCCCTATTAGCACTGGCCATGGTCTAGAGACCCTCATTTGAGCCTTATTTCGAAAAAACTCAGTTATGATGTATGGGCCCCTTATGGCTATGGGCCCCAGGTTTCTGACCCCCCTAACCCCCCCCCCCTCTCATCGGCCCTGCATATGAGAGTTTGTCTTAAAGATCAGGATACGAGTGCCAAATTCATGTATGTATTTTTTAAGAATCTTGGAGCTGCTTCTGGTTTGCATCATTTTGGAAACATTCAAAGTTTACAGTACATTGGGAAAGAAGATGAAAGTGTGTAAAAAGAAATGAAGGTTTGGCTTGCTACCATGAAGAAAAATATTTTTTGGGCCCTGTGATAACAACGAGCTAATTGAAGGAACCTATTGTGGTCGGACTATCTGACATGTCCTGTTATTGTTAGAGGAGGCAAAAAGGCTGTAACTCTTCACTAATAATAGATAGAGCAACCAAATTTGGTGTGCTAATAGCTCCAGGCATTTACTTTGTAACAATGCGAAACTAACTCAAAATTAGCCACCATTAATGCATAGGTCAGCATTTGTCTTTGCATGGTCAAGAAAGCGACAAAATTGATCGAAATAAGGAAAAAATGCGATAACATCAAATTTGGAGCACAATTGACACTCGAACATGAGAATTATGATAAAATACATCAAGTAACAGTAGCCTGCGTAAGAATTTTGCAAAATACTGCAGTTTTGCTACTTTTTTCGCCCCCGGACTAAAAAGGGCTTAATTTACCAAACGATTCTGTCATTACAGGCTACTATCCTGCGAGCTACGAGGCAGACATTGATTTCTATCTGAAAGCAGACATATACTCATATGGTATGGTGATAGCATTTTGTTTGACTGGAAATTCTCCTTGGGGCAGTGCCAAGACAACAATTTTACAAGATGTAGATGACTGGGACCCTGCTGTTGCAAAGGTTGCATTACCGGAACACATTGCTGATAATGACAAAATGCGAAACATTATCGAGGAATGCTATTCAGAAGATACAGATCTAAGACCTACGTCAGCACGAGAAGTTGTCGCTAAGTTTTTCAGGGGTAGCTATTCTTTACATCTTATTAATCTGACTTGACATTCTCGATATTTTCTCTGACTGACGAAACGAGTGGGTGAAAACCCTGCACTTCCTGACTAGCCTTAGATCAGGCTCACCACCAAAGTAAAACATCGAAAGTGTGGAGGAGAGAAGAGAAACGGAGAGAAACCTTTTTCTTTTCCCTCCCATTTTATTTTTTATGGCGAGCTTGATCTCAGGCTACTTCCTGACCGAGGGGCAAATCACTGATTTTTTTTTCGTACACCTTTCTTGAAATCACAAAAAAATCACATACAAAAATCACAAAATCACAAATAAATCACTTGAAAAAAGCACAAAAAATCACAAATCACTGAGAAGTTACTGAAAAATCACACAAAAAATCACAAAAAAATCAGCAAAATCTGTAAAAAATCACAGAAGAAAATCATGTGATTTTAAAATCACAAAAGTCACGTACGCTATTTTGACAAGTGATTTGCCCCTCGTTCCTGGCAGTCTTCAAATGTGATCACTTTACAAGTCATGAAAATTTCTTTGTGTGCGTTTGTGTCAAAACCAAAGAGATCAGCCAAGGAGGAGCAACGTCTTTTATTATTTCATTATCGATACATTTAGATAGGATAGGCTTCAAAATGGAGTTTGGACCTTCGTTTTAGCCAGTCAGGTGTGGTTCTGCGATTCTGTGATGCTCTCAGCGCCCTCTCTATCGTTGCCAATAGGCACTCATTACTTGAGTGCAAGGCGCAAAACGCTGTTGATACTTTTTGTTTGTTTTTTATCCTTCAAGCTCCAATAAAATTCCTCTTCTTCTCCTTATCTCTGTAACTATTTCTGCATGATTTACCATTTCTCTCAATTTTATGAGTTGTTGTGAGTTTTTGAGTTAATTTACTTGTCCACTACCTTCTCCGCTACCTAACTTGAACTGACACTACAAGATCGCAATTTCGTCATTCCTTTGCCTTTCTTTTCTGCCTTTATATAATCTATGTTTGTAGTTACGTAAGTCTATGTTTGTATTAATACCATACTTTGTACCTGCTTTATGGTTGCCGACTTTATGACACAGGAAAGTGGAAGAGAATTTGTTTTAGAAAACTTTCTTTAGGACTTCGTTGTCCCAAAATGTCAAATTACATACAATTTGAAAGAAAGTGTTGCATTTTTTCTCATTCCAAAGTGACTTAATGTTTGTATATATTCTAACATAACAATAAGACTCTTTCTTGCAGTATTTACTAGATTTTGACGTTTCTGGGGAACAATGAGGTTGCTGTTCTTGAAAGAGTAACCTTTTTTACTTTCCATTTCCATAAATCAACAAGCACTTCCCTGACTGGCCATGTCATTGCCTCAGACTCTAGTTGAAGCCTACTCTATGCAACCATATCAAGAACGGCACCATAGATCGCACAGCTCTTCTGCAGAAGACACAAAAAGTAGGCATAATTTTTAGGGACACCCTGGATAAGCTTCTTGTTAATCTTATATTGTCTATACATCCTTTCCTTCTGACAACAGTCTGATATAGGTATCTATAGCTAGATTGAAGTCATGTTCACTGCAAAAAATGATGAAATTTCACCACATTATTTATTGAGGAAATTTTGGGGAAACGGACACATTTCCCATAATTTCCCAAAGGGGAAATGGAAATTTCCGTTTCCCTTCAATTTTCCATAGAAATTTGTCCATTTCCCTTAAATTTCCACCAAAGAACTATGGGGAAATTTTGACATTTTTTGCTGTGGTTGTATAGGTCTTCATATATTATTAGCAATATATATTATTTTCACATCGTGGAAAATCATAAAGACGAAGAGAGACAACATCTTCAGAGAACAGGCATCGAGTTGATCTTTTGCGCTATCATTTTCTTTTCAGTTATCTGTTAACTAGTTTCGATTACTGTTAACTAGTTTCGAATATCTGTTAACTAGTTTAGAGCAACAGTTGCTCTGATGATGCCATGGCCTTGTGGCCGAAACTAGTCAACAGAGATAACTGAAAAGAAAATGATAGCGCCAAAGATCAACTCGATGCCTGTTCTCTGAAGATGTTGTCTCTCTTCGTCTTTATGATTGTTCACAATATATTATTTTCGCATATTTAGAAATATAACCATCTCTCTAACTTGTATTCAAAGGTGTTCAGAATCCTTACAAGTCTGAGCCATCCAAAGCGGAATTCTTCTTTTGTGGCTTCCTATCAAACACGAATATCTTCGTTGCCGACAGCCTCGTAGATCAGGTAAACATATTGAAAATTTTCTCACAATACTATACAATAACTTGAAGGCTTCAAATGAAGGGAAAAATCTAAAGTAATGAGACAAATTTATAATGGTAAAATTTTGGGACAACTGAAAATGATTCATTACTTCCCATCCCAAGCGTTGATTGTTTTTAAACGTTTTAAGTGCCTTACCCTAAGGTTTATGCTCCACCGATATTTTCTTACAATGACATATTATTAGTTACACTACTTACAGCCAGCCAAATTTCTCTACTAAGCTACTAAAAAAGCATACAAAGAAAACCAAACAATACACGTAACTACACTACAATAAAAGCACTGAATCCAAATTTCTGAACAAATTGTGTTGTGCCACCTATAAGAAAATTGCTCCAAGCTCTCTTCCTTTCATACTGTAAAAGGTCTGTTTAGTCCCCCTCTCTATTAGGCCCCCTCTCTACTAAGCCCCACTTCTCTCAGCCCAAAATTTGAAGTAAGCCCCCTCTCTGTTACAGAAGCCCCCCCCCACCTCTGTCAAATTCCAGAGACCAACAAAGATTGTCCATTTATTTAGCGAAACAAGCTTGCATGTTAATCATTATGTCGTGTGGTTTGGGATAAAACTGTGTCCAATTTTTTGTATTTGACTCGTAAAATGGTATGTTAAAGCCGCAAAATATGGTGTAAAAGAATAAAAAGCTTTCATTTACATCCTTGTCATTTGGTTTTTGAATAAACTTTCTTTTTTTCATTCTTTCTAAACTTTCTTTCCTTCTTTACTTTTTTTTCTTTAATTTTATTGGCTCTGGTACCCAGGATAAGAGAAAGTTATTCATGATATTTTATGATGTTTTGCTATTTATTCAACGATCCATGAGAAGTAATCAGAAGTTCTGAAATTTCTTAAGTAACAGTGGTGGCGCCAGGGGAGGGCTAGAGGGGGCTGCAGCCCCCTTGTCGGAAGCATCTAGCCCCTCTGTCGGAAGAAATCTTCGGTCTCTGTCGGAGGAGATTTGGCAAAATGACGTACAAAAACTGCATTTTGTAGCCATTTCAGCCCCTCTATTGGAAGCTCCAGCCCCTCCGTTGGAAAATTTCTGGCGCCACTCCTTCCCGGTAAGATTGACCTTATGTTGTAATTATGCAATCTGCCGTAGACGAGTGAAGGTTACTACAGAAGTGGAGAGATACCCAAAGGATATCCAAAACAATGCTTAGTCTGCGAAGTTGCAGTTGAAGAAAGGCCATATCATACTTTGCCAAAAAGCAGAGAAGAATGGGAATACATTGAGCTTTACAAAAAGACATACAGATATTTTCAAGAGGTAAGACAAGTCCTTGAATAAAAAAGTGCATGGCTGGGAAAGCAAGCTATAAGTTGCTTTTCTATTCGTGGCACCACAGATAGGTACATAGACCAAGTTTTGATCATGCTCAAAATCTCGGTGTATCTCGTTTCTCCTCCATTCATTACCATGTGCGCCAAAATAAACTATTCACTTTGACATTTCTAGCTTGTTAAACAGATTCAATTTCAAATGAAATATTTCCTTTGAAATAGGGTCTGGTTAACAGGCTAGGCATTTCACGATAAATCATACACTGGACCAGTTTTGAAGAAAAAAAGTCTCAATTAGATTCTACGATTTATGCAATTGTTTGCTTACAGCTTTTAGTTTGCTTCCGCAAATATGGTGTAAAAGAACTAAAAAGCTGTCAATTGTTTCCTCGTCATTTGATTTTTTGAATAAGCCCCCCTCTGTAATAAGCGAGATTCTTAAAATCTTCGTTTTTGGAAACACTGAAAATGATCCAAAAAACCAAGTTTTCTAAAGGCTTGGCAGAAATGGACAAAGGGAAAACTTTTCCGTGGTGATTTATTTGGCATTTAGAAATCGATTGATTGTAATCTGCTGCAGCAATGGTTCTATCTTGGGAGAAGGGTGAACTTTCTTTCAGTGGCACAAAAAGTACTTTTCCTTTTGTGTCCATTCATATCGAGTCTTATCGAGTCTTTCTAGAAAATTTTATCAAGGTTTTTCGTCCAGATAGATACCGCTATAACCTCACTGAAGTGACAACAACGTCAACTCAATGAAGGTGGTTCAAGGTGGTTCAACTAGAGCCTCTCCGTCTCGACGGGCACAGACTAACAATAATCCGTGCAAGCTCAGTCTACACTGTTAATCTTCTTTCTTCTCTTATTCTTTTTCTATTGTTTGTACCCCTTTCTGTATTCCATTATTTGTTTATATTGTTTCCTTATCTTTTTCAACTCTGTCACATCTTCACTTGATATTTTACCATTCTTCTCTCCAACAACAATCTTGTTTCCTTCTATACACTGTCCTACGTGTTCTGTTGTGTCCTGGAAATCCCTGCACATTGGGCACATTAAGTCCTCCTCTTTCACTCCATTCTTAAAGTTACATTTCGTCTCAATCATATTCAGTCTGATCCTCATTATGTCTGTTGTTTCTTCTCTCGTACAAGTTTTAATATATTCTCTCTTTTCAACTGTTTTGTCTCTTAAAAATCTTAACTTTGTTTTTATTTCCACTTCTTGTTTGAATACTTCCCCTACACTTCTCTGAATTTTGTCTTTTATTATCTTTTTCCATTTTGACTTTTTCGTTCTCTCAACCTCTGTGCTTATATTTTCTATGTTATGTTTGTCCATAATTTCAACTATTTCACTATACCAGCACCTTCCTTGATGATTTATCATCTGTTTCCTTAGCACTATTTTTGCCAACCTTTTGTCCTCTGCTTTCAGCAGATGCTGATAGAGCATTAATTTTTTATACTCTATCCTATTTTCCATTGGCCAACTTCCCGTTTCTGCCAACATCCCCCAGTATGGTGCCGTTTTAGGCATACCTAAGAGTTTTCTTAGTACTTTTTTCTGCATTTTTTCTAGCTCATCTATCTCTCCTTTTGTTAAGTTCGTCCATGTTTCAGAATTTGCTAGTATAGTTGGCATTATTATTGCCTCCATTATCAACAATCCTGTTTCAACTGAGTCTTTTCCTTGAATTATCATACTGCTATATTGAACCATAGTTTGTATCATATATTGTAGCTTTTCTCCTCTTTTTTTAATGTTCGTCATGTTACTTCCTCTCTCATCAAAAATATCTCCAAGATACTTATATTCATTGGTTTGTCCTATCTTTCCCTTCATCACTTTTTCTTCTATATTCCTTAACCCCTTTTTACTTCCAAATGTCATTATTAAATACTGGCTCTTGTCTGTGTTAAAAGTCATCTTTTTATTTTCTTCCATCATTCTACAATTTTCTATCACTTGTTTGATGTTCTCCCTGGATCCTATTCCGCAAATGTCATCCACATATGTAAGCGTCTTTATTTCTATGTTTGTTCCCATACTTTCAAACGATTGGCCTCCTATCTTGTTTATTTTATCTGTAGCAATGCTGCACAATATTGGTCCGTATATGGTGCCTTGGCGTACTGTTTCAGTTAAAACTATTTCTCTAGTTATCCCAAATGGTGTGTCCACTACTGCGTTTGATTCTTTATTTAGAAGATAAATCATATACACTTCATCTATTGGCATTCCTGTTCTCCACAAATCAATTACACAATCTTTTAGCCATAGTTTATCAAAACATTTTTCCATGTCCCCAAAGAATATGTATAAATGTTTCTTCATATATCTGTAGTAATCAATTACTGCTCTTAGCGTAAACAAGTGATCAACTGTCCCTCTATTCTTGATTCCTCCACACTGAAATTGAGATATTTTGTTCTGAACTATCTTTTCATTTCTCAATGCTATAACTTTTTCAAATAGCTTACTTATTATGTTAGTTAAGAAAATTCCTCTTCTATTTTTCATGCTTGTTCTCTCTCCTTTCTTTTTATAAATTGATTTTATTTTCATATTTTTCCAGCTTGTTGGTACTTCTTTGTTACTCATTACCCTGTTAAAAATCACCTTTATACTTTCTATGAAATCTTTACCAGCCCATTGAATCATTTCATTCCTTAATCCAGTTTTATCTCCTGTCTTTTTCTTTTTTAGCCCTTTAACTGCTCTCTTTACTTCCTCTATCTCGATCTCCCTATGTTGCACTTCTTTCCCTATTCCCTCCAATTGCCTAAACATAGTCTCAATTTCTTCCTCTACTAGCCTTTCTCTTTCATTTCTTGGTTCTGCCGTTGCCAATAACTCCTCATAAAAGTTAGCAAAAATTTCCATGATCTCTTCTCTGTTTTCGCACATTTCCCCTTCCTTGTTCCTCATCGCTGTCCTTTTCTCTCTCTCTTTCCTTGTTAATTTCTCTTTCAATTTCCAGAAAGCATTGTTATTAAACTTTCCTTGTTTCTTTATTTCCATTGTTGTTTTTTCAATTTTCTTTTTAAATGACTTCTTCTTATTTCTTTCTATGTGCTCCTTGAGTAATTCGTTTCTCAATTTCCATGTGTTCTCCTTGCTTTCTTCTCCTTCTGACACCAATTTTTTTGCAATATTTCTCCTTACTTTGCTTAATATTCGAACTCTTTTATTATTCTTTTTTCCTTTTTCTAGCCTTGCTTTTGCCTTCACTTTGAAACAAAGATCTATTTGTTTGATAACTTTGTTTTCCCATGTTTTGTACATCTCTTGTATGTTTTCTTCATTTTTGCAATCAGCTGTTAAGTTCCCATTCTCTGTCATTTGTTTAAACTTATTTAATCTTTGTTTGCTCAGAACTATCCTTCCTTTGTCGTCCCTGTTACTTCTTTTCATTGCCTCATACCAATTCATTTCTGCCAAGATGCAGTTGTGGTCTGAGTATGTTACTTTATGGTTCTTATCACCCCTGTACATCCCCCACCTTTTTTCTTCATCTATTTCAATCTTATTTATGTTACTGATATCTTCATTACTCATGATTAAGTAATCTAGGATTGACTTTTTGTTACCTTCCACTCTTGTCCACTTTCCTTTTGCTAAGTCTAAAGAATTTATTATTTTTGAATTTGTTCTCTCCACCATTTCTTTCAGTATTTTCCCTGCTGTTGATACTTCTTCTTTATTTCCTGATATTATTTCTCCTACTTTTGCATTAAAATCCCCAACTAATATTAGCTTTTGTCCCTCTTCCTCTGCTATGAGAATTTGCCTTTCTATTCTCTTATACATCCTTTCCAAGTCTTTCTTTTTTGTTTTTGTTTCTTGTGGTGCATATACTATTCCTATCCTTATCTTTATTCTATGATTGTCTATTACAACCCATAGATATTCTCCTATCTTCCTCTCTTCCTCCACTGTTAACATGGATCCAGAAATATTCTCCTTCACTGCTATTAATATGCCACCTCCTTCCCTGTTTCTGTCTAATCTTTCTACTTTATATCCATCAATCTCTACCTTATCTCCTTCATCCAAATATGTTTCCACCAGGCATATAATAGTTGGTTGCAGTTCTTCCATTATTTCCTTCATTGATTCTATTTTTGACTTAACCCCCCTACAATTTGCAAAATATATACTAAATTTTTTATAATATTTTTTATTCTTTTGTGATCTTTTTGTTGCTTTTTTGTTGCTCTTTATTGCTGCTGTGTGTATGTCATCTGAATTGGGTATTGTTGTTGCTGCTGGCTTACTAACTGCATTTGCTGTTGGTATGCTTGCTGTAGATTGTGATACATGATGATCTGTTTCATTTGATTTCTTGTGTTTTTTATCTCCTCGCATAAAAAATCCAGCTTTCTATTTTGTTCCTCCTTGCGATCTCCCTCATTTATTTCCTCTTCAATTCCTTCTTGTCTTGATCTTTGACTTACAGTTTCTCTTCTACCATGTGAAAACTTACAATCTTTTCCATACTTGCATTCCCCCCATTGATCATACTGCCAACATTTGTCACTATTTTTGTCAGTATCTACTTTATTCATCTTCCTATGGTAGAACCTACACCGATTCCCATACTTGCACATTCCTCTCTCATTGTATTTACAAATGGCTCTATTGTTTTCTTTCACATGAGCAAATTTGCAACTATCTCCATATTTACAGAACCCATTTCTGTACCACTTGCAACTTTTTGCTTGCATGCTCTCTTGTCTTGTTCTGTTATCATCCATGTCCCGTTCAGTTTTTTGTTGTGTTCCTTTTCTCTCTTCTTGTGCAGGCCTTTTCCCTTCTTGCTTCTCTGAAGTTTGTATCCCTTGTCTTTTAGGCGCTGATTCTTGCTGCCTGTATATCTCTGGCATGTTGATTTTATTCTCTTCAACTTTTAGCCTGTCTTTTGTTTGCCTCAGCTCAATTTCTAAAACTTCATTGACTTCCTTTATCTTTTCTACATAGTTGTTCAGGTTATTAACTGTTCTTTTAACTTCATTGAGCTCTTGTGTTGTTAATTCTAATCTGTCCTTCATTTGAATGCTATCATTCTTTAATTTCTTTATTTCTTGTTCTTTCCTCTTGCTTTCCTTTATTTGTTCAATTTCATCTGTATTGCTCCCTTTATGTGCTATTACTGTGAGCGTTTCAACCCCTCTATCTTCCTTTTTACTTGACTTTGTTTGATCATTTTTTACTTTCATCTCTTCTATTTCTTTCATTTTCCCTTTAAGTGTGTCATTTACATTACTAAGCTTTTCATTCTCTTTATTTTGCTCTATTATTCTTTTTTCTAAATTTTTTTCTCTTTTCTTTCTTGTCTCAATTTCTTTTCTTTTGCTTTCCATATTTTCTTTCAGGGTCCTATTCTCCATTTCTAATCTAATAATTTCATTTTCTTTTTCTTCTATTTCATCCTTATGTCTTTTAGGGCTTGTTGTATTCTTACTTATGTGGAAGTGTGCCGAGACCCGACGACAAGAAGAACGCCATTTTGCATTTCGAGACAACTCTCTAGTCTGACTCTTCACCGAACATAACATAACATTCATATATACAATAAGGGGTCTGGGTTAGAGTGTCATATCACTACATCACTCCCCTTTTAAATGAAAACGCGATTATACATTAATGTATTAGACTGGAGTCAACAAGCTCTCCATAGCGATTGGTTGGTCGTCGTTCTCTGTTCGACCTTCTCACAACTTGTTGTTGTTGCTGCAACTGTTCATTTCTGCGGTAGTCAACAGGAATGTCATTGTCGTCTTCTGTTGAATGTTCCGTATTCTCTACTAGTTTCTTGAAGAATGACGAGTTTCTCGTTATTCTACGTCCTTCGAACTCTGCAGTAATCCTCGATCCTCTCACTTGTGTTACGATATGAGGTCTTGTATCAAAGTTTGTACTCAGTTTGTTCTTCTTTGTCTGTTTCACAAGAACTGTATCTCCAACTTTGAGATTTGCCTCTTTCACGTTTCGTCGTTGATTGGCAAAATTACGTGATTTCTCTTTGTTTATCTCTTGGTTGTCCCTAGCTTCTTTGTGTCTGTTTACAACTTTCACTTTCCTTGGTAAATCCGGTAACTTTCCTTTGATCTTACGGTTATACAGAAGTTCAGCTGGAGGAACTTTTGTCGTTGAATGTGGAGTAGAACGATAATTCAAAAGAAACTTTGAAAGTTCTTGTTGCCATGGTCGTTTTTCGATCCATGCTGCACGAATAGCTTTTTCTAACGGCTTATTAAAAGCTTCTACCTCTGAATTTCCTTGAGGCCATAGAGGCGTTGCCGGATCGTGTTTAATTCCGAGTTCTCTCATATATCTACTGAACTCATCACTTTGGAATGGTGGACCGTTATCAGAAGTCACAGTCGTGGGTATTCCATGTCGAGCAAAGATTGTATCTTGCTTTGGAATGACTTTGGGAGCGGCTGTAGATTTTAAAATTTCAACCTCAGGAAAACGCGAGTAACAGTCAATGACGACTAATAGGTAATGTCCTGACGGAAATGGACCGCAAAAATCAACTTTTATTTCTTCCCATGGACGATTTGGCATAGCAGTTGACTGCAATGGCTCAGGTGCATTTGGTCTTGCTGAAGCTTGACAAACAATGCATCGATCAACATAGCTCTTAACCGATTGTCCCATATTCGGAAACCAAACATATTCTCGCAACAAAGCTGTTGTTTTCGACTGTCCTTGATGTCCCTGATGGGCGAGTTTTATTGCATGTTCTCTCAGCGAGGCTGGCAGAATAATTCGCGTACCTCGTAGTAATATCTTGTTTGTATGGTCTACCGTAATCTCGTGTTTTATTTGCTTGTAAGGAGTCAAACGATCTGATGTCCAAACTCCTGTTTTGATAGCAGCTCGCAATACTCTGAGTGTAGCATCTTCTTGCGTAGCTTCCTGAATTTCTGCAAGGGTCATCGCTTGTGGAACAGCAGCATGTGCTATGAAGTTGACATATTCTTCAGCAATGTTCTTTGGTTGACGTTCTGGTTCTATTGGATGTCGAGATAAATAGTCTGCCGGGTTTTCAGGTCCTTCCTTGTATATCACTTTGAAATCATACTGCTGGAGTCGCAACATCCATCTTTCTAGCCTTGCGGGTGGTTTTGACATCGGGTTGGCATAAATTAATTCGAGGGGCTTATGGTCAGTGTACAGGATGAACGGAGCACCGTAAACATAAAGATGAAAGTGCTCTATTCCCCACACAATCGCTAAAGCCTCCTTTTCTGTCTGGGAGTACCTCTTTTCTGTAGCTGTCAAACTTTTGCTGGCGTATGCTATGATGTGTGACTCAGTTGATCCTTTGCTTCGTTGTGAAAGAATCGCTGAAAGTCCGACTGGACTAGCATCTACATGAATCATAGTTTCTTTATTTATGTCAAAGTAGCTCATGACTGGGCTCTTTAAGAGGGCTGTTTTGAGTGTTTCATATGCTTTCTGTTGTTCAGTACCCCATTCAAACTTAGCGTCTTTGCATGTCAGCTTCCTTAGTGGTTCTGAAATGGTAGCAAAGTTCTCTATGAATTGTGCACTGTAGTTGGCCATGCCAAGATAGCTTCTAACTTCACTCACTGATTTTGGTGGTTTGCTCTCTACAAACGCAGATACTTTCTTTGGGTCTGGTTGTGTTCCTTCTGCTGTGAACAGAAATCCAAAGAACTCTAGATTTTGTTTCAGAAACTTGCATTTGTTGATATTCAGCGTCAAATTGTGTTCTTGGAGTCTCTGCAAACAAGCTTTTAGGCTCTTGTTATGTGCTTCGTACGTCTTTCCAAATACGATAATATCATCAGCCAAGTTCCGAACTCCCTCTATTCCTTGTAACGACTGTTGAAGTGCATGTTGAAAAATTTCAGCGCTTGAGTTTGTCCCATAATTGAGGCGCTTACTTCGGTACAACCCAAAAGGTGTTGTGAAGGTAGTGATTGAGCGACTTTCTGGCGCAAGTTCTAGTTGGTGATACGCTTGGGCCAGGTCTAATTTAGAGAAATACTTCGCTCCATTTAACTCCAATGCTATGTCCTTCACTGTTGGAATAGGATGTCTTATTCGCTTAACAGCTGTATTTGCAGCTCGCATATCAACACAAATACGAATCTTTCCTTCTTTCTTTGGCACCACAACTATTGGTGACACCCAATCTGTGTGCTCACTTTCGGGGACTTTCTCTATGATGTCCTGCGATTCCAGGTTCTTGAGCTCCATTTCTACCTTTTCTCTCAAATGAAAAGGAACTCTGCGTTGTTGCTGTGCCACTGGCTTTACACTTTGGTCAATACTAAGCTGTATTTGCTTGCCTTTCAATTTGCCAAGGCCAGTGAACCTTTCTGAAAATTGATGCAAAATTTCTTTGACTTTAGGGTCCTCGACTTTCACTTGTTCCACGTGGTCCTTGGTCCGGGTTTTAGATGCCTGCAACGTCTGCAAGTGTAGGCTGATCAATCCCAACTCTTGAGCGGTATTTGAGCTGAGAAGGCATCCTCCGTCATCTGCAGTGACATAAATCGTAGCAACAGTCATCTTCTTTCGAGACTCTATTGTTGTCTGGAATTTTCCTTTCATCTTGACGGGTGTTGTTGAGTGAAAAGGAAATGCCTTTATGTTGGTTCCTTTCAACTGCACGTCTTGCAATGATTGGAATGCTGATGGACTGATAACATTGATGGACGAGCCTGTGTCAATCGTGAACTTGACCTTTTGTCCATTCATTGTGAGGTTCACAGTAGGATGTTTTGTGCGGTTTGTTTCTACGGCATAACAATAGTTGCTATCGTCAGAGTCACTATTATTTGCATCAAGTGGGCGGACTTGAGTACTTTTACCTGTGATCGTTGACTTGGAACGACATTGAGCTGCAAAATGGTTTTGTTTATTGCACTTTCTGCATGTTTGGCCTTGGGCTGGGCATTCACCATTTTTATGAGGCCATTCTCTGCCACATTTCTTGCATGTCTTGCCATTTTTGCGTGATTTATTTCGCGGATTTCGCGTATTTTTAACGAAACTAACTTCGGTTTCTCTCGGGGCTGAGCTGTCTCTGCCTTCGATCGTTGCTGCTTGAAATTTGCTAACTTCCTCTTGACGCCCTGCCAACAACACATCTTTTAACTTGATTTTCGGGTCTTTTAAGGCATATTTTCTCAGGTGTGTAGATTTTCCATGAGTAACAATTTGTACCAAAATCTCAAAATCAAGATCATGAAAATCGCATGTCGCACCGAGAGTGCGAAGTCTCGTATGATACTGATCGAGTTGAGCAGCTTGCCGGAATTTGTATACCTCGTAAAGAGTGTTTTTCTGTGGCTCAAAGTATTCGTTTAACTTAGTTAAGGCAGTGTCAAAAGCATCTTCCTCACCTGTTTCGGGAATCTGTCGAAAGATTTCACGAACTCGCGGGCCTGCCAGATAAAGCAGCAAAGCCTTCTTTCGTTTGTTGTCTGTGATGGCGTTCGCAACCAAGTACGTTTGGAAATCTGCAACCCAAGTTTTCCATCTTGGTGCAACACTTGCCCCTATGTCCGAATCTGGATCAAAAGGCGGCATTTGAAGCGTTAATGTAGCCATCTTCGTCGCCAGTTGTTGTATTCTTACTTATGTGGAAGTGTGCCGAGACCCGACGACAAGAAGAACGCCATTTTGCATTTCGAGACAACTCTCTAGTCTGACTCTTCACCGAACATAACATAACATTCATATATACAATAAGGGGTCTGGGTTAGAGTGTCATATCACTACAGGGCTTTCCTCTTCTTGCCACTCTGAGCTTTTGATCTTCTTAACAGTATCTTTTTCACATATCTTGCACAGCCACACCACTCCTTGTTTCCTGAAAACCCCACTTTCATCCTCAGTAATTTTGTGGCACTCTTCGCAAATCCATGTCTCACATTTATCACACTCAATCCAATGTGTCTCGAGTCTGATTTCATTACACAATTCACACAAGTCTTCCTCCCGCTCCTGCCCTTCAGTCTTCTCTCCCAGTTCATTTTGCTTGTCACTTGTTGTGTCATTACCTTGTAGGTCTACACTTGGTTTGGCAGCCAGTAGGAGCTCTTCTCTACACTCAGTGATTTTCTCTTCATCATCTGATATTTTCCTAACTGTTCCCTTTTGTTTTTCTAATTCATTTTCCTTACATACTCTGAGTGATTCTTCTCCTCCCGTCCTGGTATCCTCTATCTTTCTTTCCGCTAGCATCATGGTAAGTTGTAGTGACGTAGTCGAATCACTCAGGCCATATGTCTTTGATAGATAATTGCAAACTGACACAGAATTTGCCCGTTTCTTTTTTCCTTGTATCCTTTGTATTGTATCAACTATAAGTTCTTCAACTTCATCAGGCTCTCGAACCGAAATAGACTTTCTCATTGGGTCGCAGCTTCAAAAACTCAATGAAATAGTAATATGAGTCATCCGACGCAGGAGCAGCGAGATAGAATCCCCTTGAGATCCCCTGATGAGATGAGATCCCCTCTGCAGAAAATTGTTTGTTAGAAATCTGAGCGATAAGCACAGTCTTGCAGTGGTGCATATGTCTACTGTCCATCTTTGTGTGCCTCGTTCCTGTGGGCCAAAGCAACCGCTTTTTGCGCTTTTTTCGCAGGAAAATCTTGGCATTGTTTTCCTCAGTTCGTATGCTTTTGACGCATGCGCTTTGCTGCAACTGGCTAGTGTCCTTCAGGGATCCTCGAAGCACCGAACATCCAAACGGTCGAAACAGGAAGCATAAGCAGTACTTGCAGCACAAGAAATAGCCAGGAGGACGAGCCAGTGCTCCAGTTTTGATATGGCAAGGACAAAATTCAGGACCCGCCACCCATACATAGGAAGGCGTAGACGTAAGAGCATGGCACGGAAAAAAGTTCCAGCAAAAACTGAAACATCAACCAACCCAGCACCAGAAACTAGGCCCTCTTCATCGACGAGCGCGAAGGAGGTTGACAAGATGGAAGCAAATAAGAGAGAAAAGAATGAAGTTTACGTGGAGCAGTCTGATGGTGCTTTTCTTGTGGAAGTGCCATCCTTAAATCGATTACTGGACATTCTGCATTGCCCCAGATGTAAACATACTGGTGTTAAACTGTCACTGGAGGGCAGAACTGCCTATGCTCAGAAGGGTAGCCTGTATTGTCGTCATTGCAAAGAAAATATAGCAGAAAGTTATTTAGGTTGAACGCGATGTGAGGTCCTCTCTTTATTATTAATGAGTGCTGGTCATGGATGTTGATGATAGGACAGACTCAAGAAGCTACCATGGATACAGAATTGTAAAATGAAAGTGAAAGAAACATTGACACAGCTGTGTACTTTATGTCCCCCCCCCCCAACAGACTGCATTTTGTCCCCCCCCCCCGACAGACTGCATTTTGTACAGTGCCTTTTAGTTGGTCATTACACACATGCTCGCGATACACACATTGCCACCATGCAAGAAACAAAGAGTTGCAATGTAGTGATCAGATAATCACTCCCCCCCCCCTGAATCTCTTGTGAATACAATTTTATCTGAATAAACCAGGCTTAAAACTAATAAACCTTGATGTTTCAAAAATTCATAGCTGTGGTAATACCATGCTACCTATGGTTGTACCATTGGCTATCAAAAATTACTAGAGTCTCCCAACTGGCGGTATTGTATATTGACCATATCACAATGTTCCAGACCTTGAAATGAAATTGGACCAGTCAATTTTTCGAAGATGCAAATAAATTGTACTTTCTTCCAAGAGACCATCCTTATTGTTGATGCATGCTAAAAATTTAAATGATTGGACTCTGTGTGACCGTGTGTGACTATGTGGGGAATTTTAGTTGTACAACAATTCCATGCGCAGAATATGACAATATGGGACTCCACAGTTTCTTGTACTTTTCTGACGCAAAAAACTCCTGTCCAGGCACATCTTGATGAACCAAACCAATCAGATTTAGCCTTTGTGTAGACTTCAGAAGTAAGGTCTGTAAAGCAGGCTAACATCTTATTGTGTAAATTTTGATCAGAACAGTAGCAAATGCTCAATTTTACCACTCTTCATAAAATGCAACGATTGCAACAGTAGTTTATTTGAAATCCCCAAAAAGTTGTTAAGAAAAATATTCATAAGATGTTGGTTTATGCCTAGAAATTTCACGTAAAATGATCTCATTGCCATGTTTTATGGACTATGGAAAGTGGTAAAACTGAACCATCAGTATTTACTGATCAAACTTTGGAATATATATTGATTGGTTTATCCAGATGACCTGGATGGGGGCTTGTACCTTGAGGACTTGAGGACTTCGAGGGATTGCTTTCCATTTACTTTACCACCGTTAACAATTTTAGAATTTGCTTATGATACAAAAAATGCTGGACTATTTTTTGGTCTAGTTTTAATAACATACCATGTCATCTTAAGTTTTTTACCAAAACATATATTGTAATTAGTTTTTTTTTGGCATAACTTTTTCTACTGGAAGAAACTGTTTCTGTAATCAGGATATCAGTTGAAAGTCCTCCATTCAGCTGATAAGATCACTTTCCTTGAAATGTTATTAAGGGTGTAATCTATGGTGTAATCTATTACAATGGGAACAAATGAGACAACTTTGTTGCAAAGACTCTAAAGATTGTTCATAAGAACAGGACTCGTGTGAAGTTTCATCATTCAGCTCGTTCACGTAACCGTCAACGCAATAGTGGCTCAGGGGCTCAAAGGGCACGTATGTATACTTTTGAAGACAGAAAATGTGGGGCAGAATTCTTGACGCAAGTTTATTCTTAAAAATTGTGGTTTTCATAGCTGCAGCCCCCACAGTTTTAGGTTACTGCTTTTTCAATCACGAGGCCAAAATTCTCTTTTCACAGAAAAGTCTTACTGTGTGCATCGATCCCTTCCATTGCCTTAGTTACATACAAACATGCACCAGTTCTTGTTTTGTTATCCATAGTGAGCCTTCTAAACCCATTGTGCATGAAATGAAATTGATGTTATTCGTAGTACTGATTTTCTTGCACTTATATTTTCTTTGAAACGAATAATTTTGGCCTGCACTGAAAGTTTCTCAAAGTTATCAGATCTTCGCCCCCCCCCTGAACATTTCATACCACCATGGGGAGCGAAAGACAATGAGTGCCCCATGGCCAATATATAAAGACAAGCAAGTTAACTTATACCGGCAAACAAAAAACTACGAACTATTAACAACTAATGGATACTATCCTATTCTGTCTTACATTAAATGTAAGGTCAGGATTGTGATAAATTTAAAATGTCACGAGCGCAAATTCGTGTGATGTTTGAGATTGGAAAGTTTTTTACCCGGCTCCAGAATTTTTCCCTCCAAATAATAGCCGATTCTAGAAAATCGGCCGAAAGTGTACTCCAAAATATGAAAATTGTACTAAAGACAATCCAATCTAACAAAATTACCCCGTTGACATGTATTGACAACCGGCTCCAGAAAAATCGCCTTCTTTTGATCCCCCGTTCTAGAAAAATTAGGTGAAAATAATCATGGTTATAGGGTAACATATCTGAAAAAGGAAATACCGATAAAAGCAATCATTGTGTTTCTTCAGCAATCTTGAACTTACTCTAAGTGTCCGGTCTGTTTGAATGTTTCAATATGAATTCTTGTCACAAATTAACAAATTCCAAGGTGCGACCTTGTCCCCAGGGCCTTTTGTCATATTTAGTCGAGGTTGCCCAAGGTGAATATTTCTAGCCAAAGTCTATCTGCCGAGCTTCCTTGATCAGATGAAATTTCTCATTGCACTTGTAGCAAGTTGCCATTGTCCGTCTTTCTGTGAACAGTTTTGATCGGACATTTTCTTAAAATTTGGTGTTTCTTTTTGTAGCAAGTTGAGAAGAGGGTCATTGAGAATAACCCCACCATTGCTTTGAAGAGTCTTGTAACTCCAAGAGAAGGGGAGTTGGAAGAGCAAGAAATATTGCTTCGATTTGCAGAGGGTACATACGTGCACCACCGGACAATGCGAGATATCTGGAGACAGCTAAGTGATGCTGAAAGGGAGCAGCTTGTACCATCGAAAAGTCAAGTGCATGAAGCATATAGCACGTCATTCGGGCTGCATGTTGCGGTGTTGACTGCCGATAATCCCCCAAAGTTTCTTTTCTGCAGAAGAGCTAATCGAGGTTTGTTTTGCTTTTGGGGATTTTAGTTGCTGCCTGTTTGCGAGGAATGTTTTCATTTCTTCACAAAAGTTCCATCATCAAACATATGGTAAGGTTTTCAGTTTGATTTTTGTACATGACTCAAAATAGATGAAGGTTGAAAATCCTTTCTGAGCTGTGGTTGAAAAGACTGAAAATCAATCTTGCCTTAGAGCCAAAATTTAAGGTTTTTTAGCTAACAAATCACAAGGTCATCTATGCTTGGGAAAGTAGTTCGATCTTGGACTTACTTGCCAAAAAAGAAATTGGACAATCGATCAAGCAATCAAAGTTTGGTAATACTTTGCTTGGGAAAGTAGTTC
This sequence comes from Aurelia sp. 3 sensu Dawson et al. (2005), assembly GCA_964020215.1. Classification (NCBI taxonomy): domain Eukaryota; kingdom Metazoa; phylum Cnidaria; class Scyphozoa; order Semaeostomeae; family Ulmaridae; genus Aurelia; species Aurelia sp. 3 sensu Dawson et al. (2005). The sequence continues at coordinate 15,321,954 of OZ026573.1, read as the reverse complement.
GATCTTGGACTTACTTGCCAAAAAAGAAATTGGACAATCGATCAAGCAATCAAAGTTTGGTAATACTTCAAAGAGAAGTACTTTTCTCGACACTTGATATATCTGAACATGTCACAGGAATTTTTGCAACCTTAGATACCAAACAGCAGGCAATGAAATTATTTTTGTAATTCAAAAACTATGCACAGAGCTGCAGCAGACAATGTTTATTTTGTCATTCTACTTTTGATTTCATGCACTTGTTTCACAATATAGCCCATTATGCTTGCAGCTTGAGTGAGTCAACAATCCAGCTTTCGAGGCATCTTTCGCTGCTTCTTCATTTGCAATTTTGGTTTGGCTAATCGGCCGTAGAAATCCCAGTGTGAACGCAGATATAAGACCCGTTTACGCGATGCCGGTAGAATTTGAAAACGGCATAATAAGTGCAGTTTTGGCCTCCCCTTTACATGATGCCGGCAGAATGTGGATGGGAGGCCAGAACGGAATTTCCCATTCTACCAGCATCTTGATCTAAATGTACGTCCTTTCAATTGAAAATATTAAGAAATGCCACACTTCATCTTCCCAAATCAATTCTCGTAATATGGCATGCTTTTATACAAGAAATAGCATGATTTGTCGGTGAGTGTAACGTTTTTGGCATTGAATACAAACTGTACCAACATATGGAACCAAATTTTAACAGGCCTTTCTGGCTCTTTTGGTGTTATAAGATCCGAAGATTTATGCCTGTCCTGCAACTGCTTATTCTTGCAGTCAGTTCTATTGACATCAATAGATCAATACCCGCCCCCGTCCCCCGTCTCAAGATTCCCTTAGCTAATGCTTGTACTATCGTTCATTTGGAGTTCACCCATCAAAGTTGTTTTTAACTGGAACTGAAATCAGTCAAATCCAGATTCCAAAAAGCAAGAGACAAGTTAAAAAGGCTTTGTTGCCACTGCCTATGACGTTTCATGATTTTCTGATCACAATAGTTTGTATACAAAAGATTTCGTTCCACCCTTTCACTCCCTCCACAGTAGCCTTATAGCTTGGAGTGGAGTCCTTTTGGAACATGATCGATGTTAGTTAATCAATCTCGACAACTCCACAATTCGACAAATATCGCAAGCCTTTAATTGTACAGGGTGTCCCAAATTAATTGTGCCCAATTTATGTGGCTACTGTGGAGGAGCTGTAGATTCAATCATCTCGGTTTTGACACAGTTGCATAGGTTAGACTTCAACTTTGAATTTGAGACCTTGTTTGAGTCAATCTGACAAGTGGTTGCTTATTTATGGCAGAGAAAAGGTAAAATAAGTGATTGCTACAAAAACAGTACTTCCATTGCTCTCCAGCAATGTCAAAAAAGTAAGATTTCAAAGAAAGGACTCTGGTATAGTATTAACATTTTCATCACATTTTTTAAAAGATAGAAAGTGCTCTAATATGAATAGAAAGCACTCTCAACCCTTTAAAATAATTAGCAAAGATTTTGATACGACGCCAGAACCATTTCTTTGGAAACTTACTTGATTCTGACATTGCTGGAAAACAACAGAAGTGCTGTTTTTGAAGCAACCATTTATTTTGCCTTTTCTCTGCGTAACTCAGCAGCCACAAGTCAGATTGACTCATACAAGGTACTCCAAGTTAAAGCTTGACCTATGCAACTGCGTAAAAACCGATTCAATTAAATCTACAGCTCCTCCACAGTAGCCACACAAACGGACCCCATGTTTGTGCTAGTGAGAAGAGCTATTCATTCGAAACATGTTCTCAAGAACTGAAGCATTTTTCATTGATCGAAACTTTTATTCCATTTCACAGTTGGCATGGCATCTCCACGGGAATACACTTGTGGTGCTGTCGAAAGTGTCTCGAAAAAAGATTGTTTCGAGAGCACAGCTGATGGAAAGACATACGTGGAACTTCTGAAGACAGCATCTCGTGGCTTGGAGGAAGAGTTACGCGTGGAACTGGTCGGCGATGAAGTCAACACGATTTGTCTTACCACAGTCTACATGAAGTATGACACTCATGAATGGGGCATGTGTGGATTTGTTGACCTTTCTGATAAGAGAATTGCCCCAGAAAGACGACTGACATATACACAGTTACAATCAAGGTTCACAGGAGGACCAAAAGATAAATTTGAGCATGATTTAGTGGAAGCAGTTGACTTTAGTTTGGATAGCATGATGGACTTTGTGCGTGGAAATTTCATGGATTTCGCAAGCTCTGGAAAGCTTGTTGTTGTCAAAGTTTTGCAGTCGTTCTTTGGAGTAAGAACGGTAGAGTTAGCCTTTCAAGCTGTCGATCCATCACATACAGGCTGAGCAGAGAAAAACGATACCAACTTTTTATATGAAACTACCAATGGTAATTGAAAATGACTTTAATTATTTTAGTTACTTCGCTGCTTTTTCTAAAAATCGTTTTATGATACTGTCAGTTACCTTTCAAAAAACTGCGTCTTTGAGAGCGATAAACGAACGTCGATATCTAAATAGCTTCATTACCAGAATTCTAAATAGATAAGTACTGTATCGTGGACTTGTGACATGAGCCTGAAACCCTAGGATCTACAGGCTCTACAGGCAAATTTAAGCGTTCTCTTAGTTGAGTTCGTGCATAATTGTTTAAATACAAGTTACTTTTCTAATGAATAACAATGCTTGCAACCAAATAATAGATTTTTTTAGCTACACAACTTTTCGTTATCCAAACTTTTCAAATCTTCACTCCCAATTATTTGGTTGCAAGAATCCTTAACTAGTAGTTGTAGCTCTGTGTGTCTTTTTACTATCTCTTTTTTATGTTATGACCCCTGGGTAGACAAAATGTTTTGCTCATTGGGGTATCATCTCCATAGTAGGGTAGCGTTAGGTATAGGTATAGTAAATAATCATGTGTTGTAAATTTTTGATGGGATATAAAAAAATCACAATGCTGTGCAAAAATGAATGTAATAGTCATCTCTGAATTTTGCCTTTTTATACGTATGAAAGTTAAAGAATACAAAACAAGGACGCTCGCTCAGCTGGTCCCCATTTAATAACTGTATCTTGGTAGTTTCAAACGTGATCTTATTGAGTCTTATAGTTTACTAAGCTTTCCGCTATCATAGAACTCGTTTCTTAATTCTACTATCTCACATCTCGTTACTGTGAAAGTACAAATTTGTAAGTTTGTGTATGAAAAAAGGATGCGTATAAAATAAATTTTTACAGTGTGACTTTACGCTATCTGAAGACGAGAATATGATTATTATGAAATCACTACCTCCGATCCACGACAAGCTTTTTCCCAGCATGTCAACCCAAGGGCCGAAGCGTAAACATGTGTGTCTATGAAATCTCTGAGAAAGGGGGTAGAACCTCCATTGAATCTAGGACAGAGAAGCCAAGAAAAATGGTAATGATTTCTGCTTTTATACTTCAAAGAATCTCCTTCATACTTCTGAAGAAGTGGAATTGCAACATTATCCAGATCTCGATAAGTTCACCCTGGTATTTCTCGCCCTACTTTATGAGCTCCATCGAATATACTTGTCAGAGAATGCCTTGAAAAGGGGGTATTACCTTCCACATTTGTTAGAGAAAAGCCTGAAAAAGGGGTTGCTTTTTGCAACCAAAAGCAGAGAAAAGGGTCAACTTGAAAAATTGCCAGACAAACATGGTTACACTTGGACCCCAAGAGATGAACCACCGGGGCTTTTTCATGATTACTTTTTATACAGCTTACAAGCTAATCTTTTGAAGGTGTGGTGCGTGGTGTATATTGTCAAAGGGCAAAATATTCAAAAATCCCAAAATTGCTGTCTTGCTTTTGAGTTGAGAATAACAGTCATGTAATTAAAAATTCACGTTGCTCGGTTTTAGAGAGTCTTTCAGAAGGAAATCGACCAGGAAAGAAACTGGAGAAAGATATCGATGCTTATTGCTTGTAATGCATTGCAGTTAAGCGACGTCAAGTCCGCTAAATAAATTGCATCATGGACCATGGGGATTGCAATTGCTGAAAATGAAGAACGAATTCTCTTCATTCCACAGGAAATGGATACATTTGCAGAATAGGTAATTTTTTTGGGAACTCAGCCTGGGGGGGTGGTAAGTAATATGTTGAGAGTACGGGTGGTATGTTTGGCCCTTATGGGTGGGTTTTTTGGCTCAACCGCCAAAAGTCATCACAGAAGTGGGTACGAAGGCAAACTTTAGTTATTTAGAAGAGGGTACCTCTCTGAAAATTGGGAACTTAGACCCCCGTCCATCCTCAGGTCGTGCAACACCAGCGGCTCAGGCACCATTTACCAAATTCCTTCACAGGAACCAGAACTCATGCTATAAGATTTTCGTCCTCTGCTGAGTTTGACTTAAACTTGAACTTGTCCATAAACTTGGCAGGAAGTAACATTAAGAGAAATCCACCGACTATAAGAAAAGTAGCTCCAATTTTAAGACCCCCAAATGATTTATGTCTAAATATGGTATCAATTACACCATTTATGGGGATACCAAGTATTGTCCCTAAAGATATGAACAATGGGAATGTGAATGCGATTCCGAAATTGATAAGAAAATTGAACAATAAGCCTAAAATCGATCTGCCAGTAAGATAATCCCACGGGATAGCACTCCATGTTATGGATTCGACTTTCATGAAGTAGAGAACTTCAAATATTGGCCAAAGCATCAGAAGGTTGAAAAGTCCAAGAGCTGTCAAGAAGAGAGCAACCTGACCAACTTTGGCATCACCGAAGACTCTTTTGAACATGACCTGAAAAAGAACGGGAACATCAGTGAAACTCTGAAAGGAATTTAAGTTACAGAACGAAAAGGGAATTGTCATGTCAGTTTCAGATTAGGACGGGGATTAGAGAAGGTCTGAGGTCTCAAATAGATGATTGTGCTAAAGATGGTAATAAGAAACTCTGTACCAAGATTCATTGCTGCATTAAATTGAGAATCTTCAGCAATTCTATCATTCTATAAGATTTTATGAAAGAACGCAGGTGCTTGAAACATTATTGGCTGGAAAACGCAGCTTTATTGTGAGGTTTAGTATCAGTACCACGACGAGCATTTTGAGGGTCATTTTCAGGAAAAAAAAACAAACAAATCAGTGTAGAGTCGACATTCCAATTATTTATGAGACAAATCCATGTTATAAAGTATACAAATGATCTCGGCTGAATAAAAAAATTAACATGCGAGATGTTAAACTACAAAATATTCACAAGCAATGTATAATTAAATCACCAATTGTACGATTTCTAAATACGCGAATGCGGTGCTTCTTGGTAAAAAGTTCCCCGCCAATATCGTTAGCAGCACAGTTTGCTGACTGAGCAAATAGGTACCATCTTTGAATATTGTGAGCTCTCATCCAACTGCAACGAATTCAGTTGTGATAGTAAACCGTTTAATACATAGAATATGCAACAAAACTTTAATAGTTGCTTGATGTCAGGTGTCCTAAATGTTTGAAAATCACCAAACTTTTATCACAGGGCAAATCTTCAAATTCGTTCTTTTGACCAGTGGGTCGAAGACCAAATTATTTGCCAGATATAGCTGATCTTGTGGTTTGTCTTAAATTCAGTAAATCTAGCACTTTCCAGGGCTATCTGGTTCCGAAGCATACGGCAAAAGCACTGCTGACTTCCAGATCAATTTCTTGTTGCATTGAATATTATTAGATTTTAGAGCAATGACAGGAGACGGTAGCTTTACTGTAAAACGGAGGACAGAGAGTGACAATAAGCATTTTCATTTCTTCAAATTCTCATGTTATTGACAACTCCATGATTTGATAAAGAGATAAGTTGTTTGACAAGTCCATGGTAGTTTACAACCATTCCAGTTTCTTTGAAGGGCGTAAGCCATACGTTTCAAAGCACGCTGTGCTTCATACTTCATCATCAGAATACACAAAATTTGCCTAGCACGCCTAGCACGAGGCAAAACTTATATATTCACAAATAAGATTACAACCTGATCATAAACGTCAGAAAGAAACGTAAACTGTTATTAGAGACTTGTAAAATAATGAAAAATCTCAATGTAATGACTCTTAGGCAAGATTAGCGATTTTTTCGTTTCGAGATTAACAGGGGGGGGGGGGGACTGGAAGTTTCAGGAATGTAAGAAATGTATTTCCTTTTTCATATTTCATTCATTTCATACTTTTATGCAGGTACTGCGTTCCTGTGTCGAGGGGTTTAAAAGACAAACAGTAATGAAACAACATTAAGAGGTCAAACAAGCATTGAGTTTTGATCAACTTCTACATCCCCGCATAGCCACATAGACGTTCTTTCTTTGTCCAATCTTGTTGAGTCTTTCTAGACAATTTAATCAACGTTTTTTGGATCATTCTCAGTGTTTTCGAAATCGAAAATTTAAGAAACTCGCTTTTTATAGCTCCATAAAAAGAAGACTAAAAAATGTACAAAAAATACAAGCATCTAATTGATTCTCACTTAAAGATTAACTCATAAATCTTCAAAATCGGTCCAGTATACGATTTATCATGGCCTGGCAAAAGAGCATTGTTTTGCACACTCAGTAGAGAAATAATTGTTTGAAAGGATTCCAGGGTGAACTGGAAGGAAAATTCACAATATATTCATCATCAGCAAACCTTATATAGTGCAGCACCAACAGCTGATAAGAGTGATAGGAGTACTCCTTCCCAAGATGCCCCTTTAAATCCATCCGCATATGCCATTAATACAACACCACTTATTGAAAGTGTAACTGACATCACCTGAAACAAATTGAGGACTCTGTGAGTGGTTCAGACATGCATCTAAATATGTTTGATATGATGTAAAGATGTTAGATAAATGCTAGCCTGCGTGCAGACTTTATTCCTCAACAATAGTAAAGTCTGCACGCAGGCTAGATAAATGCCGATTTATAGACAACTGGGGAGCAGATCAACAACTCAGAATGACAATGGGTTGTGGGCTTGATTCGTGCTTAAACACCAACAATTTTGTACAAAATATTTTTGGACTAAAGACTTTTTGTAATTTTGTCACAAAAATTTTGGAAATTTTTACAAAGATTTCAACTAAAAAATGATGTGTAGAATTTTGCTTCAGTTCTAATTATCAAGAACAATGAATCTCACCAATACGAACGACCAATGATTAGAATTTTCAGCGAAGCAAACAAAGCTAAGTTTAAAGACCATCTTAGCAGGGAAGATTGGTCTAATGTTCTCTCATCCTGTGATGCCAACGAATGCACTATAAAATTAACATCAAAAGTAACCAAATGTTTCGAAAATGCTTTTCCTCAACAAAAACTTTCAAAAAAGCGTGCCAAAGACAAACCTTGGATCACCAATTCCCTAAGAAAATGCATACGAAAAAAGAACGCCCTGTTTAACAAATACCATTTGCAAAAATCACAGATCTTGCTAGAAAAATTCAAAAAATATAAGAACATACTAACATCTTGCCTTAGGCAAGCTGAGAAGAATTACTATAATGATAAGTTCAATGAAATGAGAATCAAGAATAACTTCAATGTGGGCAACTTTAAATTCAATTCTCAACCCAAAAAAGAAAAAATCACTAATCACCCACTGCAATAAGTAGTATTTACGGAGAAAATAAAACGAAATTGAAACAAGATGTCGAGATTGCCAACTCTTTGAACCAGTTTTTCTGCTCCATTGGCAAAAAAGTGGGACAAAATATTAAATCTACAAACACTTCTTTTGATGCCTTTCTAAAGATCCCAAACAGTAACTCTTTCTCGGCAAATCTAGTAACCAATGACGAGGTATTGCTTGAAATTTCGAAATTGAAAACCAAGAAAGCACCAGGAGACGATAACATTAAACCAGATCTTATAAAACTTTGCGCAGACATCTTATCGATACCTCTTACCCATATTTACAACTGCTCTATTAGGACTGGAATTTTTCCAGATATCTGGAAAATTGCAAAAGTCATCCCTGTATTCAAAAAAGGTGATCGTTCAGGCCGGGGTAATTACAGACCAATCTCACTGCTCTCCTGCTTTGAGAAAATCTTTGAACGACTAATGGCAAACAGAATAAATGCCTTTCTTGCAAGAAAACAACCTACTGTATCGTCTACAATTTGGCTTTCGCGAAGGGCATTCAACTCTGCACGCACTAATCGAAGTCATGAACGAAGTGTACCAAAACTTGGACCGTAACAATTTTGTCATTGGTGTATTCCTTGACTTAAAGAAAGCATTTGATACGATTGACCACAAAATCCTTCTTCAGAAGCTCCAATATTATGGTTTTAGAGGAATTACCAACCAATGGTTCCAATCCTACGTAAAAATCCGACAACAATATGTTTTCGTAAATGGAACAAAATCCAGTACCGACGTCATTGAAGTAGGGGTTCCTCAAGGCTCTGTCCTTGGTCCCATTCTATTTGATCTTTATGTCAATGATATGCACCAAGCAACTAACCTTCGTCCTAGGCTTTTTGCAGATGACACCAATATCTTCTCCTTCGGCAGTGATTTACAGCTACTTACAGAAACTACAAATGCAGAGCTATCTAAAATAGACTGTTGGCTGAGGTCAAACAAACTCATGCTAAGCATAGAGAAAACCAACTATTGTGTCTTTTCACCAAAACGCAACGTGGACTGTAACAAAATAAAAATCCAAATTGGAGGAGATATCAGCAGTACAACCAGCATCAAATACCTTGGTCTAACCATAGACGAAAATCTTCCATGGACCTCTCACATCAAAGACCTTGGAAGTAGAATCGTATCCCATGCCTCCCTGTTTTCAAAACTCCGCAATCTACTTCCTAAAGAATGTCTTTTGGCACTCTACCATGCTTTCGTACAATCAAAAATTGATTATGGTCTTGAAATTTGGGGTGATGCTGCAGCTAAAGACTTGATGGCGTTACAAACTTATCAAAATCGAATACTCAAAATTCTTCACTCCAAAGATTTTCTATACCCAACCAATGCCTTACACAGAGAAGCAGGTCTCCTGAAAATATGTGACCAGTACGAACTAAAGAACCTTCAAATAATGCATCAGCTAGTTTATAAACCTGAAACCTTACCACAATCAATAAGAAACATTTGCCAACTAAGTGGCCTTTCAAAAACACGAAATCTCCGTGACAAGTTGCTTTTTAACAGGACGAAAACGAGCTTCAAATGGGGAGACAGAGCTTTTTCTAACAAGGGGCCTTTACTTTGGAACAGACTCCCACTTTCTGCCAAAACGATTGATAGTCAAAATTCTTTTGGAAAAACCTTGAGAGAATCGAAACTACAAGAATATTCTTATTAAAAAACGATATTTATTCGATACTCATCGCTACTACCCACAGAAAATAATATGCCAATCAAACTCCATCAAAGTGCTCTTTCTTCTGTTTTAGATAGTTCTTCTTGCCCGTTGCATTGAAAGCTGATTGTGATTTGTAATTTAGTTTTTAATTAGCTTTATAGCTGCCTTGTATAATCGCAATGCTTTCCATTTCCATTTTTACAACTTTGTCAATTTATAGTAGTTAAATGTTTTGTTATGTTGTTTTTATGTAAGCGCCCTAGACTAGATAAGCACTGCTTTTTCTAGGGCGTACATCAGTAAGTATTTAGTTTTAGCTGATTTGTGAATAAACATCATCATCATCATCATCATCATGTCAGACATCTATAGATTGTGCTTTATTTTGAGGATCCGTTGTCAGAAATTTCTACAAATGATTACTGTTTAAGGTGATGAAAATGATTGCTAAGTTTAAGAAAATATACTATCTTTCACTAATTACCACTGTCACCACTTTCATTCTCTGTGCTTTTGAACAGTGAAAATTTTTTGGTGGTCTTTTCCTGTGTGCTGCAATTTTTTGGAATACACAAATTTTGGCAATAAGACATTTTTGGATGGATAAAAACTTGTCAAAAATATCAACATCAAATTTTTTGCATTTAATGTATGGTAATTTCTGTGATCAACACTGCGTCAAAAACTGCCGCTTCACCTACTTCACAATCATATACCGGGTGAATCAAAAAAAAGTTCAGGCGTTTGGAGGGCTTTGGAATAAAAAGTATGTGACCGATATTCAAAATTTAAGTGTTAATCTATTTGTCAAAGGCTAACTTAAATGAGAAAATTTTGTTTGGTAAAATCAAACATCTTTAAGACCCAACAACAATCAAAATGCTCGTAAGGGGTTTGTATGGGAATCGAGAATTCCACATTCCATTCTGGTCCATGATTTATGTAGCATTGAAGTTTACATTGCCAGTTTGAGATGCTGAATTCTAATTTCAATAGAAGGGAAATCATGGACCAGAATGGAATGTGGAATTTTTGTTCCCAAACATGCCCTTTACCAGGCATTTTCCTAATTTCTGGGTCTGTAAGATCAGGGATACTACCAAACAAAATTTTCTCATCTAAGTTGACCTTTGACTGATAGATGAACATTTCAGTTTTGAATATCGGTCACATACTTTTTATTCGACAGCCCTCCAAATGCCTAAACTTTTTTTGACTCACCCGGTACTGAACACATTTTACAAAAAAGATAAACAGAAGTGACCTTACCCTCAAAACAAGAAATGGCTCATGGAGGATCAATAGAGAAAATATGTAAACAAATGCATTGCAGCTTGCAAACATCGCAGTGACATCAGTTACAGCTACTTTTGAAATGGCTCTTGTATAGCAGTAGTTTGTAGCAGACCAAAGAATGCAGAATGGCATTACAAATTTGAAGAGAGCCTTGGGGCCCAAGCCACTGGGCCCAAATATTTTTTCATTGGACCTGTAACAGAATGAATCAGTAATATAATAGTTAAAAATTATAGATGTATGCTAGGTGCAGATAGTATATTGTAGACCATCTAATGTTTACTACACGTTGTAACCCAAAAGTGGATATCAGTGGAGCCTTAGCTTGTATTCTCTTCTTTTTTCTCTGTGCCTGTCATCCTCGCCCTTTTTCCATTATGACTTTCAATCTAAAATAGTCTTCCATAGATCTAAAGTATATCATCACACTTAAAGGCATTTTCAAGTTGGGCACACAAATCTTTGTAAGAAACTTACAAATCGAATTTCAGCCAGTAGGAAGTTTCTTACAATCATCAGATTTTCACTACTCAGAGTTTTAAAGATCCCATAACAATTTTTCATGTTCACTACCTGCCATCTCCTGAACATTTCAAAACAAGGTTTTTGAAGCTTATCCAATGATGAGAAATTAAACAAGTATTTTTTGAGTAACATAAGATATGAGACAAGTGAAAATAACGGAAAATATTTTAAGAATTTCCTTTATCAAAATTGTTTAGCTTTGTAAGCTAAAAAGCAGTTTCTTATAGAAAAAATATGCGTTGTAGGCAACAGGTTGAGTTCTATGAAATAATTCACTTTGCAAGAATGCCTTTGCATCTAAAGTGAAACAGTCACAATTTACAGATGGGTGAATACATGGTAATCCTAAGGCCCTGTTTATATGAGGAAAAACACCTCACTTGCCAGACCCGGGGCTGAGAGGCGAGATGCCACATTCCAATAGAATCCTTTGTATTTTCATTTCGCGTTTACATGATGAACGCAACACCACCGGTATAGTGAAATCCCACCTCACAAGAGGTGGAATCTCACCTGGGTGAGGTGAAATTTTTCCATATAAACAAAATACCACCGGTATGGTGAGGTGAAATTAAATTTTTCGTTGATTCTCATTGGTCAGTTCTTTCTGATTTCACGGAAGAGAGACCTTAATCCACCTCACCTCTCAGCCCCGGGGCTGACAGGGGCTGACAGGTGAGGTGAAAAATCTCATATAAACAGTGACTGAAATTTACCTCGCCTGTCAGCCCCTGGTCTGGCAGGTGAGGTGTTTTTCCCCATATAAACAGGGCCTAAGAAGTCAAACATGTATATCCTTTGTTCAGATTGAAGGCTGCTTCCCGAATCATAGTTTGATTTGAAAAAAAATTTACAGCATTCATTCAGCCCTTACTTTCAAAGTCATTCCTATTTCTGAAAACTAACACAAAACGCAACGAGATTGCTACTTGGGGGACGAGTGCAGTTTAGCGGGCGGCGATCACAGGGAAACAAGATTATCGTAAACAATAATACAATAGCTTATTAGCATCGAATCAATATTTGATTCCATCCGAAGATAAATTCAAAACATTCTTGAAGTTGATCACGAAAGTTTATCCAGTGAAGACGCGTAGGCCACTTGTTGCGATTCGCCAAAATCCTGCAAAACCCAGCTTGGACTGCAGCACGAACAGTTTAGATGACTTTCAATTATAGCTTCTTTGTTACGATGATTCTTGTTATATAACTCGTTGTTTGTTTCCGTGATAATTGGGGGCTACCGCCCCCAAACCCCCGTTGTTTATCAGTTGATATGTTTGCATGAAAAGAAACCACGCTTGTTTCAAACTGACTTTTGATTTGAATTCGAATCCTGTCAAATACGACGTTACTGCGCAGGGGCCGCCCGCTAAACTGCACTCTAGCCCTACTTGGCCCTACTCAACATGAAAGAAAGGCATAATCTCAGTTTCTTCCTGTTTCTTCTGACCATTTGCGCATTTGGGTTGATGTTGATATGTAAAATATAAGACAACGACTCGACCGGCATATTTCTTCCCCATGTCGATCGTTGACACTTTACCAGGTCACACAGGGTCATTCTACTCTAGAGATAACAGAGAATAATTGAATATCCCAATTTCCTTGCCTGTAAGTTTCTAAGATACTACAGCTGCGAGACTTGCAAGTCACGATAACCGGCAGGTAGGAAAACATCATCCAACATGTTGAGAACCACATCATGAAAGATGGGGCATTAAATGATTTTGTGTATGTATTCTCGGTAAATTGCGACGACCCAACCCATGATACAGCAATGCCAATCACGATAAGAACTCCAGCTATCAGCTTCCTTCGCGTTTCAAACCGATATGTGAAATGGAGTTGCGACTGCTGAGGGATTTCTTCAGGTTGTTCGTCCGCCATCTTCCGAGAAATGAGCAGTGGAAGTGAATCGAATTAATTCACGTGATGTCTCGTGACTTTCGCTCCCCCGCCTGCGGAGGACTTTGGTTGCTTTGGAAAATATTGAAACAATAACATAAACAGAGAAGTGTAATGGCGGACAACCAAGAGCTAAGAGCTGCGGCGAATTGTGAGAGCGAAGGCATCGGCTGTGATGACGGCATGAAAGAACGTTATCAAGCTTCAATGGTCTTAGCTGGGGTAGGTGATGCTCTCGGCTACAGAAATGGGAAATGGGAATTCAATCTTGACGGCTGCAAGATACACGAAGAGCTGGAATCCATGGGTGGCCTAAGTAGACTGACGATTAAGTTAAATGGCTGGAAGATCAGCGATGACACCATTCTGCTTTTAGCAACAGCCATGGGACTTATTGCAAAACACAAGTCAAACGACGAAGAGCTGTTTTCAGATATAGCAAGAAGATACAAAAAGGAAATGTTTAGCGATATGGCAGGGAGATCTCCTGGTGTGAATACCAGGGAAGTATGTAGTAAGTTGCGCCCACTGAGACCTAATGGCTACAGAGTACCATTCAACCCGAAAGGTGGTGGATGCGGAGCAGCAATGAGAGCTATGTGTATTGGTTTAAGATTCCCTGATACACAAAATGAAATCAGTCTTGACAAACTTATCAAAGTAAGCATAGAGACTGGCAGGATGACGCATAACCATCCTACTGGGTATCTTGGAGCTTTTGCAAGTGCTTTGTTTACCTCCTTAGCGATCAGTCTTGTGCCTGTCAAGAAATGGGGCTGTATTCTCTTAAAACTGCTGCCAAAAGCACAGAAATATATCAAAGACAGTGGATATAGCGTGAAAGAAAACATGGAAGCTTGGAACTACTTCAAAACTTCATGGGAAAAATATTTAGGATTAAGAGGAATCAATGATGGAGAAGCAGAACCCAAGTTTCCAATTCCGTATGGTGTAAAGGAAAGGGAAACTTTCTACAAATCACTTGCTTTCAGAAATTCAGCAGGTTCTAGTGGGCATGATGCTCCAATGATTGCATATGATGCATTGTTAGCTGCAGGAAGTAACTGGGAGAAACTGTGTCATCATGGCATGTTACATGGTGGTGATAATGATTCAACAGGGGTAATAGCTGGTGCATGTTTTGGTGCAATGTATGGTTTCCAGGGTGTTCCTAAATGCAATTATGAACAGGTTGAGTATCATGGAAAGTTGTCCAAGGCTGGAAGAGACCTATACAAAATTGCTTTTGAGGATGGTTTTATCCATGCTTAAAGAAGTCAATTGTTTTGAGCTTACTGAAATAATATTTTGATATGAATAAAATTGAAGCTCATTTCTGTTTATCAAATTCCTCTTGAAGAAGTCTGAATTGGCACGCTAGACATGCCATGCAAATTTTGTAATTTTCTTTCTACTTCTTTGATTCGTGTACAGTCTTCTATGCATGGAACAGTAAACATGTTGCCACAAATGATTTTGATTAAAGACTTACAGGGTGTCTCAAAAAGATTTTTCGACGTTTGATCAAATACTAAAAAATAACGATAAGCTGAATGGAAACTTGGTCATGTAGCCCTTTTCCAGTAAAATTAATTTTTGAGACAAGAATCTTGCAAGTTGGCTAAAAATTCATAGAGTAAAATCCTTTGAAGTTCAAGTTTGTGCCAAGGCTTAAACCAGAGGCCTCGAGTTCTCAATTGTTTCAGGGCGAACCAAATGGGCTTTGAACAGGTTTTCGACAACCTAACTTTCAAGCATATGGATGCTGTGAGGAACAGACTCAGTCCGTCTTCGATTATGTTTTGAACCACTGTTTTTGGACATATGCAATGTTAAGCAAATTTTGACAATGATCTTCAGGATTAACTTACTGAGCAGTCCTACTTGGTTTGCTCTGATATTAAGGAGGGGTACTTCGGGGGGGGGGGGTCCCAATACCGCAATACCGCACGAAAAAGTTGCCAAATACCGCAATACCGCATCGAAAAATAGCAAAATAACGCATACAGTTGAAAAATGAAAAACTACGCTGTTCATACAGTATACTGTTGCGCTGCTATGTTGCGAGATGGACGCTTTGCCAGACTACATATATACGCCTTGTATATTGGATTGTGTTTGTCATGGGATCGCTGTTGCAAGCTTTCAAATGAATTTCTACTTCTCAAGTAAATTCTATCGCAGGATACAACATGTTTGGGTTAAAGGGAATAGACATAGGTATATCTCATAGCCGCTATAAATAGGCTAGAGAAACACCCACAAGTCCATTGTTTCTTTAGTTACACAATGAAACCAGATGCATCGAAGCTGTCGAGTATATTAGACTATATTTTTGACCTGGCCCGGGCCAGCTTTTAACTATGTCGATGTGAAGACCTCAAACAGAAACTTTGATTAAAAATCATGGAAACCTTAGTCTACATGAGATTTCTTCCATTTTCAAAACTTCTGTTGGCTTCCAAGAAGTTATCATTGTGTGCCTTAAAAGTTCGGCTACCAGAATATGAAGAAATCGAAAAAGAAATGGATGTATTCAACCAGAAAACGTTTACTGCAGCCTTAAAGGCAATTTGATCCGACTTGTATGCACCTTTTCTAAATCCAAAGCTGTAGTTTGATCTTCTTAGATCGTAGCATGATGTAGTAAGAAATCAAAGAACTGTGAATGTATGCAGTAAAATTACAATTTGATCTGAAAATTGTTAGAAGAGCGTTAGACAAGAGAGCCAAGCCTCCGAAATCATATGACTAAGTTAGCATTACCGTAAAAGCTCTATTAAGCCCCCCTCTCTATTAAGCCCCCCTCTCTAATAAGCCCCTCCTCTCTGAGTCAAAATTTGAAATAAGCCCCCCCTCTCTATTAAGCCCCCCCCCCACTTATACAAAATTCTAGAATTTACAAATTTTTCCGTTTATTTAGCTATACAATCTTACATGTTAATTTTAGTATGATATGGGATAAAAAGTGAGTCGAATCTGTGTATTTGAGTCGGAAAATTGTCTGTTGAATCCGCAAAATATGGAATAAAGGAAGTGAAAAGCTACCAAATATATCCTTTTCGCTTGATTTTGTGAATAAGCCCCCCCTCTCTAATAAGCCCCCCTCTCTATTAAGCCCCCCCTCTGGAAGTTCCAAAATTAAATAAGCCCCCCGGGGGCTTAATAGAGCTTTTACAGTAGTTCTAAAGAATCAAGCTTGCTAGAGATTCCATAGCTGTAGGATTATCACAGAGCTGCAAAAACTTGTTGACCTTCCTCCAAACCTGAAATTTATGCTCTCAACCTTCCTCATTTTAACACAATCTATAATTATTGGAAAACAGCTCGATGGTGTTTTGTAAACCATACAAAAGCATTCAATTAGGGATCTTCCCATATGATTTATTAATTGAAAGGTATTGGGGCAATGAAGGGGGGAACAAAGAGTTCAAGGTGAGAACATCTAAAAGCCACTGGGTGTCCAAAAATGTACTCCTGTTTGCAAAATCGCCAAGATTTGATTACGAAAGTTATCATAAAATTTTTTCATCTCTTCAATCAACAATTCAAATATATTTAATGATGGTGAACTATCTGCTCTATTTACGTAACGGGCATGAAATAATGCATCGAAAACCTCATTCTAAGCAACACTCTTTGAGCAACATCGCTAATCTTGCCTCCAATAACCGTTTACATTGAAAATTTTGTAGTATTCTTCAAGTCCAATATCATTTCACGTTTCATTCTGATATTCATGACCAAACAAGAAACTCAACATAACAAAAGAAATTACTCAAATAAACATAAGTGCTTTCTTGCAAATGCTTCAAAACCAGGCAGCACTAAAAAGAGCTTGATTCAATTAATCGAGATATATATCAAACGATCAGCTTTGCCTACAAAAATAATTTTTTATCTACTGGTAAGAAAAAGAAATTTTTGAAGATCTACCTTACAATAAAATTTTGGTGATTTTGCATGCAGAAGTACTTTTCTGGGACTCTTTTCAAAAGTAATTTTTTCCAGACACATATGCATATTTCCTCATAGACTTTCTCTCTTTCGTCACATTGTCTGATCAAACCTGATTTTTATGTTTGAAGAATGAAAACATTATGGAGGGGCTTTTGCTCAACCGGAAGGAATACACCTACCTACCTATATACCTATAGAGGAAGGAATCAGGAATGTTGTAACAATAGGCATTGTTTATGTACACAATCGAAACAATCAACGAAGAATTTGAGGTATTCACAGACACTGTTAATTTACACAATCAAAACAATTCAGAGATATTTGGGCCAAGAATCAAATTTAGGTGAGCTGCCAAACTCCGGCTGTTAATGACTTCATCAGTTGAGCTGCCAACTCATTAAAAAGCAATTTTCCAAAATTTGACCTCTGTGACCTGGCAAAGTTCCCTTACTGTTTGAAATCTTCAATATGGACGACTGTTTTCAAGGGGCAGCAACTCGTACTAAGATATCAAGGGAACAAGTGTTGCACTGTTTAGGTAGCTGCTGGTTTCTGGCTAAGTAAAAATTCGTCAGTAGTGTCCTCCACCATTTTCTCCCCTACATCTACATGTATTTTGATAAGAAACTAAGGATTTGGGCTCCTGAACTCCTTAAAATTATCGGATTTTGAGTACACAGAGTTTCTTACGACTTTCTTAAATGTTCCATAACAATCTTCATGTTGAATACTATCTGTGCCCTCGTGATCATTTCAAAACAAGGCTTTCTGAAGCCTTTCCTGTATTTAGACATTACTCTAGTAAGTTCTGAGCAAAGTGATACAGGACGCAAGTGAAAAGAAAGGAAGTTTAGGTTAAAGATTTTCTTCGTCAAAATAAGTGGTTTCTCAAGATATGTTTCATGTTTGAAGAATGAAAACATTCTGGATGGAGTTTCAGGCAAACCAGAAAAGGAATATACTTGTATACAATCAAAATAATTGATACAAATAAAGTCTCTATCAAATTTTGATGAGTTGCCAATCGATTTCTCCTGATTAAGGCTAATTACTAGGTGTTCCTAACAAGCTCTCACTGTTAATGAAATCATCACCAGAGTTGCAAAGTCATTAAAGTGCTATTTAAAAAGTTTGATCTGGCAAAGTTCCCTTACTGCTCGAAATCTTCATACGGACGACTGTTGTCAAGGAAACAAACCAACCCATATAATACTATCAAGAAACAAGTGTGGCACTATTAGAGTGACAAATCTTGTCTGGCTAACGTAAAGAATTTGTCAGTATCATGTGCCATTCTTATTTTCGGTACATCCAATGTAATAATTCTGATGCTTATCAAGAAATCTGGTCTCCTTCAAGTGGGATAGTTAGGCTATTGCCATCACAATATAAACTAAATCCTACACTAAACAGTTGCAATTGCAGACAAATATTTATTACTTTATGAAGCAAGCTACGTGCATGATCTCATTCTTCAAACATGGCTAATGGGAGCCTTTAATTCTTCTTTGATATAGTTTTGAAATATAACCTCACCATCTGCATACTGTTGACATGATCTTTAATGGTTCTATGTATTTATTGATGATTTATGTTCTAAATCTATTCCAACAATATAAAATTTCATTTTTGACAACTAAAACTTCCTCAATTTTTGGCCAAAACCTTCCTCCAAACCAGGTTTGTAGGTTTGCAGTGTTTTTGCGTCTCTGGATTATCATAGATCATGGACAGAGATTTGCATTGTTCAACATCTCCAAGTCAATGGAAAAAGCAGCACTAAAGAAAGGAGGCAGTTCTGAAATGGGGAATCATACCCCTCTTTCACTGTTAAGTATTCCCAGCACAAAGTATATGAGGGGATCAAAGACCAGGGTATAGACAAACACGTCATCGATAGAGGTCTGGCAAGCTCAATATCATGGGGTTTTGTAAAAGGAGGATCAACTGAATTATTGATGTTACATCTGACTGAAGTCAGGAGACAGGTATCGGGTTAAAGATATTTATCAACATAAAGCCGTTCATTTGATCTGCCACAAGGCAATAATGGCTCTGAAACGCTAGGCCTGTTGAATATCAGAAAACTTACACAACTTGATAATGCTTTATTTACCGAACTGATAACAATAAGTTAAAATTGAGGGTCAGAGATTTCATTAAGACGAAGGTGACTGCACACTGAAGTCGTGGTTTTAGCGACAAGCCCCGGTGGGTGCAATTCAGTAGTAAATGGTACACCATGCTTGTCCATACTATTTCAAAGAACACCCTTTTCTCTGACTTTCTAGTTGGCGAAAGACCCCAGTAAGGAAAATATTTGAAGGTAGCCCACTCTTAAAGGAGTATCACTGAACCCTAAAGAAATCTGTACAGTAGAAATAATGGTTCTGAGAGAAGACTGCCATTCTTGCACTGTATTTGCTATTCAGATATGTTTTATTGGAAAACAGTAGAAACCCATAAAACCTAGCGTATCAAATTGTTTTTAAGCCAGCAAAAATTCACTATTTTTCAGGTCTCGACTTCAACAGCATATAACTGTTTTTTTG
The DNA here is from genome assembly GCA_964020215.1 of Aurelia sp. 3 sensu Dawson et al. (2005). Taxonomy (NCBI): domain Eukaryota; kingdom Metazoa; phylum Cnidaria; class Scyphozoa; order Semaeostomeae; family Ulmaridae; genus Aurelia; species Aurelia sp. 3 sensu Dawson et al. (2005). Next base: position 15,302,406 of record OZ026573.1, on the reverse strand, counting down.
GCTATTTTCTAGGGAAAAATTCCCCCTTATTTTGAGATTCTAGGTACTAGGATTTTGTTTCAAAAATGTCCCTTTCTCAGTGAAATCATGGATGAGCGTGGTGTCATACTTTGATTAACATTGCATCCACCGGGCGACAAGCGTTGGGACTGCAGGAGTATAGAAGACGTAATCGAGTCCACGACCCCTTATCATGACGCTCAAGTAGTGGGGCTGTACCTGAGATAGAGCACTATCTGTTTGACATATCCGGCTGCAAAGTCAGAGGATTGTACCACTTCGCCACGACACCTTAAAGAAGTTATATGCAGAGTGCCACAAGGATCAATGCTTGGCCCAAAGCTCTCCAGCATTTATATAAAGATTTAAACAAATGATTTGAAGTACAAAGTTTGAAAATAGCTTTTAATAATGAACTTATCGTGCTAAACCCATGAATGTAGCAAAGTTAACTCCTGTAAAAGAACAGCAACCAAAACCTGCCTGTAACTGGAGAGAAAACGTTTGAATCGTCCATTAATCTTAAAACTTGAATGGGTAAAATAAGTTAGCAGCTGCAATAAAGAGCAACGTTGAATAGCTGTTTGTATTGTTACCGAAATGACGAGGGTGCGACGAAACGCGTTTTCGTCCACTCAGCGTTATGTTGTTCTTTATTGCAGTTACTGAATTATCTTTCCTTCGGGGAGGAGTATTTGACCTAAGTTTGTACTGAGGTGTGCCGATGAAAAAGTCTTTTTACCCTGTTCTAGAATTTTTCCTGCAAATGATAGCCGACTGTAGGAAAAATTGGCAGAAATTATTCTCCAAAACACAAAACAAAAACAACCCGATCTGACAAAACCAAAAAACAACCCGATCTGAGAAAATTTCCCTTTTGACGTGTTTTGACAACCGGCTGCAGAAGAATTGCCTTCTTTTGATAACCAGCTCCAGAAAAAAACAGTCGAAAACGATACCCTGAAAAACGGCACACGCCCGTCGGACAAATATACTAAGTACCCCCTTGTTTCCCCCTTAAGATTAATTCGTTTTTTCCAATGATATAGAAGCGTCTTGCATGAATTAAAAGGTCCAAAAGTTTTCTCTCTAGTTACTTGTTTATTTTGGTAGTTGCTCTATTCCAGGAGTTAACAGTCTTTCTTATAGGCCTACACATTATAGTGTTTTTGTTGCCCTCATCTATGGCGTTAGTATGATGAGTTCATTGTTCAAGACTTTTCAAATTGATATAAATGATCCACAAGAAATGCAAAGGTGTGGTAAACTTTCTAACCTGGAACCGTCTTGCTTACATTACAACGCTATATTGTTGGTAGATCTGTGGTGCGAATGAATTCAAATGCAACATGAATCAACAGGAAAACTTTCCAAAGCAAAATAAGGTTCTTTGTTAAAATTTTGTCGCCACCAAGTTTTCAGATGAAAGATAAATTTCTCTCCTCCGCAGGATGTCTATTTCCAGGGTGAACGGGTGGAGAAAGACAAAGGGAATTGGGCTCCTTGTCAGGAAAATGCACGGGAAAATGGTATTTCATGAACTTTGGATGCTGATTTATAACAATACCGCATACCGCGCTGTAAAAACTCAATACCGCAATACCGCCAATTTTTGCCCTTAATACCGCAATACCGCGCAGAAATGACACCCGATACCGCAATACCGCAAACCCCGAAGTACCCCTCATTAACGAGAGGTATGACATTGGGTAAGCTTCTTTTACCTCGGTCTTCGAGCTCTTTGCATCACAAGTAATTTGGGTGTCTTTTGTAATTTGAGTGATTTTTTTAGACACACTGTACAAAGTTCATCTGTTTTAGAATGCATCATTTTGACCCGTTGTAGTACCTATAACTTTATATATCATTTACCATTTAGGATTTAAAAGATGTATGACTAGGTTATATGGCACAGTTTGTTGTTATGTCATCAACAATTACTCCGACAACTTCTTCATCAATCTAATCAATTTTTTTACTATAACGTAAGTGAAAAAGGTGAGGGGGGCGTTTCACTCAATTGAAAATGCGTACGAGATTTTTTCAGAACAAAAGGATTTATACGGATTTCTGCTGGATTTTTCTTCAAAACAAAAGGATTCTTGCTAGCAGTGTACGAGATTTTTTGGGAGTGAAATGCCCCTCGGAAAAAGGTGCCAGGTTTCTGTCTTTTTCTTTCAACATTTTAATTCTAAGAATTTAAAGCAAATTATGGGGCCCCTTACCTTGAAATTCACAAAGGCCCCAAGTCACGGAAGGGGGAGTTCTCGGCTAAATTGTGCCGCCCATGGTTTCAAAATGGCACCGTTGGCTAGACCAATTTTTCTGAAAATGATACCCTTGGCTAGACTAATATCTACATCAAAAGTGCCATGAGTTGGCACTTTCTAGGCAAAACTTGCCAAACTTTTACATTCTAAGAACCAAAATTTGAAAAAAATTTGGGTTTCTTTTCTTTACAGGAATTACCGAAGTTTGACATTTCTTTGACCAAAATTGCCAAAAAGCATACCCTTGCCCAGACTAAATGGACGAAAATTGGCAAAAAGTATACCCTTGGCTAGAATAGAATGTTTGAAAAAGCATACCCTTGCGGGCGGCACATCCCCAGGTACCTTTGCTATGGAAGAACCCCCCTTCCCTAAGTATTACCCATACACCGAAAATACTGACCTTTCCACATATTGCCAACAAGCGACAAGCGAGCGAGAGTGACAAGCGACTAAGCGACGCAAGCTAACATGCTAAAGCAAGCCAAGCAAGCCGTATTTGTGTGGTTGAAAACGAGTCAGTCGGCGGGCATTCTCTCGAGGTGAGCAAAACACCACTCCAAATTTCCTGGTTAGCTTTGACGAAAGCCAATTATGGGTACAGCAACGAGTGCCCCTGACATGAAAACAAGATTTGAAGCTTGCATGATACTTAGCGGTGTTGGCGATGCAATGGGCTACAAAAATGGTGAATGGGAATTCAATTATGATGGAAGTAAAATTCACGAGGAGCTGCAACGTCTCGGTGGCCTAAGTAAGCTCAACATAAAGCTGGATGGATGGAAAGTCAGTGATGACACCGTCCTGAATCTGTCAACTGCAGAATCTCTAATTTCTAAAAGCAATGCTGAAGATGAAGAACTGTTTGCTGAGATTGCTTTCAGGTACCAAACAGACTTTGCAAAAGACATGGCTGGGAGAGCAGGAGGGATGACTACAAGGGCAAGTTGTGCACTGCTACAACCAAGAAATCCTAATGGTTACCGTCTCCCCTTCAATAAAAGAGGGGGTGGTTGTGGGGCAGCGATGAGAACCATGTCTATTGGATTAAGGTTTCCAAAAATTGAAGATGATACATGCTTAAATAAGTTGCTCAAAGTTAGCATTGAGTCAAGCAGAATGACTCACAATCATCCAACCGGGTATCTTGGGGGTATGGCTACTGCTCTATTTACAGCCTTGGCTGTCAAGCATGTTCCTGTCAAACAGTGGGGCTCCATCCTTATGAGAACACTGCCAAAAGCTCTTGTTTACATTGAAGAAAGTGGATATGATGTGGAAGAGAATAAAAAGGCCTGGGACTACTTCAAGACCAAATGGGAAAGCTATTTAGAACTGAGAAATTTGACTGATGGGCAATCAGAACCCAGTTTTCCAGAGTCTTATGGTGTAGAGGAAAGGGATGCATTTTATAAGACGCTTGCATATCAGAACTGGGCTGGTTCAAGTGGGCATGATGCTCCCATGATAGCGTATGATGCATTATTAGCTGCAGGAGGCAATTGGGAGAAACTGTGTCATCACGGCATGTTACACGGTGGTGATAATGATTCAACAGGGGTGATAGCTGGTGCATGTTTTGGTGCCATGTATGGTTTCCAGGGTGTTCCTAAATGCAATTATGAGCATGTGGAGTATCATAAGAGGCTGCAAGAGGGTGGACATAAGCTGTATGATTTGGCCTCTAAAGATGGCTATGTTTAGCAGGACAGGGTGGACCTACTACTTTTATGGATGCTATCATAAGACAAACAAAGGGGGAAATTTAACTCTGCCAATCACTCAATACAAATTGAAGTTTCCTTATGAAAGTCAAAAGATTTTGTCAAAACTGTTGTATACTAAAAATTTGATGATCTAAACAAGTACTTTATTAAATAAAGAGACAAAAAAAATTTTGCTATGATTAAAGATCCTTTATTTATAAATTCTAGAGTTAAACATTTTAGAAGCTGACAGGGTTATGCAATTACTTTTCAGCATTGAGTTGTATAGTTTTCAATGCCATTCTTATATTGAGAATAACAAACAAATACAAGGCATAAAATCATATGTCACACACATATTCTAATTGTGACAAAGTCTTGTTGACAAGAAACTAAATTTTCTGATCACCAAAAAATTGAAGACTCAAGAACTGCAAAAATGCTCCTTCCGGAACTTTGAAGCATATTTCTGTTTTGTTTCCAGGGGGTGGGTACTTGACCTAAATTTGTACGAGGGTGTGCCCACAAAAGAAAGTTGTTTGACCCAGTTCCAGAATTTTACCCTTAATCTACAATTTCAATCTACAAGAGGGCTTACCAAGTGAGGGAGATACACAATACTCACACCACAACACAACCACATACTGTACCTAATTGCATGCGCGTGATATTGGTTTAAGGCTTAGCAGTTTTGGCGCAAGGCCCACTTGGTCAATTTATTTTATTCTGGCTGCATGGCAATGCATACTACAGTTGAGTGATATGACAGGTATGACAGACTTACTATGTTAACAGCAGTCTCCAAAACACAGAAGTTAGACTCAATAACAAAATTCTGACAAAAATTTCCCCATTTGGTATATTTTTGAAAATTGGCTCCAGAAAAATTGTCTTCATTTGATACCCTGCTTCAGAAAAAATAGGTGACAATAATACCCTGAAAAGTGGCACATCCCCATTGGACGAATACACGTTTTCTTATAAGAAACTGGTTAATAAGAAACTAGTACTAAGATTGCCAAAATTTTAAGAAACTCTAGAGTGCTATGTCTGAGAAGTATTAAGAAACTTTCAAAAGTAAAAAGCATGGATATTATTGTAAATATATCGTTGAACCTTTATTCTTGAGGAATATTAGCTAATCGTTTGTGCTTTCAACATAATAGAACACTGTTTATTTCTATATGATGTTTTAAATGTTCAAGAAACATATCTGCAGCAGTGTTAGCGACCACATGGTCTGATCCTAGTTTGCGAGGTTTTATTTATTTCGTTATTCAGTACTACTGCGCTAGAGGCATATGAAATGCTCATGAAGACACAGACGATCCCCCACTGATAGGTACAACCTGAATTCATGCTGAATTTTAGGAACTTTATGAAAATGAAACCACAGTAGTACTGCACTGATGCTCAACGCTCTAGCTCAGTAGACTTATCCTGAGTCGTAGTTTCGCTATTTGACTAACTGATATACCGCTACTAGCTCAGCTCATCAGCTCTGCGAAAGCAATCTCATCAAAACGAGGCTAACATCCTGTCACTTGGTAAGGTTACGTAGCGGAGGGGAAGACTTGAGGAGCACACATCAGAGTTGTTCTGTCATCAAATACGGTTGTCCAAAGTTTTTCCTGATTGATGCGAGACTGCTTTCTGAAGGCCAGAAGTTGCAAGAAAAGAGCCAGCTCATTGCCCTGAAGGACAATTGAAAAGAAGCCTTCACTTCAAGTTTGTTTGGGCCTAAAGGCCCTTGTTTAGGCCCATTTTGCAGAATTCATTATTTCAAAGAAAGGTGGCAATAAGAAATACGATTGAACTTCTCTAATTCAGAGCCAAGATGGTGTTAGCAGATTTAGGACGAAAGATAACTTCAGCACTGAAGTCTCTTAGCAATGCAACGGTAATCAATGAAGAGGTGAGATATTTTTAATGATTACTTATATTTTGAATATGGGTGCCGTTTGAATGTTGTGTTTTTCAATGATTTGGAGAATGATCCTATTTTAAATTTGCTCAGAGATATTGTTCAAACCGAGGCCAGTTGCTGTTCCGTGAAAATGACGATCAAATGGATTGGTATTTTGTTCAATTATGGAAATATACTGTATCTGACCCCTGCTTTCACATAATAGGTAGACCAGAAAATCAGGGCCGCATTATAAGTTTGTTGGGGCCCTTGACCTAAAACTGATTGTGGCCCTTTGAAATATACCTAAGAATTGGTGTGTCATGTGCATAGTACTCGACACCCAGTTAGCATGAAGTTTTATGGATGGGCGGGCATTCAGTCACCAAACAAGTGGAAGTTTGATACGGCAAAACTCGAAAGTGAAGTTTTATCAATGGAAGTTTAATACGGCAAAACTCGAAAAATTGAATACGCCGATTCAAAAATATATACATTTTGGTACAATCCCAATAAACTCTGCTTGTCCCTTGGTTCATGGTCCACGACGCAAATGTCTTTCGCCATTGCTGCAAAATTTCGGATGATCTTCTTGGGGTGTAACGTCTCAGGCCATCAAAATTTGCTGCCATTGGGTTTAAGGCAACAACATGCTCTTGTGACACTGCCCCGGGGGGGCACTTGACTAGGGAAGTGACGGGGGTGTGTGGCAAATCGCTCAACACCCTATACCCTGTCGCATAAAGAATTGCCCAAAAGTATACTCTGTCGCATAAAAATTTTACCAAAATCCATTGTTTCACACGTGATACCCTGTCGCATGATTTTCTTATCAATTGTAATACCCTGTGGCATAATTTTTATCAAAAAAGAACACCCTGTCGCATAATTTTTACCGTAAAAGGACACCCTGTTGAGCGGCACATCCCGTCAAGTATGGGAGTACCCAGGGGCGGCTCGGAGGGGAAAAAAGTAGGTAATCAAATTGGTAAAATTTTTTTGGACCACGCCCCCTTAACGCCCATATCTTACAAACAGCAACCACGCCCATTACCAAATCACATCAGATCTTGTAAAACTGCTTATCTTTACAATAACAGAGGGTTGACGTCTTGAAAACAATAAGTATCTTACCAAAGGTTAAAATTTTCAAAATATTTTTCATTTTACTAAAGTGTTATGGGATGGATTCTGAGGTAAAGTTCCAAAGAGAACTTTGATAAAAATCATCTTTTGTTGACTTGATGAAGACAAACTCATTGCAGGGACCATAGGCCTTTCTAACATGTTTAGGTACATCCAAGTCTTCGTTGCAATGAAGGGGCATTTCACCACCAAAAAGTCTCGTACACCTTTGGCAAAATTCATTTGGTTATCGAGAAAAATCTATCGAAACTCCGCAAAAATCTGTTCATTCTGAAAGGATCACGTACGCTTTTGCAAGTCAGTGAAATGCCCCATGGTTGCAACAAACGCCGGTAGTAAAGTGAATGTTGCGGTAGGAGGCTGAAGGCTTGCGTATAGCGGCCCTCCTCTACATAAGATTTCAAAGAAATAGTTTTGTGTCGGGCCTCATCGGCCACGACACTCCTATCCTAGCCCCAAAAGAGGTAATCAGAAGTAGATTTGACTACCTTGGCTTGTGAGATTTCGTTGCAAGGATGTAAAGTGACTTCAGATCGCTATTTTTGGTACGAATTTCTCTCAAAACGTTGCAGCATATGCTTTAGGGGACTTCAGAATGATTTATGTTGTACTTTCAGTCTTGTTCGACATATTTCTGCCACTTTTTCGTGGTAAAGACCCTGAAACACTCGTTCTCCCCGCATACCCTACTCTTGGACATGGCCTTCCATCCTTGTTAAGGGCATCGTTGTTCATGAATTAAATTATCGTTTGATCTGAAAGAAGTTGAGAAGTCTTTCCGACAACCCATCTGTAGGCTCTGCAAGATTCGTTACGCAAAACTCAATCCATAACAAAATACTCTTGTTGGACTATCAACAGCAACCATGCTGGAGGTAATCAGATTGCGGAATGACTACGTTACTGTGAGGCGCTCTGTGTTTCAGTACCAGCAATTCAATACAGATTTACGTCACGACGCCCTCCGAAAGCAATGGCGAGGTAATCTGGAAGGGCCACTATTACCTCGCGGCCAACATAATCCTCAAATTCAATAGCTATCATATTCAACAAAAAGATATGACGACACACAAGGATTAACAACAAATAAATCAACTGTCTGTGAAACCAGCTGAGAAAGTAATAAACGTCACAGAGCGCCTTCAGAAGACTGCATCAAACAACGCTCCACGGTTCAATCAATTAGAACATAATGCTTCGTTCTTTGGATTTATTTTTGGAGAAATAAACAACTTCAAAAACTCTGGGAAAAAATAGGTAATCACTGATTACCTTGATTACCCCTCTACACCGCCCCTGGGAGTACCCCCCTCCCGGGGACACTGCCAACCCTTTTCAGCATGACAAAGCTTCTTTCACCGGAGACAACTCCATATGGCAAAATTATATAATAGGTTTTTCAATATTTTGCTTGGGGCTCCCTAACTTTAAGAATTTTTAGGGGGCCCCTGGGCCCAGGCGGCCCATGGGTAAATGCGTCAATGCAGAAAATGGACATAGGGCTGATAGGGCCCACCCAATCTTCAATCTTAGATATATAGCTTACTCCAAGGCATTACAACTAGTCTGGAGCATTTAAAAACGGAAGGAGAATAACTTAAAAGTAACCCAGTTAGAAAACGTATTGCATTCACTCACAACTATGAAAACTATGAAATTTTGTCAAACTTGCTACTTGAAGCTAAAAGAAAAGGTTCTTGCATGAGATAACAAAAGATTTATTGTTAATTTTGCATCTTTTGCAGCTGCCTTAGAGTCCACTCGCAGCTCACACCTTCAAATTTTTGCACTCTCTGCCGCATGTAGGCCAAATCGTGCAATGTTTTCCAACCCGGAGAAGTACTGTAAGATTAATACCATTTTCATCACACTCCAGTTTGTTGATTTCCATTAAAAAGTTGCATTTGGTTCGTTGGTTCAACCATCCAAGCAAAAAAATAAACAGGGTATGTTTAGCTATTGCCAGAGTGGAAGTGGTGTTAACCATAAACAAAGGATAACAGAAGACAAACAGAAAGAGTAAAATTGTCTCTTATAAGTCTACACAGGGTCCAAGTTGTTGGTGGCGGTCACTTTCACCCCACTGACGTGACCATTCTGTCACTGATGCTTTGAATGTTTCTTCTTTCACACATTTCACAATTTCTGAAGGCAGGCTATTCCAAATCCAAACTGTTCTTACAAAGAATTGATTTTTAAAAGCTTCAGAGTGGAGGCATTGATTTGTTTGAAATTTGATGAATTTCTGGTTGAGGAAAGGAAAAGTTCTGGAAACAAGACATTGAGCATGGTGTTTCATATTTTACAGAAGATTTGAAGATCATGGGTGCAATGTTGGTGTTGTAGTGGTTGCCAGTTTAATGATTTAATTTTCTGTGTCAACTGAGCATCTGAACCATAAACATGATGATTTAATGTGAGCCTTGCAGCTTGTCTCTGGACAGCTTCAATTTTGTCAACGTTCTTCTTTGTATGCTGACTCTAACATGTTAATTCCCACCCAGCTCTTCTTGCTGAAAAGCTTTGAGTATGCAGGAGGCCTGTCTACTAGTGCACAACTAGGAATTTTACAGGGCAGAGGTTGAACCCAGATCAAGACTCCAAACCACTTCTAGGAGTGATGCTGCCTCGGATGTCAGTTTTTGAAACTCAGAAAATGAATGCAGAAATCAGGATATTCTTCGAGTGCTTGCCTCTCTCAAGCATATCAATCAACAAAATGTCAATGCACAGGAAAAACAGTTTGAAAGCGGTAAAGGAAATGTGAGCAAAGCAAGGAAGGAGAAGATTTGGTGGCTGGCCCCCAGAAAATTTTAAAAATCATTCAATCTAGATGGCCCGAGAATGCCTATCATAAAAAGAGATTAAAACTTGAAGAGAATTATATCCACACCTTTGAGAGACAAGTACAATATCATTGAAAAGGCCAATCACACACATTTATAATCAGACACTGTGCTCTTAACGTTGTTGCATAACGTTATGACATCCCAGGCAACATCACTCCTTGAAGTGGTCTGGAGTGTGTCCTTGTTCTGGTTTTGACCTGTGCCCTGTAAAACTCCTAGTTGCGCATCAGTAGACTGGCCTCCTGCATACTCCAAACTTTTCAACAAGAAGAGCTGGATGGGGACTTTAAACTTGCACTGAAACTTTTAATTGAGTTGCCTTATTCCCAGTTTGAAATAAAACAGTCTCCTTGTTGTTTTGAAGTTCTGTAAATCAATCCCCTCGTTTTGATGACTTTTTGAGGATTTCCAGCATACCCTTTGCCTTGAAATCCCTAATTTGGGGAATTTACTGTGCTGAAAAAGTAGCAAAAAATATTTATAATGTAGCATAGTCCTTTAGCAACGAAACAACATTTGAAGCACTTCAATCAGTCTCTTATTTATTTTTCTACAACAGATTGCGCCAGGTCACCTTTTTTGGGTCACCCGGCATATTCAAAAGCAACAAAATATTCATCAGATGTTCATTTAAAGGGCTATTGTTTGAAGTTGTTTAATATCTAACACTTCTTTCTAGGTTCTGAATGCTATGCTGAAGGAGATATGTGCTGCACTTCTTGAAGCAGATGTGAATGTGCAGTTAGTAAAGAGGCTGAGAGAAAATATTAAGTAAGTCAGAGACCCACTTGTTTTCATCTCTATTTAGATATGGTCCAGACTTCACTTAAGCTCATATCAAATACATAGTTTTTGCATCCATAGTACACCATTTTGGATAATTTTCATTCTCAGTCCCATTATCTTGAGTTTTCATTTCTGGTTAGTTTTGAAAGTGTATGTCTATTTTCATTGTTTTGTCATTCCATTTTGATACATTAAGGACATTGGGCACAAATAGTATGATTTTTCTGGCAAAGTGTTCTTTTATACTAGAAAAATTTAAATTCTTATACTGTATCACTCAAGGATTCTTATCATAATATACTTTAGGGGCAGAAACTTTCGCGGGCAGAAAGTTTCGCGATTTTCGTGTTTTTTAGCATTTTTCGCTAAAGTTTCTTCCAAGGCATAATCTAAATTCAAAATTCGCGAAAGTTTTTGCTCGCGAAATGATAGAAAATTCTCGACCCGCCAAAGTTTTTTCTATCCATTTTTTCACCTCTTCAAGTTTTTTGTGTTGCTGTCCTTAATCACCCCCAATCTTTAGTCTCTTGGGCTATAAAACCTTGTACAGTAAATTGTCACCGTGACTGGGGTAGCACTGAAAATGAATAGAAAATTGTTCTTTTCTGGTCACTTTTTCTCAGTGGCAAAAGTTTTTCATGTGAAAATGCATCTTTTTTTCTCCAACGCGAAAGTTTTTGTCACGAAATTTGCGAGAAAAAACGTCATTCGCGAAAGTTTATGCCCTTAATTTTGCGATTTTTTAATCTCACGAAACTTTCTGCCGGCGAAAGTTTCTGCCCTTAAAGTAGATTCTTTTCTTGTTAAGCTGATTTCCAGTTGTGGGATTTTTCAAGAAGGGAGAATTTTCAACAGCAATAGGTTGTAACATTCCATTAAACTCGATAGAGACGTTGTCTCTCATGAACAATGGAAGTTCTGCCTGCTTAATGAACAAGAACTCTGAAGGAATTAAAGATACTCTTTAGCGTTCTTGAGAATTCTTTTTTAGCAGAGCCATTATCAATATGCACAAGGCCTTTACTGTAGCACAGGTGGTTTTTGTATTATTTGATTCACATTTATAGAGCTGCAGCCAATTTTGATGAAATGGCAGCTGGAATTAATAAAAGAAGAGTCATCCAGCACACTGTTTTTCAAGAACTTTGCAAGGTAAATAAGTTTTGGTTCTAAGACTAAGTCTTTTTAGAAGTTGTATGTCTGACAGTTTGTTTTAAAAGAGAGGACTACCAACTCTGGATGCAAGGCAAGAATATTGATTTACTTTTGCAGCAAGCTTTATCTGGAAAGCATAAAACAGGTTTGTCACAACTTAAAAAAGGCTACAAAACTTCATCCTCCCATAACAAAGCATTAGTTAAATATATGTATGCTTTTCTTTATGAATGAGGATTTTCTTCGTAAACAATTTTAAATAATTTTACTGATGCTAAAACCGAGAGGCACTTGACTTATCGGAAAAGCGTACGAGATTTTTTAAAACGAAAGGATTTATACGGATTTTTGATGGATTTTTCTTGAAAACAAAAGGAGGTATAACAAAGAACTGCTTCGTGAAAACGCAGACTCATTTGAAAAATTTTGGTCGGCTTTAAAGAGAGTATATCCAACAAAAACAAAGTCTCTATCTTCAACCCCAGTACTGAATGTAAATGGTCAGAAGACTACAGATGGTATAAAAATAGCAAATGCTTTTGCCAATCATTTTGCAACCGTTGCGGAAACATTGAAAGGAAAATCAATTCTTCTAAAAGATTTCATCTGGATGCCACACGATAACACTGCCCCATCATTATGCAATAGTTTTTCGTTCAACAAGGTAAATGCGATTCAAGTCTACAACCAGCTTAAAAACCTAAAGCGGAAAAAAGCTGTCGGTTTAGATGATTTCCCACATGGTATGATAAAAGATGCAGCTTCCGTTTTAGCTGCACCTTTGGCATTCTTGATTAATCTATCATTGCAGACTGGGGCAGTGCCATCTGCATGGAAAGCAGCTAAAGTCATACCATTATTCAAAAATGGTAGTAGAACAGATACTGATAATTATAGACCCATCTCAATATTACCGGTCATGTCAAAAATCCTGGAAAGATTTGTGCATAAGCAACTGATGGATCACTTGGAAAAAAACAGTTTGCTGTTTAAGCACCAATTTGGTTTCCGTTCAAAGCGTTCTACGGAACTGGCGGTCACGCTCTTTACTGATTTCATAAGAAAGGAGGCTGACAAAGGCTCTCTTACAGGAGCAATTTTCATCGATTTATCTAAAGCATTCGACACTGTTAGCCATTCAAGTGTTCTCAACAAGCTGCCATCGTTTGGAATTTGTGGAAATGAATTAATGTGGTTCACTGACTATCTATTCAATAGGACTCAGGTTGTTCAGTGTAATGGTTTCTCTTCAGAAGTTGTACCAATAAGCTGTGGGGTCCCTCAAGGGTCGATTATTGGGCCTTTGCTATTCCTACTCCAGTTCAATACTGCTCATAAGGTCCTAAAACATTCTAAAATCATAACTTATGCCGATGACACAGTTATGTACATGTCTTCTAGCTCTCTGAACGAAATTGAAAAGAAATTGAGCGAAGACTTAAACAACCTCAAGTCCTGGTTTGATATCAATGAATTAGTAATTAACCTGAAAAAAGGAAAGACAGAAACCATGATTTTTGGAACATCAAAAAGGCTAAATAAACTCGAATCAAAAGAAATGGAAATTAACTTGAATGGGGTGAAAATCAATGCAACCTCCAGCTATAAGTACCTCGGGGTTCATCTGGATCCAACTTTGAACTTTGAAGATCATTTCAATAAAATCTACAAAAAAGCTACTGGTCGATTAAACCTACTGAGAAGAATCCGAGATCTCATTGACTTATCAACTGCGGAATTGATTTACAGAACAATGATAATGCCCGTTTTTGGGTACTGCGGATTGATCTTCCTTGCTCGGTCTCAGTCGTACAAGAACAGAATTGAAAGCATTGATCGCAGAGCCAGAGTTGTTATAAAGTCAAATAACCAGACGGTGGACCTACGGATACCTAAAATTGATGCAGTAATTAGGAAACGAGCTTGTACTTTGGTCTTTGATAATTTACAACAAAATGTCTGTGATGTGATGAAAGAATACTTCACTAAGAATACACACGGAAAGAACACAAGAAACGAGGAACTGTCGGTAAAGTTACCACTAATGAAAACGGAATTTGGACGAAAGGGACTTTATTTCTTGGCTGCCAAAGAATACAACAACTTGCCTCTTCAGGCAAGGAAAATTGATTCACGACTTATTTTTAGAAAGTTTTTAGATAGCCATCTTAATGACATTTAATTCTGTAAGCGTCTAAGTTCTTTTTGATTGTAATTCTTTCAGTTTCAAAATGGACATTTTTCTTCTCTTTTATCACTGTACATATTAGGCAAGCAGGACCCTAATGATAACAATATGTAAATTTTGATAGGTTATCCTGTTGAAATATTCGTAAATTATTATTATCTTTATTAAGCATTGAACATGTATCTAAAATATATACTCCTTTTTATACAATGACAAAATGCTTAAGGATTTTATCAATAAATTCCTGTAACTGTTTTTTTCTATTTTGTAGCTTGTAGATCCAGCAGTCAAGGCTTGGCAGCCAACTAAAGGAAAGAACAATGTGATCATGTTTGTAGGATTGCAGGGTAGTGGAAAAACAACAACCTGTACAAAGGTATTTCACTGCTATTCTCTTTAGGATTCAACACATTTTGCTGTTCAGTGATATAGGTACAGTACTTGAACCTTTAACAATGTGTGTTGCGTGTGGTACTACGGTAATTAAACGACAATGTTATAAATAAATGATTAAAGTACCAAGTGAAGCGTAGATGTTAAAAAACACGACGTTTTGAGCGTATACTCGTTATCAAGGGTATACTTGATAACAAGTATACGCTCGAAACGTCGTGTTTTTAACATCTACGCTTAACTTGGTACTTTAATCATTTATTTATAACATTGTCGTTTGAACCTTTAACGTTTGATATTTGTATCAAGTGACAGTCAGATCTTCATTTTTAAAGGTGATCTGATGCGAAATTTTTATTGATGCAAACGAAGGACCCTGTCGAATGATAAGAAATCCTATTGAAATTTTTTTGATATCTCATTTCGTTTTTAAGTTATCCAATGATTTTAAGTGTCAGTTGATGACGTCATTTTGTTTGCAAATTATTAGGATTCTATATGGAAAGAAGCTGGATCTGATCTTTGGAAGGTTTTAGTTTTAGGAGACATTTCGGCTGAGCAGAATAAATGTAATAAACATAGTTTCGTCAACTGATGTGACCTTCAGAAAGGCATTTCATTTGAAGGAGAGGCCGTTGACTTTATTTCCCTTTTGAAACGTGGTCAGCCTTGTATACTTTCTCGTACTTTTTGCAAACAAAATGATGTCATCAGCCAATCATACAAATTAATGGATAACTCGAAGATGAAACAAAGTATCAAAAAAATTTTAATGACATTCTTCATCGTTCTACTGTGCTATTCATCTAGACTTATGCCCTTCCGTCCCTTGTTTCCCTGCGTTCTTTGATTTGCTGATATCACTTGGTGTGGGAGTTCTCGTACACTCAACAAAATTGCTTCAAAATCTGGTTAAAAGAGCTCGAACATTGAAAAGCGAAGTTTTAGTACAAAGAATGATCGCGTGTTGACCTACAAAGCGCAAAATGCATACATTTCAGGCAGTAATCTTCCTCTGTAGAAGCAAAATTAGATCCATCGAAGCTGCGAGAGCTCCAGGCTGCTTCAACCGTTCTTTAAGAGCAACAACAACAACATTCTGAATAGCGGACCCTGATTGGTCAAAAACTGAATTCTAGCGATTTGATTGGTGAATACGGAACCACCCTATACGCGGGCCTAAAGTGGGCCCACTATATAAGAGTAATGTTATTAGTCCCTCTTGACCAAGGAAGGCAGGGAAACAAGGGACGAAAAAGCATCAGTCTACTATTCATCTGCATCAATAAAAATGTTCGCTTCAGATCACCTTTAACCCTGGAGAGCTGAAAATAGACATTGTGCTGAACTACTGATACAACACAATGTTTCAAGGTGAAGTAATGTTTGAAACATTGTATTTTATCACAGTTTCAGCACAAGTTGTATTTATCAAAGAACTACTTCTGTACGTACTATAACTAATAAAATACTGCAAGCACAACAAACTTCATGATTCAATGGCTGGGTATAGATTTTGATTCTAATTTCTCAAATCCTAAAGGGACCCAGACATTTCTGATTTTTCAAATCGTGTTGAACACACAGTAGCGCTGCATCCCCATTGGGTAACAGCTGGACCTTGATCTTCTGACCTGATGCACAGTCAAGCAAACACATTCATGCAAATTGTTCCACATCAAATTAATTTCTAAGGCTACTGTAACCCTTCAGACAAAAAATTCTCTATTTTTGGTTTCCATCATAATCTGATGATATAAGTATTTGAGTACTGTTTAAGCCAACTCACGTCCAGAAACAGTCCAGAATTACTTGGAAATGTGAGCATTTCAAAAGAAGCAATCCTCTTTCTCAAAAATTGCGGGGATAGACATTAAGAGAGCAAAGAAAGCCTACTTGACCTTGCAGCTGCATTCATTATATCCCATGCTGCTAGTGATCGACATAACGCTCTACCAAAACCACTCTTAAGTTTTTTTGTTGACCTTACTGATTTCAGGTCGCATTTTCTTACACTATCATTATTCCTGCAGTTTTGCTCTGTTTTGATAAGTGCCTGATTTTTCAAAACAGAATTGCAGAGTACTGGCGAGTACGAAAAGATCTTTGTGTACCCAACAGACCAATCAAATTGCTTGAAACTTGGCACGCAGGGTCACAAGGCATATAACTACTGTGTCAGCTAATGTTGATAGATCCATTTGTCTGATTTTTACACAAAGGTTTGAAAGTTAAAAAAGACATTCCGGACATTAACAGTATATAATGTAAAGATGGCATCATTTTAAGACAGTACATTTTATCAAAATTCATGACACGGTTGGTTGTGCTGTTCAGGACTTTTCTTTGGTAAATAGATAATTGTGATCCAACAGTGATCGATGGGAGTACACAAAGCTGTTTTCGCAAAGGTGGTCGATTCTGCGTAACACCTCATTCACGTTTTTATACCGTCAGTAGAATATATTTTAATAGTATTCTGCATTGCGTTTAATTCTGTGTCGAGTGATGTATTTTGATGAATAACCATGGCAAACAGAGTTTCTTGATCACCACCTGAAGGGTTACATTTTGCTCCCACAAGAAGTGAAACAATTTCGTTGGTCAATGACCCAATTCTCTTGCATGTTTTCAAATTTGAAATCTTTCATCAAATGCAATCAGATGTGGTTCTTGCAAGGTACCTCTTTCCTAAATGGCTTGCTCAATGTTAATTAATTATCTGATTGTTTAAAGTATTGGAATAAGTGGATATTCATGTAATCATTTCCCCTCTAGCTTTCATATTACTACCAAAAGAAAGGATGGAAAACATGTCTAATATGTGCCGATACTTTCCGTGCAGGTATGTGTTTAATTTTGTCAGAAAACAGTATTTGCTTCCAAAAGCCTGCGAACAGACTTTAGTACTGCACAGGAGAAAGCGCTGTACTAAAGTTTGTGTGCAGGCTACGCTTCGCAAAGAATCTGTTGAATGCATCACTCATTCAGTTCACTGGAAATGACTTAACAAACTCCATCGATACTGCTATTTATGCTTAGTTTGGATATATTCTATATTGTTTGTGTTATGTAACTTTATATATCGATATTGGATTCCACGCAGCAAATGCAGTGAAGACTGCAACTTTTTCAACTAATGTGTAAATATTCTTCAAAATTTACTCGTTGATCATTCTGTTGATTATTGTACAATTTTCATATCATCAGTACTGAAAAAGTACTGAATTGAAAAATACATGAGTTTATATTGCTTTTTCTGAATAATCTTTGTCACATCAAGTTTAGCTCCACCAGTATATACTTTGACCGTTTTCAAGGGAAATTACTGGTCATATCCTGCCGAAAATGCAGCAGCCTGATAGCAGTTCCTGCAAATGGGAATTGAAGTGCTGATTGGGCGTTTCTTGAACTAACATTCAAATACATCGTGGAGATCTCTATGTTGCTTGCGAAAATAAAGTCGCAGGAACTTTGTGCTGAGTTCAATAAACAGAGTTCAGGAATTTATGTTACTATCCTTTGGTTTAGAAAGTATATACTTTCACACAATTTTTCATCATTTTTGAATGTAAGGTGGCGTATTTTTGAACTGTTTTTCGTTGTTGTTTACTTCTAGGTGCCTTTGATCAACTAAAGCAGAATGCTACCAAAGCTCGCATTCCCTTTTATGGCAGGTAAGACACAGATTTTTGGATCTCAATTCATTCAAAGAATTTGAAATGATTTAAGTTACACGGAACGCAGAATGTTTTTGATGGACATTTCTCCAAAATATTCCAATTTCCAAACTACACAAGGGGTTGTCCAAAATTTCGTCCCACTAAACGGTCATGTTAGACCAGAACGCAAATATTTGTTAGAGACAAAAATTCATCAGCCTCATGTCATTTTGTAAAGAATTTGAAAAGCATCCGCAACAAGTTTTTACCACTCGGCCATTTTATTTGCTTTAGCTTCAAAATTTGTCATTTAAGAAAACTGGTTGCATCGTATGTAACCACATCTTCTTCCGTCACCATCTTTAAAGGTGATCTGATGTGAAAATTTTGATTAATGTAAATGAACAGCACTGTAGAAAGATGAAAAATATTGTTTAAAGTTTTATGATATCTTGTTTCATTTTTTAGTTATCCACGATTTTGCACGGTTAACTGATGGCGTCATTTTGTTTACAAAAAGTAAAAAAGTATATGAGATTTACCATATTTCCAAAAAGAAATCGACTCAAAGATGTTTTATGAATGCAAATGCCTATGTAAATATCTTATCGATTCACGAGACAATCTCTATTACTTCTTTCAGCTCAGCTGAAATGTTTCCTTCAACTGTATCCTTTCAAAGATCCGATACACCTATTAACGGGGTGAGTGGCCGAGTGGCTTAAACAGTTTTCGTCAGGTAACTGAAGGTAAGCTCGGTCGAATGAGATCAAACTCCGGATGGGTGAAATTGGAGGCCTGACCTCACTACTCACCTCGTCATCCTTCGGAAGGGACGTTAAACTAGGGGTCCCATGCCTGTTTGCGACATGCACAGTGGGCCTAAATTTGATTTTAGTAGCTAGAAAATCCTGGCAAACCCACTCAAAATATATTGAAATTAAAAAAACCAAAAACCTATATTTCCATATATTATCCTAGTAATTTGCAAACAAAATGACGCAATCAGCTGATACCTAAGATTAGAGGATAACATGTAAACGAAACGAGATATCAAAGAAATTTAAAGAGGACTCTTTATCATTCGAGGGTGCCGATCCTTTGCACAAATAAAAATTTTTGCCTCAGGCCACCTTTTTAAGTAATTAGTTAATTTTGTATTTTTTGTATCTACTGTAAAGAAAGACTTGATCTAGATACAGTAGGAACCCACAAGATAGAGACCAACTTTTTCGAAATTGCCTGCGTAATTTCTATGAAAATTCATCAAATTTTCTGCTAAAACTTATAAAGGTTTCTTAAATAAGGGTACCATCTCTCAAAACAATTAGCCGGAGGTGTCTTAAAAAGTGGTTTTTATTTTGCAGGTTCTTACTGTATTACAATAAAAGCTGCCGGAAATTGAAGAACTTTGCCAAAGAATTTTGATTAAGTTTTTCTCAGAACCGTCTCATTACAGATATACCCGTATCGTTTGACACGTATGATTTCAAACTCATAAATAGGTTACGTCACTATTTTTTTATGTTAAACATAGCACTCGATGTGGTACTCATGTTTCTTTTTTTATTGAATCAAATTTTACAATACAAGTTACTTATCTAACGCTACTTACAAACTACTTTACTATACTACAACCCGTCGGAAGCGGGGGGGCTGGGGGGGCTTCAGCCCCCCCCCCCAATAATTTGCTGAAGTTTGTCGATTTTCTAAGTGAAAAAGGCTGTAAAAGCCAAGGTCATAAGAATTAAGATTCAAACTCGTATATATTTGAGGAAGCTAAGTACCAATTTCAATTTCAATTTTTATATAATAACATTGCTACACTTTACAGGAGCGTCGTTATACTAACATAACATAACAAAACAAATGGATTACAACTTAACTGAATAAACTAAACTAATATCAAAGAAGTAAACGAATATCAAATGCATAAGACTAATATTAACTATAATGGTGTTCATATTTAACTCTATATTTACAGTGGAATCAGAAGGAAATGGGTTTTTAACCAGGTCATGTGGGGTTGACATCATTCTCTGAACGTATTTCAGTAGCATGCTTTATATAATAAGCTACCCATATGATTATCTGCAGATTCTCACATGACATCAAAAAAAGAAATTTTTGTTTCGGAGTGAGAAGCTCACAGTTTCTAGCTACCAGAATCTATCCAAAATGCAATGACTTTTGATGTCATGCAAGTCGAAAATTTCAAAATTTTCATGGAAAGACCCTCATTAGTTGTGATCCTTTGCTTCCGTCAATTTCACCTTTTCCAAAATGGGGGCGTTTTCCAACGATCTAAAGGGCGTGGTCAGGTAAAATTTTCCCGGGGGCAAGCCTCTGGACCCCCGTTTTTCCTCGCTTCACTCGCACCTTGTTTCAGCCCCCCCAATATCAATTTCGTTCCGACGGGCCTGCACTACAAGGACGAATACCACGGAAAGCAAAAATCTATGGCAACTCCGCAGCCTTAACATAGAAAAAAGAAATTTATATGTAAAAGAAAAGACTAAAAAGAACTTAAAGTCTACCTCAAATTAGAGGTCATAATTCTTAAAGAAAGAAGTAATCAAATTTGCCCCCTTGAAGCAAGTTTGCCTTGCCCTTTCACGTGTAACTCATGTTTATACAATAGACTTACCAATGTGAGTATTAGATTTAACTCTGTTTTTGCACTTAGAGCTCGTTCACTTGAATTCTGAATGCTCATTTATAAAATGCTAACGAAGTTCATGTTCATTTCTCTTGTAGTTATACAGAACTTGATCCTGTTGTCATTGCACAAGAAGGAGTTGAAAAGTTTAAAAAAGAAAATTTCGAGATCATTATCGTTGATACAAGGTAAAGCTGTTTTGTCTATACTTTGCCCTTGAACCCCCTGAAGCTCGGAAGAACCCCCTCAATCGCCTGATCTACATCCAGGCCTAGTTTAAGCACTGTTTTTTTGCCGTGTCGAATCAAACTGTGTTAAATATGGTAGAATCTTAATCTGAAATGGCAGAATCGGATTAAAAGTAAAATGGTGAAAATGGCCATTTATTTATGATCAGCTTTTAAATGCGCCTGTGAAATAGCTGGTCACACGCGGAAACAGCAAACTATGGCCATCATTGATTGATTAGTTACGGCAGAAATACGTTGTTTAAATCAAGTCATGTTTCTGCACGACTGTGGTGCACTCTCCCCTGCCGTTTTAACAATTCCAAACGGCTGGTGATTTAAACATTGTTTTTATGTCGAATTTGATTGAAACTTGGAAGTTTCGAGGAGAATCTATTAAATTTGGACAAGGCAAAAAATAAGGTGTTTAAACCAGGCCTCAGATCCTCAATCTGAACAGAAAATTGATCTAGAAAAACTATATATAACCAAAATTACCAAAAATTGTTTCCATTTTTTGTCTTTTTTCAAGCTTCTGCCAGCCTCAATAGAAAATTGCGGTTGACTTTAAAATCTTTCTCAAATTAGATTTTAAGTGAGGTTTTGGCGATAACGCCAAATTTCTTTGCAAAAGACTTCAAGTTTGTTATTTGCCGGCATTTTGACGTGACGTCTAATTTGAGACAGGCTGTATTGGGTGATCTAAAACAAGGTGAACCGAGGAAATCCGTCACGTGATACGAAAAACTCGACCGAAATTAGTGATTTACAAGCTCCTTTGTGGATAAGATTTAGTATAGGAAAAGAGAGAGGAAAAAAGATAAAATCAAATTATGTAGAATAATATTAACAGGCAAAATCAGCTAAGGTTTGTTTCAATTCAAGTCATGTGATCAATCTCGAGACAAAACATCTTTTGATTCCTCTAAGATATTTTGTGCCATGCAAAGTTGTGCTTTGAGTAAAAACTGTAGCATGATACTAAAACTTCCCAAGAGTATGGTCAGATGACTTGAAACGGGTAGAACAAATCTTAGCCGATTTGGTGTATTCTTTCTATTTTACTAGCAATAGTATAAACGAAGTGCCCCACTAGCTGGAACCATTTTACAGTTTTTCTTGACTTGAAAAAATAGTTTATTGCTTGGCCTATCGTGCAGATGCATTGGCCATTTTCATTGTGTAAAAAGACAATAAACTGAAGAAGGCCGCGAGGGCAAGTAAAATATGCGGCAGTGAAAGTCAGGCCTAAGTTATCCTAGACAGTTGTGTTCAGAAATGGGTTTTTTTTTACTGATTCCGTTTCTGCAGACAAAAGTTTTCCAGATTTAATCTTCCTACTTTTCATGCAAGGAATTCCTATTTGTGTAAACTCATACGTCACGATATATTTGCCAATTACTGTTGACAATAAGATGCCATTTAATCACGTGATAAAGTGTGGAACAAAAGTTTTTTGGTCTGATCTCATGGCACCAGCAGCAGCAACAACGCGGTGGCGCAAGGCTAGAAGGCCCCACTTCGTGGGACAATCAAGATCGCAACCTGGTGAAAATAGGATTTGATGAGTACGTGAGTCCGAAAACCCGTTGAAATTCATGAAAAACAGGGGATCGATTTTTATCAGTGCAGAGCAGCAACACAAGGAGAATATCATCCTGGTGACATGCAACTCAGATTGGATGCATCCCCTTGCGGTATCATAAGAAATATTATACGTATTGAGAATTGTTGTGCGTGCGCTCTGAATTACAGTCTAACATGCCTAATCCCAAGGCAATGCAAAATGGTTAGTGTATTGTCTCCCACTAACTGAGTCGATCCTATTTCTTTTTTGTTAAGCTCGACGAGTTTTAGATCTTCCTTGTTTCACTGAATCCTCATTTCGCCAAATTTGCTCTATTGATGAGAAAAGTAAAAAATAATAAGGATGTAGGCAGGCTATTCAGGTACCCAAAACAGTTCGAATCACCGATTTCTGTGGATTACTGTCTCACATGTAGAAGGTTTTCTCGGTTCACAGTTTTTGGTTATTCGGTAACGTGATGTGATCGATTCTAGTGAAATCATTTTGCACACGTTAAAGTTACTTTTTCCGCGGTAAAGTTTTATATCGTACGTTAAAATTGTTGAATGATTTATGATCGATGTCTCGGAAAAGTCCGCTGCTTTTTTGACTCAACCGTTGCTCATTCATTAACGAAGTGGATCTTTTGAATTTCAGTGGCCGACACAAACAAGAGGAATCTTTGTTTGAAGAAATGTTACAAGTTTCCAATGCAGTGGTTTGTTTATCTTATATCAATATCAGAAGTTCTTTTATAGACAGTGGCGAAAGTTACTTCGATTAAAATCAGAAAACGGGATTCAAACTAGTGTGAACTGTCGAATGGCTTTCAGGAAGGCATGGTCTAGAGCTCCACTGAAACGCTGTTTCTCCTTTTTCCAAGTGGTCGATTTTGAAGACTATATATGAGATTGAGTCCCGTGGGACTTTTTCAGAATTTCCCTTCCACAATAGTTTTAAAATCATGTTGATATCTCCTGAAAGGCTGCAGTACCAGAAATTTCCAACACGTTTGTGTGATTCACAAAAAAAGTGATTCATTTTTTCGGCCATGCAATTATATGTAGAAAAGAGTAGATCAGAGAGGCCTGTTGTCCACAATAGTAACGATCAGGTCTGACTGATTTTAGAATACTTTTGTTAAAATGGAACTTGCTTTGTGAAGGATTTGTCGTATTGCTTGTGACTTTACTCATCAGTGAATATTTGAATATGATGGACCCAACTTAAAAGCTCGTTGAGAACACCAAACGACCAATCTCCAACAGTTTCTTTCAAGACTTGTGTCTGAGACTTTCTCCTTTTTTTTCGCTTGAGTTGTTCGCTTGATAAAATTTCTTCTTTGAATAGTCGTCAAAACTTTTCTTTTAGAGCCCAGATAATATCATTTTTGTGATGGATGCCTCCATTGGTCAAGCTTGTGAAGCACAGGTAATCACAAATTATATTTATTTGCGAAGCTTGATGTTAGAATTGTCTTTGAAATTTGTATAACAAGTGACAAGGCATGTATTATTTATAAAAGACTAAGATTTTCAGCATGCACTGAAAGTTTCTTGAATTATCATATTTCAGTTCTTAGAGTTTCTTACGAATTTCTTACGAGTTTCTTACGAATTTCTTACGAGTTTCTTACGAGTTTCTTACGAGTTCCATTCGACAACGATCTTTCTGTTTACTTTATGTGCTCTTGTGATTATTTCAAAACCAATCTTTTAAAGCCTTCCAATGTTTATGATGTTTAAATACCTTCCTAGTAATATGATACGAAAGACAAGTGCATATGAAGTAAGAATATGCTAAGGATTTCCTTTGTAAAATGAATAGTCTCTCAAGTTTTATGTTCCCAGTACTGGAGTTGCTTAGATTTTTAGCGATATGAGAGATGCGTTTCTTTCGAGAGAAAGTTTTGAATAAGTTGGTAATGAAAACATGGCCGCAAATTCTCCCCTCTCCTTAAATAGTTTCCTTTTCGTTTATCTGTAAATTCTCTTTTTGTATTAGCTAAATAGCATCTTGTGTCGTATAATTAGTTGTATTTTAGGTCTTATGTGTTCTATGTTAAATTCCAGGGGGTAGTCATGAAATCGTTGCTCCTCCTGGTATCGTCCTCGTAGTGTGGTATAAAGCTTCGTAGTTAGTGTCTTAAGTAATTCATGATTGTAAACTTCACACTGAATATAAAAAATATGAGTTTCTTATAGACAGATTCGTATAAAAAGTACGTTTAAAGTAAGGACCATGATCCACTTCAAATGGAGGTAAATTCTCTAAAGCCCTGTTCACAGGACACAAACCCAGGGCGAATCTGGGTTAAGGTAACGTAGATCACATTTTGTAGTGTGAGCGCAACTAACCTGGGCTCCGCACCTGGTTAAACTAACCCACCTTAGGAGTTGGGTTCGCCCTAGACTTATGACGATGAGTCCCTTGTATCCCTGCGGTAAACCTTGCTCAAGTGGGACTCATAATGAAATAGTGAAAAACTGGGCCATATATTCTTCAATCACCAATGGAATTATGATGGAATTACGGCTTCCAATCTCAACCCCGTGAGAGTGTTTTCAATTCTTAAATCGAATCGAAATTCTATCACATTTACACCGTAACAATAGTAATCCACAAATCTTACAATCTGATTGGTACTTTAGGAATAGTGAAGTTTAGGCCTAAATAGGGCCAGGTTTTTCAGGGTAACATTATGAGTCTCTGTTGACTGAAGCGTTGTCATCAAGTCAAAGAGCACAGGGAAATAAGAGACTCGTCGTCATAAGTCTAGGCTCACCCTGGACGGCGAAATGCGGTGTGAACGCAAACCTGGGGCGAACCGAAGTTGGTTTCGACCTAACGCAAGCGCATATTTGCAAAGTAACAATTTCCACTGTACTTACGGCCTGTCGTAATCTCAGCTGGAGATACCTAGCAACGGGATTTTGATAAGAAACTCGATTCTTTTCTAGCTGCCTTTCTCCTTCATAAGATCACTTCTTCACAAAGAAATGTCACGTCAAAGCCATAAATTTTAAGTCAAAACTGTGTCGGCAAAACATTAGCATACACACATCATGTTTACCTCAATTTCTGTCCCATGTTTTGTTATGATAATACTTTATTGTCTTACCAACTGCACATGTGGGTATATGAAGTAAGAATATATATAAATTAACCCGGGTTCGCGCCAGTTTGTGTTCACACACATTTAGACTGCGTTGACACGATGCTGACACATTTTGAAAACGATGAAAAAATGTAACTTGTAGACACGAAAATGGTGCATTTTCGCCGGCAGATTTCGAACACAGTAGATTTTGAAAACTGAACTGTAACCGGCACATTTTTGAAACAGCATCGTATGAACACTCGAAAATTATGAAAAAAGAACATTTTTCGAGGCTTTTTCGGATGAAGACTGAGCCGCTCAGGTACATGTATTTTGCATCAAAATCTTGCAACGAGCTTTTTACCGTCAAATTTCCCCTGTTTTCACATTGTTCCGGCATCATATGAGGGCTAGCTCAAATTTTGCTACCCTCATATTTTGCACCGTTCTGAAAATGTACTGGCATCGTGTGAACGTAGTCTTAGAGCATTATTCTGTTTGAACAAACTGCGGGTTGAACCTCAGTATAACCCAATGACTCGGTTAGGCTACGTCATTTGAATAGGGCTTAATTATCTTTTTAAAAAAACCGTCGCTTTGTTTGGATGTTTGATGGAATTTACCTTTTTGCCCTGATCTCCATCCACAAAGTAAAATTAAGATATCCGCTTTTGAAACAGAGGATTCATATAACTTTAACAAATTGGAAAGAATATTATATACAGTAAGAAATCAGCATTGATACCATATTTTTTACAGAAATTTTGTACCTGATATCAAGACCAGGACTTGGTATCGATTGAACATGATTTTTTTTCAAAGAGAAAGCTGTTAGAAATTGATACAGTCAATTTTGGCAATATGGTGGAATTAGTCTTCAGTATATGATTTGCATAGGATGTGGATAGCCGTCTGCATTTGGTATGCTTTATGCGAGCTGTTATCGTACTTGCAGCATGTTTATCATCATGATCCATTTCTTATCCAGGCACGTGCATTCAAAGATAAAGTTGACGTTGCTTCTGTCATTGTTACGAAATTGGATGGTCATGCAAGAGGTGGTGGAGCTCTGAGTGCGTAAGTAATGATGTGATTTTGTCTACTTTCATGCCTGACTGATCACACGAGTCTCAGTTTTTCGCTTGGATTGGATAATGTGAAGGTGAAGGTGAAGTTGCAGTTCTCGGCACTAAGCGGTGGAATCACAGAAGTAGAGAAGACCTGATCGAGTTGAGCATTTGAGCATAGGTTTCATATCTTTAAATCGGTGTAAAAAAGCGGGTGTAAAATTCAATGACCGATTTCTTTAAACTGAATGACTTGAAAGAAACTTTAGCCACTTTTCTATGATTCTACCGTTGGACTTTTCAGAAATCTTGAATATTTGTCGAAATTACAGCCTATTGTATATTTCAAATCATTTTATGATGTGACGTCATCAAATTTCTGAATCACAAACCAGAAGAGTGAAAGAGTTCTGCTTGATACCATATTGTAGGCATCCATAAACTATGGTTTTCTTGAAAATTATTTGATATTTCGTCAACAGGCTTAGAAATTACGTTAGTTTTAAGTTTTTTTCGAAAATTTTCTTTAATTCTTAAAATAGAAGAAAAACACTGTAATTCTGAAAAATATTGAAGATTTCAGAAATGTCCAACGACAGATTTACTGTAAAATAGTTCATGTTTCTTTGAAGCCGTTCAGTTCAAAGAAATAGGTCGTAGAATTTTACACCCAGCTTTTTAAAGATTTGAAACTTATGCTAAAGAGTTCGCGACAGCTTGTCATGACGCTCAAGTGGTAGGGCACTGCCCGGTATCGAACCCTGCCCACCTGATAGTTCTGGCTGCGAAGTCAGGGGATTACATCATTGCGCCACAACACCTTCATGGCTTCAAACTGAGACTCATCACAAGACAGCTTAAAACAGCTTAACTACCATATATACCGGTACAGGATGTGCCAAATTTAGGGTGCAGGATACAGGATGTGCCAAATTTAGGGTACATGATGTGCCAAATTTAGGGTGCAGGGTGGGCCAAATTTAGGGTACATGATGTGCGAAATTTAGGGTACATGATGTGCCAAATTTAGGGTGCAGGATACAGGATGTGCCAGATTTAGGGTACAGGATGTGCCAAATTTAGGGTGCAGGATACAGGATGTGCCAAATTTAGGGTACGTGATGTGCCAGATTTAGGGTACAGGATGTGCCAAATTTAGGGTGCAGGATACAGGATGTGCCAAATTTAGGGTGCACTTTTTCAGGCAGAAGATTTTAGGGTGTTACCTTCGGTAAGATCACCAATAGACATAAATTTTTAGGTGTCATTTTAGAAGAGCAACTCTTTATCCAATTTGATCTAATTTTTTATACTTAGTCAGAATTTGGATTTTCTTGCTATTTGAGCATACAAATTTTGGGTGTGGCTTTTTGAAGAATTAATAAATTTTAGAGTGTGATTTCACGAAGATAAGGCTCAAATCCTTACTGGTTCTCAGAACACGCGAAAATCATCCAACCTTACGAAAATCAGCCAATGGCATCGCCGCTTCTAGCCCCTTGAGACAAAATCAGTCGTTTGAGGTGAAGTTTCTAGTACCCTCACAAAAACTGAAATGGATGCTAAAATATTGCAGTTATTTGAAATATTTTTTGATAAATCAGTTGCAGAGATATCCATCCAGAGTTGTTTACATGTTTAGGCAAATATCTTATTTGGGGCCGGAGCTACGAGCGTTTTCCGGCCAAGCAAAATTGACCTTTCTTCGAAAATTCATATAAATTGTTAGAATAGAGATATATCGTTGAAAATTTCACAGAATATGTACATTACCCTGGGCAATAACCCAGATGCATTTGGTTTCCTAAGATCTCAAAATATTTGACAAATTTCAGTGATTTCCAACAGGCAAGGCAAATGGGCCTACGCTCATCCTGGGTAGTAAACCATTCTTGGGCCTGGTATCGGCCAATTATACAATCCTTAGAAAGGTAATTCACTCACCGTTGACTCCAACACCAATTTGACCTCATTTATCCATTATATTGGGGCTAACATCGACAGAAAGCAAGCAGTTTTGTGCGAATTTGAAGAAGCTTCCACGTTCCATGTTATGTCGAAAAACGCAACAACTCTCCTCCACTGCTGACAAACAGACGAGGCAGTCTGGTGCTGCGACTCAAGAGAAGTATTATGTCATTGTCCTGCCCTCCTGGGAATGTTTTAAAATGTCAAAATCTTTTTACATTACAGAGCACTTTTTAAATAGCTCTCCATTTTACATTTATCGTATATTTTCAAAACAAGGGTATTTCATGTTTCAAACAATGTAAAAATACATTTTAAACATTCAGGAGTGTAGAGCAATGACACAATACTTCTCTTGAGATGCAACACCAGACTGCCTCGAGTGTTTGTCAACAGTGGAGGAGAGTTGTTGCGTTTTTCGACATAACATGGAACTTGGAAGCTTCTTCAAATTCGCACAAAACTGCTTGCTTTCTGTCGATGTTAGCCCCAATATAATGGATAAATGAGCTCAAATTGGTGCTGGAGTCAACGGTGAGTGAATTACCTTTCTAAGGATTGTATAATTGGCCGATTCCAGGCCCAAGAATGGCTTTCTACCCAGGATGAGCGTAGGCCCATTTGCCTTGCCTGTTGGAAATCACTGAAATTTGTCAAATATTTTGAGATCTTAGGAAACCAAATGCATCTGGGTTATTGCCCAGGTTAATGTACATATTCGATGAAATTTTCAAAGATATATCTCTATTCTAACAATTTATATGAATTTTCGAAGAAAGGTCAATTTTTCTTGGCCGGAAAACGCTCGTAACTCCGGCCCCAAATAAGATATTTGCCTAAACATGTAAACAACTCTGGATGGATATCTCTGCAACTGATTTATCAAAAAACATTTCAGATAACTGCAATATTTTAGCATCCATTTCAGTTTTTGTGAGGGTACTAGAAACTTCACCTCAAACGACTGATTTTGTCTCAAGGGGCTAGCAGGGGCCATGCCATTGGCTGATTTTCGTAAGGTTGGATGATTTTCGCGTGTTCTGGGAACCAGTAAGGATTTGAGCCTTATCTTGATTTCACGCGCACCCTCGTCATTGCCTGTTGAAGTTCTCCCTGGTACAACATACTATTAACTGTTCTTACTAAATACTTGACGATTACGACTTTCGCTATTCCGCAGCCATTACAAGGAAAGTTTAAAAAACCCTGCTCAAGTTAGAGGTCAAATCAATCTAGATACTTTGCGAATTATAGTTGAAACTTATAACTTCCACATTACTAGATTTTGAAGTTTACAAGATCCTTTTCCAGGTGTAATACTAAGGATTGAATAGACCCCCTAGCCATTCCGCAAGGGAGCCTGGATCGAGCGTTACCTTTATGCATTTTTATAGGCCAGGTTTGATAGAGTGTCGTTAGAGCGTCTATTACTATTGTGCACATTCGGAAATCCTTCAGAATGTATTTAGAATGGCTTACATGTCTATTGCGTTGGCAACGTTGCTTAACCTAGCAATGGCTTTAGAGTGCTCTAGGGTACAGTAGATCTTTTAGCTGTTCTATGAAGAGTCTGGATCGAGCGATATTTTTTTCCTTTTTATACGAGAAGTTTGATTGAGTAGCGTTCCAGTTTCTGTCACGATTGTGCTCATTCGATTATTCTTAAGCAAAATTTATCAAACTTTCATTCGATTCAGATTCTTTTTGAGAATGGCTAAAACAGCTAAAAGGTCTGTTCCCCGTCACCCATCAGTAAGGACCGTAATTTCTTGCTTTCAGTAATGATTTCTTTCAAAAATTTGAAGACTCATTAATGAAGATCCAGTTTGACCTCCTATTTCTCAACAAAGTCAAAGTATTGCCAATCCAAGCAACACTGACATGGGGAGAGGAGGATCTTTTAGGAAAACAAAGCTTTTTTAGAAATTGTTACTTTCGTTATTTTGTGTAGAACAGCACTTCGCTTCGTATTCACGAGCAAAATTCAATTTTGCTAAATTTTTCTTCTAGGGTCGCAGCAACAAAGAGTCCTATCATATTCATTGGCACTGGTGAACATATAGACGATTTTGAATCTTTCAAGACACAGCCTTTTATTAGCAAACTTTTAGGTAAGCTCAGAACAATTCCTGTATTCTGGATAGATTACAGCAAAGTTCCACCTTTAAGAACCCCTTTCCGAGAACTTTGAGCCTGAGCATTGCAGGAACAATAAGAGAACAATAGGCCAATTAATAGAAAACAGCAGGATGAGATGAGAAATGGATTTCTTAAAGATGTGACTTTACTGTATTGCTTTGAATCGCAAACTGCCGGAAAATCCTGTTTTGGGATGGAATTGATTTTTATTTCATTTGGAAGCCATATGTCACGAAAAATGTGTTCACAAAGTCTTCAGAAAATGTGTCCACCCAGTTCTACTGCTTTTTTTTCTTGTACAGTCGGTCCATTTGAATGTTGTCACGGCTTTGACGATACCCTCACATATTTGGATGGATCAAAGAAGTTTTATTCTTTTTGGAAGGGATAACTCACTAAAATGCGTTTAAAATAGTTTAGAAAATGTGTCATCCCAGTCTTAACTCTTTTACTCCTGGTGCGAACAAAGACTTTGAAATATTCTCAGTACCTTTGAAAATTTCCAGACGCAAAGTTTGATTTGATTAAATGTTTGATTTCATTTGGAAGCGATAACTCGCCTAAAAATGTGTTTAAAGGGAGTTTAGAACATTAGTTCATCTCAATTTTAACATTTTTTTCTCCAGTTTGAACCAGACTTTTGTGCTCAAGTTGGTGGAGTAACGTGCACGGTGAAATACCAAATCATTGATGCGAGCCTTTAGAGAACTTTGTCTTGATGACCAGTTGCAACATATTTTATCTTATAGGAATGGGTGATCTGGAAGGATTGATAGACAAAGTAAATGAATTGAAACTAGATGAAAATGAAGAACTTATTGGGAAATTAAAGCAAGGTAATATGAAAATGATTATGGCTTCTTTGTTTATCACGTGTAGCAGCAACGATTATCAGACTCAAAAGATGTACCCTCCATAGAGACCGTCCTTTGTTGTTTCAAGGGATTACGCTACGAATAACTATGCACTGCATACGTTCTTGTTTTAGGCCAGAAGCTTTTGGTTTTGATCTCAAAGCTTCTCGTATTTCTAGCAGACCCAACAGACAGTCATGTTATGATGTAATTTTATGTAGAATATGCAAGGACCGCGGAGCACATTTTGGATTGGGGGGGCTAAAAAGTAATTGAGAACCTGGGGGGTCTGGGGGCGACGCCCCCAGAAAAATTTTCTATGACAACGCCCTCTACTTTGGCTATAAACGCGACCAACGCCCTTTTCTGTAGGCAAACTCGCCTTAGAAAAGACAGTTATCATCAGCATATCCAATCACATATCATCAGCATATCCAATCACCCATCACAGTTTTATACCCATCACAGTTTTACCGTCAGTATCTAAAATATACGAGAGGATGATGCAAGATCAAATGTTACCGTTTGTCCAAAGCTTCTTGTCCCCACTCCTTTGCGGGTTTCGAGAGGGCTATGGTACACAGCATGCACTTCTACATTTTGTGGAAACCTGCAAGAAGTCAATAGACAGTGGAGGCGTCGCTGGGGCCGTCCTGACGGACCTTTCGAAAGCCTTCGATTGTCTAAATCACGAATTATTGATTGCAAAATTGAATGCATATGGTTTCAGTAGATCTGCCTTGCTACTTGCTGTTCATCCATAGCTATCTCACCAACAGGAAGCAGAGAGTGAAGGTCAATGGTTCATTCAGCACATGGACGGAAACCCTCTTGGGTGTACCGCAAGGTTCAGTCTTAGGACCCCTCTTGTTCAATATATATCTGAATGACCTTTTCATGTTCCTGGAGGAAACCAAAGTCTGCAACTATGCGGACGATACGACTATCTATGCGTGTGGTCCTAAGATCGATACTGTCATTGCGCATTTAGAACATGATGCCCTTAAAATAACTGAGTGGTTCCCAAATGATTTAATGAAACTAAATGAAGACAAATGCCATTTAATGGTTTTTGGTGCGAGGGGAGGTAACGAAATCACAATCAAAATAGGTGGGGCTTGCGTGAAGGAAAGTACAGAAGAAAATCTTCTTGGTATCACTTTCGATCAATCACTTTCTTTCAAAGAACATGTCAAGACCTTGTGTAGAAAAGCCGGCCAAAAACTACATGCTCTTGCCCGTGTCTCCTGCTACATGGACACTGAAAAATTGCAGCTTTTAATGAGAGCGTTTGTTTTATCTCACTTCAGCTACTGCCCACTTGTGTGGATGTTTTATGATAGAACCATAAATCATAGAATAAATCATGTTCATGAAAGGGCATTGCGCATTGCGTATAAAGGTCATGGAAATGATTTTGGTTATCTCCTGGAGCAGAGCAATTCGGTGCCCATCCATATACGGAACCTGCAGTTGCTAATGACGGAAATCTTCAAAACAAAATCCCATCTAAATCCACCTTTCATGAAGGACATTTTTCAGGAACGAAGTATGAACTATAATCTAAGACATGGCAATGATGCTCAACTTCCAAAGGTGCGAACCACGTCCTTTGGGATTGAGACCATAGCCTATCTTGGGAACAGATTGTGGCAACTATTGCCGCAAGAAATAAAACAATTAAATACCCTTCCTATTTTCAAAAAACGAATTAAATGTTGGGAAGGTGGTGAATGCAACTGCAGACTTTGCAAAAGATATATTCCGCAAGTTGGGTTCCTAACAGGATAGTCGTTTTTATCTTGTAACATATTTATATATATATATACATTGTAAAAATTTTTTTTCCTAATTTAGCTATTTTAGATATTGTAAAAATTATGTACAGTAGGCCTTAATTAGCTGTAATTTAGCTATTTGTTTTTCACCTTTTTAGCCTACTTTAAATAAATTAATGATGATAATGATGATGATGATCACTAAATCACATTAAAAAGCATCATTTATAGAGGTGTATTGTATTACTTTTTTTATATTTCATAGCGAAAAGGTTCAGCCTAGAATGAAAGGACAAAAGTTAAAAAAGCTTTCACAATCTCGTGGAATTATAATCTCCGAAAAATAATGATATGGAAACACAGTGTCTGTGTCTCTACTTTCAGAAGCAAACATTTTAAACATAGAGAACCTAGTAAAGCAAACACTGTTTTAATTTTGTAGCATTAAAAAATCCAATGATTTTTTTCAAATTTTCGAAAGTTTTGTTTTCCGTTGTTGGGTCTCTTGATAAAAATTAGTTGGAACGTCGATAGAGTTTATAGTTTCTGTGCTCTTCATATGAGTACAGTAAAAACCCGCGTATAAGAACCTACAATTTTGCAAGTCAGCCTGATTAGGTTCTTATGTATTGAGTATTTAGTAGGAAATAAGGCTGTTCAGGTTCTTAAATTGGTTCTTATTTCATTCATGGCTTCCAGGTATTTCTTTTGTTCAGATTGAAACTTCAAACCCATTATTTACTGTCAGTTGCGAGACACCTGAGTTCACAAGGCCTTATTCAAAACATCAGTTCATGGAGGAACCAGAAATATTACAGAATACAATGAAAAGCTTTCAAAGCATCTTTAGAGCTCTTTGCAACTTGCACATGTGGCAGAATCAGTACGTATAGGCTCAATTACAAAGCAACTAGAGTTTGATTTAGTTTGATGATCTCCACAAATAAGAACCTATTTCAAATTTCAGGCTGAATGGGTTCTTATACATTGGGGGTCTAATTTCAGAATTTTCAGCCTGTAGGTTCTTAATCACTAGGTTCTTATACGCGGGTTTTTACTGTATTAAGAATTGCTAAATTATACGTGTTTGGACATTACAGAGAGCGAAGCTGCGTTGATAGACGTCTTGCTAAAAAAATTATCGTCCCTCAAGCTCGTTGCTCGTTGCCTGGTTAACATTCTGCGATTTACATGTTTGGAGAACTGCCCTCATCAGCAATCTTTCAGGAACTGAAATTCGCTTTAAAAATAGCCGCACATCATGAAAGCATTTCACTTATCGCTTGCTAAAACTTTGGGTTTTGAAGCTGTGCTTACCATGATGAAACTGTTATATCTTGGCATAATGCTATTGGACACATTTCATTTGAGACAAAAACCTTTTAAAACATCCTGCTCAGCTGGATTTCTGATAAATGCATGAGAAACGGTACTGTGGGGTATACAGACACTCGCAAATAAGGGGGTGTTAACAATTTGATAAAGCAAAGAGCGATATTTAATCATAAAAACAAAATTTGAGAAAAAGCTAAAAACTATCTCTTGAAAATTATTGGGGGGGCTAAAGCCCCCCCAGCCCCCCCGGCTCCGCGGTCCCTGAATGTCTGGATACTGGCCAACAGCCTTCGGTGGCTTCATCATGAGAAGAGCAAGTAACAATGAAATATTTCAACATTATCTTTAGGCCCACTTAGAACTACTGCATCAAAATGTACAGCTGATTCGTAGCATCACCACTTTCTTCATTTTAACTGTGTACATATTTGTTTTTCGTTCCTTTTTAGGTGTATTTACCATTCGAGATATGTATGAACAGTTTCAAAATATAATGAAAATGGGGCCATTCAGTCAGATAATGGTGAGTTTAAAGTCTTTATCTTCCAGTCACTTTGGTCTTATACGTCCACTTATTCGTTCATTCATTCATTCATTCATTCATTCATTCATTCATTCATTCATTCATTCATCTCGTTCTTTTTTACTCATCATGATCACGGTAGCCCCGTCACCCTCTTGGAACTGATGTTCCGGAGGCCGTTATTATTGATTATCCATAATTAAAACAATAAAGTTTAGCTTTTGTAAATTCTTGTATTGAATGTGGCAAAGGAGGGTGCTTTGTGATATCATTTTCAAACTTGGAATATGTTGAGGAAATCACGGCCAGAATATAAGTTTAATTGCTAGTGTCACGACGAGCAGTTTCATTTTAACCCTTAGGATGACATGATAAAAAAGACTCAGCAAGCTGTAATTATACGACGAATCCAAATGATATTAGTAATGACAAATCCAAGTAGAAAATATTGAAATATTAATGTTAGCCCTTTCACCCCCGGAAGGGCCATATGCCCCAACAGTATTCATTGAGAACTGCGAATTTTTCAGTGGGTAAAGCATTTGGAATTTTGATTGATTTGAAAGGTTATGCACATTGCATTTATCTATTGCTTACTGAATCACTGATTATGGTACCCCCTGGAAAACGACAATCTACATTAGGTTTTCCTGTTAAGCTTAATTTTAGCCGGGCGTGAAGGGATTAGTGACAAAATCCAGTAGTTCATACATAATGATAAATTGATTAAGACATTATCAAGTAAATAATTATCAGAACGTTTCGGCACTCAAACTCGTGCCATGTTTAGCTAATAGATCAAAATACACGTGCTGTTTATATAGCACTGGTTATATAACCGGTTAAACTGGTCAGTCAAGACAAATTGGAAAAAAAAACAAGTGAGAAGTAAACAAGCCACATACCCAAGAGATCAGAACAAAACGAAGGGTATTGATCAATTTTATGCGTTTTTTAGGGACGGTCCACAAAGGATATCTACTTTTGCCCACCAACAACATATCATGGCCTAGAAGTCGCAAGCACGTAGAACAAAGATATCCTGTCTAGAAGATGCCATTGTGACGGTCTTCACGCAGGAACAAACAAAGTGCCAAATCATTATTAGAATCTGTAGATCCTCCCAAAACCTTCTCTATTCAAGAATAACCGATGGTAGATTGCCTTAGCCCCGCAGACTTCAGTTGCAATTCTTAAATACTGTCCCATGCAGCAGCCACAGGACATGACTAACGATCTGCTTCACTGAGACGAGAAATTCTAAAACGTAGACAGCACCAGTAGCAAGGCCTCACTTGGGAGGGCACGAAACTTCACGGACATTTTTCATATGAAGGGCACCTTACTTTTTGTTGAATTTAAACGTGAGTAGTATGATACACAGCAGACAATAGTGTGAATCCTGATAGATGTCCGATTTCTTTACACTTATGTAAACAAAACGAAACGAAAAGAAAACATAGCTAAATCACTAACTGAATAAGACAAAACAAATCTTAAGAATATTTTGTCTGCCTGAGGAAGGCATCTCCTGAATCAAAAATGCATTGTTTGTGTATTGCAAAATGTTAGGATGTTACTTCGACTGCAGCAAAGAAAGCTTGTTTCTCTGAAAGCAATTACCAACAATAGAAATGTCAACATTGATGCAAATTTATATAAACTTCGAAAGAATTAGCAATTTCTAACCATTATGTTTGAAAAAGAGGTGCTTTCTCCTCGATAAGGCTAGTTGCTGAAAGCCCTCCTCCTTAAGAAATTCCCCCACCTGCAATTCCTCTTTCGTTGTATGTAATTTAATTTGGAATCACTATTGTATATTTTCTAAATGTAATTTTCCTCATATTCCGAGGTGTGTATCTGTTGTTGTGTTCACTTGATCTGATGTATTAATTTTGTTCCATTTGTACTAAGTATATCTGTTTAGTTTGTGTTTATGTAGTTGTACGTAGTGGAATTTTGAAATCTGAAACTGTAACTGTTACTTGCCCTCGCTGTCCCCATTTCACATATCTCAGACCAACAGTGAGCATTTTTTTACCAACGTGAAATGTTTGAAGATTGTTGGTATTGTTATAATTAAATTCCTATTCACTGACTGCAACCTGTATGGAAGAAATTTGGAAACTGCATCATGATAAATGAAGATGTTCTTTTTAGGGAATGATACCTGGATTTAGTGCTGATTTCATTTCAAAAGGAAGTGAACAAGAATCAGTAGCGCGACTTAAAAAATTGATGACAATAATGGATAGTATGAGTGATGAAGGTAAGCTTGAAGATCAGTTTTTATCCATCAGAAATGTGGTCAAGAATAAATAGAAAAATCTTGATTCATCTTTTTTATACATCTTCATAAAGTAAGTACAATTACGAAATGGCAAATTCGATGTGCATGGAAATAAATGTCAACCTTATGACTATTTTCATAGAGGTATGAATAAAACATAATTGCCTTGATTAGTTTCTTGTTGAAGTCAATCGTTAACCTTTCATCGCTTTAGAACAACTCCTCCTCTTCCCTGTCTTCTGATCAAATTTGGATTCCTCTTCCCCATTTCAATGGGGTTTCTGCTTTACGTCTTTCCTGCCGTTGCTAGCTAAGGTGTCTCTCTCAGAGGCAAAGAAACATTGTACCTTGGTCGCCCTTGTCCGGGTGTGGGATGGGGGGGCTGCGCGCCTTCTTTGGAAGGGTCTGATGGCATTTATCTTGTAAATAATGCGTAATGTATGCGTTATATTTGAATAGTTTGCGCAAAGTTAGTTCGCCAGCGGAGGATGAGTCGAAGTCGTCTCCGAGATTGCTTGAAATAACCATATGACTTACTCAACTGAAGGAAGGTGTTGTGGCGCAGTGGTGTAATCCTTTGACTTTGCAGCCAGAACATTATGGTTTTTTATATTCTAGTTTTATTTTTAATTGTTTATTGTAATTAAGTTTTTATCGAAGGGCCCCTTGAAAAACGGCTTCGGCCGAAGGGCAACCCTCCTTAAAAGATTCAAATATATAAATATAATATATAAACAGTCAGGCAGACAGGGTTCGTTACAAAAGGGGGACTTGGCAGTATCTGCAACAAGTTCACATGGATGCGTTCTGCTCGGTTCTGCTCCGCAGTGCGTAGCCTGAACCATTGTTCTTCTGCGTTGCAGTAATCTCCTTGTTTTTACTTTTCGTTGACTAACTGTTGATGACAAAAGCTCTCTAAGACAACAAAGGCTCCAGGTGGCGAATGTTTCTGAAAACAATGGGCTTATCTTCGATCGAGCTTCCGGAGCGAAAAGCGTACCGGATTCTTGCGTTCACACGAACACAAAAGTGATCCGATACGTTTCCGTACCACCTTCATAAAGGAGTGATTTCGCTCCCCAAAAACGATACATCGCGTATCGGATTGGTTCGTTGCTGTGTGAACCGAACATCTATCTGGTATAAAAAGTAAGCCGATACGAAGTGAATCCGGTATCGTGTGGACGCAGCCCAACTGTTATGTATTAAATCAATATGAATGATTTTTCATCGAATCTGGAAATGAATTGTCAGCCACTGCTGGTCTAGTCGAAACAAATGATTTTAGTCGAATTCCTACTTATAACATTGCATCTTATTAATCTTTCTTGTAGAACTGGATAGTCCGAATGGCTCAAAATTATTTACAAAACACCCAACAAGAGTTTCAAGGGTCGCAAGAGGGTCAGGAGTATCATCAAGAGAAGTTCAGGAACTTTTGTCTCAGTATCAAAAATTTGCACAAATGGTGAAAAAAATGGGTGGTATTAAAGGATTATTCAAAGGGGGAGATATGGGAAAGAACGTTAATCCTTCACAAATGGCAAAATTAAATCAACAAATGGCAAGAATGATGGATCCAAGGGTCTTACAACAAATGGGTGGGTATTAACTTTCCGCATGTCTTAGAATCTTTCCCCTCTTGAAACCTCTCGTGGAGACAGAAGTTACCTTTCAATTAATGAATCGCTTCCTTAAGACTGTGGCCTCCCTTGTACTCAAACCTGTTTAGAGCCCTGATACTTGCACACAAACAGACAAATGATATTGGAAGATCCCTAATTACATGCTTTTGTATGGTTTACAAAACACCGTCGAGCTGTTTTCCAGTAATTATGGGTGTGTTTGATTGGTGCCAATTCTGAAAACGGTAGACTTGGAAGACTCGGAATTTGTGTTTGATTGACTACCAAATTCCCAAAAAGGAAGGTTTGGCAGGTTTGGAAGGCCTGCCGAACCTTCTGCTCCAACAGGCGGAAGGTTTGGCAGACTTAGGAGAGATTCTCGTTTTCATTTGCGAAACTCTCAAAACGAAGCGAATTTGCTCGTGCTGTTATGGTAATTGAGTCAGTTCAGTCGTTGTTGCCAAGCATCGGACTCGTCTTCGTGTTTTTCAACTGGAAATCTCGTGGAATTACCAATCAAACACGCCCTATATATTGTTAAAATGAGGAAGGTTAAGAGCATAAATTTCAGCTTTGGAGGAAGGTCAACAACTTTTTGCAGCTCAGACAAAGAGCATTACTCAACTGTTTAATTAGAGCCAAATTATGCATTGGTTAAGACCACAGTTTTCAAAAACCTGCACCTTGTTAATCAATAACCCAGAAGCACGGTATCAGAACGAAATATTTTTCAAATCAAGTACCCAAAGTATCAGATCACAAAGCAGATTCTAACCCTGAATTATCAGATGGAACTCCTCCTACATAGAAGGTTCAAATAACCCCCCTCCCTGGGAATCTGTGCCGTACCAAAAAAAAGAGAAATTATAGTTCCGAACGAAGTTCGTTTACTTTTCGTGACCTAGCATAGGCGTTAGGAGCCTGCTGTGTTAACCTAGAAATGCTTACAGTCGTGCTGTGCATATTGATGGAAATATTTGGGCAAAGACAGTGAAGAAGAAAGAGAAAACCACAGCATCGTAAGTTTGAATGAATATATTTCTTTATGAGGCGATTTAAGCATTTTTAGGCCAACACAGCAGTCTTCTAACGCCCATGGGCCTAGCCCTTTCAAACTGTCCGTTGGTTTTCCGTCCTAATTTCTTCATTTTTCTGCCGCAGGTGGAATGGGTGGACTACAAAATATGATGAAACAATTCCAGCAGGGAGCACAGTCGTTTGGTGGTGGCAAAGGAAGAAAGCCACCAAAATAAACATCACACTTAGGATTTTATGGGAATTCTATTATGTGTACAAAAGCTTATGCAATAAAGACATCCTGGTCGTAACCTGTTGGGTAACGCAAATAGATGGTTGTCGGGTGCATTTCACTTCAGATTTAGCCCGAAGTTTATCCCAGAATCAAGGGCGTCTGCCATTCGCAGTCCTATTTTCGTGACATAGTACACAGTGCAATAGCTTTCCTGTCAACATCACGTAAGAATAACTTGTGGTTAAAATTCCGACGTTAATGTAATGTGTTATTACCTACCGTTATTACCTGACTGAAGTTTCAAAAACAAGGCAATACAGAATCCCGCCACTCATTGGTTAACCGCACCTTTCCGCAGGTTTCCTGCAGCCTTGTATAATACGATACAAGGACGCGTTTTTGTCGCCACAGCTACTACTTTAGGCCTGTGAGATTTACAATAAACTCAAACGACATGACAGTAACAGAAAGTGTTTAAATAAATAATACGAGTCAAGATTAGAAGCTATCAGGTAATAAAACTCATACTAACCGGTTTTGTCGTTATAAAGGAAAATATATAAAACCCATAAAACCCTCGGTCTTATTCCACAGATATCGCAAGCTCGGTCTGTACTTTTAAGACCTCTGGCTTTATATTTTCCTGTACAACACAAAACCGGTTGGTATGCGCATAATATCAACTGTTATACGAGATGACCGCAGGGAACAAGACAGTGCGATTTTTGATTGGTCAACACAATTACTCTATGTACTTTGTCACGAAAAGAGGACAGCGATCAAACATAGTTCCTACAAGGTAGTCGCCCTTGCCAGAAATCTATCATTTGTACTACAGCTCCAAAGTTTCCATGTCGTGCATTCCAAAATGATATGGCATGTCATTCTGTTCCTTTAATTCCCGGAAAAAGCATACTTGCTTCGTTGAGCATGACACAATTAACACAGACTTTTTCGTGATTCGTAATCTTTGTAACCAATCTCTGTCCTGCGGCTCCTGGATCCGCAATTCCAGCATTCTGTAAAGGAAGAAAGGAAAGAGAAAGAACAGCGTGCATGTTTTCTGTGAAATATAGATAGTTCCTCAGCAAAAGGATAGAAGCAGCAGCGCTCAAGCACGACAGTGGCGTCTCGCTATCCATGGAAAGACATTTCTTTCTCTGTTTCCGGCCTTCCCTGACAGAATGTTGGAATCGTGGATCAAGGAACCGCAGAAGAGGAATCAGTCAGTCTATGATAAATCGAATATTGATCAATTTTTGCGTCACCAAGTAATTACTCCCTCAATGATCAAAAGTTTGGTAACAAATTTCTTGAAAAATGGAGAATTTCTCTTATTAGTGATGATGGTGCAATTTGCTTCGAACGAGAAATAAGACATTCAGTTCAATTAAACTCATTGGTTGCAGTTTTTCTGTTGTCAGTTCTTGTTCGGACCTCACTAAGAGATCAATGTCTTAGTCCCGGTGGGGGGGGAGGTTCTTCCATAGTAAAGGTACCTGGGGATGTGCCGCCCGCAAGGGTATACTTTTTCAAACCTTCTAGTCTAGCCAAGGGTATACTTTTTGCCAATTTCGTCCATTTAGTCTGGGCAAGGGTATCGTTTTTGGCAATTTTTGTCGATTTTAGTCTTGGCAAGGGTATGCTTTTTGGCAATTTTGATCGATTTTAGTCTTGGCAAGGGTATACTTTTTGCCAATTTCGTCCATTTAGTCTTGGCAAGGGTATGCTCTTTGGCAATTTTGGTCGATTTTAGTCTTGGCAAGGGTATACTTTTTGCCAATTTTGTTCAAAGAAACGTCAAACTTCTGTAATTTCTGTAAAGAAACGCAATTTTTTTCAAATTTTGGTCCTTAGAACGCAAAAATTTGGCAAGTTTTGACCAGAAAATGCCGTTCATGGCACTTTTGGTGCAGAAATTAGTCTAGCCAAGGGTATCATTTTCAGAAAAATTGGTCTAGCCAACGGTGCCATTTTGAAACTGTGGGCGGCACACCCCTGCCCGAAATTTAGCCGAGAACCCTCCCCCCCCCCGTGGTCTTAGTACTCTTTTCTCTAAGGCCCCGTCGACACGTATCCGGATATTTTTGAAAACACATCTTTTTTTATCCGTTTTGGGTTAGCGTCCACACGGAGACGGCGTTTTCGGTCACCAAAAACGAATCTTTTCGAAAACGTTCTCCAGAGTGGATCTTTTTGAAAACGCCGTTTTCATGTTCTCGTGTGGACGGGTGAAAACGGAGCTTTTCGAAAACGCTGACGTCACAGCATCGATTTACGACGTATCAGAGCTTGCGCACGGATCTTTGGGGACAACAAAAGGGCATTTTGATTGTCTGTTTTCTTTTGTCGAAGTTCGAATAGCGAAGTTTGAATGTAGCAGCGTCTTCGTGTGGACGGGGATATCTTCGAAAACGCTCCTCGTGTGGACGCGAATCTTTTTGAAAACGGATAAAAAAGGTGCGTTTTCAAAAATATCCGGATACGTGTGGACGGGGCCTAAATTTGTTTTCAACGAAAATGAAGCGGGCGAGTTAAAGAAAGTTTACACGTTTGGTGGGTTGTGTAATAAAAAGTACGCGGCAAATATTCGAAACTGACATGTTAATCTATCATTCCAAAGCCAACTTAGATGAGAAAAGTTTGTGTGGTGAAATCACTATCTTTAAAACCCGAAAATTACAAAAATGCCTGTAAGGGGTGATTTGTACAAGAATGAAAATTCCACGTTCCATTCTTGTCCATGATTTTTACCTAATAGAGAAACATGCACCACTTTGGTGCGTCGTGTCTCAGAAAAGTTTTGTCCATGGATAACCTCTGATCTCAAGAATTTACAAAAGACTAGAGATAAGCTGAAAATTGCTGCTGTTAAGGCAAGATCTGAGTTATTAATGCAAGCATATAGAAAAGTTCGAAATAAAGTAAATTCTCTAAATACTCGTTTAAAACGGCAATACTTCACAAATAAGATTGATTCTTGTGAAGGAAATCTTAAAGAAACGTGGGCTACCATCAACAAACTAATCAACAAGAAGTCCAAAACTACGTCCATATCGGCAATAAAAAAGGGTGATTCTATCATAACTGATCCTCAAGGGATAGCAGACTCAATGAATAAATTTTTTTGTAGTATTGGAGAGAAACTTAGCAAGGAAATTCCTGATACTGGTAATGCTTTTCTAGACAGTGCCTCTGATGGTAGTACCGAGAGCGAGAGGTTCACTTTTTCGCCACTTCAACCAGACCATTTGCTGAAAGCTATAAACAAATTTAAAACATCTCATAGTTTTGGTGTAGACAACATTTCCAGCTATTTTCTTAAAGTTGGAATGCCTTTTTTAGCTCCTTCATTGAGCGAAATATTCAACTTATCCATGTCTAAAGGCTTATTCCCTAATGACTGGAAAATTGCCAGGGTTGCACCAATTTACAAGGATGGTCCGACTGACGTGGATTCAAACTATCGGCCTATCTCGGTACTGCCAGTAGTCTCGCGCCTGTTTGAGAAGCTAATCTGTGACCAATTCTATTCTTTCCTCAATGAACACCGTCGTCTGTTTTCAAAACAATCAGGATTTCGGAAATTTAATTCCGTGCTTACCTGTTTGTTAGGATGTACAAACGATTGGTATCTGAACCTCGATAAGGGACAATATACTTCTGTCACCTTCATTGACTTAAAGAAGGCTTTTGACACTGTTGATCACCAAATATTGATAAGAAAGCTATGTGTTTATGGAGTTGCGGGGAAAGAGTTGAATTGGTTCAGATCTTACTTGCAAAATTGTAAGCAGTGTTGCAAGGTCAATGGGCACGTTTCCAGCATGGAGTCAATTAAGTACGGGGCTCCCCAAGGTTCTTGCCTTGGGCCTTTACTATTTCTTATATATTAATGATCTTCCCCTCTCACTTAAGTTTGGAGAAGTTAATATGT
Source organism: Aurelia sp. 3 sensu Dawson et al. (2005) (assembly GCA_964020215.1). Taxonomy (NCBI): domain Eukaryota; kingdom Metazoa; phylum Cnidaria; class Scyphozoa; order Semaeostomeae; family Ulmaridae; genus Aurelia; species Aurelia sp. 3 sensu Dawson et al. (2005). The sequence goes on along the minus strand of OZ026573.1, from coordinate 15,258,024 downwards.
CCGGGGGACTTCGGATTCTAATCGAATTCGGGGATTGGAAATATGAAAACTGAACTATAACAGCATAGTATACATTCCTGAGATTACAGATGTTTTTCAAGTTTATCAAAGATGTAAGATCTCTACGAACTTTCCCTTTGACAATTTTGAATTGTTCTTCCAAGTTAGACCTGTCGTCCACAATGATTCCCAGTGCTCTAGTTTTTTAGCTCATGTTATATCTGAGCCTCCCAGTCTCAATGTTACATGTGTTTCGACTTTATAAATTCTGCCAGGGTGCCCAATTATCATATACTCTGGTTTTTGAGGATCTGCATCTAATCTGTTTAACCGTGTCCATCCAGAAATATGGATCAGTTTTTCGTGAGCCATTTAAGCTAGTTGTTCAACATTCATGGATGTACGGTCACTCGGTTTCGTCAGCATACATACCAGCCACGAAGATTTCGAACGTTTTTCAAAATCGTTCATGTATATCATGAAGTGAAGAGGGCTAAGACAGGAACCGGGGAATGCCACATGTAAATGGCCTACACTTTCGTCCATAATCTGACGGCACAGTCTTGCCCTCCATGATTTAAGCCAATTTCCAGAAGGTTCTCTTATACCGTATTTCCTCAATTTTCCCACCAAAACCTTATGGCCAATGGTATCGGAGCAGTGGCGGCGTGGCAGGGGGGGCCAGGGGGGCCATGGCCCCCCCTCAATGGGAGCGCCAGTAAAGAAGAGGGGGCGCCAAAATTGCTTGTTTATATTATTTAGTTGAGAACATTAATACTGATCTTACGTGGGCAGAACTGTCAATGACTGTAGAAAAGAAATTTTAGTATAAGAGCGTCGTTAACATCTTTGCAAGAACATCTTGATAAAGAGGGCCTTCATTCTGATTTCAAATAGAGTGCCAATCGCTCTGAACCGCCATCTAAACGCTTTCTCTGAGTTTAGGCCTGTTTCTGAACTTACAGAAATAGTCAAGACTAGAACTAGTAAATGGACATAAACTGTGAAACTAGATCCCTGGCGCATTATCCTCTTGCACTCGTATTAACTTGGTCCCAGTCATTTCTTCTTATGCTGAAAAGAACTTTTCCGATGCACTAGAAGTGTAACAGTAAGTGTTCGTTCATTTCTCTATTTATTTTATCCAGCGACATTTTTGCTTTGATTCATTCACTATCAAAAAATGCTGGCGATTGTGAAATAACTTATCTCCAACATTTTTCAGCCTCTTTCAACGTAAAGTTTGAAAGGTGCTTCGAGTTGTCGATTTCTGTCTTTTCTGGGGATTTCTATACAAAAGCGATTCGATTGGCCAAAAATACCCCTGAACTGCCATAGTGTGTGATAACGGTCTCGTTTGATTGCAGGATAACATTTTTTACATCCTTCAACTTTCGTACAGTTGAGAGAAGCATTTTTAGGACGCTATAATGCTGGTAGTTCATATGAGGGCTGAAACGGGGCAGGAATGGGAGCTTTAATTCTCGATAAGATCAAAAGTGCAATGAATGTTAAGATACATTGGGGAAGTGATCATGGCATTTCCAACTGTACAGTAAACTTTTCTTCCAGATTACTAATTGCAGTAAGATGAAAGGTGGCGGTTCAGGGCGATACAATTTATGTAAGCCAATTTTTTCCGTTGTTCCTTTGAGTTATGACTGTACTTCAAACGTGGAATTTTAAGTTGATAAAGTGATACAGCAACACTATGAACTGAAGAATCTTTTGGTGGCAAATAGCTTTCCTCAAGTCCCTATCATAACGCACAAGATAGGTATTTATGGCAAAGGTGACGGTTCAGGGCGTACTCTAGTGACGTGGCTGCGGATGGAGATGGGATGGGAAGGGGAATTTACCCCAACTTCTGGCGAAGGTGAAGATAGAGTTGCTGTTGTCAGTGCGTAGCGCCTTGACCACAGAGGTAGTAAGCAAAGCGCAGGGCCGTCGAGAGCCGGACCGGGCCCCAGGGTTTGGAGCAAAAGGGGCCCTCCAGCGCTAAGGGCACCGAAAAATTTTTTGGGCCACGCCATTTTTCTCTTGGACCACGCCCTCAAATTCACTGGTAAAACACTGCTTTTAGGTGGACACGCCCTCCTATACACTGTTGGAAACACAATTTTTGACGAAAAAGCTCTTTTCATCTCTGCCAGTGGGCCCGCTGGTCTAAAGACGTTCCTTGAGGAAACTGAAAACAAAGAAAAAATTCAAAATATATGTCTTTCCGGGCCCCTAAAGGCCCCGGGCCCCCTGGTAACTACCCTGGCTACCCCCCCCCCTTCTCGACGGTCCTGGCAAAGCGCTAGTCGAGTCAGCGACCCCTTGTCATGACGCTCAGTGTGGGGCTCTACCAAGTATCGAACCATGTCTGCCTGACTGATCTGGTTGCAATGTCAGATAATTACACAACTGCATCACCACACCTTCGACGCATTGTCAGAAGCAAGCCCGCCAAAAGCAAGCCCGTCCAAAGATGGTCCATGAGATTCTTTAAAATGGGAATGAAGTAGCTGAGTATAGATAGGGAGAGGAAGCGTAAGAATCTTGCTCAGAAATACCAGCTACATCGTGACTGGGAGACTCGTTCTAAGCCAAAGTAAAGGTTGCCTTTTCAAAAAATTTTCCCAGGCAAACTATCACGGAATCGTTCTGTGAGAGTCATTTATGATGCAGACAAAGTAGAATGCATTTGCGCAAAGATTTGCCTTGCATTGTACTTCATAGAAAAGTGGTTCAATTTCCGTGGGGATGCTCAGTCGTACAATAAAACTGTTACAAAATGGGTACTAAATGCCGAAATCTTATTTTATTACCACTAACATCGGATTGCTGGAAGCATTCTGAGCAAAAGTAGAGGGCGTGTCCTCAAAGATTCTCCTGGGGGCGAAACTCCAAGACCTCCTAATTTTCCTGCTTATATTCCTGTATGATGTTTTAAATACCAAGAAAAAAGTCTGTAGCAGTGTTATATTGACAATTCATGCATCCAAAAGCTAGGAGACAAATTAAGAAACATTAAGCGATAAAATGTATAAATTTTCATGCTGAATTGAAAAATTCGTAGCACTTTGGCCTGATCCAAGTTTCTTATTAAACAATGTGTACCAGAGTGAGGAGCTACCGAATGCTGTTGCGGTACTATTCTTTTTCCGAATAGCAATTACGAAATATACATTTCACGATAAAGAAGGTAAATTGTTATGCTCCCAATTTCAATCAAGTCTATTAGTATTCATGAAATTTTAAAGTTAAATTACAAAAACTCGTTTCACATATAGCATGCGTGTGTTTGTGGAAACACGCTACATAGGGGGGGGGGCGCCAAAATTGACTTGGCCACCCCAAGAAAACCATAGCCACGCCGCCACTGTATCGGAGATCATTTTTTTAGATTGAGGCATGATGCCGGGTCAATACTCTAAGGTGTTGTGGCGCAGTGGTGTAATCCTCTGACTTTGCAGGCAGAACAGTCAGGCGGAGTGGGCTCAAAACCCGGCAGGGCCCTACCACTTGAGCGCCATGACCAGGGGTCGCTGACTCGATTAGCGCTCAGCTAATTCTGCGATCCCAGTAAATGGTGCTATATACCGCAACTTCACCTTCACCTATTCTCAGACCAATCAACCCTTTCTAAGGAGAAGAGGTTTATTTTAGAATTAGCTTTGAGTTTAACATCTAAGCTTTTGGGCTTCTGCAGATCACGTCAAGAGAGTACAAACGTTTTAACGAGCAACACATTAGATCCGTTGAAAGGTTCTTCATCAGTCAATTCTCTTTGAACAAGTCGTAAGGATCCTGGTTGCAATTGCAACCCATTAGCCTTGCCAGTTTGCCTTGGCAAGACATTAATATCTGCAACAACGTTTCTTTGGCAAAAAACTGCTTTACGAATGTCTTTGTTCATCACTGTATACAAGATGGATTCGTAACAGAATTTACAAACAGCATCATAGATAAGTATTCAAAATAGTTTCTCACATCAATTTTTATGATGTTACGATTCACTAAGTCGGCTAATCCAACAGCAGAATACGGTAACGCACATAAAACATACACGATAACTATTGAATACAGCATTCGAATGGTTTTCCGCTCTTTCCGCAGTTTGGCAGCTCGCTTGTGTTGATCGTCGTTATCCATGGATTCTTCCGGCCTTCTTTGTTGACGTAATGCATTTTGAAGAATGTTTCTGTATAAAATGAACATAAGAGTGATTGGAAGTACAGTGAAGATAATAATAATTGTAGCCTTTAACCATTGATTTACTACCAATGATATGAAACAGTTACCATCAGTTGGCCTGTTGTATCCAACAGTAGCAACGAATATTGCGAAAACGACAGCGTAGAGCCAGATCAAGCATATAGACAATACCATCCTCTTTGCAGTAATAATAAGAGAATAACGCAGCGGGTATTTGATGAAAATATATCGATCGCATGCAATTAGTACTTGAGTCCACGATGAAGCTAGTGTTGGAATACAGCTAATGGAGATCCCTGCCAAGCAGACGGTGAAATTTGTGCCTGTATGCCCAGCTATCCAAAAGGGTGAGCCTACTTGGCAGATCAGGATATCGCAACAAGATAAATGGGACACTAATAGACAAGTCCATGACTCAAGTTTGAAACGATGCAAGATTGTAACTACAACGACACTGTTTTCTATAATGAAACATTTACGCCAGCGTAAATGTGCTTTAACGACAAGGCGATGCAATGATACTTCCTGTTAGTTCCCAGTCCTTCAGCAATTCTAAGGTGTGCTTTGCATGTTTGCTGAGGATCTAGAAATCAGCTTTTCATTGCCTTCCAAATAAAAGTCATATTACTGCTTGACATTATCAAACCAGCTCATGATCCTGACAAGTGACAAGTCATGTTATGGCGATAAATTATGGCTATGGTTAGAGCATCTACTATTGTTGGTTGTACTGAAATCTTTCACGGGAAAGGCCAAAATTAGGCCGACATCAGTGGAGTGGATCTTGTGTCCAAGGCTTGTGTTACGGACGTTTTGTGGCTGACAAAAGTTATGTATCCAGTGAATATCTTACCGATAAACACTTTAACTGACAGCAGAAGCGAGTTGCGGAGAAGAGGAACTGCATGCGCTGTGAAATATTTTCCGAACGTTGTCTTGAATTTATAACGAAGTGGAATGGAAATCTTCCTGTCGTCATTTCATGGAATGCAATGCGGAAGCACAGTTTTCAGTATGCACTGTTTTGTGACCAATTTCATAACAAATAGAACAACAGGGGAGGCAATTACAAACCAGAGTTGTCAATCACGCAGTGCAACCAGAATTATCAGCGTTTTAGCTGTCCACAAGGGTCAAGCAATGAAAGAGTTCTCAGTCAACTGCATAACCGGAGGTGGAGCAGAGGTAAAATCCTGCTACCCGCGCAATGTGATGGAAGAGAAATATACGCAGAAATGGAACACTTGTAACCTCAGTTTGTTCCCTGGCAAAGGAGCAATGAAAAGTTGTCGAGTTATTGATGAATTTGCAGTAAGAAGCAATAAAAAGTTCAACCGGGAGCTACAAGCCCAACCCAATTAGCCACAGTTGCAGTGGTTGTAGCATAACCATTTTCAAAATGTGGGGTCACTTGGCCAATGTTCAAGTCTTAACTTTAGTTATGTTATACATACAAACAAAAAACAAAACAAAAAACAAACAAAAACAAACCCCCTACCCATACACACTGCTTTGCTGCTAAGGCAATTCCCTGTTTACTGTTTGGTCTGCGCAGTTAAAGCTTGCTTAGGGCAGTTTATATTAACCTTTCTTCTTCTCAATCCCTGCAAATTCAGGTCAGCCATAAAGCAAATACAATGCAGTAAATATCCTTGTGTTTAAAGAAAAAGAGAGAAGTTTTTCCAAACACAAAAGCATTTACCCCCCCCCCCCCCTCCACATAAAGGCTCATTAATCCCGGTGCCCACACTATACAACTCAAATCAGGAGTTATCAGGTAAATGTCAAATACAGATTTCTGGCCAATTTTTTTTCAAACCAAAGTCATGCGCAAGTAGAATGTATGTGATAGATGTAGTCATACGTCAACAATACTTGGATAAGATATTGTCACTGAAAATCAAACAAAAACAAAAAGTTGAAGGCTTCAAACTCCCAAATTGGATTCAGTTTATATTCAAGTACCACTGAGTCCATCCTCGAAACAAAACATCATTTTCACTTGCAGGGTACTTTTGCTTTTCAGGTATAACCATTTCTATTTCAGGGTTCACTATTTATTGCAGGCATACAAACAGCTTGGTTTCAAACTTTACACAAGTATCCACGTTCAGTCACAAATATCAATTAGATCAAAAAATTTTTCAAAAGGTTCAATCACAAACATCATTTAAATAAAAAATTGCAAAATTATTAAGTTAAGTTAAGCAAAATAATTACATGCCATATGTAGACCTTTCTATGGCAACCTTGAAAAATGGTAATGAAAAGAAAAAAAAATGAAACAGAGGCTGCACTCTTCTAAATTGGACTCAGTTTAGATCAAATGATGCTGAGTCCCTTATCTAGTAACAATTAAAATCATTTCATTCACGTAACACTTTGTTAAGGCCTGATTACTTCTGTCAACAGGCTTGGTCCCAGTTGGTCCACAATGTAATTTTAAATTTCACTCAAGGACCCAGGAAAATCCCTGTATCAACTTAGCCTTTGTCAATGATATCCTTCAGAAACCAAACAGTCTGCTGGTGTATCCAGAACAATCTAAAATATGTTAAGCTTAGTGCTCTCAGCAACGAAATATAGTAAAACAAATCAGAGCTCTCCACAAAATGGTGCCTTGTAGCAAGGGGCTGGGTTCTAATGTGATTGACCCCTTCCTATGGTCTGAACGAGGCTGGGTGGTAGTTTTGGGCGTATCTTGGCGGTCAGGCCACCATACAAGAATGGTGGCAGATTTGTTGTAACAATTCAATCTGTGAAAACAATGAACTTCAATCTAGTCAACCATTTCACCTCAAAGTCCAGAGTCCAAACTGTGATTACCAAACATGACTCTGCAAATACCATTAATTCAAGTCAAGCATTCTTCAAGAACAATGAACTTAATTGTAGCATACAAATTTAATCAAAAGGAATTGTGATTCCTCATTTGCTTGTAATAGAATAAAATTAGCCGATACGACCCAGTTTCTGCCACCCAATGCCTCATTATTCATGCCTCCTCTTTTCAAGTGAGCTGGCTCACATTGCAGGAGCCACAGGCGTTAATGAAACATTTACGCCAGCGTAAATGTGCTTTAACGACAAGGCGATGCAATGATACTTCCTGTTAGTTCCCAGTCCTTCAGCAATTCTAAGGTGTGCTTTGCATGTTTGCTGAGGATCTAGAAATCAGCTTTTCATTGCCTTCCAAATAAAAGTCATATTACTGCTTGACATTATCAAACCCCCCTTTCCCTCCCTCCCATTTAGGTACTAATAAGCCATCGGGCAGCAGGTACTCTTGTCAGCAAGCCTGCAAGATTCCCTGCTGCCCCAAACATGGTCGTATCGTAGTTAATTTGTGCAAATGCAACTTTTCTGTTCATCTATGTAGATAATTGTCCCCTACAAAGAAAAGCAAAGATAATGATAGTAATAGTTCTCACAACAATTTGATTAAAAAGGGGAGTCCCAAAACAAGGAAGTCCTTGAAAATGCAACGTAGAAGTTGTTAATTGTAAATGGGAAGTCCCCAAAGTATATACAAAACAAGGACGTCCTTGCAAATGAAATTGTTGTAATTTGAGTAAAAAAAAAGGGGAAGTCCCCAAAGTATATACAAACAAGGAAGTCCTTGAAAATGAAGTTGTTGAAAGTTTGATTGAAGTGGGAAGTCCCAACAAGTGTACACAAACAAGGAAGTCCTTGAAAATGAAAGGGGAAGTCCCCAAAGTATGTAAACAACAAGGAAGTCCTTGAAAATGAAAGGGAAAGCCCCCAAAGTATATAAAAATCAAGGAAGTCCTTGAAAATGAAATGTAGAAGTTGTTAATTGTAAAGGGGAAGTCCCCAAAGCATATACAAACAAGGAAGTCCTTGAAAATGAAGTTGTTGAAAGTTTGATAAAAATGGGAAGTCCCAAAAAGTGTACACAAACAAGGAAGTCCTTGAAAATGAAAGGGGAAGTCCCCAAAGTATATAAATAACAAGGAAGTCCTTGAAAATGAAGTTGTCAAAAGTATGATATGAATGGGAAGTCCCAAAAAGTGTACACAAACAAGGAAGTCCTTGAAAATGAAAGGGGAAGTCCCCAAAAGTATATAAAAAACAAGGAAGTCCTTGAAAATGAAAGGGGATGTCCCCAATGTAAAAAAAAAACAAGGAAGTCCTTGGAAATCTAGTTGTTGAAAGTTTGATAAAAATGGGAAGTCCCAAAAAGTATACACAAACAAGGAAGTCCTTGAAAATGTATTGATGTAATTGTTAACAAAAAGGGGAAGTCCCCAAATGCGTATTGAAAAGAAAACAAAACGGAAGAATCCACAAAGAGCGTGTGCGTAAAGAAGGCAGGAAGTCCTTCAAGACCAATGTAGAAATTATTAAGGGGAAATCCCCAAAAGCGTATGCTTAATTAGTTAAAAGGGGGCAATCCCCAAAGAGCGTATGCGTAACCAAGGAATTCCTTGGAAATACTTGTAGAAATCGTTAATTGAAAGGGGAAGTCCCCAAAAGCGTTGCGTATTTAATAAAAAGGGGAAATCCCCAAAAAGCGTATGCGCAAAAACAAAGAAGCCCGTCAAAATCAATGAAGACATCATTAAGTGGAAGTCGCAACCCAGGTACAACAAACTTAAAAGAAAAGAGCAATTTTGCAAGGATGAAGAAGTATACGTCAAGCGCAAATTTAATGGTATATGTCTATCTGAGGAACACACTTTCAGGAGCAAAAGCAAGTGTTGACACGTAAATCTTTAAAAAAGTGCAGTCAATTACCAAGCAAATGAAGAAGCGGTCAGGCCACCATACAAGAATGGTGGCAGATTTGTTGTAACAATTCAATCTGTGAAAACAATGAACTTCAATCTAGTCAACCATTTCACCTCAAAGTCCAGAGTCCAAACTGTGATTACCAAACATGACTCTGCAAATACCATTAATTCAAGTCAAGCATTCTTCAAGAACAATGAACTTAATTGTAGCATACAAATTTAATCAAAAGGAATTGTGATTCCTCATTTGCTTGTAATAGAATAAAATTAGCCGATACGACCCAGTTTCTGCCACCCAATGCCTCATTATTCATGCCTCCTCTTTTCAAGTGAGCTGGCTCACATTGCAGGAGCCACAGGCGTTAAATCCGATTAGCGAAATGACTCCAAGGACAGAAATTGCTGCAACTTCACCATCATGGACAGTCTGCCCCATTTTTATCGATCTTCAAGCTAGCTATTTTATCAAGTTCTGTGTTCAGAATGTTTCATTCTTGTTTGTGGAAAGTTCGGTAAAAAGCTCGGTGGAAAGATCTGTAGAAAGTTTCCTATTGAATTGTAGCAAATCAGGCTTGTCTGAAATACACATCGTCTCGATAGAAAGGGTTCAGAGAATTGAAGAGAAGGATTTTTCAATGTATTCCTGTCAAGTGGGCGCAAATTAATTTGAAAGTAAGTTCCTTATGAAACAGTTCCTATCAGGCAGGCTTCTCTTCTCTCAAGTCAGCCTCTTCCTGCTTGGGAGTGTTTGTGTACATCTGGCCATGCTCTCTATAGATCAGTTCGCAGGTTCGCGGGTTTTCGAAAGAGAAAAGTCTTCTCGTTAGGATGGGCTCGTAGATCTTTAGGGTGGTTCGTTACAAAACTGTTTCTATCAAGCAGGCTGCTCTTCTTTCAAGTGAGCGTCTTCTAGTTGTTAGGTTTCTCTAAGAGGAATGTCTTGTCGTTAGTAAGGGTTTGCAGAGCTCGAGGGTCTTGAAAGACTCCTTCATAATGTTTTTCCCTATGAAACAACCTCTCTCAGTTCAGCCACTTCTGGTTAGGAGTTGTTTGTGTATCTCTGGATAAGCCATGTTTTTAAGGCGGATCTCCACGGGACGATCTTTGTGACGATCGTCATAAAAATTCGCGACGATTTTCCTCACGAAATTCACGACGATTTTGTAAGCGATCTCCACTAGACGATTGTTTCTGGCGGTATTTTTTCCAACACAACAAATAAATTCTGTAATGGCGGCGATAAATAAAAGATATATCCTGTATCTGCTGCTTCGCAGAAGAAGTATTTTTCTTTATTATCAGTGTCAAAGAATTCGTAGGCAAACAGACGAAACTAGAAAAAAGAAACGTTCTTCATTGCTGGCAGCCATCTTGAAATTATTTATGCGCTGTGTCCCTGTCGTTTCTGAAATCTGATTGGCTAAAATTTTGACGATCGCGAAGCGGACGACGAAAAGTTAAAACTGTTTTAACTTTTCGTCAGGAGCAAAATCGTCAAAAATTTCGTCAGAAAAAGACGCTTTTAGGTCGTCGCGAATTTTTGTGACGATCGTCACGAAAATCGTCACGTGGAGATCCGCCTTTACCAACCATTTTTTTGCGTTTCATAAGAGCAATGTCTTTTCATAGTAGATCTCTCATAGTCTAGAAGGGTTCTTCATAAATTTGTTCCATCAAGTATCTTCGTTCAAGTCGGCCTCTTCTTGTTGGTGTGTTTGTGTAACCCTGGTGTGTTTTTTATGCTCTTCATTGATCTGTTCAGAGACTTTCCAAAGAGGAATGTCTTTTCCTGTCAAGCATGCTCTTCTTTCAAGTAAGCGTCTTCCGGTTTGTAAGTTTTTGTGTACCTCTGGATATTCTGGTTATCGGTAAGCTCTGAGGTTTTCTTAATAGCAATATCTTCTCGTTAGGAAGTGGTTTGTAAATCTTCAGAGCTGTTCTGTCTGTTATAAGTATGTTCCTATCAAGCAGGCTTCTCTCCAACCATCTCCATAGTAGAAAGACCTTGTAGAACTATACTAAGCTATGTGAAAGCTGTCTTCTCTTGTGCTTTAGTTTGCTATCTGCTATGATGATACTCTTCAAATCTTCAAGGATCTTCTTTATGAATCAATTTCTATAAAGCTGGGTTTTTTTAAAATCAATTTCTTCTTCCCATAGTTGTTGATTATTAGGAGACATAGTTAACTGTCCCATTAAGCAGAATATATGCACTGTAGTTATGCAGTGGTTGCAGCCACAAAGAAGTAGCTTTACTTAATCACCCATATATCGCGAAAAAATAAGAAGGCGTTCGCAGATGCTTGTTTATTGGTAGCTGTCAACCACAATGCTCACAGCTAGATCGATGGGAGACTTTGTTTCGTGTAGACACATGTTAGTGAGAAAACTCCGTATTACGATGAAAAACTAAGCGAGCTTTGCATTCTTATTCTATTCTATTTGAGAAAAACTGAGCGAAGTGTTTCGCTTCCTTTTCTAATCCCATACTTATTATTTCGACGGAAGCTAAGTGTTTCTCTTACTTCTTCACAAGAAGTAGTCTTTCTTTTTGTTGAAAACTAAGCAAAAACTTTGCTACTAAACTAGACCATAGCCCACGTCTATTTCTTCAACTATCAGACCGACTTATTACAGATGACGAAATGGACTTTTGGCACGTCAACTGCTGAATGATATTCTTCTTATCGTTTGAAGTGACTCCCCTCCGGTCCTCTATCGCTCCCCTCTCCCTGGATGAAGTGGCAGGCTATTGGAAAAAAGAGATACTTTATCGACTGAAGATGATGTATCGACTCGTTTAGATTAACAAAAGAAAGCGAAACGGAATATTTGATATCATCGCTCAAAGGAATATTGATGGATAAAAGTACAATCAGCATTGGCGATTTTTTTCCCTTTTAAAATTTTGCAGTTTCATTGATAAAGTCCAGGAAACAGATACTTTGCATTAAAACAAGAATCGTTATACATACTGTGAGAAATAAGCCCCTATTTCGTATTTGCCATGATTACTTCAGTAATGAGGAACTTTGAATAAATTGTGAATAACGTGGTGCAAAATGGACGAGATTGGAACAAAGTTGGTCCATTACTTCTATGCTTCTAAACTTGATGTAAAATGTCCGTGCGGATATGTTCACCAGACTTCTGATCTGAGAGGGACCGAACTGAAAACCCCGTTTACACTTTGCCGGATAAATACAGTCTCGTGATCAAAATCATGTGCCAAACAATGTAAACGGGATCGACGACTTCAATCAGATTGATTTTACTTATTTAGAAAACTGTGACTTGGATGTGAATAATAAATTTGATAGGTATTTGAAAGATTTCAGTACTTTAACAAATAAGCATGCTCTAGTTAAAAGGCGGAGTAGAAAGAAAATGAAACTCAAAGGTAAGCCATGGATAAATAATAGAATATTGAAGATGATGAGAATACGAGACAAGATTTTGCTGAAACTGAAAAAAACAGACTCCTGATAACCTTAGGTTATGTAAGAAGTTTAGAAACCGTGTATCCAATGAATTAAAAGAAAGTAAAGCAAGGTATTTTCATGATTATTTTTCTGTCAATAGTCAAAATATGAAACAATATGGTCAGGTATCAAGATAATATTTCTCAAAAGTCCTCCACTTCTTCTTCAATCAATAAAATCAAAGGCAAAAATGGAAACTTAACTTCAAACCCATCTAAAATGTCTAATATTTTTAATTACTTTTATGTCAATGTGGCTGATGGTATAACAAAGACAATCCCACTTACTCCAAAATCTCCTCTTGAATATTTATCTAACAGAACTGGCAATTCACTTTTCCTTACACCAGTTACTTTGTTAGAAGTTAACGATATAATCAATATTTTAAACCCTTCCAAATCTGTAGGTTATGGCTGCCCATTTGTAGCAATATTTAAACCTTTCACATTTACATTTAAACTTACAGATTTATATTTAAACTGTGTAAATTTACAGTTAAACCAACACATATAAATTTAAACCATAATATATTTATATTTAAACCATTCTATATTTCCATTTAAACTTTCCTACGTTCACGTTTAAACCTGCCTACATTTATATTCAAACCTTTACCTTTAAATTTTCGTATATTTATGTTTAAACTTTTACATTTAAGCCTTCTTACATTTATATTTAAATTTCCTGGGACCGAGTGACCGAGCACGGTCCGTATTGCAAACGAAGCTTTCATATTTTTGGCGGGAAAATATTCAGTTCTATTCCAGTCATAGAAATGGTTTCAGTCTTCAAGAGAAGTGAAGACGCTTGCTGAAGCAAAGCTGCAGGGTGAACACGGGGGGGGGGGGGGGTTCTTCCATAGTAAAGGTACTTGGAGATGTGCCGCCCCGCAAGATACCCTGGGTACCAGAGCCTCAAAAAAAGTAAAAGAAGAAAGAAAAATTTTCTTCTTTTATTTTTTTTGAGGCTCTGGTACCCAAGGTACCCGCAAGGGTATTTTTTCAAACTTTCTTGTCTAGCCAAGGGTATACGTTTTGCCAATTTTGGTCCATTTAGTCTGGGCAAGGGTATGCTTTTTGGCAAATTTTAGTCGATTTTGGTCTGGGCAAGGGTATGCTTTTTTGGCAATTTCGGTCAAATGTCAAACTTCGGTAATTCCTGTAAAGAAACCCAAATTTTTTCAAATTTTGGTCCAGAGAATGCAAAAATTTGGCACATTTTGTCTAGAACATGCCATTCATGGAACTTTTGATGTAAAAATTAGTCTAGCCAAGGGTATCATTTTCACAAAAATTGTTCTAGCCAACGGTGCCATTTTGATGCTGTGGGCGGCACACCCCTACCTGAAATTTAGCCAATAACACTCCCCCCACCTTGAGCGCGAACAATCCTTTCTTTTTCTCCTTCGTCCATTTCTATTTGCGCTTTATGTCTCGTTCAATTCTTACCCTAACCATCCCCCCCGGGCATCCCGGGGGTCAACAAAATTTTTGCGCACAAATGCCCGGGGGCCGGGAAAAAATTGACTGTAAAATGCCCGGGGGCCGGGAAAAAATTGACTGTCAAATGCCCGGGGGTGGGCAATTTTGCTTTCAACCTGTCCATTGAAAAATAAAAGTTATAGTCAGCGATGTTGTTAATTGTTTTAATATTCGGTATTCTGGAGGAACACGAAGGATTTCTGATACTTTTAACACTTTCTAAAATATTGCTGATTCAAACGACGCAATAGAAGATCCACATTCAGAAATATAATACAATCTAAATTTGTCAAGAATGTGTTTCAGAGAAATAAACTCACAGGGTATAACAACTGGAACAGAACTGTAACAATTAAAGAAACTTCCAAAAGAACAAAACTGAACTTCATGTTCAATACAACTGGGTAATTCAAAAGAATGTTCTTGCGACTGCAAGGCTCTTCCTCAGCCTTCCTCAATATCTAGAAAACGATGTACAGTAGCCTATTGCATTCCAAATACTACCCTAGACGCAAACTGAAGTCTGGGATATCGTTCAACAAACATTAACGGCTCCTAAACCCTGTATCATTCAGGATATCAAGTAAGCTTCCGAAGACCATGTTTCGATGCCGAAATTGGAAACCAAAAATGCGGAGATCTCCCGTGTTCGAATTCAGAAGTGTTTTCCCAAAAATAGCGAAACCTGAAAGCCGAAACTACTGTAATGCAAGTTTCATGCTCCTATACAGTAAATACTGTACACATTTTGAATATCCCTGGGTTTGTCAAATGCCCGGGGGCCGGGAAAAGATTGACTGTCAAATGCCCGGGGGCCGGGAATATTTTCTGTGCAAATGCCCGGGGGTGTCCCGGGGGGGATGGTCAGGGTAGGAATTGAACGCGACATTACAGCAGGAAAGGGCCTAAATAATGCACATGTGAGGCCCATTCCAAAGCAAAGGCCCGCCCAACTATGAGAGCCTCGTTTGCAAAGCGGACCGAGAAGTTTAAATACAAATGTACGAAAGTTTGAACGTAAAGGTTTAAATATGAATGGATGCCGGTTTAAATATAAACGTAGCAAAGTTTAAATATCAAAGTTTAAATAGCAATATAGAAAGGTTCAAATATAAATATATTATGGTTTAAATTTACATGTGTTGGTTTACCTGTAAATGTAATGCTTCAACTGTAAAATCTGTAACTTTAAATGTGAATGTGAAAGGTTTAAATATTGCTACAAATGGGCAGTCATATCCGCGCCTCTATCTGTATATTTTGAAAAAAATGGTCCTTGATCTTGTGCTTAAACGAGTTGATACTATTTGTAGATTCTAAACCAGAAGATAAGCTATTCCATATTTTTGGCCCGTCAAGTAAGGACAAGCATTTTTGGCCAGCGTTACTTTTCCGAAAATTGAACCTAGACCTTCGTGTCACTTGGCCTTGGTCGATTGGTTGGAAAATTTCATCTGCATAAGCTGGAGCCGTTCCTTTGAAAAAACTGCTCAGATCAAGTCAAGGGATAAATAAAGTGTTTTGGGGACGTTCAGGGGCTGGGCCACGAATCCATAAAGGAACCTGTTATCTTTATAACTAGAAGTAACTATAAGTTATCAACTGCTCGCACTCTTTCATATTTGTGAACTCAGATAAAGCCACACTAAATTCGTAAATGAATGTTCTGCTGTCCCCTTGAAGTGGAATTGTTCGTTCCATTATTCCGTATTCCATGTTTTATGAAGGTAAAGGAGGGTATTGAACGCAGGTTCAACAGATTATTGCTTATTGTGTTGACTTAATCCTGTTGAAAATGTGATTGCATGTAAACACTGAATGACGTCGATATTATTGTTGTGCAGCATTTGTGAATGTCTCGTATCGATACCACACGCGGCTCAAGGGTCAAGGGCTCATACCAAGCCAAGCTTCGCTTCGTTGGGTGAAGTTGAATCATTGAACAAATCCGTCTCACATTTACGCCATGTTTGGTATCTTAGTCTTTTTATGGCCAAACGAAGTAGCGAAATGTGTCGATGGAAGATCTGAAAGTAGTGTGAAGGTGCACAAACTTATTGCCTGTGTCTCATGAAACGTAAGGGAAGTTCAATTTAGTCGCCCCTTCTCTGGGATAGGCCCGACCGCCATCACAGTATCTTGGCAGGCCTTGGCAGACAAAAGAATATCATGACTATTGATCATTGTTCACGAAGACAAACACGTACACAATCACACTGTAGTGACAAAGGAAATGTGGCCAGCGAATCTTTCAATTTAAACTAACCAGCGGTAATAGATAATCAGAAGTAACAAAGCAATACAATAAACATATGCGTGGACATCACAGAAGGTTGGCTGGATCACTATAGTAATCTCGCTCCTTCGTCGCTCGCAATTAACATCGCTGCCCACACATGTTTATCCTCAGATTTTGGTGGATGGGTTGGCGCTCCCTGGTGGGTTAAACCGCCCCCCCCCCGACCCAAATAAGTGTAAATTAGATTTGTAGCTCAAATTGCAAAGATGCAAATTCACTGTCCGTTCGGTTTCCTCTTGCACAAAAAAGTAATGCGCATGCGCAATGGATGTTTTCAATTCGATTTCTCTCGTCTTCACGACGAGACTGTTAGGGCCTAGGGTATGGGGTAAGTCATAAAAGTGTGTTTTGCTGTACTCGTTGCTGAACTTGGTTTCAGCAGGGAACTCTTTTGCAGCGATACAGTAACAGTTGAAATAACTTTGAATCAAACCAAGACCTAAAGAAACATGGGAAGCTCAAAGAAGCACAAAGAAAAGCACAAGAAAAGGCGGCGAGAGCGTTCGAGATCAGGCAGCAGGGACAAATTTGACAAGTACGATGATGATCAACGACGTAGGCCCAGAAGTCGCAGTCCACTTCGGAGAGACAATGACAGAGATCCCTCAAGATATGACTACGAAGAGGATAGAAGGCGAGAAGCAAGGCGACTAGAAGACTCAAGGGATTTAGACGACAAGCGTAGAGACAGAGACTACCAAGATGAAGTTGAGAGACAACGATTAGCTGGCCAACAAAGAGAAAGGAGAATCGAAGCGAGCAGAAATGTTGCAGAAGGAGGTATCATCTGTTATTTCAGATCTAGTGCGATGATGAAGCACTTTTGTAAACTTGCTTACTTGACCCAAAAAGCAGACAAGCATGAACATAAACAAAAAAGGCCAAGTGTACAAGAATTACATTACAATGACAATATGGTGAATTTTTTCGAGACACAATTTTCGAGACACAAAGCCCCCCAAGTTTCATGCTTAATCCATTTCTGAAGGCTGTTCTTGTCCCAAAGCTGGGGGCTTCTAAGCAATCATGATTTCTGAATTTCATTCCATCAATCAAACAAATTTCCAAAGATTGACAGATCAAGAAAGAGGAGGGTGCCGAGGCTCCGGCCAATGGCCGGAGCTTGGCTGGAGCCTGGCCGGAGCTACTGGCCGGAGTAACAGGCCCTTTTTATATTTTTTTCTCCAGCTCTGGCCAGCTCCGGTCAGCTCCGGCCAGCTCCGGCCAAACTCTGGATACTGATAGAGAGATTAAAGTTCAGCAAGTTTCTTCTCAATATTTTCATATATTTCTGTGATGCTGATAATGTTTTCATAAATTCTCAATCTGTTACTGTAGCTTCAATATTGTGCACAAACACAATAGAACTACAGCTATTTTGGCAAAATCTTCAAAGACCTTTATTGAAAAGGTTTGACTAATTACTGTAGCTGCCGTTAGACTTTGTATCAATTCTTATGTGTAAGATGACTTCAAATGGGTATTTTGTTTAATATGATGCTCAAGATCAAAGTAGTCAAAAAAATCTTTCAAGGAACTTTTGTTTTTTCAGGGAAATGTATGGGTTATGTTCACCTTATTTTTGCATATTTTGTGCAGCTTAGCGCTGCCATAGTGAAAGAAATTTCCAAGATGAGATGCCCCTCAAATTCCGAGGCCGGACTTGTTTCTTTTTAAACTTGTGTTGGTGTGAATTTGGTAAAATTTAAGTGAATATTGTGATGTTAGCTATCTTTGAAGCAAAGAATTTCAGCAACCATTGATCTTACAATCTCACAAAAATGCAATGTTTTCTTTACACATTTTACAATTCTAGAGCCATTGGCACTATGTTTTGCATTCAGTTCCAGTTTGATTTATCATTAATCAGCCTCAGACCCACATGGATCCAAACTGTCCTAAATTCAAAGATGTTTGAGTGAAGTTTATCATTGTGGCTCCGGCCAGTTGGCTCTGGCCATTGCCAGCTCCGGCCAATGCCCTTTTTGTATTTCTTTTCACTGGCTCCGGCCAAGCTCCGGCCAGGCTCCGGCCAAGCTCCGGCCATTGGCCGGAGCCTCGGCACCCTCCTCAAGAAAGTCTATCGATCAACAGAAATGCCTCTGATAAAGGGACAATCCCCATATTGAAGCATGCCTTGCTGTTTAAGGTTACTGTAACCCAAGAATTTTTCGATATTTCAATTTTGCCATATTCTGATGCTTCAAGTATTTAAGCACCGTTTTAGCCACCTCGCTTCACAAAACAAACCCAATTACTTGCAAATTTGAGTATTTTAAAAGAAGCACTCATATTTTTCAGAAATTGCGCGAACAGGCATTAGGGGATTAAGGTAAACTCACTTGACCTTGCGATTGATTCGCACAGTTCTGTGGTTTAGAAGGGAATAAATGTAATCCGCACAGATGTAATGTCTGCTCTGTTGTTATGGAGCGGAAAAAGACCAGAGTTTAGGAAAAGGATTCAAAAACCTTTTGGATAAGACAAAGCTACAAATCTTGCGTTATCAGATAAAGGGTCGTGGTTTGACCAGGAAGGTTTTGATAATGAGGGATCAGAATCGGAAGAATCAGACAAAAAAGGACTTGAACCAAGAAAGTACAACTGAATCATCAGCAAATCTTTACTCAATAAGTTTACTGTATTCTTTGCCCTCGGTTTGCAAGGAATGCCTCAGCGATTTGAAAATAATTGACAATAACAGGCATCGGTGCCAGCTGGAAAATTTTCTGCATTAATGATGACTGCCCATCAAAAAGCACAAAGAAGTCATTTCCAACGAGTCCTAACGATGGTCTATCACTAGTGGAATTTCATGATAGTTACATCTGTAAGTCACTTGTTGCAGTTTTATTGAGAAAAAGATTTACAAAGACTGTGCTAAATCTTTATTGCTTGACCTGTGGTTTTGTGTCTGCACTTCTAAGCATAATCGTTTTTCCCGCACTTTTTGACCGAATTTGTTAAAAACCTGATTTCTCGAAACATGATTCTGGAGTACTGGTGCGTACTAAAAAATCTTTGTGTACCCAACGGGCCAATGAAATCGCTAGAAACTTGGTACACAGGGTCACAAAGCATATACCTACGAAGCCGTGTCAGCGATTTTCAATAGATCCACGAGTCCGATTTTTACAGAGGTTTGAAAGTTAAAAAAGACATTCCATACATTAATACAAAGTTTAAAATGGTATTATTTCTAGCCAGTATGTTTTATCAAAATTTCGTGACATGGTTTTGCAGTTCAGGACCTTGAGTCTATGTTAAATAGATAGTCTTGGTCCTACAGTGCTCACTGGGGTACACAAAGATTTTTTCGTGAGGGTGGTCGATTTCGCCTAAAATTTGGAATAAATCATTTGTGCTTTTGCAAAATCAATAGCATATATTTTTATGATATTCTGCATTTAATTCTGCATCGAATGATACCTAGCCTTGTTTGGTATATTTTGACAAACGGCCGTGGTAAACAGAGTTTCTTAATCACTGCCTGAAGGGTTACAGTAACCTTAAGAAAGTAGCCATGTTGCACTTTAGTGGAAGTGCATTAATATCTCCATGATTTAGACTGTAGTATACTCACAGAACCAGCAGGGGTTTGGTGGTGGCAGCCCCTAAAACTATCTGCCAAAAGATTGTATCAATTTCCATTTTTTATGAAAAGCTCCTTATTGCCATGCAAATTTATTTTGGATAGACTTTAAGGATTTGTGAAGAAATTTCGTACAGAGTACTATCGCCTGTATCAGACCACTTTTCAGAAAACGAAGATTTTCAGAGAGGTCAAAGAAGTTTTGGAAGGGAACTCACCTTGAATAGTCTTCTCAACTCTTGCTACAAACCTCAAAGTGAGATCTGTACCATCCGTTTCCTCGTTGTCATGCTGGAACCACACAAATACCGGCAGGTCTGAAATGCATAAATTAAAGGCCGTATCGCCCTTATTTAGCGCATCAAAAACTTTTCAAGGCAGTTGACAGTTCAACAAAGTATTTTTTACTTTCCCAGAAAGCCAGAAAGTTACAAGACCAATTCTTATTTGATTGAAAATGATTTCAAAAATTGTTAATTTCACTCCCGCTTTTAACTCTCTTATCCTTGACCTCAGTCAACTTTAACCACACAATGCCTAAATAGCCTACAAAACTATATGGTTTCACACGGTGGACACACCTGGGCGGCATGATATCAGTAACAGTGCTCTTCCAAAAGGAGCCTTAGGTCTCGCAATTTGTGTGCGATTCTAGAAATTTCTTTGGATATGAAACAAGAAGAGTTGGAGGAAATATTCCTGAAGACTATTCTATTTTAACTGAAAGACATATTGAGAAACGACACAAAATAGACATGTTGTGTGGAAAAATCGAAGGAAATGTGAATTGTACTTACACCTTCATTGCAGGTAGGTCAACTTGAAAACTTTATTGCAAGTCTTCTGAGCAAAACAAAACAGCGAAAGCGAAGAAATATCAAAGAGATGACATCAGCAAACAACTTTCGCGTGCTTTTTAGAAAAGCTAGGCCCAAGCTCCCTTTGATTTTAACATTTTATTCAAGGCTGTTGCACAGCACATAATCAGTGGTGGTCTGACAGGGGCGATATTACTCTACTATGAAGCATCCTACAAATACCTATGAGTTCATTTTGGAAGAAATTGAGGCTTTGACCCAAACAGCTTTCCTGGTGTTAAAAATACTGTAATAGCTTTGAGATATTCAAGACTGTCAGCAGAATATTTTTTTATGTTTCTAAGTTTTGAGTTTATGTATACTCTTTGTTATTTTTTACACAGAGATCAGCAAGCCAAAGCAAGGAGGTGATGCATCATTGAGCATTGAAGAGACAAAGTAAGATAACTGTTCTAAACTCTTCCAACTTTATGTACTATTTCATGATACATGAATTGTTTACGGTACATTCCTTGTTCACATTAACATGACAAGGATTCTTTATATTGATTGAGCTATGCAAAAGACTGTGGCTTTTCCTAAGCTAGAATTTGTAGGCAGTGAACCCACATTGATATGTGCAAGGCCTTCATTCTAACTCTATTTTATCATATTATCATGACTATGTCCTCACACAGTGGGGGCCCACAGGTGGAAATTTGGCCAGAATGAAATTCATTCAAACATAAAATGTTAAGGCCGGTTTACACGATCATATTTACGTAAAATTTGCTTCACATTTTTTATGTGATCACAGAATGTGATCGTGTAAACGGGCTTCACAAGTTGCTTGAAGTTATGTGAAGCAATTATAATTAATCCTTTTTAATTTGCCATCACAGATTTTCAATTTGACCAGCCTTCAAATGAAAAATCTGTGATGGCAAATTAAAAAGGATTAATTATAATTGCTTCACATAACTTCAAGCAACTTGTGAAGCCCGTTTACATGATCACATTCTGTGATCACATAAAAAATGTGAAGCAAATTTTACGTAAATATGATCGTGTAAACCGGCCTTTACACATGAAAAGAAAGGTGAGATGTGCACCTGAAAGGCCTGGCATCTAACATGAAACAGGCATCAGTATCTACCTGTAGTTTGTAGTGATTGTTTATGCGTATTTATCTGTAGCTGTATATTCAGTTTGTAATTAGGTTGGATATCTCTTTATGTTAAGACCACAGGGTAGTCATTGTCTATTGCTCCTTGTGGTATTGTCCCTGTAATGTGGTATAGTCATATAGTAATTAGGGTTAGGGTTAGGGTTAGGGTTAGTAGCATGTAACCTTGTACTGTGACATTTTAGATGGATATAAAAAAGGTGAGATTTTGGACCTTTCAATTCTTTTTAGATTCTTTGTGTATCTTTTTTCAACAAACTGTCACGGCTGTTTCAAAATGGATAAATCTATCTTGAATGTCAAAAGCTCAAAAATGTAAAATTTCTCAAACATACTGAAAGTGCTTTAATCCACAAAAAATATAGTATACTTGGAATATATCAAAGTTTAGAGAATATCAACCAGAAGATCATAAACATAAGATCCTTTTGGATGATTACAAAGTCCCTCTTCACCTACAGTGTAATTGAGCAATCAGAATTTTTCGTTTTTGAGAATTTGCCTGCCGGCTTCATTTGCAAGGATAAAGAATAAAAAGCCGTTTATCGAAGCCTGCCAGCCAGAAATGATCCATGTTGATGCCGTTTGTTTATATTGTGCAAATCTGCCAGTAATACCCTTGACAATGTTTTAAAGAGACTGAAAATGGATCATTTGTGTTAATGACTGAAATGGAAAGTAATCCTGGCAACCTCTGCTGCCAAATAGAAATGGAAAGCCTGCCAACTCAACTGCAAACGCATGTTCGTTTGCTCTTCCCCATCTAGCTAAGCGTAAGGAAACAATTTTCTGAAGGTCAGGTCTCTTTAGTTGTACAAATTGTGTACCAACATGAAACTTGCATCAGTAAATAGAGTACAATCACCCTGCACCTCCACCCCAGTGTATTCTCCAAGTTTTGGGCCTGTTCTAAACTTACAGAAATAGTCAATTCTTGGACTAATAGATGGAAATAAGTACAAATATGGATTGCTGACCCATTGCCTTCCATTTGCATCAGCTTGCTTCCTGTAGTTTCATCCTATGTCAAGAAGAACTTTTCCGACGCACTTGAAATATTACATTATGTGTTTGTTGATTTCTAAATTTGTTTTATCCAGCAATGTTTTCGTTTTGATCCATTTTTATCGTAAAAGGCCGGCAAAGGTCAAATAACTTGTCTCCACCGTTTTTAAACCTCTTTGAATGAAACATTCCGAAAATCCTTCAAGTTGTCGATTCCCATTTTTCAGGGGTTTTCAATTCCAACAGGAGTAAGCTGGTTAAACGTCACTCTGCACCACCACAGTGTGCGGTTTCGCACTGTGAATAGCGATCTCCCCTTTTTCCGCTGAATGACTTTATGAATAAAAGCAGGTGGTAAATAATATATTGATTCTAGGAACATGTTTCTGACATTGGTGACCTTTCATGGAGTTGAGTGTGGAGCATTTTTACAATAACATAATGCTGGTATGCTGGTATTACGTATGAGAGTTTAAAACTGGGGAGAAACAAATAGCTTTTATTTTCAATGCGATCAAAATGCAATGAATGCTAATAACATAGAGGATGTGACGTAGAAAATAGCTTATCAGAAAGTATAGTAAAATTTTCTTTATGGATATCTGATTGCCATAAAATAAGCGTTGACGGTTGAGGGTGATATAACCTATTGAGGCTGATTTTACCATTGCTCCTTTCCTTCATAGCTACACTTCAAAATGTAGGAAGATTGAGTTGATGAAGTGACACAGTAAATACTATGAAGTGAAGAATGTTCTGATGGCAATAAAGTCAAGTTTAAACACAAATCAAATCTTGACCTGGAGAAAGCTGCCACACGGTACACGTCTACACGGTAGCGGATCAAAAATGTTGTGGATCATGCCTTCGTTTACACACACGCACGGATCAGCGGTCACATTCAAGATTTTCTCCCTTCTATCTGTGATTTCCTAAATTTTCTTCGACTCTATCTGGCCTCGCCCAAAATCATTTGGCGATAATTTTCTCCAGGGACGTGGAGCGTAGGAAGCATCTCAAACTTGGGGGCATAGCACTTTGAGGACACTTTTTTCCTTAAGAAAAAGGGGGCATTTTCTGAAAATAAAAAGGGCGCTTCTTTGTTCATTGCTAAATCTTGGGGGCAGGTGCCCCAGCCCCCCAATTCCTACGTGTATGATTTACTCGAACGTTTCTGTAGGGTGCGCTGTATTCGATCAACTTTGATTGAAGTTTTTTCGACAACCGAAGACAGTCTCCTCCCTCTTTTCCTGAAAGCAAACTCATACCAAACGGCTACAACCGAATTCAGCTTAGTGACAGCTGCAAAAGAGCTGAGCAATAACATGATTAAAACTATAAGATGACTTTCCACTGATGCATCTTTTTTGTGTTGAGTGATGTTTGCAATACTAATAGCTTTCTGTTTCGTTTCGTCCGCCCTGGACACAGGAAGCCCAACGTATTGTAATGAGGGGGCCCTTGAATATTCTAACGCATGACTTACCAAGATCTTTTTCCTTCTTCAGATAGAATATCTCGTTGAAAGTGCTTGCAAATCAAAGGTTCTTGTCTGTGTTTTGTACGACAGTCATTTCGTTTGTTTTGCGTCCTTGCTGTCGAAGTAGGCTAGCTATCTTTGATTTGTGTTAGTGTTGCACTGTTGTATTAGCTATCTTTGATTTGTGTTAGTGTTGCACTGTTGTATCTAAGTATTGTTATTAGAAAAATGATGCAAGTTATTTCCAAAAAGATCAGCAGCAACTGTTTTCTTTTCACCCGCGTTGCATCTTTATTTGTCTAAACATGCAAAACAACACATCAAAATGTTGCTAACTTATCAGGCAACATTCTTAGATGACTTCTGTTTGAATGTTTTATCAAAACTGAACAAATTTTGCTGCAGAAGTTTATGTAGTCGGAATTATTTATCTTTCTCAGTAGGCTCAGTAACTAGCAGTAGTCTCGTTTTGGTGAGCGATAATTGGGACTCACTAAGACTCACTGTAATCAATATACTCTGTAACTTCCCTTAAAGGGTCTGTTTCATCCAGCATGCCTTGCACGTTTCGTGTCTTGGTTTGCCTTTGTTGTCGCCATTTCATGGCCCATGAACATGGCGACAAACAAAGGCCAACCAAGAGACGACACGTGCAAGGAATGCTGGATGAAACAGACCCTTTAAGCCAAATATTCGAAATTCGAACTCGACAGTACGTGCTGAATTCGACAACATTTATCACTGAAATGTTTTGCATCATGGCATCAACCCTCGTTAATCTGCGCGATCAGGCTCGAGGTAATTGAAAGCCCTACCCTGGGGCCCGGCCCGTGTCTCGACGGCTCTGCATAAATACCCTTTCTCTTTATTTTATTTCAGTAAATTGAGAGCAAAATTGGGTCTGAAGCCACTTCAAGTTGATGGAGAAAAGAAAGGTATTAATGATATTTATCGATATTCTGTTCATTTGGTCACTTACAGTAACTTTTCTCGGAGATTGTGACACGTTTCTTTCAGCAGGAATAGTAATTCACCCTCTTGTAATTTTCAAGCAAGCCATTCTTTAGCATCATCGCCCCTCCACCCTTTTTCGGGATACTATCAGTGAAAGTCTTTCGGATTTTATCCAAACGAGCCAGACGCCCGTCGAAGCATTTTGGATTCTGCGCAGTATCGATCTCAGGGTCATCGCCCTTCACCCTTCCTTTGTGAAATTGTACATGCTCCAAAACGCTTCGTTCGTCCCATTGATCAGCGAGCTAATTGAAGTTAACGTCTTTTCCTTTGTGATTTACAAAAGGGGGGGGGCTCGTAGTATCCCGAACAATTCCAATTAATTGTTGGTAAATATCTCGACGGCAGTGGCTTTTGCCAGCCGCTTTTGCCTACAAACATGCAACCTGTCAAAAAAACTTTCTTGGCATTTGCTGGCATCTGTTTGCACTTGCTTGCAATTCTTGGCATCTCTTGGCAAACTTGTCGAGACAATTGGCAAGTTGCTGAGAAAATTGGAATGCTGCCATAATCATTGGCAACAATGGTAGATCAGCTGAATCTTCAAATTTAGCCAAAAACCAAAACAAAGTGATTTTGTAGCTATCGTAGTCGTCGTCGTCGTTGTCATCATCATCATCATCATCATCATCATCATCATCATCATCATCATCATCATCATCATCATCATCATCATCATCATCATCATCATCATCGTCATCATCGTCATTATCGTCATCATCGTCATCATCGTCATCATAGTCAGAAATCGCTAATTTCAAAGACCAGCTCTTCACAAATTAAGGGTTGAATCCCAGCCTGACCAGAAAACAGATGCTTTACATGTCTAATTTTCATTACTGTTACAAAGAATAAACAAAATATCATTGAAATTGTTGTAATATTGCTAAAATAAGGAAAAGTTGCTCGATGTTGCAAAAGTTGCCGAAATTCCTAGCCTGTGTGAATCAGGCTAGAAATTCCTGGAAGTTGCCCAAAAGACTGCAAGTTGCCCGAAAGCTGCCGAGCAACTTGTGGACAGGACTATTTGTCTCTGCTATGGGTCCAAAACCCCAACCAATGGTCACCAATGCAGAACTGCAAAAAATTATGCCAAGTTTCAAATGAATAGGAATAGAAAATTAAAGGCCCCCATTAGCCATGTTTGAAGAATGAGATCATGCAAGTAGCTTGCTTCATAAAGGAATAAATATTTAGTTGCAGTTACAACTGTTTAATGCAGGATTTTGTTTACATCGGGTTGGCAATAGCCCAACAACCGGCCAACTGGAAGGAGACCAGGTTTCTTGACAAGCATCAGAATTACTGCATTGGATGTACCGAAAATAAGGAGAGCACACGATATTCACAAATTTTTTTCTTTATCCAGACAAGATTTGCCACTATAATAATGCCACACTTGTTTCTCGATAGTATTATATGGGTTGGTTGGTTCCGTCGACAACAGTCGTCCGTATGAAGATTTCAAGCAGTAAGGGAACTTTGCTAGGTCAAACTTTGAAAATTGCATTTTAATGATTTTGCAGCTCTGTTGATGATGTCATTATCAGAGAGAGTTCGTTAGGAACACCTAGCTAAGTAGCCTTAATCAGGAGAAATCGATTAGCAACTCATCGAAATTTCATAGAGACTTTTCATGTCGCTCGATTGTTTAGCTTATAAATATCTCAATTGCTTTGAAGAAATTTACAGTACTGCCCAAATCCTTCGCTTCTTATGAAAAATACTCGTAGATGAAGCGAAAAGAGGATATTTGCTCCCTTGAAAACTGTCGTACTTGTTGAAGATTTGAAGATTTCAAACAGTAAAGAAAGCTTGCCAGGTCACAGAGGTCGGAAAAATTGCCTTTTAATGAGTTGGCAGCTCACCTAAATTTGATTGTTGGCCCAAATATCTCTTAATTGTTTGATTTTATATATCAAAATGCCTAGAGATACCTCAAATTATTCATTGATTGTCTCGATTGTGTGCGTAAACAATGCCTATTGTTACTACATTCCTGATGCCTCCCTCTCTATGCAGGTACGTAGGTAGGTAGGTGTATTCCTTCCAGTTGGAGCAAAAGCCCTTCCATAGTGATTTCATTCTTCAAACATAATAACAAGCATCGAAGAGACTTTTGAAAGAACAATTTACTACATCCTCAATACTTTAGGAGAGCAATCTGCAACTCCCGTCAAGCATTCACGGGCAGCCCTTGTAGGGAGAAAGGGCAATGGCTCTTCCTTAAAGGTGACATGAAGTGAACATTTTTATGGACGCAAATGATTGTGGCACTGTCGAGTGATAAAGAATCTTGTTGGATTTATTTCTTTCATATCTCATTTTGTATCCAACGTATCCTCTGTTTTTAAGTATACGGTAATGACATGAGTTTTCTTTTGCTGGCATATTATATTGAAATATAGCTGTATTTGATCTTTGGAATGTTACTGTTGTAGGAGAGATTTAAGCTTAGCTGAATAACTGTAATACCGGGTGCGTCAATAAAAGCGCACGGCGTTTGGAAAAATCCTGATCCCTGAATATCACAGCAATGATGTTGAAAACTGTCTTGTTTTATCCCCGATATGTCAAATTAGGTTCAGTAATTTACCCGGCTTGAATCGGTCATTCTTTCCCGTCGAAATAGGAGATTTTCTGCAGAAAGCTCCTTTCGAAAACCTGCAAAAACGAGCGAAAACAGCAAGCAAAATTTCCCTTTGTTCTCCTTCCTAGCAATAATGACTCTAGGATGTGCTCATTTATTTTGTCCTCATGGGAGAATGGAATCCCCCTAAATAAGTTCTTCACACCAGGGGGAAGACTTCTCAACCGCCCGAAATGAAAGCACGTGCTAAAGCGTGCTGAAAGTCATCGCTGTTAGGTAAACACATTAGGGAGTTTTGCTTGTAATTTTAGCACGTTTTTTAAAGGTTTCTCAAAGGGATTCATTTTAGAAAATTCCCTACAGAATCTGAACGGAGTGACCAATTTTAGCCAGGAAGATCTCTAAGAATAATCAATAATTGAACATGTTAGCTATTTAATCAGATGTTGCAAAATATTATCGCTTATATACTCAGGGAGCAGTAGCCTTTCAAACGCCGGGCGCTTTTTTGATTCACCCGGTAGAAATTGTCAACTGAAGAGACGTTGTTAAATTCGATTTCCATTTTCAAACAAAATGGCGTCAAAATGGGGCCAATCATACAAGATAGAGGATAATCCGAAAATGAAATTAGTGATAAAAATATTTAAACAACATTCTTTATCCATCAACGATGCTATTCATTTGCATTGATAAAAAGTTTTGCTTCAGATTGCCTTCAAATGGCTACCCGTTTCTGTTTCTGTTGCTGAATTTAGTGAAAAAGTGGCTTGTCAAGATATTTCCAGCAACCAACTAGCCGTGCACAAGATAAACCATTGAATGTATTTTACGATCCTGTCTATTCAAGAAAGCATTGGCTGATTGGAATGATATAGTAATTACAATAACATTGCCTGTTGAAACTAATATGTTCGTTTGCTCATCCACTAGTGCTTTGCATTTGCAAAACTTGATAGATTTTTGCTTGCGTTATCAGAAAGAGAAGAAGTATCATATTCTGATAGACCTGATGTCCACACACCAGCACAGAACATATTAAGTGTGAAGAAATCAGAATCAGTAAGTTTAGTCATTACTTTATTGAAATATTTTTGACGGTCTGTAGGAACTTGACTCTAGACTGGAGTTATTCTTGAACTTGAACAGGAATCGCAGTGGCAAATAGAACGATAGATCCTACAATCTTTTTTCTTTTGGTGTGCTATACAGCAACATTTGTATGCCTGTATGCTGCTAAACTGGTTGAAGAACGCACTGTGAAAACCAATTTTGATTTTTAGATATGGTGCAGGGTGTCCGCAAACTTGCTCCATGCTTGATCAAATGTTGAACAATAATGGTAAAACGAATGGGCTCCTTGACAATAAAGTTCTATCTCCAAGCTTCATTAAACTGACAGAGCAGAAACTGCGCACGCATGCGCAGAAACTCGTAACTTTTAGCTCCACTAGCTTCCTGCAACAGATCCCAAATTTCGTCAGCATTTGATAGTTTGCTCCTTGGGCCTTAAACTCTTGATTTATTATTTCGAAAAGCTTATCTATCCTAACATTTCCTTATCTCAGATTGCTCGATGACGTCATTTTACGCAGTTTCTGATCTGTCCACCAAATTCATTTCTTGGAAATTCACCAGAAATTCACTGAAATGTGAGCTTTTAAAGATCAAGTTTGTTCGTCAGCAGAATTAGTTTGGTTAGATAATAAAAAATAATGACAAAAATGAATTTGCTTCTTTTTAAGATAAGCCTTTATCTGTGGCCTTAAATCTATATCTTGCGCATCCACTTAAACTTCACCACTTTATGAGCTTTAAAGACCAAGTTTATGTGACAACTGGAGCCAGACGCCCCAAAATGGCTTGATGTACAATCAGCTCCAAAGCTGAGGTGCAAGTAGGTTTCCAGCATCATACCTCTCACTAATATCAGAGCATACCAAATACGTCTTTGAAGTAATCTGATTTCTTTAAACTTGGCTATGCTGTAGTCATTTTCGAAATTTGCTGTTAAGAATGAAAATATGTAAGAAAACATTGAACAAAATGATTTGTGGTACAGAATTTACATGTAGCGTTAAAAATGGACTCGTCATTATAAACCTTCAAGCCCAACACTGGAAACTGTAATTTGTGTGAAATTGTTAGCTCCTGTAACAACCCAATTAACCCTTGGCTAGTGAGAAAGCTGTTAATTCCTACCTGAGAAACCAAACAGAGAATTAAACTTAGAAAATAACTGAATAGCTTCAGCAGAGAGCAAGGTTGGATAATCAAAGATGCGTTTCGTCGCACACTTGTCAGTTTTGTTCTTACAAAGAACAAATTATTGATACACGCCGAGTTGACATTAGAAGATCAAAAGAAAAAGCCTAAGACAATGGTTGGCTAAATCTAAAGAAGACCCGCCAAAGTCCAAAGCCTGTGTCTCCAAATCAAAACAATTGTAACGCAAAATAGAACTCCCTCTATTGACAAAAAACTTTGGTAGCAAGGTACTGTGTCATCAGTTTAAGTCACACTCTGATGACGACGTAAGTCGGAAAGGCTTCAGTGTGCTGAATCTTCTCTTTTTTTACATCCGAATCTTTTACCATTTATTGACAAAGAAAAGGATCTCGAAGTTTGCTTTACACCATTTCTAAAACCTTGAGGTGGAAGGCTGACCCTTGCTCTTCTCAAAATTCTGGAACAATCCTTTATATTGTTGCTACAACACTTGTTACAACTCAAGGCGAACCAGTCACAAATGGGTCAACCTTACATTTTTGTTTTGGTTGAGAGCGACCACTACATTCTCATTTCCTTTCCTTATTATCGGTACCTATCACTCTTTTGAATCAATACTTAATCAATAAGAAACTGAGACATTTTCAGATTTAAATCAAAAGAATTCCTCAAAGCATTCATACGCTTTAATTGATTGTTGAAA
The DNA here is from genome assembly GCA_964020215.1 of Aurelia sp. 3 sensu Dawson et al. (2005). Classification (NCBI taxonomy): domain Eukaryota; kingdom Metazoa; phylum Cnidaria; class Scyphozoa; order Semaeostomeae; family Ulmaridae; genus Aurelia; species Aurelia sp. 3 sensu Dawson et al. (2005). Next base: position 15,227,209 of record OZ026573.1, on the reverse strand, counting down.
AAGTTAGGTTACTGAAAATCCTTTCCCAATCATCTATTTGCTCTTAAAAGAAACAAAATTTCAATTCCCATTTCATTCTCAAATAGCAAAAACCATCTTTAACGCTCGGATAGCCTTGTGTTACTTTTACTGCGGTTGCAACTTTTGCACTACTGTAAGTTGAACTTCAAACTTTCTTCATGAATATTTACTTAATTTGCAAGATTTTAGTAATTACTTGCTGGTCTTTGTTTTGATAAATATAACATTAAAAAAAACTACAATACAATAATCTGAGCCAATCATAGCGGGAAAAGCTCTAACAATGACTTTGAACAATAATCTAAAAATAAACTAACAAAAGAACACAACGTAACACTACACCACTCTTTGCCAATAACACTATGCTACATTAAGGTACAAAGAAAAACCATGAAGAGCAAAGCCGCCCCCAGCCATAGAGCCACCAGCAACCCACAGATCTTGGGGAAGGGCTGTCTTACCATGGAGTATGTTCATTATACGGTTGAGGACAAATAACAGAGATACAAGGTATCGTAAATCAGGGGCTTGGGCAATCTAAATACAGCTTTTTATAGTCCATTGTACTTCATGGTCTCGAGAGATTATCAAAATAATTGGATGAATGATGGCAGATGGTCTTCTTTTGTTCTATTTTTAAAAGTACACGCTATCTAATCCGTCATTTGTCTTTAATTTTCAATACTTAGTCAAAGGTTGCACAACGCTTTGGGACATCTTCCATAAATTTTATGGAAGACTTAAGGCAGAGGCAGAGCCATCCACGGGGAGGGAGCAATTTACCCAACTTGCCCCCTTGTTAATCTGAGTGAAGGTATTATAATGTCACAAATGAACGTCCCTCAATTTTTCAAGTTTCAAGCTGCTTTGAATGGATTACAGTTTGAATTCGTTACTGATCTACAAGGTGTCCACAAAAATTGTTCGACATTTGACTCAATGCTAAAAAATAACGATATGCTGAATGGGCGCTTGGTCAAATAACCCTTTTCCTGAGACTTTAAATTAATTTTTGACACAATAATCTTGCGAATCCGCTAAAAATTCATGGAGTCACAAGCCTTTGAAGTTCAAGTTTGTGCAAAAGCTGAAACCGGAGGCCTCCAATTGGCATTTTTGATATAAGTCCCGTGGGCCATCGTTTCTGTTATTTCTCAGTTGTGTAGGGCGAACCAAATGGGATTTGAACAAGTTTCGATAACCTAACCTTCAAGGGTATGAATGTTTTGAGCAAAAAGGTTCAATCTCTTGTGGATTATATTTAGAACTACTGTTTTTGAGTACATGCAATGTTTAGCAAATTTTGACAGTGATTATAAGGATTAAATTACTTTAGAAGTACTATTTGGTTTGCTCTGATATCAACGAGAGGTATGACTTCAGAAAACCTTCTTCTACCTCCATCTTGGAGCTTTTCTGCATTACAGCAAATCTGGGGGTCTCTGGTTTCAGCTTTTGCTTATTTTTTATCTTTGACAGCTCGCAATTCAGTGAATTTTTGACCAATTTGCAAGATTCTTGTCTCTAAAATTATTTTAAAATCTTAGGGATAAGGTTATCTTCCCATGAACGTATTCATGCTATCGTCATATTTGAATAGTTAAACAAACATCAAACAATTTTCTAAGACACCTTGTACTGTAGGTCAATTGATTAATTCACATTGTTTGATTATTTTAACTTTAGTTGAAACAAAAGATGGAAGAATTAAGAGAAAAGAGAAGAATTCACAAGAAGTTACAGTAAGTATTGTTTCTGCCAACAAACAGTTATATTGTGCAGTGAGTTTTAGCCTGTATTTTGCAAACGAATGAGGAATGAAATTAGGATATGGAAATTGCGAAGACCAGCGTTAAAGCTGATATTCACTTGAGGAAATTTTACATGTATCAGGATGAAAGATGAATCATACTATTGAGCTACCGGATGCCCCCTCTCTGTCTACTTCAAAATGTAGATGTTTACATGTATCGTGACTGAACGGTAGATGTTTAAAGCAAGTTAACTTACAAAAAAGTCGTTCTTTGCCCCAAAAAAGTCGTTCTTGGTTCCCTTCCTTTTGGACAAAGTGAAGACATGTTATGTGCTTCAAATCAATCGCAAAATTACAGAAATAGATTTTGGCTCTGAGTCGAACATTGAAATCGACGACAGGAGGCCAAACCTAAGAACCATTATTTCCTGGCGTGGTTTTTACTGGCTCAGGTAAGAGGACCTCTTGCAATGGCAGAAAGAACTATTCTGCATAACTTTTGGATTCTTCGTGAGCACATTTAACACAGCATTGGGCATAAATCATGCTTTATCACTGCATTTTACTTTTGGAGAGAAGCACTAATGTTCTGAGTAGTTCACTTGAACCCGTAGTTCATTTTACCCCGTCTTACCCTATCTTAAAGTGTTGACATCTCAGATACATTGGCTTTCAATGCCTGCAGCACCAGAGAGCCTTCTGCAGTCGGTCAATCTTTCGCCCAAGACAGGATGCACCTCCCAGAGGTGTTCTTGTAAGTAGTCAAGTGTAGTCTGCACATGTGTTTAGGGAACAAGTTGCGAAAACTGTTTTGATCTCTCATTAGATAAGGACGAGGATATGGATTCATACACAGCTATTGTTGGTGACACCAACAGTTCTGGTGATGAGATGTTCAAATACGAGCGTCCTGACAGTAAATGACTGTTTTGCTTGGCACAGTTGCTTATATTTATACTTACTAAGTAAATTTAACCACGTCATTAATTGTGATCTTTCTCGTATTTTTGGCCTTTTCCCTCAATTTTGACACGTTTGCGCAGGAATTTACATACATTGAAGTAATGAAATTTATTCCATCCGTACAACAAAATCAGAACAGTATACATAGATACAATCAGCGCTATCTTACAGATCTCGTCGAGGTGAATTGAATGACATTTTGCAAGTAAAAATTGGATGTATATAACTGAAGATAAGAATTACTAAAGGAATGCTAAGTCAGCAATTTCTGGAAACTTTAAATGCTCGTAGATCAGAAATTATAAGAGCCAGAACATACGTTCCTATTACAAAACACTTTATCAAGGTGACCTCTTGGAGGACAAAGTTTTTTGAAAAAGGCTATGGTGACGTCAGCAAAACTTAGGCCCCTGTTTTTGAAAAAACTGCGCCACCAAGAGTTGTGAAATTTTTTTTATCCGTGCTCAGCACCCCAAAATGCATCAGAATCAACTGTTTAATTTCAGATTAGAGATGTGTGATACAGAACTCCGTTTTTAAGCGCCTTTTGATACTATAGATAAAGGCCTAAAACAACTTGCAAAATCAACCGAAGGTTACCAAACAACAAGTTTATTCATACTATATAAGCAAATAAAAGATCAGCAAGAATTGGATTTCCCTCATGCTTCTCAGAAATCATAAATGGTTCTCTTTTTGGGCATTTAGCTTTATCGCTCCAAAGTTCAAAGAAGTTATGCAATTTTTACACGGTTTTGCACAGCTATCTTTTTGGATCCTGACTTCTTTTTAAGAAAGCTGGATATTCTCACTTTTCTAATCATTATAAGAAATTTGAGAATGATCTTTTGTCCTGGAAGGAAAATGTTCTTTCATGCTCTTCTTCAAATTAAACAGGTTTGGTGGGAAAATATTCGTCATTTCTTTGTTTGTTTACCGGAATCAAAATTTAGTTGATATAAATGTCTTTATGAATTTCGAGGCGAAAGTTGCGAAGTTGCGGTCTTATTTTGACAGGAACAAATTAATTATATGGGTGGTGGAAATTTACATGGGATATTGTTTTGACCTTTTCGTTTTGTTAGGAGGCTAATGGGTGATACTTTTGTAGACTTATTATATGTCGTAGTCTTGCTTTTTGACGGAGCTGGTACCACTACCAGTATGAATAATTCCCTACACTTATAAAAACAGATTAGCCTCGCACTGATTCTACATGACCTGTGCAATCGGGCCAAAATTACCTTCTATATTTCTCATAACCATGGAGCATGGAGCCTAAACTTCCATAAAAGGCAGTTTTCCAGAACTGCTTTACCATAGAACCAACCATCAGCGTGGAGCGAGTGGCCGAGTGGCTTATGCAGTTTCCGTCAGGTGACTGAGGTTAAGCTTGGTCGGGTGAGGTCAGACTCCGGATGGGTGACTGCTCTGAGGCCCGACCTCGCAACTCACCTCGCCGCCCTTTGGAAGGGACGTTAAACTAGAGGTCCCATACCTGGATGCGGCATGCATAGTGGGCTTGAATTAGCTTCAAATAGCTAAAGTGAATGAACCTAATTGGCTAAGTTCTGTTTTACCAATTTGAATTCATGTGATCACACTCTTGGTAAGTTATAGTATTATGCTACTGTTTGCACTCATGGCACAGCTTTACATATTACAGAATTCAAATATGTTTTATCAAGGGATTGATCACATTACTTGAAATGGGTGTAAACGGGCCTTAGCTGACTTCGTCTACTAGCTTAAAATAGCTAGAAATAATTCCAGCCCACTCAAAATGAATTACTGAAAAATACCAGTCCTGAAGTGAATGTGTTTTGAAGACAGAATTGCGAAAAACGCCTCCCTCTAAGACCGCGTTCACACGATGCCGGCACATTTTGAAAACGGTGAAAAATGTGACGGATAGGCCTCCCGTTCACACGAAAACGGCACATTTTTCGCCGGCACATTTTTTCGCCGGCACATTTTGAAAACGGTAGATTTTGAACATTGAACTCTAACCGGCACATTTTGGAAACGGCTTAGTGTAAACACTTGAAAATTTTGAAAATAGAACAATTTTCGATGCTTTTGGAACAAGACTGATTGACACTAAGGGTGAAGGTACCTTTCTATGGCATCAAAGTCTTGCAAAGAATTTCTTACTGTCAAATCTCGTACCGTTTTCAAATTTTTCCGGCATCGTGTGAACGCTAGCTCAAATTCTGCTACCGTCACATTTTTCACCGTTTTCAAAATGTGCCGGCATCGTGTGAACGTAGTCTAAGCTATAATCTGATTTGCAAGCAAGGGCGACGAAACTTTGTCGCCGATTGAGGTTTTTGTCCGGTTTTACAGCTCTTAGGACATAAGACCCTGACTGAAGGTGAAGGTGAAATTGCGGCTTTTAGCGCCAAGCGCTGGGGTCGCAGAAGTAGCGAAGCGCTAATCGGGTCTGCGACCCCTTTTCATGACGCTCAAGGGGTGGGGTCCTACCTGGTATCGAACCCACATCGCTTGACTGTTCTGACTGCAAAGTCAGAGGATTACGCCACTGCGCCTCAAAACTTTCACTGGAGCGACAACGACGATATTGATTGAATTCAATGAGATGAATGATTGAGTTGAATTCAATGAAATGATTCAATGAGTTGACTGAGTTGAATTCAATGGGATGAATGATTGAGTTGAATTTAATGAAATGATTCAATGAGTTGACTGAGTTGAATTCAATGAGATGAACTTAATTTTAGGGTCTTTGTTGGGTGAGGCTACTTTTTTTGTATCCCAGCTGTATGTACATGTTTTTTCTGCCAACAGGAAAGTAAGGACTCTGGGCAATGATTATGATGATGATGATGACCCTGCTGCTGAAAGTGCAGCTGCTTGGGTTGCCAAAATGCGAAAAAGTGAAGAAGAGAAAAAGATGGCTGACAAAAGGGTAAAATATTGAATATGGCTCGTTGCAAGAGAATGTTTTTTTGTGACATCTTACTCGTTAAGGACTTGAGACAAATAAACGTGCTTGTAACTTTGAATTAGGTTTTGCTGGAAATTATTTGCTATCAGCCTTCATCTGGAGAAAAAAATGAGCATTTGCGTACACAGTAGGCCCATTCGCGTATTATGGAGGCCTAGCTGCTATCTTGTCATAACAGCAGGATTATTTCTTGTGATTCAATGAGCTTGGGCAAGAGAAACGACACAGAGATAAAAAATCAACCATTTGGAATGTGAATTTCATTTTTCTTTGGTTCAAAGAAAAAGTGCGGTTGTCTATGTGTTGCAGTTAGGAAACAGCAACAGTGTAAATTGCCGCAGTGAAACTAGCCCTCCATGATGTGCAATTGGGCCACTTTAGTGTGTGGTGAACTAAACACATACTTTTGTCCATGCGTGCGTTTCACACTCCTAACTATGTGATTGATTTCAAGCTTCTACCAGTGTCAGAGACGTACCAGCGTACAGTAGCAACGGGATAACTCCTAACTTGGGATGTGTTTGATTGGTACCAATTCTGAAAACGGTAGACTTTGAAGACTCGGAGTTTGTGTTTGATTGACTCACCAATTCCGAAAACGGCAAGTCTGGCAGGTTTGGCAGGCCTGCTAAACCTTTTGCTCCAGAAGGGAGAAGGTTTGGCAGACTTTGGAGAGAATCTCAATGTCATTTGTAGAACTCTGAAAACGAGGCGACTTTGCTCGCGTTGCTACGGTAGTCGATAACTTTACTCTTTGTTGCCAAGCACCAGACTCGTCTTTGTGTTTTTCAACAGAAAACCTCGTCTTCGCTAGGATAAATCTGAAACCTGCTGCTTTGAAGAATTTTGTATTTGATTGGGAACTGTGTTTCCATCTCTGCGAAGTCTACCGTTTTCAGAATTTGGTAGGTTTTGAATTACCAATCAAACACACCCTTGGTTGTTACAAATGCGCGATATCTCAGCGATTTGATATTCAAGAAACTCGATAACTCAAATAAATCTCTGTCTCCCTTCACAGAGTTCGATCAGTTTAGGCTTCCAATATCACCTGCGTTGATAATACGCTTGTAGCAACTACTGCAACTAATAATAAGACAAGTATTAATGGTAAAAGCATCACAGTGATGACGTAAGGCACCATCTTTACCACTCCGTCTTTGTTAATTTTCGCTTTTTTCCGTTCTTGACCAGAATGGTCTGTATTTGCTTCTTCTTCAGGCAAAGCTTCTGGAGGAAATGGACAGTGAATTTGGTGTAAGCAGTGTGATACAGGAAGCTATGGGAGATATTGGAAGGAAAAAGATTAAAAAAGAGCCGGTGAGTGTTTTTTGAACCAATAGTTGGAAATTTTGGTGTTGTTTGCTGTCATGAGAAAATTCTATCGCTAAATTTTCTTTGGGTAGATTTTGCAATTGGCCAAAAATTCTGTTATCGGATTCTAGTTACTAGACTAATTACGATGAGTCCCAGAAGTCGCTCTTCAAAATGAGATTACTAAAACCAAACGGAGAGTGCTGATACTGAGACTCATGATATTATGGCACTTTTTCGGGTGACTTTTTATTTGTCAACGCCCTGTGGAATAAGGCTGTTATACAACGTCATTGGAATTTATGCAGATTCGTTTCACTCACGCAAACCAACGGTAACTCGAAGCTCAAAGCAGAGTTTTGAGGAGTTTAGCGTAACAGAACAATATGGAGAAGGAAACCATGCAGACAGTTGGGTAGGAGACAAGGTCAAGCTTTGTGCCTAGGTACTTTTTTGCTGCTGTTGCCAGTCATCGATTGACGTTTTGTGAAGTTTCGAATGGGTGGTTTTCTGTCTAGTTCCATATCAAAACAAGGCTGAAGTCATAACTGAAACATTAAGGCTGTTTTACTGAGTCGTAGTTTGAGCGTCCGGCAACCTATTAATAGTGATAACTACAGTCCTGTTATCAGTGTAGCTAATTACGGCAAATATTTACGTCATATTCATTACAGATTTGCGTTGTTTGTTTTGCCTTTTTCGTTTCAATATCGTAACTCATGGATTGCGCCTTTCTCCCACCGACAAGTTCAAAGTTAGTCCTTGTTTTTCTCACTTTAGCCGCGCTTTAGAAACCAAGTTTCGCTTTCCTTCCTCAGTTATGTCATTTTCTTGGCCACTGCTCTGCGCTCTTAAGTGGTTTGGATCATCATACGCGATCAAAATCTAGATTATCATCGGCCTATCGTGGCGCAGAAAGGGGCATATAGATGCTTTCCTAAGATTTAGTCTTCATTGAAAATCTAGATATCACATTCTGATTAACACAACGAATAATCAAATAAATACAATAGTTTTTTAAGCCTAACAACCTTGACTAATTCCAGTTCTAATGACAAATTCTCCACAGAATAATAGTGAAAAATTACCTGGCTGTATATGAAATTGGCGCAAGATGCAAAGTTGTATTTGTTCATTCTGTTTATATCCTTGGGTATCCGTATTTCTGCGTAGAATGCAAAGCGTTGAGAATAGGTTGTTTGAACTCACATGGGAATACCGTTATTGATACAGTGATAAGAATTCTTTCAAAAATGAAGGCAAGTATTTCTTCTCTTGTGAATTTGTAATCTAATCTAAATATGATAGTGCAGACCCCAGTACGGGTATTTCGTACTAGTAGTTAGTGCGTTGGTACTTATTAAGAGAAAGGTAATATTAGGAAATAAACTGGCTATCTCTGATGGATTGCCAAGCGTTTATACACTGAAAAACTTTGTTGTAAGTTTGGTACACCAATTTCAATACAAGGCTCTCCCAGTGATTTAGCCTAGATGTAACATTTACCAACATCTCAGCAATCCAACAGCTGACCAGTCAGTGAACAGAGTCAAAAGAAAAAAACTACCAATTTGACACTCAGACTGCGTTCATACGATGCTGGTAGATTTTGAAGACGGTGAAAAATGTGACGGATAGGCCTCCCGTTCCCACGAAAACGGCACATTTTTTGCCGGCACATTTTGAAAACGGTAGATTTTGAAAATGGAACTCTAGCCGGCACATTTTGGCAACGGCACCGTGTGAATACTCGAAAATGATGTAAACAGAACATTTTTCGACGCTTTTGGAATGAGAATAGTCGATTCTTAGATTGTAGATACATTTCTTTGGAATCAAAGTCTTACAAAGAGTTTTTACCGTCATATTTCAAATCGTTTTCAAATTGTTCCGGCATCGTGTGAACGCTAGCTCAAATTCTGCTACCGTCACATTTTTCATCGTCTTCAAAATGTGCCAGCATCGTGTGAACACAGTCTCAATAATACAGCCGTGTCTCTATCTGTTTTAGTGATGACTTGAAGGTTTCCAGTGATTTTGAGTTTGTAACAAAGATGCAGTATGTATTTTTTTGATCATAAAAAAGTTGTTTGTGTAGTTGTTAAAAAGACCTTTGTTGTGTTTCAGCAATATGGCTCAAAAGACCTTGCTGGGTTAAGAATCGAGCATGGTGCAAGTGAATTTGAGGATGGTTCATCTGTGATTGTGACTTTAAAAGACAGTGGTATGCATCAATAGACCTTTTAGCAATTCTGAAAAAGAACATCAATCGAACGACGTTTGTTTACATTTTGAAGAATTTTCGAATGTGCACAATAGCGATAGAAGCCCTAACGCCACTCGATCGGACTTTGCGTATAAAAATGTATAAAAATATCGCTCGATCCAGACTCTTTTGTAGAATAGCTAAAAGGTCTATTGTTTTCATTTCGTAAGGATTCTCAATAACGCTTACCGCAATCTTCGATTGAGCGCTCTCCCTTGATTGAAGGAGCCTCCCTCTGGATAGATCTTTGATAATTGATTCTATAAAGGATTGTTGCCCTTAAGCTGGAGCTGTTTTAAAAGGGGTCTTCCACAAAAAAATTAATTGCAATGTAACATTACAAGGGAAAAATTTAATACGATATGAAACCATAACGTTAAAAGCCTAATACAAATTTACGAAGTATACGATAAAGGAAAACAACAAATCATGAATAGATCGTTTGAGATCATTTAAGGAAGATAGGCTTGGTATCGGCTGGAAGGCTATTCCACAGTTTTGCCCTTCGATAAGAAACATACTTTTGCTCATTGATTTCTTTTTGGTCGGTCTTTAGTCTGTCTCTGTACTGCACAGGATATTTGAGCAGTTCTTTGAATCGGGTGAAGAGGTCACACAGGCATTGCGGAGCCAGTTCATGCGGGAACTTGGAGGCCATTGCTCTAGATTCACAAGTTATAAGTTCTTCAATGGTCTTCTTCCAGCGTAGCTTTTTAGTAGGTGGTCTACTTGGGGTGTCAAAGCTGCTGCTATTTATGATTCAATCAGCTCTGTTTTGATGTTTTAGCAACTTAATACAGGGATTATAGGCAAGTTCTTGAAAGCATAGGTTCCAAAACTCTAAAAAGGTCAATGTAAAATTCTATGACCAATTTCTTTGAAGTGAATGGCCTCAGGGAAAATTTAGCCATTTCGCTATAACTCTATCCGTAGAATTTTCTCAAATCTTCGATATTTTCAGAATTGAAGTGTTTTTCTTCTTTTTCAAGAATTCAAGAAGCATCTTCAACGAATAGTTAACAACAGTCGTAATTTCTAAACTTTTTGACGAAACATGAAATGATTTCAAGCAAGCCACAGTTTTCGGATGTCTACAATCTGGTATCAAGCAAAAGTCTGGCACTCTTCTGGTTTACGATTTATCATTTTGATGACTTCACATCAGCTAATGAGTTGAAATATGAAATAAGCTGCAATTTCGAAAACATTCAAGACTTCTCAAGGTCCAACTGTTGAATTATAGATAAGTAGCTAAAGTTTCTCTCGAGCCATTAAATTTAGAGAAATAGGTCGTAGAATTTACTCCCACATTTTTACACTGAGTTCACGAGTTGGAACCAATGCTGTTCATGAAGGTAGAAATGCCAAGAAGATCAGATTCGATCAATGCTTCACTGTCTTTGCAGTATTAATGATGATTAAAATCACGAGTGAGTGCTCTCTATCATTTCTTGAAATACATCTATGAGAGCTTTAAGGCATCAATCGTTCTAGGCTATTGTGGATGGTTTGATTTCAACCTTATTTAACAGACAAAGCAGAAACTGCGCACCCATACTGTGCACCCATGCGCGAAAACTCGTAACTCTGAGTCCCCCTAGCTCCCTGCAACAGATCCCAAAATTCGGTTACACTTGATATTTTGTTCCTTGGACCATAAACTCTTGATTTATCCTTTCAAAAAGCTTATTTATCCAAACATTTCCTTATCTCAGATTGCTCGATGGCGTCATTTTACGCAGTTGCTGCTCTGTCTATTCGGCATCAAAATTGTTATTTCCTTCAACTGTCACCAAGCGCAAACGCTCAATGAATTTATACGTTTAGATCGAAACTCATAGCGTATCTTGCTCAACGTTTTGTTTATTTCCAGGTATTCTTGAGAATGAGGACGATGTTCTTGAAAATGTAAATTTAGTTGATACAAGAAAGGTAAGCAAATCAGGCTTTCTACAATGTTGGTCTCTCAGCTTTTCAGCATAATCAATGGACTTTGAAAAGTGGAACATCCAAGACCCAACTTTTGTCGTTACTTCCTCACTGAAGTTCTTTGAAGAGACATTCCTTAAGATGCCACCGTTAATTGCAATCTTCTGCCTGTTCCTAGAAAATTGTTGCTTCTTGTAGGAAGATTTTAGAATTCTCAAACTTTGAGAATGATCGACTTATGTGCATGGCAAAACTGACGAGGTTCATTTGACTTGGAAACAGCATCCAGAAAAAGTCACTGCTCCACGGCTGTAAACCGGAAAAAGGTTTAATTCTTGTAGGAAACAAAGGAAAACTTTGCTTATTCAAGGATCTAGCATGAGCGACAGGACACAAAAAAGATAGGGTCGGGCCTAAGCTACTCTCGCAGTGATTACTGAGACCATCGTTATGAAATCAGTTTGCAATCAATATGTAATGATGTAAGGAATACTTACTCGTGTTCTTGTTCTTCTTGTCATTTCCTTGCCTTGCAATTTCTGCCAAATACAGCCAGCATCGGAGCTAGATTCCCCTTCCACGACAGAACTAAAATGGCGAATATATTTTCGCTCCTCCGCACTCACCTTTTCAAAACTGTATTTGGCAGAAATTGCAAGGCAAGGAAATGACAGGAAGAACAAGAACACGAGTAAGTATTCCTTACATATTACATATTGATTGCAAACTGAATTCATAACGTTGGTCTCAGTAATCACTGCGAGAGTAGCTTAGGCCCGACCCTATCTTTTTGTGTCCTGTCGCTCATGGTTCAATGAGCGATGCTGAGACTTACGTAATGAGCATAGATACTGCTTAGAAAGTTTTTTTCACGTCTCATTCAAAAGCATGTTGATGGTTGACAAAGGACAAGCTAAAAATTTCACGTTATACTCATGTTTTAGGCTATGAGAAATATCGAGAATAGGAAGAAAAGACCGGATTACAAACCATATGACGAAGTTGATGAAGAAACTGGAATGGTATGCTATATATTCTATATCATTTCTTCTCTTACATTGCTGTTAGAATTTGATTTATGTTTGCAGTATGAATTGTTTGTCCGATGTTAAGTTTCGTGTTATGATAAATGTATTACTTTTGATTAAGAAAAATCAAAGAATAAACCACACTTAGATTTAGGTGAACATATCTGAACATATTTTGGTGAAAAGATTAAAACTTAGTTATCAGACAAGACATTCAATCTTCAAGAGTAAAACAACCAAATGGGAATCGCAAACTTTTCAGCTGCATTATCTTTCTTTTATGACAAAAAGAGAAATTTTGTCAAGTTGACATTGATTTTAAAAGATTTTACTCTCTATGGAAGAATGTCCGGACAAAAGTGAAATCCATGGTATTCCTCGGAAAACAACTGATCTGGATTGCCCAATCTTACTCCTTTCCAAGTGTGAGAATAGTAAAAGACTACTGTTCGATGAAATGCACAAATTCTAAAAATATCCCATTCAAATCGAAGCCACGCAAGCGCAGTAAGCAATATACAGGGTGTTTCAGAAAAAAGGCAACCCAGCTATAATTCGAAATCTTAGGAAATTGCCAAAATTGATTACTTATAATGTATACCATCTGAAAGTAGAGTCTTTCTTATTTCTAATCATATGCAGTTTGGATACCTTAATGGAATTATTTATCATTTGATTTGTATTTTAGTACGTATGGCCAATTTCAAATGCAGCTTCCTGCAAAAGCAAAATCAACCCCCCTTTTCTGGGAGAAATCATGAAAAAATTTTCACTCGATGTGATGCCTTGAAGAGGGGAAAAAGACAATATCATCCTCATTAGCTGCATTTGTAGATAATGATAAAATATGCTCTGACAAATATGGATTATCGTCTATGTAAATGCCCTAGCATTTCCAGTACCTAAAATAGGCTATACTTCACAAAAACGTCAATTAAGCAATGAAAAATTCAATTAACCACCCAACCTGGATATCATTGGAAAGAAGATAGATTGTACTTTCAAATGGTATGCCGCATTATGATTCAAATTCTATCATTTCCTGAAGAAACTCAAATGAAAGTGGGTTGCATTTTTTCTGAAACACCCTACATAGTCTAGTAGTATAATAAATGACAATAATGATAATTCTTTTTTTAGGTTGGCTTCTCGCCTAGCCAATTATGTATCTAGTAAACACCAGCCAAAACTTAAATACACCTTAACTTACCAGGATAAATCTATCTACAAAGAGGATATCAATTAAATCATAAAAGCACTAAATTCTCAACAAATCGTTTGCACCATTCATTTACAGTTGTAATCAAACTTGTGGCTTTTAATATCTCTTTTGAAGTTATTTCAACGTCTGGCACTCTTTTAAGGGAGATGGCATTGTATGCCATATCTTCGCTGCAACAAAACGTGCATTTTCAATACTATGCCCTGCCGTGTTTGGTTTTGGTGCCAAAATATTTCTGCCACTGCGAAGGGTTGGATAGCCAAACATACAACGTCTGTGTGTTTTCTTTGTTCTGTTCATTTATAAACCTATTTATCGTTGCGCATTCGTTTTCATACAAGGAAAGGAAAGAAAGTTTTTTTCAAAATCTGCTGCAGAGTGAACTGATAATTTTTGTACCTTTTTGGTAATTTGATGAAAAATCATCTTTTGCTTAGAGCATCCAAAATACGTCCAAAACTGATAGGAAATTTCAGTAATGAAGCAGAAGCCCCATTGAAACCTAGAATCTAAAAGGTTTAGAAATTGTCAAGTTAACTTTGAAGTATGATCTTTCAACCAGTGCATGCATTATTCTGAGTTACCCGGTGTCATACTAATTGAAATTTATTGATGTTAATAATCATTGTGAATGACAAGGAATTACCAAAAGTGAGCTAAAGCCTTTATTCGACGATGGAGTTGGAAGTGTTCGAATCAATTCAATGGCTTTTACAATATGATGTTTCAGACAGTCCTTTTTTTCCTGACTTACTCGCACCTGATATGTTATAAGGCCATTGAATTGTTAGCGCCAAGTTGCACGATATTCTCAATGTTGGACGCCAACTTTTGATTGCCTAGGTATTCGTGACCTTTTAGCTACACTAAGGCCCGTTTTATAAGTCGTGCCGCGCCACGCCGAACCAAGTGAATTTCGATCAATTTTGCCTGGTTCGGCACGGCGCGACGCTTATAAAACCAACTTGACACTTGGTTCCACTAATTCGAACCATACGCCAAAGGCCTCTCGACTGGGTCGACCCGGTGCGACTTATCGAACCAATTTCAGTCGCGCCGTGCCGCACCATACTCACACGCGCATAAAAGAACTGTAATTATTTCAATAATGTCAATAGCATATGAAATTAAAATGAAAATTTTCTTAAGTCAGTATTGTGCGCATTCGTCATTATGGTTCGGCACAGCACAGCACGGCAAAAGTTTTGTTCTTATAAAACAGAAGAGTCGCTCCAAGTCGAACATTTCATTTCATTCATTTCATTTCATTTTTATTTATTTAGGCACGGTAGCCCCGTCAGTCCATGAGAACTGCTTTTCAGGGGGCCGTGGCACAAACGTTACCAGTTTACGATTTGATTCTTCTCTTAAAGGTGGCAAGAGATGGTGCCTGTTTAACATCAAGTTCAAGAGTATTCCAAAGCTTAGGTCCACGAAAAGATATAGCCCTTTGCCCATTGTTAGATTTTCGTAAAGGTATCGAAAGATCAGTTTCGGTGTTTCTGAGTTCCCTGACATTTCGAGTCGACCTTTTTTCAAACAAGCTGGAAAGGTACTCCGGGACGAGACCGTTTAGCGATTTGTACACTGTAGTTGCGGTTTCGCCTCTAATGATGTCGCTTACAGTAGGCCAATTTAAACTTTGTATCAAATCTATAGAAGGGGTATCAAAATTGCTTTTCGTAACGATTCTAGCAGCTCTATTTTGCAACTTTTGTAAGGTTTGCAGCTTGGTCACCCCGCAGCACCCCCATACCGAACAACAGAACCGAAAATGGGGCTCAACGATACCGGAATACATTTTACTCAATGTGTTTTGAGGTAAAAATTTCCTGGAGTATTTCAGAAACCCAATTGCACGAGACACTTTGGTACGGACATTGCTAATGTGCTCTTCCCAATTTAAGTTCTTATCGATTATCACACCCAGGTATTTTGCTCGGTCTACATTTTCAACTTGAGAGCCACCAATAAAAAATTTTGGATGATCAACAATTTTGTCAGTAATTTTCTTAATTTTGGGCTTGGAGCCTACAACCATAGCCTGAGTTTTTAGGACATTCAAAGAGAGTTTATTACCTTGCATCCATAGCTTCAAATCATTCAGTTCACTATCTAGAGTTTGTTCTATGTCTACTAAACTTGAGGAGGAATAAGAAATACTCGTATCGTCTGCGTACATCGTCACTTTGCCTTTCTTTAGGGCGAACGGAAGATCATTGATATAAATCAAAAACAAAAGAGGGCCAAGACAAGAACCCTGGGGCACACCGCAATGAATATCTTTAGTTTTGGAACATATCCCGTTAACTTTGCAAAATTGCTTTCTGTTACTTAGATAAGACGTAAACCAAGAATGTTCTAGATTTTCAACGCCATATTTCCTCAACTTAGCAAGTAAAATGTCGTGATCCACAGTATCAAATGCTTTTTTGAGATCAATGAAGATATTTGCAGTGATGGCATAGCAGAATCTATGAATAATTTCTTCTGTACCATAGGAGAGACACTTAGTGGAAAAATTCCCAGAGCGAAAAACCCTCTTCTTGAGAATGATTACGATGTTAATCCACTAAAAACTATGTTTAATTTCCACGTTAACCTCAGTCGAACTCAAATTTCTATGGTTCGGCGCGGCGCGGCACGACTTAAAAAACGGGCCTAAGAAAGAATCTGAATCGAACAATGTTTTGATGCACTTTGAAGAATTTTTTGAATGTGCACAATAGTGATAGAAGCTCTAACGCCACTCAACCGAACGTCCTATATAAAAATGTATAAAAATAACGCTCTATCCAGGCTCTTTTGGAGAATAGTTAAAAGGTCTGTTGTTGATTCGATGGTTTTCCATTTTTGTTTCTAGTTTAAAGTCAAAGGTATCTTGGAAAAATATGATGATGAAATTGATGGCAAAAGAGAAAATTTTGTGCGAATTGGTAAGTATAGACATGTGGGTCATGCTAAGCAGAAAGGGCATTTCTTTATAATGTTGCGTAGGCTACGCAATACTTAAAGATCTGAAGTTTGTTGTTTCGTCAATGAAATGATCAAACGAGTAGGGAATTAATGAATGTGTGTGTAGAATTGAAGCACTTTAAGAAATATGCACCTCTTAAGTCTCCCCTTCAGTGAGAAGCATTAATCAATTTTCGTGCATGTAGTGATTTAGAGAGCTGCTTCGATTGTGAAACACGCCAGTTTTTTCTAACCTTCCGCTATTTTGTAACCATCTTCAGGGAAATTTTGAGTGATGATTCCTTAGATTGGCTTACAGTGCCACTCTCGATCCAATATTTGACAGTGCCAAAATTGAGACTTTTGAAGGTTGTAAAATGCTGCAATGAGTCACTTTCTATGAGACTTTCTTTCATGAAGGAAAATCTTTTGAGCTTATGCCCTCTATTTTGACTTGAAATAACGAATCTGTCGATCGAAGTATGGAAACTTTTACAATGTTGGTGATGGTTCTTCTGTAAAATGGTGTTGTTAGGAAGATTTTTCAGAGCTTCAACCGTTACTCTGGCTTAGAACAAGTCTCCCAGTCATGTTTCAGTATTTCTAGGAAGTTCTTAACTGGAAAAGAATTCTGAGGAAGTAGGAGTCAAATAACACCCATCATCACATTACTGGAATCGCATGTTATGATGATACTTACATAGACTCTGAATAAAGTCTAGCCTTATCCTTTCCTTTCTAAATAAGATAAGATTTTATTATTACAAGTAGATTAGCCTAGATTTATTCTTTATTCAATTTTCCGATATAACGATATGACACAGTTATATAAATTTCATAAGAGCTTCCTCAATTTTTCTACCTAATCCTTCCTCCAAACCAGGTTTGCAGGCTTGTTGGTTTTTGGATCTATGACTGCATAACAACAACTTATCCTATTTTTAAACATAATTTATCAGTTATGCTTTTGTTGTCAACTTGCTTTGGTATTTTCTAGATGCTTCTGGACATGGTGATGTAGATGATGAATACGAACTTGAACGGGTATCTTTTTTTTGCTTAACCCTAGATATGATATCTTTGAACTGAAGTTGCTCATTTTGTATTATTGCAGCGCCCCTGTTATGTCACATAACCTAATAGGTCACCGGCCATCACTGTCTCTTCGAATTCCAAAGAAAAAGCGCTTGCGCCTAGCAAAACTATGGAATAGCCTTCCATCCAAGTTGAAGTCATCAAACAACATTTATACATTCAAACATAAGATCAAAAAAAAATTTTTCCGAAATTTACAAAAAGAGGAAGATGACATATATGTCTTTTACTAAGGACGGTTTTTTGAATTTCTCTTTTTTTTTGCAGACAAAAGCCTTTTTTCAGATCACATTTCTTTGGTTATACCTCAGTAGGGACCATTATGGAACAAGGTTGCATTGACCTTTTTAATGCTATCCCTGCAATTTTTAGCCTGGGGTATTTTTAAATTAATCATTTAGCTTTTTTTACCTGCAAAATTTAGTATTATTGTAAATAGATTTCGCTTTGGTTTTTTTCCTTTTTTATCATAAATTGTAATTTTATTTGATGGCAAAAATATACATACATATACATGCATACATAAAGGACTCAAAAGCCTCAGAAATACTTTTTTTGCCTACATTGTCCCACTAATAGCAAACTTTGTTGTTTTTCTTTCGATGCTGCACTGGTGAACTTGGCACAAAGAAATGTTAACAAATTCAATTGAATAGCGGTCAAACTACATCCTATTGTGAATAAGACCTGAAACGAAAATTGTATTGATGCAAATGAACTGCACTGTGAAGTAGTTAAAAAGGCCATTTAGAAGTTTTTTGATATCTATTCCTTCAATAAGAAGTTTCCAAAATCTTGGCTTCTTTTATAAAATCACATTCGCCGAGGGCTTAAGTTGATATCTGCACTTTTCAAGCCCTAAAAGAAAAAATTCTTCTGGGAAATGTGGTCTGTATATTTCATAAATTCAAAACGAAGTTTATTTCATCTGAATGTACTGTTGTGTGATCAGATTTCAAAGTCTCCTGTTATTACGTGTATTTTGATGTGCATTGGTAAATCAATAATTTTCCCTTGTCGTTTCAAATTCTGCTCTCCCGAGAAGACAAAAACAAGTGGTCATTCGTCGAGAGCCATCCTCATTAACTTTACAGTGCAAAACATTTACTGCAGTTTTTCCTTGTTAATTCGATGTCATCTCCTCTCATAACTTGCGTTGTATGCAATAGGTATATTCAGTTTTATATATCTTTTAACGAGATATCCGTCGGTGCAAGGATGTATGTGTCTTGACACTTCCTTCAGCTCTGCTCGGGGATCCTAATATACTCATGTGCCCTCTCACCAAATTTTTGCCAATCAAAATGAGGCTCTAACGTTAGTATTGTTTCTTTTTAGATACGAAAAAATCTGCAAGCTCAGCAAGTAAGTTAGTTGCTACGTATTTTGTATTACATTAGCTTAGGTTCGTTCCGACCGCCTTTATGCAAAGAAGTTTTATTCAGCTAATCAACCCATCAATTAGTCAATTCACCAATCAATCAATTAACGAATCAATCAATTAAGCAATCAATAAATAAATAAATCAATCAATCAATCAATCAAGCAAGCAAGCAAGCAATCAGCTAATCAGCTAATCAGCTAATCATCTAATCAACTAATCAAGTAATCAACGAATGAATTGGTTTTCTTACGAAGCTCTATGTTCTTACAGGTTACCCTTGCAGCATCTGCACCTCAGATTGCAAAAGATTACTACACGCAAGAAGAAATGGTAAGCATGAAATTTTCATTAGTTTGAACTATATTAGCTGGTAACTTTTTATCAGTGTTTGTTTTCAATCGATGGTTGAAATTGCTGTTTTAAAGGAAGAAAACGATGTCTTTCCAGAAACATTTAGTACAACTACGATGATTTCCATTTGGTTGGTTGCAGTGATGAAAACTTAACTTTAAATCATTGGCCAATCAATTTAAAATATCCATCGATAATTAACTTGAACATAGATGCCTCGTTTGCTGGTATAGACCTTTACGCAATTTGGGGAAAGGGAGTTAGGAGGGTGCAGCCCATTCTGACTGCCTTAGCAACAGCAAGAAGTCAGGGGGAATCCTCTTGCGGCTCTCGTTTGCATCTCCATCCATAAACTTGAGTTATTTTCGATTTATTCAAGAGTTGCACAAAACCTTTTTATTTTGGTAAGTGTTTTCAGTCATAATCAATCACAGCTGAAAATCAGACAAAAGCACATCCCACAAAACAAAAGACGGTTTAAGAAGACTTTGTTACAATTGTGCTTGACAGTTCATTATTGTATGATCACAATAGGTTATTTACAGAATAATTTACTTTTGCTTTGTTGCGTTTGCGGAAGACTCCCTTTGGAGGTGAAACTACCATATTTTGTACCACCCTTCCACAACCAAATACCCCAAATTTTTTACTCAACTCAAATAATTTACGGCTATCGCCACAGTAATCATACAGGAATATCGCTTGCTTTTTTATTAGAAATTGAGTTTGTTGGATTGATATTAGCAGTGGAGATGAGTTGCTAATGTAAATCTTTTTTTTTCTTAATTTTAATCACAGGTTCAATTCAAGAAACCAAGAAAGAAGAGGAAAGTTCGTAAACGACAAGTTGTGAAGGCAAGGCATCAGTTTTTAATCTTCAATAATCCTTTTTATGCGAATCAGCTTATAGTGCAGTTGAAATTGGCTTGCAGGATACCCATAGATATTGAAAATTGTTAGAGTTACTGCCGAAGTAGCATGATGATGGATGACCTATTTCTTTGTAGATGACAAGTTGTGAAGGCAAGGCATCAGTTTTTAATCTTCAATAATCCTTTTTATGCGAATCAGCTTATAGTGCAGTTGAAATTGGCTTGCAGGATACCCATAGATATTGAAAATTGTTAGAGTTACTGCCGAAGTAGCATGATGATGGATGACCTATTTCTTTGTAGATGACAAACTTGAACAGAGATTAAGATTACGATTAAAAAGGTTACCATAAAATTCCAGCTTGCCTACAAGTAATCACTTTGACAGTTAGTTTTAGTTTGAGTGAGCTGACCTGTAAAATTGAAATTTAGTTGAACAGTTAAAGACTCCTACTCATAACAGCAAGATAAAATAAGAGAACTAAGATAGTCTAACTAAAACTGCTCGATTTACCTTCACTTTGAACGGCCGTTTTTCCTTGAACCCGAGGTCTGTTTGTCTTGAAACGGCCATCATTGTACGCAGCAAGGTACGGCGATTCACATGAGCCGCAGCTTTAATCGATTCATCGTTATCAGCACGGTTTCTAGCCTGTTTTCCACAGCCCATTTTCGAGCTTTCCTATGGCCGCCACTAAGGCAAAGTGACGATTTGATCGCGCATGTTTCTATTTTTGGAACAATCAGAGCGCGAAAGCGAGACTCGTTTCAGGCTCCGCGCTTTCTGCTCTTCATTGGATCAAGGGGGTCAGCTCACTCAAATCTCAAGACCATATTGAAAAGCAAATCTGCGAGTGCAATGGCGGATCAAACGAACCAGTCGACGAAGGGAAGAAAATGTAAAAGAAAGATATCGTACGCGGACTCAGACGACCTTCTAGACTTTATTCTTTCGGAAAATACAGACGGAAATGATTCAAAGCATAATAGGATGCAGAAGAAGGCTGCTACTAATGACAAATGTGAAGGTCCTAACCATGGTCCTGACCCTCGAAAGAAGTCAAGAACAACAATAAAAGTCCGGGATTCCAAAAAAAGCAAAAAAGAAAAGTCTGCCGATTCTCGCAAAAAGGAGACAAATAAAAAGATGAAGGAAAATAAAAAAAAAACCACGAAGTCAGCAAATGCAGTGAAAAAAGTAAAATTCAGGGGTATAACAAAGCTTTTACGAAAGATACCAATCCATGCCGTTGCCGAGTTTGCTCGTCAGCATACCAACTCTGAGGTTCATGTGAAAGAAAGCGAGAATCGAATGAACATTGTTCAAATGCTAGAAGAGACCAAGGAAATGGAGAACGTTGTCAAGAACATTTATCTGAAGGGTATAAAGTTCACAGAGGAGAGCTTGAGCACCATCCTCAAAGACAGGCAAGCAGTATACAAAATCAGATTCACATTCTATGTCAGAGATCTGTTTAATTCTGCTTCAAACGTAATGAAATGGTTTGATTTGAATAAGATGAACATGAAAGGAGACAAAGATGATTTCTTTTGTGTCATCCATGCCATTGCTGCTGGTATTTTTAAATTCATCCAAAGCAAAGTAATTGAAATAAAACAAAACAAGAAAGGTCTTGTTTCAAATCCAGAAGAACCAACAACATTGAATTCTGCGCTTTCATTGTTGACATTGGCTGGTGGTTCATTTGGCAAAATCTACAAATGTGTCAAACGAAGAATTGCAAAACTCAGGAGACTTCATTACAAAAAGAAGCATGAGGAATGGAGATCACTGATCAAATTCAGAAAATTTATGTACTGCCTTGTAATGACACCACAAGAGAAAAAAAACCCTGCAATCCCAACTCCATTGATGGAAAGAGACAGAGGATGGCTTTTTGTCCCAAAGTGGGTCTTCCTACCCTACTTGAGGTTGCTAGACCAAACTCTGAATCTGACAGCTCATCATGGTGGTCTGAAAGTATATGGAGATAAACTCATTCAGGTACAGTACATTGAAAACATTTATATCTATTGAATTTCCACTTCATTCTTGTCATAAAACTCGTATCAAAGCCAAGATGATTGGGGTGACCTAGCCTACGCGTAGACCCATGGGTCTACGCATAGGCGAGGGTGACCCCGATGGTAACCAATGAGTGTTGTAGAGATCATTAATTTACAACTGTAAAACTTGGAACAATTCATCCATTTGCAACAAAGCAATCCACTAATCCTATTTTCACTGCACATCTTTAATGAGAAACTGGTTGCAATGAGATGACCAAAAAATTGCAGAAAATCTTTCTGTATTTATGTTTTAGAAGCTTTAAGAAACTAAAACAACACTGAAAAATGAGAAAAAATTCAAGAAACATTTGTGCTAGGATGCTGAGATTCTCATTCAAAATTAAAAAACCTCAACACCTTGGCTGATCCTTTTCACAATATAGAATACTTTACTGCAGCAATTTGTTGAGATATTGTCATTTTTATTTGCATCATTTTTTTAAAACAACATCAGAAAGTAGTGTAAATCTTTATGATGAAATAATTGGATGCCACATGGGCTTGTCAAACCCTGATTATGATTGACAGAAGGCAAACTTTTGATGTTACTTCTTTCATTTGGTTCTGTCAACTTAAAGAGTTTAACTTTTTTCACAGATAACATCGTACAATGTGGATAACTGTGTGCAATTGAAGGCTGTCTTCACCCAAACAATGTGGTACATCAATACCAATTTTGTAAGGAATGACAGACTGTTTTGTCCTGAAAATGTTGACAAATTTTTTACCTGGTGGCAAAGAAAGATGGTACACTCAAGAGTTGGGCAATTGATCCAAAGTCATTACAGCTTAGTTGCAGACAGTAAAGGGGAGCTGGTAAAAGGTGGAACAACCATAAGAGATGATCTTTATCAAGTGGGGAAACGATCAAAGAATGTATAAATACTATAGACTTAAAAAGCACATCAACTGAAAGTATCAAATGCACATCACATCAGACAGCCTGTAAGGTATTTCATTAGGGGCTGCACACAAATCAATTCTTTCACGCAAAACGTCCAATGGATGTTTGGGGGGAGCGGAGGGAGTAACAGGACTGGATATTTTCAAAATTTTTGTTTTATCAAAATTTCTTCCTAGAAGTGTCTGCAAGAAACTCTATTCTACAGCTTTCATTTGCTGTACTCTTTGTTTGTGCACAAGAATTTCAACAGCAGTGAAGAATCTTGTCCGTTTTTCTTGAGTTGGGTCATGGCAAGCAAGTTGCTGACAACTTCATAATCACTCAGGCCTATTTCATATGTGATCGGAAATGTTACATCAATTTTCGATTGGAAGTGTTGGGGGGACGGGGGTGGGGTATTTTGAAAATGTCCAATTGATGTTTTTTGTGAAAGAATCGATTTGTGTGCAGCCCTTCCAGGATTGTCTATACTGTACATAAAGTATACAGGGTGCTTCTGAAAAACTCAACCTGACCAAACTACGATTAATGAAATTTTTAGCTGATGATATAGTTTGAATAGACAAATTAGATATGGTCAGACAGCACATTAAGCTACCTTCTCTCCAATGATATGCTGTTTGGATCTACGTATGGGGTTTTTATCACTTCATTGCTATTCCAGTAAGTACCACCAATTTCAAATGCAGCATGCTGTATGAGGGTATCGAGCTAAATCAACAGTTTTTTTATCATCATATATTACAAACAGATTTATATCAACCATTTTCAGGCATAGAAGCACTCTCAACTACTTTTTGTTGGTAGCACAAACTCACACGAGATACATTTTATTAAAGCTGACAAATAAGCTCTCACAAAAATGATTTTTGCCAATATGCAAATTTCATATCACTATGTGCATCAGAAATAGACCATATACACTTACTGAAATATCAATGAAGTGATAAATCATTTATACAATTAATGTGCCCGAGCTGGAGATCAATAAAAAGATCAAGATATAGTAGATTGTCCATTTAGAAGGTATACATTATATCGATTCAAATCTTAGCACTTTTTGAAAATTTCCCACTGATAGTTGGGTTGTGTTTCTTCTGAAACACCCTTGTATACATTAACAATTGCATTATGGATCACAAAACTTCAGAATGTCATGTACTGTTTTAACCTCTTAACAGGATAACTTGAGATGAATGTTATTTGTCAATGCTCTTCCTGGTTTTTCGTTTTAGCATCTTCTCTTTGACATATAACGGCGTGTCCCTATACCCATGTGCAGCTTTTACACTGTCAGATATGTCTTTCTTCATAAGTACCCGTGACCGTGCACTTGAATAATTAACTGATGTTAATTTACTGTTAGTTTCAAATTTGAATTGGGAAAAAAGTGTTTCAACAGCACTCCCATTCACCTTCAAGGGATAGATGTAGTACTCTGGATGTTGAGAAAGGAATGAATCCACCAGAGCTTGGAACCCAAACACAGTAATTCTCAACAAGTCCCATGTTTGCCAAGAGAGGAAACGTCTTTCTTGAGAGTTTGTTGGTTTAAAATTGCCACCTGCATTTAATTGCTCCCACCAGTTTTCAAAATACAAGTATCCATCTTGTATATTATGCATTATTGCCTTGTCATCAGCTGTAATTTTATTGTTTGACAAGATGCCTCTTTCAAAGACCTTATTGCATGCAATGAGATAGTCTCTTGTCAAGTTGGTTGAATCACAATCACTGCTGTTTGACTGATGCACATGTTCACACAATTCAGTTAGCACATTATCTTGCTGTAAAATGAAAAATTAACCAGATTTAGTCTGTGAAGAGACATGGCCACATTGTCTGTACAATTTTATACAAATAATTAACTATATATACACATACAGTATATTACATCTTCTTTTGAATCTTTGCAATTATGATCTAAATGATGCAAATTCCTTTTGTTTTCTTTTCACCAGATCTTTGTACAGTCAACTTCACATAAGTCCAGCATATAGATGAGTCAGATTCAAATTTACTACAAAAATTTAGACAAACAACAGACAAATTTTGTTTTCTTTTTCAAATTACTGACTGTGTTACATAATGTAAAACAATGAAACAGATTTTTACTATGTTTTAAAAATTCAGGGCCCTATTTGCAACATTGTTTTCACACATGGAATGAAACATATTACTGTAATCTATAGAAGAGAAGTTCAACTACGGTACATTGCAGTATGTGCTACTGTATACCATACCAGAGATAAAACCATGTTGCACAATATATATGGTAGTAAAATTGCATTGGGATCCCCGACCTATAAAAGGAGTGTGCAAGAGTAAACTGCCTTCTCCATAAACAGAACAAAGTAAAACACTCACAGCATTGCTTCTTGTGATATCAACATTAAAGGGATAGATCTCCACTGTTTTGCTCTTTGCAGAAGCAAGCTTTTAATCTTGAACAAACCCTTTTACATCTACAAATTGTCAACAGATGGAAATCCCTATTATCTAACAAAGACTTACCTGCATTATCTTCGCTGGAGCAACATTCAATTTTGTCCATGCATCACGCTTAATGTAGGATGGCAACAGCTTGGGAACTCTGCGCATGATACCTGCTTCAATTCTACTGCATTCTCTTTGCCACATACTTGCAATTGCCTTCCATCCAAATGAGACACCAGTTGCTGCCATTCTGAATTCTTTGGTTCCTCCGTTGCGCGAGGCAAACAAGGCATTTATCATGTTTTTGAGCTGTAAATGACACAGAAAATGGTTAAGGTTAATCAGTTTTCCAATGTATGCTACAGTATATGCAATGCTGTATAGCAGGGTTTAGCCTGTGTGCAGCCTTTAATGTCATTGCAAAGGATGGCAGAGGGGAGGAGCTGTGAGATCTCAGCTTTCTTCTCCTCCCCTCCACCATTGTCTGTAGTGATAGTAGAGGCTGCACACAGGCTAAGAAGGCCAAAGCATTCCTGAAATAGCAACTTATGGCGTGGTTTACATCCTTTTTAAACTGAATATCATGATTTATAGCATGTATTTTTTTGCTAAGAAGTATCACAAAATTTTACTCATTTCATTTATATGGATTGTACAAGGGCAGAGCTATCACAGGAATCCATGGTGTCCAGGCTGCACTCGATGTTCCTTGGGCGGGGAAGTGCGCGGGTGAAAACAATGGCTCAACAATAGACACTATTGTTTTAGCGAAAGTGGCGCGGGGAACATCTTCCCCGCGCACTACAAAGAATGCAGACTGGCATGGTGTGATCCAAAAAACTACTCTGTTATCTTCCTTGATTGTTTCATTGCTTGAGGTATCTACAGTACAAAGGCAGTAACAGAAGCTTTCCCAATTAGAATATTGCAATGTTGTAAAGAATATTCATGCCCACACATCACTCTGTACTTTGCATTTATATACAGTATGTATCACAGTATGGTAAATAAGGTTAATTGCTATGACATATATCTAGCTCTCCAAAATCTTGTGATGATCCACCTACCTGGTGTGAAGGACATATAATGCAGAATACATCAAGGTCAGGGGCAAAAGGATTCTTGAACCAAGGTTCCACTTTATGTCTTTTACTGTTGTCATCAGAAAAGCCAAAGGCTCCTCTTTTACCAGTTGTAAGGAGTTTGATAGCTGCCATATTGCTACTAGCTCCATCACAAACAACAGCGATAGTTTTGAATCCATGATTATGAAACACCCGCATTGTCTCAAACAATGTTTCAATAACAACTTTACTGTCAATAGTTGAGTTGAAGCTGTAAAAAGGACCAATAACATCGAAGTGTGAGGTGAAGTCTCTCCATAAGAACTGCAACATGTACTCAGCAGGGACTGGTTCTGTTGAGTTGAGATCTTGGTATAAATCATGTAGATTACACATTTCATCTTCTGACATTGCCAATCCTGAAAACTTTTCATTCTTCATGTTTAGCAAAACTTTTCCTATCACCTTGACTTCATCAAATATGAGAGTACCAATACCAAGTGGTTTCTTTAAGCCATTCTTTACATTCTCCTCACACAATCCTTGATAATCTTGCTTTTTCTCTGCAATATACTCTTCATTGATACCGGGGGAATGATTCCTTACAGATGTGAACAACTGGAGACTCTTAGTTGATGGAAGTTCCAGTATTTGAAAGCTTTTGAGTGCACTG
The DNA here is from genome assembly GCA_964020215.1 of Aurelia sp. 3 sensu Dawson et al. (2005). Lineage (NCBI taxonomy): Eukaryota > Metazoa > Cnidaria > Scyphozoa > Semaeostomeae > Ulmaridae > Aurelia > Aurelia sp. 3 sensu Dawson et al. (2005). Next base: position 15,199,941 of record OZ026573.1, on the reverse strand, counting down.
TAGGCTGCTGGTGATCTGATGTAAATTGCAAGTGCTAGAAACAAAAATGTTACAAATGAAAAAGAAAACTGGCATCCAAAAAGCCCCAAACTGTAAAAGTAAGCTCAGTTTCATTTTAGTTTCATTCATTATCAATTGATGAACAGGTGTGACCAATTTAAAGAAAATCACCTAGGGCTATAAGTGAGTCAAATTGAAACCCACCTATGAGACGAATAACCTAAAACACTTCCTTATGCTTCCTTTCCCTTTGGTTTCTTTTGGCACATGCTGGACTATGTCATACAATAGGCAGTGAAATCTCATGTTATAACTCACAAGCTATGCTCAAGATAGAAAAACTAGGGATGATGTGGTCTAATGTTTACTTTTTGACAAAATAGAGTGCTCAATCACACAACGACTTTTTGAATAAATAAATCTTTGAGGATATAATTCTCTTACCTATTCTATAGGTAATCATGCTCCAGCGGTGACCATTAGCTTTCTCTTTTCCTGGAACAAAGAAAAAACTTTTAATTTCCCATTGTATCTAGCATTTTGACTGTTTCCTATCAACACTTTCACTAAAATCATACAATACACGCTGTTTTATATAAGAAACTGGTTTATAAGAAACTAGTACTAAGATGGTCAAAATTTTAAGAAACTCATAGTACTATGTCTGAGAAGTACTAAGAAACTTTTCAATGTTAAAAGCATGGATATTATAGCAAACAGATCGTGAACCTTTATTCTTGAGCAATATTATTGAACCATTTTTGTTTTCAACATAAAACAGAACACTGTTTATTCCTTTGTGAGGTTTTAAATGTCAAGAAACATTTCTGCCGCAGTGTTAGCGACCACATTGATAATTCTGCATTCAAAAAATAAGAAACAAATTACTGTAAGAAACTTTTAGCACTAAAAATGGACAAAATTGCATGTGAAATTAAGAAACTTTTAGTACTATGATCTGATCCAAGTTTCTTAAATACAAAAAAAACGTCTATACCTCATACCTGCATCACAGTTCTTCCTTAACTAAAAAAATTTTTTCTTCCATAGGATTCTTGGGAATTCATTGAAAATGCTGTGAACCCTTAGAATTCTTCCCAATTCTGGGAAGCTAATCTTCAAACATGCCTCACTGTGCAGTTAAATATCAGAATTGAATATTTATTTCAAAACATTATTGAAAATTCTTAATAATTCTTGTTTGAAAAAAAACTCTCAAGAATTCATGCTATTGTTACAACAGGACTGTAGTGTAGCATTATCCTGAAAAAGTCATATAAAAGTTACTGATGATCTAACCTTGATTACAAAACTGATCTCTGTAGAACTGTGCTCTGTCTTCTGTATCTTTGTACCATTTGTTTCTAACAGCATCACTGATGTCTTGGTTTTCGCATTCAGCTAATAATGATTCCAAGTCATTGACAGCATTGCGATTTATCCATGCTACCACACTTTCCATGTCTGAATTTTGACTCTCATCAAGTTCAACATCAAATTCCTTTAACTTTTCTTCATACATCCTCAACTTTTTGCGCTGCTCTGCTCGCTTCCATGAACTTGCAAGAATGCGTCGCCTCTTGCTTTTTGGTGTCAATTTGGAAATTGCAAAGTTTGATGTTGCCTTCAAACGACTTTGAAAATGAGATCCCGTAGACTCTTGCTCATTTCTAACCTTCATCCTCCTTACATATCTGTAAAAATTCTTGCATTCTCCACAAGTTGCCCCATTTGCTTTCTGCTCTTTACTTATATTTTTACCTGCTTTAAACCAGTGTAAACATTTCTTACTTGTTATCCTTTCAAATGGGTATTTCAATTCCTCTTTATTCTTTAGCTCTACATGAATATTTCTTGATATTTCTTCGAATTCATCATGGCGAAGTCCAATACAACAAAAGTAGTGAGGTTCAAATAAATCCATCAAATCTTTGACGGCTTCATCATCAACAACATTATTCTCTCCTAAAAGATCAATGGAGCAGTGGGGCTTGTGCAAAACCTGAAAAGTGGCGGTGCCGTTCTCATCAATAACAGCTCTAGCTGAATGCAGTGGTCCTCCATTGCTCACATCAATGATATCTGCGAATCTTCGTTTCAGTTCCAAAAAAGTCTTCCCGTTTTCAAGTCGTTCTTCCCTCAAGACAAGGTTATTGGCTGTTCCAGCATCCACGAATTTCTTTTCAAAAATCAATTTAAGACGTGAAAGTATAGTTTCAATCGGTTCTTCCCTTGTCTCACTCTTTTTCCTCAATTTTTCTCGTAATTTCTCTTTCAAACTGATGGCAATTCTGCTTCCCGAGGGTTGGTCTCCATCCGCCATTGCACTCGCAGATTTGCTTTTCAATATGGTCTTGAGATTTGAGTGAGCTGACCCCCTTGATCCAATGAAGAGCAGAAAGCGCGGAGCCTGAAACGAGTCTCGCTTTCGCGCTCTGATTGTTCCAAAAATAGAAACATGCGCGATCAAATCGTCACTTTGCCTTAGTGGCGGCCATAGGAAAGCTCGAAAATGGGCTGTGGAAAACAGGCTAGAAACCGTGCTGATAACGATGAATCGATTAAAGCTGCGGCTCATGTGAATCGCCGTACCTTGCTGCGTACAATGATGGCCGTTTCAAGACAAACAGACCTCGGGTTCAAGGGAAAACGGCCGTTCAAAGTGAAGGTAAATCGAGCAGTTTTAGTTAGACTATCTTAGTTCTCTTATTTTATCTTGATAACAGGTTTCCAAGAGTATGATTTTACCTAATAGGTATTAAGAAATTCTATAGGATACGGTATTAAAATGGCAGATGCAAGGAACGAAAACTAGTCTAAGTAATTGGCCCACTGAGGCCTTTCAAACCTATGTTATCATCAGAGTGTGATGATAACATATGAAAACATAGGTCTGAAAGGCCTCAGTGTGCCAACTACTTAGACTGTTTTTCATTTTTTGCATCTGCCATTTTAATACCGTATTTTAATTGTACTGCCTTTGCCAAATTCTTCTATAGGAATTATCTTCCCTATGAGGATTAATATCCGCCTATATTTCCCTATCTTGCGGGAAATATCCTGTTATTTCCCGCGGTTCCCCGGCAAACATTCTGTTATGTCCCGGAAGCTCTTATAACGCATGCGAATGATGACTTAGGCCTTGGTTGGTAGGAATAAACACAATAACAAATACTGGTGAATATTCATTCCTTGGGAAATAGCATGCAGGATAAATATCCGCGGGATGAATATGCACTTCTGCGGGATGAATATTCACCTGTATTGCCCGGCATCATATCAGACATAAAAATTGTGTTCTTGTTGATTAATATTTATTCCCAAAAGTTAACCACAAATATTCATTCCATGGGGTCAGTTTTGATGACTCCCTAGTTATATTTAACCCAGCGAGGGAATAATAAAGGAGCTGTAAGTTTCGTATTTAGCTTAATACCACTGTGCACGATGAATGGTCCATAAATCGATGAACTCTAAGGGTTAGATTTTCAGATTAGTGAACTAGCTGGTTTTTGGACATTTCTGAATTATTTTACACAGGCGGATGATTTGCTTCCACTTGCTGATGAACGAAGACAAGATCTTTCATCGAGGTAACATGCATGTTTGAAAAGTGAAGACATTTGCATCCCTTTTCTGCGATACGATCATATCTTGATATTCCAGGAATCTCTTGCAGGGAACTGGAAAATTGTATTTAATGATAGAATCCTTTACTGCCTAATTATTATTTGTGGTTATTACATTTTTAGTTGAGATTTCAAGAAAAATTGGCACACTATAAATATATTTGAAGGCACTTTTGCTCTACAGATCTTAAAAGAAACATTCTCATTGTTGAATTCCCCAGGAGACTAACGAGTAGTTTTCATCCCACCGTATTTATTGTCTTATTGTTCGTGGGCAATTTGAACATCTCTGCTCAACCGATTTTATTGAAATTCAAAGTTAATTTGGGAGAAAGGAGACTGTACACCACGAATAAATCCTCTCCATAACTTGCAATTCTATCCACTGAACTCGATCTATCCTGTTGTTTTCAGGAAGAAGCTCAAAAGTATCTTAAAGAATAAGAAAAATTCACAGGAGGATATGGAAATAGATGTAAGTGATGTATTTTCAGATTAATGTCAGCCATTTCTTTGAGCATATTAATGGGTGAGCAACAACAACTCCTATTTGAATAACCACTTCTCCCTGAATATCAAGACGATGAGTCCTAGTGATCGCTATTCAAAACGAGGATATTTTGCCAAACCAAGACCACGCAAACTAGGACTCATAATATTACGGCATTTTTGAGTGACTTTTTCACTTTTGAACGCCCCTTTGGAATGAGGCTACAAAACACAGTCATGTATAAAGTACACAACAAAATGCAGCGCCATAAAAAGTTTGCAAATTCGAGTGATCGATGTTGACCGACGGAAACTCAAAGCTCAAAAGCTGAGTTTCAAGGAACTTGGCCGGTCATAACGAAGTCTTACGAACAAGAATACCATGAAAAAAGTTGGCAACAATGTCAAACCTTGTACGCAGGTTGTATTTTGTTGCTGAAGTTTTGTGTTTCAGTTGACGAATGCAAGTGTTTGTGTTTTTCTGCTTTTGCCCTTATTGAAACAAGGCAGGAAAAGTAATGGCATTTGATTATGAGCCGTAGGTAGGGGCGTCCCGCAACCTTCCAATAATCAGTCTACGAGACAGTGATATTGGCAAATATATTGTTTTTTCTATTCATGTAAAAATAATTACAATACATATCTTACCTTCTACTTTACTACCCTAATTACTGTACTACACTACTTGGACGACACCTTGAGGAACGAAAGACAATGACTACCTCATGGCCAATACATAAAGACGCACAACATTAAACACAGATAGAAAGAAATGTAACTATACCAAGAAAATTAATTACGAATACAAATAAACCGACAAAAAGTAGGTGCTAATGTATTGGAGTTTGCAGCATTGGAGCATTTAAAAGCTTTCTGAAGCATCATGAATTTTGAGGGTTTCCTCAAGAAGTTTTTTATTGGTGTCAATAGTTAACTTCTCCTCGTCACCATGCAAAATGAATTTAAATCAAATGAATTTCAAATGAGTAAAACTTCATTTGAAGGAGACGAAAAAGTATAAGGGAACAATATTGCTTTCACACTATTGAGAAGATCAGATCTAGGGCCGTTATAAAAATGACAAAGCAGCAGTAAATGTCCTTTTTGTTTATTAGTGGACATGCTCAAATATATTTTGAAATTTACCTGATTGAATTGACCATTGTGATCTGTAGTTATATGAGATTTTCTTTAGAAAGCTTCTGCAAAAATCCTCTAAAGCGGCCTCAATTTATGATCAAGTTTTCCTAATCCTTCTGCCTTACGGCGATGAATTCAACACGTCGTTGCAAGTTTTGGTAAAATCGCTCAGAATAATTTCATCATGCTGCTAACAATGGTATTTTCATTCTTCCAATGGGATAGCATGTGTTAAAATGACAAAAAATTTGAGACCGAGGCACTATTTCTTACAGTATAATATTTCATTTTACAATGAATCATACCATCCCACGGATTAAGTTTTCGTTGATTTTCATTTGATAGGCAGATGATGACACCGAGGCTAAAGAGCTGGAAGAAGAGCGAGGTGAGAGAAATCATTCTTGAAACGGCTTGACAATTGTTCAGATCGACAAGGACAGATTTTGCAAGACAAGAGCTCCCTTTCTTTTGATTGACACCGCAATTCAAAAGTGATAAGTGACTGAAGACAAAAAGAATTCTCTCAACCAGAATTCAAAATAAACCAAGCTGCAGATAGTACTATGCTCTGAAACTGGTAAAGCAAACTGTGGCCTTGTGCGCGTGAATGATTGTTTTTAAGAGGATTAGTGAGTTTGAAAACACATTGCTAAACATGATCTTTCATGGCGCAATAGGAGACTTTCGTATCATCTGAAAGTCCTTTTTGGCCTAAACTCCCTTGGTCTTTCTTTTTTATTCGGTGGAAAAAGGATCACGGGTGGCAGTGGGTCTTTAAAACGAAAGAAGAAACGTAAATCTAAATATCTGTCTGGTGAATTGTATTTATTTGATGCTGAAAACGAACCGAAAGCAATTCGCGCACATCTACAAGATTACCCGTGATTCATTTAATGCAAAACAAGGTGTAGATAGTGTATTTATCTTTATTTGCCATCTTTTCTTAGAATTCCATCGTCGTATGCAAGCATTGGAAAATGCTCCAGTTGAAGATGACGAAGCAGAATTAGAATTGCAAATGGCACTTGCTAGATCACGGAAAGCAAAGATTAAGAAAGAAGAAGAAGACATGTCTGCTCCAGAAAGGGTAAGCGTTTTACATCGTCCTTATTCGCAATTTGATACAAAATGATTGATAATCACATCGTTTTTACGTTTCAGATGTAAGAATCTTTACAATATTTTGCCATGAAAGGTACAGTAAAATCCCGTAAACAAGAACATAACAAAAAATAAGAACCTGCAGACTGATTTTGTGGAAAAAGACACCCAAAGATAAGAACAACAAACAGACTGATTTACTTCAATGTTCTTATGAGATGGTACACTTAATTAAGACATTTTATCATTAGTGTAAGCAAACTCCCAACAATTAATAACTGAACACCTCTAACAGTTTTCATGGATATGCTAATTGTTTTATCGAGCTGTATGATATAAACTGATTCGTCAACAACAAAAATACCATGCTCTCTAATATTTCAATGCAGCCATTGTACCCTCAAGTTTGTTTAACGCATTGTATACTTAAGCTATATATTCATCATAGTCACAAGTGTCCTTGCAATAAGAAACACACCGTGAAAATGTCATAAGCACCTCATTTATAAGAACCTAACCAGTCTGTATTTTAGAAAAGTACGTTCTTGTTTGCGGGGTTTTACTGTATTAAATGCAGTTTGGAATCCTCATTTAACTAGGGTGGTCTGAATTTTAGAATCGTCGCTGGCCCAAGTTACTGTTCGGCACAGATACTTTGAATTCAGACTATCAAAGAGATTTCTGAAGTATAAAAGTGCACAATGTCCTCATGGATACCTTTTTAAGTTTTTGGCTCTTGTTTGGGCAATTATTTTACAATTTTGTTGACAAAAGAATATGGCTTCATAAAACCAAGAGTACAATCTTTCGAGCAAGTGAGGTCTGAAAGGCTCTATAGAAAGTGTTGCATTTGTCTCGAAGGCACGAAGAAAATATCAGTGTTTCATGTTTTCATGGCTGTAATCACAGAATTATTACTTTGCGCATAAATGCTAAACCAATAAACATGACAGTAATACAAGTATATGCACCAACAAGCACAGCTTCAGATGACGAGATAGACAACTTTTATGGTAACTTAGAGGATGTACTAGACAAACTTCCCAGGCAAGACCTTACTATACTAATGGGCGACTTCAATGCAAAAATTGGGAAATTACATGAAAAACATGATAATATCGGAGTGTATGGTTTGGGCGTGCGAAATGAAAGAGGAGATAGGCTTGAAGATTTCTGTATGGCAAATAGTTTTGTGGTAGGAAATACATTATTCGAACAACCACCAAGAAGACTGTATACATGGGTAAGCCCAGGTGACAGAGCCAGAAACCAAATTGACTATATAATGGTTCATAAAAGATGGAGATCATCGATTCTGGGAATAAAAACTAGGCCAAGTGCTGATTGTGGAAGCGACCATCAACTTTTAACGGCAAAGATCAAATTGAGACTAAAGACGGGAAAGAAGCAAAAAACGCCAGAGAGGTACGATGTACAGAACATATCAACAGAATTTACTATCGCAGTCAAAAACAGATTTACCCCACTGCTTCATCTAGCGGAAGAAGAGAAAAGGCCCAATGAAATGTGGGAGGAAATAAGAAACGTTATTCAAACTACAGCAAACGAAAAAATAGGAAAGAGAAAGAAACAAAAGAAGCCATGGATAACAACAAAAACGATGAGCCTTGCTGAGGAAAGGAGGAAAGCCAAGATAAAGGGGGACAGGGCAAAATGGAAAGCACTCAATAAAGAAGTCTCAAGTAGCGCGAGGAAAGATAAGAATAGCTATCTGGAAGGAAAATGCAAAGAAATGGAAGGAGAAAAAGATAAGAACTCAAGGAAAGTATTCAAAATTGTCAAGGAAATCACCGGAAAATGGATTTCGCGAACCGATGTAACAAATGATGAGAGAGGAAAAACGCTAACAGAGAGCAAGGACATTAAAAACAGATGGGTTGAGTACTGTTCAAAGCTATACGAATGTAAAGAAGAAAATCAACAAGATACAAATGCATTGACAGATGACAGGGAAGAAACTTTAGAACCCCCCAATACTGAGATCGGAAGTAGAATGTGCCTTAACAAAGATAAAAAATGGGAAAGCACCAGGCATAGACGATATCCCTATTGAAATATGGAAAGCAAGTGGAAAGGAAGGTGTTGATGTGTTATGGAAATTATGTAAGTTGATATGGCGAACATCTAATTGGCCAACTGACTGGTGCAGGGCTATTTTTATCCCACTTCCAAAAAAAGGAAATATCAAGGAATGCTCAAATCATCGAACCATTAGTTTAATTGTACATGCAAGCAAAGTCCTACTTAAGATTATTGTTAATAGAATAAAGAAAAAGTATCAAAGGGAGACAGCAGAAGAGCAGGCTGGTTTTGTCGACGAAAAAGGTACACGCGAACAAATTATAAACATCAGGATTATCATGGAGAAATGCAAAGCTTTTAATGTTCCCCTTTATATGTGTTTCATAGACTACACAAAAGCTTTCGACTGTGTAAGTCATAATCAATTATGGCAGATTATGAGGCAGATGGGTTTTCCAATGCATATTGTTGACTTGATGTGCAGTTTGTACAAAGAACAAGAATCCGCTGTGAGAACAAGCTACGGGGATACAAACTGGTTTAGGATTGAAAGAGGAGTCAGACAAGGGTGCGTCATGTCACCTACTCTCTATAATATATATTCAGAAGAGATCATGAGAGAGATATTTTTAGACTATGAGGGTGGGGTGAAAGTAGGTGGACGTCAAATAACAAATTTACGTTTTGCAGATGATACAACGCTGATATGCAGCTCCAAGCAAGAGCTGCTCGACTTGTTGAAACAGACAAAAGAGGCAAGCGAAAAAAGAGGGCTCTTATTAAACACGAGAAAGACAAAAATAATGGTTATTGATAAGAACAGAACAGATTTTAGTGATTTTCTACTGGAGGATGAAAAAATAGAGGAAGTTGAAGAGTTTACCTATTTAGGCTCCATTATCGATACAAAATGCAGTAGTGCGAAAGAAATCAAAAGAAGAATAGGCATGGCCAAGTCAACTGTACACAACTTGACGACAATATGGAAAAGCAGAGGTGTATCAATTGGTCTAAAAATCAGACTCCTGAAATCAACTGCTTTCGCTATTGCACTATATGGGTGTGAATCATGGGCCCCTACAGAGGCAGATCGCAAGAAAATAAACGCATTTGAGATGTGGTGTTACAGAAAACTTCTGCGAGTATCCTGGACGGAAAAGAGAACAAATGAATGGATTCTAGACAAAATAGGATCTGACCTAGAATTGCTGAAGAATATTGCAGAGAGGAAAATGAAACTTTTCGGACATATAGTGAGAAGAGGAGGTTTAGAACGACAGATTGTAGAAGGAAAAATGGAAGGGAAAAGGGGACGTGGACGATCACAGACATCCTGGTTGACCGATATAAAACAATGGACAGGTGGCAGCATAGCAGCATCAATACGTCAAGCAGAAAGCAGAACTGGCTGGAGTGCTCTCGTGAAGACCACAGCAGCGCGTTGCGCTAACTGACCAAGAGAGAGAGAATAAGCACCATTGATCAGTGCTGTCATAAGCATGACATATCTTGTCCCTTGGAACTTCTTCTGTTTGTAAGATATCTTTGTCTTCGTTTTATAACAGGGACATTCACATTTAGTTATTCCTTTGCAGCTGGTGCAAAAGTTAATGGAATCAGCCGAAGAGGACTCAAAAAGGCGAGATAAAAAGAAATCCAAAGGTTAGCAATCGTAAATTCCTCGTTATGACGTAGATTTTTTGCTGCTGGTAGCGAATCTCGAAATCTGTTTAGTTTTTATTCTTTGCTGTGATTAGGATTCTAATGGCATACTGCACTATAGAAATCCACATATAAGTACGATCATCGTTTAGCTTTGCCCCTAAGTTCTTAATTTTGGGGTTGAAAATTCAAAAATGATAAGTGATTGTCTTTGGAAAACCTTTCTTTTCAGTTTAATGCAGTATGTACATTCTTCAAAAAGTTTTCCTGCAAAATTTAACCTGAAGTTTCTCCAAAGTTGTTGCTCTTATTTGGATTTTACTGTGTTTGAAATGTTTCTGTCTGATTTATGATTAATCTTACTATAGCATACCATGTACCCGTAGAAAGGAGTTTTAAACCATTAGAATTTTTAATTGACATTTTGAATGTTTTAAGTAATCTGTGGTACTGTGAAAATGTTTCCTGTTATTTTCGACTTAAAGTTATTTTAGACTTGTTTATTCTAACCAGTTTCGTTGATAAATCATGGAGATTTTATAGGGCTATGGTCACGGAGAAGGTCTTTTTGGCTAATGTGGCCAGGGCCAGTTGCTAGGATTTGTAGCAACATGTTAGGTAGCTTGGAAGAATGATTGTTCCTATAACGCTTTAGGAAATGTACAAAAGCTGATCTTTTATTTGTGAATTTGATGCTTTCGTCCAGTCGTTTGTTCCTTTATAATCATAAACCATTTTACTTGCTAGAAAAGGTATAGATCGAGCTTCAAAATCTGGTAAATTTTTTGAAAGAAAGCATAACTATGGCCCCAGTTCTTAGAAGAAACACTGCTAGCTGTGGCAAGAAGTTCCTTCTGATCTCCGAACACTTTCCAGCGAGTTGATCAACGAAAGCTTTTCTCAAATTGAGTAACGAATCTTTTTTGTCTAAACACTGGCAAGTTTGATTCGCATTGTTGCTTCTCGTTGTTTTTGTTCAGAACTAGGTGAATTTGTAATGTGGCAGTTGCAAACAAAACTACTGCATGCAAGGTTTCATTTTGCCAATCAGCAAATTGAAGTTTGCTGTTTTCAAATGTTATTCAACTGAAAGAAAAATCAACTAGGAGTGGATGAAACGAACGAGAAACAAGGCCAGAAGGCGAATAAAACTTGCCTGTGTATGAACCGAAACATTTGTAACTCAGCTTGAGAAAAGTTATTGTTGATTAACTCTATAAAGAGTGTTCCTAGATCCGAAGCAACTTCTTGCCACAGTTAGCAGTGTATCTACTGAGAACAGGGATCTTGCTTTTGTTTCGCTTCACAAATTTACTAGATGTTGGCTCTCGATTCAGACCTCTTTTCTAGCAAGTAAAAAGGTCTATTTCTACAATAAATTTTGATACTTGATATCTTACCGAGTTCTTCATTGCTTCAGGTGGATCAATCGTCCTAGATTCAACTTCCGAGTTTTGCAGGACGCTGGGTGAAATTCCATCTATTGGTAAGTTGTAGCCGTTGGCGGTGTTGACAAATTCTGTCAGAGCCATCGAGCATCAACTATTTCAAATGTTTTCTTGCTCTGAATGACTCAAAAAATTCCCCCTATTAGTTAGCAAAATCATTGTAACAAAAGTTACATGTCCTGCTGTCATCATGCAAACTGATTTTTGATACCCATATTGAACTATTTTTATCTTTTTATGCAAATTTTGAAGATAGTAGTCTTGCCATACACTACTAACCAAAAGAATATGAGAAATATTTGAAGCTATCAGTTTTTTTATGAAAATCAGTCCTTATCGCACAGCTTCTTTTACTGCAATTATTTTTCAAACGGGGGGGGGGGGGCATGTTTTGAGTCACCTTGTATTGGTTATCCGTATCAGTGTGTACCATTGTATCGCTCAGAATCCTGTAACATTCCCTTCTTTCATACATGAGACACATTCTCCTCAATTTAGTGACTGCTTAAAGATAAGTAAGACTCATCACGAGCTGGAGAGCTTAAGGCTCAAATCTTTCAAAATCTTTAAAAGGTGGGTGTAAAATTGCGTCACATTTCTCTATGACTTGAATGGCTTGAGACGAACTTTGGGTAGTTTGTTTTAAATGTGCCATGGTAATTTTTTGATATCTTGATTATTTTCAAAATGACGGCATTTTGATTATGTTTATAGAAATTCGTCGAAAATTGTGAAAATTTCAAATTATCATAAATCTTAAATTACGTGACGGAAATAGGTAAAATCTTGAAGAAAACCGTTGTTTATGAAGGTCTACAGTATGGTGGCAAGCAGAAATCTGTAGCTCTTCTTCTGGTTTCGGATTTACAAATTTGATCCCGTCCACAGCCTCAAAAGTTATAAATGCCGCCATTTTGAAACTATTCATGATATCAAAAGTTCGCCGCGGCAGATTCACAGCAAATTACCCAAAGTTCCATCCAAGCACTTTAATTCAAAGAAAAATGTAATAGAATTTTACTTCCAGTCATTAAAGATTTGAGCCTATACTGAGTTGGAATATCCATTAAGTATTAGATCCTTTCGCAGATAGTTTTCTGTCCGAAGCAAGGAAATAGGAGTCCTAAGGAATCAGTCATAGACAACAGAGCTATTGAAACTTAGCTGGTTGTTGGAGGAGCTCATGGATTACTATAAGTAACGCATGCAAAGGGAAATGCTTACCATTTTCAATAAGGGGTAGTTGGCTGGTTTCTTTGAAACTGAAAAGCTCTGTCTCTGAAAATGCACATTTGAGCTCTTTGTTCCGTGATGAAATTAAACCAACTTCAAAATTAGCAGCAAAATATAGCCAGGCAAACGCACCACTGTGATTCTCACCTGATGTTTTTTTAAGATTTCTATTTTTCCAGGTACGGCTGCCAATGAAGAAAAGGAAGACGATGTAAGTAGCATTATGTCAGTTCGAAGCTGCGTGGAAGCAAAGTTGATTTAGGTAAATTTTGTCAAGAACAGATCCAAGAAGGCTGTACATTAAGAGCAAAAATCGCAGACGTTAACATTTTCGGAAATTTTGTGCATCCGAAGATTTAAATGTCCGAAATTGTTTGTAGTCGATAATATTTAGTGTGCGACATTTTGTACTGCATAGAAAATCACAGCAAACGTTGCCACTGTTTGAAACCTAGTGTCTTGCTTACGAAGAGCTTTGCATTGAAAAGAAATGTGGTGCGAATGGTAATTATTAAAAATTTAACATTTTCTTACGCTAAATCTATCTTAGCAACCATTCTCATCATTGCAATCATCGTCCTCAGCAATAATCATTTGTGGAAATCTCGACCAAGAACCCCTGAAATGAAGCATGATCTATAAATGTATGACTTTTCTTAGCATGAAATAGATAAAGATGCCCTGTAGATAAATTCTTTTGAGTCATCCGAAATTTCTGTGAGAAATGCGCCAAATTCCATGAAAAATTGTTCGAAAATTTTTGATCCGAAAACGTTTGATCCGAAATTGATTCTTCCTATCAGTCTCTTATTGAAATATCTTTTGTCAAATGTAAAGTGAATGCTTTCAGCCACATAGTGCAGTCTATAGATGGGACTACGAGAAACTTAAACACGCCATTATTTCGTTTGGCATTCTTTCTTTGGCCACGCATTTGATTATCAAATAAACTGGGCTATTCATGAATCTATGAGATCTCATCTTTTAACTCGGTTTATTCACTGTAACCTATTTTGCGCCATTATGACTTCAGCCATTAATGCAAAAGAACAATGACAATAAAACTCGCCAAGAGTTTGGTCACATGACTTACACTTGATGCACACCAACATTAGCCAAAAAGAAGCCAAATTGGTCTGTTGGGAGAGTTTGTCATCCCTTTGCTTTGACCTTCAAATAATTTGCAAAATTTTCAACATCTTACTGTGAAATAGGAATAACGTAACTCGGCTTTATTGCTGGAAAGCGAACGATCAGGCTCCAGATTTCCAAAACGTTTTGTGATAAATCTGCTGTGCCACTCAGGAACTACAATCCGCTCGCTAGTTTCCTATCGTAGAGACGAAGATATCTACTTCGAATGTTTATTCGGAGTTTTGAGATATAAAAAGGTAGAATCTAGTCCCTTGAAAAGATTCCGCAACGAGTAGAACTGGTTACTACTATTTCTCATTCCGCTTGCCGGTCAAGGAGTGCAATATTCCGAAACTCGGCCTGTGCAGAATATTCGGACTCAGATGTCGCTTTTATGCTAAGAATTGTAAATGTAGAGTATTCGTTCCTTTAGGAAGATGAAGATTTTGAAATGGGAGTCACTGGCGGATGGGAGCGAGTTGTAGCAACAGAGAAAAAAGAGAAAGTCGATCAACAGGTTTGTTCTCTTAGTTATTTTTCTCTCTTTTTCACGCAGAAATTGACAAGGTATGACACGGAATTTTATAGTGTTCGAACCATAGTATAAGTTCGAAAATAAGCTAATGCCCCATTCACTCTGGAAATTTACCTGATTTAAGGTTCAAAGAAAACTGTTTCCCTTATAGTGCATCAACAGATCTTATCAGCTTTACCAGTACAAATTAATGCCCAAACTGGTTTTTATCCAGAAAATAACCTCGTTTTTTATTTCTAAACGTGGTTAATCTCAGAGAGGGGGCAGACATGGGAGTTTTTCGTGAGGGAGAGGGGGGCAGGCAAAGAAAATTTTGAAAGACTCAAAAATATCAAAAACTGACAATCTTCGTCCAAAAAATATCAGGCATTTCTATGAAACAGACGTTTTAACCTTGCATCCTAGTGTCTGAGACTGCCCTAGTCAGGACAAATTAATATCAATTCAATTGGAATGATCTCTGAAGTAATGTTATTTCAAAGATTTTACGCAGATATCCGCAACTTTTGATGACTGATTTACATGCATTGAACGTATCATAATTTGAATATCCGTACCCAGTATTTATCGTAATTTCCGCTCCTTGTGTAAAAATTTGCTAAGGCTTCCCCGTAGGGTTTGAATATGTCGCTTGTTTGGAATGTAGCCAAAGTTTAATATTAAGCAAGGGCTTTGATTGAAATTATTGTGTTACGTTTGTTGATATCGATTTGAATAATTTTATCTTCTACAGAAATATGAAGCAGTTCTTGAAGAAGAGCCTGATCTAAAAGTTGGTGTTGCTGCTGCCTTGAAAATGGCATCAATGAAAGGTAAGTGTGGAATTAGTTGATCATCTCAAACAATTCACGCGTCATTTAACACGATTCTACTTTGGATTTGCAATGTTTGATAAGAAACTTTAGCTGTATGTGTGTTAGTACCATGAAGTCTCTGGCGACTTCTGCCGATCCTCTGAACAAAAAATCTGCATTCTGAAACAGCAATGAACAGATCAGGATGAAGATTGTTTGTAAAGAGGATCGCCAGAAGTCGCCAGCGACCAAGGGCGTTAGGACACAGATGTTTTAATTGATTATTTATTTTTACCTTATTTTATTTATTTACCTTGTTTTTACTCTGTGTCTTGTTTTGTTGTCTTGTTTTCTGTTCTGTTTAGTCTTCAACTGAGCGTGGCGGTTAGGCCTAACCGCTCTCAAGTTGTTCGAATAGAGCTCCCTTGTATTTCTGTGATTTAGTGCGCCTTCGCACAAGATAGGTTTTAAAGCTGAAAAGCCAATGGAAAATCTTGGTAAAAATGGAAAAAATGGGATCAAAACAAGGTAAATAAATAATCAATTAAAACATCCGTGTCCTAACTCCCTTGCAGCGACCAGATGGTACCTAACACATACAGATAAAGTTTCTTTCAAACATTTCAAATCCAAACAAAACTCGCTTATATTCAACCGTTGAAATTTCTGTTTTCCTTGTTCAGAAAGGTGATGTCTGATTGCTATCTCAAGTGGTGACAATTTTTAGATGACCTCCTATGGCACATGACATAGAGCCTTGTTTTGTTCATTTTGAAGTAAAATTCAGTTGCACTTCTTCTTTTAGCAGAACCTGGTAAAGCTTTAATTTGATCCCGAGTGTTGAATCCAAGACTGTACTTATGTTTTTGTTTGTTTGCCATATGTTTTAAAACACTCGCACTTACTTTATTTTAATTGTCGATAAATATCCGATTTTAATTGTCGATAAATATCCGATTTTAATTGTCGATAAATATCCGATTTTAATTGTCGATAAATATCCGATTTTAATTGTCGATAAATATCCGATTTTAATTGTCGATAAATATCCGATTTTAATTGTCGATAAATATCCGATTTTAATTGTCGATAAATATCCGATTTTAATTGTCGATAAATATCCGATTTTAATTGTCAATAAATATCCGATTTTAATTGTCGATAAATATCCGATTTTAATTGTCGATAAATATCCGATTTTAATTGTCGATAAATATCCGATTTTAATTGTCGATAAATATCCGATTTTAGTTGTCGATAAATATCCGATTTTAATTGTCGATAAATATCCGATTTTAATTGTCGATAAAATATTGTAAGTGCGAGTGTTTTAAAACATATGGCAAAAAACAAACAAAAACATAAGTACAGAAGTAAAATTCATCCATTTAAAGAGTCTGTTTCATCCAGCATTCCTTGCATGTGTCATCTCTTGGCTAACCTTTGTTTGTCGCCATTTTCATGGCCCATGAAAATGGCGACAACAAAGGCAAACCAAGAGACGACACGTGCAAGGAATGCTGGATGAAACAGACTCTTTAAAAATGTTTTTACAGGTTTACAGATTTCGGTAAAAAGTAACTGTTTTACAAATCGACCTGTGCAAAAACAGAAAAGCGTAACTTAAAAAGAATTATAATGTACAGTGAGGTCACTTTTTTTGAAAGCTTATATACCTACTCTATAATTAATTCTTGATGATAGACTGTAAATATCGTCTAGGGACCTTGAAATATCGGAATGGACCTTTCTGCAATTTGGAGACGGGGACTGAGGAGAGCGCGGCCCATTCTGACAGCCTTGGCGATAGTAAGAAATCAAGGTGTCCTTTTCGCCTCAGTGGTAAGCGGTTGGCCCTCATCTCAGTCGATCTCCCTGCAAATTTGAGTTATGTTTTATTTATTTGCACCCTTCAAGAGTTGCATGATACTTAATGAATTATTTGGGCGTCTTGCCATCCTTCCCCCTATTTTGGAGTGTATTTTGAGCCACTTTATTGCACGTGTTACCTCAAATTTGAAGCTAGGCCTGTTGATTTGTTGGGCCTAAACTGAGCCGCTTCAAAGCCGAGGTCCAATGTCTGCGATAAAGTGGCTCAAAAATACACTCACCAGTGGGTTAAAGGATGACCAGATGGCTAATAATTCAGAGAAAACACTTATTAATCGAAACAAGTATCGTTTGAATCTTGAAAGGTGCAAATAAATCGAAAACAACTCCAGTTTGCAAGGAGGTCCAACCGAGCTGCAAGGAGGAGAATCCCCTGATTTGCTACTGTTGCCAAGGCTGTCAGAATGGGCCACGCTCTCCTTAGTCCCTTTGTCCAAATCGCGGAAAGGTCTATTAACGAAAATCTGTCGATCAGAGTTTCATTGCGTAAGTAGATTCTTTAGATGACAGATCTTCATAGGTGAAAATGTAAGTTTTTTTGTTTCGAAGGATGACACAATCCTATGTATGCGTTGCTAACTAGTGCTGATTTCTTTTGTCAAAAAGGGTTTATCGAGGCGGAAAAGAAAAAAGTGCTGAACACGGGACCTTCAAATTTACCAAAGACGAAAGCTGTAATTGATGAAGAGAAAATGAGGTATGTTTTCATTGGTTGCTGAACGTTTTCACAGTTTATATAGTTTCTTTGAAAATGAATTAGTCAAACTTTTTCCATGTTCATCTTACAATTAAGATTTTGCAATATTTTCGCCCTTGGGTGTTGAGACGCTTTCAAAATATTCAAATACTTCGATTGGTGATCCCCTGCTCCCCCATATCCATACCTAAAATCTCATACCTACCATGTTACTTGTCTGGTCACAAAAAACCAACATTGAAATGGAAAAAAGGTTTTGTCAACCTTTTGATTGTGGAATAAATGTTCAATTCAAGACAAACCAAACATTGAAGTCTTCTCAAGACCCTGCGTCGATGTCGACGCTTTTAGGAAGGCAGGTCATTACAGCACTTTAATGATTTGTAGACTCCACCATACTCACGGTATCTTTTGTCCTCTAGGGAAGAAGAAAGAGACAGGGGTCGAAGGTAAGAGAAGGATTGTCCAGGAGTGTTCGAGATGATGCATTTATTGCAACGTATATTTGCGAGTTGCTTTCAACATTTGGACACCCTTCCCGACCACTTTTCAATCTAAGGATATGTATGTATGTATTTATCATTTGCAACATTAAAAATATTTACAAGCTATATTATAATAAATATGAAAAATAGATACAATACAATACTTTAAGGTTAAAAACGTAAAAGGAAAAACACCTCTAATTACAGTGATAGCATTAAAGGGTCAAGCTGACCTTGTTTCCATAATGGTCCCCTTAGAGGTGCTGGTATAACAGAAAACGATAAGGAGGAAAGAAAGAAAGAAAAAAAAGGGATAATCAGGACAGGAAAGTACTGTAGTTGTTTTGCCCATTCAGAGCCTTTCAGTTTCCATTTTCGAAAACATTTATTTGTTGTTGTGTATGGCGGCTTTTCAATGAAAACAGATTCTTCATATTATAAAGGCCATCTCAAGGAAAAATAAACTCACTGTTCATGAAGAGCTATAAAGCTTCATAATTCTTTCACTGCTACGCCATTTCGTCATTGCCTGCAGAACATGAAAATGAGCGGTTTACATTTTAGAAACAAGATGAGAAATTCGCATTGCACTGGTGGGATAAATTTGTCTTTGCCGTTACGTTGTATGAGATTAAGCTTTTGTAGCAACTGGATGCTTATTCAAAGACAAATCTCCGTATGTGAAAATCACATGACCATGTGACTGATGACCCCAGCACAGTGGGCCCAGAATGCCAGGAAATTTCATGATATTTTGCTGAGGGAAAGAAAGCTGATTTTCTACTTGCATGGCTTGAAGGATATTGCAACATGGATGTAGAGACCTCAAAGAGTTAATTTTGAGCGAAAAATTGTAGGCCTAGAACCAAATTAGAGCAGACTTACCATATTTGGGAATTTTGCAAAGAAATCTGAATATCCATTATAATTTAAGATTGAAAAAATCAGGCGCTGGTTTATAGCTCATTTAAAGCGTATTTAAGGGTGAATTCAGAAATGTAAAAATTTTGCAGCTTCGTGAATCTTAAAGGGGTCTGGGGCCAACAGACATGAATAATGATTTCTAACGGTAAAATGCAAATGAACTTCATTTAAAAAACATGAACGGACTAATAATGAACCAGCTAGCACCTTACCACAGGTGATCTATATTTTCTGAAAAGTATATGGTTTACAATTACTCCGTTCATTGTTTTTGATATTTTTTATAAGTTTAAGGCGAAAAAATGACCACAAAAATGTTAGAAAATCGGCTGTTTTGTAGCTATTTTCATGATTTTGAAGATAAACCTTCATGATAATGAACGGAAACCACATTTCATGATATTCTGGTTGATTATTCTCTAGACTGTAATAAACTGCAAGTAAATTTTAGCTTGAATGATTTTGATCTCAGTTTTGTAGGAAGCCGTTCAGAATTTTACTTAATAGCGTTCTTGCTCATTTGTGAATGAAATATTTTAACCGTCATTTGTTTAGCAGGCGATGGAAAATAGATTTGCATGTACTACCCAGTTGCTTTTGCATTATCGTAGAGTCCTTCGTGGATGCTGCATGTTTCTCAGAGGCATTTTATCGGGCTTAAGTTTGACATATTTTCCTTTTCCTTTCTTTCAGGGGATATGATCGTGAGAGGTAATATTATTGTTGTTGCATTTCTTCACTGGTCGTAGAGGACTTGAAGTGGGAAGCATGCAAGAGTGAAGAATAGAAAGTTTTTCTGTTCTGTTTTTCTGTTGCTTGATGCAGCTCTTGAAAATAATTGAAAACTACGTGACAAAAATTTGGATCAAGCGTAGGAATTTTTCTTAGGGCCTGTTTATATGAGGCGGGCTGGCCCGTTACCGAGCTGGCTCGCCAACAAGCCAGCCCGGTTTTACATGAGAGATTCGAAAATGAGCCAGCAACGAGCCAGCCCGGCTATTAGTAGCCACGTGCCGTCATTCTTTTGTGTAAAATTGAAAGAACAATGAAATATTTTTGTACTCACGGCGCCAAATGTGATACTGCGCGTGCGTCACAGGCGGGCTGGCCCATTTCTTCTGTTCATATGAGAACGGTCAGCCCGCTTGAGGCGGGATCCCGGTAGTCGATAACCGGGATCTCGGCAAGGCGGGCCAGCCCGGCATACATATAAACGTAAACTGATGTTTACAAAGTTGTGGCAAGATAAGCGGGATCTCACTTGAAGGCGAGCCAGCTCGCTAACGGGCCAGCCCACCTCATATAAACAGGCCCTTAAAAAGATCGAATGCACGTTGAAATTAATGAAACCATTTTCACGAGAACTGAGATGGAATGACGTAGTTGAGTATGCTCTGAAGGATCTAGATCATTTCATAGGCACAGAGTTACTAATTGCAAGAATTTTCTGATATATCAAAGATACCTGTTGACATCTCATTGTCACTAAGACGATGCATATTCTGTTAGTGTCAACTTCAAGGTGCTCCGATACAATTTTGCTCGAACAATTCTTAAGGTATACAAGGTACAGTTAGATATATTTACATCATCTTTCATTACTCGTGTTCATGTTCTTTGCCTTCTTTGATCGTAGTAATTTTGGTACAATCTTGCAATCTTCTCTTCATCAGGTATGATCCATATGCATTCAAAGAGAAAGAATCGTATAAACCAGAAGTGAAGCTAGAGTATGTTGATAATCATGGGAGGTCCATGAACGAAAAGGAGG
The DNA here is from genome assembly GCA_964020215.1 of Aurelia sp. 3 sensu Dawson et al. (2005). NCBI lineage: Eukaryota > Metazoa > Cnidaria > Scyphozoa > Semaeostomeae > Ulmaridae > Aurelia > Aurelia sp. 3 sensu Dawson et al. (2005). The sequence continues at coordinate 15,178,963 of OZ026573.1, read as the reverse complement.
TAGGATAATGTTTCTTTTGATAAACTCTCAGAATGGCTACAAAACGTACCGGGTGAGTAGAATAATTACATGAGTTTCAGTTTTTCGCATAGAATTGGATGATGTTTATGGCCTCAAACTGAGACTCATTACAATGCAGCTTCAAAACAGGAGATTAATTTAGGCCCTGCCCGCTACGTTTACGGCGTGACCAATCATATCACTATTTGCTTTATAAGGCTCACCAACGTGCTTATTCTTTCTTAGCTTTTGATTGGCTAATATTAAGTGTAAAGTTCGACTTATTTTCGAAGCGAATCGACTTTCGAAGTGACGTTCAAAGCGACGTTCGGCTTTTCTTTCGATGTTTGATGGATGGAAGACGTTAGATGTTTCTTCAGATTTTTCATGACATTTTTGTCCCTGTTTAGAATGTGTGTGGTTGTGAGTCCTCGTACGATTAAAATAAAACATCACATTAAAAAAGTTGAAAGAATACGAAGAATGACGTTGTCAGTCTACCGGGTGAGTAAAAAGATTGAAATAAATCGAAAAAGAATAGGCCCCGATATAAACGTCGCTCGTTGGATCCGTAGATGCTTGCGATGACGAATAACGAATGAATTTGTAGGTAGAAACACGGCAAAACGACGAAAAACAACAACGAATGAGTTGGTTTACTGAGCCTATATATATTTTGCCAATATTTCGTCCTGCCATGCAGGACTTCTCCAGGGCTGTTAGATTAACACGTTTTGACACGTTCTAAAAGATTAACACGTTTGGCAGGCTGTGGAGTAAAAGGTGCGTGGCCGATGTTCAAAATTTAAATATAAATTCATCAGTAAAAGGCTAACTTAGATTTGAAAATTTCATTTGGTAAATTCTGTTTCTGAAACTGAGAATTGTATTGAATTTAAATTTCCGTAGCAGGTAAGCCATGGACCAGAATTTGAACGTGGAAAAAATGATTGCGCTAAGCATGGCGGACAAACATTTTTACCAAGATGTTTTGCGTCACATTGAACTTCAATCGATTTGATTGGCTGATTTCTTCAATACCGGAAAGGATCTTGGTAAAAAATTCCTCGACGCCACCTTTAGCGCAATCTTTAATTCTCGTTTCCATACAAACTCCTTACCAGCATATTCCTAATTTCTGGATCTCAAAGACGAGTGACTTTACCAAACGAAATTTTCGCATCTAAATTAGCCGTTGATTGATAGATTAAAACTTTAGTTTTGAATATCGACTGCATACTGTGTTTTCCACAGCCGGCCAAATGCACTTACTTTAATACTCACCCGGCACACCGCGTTGATGGTTAAGTATCCTAGCCATAGTTTCCGTACAACGTTAAGGCATTGGGATTTGAGAATACGATTGTGCTGCTGTTCAACCGTTCAGATCTACGGGGCGTTTAAAACATCCAAGTCCCGGCCCAGATGCTTCTGCGATATCACAAAATCATATTCAGCCATTTGGGCATACTTCTTTGTAAGTCTCATGGCTTGCTAACAAGTGAGTTTTGGTCAACCGCCATCCAGACGGGATGACTTTTTCATGCAGTCTGATACTTAAGTTAAAGTTAAAGACCCATGACTGACCAGCATCCTTTGCGGGTCCCGAATGCTCTTCCCCACAGCTTCCATTAATTTCTGTATACAGCAAATAGCTGTGTTCGTAATCCGTGTTAATCTTCGATTAAAATAACTTAAATGGACAACAAATTATATCAATGGCTTCCTTAGTCCATAAACAATGCATTTTAGCATGTATCTTCGCTCTGGATAGTCAGAGCTACGCAAATTGGAGGAAATAATTATAGGCCAAAGTAGACAGGAAGAAACCCGAGAAAAGGAGAGGAAATCTTGCTTATCTGCAGACAAACAGACACTGGAGACTGAATTACCTTTACGATCAAACATTAAACTCAACAAGGAATAGCATCTAAAAACCTGAAAATCAAATTGCGAGGAAATAATGAAGGAACTGTACCTCATGTTTTGGATGAGCTGGAGCCCGTAGAAGAAAGAGATTCGTAGGCCAAAATTTACGGATCTAAGCTTGTCGGTTGGTCTTCTTCGTCGAAAGATCCAAGAAACAAAGCCCCGTAGTTATTCCTTCGATGTCCACTCAGAGCTGTGCCGATCCTGGAGCGAGATCTAGAGGTAATTCTTGATCTTCTCTGCCTTGCGATTTCATGTTTTCCGTCAAAAGCATAGAAGCCAGGAGAAAACTGCCAGTAAGCATCTTCTTACGTCCTGAACCTCCAGTACAATAACTGCGTTGTTGTTGTATCTAGTGTCAGTTCAATGGTGTTCAGGACATTATAGGTGCTTACATGCAGCATGATGAATAACCGTTTGGCGGTTGCAAGAACAGTAGACTTACTACATCGTCGTAGTTATTAACATTGGCAATTCTGTGTGGGTCTCGCTTGATGAATGATAAATTAGGCTATTTGTTATCAGTCCATTAATTTTTGTAAACAAAAACAAAGGCGCGTAAAGGCTGCTGGTCAGTCATGGGTCTTTAAGTGTGATCAATTTATTTGGAAATTTGACACAGTTATTGGTATTTTACCGTTAGAGGACCTGCTGCTTGCAGTGGTGATTGTTAACGTTCCTCAGTATAGTGTTCATTGCTATTGCCTTGTAATGAATTGTAAAGATTTTCTGGATTTCAACAGAGGTTACCTATTTGTTCGGTAAATAATACAAAGCACCATGGAACGTAGTTCCATAAAATGCTATTCTGTTACATCGTCACATCAACGAGGAGGTGGGTTGGAGTGGAGGTAAATGTGGCCCAGAGCAAAGAAAAATGAATCATTTTAATCTGTGCTTGCTGAAATCGAGACAAAGCATCCTTGGTGCTCAACTTGCACTTTCGTCATTGGAGAAAATTTTCTTGTTGATGTGACCAATTTTCCTCCACCATTCCGCAAACATTTTGAGCTGAGCCCATTTTGGCTACCCGAAATCTTGAACGGAATAAGTGTACTTAGTTATTCAGATTTTAGAGAAGCTGCCTACTCTAACTTACCTCGGAAATTTTGTAAAATCCATAAAGTCACCGTTACATACATTCTCTTCGCCTCATTCTCTCGTGAACTCAAAGCTGTTTATCTCTGTTGTAGGCTTTTAGATTCTTGTCACATAGATTTCATGGTAAAGGTTCTGGCAAAATGAAGAGTGAAAAAAGGACAAAGAAATATGCCGAAGAGCAGGTAAATCCATCACTGAAATGCACGTATTTTTGCCATGTACATGGAAGACCTCGCAGAAAGATGACATATTTTTGCAACAGATTACATTGCTCGTAATGTTTTGTAGATGCAACATTGATTTTTTCCCAAGCTTCATAAGAAATCAAAACAATCGTAGCCTTTTAAACACCCTTTTGTTTCTAAAGTGAGTCCCGAATTACAAGCTTAGTACCGAAACGTTCTAATTTTTTTGGATATGTCGTAATGCTTCTGAATGGTTTATCACATTGACTTTCTACTTACTTAACCGGCGTTGCACTGTGTAACTGATGGATATGTTGGTTTATACATGAATAAATGACATTAATGCGATGTTTTCATCATTTCATCCTGAGAAGTGTCATTAAATGAGACCGTTATTTGTTACACTTGTTGTAAAGTCTCAAATAAGTTAGGGTAGGATGGGGTAATGGGAGTCTAAATTGAGTAAAATCTCAAAATAAGTAGCTGGTAAAAGGACAATAAAAGACAAACACTTTCAAACTCTTCGTTTAATTGACATTCAATTCTTCGTGCTTCCATCTCAACTCTAAAAAGGCAGTTGAATATTTTTTTAAAAATCTCTAAGTTGATCACTAAAATAGGGCCACTTTTCCCGACGAGCGGGAAAAGTGGGTCTATCTTTAAAACTTAAATAATATGAGATTTTGAGAGGGTACATGAATAAAAAGAGTAATGGAGTTATGTTTCCCAGCTATTTTCTGTTCGATAAAATCCCTATCCCTGCCTTTTATGGCATGCAATCCCTTTTCTGCGACGAAAATGAAACTACCATCCTCATGCGGTGATCTGCCATCATTCCGACTTCGAAGGCAGTGATCAAATTTGACAGTAAAGATGAAATAGAAATCTTTGCATTTCGTTTACTCCCATTTACTGGTTTAAGACAGCAACCACGGTGACAGCAAAGCCTTTTTCAAGTTTTAGACACAAAACAACGTAACAGAATGAATATAAGTGCGAAAATTGTAAGCAATTCAAAGCTTCATCGAATCCAACTTATGGATGAATTTTCAGTAGACCCACTTTACCCCACCTTATAAAAAATTAATATAAAAAGCACCATCGCCTCAATGACTTTCAAATAAAGATCATTTCACTTGTAAAAGACCAAACTCCAACTTCATGTTCATTTAATGGTCCAGAAAACCAAAATAACAATGGTAGGAGAAAGTTTTGCTAGACCTTGAAAATCTTCCCCAGTAGGCCTGTCAGTAAAATACTTCATGAAAATTGATTGAGATGAATCTAAGATCAAGGTTTTATGTCAAAAGGCAGCTTATTATGTAGAAATTGCGGTAAAAATAACTAGCCTTTCTTTGATTGGACGAGGAAGGATATTTCTAGCAAAAACCTCAGTAGACCCAATTTACCTCGTAGACCCACATTACCCCCACCCTACCCTATTATTTGAAAAATACCTGCGAATAACAACGATTTGTTTGTTCTACATGAGTAATTTTGCGTCATCCCAAGTCTCACGTGACATCTAACTTCAAACAGCCTTTTAGCTGGAAGTACCCAAGAACACAACCCCAAAGGCTGAATTTCAGTAGGACATCAGTTCATCAAGGAACTTACTGGAGTTGCTTCAGAAAACATTATGTGCTGTATTTAAAAACTTTTAGCAACCTCCAGATCTTCCAATCCAAATTCAGGATCATTATCTAAGCAGAAACGTACGATAGAAGACGAATTACTGACCGCACTCTTGTGCTTGGCCCAAGCTAATAAATCTTATTACTCAAGCTTCTATCTCTTACAGAAAATGAAAAAGATGAGCGCAATTGATACGCCACTAAACACAGCTCAAATGATGATTGAAAGGCAACAGTTAGGACAAACACCATATGTTGTTTTAAGTGGTGGTGGAAAGAACCTTCTAACAACGTAAGTGGCATGTTCTACTCATATTCAAACTCGTTTATGCTTTAAGGGACAGAGCAGAAACTGCGTAAAATGACGTTATCCACCAATCTGAGATGAGGAAGTGTTTGAATAGGCAAGCTTTTTGAAATGATAAAGGGTAAGGTCCAAGGAAGAAAACATCAAGTGTTGCCTAATTTCAGGATCTGTTGCAGGGAGCTTGAGGGCCTCAAAGTTACGACTTTACGTGCGTGCTTGCGCAGTATTTGCTCTGTTGCTTCAAGGTGAATGGTACTGGTTGAGCAAGAAAATGTTCCTCCTTTCGAATTTTCATAGCACCAAGTGTAATTGACGGTTTTGAATGATTTAAATTCTAGTGAAAAGCTGAAAGAACAAAGTATTTTCTTGATGATTTTTCTCATATTTTTTATGAGCACTGAAATATGGATGAATTCAACCTTGCGAAAATTTCTTGATTCCGATAGGTGTGAAAAATAGCCTAAAACACTTGATCAAATCTTATGAAATCTCCTCACACAGTTGAATAGACCTTTTAGCTATTCTGCAAAAGAGCCTGGATCGAGCGTTATTTTTATGCATTTTCATACACGAGATTCGATCGAGTGGCGTTAGAGTTTCTATCATTATTGTGCACATTCGAAAATTCTACAAGATGTAGCAAAGTATCGTTCGATTGAGATTCTTTCTCAGAATAGCTAAAAGGTCTATTTACGTAAATTTTTAGTGCTCATAAAACAGGAGAGAGATCGCTTAAATACTTCAACGTCTAGGCAGGGAGGTCTAGGCTATCAAGCAGAGCTCAGTTCATTCCGATCCATCAGGTACTCAAGGTGCTGTGTCTGTTCAAAATTAGGAGTTTTTCTGGCTCATCCGATATTGATGAACGAGATGAATTGTGAAATCGCATTCTTGATGCCTTAGGTCCTCTATAACCCCTCTTTAAAAATCTGTACGAATCAAGATGGACTAAGATTTTGTGATCATCGTAATTTTTTATATCAAATTAAAAATTTACAAGAACTAGCCACTTAAGACCCTGCATAAAGATTACTTTACAACACTACATGGATGATACCGTGCCGAGCGAAGTACAGTAACTACCCTACATAAATACATGCATCTAAGTAACAACCAAGTAGACAGCTGCGAAATGCTACACATAAGCGATTAATTACTAATAAATGCTAACACCAGTGTCACATTGGATGTCAGGCAATGACAAGCGCATGATGCTGAACAACAGGAATTGAAAACGAGACAACAACAACAACAACGACAACAACAACAACAACAACAACTACTACTACAATTATTGCCGCCATTGCTGCTCGTCCGGTATCCCCATTGTGAAAAACTCTGCGCCTATGCATATCAGGTCCAAAGCGTAATTCACAATATGATTTATTTGGGATGTGGGATCATCGTAATTTTTTCTAGAAAATGCAGGACTACTGACCCCACCACTTGACGCAATCTTTTGCACTTTTTACGTTGAATTTGAGCGATGGAATTTTGACGTTGTTCTCTTTGTGTATAGACACATACGCATACTTTATTCTGAGGTCATTATTTTTTTCAAAATTAATAATAATTACACTGTTTCATCTTTCAGGAATATAATTTCGAAGAAGTAATGTGGAAGTTGCTTTGGTAATCCAGTTAAAATCTAATGATTTTTGGCATGTTCAGCGGATGAACGCAAGAGCCAGATAAGTGATCTTTGTGCATCTAAAGTCATCTCTGTAAATAGGAACAAAATACAAAATAGGAGTCCATTAGACATGCCAGGCGCGAAGATTATATGTGAAAGCGGGTGGTACCAAACGATACTTGTTGGTATTGCTTACAGCCTTCTGAACAGTAAAGTATGTGCAGAATTCAACAGCATTTGTCATGTATTGACAGGTGAAGTTAACATAAATGACATGGCTGGGAGAACGACCTTAGGAGAGCTGGCAAACAGAATCTGTCAAATACCGCTTTTCAGTTTGCCTGAAAGATGTTTGAAATACCAAGGAGGTGACTGGTATTTGATGCAACTTGTGCAGGAAGGTGTATTATTTTGACAATAAAATGCAGGAAGGCACCATTCTTTTTATCATGAAGGCAAATGATTTGTGGTACCATCATTCAAATTTATTATGAAGGACAGTATTGCCCTGGAACTGTCAGAATTGTAATGAGGGATAGCGGAGGGATACACAGTTTGACAGCTTTGCTCCATAACTTACCAAGCCATTGACACAGCATGCTGGAGAATAAACACAATATCAAGTTGTATTCTGTCTCGTAATAAGGAAAACAGTGAGGTGCCCTTGCAATTTATCTAATTCTTGTGGGGATGGATAGGTGGGATATTCTCCTCTCTTATTATCTACTCTTACCTGTTCATAAGTATATATTGTTAATCAAGCGTGTAAGACTCCCAGTCTCTCAGAAAGCGCAGCTTCACAGATCTATGGAATGAATTTAAATGAATAGGAATGCCGTTCTCTGAGGTTTGTGTGTAGCCCTGTTCGATAAAAATGGAATATTTGCTTTCAACTGTGACTATCTCTGCGCACCAGCCTGATGGAGCAGGAATAGGAATCATCTTGATTCCCTGAAACTACTTTGACTAAAACCTTGGTTTGAAAAATTTATTTTTGCACCCAGGGGGGCACTCAGCACATACGTTAGGGGGGGTCAGTCCAAGAAATTTTCAGGCAACCCAAAAATATCACTTAAGCATCATTGCAACCCAAAAATATCAGTTCATCTTATACTTTGAAACCTGTAAATGAACATAAATATCCTGAAACAATGCAAACAAGAATCGGGATTGCCCCTAGCGAACCTAGAAATATCAGTTAAACGATGTTTGGTGTCAAAATTTATCATGAAGATAGTTCTAGTTTTATTTGGGCCCAAAAATATCACTTTCGGCAATAATCTGACCCAAAAATATCGGACTTACCTCCCCGTATGTGCATGTGCTGAGTGCCCCCCTGGGTTTTTGCATACTAGTAATTTTTAGGGTGGCATGCAACATTTTGTTTTCGCTATTAGGAATTGAAACATTCGCTCATATTGATATCCAAAAATTTAAGCTTGACAGTATCTCGTATGGCCACTTTGTAATCCGTTTGTTTCTTCTCACAACTTCAAACAACCTCACATTAGATAGCAGACAGATCGATCAGTGCTTAGTCTGCGGTGCGACCTCTACGGGGGAGGAAACGGGGGAGGAGTGCTAAGCAAGGTTGCTTTGAATCAAGATTCTTCTTTCGTCTTTGAACCTTGTCAACTCTTTAGTTCGAAGAAGCGGTATCGCTGACAGAAAGGAATCAGTGCATGGTCTTAAATCACACGAGACTTTTTGGTTAGGAGGGAATAAAGAAACTGTGTGACTATCAAGTTAGGAATTTCTCCATTCAGCACAACAATTTTCGTACTTATTTTAGTCAAATCAGCCACTAGATGTGTCCCAATAAAGTTGATGCCAAAGCTTGTAAACACGGTAGTTTTGCTAAGGATCTAAGTGGAAATTTGACGTCAGGAAGGACATGATTTTATTCGGCTTTGTTTGAGCATTAATAAGATATATCGTTTCCAGAGCACCCCATAGTGGTCAAAGACTTTAATGGCTTTTTGATTTACAAGGTTGTATTGAGCGTTTACAACTGTCCATGATAATTGAGAAACGTTTTTCAATCATTGAAAAATGTCACTGATTGATAGGTACACTGTATGGGTTCCTATACAGGCTTATCATCATCATCATCATCATCATCATCATCATCATCATCATCATCATCATCATCATCATCATCATCATCATCATCATCATCATCATCATCATCATCATCATCATCATCATCATCATCATCATCATCATCATCATCATCATCATCATCATCATCATCATCATCATCATCATCATCATCAATCCAAAATTAATACATACCCCCAGTTGAGGTATGTAATACTGATACTAATATAAAATAAATTAACTTGATGGGACTCCATACGACACCAGTGGCAAAACAAGAGCCCCATTTACACATAAGAAGATTTACGTTTTAACAGAAAAGATAAAATTACAACATAACATAACAGCAGCAAGCAGATAGAAACTGCAACAATGGAATGATCTTACTTTACAGGAGGTGATTGCATCCTTTTACCAAATTTAAAATTTTCTCTAACGAATTTCGCTATATTTGCAACCGTTTTATTCTGGTTATTTATTGTCATCAAAGTTTCGAATTTGAACTTAGAAGGATACTTCGAGAAATATTGAGGTATATATAAATTTCTAAGATTTGTGAGTGCAGAGCATTTTAGTAGGGTATGGTATTCATCCCCTACTTCACTAGCAGTAAACATGTCGCATTTCCGCAAATGATGATCAGTATTTGACCATCTTCCAGTTTCAATTGGGAGGTTATGATTCGCAGTTCTAAATCGGCAAAGGAATTGCAAAAGATTACAGGGCAATTTCTTATAATAGTTTTCCATTTCAAAACCTTTCTTTGTGCAAGCCTATTCTTAAATCATGAGAAGCAGACAACCAAATGAATTGAGTAGAAGGATATAAAATGAATCTTAAAATGGCACGGGTTCTTGCCGTTTATTCAAATCATATTTGACAGCTTATTTTAACAGACACATCCCCTTTCATTCTGTCTTTCAAGGGGCTGGATGGCTGAACTGTTCATTAGTGTAATATTTTCATCTTGCGCTGATCCCTGCAAAGCATCAGTTGAAATGTGAAAAGAACAATGATAGTCCTAAAGTCTGTTTTACAGGTCTTGAGACCTGGATTAATTTTGTTTGTAATAGAAAAAGCCTTTCTTTCTGGACTGGTGTCAAAATGGCACCAAAATTACATTCAGTCAAATGGCCTCTCCAAAGTTCGGCGCTGGTTAGATGCCTTCCAGGCATACGAGAGTGCCATCGTCTTCAGCGATGCAAAATTTCATTCTCAAGCCTTTTCAAACGGGCTTTAAGTTAGTTCCTACTTGGAAATGGGCCTAGTTATGAGCATTTTTATCAAGGCTGTCAGTGCCTCTTTTGTCTGAAATTGATCGTAAAGTCATTTTGAATCATATGATTGAGGTTTTGGAAATGTACGAAACTGAGTAGGAATGTCTGCCTGTGGTATAGAAGTTGAAAAATGCATTGAGCATGGGAGATATTTCCACAAACTTACCTCTGGCAACAGAAAGAATTTGATAGAGAAGAAACAAGATGAAAAACATTGCAGTAATTTTAAACGAGCCCGCGAGAGAGTCCACTAAAGAATTTTCCCTTGGTCAATGGAAAATGGGAACAGGATTGAAAAAATTTTGCAACAGAGGATGGGTTTAACCCATGGAGAAAGAAGATGGGTTATGCTACAATAGGATTCTGAAGTGTTTATTGCAGCCAATGAGAGAGTCCACTAAGTTTTACCCTTGGGCAATGGAAAATGCGAACTGAATTGAAAAATTTTGCAGCAGAGGATTGGTTTAACCCATGGAGAATGAAGATTGGTTATGCTACAATGGGATTCTGAAATATTTATTGCAGTTTCACGAGAAAGGACTGAATAGAGATCGGGCTAAGTTAGAGTTGTGTCGTGAAAAAGAAGGCGAATTTGGCAGGGCAGATGCAATCTTTCTTATTTCATGGCAATGCAGTTTTGCTGTGAAAGTTGTTCTCTTCAGTCGTTGAAATGTCTTCTGAAAATTTGCAATACCACCCAAAGAGAATTGTTCAGAAACGAATGAAAGTATATGACAAAAGACGACGTCAAAAGCCATCAAAAGCTTTGCAACTGTTTTGTTAAATTCCACATGCTAAGTGACACTCAGACGGTGAAATGATCATCGCTAAACGTAATTTGGTAATCAAATCTAAACAGATCGGAGTTAAAATTCAGAAAAATGGGTTTAATTCAACCAGTTGCTGAACCAAGACATGGATTTTGCATTTTTGGCTCAGGAAAACAGAATTTGCTCTTCTGTATACCGGGTGTCCCAAAAACGTTTCCCTGTTTGAACAGTTCCAGTAATCAACTACTCCACAAAGTCAAACTTGCATGATCTAAATAACCTTTCCCGATTTTGTTTCTCATGCAAAGGTCTCCAGAATATGAATTTCCGATAACTCATACTCGAGAAACCCTTGCAAAGCAGTGGTGGCGCCAGGGGAGGACTAGGGGGCTACAGCCCCCCCCCCCCCCGTCGGAGGCATCTAGCCCCCCGTCGGAGGAAATTTGGGGTTCTCGTCGGAGGAAATTTGGCAAAATAACGTACGAAAACACCATTTTTCAGTCATCTTCGCCCCCCTGTTGGAAGCTCCAGCCCCTCTGTCGGAAAATTCCTGGCGCCACCCCTGTTGCAAAGGTGTAAAGTTTAGCCATGGAGATATGTTCCATTCCTCCAATGTCTACATCATAGGTGTGAAAGCATACAACCGCTTATCTGTTTCACAAATAAGTATTCAAACTCGGCGGATCGCATGACCTTGTCTTGTGTTGTATAATTTTTCTTCGAACATTACCCAGAATCTTACTTTTTGCGGACAAAACAGGTAAATATGATTTTCCTAGGTCCCTTAATAGAGTTAAAGCTCTGCAGTGTTGGAATTCACTGCACGGTTTTTTTCACTGAAGGCTTATATATATGACCATTTTAGACACTGATGTTAAGATTCTTTCTAGAAGGAATTAATGAATTCACCTAAATGAAGAATTTCCGTTAGGTGCAGGTTTAGCGATTTTATCGATTATGCGTTTTTAGCTGTTCCTTGAACATTTCAGGTATTCCGTTTTTCAGGAAAATAATTACAGAAAATTGATACGCGCAGATGCAGAAATGAAACAAATACGCATATCCAAGTTTGGTATTGTATAACAGATTTGTTTCATGATTTTTAGCAAATAACACGCATTTTTACTAAAATGACAGCTCAGATCGGGAAACTTTTTCCTTAGACACCCGGTATGTATATTCAAAATCTTATCAATCATCTTGTGGCCGTGTTGGAACGTGTTACACGCGTGCAAATGTCACTCGTTGAGTTAGAACGTGTAGTTAAGCTGAGAATATGAATTGTTTGGTTTTCGCCTTTCCAACTATGTGTAAAGGAAGGAGGTTAAGGTAGTTTTGTGCACTTCATTTCTTTCTTCGCCATGAACGTCGTCCTTACAAAGATACAAACTAAACAATTTCTGCAAAATGAACAACAATGATGCGCAATAAAATCTTTTTAAATTACTGCTAAACATAAAATGAAAACGAACAAATGCATAAATCTAAGCCAGTGACAATAATGCAGCATGGTAGTTGTGGCAGTCACAGACTGGTCTATAAGCTATCATTACGAGACTCAAAACATTCTTTCGCATATTTAACGACGTCTCGCACTAGCTTCATATTGCTTGTTAAGAGGGTGTATGAAATTTCGTCTCTGGTTCATTATGCCAAATGACTTAACCTCGTTTTGAGCGGTTCCAGAAAGCTTTTTGCGTCGAACACCATGTGTTCGGCATTCAGTGAGCAAACAGAGTTCCTTTCGAGCTGGTCGTGATGAAGTTGACAGTCTCATCTCCGGGGGAGAATTGTCTCTCCTGACTGTTTCATTGCGCAAATTGTGGTCACAACAGCGAAGCTTTGCCATTTTCTTAACAAGGTTTCTGTCTTTCAGTTTGGTGTGAGTCTTTGCTTGGAGCTTTAGTCAACGACAATTATCATGATTTGAGGCTGATCAAGTGTCTCTGATCAAATCGTCTGCCAAAATGTTTGTTTTATTCAGCGTCTCTTGTTTTTACGTCATAACTAATTTCATATCATTTCATAAGATTTGTTCTTCATTTTCCAGTCTGAGATGTTAATTTCAACTATATTAACTATGAATCTTCTGTCCTCTTGGCATTTGATCAAAGGTTTTTTAGAAGAAACTTTCGAATTTCCTGTCGCTTTTGCTTTCCTGTCCCTTTCCAGTAGACCGGGTTAAATGACAAGTCCGGCTTAGGTACGATTGATGGTAAACTACAAGATAATACTATTATGAATGTGTATCATACTTTCTCCCACTATTTTTCGCTTTCTCCTTGTGAAATTACGTCTTCACGAAATTTAACGATAACTTAAGAAAATATCTTGCAGTTATCAGATCAGTTAAAAAGTCTGTGTACAATGTTTAGAACATGACATGTATCAGGAACCTAACGAAGTTGCGGGTGAAATTAGCTCACTCAAGGAGCATAGGTTTTGGCACAGCTTTGACTGCTTAAGCCCTTGTTGTGTATGTGATACGGGAAACGAAGATAGCGAGCATTTTCTCCTGCATTGCTCTCAGATCGACTTGATGCGCACAGATCTCTTCAGTCAACCAGCGGATGTACCTGGGTTAGACATCACAAGTATGGACTCAGAAGATTTATGTGAATTAGTATTGTGCGGAAAGTCAGATTTGAATGTAATCGAGTACAGAATGATTATTGAAGCAACAATATCCTTCACTGAACGATCCAAGAGATTTTCTAGCAACTGTTTTCAAGTAATTTCATAGCAGCGACTTCCCTCTACTTCTCTTTTCTTTCCTTGGTTTCGTTTTTATTTTGGTTGTTAATAGTCTTTCAGTTATGCTTTCATTTTTCGTTGTTCTGATTGTTTGTTGGTTTTTCTTTTTGGAACTGTGTATATGTAAGTCTCACATGCAGTGGGAACTAGGTGACTGCGTGTCTTTTCCTGCTCCGATGGGACAAATAATATATGGTATAGTTTAGGGTTTACTTGATGAAAAATTAGGTCTTAAAATGATGTCATATCGCGTAAAAAAATGGCACGATTCAACATTTATGGTGAAGGTCATAGGCATACGTATAGCCAAATATTGTCGACCCGTGTGACTAGAAAGCTAACGAAGTATTGCAGCCAGAACAGTCAGGTGAACAGGGTTCGACCCCAAGTAGAGCCCCATCACTTGAATGTCTTGACATGGGGACACGGACTTGATTAGGACTTCTTTCTTTCAGTGATGCCAGCGCCTTGGTGTTACAAGCCACAGCTTCACATCAAATCAAATCAGTTTATAGGGAAAATCGTTGAACATAATTTCAACGGTAATTCAACTCTTGACAGGCATAGCTTGCTAGTCAGACACATTCTAGCTTGTCTCCAGGCTGTAGTCAAAGATGACTGAGGAACTGATATCAACTGACATCGAGGCGCAGTACTTGGTGGAAATATTCATCTGATATCAAGAGGGTACTGAGTAAAATGTCATAATTCTAATAATTAGGTAGCTCAAAAGGGAAGTTAGTTGTAGAGATCCAACCAGGGAACAGTTGCTTGCTAGGCCAATATCATTGAAGTGGCCTTTCCTGATAACAGTGAGTAGGTCGTTAGAGAAATGGGGACTTTAATCCTAAGTATCATAAGTTGGTACTTAGGAAACACTTAGTCGAGTTTACAAATGAAATTTTGAAGTGGGCTTCATCATATTAGTTGCTAGGATGTTGGGTCCTTGCAACCTAATTCATTTGCAAGCTGAAGGAATAGAGATAACCTTTAGATGAAATTTTCGTCCTTGGTGTTGCTTTTCTTTCTATTGAGTTGTTTCAGGCATTATGAGGTGCGGACGATGTAGTGATTTTGAAGAGAACAGATAAAGAATTCTCTGGTGCTGCTTATGTTAGGGGAAACGAAGAAAGTGCTTCCATGCTGTTTGCCTTAGTATCAGCTGCTGGAATTTGTTACAGAGACTGAACACAACAAACATAGAATCAATGAAGGTAGCATCCATGACGGATACCTGAGGTACACCATCTCAGATTGAAGTTTTGAGACTTGACGATCAAAGAAGTTATTCATGAAAAGGTAAACTGAAACTTTCCTTGTTGTTATTCAGATATTTCCCATAGTTTATGTTAACTTAAAGACAAAGTTTTAGCAACGACGCATCTATCGTTCATCCTTATATTGTTATATAATAATGGTTTAGATGAAAGTACTGCCTATAGCACTTTGCTATGACATTGAATTAACTGAATTGATACCAATCAGGATCACATCCTTACATTGAGAAGAAGAGTCATAAAAGATGCTGAAAAGTCCTGGGAATAGACTTTCACATATATGACATACATGTGTGAGTATAATGTGTTTAGACGTTTGAATGCCTGTAGCTACCATACCACTGATCAGCTAACATATCAACGTAGATAGCATTTAGTTTTTGAAAATCAGTCATATTGTTCTAACTTTGCAAGCGATTTTCTAAAAATGCTTCATTTCAAAATCCTTCAAAACAGATCTTAATTTCTTGATCAAATTTGCTGGAAATGCCACCTCGTGATAGTAGAAAACAAAAAATAGACGAGGACGGCAGTCCCAAATGGTTAAGATTTTGCAGCCTCTTCATATACCTAATGAACGCCCAAGCTACAAGATAGACCTATAGAATTCGATTATGATAGGTATGGGGTCTAAATTGATAGCAAATTTGATCAATCATTTTTGGCCCATTTTGAGGGATTTTGAGGTACATTTTTTTGTATAAATTCGTTTGTGATATGAGAGCGACACGGCCGATTTTGACATACTAAATTTTCTTTTCTTCGTTGATATCTTAGCTACAAAAGTATTATCAGCTGTTTGGAATCTGATACATGATTTTGGAGCTACAGGCTTTCAAGCGTCTGTGCATTTTCGACTCACCAGATGTCCATACATATAAGGCAACAATCTTACTTGGAAGTTTGAATTGAAATGTTATTAGAATTGAATTGTTACTATGATGTTGAATGATTATAAGAGAAAACTGCTATTAAAGATACTATTAAATGATCATAAGAGAAACTAGCTTGAATTTGTGGGATTTTTAGAAAATACAGTTAAGCATGTTAGTGAGGAGAAACTATTCGAGGCAATCCTCAAATTCATTCATGCTACAGAGTGCTTTTAAATGTTCCGTCGCTGCAAATTCCCATACATTAGCACCGACTTTTTGTTAGCTGATATTGTATTTGTAATTATTGCATTTAGTTTAGTAATTTTAATCGTATTTTTGTTTTGTGACCATAGAGTTATATGTACTACCATGCTCCTTTCGGTAACGTAATCGTAATTTGTCGTCATATTTTTTGTGAGAATGAATAAAAAAATTTTCTTTTACCTGATCATGAGGTATGATACAAGTTTTGCTGTCCGGATCGATAGTGGATAATCTGCCTATCGATGAGATTTTCACAGTCGAATTTGAGGACGGAGTGATTCCAGTTTTCATTTTCACCCAGCATGGTGGTCTGTCGAAGACTTAACTTCAGTTTGTCTATCAGTCTTGGGCTGGGTGCCTGGCGTACTGTATTTTTACTGTGATAATGTCTCTTGACTTAGAGTACATTGAGCCCCTATTATCGCAGATTATGTTACTTATTAGCAATGATATGGGAGACTTTACACACTATCACCTACTACAATTGAAAGATTTGGGTAGCATCTGGTACAGATTAGAACGTTTATATCAGTTTAAGCAATTAGTAGTGTGTTAGTTTTAGGGTAAGAGACCCCAAGGCCACAACGCATGTAATCTATCTACAAAAACGGAATAGTTTCGTACTATATCCATCACTATGATAAATGTTTTGCTTGCAACCAGCTAAGTCTTACTGTGATGATGGTTCTGGTTTCTATGTACTTTGAGCCCCTATTAACGCAGATTATCTTATTTATTAGTAACAATATAAGGGGCTCAAACACTTTCCTTTTATCACAGTTGGAGGATTTGGTCAATGTCTGCTGGTTGTATATCAGAAAGTTGGGAAATAACGATGCCAGGTGAGTCAGGAAAAAGTTTATACGCCTTTTAGCGGGCTATGGAATTAAAAAGTGTGTAGACCATATTCAAGACAGAAATTTTAATCTATCAGTCAAAGGCTAACTTAGATGTGAAAATTTTGTTTGGGGACATCACTCATATTACAGAAGTTAGCAGGACCGTCGAGAAGGGGGGTTAGCCAGGGTAGTTACCAGGGGGCCCGGAGCTTTTAGGGGCCCGGAAAAATGTTTATTATGTCTTCCTTTCTTTGTTTTCAATTTTCCTCGAAGAAAGTGCCTAGACCCGTGGGCCCACTGTCATTCAAAACCAGAAGTGTTCAGACTCGAGGTAAACGACTTTTTCTATCTAAAGTCATGTTTTTAACAGCGCATAGGCGGGTGCTTCCATCTAAAGCAGTATTTTGCCAGTGCATTGGAGGAGGGCGAGATCCAAGAGAAAAAGGGTATAGGCGACGAATTTTCCTGCGCTGGAGGGTCCCTTCGATGCCACACCCTGGGGCCCGGGCTGCCTCTCGACGGCCCTGGAAGTTAGGAATGCTTGGACAGGGTTTTTATGGGAACGAGAACTCCACATTCGATTCTGGTCAATCATTTACATGCTATTGTTGAAATTTATGCTCCACTCCTAATTGTGACAATCCCATCGAATTTAAATTCAGTGGCACGTAAATCATCGACAAGGACCAAATGTGGACTTCTCGTTCCCATGGAAACCCCTTACAAAAACTTTCCAGATTTCTACCTAAATGATGAGTGATTTTATCGGCTAGAGTGCAGTTTAGCGGGCGTTATCTTGTTGCATGTCATACGGAGAGGGTTAGGGTTGGTTTAGTTTCAGAAGAGGATTTTTGGATAGGCTAGGGCTAGTTAGGGTAAGTTAAGGTAAGTTGGGGTCAGGGTATGGGTTAGGGTTCAGTTCGATATTTGCAGACCGAATATGACATTTAGCGCCGGCCGTTAAACTGCCTCGGCCCATTTTATCAAAAAGAATTAACATCTAAGTTAGCCTTTGAATTATAGATTGACCTGTCTGCTTTGTATATCAGGCCATATACTCTTTGTTCCACAGCCTTCCAAATGTGCTAACTTTTTCTGGCTCTCCCGGTAGTGTCTCTTAACTGATTCGAGCAAGGTGCATCCTGTTATCGCCGATTATTTTACTTACCAATGGCAGAAGTTCTCTAAAACACTGTCCTTTATCACAATTGAACAGTTATGATACTTAGCTTTTCAAAAAAATACTAAAGATTTTCAATCCCATGACAATAAATGTGCATGGGCGTAGGGG
Organism: Aurelia sp. 3 sensu Dawson et al. (2005); assembly: GCA_964020215.1. Taxonomy (NCBI): domain Eukaryota; kingdom Metazoa; phylum Cnidaria; class Scyphozoa; order Semaeostomeae; family Ulmaridae; genus Aurelia; species Aurelia sp. 3 sensu Dawson et al. (2005). The sequence goes on along the minus strand of OZ026573.1, from coordinate 15,160,727 downwards.
AGATAAAATTTAGGGGGCTGCCCGATAAAAATCCAGTGTTTACCAAAACTTTGCCCGACTTAAGGCCGATGTTCTGTCCCATTATGGCCGATTTCTGCCAATTTTTCCATCGTTGAAGAGGAGCTGCAGTCCTCCAGCCCCTTGTCTCCTACGCCGGTGTAAATTTGCAGAGGATAATTCTCATTCATGAGAAATTGTATTTTCGTTATTTTCCTGTGCGAGGAGTCCTTTACAATTTTACCAAGTATTTTAGGCCTTGTTCAGCCCCTCTGCCCTTTTTTCAGCCCTTTTTTAAAGTTGATTTTATCAATATTTCTAGTGCTTGTGAGAATGGAGGAAAAATCACAAAAACATTTCGATCTCATGGCTGTGAAGCACATATTGATTCATTCCAATCCATCCTGTGCTCTTGCTACACCCCCGTCTAAGTGCCCCGGTGCATTGTACCCCGGTGATTTCTTCAGTGAAAAAGTTGAAACAAAATTAGTCCCCGGACTATCTGTGAACCTCCCCCGTACAAAACGCCTCACAAGTGAAGCCCCGGCTGAAATCAGGTGAATCCCGGAGAGAAATTTGAGAAGTTATTTCCACGTAAAAACCCTTCCCCGCCGATAATAATGCTGTCCTCGTTACGTAATTCGAGCTCCCCGTTGAAGATTTGACCATATTATTCGGTCAAAGGACCCCTGTGAACATCTGACCTCTCACCGGGCCACTTAGACGGGGGTATCTTGCTGCTCTCAAGTTTTGAAAGTGAGAACTTTTTTCTTGTTCACCCGGGAAACAAACTACATATTATTTAGGAAGGAAAATGGTCGAACTTTCAGACGGTATACATTACATCTTCTGAAAACTTATCACCTTTTATTACTTTCAATTATATTTAGGTTTTGTTTTTCGGAAGCGCCCTGTATATTTGAATCAAAACGTCATCTTCCATCTACTACGTACTGTATGTAGTCTACCGGGTGAGCCAGAAAAAAGTTCCCACTTTTGAAAATTCATAACACCAAGACTACTACCCGGATTTGAATCATTCAAATTCTAGTTAAAAGCTGAAAGATCAAAGTATTTTTGTGATTTTTCTCGCTTTCCTACCAGCACTAGACGTATTGGCAAATTCAGCTTTATAGAAATTTCATGGTTGCAAAATTACGGAAAAAGGGCCTAAAACATTGATCAAATCGTAAGGATTCTATTCAAATCGAACAATAGGCCATGAGCGTTTCACCTCCCTCAAGGGTTATAAGACATCGATTTTCAAACACATATGAAACGTTTTCAGTGCCAAGGAAATTAATGCCTAGAGGATATCTCTCACCCATGAGAAGTGGCATTTCCTTCATTGTTCTGTGCGCGAGGTCATTTATGCATTGATCGATGTTTTGGGCCATTCTTCAGTAATCAATGAACCATGAAATTTTTGTAGAGTTGAATTTACCTATATTTGTAGTGCTGGCAGGACAGCAAGAAAAATGACAAAATTACTTTGATCTTTCGGCTTTTAACTAGAATTTGAATGATTCAAATCCGTGAAGTAGCCTTTGTGTTATGAATTTTCAAAAGTGGGAACTTTTTTCTGGCTTACCGGGTATTTATTTATTTATACCGGGTGTCTCAGAAAAGTTTCCCTCTTTGAACAGTTCCAGAAAAACAAGCATTATCTCTTTTGAACCAAATAAACAGCAATAGACCTTTTAGCTATTCTACAAAAGAGCCTGGATCGAGCGATATTTTTATATAATTTTATACACGAGGCTCGACTGAGTGCCGTTAGAGCTTCGATCGCAATTGTGCACATTCGAAAATTCTACAAATTGTAATGAAATATCGTTCGATCCACATTCGTTTTCAGAATAGCTAAAAGGTCTATTACTTGCTTAAATGGAAACTTGGATCCACATGGTTTTTTCCTATTTTTTTGCTCATCAGAAGACTTCAAAAATATGAATTTTCTAAAAGTCTTATGCTAGAGAAACCTTGAAAAGATGAAAAATTTGGTGATGGAGATATGTTCCATTCCTTCCATGTTTTACATCACTGATTTGAAGGCATACAGTTGCTTGTCGATTTCACAAATTGTTATTCGAACTAGGCACTAAAGTATGGACCACAGGACCTCGTCTTGTGTAGCAACTTTTTCTTCGAACATCAGGCAAAATCGTGATTTTTACGGACCAAACAGACAAAAATGATTTTTCTTGGGTCCCTTTATGGAATTTAAGCTCCGTACTGTTGGAATTTAGTTAAAAAGAAGAATATTTTGGGGATGTCGGGATGCAAGTTTAACGATTTTATTGATAAACCGTTTTTTAGTTTTTCATTTCAGTTAGTCTAGCATTTCAGGTATTCTGTTTTTCAAGAAAATGATTATAGAAAACCAATGCGCGCAGATACAGAAGTGAAACAAATACTCAGATCTAAGTTGGGCATTGTATGATTTTTATAAAATAACACACAATTTTACTAAAATAACAGCCCAAATTGGAAAACTTTTTTGGGACACCCGGCACATTGTTCCCGTAACCGATGCTTGTTGCAGCCACATCCAGGTTTCCTAATTAGCCTTTAAAATGACCCATCTTAACGCTAGTTCACCAGATTCTGATAACCAGACTATCATATATTAAATGTCGAGGTCTTATACGTAACACCCAACTAGAAGGAAAAATAGCTGAAATATACATTCAACAAAAGCTTCAGACGTTGCAGGATTAACCAAAAATGGATGATAAAGGGTGTGAAAACATAGCCCAGTCAACACACCTTGTCTCCGCACGTATGATATATTCATTTAGGTAATCAGAGATCTTTTTGGTTTGAGTTTGACTTGTGCTTCTAACCGGCAACCTTTTGAGCACGTAGTTAATCTACTTTGACTGGTAATATATTCCCGTATGCTTCTTTCCAAAATCAGATGTTTTGCGGAGACGTAGGTTTCACAGTCTTCCTCTATTGCACACATTTAAAAGTCGCTGTGGGTACTTTGCATTCTATTTTCTCTTCGCAGCCACAGAACACGTTCTAGTTGTCTTCGTGGATTTTGCAGTACATGTCAGTTAATGTGGAAGATCGCATTTTGTGTCCAGACACTGCACAAACTGGAGAATTAGCTGAATTACATGCTTCCAGATTTGTGAAGATATTCTGAACATTTCAGCTGTGCAAAGATTTCGCATTTCCAAACAGACCAAACGCCTCATCACACATTGTTGCCTCGTCATGGCTGATCAAAACTGACTCACTGCAGATTGCGTTTGAAGAAATTGGTGAGTTTTTACGTGTGGAAATATCCTGTATTCCGTTATATTTACCAGCATAGGTTACAAATGTTTAAAAAGCTGGGTGTAAAATTCAATGTACTTTTTCTTTGAACTGAACGGCTTCAAAGAAACTTTAACTATTTTACATAAAATCTGCCGTTGCACTTTTCTGAAATCTTCAATATTTTCAGATTACAGTGTTTTTCTTCTTTCTAAGAATTCAAGAAAATTTTCGAAAAAATCTTACACCTATCTTAATTCCTAATCCTGTAGACGAAAGATCAAATAATTTTCAAGAAAACCATAGTTTATGGATTTCTGCAATATGATATCAAGCAAAACTCTTTCACTCTCCTGGATTGTGATTTAGAAATTTGATGACGTCACATCATAAAATTAGCTGAAATATGAAATATGCTGTAATTTCGGCAAATATTCAAAATGTCTTGAAAAGTCCCAACGGTAGAATCATAGAACAATGGCTAAAGTTTCTTTTAAGTTTAAATATATAGGTCATTGAATCTTGCATCCGCTGTTTTCCACCGACTAAGGATTTGGAACCTATGCTGGTGTGCCATGATGTTCCCACTAGTGACAGATCGTAATAAATCATGCACTTTGGCAATAGCAGGAGTTAATTTAGTCATCCGCAGTAAAAATCCTGGTAGAACTCCAGTTTTTTTTATCTTGATACTGCTTCCTGTATTTAGTTTTTAACAATTTTTGATGGTAGTTCAAAGTGGATACTTTATCGTGGCATATTTGGTAGTAGAACTGCTTTTCTCTCTTTTTCCATTCCAATAAAGAATTTGCAATGTGTATTTAGTATTTACGCCATTTGCAAAACTCGTAATGGCACTGCAAAGACGATACCACGCCGTGGCCATCACACAAGCTAAGGCGACGACCTACACGTTGATGATCAAAAGAAAACAACATGATAGAAAAACCAAGCAAAGGATCCTACACTCTGTCTCAGACAGCCAAGATCCATAATAACTCCATTTTGCAAGGCGTAAACGGCCGCGGCATGTCAAAATTCGATGGGAAACCACATATCCGTTACCCATATCTGCCATAACTTGCTACTTATCTCCGAAATTTGGAGAATAACGAGCCATTTCATTTTCGAAGCTGTGGTGAAAGTTTCTCGAATTTGCAACTTAGGCCCATTTTCGCTCCAAACAAACATTAATCCAACATTAAACACACTTGGCAACCCCAGATTATTGTTTAAATACCTCCAAAAAGGTTTAAATAAGGTCCTCAACGTGTTTGTTTTCAGTTTCTCAATTTATCGTCCGTTGGTAAATTTTCCGTTGGTTGGCTTTTCCTAGCAAACTGTAAATCCATAATGGCTGCAAGTCTGCCCATTTTCTGGGCAGATTTGATCGAAGTATACCAGGCTGTTCATTCGGCTTCGTGATCAGCGTACAACATAAGAATACCCTGGGAACGAGGTTGAATTTTTCCTTAATTTCCGTGTTTAATTTTGATGTGCTTCAAGAATTTGCTTATTAGGCCAAAAGACCAAAGCTCTAGTTTGGAGGTGGACGCAAATTCGAGTTTTCAGGATCGATACTTCTACTCACTAGGCATCAATATCAACAAACAAGGCATTGATATCAACAGAAGATTGACAAATATTGTAAGATGAACATGATTCTTTCAAGTACCTATGTTCGATCAATCCTGCTGCTATTCGCAGATAGTTGCTAGCTTTTCTGTATGAACCGAAGAGCACAAGATTCTCATTTATTATTATATTTTTAACACTAGACCCTGTTAGCTAAAAAAGAAAAAAAACTATAAAAATATCGATTTACATATTTATATAATCATAGAGATTTGCTGGTCTTCCTAGGGATCGTGCTTCGGGAAGGATGCTAGTTTTGCAAGAATTCCTTCAGTTTCCTTTTCAACATGGCAATCGTGGAACTCCTTCTTATTTCTAATGGGATTTCATAACACGTCTTTGGACCAGAATAGAAAAAATTGCTTTTGGAGAATTCTAGGTTCTGCCTTGGAGTGTCGAGATATAACTGATTTCTTGTTCGATAGTTAGATATTTGAGATCTGGCAACAAGTCGCCCTCTTAAGTTGTCCTGGCAGAGACCATTCATTGTTTTATAGATCATCACTAGTGAGCTATTTCAGTTGGCAATAGTAAGATAGTTGATCAAAGATAGTGGTTATGCAATGAAGGACGAATCGATTTTGCAATGAAGCAGTTTATTTAGTGGATGAAATAATTTTGATTATACCATGACCAAACAGCTTCCAGTTCAGGTAAAATATTAGGATAGAAAGATCGCTGCTATATGGTAAATGAACGCCAATACCACTAAATTATTTGTTAAGGTAAAAAGATCTTTGATACCTCCTTTAACAAACTGTAATTCATATTAATATACATCATATGCGGTTGTTTACTAATTGCAGATGCCACAGACATGAAATAATTCAAACAATGCTTTCACAGTAAAGATAATGTCTTGTCATTACAGTTTGAAGCAGTTCAGTTTGCTGTTTCATTTGTGATATACAAGTTTAGTTACCCCAGTGCGTACTGGGTGAACAGACTATATGACCTTGGACTCCCCATTTTAAAGGCAGATTTCCATTCAGTGATTTTTGTCACTCGTGTGACAGTTAGCTATCGACTTTTAGCGATCGCACAACTTCCTTTCAATTCCCATAAGTAGTGCAGAAGCATCTCCGAGCTCTCCAGACTCAAATAATAACGTGATCAAAGATGGCTGCTATTAATAGACGATTAAAGCTATTGCTACTGCTACACCCACAAAGGAGAGGATGAAAACGAGAAGAATAAGAGGAACCAGGGCAAGTGCTCACATCCCCCCCCCCCCACATCGCCTGGTCCAACTTTCTCTGCTGGGTCTGTTAAAACGCTGGCGATCGATCGCAAAAGTAGGATGAGCTTCTACTGTTTATGCGATCGCGCGCTCTGATCGTGCTACCAGATAACGCAAAGTACGCATGCCCAGACTTCAAATCTATCGCAAATTGTCGCACGCGCGACAAATTGCACTGAATGAAAACCCGCCTTTATTGCGGCAGCTCATGATCATCTTAGTCGGTTTACCTTGCAAGGAGAGTGTACCCATCTAAATCTTTGGTCTTTTCAAACGCCTCTTCTTTGTCTGTTAAACTGACATATTTAGAAGCAAAGATTTTTTTTCTATCAAATCTTAAATACTACAAGTAATACGATTAATTCAACTGTGCCAATCATAGCGGAAAAAGACACAAGGTCATCGAGTTTCCACTATGAATGGCACTTACAATATAAATTAGTTTCTATTTACAATGGAACACAAGTGGCACTTACAATATAACTTAGTTTATTTACATGAAAACACAAATATAGATAGATTAATTTGATATAAAACCCATTACTTACCGAAACTTTAAAACCCATGCTAAGACTACCCTGTGCTCCCTGATGTGTCTTTGCCACCTATGTATTCACATAGAAATATATTTTTAGAGCATTCTTAAAATTTCTGCAACGTGATCGTGAATATGCTGTTTTATAGTCCATGATGGCGTGAAAGACGAAGTATCAACACGTGAAGCCGTTATCCAGGGGTGCTATGGGGGGGGGGGGGGTTCATACATTATGGTGACAAACCATTCTCACAAATTATTTTTTAAGAAAGCCAGTACGTCTTGTTGAGGGGGGATTCGAAACCCGAACCATTCGTTTAAGGGTAAAATTCTGTTGGTTGACACAGGAAAGTTCTACTGCTCAAGAAATATGGCCTTGAAATGCTAGCTAATATTGAGATTCAAAGTTGCTACTGCCTTGACAGGACCGCTAATCTTTTATAACTCCCCCACTGCTTGGCTCCAGGCTGTCAGAAACACGGAATACACACAAAAAAGGTTACAGTTGAAGCTTTTAGCTGAAACCAAATCTCGATCTCAAATGTGCATCAACAAATTGTAAATTTTTGTGAGGCGTGGCCTAACTCATCTCTTATTTATATCTATGTATAAATTGCAAACTGAGGCGAGAAGTTTAAAATCCATTCAAACGAGTTCCAGTTGAATTTGTTACGTTTGTGGTGAGCTACCAAAATTATCTTTTTATGACCGGTAAGGTGCTTCACATTGCTACAGGATGTTTCAGAGAAAAGCGACAAAATCATTACCGAAGTTTTTCGAAATAGATTTGTCGGTTCCCTGACGTCATTTTCCACTGGAGGGACTTGGTTCCACGGAAACAGCATAAAATAACAAAAAATCGCTTCCCTGGCGTCCAGTACCCTCATGCGAGCGCGGTCAAGTTGATGTAAGGAAACAGGCTGAATATATATAATGTATACATACCATCTAAAAGCACAATCTATCTTATTTCCGATGTTCCTGCTTAGGAATATTAACTGAATTATTGGCCACTTAATTGACGTTTCAGTAAGCATGGTTTATTTTACATCCAAGAAACAGGTAGGAGTTTTGCGTAGGCCAAAAGTAATCTTTGTAAGGTCTTATTCATTATTTTAGCGCGTTTATTTCAGGGTGAAAGTTTTGTATGTTTCGTACCAATGGGCGTCACCTCAAATTGTTCTAAGCCTAAAATGTTTCAACAAAATCTGTTTTGTAACATTTTACGAAACAAAATGTCTTGATTTTGCTTCAGTATGCTGCGTTTAAAATTGGCCATATTTACTAAAATATCAATTAAATGATAGATAATTCCATCAATGAATCCAAACTGCATATCATTAGAAAAATGAAAGACTGTACTGATGAAAGACTATACATTTCTGTCTAGAATAGAATAGAATAGAATAGAATAGAATAGAATAGAATAGAATAGAATAGAATAGAATGGAATGGAATAGAATAGAATAGAATGGAATCGAATAAAATAGAATAGAATGGAATGGAATGGAATAGAATAGAATAGAATAGAATGGAATGGAATGGAATGGAATGGAATAGAATAGAATAGAATAGAATAGAATAGAATAGAATGGAATGAAATGGAATGGAATGGAATAGAATAGAATAGAATAGAATAGAATAGAATAGAATAGAATAGAATAGAATAGAATAGAATAGAATAGAATAGAATAGAATGGAAAGAAGTTCTGAAAACGGTAGGCTTTATTGCAGAGACGGAAACCCATTTCTCCATCAAACACAAAATTCTTTTGAAATCCACGATTACGAGGCTGGCGCGGGGCAACAAAGAGTAAAGTTACGGGCAAAAATGAGAATCTCTCCAAAGCCGGCCAAACCTTATGCCTTTTGGAGCAAAGGGTTCAGCAGTCCTTCTAAACCTGTCAAACCTGCCGTTGTCGGACTTTGGTCGTAGTGAATGCAGTGTAAACGGAAGTGGATTGAACCTGGGTTGAACCCAGGTTGAGCTTAACCCAGGTTAAAAGTTGTAGTGTAAGTCAACCGCTTTCAGCATTGGTACCAATCAAACACACTCAGATTTTCCATTCAAATCTTATTATCTGCTTAACATTTTCGATCGTAGCTGGGTTGCATTTTTTTCTACGGACGCTGTGTAGAAGAAGCAAAATGACGTATATTGCTTAAGAGACTGCAAAGCCCTTACATACATTGTTCAACGTTTGGTATAGATCATTACTAGTCCATAAGGATCTTTCGATGAACTTGGCAGCTTATTCAAATTCTTATTGGTAGGATTTGCAGTGGTGATATAGTAGCGATATTTTTAAACCTAAAAGTTGTGCTAATTAGATGCACATTTCACTTAATTCATTTTTGGGATAGGAGGCCCAGTGAGCCATTAAGTAACATCTGAGTCATCTGAAACGGGGAGACCAGGTAATTATTTGGAATAAGCCACTTGAAATGCCGCCTTTGACGTGGCCATAATAGGAAGTAATTAGCCGGGCAACAACCAGATCTTAGATCCGGATAAGAATGTAGGAGTGATAAGTCAGTCTCTCTGTTTAAAAAGTTCGTTCGCAGTTTTCTATCACCCATCTTAAAGATTCCTTTTCTGTAGCTGGATATCTGAGCTTGCTTTTAACACGAGTAAGGTACTGGACAACGGTTAATGCAGTGCCTCTTATGTTCCCCAAATTTTTCAATGTATTTTGAATATACCTGATGAACCAAAAATTTCACGAGCTAGATCGCATGTAGTTTCCCAAAACAAACGTTGATAAAAACGAGGTATCAGCATGTAACTGAAAGGCTCAGCTATCTCTCGATATGCTGCTTGCTCAATTTAAGTTATGCCTGACGTCCGAAAAAGAACTTTTGAATTAAAAATATGGTAATTTCTCGGACTGTTCTTCCCTCTTTCTCCAGTCGATGTCTTGGAAGATGTGGATGAAGCTGAATTCCAAATTTCCTTTGGAGCACGAAATGTGAATGACCAACAAAGGGCAATCATTTTGCAGACAAAAGATTTCCCAAAACAACTTAAAATCCCCCTCTTCGTTAAAGGGGCAGGGTCACGTAACCATAAACAAACCTGTTATATTCAGAATCTATATTGTTGTCCACACGGGGCCACTGTGTTCTGTACAGATGTTGGTGGATGGGGTGAATCCACGCTAAACTTACTTCAAAAAATCCACCAATATCTCTGCAATCATACAACATATCAGTGTTTCGGTTGTTTCTCTACGAAGTAAAAGAGTCCATCTTCAAAATAACACTTCCATTTTTCAGAAAAGTAGTGGAAAATCACTTTCATATGGCCAAAAAAAGTGCAAAATCGTCGTTTCGAAAGAAGTTTGTTTACATTAATTAACCCTGCTCCTTTAAATTTTCGCAAAATGTTGACTGGGAGATGATGGTGATTATTTCACTCAAAATAAGAAATGCCGGCTTCTAAATTCTTTGAATCTGGTTTTTCAGACGGTGATCATGTCGAAGATAGCTAAGCCTTTCAACTGACACGTGGTGCAAGGGTATGACACGTGAAACTCTAGAATGGTATGACCAGTTGTAGTGAATTAGATTTTTCCGTCTAGGCTTAGCTTCTACAACGAACGGATTGGCAATTCATTCAAATTCTTGCATACTATACGTAATGGGGTAAGGTTTGTTTCACCCATTCAATTCATGTAACCATACGCTTGGGGAGTCTTGGTACTATGGTAATTTTTGCATTCATGGCACGAAGTTGCATTACTTGTCGGAGAAACGTCGGATGTCGGAGAAATCAAAGATGCTTTTTCAAGACTTTGATCACATGGCTTTAAATGGGTGTAAACAAACCTTAGCCGATTTTGTCTAGTAATAACAGTACGTGTTGACAAGAACTGATACATTATTTTGGGATGGGCGCTCTCCACGTTTTGAGACAGCCATATGAATTTGCTACCATACAAGGGTTTGGCAGTAAAGCAGTGAACCATGTCTTCGCAATTCTTAATACAATTCTTAATTCTTATGTGTTACTGTTAAGATATATGAACCATATTTGCTGTCCCCCCTCCCCTCAAGAAGTTCCCCCAGGCGCTTTCCACGATTCAGGACAGCATGAGGTCTTCTCAGTTGTTCTATCGAATCGCTTGATGAATGTTTGCCAGCGTGTAAATGTTGTCGTTTGGTTTCCTTCAAGACTTGTGAGGTTTTTGGTGTTAAGTCCCCTCCACTGTGAATGAATCCATAGGTGGCACAGTAGCTTACTTGGCTATTCAAACTGAAGTTCGTTCAAGCTCTTTGTTTCATCTCTGAGGTAACGCACTTCTTTAGATCGTATTTGCATAAAGTTATGCCTACTTCAAGTCGATATTGCCAGAGAACGTTGTAACGTTGCATTTTTATTTTTTTGACATTTGAAAAAGGTTAATAATGTTGCTTATTCATAATACAAAGCTATTAATCCTTCTCCGAGTGTTTAAAAACTTCATATTCAAACGCAAGGACCTACTCTTGCAATATATCTTATTTTGCTATCGCCAGGGCCTGTTGATTTTTAAAGCAACGGCCTTCCTTACATTCTCATGCGTTAAATCAGGAATCACCTACCAAAGTGGCTCAAACGAGACAATTTTCACTGTAGCTCCTTTGGGACACCCTATCGTTGACCATAGTCAGAAAAAATATTATGCGCATACTAATCGGTTTTGTGTTGTACAGGAAAATATAAAGCCCGAGGACTTTAAGTACAGACCGAGCTTGCGATATCGGTGCATTGAGACCAAGGGCTTTATATTTTCCTGTACCACGGCAAAACTGGTTTGAATGAGTTTTTATTACCTGATACCTTGTAATTTTGACTCTCACCATTTAGTGAAACACATTTTGTTACTGTAATTTCATTTAATTTTATTGTAAATCTCACAGGCCCGAAGCAGTTGTTGTGGCTAAAAACGCGTTAATGTCAAATATTAACTCCAGCTTTATCTCCTGGAAAAAGCAGAATGTTAAAAACAAGCTTGGCAAAAAGGTGTCAGACCTTAATTTTTCCGCCTTCTCTAACTTTTTACTTTCATGTTTGAATTTGCTGTCATTTGTTGATACCAAGAGCCCGGGGGGGGGGGGGGGGTACATGACTTGAGGATGGACGGGGGTCTGCCACCCGCTTTTCAGAAAGGTACCCTCTTCCAATTACCGAAACTTGCTGTCAGACCCACTTATATGATGAATTTTGGCGGAAAACCACCCATGTTTGGCTATTTTTCGCCAATTTCTGGATTGTTCACCCATGTTTAAGGAAAATCTGCGGAAAAAGGGACCCTTGTTTAGAGAATTGGGGCCCAAAAACCCACCCATATGGGCGGCACATACCCGTACCCTTAACATGTTATGTACCCCCCTCCCCCGGAACCAAGAGAAACGTATTGTCGAAGTCTAAAGACTTTCATCAGTTGATTAAGCCATCGTTCTCTAACTGTAAATCAAACGGGGACCTTTGCGTTATAGTCATCCAGTAGAACTTTCTTGACACAATGATTTAATGTTTTACTTTGTGAGGCCCCTTCGACCCTAAGGCCCTGGGGCAAAATGCCCCTCCTGCTCCCCCCTCTCGGCGGCCCTGAATGCCCGTGAACAAAAGCAATAAAGTTTTTGCATAAGTAATTGTTCGTTGTAGCAAATCTCACATGATGGCTAATTGGCATATTTTAGATATTAACCTGCATACTTTAGCAGATATTAGGCGAAAATATCCGTGAATAAGAACAACCAAATAGTTTGGATGCGTAATTTTGCGTTATCGCAAATCTGCCGTAGCGTCTATTTTGAGAAAGATGTTGGTTACTAAGAGACCCCAAGAAAGTTTCGATAACAGCAAGTACGAAACATGTCTAAGTCAATACAAGGTAATGCAAGATGCCAGGCCCCGAATAAATGTCGTATCCCATTCAAAGACATTGAATATCTTGGAAAGGTCGAACTAATAATCTCACTGAATAGAACCTTTAAACTTTGAGATTTCTTTTTAAGTGTTACGTTTGCTTTTAATCCTGCACCTTGCTAAGTGTGAGAAAGCGATTAGACCGCTTCTTAGCGCCAAGATCTGGTGAACTGTACAAACTGAGGCTTTAAATTGTTGTGGTGGGGTAGAGATTATTGGACATTGGTCACTCTTTTGTACATCATTTGCATTTTACCGGTGATGTAAATGTATTGGAAATACCTGGATCTTATCTTTTGAAAGTAAGCCTGGAGGTTTACGGATTTATACCATAGCGCATGTTGGCTGTCGGATCGTGCCGTATTACAAGCCAAACAATTTATTCATTTATCTTTTCTCAACAGTCTTCCAAAATCAAGAGAGGGCACAGCTGGTTACATTGAAGAAGATCGTGGATTGTAAATTGGACAAGAAGAGATAAAGGTACGGTATGTGCGCTTTGATAAGCTTATTGCTTCACTTGATAACAATCTCATTCGGAAACTACGTTAAGATATTATACTATTTCAAAGTACAATTTATATCGCTTCGATTGCTTTTCTTCTAGCTTCGTTGCAGCTCTTTCGCTCAGCCATCTTTTCTGGTTTAATACAGCATTCACACTGACACAATTAAACCTGCTTTATTTATGCCAGTTTAAATTTCAACCAATCAAATGACTGGATTTGTTGGATTGACCAATGAGAAGGCCCTATTCGAAAATCTGGTTTAATTCAAGCTGGTTTAACTTGCAGTGTGAATTGGGGCATAACATGTAGAATTGCATCCCTTTTTTGTGACACATCAAGAACAGCATAGAGATCGAATCTTTGCAAAACTTTGAATTCATATATGTAAAATGTTATTGCTTAATTTTTTCAACTGAATAGAAAAAAGTAAACTTTAGGCCGTTGGCTATAATTCCAGAAAGAGCATTTTTGATATCAATATTGTAGTTGGAAGTGCAGCGTTTAAACTTTACGGATGTACTAGAGGAGGTATCAGAATCTTCGAAAAAAATTAAAAGCATCATTAATTGGAAATTGATTAAGGAAAGTCTAAGTGACCATTGCAAGAAATACTCAGTTTTTTTAAGATCTACAAGATGGTAGCAATCAAAAGTCTCTAGCTTTTATGGTCTACAACTTAGCAATTTGATGACGTCACAGCTTCAAAAGTTGGAGAAAATTTTTAAATGCTGTTATTCAGAAAAGTAACGATGATATCAAAAATGCTCTTTCTGGAATTATGGCAGGTGACCTAAAGTTTCATTCGATCTATTCAGTTGAAAGTTTTGCCATCGCCATCGCCATCTTCATTGTACCACCAGTTTTCGATGTGATGGTACAAAACTGATGTTAGACTTACGACACAAGGGTTAGACACATAGCATGGTTTGAGTTTGGTATGGAACTGCCAGTCCCTTTATCTCCTTTAGTTTTTGCTTCGTATTCCTGTTTTCTTTTCCTGTTCCCAGTAGTTTTCTTTAGTTTTGAAGTTGCATTTGAAAATTGTAAGTGCCGTTCTTGGTGTAGGCCAGATGACCTTGTGTCTTCTTACCAGAGGCGGCACCACGGGGAGGACTGGGGAGGACACGTCCTCCCCGATGTTTTTCAGGACCGATTTTTCAATTCGTCGAAATCCGAGGAGAAATATTTAGGGGGGGGGTACGATGGTGGCACATGAGAAAAATGAGAAAAAAGATCACTTTGTCAGTGACCTTCTGTTAAAAATATTACAATTTTACCCAGGTTTACTTTAATTGCTTTTTGCATGATTTATAGATGAAAACCTTATAAAGGCTCTTCTTTTTCCAAATGGGCGTGGCTTTCATGAAAAATGGGCGTGGTCCTAAAAAATTTTTCTTGTCCTCCCCACTTTTTGAGGGCTGGTGCCGCCTCTGCTTCTTACACCAAGAGCGGTACAGCAGTATTAATGTATTTCAGTTTTTTTTAGTTTTAATTTATTATGAATAGAAAAAAAAATTTTTTGGCAATGATATTTTACACATTTAGTTTTAGAGTTTTGCAAATATTCGAGCCCTATGCTATCAAGTCAAAATTTCTGCTTCAAGCGCAAGCTGTATTTTCGCGATGAGAAATGTTGTAGTGTTAGGTTTCTGATAACAGATGATGAAATGAAATGATACACTGATGCTATTTTGATTTTAGCCACTTATATTTTTATTGTGGCTTCCTTGAGCAGTATGCCATTTCGAAAAGGTTTACTTTATAGACAAAGGTAAAAGATTTCTATGCCTTGGTAATTTGCTGCAATACCAGTATCTCCAGAACAGCTCAGATGGCAGGCAGTCTCCTTGATGTACCAGTTAAAACTCTTGATTGCTGCATCAAAAATCTGCAAATCTTATGTCTAACAAGTTTTATTCTGAGTTAGCCGAACAGAGAGGTTGGAAAAAATGTGAAAATCTTTAATAGTGGTATGATACAATAATTCAATGGTTAGACTCTAGACAAGGAAATCTGACTTACACATTTACCATTTTGCAGCTGAGATATCAACTTAGAGGAAGACAGAAATTTGGCAGAGAACGACGAAGCAGTAAGAATATTTTCAAGGTATGAAGTTATTCGTTAAAAACCCGATATCTTTGAATTTCCATTGATGAAATAGCCGTCATAGTTGTTTTAGACTACTATTGATGCTTCAAATTCGAATGTGCAGATCTTAAGCAGGTTTTCACCAAAAGGATTGCTCAGCTGCATGCATCCTGCCAAGATAATTGGATCGGGGTAGCTGTGTGTTTCTCAGTTGTACAATCCATCGTGTTGGACGTTTATTGACTCCTCCGATCATTCATTATTGGGACCCTAAGCATACGTTAGCCTTGATAAGAATTACTTTACAAAGACAGTAGGCCGTCACAGGACACGTGCTGCACCATATTTGGGTAACCGACCTACGTCTACAGTAGGCCTGTCCACCGAAGGTCGAATAATCGCTATTCGGTTATCTGATCACTATTCGAATAGCAGTGAAGCGAAACGATTATTCGCTGCCAACCGAATAGTCCGAATAATGCGAGTATTCGGATAGTATGACGGTTGGAATGCAAATGATCAGTCAAAGAAACCGAATAGATGACTGATCGAACAGATCAAATTTCCTTGTCCAGACAATGGGTAGAAAGTGAGACAAAGGGCAGTGGGAGGCACATTATTTTGTAAAACAATGAAATATTGTTAGCCTGTTGTATTTCTCTGCCTTACTTGATTGTATTGCTATAGGGCGAACCTGCGTTGAGGATTTCCTAAGTGACGTCTGCAGTTTGATAAAGCAAGCTTCAGTCAGTTGTGGTACCTTGGCAGGCCACAGGACTGCAGCTGGACCAGGGGCAGGCCCTTTCCTGACAATTTTGCAGTGCACAGATTGATATTTGCCATCATACAAAGATTTTAAATTGTTCAGGCAGGACCACACCCTAGCCACACCCCTATTCGCCGAATAACCGAATATTCGGTAAAATTAGCACCGAATATTCGAATAGTTATAATCTTTCATTTGGACAGCCCTAGTCTGCAGGGAATAATGATATCTGATAGGCTAGAATTTTACCGCAAGTGGCTTGAGCCATATTTATATACTTACATTCCCCTTAACTTATTGAAATATACATTCATCCGTTCCTCTTGAGCACAGATATTCCTTATATTATCACCATTTACGCTGAACCTTCGATCATTCTAGAATGCATAGAACTATCTCTGTTTTTTTTCTATTTGAACTTCCGTAGCTCTGCACATGCTGCATTTTTCACTCAAAACCAAAATTTTCCCTTCGTATCGTTGCCAGTGATATGCTTTGTGGTGCCCATTCACAGATCAGTGCTGTCAAGCTCTTCGTTTTTCCAACCAATTTCTTTGACTGTACCTCCTTTTCCTCAACCCTAGAAACATTTGATTGACAAGTTAGGTCCTCTTGATTACTTTGCCGGCCAATTTCCAGCTGCTTTACAAAAATGGGATCTTATAGTTCCGTGGCAAGGGAACGTCGCGTAAAACCGTCCTGGCTCCTCTTTTGTGTCACATGAGCAACATGTAACTTCACCCTTTTTACCCCAACCCCCAATCTTTTGCTTGTCACTGTCAGCTTTTGAGTTAAGTCTTTTTCATTTTTGGTGACGCAAACAAGCTTGAAGTTAAATTTTTGCAAGAAAACAACAAAGCAGTATTCAGAAAATTGTTCGATTGTAGCCTTTGGAAGAAGCTATTTATTGTCAAAGCAAAGTATTGCATGGTTAATTCATTTCAAAAGAGGACATTGTTTGATTGGGACGACTGCATTTTAGTGGAACAGCTTTTTTTCATATCTCTCATGAAAAGCACTTAACTAAATATTCTGCTAATCCTTCTTACCTTGTCCTAACCCAAAGATACCCTAGCTTACCCTAACTAATCATTCCTTAACTAACCCTTACTAACTTACCATGACTTACCCTAACTAATCATTCCTTAACTAACCCTTACTAACTTACTATGATTTACCCTAACTAACCATTCCTTAACCACCAACCTTACTAACTTACCATGACTTACCCTAACTATCTCTTCCCTAACTTACCCTAACCAACCATTCCTTAACTAATCCTTACTAACTTACCATGACTTACCCTAACTAACCATTCCTTAACTAACCTTTACCAACTTACCTTGACTTACCCTAACTAACAATTCCTTAACTAACCCTTACTAACTTACCATGACTTACCCTAACTAGGTCTTCCCTAACTTACCCAAACTAACTAACACTGACTTACCCGAAATAACCGTAAGAACCCTTATTCATGACTCGTAACGTGTTCCCTATAGATAGCTGGTTAGATAGCTGGTTCCCTAAGGTGCAGACTAGCCTATTGAGTTAGATTGACCTCTGAATATGATCCCAAGCCCGTGCCTGACGACGTTCATGTGTGGAGAATCCTAGCAAATTTCTGTAACAATATCAAAGATCTCCAGTTGAGAACATCTCATCTTTCTGTCTTTTATATCATCACAGTATCATAAGCTTAAATACGCCGTTGGTTATAGGAACCTGATACAGGTTACATCAATATTCAAATCTCAATGTAATAGAATGAGCTAATGACCTCCTGTATGTTTTATCTATCACATTTTTCAAAATTCGATCTGAAAGATGGCTTTGTTACTAATTCCCTTATCCTATTGGATGCTCAAGCTTAAACCAATTAAATGTATGAGACCATTAAAGCATTTATGTCAATTACAGCCAGGTCACCTGACAACATTGATTTATTAGCACAAATTAATTTCATCATTGGCCATATTTTTGCTGGTGTCTTTAGGTTACAGGCTTAAAAGATTTTTTAAAATTTCATTCTTAAACATTTTTCTCTGAAAATGGGCTTAGATATTTTCAAATATTATTTTTAAGATTTACTCTGGAAATAGTGTAAAGAGGCTGACACAGCTTTCTAGCAAAAACATCTCTTCGTCACAGTGTCCTAGCAAAAGCATCTATATATGACAAATCTTACTGGCAAAAACATCAGGTTTATTCCAACTTTACCTTTCGAAGTGTGAGTCAAAAAAGTGTACGCGTTTAGCGGGCCATGGAATAAAAAGTAATTGTCCGATGTTCGAAACTAAAATGCTAATCTATCAGACAAAGGCTAACTCAGACCAGAAAATCTTTTTTGGTTAGATCACTTATCTGCAAGACCCAAAAAATTAGCAAAGTATCTGTAAGAGGTTTGTATTGGAATCGAGAATTCCACGTTCCATTCTGGTCCATGATTTATGTGGCATTAAAGTTTGAATTCAATGTCAATATTAATTTCAGTAATAGATTTTTAATTTCAATAGCAAGTAAATTATGGACCAAATTGGATGTGGAATACCCGTTTCCAAACTTGCCCTTTTTCCAGCATTTTCCTAATTTCTAGGACTAAACAATAAGTGATTTACCATGAAAAATTTTCTCATCTAAGTTAGCCTTTGACTGAAAGATTAAAATTTAGTCTCGAATACTGGTCACATACTTTCTATTCCATTACCCTCCAAACGCTTAAACTTTTCATTACTCGTCCGTTATTTTGCTACGATTGATGTCATTTGATCTAAATTCGAATCGAGGAAGGCAAATCTGAGCTCTCTGTCTCCCTAGAGCATATTTCTAAAATAGAACATAGCTAATCTTCACAACGACATATGTCACGTGACATCAGTGATGTGGCGGGAGAAAACGAGAGGTTTGGGCGAATTTTAAATAGGGATGCTCTTAAACAAAAAGGACCCAAGTCTATAGATGATATATCAATAATGAAGGTACTTTTTGAGTGCCAAAGAGATTGTGGTCCCTTAGTTTAGCTATAAAGGTGACTTAAGGCCGACCTCCACTTGCAGTTTTTTTGTTGGGCGACTTGGTTTTTTTGTCAAAGGTGCATGCTCTGCCTTAAAGTCTGTTACGCCACTGGTGACGTTTAGAGTTTGTCATCAGGACGTTAACAAGAACGAAGTTCAAAGACAATTGTACAATTTGTTTTTCAGGGAAGCATATTATATTATGGCTTGCACCATTATCGACTGCGTCGCTTTTTCAGACCCTTATGATGATCAGATCTACTCTTTCATAGTTCAGAAATGTGGGACTGGGTCCTGCTGCAGCATTTCTAGAAATTCTGACCTTTTCAAATACATAACTTCTCATGCTCTTTCATTCCCCTTACAAAGCAACTTCGTATTACTCAAAAACTTGATAAATGTCTCACTCTGTCACCCCCTTACCAAGTTTACAAATTTATAACGGCGATGGAATTGATACGATACGACTTGGGTTCTTGTAATCTTGTTGTAGTAGATAACAGTAAAGTCTGGATTGTCTTGCCATACATTGTATGGGTTTGCACTTTGCAGACTTATTACGACATGCCAGTCAGATCCATTATAGTAGACTTTTTGCCTTAAGAGGCTCAGACAGGCATTTTCCGATCTTTACAGCACAATCAATGAATTTGCTACATTTTATTGTCTGCCTAAACTATTTGCTATATTATATCTTTATCTTTTCCTGCATAGTATACTTAGACAATCTACTTTACAATGCAAAAATTATGCACTTCTCCAGTAATCTTCCCTGCATCTTATTATGCACCGTTTATTTGTTGAATTATACATTCCATTATGAAAAACACGTCTTAGGAAATAACTAGGAATACAAACCCGCGCTGCGCGCGGGTTTGCAATTCCTAGCTCCTGCGGAGGGCTTGGCGCCTTCGGCGCCTGGCCGCCTGTGGCGGCTATCACCGATCAAGTGGCGCGCTTCGCGCGCCACTTCCTCAGCGCCGAGCAGCCTAAAATGAATGCATTGAAATTATCCATCCAACAGATGTGACAGAGACTGACAGAAACGATTTTTGATTGTCAAGCGTCTTGAAGATTTGAAGATTGACGTGCACAGAAATTCTTCCGGAATTGTACATATTGGTCACTTCAGTATTTATCCATGCAAACAAATCATTGCATTGTTAAACTTCTTCCCAGTGAAGGTCAACTTTTATTTGCCCTTCCACTACGGCTAGTCTATGTTTAACTTAATTTACTAAAGGTTATGCTAATTTGTATCCATACAAATTTAACTGTGGGTTAGATTTCAGATGTTACCCCTCCCCCCTCCGGGTAGATACCTTGCACTGACTATTGAGAAATGGAACCCACATTATTGTACCGGCTGAGTCAGAAAAAAACGTGGAGCGGTTGGCGGACGGTGGCGTCACATTGAGCCATCGTGAACTAAATTTTTCCGTGCAGCTAAGAATCTAACTTAGATCATAAACCACTTCTCATTGACATCCGTCATTTGATGAATTTGCTGAAAGATATTTTGTTAGTAAGACCCTGTATGGGAGTCTTGCAAACTGGAGAAATCTTTGACTAAGCTCCTATAGCCGTTTAGCATTGCCACAGTTGCAGGTACACGTTGTATTGTTAAGGGAAACTGAAAAAGCTAAGCCTGGTTCGCAGGTCGCTTAGGTCGCTTAGATTGCCATAAGAAACAATAGAAAACTTTACTTATTCACTGTCCGTTCACGGGGGGGGGGGGGGGTTCTTCCATAGTAAAGGTACCTGGGGATGTGCCGCCCGCAAGGGTATTGTTAGATTTATGATATTAGGGTGGTCGCCCTGTGGCAAATTCAATAGTCGCAGTAGTATTCGTTCGAAAAACCTTCATGAGACACTCGCATTCGCAGCTCAGATTCACATTCGCATTCGCATTCGCCGTTAATTGAACTGGACTGGACATTTTAATTATACGCATCATCATTTGAAATGAAACATGTTATTATTCGTTGATAAAGAGAGAGTGACATTTAAACCTTAATTCGAGTTCTTTTCTTACGCCCTTAATCCTAAACACGAACCAGGACCACGCGTTCAGATTTGGAACTTATCGCCGTCAAAAAATAAACACAATATACAACAGGTATACTTTTTCAAGCTTTCTAGTCTAGCCAAGGGTATACGTTTTGCCAATTTTAGTCCACTTAGTCTAGGCAAGGGTATGCTTTTTGGCAATTTTAGTCGATTTTGGTCTGGGCAAGGTATGCTTTTTGGCAATTTTAGTCGATTTTGGTCTGGGCAAGGTATGCTTTTTGGCAATTTCGGTCAAAGAAATGTCAAACTTCGGTAATTCCTGTGAAGAAACCCAAATTTTTTCAAATTTTTGGTCCAGAGAATGCAAAAATTTGGCAAGTTTTGTCTAGAAAATGCCATTCATGGCACCATTGATGTAGAAATTAGTCTAGCCAAGGGTATCTTTTTCACAAAAATTGGTCTAGCCAACGGTGCCATTTTGAAACTGTGGGCGGCACACCCCTACCCGAAATTTAGCCAAGAACCCTCCCCCCGTGTGTCCGTTATCCGACTGTTCTCATTTATGCTATTCTTCGATTTCCTGGTCAATCCTTTACTGTTGTTAGAACCCACAAAATAGAAACTACTACTTTTAAGACACCTCACACTAATTCTTTTGAGAAATGGTACCCTCATATTCATATAAGAAACAAAGGAAATTTGTACAATATTTAATGGGGAAACGAACAGGTTCCTTTGAAAGAAGTGGTTTTCTGCGATACTCTTGATGTTACTTTTCTTATTCACTTTCCGGTATTCCACTGTTCTCTTTTATACGATTCTTCGATTTCCTGGTCAATCCTTTTGTTAGAACCCACAAAATGGAAACTACTACTTTTAAGACACCGCATGCTAATTCTTTTGAGAAATGGTACCCTCATAAGAAACAAAGGAAATCTGTACAATATTTAATGGGAAAGCGAACAGGTTCCTTTGAAAGAATTGGTTTTCTGCGTTACTTTTAACAAGGGTGTTAGGACACGAATGTTTTGATTTATTATTTGTTTACCTTGTTTTGATCCCTGTGTCTTGTTTTGTTGTCTTGTTTTCTGTTTTGTTTCGTTTTCAACTGAGCGTGCTTAGGCCAAACCGCTCTCCAAGTTGTTCGAATATAGCTCCCTTGTATTTCTGTGTCTTAGTACGCCTTCACACAAGATAGGTTTTAAAACCGAAAAGCCACCTACCTCGTGCGAAGGCGCACTAAGACACAGAAATACAAGGGAGCTGTATTCGAACAACTTGGAGAGCGGTTGGGCCTAAGCACGCTCAGTTGAAAACGAAACAAAACAGGAAACAAGACAACAAAACAAGACACAGGGATCAAAACAAGGTAAACAAATAATCAATCAAAGCATTCGTGTCCTAACACCCTTGCTTTTAATGCTAATTTTGTTATTTGCTGGCCATTATTCCATCGTTCTCTTTTTTACGATTCTTCGATTTCCTGGTCAATCCTTTGTTGTTGTTAGAGCCCACAAAATAAAAACTACTACTTTTAAGACACCTCACCCTAATTCTGTTGAGAATTGGTACCCTCACATATTCATATAAATATAAGACACTTGCCTCAAATGGGAAACTTGTATTTAAGAAATTTGATTCATATAGGAAACTTGTACACTATTTCTTAATGGGAAAGTGAACAGTTTGCTTTGAAAGACGTGGTTTGAATTTCGCGGGTTCTTAGTGTGTTCCACATGAAACTCGGATTACTTATAAGCAACACTGAACAAAAGTAAGGCAAACAGCTATGGTTGCATACAAGATATTGATTTAGGGTATCGACTTTCAGTCACGAAATGCGGAGAAGCTGAATGCACTCCGTCGTGTAATTTCTAACGATAGCAACATGGTAAAGGCCCAGTAAAAGCTGTTTGGTTTATATTTTCGAACTGGGATTTCAGCAGCACTCAGAGTAATAATGCAGGTAAATTCTTCTTTGTTATCTATGGATTTCAAGTAAACTTAAATCATTAAAAACGGTGAAAGTAAACAGTTATGAGGATAGTTTCCTTCGCTGAAAGAGTTGGCAAGCATGCTTTGGGTCAGTCTAGTTTTTCCACCAATGGACGGAAATCCGTTCTGTTTTCACAAGCCTGTTGATAGTTCATCTTACTACAATAACGTTCTCTTGTTCAAAACAATCTATGTTCTCAAGGACTCGAAGAACGAAGTTTTTTGCAAAAAGTTCACTGTTAAGACTCGTAGCGGACGATGCGGTTTCCACAGGGCGAAGGATTTTGTCCACAGGGCTAGCTCTGCAGATATCCAAGTGAAACCGCAAGAAGGCTTTTTCGCTCCTGGCCTCGCTGCCTGGCATTTTTGGGCGAAAAGAAGCAGACTTGTGGAACTTAGGTATTTTCGCGGATTTTTTGACGCGTAAATGCAGGGGCTACCCGGACGGGAAGAAGGAGATCTCAGTGACGTATGGATTAGCGTTTTTCGTTTGATCTCACCGCTCACCGCTTAGTTATAGTAGAAGGTTAGTACAGAACTGCCCTAATTCATAGATTTACAATCTTACAAGATTTCACAACAAAGCTTTGCTTCTTCTCCTTAAATTCTCCTAATTTCATAAGTTAATTTGTTGTTTTAAACTTAAAATTGCATAAATCCATTCTTTCCGCTTCCTAATTGAGTCTTAAGTTTATTAAGTTGACTTAGACTGCGTTAAAGGTATGATTTTCTTCCAGCTACAATGCACTAGAATGAGATTGAGGTCTAAACAAATACTTTCTCAGGGTGCTAATAGGTTTGGCAGTCGTGTATTAGTTAATGTAGCCAGACGATTAAAGAGCCGATGCTTCATCTATATATAATTATTGTATTTAAGCTTGGTCTGCCGGTTCTAATACAATTCACATGTGCATACAGTTGCATGATGTTACCCCCCAACCACTGTAATAATTCATTCTTTTATAGCAGCCCTTCACGTTCTTCTCGGCTTTTTCATTACATTATCAGCTTTGCCATTTTTTATTTTCTTATGTTAGCCCATTAAGACATTGATACGTCTCTCTTTCGAAGTTTTTGGCTCGGATCGAAAGTTGATATTTTCAGATTATCTTGAATAAGATACCTTTGCCTTTGGAGACCCTCTAACGTGTGTGGAAAACTTTGAACAGAATTATGAGAACTTCAAAATTTGGTTTGTGCCGATAGTTTGCTAATTTGCATTGACTTTCCCTACTGTTGGTGCGTTGCACAGGCTGATCGTTTGAGCCTACAGCTTCAAGACTCCCAGGCCTTAACCTATATGTAAGACGTTCTTGGACTGTTGCAGGTCTCTCTGTCTTCGGTTCTCTCTCGACGTTTGAACAAATGCCATATCATGTTTGGGAAAATACGTAAAGCCAAGTATATTGCTCACTTTTGGTTATGGTGGATACAATAAGATGTTTCTGTTTTATGTAAGAAATACCATCAACTCTCTTTTGAATAAACCTTGCAAACATCATGGATATTAGACTCTAACAATAACGCTGCAACCTTCTCTTGTAATATCGAATTGATTTTGGGATCATTTGCACAAACATGACCTGTTGTTCTTGAAACAAACATTGTCTTAACTTTCTTGTACCATATATTAGAAAGGATGCTCCAGATTGCTTCATGAAATGCCACGAACTCTAAGTTGAAGCCCATTCTATGGAATTGTATACATAATGGGACAATTGAAGCTACAGCTCCTCCGCAGCAGCTGCACGAAATGGGGGACAAATTTTTGGGACACCTTAATCATCATAACGTATGATACAGGGCCAAAGCCAATGAGGGCTGGGTTTTCCACCCCCCTCCCCCCCAGGAGACCATTTGTCAGAAATTTTGCTCTCTTGTCGTATCTTTTGTGATTTAAATGTCTAGTTTTTGAGGATTTTAAGGATAAAGATGTATATAGAAAATAAAAATCTAGAAATATAAACTAATAAAAGCATGAGTTTATTAGCGTTAAAAATAGATTCCAACAGGAATTTACGGCATATTTTTGATTGATATTCACTGACTTTGCTGATTGCAAGGTTCAGTTATAAAATATGGCGAAATTTTAGTTACTGAGGAGTTATGTCGGTCGTATCAGGCATTCCTACGACTGTCGTTGTTTGTGTTGTTGTTGATGGTTTTATCGTCGAAAAATTTTGGCTCTTCCCCCCCCCCCCTCCCCCTATGCAGTCATGGCTGGTATGGACCTGACATCATAAAACTTCAACTAAGTTTATTCTCGACAGAGCCTTTGCATCGGTTTGCAAAATTGATTGTTGGCATCTAAAGATTGCATCTCAAATATTTTTAGCACTGCTTACTCATTCTCCTGTAGGTCGCTCGCAAATCTGATCTTGCACCTCACAATTTGAATTATGGAGAACATGCAAAATGATTATAAAATGCTAATAATTTTGCATTCTTAATTAGCCAAAACCTTAGTTAATTTCATCCATAATTCCGATGGGATATACCATTGGATTAATATATCATCTTCTATTTCCTAAATAATGTGCCTTCTTTAAAGCCACACTTAATGATTATTGTAAATTTTAAGAGTATTTCTCTCGCACAGCATGCTACTTCGTAATCTGGCGACTTTTTAGTTTGCGGTGATGACTTCATGGTATCGTGGACAAATTGCGTGTTTCGTAAAGATCTCCGTCAGATTTGAATTAAGATAGAAGTTTCAGACGGTTGTACAACGATGTAATACGGTGAAATATGTTGCTTAAATCGAAATTTAAGTTGTTTCGATGGCGGACCCGTGGTATGTAATTTGAGACAGAGGGTAGTTTTAACCTCTATTTTCAATTGGCCTCGGGGTAGTCGTAGTCTTTTGCTTCTCGGGGTATCGTTTCCAGTAGTATTGTATAGCTGTATGGTATAGTAATCTTGTAGAGTAGTGTAGGTTGTAAATTCATATTGTAATCTTTTAATGGATATAAAAAAAAATATGTTGCTTTGTGTTTCAACAATCTTTCAGAAAATCCCATAATACCCCAGCTGTATGATTTCACGTTTGGTTGTTAAACGGTGGCAGTGACATTTAATATCATTGAACTGATAAATCACCGAGTTATTCAATCAGTCAGTCACTCCCTCATTCGATTGCTCAGTGTAATAAGTATCTCGTCGATTATTCACTCAATCAGTCTGTCGGGTGTTCGGCCGGTCGGTTATTCAGTGAGTCGTTAAGTCTATATTGTTAGAATAATCGATCACTCAATCAACTAATCCACCAAGTAACTTCTAGCTTATGAAAGAGATATCTATAAGGAGGGGGCCTTTGCGGGGTACCAGAGCCCTCAAACCCGAACCAAAATTTGAAAAACCCGAAAACGTGCAGAAAAGATGCCAAAACCCGAAACTGCAAATCTGAACAATAATCTTCAATTTTTAGTCTGTAATCTTTGATCATTTTCAGCACTTTCCATTTCATTGACTCTCTGTGCGTCCTTTTATGCATTCGAAAGCTGGATTTTCGATCTCAGCAAACCACATGGACTGTGTAACTTCAAAAAACCCAAAAATTGCAAGTTTTGCATGAAACACCGGAAAGCCGAGCGCAGAAATTGGCCAAACTTGCAATCCGTGACATATCTCAAAACGTAAAACGTTATTCAAACATTCAGGTTATAAATGTTGAACGAATACAAGGAATCACGTCATCAGTCTAATATAAAGGTAAAACTTGAAACTCGAGGGCTGAAATTGACGAAACCCACAACCTGTGAAACCCCAAAGTTCCCCTCTATAAGTAAAATCGCGATGGCTCTGCGTTAACGGGCTTGACGAGTTGCCTTCGTGTCAAAACTGTTTCGTAGAGTGTGGAGAATCGCCAACTGAATGCAATTCCAGGCTACAGAGCGTCGTTCTAACAAAAAATACATGTTGATTAATCTAAACAATTACGATTACATCAAAACTAACAACAATGATGTGAACTATACGTCAACAGATCCACCACCAAGTAAACTGATTGATTACGCAATCAATCCATCAATTAGTCAGCTGATCAAGTAACTTGTCGATCGTTCAATCTTAGCTGATAAAATGCTGATGATGATATTGGACGTCTGTAGCACAGCAGATCAGCCACAGGAAGCCCAGGCAGTTAGTTAACTGAACAATGATAAGTTTACGATCGTGCAACAAATAACACACAATAGTAGTATACAATTAACAATTTTACGATCGTAAACTTATCATTGTTCAGTTAACTAACTGCCTAGGCTTCCTGTGGATCAGCTAGCAAGTTGATTATTCGAACAACCTATCAAGTACTGCATCAATTTATCAGTCAATCACTGAATCAGTTTACGAAGTTACTTGTCCATCGTTTAATGCTTATTGATGAGCGATAATTAGTATAATGAATATCAAGGAATCAATCAATCAATCAATCAATCAATCAATCACTCATCAATACAGAGCAACGCCAGAAGATATCCAGACCTCCTAACGTTTTGAATAAGTTGGTAATGAAATCATGTGCGTAAATACTTCTCTCTCCTTAGATATTTCCTTTTTCGCTTATTTGTAAAATCGTTTTAGTGTTAGCTAAGTAGAATCTTTTGTCATATAGTTAGTTGTATTTTAGGTCTCCTATGTCCCATGTTAAATGCCAAGGGGCAGTCATGATATTTGCTCCTCCTGGTATCGTCCTTGTAGTTTGGTATACAGGGTGTCCCAAAAAGTTGTGCCCCGTGTATATGGCTGCTATGGAGGAGCTGTAGATTCAATCATCTTGGTTTTTACACAGCTGTGTAGGTCAGGCTTCACCTTAAAGTTTGAGACTTTGTTTGTGTCAGTCTGACAAGTGGTTGCTGATTTATGGCAGAAAAAAGGCAAAATAAGTGGTTGCTTCAAAAACAGCACTTCTATTGTTTTCGAGGTAAGTCAACATGAAGTAAGTTTTCAAAGAAAGGGACCTACTGTCGTATTAAAATTTTTGCTAAATCTCTTAAAGGGCTAGCAATGTTGTCTATTAATAAAGCACTTTCTACCTTTAAGAATATAGTAAACATTTTAATGCGATGTCAGAACCCTTCCTTTGAAACCTTACTTTATTTTGACATTGTTGTAGAACAACAAAAGTGCTGTTTTTCAAGCAACCACTTATTTTGCCTTTTCTCTGCCATAAATAAGCAACCACTTGCCAGATTGACTCAAAAAAGATCTCAAACTCTAAGTTGAAGCTTGACCCATGCAACTTTGCAAACGCCGAGATAATTGAATCTCCAGCTCCTCCACAGTAGCCACACAAACGGGGCACAATTTTTTGGGACCACCCAGTTGTAGTTCGTCGTTAGTGTCCTAGGTAATTCGTCATTGCAAACTTTTATATTGATTATCAAAAAATCAATCCAAAAAGTAAATGATCATCCATTCAAAAGGTTGTTGACGAATGATGAGAAAAGTAGATCAAAGTAAAGCCGGTTTTCCACTAGACGGATTTTTCCGTGCGCAGCGGAGCGGCTGTTGCTTCTAAAACAATGCACGCGTACTAACAAAGATGTTCAATCTCCAAGAAATTCAATGACCAAGAATTTTTTTCAATATTTTCAGAGCTGTTTTTCGTCAATCGCCGTTGCTTTCCCCCTCTCGTGGAATACTGAAGTCATGTGTCAGAGCCTTCGAGCGATTTGATTGGTTGGCGCCATAGGACGCGGCGGAAAAGTTGAAGTCAATACGACTTTCAAATACGCGCGTAGCGGAGCGACCAGAAGTGACCATTGTTAGAAATAGACAATGCAATTACAACAGCCGCTCCGCTGCGCGCGGAAAAATCCGCCTAGTGGAAAACTGGCTTAATGGTTTAATCGATCCATCAACTACTTTATTGAATGATCAATTAATCATAAACCATTGATCATTCCACCAAGCAATTGATCAATCGTTCGATGGTCGTTGATGAATGTTGATGATCATGATATTGAATGACAAAGGCAGATCACTCTGTAAATAAATCAGCCAATCAATTGATCAATCAGTTCATTGTTTACTCACTCAATCACGAATCACCGATCTTGTATAACTGTCCGTGCCTGAATATGCCTCGGAATATGCTGTGGGCTCTGCTTGTTTTAGGGGTAATGACTCATCCGCCTGTCAAATGATCTCTTGCATCTAAAGAATGGAATTTGTTTGCTTAGACTGCCAGATTGCCACATGTGACGGAAATCTGGCCCGATAGTATTTTGATTGCATCACTCCTGCTTTTTACGCAAGCGGGAGAAATTGTTGACGGGTAGAAGTGTTACAAAGAACAAAGTATCATGTCTCAACTTCTTATCGAATCATAAACAACAAGTTAGGAATTTCCACTCAGTTTCTCATAGCCATAAAGTACAACTCTTCGGTAAGATAGAAGCAAAACATTTTCTTTTTTTATTAATGCCAAGATTATTATCAATATAACTACATTTGATTGGAATCCAATAACAGTGCAAGGATTATTCTAGTTTATAAAATATCGCAGGAATGTAAGGAAATTTAGGGATGTGATTGGGAAATTCTCCTCCCCTGTTGACGGTGTTTTGTTAGGACATCTTGTTACATTGAGGCCTGTGAAAACAGATATTATTCATCAGTGAAGCCGCACTTTCCTTGCAAATCACATCAAATTGATCCTTTTACCCAATTTTCTTAATATCACCTTATGATTAAAAAACCCTCAGTTTAGCGATACTCTTAAAGCCTGGGAGCCAGTTTTTGCTATGGAAATTACTACACATTTCGCTTCCTGCTACTTGTTACGATACTCTTTACAACTGTCTTTTATTCTTTCGAAAGGGTTAATCTCCTAGCCGGTATCCTTCTCTCATTAGATATTTCCCATATAAGACATTGCGACATTCCAGACAGTGCTCAGCTTAGAGCACGGTTCTCTTTTCCTAATTGCTTATAGTCTTTTGAAGAGCAATGCCCATAGGCTACTCCATGTCTATGTTTGGTTTCAAGTCCGGATGAACGCCCTGTGTTCCGACTACAAAACTACTGAGGAAAAGGGCAGGGAGGCCTTTTAATTTACATTCTTTTGTGATGTATGCATCATAACTTCTGTGAAACAGGATTGAGAAACATCACGAGGTTTTCTCTTATTACTAAGCAATGGAAGTTGAATGAACATAGTTATCCATTTAGAACTCAGAGTTGGGACCCATAAACAGGGTAACGTTTCCAAAATAAGTCCACATAACCACGGCGACATTGAAATTAAGTCCCCATAACCAGGTGGAAAGCTTGAAATCTGATCCCGTAAACAGGGCAAAACTTTCCACAAGTACGTGAAAAGCCCATGCTTCCGATCGTTTGTGGAGCTAAATTCCTTTTCATGCAAAATTTCTGTCATAATATCTAGTAATAGCTTTGAATTGCTAGCATTTACCCATAACTACGCAAATCTGTACAAAGCAGACCGATAACCACGGCAAAATATTGCAAATTGGCCCATAACCCGGGCAGGTACATGTATGCCGAACCCCTATAGGAGGTAACCCCCCCCCCACCTCGATAGGCCATCTGATAATCAGCCTACGTGCAGACTCTACTGTTTGTTTCTTAACACGAATTTATTTGAATGTTTCATCGTTCAACTTTCGATAGAAAAATTCAACTCAATTTGTCTCAGGATCATAAAATGCAAGACTGTAATGCTACGAATGGGTGTGTTGTACTTTTCCTTACATTTTTTGCCTTTACCTTGGAAATTTTGAACTCAAATAGGCGACTTGAGCGTAGTGATGTCATCACGCGCAAAGATCTGCCTGAAAATTTTTGTATATTTCCGATGCTATGTAAAAATTGATAGGAGACCCCTGGTATGTAATTAGATTGCGAGTCCTTTCGCTTTGAGGTATCTTGCAATTTTTAAGTGACTTACCAATTTGACGGCATTTTTGTAAAAGCATGACACAAGCATCTCTAACTTATACCTCCCAAGATGCCTTTACCACCAGATGGGTAACACAGGAATGTTATAATATTGATTATTTCAGATCAAAATGAGCTTAACTGGTATTTGAAAACTCTATCATCATAGATATCTCCGAATTACATTGCTACATTGTAACTTCTTCCTTTTCAATACATCAAAATGACCACTAAAATTTGTCGTGGTTTATAACAGCTAATTTCATTCATTTATTTAATTTTAAATGTTTTGTTTTTGATAATCTATCCACTTTAACAAATGAACAACGGCTTTCAGTTATCGCAATCAGTCGATTGGTATGCCGTTTGGTTGAGAAAATTCTGTTGCAACGCTGTATCTGATGCCAAATGCTCTGATAAGGGTTTTTTAATTGGATTGCGCCATCTCCTCCATGCTGTAGTGGCTTACCTCACTTTGAAAGATTGTTTTAGCCTGTGAGGGTTGAACTCTTGCCAAAGAAGCAAACGAGCATTATTTCCTAAAATTTTAGATTTGCTGCTCTGGATAAATATTTCTTGTTGGGAGCACGGCAAATATTTGCTGACCATATAATTTTGCTTGTATACCAAGCACACAGTGTTGGAGTACTTTTTCAATATATTTCAGCCATACCTGCTTTGAAGTTTCTGCTTTTCAAGCATATTTATGGATGGCTTACGAGAAAGCATTACTTCTCACGTAAATAAAAGATGTTTGCCAAACCATGATTGTTGTTGGCCAGTACCTTAAAGTAAAGGGTAGGAGCCTGAGATCAGGCTCTTAAAAAAAAGTCTCAGAATCTTAACAGAATCTTAACGATGGTTTGGATGTACGAACTCTTTGAAATGTTCTTCTTTAGAAAGCTGATATAAGCATCTTTCTAACTGTGTCGTGGGTGCCAATAGTGCTTAAAACGTTTGTAATTGGATTGCTCCATCTCCGTCACATGCCTTAGCGGCTCCCCCTTATTTTGAATCTCAAATATTTGCTAGAGTTTAAATGAGGCAATGAGATTTATTTCTTGCCAGCACTGTGATAAAGACGCGATTATATTTGAAAGAAGCTAGCCTAAGGAGTTGGAAGAAGGTTGCACCATTTGAGGTATTAAATAAGCATACTTTGCCGCAGTTGAATATTTCTAAAAAGTTGTTGGAATATACTAACATCGAAACTGGTATTCTTATCTAATTTGTCCTTAATGATGACTGATTTCCTGCCCAACTCTTGACAGTAAATTTGAATTTATCAAACTGTCGCCAATTTTTATTAGCACAGAATTCATTAGGCTTGTTTGACCTCACACGTTAAAGCGGGCGATAGGTATTTAAGCCTACCCAGACGCTACTTCTTTTTGCGACAACCCCGGGGGGTACATGACTTGCAGATGGCCGGAGGTCTGCCACCCGGTTTTCAGAAAGCTACCCTCTTCTAATTACCGACAATTGCCGCCATACCCACTTTTACGATGAATTTTGGCGGAAAACTACCTATTTTTTACAATTTTTTGCCAATTTCTCGTAAACCTACCCACGTTTTAGGAAAATCTGCCGAAAAAGGGACCCTTGTTTAGAGAATTTTGGACCCAAAAACCCACTCATATGGGTGGCACATACCCGTATACTCAACATGTTATGTTACCCCCTCCCCCGGGCGACAACCCAGTGACCATTGGTTGTCATTGCTAACGGAAAATAACGAAACGCAGGTCGGATCTGAAAAACAATGTCGTAACCATAAAAGAACGAAGGGCAAGCAACTCATCAGGAAACGAAATTTTCTAATAATATTGAAATCTCTGAATAAAAATCGAATCTTGCCGAACTAAGATGATATAATTAATGGCGTCTCTCCCTTGCCTTTAATTCATCAACCAGTTCAAACGCAAAAAACCCAGACCATGAAATTGATTAGAAAAACCAAAATAAACACAACAAACGGACCACATGCATTCCAGAGACGGGAACTTCAAAAAGTCACGTAGAAGAAACGGTGAAAGTCGATTATCGGTGCGGAAATATCGATTATTAGAGTTGAGGCTTGTATAGGAAGTAAAGTGATAGAATTTCGCTATATTTTGTTATAACAAAGGATGTCTGCAAATGCGTAACGGTAGCTGACAATAACGTGTATTTAAAAACACCTCTGATTCGCTGTTTAGTTGTAAACAAGACATTGAACTTTTATTAAAATGAGCCGGAGAACTTTTTATTATTTTTAGACCTTCCCACGGATTCTTGATTGTGTTTTGTTAAGGGAATGTGACACGACATCCTTCATGCACATGGTCGCGGAATATTCGGCAGTCATCTTTGTAACATAATCTGTTTCGATGTGGGATTGAGTACTGACGCCATTCCTCATGAATTTGATTGGTTGATGTATTCATTGTTGCCTTGTAGGCATATACCTAAAACAATGTCACATATCGTAGCTCGCAGGTCATATGAAATAAAGCTACTTGCTTCTCATTTCTACATTAGTTGGCGTTGTTCTTGCTTCATGGCGGTACTAGTAACTGTTAGTCCAAAATCAATCAACGACTCAAACTGTCACTCATTCAATACATCAATCGGTCAATCAATCAACAAATCACTCAGTCAATCAATCAATCAATCAATCAATCAACGAATCACTCAGTCAATCAATCAATCAATCAATCAATCAGCTAATCAATCAATCACACAATCGTTTGACTAACTCGCTCGTTAACTTATTCTCTCAGACACTTTTTCGCTCTGTAAATTAAGAGCAGCCATGTGTGTCAAGATCAGCATTCATATTAAAATGGTTCTTTGCATTGCATGGGAATTGCCACGATAGATGCACCAGTTAGCCATTTGATCACTGAAGCAAAACAGTTGTGCGAGATAATTACCAGGATGGGGGACCTCCAGAAAACACTTGGTACTGCAATCACAGCACCTTGGCGAAGGCATCAAGAAAGTCAGAAACGCCAACTGTAAGCTTGCACGCTGTGCCAATAATGCTCCCAAGGGAGGGAAACATGCCTGAGCTGACTGACGGGGTACTGGAATTGTAAATTGCCTTTAAATATTGAATTATGATTAAAGTACAAGCGTTATTTGAAAACAATAACTTTACTTTTACCTTACATGCACATAAATTGCAATTTCCTTAAATGGACACTGGCGCTCGTTGTTGGTGATATTCGTCATTTTGGCGACACATTTAAAGATATGCTTGTCGGTCACAATTCTACGTCTGTTACAACGCTTTCAGTTCTCAGTGATGTAATCTCCAGTTGTTCGCTTTTCGCTAGAAAAATACCTAGTCAATAATGATTTGGCTGGCAGGAAAGGAATTGTTCTGATGGAAATTAAAGTTTATTTTGTTGATACTAAGATGCAGTCTCATTGCAACAGAAAAACATCACGTTAGATATTGTGGGATTGTAAAATGTGGCAAGTCATTTTAATTCAATTTAGATTCCGTTGCATGCAATTTATTATGTGCAGAATGCTGTACGAGCTACCGGTGTGGTCTCTGCCACAATTTCTAATCTATTCTTTTGGGGATATTAGTAGCAAGATGCTCTGCCTTTTTCTTTCTGTGCGATTGGCCGGCTCCCTTTCTAACTGCACTGCAAGCTTCCAGGTCTGTCGCAGTCAAAGTGCCAAGATGCCACCCAGTGGATGGTTATTCTCTTCTTCGAATGAGCCGATAAAAGCCCTACCAATTGTTAGGCCTGCAAATGATAACCTTTTCATTCTTCCTATCGACCAATCACATGAATTCTTAGCATGTGACTGCCATTGTTTTAACAATTGCCTAATTACCAAGGTATGTGCTGTGATCTCAAAATTAATAAGTTACACACGGATAGATTAGTAAGCATCCTTCGGCCGCAACTACTGCATTCAAATATGTTTCTTGGACATCCCTCAGTCTACGTTGCTCTTGCCCAGCCGTTATTTGCACTCATTAGTATTTCGGTAGAACACTTGCTTACTGTTTCAGATCTTCCCTTTACACACCACGCTCTTCCAACTAATATTGGACGACGGCATCAACGACGGATCCATTGACGATGTAAAACGGCAATGTCTCCTGTTAACAGGCGCAATAATTTTTTTTTATATATATCAATAATCATTACATCACACATTACTAGCTACACTACTTAGAAAGTCACTCTACCAATTACGCTACGTACAAAACTACTCTATTACACTACTAAAAACGATACCGCAAGGAGCACAATGCTGCGTCTACGCTGCGGCCATTTAACATAAAGATAAAAACTACAAGCAGATATGAAGGGAAGGAGAGAAAAAAAAGAAAGAAAACCAAATAATACATATAAGTCCCCGAACAAGTTGCAGCAGCTAAGCTTCAGTAGCATCATTTTATTCAAAACGTTGTGTTGCGTATATGTATCTTAAAGTTGCTTTAAGGATTTCAGAATTAGAATCAACGGACAACCTTTCATCACCATACAGTATCAATTTAAGCATTAGAGCATTTGAAAGATTTGGCAAATCATACGGTTGCAATGTTGAATTTATACTATCGAGAAGATCTGTCCTGTATGCATTGTAAGAATGGCAGTGCAGCAAAAAGTGTTCCGTGTCCTCAACACCGTCGTTTGAGGGGCACATTGGATTCAATGTGTCTCTAAAATTGTGCCTAAACTTGTGCAGATTAAGCATGCTGAGACCAACGCGTAACTGTGTGAGTATTGCAAGACCCCTTGGGTCGTGAATGCTGTAAACTGGCTTTGGAGGAGGGCGAATAAGAGATATCAGCTTATGTTTGAAAATGCCTATTGTAGGCGATTCTCTTATTTCTTGGGGAAGCTTATTCCATTCGAGCAAACAGCTGGGGTAAAAGCTTGCACTAAAACATTCAATAATTTCAATAATTTCCTTCCACACATGCAAGCACTGACCCCTAAAGAACTTCCTTGGCACTGATGAAGAAGAGTTTCTTCTCAGTATTAGTGAGCTGCATCTATATTGGATGATTGGAGAGATAAGACCGTCCTTTGCCACGGATCCAACAAAGTCGTTTATCAATAAAATCCAGATACAATTGATTTGCACAGTGAGATTTGCCCTGGAAGCGAACTATCGAACTGAATCCTGCAGGCCAACTCATCCGACAATCATAGCTGCTATGAGGGAGATCTTGCAACGTGATGGGCATGGAACCACTGATTTGTTTGAATAAAGTAAACACTTGAACAGTACATTGAACAACCCAGGAACAGCACATTGAACTGCAGTCGCAGTAGATACATTTTGCCCCTTTCAATGAACGCTAATATCTTTGCCTGAATTCTCCTGAAAGTTGTCTATGCCGCTTTTCAACAAACGACAAGTGCATTGTGTCCCCCTTTCAGTGAACAGTAAATGTTATACCTCCTTCGCTTAAATCATACTGAAAGTTGCTATGCCCCTCTTTTGATAAACAACAATTCCATTGGGCCCCCGTTTATACCCTGGTATGCTCAGAGTTAGGCAATAAAACTATGACCCAAAATGAAGTCTAATGCTGATTGATGTTTGGGAATATGTTTGTGCTTGCATCAATGGATCGTTTTCCTTTGTTTCATGTTGAAGTTTATACACTCCAGTTATAACCCCTGTCACGTGACAAAGCTTCTTTGCAACCCTGTATCTCTTAAATACAATTAGGTAACGAAAACTACCAACAGCTGTTCTTATAGAAATTTGTGTGTTTTATATGTTTTTTGCAACATTGCAGATAACTTGTGGAATTCCATTTTTAGATTTTCCCACGAACATGTGCGAGTACACGCAGGCCAGACCACAACAATAAGTATGTGTACGTAATCTACCACAATGCTAAACATCCATAATGCATGGCGATCACACTGAATTTTGAAGGCCTCCTTGACATCGACTTACTGTCGATTTGGAGGACACTTGGGGGAGCGAGGGGTGTGTGATCTTCCCTCCCCCAGTGTTGGCTAGGACCAAGATCTTTGTTTGAAGACAATGGAAATAAACAAATCTTTTTACTGAAACAGTAGCTTTGCCTCGCCCTCCCAATATTTGACAGAGTGTCCACCACTGGTAGCAGGGCATATATCGAAACAAGTTTATCGTTACGTGTCTTGTCTTTCGCTCCTCATGGTTTCGCCCCTGTAGTGTTGTATAGTAATTAGAAACGTATAGTAGAAGGTAGGATCTGTTAATGAATAAAAAAACGAGTTTAAAGAGAGAAGAAACTTGGAGAAAATGGTATCAAGTTATTGCTCCTAAAATGTGGTGAGTACTTAAAGAGCGATTGTCATCCAGCGTCCTTTGCGAGTACGCTGCTGTGAGTTCGGAAATGCCTGAAAACTAAAGGTGACCATACAGCGGAAAATATGGATCCTTAGTGCAGTCATTGCACAGAAAGAGAAGTTAACTTTAGTTGAACAGTTTGTCAATTCCACTATTGCATTGCGGATCTATAGCTTTCATTAAAGGGGCAGGGTCACGTAACCGTAAACAAACCTGTCATCTCAAGAATCTATATTGTTGCCCACACGTGGCCATTGTCTTCTGCACAGATTTTGGTGGATGGGGTGAATCCACACTAAAGTTACTTCTAAAAATCCACCAATATCTTTGCAATCGTACAACATATGAGTGTTTCGTTTGTTCCGCTACAAAGTACAAGAGTCCATCTTCAAAATAACTTTCATTTTGAAAAAAGTAATGGAAAATCACAGTGATATGGCCTATCAAAGTTTCTGCCTATTCGTCGTTTCGAAAGAAGTTTGTTTACATTACGTGACCCTGCCCCTTTAAGGCCAAATTTGATTTTCAGATTGTCTGAAATTGTAGCGTGCCCGCAAAGTTCCTGGGTGAATATGGCTCATTAAAACCATTGTAAATAAACATATGATGAATACATCAGATCCAGTTCACTTCTTCATGAGCATAGCATCACGTTGTGTCATAGACATCTTAGCTACAACTTCGTCATATAAAACCCCCTAAGTTCCATATCTCCTTCGTCAAACATATTCTCATTGATTCGACTTTGCTTGAAAGGAAGGGAATTCTCCTCACTTTTTGGATTAATTCCTACGGAGCATTTCTTGTTGCTTTCCTGGACTGTCATGTAGCTTTTCCTTTAACGTTGAATCACAGTTATGACTGCTTGTTCTGTCTTCGCCAGAGGCTATGAATAGTCACTGTTTCAGATTTTGTATGACGTCAGATATAGTTCCCATGTAAAAGATTGATCCTATTATGGACAATACGCGGTACATCAAAAGTTGAATATTCGTGGTAATAAGCTTATCTTATTATTGCTAGTGATTGCGAGAAGGAAAGTTAATTACAGGAGCCCTAAAAACTGATCGTTCGTGCCCACCGTGCCTTCTCTAAAATTAGATTTGGAACAGAAATTGGCAGAGCTTCCAGAATACAAATCCTATTACCAGAATTCCTTGTTTCCCTGGGGGTCTTTAATTACGGGAGCCTTAAAAACCGACCATTCTTGCCCACCTTACTTTCGCTAAATTTAGATTTGGAACAGAAATTGGCAGGGCCCCTCGGGTAAAATTAGAACAGGATAAAAATACCATTTCGATAATTCATTGCTTCCCCGCCCCTGGGTCTTTAATTTCTAGCATCTTACAAACAGATAATTCTTACCCACCGTACCTTCTCCAAAGTATTTTAGGACAGAAACTGACAGAGCTTATTTTGGTGCGAATACTAGAACAGAATACAAATACTGTTCTTATTACCAGATTCCCAGGTTGCCCCAACTTCTTTAATTGCAAGAGCGTTAAGAACGGAGCGTCCTATGGCCCAAGGTGTTTAGATTTTTTTTACAGAAAATATGGGTTAATACGGTAGTAAATTTACTATTCGGCCCTCCGGATTCTTTGCAGTCTTTGAATTGAGTTTTGTGACATCACTCCAAAATGAAGTCAAGGAGTGCAGGTAAACGAGGACTCGGTTGTAAGTATAAAAGTTACCTGAAAACACCTCACTTTTTTTAATACCATGTCTCCTGAGCAGATCAAGGTACTCGAAATTTTATTAAAAAGAGGCAGTATAAGCACGTTTCATCAGGAATTTTTAGATGAAGCGATAACTGAAAACTTTTTATCGAGGATTTTAATGAAAATATGAACAGTGATAATGAATACACATGCCCATCTCATCTGTGAAATAGACTGGGTCATTGAAGCAGCTCATTTTCGTGGCGAGATCAGAAAAGAAATGATCAACTAAAGAGATCTGCTCGGGAGACTGGTTTACAAATTTCAACAGTTTTTCGTACCATAGGTATCTAAGGTAGCCCACAAATCAGACATGCTGAAGTCAAGTAATGAATAATTTCCCAGTACGCACAGTAAAACACAAGCATATGGGTGGACTTGTCCTTCGCGTCTCAGAATTTCATGTGATTTGATTCGACGATTTACCGCAAAGAATTTCTGCTAATACACGTTTTTGTAAGAAACTGGTTCATAAGAAACTAATACTAAGATGGCCAAAATTTTAAGAAACTCTAGTACCGCGTCTGAGAAGTATTAAGAAACTCAAGAATGAAAAGCATAGCAAATATATTGCTGAGCCTTTATTCTTGAGTAACATTAATTAACTATTTATGTCTTAAACATAACAGAGCACTGTTCATTCCTATATGATGTTTTAAATGTTGAGAAACATATCTGCAGCAATGTTAGAGACTACATTGATAATGCATGCATTCAAAAAATGAGAAACCAATTAAGAAACTTTTAGTGCTAAAATGGACAAAATTTAATGTCAAATCAAGAAACTTTTAGTACTATAGCCTGATCCAAGTTTCTTATAAAAAAACCTGTTCTTCATTGACATCACCTTCAGCGCAGTCCTCTTTTGAGCCGTTGCAGAATTTTCAAGGACAAGTAGGCCTTTTAGCTACCCAAGGGAGTCTCGATCGATCAATGTTTTGATACATTTGGTGAGTGTTTAAAATGCACAACAGTAGTAGACGCGTTAACGCCACTCAATTACGCTTTTCGTATAAAAACTTTTCATAAAGATATCGCTCGATCAAACTCTTTTGTAGAATTTCTAAAAGTTCTGCTAAACAAGGGCAAATTTTGTAATACAATAGCATCAGTCGCTTTGGTTCACACCTCAATTCAAAGCGATTAGCGTCTGCAGACAAAAGGAATTCTCTCAAGCAGAAATTCAAAACAAATGAAGCCGCAAAGTTGCCCTGAAACCAGTACGGCAAACTCTCGTTTGGTGCGGGCTAAGGGAGGTTTTTAAGAGAAGGTATTTGCTTATAAGAAGAAGGGTAAATCTACAGTTCTGTCTCGCGGATTTTGTTTATTCGATTCCGGAGCTGAGGGGTCACTGCGTACGTCTGAGCAATAGATATGCAAAAATTGTAATGCACTCTGCTCGGTTTCTTGTCAAATAAACAAAATCCTCGAGACAGAACTGTAGATTTACCCTTCTTCTTTCGTTATAAGCACATACCTTTTCTTAAAAACCTCCCTTCGCCCGCACCAAACGAGAGTTTGCCGTACTGGTTTCAGGGCAACTTTGCGGCTTCATTTGTTTTGAATTTCTGTTTGAGAGAATTTCTTTTGTCTGCATTTGCTAATCGCTTTGAATTGAGGTGTAAACCAAAGCGACTGATGCTATTGTACTACAAAATCTGCCCTTGTTTTTGTTCTGCTATTGCTAAAAGGTCTCTGCTTTTGGTGCGGAGTATCTACCACTCTACCATCCCCTACTAAAATTCTTCCATGTGCACGTTTCTTCTTTTGCTTGTATGGATGTTTTGTGGCAGCCAGGCGACTTCTCTAGCAGTGGTAGTTAAGATGTCTTTTTCTTCTTCTTTCATGGTAGAAAGACGTTTTTGGCAGCCAAAGCATAATAGAAACTAGTAATAAACTGATACACGAAAAACATGTTCGCTGTTTGAACGGCTACTGTGAAGGAGCCATGAATCCAATTTTCTTTCTTCTTAGATTTATGAACAGAAGAGACCTAAACTTAGCGTTTTCACCATGTCGGAGAAAATCTGCTGATTTATGGAGCAAGAAAGTCAAATTTACTGGTTGCCTCAAAACCAGATGATTTGATGTTCTTCATCAATGTTAAAAGCAAAGACGTTAAGTGGAAAATGAGCTTAGCCCAGTTTTTAGCTCGTCATAAGTTAATCAGGTAGTCATTTTATTTTGTGAAAACAAATTAGAATCGATTTTTCCATCGATTTTACCATCGATTATTAGTTTGCTTGTACATTATGTATAAAAGCTGACTAGCAAAACGTCATTCCTACAATTAAAAACCAGCCGAAGGGTCTTATCCTACTTTAATCGATGTAGAATAAAGTCACAACAACAACGACGACGACAAATAGAAAAAACATATCTAGGGCTGCTAGAAATGGTTATTTGTAGCAAAAATGCTGCAGGCCATGGAATGCGTCCATCAGTTATTTTTGCTTCTCCGAAGTCATAAAATCGATCTACTTAATAATATTGTTTTCCGAAGACTTCCAAGATAAGATCCATTTATTGCTAAAATTCAAGTCATAAGGCTAAGTACGGTTTTAAAATCCTCTGGTTTTAAGGTAACCATGAAATTTGAGTTCCTTGCTCTATAAATCAGCCACCAGTTGTCAGATTTTTCAGAGACTTGGTGCCAAGCGCTAACTTAAAGTCTCTGAAAAGTAAGCGGCCGACTGAAATGCTTCAAAAACGCTGTTAGGTCACTAAAAGACAACCCTACGCTAAGAATACTTTTCGCAATTTCTTCCGGCACGGTAAATTGCTCGAGTTGAGGATTTCTTGGTAAAGGAAAGGACTTGCTTAATTTCCATGAAAAATCATCACAGACATGAGGAAATCGACTTAAAGTCATTTCAGATCCTCAAATCAACGAGGAGCGTGTTTCATTACAGCCTAGGAACATTGTTAGGTACCAAAGAACTACGAAGTTTCTCTGTAAACTTTCGACTCTACTTTCGACTGTGTTGAATATTCCAAGGCTAAAATGAAACACGCTCTTTTTGTCTTTTAGCCAAAGATGAACATTTGAAGCATTTCAATCATTTTACTTCTTTTTCTATAACAGATCGCGTTGGAGAACCTTTTTCTGGGTCATGCTGTATTGTTTCCATTGAGACGAAACTTGACCTTCAGTCAGTCTGAAATACAATTGCTCTACCTCTACTCTGGGATACCAGAAGCCGTCCTGCAATCCGATTGGCTGTTCTCCACTTTCCGCGATAACTCCGTTTTGTGCAGGGGTAAGCGGTCGCGGCATGTCAAAATTCGACTTAAAGCCATATTCTTTACCATTCCGGCGTGCCATTTCATTTTGGAAGCCGCGGTGAAAGTTTCTCTAATTTTCAACTTAGGCCCATTTTCGCCCCGAACGAACGGTACTTGTGTTCACATTAAACTCACTTGCTTACCCCATTTTATTGTTCGAATACCTTTAAACAGGTTGAAGCAAGGTCCTCAAAGTGTTTGTTCTTAGTATGTCGATTTTTCTATTGCAGAAATAGCGCTAGAGCAACCGGCATTTTCCGTTGGTTGGCGTTGCCTAGCAAACTGTAAATCCATAATGGCTGCAAGTCTGCCCATTTTCTGGGCAGATTTGATCGAAGTGTACCAGCCATGGTGTTCATTCGGCTTCGTGATCAGCGTATGACGTAAGAACACCCTGGGAACGAGGTTGTCTGAAATAATAACGTGTTTGCAAAGGATCATGGGTGACAGTGGCTGCTCTTAGATTACTAGTAGCTGTACTCTTCTTTCGAATTTACTATATGTTCAGTAGGGGTAAGGAAGTTTCATGTTGTAGAAATAAGACCGCTGAATAGCAAGGAATGTAGGATTCTCGATGTCAGCTGGAATTTAGATTCACTGTTTTGAAGCACAGACTTATGATCGGTTCGTAGTCTAGGTGCTAACACATTTATCATAAATGCATTAGTCTTAAAGTCCTTCCGACTTTGCCGAGTGGGCTACTGACCAGCTGGACCTCTGAGGTTATCATTGTAATGGCATCTGCATCATTTACAGGGTTATCATACAGCTTGTGCTATCATTTGGAGAAGTTTTGCGCAAGCTCACATTGCAAAGGGAAGCGTAGATGGAGCCAATGATATCAGCTAATTTTTCCTGTGGGGTTCTCTTCTTTTCTTCACCGCGCAACATCTGATGAAGGCAAATAATCTTGTGCTCTACCACGATTTCATTAATGTCTACGATTCAATTTGGCGATAAAGTTTCAAAATTGCCCCTTGTTCCATTAGGAAACGGGGCTTAAGTTGCCAGAATTCTGCATCTTAGCTAACTTTGATCCTCTTTAACGGATAGCCTAGTAAAAGAGTTGATATAAGGACTTCCTTAGTCATGGATGTTCCTCAAACACTGCAAGCTGCCTTTCAGAATGTTCCAAAATATGTATGTTTATTAAGCTTGCAGCGTAGTAACTGCTAGTTATTCGGCCACAGGAAAAAAGCCCATTATATCTCGGCAGTTTAGTTATCCTGAACGCTCATTTGACATTTCATGGAATTGTGACCATTGGAAGGTTGAATCCGTAGATCGAGGTCCTTGTAAGATTAGATATCATTGAAAGAGAATGGTAGATCCATGGCATTTTGTCTCTTTTTTGAACTATTTAGGCCAATTTGAATTAACAGATAGTGCAACAACGAAAACCTAGTTCAATAATGATGAAACCAACAGTCGCCGTTCATTCAAAATAATTACCAGCTCTTTCATTCAAAATAATTACCAGCTCTAGCCGACCCAACCGTTGGGAGACGAGATCTCCACCCCTCCCCTCTCTGCAAGCAAGCTTTTTGTGACTCGAAGAAAAAAGCATTGTGAATGTAAAGAATCCGTTGGTCCGGACTCGTCGGCAACTCTGGAAAATTCTATTCTGTTTACTGATTGTTTGATTGTTTGTTTGTTTGTTTGTTATAGGAGCCTGAATGGGTTCCATGCCCCTTTTTCGAAAGTCCCTCATTTCAACATCAGAGTTCCTCTTTGCTCTGCCTTTATCTTTGCCTTGAAAGTGGCCGTCCAATTCTAAAGGTGGACCATTTGAAGTTTTGAGAGCTGTCCCTTCAAGTGAGAACTGCTCCCTACGTTCCTATGGCCCTGTGTGTTGCATTACCCCCCATTGGCTGCCTGATAGAAATAAACACAAATGAGAAGACTCTTCGGTTGAACATAGAGTCCTGTTGGGTAAAGGCTTGTGGCTTCAGAAATGATGACCATCTAAACAGAAAGACCACTATCCTATCACAATAACCAGCCTTAAACCAGCTATGAACCCCTGATATCGTGTA
Organism: Aurelia sp. 3 sensu Dawson et al. (2005); assembly: GCA_964020215.1. Lineage (NCBI taxonomy): Eukaryota > Metazoa > Cnidaria > Scyphozoa > Semaeostomeae > Ulmaridae > Aurelia > Aurelia sp. 3 sensu Dawson et al. (2005). The sequence continues at coordinate 15,116,498 of OZ026573.1, read as the reverse complement.
GGTCCTCCATGCTTTGACCCAGTTTTCACCACCATTTCAGAGCAGAATTATTACAATTTAAATTTCAGATGATTATCATTGTGAGATTCTTGCCAGGTCAAATAGCACTAATTTGTGGTGAGTCGCCAAAGTCTATTATTAATCTAACAAATACTGCAGACTTAATTCTTAAAAATAATGGACCCTTTTTCCTGAATCTTTACTCAAATATGCTTAACAGTTTATAGTAGGCGTGTACCTTACTAAATTTATCTTGAAGATCTTTAGTGTAACCTTTGCACACAAAATTAAATCTAGCTTCTTATTTGAGTTCTCTTAATTGATGGGACATTGTGAGTCGACTACCCCACAAGAAGTTAAAAAAGTTGTTAGACTCAATCGGATATTGAGGATTGTAAATAAGATTAAATGAAATGGAAAAATATTTCTTTGCTTAATATCGATAAATCAGAAAGTGTCAGTCTCATACTTGTTTAGACTTGCTCTTTGCTAGTTTTGCTTTCAACGACAGTCATTGTGACAAGGTGTAAGGCTTAGGCTCTGTTTATATGGAGAAAATAACCTCGGCTACCCGAGGTTATTTTCCAAGCCGAGATATCGGCATCCTATACAAAGTAATGTAATTCTTATTTTGCGTTTATATGAGTATTGAAAATAGTGAGGTTATTTTTGACTGCCGATATCTCAGCTGAGCGAGCCGATATATCGGCTTGGTGAGGCTATTTTTCCTCATATAAACACAAGCAAGAATAGTCTCACTTCACTGACACAAAATTTCAGATACTGCACAAGCCCAGACAATCATTTTCATCGTCATATTGTCAAATTTGGTGCCAAATTAAGATAACCCCAGCAAGCCGAGGCTATTTTTCTCCCATATGAACGGAAGCTGAAAATAGCCTCACCAAGAAATAGCCTCGGGTAGCCGAGGCTATTTTCTCCACATAAACAGAGCCTTAGAATAATTTCAAAACACCGGGAAACGAGATATTCATGTCAATGACGAGACACGTTTGATTTTGATATAGTCTCTTGATCGGTGAGTCAAAAGTATGTTTAGAAGTTTGGTAGGCTGTGAAACAAAAGTATGAAGACAATATTCGAAACTTCCATGTAAATTTATTCAAAGGTTAACTTAGATTTAAATTTTTTTTGTAAAATAACTCATCTTTTAGACCCAACATTAAGCTGGTTTTCCACCAGGCGGATTTTTCCACGCGCAGCGGAGCGGCTTTTGTTTCTAAAACAATGTACGCGTACGGAAAAAGATTTCAATTTCCACTGGAGACAAAAGGCGCCAAAGCGCACATAGGCCTAGACCCTCTTTGAAAATGGACAAAACATCGAAGGCTGCTCCTGCTGAAGAAGCTTCAATTTTTAAAGCAATTACTCTTGGAAGACTAAAAGGTGAATAAAAAGTAAGATAAGTGGTTTTTCGTTTGTCAGCTATATCAAGCAAGATAAGAAAGGGAATAATTTACTCTGCTGCTCAGTGAGACAAATACATGAGGCTCTTTGACAAAGAATTTTTAAAAATATTTTCAGAATTGTTTTTCGCCAGTCGCCTTGGCTTTCCCCTGCCGTGGAATACTGAAGTCATGTATCAGAGCTTTCGAGTGATTTGATTGGTTGGCGCCATAGGACGCGGCGGAAAAGTTGGAGTCAATCTGACTTTCAAATACGCGCGCAGCGGAGCGACTAGAAGTGACCATTGTTAGAAATAAACAATGCAAATACAACAGCCGCTCCGCTGCGCACGGAATAATCAGCCTAGTGGAAAACCAGCTTTAGGAAATAGTCCTTTTAACTATTCTACAAGAGAGCCTGGATCGAGCGTTATTTTTATAAATTTTCATACACGAGGTTCGATCGAGTGGCGTTAGAGCTTCTATCCTTATTGTACACATTCAAAAATTCTGCAGAAATGAAGCAAAATGTCGTTCGATTCTGATTTTTTCAGAATAGCTAAAAGGTTTATTGTTGGTAAAGGGTTTGCATGGGAACGAGAATTTCACGTTCCATTATGGCCTATGATTTATTTGCTATTGAAATTCGAATTCTATTTCTGAAACTGACAATTGTATTCAATGCAAATTTCAGTTCCAAATCTTTAAATTTGGCGTAAAAAGGTGGATGTAAAATTCTATGATCTATTTCTTCCAACTGAATGATTTGAAAAAACTTAAGCTAGAAATTTAATATTCTTCAAAATTCCAGCGTATTTCATATTTCAGCTCATTTGCGGATGTGACGTCATCAAATTGCTAAATCTTAAACGGCAAAAGTTACCGACTTTTGCTTGATACCATATTGTAGACATTCATAAACTATACACTTAGGGTACAAAAGTATGGAAACGATGGCCTAAAACATGGCGGCAAAGATGTTCTATGGCCTATGAACCTCGTAACAAAAGGGAGATTTTCTCTCCAACCCAGACCTCAATTTAAACTCTTATGGCGGGAAAATATTCGCCATCTCGTCTTCTGTTTATCAGACAGGCAAAGGCAAATTTTAGAAAAACTTTTCTTGAATTTTGAGACGAAAACTTCGAAGTAGTGTTATTGCTTTGAGCTGAACGAAATGGAGAAGATATGAAACTGAAAAGTTGTCAAAACATCAGTTTGCTTCAATGAAGAGTTGGTTGAATGGCTTCATTTTATGCTGTTTATACTGGACATTTTGATTTTGAATCAAACTTTTGGGAATAATCAAGAAATTTTTAGAATTTTGGCTGCACACTCAAGGAAAGCTGCTAACAGGTAAGCTTGCAACTTCGATTTCTCTTGTGACCGTTGCAGTTATTGCCTTGTAATGGCTTCACATCAAACCTCCGATGGCTCAGTCAACACGAATAAACCAGAAATAAACAAAATAACGTTTCGTTTTCAGATTTCAGCTTTTTAAGGTACTTTCATAAAGATTTGTCTAGCTCGAAAAGAAAAGCATCGCCTGAAAAAATGATGTCACTTACCTGCTCACAACCTGCCTTGAGTTGACAGCCAAAGTCCTGAAAATTTCTAGATTATTCCCAAAAGTTTGTTTCAAAATCAAAATGTCCAGTATAAACAGCATAAAATGAAGCCATTCAACCAACTCTTCATTGAAGCAAACTGATGTTTTGACAACTTTTCAGTTTCATATCTTCTCCATTTCGTTCAGCTCAAAACAACAACACTACTTCGAAGTTTTCGTCTCAAAATTCATAAAAAGTTTTTCTAAAACTTGTCCTTGTCTGTTTGATAAAAAGAAGACGAGATGGCAAATACTTTCCCGCCATAAGTGTTTAAATTGAGATCTGGGTTGGAGAGAAAATCTCCCTTTTGTTACGAGGCTCATAGGCCATAGGACATCTTTGCCGCCATGTTTTAGGCCATCGTTTCCATACTTTTGTACCCTAAGTGTAGTTTTCTTGGAAATTATTTCATTTAGGCACAAAAAGTTTAGAAGTTACGATTATTTAAAGGTTTTTTGTAACGTTTCCTTGAAGTCATTCAGTTCAGAAAAGTACTTCATTTAATTTTACATCCACATTTATAAAGATTTGGAACCTATGCTCTGTCGCTTTTTCTTCATTCCATAGCCTGGCAAACTTTTAAACCTTAAGCCTTTTTTTACTTACCCGGGAGATTCCAAGCCACCGTAGATAGCGGCTCTTTTAACTCTGTTGATAAGGGCACTTGTTGTGAGATAAAAATGGTGGATGTTTTGAGGTAAAAGGAGAGATCTATGGTATCTAAATCCAGCTGTCTGAATTTAGAGAAAGGCTCTTTCCTTCTTCGATGTTTGGCGGTATCTGAGTATTTAGGGTCGATCCGAAAGTGGGACATCATTTTGGCCTGGTAGATTTGGTGCTACCGAGTTTTTGGCTCCCGGTCTGGGCCAGCATTTACACATCCACATAGAGGACAAATCCTGCAGCCTCTGCGAAAGAAAAACGAGTAGAAAATTTGTAACTCAAATCAACTGCAACAACTTTAGACTTGTAAGCCACAGGTGATATGTTCCATCACATCTTCTAATGTTCTTATATTCTTATGGACGACCAGTAGCTAATATGGCAGACACGGAGCAGAATCCAATAAAGACATCGCCTATCAGAGCTTCAAGTAACTAGCTCAAGGATTACGTGGAGACCAAGCTCAGAACTAATATTCGTAACAATATGAATTTGCCAGTATTGATTAAGATGCAAATCTCAATTAAGAGTTTGAAACAAATACTCTTTAAAGATCAACAGTATTAGAGCCTAGTTTCAAAGGATCTGTTTCAGACGGCAAAATTGCTTCTTAGAAGAATCTAAAAATCAGCCATTTGGAATGTGAGCAAAGACATAGAAAGCATTATTGTCGCCAACTCTTTCCAAAAGTTCAATTTACCTTGTAAAATGCATCATAAAGAACAGAGAAGTAAAAGTGCTCGCTTCGTTCGCACTTCTACATTCGCAGCCGATCCAGAGGGCTAACCCAACCGGAAGCAATTTTGATGAAGAGGGGAAATTTATGTAGAGCATGTTTTCTGATTTTGCATAAATTCTAGCCGAGCTTTTGCCTGTTCTTTTTCGTAAACTTATTGTTGAAGCGTGAGCGAAGCGAGCACTTTTACTTCCATGTTCTCTGGGATGCACGGCGGGCACCAATGATCCGTTGCAGAAGCAGATGATACGGGTGGCTTCAACGGAGTACCACGCAACTTGTGGGGCTCACTTGATCCCATACGAACTTGCGGAAGTTGTGTGGTACTCTATTGAAACCACCTGCATTATCTGCTTCTGCAACGAATCCCCACAGTGAATAATGCCTCTAATTCAATAAATGTTTGGATAATTGCAAAGTTATTGATGAAATACGTCACATGTAGTTGAAATATTAGTACTATGTGGACTTTATCTCATTTTTAACCACATTTTTCGCATGTTTTCAATGACGTCATGATTCAGTCACACATGACAAAAATGGTCTTAACTCCCGTAAAAACAGCTGCTGAGGCTAAATTTTTAGCTTATCTTAGTCCTCTTTCTATTAGCTTTCGAATGCTATACCACACAACGGAATTGAACAAAAATTTATTTTTCCAAAAATTGGGTCACATGATTGATGACGTCATAGTTATGTCACGTGTCAAAAAAATTTTTCTTCTAACCATAATAATGAGGACAGATAAATTTTAGTCACATATCTATGAGGATTTATCAATAAAAATTGCCTTGTATATCAAAACTTTAAAAGTTTTGAGGGTGGGGAAAAATTCCTACCCCCCCCCCTACAGGAATAGGGTTAAAGCAAATGTATTCCAATAGGCTAGCCCTGCGCATGGGCTGTGAATGTTGAAGCGAGGGCGAAGCGAGCACTTTTACTGCCATGTTCTCTTTGATGCACACACGAAAATAACGGGCACCAATGAAAAGATTCCCCCTCCCCCCCCCCCCTACAGGAATGTGAGCTACCGTGTGACCCTACAGTACTAGGGTTAAATATTTCAAAAAGTTTGCAAGAAAAGTAATTTGAGGATATTGATAATGAGGGGAAATGTCTGCACCGCATATTTTCCAGTCTTTACAAGTTCTATCTTTGCTTTGCCTGCTATTTTCCTCAACTTCCTTTGGCCCACATGATCCCATACAAACCTATAGAGGTTGCTTGGTGCTCTGTTGAAAACCGCCTTCATCATCTGTTTTGTAAATAACAGAGTTTTGATCTAATACTACTTATTTCCTAGTTAACCGCTTATTGGCTGGTATCAATGGCAGAGAATAGGACGATCAAATTAATGTTCTCCTGATATATTGCCTGAACAACAATAATACTCTTTCGGTGCCGACAATTAGAGAAAGCATAATGTCCAAAAAATTGAGGGTGTCTTTCGTTTGTTCTCAAAAACCACGATCAAGGATTACATTCTTAATTCGGATTGTGGAATCTGCATGACGCAGGATGGACATACTTAGGGAAATTAGATTCTGCACATTGCAACCAAAAATTGAACCAAAAATTTAATATTTGGGCCTAATTTGGTAAACAATACCAGCTCTGTGTACATGTTTTCTGCAAGGTTACATTCAGACAAATCGAGCTTCTACCAGCCCATGTTTAAAATAATTCTCTGCAATAAAGCATGCTGCTACAGACTTCGTAAATCCTTGGCTCTTGCTCTCATAAAGCAACTTATTTATCGTTACCATGGGGTAATGTAAAGCGCTTGGCTATCTGGGCCTTCACTTACAGCCTGTTGGAGCTTGGTTTTTTCAATTTGATAAACTCGAGGAACTCTTGTCTAAAGTTAATCCATTCTGCCGAGGAACAATGATCCTTTTAAACATAACTGGGTTTGCCAAAAAGTACTGCCCTGTAATAGTTCTCCAAATCTCGATGTTAAAGGGTTAACAGTTGACAGTTGCTATGGTTAGTTGCCATGTTGCTAAGTTGCCATGTCGTTGCATCAAAAATTGATCAACCGTAAAATTGAAATGCTACATATGTTTTTTTGCTAGCATCTCGTTGATCTTTAGAAATTGAATATTCCTTTTATTAGTTACATCAATTTTCCTCAATTTTATTCGAATTTATGAAGCTTTCAACGTCTGTAAAAGCTCGGATACCTCCTAAACGTCCTAAAAGGGAATTTTTATATCAATAATGTTCTTTCTGGGATTATGGTTAATTACGCAACGTTCCCGCCGAAATGATACAAGAACGCACACATCAGTTCGTTTAATGATCTGCTAATGAAGTCGCGACGATGTACGATGCATGTTTCCCGACTTCGATCTCTTTCTTTGGAAATCTTGAAAACTTTGAATGATCTGAATCCATCCTTTATGAAAGATATTTTCAAATTAGAAACTATAACTATTCATCGCGAAATCCTAATAATCTTACTCATTATAGGCCAAATCAGGTTACTCTCAGCACAAACAGTCTCAGGTTCTTAGGACCACAGATTTGGAACTGCTTACCAGAGGAGCTAAAATCGGCAGATAACCCTAACACTTTTAAAAGCTTTATAACTCAATGAGATGGTCCCACGTGCAACTGCAATGCCTGTCGATTTATTGTAAATATTGTATAAGAAAATTGAAAATTCATTTTATTTTAATTGACTACATATATTCATCGATTTTGATTACTTTTCTTGTACAGTAAATTGTATATAGTAGACTAGTTTATTACATCGATGCAAAATAAATATACAATAACAGCAACTCATTTGAGAGATATTTTTTCGCGTTGGTGTGGCTGAATGGTTAATAAGGCGCAGTGTTTCGAATTGCTTGGGGTCTGCCAGCGTAGGTGCGAAACTTGTCGTCGGAACTGCAAACCACAAGTCAACAACCAACTCAGCTGTCCATCCTTTCAAAGTCGGTAAATGAGTACTCGAAGGCAACTCTGAGGGCACAAGCCGTAGTGCCGCAGGCCTACATCAGCTGCATAGCAGCCAGGGACCTAGCCAGTGCTAACAAGTAAATGTTGCTTGCTTGCTTGCTCGCTTGCTTGCTTGCTCGCTTGCTTGTCTTGCTTGTTTGCTCGCTTGCTTGCTCGCTTCACGCTTTGCAAAAATGGAACAGCTATGTTCTCCGACGTAATTCATTCCTTGTCACATCTGCAAAGAGAGCGAAAATCTTGCTCCCAGAATCATAATCAAATCATGGTTATTTTTCACGTAGAGGTTTTGTAGAAATGACTTGAAGATGACGTAAATTCATTCTTGGTGAAGCTGCTATCTAACCAAAGATTTAATAAAGAAAAATATAGGTGGAATTTTCAAAGAAACTCTTGATCTCCTTCCAACATTCATAAAAGGAATGCATCATATTTTTATCATTATTTTCTTTATACATTATTTTCACATGAAGTTTTAGTGAACATCTCTTAAGACTGACGTTCTTGCATGCTCATCGAAATTCTATCCAACTAAAGATTTAATTAAGAGCAATGTTGTTAGATAGTTGATTGTTATCCAAAAACTATCAAGAACACTGAAACAAACAGATAACTACAAGGTGTCCCAGAAGACATGTCTATCGTTTGGATAGCTGCTGGGGAGCGACCATAAATCCAGCTTTCCTGTTGTTAGAATTTTCAATAAACGAATTTTCAGCGTAGATTTGAAAAAGTTGTTTGCATTAATCTGATACATGGTTGCTGATTTCTGAAGGACGAAAGTCAAAATTACTGGTTGCCTCGAAGCCAGATGATTTGAGTTTCTCGTTTAATGTCAAAGTCAAAGAAATTGAGCAAAAACAAGCATACCAAAGTTTTTTAATTTTCCGTATGAAATACGTAGTATTGAAATCGATTTTTGACAAAGAAGAATATATCATATCAAGGGTGCCATGACATGCGTCAATCAATTATTTTGTTTCTCAAAGCTCGTGAAGCATAGAGATAGAACTCTCTGTTGTGAAGTCATTTTTAACTAACAGAGTTGCTTCCCACTGACTTCCCGGTAAATATTCTGGCGCTAAATGGCCATTATTCTCGAGTACCGACTAAACGGGAGGGGGTGAGAATAATCGGGGGAGGGGGGTTGGAAATGGTTCGATATAACAATAATCGAGGGGTTGAGTAATGGAATAATCGGAGAAGATGCTTGGAGAAATAGAAAATAATCGTTTTCTTAGGCAAACACGTATCTTTATATAGTTATGTGAGCAGTGATGTTACTGATACATTTACTTTTGAAGTCTGGTTCTGCTGAATGCACTTCTTGAGACTCTTTCTTGCGTTTATTCCGAAATTATGTTTGCTATCATTTCATTTTTTCCAAAAATTGATAAAGGGGGGGAGTTACAATAAGAGCGAGGGTTTGGAAAATTTTTCAAAAACTAATAAGCGGAGGGGGGACGATTATTTGGTACTCGAGAGTAATTATTTTGAAATGTATTTCCTACTGCAACTGTTAACTTGAAGTCAATCTAATGCCAAAATTCAAGTTATAAAGTTAAGGGAGATAAACTATTCTGGATATCAAGCGATTTTGACTTTCTTTGTCCATAGTATCAACTACTCCTCAACTTTACTCAAACTTGGTATAAAACTCTAAGTTGAAGTCTCTTCTAAGTTGCAGTAAGTGTAACTCTGAAAAATGGAGAAATTAGGCTTAAGGCTCCTTCGCAGTCTCCATTCACATGGCACACTTTCTTGGGACGTCCTGTACTATACAAAAATCTTTACGCAAGCATTTCATAAAAATCAAGTGGATCATTTTTCCCTTTATTTATTTGTTACAAACTCCTTTCAATCTGAATCAACCATAGATAAACTAACTTGAATAAAACTTGACCTAAGCTCTTCGTAAGTACGAAAATACTATCTTGTGACGTCAAAAAACAGTTTGTGAGCTTGTAAGAAAGTAAAGAAATGAATGTGTTGCTATGGGAGATGATCTCAAAGTAACACGATGAAAATAATGATGAAAAGTCAATGTGCTTCTTCCTATATGATTTGTTGTTTAAACTCATTTCCTGTTGGATTTACTCTTTAATTTCAAATCATTTTGACCAATGTTGTTTTCGAAGAAATTTTTGCTCGTGAATGATCTAGTTGTGTGTAACTTTCGTTTTATAAAATCTTTGAATTCCTATCCCAGTGTGTGCCTGAACTACTCGAAATGTCACATGTGGACCAACTACATGTTTCGTGCTATGACTCGGTCTACAATCAACGATATTAATATTCAAACTTTGAAAAATATTTCAGAATGATATTGGTGTTGGGAATTTCGCAAGAAATGTTTGCAAATGAAGAATACTAAATTTGTAATTCTTGCCAATCATTGGCTGGTGATGATTTTATGGCTGTTAATAGCTGGTTTGATTAAGATTGAAGCAAATACTCTACTTTCCAAAAAGCTTCTCAAAGCAAACCTCTCCACCAGACCCTACCTGACAAACCAGCTTTACTGCGTAGCAACAATTAACTCGCACTGTCTTCCATTCAAGCTTCTCCCTCCCGATAACTTCTCTCCTATCGAACAGCCCCCGAGTTCAGTCTTACCATTCCTATCTACACTCTTTCATCAAGATATTCATCGATTGTTTTGAAATTTTTTGCCTCTGCTACAACTTCTCTCCTTTTAGTGACTAAAGTACTCGTACAATTGGTGCCCAATAGCTGGCAAGCAATTCCGCTAGTGTCAAAAAATACTGGAAAAGACTTGGCTTATTTGCCCACAGGTAGCGGGGAAAATTAGTGTATAATGGAATTAGTGTAAAATCAACACAAATACCTCTCATTCTTGGCTCAATTTCTGCTACGTTCGTCTGCCATCACAACAGTAGGCCAACCAACTGGTTCCAGTCTCCAAAAGAATTATGGCTGGGTTAATTCTTTTGGAGACTGGAACCAGTTGGTTGGCCTACTGTTGTGATGGCAGACGAACTTGGCAGAAATTGAACCAAGAATGAGAGGTATTTGTGTCGATTTTACACTAATCCATTATACACTAATTTTCCCCGCTACCTGTGATTTGCCAGCAAAATTGAGTATAAAACTGGCCATAAAGATATCTTCTCATCAAATTAAAAATGTGCAATTCCTTTAATAAAGCAAGCATCTCTGAATATTCCAGCATTAAAAGGGGACTGAAAGCTGATTTGATTGATAGATTCGACTCGTGATGTAGGGCTCGTCATCTTTTGCCCAATGATCAGTCGGTGCATAGAAAAGGAGCCCTAGACTCACAACATAGTCCAAGTTAGACTGATGACGATGAGTCCCTTGTATCCCTGCGGTAAACCTTGCTCAAGAAGGACTCATAATGAAACAATGAAACAGTAAAATACTTGGCCCTATTTTGTTCAATCATCAATGGAATTACAAAAGAATCACGGCTTCGAATCTCCATTCTGTGGGAGTGTTTTCAATTCTTCAATCGAATCGAAAATTCTATTACATTAGCGCCATCATCAAGTCGAAGAGCACAGGGAAACAAGAGACTCATCGTCATAAGTCTAAGTCCAAGTTATCTTAACAATGACAACACATTTTACATTAACAACAATAGCAACACTTGTTACATTTTCTAAATGAGTTGGATTTTGCTATCAGGCTGTCAATAGCGATAACTACGAATGTGCAGTTAGTCAAAAGGAGCCCTTTTTATTGTATGAAGCGCTTTATTGGTTGGCAACGAAGGGAAGAAGGCATAGCTCAATTTTGCTTGCCTGAATTTCACGTACACTTTAGCATTAAAATGTTACCAAAGCTATCCTGAAGCTACACAACGTTGCTAATTGACCCAAGGGACATAAATTGAAAGGAAATGTATACAATTTTACTCAAAAGAATCCATAGCGTTACTCGTATCCTAATTATTTACTGGAAATCTGGTGTTAATTTAACAGATTCAAATTGAAGGATAGATTAAGAGGGTTGGGCAGGAGCGCTGCTTGGCAATTTCGGATTCATGTTTTCCTTTAAGGAGGTGATGTTTACTTCTTTAAGTAGATGATTTTGATTGTGCGATTGTTAGGAAATCAGCTGTCTATTACCAACCTGTTCTTTAATTGAATTAAGGAAGCGAAGGGGTTCGGTGTTTCTTGTGAATATCTTTGCTATGAATTCTTGGCGTTAAACATTGAAATATCTCATCGTCTCCTTCCCAAACATGTATCGTATGTTCCCAAAGGGGAAAGAATGGCGGCATATCTTATTTGATTTCAATGGAGTCAGAATTGTAATGTCCAGTCGTGCCTTTGTAGATGGATGACAAAAAATTACATCGAATGGAAATTCGGTAGGCTTTTTAGAGGATGTTTTCAGCAAGTTGACTATCCCACGACCTTTGTAACAGGAACACACACAGTTTCAAAAACAGCAAAATTTGCCAAGAGATACTATACAAATTAGTCTATTTCTACTGCCAGCTTATTAGTGAAGTTGACTGCAAGCTAAATATGTATTCATTTATTCTTTCCAAACTCCAAACAACATAGTCAGAGAATCAGTCTGCATTTGATAACATTGCTTTGCAACTAGCCCAAAATATTGAAAATGACTCTTAAATCCCCAGGTTGTTTTCTTGTACAGAATCTTCTGCTGCCTGGCAAACTTTCGAATTGGGTGTTTCCACGTATCCGTGCAAAAATCGTCCCCACTTATGAAAAGTGTCAAGCCATTTTCAGTCGTTTTTCAAATCCTCAAATTATTTTGGTTTTTTTATTGTTTCATCGCAATTTCAATCCTTGCTCTGCCTGTTACACTAACAATACAGTTTCTTGCTGTACACTCTGTGACAACACAGTCGAGGTTCTTGCCTTTGTTCGCTCGTGTGCATCACTTCGCGAAGTCGGTTCTTTACACGACTATAGAACTTCTCAAGCGATTCCCTATCGGTATCATTGCTCTTGTTCGGTATAAGCATGTAGCTGTGAGGCACTTTCTCTTCCTGTATGCTTATTTTTACATTGGGTGTATAACATGCTTCACACTTCATACGCAATGGTTGGTCTTTAGGACACTTTTGCTGAGTGGTGATGTAGAAACGAACCCAGGCCCCGAAACATTTGATTTTTGTACTTGGAATCTAAATAGTATTACCGCGCATGACTTTTTACGAGTCTCTCTTTTAGAGGCTTACGATTCGGTTTATAATTATGACCTAATTGGCATTGTTGAAACCCACCTAGATAACACCGTCGATAAAGATAAACTAGACCTAAATGGCTATACTTTTATCAAAGATAACCATCCTCAAAATTTGAAAAGGGGTGGTGTCGGGTTATATATCAAAGATTCCCTTCCATCAAAAAATCGTCCTGACCTGGTCCTATTTCTCTTTTACCAATATTTGGGAAAATATTTGAAAAACTCATATACGACTCTCTATACTCGCATCTTGTATCGCATGAACTGCTTAACCCAAATCAATCAGGTTTTCGTCCAGGAGACTCAACAGTCAATCAGTTACTCTCAATAACACATACCATATCTAAAGCTTTTGACTGTAATCCTCCTCTCGATGTTCGTACTGTGTATCTAGACATATCTAAAGCATTTGATAGGGTGTGGCACGATGGTCTAATCTATAAATTAAAACGATGTGGTGTCTCGGGACAACTTCTTCTTCTAGTCCAAAGTTTTCTTAAGGATCGAAAGCAGAGGACTGTCCTGAATGGTCAGAGTTCTACTTGGGGAGATATTTCAGCCGGGGTGCCTCAGGGCTCTATTCTGGGACCTCTGTTTTTCCTAGTGTACATAAATGATCTAGCCGTAGGCTTAAAATGCAATGTTAAGTTATTTGCTGATGATACATCATTGTTCACAGTGGTTGAAGATTCCAATACAGCAGCAAACGATATGAACCATGACTTGAATTCGATAAGTCAGTGGGCTCACGCTTGGAGAATGTCTTTTAATCCTGACCCACAAAAACAAGCTGTTGAATTAACATTTTCAAGGAAGAAAATTGAAATTGATCATCCAGTGATCCACTTCAACGACATACCTGTGAAGAAAGTAGATGAACATAAACATTTAGGAATTACCTTGGACTCAAAGCTATCTTTTTCAGCTCACATAAAATCAGCTATTTCAAAAACTAGAAAGGGTATCGGTTTGCTGAAATATCTCTCCAAGTATCTGCCTAGGCATACTCTAAATGAATTATATAAGCTTTATGTTCGACCCCACTTGGACTATGGTGATGTTATTTACCATATCCCTGCTAAAGTATGTGAATTCAGTCAAAACATTATTTTACCAAATCTAATGGAAAAGCTAGAGTCTGTTCAGTATTCTGCTGCTTTGGCTGTAACAGGAACATGGAGAGGAACGTCTCGCGACAAGCTGTACACAGAGCTTGGATGGGAGTCATTAAGTTCCAGAAGATGGAGCAGGCGCCTTACCTTGTTCTACAAGTTTGCAAATAATCTTTGTCCTGAGTATACAGTAGATCCGATTCCCCCTCTTCATCAGTCGCAGTACCGTCTTCGTGATCAGGATGTCATTGGGCGATTAAGGGCAAGGACAGACAAATTCAAATCTAGCTTCTATCCAAATTGTTTGTCCGAATGGAATAAGCTTGAGCCTGAATTGAGACTTGCACCGTCTGTTGCTGTTTTTAAGAAAAAGCTCTTGTCGATAATCCGCCCCCCTGCAAAATCTGTGTTTGGAATTTACGACCCAAAAGGATTATCCTATCTTACCCAACTCAGGGTTGGTCTAAGCAAACTGAATTTCCACAAATTCAAGCATAATTTTAGGGATACAATAAACCCAATGTGCCCAACCAGCGATGGCATTGAGGATACGGAGCACTTTCTGTTGCTCTGCCCAACTTTTGATGCTCAACGTCGGGATCTTTTCGCTGGAATTGTTGAATTAATACGACCATTTAGGCAAATTACCGATCTTTCAAATGATTCTTTGACACAGCTTTTATTATATGGTGATCAAGACCTTTCTACTGAATTGAACAGAAATATACTTGAATTGACTTTGCGCTTCATCCACGATACTGGTCGCTTCGATTAAAATCATTTGCAACGTCCGTACCAAGCAGCCACCAAGTCCTTTAAAGTAAATGTTCTTTTTCTTTGTAATTCTGTTTCACATTAGATGCCAGGCAGTCTTACCATCTTTCAACTTCACGGAACGACTTGTTCTCGTGACTACATGTTATTTATCTGAAGCCCTGACCAGACATCTAATGTCAAACAGAAACTAGCACATTATCCATTAGGTCTTAAATCGTAGTGTAGCTGTTTGTCAGTTTAATGTTGCGTGTTTTCTTATTGGTCATGGGGTAGTCATTATATTTTCGCACCCCATGGTATCGTCCCTGTAGTGTAGTATAGTAATTAGAAATTTTGTGTGGTAGAAAGTAATATTGTTATTTGTAATATTTAATATCAATATATAAAAAAAAAAAAAAAAAAAAACTTTCGAATCAATTTTTTAACTATCAAGGTAGCGTCAAATGTGGACGTAAGCGACAGGAGCATACGCAGGGCATGTGCATTGGTTTTTGTTGCATAACAGATTCTGATAATTGCCTCCTCAAGGATCTGTTTTTAACCAACATTCCTTGCACTTGCCATTTCTTGATTGGCCTTTGTTATCGCCATCATCGCCATTCTTATAGCCCATGAAAGTGGCGACATTAAATGCCAGCCAAGAGATGGCACTTCTGAGATATGCTGGTTGAAAGAGGCGTGAACATTTTAAAGGAATATGTATGTTTCACATTTAGGTGACAGAGCATAAGCTGTGCACGCATGCGCGAAAACTGATAACTTTGAGTCCCCCGTAGCTCACTGCAGCAGATCCCAACATTAGGCAACACTTGATATTTTCTTCCTACGACCTAAAACTCTTGATTTATCATTTCAAAGAGTTTATATCTCTCCAAACATTTCCTTATCTCAGTTTGGTCGATGACGTCATGTTACCCAGTTTCTGCTCTGTCCATTTAGGTTAGATTTTCCACCTTGTTGTCTTTCATTCATTGCAGTTAGTTACTAATTCTCGATAGTATTTCTTAGCAAATGCTGAAGTATTTTTGACTCACAAAGTCAATTTAATTCAAGCTATGCAAACAGGGAAATATCGCAACTTTTGTTTTCATATCTCAATGAATTTGTTTATTCAGCTCCTTTGAAATGCAATGAAGTCATGGTTGCATCAGCAAAAATGCGGCAGCCTCTAATGAACTTGCAAATAAAGTTTTTGTAAATTAAATTTTGGCGGGGGACAGTCCTTACAATAACAGTCAACTGTCCTGTTCGTGACTTTTTGTGATTCAATTTCCTAGGAAAATTGTATTCATGGCAATGTGTTATACTTTGGCTAGTTGTATCTCTGCTTTGGCGAGATTCGGTGCTCATATGTAGGAACTGGGGTGGGGAGACAGTAATTTTGACTACTTTGCCCCGCAAGTCAGCACCTTCATGTCAGATCTACTCAATCTACTCTCGAGTACCGAATAAACGGGGGGGTGAGAATAATCGGGGGGGGGGGGTTGGAAATGGTTCGATATAACAGTTATCGGGGGGTTGAAATAATCGGGGGGGGGGGGTGCTTGGAGAAATAGAAAATAGTCGTTTTCTTGGTGAATACGTATCTTTTATATATTTATGTGAACAGAGATGTTACTGATACATTTACTTTTGAACACTGGCTCTGTTGAATGCACTTTTTGAGACTTTTTCTTGCGTTTATTCGGAAATTATTCTTACTATTATTTCATTTTTCCAAAAATTGATAAAAGGGGGGGTTGGAATAGACTGATTACGATGAGTCCCAAGAATCGCTATCCAAAACGAGACTATTTTACCAAACCGAGGCAGAAGCGTCCGGCAGTCTTTCAATAGCGATAACTACGGCCATATAATCAGTCTAGGGTTGGAATAAAATTTTCCAAAAATTAATAAGCGGGTGGGGACGATTATTCGGTACTCGAGAGTAGGTGTCAAATTCTAAGCTAATACACTGAAACATAATTGCTGTGTCAAACTACCTATGACATAAGAAATTGGATGTATGGCTCCTTCGCAATAGCCATACAAAACTTAATAAACCGAGTGCTTGTGAAGTGACATTTTCCCCTCTGTCAAGTGATCATTGTGAATGAATATCGAACCAAAACAAGTAGTATACAAATACTTTACATCCAAAACAAGTAGTACTTTGATCTCTTTTGCAAACCCTCCGAATTTTTTCGACATTTATGAAGCAGCCTCGTGAAAAATTTGTTTCAACATGGCAAGCAAATATGTACTCTCCCACTTGTAAACTTTTCATTTTCTCCTATTTTAAGTTGTACAAGAATTCCTTTGATAATTCTTTGTCGAGAAATAGACGGTTTTTGTGTGCAAAGACAGTTTGCTTGTCAATCTCTTAGAAATTTGTTTATCTTAGACACTTCATGAAAGGCCCCTTGATAACCTTAAAATGATTCTGTTTAAGATAATATAGCTACTGTTCTTTTTGTACTCTCGAATACCGAATAAACGAGGGGGGGTTGAGAATAATCGAGGGGTTTGGAAGTGGTTCGAAATAACAATAGTCGGGGGGTTGGAATAATCGGGGGGGGTGCTTGGAGAAATAGAAAATAGTCGTTTTCTTAGTGAACACGTATCTTTCATATATTTCTGTGAATAGTGATGTTACTGATACATTTACTTTTGAAGTCTGGTTCTGTTGAATGCACTTTTTGAGACTTTTTCTTGTTCAGAAATTATGGTTACTATTATTTTTTTTCCAAAAATTAATAAAAGGAGCGGGGTTGGAATAAGAGTTGGAATAAGAAAGGTTGGAAACTTTTTCAAAAAGTAATAAGCGGGTGGGGACGATTATTCAGTACTCGAGAGTATACATTTGAAATAGAAAGTAGACAAAATTCTCCTGTTATGAAATATTTCCCCTGCTTACATTTACTGTGGTCCCAATTACGTCCATTTTATTGATGTTTTGGTCAGTTCGGAAAACTTGAAAGTTTATTGATTATGTGGTCCTTCCTATATTTCTCTTTTTATTAAAGTTCTAATGGGTGTTCTGTAGCAATAGAATTCGTAGAATAACATGTCTTGTGAGCTTTCCTAAATGTTTGTATAAAGACTTAACTTCAAATTGTCTGTTTCATGTGAAGTATTTCCTATATTCTTATGTTTTATTAAAAGATTCTTCTTGATATTTTCGAGGAGTGAGTTGTGGGAATAACTTGTTTCTTTTGAAATTGGTGTTTAGATACATTTCCATAAATGGTGCTATGAAAATTTACTGGCTCGCCCTTTTAATCTTCTGTGTCCATGCTTTATTAAAAGTTAGGTTGTGTTCTTTTTAATAAGCAAGAGGAGATTCCGAAAGATTTCTCTTGGATGTTGTTGACATTTTTTCACGTCCTCTATTTTCTAATCTGTGAGCTTTCGTTGTTTTGTCGCTCTGTTAGTGCTTCAACTCACTCGTCCGTGAATTCTCCGTCAGTTCTCATTCATTGTACCCAGGGTTCATTCATTGCCATTACGGCTTCTTTACCTACATCATTACCTGTAGACGAGGCAGATACAAAGTGTCCCGAAAATATTGTGCCCTGTTTGTGTGGCTACTGTGGAGGAGCTGTAGATTCAGTTATCTCGGTTTTCATACAGCTGCATAGGTCAGATATCACCTTAGAGTTTGAGAGATTTTTGGAGTCAATCTGACAAATGGTTGCTGATTTGTAGTGGACAAAAATGCAAAAAAGTGGTTGCTTCAAAAGTACCCTGGGTACCAGAGCCTCAAAAAAAATGAGAGAAGAAAGAAAAATGAGGAATGAAAAAATTTTCTTTCTTCTTTTGATTTTTTTTGAAGCTCTGGTACCCAGGGTACTTCAAAAGCAGCATTTCTGTTTTCATCCACCAATGTCAAAATAAAGAAATTTATAAGTAATTTTTAAAGAAAGGGTTCTGGTATTGTATCAAAATTTTCTCTGCATTTTCAGAAGGCAGAAAGTGCTCTCTTATGAATAGGCAACACAACTAGCCCGTAAAGAAATCCAGCAAATATTTTATTACGACGATAGAACCCTTCGTCAGATCGACTCAAGTAAGGTCTCAAACTCTAAGTTGAAGCCTGACCCATGCAACTGTGTAAAAGCAGAGACATTGAATCTAAAGATTCTCCACAGCAGCCACACAAACAGGGCACACCCTGCACATCTTAACCTTATCCAGCCTGGTAGGTGTGGGGGGGTGGGGTCATTCAGCCTCCTTCCTACGTAATTGGGATGTATCGTAAAGATCGCTTTTTTCTGTATTCTACTTAGCATCTGAAGGCAGCTTTTAGGACACTGAAAAGCTAAGCTTGTCATAGCAGTGTCCTGGTCTTCTCAATGTGACCATACCTCACGATTCCTTTAGCTTGGAATTAAAATGCACTAGCGACTCGGCTCCTCAAACTACATAGCTGATTTGACCGGGATGGGAGCTGGGACGCCAACCACCAACCTTCAAATTAGTAGCCAAGCGAACTGCCACTGAGTCATCCCCGCCTGAAGATCTCATCGCAAGCGATTACATAGAGCCCGGGGGAGGGATACATGACTTGTGGATGGAGAGGGTCTGCCTCCCGATTTTCAAAACGGTACCCTCTTCTAATTACCACACATTGCCTTCGTACTCACATTTATGGTGAATTCTGGCGGAAAATTACCCATTTTTAACTCTAGTTTGCAAATTTCAGCCAAACCTAACCATGTTTAAGGAAAATCAGCCGAAAATGACCCTTGTTTGGAGAATTTGTTTGTTTTTTGTTTTCAATTTATTTTGAGTGGGCTTGTCAGGATTTCTAGCTACTGAAAGCTAATTTAGGCCCACTGTGCATGCCGCATCCAGGCATGGGACCCCTAGTTTAACGTCCCTTCCGAAGGACGACGAGGTGAGTTGTAAGGTCACACCTCCGAGGTCACCCATCCAGAGTTTGACCTCACTCGACCAAGCTTAACTTCAGTCACCTGACGAAGACTGCATAAGCCACTCGGCCACTCACCCCGTGAATTTTGGGCCTCAAAGCCCACCCATGCATGTGGGCTGCACCTACCCGTACCCTCCACTTGTTATGTACCTCCCCTGGGACAGAGAGTACTAGCGTCTCGTTTTATTTTGGTAGGGCGTTCTTTTGGAGCACAAACGAGTTTCCTATGAAATTTTTACGTTTTGCTCTTACTTATCCTTCTAATTGAATAACGTATCGCAAGGGGATGCGGGGGCATTTTCTTGTTTGCGTGTAAATAGAATAAGACCTTGGCACTTTCTCACATTGCAGTAACGCAGGCCTTTAACGACTGCAAGTTCTGTTTTCATTGTCAACTTCTCTTCTGGGTGTTCCTTCATCTTGTTGTTAGTCTAGGAAAGGATTTTCTTTTTGGCGCCTTCTTCCCAATCATCTCCTATGTATTTGCGCAGCTTTCAATAACTCATCGAGTCTCTCTCCCATAGATGTTGGCATTCATAAAAGCACCAATTTAATGCGAGCTGATGCCGTTTATCCATCCTACGTTCTGTTGTAGATGATAGTAGATGCACTTGGGTGTTCTTTAAATTCAAGGATTAGCGAGAAAATGCTTATCTTTGTAACTTCGTCACAATTAACTTCCATTACAGTACAAGATCATGAAATTGACGGATTTTGATCTAACATGTGGTAGGTCTTTCAGCAGAACGGGAAAGTTAATGCCTTTTCATTCTTCCTACGTTGGACTTTTTCAAGGATTTCATGCTGATTCGTGCAAATTGAAATAAGAAAGCGTTTGATGGAACCGCTTTGAGAGAAGTGCAAGGGCACTTTCTTATTTGAAGAAATGCCTGAACCTGCTTACTTTCTCGATGAAGTCTTGTTCTGGTTTGGTAAAAGTATTTCGTAGCCTCAGGCCATGAGCATTGAAGCTCTATGTTGCGTGTAGACATTTTCTTTCCAATGGGTTGACACAGTTCCTTTCATTTTGTTTGCTTAAGAATCTGGCATTTAAAGGCGAACCAATAAGAGAGGGAATTGGCAAGGCTTTTCAGGCTTTTGCATGCAAAATGATTTTATTGTACAAGATTAATGTCTTTCTCATTTTAGATGTTAGGGAAATTTTCCAGCCAATGAAATGAAACCCATGTTTATGGAGACAAACTTCGGGAACCGTGCGAATTGATCGGTTAACATTTAGCACAGTAAATAAATGATTTGTAGTACAAAATTTTAAAGTAGCCCTAAATAGCGGACTCATCATAATAAACCCATGGACATACAATAAACTTGTAACCTGTAGGGAAACACTATCAACTCCTTTAAAAGAACGATAATCAAGGCATAAGATAAACCTGTAAAGAGAAAGCTGTTAAACCTGCAAGAAAATCAAGTAATCACTTACCAACAACGTTATTATACCAAATTATTACACCAAACACGCGTTTCGTCGCACACTCTTCAGTTTGGTTCATGTGAAGAACAGATGAATGACTGACACGACCGGGATGTTTTATACCGAACACATCAAACGACATTTGAGAATCACGTGAACATCACACCTGAGCCACTGATTGGCTGATTAGCACAGTGAAATCACTTAAAAAGTTGCGAGTTGTGGGGAAACAGCCGAGAAAAGCGCTTAAATACCAGTACTTGGTTGATAAAATTTCTGCCGATTTTATGCCCAAGCTATAAAGCGCCGAATGTTTCGGTTAAATATCCGTAAAATCGGATCTGGTAGCCGATATTTAGCTGTTTCCGTCGTTGAAAATCCGACACTCCTTGCAAGACCATAGGTTCCAAATCCTAAAATTGTTGGAAAAGGTGGGTGTCAAGTTCTATGACATACCTATTTCTTCTAAGAAAACTATAGCTACCTTTCCATACCTTTCAGAAATTTTGAATATTTTCGAAATTACAGTGCATTTAAAATTCCCGCTTATTTGAGGATGTGACGTCATCAAATTTCTAAATCATGAACCATAAAACTGATAGACTTTTGCTTGATACCATATTGTAGACATCCATTAACTATGGTCTTCTTTGATATGTTATGTCACGTTGTCTCCAACAGCTTAGAAATTATGAAAATTTTAAGTTTTACTAGAAATTTTTCTTGTATTCTGGCAAAAGAAAAGACACTGTAGTTCTGAAGATACTGAAGATTTCTTTTCAGAATTATAGCAAAATAGCTGAAGCTTCTTAGAGGCCATTCAGTTCAAAGAAATAGGTCATTCAATTTTACACCCACCTACTCAAAAGTTGGGAACCTATGCTCCTTGCAAATATCTGATTTCGAAGTTTGTATTATCTGAATCCTTGCATCGCAGATAGAATTTAGGCCAGTTTACTTACGGAAGAATTTGTCTGAACAACAACCAGCCAATTCGGAAAATCTCTTCTGCTGTATTCAACGAAATATTCCCAATGTTTTCTCAGAACTGACCCAGCTGCAATCTTTATCAATCTACGTTAGATGTAGGTGAAGATTGTGCCATATACTTGCTGATTGGTTATCTAAGATCATTATTTGTGGTTGACCGATCAACAATCGTTAAAATTCGACAAGCATAAATGTCATATAGAATGTGGTATAGAATATCCTAGTGTGCAGTTCATTTGATAACAGTTGTGGTTTTAAAGAAGTAGGGTGATGCCACGAGATAGCAATGAAAACTGAAAGAAAGATCTGGTCAGTTGTTCAGTGTGAAAATCCTAGGTCATTCCTAATGTTCACAGTGATGTCAGGAACCAATGTTTTGTTTCCTTCATAAAGAACAAGTCTTCCTGTACCTTTACGAAAACGTATTTCGAGATGCAGGGCATCGAAAATGCATGAAGTAAAAAAGGTGAAGTAATTTCCTGCCCCCCCCCCGCATAAAATTCAATGTTGCCAATGTCAAATGGTGCTAGATTCAAATTGAAATGGGGGAAACATGGCTTTTAATCATCAAATTCCGAAGTAGTGCAATGTTTTGATTTGTTCCAAGTACTTTGACCAAGATTGTAGCTATATTTGGAAACAGCTTTGCTCAAAAGTCTCAAATTTAGGCTTATATGTTAGGTTTTGGCAATTTCTACCAGATATAGGACGATTTTTGCTCTCCTGAAACCTGGCTCCTGGTCCCCTGTCGCCGAGCAGCATTCCCACCTTTGCAATTGCTCTGCCTTACTATAACTGAGCCTTCCTTTGAGCTATAACGAGTTTGCTAAAACCTCAAAAATATTAAAGCATTTGCAAAGCAGTAAACTTTGTTTTACCTTGCCTTGTCTAAGGAATAGAAATAGAAATAATAACATATTTGATTGTTTTAAACTGATTTTAGTAGTTTTCCTTTGAGTTTGAAGTTGGGTTTAGCTGATTTTCATTGTTTCGGTAATCACTGTTTCGTATCGTCTTATTTTGAGGGTCTCACGACTCTGACCTATCTATCCCCAAAACTAAGCAAGCGAATAGTTGGATTAAGTGATCATTTAGAAGTTCAGACTAACGAATGAATAATCCAACACATGAAAGCAGTTTTGAGCTAAGTCAGTGGCGGATTTAGGGGGTGCAGTTGGGGGCAACTGCCCCCCTTCACGATGAAAACTCAGCTTTGCGCCCCCTCTTTACCGAGAAATGCGCCCCTGTCGTTATTCTATGACACTCCTATTTGAATTTTGTGATCAAAATGTAGGGCAAATGTAGAAGTCAAGACGTTATTTAGTACAAAAATCAATGAATTTCCTCAATCAGGACTCCAAAAATTTTCTTGCGCCTTCGGCGCGCTCTCTCTCTATCGTCCTTTGGGCGCCTTCTTTTCAGGCTGCCCCTCCTCCTCCTTCAACTTTGAGCTGGATCCACCCCTGAGCTAAGTAATCATTCTGGGTGCAAATCGAATCAAAAGGATAATTTATTCACTTAGAAGTATCAGTTCTTGTATGCTGCTTTCAGGTACAGCAAAGCAACAGCAGTTAATGCTGAAAAGCTGACCTTGCTGAGACACAACAGTAGTTCTCAAGAGGAACTCTGGTTCGAGGGGTGTATCACTAGCAAAAATCTCGTACACCATCCCAAAAATCGAGAAAAAAATTCGAAGATCCCTGAGAATCGAGTGAAAATCCCAAAGATCCCTGAAAACCCAAAAAGTCCCTTAAAAGTCCTACAAATCCCTTTAAATCTCCGAAAATCACTGAAAAATCCTAGAACCCTTGGAAAATCTGAAAAATTACTAAAACTCCTTGAAAATCCTTCTGAAAATCCCAAAAATCCATTAAATTTTTGCGGCAATCTGAAGATCCGCAGGCCTACTTCAGACATCCTCGTAACCAATTATGTCTGAAAGCGAGTCTGCGCATGCGTTTTCTTTTCTCCGCATGCGCATTGTTATGAAAGTTACTTGGCAACTTGGCAAGGTGCAACGTGCATAGCAAAATGGATGACTACGAAATAGGTAAAACATCTCGCTCTGGTTTCGGGTGGAATTCAAGTATGAGAAGTGATGTATACCATGTGCAGCTGTCAGAGCAGAAACTGCGTAAAATGACGTCATCGACCAATCTGAGATAAGGAAATGTTTGGAAAGATAAGCTCTTTGAAATGATAAATCAAGAGTTGAAGGCCCCAGGAAGAAAATATCAAGTGTTGCCTGATTTTGGGATCTGTTGCAGGGAGCTAGGGGGGCTCAAAGTTACGAGTTTTCGCGCATGCGTGCGCAGTTTCTGCTCTGTCTGTGCAGCTTCGCATACAAGTTTTGGTGTTGCTGTTTCGTGTGTTCCTCTTCTTCTTTTCACTTCTTTTTGCCTTTACCTGATTTTTGCTTGATATTGTTGCACTGTTCACTCAGTAAGTTCTTTACTCAGTAAGTTCTTTTCTTCGGAAATTTCTGCAACAATTATCAATCCTTGCAACAGTGGGCTTGGTAGACAACGTCGGACAGCAGAAGGATTCTTACCCCTAGATATGCCTTCTAAAGTTGCTCTAAATTCGACGAGAATAGGGAGTAGCTTCATGCCTCCCTGCACCATTTTAATGTACAAGCTACGATGGCTTACCCATTCTTCGGCCTTGAGCCCCCCCCCCCCAGTCCCAAGCATGCCAACAGTTAGCCGTAGTCTAATTTGATCACTTTTGTGGTAAAAGTAATTAACCTCCCAGATTAGAAACATACAGATGCAATTTCAATTAACTTCTGTGGAAAATTTGTTATCAGCTCTCTTCTTGAATATTCTGCTGGCACGCTAGCGGCAATGCAAGTGACAGAATTAGGAATTTCTTTTTTTATTCATCTTTGCTCCCAGGGACATTGTAGTTTCAAGGCCTAAATGTGAATGCAGTTTCACATTATTTCTGAAAACAACAGGACAAGCTACAATTGCAATTCAAATCGCCTCTTTAGAAGTTCCTATCAACCCAAGATTCAGCAATTTTCCAAGCTCTCTTTCTAAGGCCTAAATGTCAATGAAGCTGCATCTAGCACTCTTGAAACCATTGGGTGATGTACTGTAAACTTCGTTACTTACTGCCAGGTTTGCTATCAAATTTTCCTGCTAGATTCTCCGAAATTGTTTTTATGATTGCCACAGCAATGAGAGACATCGTGCAACCCGTGCGAATTGCGATGCAATATCCGCCACTGGAAGTCAAAACATAGGAAGTTTACTTAAATTCTTCTGCAAAGCATGCCTTGAGAGAGCTACCGGTGGACCGTATGCGTGCATTGTAAACATCTTTTTTGATAAATCTCCTATTGGAAAAGGCGCTCCGCAATCTCATTACGGTTCCTTATTGAGTATTATAGTATTTGTGAAAGCGGTAGACGCTATCAGCCGGCGCTCCCTGCTATCAGCTGACCCCTGTTCGTGGCCCATGAAATAGTTGGTTCGCCTGTACATGATTCATTAAGACTCGATCTCTGTAAGGAATAGTCACAGAATCAGCTAAGCCTTACTTGTCATTGCTTGCGGATTACAGATTTATTTGAACGGCTTGCTTGAAGTTGGTTTTGAAATAATTTAGCAATTAAACATAAGATTCAGGACTCTGCTAATAGGCACAACGAATCAGAAGACGTTTCATTGTAGACAAAAGCAAATCCTCTTATTTCAATTGAAGAGGCTCGACAATTTGTCAAAAGAACATAAATCCCGCTTTATCTCAATTTATGACCATTTTGTCCCAGATACACGACAATTCAAGAGCGAGAGTTTTCGCTGAGAGGAACAATTGCTGCTGTAGGATAAGCTGCTGATACCAAGATCAGAGGCACTGTTCGGGTGAGCTTCTAATACCTTTTATTTGATGCTAGTTATCATGATACCTGTATCTTGATAATAGCTATTGTTAACTTGATCATGTTAGTTTTTTGACCGGCAAGGTATCAGCCGATTTATGGTGGCGTGGTGACTGAATGAGCTTCAGTTTTTTAGAAAGTATTGTCATATCACAGGAACTCTAACAGTTATGCGTTACATTGATGTAGATAAAATCAAACCATGGTCGATAGAAAATTATCAAGCAAATTATATGTTGTTTTGTACCTTGGCTCGCTGTTTCAAGTTTCACAACGGACTCAAAAACGTTGAATAGCCAGCTCTAGGAATAACGAAGCAAATCTATTCAAGTTCCTATACTCCCAAGTATTGGCCAATTCAAGCCTTAGATGTAACAAAGTTTAAGGATCTTTTTATCGATCATAATTTTTGTATAGCCGATAACATGTGTTTTTTCCCGAACGGTGTTCGAAGAGACCTTCTAAAATATGAGCTAATAATGATATTTATGAAACTTCAATTTTGTTTTGCCGGTTCTAGATAAGAAAGATAGCGGTAGCCTTTCTTTAGTAGTCTGTCGTTGATCGGAATGAGAAATGAGAAATGAGAAAATGAATTATGCTAAATCTATGACTACCAGGGAGTTGCCCTGACATGACTATTCTAATAGTAAACAGTAATTGCTGCTGTGTCTAGCAGTATCAGACTAAGTAACAAGTTCCAGCAGTTGCAACAAGAACTTTTTCAAGATCTTAAGCGATATTTTAGTCTCGTATGAAGCGTTCGCAACCGGGATTGGTGAAGGCACTATCATTTTGCGATGATTAACGTGATGCAGAAGCCCGGGGGGGGGGTAACTTGAGTTTCCAAGATACGGGGTTGTGCCATTCAACTCGTAAAAGTACCACCCATAAATTCGGAGAAATTTCTCAAAAGTATACCCATAAATCTGGAGAATTTGCTGAAAATCATACCCATAAATCCGGAAATGCCAAAACAGTTCGCCAATAAATGAATTTTTACACAAAACTATACCCATAAATACGGAAAATGCTAAAAATTGTTGAAAACCATACCCATAAATTCGGAATCTATCATGAAAAAGGTAACCTAAAAAATGGCACAACCCCGTACTATGGACAAGTTAAGTTACCCCCCCCCCGGGTGCAGAAGTGATCGAAAATCATTGCATTTTCTGATTCCAAATGATTCCGCATGATCACGTATTTTTTGCCATCAATGCAATCTTCAACCTGGGAGGTTTCATTTCCAGCCTCAGATTTTTTGAATGCAGACGATAAATATATCCCTAGGGTTTCAAAGCGCGAATTAAGAAGTTCAGCGATATTATTGAAATTGCCCTCCACCACAGTGTATGCAAGAAGGAAAGACACAACAAATCTCGTTTAAAGATTTCTATGGGAAGAAAATTGGGAAGAAGCCATGTCTGGTTAAGAGAAGAAACTAGGAGTCTGGGAAAAAAAAAGTTTAGCCTTATAAAAGTTGTTTTGTTGGAAACTTGGATGAATTTCTCAGAAATAGTTTCTAAGATATGTTGCAGTTCTATAATGTTTCTTGAAAATTGCTTGATTTTCGATCATAAGATTGCAAAGTTTCCGACTAAATCTGCTAGAGGAAGCATTTCTTCAATTGGGTGGCTTTGCAGGCGGGTGGCACATCTTTCCTGCTTCACCCAGTAGTTTTCTTTCTTTCCTTGTGAATTGCCGCAGGGTTGCCATGGTCTAATGCTCCCCGTGGTTCTATCGTCCTTGTAATGTTTCGTAGTAATTAGTAGGTAACGCAGTAAGTAACGAGGGGCATTTCACTCCAAAAAATCTCGTACGCCTTTGGCAAAAATCCTTTTGTTTGCAAGAAAAATCCATCAAAAATCCGTAAAAATCCTTTTTTTTCTGCAAAAATCTCGTACGCTTTTTCGATTGAGTGAAATGCCCCTCGGTAAGTAACTTGTCTTGTAATATTTTTAAGTGGTATACCGGTGAGTCAAAAAGGTCCGGCGTTTAAAAGGCTACTTCTCTGTGATTATATAAGCAACGATATTCTACAATCCTCTACAATATCTGATTGAATAGCTAACATGTTCGATTATTTTTAGAATTCTTCCTTGAAGAATTTTTAGAATCGGTCACTCCACCCTGATTCCGTAAGGGATTTTCTTACAATATTCCCTTCGAGAAACTTGAAAGAAACATGTAAAGATTACGAGCAAGCTTGACTGATATATTTCCCTCACAGCGATGAATTCAGTACGCTTTAGCACGTGCTATCCTCTTTTGGGATTGAAGAGTCTTCTCTCTAGTATAAATAAATTATTCAAGAGGTCCCATTCTCCCAAGGGGACAAAATGCATGGAGACATCCTGGTTTCATTGCTAGGAAGGAGAGCAAAGGGAAATCTTGCTTGTTTTTTTTTCTGATTTTTGCAGGTTTTCGAAAGGGGCTGTCAGTAGAAAATCTCCCATTTGGACCGGAAAGAAGGGCCGATTAATGTTGGGTAAACTGCTGAACCTAATTCGACATATCGGGAATAAACAAGAAAGTTTTCAATATAATTCCTTTGATATTCAGGGAGCAACATTGTTTCAAACGCTAGGCCTTTTTTATTGACTCACCCGATGTAAAAGAGAAACATTTCTTCAAGCTATGAAGGAGTGAGAATAGCGAAGAAAGGATTCTACGAATCAACATGAATTTTAATGAGAACAAATGTCGCAGGATAGGTTCTTTGATGGACTTTTTGTCTGAATTCCCATGTGGTTTTCAAAACATTGTATTTGATTTTCACTGAAATTGAAAAGAGTGCAGGCGAACACCGTGAACTACTTTCATCTTCTGATAACTTGTAATGACTAAAACAGCCATTTCCTCTAAATAAAATCTTTCGCTGTAAACATCCAGCGTTGTCAAATCTTCAGCAAGTTGGACTTTATAATCAGCAGGACATTATATTCACATGGAGTAAACTTGTGAACACGGTCAAAATACAAGAAATAACAATCTAGCTTTAAAGGTTCCAAGGATGAAATCAGAATTTGGTCGTAAAAGTTTTTCTGTGACTGCGGCAAATGCTTATAACAAAGTTCCTATCTTAGCAAGACAGTTGGACTCTAGGGTTTTATTCAGAACACATGTAAATGATTTATATAAATGTATTTAAATATGTTCTTTGCTTAATTTTTCTCCACTTACATTGTATATTTCTTTTCTTTTAGCACAGGACCCTAATGATAACAGTATGCTTGTCGTACTGATAGGTTATTCCTGTATAAAAATTCGTGTATCATTATTATTATTTGTGTGTTCAGAGCACGCGCATCAAAACCCTGTAGCCTTGAAGATATCTATCCACTGCCTCAGGGCGATTCTCTGCTTCCTTGGTGCTTTTTTTGGTTTTGAGTACATCGTTCAGGCAACTTGCTTTTGAGCAATCCAGCCATTATCTGTTTCTGAGAGTGCTGTCAAAACTGGTAATATTTGCGATCTCCTGTTTGTAATAACGTGAAGATCATGGAGAAAATAGATGGATTACTGAATCGTATAAAGTTGTAGATAACAGTTTCAATTCTTTGAACTGAGACAGAGATATATCAAAATTCAAAAAGCCCTATCATTGCTTTTTTGAGGATAGGAAGCGTGCTCTTTCTTAAGAAAGCTTGCATAAATATTTCTTGTGTCTATTTTTAAGTGTACAGTTGCTGTTTAGAGAACTTTTGGAGTAGCTCTCTTTCGAAAAGCCATGTAATAAGCGCAATTGGCCTTCAGTCATTACGCAGAACCAGAATATGTCAGAAAGCATTGAGAAATGTTCATAACTTACTGTGATATTTAGTTCTGCGAATGATCATTTTATTGTCAAAGCATTGTGTTTTTCTTACAATGGCATACATACCTCAACAGCAGTATTTTCATAAGAAGCAAAGCTGCTGCCCATTGCAATAAGTCTTTGGTCCCCTTATACCATTACTATAAAATAAAATAGAGGGTGGAATCACCAAACCACCATGTACTGTCCTGGAATGTTTCATTGCAGGAAAAGGAAACAGGAAGATTGTCATGGCATAACCGTTTTAACTTTACATGAAGTGTCAATTCAACTTCTCTTGGAAGCAACGCCCCATGACTTTCAATTCATAAAACACCGGGGAGTTGTCGGACCTCCTGAATGTGTGGTTGCCAATGGCGGTAAATTTATAACCGTTATTTTCACCTGGTAGAGTTTTCCTTTGCAACTAGGAGGTTTTCCGTTGCTCATTGTACTGCGGTCATTGGACTGAAAGAAGCAGACCAGGGAGTTGTCCGGCCCGATTAGAGCTGTGGTTGCGCAATATCATTGAATTTATAACCGTTAACGCTGAAGACATTTCGTTTGCAGTGCAGGAGGCTTTTCGTTGCTTGCTGTACAATGGTAATTAGACTGATATTAGAAGACCGGGGAGTTGTCCGGACCGCTTGGTACCGTGGTTGCCCTAAAGCAGTAAAATTTTCCGCCGCTAAGGGATTGTCCGTACCTCATGTAACTTTAGTTGCCCATTGGCAGTAAATTAAAGACCGTTACACCAACCTTGTAGAATTTCCCTCCGATGATTGGGGGTTTTCAGTTGCATTTTTAACTGTGATGTAATCCTCGGTCTAGGATTGCCCAAGGGTGAATAAACCAGGAAAATGCATTGATTTGAAGAGGGTTACTGTGTGACCATGATGTGACCGATCAAGGCAGTTCATAAATCAGTCGCAGGGGGTCTGTTTGGTTGAAAGTGAATCATTCAAAAGGGGTTAAGTTTGCGTAAGTTTGGTATGGTGTCTTCTTCGAATTATTGTTTCTTAGTCAGACTTTGACAGTATCTCTTCAGGAGAACTGCGATTCAGATTTGATGTGGTCACCAGTTTTCTTTCTTCCTTCATTTTCCTCATTCAAGGAACGCTTCACTGTATGAATCATAAAAGGAGAACCAATAGCAATTGATAGCAAAGACATGTCACCATATTTAAGTCATACCTACTGTATAGCCGTAAACTTGCAACATGTTTTGGCCACCCTACACTGGATCATACCATCAGAAACTTTTACATTTATACAAACCATATTGCTCAGATGCACTACATAGTCTCAGTTGCCGCAACAACAACAACGCAAATATTTTTACACACTTTTTTACATTCTTTGAATTGAGTTGGATTGTTTGTTCTGACTGAGACGTATGGACTTTCACATATATAATTGAGACAGCTTGGTATATATTTGTCTGTGCCCTCAGAAACGAGGCTAAGGCGTAATCTTGGCAGCCAACGAAAACTGTAGATTGCTGTAGTGAAGCTCATGGAAGTTAATTGGCCTTCAAAGTGAGGAACTCCTGCTTCACAGTGAAAGGTTTGTTGATTATTAGATTGAGGAAACATTCCTCGGGATACTTGTGGCTTCTTCCATGCTTGTATTTTTGAAAATAAAACTTGAATTTGAGGCACTAATTGGCCTTCAAAATGAGGAACTCCTGCTTCACAGTGAAAGGTTTGTTGATTATTAGATTGAGGAAAAATTCATCGGGATACTTCTGGCTTCTTCCATGCTTGTATTTCTGAAAATAAACTTGAATTTGAGCACTCAGCTTTTGGTACTGTGTTGCTATGGTTTTAGTATTCGGATATGAAATCGAAACAACCTTGTCGTAATTTTCAATGTGAAAGTCCATGAGTCGTAATTTGAGCGTACGCCAGTCTATCAATAGCAATAACAACGAATATGTTGTCAGTCGACAAATAGCACTAAAGTTCATTTCATTGCATTTCGTTTTATATCCTTTATGCACAGTGGCCACGTCAGACGTGCATGACTCATTTACAGTGGGCCACACATTTACATAACAACAAATCTAAAAGGTAGTCCTATAAAAAAACTAAGTGATCCTACTTACAAGAAATAGCTGATGAAAACTTAAAGTAATGTTATGTATAGGATAAAAGAGAAGATCATCATTCACTGGTGGCATTTTCGACATGCCGTTTTAATCTACTGCAGGTTTTGATAACTTGACTTCAACTGAAAGAGCATTCCACAATTTTGCCCCCTTATATGAAAAGCACCTCTGACCAAAAGCTGATTTCCGATGGGGGACGGCTGACTCAGTTTTAGTATTTCGAAGTTCTCTCTTTTATGAATCAGATAGCCTTCTAAATTAGGAAACATTCTCGAGTTTATCTTTCAAGTATGCTCTAACTTGGGTGCCTCCAAAGAAAATGCATCGGTCTTTTCCGAAAGAGCAATTTTGAATCATGCACTTATGTCAATGAACGACCAATCATTGTCCAGCAAAAAACTAATTTAGGCGTAGAAACGTATTTTACTTAAATTCGTCGTCATACTGTTTTAGAACCGTGGGCAATTTGAAGTCTTTGACAAACTCTAAAAAAATAACTTCCTTGCTACCAAATTTAGGATTTTTCATAATAGTCTATACTACATAATTTATTAAGAAACATATTAGCATACACTGATATATTTCTTGTGACACCTGTGAACAAATTATCACTCTTCTCGCCTTCCAGAGCGGAACTTTTACCTGAATGAAAACTTATAAAACTGGTTGCAGTTAAAAGAATTTTGCGCTAAAAAGATATAACTTCAACCTAAGTCGGATATTGATTCTGGGCCCAAATTTTTTATTATTATTTCAGCAATTTCGTCATCAATATGATATGAAGTTAAACTTACCTGGCATCCCTTCAATAGTGAACTCTAAATAAGATCTATTGGAAGCCGTTTTTGAAACCAAAGGTTTTTCTCGTAAGAATTCCGAATGAGTAATGGATTAAAAGAGCTGGAAATGGCACCAAAACGTACCGCATCTTCAAGCTTATAACAAAACACTGCTTATCCCATGTCAGATATGGATAATTCTCTGGCTTGTGCCTTGTTTCGGAAACTCTGATCCAATTCATCCTTATGTCACGTTGGTTACAGAAACTTTGTACTTCAGCGCCAAAAATGAGAGTATCAAGAGAGACGGTGCTAACGAAAGAGGGGGGAGGGGTTAATTTCTCCTGCCACCTCATCCTTTGCAGTAATTCCACTATGGGACGCATTCATGGGCGTAGGGGATGCCCAACGTTTATGAGGCTTTGTACGGATCTTGTCCTAATATGATTGCTTCATGACCGAACAGAGACTGGAATGAGGTAAATTTTGCCTGAAAGGGGGAGGTGGGTTGCAGCCCCCCAAGCCCCTGGTCCTCCTATGCTTATGGAAGGACTGATCTCTGAAGAGTCTCAGATTCGGAAGTTTGGGGCAGAACAGTAGTCCGAAAGCTGTCTTAACTCTGAAAACTGCGGGGTGAGTGGCCGAGTGGCTTATACAGTCTTCGTCAGGTGACTGAAGTTAAGCTCGGTCGAGTGAGGTCAAACTCCGGATGGGTGACCTCGGAGGCCTGACCTCGTCGTCCTCGTCGTCCTTCGGAAGGGACGTTAAACTAGGGGTCCTAAGCCTGGATGCGGCATGCACAGTGGGCCTAAATTAGCTTTCAGTAGCTAGAAATCCTGACAAGCCCACTCAAAACAAATTGAAAACAAACAAACAAACAAACAAACAAATGTTATCATCTGAAATTTTCACCTTTCCGAAATGTTTTTCACCTCATTATCATAAAATGGGTTTGAAATAGCAAGAATTGGGAGTATAAGAGCTTGTAAACTTAGATATTAGACAGAAACCTCAAAAGTCCGTCTAACTTTCACCCGTAGTCGTTGTCGTTGTCGTTGTTGTTGCTTTGTTGTTGTTGTTGTTGTTGTTGTTGTTGTCAATGTTGCAGTGACCAATTAGTTGTTTGCAAACATGAGTCTCTTGGAATGACTTTGCATGTATCATGATGTGCAAATCCGAAACAATAACAATGCGAGGCTAAGCTTAATAAGTATGAGGTTAAATGACTATCATACCGCAATCTTGTCCCCAGAGAGAGTTCGTTGTTCTACCTCTACTCTGGAATACCAGAGTCCGTTCGACGATTTGATTGTCTGCAGTTTTGCACGGTAACTCCGTTTTGTGCGAGGTAAACGGAAGTGGTATAGCCAAAGTCGATGGGACACCACCTTCTCTACCCATTTCAACTATAATTTGCTACTTATCTCCGAAATTCGAAGAATAACGAGCCATTTCATTTTCGAAGCAGTGGTGAAAGTTTCTCGAATTTGCAACTTTGGCCCATTTTCGCTCCAAACAGACAGAGCTTATTTTCACATTAACCACACTTACCAACCCCAGATTATTGTTCAAATACTTTCAAAAAGGTTGAATAAGGTCCTCAAAGTGTTTGTTTTCAGTTTCTCAATTCATCTTCTGCAGAATTAGCGGTAGAGCAATGGTCATTTTCCGTCGATCACCATTGCCTAGCAAATCTTGATATCCATGATGGCTGCTAATGGACCCAGATTCTGGGCGCATTTCATCGAAGTGTACCAGGATGTTCATTCGGCTTCGTGATCAGCGTATGACGTAAGAACACTCTGGAAACGAGGTTGATCATACCGGTATCCGGTTCTTTAAAGGGACTTCCAGTCACAAAGGTCGAGGTTTCTGTTAGATTGGAAGAGAATAGGTTGTCTTTGCTTTTATTTGGTAAAGATAAAAAGCTTTAGATTTGTCTCTGGTTTCATGAAATTTTATTACCAAGATAAAAATTCTAATTTTAATGTTTTCTTTTACCGTGCCATACGATGTTGTTGTCAGCCGCATAAACAAAAGCTATCAATTTCTTAATCTGAATGGAGGCTTTTTCCTTTGCGGCAAGTCACTTCTCCTTATTTGATTGAGTCTTTATCAGTGTTCTAGACATAAATTAGTTAGTGTTTCAAATACCTTGGCTAGATCGGATCGTGTGTGGCGTGTTTTATTGTGCAAAAATGAAATTTTGTATCGCCCTTCGACCTAGACGATTCATAAAGAAGTCACAAATTACATCGTAGCTGCTTTTCAATTAGACTTTTGGCGCTGGAATTTCGGCTAATAAATGTTATATGATAGAGTAATTTATATTGATTTTGCGCAGTTTAAAACTGGGCTAAGTTTCCCTCTACCAACGAAACTGTAGGCCGATTGGACAAAGATTCCATCCTGTGTTACTGCCAGGCGAACCTGTGATTCGATCCCAGTTCCCTGCTTAATTGAAAGAAAAATGCAAATCTTTCAATAGTCTATTTGAAATGAACGAGGACAGAAGTTCCAAACCTTTAAAAAATTTGGTGCAATATTCTATGACCCCATTTCTTTGAACTTTGCTATGTTTACACCACTGGATTTTCCCAAAATTTTCCATATTTTCAGAATCATAGGATTCTTCTTTGTTTTTAAGAATTCAAGAAAATGTTGAAAAAACTCGAAACCATCGTTTTTTCTAAATTTTGCGAGGAATCACAGCATGATTTTCAAGGATGGCTTTGTTTATAAACGTCTGCAGCATAAGCAAAATTTTTCGCTCGTCTGGTTTATAATTTAGTAATTTCATGATGTAACATCTTCAGATGAGTTGCAATACAAAATCCGTTGTAATTTCGAAAGATAATCGAGATTTCTGCTAAATCCAACCGTAGATTTAGAGCAAAGCGACTAAACTTTCCTTCAAAACATTCACTTCAAAAAGAAATAGGTCATAGAATTTTGCACCAACATTTTTACACTAATCTAAAGGTGATCTGAAGTGAAAATTTTTCTTTGATGCAAATAAACATCACCATTGAATGATAATTAATTTCGTAGGAAGATTTTTGATACCTTGTTTCATTTTCGAATTATGCACTATTTTGTACGATTGACCGATGACGTCATTTTGTTTTAAAAAGTAAGGAAAGTATACAAGGTCAACTGTGTTTCCAAAGGAAAGTATTCCCGCAGGGATGTAGGAAGCATCTCAAACTTGGGGGGCACGACACTTCGAGGGCAATTTTTCCTTAAGAAACAAGGGAAATTTTCTGAAAATAAAAAGGGCACCTCTTTGTTTATTGCAAAATCCTGGGGGGCACGTACACCCAGTGCCCCCCCGGCTCCTACATCTATGTATTTCCGTATATTTCTATACATTATCCTAGTAACTTGCAAAAATATGCTGTCAGCAGTTGACACTTAAAATCAATGGATAACATGAAAATGAAAAGATATGTGAAAGAAATTTAAAGAGGATTCCTTATCGTTAGACGGTGCTGTTCATTTGCAACAATAAAATTTCCGTTTCAGGTCACCGTTATATGAAAGAAAGTCGATAAGCTCAAAAATAAGGCAAGTATACCAGGTGTCTAATAAAAATACCCCCTTTTGACAAAGAAAAGGAACGAAGCGATGAAATATTGGGACTTTTTGAATTCTTAAGCATATTTTGTGATTTTCAACTTAAATGCACATACCTAGCATTTTAAAATCGTCCTCCAAACACCGGAGATATCGATTCTCAAAGTCGAATTTTGGAGTACACTTGTAACCAGAGGTTTTGTAATAGGGCCTTGCCATGATTTGATATCACTGGCATATTGCAAAAGAACTCCAAATTTGACCCTTAGCTTTTCTTTTGAAAGGATTGTACCTTGAAATGCTTCAATTGTTCTACAGATAATTATTCCTTTAAGGAATCAATCCGTGCATTGCATCCCATCCCGGGGTGAGTGGCCGAATGGCTTAAAACAGTTCTCGTCAGGTAACTGAAGTTAAGCTCGGTCGAGTGAGGTCAAACTCCGGATGGGTGACCTCGGAGGCATGACCTCACAACTCATCTTCGTTTCCTTCGGAAGGGACGTTAAACTAGGGGTCCCATGCCTGGATGCGGCATGCACAGTGGGCCTAAATTAGCTTTCAGTAGCTAGACATCCTGACAAGCCCACTCAAAACAAATTGAAAAACAAAAAAAAATTCCCTAATGTCAAAGAAGAAGAATAGGAGCACATGAAAGGTCATTTTGGATGTGTGGCATGACTTTATCATTCTTACCGCATTTTTATTGCATTTGTTTGATCAGGGCGATATCCACTAGTCTTTCATTATTTTCAGAAGTGAAAAACTTAAAGTTAAAGTTTGCATGTGCTTTGGAAAATATCGATGATACAAATCATGGCTGGGCCCTTTTTCAAAACCTCTGGTTTTGGATGGACGATAAATTTTGACTTTGCAAGCTTGTATCTCCGGTGTTTGGTGGACGATCTTTAAATGCAAGGTATGCGAATCTAAGTTGAAGATTGATAAATTTATCTGTCCACTCGGAGGGTCATAATATCTTATCGTTCGTTCCTATTTTCAGTCAAAAGGGGTTACTTTTTTGAGACACCCGATATTTGTTTGATAATTTCTGCCCTGAACCACGTCGATGCATTATCAAAAGTTGTCAAGTAATTAAGTTGACAATATCTGGAGATATGTAGTAGACGCTTCACACGATCTTTTGCTATACATTCTATACGATCTTAAGAACAATACGCTATCTTTAGGAGATAGAAAATATCAGAGTTTTACCAGGAAGTAAGAGCCTTATCACAAGGTGGAGTGATCAACTTTATCTAAAGTTGTTATATCCGCATATGAAGAGTGTAGTATCCCTTACATATGGAAAGTGATCGATCGAAATTGATACTTTAGAAGAAGTGGTATCCCTCGGTATAAAGTGTTTTGTACATGTGTGATGGATATTCAGTGAAGGGTTAGGGGCGTGTCACTCGTATTCGTATAGAAACAGTGCGATACTTTTTGAATAAGGAGACGTTTTTCAGAGATGTCTAGGGATGTTTTGCTGAAGAACAACAAACATGTTCTAGCTAAAGGCGTGGGTGCTTTTTAGGCAGTGAAGAGCAGTGTTTGTCAGAAATTTATTACTGTTTTATCCAAGATTCACATCAGTTTTTTTATTCTCTTTCCTGTTGCTTACGTTAGAGAACAGGAAAGAGTTACATAATGATAAAGAATAGGTTCAAAATGAAAATGCCCTTTGCGGAGAATGAAAGACACTAAATATAGCATCAAGAAGCATCAAATCACCCTTTGGTCATCCCTGTTTCTTTTATTGAAAACAAGACATATTTGCACATCGAACAGGAAAGAGCGTAAGCAAAAACAGATAAAACTTGTGTATTATGACATTTCCACAAGGTCCTTTCATTCAGTCCTTCTTATTGTTCACTCCGGAATAGCGAAAAACCGGAGTATAGGGAGATAACGGAAAAGCACATTGTCCGCTCTTACTTTGAAATGGTTTTGAAATAATAGGAGAAAGAATGTAAAAGTACTGTTTCAACATATGTGATTGTCGTATTTGTGTTATGTCACTGTGATATAAGTGCTTTTCCCGTGCTTTTGTACAAGACTGAAACAGAGTATCAGAGAAGGAACAAATTTGCTGGCAAGAGTTGTTTCTGTAAATTGAAGCTCTCATTTTGTCAATTCATTCAATTGACTGCAGGCAGCCAAGAGAGGAACCAGTTCCTTGAAATGTAAGTTTGATATATTTAGCTAAGTCTAGCGTAGGATATACAGCTATTTCGTTTTATTTCTCGTTTTCGTAACGATTAGTCATATATCGAACTGTTTTGAAAGGAATGATGAAGGTGAAAGTTTGGCCACGCGAAGGTCAATCGAAAGTGGCAATCTAATCAATAAAATTACACATCTTAGCTTCACTATTTTTGTCCTTCAAAAGACATTTTTGTCAATGGCAAATCCATCATATTTTCATGTGAGAACAATTTGTGGAATCGTAGAATTTAGACCGTTGAAAGGAAAAGGTATAACCTGTGAATCGAAGCGATATATGTCTTTTTTGACGATTTTGTTCTGCTTGTGCACTCCTTTCCCGTGAATCGTTTTCGGTTTTTTTTCTAACACCGGGGTATCAGAAGCTGGCAATTTTTCTAGGTTGTCAAGAGTGTTATTCTTTTTATTCATATAAAATTTTACAATAAATCTTACATTCTACTATACATTTATACGTTTCTCCTATACAACACTACAGGGACGATACCATAAGGAGCGAAAGACCATGACTACCCCGTGGCCAATTTGAAAGGACACATAATGTTAAACATGCAACAACACAACGAACGATTTAGATATCTAGTGAATACTAACTAGATACTGTCCCACCAGTAAAGGTACATGGGGATGT
Organism: Aurelia sp. 3 sensu Dawson et al. (2005); assembly: GCA_964020215.1. Classification (NCBI taxonomy): domain Eukaryota; kingdom Metazoa; phylum Cnidaria; class Scyphozoa; order Semaeostomeae; family Ulmaridae; genus Aurelia; species Aurelia sp. 3 sensu Dawson et al. (2005). The sequence continues at coordinate 15,077,675 of OZ026573.1, read as the reverse complement.
GCTGCCCGCAAAGGTATACTTTTTCGGACTTCTGGTCTAGCCAAGGGTATGCTTTTTGGAAATTTTAGTCGATTTTAGTTTGGGCAATGGTATGCTTTTTGGCAACTTTGGTAAAAGAAATGTCATGCTTCGGTAATGCCTGAAAAGAACCCCAATTTTGTCATTTTGATCCTGAGAATGCGAAAATTTGGTAAGTTTGCCTAGAAAACGCCAACTCAGGGCACTTTTGATTTAGACAGTAGTCTAGCCAAGGGTATCATTTTCACAAAAATTGATCCAGCCAACGGTTCCATTTTGAAACTTTGGGCGGCACACCCCTACCGTAAATTTAGCGGAGAGCCCCCTCCCCTCCCCTCGATACCAGACTCTCCTAAGAAAGAAAATTGATAATTGATATTTCAATTTTCTTTCTTGGGAGAGTCTGGTACCCAGGGTACCCCTCTCCCCGCCGTGGCTCCAGTTTCATTGGGGGCTTGCTTAGGACATCCTGTACGTTGGAAATAAGGGCCAGGCTGCCAGTGTGGTACACACATCACTTCGTACTCGAGAGTTTCCTTTAGAAAAGCAAGCGTAACAAATTTTGATAATAAAATAAAAGCCTGATTTCCCATATGTTCTAAAGATATCCGTGATTGTGATATAAAGGATAAAGCAATTGTTTTAGCAAGTGAATACATCTAGAAATGATACAGTCAGGAAACACAAACTGCGATTTCGTGGTTTGATAGTCAGTATGATTAAGGGCCTAATCTTGATGATTCTGATATCATTGATTTCTGGCACAAACTTTTGCTTTAAATTCCGGTTGACGGTTAGTGACGAACGTGAAGCAAAAGAGGATAGGACGCGGTACTTTTTGAAGCTTGGAGATTTGAGATACTGCTTGTAAAAGTGAAAGGTTCAATGTTTTGCCTGGAGGGGTAATCATGTTTTGCCCACTGAAAAATTTTAGTTTTACGGATGCTCATCTTTCCAAGTGATGCTAAGTATTGCACGGTATATTCATCACAGGGACAGAGCAGAAACTCCGTAAAGTGACGTCATCGACCAATCTGAGATAAGAAAGTGTTTGAATAGATAAGCTTTTTGAAACGATAAATCAACAGTTTAAGGCCCGAGCAAGAAAATATCAAGTGTTGCCTAATTTCGGGATCTGTTGCAGGGAGGGAGCTAGGGAGGCCCAAAGTTACCAGTTTCTGCTCTGTCCATCACAGGTCACATTTTCCCTTTGAATCCCTTGGCGCCTACATGCTTTATTCATAGGAAACTTTTACACAAGAAGCCAATTTCGCAGATTATAGCAAAATTAAGAAACTTAAGTGCTAAAGAAATTACGCAAAAACTGTTTTCATTTTGAAAGTAGCAAATTTTACTGATATTGCTTCAGTAATGTGCAGGTAGGTACATGGTTTCAGAATTGTTTAGAAGGAAGAAGTCCTTGATAATTTCGAGCTAATTTTTTTCCTCCGCTAATTTTTTTCCGCTAATAAAGTCAGCTCGTTTATTTGCCTCGTGGCCTAACTGTCCCTTGCTCAGCCGCCATTAACATAACACAACAACAACTACTACAATAATCACTACATCAACGACGCTAGCAGAGGTACATGGTCTCTACAAAATAACTAAATCTACAAATAAACAACAGTTGAGTCTAAGGGCCTGTTTATATGAGGAAAAACACCTCACCTGCCAGACCCGGGGCTGAGAGGTGAGATTCCACCTTCCCATAGAATCCTTTGTATTTTCATTTTGCGTTTACATGACGAACGCAACACCACCGGTATAGTGAAATCCCACCTCACAAGAGGTGGGATCTCACCTGGGTGAGGTGCAATTTGTCCATATAAACGAAACACCACCGGTATATGGTGAGGTGAATCGAAATCATTCGTTGATTCTTATTGGTCAGTCCGTGCTGATTTCACGGAAGAGAGACTTTCCTCCATCTCGCCTGTCAGCCTCGGGGCTGACAGGTGAGGTGAAAAATCTCATATAAACAGTGGCTGAAATTTACCTCGTCTCTCAGCCCCGGGTCTGGCAGGTGAGGTGTTTTTCCTCATATAAACAGGGCCTAAATCTAGTGAAAACAACAGGATTCAGGGAAACTTGTGAAAAAAAACTACTTAATCAAGAGTCTTTCAATTTTCCGTCCTCCAAAAAAGCTCGCAAAAAAGTTTAACAAACTCTCAATTCTGTGGTGTGTCCGTATTTTCATTTGTTTACAAAGAAATTTGTCTTTCTAATCCAGAAAGAAATTCAAATTTTATGGCGAGTCTGCAAAATATCATGGGTGGGTAAATCCAACTGGAGAAATTGACAAACCCTTTGCCAACGTTTCCTTTCGCGAACACGCCCATTTCTCCTTCACAAGCGTTGCCGAAATTTGTCATTTTTACGTCATTACCTGAAAGGTGTCAATTGTTGTCAAGTGTTGTCATTGTATGGATCCTCTTGGGACTAACTTCAATGTTTTCCATCCATGATAATGTCCTTGAGGTGCTAGGCGACGTGTGCTCGTTAGCGAAATTCCAAAGGGAGCTATGATCACGGGAGGGGGGGGGGGTTCTCGGCTAAATTTTGGGCAGGGGTGTGCCGCCCACGGTTTCAAAATAGCACCGTTGGCTAGACCAATTTTTCTGAAAATGGTACCCTTGGCTAGACTAATTTCTACATCAAAGTGCCATGAATTGGCATTTTCGAGGCAAAACTTGCCAAATTTTTGCATTCTAAGGACCAAAATTTGAAAAAAATTTGGGTTTCTTTACAGGAATTACCGAAGTTTGACATTTCTTTGACCAAAATTGCCAAAAAGTATACCCTTGCCCAGACTAAATGGGCGAAAATTGGCAAAAAGTATATCCTTGGCTAGACTAGAAGGTTTGAAAAAGCATACCCTTGCGGGCGGCACATCCCCAGGTACCTTTACTATGGAAGAACCCCCCCCCCCCGGTGGCTATGATTAATTTCCTGTGGGGTTCTCTGGAATATCACCTGTCACTCCACACGAGCTAATAGGAGAGGTGTCAGACCTTGGAGCTGTGAGGCAAGATGAAGAATAGTCTCGTTTCCGTGAGTTGAGAACAAATTCATTTTTAATTGATTTAATTACAATCAAGGAATGAACCAATTCACGTCCACTGCTGATGGAAGTGTTTCGTTCACATGAAAAGAGTTCATTTCACCTAGGTGAGATTACACCGCTGGTGAGGTGGTATCTCGCTGGGATCTCGCTTTACCGTTGGTGATGCGTTCGTCATAGAAATGCAAAGTGAAAGTACAAAGGATTCTTTATTGGGAGATGGGATCTTGCCTGTCAGTTCCTGATTTGGCAGACGAAGAGTGTTTCCCTTTATTGAAAAGCCCTAGATAACAACTAAATGAAATGAATTCAATCCAAAATTGAAAGATTTTGCATACAAGGCCTTTAGCTCTCCCCCCACCCCCTACTCAATTTGTTCCGCAATCCCTGAATATGGTATCTCGAACCATTTGATAACGTTTTGCTGTGATGAGTATTAAGATAAAAATTTCGTCCAGCGCCTCGCTTTTAGCCTGTGTTCCAGACCACTTCTTTTTCAAGTGGTCTGGAACACAGGCTACTCGCTTTCGATTCCTCGCTTTTGTCATTGCATCATTATTTTCCAATTTCAAAGGAGGCTACGGAGAGGAGGGTCTTTTCATTGGCCGGGAGGGAGGTAATATATTTTTCTGGGGTCTCTTTGGAAAATGTTGAAAATGTATTCTGAGAACAATTCAGTTAAGCGAACAACTTACGTGTTGGTTTGTTTTGGAGCTGTTTGCAGCGAAAATTATCCGATTTCTTACAATCAGCACGGGTACCGAAAATTTCGACCATAATCTTCGTGTATGCCATCTTTCGGGCAGGAAAAGTTGTGCACTCCATCAACAATGAAATGATAGAATCATGGACAAACATCATAGAACAAAGCAAATATTTGACGAGCAATGATTATATATTTCAAGCCTTTCACATGTCACGTGGGCAGATGTTTCTAAGCGTAAATCTTGTAACTAAGGTTCCACAGACCATGGGCCTAACGGGTCAATGTTTCTAGGTTTACATAGAGCTTTGTTTTAAGTCCTCCAATGCTGAAATTTGTTTGCCAACTAATGGGGGAATTTATTTTACGTGTTCAATCGAAGGCGCACAAAAGGCATTTTCGGAAATCGCTTGGATTTGGTTTCTTTTACTTTAACATTTGCCGACTGCAATGTTTTCGAGGCCTTGGACATTATTGAATTGCGTAAAGGTGATCATTCACAATTGTCTCGATAGATCGATATGTAGTTAAATTTTGAAAACGTTGCTCTTGCAATGTTATGATGACAAATTCATGAAAACAATTAAATTTGAATGAGTCAATGAAATTTGCTTTTCCACTTTTTAGATTAGAGAAGTGCGCATCACACCTCCGGTCCTAAGAGAGTTACCCGTCACCCGGAGAGGGTTCTATTCACGTGGCCGCAAAGTTAAAAGTGGGCAGTCGGAATCGTTTGCCAATCAACGTCAAAGCAATTCGCTGAAGGAGCTGAATCTACTGAGAAGATAAACCGAAGATTTTCACAAAGATGGCTGCCTTGGTTGCTCTGCTTTTATTTACATTGATTCAAAATGGATACGCGTTATGGTGGTAAGTTTATGAGTTTGTATTTCTTCATAGTCATATTTCTTTGATGTTACTTTTTGCCAGGACGTAGACTATTTCCAAACTCCTGAAGACTCCCGATCGCTTATGCTGCAAGGCAATCGAAGGCAGATTCTTGCACAGAACTGACACCCCGGTGTTGGCGTACATTCACCTGTTTTTGCGTCTGCCTCATTATGTAGTGAGGTTCTGAGGTATTTTCATCTAATTTAGGGAGAGCTGGATTTTGCTTTTTTATGAAAGTTTGATCAGTACCTTTTCAACATTTGATTTGTTTGGTACGCTTTTGGGAGATTTACACTTACAGCATGATTTTTCAGAGTTTGAGCTATTACCAAGCGCGCTACGCCGCTACCAATATGGCAGTAATTCAAAGCCACTTATCGTCACGGAAAAGTCACTATTCTAGAGATTTACGCGCGGATTTACGTTCGTTTAAAAATTTGTGACTTCACATCATATTGCGAAGGACCAACGTGAAGCTAGCCTGCTACTCCCTTTGGCCATAGTCACTCTTCTTTGGCAGGGGGCCAAACTTTCAAAACTTTGCGTATGGATAAATGTGACCTGCCCTTATTCCGCCCTTACTTCTAAATCCCATTTGAACTTCATCTTTGAGAAACTTGGGAAAACTTCAGTGAGACCTCTCTTTTTCTGGTTCAAGAATATTTATTTTTCGGTGACCGTTGTGTGAGAAACTTTGTCTGATTTTCATTAATCCGACGATTTGAATAACAAAATTTCTAATGAAATTTTGGTATGAGCCAGTGTTTCTCATCTATTGTGGTCATTTCGCCCCTTGTTTTCGTGGTGTTTCAAAAACCAGATAGACTTAAGATGTTTGAAGTTGCCAGGGATTTTCACTGTGCATGCTCCTTCATATCGGTTGTAACTTGTGGAAACAATTATGTCTTTGTGCCAAGGATAGCCAGGATACCCCCTAGCAAACAGCCTTAGTCTTGTGCAAGGATAAGGCTGTTTGCTAGGGGGTCGGTAGTGTGGACATCTCTATAACTAATTGTTTGACACGCCCCTTGCCCCCATGCTACATCAGCTTTTTGTGTCAACCTCCTCTTTCATTCGAAACGGTGATAAAGCAAACTGGCGTAAGGCCGGATCCCCACTAAGCGGAAAAATGTCGAGCCGCGAAAAGTAGAACGTATTCCTACTATTCACGGCTCGACATTTTTCCGCGGCGACAATTCGATCGATACAAAATGATACGTCACGTCCCTTAAGTGCAATGCTCTCCACATCATAGAAAACTTGAGCCGGATCTCCACTACACGGTTTTTTTATACGAAACTGGTTTATAAGAAACTAGTATTAAGATGGCCATAATTTTAAGAAACTCTAGTACTATGTCTGAGAAGTGCTAAGAAACTTTTCAAAGTTAAAAACATGAATTTTATAGCAAATAGATCGTTGAACCTTTATTATTGGGAAATATTATCTAACCATTTGTGTTTTCAACATAACAGAACACTGTTTATTCCTATATGATGTTTTGAATATCAAGAAACATATCTGCAGTAGTGTTAGCGATCACATTGACAATTTATGCATTCAAAAAATAAGAAACCAATTAAGAAACTTTTGGTACTAAAATGGACAGAATTTCTTCTTAAATTAAGAAATTTTTAGTACTATGGCCTGATCCTAGTTTCTTATAAAAAAAACGTGTAGGCGGAAAAATGTCGAGGAGGAAAAATTTCCGGCAAATTGATTAGATTGCCGGAAATTTTCCCGCCTCGACATTTTTCCGCCTAGTGGAGATCCGGCTCAAGCTTTCCATGATGTGGAGAGCATTGCACTTAAGGGACGTATCATTTTGTAAAAATCTCGTACACCTTTGACAAAAATCCTTTTGTTTTAAAGACAAATCCACTAAAATCCCGAAAAATCCTATTGTCTTTAAAAATCTCGGACGCCTTTTTGGAACAGTGATACACCCCTCGATTGCACTCTTTTGCACGTAAAACGAGGTTCTACTTTTAACTCTGTGTTTAAGTTTCTAAAGGCTTTATGCTAAAATCTAATGTTGGAGTCCTTGACAATGGATCCTCGTTACTGTGTAGCAACTTTCGTTTAACATTTTGGGCATTGGGATTGTTTTGTTCTCATTGATCAGTTAGTTAGCTGTCGGACATGGATTTATTTCTTACGTTATATTGGAAACAGTCGCGTCCTCAATGTAGTATTTTAAATTGCCAAGGAGTGAAATCTAGACTCAAAAGTCCGAGACTCAAGAATGACCGTCTCACAGTTGCTGTCACATGTGATGTGATTTGCGAAGACGCAAAATTAATCACTGAAAACACTTCAGTGGTTGTTGTTCGCATCGCAGGTGCCTTCATGTATTTGATTCGAGATAGAGTTTAAGCCTGGTCTCCACATCTGCTATCCTCCATCGTCCTGGCCGCGCAGGCAGTTGTTTTGTAATGGAAACGTCTCTGCGGTGCCGCAGGCAGGTGTTTGAAGTACCGTTAGACAACCGAGAGACTACCGCAAGGGCCGGGAAACAGTCGAACACGGTCAAATTTTTCCAGGCTGTTACGGCAGTTATGCGTTACTTCCAACCCGCGCCTAGGGAACCGTAAGAAAAAGTTTCTGTTAGAAATAATTGCCTGCGATGCTAGGACGATGAGACGATGGTCAATGATCAAAACAGCCTTGTTTACATACAGTAAAGTCCTGCCTTTAAGAAACCTACGTTTTGACCTCAGCCTATTGTTATGCCTTAATTACTTTATTGTTCTCTCATTTGTTTTCACCAAAATTCAGGGTCTGAGTTGAAAGTATTTTCTTAAAGGTGCAGTACTTTACTGTACAAAGGAACCCTTATAAACAGACGTGGATTCGCTCTGAAGTTTACTATTGCCTGGAAGCATTCATATCAAATTTTATCAACCGAACGATCTCTGCTTAACCTTTACTAACTTTTCATGCCAGTTAAATCCAGGAAAATTCTCCCACACTCGCTGTTCAGATACAAGGATCACTGGATCTCTATCACACAGGATTCAAATTACTGTATCAAATATTATCTAGAAATATCAAACCATTATCAGACGCTATAACATGCAGACTGCAATAAAACAGAGCAGCCTCCAACTGAGATCAAAACAAAGGTTTGCACTTGAAGGGGTGATTTTCATTCGACTATCATATTTTTTGTAAATGACAATCTAAAAGCTTTTCATCTGACGCAGAGCAGAAACCATAAAATCATTTTGCAATCAAATCTTCATTGAAAGTTGGCAAAAAGTCTACTCTCTTGTCCGATAGGAGAGAGGGAAGATCTTGTTTTAGAATGCAGTAATCACTTGCAATCGCTTTCAAAAGGCTTTTGGGCATCAATGTTAATTTCTACGGTCATGAGTTGTTTAACTTTCTGTAGTCTTTCTTTGGATATTATCTAAACGTTCTTCTCTTTATTCTTCAGGGCCCTCGGCACAGGAAGCCTAAACGTTATAAAACCGGACAGCAGGAGGCTCATTACCAGTGCATCGGTTTGCAATCGCCTAAGTACCATATCGGACAAGCAAAAGAAATTATGTTCCGAGTATCCGGATCTGTTGCCAAGTGTTGCATTGGGTGCAAAGATATCGATTGACGAGTGCAAGCGTCAGTTTAAGGACAATAGGTGGAACTGTCCTATCAACAAGAAAGCATCAGTGTTTGGCAAAATACTTGATAAAGGTAAAATTCGCATTTCTTGTACTTTTAATGTTGAGTAGCGGAGCCTTTTGCCTATTCTAAATTTGACATCAGTATTGGCTGTGATCAATTTCAGACGACAATATTAGCCAAATGATAGTGTAATTGATTCAAGAAACCTGCAAAGAAATCATCGTTAATTCTTCTTTTGGACTTTCTTTGAACAACGCATAAGAAGCAAGATGGTTCCGCTATTTATAGTTGTGCTCAAATTTAGTATCAGATTCAAATTTTGTATGATACTAGAACGATGGCCCAATGCCTGTTTGTTATGACTGAAAGTTTTTCTCAAGCATTTTTCCAGATCACGCCTGCACCTATTTCACACTATTAGCATGACTGTTACTGTTCCCTTGTTTTAGGCCATTCTAAAATGAGACTGTACTCTTTTACAGGGACACGAGAGTCAGCTTTCATCCATGCCATCACCGCTGCTGGTCTTGCATCTGCAGTCACTGAGGCATGCGCACAAGGAAAGTCAACTCATTGCAATTGCGATAACACATACAGGCAGTCACCACCAGGCATTGGATGGAAATGGGGTGGATGCAGCAGAGATTTCAATTTTGGACTGCGTTTTTCTGAGAGATTTGTTGACTCGTCAGAGGATGGCCGCAAAAGAACTGCAAGAAAAGACATGAACAGGCACAACAACAGGGCTGGAAGAGAAGTAAGATGGCAGTCTTTTTATATCAATCTACGTCAGTTTTGTGAACCATATATGATTTGATCAGGTGATCCATCACTTTGTCGATAAATCACTTAATCAGGTTATTGAATCATTCGACCAATCAATCAATCGAAAGTTCTATCTTAAATTGTGGTTTTGTCTTATTATGAAAGCTAAGAAAAAGTTGTGCCAAGAGTAAGAGATCCGCTACCCATTTTTTGAAAGTGCTGTTAAACAGAACTTTTTGCGTGCAGGGCACTTAAAAGGGTTTTTCAATTTTTCTTCTTTTTTCTATAGACACCTCTTTCCAGTTTTAACACGACTACTGCAACTTCACTGTTTAAGAGAGACTCCACATCAAATGTCCAAGATCAGGGTTGAAGAAAAATACATTTAGTTTCAGAGGGCCAATGAACTGGAATGCTTTACCTAATGTTATGACATATGCCGAAATGCATTAGGAAAAATTAGTAATTTTAATGAAAGCGTCTTTGTAGACAGTTTTAACTTGTTTCTATTTTATCAGTTTGGTTTTGTGTAGGCTTTAATTTTCAGGTCCACATCAGCTATCTTGAGGCTGTCGCTTTTTAATAAATCATGAATGAATGAATAAATGGATGGTTGAATGAGGCCGAGAAATAAGTGAATAATATGAGAATTCCTTGAACATAGATGATATGTTTTAACCTGTCTTGGTACCCATGACTTTTACTTTCATTATTTTCTGGGATCTTTACAATAATCCTCTATCTTATCTCCTTTTCCAGGCAATAAGAAGTCACCTTTACAGAAAGTGCAAGTGTCATGGGCTTTCCGGATCTTGTGAAATGAAGACATGTTGGATCAATTTGCCAAAATTCCGACAGGTAAGCAGACTTTATTCTCATTACATGATTTATTCAGATAAACTTTTTGTCAGGTCTGACTTCCTGATCGATAAGAACAACCAAATATGTGACCATACGGTAATTATCTCTTACGTCTTCGTTGCACTTTGAAGGAATTTTCCACACTTTGCAGGCATAGGAGGCCAGTGAGCCTCGGCCCCATTCTCTGGTAAAATTTGTTACATTGCAGGCTCCATTTGGGCATTTATAACTCAAGGAAACATTTGCAGTTGTCCAAAATGTATGATAAGCCCCCTAAACGTTGACACTACGCCCTTGTGGAATCTTTCTCTAATAACCATACATGCGATCTTTGGAAAATACCGGGTGACCCAAAACTTCACGAGCTAGATCGCCTATATCTCCTTGACAGCAAACGTCATGAAGACAGACAAGGTGTCAGCATTTAGCTGAAAGGCTCCGCTATCTTTTGAGATGTTGCTTGGTCAGTTTAAGATGTGCGTACTGTCTGAAAAAACAGTTTCCTAAAATATGGAAATTCATTCATTTCTTGGACCATTCCCTCGCTTTCCTGTCCATTTTTTGGAAAGTGTGACAAAACCTGAATTCAGACTTTGCTTTGGAGCATGAAATTTGAATGAGGAATTCAGGTCACTCATTTTGCAAACAAAGAATTTCCACAGACGACTTCTAATGCATCGCTATGTCAAGTTTTCACAGAATGTTAACTGGAAAATGGTGATGATTATTTCACTCAAAATGACTCACTCAAAAAAAGTTTTCATTGAATCTGGTTTTTCGGATGGTAATCATTGCTCAAAATGACCATACAACAGCTCAAAAGGTAGCTAGGCCTTTCAACTAAACAATGACGAAAAGCATTTGGCAATAGCTTTTGATTTCAGGGAGCTAGTTATGATCTAGCTCATGAAGTTTTTTTTAGGTCACCTGGTAGATTATCAGCTTCATCTTTAACTGCAAAGCCTTGTTTGTCCAAATTCAAGCCGTACGCCATCAACCCCACTCGCACCTTGCGACTACAAACTTTTCTTGCAGAAGTTTACTATTTGGAACATTTGAAAGTTTTCCGTTGCTTATTCCTGTATAAACCTCGGTATCGTATGCATTGTACGAGGTTATCTGTTTGGATTAGGTTTGCCGTCTTTGTCAGCCATTTAATGCTTGCGATGAGCAATGAACAACAAATTCATGCTTTAAACATTTCGAAATTTTGCATTACACTGCTCATATCATGGCAAGTTTTATGATGAGACCCAAAATAGAAGGTACATGAATGAATATTCAACAATGCACTAATTAGAAATTAGCCTAACACAAATCGCACTAAATTTCACTTTATTCTGCCTCCAGGTTGGTGGGTTCTTACGCGAAAAATACAACGGTGCTCACGAAATGAGAGTGATTAAGAGAACGAAGAATGGCAAAGCGAAATACAAGCGATTGAGACCAAAGAACAAGAACTTCGACAAGCCAACAGCTCAGGATCTCATATACTATGAAAAGTCACCAACATTTTGCTCACAAGATAGTCGATTAGGATCACTTGGAACGAGAGGAAGAGAATGTAATATTACGTCATCAGGAGATGATGGATGTGAACAGATGTGTTGCCGAAGAGGATATGACTTTAGGGCCGTGCCCGTTACCAAATCATGTAACTGCAAATTCGTATGGTGCTGTAGTGTACAGTGCCAGAAATGTACTGAAATTAAAAAGGTATATACTTGTAGGTAAATCATAGTTAGATAACTGTCTGTCGTAGCGTATGCACGTAATATTGATGTTAGATATCACGAGCTCCAGACATAAGGGAGACATCCACCGTAGTAGAAGGGCCTAAGGCATCCTTTTTGTTAGAAAATAGATAGGTCCTGTCCTCCAGTTAGAGCTGGGTACTTTAAAGTATGCCTGGTAATGCAACGCATCTGATAATTTGCCCAGCCTCACTTTTAGTCACTAGAGACTGTCCCATTTCCGAATTCATTGCAGCAATTCTAATGCCCTTCATTATCTTCCATATGATGCCTTGGAGCATCCTGGTTTAAACATGGTTATACCCTCAGAATAGATTGGGAATCCCAAGCGTGCCTGGTTTCGCGAGAGCCTCACTTTAGATAGCTAGAAGACTACCCCCTATTCTTGAAGGTTGTCAGGGTTTTATTCGATCTAGTCGTGCTAGATGATAAATGATTACGACGCTTATTTATTATGCATTAAAATTTTACTGTAGATGTGTATATATTCTTAGATTTTATATCTCGTATTTTCTAATTTTATGAGCTAAAATACTGATTAACTGATGGAAATAATCTGATGTCATGCTAACGGGCCGTACACTGCACGGTGGCAGCAGATGCCCCCCCCCCCCCCCCGTAAAACTTCTCAAAACGCAATGCAATGCATGAAGCAGCTGAAATTATAAGCAGTTTGGTCAATTTTGAGAAAATTTTCCTCCATCTCCCCAAAATTTCTGAGCAGTGTACGACCATATCTGATTTTGGATCAAAGTTAAAGCAAACGGACTCAACGTTACATCAATACTTGCCACCAATATTTCTTTAGTTTGCTCTGTTTATGCTTTGCTTTACTTTGATACCAAGTTATTTTTCTAAACATGATCGTAAAATCTATTAGGTAAAGGAGTATTGCCTCGATTTTCAGAGGAAGCAAGCAATGTTCACGCCAGTTTTAAGGAATATAAAGAGTTGAAATTTGTAACTTACCAGAAAATTGTCGTTTGAGGAGAATTACTCCTGCAGTCTATAATGCATCTTACAAGAAGCAAATCATTAAAGATCTATTTCGATCCATAGTGAAACCTTTAAACGTCTCCAAGGTGTTAGGATGACGATCACATTGCTTGCTACAATGTTTCTGTGACTTATTTTAATGTATGTTTTTAAGTATACTGGACAGTATCATATTTTGATTGACAATTTTACCTGATGGCAATGGCTTTGTGTAATTTGTTGATGGCTATGGATTAATAGAGCAGTATTTTTGTGAAGGTCAGGTTTTGCCAACTTAAAAGCAAAGAAGAACAAAACAAAAACCGTTTCAGCAAACGATCATTGGCGATTACTTAGATGATAGAATAGTGTGTGCAACCGTTGGTAGCTAGACGAATACCCCGACGAAGATATTTGAACATCTTTTCAACTAGTTCCCATGACAAAACTATTGTTTAAGCATTTCTGGCACCTAGCTGCTAGGTTTTTCAAACTGGCACACTGATGCTGATACTGCCGCAGTTACCCACAAACTGCCTGTAAATTTCACTTTCAAAGATAGCCATCATCAATTTCCACTTATATCAGTCTATTCCGGTATGGAAAGCCATTGCACTAATCAAAGGTTCTGCAATGAATAAAGCTTTCTGCAAGTTGACTAACTTATTCTTATCATACGCAGACTTGATATGATAACATTTTATATTTATAATGTAAATTGAAACTGCGGATGCACTTTTAAGCCTGCAAATGAGAGCAAATTATCAAATAATGCTTGTTTTTTTAACTGACTTTCTCAAATCTGTGAATGTGTTCTGTTAGGCTTCAGAATCAAAAACTTCAAGACTTTTAAAACGGTATTTGTAAAAGTTTCAACGGTTGTTCACCTATGATTGGGATGTTTCACCCTTCCGAAAAGGAGTAAGAGGTTTTCGAAAACAATAGGATTTTAAGGTTTTTTTGAGGATTTTCTTGAAAACAAAAGGATTTTTGCCAAAAGTGTGCGAGATTTTTACAAAGTGACTCATCCCTTTAAGGCTTATTCCATGAATCTCAAGTTGCCCTGTGTTCTTAATTAATTGCGTGACATCAACAACTCAAAAAATAGCCTGGATACAAAGACTCCGGTAAGGCGCTATACCATCTATAGGCTGTCTCAAACATTGAACTATATTATAGTTCAATGGTCTCAAATGAGATGTCACGTGAAAATGCTAGACTTTAGCATATTTGCTGGTCCTATTTGTTTTCATCTAATGATAGTCACTCTCTTATGATTATGAACTAACGTTGGGATAGACTGGAACAGTTGCGCCATACCATCAACGACTACCGGTTTCTACTTGGGAGAAGCCGTTAAATCGTAAAGCCATTTCGGCAAGCTTGTTTGCTGGTCCACCGAGAATGGTGGCAAGTCATACTTAGGATCTTACCAAACAGGCCGAATTTTGCTAAAATCTAGCTGGATTATATGGGAATGCAAACACGTAAATTTCGAATTGCTGAAATATTTTTGCTGGAGTTTTTTGCCGAACTACGTACGGAAAATCATCAGGGGAGCTCATCGAGCCTACCGTTTTTTGCGCATTAGGTGGTCCACAAGAATCTTTTGAACCAGTTCAAATATCAGTTTCATGTTATTTAAATTCACTAAATTCAATATATGATCCAAATAATACAAACAAATAACTAAACTACCAAGATTAAAATACAGAAAATTAATACAATATACAAATACAGGAAGGGGCTAAATTAATTGTATGCAGGGAATTATTTAAAGGAGGAGATCTCTCGATGGGTAAGATAATCGGCATAACGAAATAACCAGACCCAGGACCAATAGGACCGGACCCTAACGGACCAGACCCCTGTGAATGCCGATTCCTTTCCGTCGTGAGTTTGTAATGACAGTACAGAAGTTTCATTTCAAAAATGAAGACAAGGCCAATACAATCATCGCTGAAAAGAAACAACTAAACTTTGGATACCACATTAACTGCAAGAATGCACAATCTGCTACATTGATCATCTAATCAACAGACAAACTTCCAGTTGAAAGGAACGAAGACCCACGAAGATCGACGCATGATAAGCTCTAGCAAGGCCCTGCAACTCACTTCAATTTCCCAAGGACAATATTCTCATTGACATTCAGAACAAGATTTAGATAACATACAATGCCAAAATCTAATACAAAACAAAACTACCACAACCAACTGTCTTAGCTTTCTTCATTTTAAGATGATACATTGTTAAACCTCAGGGGCTTTATAGGAACCAAGAAATAGGCTCTAGTTTGTAAAAAAGCAAGTAGCCCATTATCAATGTACCAGTCAGTCACCTGGAAACATGGAAATGAATGGGTATTCTGCCGGGGTCCGGTCCGTTAGGGTCCGGTCCTACTGGTCCTGGGTCTGGTTTTTCCATTATGCCAAGATAATCAAGAAGAGATCAGCTTTACTGCTTTTACATGCTTGTTCGTATCAATTGAATTACAGGTTGAACTTGGCAACAGTTTTGGAAGGAAAATAACACAACTTCTCTGGCTATCCTGTCGTTTGCAGTTGCTCTTGATCTATTTTCATTTTGAACGCGGGGCAAATCACTTCTCAAAATAGCGTACGTGATTTTTATGATTTTGAAATCACATGATCTTTTTCTGTGATTTTTTTGTGATTTTAGTGATTTCTAGTGATTTTTTCGTTTGATTTTTCAGTAATATTTCAGTGATTTGTGATTTTTGGTGCTCTCTGTATGTGATTTTTTTGTGATTTTGTGATTTTTGTATGTGATTTTTTTGTGATTTCAAGGAAGGTGTAAGAAAAAAATCAGTGATTTGCCCCTCGATTTTGAATATCTATCTTGAACTTTAATAAAGTAAATTTTGAAATCCTTGGTCGTCACAAGGAAGTTTATGAGAACAGAGAATCCTTGTCATGGTACTACTTCATTAAAAATGAGTGAATTACTTTAGAAGAAGATGGTAAGCAGTTGCAAGCAGATTTTGGATATCTTGAAGAGAAAGAAACTTTGTATCGATTGATCTTCGCACCATTTTTTCCAGCATAAATTAAAAATCTACATGAAAGTGGGACCAAATGAATTAAGCATGGGGCAGCTGCATGTGTACTGCATTATCAAAGATGTCCCCAGAGTGCCTTTGATTCAATCTTGTCGAAACGAAGTACACAGTGAACCTTGCACAAAAATGTGGCAGAGGCACATTAACTTTCATTTGTAAAATCATAGTAATTTTATCTACGCTTCGTGAGGCAATGAGTTGGATATTTAGGTTTTTGATACTAGCATCAAGTTCTGGGTTTGAAGTATCAAAAGAAGGGTTTGAAGTATCAAAAGAAATTGTGCCGACCCATTTTGCCGAAAGATTTGCGAAACCTGCGGAGGAATCGTGGTGCAACAACTTGCCGAGGACAAAGTCGCGGAGTGACGTCATATGCCTCCTTTTCGAATCTTCTGCCAAGATGGAGTACATGCAAGAAGATCAGATGAAACAATCGCAGCACATGATGTAAGATTTTAACGTTATGTTTGTGATTTCCTTGTTCTATGAAATGTTTCTTTACTTGTTAATGGCCAAGTTCTGAGTTGAAACAGTTTTCTTGCAAATTTACCAACAAGTTTTACAGAGGGCTTTTTAAAGTACAGCCATATTTAGGCTATTTAGGCCCATTTTTCATCAGTCAAATTTCGCTCGTTGCTTTTCGCTATGATTCGTCGATTACCGAATATTTCTTCTGAACACAGAATTCAGTTTACAACTATTTTCATTTGAGTGATGAATTACTACTTTTTGCAACAACTAAGGGGCCATCGATATTTAGGTTTCATCTTTAATTGCGGCATTTGGCCGTGATTGTTGTCTCAAGCAGTATGCTACTGCATATTAGCTATTTTGGTGTTGCCTTGAGTATGGTTTTTGTTATCAGGTTTTGAAAGGAACTTGTGAAGGCCTTTTTTTAACAAAACTGATTTAAAAACTGATAAGAATCTTTGGCAGCAAGAAGGGTCAAAATTGTAAGGGATCATCTCCAAATATTTGTATCAAATTTGTATAAGGAATTCATAGCATTATATGATATTCATACGATATTGTGTAAGCCGCATACGAATTAATTCGTATCGTCACCTTTTAGAATCCGTATAAGTTCATACACAATTCATATGTGATTCTTATGCAATTCGTATCAAATTCATATCAAAATCATATAAGCAATTCGTATGCACAATTTGTATCAAAATCGTATCAAATTCGTATCAAATTTGTATCATTATTCATATAGAAATCAAGCAATTCGTATACAATCCTTATCTCTTGTGCGGCTACACAAATTAAATCATATAACGCCTTTCATGCATACCATTGAATTTGTATCAATTTGTATAAAAGACCTATGATAATTTGGAGACGATCCCTAAGCAAATGACTGCCAACCCCAGACAAGAGTTTCTTATGAAAAACTCTTGCTGCCATAACAGGGTTGATGCAGGCATTTTAAAACATCATGCTTTTGCAACACTTTGGAAACTTTCAGTTTTGATAATCCTGTTTTTTATAGTTGGTGTTTTCAAAAAGCCCAAAATTACCTATTGTCTTCAATTTGCAACCTACAAGTGAATAACTTTCCTAAGGTGACCTACAGTATGAGAGTTTCAACATGAGATCTAATCTCCAGGGAGGGGGTTACCTGGTGTACTTGGTCTACAAACTTGCAGGGAGGCTCCACCTTAAAATCTTGAAAAGCAAGTAAGTAAGTACATATTTGCCACAAATAAAGGAAAATTACAATGGTTGAAAGAAAAGGAAAGAGCAAATAAATGAATAAATAAATAAATAAATGAATAAATAAATAAATAAATAAATGAATAAAATATTTACAATATATTTAAAATAGCAAGTTTAAATACAAGTTAAAAACACCCCTAATTAAAGTGGCAGGGATAGCATCAGAAGATCAAGTTGACCTTATTTCCATAATGGTCCCCTAAAAAAGGGTAGTTTCGATATACCGACCTCTGGGTTATGGGCCCAGCACGCTTCCACTGCGCCATGTCACAGAGTCAAATTCCTGAAAAAAATGATGCCTTGCCCTAGACCAAAAGTTTCTTAAACAATACTCTGTCCTTGAGTTTCTTCAAACGAAATTTTGCACTGCCCTGCAGACTTGTAAAGAAATCTGCCAGAAAATATGGAAATGTGTCATCCAAACAATTTAAATCACATTTGTGGAGTTGGCCTACAATGATGTTGCAAAGCTACTTATGACAAATATGGACCCTATCATTGAGCCAACTATACAAAAATAATTCCCTGTAATGGCTTGTCCCCATTGAGAAATATATATGAGACCCCCTGGGTCTAACCTTGATATAGGCAACCCTCCCAAAATGAAATTAAATGAAAATGGGAGACTCAAATATAAGTTGATCATAAGATTTTATGGTACAATGCAGGCCATGTGCATAACAATATATGGTAAGAATTCTTTACATTATGACAAGAATTCTTGTTAAGTATAGTAAGTTAGTAAGTACAAATTTGCCACAAAATGAAAAAATTTACACTGGTCAAAAAAGAAGAATAATTAGATAAATGAAATACTGCAAAACAATTTATATACATCGCAAATTTGATAAGTACAAGTTAAAAACACCCCTAATTAAAGTGGCAGGGATAACATTAAAAGATCAAGCTGACCTTATTTCCAGAATGGCCCCTTAGAGGTGGGTTGCAAAAATTGTAAACTTTTTATGTACCTTTGGATAAAGCATCTTAGGCAGGAAAGCCAAGTTAATGAACACAGAGCCTGGCATGTAGAAAAACCACTACACAACAAAAGCAACAGTAGATGTATATGAGCAGATTTAAAGAATATCTGTAACACCAATATTTTGCCTGCCATGCCAGACTTCATAAGGGTTCTTAGGGTTAAGGATGACACTAGGGATCATACCTATTACAAAGTATATACTGTACAATTGTGTTGTATGAATTCCAAAGAAATTATAGTCAAATGTATTTTTACTCACTCATTAGTGAGAATCTCATTAATCACAGTTTAGATGCTTTGATTTCTTTTGTTAGATTGTGCTGTGAGTGTGGTTCTGCAACAGTTCCAAATGCTTCCAACATGTGTGTTGGCTGCATTCGAAGTAAAGTGGATATCAGTGAAGGCATACAGAAACAAGCAATTTTACAGTTTTGCAAAGGATGTGAAAGGTTGGTTTTTGCACTTTTGTTAAGCACAAAGTATTGGTGAAACAACTTATAATGGTGCAAAATGAATTTTTAAACATCACCTACACCATAAACTTACAACAGCCTTCAATATTATACCTTGTTCTTCAGAGGCAGAATTTCAAGTGTCTTGTTTTGAATGCTGATCAAATAGGACATGTGTATTTCAGATTAAACACTGGCTGGCAAAAGGTTCATTGAGTTCTGATTTAATCAGAGATTGTTGGAAATAGCACAGCACAGGTCAATAATTCGTTATATAGTGTGCAAGGACATGCCTTTTATGTCCACCATTTCCGACGTTTCTACAACACGAAACAAGCGGAACAAGCCAGTAACAAGCGGAACAAGCAAGGAACAGGTCAGTAACAAGCGGAACGACCCAGGAACAAGCCAGTAACAAGCGGAACAAGCCAGGAATAAGCCAGTAACGCATTGAACAAAGCGTAGAATTAGCATGGGTACATGGCTGAACCCCACGAGATAACGTTAACATTGCCGCAAGGGCCGTCCGTTCCAACCGAAATTTCCAAAAATTGTTGCAGTGTGAAATGAACAAGTAACCGTATTTTCTTGTTACAAGAAACTTGTTTGAGAAACAGATCGCCATAAAGTTAAGAAACTCCAACACTGGGAAAAATATAACGTAAAGAGAGCGACTTGCGGATTTTTCTTGAAAAGAGAAGGGTTTTTGCCGAAATTGAAGGGGATATTTAGAAAATGATACGACAAAGAAAATCCAACATATTTTACTTTTATTGATTGACGGTGCACTTCTTCGCTATTCTGATTTTACGGGCCCCTTTCACTTTAGACTTGCTTAGTGCTGATACACCAAGGAATAGACTTGGAGCAAGTCTACTTTCACTTTTCATCTGGCTCTATTTTTGTATTAAGTGTCGAATTTTTGAAATAACATCAAATCACTAACCTGACTGGTCAAGCTTTTGTTCCTTTTGTTCTTAAAAAATCTAATGATTTTCCAGTGAATGAAATGCCACTCAGTTAAATTCACAGCTTCTCGTTGTCAAATCTTTTGTTCTGTATTGCTTTAGAATTTATAACAAGGTTCTGGAGCGCAAATAATTCACCCTTTTGCATGAAATGAAATCATGGATACCTACACACAGTAGTTACGTTTGAGAAAAATGTTTCTGCGGAGGAAGAGTCATATGGACTGACATCAGTGAATTCTACATCTATTTTCAACATATCATCGTCCATAGCAAGATGCAAGGTTTGAACAAAAAACAACAACTTAACATTATCGTAAGATAAGATGAGGTACAGCACGAAAATTTGCGCATAACGGATTTCCGACTGTTGCTAAGGCTGTCGGAATTGGACGCGCTCGCCTCAGTCCCTTTTTCCTAATTGGCAAATGGTCTATTAAAGTATTCAAAGGTATTCAGGCATCCATTAGGTATTCATAACGGATAACCGGAATTAAAGTATTCAAAGGTAACTAACCCTCGAGGTCGCATACGCGTATTTTGCATAAGAAACTGCTTGTAAGAAACTCACCTCTCAGATCGCCAACAAATTAAGCAACTCCAGTACAGGGAAAATATAACTTAAGATTATTGTGGCAAACGAAATCCTTAACATAGTTTACTTTATTCTAACCCCGGGGGGTACTTGACCTAAATTTGTACGGGGATGTGGCCACGAAAAAAAAATTTTCACCCTGCTCCAGAATTTTTGCCTTGAAACCTGTTCTAGAAAAAATCGGTGAAAGTATACTCAAAAACACCAAAATTGGACTAAATAATAACAAATTTCCTCTTTTGACATGTTTTGACAACCTGCTCCAGAAAATTTGCCTTCTTTTGATACCCTGTTCTAGAAAAAATAGGCCAAAACGATACCCTGAAAAACGGCACATCCCCGGCGGACAAATATACGAAGTACCCCTCCCGGGATTCTAACACCATTCCCATATCACTTGGAAGGTACTTGAGTAATGCCTAAACATTGGAAAAACTTCAAAAAACATTGTTTCAAAATTTTCGCTGTGGAACAGGAAGTAAATACTTTTTCCGATTTTTCAGAGCTGGCACCGCCACTGCGTGATTCCTGCTTTCTTGCTGTCTTCTCATTGTATTATTACCATTTGCCGCTACTTGTTCATTTTACACCGCAATGTATTTCGAAATTTCCGTTTTAATGGACGGCCCTTTTCTTCTCATTGTTGCGGCAATGTTAATGGCAATCTCGTGGGGTTCAGCCATGTACCAATGCTAATTCCACGCTTTGTTTAATGCGTTACTGGCTTGTTCCGCTTGTTACTGGCCTGTTCCTGGCTTGTTCCACTTGTTACTGGCTTGTTCCTTGGTTGTTCCGCTTGTTACTGACCTGTTCCTTGCTTGTTCCGCTTGTTACTGGCTTGTTCGGTGTTTTAGTAACGTCGCCACCATTTCACACCTCAAATAATAATATGACAGTAACTTTATTACAGTGTCTAAAACATTTAGCATTTCTACTACTTAGGGGCACTATTTACATACTTATTGCAACTTCTGTGACATCTCAAATCTGCTAACCACTCTCAACTCAAAATTGGAAATTGCAGCTAGAAACTAAGGAGCACTATGAATAGAAAATCCAATGTAGAATGCTCGGGGGGGGGGGTATCTCAACCTATTATGTGACAGGGACGTGCCATTTTGCTGAAAAAATTGGTACCCATAAATCCGTAAATTCTGGTGGATTTTAGGGCCATAATTCCGCAAATCGAATAAATATCTGGGCCATAATTCTGGAAATTATGAAAAATCCCCTGAAAAGGACACCCATAATTCAGTGAAATGTCAAAAAATTGTGAAAATGATACCCATAATTCAGTAATGGCTTGAAAAAAGTACCCCTAAAAAATGGCACATCCCCGTACCACGAAAAGTACTAAGGTACCCCCCCCCCCTGAGGTAAAATGTGTAATGAAAATGTCTGACTTGTCAGGTATTTCCAGCCACCAACTACTTGGGTAGCTTGTGCTCTGGAGTCAAGGGAACTAATGGCAATTTGTCTAAAAAGGCTCAAAGGTCTTGCAAAGGTTAGCATACATTTGTTATTTATTGTGTGGTATCATTATGTTTATGTAATTTGTACTGATTGTATGTAAAAATTGTTTCAGTAAGATATTGTATGTTAGTAACCAGCGTAATGACAAAAAGTTTCATTCTTAATTCTTAATTCAGTTTTGACCCCGAAAAAAGACAAGAACATTTGAATTATGATTATAGCATGATGTTGCTAAATTAGGTGACAAATCCAATAGAAGTGTTCAAGATAAATCCATGTTCAAGGACAAATCCATCATCATATTTCATGTTAGGAATTTTATGATATGAAATTGACCTGTGTATGCATATATGTTTGTGTGTATCTATTTGCCACAATGAAAGATTTACAAGTTTTTATAATATACACATGTAAGAACTAGATATGTACAACATAAAGGCTAAAAACGTAAAAGGAAAGCACCCCTGATTACAGTGGCAGGGATAGCATTAAAGGGCCAGGCTGACCTTATTTCCATAATGGTCTCCTTAGAGGTGCCGGTACAACAAAAAAATGAAGAAAAGAAAATAGGAGAGTGCTTAGTTGTTTTCAGTACAAAACACAGTTTATAAGACCAAAAAGGTTGGGAGAGATGGTGACCTGAACTGGATCTTATCTACATAATGATTTTTCAGTTGAAAGAAATTTTCTCAGTGTGGTGATGGTCATTGTGGTGCTATGAATGCATTGAATAGTGATACAATGACAATGCAGTTCTCTCCTAACTGTCAAAACTTTTTTCTTCAATTTTTAATTCTTGGAACTTGGTGTTTCAAGTTGAATAAATAATGAATCATCAGTTGAAAGAGCTGAAAGCCTCAATGCAAAATGTAGATATTTATCATAGATTGTTGTAAGGAAGTCAGTTGATGGATTCATATCAAAGAATACACCTAAGTTATTATGATTAAATTTTCAATAGTATTTAGTCATTACTTAGTCCAGAAAGCATTATCCTTCATTGTGGAAGGTGATTAGCGTTTTATTTTGACTTACAGTACAAGCGTTGTTCACAGTGGCATGATTTTCCCACTTAGGAATTCTGAAGAATTTTTGTTTCTCAAGAATTCTTGTTTGCCAAAATGTGCACTCTTTCAAATGGGTCAAGAGCCCATATTGGAGTATGAAATGTCCTTGAAAATTCTTCAGATGTTCATTTTTCTTTGAACTGTGTACTGTGAATTTTAATGAACAAATGTTAAACTCCAAATGCTGTTGCAGGTAAAATTGGTAGATGCATCATTTATCTGGACAGAGCCACATTCAAAAAGAGTCAAAGTGAAGTTGACCATTCAGAAAGAGGTAAAGAATTTTCTTTATATATTTCAGTCTTTTCTAGCCAATATCAGGAAAACTTAGCCAGCAAACTCATCATATTTTTTAACACTTTTGAACTTATTCTAGCCAAGGCAATTGATAAATCCATTTGACGATGTAAGATATTATCATAAAACAATGATGGTTTTGGTCAGTTTGGGGTTTACTTCAATTTTTCCTGTTACATTAGTTCAGATTTCCTCTGTAGTTTGTTGTTATTAAGAAAGATGACATAAAATATTCATGAATTTCCCTCTTTTTTATTCAAAATTAGATTCATAGTTTTGATAATTCACATTAAGGAACTGTTGTTAGTTTTTTGTTTGTAAGGATTAGATTGTCCCAGCAGAAGTGAGTCACTTATGAGATTTGGGATTAAATCTGTTGAATTTCTTTTGGTTATTTTTGCAACTTTATTGTTATGTAAATGGTACAGAGGATTGATTTCTGGTTCTCAGATGATAAGAAATTAAAACTGTAGTTCACTTGGTGACCTGATTTCATCATTTGAATGTATATCTTGGTTGGGATTGTTTGTGGTCAAAATATGGGAGAATATTTTGTAGTGAAATTAGCTTGACAAGTTAGAGATCTTAGAATGGATACTAATAGTGTGGATGAAAGACGAACAGGAACTAAGCAAAAAAGAGATGTGTTTTAGCACATGAAGGCCTTTCAAGTTATGTCTGTATGTATCTCTATGCCATAATAGAAACAATTTACAAGTTATTATAATACATATAAAAATAGATACAATACAATATAACATAAACTTTAAGGCTAAAAACGTAAAGGAAAACACCAATATTACTTTGGCAGGGGTAGCATTAAAGGGTCAAGCTGACCTCATTTCCATGATAGTCCCCATAGAGGTGCTACTATCAGAGTCAGTCTCCAATTGGAACAATCTTGCATCTGACAATCAACCTACAACATCAACACATTTAAACACAAGATCAAAGTTAATTTCTTCAAAAACATACGAAGTGAGGAAGATGACGTATATGAGTACTATTGACACCATACACCCTCTCTTACAATCGATTCGGTATTTTGCAAGTCCATAAAGGTACAAATTAGCAATGTTTTAAAATCTTCAAAAGTTTTGTTTCTTCTATGAAAACCTTTCTTTTTGACACCTTGTGGGGGACCATTATGGAAACAAGGTCGCACTGACCTTTTAATGCTATCCCCGTCATGTTGACAAGGGGTGTTTTTAGATTAAATGTTTTTAACTCTTGTCTTTACTTGATATCACACGCCTGTAATTAGTCTTCTTCTTTCTGATAAACTTATCTTTATTTCAACGTTAATTTTGGCGAATTTTACATTCATACATACATACATAGTCACATTTAACGTGAAAGGCCTAAGTGTGCTAAAAACATCTCTTTTTTTGTTTATTCTCGTTCGTTTTTCATCTGCACTATTAGTATCCATTTTGTCATTCCATTGTTGCCAATGTAATATCACAGATATATGTGTCTCATAAAATGCTTTCCATTCTTTCATCCATTTTTTTTGTCCATATAAAATGTTACAATGACAAGGCTACGTTCTACTATGCTATTAGATCGACTATGCAACACAACAGGGACGATGCCAAGAGGAGCAAGGGACAATGACAACACCATGGCCTTTAGCATAAAGATATGCAGCAAGACAACAACTACAAAACGCTACACATAAATAAAGTTAATATTACAATAGATACAGATACTTAAAATCAAAATTACAAGTACAAGGTGCTATATACCACGTGGCATGAGAGAAGAAACTATAGTAACTAGGATTTTTAGTTTTTGATTCGTCTATTGAAAGCGTTCTGAAGCATGGATGTATTCTAATGTCGAAGATTTTCTTATTTGCATCAGCCGGTAACCTTTCATGACCATACAAGAGAAGTTTTGTCATTTCTTGCAGAGAAAGATTAGATAAATCAAATTAAATTAAATTAGATAAATTAAATTAAATAAATCAATAATAATAATAATAATAATAAACCATTTGTTTGCAGAATCGCATTCACACTGTCTGATCACACCTGATCAAAATGACCAATGATTCCGTTTAGTAACCTGACACATAAATGTTGTTAGATGATTGAATGTTTTTGAAAATTACCTGTGTCCTAGATGGTTGTTTGAGTATAATCTCTTAAAATATTTGTCAACAGGTATTTGGATCAACAATATTGCAGCAAGTTTTTGTCGTTGAATTTGTTGTCCAAGGTCAGATGTGTGAGCTGTGTCATCGCAGGGAAGCAAAGGACTTCTGGAGAGCTGTAGTTCAAGTGCGGCAAAAGGTATTTATGAGACATTGTTTATTAACACATTGTTTATTATTGTTTGCAAGCGTTGAAGATTCTTTTAAAGATATTGTTCAGTCTTCATTAACATGTTTATACCGGGTGAGTCAATAAAAACGCCCGGTGTTTGAATAAATCCTGCTCCCTGAATATCAAAGCAATGATAGTGAAAACTCTCTTGTTTTATTCCTGATATGTCAAATTAGGTTTGGTAATTTACTCGGCTTTAATTTGTCATTCCTTCCCGTCGAAATTGGAGTTTTTCTGCAGAAAGCACCTTTGGAAAACCTGCAAAAACGAGTGAAAACAGCAAGCAAAATTGCCCTTTGTCTCCTTCCTAGAAATAATGACTCTTGGATGTTTTCATGTATTTTGTCCTTATGGGAGAATGGAATCCCCTTGAATAAGTCATTTACACTAGGGGGAAGACTTTTCAACCCGCCAAGAGGAAAGCACATGCTAAAGAATGCTGAAGGTCATCGCTGTCTGTGAGGTAAACACATGAGGGACTTTTGCTTGTAATTTTAGCACGTTTTTTAAGGTTTCTCCAAAGGGGTTCATTTTAGAAAATCGCTCACAGAATTTTGAACAGAGTTACCGATTTTAGCTAGAAAAAAATTCTAAAAATAATTGAGCATGTTAGCTATTCAATCAGGTATTGAAAAACATCATTGCTTATATACTCAGGGAGCAGTATCCTTTCAAACGCCGGGCGTTTTTTTTTTGTTGACTGACCCGGTATAAAATTCTAGAAAACATCTCAGAACAAGAGCAAGGGAGAACACTTGTCTGCGGGATTCATGCAAGGCTAGATAATTAGTTGAAGCTGATCGTTTCATTTTAAGAGCTTCTACCGTGATACTTCATGTTTTTCAGCTATGTGTGTGTTACCATATTGCTGGTTAGTATGTTCCATATTGTTGGGGTATTTCGAAAACCATGATGGAAAAATTAAAATCCCTTTCGGTGCAATGTGTCTCATAAAATGCTTCCCATTTTCGACATTTAATGATTCATTTGGATCAACAATATTGCAGCAAGTTTTTGTTATCGAATTTGTTGTCCAAGGTCAGATGTGTGAACTGTGTCATCGCAGGGTATTGTCTTGTCTTATACTGTCTAGTACTGTGATAGACCGATTTCAAACATTACTGCTTTAATCGCTCAACAAAAGTTTAACTTGAATTTATAAACCAAGTTTGGCCAGTAGTTAAGCGTTAAGCCGGTTTTCCACTAGGCGGATTTTTCCGCGCGCAGCGGAGCGGCTGTTGTATTTGCATTGTTTATTTCTGACAATGGTCACTTCTAGTCGCTCCGCTTCGCGCGTATTTGAAAGTCGGATTGACTTCAACTTTTCCGCCGCGTCCTATGGCGCCAACCAATCAAATCGCTCGAAAGCTCCAACACATGACTTCAGTATTCCACGAGAGGGGAATGCCACGGTGATTGAAAAACAGTTCTGAAAATATTTTGAAAAATTCTTGGTCAAAGAGCGTCATGTCATTGTCTCACAGAGCAGCAGAGTAAATTATTCCTTTTCTTTTCTCGCTTAATATAGCTGACGAACGAAAAACCACTTCTTGCACTATTTATTCGCCTTTTGGTCTTCCAAGATTAACAGCTTTAAAAATTCGAAGATTCTTCAACTGGAGCAGCCTTCGACGTTTCGTCCATTTTCAAAGAGTGTCTAAGGCACAGAATAAAAATTTTTAATCTGTGGTCTAGGCCTATCGTTATGTGCGTCTTGGCGCATTTTTACTCCAGTGGAAATAAAAAATCTTTTTCCGTGCGTGCATTGTTTTAGAAGCAACAGCCGCTCCGCTGCGCGCGGAAATATCCGCCTAGTGGAAAACCGGCTTTAGATATCATCAAGGTGATATCACTTCTAACATTTAGTTATGCATGTGTCAAAGGTTTACCTTCAAGAGATTCTGTGATAATTTGTTTGTCTTAAAGAATTGCAAAAATTCAGAAATAAAGATAACAAAGCGCTAAAGCAATCCATTCATTATACGACTCCCTTGAGGAAAAAAGTTATAGCTATTTAGATCGTAAAAATCTGTGAAGAGAGCTTTCTAGCGCTATATGAAATTGTAATATTCTGGTGGCTGTTTCAACAACTAACATTGACATTGATACCTATATTTGGACTCTGCATTTTAGTTAGAGTTTTGTAAACAGATGAATGGAAGGATCTTGAGGTCGGTGTAATAGATCAATTTCTACAATTTTTCGAAAAATGCAAGCTACTTTTAATTCATCTCACCCCTAAAGGCAAGCTCCGATGCGGTATCATATATACTTAAAGTATTTGCAGCATGGTCTTACTTAGTTCTCTTGTTTTATTCACCCTTTTAGGTTCCACACAAGAAGACGTTCTTTTATCTTGAGCAGTTGATAATGAAACACAATGTCCATTCAAGATGTCTGAGGGTGAAGCAAATTCATGGTACGAAATATTGTTTTCAGTTATTATAGGAAAAAGCCTGATGACAATTGACTTGAGAATGTTCACAAAATTTCATATTTAGTTGTTGATCTGCAGGCATTTTGGTGAAACTGGAAGACCTCGTGGAAGGTTTCAAGCTTATGTTTCTGAATTTGAACTTTACAAATATGTTATGTATAATTTTATGAGTTATAAATGATATATATTGTTTATATTTTGACAGAGAAGCATTTTGATTTAATAGTTAAAAAAATTGCTGGTCTTTTGAAAATTGATTCTTATGACAAGTCTTTCCAACTTCGGTTTCCTTGACTTAGGCCTGGAAATAATTTTCAAAGCCTCTTTGGCATACCAAAATTAT
This sequence comes from Aurelia sp. 3 sensu Dawson et al. (2005), assembly GCA_964020215.1. Lineage (NCBI taxonomy): Eukaryota > Metazoa > Cnidaria > Scyphozoa > Semaeostomeae > Ulmaridae > Aurelia > Aurelia sp. 3 sensu Dawson et al. (2005). The sequence goes on along the minus strand of OZ026573.1, from coordinate 15,049,269 downwards.
GGGAATCGCATGGGTTGTTGTTGGCTGGGTCTTTCAGTTTCACTTGGAATGCAGCTTTGCAGGCGGGTAGTGCATCTGTCCTGATTTACTTCACGTGGCAGTTTTTATTGCTTTCTACGCTAATTGCAGTGAGGTTGTCATAGTCTGTTGCTCCCGATGGTATTGTCCTCATTGTAGTATTTGGTAGAGTAATTAATAGGTAGCGTAGTAATTAACTTGTCTTGCAACCTTTTTAATGGGATAAGTATTTAAAACTCAGGTCTTTGAAAGAAATATAAATACCTTGCTTCATTATGCACAAGTCTACTACTGATCAGCCCAAAGAAGTCTTATCCAAATATTTAGCAATTTTTGTCACTCATTAATTTCAGATGGGCTTGATTTCTTCTACGACAAGAAAGAAGAAGCAAGGAAGCTTGTTGACTTTCTTTTATCAGTCGTACCCTGCAGGTAAGATCTACTATTGACTTCATAAGAACCTTTGAACAGTTATAAATGCAAAGAGTATCACATACTACTCCCACCTGATCTCGTCCGTGCACCTAAAAAATTGAAGCAGTATGTTTTATGTATGTATGTATGTATGTAATAATTTCTTTTAAGTGAATAACAGGACTAAGCAAAAGCTTGTTTACAGCCTGGTCCATTAAAAACAAAAAAAATATCTGTATATAAATCAACAAAAGGAAAAGTAAATTCATTAAAGGCAATTTATAATACTTTTAAAATTAAGAGTCCATTTACAACTTCATGGAAAAATGTCCCTTAAAAAGAAACTTTAAAATTTTACAATTACAATAAAATACTCAGTTTATACATATCTTATAAATATAGTCATAAAATCTGTGAAAAAGTATTATGTTGACCATTTATATTGAGTGTAATCTTCACACTTAACAATGTCCATAAAGTGGTTAAGCTACGCTTTTTGAACTGTTCTTCTGAGGACGCTTGGCTTATTTCTACTGGCAAAGAGTTCCATAATATGCTTCCATAAAATTCATTAGGAAGGATTGATGCAAGGGAGAAAAGTACACGATATGAAATTTGCCATTGTCAAATAATAGGACAAATCATTGTGTGGTTGTTGTTCCAGAGACAAAAAAGACTTCTCTATACTCTATGAAAATTCTTCCAGAGTAAAAATTCCGTGTTCTTTTATCGATAATATTTCCTACAGCTGAATTCAAGAAGTAAATGTTGACATGAGAGGATGAAATATTGGCAGTTTATTCCTTTTACATTTAAGGTGGTCTGAAATGAAAATTTTTATCGTTGGAAGTGATCAGCTTCTTTGAATGATAAAAGTGGTGTCAAATATTTGTTGATGTTTTATTTCTTTTCGAGTTATTCATTTCTTTATAGGATCAGCTGATAACGTTATTTTTTTTGCACAAAGTAAAGAAAGTATACAAGGCTCGCTATATTTCTGAGAGAAATTTAATAAAAAGTTTTCAAGCAACAGGGTCTTTCTGAACATCAGATTAATTCATGAGACAATCTATATTACGTTATTTTAGCTCAGCTGAAATGTTTCTTGCAACTTTAACCTCTCAGTGATCAAGGCTGTATTTCCTTCTTTGATCCTGGCAACTTGCAAATGAAATGTCGTCATCAGCTAGTACCTAAAATCAGTGGATAACTTGCAACTGAATTGAGAATCAACAAAATCCAAAGAGGATTCCTAATCTTCTTACAGTGTTGTTTATTTGCCTCACTAAAAATTTTCATTTCAGGGCACCTGTACATCATCAGAAGCAACCTTTTGGATCCGACAACCATCATTCTTTTTTATCTACGTTGAATATAGAATACTTATTGCGTCAGGATTATGATACGATCATGCTTTGCTATACCTTTGGCTCATTTATCCGTAGATACAAGACAGCACAAGAATTAATTTCACATGATATTCACAACAATACATTCAACTACAAGCACACATTTTCTGTCGAACTAGTCCCAGTTTGCAAGGTATGTGTTCTTGAGACACGGTTCTCCTTGAGTCTTACGAGAATTGTTGCTTTACACCTGCCGTAAAAACCCACGTGTACCTTACTCCTACAGTAAAAACCTATGATTTTACAAGTCAGCATGGGTTCCTAAACAATGGATGTAATGGATAGGTTCTTATATAGCAATTGAAGATATGACAATTTCAGCTTGCAGGTTTTTTATCAAGAAAAGCTTAAACTAAATATAACATGTATCGCAGGTCCCATCCACAACGGGAAAAGACATGGAGTCACACGGTTCCCACTGCAGATGGGACTAGCTTGTAGGTTCTTAAGTCACTTGCTTCTAATACGCGGGTTTTTGCTGTATCGCTAAATCTTGTAGTTACTTTGGGACGGGATAAGAAATCTTCAAAGCAACTTTTGGTTTGGCCTGTTTTGAGGATCATTATTATTGGGCTTAGTTGATGAAAGCAAGAAATAAATGTCGTATCTTGGAGATTAATCTTTGTTTTTCGTTCTGACACAAATAAGATCTCCATATCTTTTTGGATCGCTAAGATATCAATGGATTTCAAATGAGTATTTTATGTGACCTTTCATTCATCCAAAGTATCAGCCTGTATCCAGCTGAGGATATTTCCCGTTTGATTTAGCTAATTACAAAGGATCTTCCCCTTTCAAAATGTGACATTTGATGCATAGACGTTTGATGTGTTGCGTATTTCATATCCACCCCCTTTAATTGCTCCAGACCCCCTTGCAACGAACCTCAAATATTTCAAAAATCTTTTTGTTTAGTAGATGCAAATTTCAATCATATAAGACGAAAGCAGGTTTGAATGATTTACCTCCTGAAAATACCGCATCTCACTTTTCTTTTATCAGGCTTAATCATTTCTCCAGGGGTGAACATATTCAGCGACTCCTTGCTCCTGGGAACTGCTTTGTCATTGGGGCCAATTAAGCTCTGATATCGCTCTCTCTTTCTGTCATTTTGTGGAAACATCCCATCACCTATTTTTATCAACACAATAACAAAAATGTCAGAGGCGGTATCATCAAAGCCATGTTACTTGTCTGTTATTCCATGGAGTGAATACATGTTTGTTTGAATTCGTTTTTGTCTTCAGACAGTGGGCAGGGAGAGTCATTTGTGATGCAATGCCAACAGAACTGAACTGACTGCAAGAATGAGCGGTTGCGAGACATGGGAGGGGGGCAAACGCATCATGTAATCCTGTGATGTCAACAGAATGAGAAAGGCCCATTACTTTTATTCCGTTCCATATGATGGTGTAATTTGTTCCCATTTTCCAAAACGCTGCACTCACTAATGAATGTTATTGCTAGTTTGAGATATTTTGGACTTTAGGAATGGGTAGGCAGCCCGGGTGACATCAAATTTGAAAATTTTTTCTTGTGGTGGTTGGAGAACGAAATTTAAAGGTAGCCTTGGAGAACAGAAGCATCAGTGCACGAACTAAAACTGTTTCGAGCTGACACCATTTATATTTGAAGATGTTATGGTCAGTGGTGTAATCCTTCGACTTTGCAGCCAGAACAGTCAGGAGTCGGTCAGGAGGACACCGGGCTTGATCCCAGGTAGAGCCCCACTGCTTGTCCGTCATGACGAGGTGTGGTGGACTCGATTAGGTTCTCTCTCTGCGTCTGCGATCCCAGCGCTTAGCGCTGAGAACCGCAACTCCACCTTCACCCTCACTTTTAGCCTGCGTGCAGACTATACCCAAGGAAAAGGTATAGTCTGCGTAACGCCGCTCACTTTTGTGTAGTGCGTGCTTCAGCATTTATTTAATAACAAAGAAAAGTATTGTTGTAACAGCCAATAACATTGCTTTCCTGGGAAACGAGGAAGCAATCAGATTTGAGAACAGCTATCATGTGATTAAATCTAAGGTTTCACTTTGTTCTCTTAGCAAACCTAATTAGCAACACAATGCTCTGGAATTTTAAGTACCCAGCGCAGACAATAGACGCTAAGGAGAAAGGGTCATTCAAACTGCTATCGAAATGGAATGCTGACGCATACAATACACGAGACTGAGCGGCGTTACGCAGACTATACCTTTTCATTGGGTATTGTCTGCACGTAGGCTACCTCACTTTATGAAGTAACAGCCATTGAAAAATCGCGCCAGCTCGCAGATTTCTTCAAAAATTTCTGGGTAATGTTACGTTCAGAGAATTTACAGGGTCACCGTTTTCTAACCTCACTTCCTCGATCCCAACCAACGTGCGTAATAGGATCATATCGTATTTCCTAACTTACTTCCAAATTATGTCTAACTGATATAATGATCTTTTATGCCCGTTATAGGATGATGTTGTCTGCATTCCATTGAAGCTTTCAAAATCACTTGGAAATATCGGGTAAGTCTAGTCGTGTACTGTTATGTCGGGGTGCAATCCTAGCAACGGCTGCTTGCGAAGTGGTTTTTTTTACTAAAAGCAACTAAAATGCAACAAGAATATTCTATGGCTGCCATAGCGAGAAAGGATGTTTTGTTATCGAGCTCCAACCAAAATGTCAGAAAAGAACATCTCGGGCGTCTTAGAAAGAAGACCCATCTTCACCTTGCAGCAAATGATTGACATAAACGAACTGGACCATAGGAAGCAGCTGGTGATTGATAGGGCAATACTGTTCTTAAACAATAAAGAAAAATGCAGCTGATTAATGAGTTTGACCTAGAACCATTTTTTTCAAAATTATTGGGGGGAGGTTTGAGTCCTACCTGCTCCCCCCCACTTCCTGCGGGCCTATAAGTGAAATATTCTGAAAAAGAGGAAACACCGAAAAAGATCTTTAAATCAGAGTATACCAGACCGGCTATTCATGATTACGTTGCCGCTGTTATATGCTTAACCTAGCAATAGGAAATACTAAATGTCCCAACCGCACCTGTAACTGGTTCAATAAGGCTTCACGGATTTGGCCTAAAGATTGATTTAATAGACCTCTCATTATTTTATAATTGCATGTGCTGTGCGTGCTGGCCTAGCCTAAATTTCGAGGTCATTTGGCCTCAAGTGAAGTAGAATCAAACTCACATCTATTCTTATCTTTTCTGTTGTCAATCTCCACACAGCACATATGCGAACCATTAGCAACTTCAGATTTTTTAATGCTATCCGCCATTTTGATCACCTCGTGATCACAGCCTCGTTTCCAATCAGATCAAAAAGTGGTTTCGCCAGAAATGCGAATAATAGGAAAAGGAAAGCAGAAACATTGAGATGCTCTCTCCGCAGATCTTTTACGCACGTAGAGCAACTTAGCTTCGTTTCGGTGCAGGGCAATTAACTTTGAAAACATTTTATTTTTGATGAAATAAATTGTTTCTTTGAGCATTATTCGATTAATAATGACGTGGTTCTTTGTTGGTCTTTGAAATAATTGATTAGCCGTCCATCCAACATGGATGTTTTCCTTGATCGAGTTCAAATTATCATCATCTAGGTAGCTAGCTTTCTTGGACGGTTATTTTGAGCAGGATCATGTTCCGGTTCTTGGCAATTGTCATTGTGTTTAGAACCTGCTGCCTTCCTATGATCTAGAAATTCTTTTCTTTGCGAGAGAAAACGTCGCTCTGAAATTGAATAAATAGTTACGGCTTAGCAACCCCCTATTGCCTAAAATTCCCCCGCCCAGAAAATTCCACTGACTGGAAATTGGCCTTAACTCCCATTTTCAAAAACTTGACTTTAATCATCTAACGGGTCTTTTAGAAAAACCAAATTATCATCTCTGATAAAAGCGATTTCTTTATCAGTACTTGTCAAAATTTAAACAAGGGGGCTCCTTTTGTAGTTTTAAATCAACTCAGCTATCACCGCGTTCATATCCCATTCCGTATTGCGTCATTGCACCCTCATAAGAGACCTGGACCTGCGTATTTACCACTTGATGAAAGCTGCCGAGAGTTGTTTGCACCTTTCGATGGGTTGGCTACTGTACTGTAGAATTGTTTTGAAATTCTCATAATCCTTATATATAAGGCCACAAATCAACTGCAACTGCCTAATCCTTGGCGCTAAGTAGACGACTACTTGATTTTATTCTTTATAAGAGCTTTAAAAGCGGAAAATTTGTAATCTTAAAGGGAGAACAAAGACCAGCAGCCTTTGCGATCGTTTGTTTTTGTTTCTGTGAATTTCGTACAGTCAGTTATTCGGGAAGCTGTGGAGAGCGACTCGCTGACTTTGTGCAAAGCATGCTGGTCTTTGTACTCCCTTTAAATAGATTGAAATTGCATGTAACATAGGAAGGAATGGGCTCAAAATCTCCCTTTTTCAAGACCTTCCTAAGGCAAAAGTTTCATCAAAATTCTTGTTCAGATTATTTGTTTCAAATATTCGCAAACAGATTTGATAGGTTTAGCCGCTTAAGTATGGCTAACTTTGTAGCAATTCCTGCGCTAAATGTTATCCATTTATTTAATCGGTGTATCTCTGCTCAGTCTATCAAATGGTTTGTAAATAAATGACAAAATATGAAAGGCAATCAATCAAAGTTCATAACTTCTATAAGCTGTGGCATAAGCCAATGTATGATACATTAGATTATTGTAATCTTGCAACCTAAATCTGTGTAATAAGGCATTTGAATGATGACTTCATTGTTTTATCGAGCAGATTAACAGATTATCGCTTAATCTGGGATTTAGGATAAGTATTTGATTACTTTTGCAAAGACTTCTGATGTTTTCTTTATGGTTCAAGTACAGTTGAACCCCAATAACACGAATGATTTTTCGAATTTCTCACTGGCTTGAACGGTGTGCTGCTCGATTCTTGGCAAAAAATAGTTTACAATTAAGACTGCGTTCATACGATGCCGGCACATTTTGAAAACTGTAATAAATGTGACGGTAGCAAAATTTAGACTAGCTTTAACACGATACCGGCACAATTTGAAATCGATAGAAACTTCAACGGTTACTAACTCGGTGCAGTCCCTATAAGAATTTGATGCCAAAGAGATTTTCCCACACTTAAGACCGCTTACCCTCATTTTGAAAATGTGGAAAATGTTCCGTTTTCATAATTTTCGAATGTTAACATGAAGCCGTTCTCAAAATGTGCCGGTTAGAGGGTCATTTTCAAAATCTACCGTTTTCAAAATCTACCGGCAAAAAATGTGCTGTTTTCATCTGAACGGGAGTTCCTTCCGTCACATTTTTCACCGTTTTCAAAGCGTACTGGCATCGTTTGAATGCAACATAAATGTGCAAGATTTTATTGCGTAATTTTTTCAACTGAATAGACCGAAGGGAACTTTGGATCCGTCGTTTGCCATAATTCCAGAAAAAAACAGTTTTGTTATCATCATTATTTTTAGATTTACAGCAGTTTTTTAATTTCTATTAGTTTGAAGTTGTGACGTCATCAAATTGCTAAATCATGAACCGTAAAACCTACTGACTTTTGCTTGTTACTATCTGGTAGATATTTAAAAACTGGGTATTTATCTATTGGTAATTTTGACTTTCCTCGATCAGTTTACAATTCATTATGCTTTTAAATTTTGTCAAAGCTTTCGTTAGCTCCTCTTCTGGTACATCTTTTCACAAAAGTTGAAAACGCTGTTATCCCGAAAAGAATTTTCCTTGAGTTCTAGCAAACCACGTAAAGTTCCCTTCGATCTATTCTGTTGAAAGATTTAGGCAATAAAATTTTATATATTTGATTTAAAGTATTTCAAAGATTCGAGCCCGATGCTAGCTCGAGCAATGCAATAACTCGAAACAGCTCAAACTCTTTCTTGCCTCAGCTAACTTTTGTCTCCTTTCATTCAGAGTTCAGATTATCGAGTTTTGACTATGCGCCTTGGATTTCCTTTAATTTTTTTACTCTTTGATTGCTATGCAGAAGAAATTTGTGACAAAATAAAGTAAGCCATTCGCAAAACAGACATCTTACTTGCCAGAAATGAGGTTCGGATCGTTTGAGAAAGAAAACAAAAGCAAGAGCTCCGTTTTCAGCATAGACTTTGCTAGCTTTGGCAAGAAGTTGCTTCGGATCTTGCAACACTTTTGAAAGACTTGATCAACGCTAGCTTTTCTCAGATGGAGTCTCGAATGTTTCAGCTCATATACGGGCAAGTTTCATTGGTCTTTCTGTTTTGTTTTTTCGATATTTTTATGCAACGTTAGCTGACTTTTATCCATTTGAATAACAATGGTTGGAAACAGCAAACTTCGCTTTGCAAACTACCGTTTCCAACACCACTTTCCTTGATCTTTCCTAAACACAACTAAAAACTGATGAGATTAGACTGCTGCATCATTTATTCTACAACAGGGTATGCAGGAGTGGAGAGTTGGGCCTCAGTAGAATTACAGGATAGATCTAAGTAGATGTGCAAATAGCCTTATCCTACATATCCTGCCATTTCCCCTCAGATATTGGCAACTATTCCCCCTAGCTGGCTCGCTCATGCCACCCCTCCATACCCATGTTATTCCATTAACTTTGTTGCTGAAAAAACTTTTATTTTATTTTTTTCCCTTTCTTTCGTAGTTACTAATATACTAACCAACCCTGTACGTAATGCCAATAACTTGGTTTTGTATATTACTGATAGATAGATAGAATGAAACTTCTGCATGCTCACACTTTTGTAATGCAACTGTTACGCAACAAAACAGGGCCAAGAGTTGAATAAAACGTGCCTTTGGATATACAGAATCACTCGTAACTCATACCCCATTCACACTTGAAGTGAAACCAGTTTAAACGAAACCAGATTGTCGAATGGAGCCTTCTGATTGGACAATCCAACAAAAACAATGCATTTGATTGGCCGATATCTAACCTGGTTTAGATAAAGCTGGTTTAACTGTGTGATTGTGCATGTGGTATCAGTATGAGCAAAGTTAACGTTGAACGCCTTGTTTCAAGATCTGAAGAACCTTCATGCCACAGCTAGCTCAGTATCCACAATGAACGGGGGTCATGCTTTTGTTTTTCTTCTCAAACTTCACCAGATTTGGACGTTCGATCCAAACTTCTTTCCTAGCAAGTGAAAGGATATGTTGTAGTTTCAAAAATGGATCTTTTTGAAACATAAAGTTTTAGTTTAAGTATTTCTGTGTCTTCTTGTTCATTGGTAATAGTCTTTTTCAGCAACTGCAAGTTTCTCTTAGGTAGTAAATCATCCTTTTCCTTGCAGGCAGATATTGGTCTGTTACAAAGTCACCAACTCGCTGCATTTGATTAATCCATCAACGCTGAAAGGTTAGTTGTACAAACCTTCCTCATGTTCTCCTTCTGCTTTCGTTCTGGAAATGCCTAAACGCAATTTTAACTTCATTGCGATTACATTGCAAAGTCAAAATTGATTGTATTCTTACGTCGTTCCTGTTCTTTGAATGGTATATCATCGTCTCAAAGTCTAGACCCTTGAAGGTACTGCATCGACTCCATATCTTTAAACAGGTTGATGTGTAAATTAACTGACCTATATCTTTGAGCTGAATGTTTTCAAAGAAATTTTAGGCATTTTGCTATTTTTCAAATTTTCAGATTGAGAGCGTTTTTCTTCTTTTTCAAGAACTGAAGAAACGTTTTTGAGAAAACCTAAAACGATTGTAATGTGTAAAATATGTGACGAAACTAGCCTCACGACATAGTCCCAGATATCGCAAAATAGCAACAACGACAACAACAACAATAACAACAACAACAACAACATTTCCTTTTTTGCTCAATCTGGGCCTTATGGACTTTGATATAAATTTTTGAGACGGAGATGCACACGTTTACGTGTGCCCTTTGGAACGAGGCTGCAGTGTAGTCTCGGAAGCGAGGCAAGTGACCCTCGACAGTTGGAAATTCTCAAAGCTGCGGTGAAGTTCATGGAAGCTAATTGGCCTTAAAACTGAGGAACTCCTGATTCACAGTGAAAGGTTTGTTGATTCTTGGATTGAGGAAACATTCGTATGGATACTTGTGGCTTTTGTTCATGGCTAATATCACTGTAAACTTGAATTCTGACCTGTTTTAACATTGGAGGTTCGAGCCGGCAACTTAGGCCCATCCACCATTGCCTGGTGCTCGTACAGTGTTGCTATGGTTTCCAAATCTAGTTATGAAATCGATCGGGGAAAACTTCATCCCAAATTTGGTATCAAAGTCCATAAGTCGTAGTTTGAGCGTCCATCAGTCTATCAATAGCGATAACTACGAATATGCAATCAGTCTATGACGAAACATGACATAATATTAAAGAAAACCATAGTTTATGATGTCTGCAATGCGGAATCAAGCAAAACTCTGGCTCTCTTTTTGTTTACGATTTAGAAATTTGATGACGACACGTTCTTAAATGAGTTAGAACATAAAAAAGGCTTTAAGGGACGGGTCATTAATTCTTGCCGGGGAGGGGCTGGAAGACATCCTCAAATATTTGATGGAATTTTCGTTCCCCCCTCTCAGATTTATGTAGAAATTTTGGTCCCCCCTCCAACACTGCAGAAAATATTTTCAGCTCCCCTCCCAATAGATAAATACATAATACCTGTGTATATACCTGTGGCTCAGAATACAGTACAATATTCAACAAATCAACAGGCAGAGACAAGAGACAACAGCACACTGTCTAGTGAAATGAGAAAACAGCTCTTGACAACTTGACAACATGACAATTTTTATATATATTTCAGAAGAAGCAGTTTTTTTAGAAACCAAAAGGAATTTTACGTCAAATTATTTTCATACCACCTCCTTAGGATGTGCTTAATTTTTCATCACCCCTCCCTTTGAGTGGGTAAAGCTTTGGACCCCCCTCCTAGATTTCTTCCGCCCCCTCCCCAGGAATAATTAATGACCGGTCCCTAATCTCGAAAAAGTTTCAATATTTCTGAAATTACAAAAGTAGGGTTAAGTTTCTTCCGAGCCATTCCATTCAAAGAAATTGACGACACAATTGGCACCCGCCATTGTCCACCAATTTAAAGATTGATGCTTTGAAGTGTTTGCTTAAATAATTTGTAATGGGTTAGAAACAAACCTATGTTTGGTTTTGGCTGACACTTATGCTGTTAAATTTGCTTTTAAGCATGCATTTTTTTGTTTCCCTCCTTAGTTACTGAAGTCTCAGCAAATGTATACTGGAGAAGTCCATTTAGCAGTCTATGTAATCCTAAACAGCTGACAGAGTACACTGTGCTTGAAACAGACATGTCAAATGATAGAGGGATGTATGCTATGAAAAGTAAAGTAAGTGGTATATATCATACGTTGGCTTGAGCCAAAAGTGTAAATGGATTTAATCTTGCCTTGCCCTGTAAAATCAGTTCATTGTGCAGCATTGTTTAACTTGTCATTTGTTTGGCAGGCCTTTTTAATTGGTCTGTTTGGAAACTAAAGGCCTGTTTACATGAGAAAAACTAGCGCACCTTCCAGGCTTTGAGCTGTCAGGTGGTATGAAATCTGTGTGTTTTTATATTCATAATTTCACCTCTTCTTCTAGCACTTTCATCCCACCTCCCAGGCCATGATTTCCGACAATGATAATCATAATATCGTAGCCCCAACAAGAGCTTGGTGCCAGGAGGGGTTAGGTTTCCAATTTTTTGCCAGTTGATGCGTGCGCAAAACAGGCCATTTCATCCTAAGCTCCAGCTTTTCATCGCACCTTCCAGCGTTTATATGGGGGAAATTTAATCCCACCTCAGTGAGATCCCATCTCTCGTAGAGTGGGATTTCACCTAACCGTGATGGCTCGTTTCCCTTATAAACTCCCTTTTGACGGAATGGTCATCACTGATCAGGCGTGGCACTCTTCACGAATCGTCGCCATTGACTCCGGTTCTGCGCCAGTTTGAGCAACACAGCCATGCTAATGTCCGCGATGTCCTTCACTTTGTCTGACATTCTTGTTTTTGGTCTTCCACGTCCTCTTCGCCAGGGATTGTACCAAAGAGCAGATCTATTTTTAGGCCGTCTGTTCTGGCCACATGCCCCAAAAATCGCAATTTCCTGTCATTGATGTTGTCCAACAGTCTTATAAACGCAAGATTAAAATTACAAGGGATCGTATAGGTGGATGGGATCTCACCTCTCAGCGCATTGCCTGGAAGATCGGATGATTTTTCCCATAAAAACAGGCCCGAAGCATCCTCCAAGAAAATATAGGGTCTAAATCTTTGAAAAATGTGGCATAAAATTCTGTTGAATTGAATAGCTTGAAAGGAGCTTTGGATGTTTTGCTGCAAGTTTGTCCTGGCGAATTTCGATGCCTTAATTATTTTCAAAATGGCGCAGTGATTCCATTAGATATGTGATGTTGTCATGTTTCTAAATCATAGACCATAAGAGCAACTGCTTTCTGCTTCTCAGAAATTTTTTTTAATAATAATAATAATAATAATAATAATATAATAATAATAATAATAATAATGATAATAATAATAATAATAATAATAATAATAATAATAATAATAATAATAATAATAATAATAATAATAATAATAATAATAATAATAATTAAGAAAGTAGTGTATGGAGAAGATGTGTTCACAAATAACATGAGGAAAGTAGTGTATGGAGAAGATGTGTCTCCATTATGTCGAATGTGTGGCACGGAAGATGAGACAGTGGCACACATTGTCTCAGAATGTCCGAAGCTAGCACAGAAGGAGTATAAGAATTTGAGGCATGACAATGTAGCCAAGGTAATTCACTGGAAACTGTGCCAAAAGTGGGGGTTTGAAAAGGCCGAGAAATGGTACATGCATCAGCCGGATAGAGTACTTGAATCAGAGGATTGCAAGATTTTGTGGGACTTCCCTCTACAGAATGATAAACAGTTGGAGCATAATAGACCTGATATTACTGTGATTGAAAAGAAAAATAAAAGTTGTAAATTAATAGACCCATCTTGCCCATTCGACACTCGTATTGAAAAGAAAGAAGAAGAAAAATGCACAAATTACAGTGACCTGAAGTATGAAATTGCAAGAATATGGAAAATGAAAAAGGTGGATGTTATACCAGTAGTTATTGGAGCATTAGGGACAGTGACAAAGAATGTTGATAAATGGCTGGAAAAGTTAGAATTGGATGTTACGGTAGAGATGTTACAGAGACCATGTTTGCTTGGAACAGCGAGAATAATACGTAAAGTATTGGATATAAAGTAAAGACCAAGGAAAGAAGTGATGTCAAGATACCAAAGACCACTGGGTGTGGTCCGCTATCGTGGCAAATGAACCAGGAAATAAGAACACTCCTGTGAAAAAGACAAATAATAATAATAATAATAATAATAATAATAATAATAATGATAATAATAATAATAATAATAATAATAATAATAATAATAATAATAATAATAATAATGATACATATTTATACAGGATAAGCCTTTTCAGTACATGTGACATACTGCTATCAATAAGGGTCCTGTTAAAGAAAACTTATAAACAAGGTAAAAAATTTAAGAGCTGAGCTAATACGCGATTATCTTACAAAATTTACGGTATCTATCTTCCGTTTAAAGTTTACAAAATAAGATTCGTTTCTAATGTCGGTTGGCAATCCATTGAAAATCAGTGCGCCTTGGAAGGCGAACGTTTTCCTACCGGCTTCTGTTTTGACTTTTGGCAATATGAGACGTGAACCGTTTCCTCGTGTGTCCTTGCCATGATCAAAGCGCTCAAACATGTTTGGCAGTGGAGGAGGACAGGAATCATTTAACGACTTAAACACTTAAACACTTTATTTGAAACTAATTGCCTTTATGTATAACTACTGTCTTTATTCTTGACTACATGTCTTGAAACTTTGCACAAAGTAATATAAAGCTATTTTATCCCTGTTAGTTCATGCCAGCAGATCTCTACCTAATGCGAACAAATGATATGGGAGCAATTGATCAGATTCATTGCAGGACACATCTTGGGCATGTGCTCAACGTCGGTGATTCAGTTTTAGGGTGAGTATATGCTACGGAATTTAAAAGGGAGAGTCTGCACGTTGAGAGCAAAGTTTTTGGAAACATGCAACATTGCCGTCCTTGACAAGCTTGAGAGGAAAAACGATGTAATACCGAATATCAAAAGTGAAATTCTAGAGCCTTAACAAATATGAGGACTATTTTGGTATAAAAAACGGTATCAATTTTTGTGACTGACTTTCGCTAAAACGAATTAATAGGCCATTTTGAAAAATCAATGCCAGTTTAGATCTGCAACAGACAATATCGATCTTGTTTGCAGTCCGCCATAACATGATGAATTCATTTTCCAATGTTAATTCTGTCAGCCTCCCTTGTCTATTGTCTCAAGGATCTCCTAGGAGCTTATTTATGTTGTAATTTTGTTTTCGAATAAGTCTCACTGACTGTTAGAAACTTATTTCGAAACTGCATTTACTCCCAATTCTGTTGTTGGTACTTCCTTCGTTTCGCTAAGACTATTTGGAAACCTTAAATCTTTTAAATCTAGCTCATGGTGGATCCCATTTTACTTTCGGCTCAGTTTGCTATCTTTCAGTAATTTCCGAATCACTGCATAATTCCGTTATTGTTTAACGGTATCGTAACTTCCTTCTTGGCTAGCTTTCTTTTGTCTTTGATATTCCAGGAAGCTATTTGGATTCATAAATGTCTACTTGGTCAAATCTTCCTTGAAATAAATACTTAACTTGTTTGCACAGAGATCTGATTTTAAGAAATAGGATGAGTTTCAACTGCAATCTTTAGGGAGAAGTAAATATTGATGAAGTTTTGGTGAATTGAAATTAAATGGTTAATATATTATATCAAAATGAGACGTTTCATTCAGTCAATGGTATGCTTTTGTCAATGCTACTGAGAGATTAAAAAGTGTTTTCGTGTGAATTCCGTTGTGATACAGCATAAATCTGTGTAGAATGCGTGCAAGGATCGTCGCATAAGCCTTAGGCACCCTCTACACCGTTTCTGTAAAAAAAAAAACGGAGAGTGATCACACTGATCCACACAAAAACTGCAAAAAAAACGAATGTTTTTGAACACGTTGTCAAAGTTGATATCCACAAATACGTCCGTTTTTGACATTGCACTGTTTCAGTGTGCACGCACAAAAACGGAGGTTTTAGAAAATGCTCTAATGGTCAACAATGAGCTTCACAAAACCGGAGCAATTTGAACGCATTAAATCGGATGTCTTTGGCTCCGTATTGTAATCAGATGCATCATTTTGAACGAGAAAAAATGATTCTTTTTCCATCTGTTTTGGTGCAAAATGGAGCAGTGTGATTGGGTAGCTTCGATGCATCGACAATAGATCACAACAAGTATGAACGGGGCCTTGGAGTTTGAAGTGATGGTGGTAACTACAGTCTGTCTTAGATAAGATGTCCGCTGAGGTTTGCGATAACGCAAAATATTTCATGCAAAACTCTTTAAATTCTTATGTTCGCGGGCATTTTTTATGGAGCTGATGGAGCTGGAGATTGAAGTAGCTCAATTTTGTCCATTTAACCGAGATACCGGTGATGCAAGGATTGCTTGATTTGTGAGCTGCATCCTTGTGATTCTTGCAATAAAACGGTTTTATTTTATCTCAAATTTAAAACTCTGAACTTGAAAATTTACATTTTCAAGATTGCGGGTGTATGCAGTGAATTCTTCTGTAATCGAGGTATTCTTTTGTGGTACTTTTGTTATTGAAAAGACACTACTATTGTTGAAGCAACCACGTGCCTTTGAATGAGGAATTTATTCGGATTTTTCAACTTGTTTAAGTGGAAGTGACGATTAACGAAGAAAGAAATTGTGTGTGTTCGTACTTCTGTATCTCTTCGATCAAGGAAAGGTTAGATTCCCTTTATCCTCATGAAAATATCATCATGAAAGTTGTCCATTTTTGGCAATAAAAGGGGTACGAGGATCGCACAAATTTGACTGAAAAGTGGTTTCCATTTAAAAGCCGTTCACGCAAGGATCACTGCCATCGCAGAGATAGAAATTACAATTTTCAGTCGCAAAGATCACAAGTGTTGCAGCGATTTCAACAGATTTGAAAAGTAGTTTCGAAAGGATCGCTGGTCGCAAGTGTCAGCGATCCTTGTCACTGGCGATATCTGCGACGATTTGGAAACGAAATACATGCTCATGAAACGTATACTCATTCTCTACCTTTGAAGTAAATCAACGGGTTTAAAAGCAGCTTCGCCAGGGGAACTGGGTACATCTATATAACCCATTGTTTTTTATGTTTTTGATGGATAAAAACAATGAGAAGATAAGTTGCGTCTGCCGCGCCTTTGTGCTATGTTTAGATTGTGTCGCTATATCTCCGTTCAATTTCCTAAAGGTAGCTTTATGAATGTCCCTTATGATATTGCGCATTTGGTTAAGGAGCATAATCCTTCTATATGTGGTTAAATATGCATTTATTCAATATCCACAGCTCTACCAGATTAAATCTTTACCATTTTGTTATGTTCAAGTTGCGCTGTTGCCAAAATTAAGCACAGGTGACAGTTTTATTAGTGCCAATTTTCTGAAACCATAATTTACTTTATGATGATGTCTTGTTTAAGTTTTGCCCTTTGTAGGCTGCCAGTTCTTTATGGATCATTTCTTTTAGGAATTAGAATTTCGGATATTGCAGATATCCTCAGGGAAGAATCATTGTTTATCCTCGCTTATATTAGTTTAAATCTGCATTGATATCCATCTACTATTTTGTCCTCCTTTATTGCTCTAGAAGAGCAATACAGGAATGACAAGAAAAGTTATGAAACGAAGTCTTGTTGCTTCCAATTTGAATCGCTTTCTTCACCAACTGCAATGAATACGCTGAACAATTTCTCACACACGATCGCTCGCGATCGCTCGTATCTGATAGATCAACATCTCAGTTTTGAATGTCGGCGTTATACTTGTTATTTCGCAGTCCCAGTTTTGAATATCGGCCTTATACTTGTTATTTCGCAGTCCCAGTTTTGAATATCGGCCTTATACTTGTTATTTCGCAGTCGACCAAACGCGTAGACTTTTTTGACTCATCCGTTGGTTAACGAGCCGTAGCCTTGAAACGCCGGACCTTTTTTTACTCACCTGATATGACATGTTTCTTTCAAATTAGCTGCTTTGCTAGAACTCTGCTATTGGACTTTTAGAATTTTTTGTACTTTTCTAAGTTACAACTTATTTTATATTTTGTATTCAACTCTCGTGAGGATGTGACGTCATCAGATTTCTAAATCATGAACCATTGGAGTGAAAGGCTTTTACTTTACATCATATTATGGACATTACTCAATAAGTTTGGTACAATAGTTTATTACTAAGTTTAGTACTTTAGTAATAGTTTAGTACTCAAAACCTACAATTTTTTCGCGTTTTTCTTTTCCTAAATTCTTAAGGGAAAAGAAAACCATTCCGTCAGGAAATTCTGGCAATACTGAAATTCTGGCAATACAATTTCAGAAAAGTCCAAAAGTCGAATATTAGTGATGTAGCTAACGTCGCTTGGATTAGTCTCTTTTATCCAGTTCAAAAGAAATATGTCATAGAATTTTGCACCAAACCTCTTTAAACATCTCGAACCTATGCATGTCCATATTACTGTTACAAGCGTCGGACAAGTTTTGTGGCTGAATTTCTTGTCCTCGTTATGTCTAGCAGAAGCAGTCAATGCCCATTGTTGGTTAGAATTAAGTTAATTCTATGCAGATATATAACCCAACTGCGAGCGAAAGATTTGATCAATAGACTGTTAAAAAAGGACGTTGTTTCCAATTTTCCAGAAGTCATCGATACTTTCATGGCCAAAATGTTTTTCCAAAACTTCTTCGTCCGAAGTACTTGGGTATCAATGAACCAGCACAACGATGTTGTTTGGGAGATGAAATGCTGACCCTATTCAGACATATTGTGTTTCAGATTTGTTGAGAACGAATCAATGTTGGGGCTCACGTTGTCATGCGCATCGTTCCTTTTGTTTCGATCTCTTGTTTTCAACGGTCAAGCTGATTTGCATAGTACGTTGTAGAAGTAAATCGTTACTACGGATGCGATCTGGAGCCCTTTTAGGGGGAATCCTCGAGGCTCACAACTTTGCCTCTTCGTGTCCCCAACTAGATGTGCTTGAAAATGTTACTGGGACATGTTCAGAACAGATATTGCGCTTGGCGAGACAACTGATCAAATATAGATCACTTAGCTGGGTGTTTTTATTTCCTCTGCAGGAAGTTTTTAGGACAAGTGACGCCATTTGGCTTTACTCATATACGGATTTAAAGTTTTCCAGGCAATTTTGGGCCCTGTTTTTTCTCTAAAACGCTTATCAGGTTCCTTTGAAAGGTCATATACCGCACACTGTAATTGTGTAAGCATGGACCACAACTACGCTCATAAAGGAAACCGCCTTGTAAAGGATATTTTCTGACTGGATTTTCAAAGTCCAAACTTAATCAAACATTACATGTAAGATTAATATATAAAGCTTTCGTGAGTTTGGTACTGCAAATATTTGATTATTCTGCAGATTTTGGTAAATTAATGAAATGGGAGCTCATTTGCTAAGCTAGATTTGTCCATCCTTTAAGCCTGGTTTCCATTTGATGGTAAGGATCGGCGGTGACGCAAGAACAACTCAAATTTGTGACCAGCAATCCTCAGCGACCCTTGTATTATTCGGTTTTCATTGATCGCAACGATCACATATTTCGTAGAATTTTAGCGAATTTTTAAAATTAGAATTCAAATTCTCATGATAGCGGTAAAAGGTAACAAAGGCATGGCCAGCTGAATTCCGCGGATCCCGCGGACTTCGCGGATGCCGCGGACGTACAAAAAATCCACCGAATGCAAAATCCGCCGAGTTCATTTTGACATTAGGTGAAAATGAATTTCGCGGACTTCGCGGATTTCAAAATGAAATATTGTCTTTGGAGTTTGCAACGCGGGGAAAGCAGCAATGTACCTAATTCATTCACCTAGTTCTTTCTCCACTTACATTGCCGTAGAAAGGTTCTGAAACAATTTGGTCGTAAATCTGAGTCACCAGCAGCTATTGAGTCCCGGGTATTGAGTATTGTGTGTCGAGTTTTAGCTCGAAAACTGTAGGGGCAAAAACATTCTCCTTTAAGTATCAAATGTTAAAATAATTGTGCTTTAATTTATTTTGTAGTGCATCTTGTATAGTTGCCAAAAAAACGTCAGCGAGTTTACCAATGCCAGAACTGGCTTTCGAGAGTCTGAAAACATTCGCCAAATACAAAATCCGCGGAATTCATTTTGGTATTAGGTGAAAATGAATTCCGCGGACTTCGCAGACTTCAACGTAAAACATTGTCTGGAGAGATTCGTATGTTGAGTAAACAGTAATTTACAAGTTTCTGATGCCGAGAATGCAGTGAAATACAATCGAAACATGTCCACATGCGGAAGTAAATTGACTATTGACAACAAAATGCGTGACGTATTTCTCAAGAGAAGTTATCGGAGGACCCCTGCCCCGTATCGTGATTAAACCCAAAGAAATTACACTGAAACAGTTATTTATCACAGTCAGTTGAATAATCTGAATTAAAAGAAGTTGTTTTCAAATTATTTGAGAAACCAAAGCATATCAAGACTTTCATACAATCTACTCAATGAGTCTGACATTGATAACAAACATAACAACATGGCGGCCTCCTAAGAATCTTCGATTGGAGGCGCCACTGAGAAAATTTAAAGGCGTTCAGCAACTACGATCATCAGCAGGAATGCATAAGGTATGCTTTAAACGAAAAATTAAATTGCTTTCAAATTTTTCCACTGACTTGACTAAACATTTCGCTCTGAAATCCGCGGAATTCATTTCCACCTAATGTCAAAATGAATTCGGCAGATTTTGTATTTGGCGGATTTTTTGTACATCCGCGAAGTCCGCGAGATCCGCGGAATTCACCTGGCCCAAAGGCATAACTCCTGAAAGAGAATCCTCGATTGCTGAAATACATGGTCAATCGGTTTCCCTTTCACGCAGGGATCGCTGCGATCGCAGAGATAGAAAATTTCTTGAGAAAATCTCAAAACTTGTCAGCCCTAACCCTAACCCTATTCAGTTACTGGATCTAATTGAAATAAATATTATGTCCTAGCATCGTTGCCGATACTAACTTGAACAGTGCCTTTGCAATAGTGTGCGAAAGGGTCTGTTGCCATCAGATACAAACATGGGCAGTTCGAACACTATTGTTGTGCTGCCTGAACTAACCATCAAACAATATCTAATGATTCAATACTCACCCAAGCCAAGCAATGTTTGTATTTCGTTACAACATCGTATTTTAGTTAGGCCCGAGCTTCAAATTCTGAATCCAAACTGAACTGCAACAACATTCCGCCTCCCAAACTTATCCTAATGAAATACCCTTGCAGCTTTCAGCCCATGATACAAAATGTACTTTTAAAGATGATATTAAAGGAGGAGTCTATTAACTAAATTCAATATTTTAGAGAATTATTTAATTTTAATCTAATTTTATTTCTTCTAGATTTGATTTCACTTATGCAAATCTGAATAATGAAAATATGGAAAAAATGAAAGAGGATGATATCCCAAGTGTTGTAAGTTTCTGACTTTAATGAATTTACTTGTACTGAAGCACTCTCTATGCTGATTTTCAAGTGTCAACTTGCTGCCTTATCTTCAGATTCTTAGTTTTAGGCCCCTTTCACACATAACTGGATAGTTTTGAAAGCGCATCTTTTTTATCCGTTTTGGGTAAGCTTCCACACGTAGACGACGTTTTCGGTCACCGAAAGCGAAGCGAAGCTTTTCGAAAACGCTCTCCGGAGTAGATTTTTTGAAAACGCCATTTTCCTGTTGTCAGATGGACGGGTGAAACCTGAACTTTTCGAAGACGCTGGCGTCACTGCGTCGATTTACAACCCATCAGGGCATGCACCCTTATCTATCTTTGGGGATCATGCGAGGGCATTTTGTTTATCTGGTTGCGAATTTTTAATATCACTGCGTTTTCGTGTGGATAGGAATATTTTCGAAAACGCTATCGTATCTTATGTTAGGATCTACCGTGTAAGGCAGAAAAGTTACCACATTTGAAAATTCATTGCACCAAGGATTAGAATGAATAAAATTCAGCTTGATAGCCTAGATATTGAAGTATTTTTGTGACTTTTCTCACCTTTTTCGAGTGCTGGAAATGTTGGTAAATTCGACTTTACAAGAATTTCATGGTAGCCAAATTCAAGAACTTGCAGAATGCCTGCAAAGGGCTTAAAAATTGGAGCACTCGATAAAACTGTATGGAGTCTCCTAGACACAACAGTACACGACAGTGTTTCATCTTTCTCGTGAGATACGGGAAACAGATTTTCAAGCAAATAATTGTTTCCATCCTGTGGCAATAAATGTCCAGACGTTTTTTGCAATTTGATCAAATGTTTCGGGCCCTTTTCAGGCTCTCTGCAGCCAAGAAATTTTAATAAAGTCAAATTTACCTATAACTCCAGTGCTCATAAAATGCGAGAAAAAATTACAAAAATGTTTCAACCTTGCAGTTATCAAGAAGAATTTGATTCATTTCAATTCATGCATTGCTCTTAGCACTATGAAGTTTCAGATGTTGGAAATCTTTTCTGCCTCACTCTGTAATTCAGTTCTGAACAGCAAAATTCTGTGCTCAATTGAGCTTTGAAGTTGAAACCTCAGAAAAGCACAAAATTTCAATTCTACGAATTTGCTGATTGGGTTTATCTGTACAATTTTCAGGCTGTGGATTTAAAAAGTTCATTGACTACATCGAACTCTGTTCATGATTTTTATCATGTCCATGTCTGATGTTACCAATCCTTGCTAGCAGGCTTCATACTCCCCTTTTGTGTCAGAATAAGGAGGGAGGCTATTTGTCTAAGGCTGTTAAGTAGTCATACACAGTTTTTTCATTCATATTCATTTCATCACAGGTTTTAGTGAAAAAGTCGTATGCAGACAAAATAAAACGAAAGAAGAGGAGAAATTGGAGACTGAAAGGCTTGGCCAAAGATACCACCAGTATCGATCCTGATGCTTTGTTGAGGTATGTAATGAGTGCCAATTTGTCCTCCCTTCCTTGAAAAGTATTTTTAAGATCTAGGGGTGAAATCATCCAGAAAAAGGTCAGATTTGTCAAACAGCATTTGTTACTCTTAATGGTTGCGCCAGTACTTTGCTAACAATGAATGTAAAACAGGGATTTTTGCGACTTATCAGCCAACTAAATTATATACAAGAAACAGGCTGTACGTGATAGCCAAAAACCCAGGTAGCTCACTCGATCGAAAGATCCTTTTGGATGATTACAAAGTCCGTCCTGAGCTAAACAAGCATAAGAATATCTGATTATTGATTACTTCATAACCCCAAATGATCGTTGATTCTGTTTTTTGCTACAGTCAGAGAGATGAGTGTTGCTGCTAAAGTCGCCTTCAATGGAAAATCGAGCGCCTAGTATAAGGACAAGAATCGCCTCAAGGTCAAAGGCAATATTTTGGTCTTTATGTCAAACGAGAATGATACGCAAAAATCAAAAGTCATTACCCCTAGTTTGCTTATAGTTCGTGCACAAAACTATTGGTGCATCTGTGTCAAATGAGATGTCATGTGAGATTTACGATAACGCAAAATTACTTATGCAGAACCCTACAGAACGTTTCAGTTGTTGCTATTCGCGGGCATCTAATTTGAGACAAGCAGTCACGAAGATTCCTCTGTGCAGAATGATATGCATGAAGATGTTTTGGTTCAGTGTGATCACGTCCCTTCCCCCAGTCCATGGCGCCATTGCTTGCTGGGATTCTGCACCTTTCGTCTCAACTTCACCTGCGATGATTGCATCCGTTGCTGTGTAGGAGGGGGGTCCTTCTACCTTTGGTTATGCTGCAAATGCTAGCCTCTGTCCAGGCCGCCGGTTACATCATCCTCTAAAGTTGAGTTATTTGCATAATGAGTACTATCAATAAGTGGCTAATGATTCGTTCGTTCTAGAAAACGATTGTTTTGACATAATTAAGCTGCTAATGAAGTCAAGAACGTGCCAATTCTGGGTGAATTTGTTGCTGTGCCAGGGTAAACATCCTAGTAATTTATCCATCTTATGGTGTCAAATCTGTCTAACATGAAATAAGCCAACGTCAAATTCTGCTATAGGATCGCGGGAAGCTTCTGTGTTGTATGCGCTTTCTGTGCGCTTTCTTTATCTGAGTGCTCATTAGCAGCGGTAAAACGTTTATCAATTCCATTAACGAGCGTGACTTACTTACTTACTTTCTTTCTGACTGACATCGAGTGCCCTCTTAGATTACAAAGTTGGACTTTGTAATCAAAAAGGAGAATCAATCTAAACATTGGGGGTTCCAGAATTTTATTTGTCTTACGAGTAAAAAAATAACTTCACTTTGCAAAATGAACTACCTGTAGGAAAAGCGAGTGAAAGTTTGAATTGGTAGAAATGGTGCTCTGGCAGACCTCACCAAAATTTTTCTGCGCCTGCGAGCGCAAAATTTCCACTAAAATGTGCCTGCAAATTTTTTCAACTCGTATCATCCGGAATTTAAATCCTTTCTCTGCAGTCACATGAAGCAAACTTTGATAAAGTGAGGGACATTTTGGTCCTAAAATTTAGATAGTATCATGTGCAATAAATTCTTCTTGAAACGTCTCAAAAACTCTTGGAACTGTAAATAAAGTTCATTTTCTGGCACGTTCACTTTGTTCAACTTCAACACAATTTTTTTAAAATTTTCTGTGAATAAATGTTCTTCAAGAGCTGCGATATAAGGAAACTGTTCTCCATGTGAGATGTTGAAGATTAGATTGATGTCCAAGTCACTTATGATTTTATTATTTTTGGCCTTTCAAATCATTTTATTGTGCAACAATTAAACCATATTCGGTAGAACTAACATCATGATAGTTGTTTCCCAATTCCTACCAATTAATCGTTAAAAAGTTTAGAAAACATCTTTTTTGAATGTGCCTGCAGATATTCGCTGGATTTAGAAATGTGGCTCGCTTGCTCGGGTACTTTGGCAATGCCTGTGCTGTGGATGAAAAGATTTTGACAAAATTTGCCGTTATCCCCAAAAATTCCTGTTGTTGATCGCGATATTGAAAATCATGCAAAGAAAAAATTTTGCTACAGTACAGCGTTCGATTTAGCCTTTTGATTAAGAAGTATTATCCAAAATTGATACATTAACTGCAGAAGTTTTAGCGTAATTTATATCCGGCGCGACATAGTTAAAGCAATTTTATTGAAAACTTTAGATTCAGAAAATTTTGCTCCTTTGGAAAAGAGAAGAAATAAGATTCCTTCATTTTCAAATACTTTTTTCAGGCTTGAAAACTCTGTTACTGAAGCTAAATTCACCAAAATCTATTTCGCATATCCTTTGCAGCAAAATCATTCTTTTTTACGATCAGCAAAGAAAAATTTAGATTGTGTCATGCGTATTAACGTTTGAGATATAAATGCCTGTACCTCTTTATTTTAGGGAATATGACGACTTTTTAGATGATATCGAAGAAGATAAAGATTATCGACAGAACATTAATATCTATAAAGGTATGTAAGGTTTTTCCTATAAATACACACCATGTGATTGGAGAGGAGTTGCCCTTATTAACCAACACTGCTTTTTCGCTTTTACTACCAGAGTTCCTTATAACGGACAGACTTGCTGTTTTTTGTTTTGTTTTTCAATTTGTTTTGAGTGGGCTTGTCAGGATTTCTAGCTACTGAAAGCTAATTTAGGCCCACTGTCCATGCTGCATCTAGGCATGGGACCCTTAGTTTAACGTCCCTTCCGAAGGACGACGAGGAGGTGAGTTGTGAGGTCAGGCCTCCGAGGTCGCCCATCCGGAGTTTGACCTCACTCGACGGAGCTTAACTTCAGTTACCTGACGAAAACTGTTTAAGCCACTCGGCCACTCACCCCGTAACAACGGCCGGTATAACGGACAGACTTGGTGTAATAAGTCTGCCTGAAAATGAAAGTATTTGGAATATTTCCCTTTTCCCTTTCACGATTAGACTTGGGCAAGTCTATATAACGGATGGATCACTGAATATGCAGGCGAAGCGGACTTCCCGTACCAGATTTGCACGAAACTATCTACTTTTAGTGCAATTCCTTGCTACAATACAGTTTTTAAGCCCATTTTTTGTTTGCTTAAAATGAGCGATGACTGGTACAACGGGCTTGATCTAGGTAAGCTCGTGGGATTAGTATTTATTGACCTGAAAAAGGCATTTGATACGGTCGACCATGATATTCTCTGTAAAAAGCTCGAACTTTATGGTGTTCAACAGCGAGAGCTGTCTTGGTTTAGGTCTTACCTATCGAACCGCAAACAATTTTGTAGGGTTAATGGCGTTGATTCGGATGTCGGGGAAATAGAAGTGGGAGTCCCACAGGGTTCATGCCTTGGCCCACTTCTCTTCCTCATCTATATCAATGATATTCCTCAGACTGTTCAAGGTTCATCTGTGACTATGTATGCTGATGACACCAGTCTTTGTCATCAGTCTCACGATTTGACTCAGTTGAATGAGGCTATAAATAGCGATCTCACGAAACTTGAGACTTGGCTGCAAGGCAATAAGCTTTCGTTGAATGTGGCAAAGACTCATTCAATGCTCATTTCCACCAAGCAGAAACACAACTCTCTCAAAAGTCGAAGTGAAGCCTTGGAACTGAAAATACGTGACAATGAACTCGAAGTAGTTCAAAAGACAAAGTACCTTGGAGTGCAAATCGATTGCTCTTTAGATTGGAAAGAGCAAATTAAGGCAGTTTCTACCAACGTCTCCAGGGCGATCGGCTTTTTGAGACATGCTAAATCCTTTCTGCCTATGACAAGTTTGAAAACTCTCTACACAGGTATTGTTGTCGACACTGTTGCTCTGTCTGGGGCTGTGCTGGTTCTACAGAAATCAACCAGCTGCAAAAGCTCCAAAATCGTGCTGCTAGAATCATTACAAATAGCAGCTTTGATACCCCTAGCAGACCACTTATTGTGGAGTTGGGCTGGAAGACCATTGAAGAACTCATTGGTAATGAGTCTAAAACAATGGTCTTCAAGTCACTCAATGATTTGGCTCCGCAATGCCTGTGCAATCTCTTCACCAGAAACTCAGCATGCGCCTCCCGCAACCTCCGGAACGCTGAGACTGATTTAAGGTTGCCAAAGAAAAATTCAGCAAATGGGCAAAAATGCTTCTCTTTCCGGGGAGCTAAACTATGGAATAGCCTTCCTGCTGAGTCTAAGACGGCATCCTCCCTAAATGGTTTTAAGAAATCAATAAAGGGTTAACTTTTTCTTTCCATTGTAAATACTGTATTATTGTAAATAGGCTTTTAAATTATGGTTTTTTATATTCTAGTTTTATTATTAACTGTTTATTGTAATTTGTTTGTTTGTTTGTTTGTTTGTAATCTTGTTTTGATTCGATATTTTTATCTAGCTATACATATATATATATATACATATACAACTAATCTAAATCGAAATTAATCTACTATATTACAAGTGAAAGGAAATAACTAAAAGGAAATAAATACTTACAAAGCTAAATACTAAGAACAATTTGGATTTGAATGGATAGAATTTACAGGGTATGATTATATTTACAAGCGTTGCATTTACAAGAAGGACCATCCCATTGATTTATCATACGTTTGAAGCTGTTGAGATTGTCAGCTGATTTTATTTCATTTGGCAAACAGTTCCAGATCTGAGGTCCAATGGCTTTTAGACTCTTGGAACCGAAAGTCACTTGATTTGGTCGAAAATGATTTAAATTGTTCGGATTCCGTGAAGGATGCTTTGAAGTTCTTGAACTAAAAATACTTTGCATAAAAGATGGATTTAAATTTTTGATTGTCTTGAATATTTCGATACAGAGGGTTCTCTGACGAGCAACTTGCATTGTGCACTTCTTTGACCTAATAAGAAGATCATTATAGGAACTTTTATGATCATTGTACAAAAATCTTAGCGCGCGTTCCTGTATCCTTTCAATTTTTTGAAGCGATTTTGAAGACGAAAAATACCAAACTAAAGGACAATAGTTGAAATTCGAATACACGAAACTTTGAACCAAAACTTCTTTTTCAGCAAAACCAATAAATGACTTAAGTCGCTTAAGAACGTTCAGTTGTGCTGCAGCTTTTTTACAAAGGTTTGATATATGTGGGTCAAAGTTCAATTTGTAATCTAGTGTAACGCCTAGGAGCTTAACAGTCTCTTCAGATTTGATAGAATGTCCTTGAAAGTCAAGATTTATGCCACAAGTATTTGTCTGGTCTTTTTTAACAAAAAGTGCATGGAATTTGTTCGGGTTCGCAATCATTTCATTTTGTTCCAGCCATGACAAAGCGCTATCTGCTTCATTTTCCAAAACCTTGACAAGATCTGGCAAGGACTTGGAAAAGAAAGCTAGCGTGTTGTCATCAGCATAATTATACATGGTTGCTTGTTTTATAAAAGAGAAAAGATCATTTATGTAGAAATTGAAAAGTAAAGGACCTAAAACTGATCCCTGTGGTACTCCTGATACAATTTCTTGAAAAGAACTGTAGACGTTATTTATTCGGACACTCTGCTTCCGTTTTTTAAGGTAGGAATAGACAAGAACCAGGGCATTTTCATCAAAACCATATGCATGGAGTTTAGCTATAATCAAGTCATGCGGGATGCAATCAAAAGCTTTTGACAGATCCATCAAAACGGACCCTACAATAAAGTTGTTGTCAAGCTTAGATTTCCACTCTTCTATAAGTTTAATCAAAACATGCTGTGTGCTGTAAGCTGTTCTATAAGCTGCGATGAAAACGGAGAGAGTCTTATCAAGGAAGGGGCTGAGCTGTTCCTTTAAAATTTTTTCAAAAATTTTGGAAAAAGTGTTGAGTATACTGACTGGACGATAATTTCTCTCCACAGTACGAACGGGTTCACCTTTGTCTAAAGGGCAAACTGCAGCTGTTTTTGCGTTCTGGGGAAATTTGAAATTTCGAATGCTGCAATTGATGGCGTTAGTAAGAGGCACAGCCAAATCATCGCTAGCCAAAGGAACAAGCTTCGGTGGAATTTGATCAGCACCTGTTGATTTACTGCCGTCGAGCATTTTCAGTTGGAGCCATACATCTCTAGCAGCAATCTCATTGAAAGAAAAGGATTGAAAAGTATGCTCAGGGTCTTGAACTATAGCTAGAATACTTGGATGATCCTTGTATTTATTAAGAATTAACCTGACAATTTCTCGATCATCATCAATTGAATTCGTATTGGCAATGCTGGTAGGCTTCTTACCGGAAGTATTTTCAACAATATTGATGTAATAATCATTAAAAGTCTCACACAAATCATGATCATCAGTGACTATTTTGTCATCTTTGACCAGGGAAATATCGGTACCAGCTAGAACACCCTTATTTGAGAGAAAAGGTTTTACCAGATCCCAGAAAGCTTTATTGGACATGAGACCATTGCTTGTAACTCTCTTGAAGTGATTCTTTATGGCTTTTTACGGAGAGTAACACAGCGATTTCGTTGCTTCTTGAATGCTACTTCATTTTGCTTTGACGGGTGTTTAGTTAATCTGCGTTTAAGCCTAGCACGAGTGTACATAGCTTTTCTCAGCTCTGGGTTCATGAAGGGTGCATCGTTTCCCCTTAGAAACTTAGTTTTAATAGGAGCATGCTTGTCCACTATGTTACGGAAAGTATTGGTTAGGTGGTCGTAGGATTTATCCGGGTTAGTCCCGTCGCATTCAAATTGGGCATGCTTTACATCGCTCAAAAAATTCTCTGGCAATTAAGTTTTTATCGGAGTGCCCCTTGAAAAACGGCTTCGGCCGAAAGGCAACCCTCCTTAAAAGATTCAAATATGAAATATATCAAATATGAAGGAACTAACAAAGAAATTTGGCTTCATTTATACACATCTTTGCATGCATTTCTCAACTTGCATGATCCACAATTTTTGTCCTCAGGTGAGCCATTTTATATTTAAAGCTCGTCCTATCTTGAGTTCATAAAAAGTTGCTACCCCGTTCAAGCCCGTTCGTATTTGCTCAAAAAAGTGTTGACCCAGTTGTGTATAAGCTCAAGAAAAGTAGTCGCTCCGTTAAGCTTTGCACCGGCCATGTTATAAAATATACTTTACACTGTCCCTCTGCCCTCAATGGAAAAGTAAATTTGTTAACCTGGTTGACCAAAGATGAAAGTAAGTATTTTAGCAGCGTGGCCCAATGAACAGCCAATTGGGGTAAGTTTTCGATTACTGTAATGGTACAAGTTCTCGTGTCCTTTGGCTGGTCCTCAGTCTTCGACCAGTAGTAGATAGGAGAGGCTATTGAAGAAATATTTGGGAAGCAAGACCATTTTGCTGCGTCTGTGAGATGCCATGAGGTCACATTGCCAAACAGAAGCAGTTACGATATTATCAAATTCTAGCAAAAATGTTTACTATATCTATGGCTATCTAGGCTATCTAATGCTATCTAATGCTACAGTATAAAAAAGCTGCTCTCGGTATAAATGAGAACCTAAATTTGTCTGATTTACAGTATGGTACGGTATGTTACATGAAATATCATGTTGCTGCGGCGTCCATGGGTGTTGAATGGTTTCAAAAGTGCTTCAGGGGGATATCTATTAAGTTGATATCGATCTTATACACCATGATGATCTTGGGTGTCTATCTTCTCTCAGCTGCGCTTTCCTATCCTAAAGCTTTTATCATGTCACTTGAGCTAGCAGTCGTGCAGTAGCTGTTGCAGGTGAATCTAGCACTCCTACGTTGAACCATTTCAAGATTTTTTATGTCGGCAATGTAAGAAACCAGGCAGCATAAATTTTCCTAGAAGTTTTCAGATGACTATTGTCTGACCCTCTGTTTTGCCATTGTTCCCACGAACCACACACTTCAGGCAGCTGATAGCAAGACATTAATTGCTTTTGTGTTCTTTTCATGTAGATAATAAAGGACAAGCAACCCCATCGGAAAGTGATGCAGAAGACCTACCACGTGTTGGCATTGAAGAAATGCTGGATGATTTGACTCTGGAAGATCAACCTATGGCAAGTGATTCTGACTCTGATTGAAGTAATTTTTGTCTGATCTTAAAACCTTAAATTGTACCCAAGAATTATGAAAGTTAAAATTGGCCTACTGATAGTGAATTTTGTCGATTAAATTGGATTCAGATTTCCCTGCATCGATGTATTCTTTCATATTTTTCGGAGGTAGCCTGCGGACAGACTCAAGACAGACCAAATCCTTGTTCTCGGTCACGTGCAGTTCCCACGCTTGAGGAACCAAGTCATTCAATATGATTCAATGGAGTGGCCCACACACAATATTATTTATTTTGCCAGCTTTGTCCATGGAAGTGCAGACTCTACAGGAAGAGAACCTCTCTGATAAGAAATCAGTAGAGTCTGCACGCAGACTCAGGCTAATTGAGAAGAGGCATAATATACAGGGTGTTTCACAAAATGCGCAACCCAAAATTCGC
The DNA here is from genome assembly GCA_964020215.1 of Aurelia sp. 3 sensu Dawson et al. (2005). Taxonomy (NCBI): domain Eukaryota; kingdom Metazoa; phylum Cnidaria; class Scyphozoa; order Semaeostomeae; family Ulmaridae; genus Aurelia; species Aurelia sp. 3 sensu Dawson et al. (2005). The sequence continues at coordinate 15,018,775 of OZ026573.1, read as the reverse complement.
AATTCTTCAGAAAATGACGATATTTGAATAGATTTGACACATACCATCTAAAAGGCAAAATTGATTTAAGGGATCAATCATCATTAAAATGAATAACCTGAGTTAAAAGATGAGATCGCATAGGTATATAAATAGCCTATTGTATTTGGTAATCCTGCTCCTGGCGAAAGAAAACAAGGCCAAAGAAAACAATGCAGGGATTAGGTGTCTCTTTGTCCTATTTCTAGAAAAGCCCTATATATCTCAGATCATTCACTTTAATGCCAGGTAGGTGGCTGGAAGATATTGTTAATGATAATGGAAATTTTTCATAACCTCTTCATCTCTCCATAAGGATTTTCAAGGATCCCTCATTTTCTAGCTATAATTTTCATGACCCCCTCTGCATCAACGTTGATGACATATTCCTGAGTACAAATCATATTTGCCGGTGACAAGTGACGTAAAAACAGAACATAGAAATGCTTTCAAGGTAAAAAGTGGCATATAACGCTTGGTGAAGTCGGTGAATAATGCTGATAAAAATTTGAGGAGAAGCACGAGACTTCGCAAAGATCATAAGGGGAAGAAGTTTGTGTTTCAGATTGCTAAGATATCAGCTTTGTTCAGTTTCCATGGCCCCCCTTTTTAGACTTAAGAATTTTAGTGGCCCCCTTTCACAACCCAGAATTTTTGGTGGACCCTCTCAATATCTTCCGGCCCCCTACCCTGCATTAATAATGACTGATCCCTAATTGACTGAATCATTTATCGCTTAATTGAAGTTTTCATAAGTGTGGCTTATGTCAGATGCTGGAAAGTGCTCAAAATTTACGTAGACAAAAACTTATTTTTATGAGAGCTTATTTCGTCATTTTTAATCAATAGTTTAGATTTTTCATTGTCATTCTAAGCCTTTTTTAAGAGGATCAGCAGCTGTTTTTCGTCGCATATCCAGCGATTTTCACAGCTGTCGAAAGTAAATTCACTGAGTTTCTATGAGCGAAAATAAAAATTTCATATAACTTTGACGCCAAAGAATCACGGTTCTTCTGTCCTTTCTGCTGTCAAGCTGGGTCTTCAAGCAAGTTTTATTGAAGTGGAAGTCAGTCAGTCAGTTAAGATCAAGATAGCTTCCCGTTATGCTATACGCTATGATTGATAGCAGATTAGATTTTAGGGTTTTCCAATGAAAACGGTACGAAATCATGCCGTTTTGGCCTTCCGTTTACACTAACACGTTTTTGCAACCGGCATCAAATGAAGAGGATTTTGAAAACGGCACGATTTGAAAACGGCATGAAACGTTTCAGTGTCAACGCTTGAAAACGGGACGGTTTAGTTACTGATTGAAAGGGAGGCAGATTATTCCTTTGTTTCTCTTTGAATAGCAGCATACCCCTCCTCCGAGAAGAAAAGCATCTATGATCGATGTAAAAAACTTCTCTAAAGCGACAGAAAAGGTGACACTGTAAACTGAAAGAGAAAGCCGAGGACCAAGTTGTGATGAACAGAAAGTTGAAAAATGAAGTTTGGAAAGCAGGGAGCCACCTCGATTGTTGGGAAGGAACAATTGACCTGGACGTTGACCTGACTTTAAACAAAGTACCTTCCAAGCTACGACAAGAATTTTTAACTCTTTCCATCATTTTCTCATATCAACATTGATCTTTCTATCTGCTAACATATCTACAGGGGTAGTGTCAGAAATCTTCCGACAGAGGGGCTGAAAATGGCCATAAGATGCAGTTTTCGTACGTCATTTTGCCAAATTTCGTCCGACAAGAATCCAAAATTTCCTCTGACGGGGGGCTAGATGCTTCCTCTGATTGACCAGGTTTTTAAGAAAATTCTTTGCTATTCCTATCCTTCATTTCTGTATCGAATCTGCCATCGCTTATCTGAATAAGCCCTGTACAACTAAAGCGTCCTACCTGCTTCATGACTTCTCCGTTTGATATTAAATGGCACCCAGGGTGTTCTTTCTTCTTCGATATAACCATGGACTGATGACTTCCGTCTAAGTTTTGCTCCATTGAATTGAATAGTTATTCGGTTCTGTTCATCGTTGAAGCGGAATGGGTATTGTGGGATATCGTTGGCAGAATAGAGTGAAAACAATGACGCATGTAATAAGTCTAATATAACATACAAAATGTTTTCTATACAGGGTGAGCCAGAAAAAAGTCCCCACGTTTGAAGGTTCGTAGCATCAACAGTAGTTCTCAGATTTGAATGATTGAAGCTCTACTTGAAAGCCGAAAGATTAAAGTATTTTTGTGATCTTTTTTACTGTCTTACTAGAACTAGGAGCATTGGCGAATCTGACTTTACAAAAAATTCTTGGTTGCAAAATGACCTAAGAATGGCCTAAAACATCGATCAAATCAAAATGGACTCCTCGCACAGATCAATAAAGAAAATGCATTTGTACATGTGTAAGAGGTATCCACTGCACATTTATTGACATGGGATTGAAAATTTTTAGTATTTGTTTGAAAACTGATGCGGTATAACCCCGGAGTCCATACAATTTGATCAATGTTTTTGGTCATTTTTCAGTCATTTTCAAACCATGAAATTTTTGTAAAGTTGAATTTACCGATACTTCTAGTGCAGGTAAGACAGCGAGAAAAATCATTAAAATACTTCAATCTTTCGGCTTTCAAATTAGAATTTGAGTCATTCAAATCTGTGGCGTGCTCTCGATGCCATGAATTTTCAAAATTGAGAACTTTTTTCTGGCTCACCCGGTATTTTACAACTTACGTCCTTTTTACATATCGTCCTTAAACACCATCGCTCCCAATCACAGTATTATTTCTTCTCAATGATACAACTTTACGTATTTCGCTGCGAAGCTCTTTGTTAGTCAATGCGTACAACCCCGGATTTATGATTGCGTTGGTAAACCATAGAATAGCAACGTTGTCTATCGCCCTTCGTTTGCCGATAATATTAATGTCAATTACATCCAGGAATGAAATGATAGCGTAAGGCAAGATACATATTGCGTATGAGATAACTACTGTGAAAAGCATTACGATCGTTCTTCTCTCTTTTCGTACTTTTGTAGCTTTCGAACGTTTATCTTCGACATTACCAGAGTCTTTGATTTTACGCTGTTGTCGCAACGCGATCCGCAAAATGTATATATAAACAAATAGCATTAAGATGATTGGCAAAACTGTAAGTAATGCATAATAGATGTACAATGTCCATTTATTTGCAAACTTCCCCAAACACACTTCTTCCTTGGTTTCTCTTAGATCTACAGTGATCATCACGACTACAAGTGCAATAGAAAACACCCATAGCGAGCTCACTGTTAGTAGTATTCTTTTTATGGTAAATATCAACCCATGTCGCAAAGGGTATTTAATGTATACGTATCTTTCACAGGCAATGAGCATGAGAGTCCATGATGAATTGAGTGTCAGTAAACAGAAAACGAATATTGCTGCTTGGCACACGGAGAAGCTTTTCGTTTTATTTGCAGTAACGTACAACGGTGTCACAAATATACATGTCAAAAGGTCGCAAAATGCTAAGTGACAAACTAATAAATATGTCGCTGATTCAAAGTTAAAACGACGCAGTATGACAATTATGACTAGACCATTTCCAATGACTCCAATAAATGCTAGGATGACGCTAATTGAAATAGCAAATGGGTTATCGTTGCTTTCAAATGTCATCTTCTTGCATTTGCAACAGGTATTACTGAAATTGTCCCAAGTTCTTTTTCTCAGATACTTTAAGAAGCAAACTAGCCTCGCACGCAAACAGTAGGATCTTTTGCAAAGCTGTTACTTATCACTATTACTCTGGTGTCGATCAAATCACTAATCTGCTCTACTTCATCTTTCATGTCAAATTGAGAAACCGTATTACAAAAGTTCTGGTGAAGATCGTTTCAATTGCTTGTTAATTCCAGCAAAATTTAACTCAGACGGAATTTTCTTTCATCAAGATCACAGTACTTTTCCGGAACTGATCAACAAAATCTTGCTGAAGCATGCTGTTGGAAGATCCTTGAAGACATCTGTCTATGTTCATCGCTCTGTTTTACTCTGACGAACAGCATCTCTTAAAGAAGCAGTAATGTTCGCAGTTGAGTTTTGCTTGCTAGGTAGTCTCCTGCTTTCATTGCAAAGGGTAAAGGAAGAGCATTGCGTCAGAAGAGCTATTTATGTTTGTTCCAAAAAGGATGTATGAATAATGAAAGATTCCTGTTCAATGGAAACTCTAATGGTATGTATGAGCAAAGCACTCAATGAAACTTCAAGAATTTATTGTTCTATTCACCGTGCACTGCTTCATGTGAAGGTTAGAAAGTGGTTTCAGAAGTAGAAATCTAAACATCCAGAACGTGACCTAGCCAAGTATAAATATCCAAAGACAACAAAGATTCAGCGATCGATTGCATACATGAAGATTCAAGAGCCGTTATTGGTTGATTGGAAATTTTGATTAACAGGATCAATTTTTTGCCCCAATGCCTGATGATCGATTTCTATCAAAAATCAATAAAGGCTATTTCAGTCGATGTGATTCTTTTTCTGTACCCTTGGTTCTAAAATATGCATCAATTTGAAGCTTTTGCTTTCCGTGCATGAAAGTAAATTTGAAATGCAAAACACTAAGTAAAAGATAGTTTGAGAGAACACAGAAAGGAAAAAAGTGAAATTTAGGTGTTTATTCGATAGGGTAAGGTGGGGTAATTTGGGTCTAAATTGGGCATTTTTCGAAACAGATGGAGTATCCTCACAAAGTCGTTGGAAATATTGAAGAACTTATTTCGTTTTTCCTACATTGAATCTTTTGTCATTCTTGGAAACTTGTTCCCTTTCTTTAATTTGAAGTGTAAATATTTTTTAAGAATTTTTTACTTTCCTCACTTTTGCGTGCAATTTCAGCCTGTCGGTGGGAAATTTGGGTCTATTCGAGAAAAACGGTATCTATTTCGTCAGGAGTAATGTAAATTCACAAAAATAAAATTTTAGGATTCTTTTATGGATAATTGTGATTGAATCTTCAGAGTTTCGCAGCCAAAGACTTGAAAACTTTCCCAGAGAAAATTGAAAATAAATCGTACCACCATCGGCGCATATTTAGGCCCATTCTTGAAGATGGAAATGTAAACAAAGTTTCTGTTGAAATGATATCTAAAAGAAGTGAATCCTTGTTTCTTGTTCTGAAACCACTAAAACATGAACAAAAACGTGTACCTTATGCTGTTTTTGATGTATCATCCATTAGCTTGCAGTATTATGTCGATTTTTGTTTTGATTCGGGAGCCCTTGCAAATTCTTCCACAACGCGACTCATAACAAAATCCAATGAAATCCCAATAGACCCAAATTACCCCACCTTGCAAAATAGTCGAAATAAAATCTACCGAGTCGTAAAAAAATTCCGAAAAACTTTTAGCACCTTTCCAAATGATTGAAGATGAGATTGATAATGATTTGTTGACGAAAAGAAGTCGCAAGTTGGCATAAATCGAAAGTTTTCTAGGCTGTCAGATCATGATAAAAGTTTAGGCCGGTGAAAATCAGGAAACTGAAGCACTAGAAATTATCAAATAATTCTTTGACACCACTTAAACAACTCCTGAAAGTATGGATTTCAACACCCATGGAATCAGCAAATAGACCCAAATTACCCCGTAGACCCAAATTACCCCACCTTACCCTATGTAATGGCAAAATCAAAATCAGGCCCCAAAATGTATCGCTTTAGTTTACACGCAATTTGATTGGTCGATTCCAGAGAAGTACCTGTCACATTTGCCAAACAGCCAGTCAATATTTGTGGCCTGTTCTGCACAAGCTGCTAGCATGTCGCAGAGCAGTCTGGGATACATGTCCTTCATCCGGGACCTTATGGTGGCAAGCACGCGTGTTTTTATTCTCTCTGCTCTGAAAAGAAATTCGAGGGAAGCAACGAAAAAGATACATTTACATACAGAAATATCGAACCAACGCCAAACATGAGTGAGTTAACGGCTGCTGCGATCAAGAAGTTAAAAGTTGCAGAACTCAAAGCTGAGCTGTCGAAGCGCAGTTTATCCACAAAAGGCAAAAAGGATGAGTTGGCCTCAAGGCTCTTAGATGCGATCCAGGGCCTAGACAGAACGATGGCAGACGAAGATGGTGATGCCGGGGGCAATTCTGAAGCAGCAGACGCACAAGAAAGTCAGGAAAGTGGAGAAGGGGCATCTCAAGACGTAAACGGTGCAGAAGAAGCCGAACCAACAAAAGTACCGCTACCGAACGACGACTCAGAGATGGAAGAACAATGCAAAGAAGAAGGCGCTCAAAGGGAAGTTGATGAAGATGTTGAAAAGCCGACACAAGTGGAAGGTAATTCATATACACGAATCAGAAGTCGTCTACTTGGTCAAATATGCAGGCATTGGATGGAGATAGTTTTAGTTCCTCCAGCAGTGATAGGGAGATAAATTAGGCAGCAACAATTACTTATCTTATCCAATAGTGGCAAATGGCGGGCGGAATGGAATTGGAATCAGTTCAGTCAGTTCAGTTTTTCATTTTTAATTTCCACAACATGTAAAATTCGATGACAAACAACATTAATTAAGGTGATAACAAGTAACAATGACAACAAAACTTCTGAAATAAACCATGACATAAATTACAGTAATACTATTATAGAATACGATAGGTAGGAGTTAGATAGGAAACCTCCTGTGACCATCCAGCAACCCACCCAACCCCCAGTCCCACCTCCATGGAATGAAAGGGCTCGGCGCCAGACATATCCTGCTCACAGAGCACTTTGCTTCTATTATTTACATTGTTTTATCTGTGCTCAGTCCAGCGCGCAAAAATTTTCATTCCATGCTGGGGCAGCCCCATGCCTGATCTGCACCAAAGCAACCACGACAACAAGATCAGACCTGGATTCAGCCCAAATCCTGACTGGAAGCACCACGTCTGATGACAGAAACAACGACCACCCCCAGAGCCAATCCCACCACAACTCCATGCGCCCCATCCAAGGTGTTTGAAAACACTGCACCACACAGCATCTGCTGTCCAACTCAGCACCCCCCAACATGCCACACCCAAGCATAAAGAGCAATGGGGAGACCAGCCCAGAAATGACAGGTACCAACGCCACCAAAATTAGCACCCTCAACCAAAGCACAAAATGCACTAAGTAAGTACAACCCAATCCCCATGGCTGATCAAGCACAGAATAAGCACAAAGCAAAGGCCCGTCAGGACACCAGACAGCTGCAGGATATTCCTTGTGAATAGTAATATTAAGAAGATAAATGATAAATTTACACCATAATTACATAGAATTTCTTAGGGGGGAGGAATTTCTTAAGGAGTAGCTCTCGCAATAGGTAGCTCCAAGGGGCTCTGCAGTTGTTTAGGACCATTGAATGCTGAAGCCAAATAGACACAAAAAATGTTCTCCTGCTGTCAAATAAGGGTTGGCATTGCAGATAGACTCATTCATCCCACAATGTCTTATTTGATTCCTACCCAGACCTTCCCCCTGGAACGAAGACTGCATTAGTCTCTGCACAACCTTCAAGAAAACAGCCACGGTGCTCTAATTTTTTTCTCCGCTGGATACTCCCACCAGGGATATAGGCACAGTAGAATTCCCTGCCACTGCCTGTTTGGTAGTGTTGTCTTATTAAATGTGGCTATGCTTTCTGTTCTAATGAGCATGGAAAGCCAGCCTTCAGAAATCCTCCCCTCCAGCAACTTGTTGATTGATTTGGAATTCTGCAAAAAGTATGGCATTACCCATCATGGCAATCGACAGACATAAACAAAATTGTTTCTTTTTACAGCTTTGGAGAAGGCTCATTTTAAAATATGTTAATGGCATCAGAAAAAATTCATTTTCCACTCTGCTAACCTAAAGATTTTGATAAAACTTTTTTACCACTCACACTATGTATCCACAGACACATGCGCCAAATTTTAAGTAAAAACTTGGCCAGTTTTTCGGCAATAAAATGGTAAAGTTTTAGCCTACTCAAGAACAAACGCTAGAAAAACTGGTTAGTCCGTTATGGAGTGGTACAGCGAAAGAATCAGTGAAGCACTTGTAAGCATGTGTGAAACAATTTGGCATTCTTTCAAAACTGATAATGTTATTCTATCTTCTTCTTACGAATCTGTTCTACTTCCACAAACTATGAAAAGTCATGTTTGAGTTCCAGGGCAAAGACAAAGACAAAAATCTGCAAAAATGTGCTTGACTGAAAATGACAAGAAAGTTTCATGCATTGTACTCAAATGCAATGCAAGGCGATCAACCCCATTCTACTTTTGTGATTGTTTTGCTAGCACACTGTTGTGGAAACCTCTTTCTTTTTTTTGCGTTGGGACTAAATATGATATTCCAAAACCCGTGCAACTGCAAGCAAAACAGGCTTGTAAGGAATAGATAAATCTGCACTGTTAGTCTTCAAAAAACGTTGTCTTGTTTCCCACATGCTTGCAAGTACTGCATTGATTCTTTCGCATGTTCCAATCCTTAATCAACCGACCAGCTTTTCTAGTGTTTGTTGTCAAGGCGGCTACCAAACTTCAGCATTTTATTGTGGAAAACTGGCCAAGCTTTTGACTACAAATTTGGCATGTGTGTCCTTGAACACATAGTGTGAGTGGTATAAAAAGCTTCAATTTCTCTGTCTTTGCCTTTAATCTGCCAATGACATCCTGACTGCATAGTGAATACTGCAATTGTTAAAGTGCTGGGATTGGATCCATTTTATACACAGGGCTAAGGTTACCATATGATCACCTTTGAGTTTTACACGCTGCTAACTTTGCCTCTTATGTGGAAGAATTCCTGGCTGACTTAAAATCTTCAGGCACAGCAGACCAACACTATTTCAAGGAGTCTCACACACCTATTTTTATAGCATTTGAAAATTAGCAAACACTTAAGTATTCCACAAACATTTAACCAAATACAGTGCCAAACAATTGTGAAGCTCATTCACATACATATTTATTGTCTGGAAAAGAAAGCATAAGCATCTTGCAGAGTTAGCAACACCTGGCCTGTAAGATGACTTAATGTGGGAAGTATACCTTTTGCTTGACTGATATGCCTTTACTATGTAAGGACTCAGGGGCGGATCCAGGCTTGAAGTTTGGAGAGGGCCACTAAGAAAGAAATATGGGGGAAAATTGTTCATGGCCACGCCCTTCAGACTCGTGGGAAACGCCCCTTTTACTTCATTTTAGATCATTAAGCTTATCCCTCAATCTTCATTCCTCCTAACATACAAACTGGCAATTTTGTGCAAAACCTAACGGGCCATCAGTTGGGAAAGGAAGAGACCATCAAAAGAATGTTTATCATAAGCACCGGTTCGGGAATGTGTATCGCGGAAATAAGCTGCACAACCATATAAATGAAAATTTGGCATAAAAAATGAAGTTGTTCTCAAATCCATGATTCAAAGACATTTCAAAGTTCTTGAAAATCCCATGAAATTTCCCATGGTAAGTTACCTCATTGGAGTAAGCAATCAAAATTCTCTTCGCTTAATACGTCACCTTCTAGAAGCTTCACTCGCATTTAAAAATGTGTTCTCCCTCCAGTGATATTAAAGTGACTTATCAACATTTTATAACTATCACTACAGAAGACAAGAGTCTTTATCATAAGTCTTTATCAGAATGAAATTTATCATAAAATGAACTTCAACAGCAAAGTTCACTGGAAGATCCTGAATCACCAATACTGTGACAAAGTGAATGAAACAAATGATTTTCAGTCTCGAACTCACGCAATGAAATTTCGTTTAGAATTCAGATTCGTATATTTTCGAACTTCTGGATCAACAATAAATTACTTCGTGAGTTAGTTAGACGGGCTTGTTGTTAGCCGAACTATTGTGCGTCTGCGCTATGGTTATTTGTGGGTTGCTTTAGGAAGTAAAGGGTTAAAACTTATTCTTTTTTCATAAAAGACAATGGTTCTTACGAGAACTCTTACATTTTGGGGGGGGCCATGGCCCCCCGGCCCCCCCCACTAAATCCGCGCCTGTAAGGACTCCCCCATAAAACAGCCAATATTAGGACTGTCAGCAAAGAATTCTGACAGTCCGAGTAAAGTTTCTCAGTACCATGAACCCAAATAATTTGCCTCCTAAAGTCTTGATTCATATTTCAATTCAAACAAAGAGAAACATGAAATGGATACAAGGCTGTTTATTTCAAGAAAACTGACAAATCTAGATTGGCAGACTTAGAAAAGTTATAATTTTGATATGACAGCAATACTCACTGGAAGGAAAAGAGCTTTTGAATGGAGTTAATTCTTTAGAAATAGTCCCAAAAGCTAGTATGAATAGGGAGGGTGAGTTGGTGGCTAGAATAATTGCCCTAGTTTTGATTGCCATCATTTTCCTGATGTTAAAGGCAGTGAGTCGGTATAAATAGTGTTCTCATGACCAATATCAAATACTACTCAATCATGAAATAGAAGTTGACATTTAATCCATTTTGCAATTAAACCAAAGAAATTCCTTAAGATAATGCAAGGATTAAGAAGTCTTTGGTATCCACTACTAATGACTTTAGTACTATTGTGCGATAACAAAAGACTGTCAACGGTTAGTCAGCAAAAATTCAGGACAGCCTTAACGCTCAACTATTTATGTGGACTCAATTGCTTTAACTTGTCTGTTTGCTTGATCTCATCAACATTTATTTTTTATGCTGATGTGATTGTGCCCATTCTCTCCATGTTTAATGTTAAGACATTTTGCACACTCAGGTTTGGTTAGGTAAGTAATGAATCCTATGGATCTTACGAGTCTCCAATTAGAAGAAAAATAGAAACATAGGGCTGTTCATTGCTAACTGTCTGATGCACTGTCTGTTCAAAAATGGAACTAATCACAAGAGATGTGTGGTCACTAAGACTAGAAGGAATCCATTTGCAATTTGTGTTACCTTCAACTTTTGCGGAAATCATCAATTTCAAGACTTGACATCGAATGGATACTAACAAGGAAACTGGAAATGTTTCGTTTGTATCTAATGAAACAATATTCCATGGCATTCAAACTCTGTATTCTTTCATCAGTCCAATCATGAAGTTTTCAAGCAAAGAAGTTACTGCTATGCTTATATTTCTAGTCTGAACAGAAAGTCTTTAAATGGCTATTAGACCACTTGCACAATATTCTCATTTACTTTGCTTCAACTGTTCTTTCAACCAAAAATTGGCAAGATTCCAGTGCAGACCCCATAATGTGTATTTTAGCTTGTGGAAATACCAATGATGTTTACTGGTGGTGTTTCAAACATTGTAAAGGATGCCCAGAGAAGAAACAAGAAGATGGTTATATGCAATCTATATTTGTGCTATTTCTCTATGTCTTATTTGATACATTCAAATGGAGTTACAGCGTAGTCAATATGCACAATGAAAGCTTTTGAAGAATTTCAGTCATGAAGACCTCATTGCATGAAGGGAATCAGTCATTTTTGACAACCAGTACCCTGGCACTGTAGTTGTAAGAAGCACTTTCAAGAAGTACCTTCCATCAATCATTTGGAGCCAGACTGATCATCACAAAAATGAATTACTTGACTTAGACTGGAAGAAGTTGTGGAGAATGGTTGTCAAAATTCAGCTGATCGAATTCATTTTCTGCTATAAACCAGAACTGAAACAACTTTTCTGCAAATGATAGTGAACATTACCTTGCCAAATAATGCTATCATCATTCATTGGAGCAACCAGATAGATATGTACAAATCTGAATCAAAGGAAGCTTTGAAATATGAATTTTCATGCCAATCCAGAGTTGCAAGTTCCAAATGAGAATATGCCAGTTCTGTGAACAAACATGATCTTTAGAGCTTTGAGAGAGAAGATGTGCCTATGGTAGGGCCATTATTCAAATGCTGAAAACTAACATAGTAGTTCAGTCATGCTGGCCTGATTTCTTTTCTAAAATTCAATTTTGTTTATATTTGGGTTGGGTTAATTCTTGTTTCTTGTAGGTATAAAAACTCCTTTTGTTGGATAGCAAAATACAGGTAAGTATGTATCCCAGTTTGTTACAGCCATTCCAACTGATTATTGCAGGCATCAAGTCACTATTTCCTGTCTTCTACATAGTTGGCCACATGTCTTTTTTTTACAAGTACTCAGCTTGAATGATAACATTTCATTGCATGACAGTTTTATGTTCTGTGCCTACCATATGTGGACTTGCAACAAGTCTCTCTCGCGGCAAAAACGGAAGAAGGAAAAAAAGCGAGAGGGACTTGTAATGCTTGGTTGCCTGTGTCGTTGGCTGGAAAGGATTCTGTCCAGTCGGCATCCTTTAACAAAAAACCAATATCCAATCATATGCTTAGAAAGGACAATGATACAACAGAGCGAGACTCTACGGTGTTCCTTGACAATGGCCGACTCAAGTTTCGATGAAATAGTTGACAACAAACCCGTTATTATTAGAATGGAAGCAAGGCTCAATAGCTCATGAATATTAATGAGCATGCCAAGTATTACGAGTCTCTCTCGCTGTTTTTCCTTCTCCCGTTTTTGCCACGAGAGAGACTTGTAGCAAGTCCAACCATATGTGATATGTGCTCAACTTAATGTTGAAAGGAATTACATTCTGTATGCTTTGGAGTTTTGTAAAGCAATTCTCTGCCATGTTGATATTGTTTTAACAACATTTGAATTCAAACATATGTTTATATGCTGCAAGGACTGGCAGATGTTGCATACCTGTATATTTATCATCAGTTTGTACCTGCTTGGCAGAATTCAGGACATCACACCACTGTGTACATGGATTTAAACTGCATTCATATGTAATGGAGGGCTATTGAGTGACTGGATTCATTACTCGGACTGATCATCACAGAAGAAATTGATTTGTCAAAGAGAAACTTATTGAAGAACCAGTGAACTATGGATATTATTGTTAAAGAGAATACATTGTTTGAAAGAATTGAATGTGTATCACTGTATTTTGTAGATTGAAGTAATTGTAAAATCTTTACTGTACAGATGTTAAATGTTAATGAAACATCTCTTGACAGGCCATGATTCAGTTGTGGTGAAGAAGCCATTGAAACCATATCAACTATCCTTCATGGTAATTCCACAATTTTCCTTTTGTGTTCCACAGATTTTGGCTATATTTGCAGGGGGTTTGGTAGTTCCCAAGCATTGTGCCTGTTCACTTACAGACTCATTTGTACATGGCAATGGTAGATTTATGATGCTATACATAAAAATGTTCAAATTGCTTTGTTGATAAAATGATAATAATGAAATTGCTGATATGTGATATGTGGAGTTATAATCTTATTGTGATATTTATACTGTAGATTGAATGGGTTCAAATCGTGTTCTGTTTGACTCCTACAATGGCCAAGTGGAAAGCACCATACCCAGTGAATTGAGAAGAGTTGTGAAGAATTCCTGCAGCCGATCCATTGATACATGCAAGATACCCATACGTATGCACCAACTATTGAGTGAACCATATCCCATGAACCGTATCCCTACTATACACTTGAACCTGGAGCGAAATTATCCTGTGATCCATATTTTTGATCATTGACTTTGCGCCTTTATTTTGAAGTGTCTTGTGACTATTGTGGTTGATTACTATGAGCTATTATATCTTTGAAAATTTTTACAAGTTCAACTGAATATATTGTTTCATTGGCTACAAAACTGAATTTATCTGGTGTTGTTTTTAGATGCTGCTCCGGCTGAAGAAGCACCAGAAGAGCCCATGGAATCCAAAACCGATGGTGAAGTAGAACAAGCTACAGAAAAAGCTAAAGACGAAGACAAGGATGAAGAAATGGCTGAAGATAAAGAGGATGGTGGACAGAAGCAACAGGAAGAGAAAACGGCAGAAGAACTTGCTGCAGAGGCAGAAGCTAAGGCTAAGGCAGAAGAAGAGAAAGCTGCAGAGGAAGCTGCTAGAAAGGCAAAGGCTGAACAAGAGGCGAAAGAAGCAAGAGAAAAAGAGGAGAAGAGAAGGAGAGAAGAAAAGAAGGCTGAGGAAGAGAAGATTGTTGTGTGAGTTGAAAGATATACCATATTTTACATTGGCTGTGGTCAGAACTATTGTATCTCTTCAAAAAACCCTCTTTGGAAAGAAAAGCTAGTGCATCAGACAGGTTTGGCACACAAAGCACTTAGTTTCTATAGTTTTCATTGTTTTATCATTGCAGTGTCTGGTACACATAAACTCTAACTTTCCATGCAGAAAGACAAGAGGTTAACGCTGTGATATGTGACTTCCTGGACAGAGCAGAAACTGTGCATGCATGCATGAGAGCTGGTAACTTTGAACCCCCTAGCTCCCTGCAACTGATCCCAAAATTAGGCAACACCTTATATTTTCTTCCTTGGGTCTTAAACTCTTGATTTATCATTTCAAAAAGCTTATCTGTGCAAACACAGATTATTCAAAAAGCTTATCTCAGAGTGGTCGTTGACATCATTTTACGCAGTTTCTGTTCTGTCAACTGCTGGACTTGCCCAAGTCGTCATATGAGAAGGAAAGTGACAACTTGTCCCAAACAGCTGCTCATTAATTATTTTATAAGATGTATGTGACCTGACTTAACCCAATGTTTGTAGTAAGACCTAACCACAAGGAATTTGAAAACCAGGGGGTCAATTGTATCTGTCTACACAGGGGCGCTGTTTTGGAAATGGTGGCGCCAACATATAAACATCTGTTCATTTTGACATACAGCCATTCATGTTTCAATGTTGGTTTGCCCCCGTCATTTTCCTTAAGGAAAAAGCAGTATCATGTCTGCTATTGGTCAATCATTATGATCAAAGGTGGTGTCTGCCGTACCAAAAACCGTCCGGCCATCCAGCTGTGTTATCCAGCTGTGAACTGTTCGCAACAAGTTGTCTCTTCATTTCTTCCAGGACGACTTGGGCAAGTCCAGTCAACTGCATGTTATGTTCACATGCTACATCATTGCATCACTTTGGTCCAAGAGGCTGATTGCATAAGAATCCAATTTAAAGCAGCTGCCAAAACAAAGTTCTGAGCTATACTTCAGGATTTTTTCAGAGAATAAACCAATCACAGCCTTGCTTGGTTGTCAAATGATAAATGGTAGCACTGTGTGAGGAAGTGTTGTAATACAGTATTTTGTCGTAATGCAATATAGTGGTGAAAAGAATAAACCACAAGGCAGTGAAGCAATTCACATCATAACCAGAAGATTCAGTAATGAGACTACTGTATATATTTTCAGCAATTTTTTACATTACTTTCGTCCAAAATGTGTTCACATTATGTGTAAGAATTCAAGCTGGTACTATCCCATCAGGGCTGGAAAAAAGGTTTTTCTTCCTTGCAGCAAAAATATAAAATCAAAATTTCCTGCGAACCTAGCCGAAATTTCCTGCAAGTAGGAATAACAAGGTGTTTCATTGGTTCAAACGTTTCTTTGAAGAACCCCTATATTCTGTCCAAAATGAACTTGTATGCTAATCATTAGATCTTATTTTGCCATGCATCCTGAAACACTCTAAAGCAATGATCACATTCTTCCTCAAAAACAGCCAATAGACCTTTTCACGGAAAGAAAAGCATGCTGGGAAAATGGGGGAGATTTGGAGATTTCGACACCACGCAGCTTCGAATTTCGCCAGGTTTTGCGATGCTTATTTTCGCAACAAACCTCTCTCCCTATGCACGAACAAAGATGTTAGATATCTTGTGTACATATCGATAAACTCCTTACACTTCAGAGATAACGAAATAGCAACATGTTTGTGGATCGAATTCCTCTGAATCTTTTTATGGCACGAGAAAGAAACCCGAGGCAGCTTCGAGAATCACAGAATCATGCCTAGGCCCTTGCGACCAAACGCCACATTTAGGCACATAATTCTGCGATCAATGGAGGAAATAAGCTGAAATTCAAAATGAAAGCACTTCATTTGTGTCTAAAATCGCATTTAAATTGGCAGGCTGTTGCCTGAACGCATATGGACGTAGGGAGGTCAAACAGCTCAGATCACATGTCGTCCTTCCCAATGAAAAGTTTCGACTAACGTATCTTTGCAGAAACCGGGTTCAATTTTCTTACAAAGCGAAAGAAACCCTTTTACTGCTGATTTTTTCATCCAGTGATTGTCGACAGATGTATTTGCTACCTTTTAATTGATATTTCTAGCGACCACCAATTTTGAAGTATCATCTTACCAGAAATTTATTTCAGCTTGAAAATCCAGGTAAGGCGTAGGCCATTTGCTGTCCCTAGACTAAAGGATGAAACCTGCAAGCGCCCATCTAAGATATTTTGTGAGATATTTTGATCATTATCTCTTCATCTGCCATTCATGCTAAAAAAATATCTTTGGTATATGATATTTAGGGTTAACGTTTCCTTGAGCTGCATGCCCTTCATGCCCTTCATGAAGATTAATTCTTGAACTCATTTTTGGTGCACTTTTTGCTCGCTATTTGTTATCGTCTCGATCTGTTTTCCAAGAGGACTTTTCATTATTATCGCATCTGTATCGCTTCTTTGTTTCAATGTAGCAACCAAAACAAGACATGATTTATTTCCAACAACTCGAGAATCGATATTAGATGTAGATAATTAAAGATCTACCAACCTTAACAAACCTTCATTCTTCCAGTCGTTTCTAGGTATATTTATGAGTTCTTGCACTCCCAAATCAAAACATTGTTTACGGGCTGTGAGAAAAGCCTAACAAATCAGAAATGATGGAAGAATTATTCTGCCCGTTTTCATGAACTTCGTGAACCTGTATCAACAGCGACTTGCAGCAACAAGCTATGCATCCACTCGAAGCAAATTTAAAGGAAATGCAGCATTTCATTCTTCGTAAAATATTTTCCTGGCTTCTCTTTGCAACTGTTCAAATCAGAATCGATTTGGAAATAATATGTAACACAACTTATGTCATGTGACAAATGCACTCCTTCCTGAACTTTTTGCTTTCTATTATAGCATTGAATGCTATCTTCTCCTCATTGTTTTGGAAAAATATCCATGAAATCGATCAAAACGGTAGGAAAAGTGTAGGATGCAACTTTCCTTAGAGGAAGCTTAACGTAGAAAGAAAAGTGTCTTAAGTTTCACTTGATGGGGGTGTTTCTTGGGGGGGGGAGGTGAAAGCTGTCTAAATCATCCATTGAAAGTGAAACCTTCGCAAGGACGCGATGTCGGCCGAGAATTTGGGTGGAAACCATGCAATATTCACGTAGCTAGCGATGCCTCCAACTAATTTTTCTTTATGATCCTTAGCTGCTGAAAGCTCACAGAATATGCAAAAAATATAGTACTCCTGACCCCCATAAAAATTATTTGGGAAGAATGTGCGTCCTCTATGTCTTTGAGTCTTGTGATTTTTTAGAATGTGCCTCGTGAAATCTTAAAAATTGGGTGTTTTTCAACTATTGGACTAGATCGACTAGATCTCCATTTTAGCTCAAACTGTCTCAGGTTCAAAGACTGAAGGATCAATGAAAATGTGGGTCACCAGCGGAAGCGAGGGGCACCTCAACACCTCGGCAAAATATATCCTTGTTTCTTGAAGCTACTGACCCGAGGACTTCACTAGAGAGAGAACTTCAAGGACCTCACTAGAAAGGTCTGCATTTTGTACTATAATCATGCAAAAGGTGTGTTAAACAAATTTAAAGCCATCTCATGTAATAACTTACACCAAATCATCACCACTAAAGTCTAAATTCTAAATAATAATGAATTTCTTGTTGCTTTAATCTTCCTCTCACACTATTGACTTTTATACTATTTTGCTCTATTTTATAACAATGTTTCAACAAAACTTAAATTCCAGACTACATGTATCTTTTTTGGTAAGAAAACTGAGGAGAAGATAAATTTAAAAATTCGTAAAAATGCTGTTTATTTTACTGTAGGAAACCTTTCGTACATGTTTACTTTATTTTCACTTGTTTCTTGAATCATATTATTTGAAAGGCATTTTGAGAATATTCAGGATGGCACAGGAAGCGAAAATGACGATTATTAAGGAAACTTTAAAAGAAACTGGTAAGAAACTCGGATTACTCAAGATCTGATAATCGTAAAAAGTTCAGTACTGGCCTAAATTATTAGTTTCTTATAAAAATACTTGTATATTAATTAATACTTCCTTTCATCAACGAACGAGACAGTGAATGACAAAAAGTTCAGGAAGGAGTGCATTTGTCACATGACATAAGTTGTGTTACATATTATTTCCAAATCGATTCTGATTTGAACAGTTGCAAAGAGAAGCCAGGAAAATATTTTACGAAGAATGAAATGCTGCATTTCCTTTAAATTTGCTTCGAGTGGATGCATAGCTTGTTGCTGCAAGTCGCTGTTGATACAGGTTCACGAAGTTCATGAAAACGGGCAGAATAATTCTTCCATCATTTCTGATTTGTTAGGCTTTTCTCACAGCCCGTAAACAATGTTTTGATTTGGGAGTGCAAGAACTCATAAATATACCTAGAAACGACTGGAAGAATGAAGGTTTGTTAAGGTTGGTAGATCTTTAATTATCTACATCTAATATCGATTCTCGAGTTGTTGGAAATAAATCATGTCTTGTTTTGGTTGCTACATTGAAACAAAGAAGCGATACAGATGCGATAATAATGAAAAGTCCTCTTGGAAAACAGATCGAGACGATAACAAATAGCGAGCAAAAAGTGCACCAAAAATGAGTTCAAGAATTAATCTTCATGAAGGGCATGAAGGGCATGCAGCTCAAGGAAACGTTAACCCTAAATATCATATACCAAAGATATTTTTTTAGCATGAATGGCAGATGAAGAGATAATGATCAAAATATCTCACAAAATATCTTAGATGGGCGCTTGCAGGTTTCATCCTTTAGTCTAGGGACAGCAAATGGCCTACGCCTTACCTGGATTTTCAAGCTGAAATAAATTTCTGGTAAGATGATACTTCAAAATTGGTGGTCGCTAGAAATATCAATTAAAAGGTAGCAAATACATCTGTCGACAATCACTGGATGAAAAAATCAGCAGTAAAAGGGTTTCTTTCGCTTTGTAAGAAAATTGAACCCGGTTTCTGCAAAGATACGTTAGTCGAAACTTTTCATTGGGAAGGACGACATGTGATCTGAGCTGTTTGACCTCCCTACGTCCATATGCGTTCAGGCAACAGCCTGCCAATTTAAATGCGATTTTAGACACAAATGAAGTGCTTTCATTTTGAATTTCAGCTTATTTCCTCCATTGATCGCAGAATTATGTGCCTAAATGTGGCGTTTGGTCGCAAGGGCCTAGGCATGATTCTGTGATTCTCGAAGCTGCCTCGGGTTTCTTTCTCGTGCCATAAAAAGATTCAGAGGAATTCGATCCACAAACATGTTGCTATTTCGTTACCTCTGAAGTGTAAGGAGTTTATCGATATGTACACAAGATATCTAACATCTTTGTTCGTGCATAGGGAGAGAGGTTTGTTGCGAAAATAAGCATCGCAAAACCTGGCGAAATTCGAAGCTGCGTGGTGTCGAAATCTCCAAATCTCCCCCATTTTCCCAGCATGCTTTTCTTTCCGTGAAAAGGTCTACTGAATCTAAAGAAAAAATGGTTGGTTTACATTTACACTGCAATGGTGATCACACAGCGTTAACGTCTTAAGACTATGAATCTCACTTCCAAAGGGTAAACTACATAAATCCTGAACAAATACTGTAGGTCAAACCTCTTCATTTAAAGCATTTAATCTTATTTCACATGATTCAAAATGCAACTGATGATTGAAGAAGTGTTGATTTGCTTTGCGTTTTGATCGTTGCTGTTCCAATATTTGATCTCAAGAACAACGCCAGAATATAAATTAAAGGCTCCCATTAGCCATGTTTGAAGAATGAGATCGTGCACGTAGCTTGCTTCATAAAGTAATAAATATTGATCTGCAATTGCAACTGTTTAATGTAGGATTTAGCCCACTTGAAGGAGACCAGGTTTCTTGAGAAACGTCAGAATTATTAAATCGGTAGTACCGAAAATAAGGATGGCATATGATATTGCCAAATTCTTTACTTTAGCCAGACAAGATCTGCCACTGTAATAGTACCACACCTGTTTCTTGATAGTATCATATGGGTTGGTTGGTTTCCTTGACAACAGTCGTCCATATGAAGATTCAAGCAGTAAGGGAACTTTGCCAGATCAAACTTTGTAAATAGCATTTTAATGACTTGTCAACTCTGTTGATGATTTCATTAACAGCGAGAGTTTGTAAGAAACACCCAGTAATTAGCCTTAATCAGGAGAAATCGATTGGCAACTCATCAAAATTTGATAGAGGTTTTATTTTGCTCGATTGTTTTGATTTTATACAAGTATATTCTTGCTGGTTT
This sequence comes from Aurelia sp. 3 sensu Dawson et al. (2005), assembly GCA_964020215.1. Classification (NCBI taxonomy): domain Eukaryota; kingdom Metazoa; phylum Cnidaria; class Scyphozoa; order Semaeostomeae; family Ulmaridae; genus Aurelia; species Aurelia sp. 3 sensu Dawson et al. (2005). The sequence goes on along the minus strand of OZ026573.1, from coordinate 14,998,381 downwards.
GCCTAAAACCCCCTTCCACAATGTTTTCATTCTTCAAACATGAAACAGCTTAAGAAACTATTCATTTTGAAAATTGAAATCTCTGACATGCATTTAATTTATTTTTACTTGCTTCCTGTATCATATTATTGAGAAAGTACCGGAGTTTTGTGTTATCATTGGAAAGGCTTCAAAAAACCTTGTTTTGAAATGATCACGAGGGCACAAGTAGTGACCATGAAGATTATTACAGAAAATTTAAGGAACTCGTAAGAAACTCTGTGTACTCAAAATCCGATAATTTCAAGTAAACTTCAGTTCTACCCCACATCCCTTGTTTCTTATAAAAAATACATGTAGATGTAGCAAAAATTGATGGAAGACATTACAGACGAGTTTTTACTTTAGCCACACACTAGCTGATACGAAAACAGTTCAACACTTAATTCTTGATATCATAGTATGAGTTGCTTGCCCCTCGACAACAGTCGTCCATTTTGAAGATTTCAAACAGTAAGGGAACTTTGCCAGGTCACAGAGGTCAGATTTTGGTAAATTGCCTTTTAATGAGTTGGCAGCTCAACTGATGGATTCATTAACAGCCAGAGTTTGGCAGCTCACCTAAATTTGATTGTTGGCCCAAATATCTCTGAATTGTTTTGATTGTGTAAATTAACAATGTCAATGAATACTTCAAATGCTTTATCGATTGTTTGGATTGTGTAAATAAATAATGCCTATTGTTACAACATTCCTGATTCCTTCCTCTATAGGTAGGTAGGTAGGTGTATTCCTTCCGGTTGGAGAAAAGCCCCTCCATAATGTTTTCATTCTTCAAACATAATTAAAGGCTCCCATTAGCCATGTTTGAAGAATGAGATCATGCACGTAGCTTGCTTCATGAAGTAATAAATATTTATCTGCAGTTGCACCTGTTTAATGTAGGATTTAGTTTATATCGGGATGGCAATAGCCTAGCCAGCCCACTTCAAGGAGACCAGATTTCTTGATAAGCGTCAGAATTATTACATCGGATGTACCGAAAATAAGGATGGCAAATGATATTGCCAAATTCTTTACTTTAGCCTGACAAGATTTGTCACTGTAATAGTGCCACACCTGTTTCTTGATAGTATTATATGGGTTGGTTGGTTTCCTTGACAACAGTCGTCCATATGAAGATTTCTAGCAGTAAGGGAACTTTGCCAGATCAAACTTTGTAAATAGCATTTTAATGACTTTGCAACTCTGTTGATGATTTCATTAACAGCGAGAGTTTGTTAGGAACACCTAGTAATTAGCCTTAATCAGGAGAAATCGATTGGCAACTCATCAAAATTTGATAGAGATTTTATTTTGCTCGATTGTTTTGATTTTATACAAGTATATTCTTTCTGGTTTGCCTGAAACCTCTTCCAGAATTGAAACATAGCTTGAGAAACTACTTATTTTGACAAAGAAAATCTTTAACCTACACTTACTTTATTTTCACTAGCGTCCTGTATCACTTTGCTCAGAAATTACTAGAGGATGTCTGAACATTGGAAAGGCTTCAAAAAGTCTTTTTTGAAATTATCACGAGGGCACAGACAGTAATCAACATGAAGATTGTCATGGAACATTTAAGAAACTCGTAAGAAACTCTGTGTACTCAAAATCATACATGTTGATGAAGGGAAAAAATGGCGGAGGACACTACTGACGTATTTTTACTTTAGCCAGAAACCAGCTGCTACCTAAACAGTGCAACACTTGTTCCTTGATAGCTTATAGTATGAGTTGCTTGCCCCTTGAAAACAGTCGTCCATGTTGAAGATTTCAAACAGTAAGGGAACTTTGCCAGGTCACAGAGGTCAGATTTTGGAAAATTACCTTTTAATGAGTTGGCAGCTCAACTGATGAATTCATTAACAGCCAGAGTTTGGCAGCTCGCCTAAATCTGATTGTTGACCCAGATATCTCTGAATTGTTTTGATTGTGTAAATTAACAATGTCTATAAATACTTCAAATGCTTCATCGATTGTTTCGATTGTGTGCAGGAATAATGCCTATTGTTACAACATTCCTGATTCCTTCCACTATAGGTAGGTAGGTAGGTATATGGGTATATAGGTGTATTCCTTCCGGTTGAGCAAAAGCCCCTCCATAATGTTTTCATTCTTCAAATATAATTAAAGGCTCCCATTAGCCATGTTTGAAGAATGAGATCATGCATGTAGCTTGCTTCATGTAGTAAAGAATATTTATCTGCAATAGCAACTGTTTAATGTAGGATTTGATAAGCGTCAGAATTATTACATTGGATGTATCGAAAAGCACATGATACTGACAAATTCTTTACTTTTGCCAGACAAGATTTGCCACTGCAATAGTGCCACACCTGTTTCTTGATTGTATTATATGGGTTGGTTGGTCTCCTTGACAACAGTCGTCCATATTAAGATTTCAACAGTAAGGGAACATTGCCAGGTCAAACTTGCAAATAGCATTTTAATGACTTTGCAACTCTGTTGATGATTGCATTAACAGCGAGAGTTTGTTAGGAACACGTAGTAATTAGCCTTAATCCGGAGAAATCGATTGGCAACTCATCAAAATTTGATGGAGATTTTACTTTGCTCGATTGTTTTGATTGCATACAAGTATATTCTTTCTGGTTTGCCTAAAGCCCCTTTCAGAATGTTTTCATTCTTAAAACATGAAACATAGCTCAAGAAACTACTTATTTTGACAAAGAAAATCCTTAACCTACACTTAATTTATTTTCACTTGCGTCCAGTATCACTTTGCTCAGAAATTACTAGAGTAATGTCTAAACACTGGAAAGGCTTCAAAAAGCCTTGTTTTGAAATCATCCCGAGGGCACAGATAGTAATCAACATGAAGATTGTTATGGAACATTTAAGAAACTCGTAAGAAACTCTGTGATCTCAAAATTCTATAATTTTAAGGAGTTAAGGAGCCAAAATCCTTAGTTTCTTATAAAAAATACGTTTATATGTAGGGGGAAAATGGTGGAGGACACTACTGACGTATTTTTACTTTGGCCAGACATCAGCTGCTACCTAGTCAGCGCAACATTTGTCCCTTGATAGCTCAGTATGAGTTGCTTGCCCCTTGACAACAGTCGTCCATGTTGAAGATTTCAAACAGTAAGGGAACTTTGCCAGGTCACAGAGGTCAGATTTTGGAAAATTACTTTTTAATGAGTTGGCAGCTCAACTGATGAGTTCATTAACAGCCTGAGTTTGGCAGCTCACCTAAATTTGATTGTTGGGCCAAATATCTCTGAATTGTTTTGATTGTATATATTAACAATCCCCATAAATATCTCAAATTCTACGTTGATTGTTTCGATTGTGTACATAAACAATGCCTATTGTTACAACATTCCTGATTCCTTCCACTCTATATAGGTAGGTATATAGGTGTCCTTCCGGTCGGAGAAAAAGCCCCTCCATAATGTTTTCATTCTTCAAACATAATTAAAGGCTCCCATTAGCCATGTTGAAGAATGAGATCATGCACGTAGCTTGCTTCATGAAGTAATAAATATTTATCTGCAGTTGCACCTGTTTAATGTAGGATTTAGTTTATATCGGGATGGCAATAGCCTAGCCAGCCCACTTCAAGGAGACCAGATTTCTTGATAAGCGTCAGAATTATTACATCGGATGTACCGAAAATAAGGATGGCACATGATATTGCCAAATTCTTTACTTTAGCCAGACAAGATTTGTCACTGTAATAGTGCCACACCTGTTTCTTGATAGTATTATATGGGTTGGCTGGTTTCCTTGACAACAGTCGTCCATATGAAGATTTCAAGCAGTAAGGGAACTTTGCCAGATCAAACTTTGTAAATAGCATTTTAATGACTTTGCAACTCTGTTGATGATTTCATTAACAGCGAGAGTTTGTTAGGAACACCTAGTAATTAGCCTTAATCAGGAGAAATCGATTGGCAACTCATCAAAATTTGATAGAGATTTTATTTTGCTCGATTGTTTTGATTTTATACAAGTATATTCTTTCTGGTTTGCCTGAAACCTCTTCCAGAATGTTTTCAGTCTTCAAACATGAAACATAGCTTGAGAAACTACTTATTTTGACAAAGAAAATCCTTAACCTACACTTATTTTATTTTCACTAGCGTCCTGTATCACTTTGCTCAGAAATTACCAGAGGATGTCTGAACATTGGAAAGGCTTCAAAAAGTCTTTTTTGAAATTATCCCGAGGGCACAGATAGTAATCAACATGAAGATTGTCATGGAACATTTAAGAAACTCGTAAGAAACTCTGTGTACTCAAAATCATACATGTTGATGTAGGGAAAAAATGGCGGAGGACACTACTGACGTACTTTTACTTTAGCCAGAAACCAGCTGCTACCTAAACAGTGCAACACTTGTTCCTTGATAGCTTATAGTATGAGTTGCTTGCCCCTTGAAAACAGTCGTCCATGTTGAAGATTTCAAACAGTAAGGGAACTTTGCCAGGTCACAGAGGTCAGATTTTGGAAAATTACCTTTTAATGAGTTGGCAGCTCAACTGATGAGTTCATTAACAGCCAGAGTTTGGCAGCTCACCTAAATCTGATTGTTGACCCAGATGTCTCTGAATTGTTTTGATTGTGTAAATTAACAATGTCTATAAATACTTCAAATGCTTCATCGATTGTTTCGATTGTGTGCAGGAATAATGCCTATTGTTACAACATTCCTGATTCCTTCCTCTATAGGTAGGTATATAGGTATATAGGTAGGTGTATTCCTTCCGGTTGGAGAAAAGCCCCTCCATAATGTTTTCATTCTTCAAACATAAAAAGGCTTTGATTGATGTTACCATTCTTGAAATAAAAACGTTTCCACTTGAGAAAAACATTCTTGATAACTTCATTGGGGTTTTAAAACTTGAATTCAGTTGATTATTGCAATGCAAAAGTCTCAGTTATTACTAAATTTTTTGGTCTCACGCACATAGAATAAAATCTAGCAGTGTAAACATTTTCAATTTGTTCTTGATTACTGCATAAGAGGCAGCCTTGAGTGCTATCGCAGCATCCTATGCTTATTACTTTGGAAATACCTGGTGCATCAAACAGCCTTATGGCATCAGATCTCCTTACAAATCGAATCCTTTGAAATGACTTTTCAAGGCTGCCATCACAACTTGATCAGATTACTTGGAAATGGGGCATTCACACCAACCATCATTTCATTAAGGGTAGTTTCTTCCTTGACATTGCGAAATTTATTGAAATGAATTTCAAACTTTGAAGTAAGTGATTCAATCACTGATTCAATTGATATTTTTATAGCAGACTCACAAATGCAATGTACAACTATCTCAATTTCTTTGTTCAACTCTTTCTTTCTTCAGGAATAACTTGATCAAATCTTTCCTATCCAGGTCAGTTTCTTCTTTGTTCTTTACTACGAACCTTTCCAGAAGCTTCCAGAACTGAGGGATGATTGTCTCATCAGGAACATCTTTAAAAGATATAACTTGCTCGGCAGCTTTATCTCTAACTCTTTCATGCACATCTGAGGTGCGTTTTCTTCCTAAAGACATGGTGACGTTTGGTCCCTCTTCTGTGTCTTGATTATCAATTGATATTCCCATTTATTCTCCTGTATTCACCCAACTTTTTTAGATCTCCATGATAACAAGACCAATAGCATGATTGTGAGCCACGGTTTTCATGACTAATCTTCGCTTGCATCTTCTTCATTTTTTCGCAGATATGAAGAAGAGCATCAAATAGTTACTTTCTGAACAACGTTCATCAATTCCCCATACTTATCGTACAGTAAACTTCATTTAGAATTTTTGAGAATACCCCAGAATTTTCCTGCGAAATAATTACAAATTTCCTGCGAGCCATTTTCGTCAAAAATTTCCTGGCAGCGCCGCTGCCGGCGCTGCCGGACATTTTCAAGCCCTGTATCCCATTCCCATTTAGCTGGAGCTCTATTATCCCACTCCCATTTAGCTGGAGCTACAATATAATAAAGCTGCCAGTTGAATCTATAGAAAGTGTGGATGATAGCTTGGAGATTTCTATGAAACTAAGCCCCATGCAGTTACATCGATGCAGTTCTCAAATCCATGTCAATATGAATAAGGTAAATATGTATGCATCCACTTATGTTATGTTATGATTTTTCTTATCTCTTGCAGTGCACCAGAAGTTGAACTGGTTGTTGAAGAGGGTGAGGAGGCACAAGAACCAACATTTGGTGAAAAACAAGTTGTATTAGACACATGTAAGTTGTTTGTTTATAAACCCATCTGTTGATGGGGACACTAAAGATATGATTGCCCATACACTGCCCCTTCAAAGTAGAATGATCTTGAAAATAGACATACAGTAATCAGTGCATTTCACTGGACAAAGCTTTGCTGTCCAATAGTATAGTGCCAATCACAGACCATCTAGATAATTTGATATATGATTGGTATCTCAAATGATAAGAGGAATCAGAAACGTCAACTTAGCTGTATTTTTATGTTTCTTCCCCAATCCTTTTGTTCCCCCATGCTGCCATTGTTAAAAATCCTCATGCATTTCTGATAGAAGAGCACTGTTGACAGCAGATTGTAGTTATGCTTCCAAACTGAAATTATCTGAGTTCTTTTGGAGGTTCTTATTTCTTTTGTGATTTCAGATTCTGCTGATCTTCATTTTGTGCGATCTGCTGATGGTTTGACAGGAAGAAATTTAGTAAAGAATGACCTCTGCTTTATGTGGTGTGGAGCACAGTCAAACTTTGGTGTCAAGTCTGGGAAAGTTTGCTATGAATGCAAGGTAAGCAGTTTAAAAGGTAAAGTAGTAATTCAGGGATCAGGGCATGAGGAAATATTTTCCTTCCTGCAACTGGACCAAAGTCATTCTGAAATTTCCCACAAGAACAGAAAGATGAAAATTTTGAGCTCACTTAAAGATGGTTTAGGTGCCAATGATGGAAAAAGACGTGGCTGGTTTCATTTGAATGCAGGTGAGACATACTGTAGAAATAAGGTTAAAAGTGGGTATCCATGAAAGAAACCAATGTGACTTTTGGAGGATAAGAGGGAAAAATTTAGCTCTTCAATTCATATTTCTTATATGTATATGCAATATGAATAAAGATTGAAGATGAGATACGATAGTCAAAATCAGCTATGGATTGTTCTACTCATTTAAAGTCATATTACCAGTCAACATTGAATTGAGGCAACTTGGTAATGGCATAGACAATATGGTCAACATTACTTTGGAAGCGAGTGAAAATTTTACGAGTCAGTGGAGAGAAGGAAAGACAATTATATTTTTACAGAGATGATAAGGAAGATTTGGACTGAATATGTCAAATATATACATTCACAAAATCGTAATTGTGGATCATTAAAAGAAACACCTTTGATCTGCAAAGTTCTTGCACAATCAAGCCAGTAGCATTTTTGAGGCTAGTTTGGAGGTGCTTGGGCTCAATTGAGCGTCTCTCATTTCAGGGCCTGATAAGTTATATACTGTTGCTTGAAATTGTGCATTTTTCTCTTTTGTGAACAAATCAGAAAGAAGATATACAAAACAAAAATATATACAAACTAATATATATAAACTAATATATACAAATACAGTGATGTCCAACAAATGATGTATTTACAACAATTTCTTGTTTGACATTAAGAATTAGAAGTTTTCCATTACCATGGCATCTGGTTGCATGGTCAGATTGGTTATAGCGCCTGTCACAAATACTTGATTCATGATTATCAGGGTTTGTTCAGGAAACAAACTGGGATATCATTCTGCCACTGTTAGTATGTTCTTTGGGCCAGCTGAGGAAAGAAACAAGAGGATATTACCTCCAAATTATATATTGATAAGTCTTGCTAACAGAGAGGTCAAGCATTCAGCCTTCAAATGTAGGTGGAATGGTTTTGTGTACCCATTTTCTGATATCTGATGGGAAGGACAATCTTGTATGTCATAACAGTAGCTTGTGACAGATTTTTACATTGCTATTTATCTTCAATTTCTAGATTACAAAGAAGCTGGAGGTTGAATTGCCTGAAAGCGAAAAACCAATGCATGGTGTGAGAATTGGTTGGTCTGCAGGAAGCTCTGGTTTGCAACTAGGTAAATGTCAACTTTCATTACTATGTTGGAAATGAAATAATCTTTTTGCAGTGGAAGAATGTAAATTTGTTGAGAACATTTACAGAATGAGAAATGTTTATCTTGGTTGTAAACAATTCACTTGTGTTTGTAGGAGAGGCAAGCTTATCATATGGATATGAAAGTACTGGAAAGATCTGTGCATCTTCTAATTTTGCTGATTATGCGGATCCATTTGGTGAAGGTGATATTATTGGTGCCTACTTGGTGAGTTAAACATTAAGTTCACAAATCTTCCTCTTGATTTCCATTGATTTTGGCATCCATTACAAGTTGTACAAGAACATTTTAGTTGCCTTGAGTTTGCCTACATGCAAATACTTAAACATTTGAATTGAGCAACTGATAAATCAGCTTGAATTGACTTGCCATTGAGTGTATTGCAATGGCAGACACTAGTTGGCATGTAATGGTCTGCAGTCACCCCCCACCCTCAATTTGTCTTGAATGAAGATAATCTGTTTGAAAGCAGTGATGATGAGGAATGCTGTTTGAGGTAAACAATAGCTTCCCTTCAAATATTTTCTGAAGTGTCTACCACTGTTGGGTTGTACAAGATGACCCCATGTGAATTGATCACGTTTGAAAAGATTTCCATACTAGTTCTACTCTTTTTAAAATATTAGATTCGCACATGTTTCATGGACATCTTAAATTTTATTTTTGTGATGTGCTTGATCATTTTCATACCCTTTCAACAGGACTTGGAGAGTGATGTAAAAGCTTTGAAATTTACCAAGAATGGAACAGATCTTGGAGTGGCCATGTCCTTGTCTGTAAACCTTGATGACACAGCATTGTTCCCACATATCTTCGTAAAGAACATGGAGGTTGAAGTCAACTTTGGATCAAGGGTGTGTGTGATTTTAAGTCTTGCAATTACATGAAACTGCTCTCTGTATTGAGAGGAACTTGCGATATCTACAATGGCATCATGAAAGATAAAAGGAAATGGAAACAAAGTCCTCTTAATCTGTCTTTTTTTGTGGAATGTGGATGCTATTTTTTGTCAAAAAATGACTTCATGGCTCACGGAAGTTGTCAATTCCCAATGAACAATAATGAAAGAAGGACTTGAGACAGGGAGCAAGACATCAGTGCCAACATAACAAAACTGAATGCAAGAGTGAGCAGTCTTGTGATGCCAACAGAAGAAGAAAGCCCTTTAACAACATTTGTTCCATATGTTGGTACAATTTTTTTTCATATCCAGAACGCCACACTCTCTGACTAATGCCATTTCTGGTGTATTGGTTGAAGAGGTGTTGCATTTACATATCCCGTACTGTTGTCCTGTTTTGAATGTATCCATATCTTCTTTGTTTCAAAGGATGAACCATGGCATGAGAAGTTAGAAGATTATACTTTTGTTCAAGACTGTGAAGAGGATGCATTGCAGAGAGGACCTTCACCACCTAGTGAAAAGTCTGAGTGTGAGGTAATATTTCAGTAGCATTTTTTAAAAGGATTTTTGATATGTGTTTGCCAATCAGTTGCTACTGTTTCATGAATGATTTGTTATCAGTATATATATATATAAATATGAAAATGTAGATCTTCCAAAGAATGAAGCTTGTAGTCTAGTGCTGTAGACATCATCGATTGTGCAGTGTAATTTAACTCTATTACTATATACTGTGCAAATTACACAAAGTGCCTGAGGCAAATTACATTTGATGTTGCATCATCATTTCAAAAGAGAAAGAGCTGAAAAATATGCGACTTTTCCTGAAGGTTGATAAACCAATTGAAAATTGAAAATATTTTTCAAAATGGTAGATACTGATCATGTGACCAAGGTCCTTTCAACATGTGGTCAGCTATAAAACAAAAGAAGGGAGTATAATGTCAAGATTATCAATAAAGATTCAACCATTTGATAGCCCTTTGTGAGAACTTTCAAGTGATATATCATTTTATTCGCTTGTGATGACTTCAGCAATGTTATAGTTAATGGTGTCATTGAAGTTTATGACATCATATAAATAATAACAAATGTATTAGAAAAATTCTACTGATCAAAATTGGTTCTCTGCATCATTAGCCCTAATCCACATGGGGGGGGGGGGTGTTTTCCACCCCCCTTGAGGTTTTTCTTGCTGTGTTTTTCAAAGACATCAATTATGTCCCCCAAACCTACCTGACTTTTACTAATTATCTATTTGCCACATTTTGACCAAGAAATTTTCAAACAATAGAGCTTGCAGGTCACGTGACATGCCCATGTTTGGAAGCAGGTAGCAAACAAATCATTGTTTTTGATGATTTCAATGGGAAGATTTGATCATATTATGAAGTATTATACACCAAATGAATCAGTAAACGAAGAGCTTTTATTTGATACCGGAATTTCTGGAATTTGATGATGACATCATAATGGCCACCATTTTGGGCTAATTAGCAAATTTTCTCAATTTTTCGAAATTTTTCAATTGAAAAGACTCCAATGATATATTCATTTGTAATGGGGTATCACCTCTTTACAGCTTCTTTTTGTCTATTTTTACAGAGAACAAATTAATTGCACAAATGACATCATTCAGATTGGCTAATTTCTTCCAAAATATCACTCCAAAATCATTAATTTTGATGAAATTATATATATTTTCATATCAAATTTGTGCCTAAAGTGAACAAAAAACTGCAAAATGTTCATGGAATACCTTCTTTAAATTCAAATTTAACTTGGACGCCTGATTTTCACTGATTTTCAACTTCATGACATCACTGTGATGTCATAAGGTATGGCAGCCACACCCAAATTGTGCTACAAGCTAGAAACCACTTGCTCTGTAACTGTGCCTGCCAAGTTGTATTGAATTCTGAGGAGTCTAAGGCAGTTTTCAGAGGGGATGGAAAGAACCCCCCTCCCCATAAATGGTAGCTCGAAAAAAGCCCATATGGATTAGGGTTAAGAGTATCTGCACCAGTAATTAAGAGTATGAATCAGTGACAAACTGGTGTGGTGTCAATGAATAATGAATATATGGTATATATGAAAATAATGAGCTGCTTAAATAGATATTATTATGCAGATTTTGACTTATTGATGCATTGCAATACATTCTAGTTACGTTACAAAAAAAATTGTCAAATAAAAAGTTGAATATGGTCAATATTGCCAATAGTAAGCCAATACTGCTATTTTCCTCTATTATGATGTCATAGTAACCTCATGAATGTAATAAAAATTAAAAAGTAACCATTTGTAAAGGCTTAGGTACTGTGTACCATTGTACCAGATTTTGCCTTCATACCTGCAATATTGCCCCCATTGCCCCTCTTCTGTTTGATATTATTTTCTTATACTGAAGAATGAGATGCCACAATTCCTGATCTTGTTTAATCATGTGATTTTAAATCATTTAAATAGGCTATCATGATGGTTGGCCTTCCTGGAAGTGGCAAAACAATCTGGGCTCAGAAACATTGCAGGGAAAACAGTGATAAGCACTTTTATGTACTTGGAAGGGATCTAGTCTTTGACAGAATGAAGGTAATGTAACATGTATACACTTTTATAAATTTGGTATCAAGCATGTTGTGTGTTGATATCTTTGTTTTGCAGGTAGAGCTCCATCCTTTTTGGTAATGTCATATCATATTATATGTATCAATAAACCTTTATATGTTATCAATTTAAAAAGAAATTGATTTTTAACTTACTTTTATATAACAAGCAGCATATTCTGTCAAGCAACAGCAATTTACCATCTGCTTGCCCCCTAATGTACTGTTTATAATCTTATGTCAAATCCCCAAATGTGTTGAAAGATGAAATATGAGCTGATATGCAAATTTGAGGTGAAAAGCCTTCACAGAAATATATTCAGGTCCTTTATCTTGCAATACTTTGAAGGGACTTTAATTCTTTTTCCCATATTGTAGACTTCCATAAGCTATGGTTTTCTTGAACATTGTTTCATGTTTTGTCAAAAAACTTAAACATTACAACGGTTTTTTTGTTTTTTGTTTTTTGTTTTTTGTTTAGTTTTTTTGACAACTTTTCTTGGATTCTTAAAAGACGCTGAGTTTTTAAAATATTGAAGATTTCAGAACCACTGGCAGGGTTATTGTGCAATGGTTAAAATTTCTCAGAAGGCATTCAGTTGCAGGAAATAGATCATAGAAGTTTACACCACCCATTTTAAAGAGTTGGAAGCTGAGTTAACTGCAAGTGAACAGTTTTCTAGTTTGCTATAATGAAATGAATTTATTCTCGTTCAGTGCCCTTCAAAAGAAATAGAAATACTGCAGGAATTATCCCTGTTTCTCTTTGGATGAGATGGTGAGGTTCTGGTAACATAAGCCTTTGTATCTATATTCTTTTAGCTTCAAGAGGGTGCAACACGAAAGAAGGGTGGTGCCACACATCATCGTTTGATGGAAGCATGTGGAAAAGTTTTGGCGAAGTTTTTTGCTATGGCTCCTACGAAGAATAGGAATTATATCCTTGATCAGGTGATTTTGCTACTCTTTATTGAAGGAATAGATCGTAAAGGATCTCTACATTGTTAAATTTGGGTTGCATCACATCTATTTTTATTGGCCCAGCGAGATGTTTTTTTGAAAACAAGGTCCAGGCAGATCATGTATATATGATTTACATATTCTATTTTTAGCAGGTCTTCCTTTCAGTGTTGATCCCCCTTGAAAATATTAAATTTGTTAGGACACCATGTGCATGAAAATTGCAATTTATAGTGGGTAGTGGAAACTGTGAGACACATTTTTGTCCTACATCAATAGCTGGAAATAGCTACAGAAGATTTGAAAGAAAAGTGGAATGTCCTGACTCCATTTGAAAAGGGTTGATGAGCTGAATACCAACTAAAGAAGTTTTTTGCATGTTTAGGTGAAAGGTGCATATAGAGATTGAAATGTTTGTACTATATTTCGGGACACTTTAATTTAGTCCAGATCAAGATAAAAGCTCTTTGCAAACCAGAGGAGTCTATGTTCTAAGTGGATAGTTGTGAAGAAGCATGATATTTTCGTTTGTCTCAACACACACCATGACATGTACATTAATTGAAAAAGCACTGTGATATGTTGTTCTCAACATTGACTGACGAAATATTACTTTATCAACAGACCAATGTTGTTGCTAAAGCACAGCAAATTAAGATGGAAGCATTTAAAGAGTTTAAAACGAAAGCAGTTGTTGTTATTCCTACTTTTGAAAACCTCAGAAAGAGGATAGGAGAAAAGAGACAACGAGATGGTGAAGATGTTCCTTTCATGCCATTGGCAGAAATGAAATGTGAGTCTCTAAATTCCTTTGACCTTATTTCCATAAAAATAGAATGTTATGTGTGCAGCAACATTCCTAAGTATTCTGATTGGCTAATCGAATGCAACATTCTTCAAAGTAGAAAGCCTTTCAACTTCCCAGACATAATGGTGGACGCTGAAAATTTTTGCGAGAGGAATTTTTCAGCCTGTTGTACTTGGGCTTTAAGTTTTATTGTTTTGATGGAAAATTTGAAGCACTCAGAGTCAGTAACTACTGCTTCTTTTCAGTCTTTAAGGTTCAGTGTGGCAGACCTCTGGCTTGAGCAAACTATTAATGTAGAAGGTCTATAACCCTTAGAATCATTGAGTTGCATCTGTAATGTGGGACAACAGTTAATCCTGCATGTAGCTGCTTTACCAGCAGATGCTGAAAACAAGATTCACTTTTTCTGATATACTGTATAAATGCGCAGATCAAGCCACAGAATCGTATTGAAGTTCATATGATGAGTTGAAGTCTTTGATAGGAATTGCCGTCTGACATTTCATGAAGATATCCAACTTCTGATGAACTTTGGTATTCAAATTCTTATTGTTACGGTTGCACTGTTATCATTTATCACTCAATAAGGTCTGTGAAAGGATTATATTTACATTTTGACAGTAGCCTCACCTTTTGCAATTGACATCGACTACTGTTGTCTCCAAACCACTTGTATTTATGACCAAGCATTTGTTATCGTTTCTTACATCATAGATTTCTTCAACGTTCCCGAGCAAGGAGAGCTTTTTGACGAGGTAGAGTTTGTTGAACAAGATGAAACAGAGTCGAAAAGAACAGTTGAAGGTTACCATCGTGAGGGCAGACGTAATAGAGAAAGAGGAGAAGAACCTGATTATAAAAGACAAAGATTTGACCATGATAGGCGTGGAAACAGGCGTGATGATGGTAGATATGGTACGTACAGATTTGATTATTTGTTCAGTTTGCTGCTTGTGTTATTAGGGTTACTCGTATTGCCTTTTACGAATAGGCACAAAGCTGAACTTGTGCATGAAGCCACTACACGTGTTGTGATTTCCTTGAAATTTATTTCTTGTACGTTTACAAACTGCATGAGATCCTTGCTCTTTTCATATCAGTATCGCATGCGGGTCACATAGAAAACAAATATTTAACAACTCTTCCATTTTAGTGTAGCAAGTTGTATTGTACAAATAGAATAGAATTGAATGTAGTCGTAATTCTGTTTTTTTTGTTTTTTGTTTACATTTTTAGATGTTTATGTCCCCAGATTGAATGTGTATGTGTATCCATTTACTACAAAAATATTACAACCTGATTTTTGTGGAGCTACTAGTACGTACTTGCGTTGTCTAACGTCATGTCTTCTACAGTCCAGCACTTAATCAAATTTTTGTTACTTGCCATCCTTAAATGCACTTTCAGAGATTAACTTAAAATACTTCAAAAATGTAGACATTGTACACCAGCACAGTTACAGATTTTGAAATACCGTACAAGCTCTGTTTAGCCCCTTAGGGTTTTTGCTCCTGGAAACTCTAGAGGGGGCTTATTGAAGAGATTCTCACCAAGTAAAATGATAAGGATATGAAGGATGTACCAGGCAAATGGACATGAATGATGCCGTATCAAGTACAAATCATACTAGAACTAACATCCAAGCATGATTTAGGGAACTAAATGGAAAATCTTTGCAAACTTCCCTCATTTTGTGTGTGGGGGGGGGGGGCTTGTTTAAATGTTGGCTTGTAAGTGAAGGACTTTTCAGAAACGGTCCATATTAGAGAGGAGGCTAGATAGAGCTTGTATTGTTTTTGCTTTAAGCATGCACACTTAACATTTTGCATTGAGACTATGTTCATGAAACACTTTCGTTACTCATATTGTCATCAAGTGGGAGAATTTGAGCAGCTAGACTAGAGAACAAATACAGGATGTCAAATTTTTTAAAGAAAAATGACTGAAGATAAAGCCCAATCTGCAAACGCAAATGCGACTCGCCCAGACAAACCGAAGATTTAAGTTGTTGAAGAGAAGACAAAGAGGAGTATGCTTTACTTTGTAGATTCTCGCAGAAGTAACAATGACAGAGACAGGAGAAGATCTGGCGGTGCATCAGGTCAGTCTTCAAGGAGTGTTGTTCTGATCACTGGCAGTTCTTTCTCTGTTTTGATGAACACGTCTCTGTTTTGAAGAGCAAGAACACCAACAACCACCCATTGGAAGGATTTCCCATCCAAGTTGTCAATCATTCGGTCAATCAATCACCTTCCTGGGCGGACTGAATCGTCTCATTACCAGGCCTTGTTTAACAACCAATCATGAGTACGAGATTGGAGCTGATCGTGCGCTTTTCTAACCAATCTTTTTGTTGATAAACCATTTTACCATTTTTTTGTGTTGAAGATTAAGCATTTCTTTTGTTAACCATTCTTCTTTCAACCAGGTATTTGACATTATTTTACAATTTTCTACTTTTCTCTTTTTGTGCCAAAAGTTCCTTGTTTTGTGTCAACATTTAAAAAGTGTTTTCGTTTAACGCAATATCTTTTAATTGTACAGCTAAAACAGTACAAAGTAGCGTTAAGATATAACAGAATTAAAGAACCAAATATTAAGAAAAAGGAAGGATTAAAAAGAAAATAAGATGCCTGTTTAAACACGTATAGCTATATAGCTATTTCACTAATTTATGACCATTCAAAATCTTCTGTATCTACGATTGCACAGTATGGGGCCCATAAACTATGTTATCTTGTGTTCAAGTTTGCACCATTACATTGATTTCATGCATAATGTAAAGTTTTCTTCGGTGTTCTTGACGATTTATGGTTTGTTTTTGCTGTTCTATGACGAATTCGCATGATTATTATTTATGTTTAAATGCACACTGTTTGTTTGAATGTCCTCTTTGAATTTGCACTTTTATTGTACTCGGTGTCACATTGAATTTATTCATTTCACTAGTGGCGGTGGTTCATATGATGAGTTGCAGTCTTTGATAGGAATTGCCGTCTGAAACGTAATGTAGAAATTTTATATCTGATGAACAAACCTACACTCGGTGGAATCAAAGGTTAAAGGGGGTCCGTCTGCAAATTTCGTTTGAAACGTTGATTTTGCATCTTTTTGATAGGAATTAGCACACAGAATGTAATGTTTTTGTGAAAAAGGAGAGTATTATGTTGAAGAAAGATCTTTTTGCAATTGCCGGGATACAGATGGATTTCAGCGGTCACTTTTTGATAGCATGAGTAAAGGTAACAATGGACAAGTGCCTAAAATGATGGCTTTTACAGATTTGTTTATAATTTGGAGACGGAGTCCCTTTAAGAAAACTTTTCGGTTTCTTACTTATCAAATAATCAAACCCCTTACATTTGCCAGTCCTCAGTTGACCTTCACTGCAGGATTTTTTACTCCTTATGAACTTTGTTCTAAAGCATTAACGACGTCTGTGACTCTTTAGGTCGATATGATGACCGCAGAAGATACGACAGCAGAGACAACCGACGTGGTGGTTACGGTGGTTATGGCGGTGGTGGTTACGGTGGTGGTGGTGGCTATGGCGGAGGTTACGGCGGTGGTAGCTATGGTGGTAGTAGCTACGGTGGTGGTAGCTATGGCGGAAGATCGCACAGTGGCGGTTACAGTGGTGGTGGTGGATACGGCGGCGGTTATGGTGGCGGATCATCTTATGGACAAAGGAGCTCCTATGGATCGTATGGCAGCAGCGGATCATATGGTGGAAGTGGTGGTTATGGTGGTGGTTCATATGGTGGATCAAGAGGTGGCTATGGTGGCCAGAGGGGATATGGAAGTGAGTTGCATGTCTTCTGTTTAACTTATTGAATGTCATGATTTAGACTGCATTCACACGATGTCGGCACATTTTGAAAACGATGAATAATGTGACGGTAGCAAAATTTGAGCTAGCGTTCACACGATGCCGGAACAATTTGAAAACGGTTGGAAATTTGCCGGTAAAAAGCTCGTTGCAAGACTTTGATGCAAAAGAAGTGTGCCTAATCCCAAAGAATCGTTCAGTCTCGTTCCAAAAGCTTCTGAAAATGTTATATTTTCATCATTTTCAAGTGCTTACACGATGCCGTTTCCAAAATGTGCCGGTTAGAGTTCCGTTTTCAAAATCTACCGTTTTCAAAATCTGCCGGCAAAAAATGTGCCGTTTTCGTGTGAACAGGAGGCCTATCCGTCACATTTTTTTCTCCGTTTTCAAAATACGCCGGCATCGTGTGAACGCAGTCTTAGAATTAATTTAGTATGACATGTTGTACAATTTTATTGATACTGGTTACAACACCATGCTTTAACAATGAAAATGAAGGAGAGACGAAAGCCACTTGGTATATCATTCATCAAATAGCAAAACATTATACTGTCTAGCAAATTGGAATGGCGATTGTAACCCGTTTGCAGAGATTAAGACCACGTTCACACTGCTCTGGCACAACTTTGGATCCATACCAAAAGCGTAAAGCCTGGTTTCCATATGATTGCAGGAATCGCTGGTGACGCAAGGATAGCACAAATTTGTGGCCAGCGATCGTTGCGTGGAAATGGAAACTGTCTTGTTCAGTTTGCCAACGATCATTGCGTTGCCAGCGTTCTTTGTGTTTGAGACAGATGATTTTCTATCTCTGCGATCGCAACGATCCTTACGTCAAAGGAAAACTGACCGAGTTTGAATTTCAGCAGTCGATGCCTCTCTTTCAGGAGCTAGCTATGCCTTTGTTATCTTTACTGCCATTGTGAGAATTTGATTTTGCGCCACAAGTCCTTAGAAATGTGCGAACGTTGTGGTAAATGGAAACTACACGACGCCAGGGTGATTGATAATTGCTGCTCATAAATTTGTACGATCCTTGCGTCACCAGCGATCCTTGCGATCAAGTGGAAACCAGGCTTTACGAATTAGCCACCCGTTGCACCTTTCTTGCTAATGCGTACAGTTTTGCTTCTTCTGTCTGTAGAATTATTTGGCATTGGAAAAGTGTGAACGCTCTAGAATCTTTGTAACGGACCAAACCGCTACTCTGTACAAAGTAAACATCGTCTTTGTTTTAGAAGTTGGTGCTAAGCCAAGTTCTCGCTAGGGTCGTAAGGATCTTAAGAATCATAAGAAACATAATTTTGAAACCTTACGATCCTGATGATCCTCACGACTCTGTTGTTTTCATTGCTCCACAACGATCGCAAGAATCCTAATTTCCTTAACATTCTGTTTTAATGGTGTAGCCTTGGCAAGACATTTCTCTGAAAATACCGTATGTTGACTGCTATCGCTTTGTGTTAAATTCCAAACTATGTAGATTCTGGTAAGAGTGGAAAGACCTCATCGAAATTAAGATGGGACACATTTTGTTCCATCAATCCTCCCTTAAGATTTTACTGGACCAACCAAAGCTATATATCTGAGATTTTGGACATCTGTTAGTTGCTCTCTTGGCTTCTCCACTGAAAAATACGTACTCTTCATATAAACAATTGGAGTTCTCTGCTTATAAATAAACTTTGGAGGCCTACTTTTGAATGAAATTTGCAGAATTTGCGTCACATAACCCGGAAAAAAAGGAGCATCCAGTTGTACGACTTGTTAGGATGGGAAGTTTTTATCTGTACGATCCTCATGTCACACGTTTTAAGAGATCAAATCAAGTGATAATCATTTTACCATTATTATTGTTGGGGTTTTTGCTTGAACTTAAGCATCATAAAAATTTATAATTATTTTTCTTGGGATCCTTATGACTCTAATGAAAACCAGGGTTAAAGCAAATCCTATTTCGCTCCTGTTCGTTACCCTACGAATGTGTGTTGCCAACCTTCTTTCACGAAAGATCCAGAAATCGACCCAGAATTTTAAATTGGCAAGATCTAATAATATCTCCTTACATGACAGCAGACAGCGAAAGATATAGATTTCTCTGGTTCATTTCAGGTGGTTCCTATGGTGGCTCTTCGTACGGAAGCAGTTCTTATGGAAGTAGTTCGTATGGTGGCCAGCGAGGTGGTGGTTATCGACAGGCTGACACACGTGACAGGTATCGGCAGGGAGGAAGCTCAGGCAGTAGTGGCAGTTATGGTGGTGGTAGCTATGGTGGTAACAGAGGAAGAGGCTCGCAATCTAGCGGCTACGGTGGATCAAGTCGTGGAGGCAGCTATGCACCTCGTGGCGGAGGATGGAGCCAAGGGTATGGTAGCCAAGGCAGTAGTAACTATGGCAGTTACTCCGGACAGGGTAGTAATTACCGAGGGTATGGTTATTAAGAAACAGAGCATTATTAGTGCAAAACTGAACATGTAAATCACGAATCAACCGATATGGTTTTGTAAAGTAATGCGTAACGTTATTGCTAACGGGCGATGAAGTTCGTGAAATAATGTTACAACTTATCTTAGCAACCATAAATCATAAGTAGATGGTGCAGGTTGTTAACTAAGATAGATCGATTTATTAGCTCTTTTGTTTTCTTTAAGTGGCCTTTACGAAAATAGAATTGATTATTGGGGGAAATATTCAGTGTTTCTAAGTTAGATCCTTTTCACGTAAACGTGGGCGTATTATTTGCCCCCCCCCCATGGTTAGCAAACCAACGAACACCGCTTTTATAAATATACAACAGGAAACCGGCTCACAAACTTTGCAGATTGATAACTCAAAATATTTACTGCATAAATGTAAATTGTCGGGTTTTACAGTTGAATTGAGTTCTGATCTTGGATTCGGTAATTTTTGTCAGAATCTGATGGGCACCTGCAAAGTAGTTTTGAAAATATTTTAGCATCAAAGTGAAGCTCATATTGTCATAGTTTTATGATTTGTAGCTTTTCAGTACATAAAACAAGTGGCCCAGTCATTATGTTCTACCAGGTGAGTCAAAAAAGTGCCCGGCGTTTGAAAGGCTGCTGCTCCGTTAGTATATAAGCAACGATATTTTGCAATACCTGATTGAATAGCTAACATGTTCAATTATGTTTAGAAATTTTCCTGGCTAAAATCGGTCACTCAGTTCAGATTCTATGAGCGATTTTCTAAAATGAATCCCTTTGAGAAACCTTAACAAACATGCTAAAATTACAAGCAAGACTTCCCGATGTGTTAACCTCACAGAGATGACTTTCAGCACGCTTTAGCACGTGCTGTCCTTATGACGGGGTGAGAAGTCTTCCCCCTTGTGTGAATAACTAATTCAAGGGGATTCCATTCTCCCATGAGGACAAAATACGTGAACACATCTAAGAGTCACTATTACTAGGAAGGAGAACAAAGGGATCTTGCTTGGTGTTTTCACTCATTTTTTGCAGGTTTTTAAAAGGGGCTTTCTGCAGGAAGTATCCTATTTCGACGGGAAGGAATGACCGATTAAGGCCGGGTAAATTACTGAACCTAATTTGACATATCGGGGACAAAACAAGACAGTTTTCAATATCATTGCTTTGATATTCAGGGAACTGGATTTTTTCAAACGCCGGGCGTTTTTATTGACTCACCCGGTAGCTTTCAACCAACGAGGACTGTGTGAACGTTGTAGAATCATGAATTTGGATGACTTGGATCTGTTAATGAAGCCATCATCAGATTCTTTTAGATTCAACCTGTATATTTTCTCTTGCTATTGTATGTTTCTTATACTAAAAGAGATTCTGCCGTCAGAAAAAGCTGTGTTTCTTGCTGTGTCTACATTTCTTCCTTTGAAATATAACGTCGTCTTGCCCAATGAGGTGCAGGGTAAAGTTTAGATGGTCATCACATGCCCATTGCTACTGACACAATTGAACCAGCTTTACGCTAATGAAATTGGTAAAGAATGATTGCCTTATAGTACTGCACAACAGTACATGTGCTTAAATGACCTACGACATCTGAGTTTGTATCAGTGTTTCATCATGGTCACAGTGGTTTCAATTTGTTGTCATAGGATCATATGAACGGTGCACACATCTGCACTTAAAGGGAATCGAAACATATAAAAGCCGTTGATAAAAATAGCCGTTCATGGGCAATAGGCCTCTGCATATATCGCACCATATTTGGGTGACTTATCAAAGTCAACAGCAAATACTCGTATGTGGTTGGCTAGAGCTTGAGCAACTTGTTGGACTTGCCCAAGTCGTCACAAAAGAAAGAATTCCTTTCTTCCAGGACGACTTGGGCAAGTCCAGCAACTTGCATGCTGAGATTTCCTGTCATCAACTGAGTATAGCTCAAGATCTAAATGCGTAACAGAACTGGTATTGACTTAGACTTGCCCCAAGTCTATTTCGTCATCTGTAATAAGTCTGGCTGATACAGT
Source organism: Aurelia sp. 3 sensu Dawson et al. (2005) (assembly GCA_964020215.1). NCBI lineage: Eukaryota > Metazoa > Cnidaria > Scyphozoa > Semaeostomeae > Ulmaridae > Aurelia > Aurelia sp. 3 sensu Dawson et al. (2005). The sequence continues at coordinate 14,976,657 of OZ026573.1, read as the reverse complement.
GAACAACGAAACATCATCATATTTCGCTTTCCCCTTTCCTAATGTTCCCTTTCCCAATTTTTTTTGATAGACGAAATAGACTTGGGGCAAGTCTAGTATTGACTGAACAGGTACGATTATTATTCAGACCCCATACTCGTCCCTATTAGTTTTCAAAGAACGCGCATCAGAAAAAAATGTGGTCGACATGCCATTTCAAAGCGATTGACGATAGACGGGGAATTCTCGAATTCTCCCAAGCAACGAATGAACAGATGCCTTCAAACAAGGACAGATTTTGTAACAACAATATCCGTTGCTTTAATTGACAGCTCAGTTCAAACCGATTCGCGATTGCAGACAAAGGAAATTCTCTCAACCAGTAATTCAAAACAAACACTGCCACAAAAGTTGCCCTGAGACCAGCAGGGCAAACCGTCATCTTGAACACAAAACAGTGGCAGAAATTCAGCATTTTGAATTGGGGGTGAGGGGGGCACAAACCGTCAATTTTTCGAGTCGAGAGAAATGCTGTTGTTTGACGTATTTTGCTGTTAGATGTGCTAAGAGAATAGGTATATCATATTTCACAACTATCTAGTGTATATTCAGCAGAAACTGATAGAAATAGACACGAACATATCATAAAGGTAGGCTGAACGGTTACACGCCCTCTACTTTTGCCTAGAATGCATTTCACGACCGAATGTTTGCCAGTAATCACTTTGGATTTTTACAATTTTGTAGCAATTTTCAATTTTGTGTAGAGTAGCATTCCTTGTATTGAGGAAAAAATTAACTTTCGCTGAGAAGACCTCTGAGACCTTATCTTCAGTGCCAAATTTGAATATTTGACGAGTTTTAGTAGCTACTTCTCAAATAAATTTTACGCAAAGGCTTCTCAACAAACAATTTTTGCTTGCCCCAAATATGTGCATGGAAGTTTTGACAATTCCCAGATCGTTTGTCTTGTAGCTAGCGTCCTAAGGAAAATTTTGATAACTCCAACCCTTACATTGGCTTAGAACGCCTCTTCCAATCACGTTCCGACACCTCTTGGAAATATTGATACTGTACCACGTAACCGATGTACCCAACCACTTCTTGTTTTCTTCCTGTGCATAAAAACTTAAAATATGCTGCAGATAGAGTCGATCCCACCTTCGAAATTTCCGACTTCTTCGGAAAATTTCCGAGTCTTGTACAATTGTGGGGGGCTGACCCTCCATAATTTCCGCCGCTGACACAAAACGTTGTCCACTGACACAAATAGTCCCCTTTCTGCAGTTGCTAATAAGTCGTACTGGAGTATCAATCAAAAGCTACAGATTCCATAGGGCCTTATTCTACAGAGGAGTCTGGATCAAGCAAAAATTTTACACATTTTCCAGTTGGCCTCTTTAGTATAAATTATTTCGTGTACATTCGGGTATCGTGCTTAAAATACCTATTTGCAACCAAAAGGAACAAGGGCAGATTTTGTAATACAATAGCATCCTTTGCTTTGGTTCACACCTCAATTTTCAAAGCGATTAGAGAATGAAGACAAAAGAAATAACCCTCAACTAGTAACTCAAAACAAACATATCCACAAAATTGCCCTGAAACCAGTACGGCAAACTCTCGCTTGGTGCAGGCGAAGGGACCTTTTATTAAGAGAAGTTATTTGCTTCTAAACCAAAGAAGAAGGGTAAATCCATAGTTCTATCTGGCGGATTTTGTCTCTTTGACTCAGGAGGTGAGGAGTAACTGTTTACATCTAAGCAATAGATATGCAAGGATTGTATAATGCCCTCTGCTCGGCTTCTGAACCACGTAAACAAAATTTGTGAGACAGAACTTTAGGCCCTGTTTATATGGGGAAAAACACCTCACCTGCCAGACCCGGGGCCGACAGGCGAGGTAAATTTCAGTCACTGTTTATATGAGATTTTTCACCTCACCTGTCAGCTCCAGGTCTGAGAGGCGAGGTGGATTAAGGTCTCTCTTCCGTGAAATCGGAAAGAACTGACCAATGAGAATCAACGAAAAATTTCATTTCACCTCACCATACCGGTGGTATTTCGTTTATATGGAAAAATTTCACCTCACCCAGGTGAGATTCCACCTCTTGTGAGGTGGGATTTCACTATACCGGTGGTGTTGCGTTCATCATGTAAACGCGAAATGAAAATACAAAGGATTCTATTGGAAGGTGGAATCTCGCCTCTCAGCCCCGGGTCTGGCAAGTGAGGTGTTTTTCCTCATATAAACAGGGCCTTAGACTCATCCCTCTTTCTGCATCGTAAGCACATAACTTCTCTTAACAATCTCCCTTCACCCGTACCAAGTAAGAGTTTGCACTACTTGTTTAATTCGGGGCATTTTTGCGGCCGTGTTTGTTTGAATTCCTGGTTGAGAGAACTTCTTTTGTCTGCATTCGCTAATAGCTTTAAATTGAGGTGTGAACTAAAGCAACCGATGCTATTGTATTACAAAATCTACCCTTATTGAAAAAAGGCATATCTATTCGTTCTTTATACCTAAAATCATGAAAATCAATACCGTTCCTCATATCAAAACCGTGAAAATCGATACCCCTCTCAATGGCACGTCCCCAAACCCAAATATATCTAGTGCTCCCCTCCCGGGGAAAGATCACTCCGTGGGAGTCTGATAGGGTATCCTTCGCAAAGTTCCAGAGTTTGCTGAACTTCCGTGCACAAAATCGATGCCCTGCGAAGGAGAACCACTTTCCTCCTTTCAAAAAGATGTTTCTGCAGCCGCCACAACACACCATAACAACGCCCTTGTGATTTGGCATTTTTGCCGATAGCAAGTTGTCGCCATAACACATTCCAACAACCTTGAAATCATTCATTACTCCAGCTACCTATTTACATCCTGCAGATTGGCAAAGCTGTTCGGAAGCCAAAGAGGTTTGACCAAAATTGCTCGCTGGCAGTGCCCGTGACGACGTATAGGTGACGAGCCACCTTGGCCTAAGAAGCACAACACATCACAGTCACATCAATTTTGTGACTCAGCCAGCTCACCAAGGGTTGGTTGTCTTCAACAAGAGAATTTTAGCAGAATCTGAATCAAAGAAAATCCTTATGGACAGGCAGTGCAACGTTTATGAGGTGCAGCATACATGATACATAGATAAACATCTACAGTGTTGCTGCTAACTTGCATTAAAACAAGATAAATCTCTGGGCGAGGCAAGCATTCAATTATCACAAGGAAAGTCAGCACAGTCAGCCTTTGGTTTTCTGTCAGATCGAGAGGAAAGAAAAGAAGGCCAATCAAGAGAAACAGAACTGTTAAAGTTTGCAAGAAATTCAAGGAGATTTCACAACCTCCTAGGATGTACTTTACTTGAACAAGGTTCAAACTGTGCAAGTAAACTGATATTTCTTGTTGCCAACTCATCTCTCTGATTACACGTCTTGCTCTTTCTATTCTGCAGAATCATTAGTTGCAACACATCAGCAAGGTTCTAATTCTCATAACACAAAGTAAAGAATAGCAGAAAGTTAATGCAAATGCATTCCATGGATTAACATCAATGAGACACCATAGAAACATGTTTGACAACAGAAAAGCTCAGCTTGACCCAGCATTGTCCTTTGGTCATGGAAGTAATGAAGTAACATTATCGCGAAAGTTATGGAGACCAATGGTGACTAGAAAATCATGCATGTTTATTTTCCTGGCAATTTGTTGTGTTGTAGTGACATATCTTATTTTGTTGAATCCTAAATCAGGAAGTTTCAGCCTTTTTAAAGTAACTCAAAATGTTTATGTTGGGAGTCAAGAAAACAAGTCAGGAGTACAAATTATCCCAAAAGAGAATTATTACAGTATTGTGTTTGATGCTGGGAGCACTGGAACTCGAATACATATAATTCATTTCAAGAAAGATGATGGTGAGTGGTCAACTAGCATATTGCAGATTGGCAATTTTTGTCACCAGTAATTGTGATTTATGTTGCTGGCAACAAAAATTGCTTGTTTGGGCTCCTGTTCACACAGAAACAGCATTTTAGGACCACAGTATAGTGTTTGCAGCTACCATACCAAGGAATCAGGAATGAAAGTTTTCAGATTATATTGCTGAGGCCTGTCTGCTTCTTTAGGCTGCTGTTCAAATCCAGTGTTTTGAGCGAGCCAGAGAGAGCTGCAACCATTATTGCTTCTTTGATAGTGATAAGTGATAGCAAGCCCTGGGGATGGAAGTTGAATTTGTTCCTACTCCCAAACTGCCCAAAGATTGGCCACTTGTAATGATATTATTACTAAAATCTTATCAACTGCACATACTCCTGTTTGGTTGCAGGACCTGCTTGCTCAAAACGCTGGAAATGGAGAGCAGCTTTTTGATTTATGATCATTACCAAATGTTTTATCATCCACAAATTCATTGTAAAGCCCCCCCCCCAAAGCTTTGTGGGCTATTGTGGATTCCTAGAGGCCATGTGTCATGTTCAATTCCTACGGTGACCACCCCACTGCCATTGTGCAGCCTTGGGGTCAACCAAAATCACACAAATGCCCATTGCCTGGTGAATGTTTTTGACAAATGCGAGCTGAGAATTGAGAGCATGCCATATCCCCATATAACAGAATAACTAGGAGAATCTTGTGAATTATCAAATGTCCCAAGGCTGGGAGAAAATTTACAATCAAATTCAATGGTGGCCAGGAACTTTTGTGAGTAAATACCAAGGGTTGCCCTTGGGGATGGTTAATGTAGGAATTGAACATACAAATTGATAAACATCTACAAGACCATTCAAAACTGTACACAAATGCACAATAATCGCTATTAATTTTCATCCTATGGCTGAAGCAAATTCTCCTGAATTTCTTAACTAATTTATGGATGTTTAGTTACAAGAGAACTGTACTGTAAGCAGATACAGTATCAGATATGTATTGGATTCATTGTTTTTAACTCACTCACCACAATACTGTATCTAAGCAACATTTGTTGCCTTTGTTGTCCAGTCCTATTTCCCCCTAAGTGACAGTTGTGACTGACCGCACGTCTGCCCTCCTCATAAGCAGCATCTGTCTTTGTGCAGAGATAAGGTAATTCTCCAGGCTAGCATTGAAAGGTGAATGGACAGGGGCGGTCTGGCGTCATAGCTGTAAAGGTAGCTAGCAAACCAAAAGAGCCCACAATCGTGGCCAAAAGTTATTGGACGATTGATCAAAACCTCAATATTTGCTAGTAAAAGGCCCCCCCTTCACCCATGTCAATGTTGTTGCAAGAGATTGAATGTGAAATCAGTTCATAAACCATCTGGTCATGGAAAACTACAACATTGACACCGGGGGGAGGGGTTTGGAAAGCAACAGAGGGCTAAAACTGTAAAGGGGCTGTATTTTTTCCTCTTCAGTAGCTGTCTAGTAACGTTTTGGCCACGATTGCAGTTCAGGGTTTGGCAGATAATTCTTACAGCACCCAGTGAAGAAATCACTTCAAGCAAGCCCAGTTGGTGAAATTACTCTTCGACTGGTTGATAGATATGCTGCAGAGCAAAGGTTGCACTTTAATTTGGCAATCAACTTTTGGTACTTTCAAGGTGATAGATTTTTCATGGCTCCAAATTAAAAATTCTTTTTGAAACGATAATAATGGCCAGAGTGGCAAATAAGAGTAATGAGACTTTTTGCACACAACGCTCTGCGCCAGTGGCGTAGCCAGGTCCCTGCCTTTGGGGGGGGCAGAGTGCGAGCGCAGCGAAGAAATACGGGGGTCCGGGGGCTTGCCCCCGGGAAAATTTTTGGGGGCCACGCCCTTCAGACGCTCGGAAAATGAGGGAAACGCCCTTTTCAGTCATATTTTGCATCATAAAGATGACTACATTGAACACAAAAGGCAGGACGTTTTGCTAAATTTTCGTCAAGAAATTATCCTCAATATTGCAAGTTACTCTAAGAAAGCAAAAGAAGAATTCTTATTCAGTTACAAGCGGTCCAACATATCAAGTACAAAATACGAAATGAATCTTAATAAGTGGGGACATTGAAATGGATGGGTCCAGGGTCGAGTCACCAGAAAAATTTTTGATGACATGCATTCTACTCTGGCTTAGAATGCCTCTGCCAACATTGTTCAAAAATTTCTTCGGATCCCGCATTCCTCTCAGGTACGCCACTGGAAAACCAAGAATGCACCCTAACTAAAAAGTAGACAAAACTTTCGGTGCCGCTCTTATAATGGAAGGGACGAAAGCTTTTTTTTTTCTTTCAGTCATATCTGAATTCTCGCCAAAATTTCGCAATTTAGTACCATGGGTGCCTAAGACAAAACAAGTAAAAGGACAACAGCTGAGAAAGTCTGAACTTTGAATTGTTTTGAAACACTGATAAAAACTCTAGAAAGCGCAACGATGCTTATGGACAGGGCTGTCGAGAGCCAGCTCGGGCCCTGGAGTAATCTATGGAGTATACAGAGCATGAAGAATATGCGAGCGAAGCGAGCCGAAAATTTTTGAGAAGCACAAACAGAATTTCACTCGATGGTTGAAATGTCACATCACTGTAGAAGAGATGCACTGTCGATTAAAGTTGAGGAAGGTTTAAGTTGGATTCATAAATTCTTGTAATGCTGGATATATAGGAAAACGCAGAAATCGTTCAAGAAAACAAGTGGCAGCATAAGTACACATGGAAGGAGGAATTCTTGATAGAAGTGCGAAACGAAGCGAGAAAAATTCGAAAGATGTGATTAATTGTATTGTATGTTCTGTGCCAAATAGACTCATACACATACCAAGTTGAAGTGGTGCCTAGGTCGGTTTCAAAGAAACTAATGAAGCTGCATGCCTTGCCTGGACATGATAGCAGGCCAGGGTACAAAGATGATCCCAAGATGATACAGTGATGAGGCAAGTATGGACGTGCGAGCGAAGAGAGCAGAAAATTTTTGATTCTTTTGTTGGCTAAATCGCACCAAGATGTCACTTATTAGGGCAAGAATTTCATTCCTGTTTCTTTTATAACATTGACAAATCACGCTGCCACAAGTGTTGGAGAAAAATGCAGCCAATCCCCCCCCTCCAGTTTCTCAACGGATTTGGAAGAATTACAAAACTCATCTCTGGCGATGATTGGGGGGGCGGCCGCCCCCTCTTGCCCCCCCCTGGCTACGCTACTGCTCTGCGCTGCACATTTGTTATTGAAATATCTTCAGCGCTTGAATTGCATTGACCAAGCCCGTCAGAACAAAATTCATATTAGGGGTTGAAAAGCATGTGGTTTTGGGGGCATACCCCTCCAAAATCTTCCATAACCATGCCCTATGAAATACCCGAAACCATAGAGCATCAAAAATGGTCAAACCTGCAACCTGGGACACATCTCAAAACCCAAAAACGCAGATGATTTAAGCGTAAATCCCAAAACCTGAGGGCTGAAATTGGCCAAAGCTGCAACCTACAAAACCTCAAAAGCCCCCCTCACCACTTACAGGGTGTCTCAAAAAAATGTTTGACGTTTGATTAAATGTTGAAAAATAAGGACAACATGAACAGGCTCATGGAAAGATAACGCTGTTCCTAAGATTATGAAATGATTTTAGAGACTAAAATCGTGCAAATCGGTTGAAAATTCACCGAGTTACGAGCTCTCAAAGATAAAAAATATGGGATAGCTGAAACCAGAGACCCCCCAGATTACTTATATTGCAAAAAGCTCGAAGACGGAGGTAAGAGAACCTTATCCAATGTCATACCTCTCATTGATATCAGAGCAAACCAAATACGATTTCTAAAGTGAATTATTTCTTGCGATCATTCTCAAAATTCCTTAACATTGCATTAGGTCCAAAATAGTGGTTCAAAACAAAATCGGCGAGAGACTGAATCTGTTTCCGCAAAGCATCCATATGCTTGACAGTTAGGCTATCGAAAACCTGTTTGAATCCCACTTGGTTCGCCCTGAAACAATAGAGAAATAACAGAAACGACGGCCTATGGGGCTTTTACCAAAAATGCCATTTCGAGGCCTCTGGTTTCAGCTTTCGCACAAACTTGAACTTCAAAAGCTTGTAACCCCATGAATTTTTATCGGATTTGCAAGATTCTTGCGTCAAAAATTAATTCAAAATCTCAGGACAAGGGTGACTTGACCTAAGGTCCATTCAGTGTATCGCTATTTTCTAGTATTTAATCAAACGTCAAACAATTTTTTTGAGACACCCTGTACATAGTAATTTAGCTGTTGGTGATAAATGCATGCTCTTCACAGATATTTATTATTTCTTTGAACAGATGGAAACTTAGAGATAGTAAAAGATATTTTCAAGAAAGTGAAACCTGGATTGTCATCTTATGCTGATGAACCTGAGAAGGTAAGAATGCCACAATGTTATAGTGTATAGTTTCTCCACTTTACATTTGCTTAGCTTTCAAAATTATTGGAAATTTTGTGCGTCAGTGATATACCATTTGGGTATTATGTTTCAGAATAACAAGGGCAGATTTTGTAATACAATGGCATTAGTCGCTTTGGTTCACACCTCAATTCAAAGCAATTAGCGAATGCAGACAAAAGAAATTCTCTCAAGCAGAAATTCAAAACAAACGAAGCCACAAAGTTGCCCTGAAACCAATACGGTAAACTCTCCTTTAGCACGGGCGAAGGGAGGCTTTTAAGAGAAGGTATGTGCTTACAACTAAAGAAGATGGGTAAATCTAAAGTTTTGTCTCACAGATTTTGTTTATTTGATTCAGGAGCTGAGGAGTGACTGCATACATCTGAGCAATGAATATGCAAAAATTGTAATGCCCTCTCCTCGATTTCGGAATCAAATAAACAAAATCCGTGCGAAAGAACATTAGGTTTACCCTTCTTCCTTCGTTAAAAGCACATATCTTCTCTTAAAAATCTCCCTTCACCCGCATCAAATGAGAGTTTGCAGTGCTGGTTTCAAGGCAACTTTGCGACTTTGTTTGTTTAGAATTTCTGCTTAAGGGAATTTCATTTACCTGCAGACGCTAATTGCTTTGAATTGAGGTGTGAACCAAAGCGACTGATGCTATAATTGTGTTACAAAATCTCCCCTTGTATTTCAGGATCAGATATTGGAACTGGATTTGGATGGATCAGGGTGAGAGCTTCCTCTGCAGATTAAAAAAATTTGTCAAATATATATGGAATGAGAAAATTGTTAGATTCATCAGCAAAATGGCTATAATACTGTATGTGGTACTTATTCCACCTTTTCAAGATAAGAGGTGTGAAAACGGAAGTAATTTGTTGTTTGAGATTTGGCATTTTTGAGGCTGAAATCTTGTTTTGGGTACAGAGTTTAGTGTATGAACAAATTTTCTCATTCATGTCCGTCTTCATAGGGAAATTAGAGTGATATAAGAAATTAGAAATCATAAGGGCTTTGACCGTGAAATCAACGTTTGGACAAAAAAATTGTCCCAATATCTGATTTCACGGTTAAAGACCTCATATACAACTTTAACTTCTTAAAATGCCGTAATTTCCAAATGAAGACAGATATATAAGTAAACAATTGCTCCTATACTAACCTTTGTTTATACCCAGAGCAAGATTTTAGCCTAAAAATGCAAACTCTCAAACAACAAACACACACACCTAAGACCCGACACAGGCATAACACACAAAATATGAGAATGAACAAGTTAAAAAAAAGCTTAAGTCCAAAACAAATGTGCTAATTAATAGTCAGTTCCTCTTCTATCTTTGATGTCTTTTTTGTCTTCTCTTTTTGTTTTCTTCTTTCCCCTCATTGTCTATCTTTTTACGCATATTGCTGATTAACCTCTGCCACTCTAGCCTGTCAGTTGCAACGCCTTTCCAAAATGTCAAGGATCCCACTTCTTTTCAGCATATCTTTTCATTGCATCTTTGAACCTCAAATAATATGGACGACCAGCTTTTCTTGTACCTTCAGCGAGCTCACTATATAACAGGGTTTTGACTGGTCGCTCATCTGGCAAGTGAACAACGTGACCAAGGCAGCGAAGTCTGTTTCTGAAGAGAATGATTTCAATGTCTTCAGTTTTGGTATGCTCTAAAACTTCATCATTTGTGACACAATCGTTCCATTTGATATTGAGAATGAATCTAGTGTTCTGAGTTTCTTGATATGATGGTGATAGAGAGTCCAAGTTTCGCTTCCATACATAATCATGGAAATAACACAGTGACCGTAAACTTTTAGTTTGGTATCATTTGTTTGGTCCCTGCACTTAAAGACTCTGTCTTTGAGCCCTCCTACTGCACATGCATCTAACTTGCAATCATTAGTTACCCAGCTGCCGAGATATTTGAAGCGATCTACTCTTCCTAATACTTTTCCATCTATGAAGAAATATGCTTGCTCACCCAAACTCGTTGTTTTTGTCTTCTTGATATTGACTTGGAGACACATTTTTTTTGGACACCATATCATATGCAGATAAAAGAAGTTGCAGTCCTCAACAAGAGACTTCTGTTTTCGCACCTCTTATCTTGAGAAGATGGATTATTTGTCCATTTGGAATAATTAGGTGATTTTCTCAAAGTTCTCAGTCCTTTGCATGGAGAATATTTCAACTCTTGAAGGATGATCAAAGATATCCATCAATGCTTATTACCAGTTTCTTCAGAACATCTTTCTTTAATTCATCAACAGGCAGTAGAAAGTGTTAGAAAGCTGCTTGGCATGGCTAAAGATTACATTCCTGAAGACAAATGGTCGAAGACTCCTCTCACCTTAAAAGCAACTGCAGGTCTTAGGTTGCTTCCTGGTACTAAAGCAGAAGCCATTTTAGAAGGAGTAAGTTCATTGTATACCAAGTTTTCTAATCTGGGTCATTGTGGGTAATTTTGTATTTAATCTGTTTTGTGAGATTTTGTTTTTGAATTTCCATACTCCTGATATCATTACGATATACTGCATGATTCAGGAAAGCATTAGGCATCGACAAGTCACATTTTGACAAAAGCAACTCAGATTGTTTTTGAGAATTTTTATATATATAGCTGAAGAAAGATTGGATTTGTTACAAAAAATTTGTTTTGTTAAAAATGTTAAAAGCTATGTAGAATATCACTATTTTATTTAGAAGTATCATTGTACTTTCTGCTTCCTAACACAGTCAATTGAATGAATATCCCCCCCCCCCCAGAGATACAAAACAAATAAATTCCAAAAATTTAAACTTGTTTCCTTTGCACTTTGATACTATGCATGCCTTGCTTCATTTTTTTGGAAAAGAAATCATGTTTAGATGAACCACATACAAAAAATGAATTTAATTGAAGGCCTATTTTGCGTAAAAGAAATTGTTCAAAACAAGACAACAGTATATGTATATACCTCCTTGCATGAAAGTAGACTGCATTGGGAGGCCAAATCAAGCCACACATTAATTATCATTTAAGCATGTGTGCCCTTGAACTGTGAAAAAAATTTGCTTAAATTAAGCTGCACAAATGTGAAAGATCTTTGAAAAACATGGAAGTGTACATTCAATTTCTAATAAGATATTTTCCACATCTCATTAAGGCTTTTCTCTGTTGTGCGGCTCAATTTAACACATTGCCTTTTTCATTCATTTCCGTTTAATAAGGTACTGCACAAGGCCCGTTTGTGTATCAAAAGGTTAATAGACCTTTTTACTTGCCGGATAAGAGGTTTGGATCAAGCATCAACAACTGGCAAATCTTGTGAAGGGAAACAAAAGCATGACTCCTGTTCTCAGTAGGAACACTGCTAACTGTGGCAAGACGTTGGTTTGGATTTTGCAACACTTATCAGGAAATTGATTAAAAATGACTTCGCTCAAATTGACTTACAAATGTTTTGGTTTCATACACAAGACAAGTTTAGGTACCATGTTTTTCTAAAAGTATGTTTTGTGCTCTGTGATTTACCATACAAATTGCATTTTAACCCATTTGTATGTGTATTTAAATGTGTTTTAAAATGTGTGCTGTTTTACTTACAGCTGTACAGTATTCTTTTTGAACCCACGTATAAGAAACTGCATACTTCCCTTCAGCCCAGAAGGTTTCTTATAACGCAGAGCCTTTTAAATAATGATTGACCCTGAAAGCTTTTTAAAAGTGGTTTCTATATTTGCCAGACCTTCCCGTAGCAGTTTTTCTACCGGGTTAGTCAAAACGCCAGTGATGACTTACAGCATCCTTTAGCACGTGCTTTCCTCTTGGCGAGTCGTTGAAAAATCCCCCCCCCCCAGTGTGAAAAACTTATTAAGGAGGATTCCATTCTCCCTTAAGGACAAAATACATGAACACACTCATGAGGCATTATTGCTAGGAAGGAGAACAAAGGGAAATCTTGCTTGGTGTTTTCACTTTTTTTGCAGGTTTCCGAAAGGGGCTTTTTCTGATGACAATCTCCTATTTCGACGGGAAGGAATGACCGATTAAAGCCGGGTAAATTACTGAACCTAATTTGACTCATCAGTGATAAAATAAGACAGTTTTCAATATCATTGCTTTGATATTCAGGGAGCAGGATTTTTCAAACGCCGGGCATTTTTATTTACTCACCCGGTACTGAGAACGGGGGTCATGATTTTTTCTTCACAAAATTTGCCAGGGTTGGGCGCTCGATCCAACCTTTTTTGGCAAATAAAAAGTCTGTGACATTGGAAGCCAGGCTTCAAGATAATTACAAAATAAGAATTGCTATGAATTATGTCTAATGGGTGTTATCAGTTTAAAATATTATGGTTTTCTTTTATCAAGTAAGTGCCTTTTGGGATTATGTGATCTTCGTCATGAAAAGAAAATCATTCCTCATTCTGGCAAATAAAAAACCCAACTTATCCTAATCGATGCGAGCCTTACTGTAACTTGATGATTTTATTGACAGATTAGGAAGTTGTTCATGAGTTCATTGTTCCAGAAACTTGGTGATGATTTTGTTTCAATTATGGATGGCGACAGTGAAGGTATATACAAGAATTTGATACAATTTTGATTTGCTTTTGTTCTTGGCTTATCAAAATTACTTCCTTTTCCATTCTGGTGTGCTAGACGTGGTAGTTATTAAAGCTGATGTGCAGTAGAGGCGTCAACTTGGAGTTCGAAACCTCGTTTGGTTGGGGAGACAAGTAAGTGAAGCATTTGTTCCAATCAAGTCAAAAATAGCAGAAAACGCAGAGAATTTTAAGGGCTATTTGTTTTCAGTATGTAGGATTATTTGGTCACGATTTTGGTCCCGTTTTAAAGTTTTCTTGAAGAAGCTCTCTCTCTAGAAAATTCCTCATAATTTCGGAACAGAGTTGCTGATTTCAGTCAGGTCGATTTTAAAATGGATTTGAACATGTCCACTAATAAGTGACATATTTGACAATACCATTATGCTAAAACCCATGAAGCAGTGACTTTTCAAACGGGGCTTGGCTTCTTTACTCATCCCGTCTTTAGTGTTTGATTTTGTTGAGTCAAGGGAAATCTTTGCACTTTATAGATTGCTTGAGTTTTGATGATTTGTACAGCTCCGGTCATACTGATAAAACATTTCACCAAACACTTGTCAATTTTCCTATTTTGATTTCTTCCATGGTGTGAGTTCATGGTCAAACAGAACTAACATTTCACCAAATATTTCGCCAAACGTTTTGTTCAAAACCTGTGAGCAGAAAGTGCCTGTGCAGTCACTGAGATGCTGCGGAGCATTAATGAAGGCATATTGATAAAACAAAATACAGTGTTTGATTAAAAGTTTTTGGAGTGGTCAAAACAGATCCAATATTTCACCCAACAATGAAAAACAATATTTTGACCTCTATCAAACTTCAACCAACATCACCAAACAAATGGTATGTGACAAATCAAGATGGCAGAGCAGGCCCAACATTTCATAAAACATTTGTTTTAAGAATGTTAGGTTGTTTGATCTGTTTGACTGCTTTAAGACATCTGGAAACCGTTGCTGTCTGACCTGGCATAAAATTGCTTTGATAACTGCATCAGTAATGATTAATCTAAAGAACTGTCTAGGCTAAGGTAGTCTTATGATTGATACAATTATAGCTTTTTGGAATATTTGTCCTGATGCAAAGCTAAGCCGTAGTCACTTATCATAGTTGATGAGTGATTACAAAATGATCTTATCCGGTTACTTTAATAAGATCGTAAGACAAGGAAGTTATCTTATGATCAAATTTGACTAAAGATTATTCTTTATGAAGCCAGCCATCTTATCTCAATGTTCATACTTTCTGGCTATGCATAAGGAATGCTGATATTCTTTTATATGGTGATGGAGGCCTGAAACTAGTTCCAGCGGTGAATTGGTGAAGGTGTTGTGGCGCAGTGGTGTAATACTCTGACTCTGCAGCCAGAACCGTCAGGTGGAATGGGTTCGATACCCAGTAGGGCCCCACCACTTGAGCGTCATGACACGAGGTCGCGGACTCGATTAGCGCTTAGCCACTTCTGCGATCACAGCGCTTGGCGCTAAAAACTGCGACTTCACCTTCAGCTTCACTGCAGTTATGGTACTAATTCTGTCACAAATCAGATTTTCTGTGATTTGTGAAAGTATCCCCAAATAAACACAGTAATTGTGCATTGAGAATGATACGAACAGCGACAGTCATTGTGTTATGCATTTTAATCTCTTTGACAATCCGTGTTAAAATATATATTGACGAGTCCAAAGGACATTAAGGTTGTATAGTAGACATAAACATTAAAGACATCCCAAGTGTAAAAACAGATTTACCAATTAGGTGTTGGCATGGTGTATTCCTACCTTTCGGACCAAACTTGAGTGATCATCAGCAAATCTGAATGATACTGAGACTGCGTTCACACGATGCCGGTACATTTTGAAAACGGTGAAAAATGTGACGGATAGGCCTCACATGAAAACGGCACATTTTTTGCCGGCAGATTTCAAAAACGGTAGACTTTGAAAACGGAACCCTAACCGGTATAAATTTGAAACAGCATCGTGTGAACACTCGACAATGATGTAAGCAGCACATTTTTCGACGCTTTTGGATCGAGACTGGTCGATTCTTAGGGTGTAGGTACTTTCTCTTAGCATGAAAGTCCTGCAACGAGTTTTTACTGCCAAATTTCCTACTGTTTTCATATTGTGCCGGTATCGTGTGAACGCTAGCTCAAAATTTGCTGCCGTCACATTTTTCACCGTTTTCAAAATGTGCCGGCATCGTGTGAACGCAGTCTGAGTGACAAGCTAAAATGCAAGCAAAATTTTTCGTTGACGCAAATCTCATATCGCTTTTAAGATAGACTTTTGTTTTTCATTTTTCAGCGATAACAGAAAACCTACTTTGAGTTGTTAATGAATATTGACTTAAAGCCCGGTTCACACTAAGTCGTTTTGGTCGTTAGGGTCGTGCAAAAGGACCTGAAAGACAAAGACTGAGAGTTTGAGTCGTTCGTCCTTCCGGTCTTTTTCCATTAACAGTGCTAACGACCTAGTGTTAGCCAGGCTTTTATATTTAATCATTTACTGAAGTCCGTCTCGAATTAGAGGTCACGTGAGATTTGCAATAATGCAAAATTACTCATTCAGTAGACGTCCATTGTTTCCATTCACGGATATTTTTACGCAGACTTAAGTGTGCAAAATTTTGATACGTGGATTGTGCTGGGAAAACTTTACGTTATTGTACATAAAATTTTACAGTACAGATTTTTTGAAAGCTTTCAAAACTGATATTTTCGTTTAAAATGTCACAACGGACGTAGGGTTTTATAAGGAAAAGATTAACGAGAGGCTTCATATTTTGATGTCCATTGATAGAAATTCACAATATTTTCGTTGTACATCCATACGGTATCATCAGGTGAATGGGTAAATCTAAAGATCTAAAATCTATATTACAAACAATTGAAATCATAATTCTCTAAAGATTTACAAAGATCAGTTGAAAATTGAATTTAAAGATTAGTATGAAAATTGGAAGTTCGTGACAAATTATACAATTTTAGTGAGAATGATGTCTCTTTTGTATTCATTATAGGACCGCATTTACTAATGAATAGTGATTCACTGATTTTTCGTTTGGTCATCGAGCTATAATGTGGACCTAATACCGGGTGTCCGAAAAGAATATGTTTGCAGATTTGGTCGACCCTAGCGACTAGAATATAGCGTGAATCAATCCAAAATGATTTTCAAAACATACCTGGACAGCCAACTTGAACGTAGATACCTCGCTTGTTGATATTATTGCGTTAAAAGCTAAGATATCAATCTTCAAGGACAAATTTACCGCCACCTCCAAATCAGTGCTTTGACGTTTTGTCCTAAGCAAATTCTTGAAGCACGGTGAATAAATCAACAATATTTGAAGCACGAGAGGAAAAACTTAATTACTAGCTTAGGGCTTTTTCATCTCAGCAAGGATATGTACGCCTTTGGTTCGACCATGTACTTGTCCATTGGACAACCTTGTTTGCTGCTTAGTGTATTCTTCGTTGTCATGAAGAAAGCATTTGTTTTGTCTTTTGTAGGAATCTATGGTTGGCTAACCGTCAGTTATTTAAGTGGTAAGTGGCAATCCAATCTTACATAAGATTTTATAAAATCATTGAAGAAATAAATTTTTGAGGTACTCAGATGCATAGGTGCCCGTGGTGAAAATTAGAAGGCATTTGAGAACATCACCTGACATGCATCTGTTGTGCTTATTTGGAATGACCCTATACGTGAAGGAAATAAACGCTTGTATCTTTGGTTGAAAATAAGAAATGATTTGTTAGGCTTTATTACCTTGAAGATACGCTTCAAGAGTGATAGAATAAACGTTTAGAGATCTTGTGCTCCCCATGATCCTTTGTACCAACGTTAACGGTCAAATGCGATTTATATTTGAACAGGCAATGATTGGAATGTAAATGATTAGAGAATGAATAGCTTTTCTAATTTTTCAAATATTCAGGAAATGTCTGTTGCTTGAGTTCAATTCAAAAATGATGGAAGAACAATGTTCATCTGAAGATGGAAAGGATAGTGCAATTTCACTTGCGATGGCTGATCTAAAATAGTTTTCGTTCAGTTGTTAAGTATGAAATTCATAGTGAGACTGCAAAGTACTTGGAAAGCGTAATGTCCTGAATAAGAAAGAAATTTGCAGCCCAACAATTACTGGAAAACTATCCTTGAAGCGGTGCTCCAACAGTTTCTGGAGCTATGTAAAAGCGACAGATTCTATTGTTGCAAAGTCTACGCTCGTTGTTATGAGCGGGAAGTTTTGTTTACCTGGTGAATTTGTATTGTATTGGTTGTTTGCAGGAAAATTAACCCCAAAAGAAGTAAATAAAATGTACGGTGCCCTGGACCTTGGTGGTGGATCTGTGCAAATTACTTTGCCAATGGATGATAAGGTAACTTATGTGATCCTTTGTTGTTATCAGTATCTCTTATCAGTCATACTTAAATCCCCATTAACCTACTTATGATATCAATACTACACACTTCATGTAATTGATTTCATCTTTGAGAATCTCCGACAAGTGGTATGGATAGGTTTTCAGATGATCTAAGGGTCAGTTTTGACGTCGCATTTGTGTCGTCTTAAATGTTTTCATCAAGAGTGCGCGACACTAACTCCACAGATGGTCATTCATGAAATTTCTGTCATGTTTCTGTGAGATTTGTGGGAAGTATATTCAGTTAGTTGGCAGAAGCAAATCACGGAACAAGGCCAAGATCGACTGAATTTGACTCAACAAGAATCCGTCGTTTAAACGCAAGATGCACCTGTATCAAATAATATAACAGAACATCATGGAATGGAGTCGAGTGTATACACGTAATGTAACAAAGATTTGGCAGTTTGATTTAGAAGATGTATTTATCTTGGATTTGATTGATTGATTGATTGATTGATTGATTGATTGATTGATTGAGTTTGACCGACATGTACGAAACAAATGTTACATGTTAAATGGCCCCAAGGTAGATTCCTAGAGGTTTGAAATGGCATCTGCTCCCATTATAAACTTTGGGATAATGTACCGGGTGAGCCAGAGAAAAGTTCCCACTTTTGAAAATTCGTAGCACCAAGACTGCCTCATGGATTTGAATAATCTAAATTCTAGTTAAAAGTCGAAAGATCAAAGTATTTTTGTGATTTTTCTCGCTACCCTACCAGCACTAGAAGTATTGGTAAATTCAACTTTATAGAAATTTCATCCAAAATTTCAAACAATAACTGACTTCCGTTATCGCACCCCTTACCTTGGAAAGCTGAAATACATCTCAAGTTAATCCAAAACCCTCATTCACCTTCACCTCGACCTACCCGAGTGACATGCCGCTTTAGAGAAAGAGACTTTCAGCTATATCCCAGCCAGTCATCTTTTTGTAGTAACATTCTCCCGATACATTTCTCTCAAGAACTATTTTGACTGGACATACTTTGATACAGTTCAACCATGGTTCTGGACAGGAGCTTGTGCAGACAGGTGATCAGGGATAAAGAGAGAATATAACAGCTGTAGATCTAAAATTATGATTTCATTTAAAAATATGATTGAGTGGCTACTCTTTCCTATTTCATAGTTTAATAGATTTCCCAGCTATGAGATTTTCACAGATTTTTATATTCATATTTTGTCTTTCTGTTGAAACTGTCTGGCGATCAGTGCAGATGCTCGATTCTCAAAGGCTCGTTATTGCTTATTTTGTCTTCATATATTCTTAAACACTTAGACACAATGTATCCTTGCTCGAGAAAGAGGCTTGACACCAATGACAGTTATCGTTGATTGTGGACATGGAGGAAAAAGATGAATAACGCCGCTAAATACTAATGTCGTTGTTAGAAAACATTTTACTTGAAAACTGCTCTATCTGACATTGGCCTAACCATCTTTTGTATGAAGGACAGTGCCCATTTTCCATTTCAGTCAACCTAGGGCTAGATTTTTGTTATTTGCCATCTTCTTGGGAATGTGATAACAGTTTCTAGCTATTTGTATTTCTTTTATGTTTCTAGCTTTTATGTATTTCTTTTCAGGACTTGGCTACGACGCAAATTCCTCAAAGCTACTTACAGTCTGTTGATATATCACTAAATTCATATTCACTGTATACTCACAGGTAAAGTCGTAAATATTTCTGTTCTTCTTTTCAAGGTCTTTTGCATAGTAGCGTAATTCTCTGACTTTGCAGCCAGAACAGTCAGGCGGAGTCAGGGCCGCCGAGAGCGAGGCCGGGCCCCGGGGCAGCTAGTGGATGCGGGCCCCTTGCTGGGCACTCACACTTGAAGTGCACGATTGGGAGAATTTCGTGAATATTTTGCGGTGGCGTGGCAAGGACAAATTTTGTGGGGTGAAGAAGACTGAAGGGTCTGGGGGCGATGCCCCCAGGAAAATTTTTGAGGCCGAACCCTTTACTTTGGCTTAGAATGCATCTCCCAACATTATGCTTGCCAAAGGAAACTTTGATGATTTTGTGACAGTAATTGTATGAATCAAAGTGTGAGGACAACTTTCGAAGCAGCATCCTTCACATTGGCTTAGAGCGAGGGCATTTCACTACCAAAAATCTCGAACACTTTTGGCGAAAATAATTTGTAGTCAAGAAATACCATCAAAAATCCATAAAAGTCCTTTTTTTCTGAAAACGTCTTGCACGCTTTTTCGAATGAGTGAAGTGCAGCATAGGTTCCAAATCTTTAAGTCGGTGTAAAAAGGTGAGTGTAAAATTTAGTGACCTATTTCTTTAAACTGAATGACTTGAAAGAAACTTTAGCCACTTTTTTATGATTCTACCGTTGGAATTTTCAGAAATCTTGAATATTTGTCGAAATTACAGCCTATTTTATTTTTCAGCCCATTTTTATGATGTGACGTCATCAAATTTCTAAATCACAAACCAGGAAAGTGAAAGAATTTTGCTTGATACCATATTGCAGGCATCCATAAACAATGCTTTTCTTGAGAATTATTTGATCTTTTGTCAAGAGGTTTAGAAATTACGATTGTTTGTGGATTTTTTCGAAATTTTCCAGAATTTTACACCCAGATTTTTAAAGATTTGAAACCTACGCTGTGAAGTGCTGTTTAGCTCAGAAGGCATCCCCTGATTCCAAATTCACCAGTGCTGAAATGGAAGTTTTGGCAACACAGTTGAATTGAATTACGTAATCTTTTAGCATTTCTCGGAAAATTCATGCCCATCTTGTACCCCACAATCTCTCTTCGGTTTTCAAGGAACCTCGCCATCTTTCTGCAAAAGTGGGAGTGCAATTGCTCCCTCGTACCTTCCATATGGCCATGCCACTGAAACTGTGGATCATTTTGACGACGTTTGAGAATACTGTGCAAAGCAATGTCTATCTTGATTGATTTCTAGCTTCAAAATAATGCAAGGCAAGAACGCAGACAAAAATTGCTAACTTTCTGACAGAGCTTATTCATTCGAAAACATCAGTAATAGCATGAGCAATAGTTCTTTTCGCTTGTTCTCAAATCTCAATATGATTGAACGAACAACGTTGGAATAAACAATGAACTGAGGCCCGTGATGTTATTGCTAAATGCAGTTTTCAAGAAGAAAGTTCGACTTTCCTGGCCCCTTGTGAGGCCCAGCTTGATGACATCATTACAAGAAAAACAAAGGTTCTTTTTTTACGGGGCCCGGGCCCCGGGGCAGTTGCCCCGGCTACCCCCCCTCTCGGCCGTCCTGGGCGGAGTGGGTCGATACCAGGTAAGGCCCCACCACTTGGGCGCCATGACAAAGGGCCGTGGACTCGATTAGCGCTTAGCTACCTCTGTGATCTGTAAAGGAGTGCCTCAAGGGTCAGTATTAGGGCTCATACTATTCACCTTATATGTAAACAATATGCCGAATGTAACTTCTGCTAAACCATGGTTATTTGCCGATGACCCATGCATTTTTTCCTTTCATGCTAACATTGCAAAGTTGTCTTTATCAATAAATGAAGAACTGAACATGCTCCATAAATGGTTGAAAGCAAAGAAGTTATTAGTAAATACTAGTAAAACAAATTTCTCAATCTTTGTATCTTCCAAAAACAGTCAACCCTCAACTGGTGCGATAACAATGGGCGATAAACTTAGTAGGGCTAAGGAGATAAACTACCTTGGCGTAAGGATAGACGAAAAGCTATCTTGGAGTTCCCATATCCATAAGGTCAAAAGTGAGATCATAAAATTTTCTTCTATCTTTGCTAAGCTTAGACATTTCGTGCCTAAACAATGTTTGCTAACCTTATACGACTCCCTTGTAACTTCTAAGATAGGTTATGGGCTCGAAGCATATGGCACAACTGAGACTAAGGAACCAAATGAACTCCAAGTTCTACAAAATAGAATTCTCAAAATAATTCACTTCAAAGATCGTAAATATCCTACAAATCGCCTACATAAAGAACTTAACATAGTTAAAGTTCATGATCTTTACCGCATAAAAATTTTAAAAATCATGCATCAAGTTCATTTTAGCAAAGAAAGATTACCAGAAGTATTTAAAAACTACTTCAAAACTAATGAAAACTCTCATAAATACGAGACCAGGCAAAAATCAGATTCTAAAATATTTAAATCAAACAAAAAGTGGCGTAACTGCACCGTACAAAACGTTGGTGCCACACATAAGACATCCTCACTCATTCCTTTGTTCCTATGTCGTTCTTTATACACCACTTCGAATAAGCAGCCTCGGTTGGGAAATTTGTCAAAATTCCTTCCTATTGTTCTTATGAAAATTTCAAGCCCAGATTCGGATTTAGAACCCAAACATTAGTCTAGTTACATGTTTTTAACCTGTTGGCATTCGTGATGTTGATTTTATGACAATGTAAAATTCAAAGATTTATAAGGGATTTGACCGTCAAAAATCGTTCGGGGTGAAACTTTACACCCCGAGTCATTTTCACGGTCAAATCCTTCGTAGATTTCTGATTTGATTTTGATTTGATTTTATAATATTTGATTTTATAATATTTATACAGGGTAAAACATTCAGTTACACTGTTTTACAATGTACCCTGTTAAAATAATTTACAAAAGAAAATATATAATTTTACACGTAAATCGAAAAAGAAATAAGATCTATACAGCTATTAACAAAGTGTATAAAAATTTAGGTATGATCATGCATCTAGTAGATATGATGTAAGAGAGAATTAGTTAAATGCATGGTTTGCTATGCTTTTTTTGAAAGTTTTCACTGTCGGGGACAATTTTGATTCTTGGCTTAGCCTATTCCACATTGTCGCACCTTTATATGAGAAGCATTTTTGGCCATTTGCAGATTTTCGCATGGGAATTTCTAAATCAGATCTAGTATTGCGTAATTCTCTTCTAAACTTTACGTCGCCATAAAGTGAACACCATGACTGCTAGCAACATGAAAACTCATGGTTAGACTAAGGTTTTGGTGCTAAATCCGAATTTGGCCTCCAAAATTTCATATGAAAGAATTTTGAATAATTTCCAAAACGAGGCTGTTAATCGAAGTGGTGTATTAGCTTAAGGCATAATGTCAGAACGCTGATAGGGTAAATAAGACGATCAGAAGAATGGAATAAGGCAGGCTTCAGTAATTTCGCTGTTCACTGAAACTCATGAAGTGATAATGACTTGACTTTCGATAAAGGCACCTTAATCCTATAAAAGGCCTGGTGTCTGACGTGAAATGGCGCCACAACACCCAGTTTGTAACCTTGTACTGTAACATTTTAGATGGATTTGAACAAAAGAGTGTAAATACTCGATGGTTTCCTCGACGCTTTATGGACAAAGAAAGAAGAAAATTTGACCCTGTTGTAGAAAGTGCTTTCAGAATGAAGAACGTTCATTAATGACTTTTTATTCATTTTAGCTACCTTGGTCTTGGGTTGATGTCTGCCCGTGCGTCAATATTGAATGAATCTGCTGTACACCAAGAAGGTAGCCCCACCAGTAAGAAGGCTTCAGTGTACTTTAAATAAACAGTATGCGAGCATCTTAATAGATACTTACCAGGAAGGTTTTTACCATCGTCCGCTTCCTCCAGAGGTAAATTGACCAATCAGATCAAGCAAATTAGTTAAAACGTAGAGGATCATGGTGAAATTCCTGAACGCAATCGTAGCGCTATTGTCTATTGAACTGAAAGAAGTGCGTTGCAATTAAGTAAAAGAAATGCGTTTAAGGTTTACAACTAATACCACCATGTTTTCACATTCGATTTTAAAGGCTACCATTCATCATTTATTGCGTCTATGACAATGTATTTTGGCCTGGGCAATACACTCTTATTTGAAATGTATATTAAACCGGGGGAGGGGGTAACTACCAGATATGCTGGTGTGGGATGTGCCAATCTTGGGGTGCCTTTTTCAAGTATAAAATAAATTTTGGGGTATCATTTTTGATAAAATCACAAGTAGTCGTAGATTTTGGGGTGTCATCTTAGAAAAATATCTCTTTAAGGTATAGATTTTGATCAAATTTCACTTACTTGGTTAAAATTTTGGATCGTTGTCATAATTTTAGGGTATGCATTTTCAATGGCCTGTAAATTTTGATGTATCGTACAGTCATTCTTTGGTTGGCATGGAGCAACTTTTAACCGTTCGTGTGCGTGGTTTCACACGCTACATTGTTGATAATTTTAAAGCCCCACTTTGAACACTTGCTTCACTTTACATTTCAAAATTAGCTTCTAATAAATAGAATTGGCCTATCTTGATTTCCGTGATAAGTTCAAGGCTATTTAGGGCTTCATGTCTTAGACCTTGCAATACACTTGACGAGAACAGGTAATTGCCAGATCCTTTGAATATCGGGGAGCCAGTGTCTGGGACATTCTTGTGTTGTATGTAAAATTTGGTCTTTCAATCAGTGCCTTTGAATCCGAACTCCAGAAAAGTAGACTTCACAAATATCTTTACGTCGCTGTATAGACATTCTGAACACCTGTATTGATCTTTCATTTGCTACATTTTTTATCATAAATGTTTGGAGGGAATTATATCATGAACTTTGTAGCTAAATCTTTGCAGGGCCAATTGTAAAACAGTATATGCACTGAATTCGTATCCCGGATAAAGAACTTTGAAATGAACTGAAGGAATTACCTATTTCAGCTAATAGTGCGGCATCT
This sequence comes from Aurelia sp. 3 sensu Dawson et al. (2005), assembly GCA_964020215.1. NCBI lineage: Eukaryota > Metazoa > Cnidaria > Scyphozoa > Semaeostomeae > Ulmaridae > Aurelia > Aurelia sp. 3 sensu Dawson et al. (2005). The sequence goes on along the minus strand of OZ026573.1, from coordinate 14,952,587 downwards.
AAAAGAACCAGATTCAGGGTGTATCCGTTGCATGTATAGGATCAGTTTTTGAATCAGGTCGTTGTCTTGATTATGAGTGAAGTAATGCCCTATGCACCGTAGGTTGAATTTTCATGAAAATTTTACAGTTTGACTTCGTCCATAGCTTCAAAGAGCATCACTATTTCAAGTCCATGCTTCCCAGATGGCTTCAAAGATGTTTGGAAATTTGCAGGCCGTAATTTTGAAATTCGGTAAGTTTTCAAAAAATTGTGGAACAAAGTGTCTCAAGCCTGGAAACCTTTAAAATGTATTTTAAACTCTTGACACCTGTAGTAGGTTTCGTGGCTTTTGGAAAAAGCTTCTCGCAGTACCAGTATCCAATAGGCATCAATCGCAACTCAGATCTGTGAGGTTAGATGAGATTTTCAAAAAAGGTTGGGAGTCATTGCATTTCCGACAAGCGAAATTCAATTTTTAGGATTTTTAAATGAGCGTTGATTTAACTATGTCAAAAATTGTGTTGCCGGATTTGACTGATTTAAAACATATTACTGAAGTAGCAATGCAGGCTTTGCCAAAGTTTCCCTAGGGGAGCAAAAGTCTGCAAAAGGAACAGGCAAAAAAGGTGCAAGCAAAAGAAGGAAGTAGATTTTCCATCACTAACTTCGTTAATTGGATTTGGCTTGTAAACTTTTTTGATATTTGGAAAGCCAATCATCGTTTTTCCTAATTTTCACACTCTTGATCGTTGCAGAGGAACGGACCAATGTAGCTTTGAGAACTGTCGGGACTTCGCCAAACGAGTTATCCTGTCTAAGAAAATAAATCGACCAGGTATGTAGAATTAATTTTTTGCTCACTAAGTCCTGAGGCCCACGTTGTTCATGACTATTCCCTAGTTGTTACATGAGCCCCTCAGTTTCCGAAATACAAAGAGGCTCCGACATAAAGTTATAGCAGCCAAATTTGAATCATTAACTGCACAATTTACCAAGGGGTGAATATTCTGTACAACAATCCATTATTTTCCCCTTAAATTCCTTTGCATTAGTCTTGCCATCTTCCTTGCCTCGTCCTTTTGAGGCGAATATGTAAAAATCCTGTCTTTAGAAAGCTCCGAAATGGATACTATGATATTTCCCTGATGGAATATTGCATCATTTTGAAGAATTGTAGCCCCAAAATTTACTTGTAACAAAAATAGATTTTCTCTTTTATTATCAACACTGTTGAAATTTGCGTAAACAGCAATATCCTTAATCTTTACGAATTATTTCTGAGTATTTCCTTTGTCCATCTTACTATATTTATCATTTCCAAATCTATCATTAAATAAGTGCCAATCTCCACCATTTGTCTTTGGATTAAAATGCCCACGTCAAGCTTTCTGTTAAGAAATGGACAGCATAGGTTTCAAATCTGTAAAATAATGGGTGTAAACTTATATGACCTATTTCCTTGAACTGAACGGCTTCAAAGAAACTTGAACTATTTTAAAGTAAATCTGCCGTTGGACCTTTCTGAGATCTTCAATAATTTCAGAATTACAGTGCTTTCGTCTTTTTTAAGAATTCAAGAAAATTGTTTAAGAAAACTTAAAACGATCGTAATTTTTGAATCGGTTGACGAAATATCAAATAATTTTCAAGAAAACCATAGTTTAAGGATGCCTACAATATGGTATCAAGCAAAACTCTTTCACTATTCTGGTTTGTGATTTAGAAATTTGATGATGTCACATCATAAAATGAGCTGAAATGTAAAATAGGCTGTAATTTTGACAAATATTCAAGATTTCTGAAGAGTCCAAAAGTAGAATCATAGAAAATTGGCTAAAGTTCGTTTCAAGTCGTTCAGTTTAAAGAAATAGGCCATTGAATTTTACACCCGCCTTTTTACACCGATTTAAAGATTTGGAGCCTATGCTGAAATGGACTGAAATGGACATAAAAATGACAAGACCAGGTTTGGTATGATTAATGGTAAAATACAAGACTGCACTGTTATGAATGGTGTATCGTACTTTTACTCACCATTTTGGTTGTTTCTCTGCGAAATCGTGAAGTCATATAAGCGACCAAAGGATAGTGACGTGATAAAAACAAAGAATCTCTGCTTCTCTAACGTCACGCTGAACGAAAACGAGGCTATCCTCTTGTTTTTGCTGCTTTGTCGCTGCTAGCCTCCTTATTATGTTCTGATGAAAAGTGGCGATGACGTATAGCCTAAATGCGGAGAATTTTCAAATAATACATCAATATGTGGAAAGAAATTCATCATTACCAACCAAGGACTTGTCCTTTAAGCATCAGCTTAGGCCCCGTTTTCATTATATCGGATAGCTATCATCGCGTCTCGTTGCGAGTGACGTCGAACGGATAAGGCAACTATTTGCATTACAACGGATAGCTATCGTCGCGTCTTAACTTTCATGCCAGTTAGGCTCTCTGTTTATATCATAAGCAAGCAATCCAGTATTGTTTCTCAACCTTTGTTTTCAATTTTATTGTTTCTTATTGTTCTCAAAGAAAAGAAATGTGGTTGCAGAGCAAAATGTATCGGATAGCAACTACGAAGCGAAATGATTTGTGGAGCATCTTGTATTGGATAGCTCTAGTGTGATGTAATCACCACCTCTACCCGATACGAAAGTTGCGGCGCGACGATAGCTATCCGGTATAGTGTAAACGGGGCCTTATTATTCTTGATATTCTTGCTAAGGAAATGTTAAACAAATAGCAATCACAGCTCTACGATATAAGATTAATTCATTTATTACAAGATTGATACTTCTTTATGTTCTTATCCACACTTAAGATTTCTGATCTAAATCTACTGATTAAATATTATTGAGAAATGTTGCATGATCTGGATAATTTATGCTTATCTTGCTTGCGATCTTTTTCTCATTAAGTCATTTCCTTGATGCAACACTTTCAACATCTGACAAGCTTTGCCTCATCATACCTTTTAAAAAGTTCTTTTTCTTCAACCTAATCCAATAGGTTAAAACTAAATGCCTCAGCGACACTCTCAATGTTAGTTGCAGCTGCAAACGACCATGTGACTCCAAATAAGTAAACAAATCTGATCGTGCCTAGCGATGAAAATTGAGCTCTTATCAATGGTTAATCATTTTCGAAATGTTCCTCGATAAGTTAACTTGAACATTTTGCTAGTGCCACGAAGTTACTAAGGCCTTTCGTTCTTTCTCATGTGGTAATGCGTTTGCTTCACGTTTGATGCAAAGTATTTTTGTGTGAATGGCTATTCATCCAAAATAGATTTCTTTTTACATAGATATTCAAATATACATATTCTGATGAAGGCACCTTAAAGGGACAGGGTCACGGAATGTAAACAAGCTTCTGTCGAAACGATGATTTTGCAGTATTTTTGATAGGCCATATGACAATGATTTTCCGCTAGTTTTCTCAAAATGAAAGAGTTTTTTGAAGATGGGCTCTTGTACTTCGTAGAGAAAGAAACAAAGCACTCATATCTTGTACGATTGCAGAGATATTGGTGGATTTTTGGAAGTAACTTCCTTGTGGATTCGCCCCTTCCACCAAAATCTGTGCAGAACACAATGGCCACGTATGGGCAACAATATAGATTATAGAGATAACAGGTTTGTTTATGGTTAGGTGACCCTGCCCCTTTAATCCTACGTCCTGCATTACGAGCATAGTGCACCTATACAGGCCTGGCATCTAACATGAAGCTGGTTTCAGTATATACCTGTAGTCTGTAGTGATCGTTTTTATCCGTAGCTATCTGTAATAGTATATTTAGTTTGTAATTTGGTTGGATATCTCTTTACGTTAAGACCACAAGGAAGTCATTGTCAGTTTCTCCCTGTGGTATCGCCCCTGTAGTGTGGTATAGTCGTATGGCAATTAAAAAGTGTAGTAGTTTGTAACCTTGTACCGGGTGAGTCAGAAGAAAGTTCCCACTTTTGAAAATTCATAGCACCAAGACTACTTCACGGATTGAATCATTCAAATTGTAGTTAAAAGCAGAAAGATTCAAGCATTTTTATGATTTTTCTCGCTGTCCTACCAGCACTAGAAGTATTGATAATTTCAATTTTATTAAAAATTCATGGTTGCAAAATGACGGAAAAGGGGCCTAAAACATTGATCAAATCGTAAGGACTCTATTCACACCGAACAATAGGCAATGGGCGTTTCACCTCCCTCAAGGTTTATAAGACATCGATTTTCAAACAAATACGGAAGATTTTCAATCCCATCGCAATAAATGTGCGGAGGATATCTCTCACCCATGAGAAGTTGCATTGCCTTCATTATTCTGTGCTAGGAGTCATTCATACTTTGATCGATGTTTTAGGCCATTTTTCAGTCATTTTGCAATCATGAAATTTTTGTAAGGTTGAATTTACCTTTATTGGTAGTGCTCGTGAGACAACGAGAAAAATCACTAAAATACTTGAGCCTTTTGACTTTTAACTAGAACTGCAATCATTCAAATCCGTGTGATACTCTTGCTGTTATGAATTTTCAAAAGTGGGAACTTTTTCTGGCTCACCCGGTATTGTAACATCTTAGATGGATACAAAGAAACTTGAACGTAGATATCTCGCTTGTGGATATTGGTGCTTCGAGTGTGGAAGTCTTAAAAGACAGCTGACACTTTCCAAAACGTTTCGATTAAAATCTTCTTCAGTTAATTTTACAATATTATCAGGCGGGAATATGTTCCGTATGCTTCATTTTGCAAGATTGATTATCTAAGATCAATAACACTTACAAAGCTAGTCGAAAGTAAAGGATAATCCAAGTTTTTTTAATGTGATCAACTATTCGGCTTTCTTTGCAGCAATTATGTTAGCATCTTTAGTTTACCTTCGCGGCTTGCCACAGCTTCTCTGCTCATCGCTTTCGATCATAAAATGGCTTGCTAAAGCTGGTTTCCAACGTGTTATTCAAGTTCGTAACTGAATCCACAATAGATAACTCCCAAACGAGCTTGACGCTTAGCAATGTTGCCTGCACCGCAAAAGAATCCTTATCATCACTAAAAATTACTTTAGGGGCAGAAACTTTCGCGGTCAGAAAGTTCCGCGAGAATAAAAAATCGCGAAATTAAGAGCATAAACTTTCGCGAATGACGCTTTTTCCCGCAAATTTCGCGACAAAAACTTTCGCGATCGAGAAAAAAGGATGCATTTTCGCGTGAAAAAACTTTTGCGACTGAAGAAAAATGAGGGGAAAAACACAATTTTATATTCATTTTCAGTATTACCCACAGTCACGGTGACAATTTACAAGGTTTTATAACCCAAGAGAGTAAAGATTGGGGTGATTAAGGGACAGCAACGCAAAACTCGAAGAAACGAAAAAAACTGGATAGCAAAAACTTTCGCGGGTCGAGACTTTTCTGTGATTTCGCGAGCAACAACTTTCACGAATTTTGAATTTAGATTACGCCTTGGCAGAAACTTTCGCGAAAAATGCCAAAAAACGCGAAAATCGCGAAAGTTTCTGCCCATGTCCAGCCAAATTTCGAGAGTAGATCCTATGTTAGTAGTTGCTAACAGACATGTTTTGCTTGAAATGCAGACCCGTGATTAGGTGTAGAAATCGGATGGTTTCATATTCATATTTTCATATAATTTCATATATTTCATATTTGATTCATTTAAGGAGGGTTGCCCTTCAGCAGAAGCCGTTTTTCAAGGGGCCCTCCAATAAAAACTAAATTACAATACACAGTTAAAAGTAACATTGCATTAGGATATAGAAGACAGGCATTTATCGTTGTGGAAAGACTGGAGAAGAGATATGTGCAAAAAATGCTCCGCCTGAGATTCAGAATTCTCTACCGGGCAAGCCAGAAATGAGTTCTCACTTTTGAAAATTCATGGTACCAAATGTACAAGATGGATTTGATTGAGTTGAATTGTTCTTTGAAGCAGAGAAAATGATGTAATTTGCTGATTTTATTTCCCTTTTTGTCTGCTGATTAAAGTAAATCCGACTTCACAAAACTTCCATGGTTGGGAAATGCCTGAAAAAGGCCTTGAACACCTTCACCTTAAGAGACAAGTCTGGTGTTTATAAAATTAATTTCAAAAAACAACCTTACCAACTGCCGAAGACCAATTGTAACTTCTTCCCGCGTGTTGACATCCCTAACAGCTGTGAATTCGTCAAAGATTTTTCATAAATTAGGCACTGTTATCTTGTGCGTTTATGACGTCACTTGGTGCATTTTGCAGATTGAAATACATAATTTCGCAGAGAAAAGAGGGAAAAGATTTGGAAAAAAGTACTGCAGGGTGTCCCATAAAGTTTGTGCCCCGTTTGTGTGGGTGTGGAGGAGCCGCAGATTCGACTACCTCGGTTGTTTTTACACAGTTGCATGGGTCACGCTTCAACTTAAGTAAGTTTTCATAGAAAGAGTTCAAGCGTCATATTCAAATTTTTGCTAAATCTTTTGAAGTGTTACCAGTGTTCCTATTCATAAGAGAGCACTTCCTACCTTAAAAAATGTTATGAAAATGTTAATACGACGGCAGAATCATCTCTTTGGAAACTTACTTGATTTTGACATCGCTGGAGAACAGTGGAAGTGCTGTTTTTGAAGCAACCACTTATTTTACCTTTTCTCTGCCATAAATCAGCAACCACTTGTCAGATTGACTCAAACAAGATCTTAAGCTCTAAGTTGAAGCCTGACCTATGCAACTGTGTAAAAACAGGGATAATCAAATCTACAGCTCCTCCACAGTAGCCACACAAACGGGCCACCCTATACGCACCATTTACAACAGTGTAATCTTTCATTTTATCAACGATCATACTAAGCCCGGACTTATCCTTTGAGATAGAACTGAACGTTAAAGGTCAAATCTTTTCACTATGCGTGAGAGGTGTGTGTGAAAGATGATTGGTTTGTTCAATAAATTCGATTTGATCTGATTTGATTGATGTGATCTAATTTTATCTTTTTACTCATGGTACCCTATCAGTTAGAACAACTGATTTACAACGGGCCATGCTAAAGACTTACAATGATTAGTAAGTTTACAATAATTAGTAGGTTTAAGATAAATGCAAAATTCGCTGTATATCAATAAACTAAATTTCAAAATATCCTAGGTATACAAAAGAACAAGGAAAAGAATCTTTGAAGTTCATTTTGGCACCTTCTTTTAAAGTTTTCTCAGAGTTGAAGAATTTCTAACTTCAGTGCCTATACTGGCACCTCGGTACGAGAAGCATTTCTGACCCCCCCCCCTCCCTCCCTTCCGATATTAATAATGGCAATCTGAGGTTGACCTCAGCGTTTTTAAGAGAACGAGCTGTAGATTCTGTTTTTGCAGTGGCACCAAGGGAAAGTCTTGTGTGCATGCAGAGGGGCTCCCTTGTAGCTCTCTAAGATAATATTTGAAGTAAAGATCATTTAAATAACAATATGTTTCTATATTTCGACTCGAATAATACTGCCTTCGGATGATGCCGACACATTTTGAACACGTTGACAAATGTGACGGATAGGCCCTCCGTTCACACGAAAGCGGCACATTTTTTGCCGGCAGATTTTGAAAGTGGTAGGTTTCAGTGAATAGAACTCTAACTGGCACATTTTGAAAACGAAATCGAGTTAGTACTCGCAATTGATGAAAATGGAACATTTTTGACGCATTCGGAACGACACTGATCGATTCTTAAGGAGTAGGTGCATTTCTTTGCCACCAAAATCTTGAGCAAGTTTGTTACCGCAAATTTCCTAGTGTCTTCAATTTGTTCTGGCATTTTATGAACGCCAGCTTAAATTTTGCTACCATCACATTTTTCACCGTTTTCAAAATATGCCGGCATCGTGTGAACGTAGTCTCAGAATGCTGGATTTAGGAGTTTTACAAAGTATTTTTTTCTTCGTTTCAGCACAAATCAACAAAATGAATATATTTGCGTTCTCTTATTTCTTCGACCGAGCAACGGAGCTTGATTTGATAGGTAAGTTCTTTCATTTCTTCTCCATCAGTCATTTAGTACCTGATAAATAAGAAAAACTTATACCTTTTGAAAATCATAAGAGTTGTGAAGATTTGGCATATTGCAAGGTCTTAAAATAGCTTTGAATTTATGAGAATCTTTGCTGTTTACAAACTTCCTGCTTTCGAAGCATACTCTAAAATCACGATGAATGATTTCCTGGATGCGGCATCAAAGTGTGAATTCAGTTTTAATGTTTGAACCTGGATTCAGTCTTACTGTTTATCTGACGCATTTCAACTTGCAATGCTACCCCGATGCAATGCTACACCACATTGTGGAGGATCTGCAGTACTGTGGATGTGGTTGAGTAGTTTGCATGTGGACTGAAAACTCAAAGTACTGTCAAGGAATTATAGTAATACTGTGGAGATCACCGAGTGCTGTGGAGTCCGTGCACTGTACTGAGTTTCAGAAAAATGTTTAAAAGTTTGAAAGCCTGTTACTTAGACTTATGACGATGAGTCTCTTGTTTCCCTGTGCTCTTTGACTTGATGATGGCCCTTCGGTCAATAGGGACTCATAGTATTACTATGAAAAACCTGGCCCTATTTAGGCCCAAACTTCGCAATTCCTCCAGTACCAATCAGATTGCGAGATTTGGCCAAGAACAATGCTGTCGAATTTTCAATTCGAATGATGCAGTTGACTAGATTTTGAACGAAGTTGCTGCGGCAGGTTGTTGTAAATTGCTCTGGTTTGTTTTGTTCTTAAAAACATTGAAAATGTAGCGTTGAAAGACTTATTTTGCACTCACCAGGTAAAAGGAACTTCCTTCTTCAGTTCTTCAGATTTATACCAAGTTTCTTTGGTGAAACGTCTGCTTAACGTAGTTTTTGTCGCATCGATCGATCGAATGCCTAAGATAGGGTCAGGTTTTTTACTGTTTCATTTATGAGTCCGTCTTGAGCAAGGTTTACCACAGCGATACAAGGGACTCATCGTCATCAGTCTTCCTGTTACTCCCTAACCTTTATCAAATTCCTTTCAACTATCAATACCTGTGTAGCTGACATGTCAATTTTTAAAAGTAAATTTAGTCTAACAACTCGGTTGTATCTTTCTCAGATTACAAGAGATTTTAGAAACTCGCTTTATCTCAGAACAGGTGTAAAATCCTTGACCAGATTCGCTGGCAATCCCGCCCATGTAAATTGTAAATGCCGGTTGAGTCAAAAAAAGTTTGCGCGTTTTGTGGGCTTTGGAATAAAATGTATTTTACCGATTTTCAAAACTGAAATGTTAATTTATCAGTCAAAGATAAACTTAGATGAGAAAATTTTGTTTGGTAAAATCACTCATCTCTTAGACCCAGAAATAAGAAAAAATGCTGGTAAAGGGCATGTTCTGGAACCATATTCCACATTCCATTCTGGTCAATGATTTACTTGCTATGGAAGCTAAAACTCTGTTTCTGAAGCTGAGAATGGAAACTCCAATGCCTTATAAGTCATGGACCAGTATAGAATGTGGAATTCTCGATTCCAGTACAAACCCTTACAGGCACTTTTCTAATTGTAGGGTCTTAAAGATATGTGATTTTATTACACAAAATTTTCTCATCGAAGTTGGCGTATTCATTTATTTACTTATTTATTTAGTAACTATTGTAATCAGGTTTTTAACGGGGCAGTTTGTAAATCAATTTTTGCATTATAAACTTTACCCTATATATTTCATAGAATTCAAAATGAAATGAACGAAACGAGTTGCGCTTCTGACTTTATTTATTTCTTTGCCACCCTGACCTGACATCTAATGTCAGACAGAATCTAGCATAGTATCAATTAGTATTTGATCCTTCATAGTGTAGTTCTATCTAGCTTAACGCTGCGTCTCTTTTTAGATTGGCCATGAGGTCGCTATTGTCTTTCGCTCCCCCCCCCCCCAATTGGTATTGTCCCTGTAGTGTTGATAGTACTCAGGTGACTTTAGTAGAATGTAAGACTTATTGTAATATTTTACATGAAAAGAAAAGTTGCCAGCAAATTTTATCAACGGTTTTCGGCCTATTTTCTCGGAATGAATGCGTTATTTTGAAGATGGATTCTTGAATTTTGCATCTAGAAAATGCAAATCATTGATAAGTTGTAAGATTACAGAATTCCACAAAGCCACATCCATTAAGGTATGTGCAGATAACAATATGCTCGTGCCCAGAATAATATAGAAATTATAATATAGAAAGATTATAATATAGAAATAATATAGAAAGATTATTGGCTTGGTTTCGGTTACATTAAAGCTGGTACCACTGTGTCTTAGAGAAATTAAATACTGGTTAAGGTACCTATATGACGTACTAAGATATTTTTCCTGTGGAATTTTTTTCGTATCTACTTCTTTTATATCAGCTATATTCATACGTTTAACTACAGAAATGATTTCTTTTTGTTAGAAGAGACTCATAAATGATATGATCTTTTTATATTTTAGATGAAAGCTCTGGTGGTGAGATTTTAGTTCAGAATTATATTGTTGCCGCACAAACAGGTAAATTTGTTTAAACTGAATTTTTGTCCATATAATTTCATTGTATTGTTTCATTCAATATTGTAGAAACGCCAGTAACCTTCCACTGTTAATTACGTTCACAGGAAATCGATGCAGCTTGAGTACTGGAAAGCATTGTCATAAGCGTATGGGAACAAAAAACCCAAGGGGGCTGCCCAATACAAAGTTCATTGTTTAGCAACAATTTGCCCAACTTTTTGCCCGACTTTGCCCAGCAGATTTTTGCCCGAATGGGCTGATTTTCGAAGATTTTTCCAAAGTTAGGGGAGGCTGTCGCGTGTCGTTTGTTTCTATGTCGTTGTTTTCGTGTGCTTGATGATGGGCCTGCGCTGGGCTCTTCTTACGAAGTTGAGTGGATGCTAAAGTGAGAACGAAAGAAATACACGGAATTTTGTTGTATCCCGTCTGTCCTATGCTGCTGCTGCTGCTATAACACAGAACACTCAATTCGTGTCACGACAGACGTAATATGTTGCCATATGAGGAAATTTTACGGTTGACCCGAAAGGAGGAAAATGATGTTGACATATCTTATCCATTCTCTGATTTGATTTTTTTGGCATGCCTTGCGTGCGCAGGGTTGCTGTAAGACACAGGGAAACAAAGACACCAAAATGAAAACAAAAGAGTACCTCGTCGTTTTTTCATATTAAACATAAAAAGTTTGCAAAATGAACGACTTAGCGTCCTATATTCGAACTACTTTACAACACTACAAGGACGACACTGGAGAGGAAAAAATGATGACTATCCCTTGGCTGTTACGTAAAGAAGTCACAGCCAAATTACCACTAAATATACTACCGGGTGAGTCAAAAGAAAAGCTCCCGGCGCTTGAAAGGCTACTGCTCCCTAAGTATGTAAGCAATGATATTTTGCAATACTTGATTGAATAGCTAACTTGTTCAGTTATTTTTAAAAATTTTCGTGGCTAAAATGGGTCATTCCGTTCAGATTCTGTAAGCGAGTTTCTAAAATGAATCCCTTTTAGAAACCTTAAAAAACGTGCTAAAATTACAAGCAAGAAGCCCTTGTGTGTTTACCTCACAGCGATGACTTTCAGCATGCTTTAGCACGTGCTTTCCTTTCCGTGGGTTGAAAAGTCCCCCCCCCCCCTACTGTGAATAACGTATTCAAGGGGATTTCATTCTCCCATGAGGACATAATACATGAACATATCCAAGAGTCAGTATTGTTAGGAAGGAGAACAACGGGAAATCTTGCTTGGTGTTTTCACTCGTTTTTGCAGGTTTCCGAAAGGGGCTTTCTGCAGAAAATGTCCTATTTCTAAGACCGATTAAAGTCGGGTAAATTACTGAACCTAATTTGACATATCGGGGATAAAACAAGATAGTTGTCAATATCATTGCTTTCATATTCAGGGAGCAGGATTTTTTCAAACGGCGGGCGTTTTTATTGACTCACCCGATATTTACATACAAAAGGCTACGGATGAGGTATTTTGCTGATAGATACTTGAGTTGGTTTCACATAGGATGCCAGGCGAGCAGAGGCGATGATGATGAAAGACCAAACCCCAGCTGAGGGAACAGTAACGACGACACCTGCCATCATCACTGCTCCTCGCTGAGAGTCCCCATCGTTCAAGATATCGCACCCCAGACGTACACTCACAGAAAAAAGGTGGCTTACGAAGAACCTTTTAGGGTTCTTGAGCAGGATACATATATGGAACCCCTAAAGGTTCTTCAAAGAACCCCAAGTCAGGGGTTCTTCAAAGAACCCCTACCAATGGCTCTTCAAAGAACCCCTAAAGGTACTTCAGAGAACCCCTAGAGGTTCTTCAGAGAACCCCTAAAGGTACTTCATAGAACCCATAAAGGTTCTTTAGAGAACCCATGAAGGTTCTTCAGAGAACCCATGAAGGTTCTTCAGAGAACCCATGAAGGTACTTCATAGAACCCATAAAGGTTCTTCAGAGAACCCAAATGCATCATCCTATTGCTTAATCATATTTTGTTTATTCTGGTGAAATAAATTCAGTAAAGCTTACCTTTTTCGCGACATTCCTTCCTGTCTTTTCTTCAAACCTTCGCCGCAGCAACGAAACTTCAATCATTCAACCGTTTTCAAGAGAAAAAGAAATCGCGAATACATTCCATTTTCGAACACCCTGCGTAAGTCACGTGATATTTGCAGTCATGAGGGTTCTTTGAAGAACCTTTTTGACTTGAAGAACCCTTAGGGTTCTTCAGAATACCTTTGAAGAACCCTATAGGATACTCTAGAGAACCCTGAGGTTCTTTGAAGAACCTTAGGGCATCCAAGAACCCTAGGGTTCTTTGCCAGAACCTCTGAAAACCACCTTTTTTCTGTGAGTGTATGACGATGAGTCTCTTGTTATCCTGTGCTCCTTGACTTGATAATGGTGCCATATTGAGCAAGGTTTATCGCAGGGATACAAGAGACTCATCGTCATAAGTCTAACTGCACCCTTGTTATCAACATTGTACTTCGTTGCTCATAACGTAATGTTTCACAGGGATGCAACTTAAGTAAATCACGACTTTCAAGAACCTTCAGGCTAAAATTTTGAGGGGATTTTTCTCAACTTTGTAAAAAGTGGATTAAAATGAAGAGAAAGATATCTCAAAATCCTCGATGCACAAATCATAGCATTCATTTTGTGCTTAGTACATTCGTTCTTAATTACACCATTCTAGAATTTTCTATCCACAAATAAAGATCATTCGGTAGGGTCAGCTCGGAAAATGATTGTTCTCATTTGCGGACTTTACTTTTTTGGACCTTTTTCAAATTTCATTTGTGAATTTTTGAACAAGAAAAGCATTCCTTGCTGTTTCGGTTCTTTTGTACTGCGATAAATAAGGATGCGAAACAGTTATAGATCCGTCTGTTTTTTGGCTTCCGGACAGCTTAATTTTGCATATCAGCAATATTTTCGTTTTTTATCCTTGCGGCCCGTTTTTAAGGTAATTTTTGTGTAATCCTAATTAAATATTGATTAAAAAAGTCCATTTTAGAATTTTCGAAGTATTCACTTTCCACTATTTCAAATATTTAGAAGCTTACATTTTTGCAAAATGTAATTAAGAATTGATCGTTCGGCGCTGTTTTCTTTGGGAAAAGTTTGCAAACTTCGATAGCATCGTAACTTTGTGTCCATTACCCATATTTATACAGCCGTAATTCTAGTTTGATTATATTTTCAATAGATTTATAGATAACAGGTTCCATTCTTATTTACTCATGTGTGTTAAAATCATCTCACCTTAAAGGGAAACATGCGCTCGTTTTTTCAAAGAAAATGCTCATGCGAAACTGTAGGCCAGAGTTTTAAAAAGTTATGAAACTTTGATGGCAACTGATGACAAATTTTCTGAGCAAGAAATATCGAGTCCAGTTGCGTGCTCAGTCTTCCTCGAGATAAAGATATGTTTTTGAGGGAAATTTCTTAATCTTTTTAAGGAAAAAGTGGCCTGTTACAAATTACCATGCCTTTGCGAATCAAATCGTTCATTAATAATTTCAACGTACATTGAAGTCACTGAGGCTGGTCTAATGCCGTCGTTTTGATTTCCTTGTTTAGTGTGCCTTGAAGAAAGTATCTTAGTTGATTAGGAATCTGAGGAGCGGCATACTTCTGCTTGTTCGTCTAAGGCCCGTTTTATAAGTCGTGCCGCGCCGCACCGAACCAAGTCAATTTCGATCAATTTTGCCTGGTTCGGCACGGCGCGACTCTTATAAAACCAACCTGACACTTGGTTCGACTAAGTCGAACCATACGCCAAAGGCCTCTCGACTGGGTCGACCCGATGCGACTTATAAAACCAATTTCAGTCGCGCCGTGCCACATCATACTCACACGTGCATAAAAGAACTGTAATTATTTCAATAATGTCAATAGCATATGAAATCAAAAAGAAAATTTTCTTAAGTCAGTATTGTGCGCATTCGTCATTACGGTTCGGCACAGCACAGCACGGCAAAAGTTTTGTTCTTATAAAACAGAAGAGGCGCTCCAAGTCGAACCTCAGTCGAACTCAAATTTCTATGGTTCGGCGCGGCGCGGCACGACTTATAAAACGGGCCTAAGTTATTCTGCAAAACTTGATGCCAACCCTGGACCTAAGGTTTGTCATAAATATGTATGCATTTCTCATAATTTTGGTTGAAGTGGCTGAAGTTACGGCAGTTGGCGTCGTAATATGCTAACATTTTTGGATGAGAAACTGCTTATTAGGAACTCAACTCTTAATCGTTAAAAAGTTATGCAACTCCGGTATTGGGAATACACAACTGATGAAACTATCTGTATTTATAAAGGAAATCCTTTGCATTACTTTCACTTGTTTTCTACCGGGTGAATCAAAAAGAAGTATATCACCGGTATTCAAAACTGAAATTTTAATCTACCAGTCAAAGGTCAAGTCAATGAGAAAATTTTGTTTGGTTATATCCTGCATCTTATAGACCCAGAAATTAGGCAAATGCTGGTAAAGGGTATGTCTGGGACAAAAATTCCACATTCCATTTTGGTCTATAATTCACCTTCTATTGACATTCCAATTCTGTATCTCAAACTGCCAATGTAAACTTCCATGCCTCGTAAATCATGGACCGGAACGTAAAATTCTGGAATCCCATACAGACCCCTCACAAACATTTTTCTGATTATTGGATCTTTAAGGTGTATAATTCTACCAAACAAAATTTTCTCATCTAATTTAGCCCTTGATTGATAGATTTACACTTTAGTTTTGAATATTGGTAACATACGCTTTATTGCATAGCGCACCAAACGCGCATACATACCCTGTACATCGTATTACTCACAAGGTAATAAAATAATGTCTCATCATTGAAAATGCTTCAAAAGCTTTGTTTTTGTAGTGTTCACGAGGGCACGGGCACAGGTAGTAAGCATGAAGATTGTTATGGCACCTTTAAGAAACTTGTAAGAAACTCTTTAATAATCAAAGTCTGACAATTCTATGAAGCTTTCGATCATGGCTCAAATTCTTTTATTCTCATTATTTTTATAATTAGTTTATTCAAAGTTGGCTTTCTAATTCAGATAGCTGCGATCACAGCTAATTAAGGCCAACTATAACTAAAAGAAAACAGATCATAATTTACAACGGAAAAAACTAAACTAGAAAAAGAAAAAAACAATTAAGTTAAAAACCCCAAATCCTTTACAAAAACTCTACACAATCTGCAGGTGAATGAATCACCATTCCACTATTTTCTTTTTGTTTTAAATTCTTCAATTGTGCTACAGTTTTTCAAAAAACTTGGAAGTGAGGACCATAAAAGGCAGCCTCTATACTGGATGTTCTCTGTACCATATCTTGTCGTCTTTACTCCTTACGGTACTCCTTAAGTACAGCGAACATCCAGTATAGAGGCTGCCTTTAATGGTCCTCACTTCGTTTCTTATAAGGTGAATTGCATTACGAAATATGTCTAGTCTTTTGTCATCCATATTTCAAGTTTCATAGTGTTTCACGGTCTTAAAGTTGATTACTTACCAGATGGTTTTATCCGTCTTATTCAACACAATAATTTCATCACTTAAAGCAGGAAAGCTTGCTTATTTATAGAAAATTTTTGAAATATTCATGAAATTGACAAATATCTAATTAATATTCGAAACAAACATTAGGATCATATGTTGTTTGGTATTTGCATGAGAAATTGGAAGACCAAAATCAAATTATCGTTCCTGTTCCTAAGGTTAAAGATGTTTTCTATGGTTGTTCACAAGGTCAAATGAAAACTTGATGCCATCTCTAAATTCTTACTCTGCTTCAACGCCACTGAACAACTCTGTTTATGTCGCGACAGACGTAATGTGTTGCCATGTATGGATATTTTACTGTTGATTCGAGAGAAAGAAAATGCAAGGACGTAGGAAGCATCTCAAACTTGGGGGGCACGACGCTTCGAGGTCACTGTTTCCTTTAGAAAGAGGGGCATTTTCTAAAAATAATAAGAGCTCTTCTTTGTTTATTGCAAATCTGAGGGGCACGTGCCCCCAGTGCCCCTCCCCCCGTTCCTACGTCTATGGGAAAATGCTTTTGAAGTTGCTTCGTATCCATCCTCTGGTCATTCCCCGATCGTTGTTTAGCAAAGCCTTTGCTCCAGTTTTTCGGGTTTATTTGACGGGTCGTCCCAAAAGCTTGTGCGCTGCTTTTCCTGTTTTCTGATGTTCATAGTGAAACAGTTAGTCATGACTTAAATGTTGTGAAAACCAAGAATATTGAACATATCTAAGGTTACTAGAAGCGGTGATGTGCAACACAAATGTTGCAGGCTATGACATACGCCCATCAGTTATTTCGCCTCTCAAGGTGATAAAGTCGTTATTGCGTTCAGCAGGCCGCCTGGTCAATATTCTTGAGTTATGTGATCATTAATAACTCCCAAATGTGTTCCCTCGCATAACTGTAAAGTTTAAGTCCATTTGATGGTAAAGTTCAATAAAATCATCTGGTTTTGAAACAACCACTGCTTTTGGCTTTCTTTCTCAATAAAGCAACAGCCACTTGTCACATTTACTCAAAATCGGTGCCAAGCCCTTAGTTGAAATCTCGCCTTTTCAAAAATTTGAAGAAAGTGAAATTTGGATTCATGACTCCTTCACTGTAGCCATTCAAAAGGCGCACATGTGTTTCGGACGCCCTTTAGAAATCTAGCCTACAGTCGTAGGAAGAGGTTTTGGGGAGTCTTTAAGTTCTTCAGTAATGGACCTTTTTACTATTCTACAAAGGAGCCTGGCTCGAGGGGTATTATGGTACATTTTACTTTCGACTGAGTGACGTTGGAGCTTCTGTCACAGTTTTACACATTCGAAAATTCTTCATAATGCTGCAAAATGTATTCTATAATTCGATCCTGACTCGTTGCAGAAGAACTAAAGGGCTAGCTCTTCTTATAAAATAAACAAAATGCATTGCGAAACATACGAGAAAAGTTCATTTCAATCCTATTTCCCCTGTTCATTTTGGATTGCTTGCTTCAAGGTGCAATCCAAATCAAAATTGTCATCAACATTGTAACAGGGGTTAAGAAAGATCTACTCACAGAAGAAAGATTTTGGATTTTTAGCAAGTTTTAGCAAGACTTTGGTTATGATTATAGATTTAAAGAATATAGCCCGGGGGGGGGGGGGTACATAACATGTTGAGGGTAAGGGTCCATTTTTCGGCAGATTTTCCATAAACAAGGGTGGGTTATCCAGAAATTGGCGAAAAATAGCAAAAATGGGTGGTTTTCCGCCAAAATTCATCATAAAAGTGGGTATGACCGCAAGTTTCAGTAATTAGAAGAGGGTACCTTTCTGAAAACCGGGCGGCAGACCCCCGTCCATCCACAAGTCATGTACCCCCCCCCCCCGGGGAATATAGATTTATTTTGTTACAAAGTGCCGCACTTTTCCCTAGCTATGAATGATTTAGAGTGACCTTTTCCAAAAAATATAGGCGGGACTAAGGGGTACAAAGTATGAGGATGGAAAAATCGTTCCCCATTAAATGTACCGTAAAAGCTCTATTAGGCCCCTCGGGGGGCTTATTTAATTTCGGACCTTCTAGAGAGGGGCTTATTAAAGAGGGGGGCTTATTCACAAAGTCAAGTGACAAGGATATATTTGGTATCTTTTCAGTTCTTTTGTCCCATATTTTGCGGAATCAGCATACAATTTTACGGCTCAATTACATAAATTCGACACAGTTTTTATCCCAAACCATACTAAAATTATGTGCAAGGTTGTGCAGCTAAATAAATGGAAAATATTTGGTAAATTCTAGAATTCGTATAAGTAGGGGGGCTTAAAAAAGAGAGTGGGGGCTTATTTCAAATTTTGACTCGAAGGGGAGGGACTTATTAGAGAGGGGGCTTAATAGGGAGGGGGGCTTAATAGAGCTTTCACGGTAACTTTGCTTCTTAAAGAGGGAAGATATGAAGTCTCAGTTATCTTATTGATGATTTTTCTCTCTTAGTGTGTCAAAGGGGTAGTGTAACAGAGAAGCCATTCTTGTGTTTGGATGCTACATACATTAGCACATTGTTAACAGATGGATTTGGTCTTGGACTACACCACAAATTAATGGTATGTTGTTCATCCTAGCCTTTCAAACACCGCATTGACACTGACACAGTTAGAGGCCAGTTAAAAGATTATACCTCTAGGAGCATGGAAATGAATAGCGACTCTTTGGATCCAAACTTTTTGAGCGAACACAGAATGATCTTCAGAGAACCGTAGTCCATGGATGCCTACAGGATGTTATCAAGCAAAATTCTTTCACTCTTCTGGAGTACGATTTAGAAATTTGATGTTTTCAATGCTCTAATGAATTGAATTATTGAGTACTCTGTGAATTCGAAAATATGCCTGATTGAAAAGTCCAACAGTGGAGTTATGGCAAAGTGGCTCAAATTTATTTGAAGCCATCCAGTTCAAAAAAACAAGTCATAGGATTTTACAGCAACCTGTTTAAAGATTTAGAACCCGTGCTGTGTTCCATCATTTCCTTTTTTTGCAGTTGAAAAGAACTATCAATGATTTTGATGTTAGCTGGGCCGTTGGTGCAGCATTAGATCTCTACGAAAAGGCAAGAACATCTCACTGATCAAAGGTCTTCTTAATGTTTATTCTTTTCATTCTCATTACCAAATTTGCACCTATTTGTATCTTACAACTTTCTGGCGATTCTTTATCTGATGTGGAAGTTCCTAGTTTGGGTCGAGTTATCACCGCGTCATCGCATTGATGTATATATGCTCTATAGTGCGCAAATACCGTAGTCCCATTTATATGCTAGAATCGCGGCAGGTCTTGCCCAATTGAGAAACCATCTTGAATATATAAGTGAAGAAGACCAGTTTTAGGGATACACATTGACCATAAAATTGACTCCATTGCAAAGCCGTACATCTTTAGAAACAAGGCCATACGTAAAAAGAATAATCTATTCTATTTTCAAGGACGGAAGTAATGAATTCCTCTGAAAAAAATGTTTTTACGGCAACAGTGTGATGCTACCTGTTCCTATGATACCGTGTTTTGCCGTATAAATCCCATTGTCACTTCGGCCTACACCAACACCACAAAACTGAAGATACCACCATATAAAAGCACTGATCAGAGTCACTTCTGCACATTTAAGCATGGGTTATAACACATAATTAATGCCGTTTGTGCAAACTTACTGATAGAATTCATGGTACTGTGTTTATCTAATGCGTACTTCTGTCTTGGCCTTAAAGCGCCCTCGCTGCTATTCTCTGTTTGCACTTGCGTAGGAGCTGGGCCGCAGAAGAACACAGTTGATAAAACACAATCTCCTGAATTCAATCGGCTTTTTGTACGAACTATAGAATGCGAACAAACTATTTGATGATGTGTTTTATAACCCATGATTTTACTGTACCTTAGAAGATTTTGTAGTAATTATGAGAGTTGCAAAGCTATTTTATTGTTAAAATTCAGAACGTGAATTTGACCTTTGTTTTTCTGAAAGCCATCTTTTTGTGATTTGACCAATAGTGTCTGATAGACCTTTTTACTTTTTAAAAAAGAGGTTGGGATCGAGTGTCTAAGACTGCGTTCACACGATGCTGGCACATTTTGAAAACGATGAAAAATGTGACGGTAGAAAAATTTGAGCTAGCGTTCACACGATGCCGGAACAATTTGAAAACGATCGGAAATTTGCTGGTAAAAAGCTCGTTGCAAGACTTTGATGCCAATTCAGTGAACCTGAACCCTAAGAATCGTTCAGTCTCGTTCCAAAATCGTCTGAAAATGTTCTATTTTCATCAGTTTAAAGTGTTTACACGATGCCGTTTCCAAAATGTGCCGATTAGAGTTCCGTTTTCAAAATCTACCGTTTTCAAAATCTGCCGGCAAAAAATGTGCCGTTTTCATGTGAACAGGAGGCCTATCCGTCGAATTTTTCACCGTTTTCAAAATGTGCCGGCATCGTGTGAACGCAGTCTAAATCTGATAAATTTGTGAAGGAAAACAAAAGCATGATCCATGTTCTTGGTATAACGAAGCTAGCTGTAGCAAGAAGGTGCCTCGGATTTCAGAACGAGTGATTTTGTTCATACACAGGGAAGTTTATTTCCTCCTACAATGCCTGTCAAAAGTCCTTGGAACACTTAGGCCATTTCTTGATAATCCGCGTTCTAACCATAGCCATCAGGTTCAAATACCCCCTCTCCCCCGAAACAATTTTGATTTCGAAGGTTACTGTCCCAGCATTTCAGCAGAGTCGCGGATCGTCCTGTCATCCCTCTTTTTTGACTACAAAGCAACATTGTTCTGAGGGGGAGAAGGGGAAATCGCGAAACAAGGCAAAATTAGCAGAGGTGTTCCAACACTTTTGGCAGGCATTGCAGCCTTGTTTCTCCTGTTTTCTTTCATTGTTAGCTGATTTTTAGGTGTAAGAGTTACAGTTCAAAAGTGGACGCGTCCAAGGGTTTCATTTTGCGAGTTGAAAATCGAAGTTTTCTGTTTTCAACCGTTGTTACTCAATTCGAGGAAAAGTCAGCTAACTATGAATGAAAATAGCGAGAAAACAGCAAAAAGACCAATAACATTTCCCTCAATGTAAACCGATTTCATTTCATTTCATTTTAAATTATTTATACAGGGTAAAAACATTCATAAACAGTTTATAGGGAAAAACAGTTTTACAATGTGCCCTGTCCAAAAGGAAAAGAAAAAAAGTTATAATGATAATAATAATAATTCCAGAAAAAGAATTAATCCATAAATTCCTAAATACTACTATCGAAAAGAAAAAGTAAAATTCATTGCTACAGGAAGGAACATCAATAGTATTATGTCATAACCCTTTCTTCAGTTTTAATTTGAAGTTTGCTAGCGAGGGAGACAGTTTGATTTTGTGATCTAAATTATTCCAAACGGTCGCCCCTCTACATACAAACGACTGTTGTCCATTGTTTGTTCTAAACAAAGGAAGGTTCAAGTCAGAACCATTGCTAACTCATTTTGCGCAGATTTGTCGATAACAAACTCTCTGAAAAGTGTTCTGAAACATGAAGCAACTTCTTGCCACAACTAGCAGTGTTTATACCGAGCATGGGGGTTATGCTTTATTTTTCTTCACAAATTTACCAGATTTGGATGCTCAATGCAAACCTTTTTGTAAGAAGTAAGAGAGTCTATGCTGTAAGTGCTCTGCGCCATGAAAAAGCAGCCATACCATGAAAGCGCTACTAAGCCATCGGATAAAGTTGCTTTGACTAACTTTTATTAGACTACGAAGCTTAGCTCTTCCATTATGAAGGATATGGCCAGATATATGTTAGTGGTTCGAAAAAATGGGCTAAGTGGTTAGTTGTATCCGAGGTATCGTCTGCTGTGATTCGAATTAATTGTAATAATGAAAAATTTGCAATTACAACAAATTGAATCAACTATTTAGTGTTTAACTAAGTTAGGAAAGTCTGCTAAATTCACAAGCTATCATAGAGGTAAGTTGTGCCAGTGCTGGTTGGCCGGAATCAACAAAAGTTGTATGTACGTTGAGTGGTTGAGCAGCTTGTACAGTTTCCGCCAGGTGACTGAAGTTAAGCTCGATCAAGTGAGTTCAAATCCCGGATGGGTGACCTCTTGGAGGCCCGACCGCGTAACTCATTTCGCCGTCTCTCTGAAGGACGGTAAGCCCTATTGAAACGCTCTCAATATTGTACTGAACATCGCGCAACATTTGTAGAGCATTATTCGGTGGTTTTCAGTTGGGATTTTAAAACGCTCTCAACAATTAGACTCAAAATTTGTTAGGCCACTGAGCATGAGTGAATACATACGATTCTGGATTAACACTTGGTGCAGAAAATAACCCTAATGCGCTTGTGCTAACTGAACATTGTTGGATGGGATGTTAAAACGCTCTATACATCGCTCAACAGCACCTTGGTCAATAGAAAGGTTGAGTCGACTCACTGAACGTTTTTACTTCGTTCAAACTCCACTCAACAGCACTGAACACTGTTCAGTATCACTCAACATCATTCAAGGTGTTAAAACGCTCTCGGCATTTGCCCTCTACGAATGTTCAGCGATGTCCCAAGCGATGTTTGGTGAAATGTTGGGACCGTTTTAACTAGGCTTTAAACTAGGGGTCGCATGCCTGAATGCGTAGTGGATTTAAATTTGAGTTAAAGTAGGTTAAAGAACGCTTGCACATCCATTGTTTCTTTAGCTACACAATTAGAATGGCACGTGTCAAAATGACTAAGTACAATAGACTATATTCTTAACTTGGCCCACGCCAGCTTGCTCTGCTTCATGTTAAGGGCCTAGGGCATTACAGAGTTTCTTTCGGTCTAAAACAGAAGGCTATTAACGTGCAATAACCACATGTGGCCATGCTTGCATCGCAAGCGTCCCCTGCGGTGAGAAAACCATTTATTGGAGAGAAATCTATTTTGATAAGTTCTTGTGGCAAGTTTCCTAGATGCTATAGATGTTTTAATCTTGATACCTGCTAGGCTTACGATACTTGGTTTCAAAACACAATGAGCTTCGCAAACGTTTGCATGTCTATTTCAACATCCAGTCAATTGCCTACGCTCCACCAAAAACATTTTTATTTGGGATTATATGGTCAATACTTGCACATGCTGTTGACCCTGTAAGCTTTAATTTGGATTATGATGTAATGTCTATTTTATTTGACCCTTGTTTGAAATTGTCAATTTTAATCGGTGAAGGTGAAGGTGAAGTTTCGGTTTTTAGCGCCAAGCGCTAGGATCGCAGAAGTAGCTAAGCGCTAATCGAGTCCGCGACCCCTTGTCATGACGCTCAAGTGGTGGGGTCCTACCGGGTTTCGAACCCGATCCGCCTGACTGTTATGGCTGCAAAGTCAGAGGATTACACCACTGCGCCACAACACCTTCAACCTTAGACGTGCTGTTATTTGAAAGAAGTGCTAAAATTAGCATTTCTAATTGAAGGTCGCCACAATTTGGCGTTGCTTAAACCAAAAATACTAAATTTTGATGTTGCTTGACCAAAGTTACCGAAAACTATTGGTACCCTACCCTTACCAGTACCAAAACTGTCATAAAGTACACCTTTAGCAGACTAGGAGTCTAAACATGCATACCCTTGAGGGCGGCACATTGCCAGGTACCTTTACTTTCGAGAAACTCCCAACCCCCCAATCGTGCTTCTTTTGACCAATTCAGCTGCCAATCCATACCTTGAATGATTGAGGTGAATATATGGGAACAACGAAAATCAGCTTTTATTTATGAATGTGATATTTATGTTGCTTTGTCATTCATTTATAGCAGGCACTACAACATCTTGTACTACAGTTTCATGAATGTTTTTTGCATTTCTTATAATGATTTTGACTGATTGTAACACAATTTATGATCAAATCTAAGAGTTTAGCTCACATCTGCCAAAACGCGACGAGGAAGTAAAGAATTCATATTATTAAAATTTTATGATGTTAGCTGTGTTCTTTGTTCAGAATGTAACAAATAGGCGTGTTTTTTGGCCTGTTATCGCTGTTCTCGATATTTTCATCTCTGCGTCTATCTGATTTTTATTGTTATTTTTCTATGAATTAAACGCTACCCACTGAAAATTAGGCCCGTCCACACTCAGCATTTTCAAAAGATTCGGTTTTCGTTTAGCTGAAACGCAGCTAAATACTTGATCCCAAGCTGCATATCTGTTTGAAACCGTATCAAAGCATTTACGTCAGCATCACACGGTGTTCAATCATTTTTGTTTGTCAGCTTGGGCTAGCTGCTTTCTGTTTTCAAATGTCTCCGCTTTCAAATCACTCCGTTTTCCAATGAGCTTAAAATCTTTCCATTCCGACAACGGCTGATAATTAATCCATTCCATCATTTTCATTTCAGCTACCATACCATACCATACCATTCCATACCATACCATACCATACCATACCATACCATACCATACCATACCATACCATACCATACCATAGCAAAAGAAGAAATAAATTGCATTGAAAGTTTAAGATATAAGCTGAAATATGTCTCCCCCCCCCCCTCTGTACTGATCTTCCATGGATTTGTGCAAACCTATTGTATATCAGCTCAAAAGATGATTTCAGATATTTTTGAATCGTACAATGGATTCGGTGTCTCTGATGAGCTGGGGGATACTATTCCAGGCGTTTTGATCAGTGTGCAAAAAACTTTTTTCGTATGTTCCAATTTTAGTCTTTGCACATTGAGATCCTTCATGTTCCTTGTTTTATATTTTGATAAGCCAGACCTCTCTATGAACTTATTTGTAGGCCTTCAGGACTCTGTTTTTCATGCGTTGTAATTGCCTGGAAAACATGCTTAAAACTTCTGAAAGTTTTTTCCTGCAACCACCTTAATTTACCGTTGATAGTTTGTAGAAAATTGTAAATGGCATTTGTAGTGAGGACCTGGTGACCCTGTGTCTTTCCTCGCTACAAATGTCACAGTATTTGTATTTGATTGTTGTTTTTTAAAATTTTATATTGATAAAAAAGTGCTTAAGAGAATAAGTCTGGCAGCTATGTACCGGGTGAGTCAGAGAAGACGTGGGGCGTTTGTTGGACTGCGGCGTCGTATTGAGCCACTCGATCATCGTTAACTAAATTTTTCCATGCAGCCCACAGTCGAACTTAGATCATAAAATTTTCTCCTTTGAAATCGGTCTCTTAATGCATTTATTAAAAATGATTTTATTCTTAAGACCTTGTATGGGAGTCTTGCAAATTGATGAAATTTTTGACCAAAAGCCCCTTTAGCATCTTAGCTTTGCCAGAGTAGCAGGTACACGTGGTATTATCAGGGGATACTTAAAAAGTTAAGCGTTGTTCACACTAGGTCGGTTAGGTCGTTAAGATCATGCAGAAAGACCCAGAAGAAAAAGACTAAGAGCCTTATGTCTTTTGGTCCTTCTGTACGACTCTAACAACTCAATAGGTCTACTGTGAACCAGGCTTTAGGGAAAGTGCTGTCTATAAGAAGTCCCATTTTGATTTACAGGGCGTTGATCTGCTTGAAAGAACCTCTTCGCAAGACAAAAAGTACGCATTATCAATGCCTTTCGAATATTTCTCCACGCAGGACAAGTTATGATAAGACATCCCAGGGAAGAAAATACTATCTCCTAACTCTTTCGTTCTCCCTTGATAATACCACGTTTACCTGTAACTTTTGCGAAGATAAAATGTGGAAGGGGCTTGGCAAAAGATTTCACCACTTTGCAAGACTCCCATACAAGGTTTACGAAGAAAATCTTTTTTATGAAATATGTATCAAATGACCGATTTCGATTGGGAAAGGTTTATGATCTAAGCTAGACTCTAGGCAGTACGCAACAATTTAATTCATGACAAGCTGGTGGCTAAATGCAATGTCACAATCCGCCAAACGCCCCATGTTTTTTCTGACTCACCCGGTAGATGATGTGATTGCAACTACTTAGATGATCTGATGCTAAGGTTGGTCTCCACGGCTTGTGGTAGTGATTGGATAAGAGATTCTTCGAGCTTACACATAGCTACTAAGAGAATAAGGTATGGTAGCTATGTAGATGATATGATCGCCTCTATTTACATGATCTGATGCTAACAGTTTCATCTGCACGGTTTCAAAGAGGGTTAATTTGGGGCTCTTCAAGCTTACCATACAGTAAGGTCCAGGACTTTCAGAAAAGAAATTAGAGATTCATGAGAAGTATCATAGATATAAGAAACATTTTAAGCTACGTCATGAATAATTGGTTTCTTAAATGCGGGGCCTTACACTAAAATGGTAAATTCAGCCAGCTATGTGGATGGCGTGGTTTTCACTATTCAAATGATGTGATGCTAATTAAATTGTTTGGTTTGCCTGGTTTCAGAGATGGTTAATTTGGGGCTCTTCAAGCTTAGCATATACACTGAAAGAGTCATTTCTTCCAGCTATGTGGATGATGTGGTTTTAACTATTTAGATGATGTGATGCTAAAATAGTTCGTCTTGCACGGTTTCAGAGGTGGTTAAATTTTGGGCTCTTCAATCTTACCATATACAAAAAGAACCATTCTGCCATCTATGTGGATGATGTGGTTCAACGAAATGATGTCAAAATGGCAGCTGCAAACTACAATCCCGGACAAAACTCATGATACACTTTGTATTTTGGAGGAAATTTCGAGTTGAGATCCCCCCCACCCCCCATTGCAATGTTGAAAGCTGATGAAAATTTCATAGATGAGTTGACAAGTGTGTCTTCTTTCAGCAACCAACATTGCAATTGGGGGGGAGGGGGGCATTAGCAGTGAAAGGTAGCAGTTTACATACAGGAAAGGCCTCTTTTAAGGCAAAAAGCATCTGTCCCAACGAGTTTTGTCCGCGATTATAGAGTAAAATTTTCAAAATGCCTACGATGAGCACTTAAATTAATATGCAAAGGTTTTGGAGTAGATTATATGTGTATAGAATTAGCTTAGTTTCAACCGGAGATCTGCAATGATTGCTTCAAGTTATTGAGGAATCAATTTTGCCAAAAAATTGCGGACGCTCTTAAATGAAAATCGAACAGAGGCAGACAGGTATAGTCAAACTGTTGTCGAACTATTCTATCGTTAGAACGATTTTGAATTTTGATGTACAGCATTTTAGATGGTATTAAAATGGCAGGTGCAAGAAATAAAAAATTCTAAGCAACTGGTACACGAAGGCCTTTCAAACCTGTTTCATCATTTTAAAGTAGATATCCATTGGCAATGAGCTGCTTACAAATCACTTGTGTTACCTGCCACGACCAATTGCTCGTTAAGTACTGTGTGAGATTCAGGATGCCTAAAGCTTTAAGCATATTCAAACTTCTAAAGAACTGCGTGTGTCAAAGATTCTCATCTCAGTTTAATAGAAAGTTGTTGACTGGTACACAAGAATCCAAATTCAAATGTACGTCACGAGATCCCAGGGAGTTAGAAAAATGTTTAGATTGAAAGCTTGTAGCTTTCAAATTACTCATTGGATTTCGATAACCTGATAATTTATGTGAAGTTAATGTGTCAACCTAGATATGAGGGGCAGTGCAAATTCATCTTACAGTAAATGCCTGCATATAAGAACCTACTTTTTTGAGAGCTAGGCTGAACTGGGTTCTTATTTCAAAGATACAATTTCAGGGTAAGGTTCTTAAAGGCTCATATCAAAAGGCTCCATGTACGCAAAGTTGTCGAAGGATTCAACACCAAGGAACTTGTAAACCCTTTTAGCTCTTAAGGCAATGTTATTATGGTTATTATCAACTTTACATCTAATTGTAGGCGTAAATCAGACTCGATTACGTGACGTAGTTTCGCTTTTTGCCTGAACTGATATCGCTACAACTACGACTTAGACTGATGACGATGAGTCCCTTGTATCCCTGCGGTAAACCTTGCTCAAGAGGGACTCATCATGAAACAATAAAAAACTTGGCCCTATTTTCTTCAATCATCAATGGAATTAGGAAAGAATCACGGCTTCGAATCTCTATCCCATGGGAGTGTTTTCAATTCTTCAATCGAATGGAAAATTCTATCACATTTACACGTTAACAATAGTAATTCACAAATCTCGCAGTCTGATTGGTACTGAAGAAATCCCCTCAGTTTGGGCCTAAATAGGGCCAGGTTTTTCATAGTAACACTATGAGTCTCTATTAACCGAAGCGCCATCATCAAGTCAAAGAGCACAGGGAAACAAGTGACTCATCGTCATAAGTCTAACTACGACTTATTCCCAAACGCTTGCGGAAACGGTAAAGTTCCGTACTGATTCTATTTGAAACCTTTCCGCTGCTCCACAAAAAGTTCGACTGAGCAGTGTTGGAGTCTCTATCACTATTGTGTACATTCGAACATTCTACAAAATGTCCAAATGTATCAATCTGTCGTTCGATTCGCATTCCTTTTTAGAATGTAGCTGTGGGCCTAAATAATCTGCTAGTTTTTCCTCGCAACCACTGGATCTAAAATGCCTTAAAAATCAGTTTTCTAGAACTGTTATACCATCAACTTAGGTGTCAGTACTTCGGTAAAGGATCATTCTTGCCACAAAAGCAAAAATCGCCTTGCTCTAAGCCACATGCTGATCGGTAGACGACGGGGCGACAGAGTCCTGTCGCCGATTGACATTTTTTGCCGTTTTTACAGATCTTTGTCCATAAGGCCCTCAGGCTTTCAGATAACAACAACAACAATTCAACTCAATGAAATGAGCGTAACTTGAGGGTCCTTATGGTGCCAAAGAACATATTGATTTGTCAAACTGAAATATTTTCTTAATTAGAAGGTGCATAATTCAGAAAATACGGCCTGTAGTTTTATTTTTGAAGGTTCTTATGTGCGGAGTTGTACTGCATTACATAGCCAGTTCAAAATGCAACGGGGCCTCAACCTGTTTGAGCATATACAGAACGGGAGTCAGCGTTTTTAATTGGATAAATATGTAAGGGGGTTTGACTTTTTAAGAACTCAAGATCGATATTTGTGAGAAAATAATGGCTCATTCTGTTGACAAAAGTATGCAGATCGTACAGTAAATCCCCGCATATAAGAACCTACTTTTTTGAGATTCAGGCTGAAATAGGTTCTTATTTCAAAGACACTATGACTAATATCAGGGTATATAGGTTCTTATTTGAAGAATGGCTTGTGTAGGCACTTTCAGAGTTTTAACAATGATTTTCAGCCATATTATTTGTGTTGGAAGGGTTCTTATGGACCTATACCTAACTGGGGAGGACTATCAACATTTAACAGCCAACCTGGGCCAAAATTAACTGAGTCACATAAATCAAAAATCAATTTTGCTATCCCTGCAATAAGAACCTGTATTTAATCAGACTGAAACAGGTTCTTAATTGCCAGGTGCATAATTCAGGAAAATCAGCCTCTATGTTCTTATTTTGGTAGGTTCTTATATGCGGGGATTTACTGTACAAGATGAGGGCCCATGAGAAGGGCTCAAAGAGGTGTGTTTCAAATACTGCATACTCTAGAAGATTTGCTCAAAAATGTAATTGAAATATTTTGGTTATATAAATGCATTGGACAGCATGTATCAGTAGTTGGTTCTTTTTCGATCAAGACTTAATTCACAGGAGTACGGGGTAGGTATGGTTCTTTTTAGGTAAGGGCTGACGGGGCATTTCATTTTTCTGGCGAAATTTTACACGGGATGAGCTGATTTTTGCAACAAGAATTTTGTTTCGCCACCTGTCATGTAGTAAGATTAACTTTACACGGTCCTTTAAACTAATTTAGATTTTTGAAGTTGGTCAAATCTTTCTCCTGTTACAGGCGATTATACAGATATTGTCCATTTTCAAATCCTCGAAAATGGGCCTAAAGTAGCCTGTGTGCAGATTCCTCCCCCATTTCACGAGTCTGCTTGCAGGTTATCCTAAAATCCTTTAAAAGTCAAGCTCAGTTCAGTTCAGTTCAGTTTCATATTTTAAATTCCTCTACATACAATTTATTTAAATCAAATATACAAACAAGCAACTAATATATACCTACAATACAATATTACACACAAAAAACCTATTCAACACTTAAAATTAATACAACATATAAATACAAAACAAAGAACAGGATAAATTGTATGGAGGGAATTACTTAAAAGAGGAGCCCTCTCAGTAGTTAAACTAATCGAGGAGAGAGCACCCCCTGTTTCAAATTTCTAACATAAATTTCTCACATTAATTTGATTTCTTCAAGGAAACAGAAACTATGGGCAGGTAGTGACTTTCTGAATCAAAATTTCTATTATCAACTTTTGTAGTGGTTTTCAAAGAGGAAGGCTTTGAGTTTTTGTCGAAAAATATTAGCAGAGGGGGATCTTTTTATATCCACAGGAATATCATTCCAGCATTTAGCTCCAAAGAAGCCCACTGACCTAATACCATACTGCAGGGTATTTTTCTGGGTTAGGAAAATATCCTTTTTAGTGACTTGCCGTGTACCATATCGATGAACAGATTCAACTAAGTCAAAGAAAGAATGAAAACAAGAAGGGGAAGTCCTATTCACACAATCATAGACAAAACTAAGCAGTTTCAACCAGAAGAGGTCATGCAGTTTTAAAATCTTTAAGTCAGAAAAGATAGGATAAGCTCTTTATGTCTGTCTTATTGCTCAAGCATCTCACTAGATAAGTAAAAAGGCGTCTGCATAATTTTATACACTTGCAACGTCACGCATCCTTTTCCATACATTTTCTGTTTTCACATGGCTGGATTGCTTGCAAGTTTGAAAGGACTTGAGATAAGCACTTTTATTAAAGGCTTATCACTTGAAAAGAAATTTGACTGATTTTGAAAACTAAACTTCATATCAAAGTATGAAGGACAAATTTTGTAATACAATAGCAACAGTGACTTAAATTGACACCTCAATTTAAAACGATTAGCGACTGCAGACAAAAGGAATTCTGTCCATCAGTAAATCAAAACAAACACGGTCCACAGTTGACCCACACCAGCAGGGCAAACTCTGGCCTTATGCAAGCAAAGGAGGTTTTTAAGAGAAGTTATGTGCTTATAACGAAGAAGAAAGGCAAATCTAAAGTTCTGTCTCGTGGATTTCGTTTATTGAGTCAAAAGCCGAGCAGAAGGCACTATAATTGTCGGGTATTTACGGCTAGGCTTAAGTTAAACAACTACCGCGCAGCTCCTGAATCAAATATACAAAATCGACGCGACAGAACTTTAGATTTGCCCTTCTTCTTTCATTATAAGTACGTAACTGCTCTTAAAACCCACTTTTCGCTTGCACTAGGTGAGAGTTTGCCCTACTGGTTTGGGGCAACTTTGCGGCCGTGTTTGCTTTGATTTGCTGATTGAGAGAATTCCCTATGTCTGCAGTCACTAATGGCTTTGAACTGAGGCGTCAATTAAAGCAAATGTTACTATTGCATTACAAAATCTGTCCTTGTTTATGTAACTTAATTTGTTAGCTACACATGTCTCATCAGTTTATGGAAATCTGGTAGATGGTTTGAAAAGTGTAAACGTTTTTCAGACTCAAGCGGTTAAGCAATGTCCAGTATCCAGACGGTATGAAATAAAAAGATCTAACATTTTTAAATTGATGATGTAACAGACCCATTTGCTATTCTACTAAGGAGTCTGGACCGAGCGATATCTTTATGCATCTTCATATGAAAGGTTAGACTGAGTGGTTGTAGAGCTTCTGTCATTTTGCGTACGTGCGAAAATTCTATGAAATGTATTGAAACATAGTTCGATTTAAGATCTTTTGTAGAATAGCTGAAATTTCTAAGCAGATCTGGAAATGACTTAATTTTGTGAGAGAGGAAACAGATAGAAAGGAAACATCAAGATACTTTTCTTCTTTATCATAAACATTCATTGCATAATACTTCATCTTCAGCGTGTAGTCTCTCTAAATTGTATAATTTCTACTACGGTAAATATTGAATTCCATTCTAATGGATGCGTCATTTTCAGGATACAATTACAAAGAACTGTTCAACAACGATTCTGATTTTAACTCGAACTCTGCTACTACACAGTATCTATCTTCATGACAGAGCAGAAACTGCGTAAAATGGCGTATTGAGCAATCGGAGATAAGGAAGTGTTTGGAAAGATAAGCTTTTTGAAATGATAAACCAAGAGTTTAAGGCCAAAGGAACAAAATATCAAGTGTTGCCGAATGTTAAGGGGGCTCAAAGTTGCGACTTTTCGCGCATGCGTGCGCAGTTTCTGCTGTGTCAATCTTCATACAAAGCGATTCTTGAATCCCAACCAAAGTAACTTACTCTATAGGTACATCTGCTTATGAAACTCTTCATAAGAAACATAACTTAT
The DNA here is from genome assembly GCA_964020215.1 of Aurelia sp. 3 sensu Dawson et al. (2005). Classification (NCBI taxonomy): domain Eukaryota; kingdom Metazoa; phylum Cnidaria; class Scyphozoa; order Semaeostomeae; family Ulmaridae; genus Aurelia; species Aurelia sp. 3 sensu Dawson et al. (2005). Next base: position 14,920,197 of record OZ026573.1, on the reverse strand, counting down.
AGCCTGAGGAGAATGGGGTGGGGGCTGCTTGACCGTTCATCTGACTTGGGCGCCCCCATTTGCCTGAGAAAATTGCGCGAATGATTTTGGAAAATTTTTATTCCTCCAAATGAGAACGAATGCCAGTAATTCTTGTAGTTTTGTAAAAAAATTTCACTGACAAGATACCGCCCAGAATGCTGCAAACAGTCTGAAGATGATGCCCACAATTCCGCAAAATATTTTATCTTCCCCCGAGCTCATATCGCCGAATTGAAAATGTTGTGTTTGATTTTGCTCAGGTATATGAATCATTCATAATATTAAAATAATACTGTACGCGTGCTTTACGTGTACCGACTGGCAAATATGGAAATGTTGTAAGTGTTTCTCCAGCCATAGAATTTATATCTTAAAAGATTCTAAACTTTGAAGAAAATGAAAAGGGCTTTACCAGTACAGATAAATGAAATTTGCCTCAATGTCCTATTAATCTAACAAAGAGTGTCCGCCGGCTTTTGGCCGTGAAAGTGCAATCCCCCTTCCCTTTGGACGTTAACGTAAGTGAAACAGACAAGCCTTTGGAAACCATTTGAAACTTTGCTGTATCAAGGGTTCTGTTTCAACCAGCATGCTTTGGGCCATGAAAGTGACGACACCTACTTAATCTCCCTGGCGACCAGTGGCGGCCTGGCGTTTTTCGTCAGGAGGGGCCAGCGGCAAAATGGCGCCCCTTCAAATCAAACATCGTTAGCGAGTCTCTGACGAGATTGGCAGCCCTTGCAATTTTCCTGATTTTCCTAATGGTACTTTTTGACACCTTGACCTAGTCCAGGGCTGAGTGTAGACATTTGATTGACTCAGGTTCATGAGGGGGTCTGGGGGCGATGTCCGAACGAAAATTTTTTGCGACCATGCCCTTCAAACTCTTGGAAAACAAGGGCCTTGTCCTTTCAGACGTTTTCTGGTGCAGGAAGACCTTCCTTCAAAGGTTGTATATTTTATGTACTAAACAAAGATATTTTACTTCTCCAAGTATCTTCTCCGACCGTAGTTGTTTCATTACCCTGGGTACCAGAGCCTGGTACCCAGGGTATTGTTTCATGGACAACTTATTCTTTTGGATAAATTGGGTCTAATTCTCGGCTATGGCTTTTGCATCAGAGTCCAAGTTTACGATGTTGCTACGTAGGATCATTGGCAACAGAGTGAAAAGAATCATCGCTAATGTTTGGCACGATAGGAATAACCTGGATTTTATAGTACTGTAATTTCCTAGGCCAGTTAAAAAAGCTCTGAAATTTCGGAGATATCCGAGCAAGTTTCTCCAACATTTCTCAACTCCGAATTTTTTACTTGGTTCTACAAGCTCTGCTGAAGAGGTCGGAGATGTCTGATCTGCAAAAAATTCGTAAGGCTCAGCTGCTTTGTTGGCAAAAATACAGTAGGAGGCCTCACATCGAAATATCAATTCAAGGATCAAAATCATTTTAATCATAACGTACAGTTTCAAGTTTTTTAAAAAGATATAAACACACAACACTCAGGTCACCAAAAGTAGAGAATTTTCAGGCAATTCATAGCATATTTATTTTTGCTTTGTTTTTCACATGTATCTTTTGTTGCATTACGACTTGCAAGGTATTTAATTGTTCTCAAATTTTAAAGAGAATGCAAAACCTGGCTTTCTATAAAGCAAAATATAAGAGTAAAAATAGGCGTATTAATGAAAAAAGAGACAGAAGTTTATTTTTAGATGTAAGGCATGCCTTTCTTTCTTTCTTAAAAAAACTGGAATTGAATCAAAAATTTTTCGCAGATAAGACATCTGCGACATGTAGCAGAGTACATGGAGCTAGATAAAAAAGTAGGGGTCGACAAATGTCAGAGAAACTTGCCCCGACATCTCCGAGTTTCCAACCTGACCTAAATTTCTCTATTCACATGAAAACTGTGGTTAATGGAATAACAGTTTGTGTCAGTTTTACGAAACTTAGCAAGGATTCGAAATGATTTGTCTGTGACAATGACTGATTCATTTGCATCAGATGCATCTGTATGGAATGCCCGTGTGACCTGCTACGTGGTGCTGGAAAAAACACGATCGAGCCATCAGACTTCATAAAGTTTTTGGCGCCCTTCTTAAACTTTGGCGGCCCTTCGAAAAAGTCCGCTGGGAGGGGGGGCCATGGCCCCCTGGCCCCCCAGCCAGGCCGCCACTGCTGGCGACAACAAAAGCCAACCAAGAGGTGCAAGGCATCCAGGTTGAGACAGGCACTTTAAAGAGACATTCAGCGAATATCAAATGCTTGCAAAGATTCATATCATTATCCCGTTCGAGAAGCAGAATTTACAGAATATGTCAGCCCTCGAAATTTACAGATTAATTTAGCCCTCGTAAACCGTATGTTTTTCGTCGATCGCACCTCTCAAACGCGAGATATGGAGAAAAACATTTGGATCTATTTCAGACTTAATACCGTATCCTTTTTCGTTGATGTCCGTCGGTGCTCGTCAACGAGTCTTGATAAATTCGTTGCGCATCGTTAGAGTGAAGTGAGTCTGAATGTCCTGTTGCAGTCGTTCACTCATGTGTCCATGGTCGACTATGGGCATGAGAATTGATCGCCTTTACTGACAATTCTCATTTTCTGTTTTGGATTCAAATGCGAGGATATGGCTGACCACTCGGTTTGTAGTTTGTGGCCGGTTTGAGCTTTATCTAAGTTGGAGAAATATTGTGAAATGTTTATAATGATATGGATGTTCGTTTTAAATGCAAAGAACGCAGTTCACCGATATCCAGTTTAATTCCAAGGAATGCTCCTTTAACCAAAAATCTTTACTGTACAGCTACAACAAACATATCGTAAATAGCTTGCAGTGAATTTTTTGTACCATGCTTCGAAATCTAAGAATAAAAGCACACCCAATTACAATTTTTCGAGTATTTCATTGTCTTCTTGTGGAGAAAGGAATGCCACAAAATAGACACTTGAAACGGACTTAGAAGATTAAGGCAACAGTTTGCTACAGAATAACTCACGGTTAAAAATTCATGATGGATCGAGCAGAGTTTTGGGCGATAAATGCTAGCATGTTTATTTTCAGTATTGAAGTGAAGGGATATTAGGCCTGCGTATGCTAGATTTTCTCAACTTAAGCCAGCATTCAAATGGGTGGATTTTTCGCTCGAAGGGAGTTTTCTCACCGCAAATTTTGAGCAAGCGCTATCTACTAGCAGATCAAACTAAACTTTAGCTCTTCTGAGTATGGTAAAGTCTTCACACAGGCTACTCAAACTCACTTTTTGCCTAAGCGAACAGCCAGTGAAAGCAGCTCATGATTCAAATCATAGCTACGCATTCCATTCTTATACTCGAAAAATTCGAAAGCTGAACGATGATTTTTTTTCAGTTATTTTCATTTAATCTTATGCACAAAATCCATTCAGTTAAATACGATACCAAAAGAAAATAGAATAAATTACAATTAAAAGTTTACAATATAAGCTCAAAACGTGTTACACCCCCCCCCCCCCCCCCGTGTACTGATCTTTCATGGATTCGTGCAAACCTATTTTATATAAGCTCAAAAGGTGAGATTTCAGATCTTTTTTGAATCGTACAACGGATTCGGTGTCTCTGATGAGCTGTGGGATACTATTCCAGGCTTTTGGACAAGTGTATAAAAAACTTTTTTTCGTATGTTCTAATTTTAGTTTTTGCACATGGAGATCCTTCATGTTCCTCGTGTTATATTTTGATAAGGCAGACCTCTCTATGAACTTATTTTGTAGGCTTTCAGGATAAAGCTGATTGACAATCTAATAATAATACCTTTTTTAATGTTAGTTTTACGATAGTGCTAGCACTAATATACACTAACATAAAACAATTTTAGAGATTGCATTATGGAACTTATTGACTGCAAATGCTGCACGCGCAATTATTTTCGAAAAACCAGTCTTTTATGAGAGTTTTGAACTGATTTGCATTTCTGGACGACTTTATTTCATTTGGAAGAGAATTCCAGATCTTGGGACCCAAAAAGCTAATGGATTTTATACCATAATTTGTAGTTTTAACTTTAGGAATGGATAGAACGTCATTTCTTCGAAGATTATAGCTAGTGGGTTTTGGGAGAAAATAGTTTTTCATAAAGGCTGGATTCAAGTTGTGCAAAGTTTTGTAAATTTCAAGTGCCAACAGTCTAATAGAATGGATATGAACTGTAGTAGATTCGGCGTTAACTAGAAGATCTTTGTAGGATGAAGTATAATCAGAGAGTGCTAATCGTAAGGCCCTCTCATTGACTTTTTCCAGTTTCTTTTGGCTGGTATTGCTGCAAAATAACCAGATAATCTTGAAAGTCATGACCGCGCGGTCAAATGTCATTAGTTGATTTACATTAAGGATGTTCTTATTAGGATTTCTAGGAGTCTGGTATTCATTAAGGATTTCTGGAAGTCTCGTATTTTTATTTGCAAATCATACATTCATTGATCGGCTGAATCAGACAAATAAAATGTAGGTAGTAGAAGTTTAGATATCTTCTTCCTCTTTCAATACAATACTTATGTCTGCTCTTAAAATTCGCATGCACAACGACTGACCTAGCCACTCATGTTTCAGTGCAACAAATAGCGGCTTCATTTTTTACATAGAAGACTCACGGGGGGGGGGGGGGTTCTTCCATAGTAAAGGTACCTGAGGATGTGCCGCCCGCGAGGGTATACTTTTTCGGACTTCTAGTCTAGCCAAGGGTGTACTTTCTGGCAATTTTAGTCGAGTTAAGCCTAGGCAAGGGTATGCTTTTTGGGAATTTTAGGCAAAGAGATGTCAAAATTCGGTAATGTTTGTAAAAAAAACCCAACTTTTTTTAGATTTTGGTCCAGAAAATGCGAAAATTTGGCAAGTTTTGCCTAGAAAATGCCAATCCAGAGCACTTCTGAAGGAAAAATTAGTCTAGCCAAGGGTATCATTTTCACAAAAATTGGTCTAGCCAACGGTTACATTTTGAGACTGTGGGCGGCACCCCCTACCCGAAATTTAGCCGAGAACCCCCCCCCCCCCCGTGAGAAGACTTGATTACTCAACCTTTTGAATCTCTTTGTCTGCAATCGCAAGTAATTTTGAAATGACCTGTCAATCGACGGTACTGAAGCTGTTGTTACCTAAATCTATTCTTGTTCTTTTCATATGAACAAAGCAACCGTTAGCTAGCTAGGACATCTTTTACAGCTTGCTATGCTAGGCGAAGAAGAAAGAGCGCCACGTGATCGACAATTTGGTATGCGGAGAATATTTTCAATATCGAAATCAATAAAAATTTTTTGATACCGTACAGGGTGAAGCATTTTTGTGATTTTTTTTCTGCTTATTAGCATTCTAAAAGTAGGTACAATTTAATGCGAACGAATTCCATTACTTCGGCATGTGTGAAAAATGGTTCAAAGCCCTCGATCAAAATTATAAACAATCTCACTGAAGTATATTTCATTCCCTTCAAGAGGTAAGAGTCAAATCTTGATAAATGCTATGACGTATGTGATATGATACATTTACAAAAATTGCCGTTTATAGTCAAAGTGGAAGAAACGTATCAGCTACAATCTCTTACAAAAGTGTTGAACCCCTATGAAAATCCACGTTTTTCAGAAATATTGTCCCCCCTCCCCCCATTTCAATGTTGATTGCTTTGGTGAATTGTTCTCTTCCTGGATCTGCGTGAAAAAACCCTCTTTGCAATTCATTCAACATTGAAACGGGGGGAGGGGGGACAAAAATTCGATTTTTTCAACAGGGGTCCAACACTTTTGTAAGAGATTGTATGTTCAAATGAAAACAGGACCGTACATTCATCGAATTTTGTTTTCTTTGCATGTCGAAATCCTTAAAAAGTCTTCTTCATTGTGGCTTCCAGGGGGGAGTGACTCCTATTGAAATCCACTATGCTCCACCCAGCGGACTCAATATTTGAATAAATCAGAGGCAAATGATAAAGTAAAGTTTGAATGAATAATCATCCAGATGTGAAAATCTATTTTCAAGTAATCTTCGAATTTACAACATCATCATCATCATCATCATTGATTTATTTTACATGGGCTATAATAAGATTAAAACAGATAGCTAAATTACAGTTAATTTGGTCTTGGTCGCGAAAATTTGCAGAATGGCCTGAGTCTGGTTTTTTGAATTTTTCTACTCCAAGGGTTTTCCGATGTGTATTTCAAGCAGAACAAGCCAAAGGATAAGCACTTTCTTTCTCAACTTTTACTAACATTCTACAATCCTACGTATGCACTACGTCTACATTTTTAGTTAAATGGCGGTATTGGAGACGCAACGAAGGCGGCAACTGTCCCATAGGTTGCCGACGATGCAGGACACGTTCGGGTCTGTCTCTACATCGCAGCAAAAATTTTTCAGGCGGAGTCCGGAATGGGTAAGGGTCCATTCACGGTGGGCCTGCCCCATCGTCAAGGTATGGGTCTCTCCGATGGGGTTTCAGAAAAAGTCTAAATATTTTTCAGGCGGAGTCCGGAATGGGTAAGGGTCCATTCACGGTGGGCCTGCCCCATCGTCAAGGTATGGGTCTCTCAGATGGGGTTTCAGAAAAACGGTATAACTATTTTTTCAGGCGGAGTCCGGAATAGGTAAGGGTCTATTCACGGTGGGCCTGTAAATCACCCTGACAGGCAAGGGCCTATCCGGGAGGATTTTGATAAAATGGTAAAAGTCGATTCAACTCGAGTAAAACAGAATGACTGCAAAATTATGTGCGAATTTTCGAAGTCTAGGCAAAATTAGGCCGATTTTAGGACAATTGCCACCCAGGTCGGCCTCAAGCATATCTACTGTAGGGTTGCTCCCCCTGATTCACCCCCTACGTAGTATCGCACGTATTGCTTTTTAGGTATATCTAGTCACCCCTGTACATATTCCCTCATTCTTAGACAGTCGTTGTGCAGAAAGCTGAACACCGGTTTATCCGATTAAAGTAACTAACATTACTGTCTAAGAATCTTTTCGAAATGGAATCGAAAATAAAAAGTTTTGATGGTTCAGCTGACGTAAAAGTTTTTCTGGAAAAGATCACGCTACATTCATCGTTGAAGGGATACCAAGATCAAAAGGCCGCACAGAACCTGGCAAGTAGACTCGAGGGACGCGCCTTTGATGTTTATATGAGGTTATCCGAAGAAGACAAGAAAGACGTCGAGAAAATAAAAGGCGAGCTCCTCAAGGAGTTTGAGAAAGGAAATCAAGACAGAGAGACGGCAATTCATGAATTGAATAATCGCAAAAGAAAACCAGATGAATCAGCACAAACATTCGCTTTTAAGATAATGGAACTGGTCAAGCTTGCATATCCAACTTTCAATGAAGATACCCGTAAAACAATTGCAAAGGATTATTTTGTAAGAGGAGTCCATTCAAAAATGCAGATTTCATTGAAAGCGATGCCAGATTTTGACAAAGCAGATATCAACAAATTGGCTGTTGAAACAACGAGATTGCAGTTAGCAGGTATCGAATCCCTTGCTGCAGATAATCCACAACAATGCATGAATGTTGACAGCCCGTCCTTGGTTGACACAATAGCGGATAAAGTCATTGAAAAGATGAAGTCTTGCGCCATCAGTGTTCCAGGAAGTGAAGACGGGGGTAACAACGAAACCGCAAATGCCACATATTCGGGTTACCGGCCCTTTCAGAATAAAAGAAACGTCAACACAAGCAGAGGGCAGTTTTCAAGGCGCCCAAGCAACCGCGGTTATCGCAACAGAGCTCAACAACCTAGGAAATGCCGTTCTTGTCAAAGTCCAGAGCATTTATTTCGCGATTGCCCCACAAGATTCTGCCAAGCCTGTGGTGGTAGAGGCCACGACGCATGGGATAAAGCTTGCCCGAACTACCAATGACTAGACGGCCCCCCTCAAGACAAAGAAACTGCTGAAAAATGTTTTTCTGCAATTTTAAATCTTAAATTTGCAAACCAGCCGATTAACGTTTTGTTAGATACTGGGGCAAGCTGTTCCTTGATAGACCTTGGAAGTATTGAGAGATTAGGACTGCAAACGAACATAAAGAGTTCCGACCATTGTTTAATTGATGCTTCAGGAAACAGCATGAGTATCATAGGTGACCTTGACATTCCCATCACAACACAGGGAATCAATGTTATTCAAAATATGAAAGTCGTGAACACTAAAACATACCAAAATGTGATTTTAGGCAGAGACTTCCTGGCAAAATTCAGCCCTGTTGAATTCGATTTCATTCGTAATTGTATAAAACTGGGGGACAAATGGTACTCGAGCGTAAAGTTTCATGGTAAAGAAAGAGTACGATTACAAAGTAAAGTTTCTCTAGCACCCCGTTCAGAGTGTGTAATCAATGTTCAATGTAAAAAGTCTGTGTCGCTGATAACAGCTGATTTTGATCCAATTCAGATCCAGGGCTGCCACGGCGTTTATGCCACAAGATGTAGAGTCGTCCCAAACATTGATGGTGTGTTCCAAATCACGTTATTGAATGTGAACCCTGATCCAGTCGTCCTTCATTCACGGAAGTATATCGGTAATTTACATAATCCGATAAACACGGATACACAGCCATATTTGGCAAACAACACCGAGAATTTAGACTTTGAGTCTGGCATTGTTCATGGAGAAGGCCTCCCGCAGGAAGAAAAACAGAAATTGATATCGCTAATTACAAAGTTTTCTGATGTTTTTGCTTCTAATCCAAGAAAGCCATCCTTGGTAAAGACCATGGAGCATCGAATTATTACTGGAGATGCACAGCCAGTACGGCAGAAACCTCGTCGCATTCCTCAAGCCTGGAATAGTGAAGTAAACGATCAGATTCAAGAGATGCTTGAGAATGATATTATTCGTCCTTCGTCCTCACCATGGAACGCGCCCATCATTTTAGTCAAAAAGAAGGACAATTCAATGCGTTTTGTATGCGATTTTCGCGGGTTGAACGATGTTACAAAGAAAGATTCCTACCCACTGCCCCACATACGTGACGTAATTGATAAAATGGAAGGTGCTAGATTTTGGTCTACCCTCGACGCAGCATCGGCCTACTGGTCCATGCCGCTGGCAGAAGATGCTAAGGAGAAAACAGCTTTTTCAGTACCCCGGGGCAAGTTCGAGTTTAATGTCACCCCATATGGATTGTGTAACGCAGGAGCCTCTTACCAGAGAATGATAGACATTACACTATCGGGTCTTCAGTCAGATCGTATCCTCGCATATATGGACGACATCGTGATTTTCAGTAAGACTTTTGAAGGACATCTGGAGAACTTAGAGCAAATATTCCAACGTTTACGATCTTCCGGGATATCCTTGAAGCTGTCCAAATGTGTATTTGCCAGCGAACAAGTCAACTTCCTTGGATTCTCATTATCTCGAGAAGGTATCAAACCACAATCAAGATTAACAGACGCAATTGAGCAGTTCCAATGTCCGTCCAACAAGAAAGAACTCAAAGGATTTCTTGGTCTTGCTGGTTTTTATAGAGCATTCATTCCTAATTTTGCAAATATTAGCCAGCCACTCAACGAGCTTACGGGTGAAAATGTTCCCTTCCAATGGAGTACACGATGCGAGAATGCATTTGTTACATTAAAAAAGGCGTTGTCATCAGAACCAGTTCTGAAGTTTCCCGATTTTGGCCAAGAGTTCATTGTGGAAGTAGATGCAAGCAATTATGCAGTAGGTGGGGTACTATCACAATTTGGAGCTGACAAGAAGTTGCATCCAGTCGCTTATTTCTCGACTGCTTTGCAGAAGTCTCAGCAAAATTGGTCTGCTACAACAAAGGAAGCATTTGCCTTAGTATTAGCCGTCAGACATTGGAATGTTTACCTAGCCGGCACAAAATTCACCTTAAACTCCGACCACAATCCTTTAACATTTTTAAGAACGCAAAAGGATCCCCGAGGAAAAATCGGCCGATGGATTTTCGAGCTTGAAGAATTTGATTATACAATAAGATACATACGCGGAAAAGATAATGTCAAAGCCGACGCATTGTCCAGGAATTACGCTGCCAGCCAAGACCAACCAGAGCCTGAGTTTGAAGACAAAGTTTATGCCGCATTCGTAGAGGATATGCAGTTTAACGAACAGCTCCGTTCAGCTCAAAGTCAAGACCCAGTGTTATCAAAAGTTACACAAAACATTTCTAATGGAGAACCCGTCGCCCAAGGTCGCTTAAAACGAGTGCAAGCACAATTACGCATTCACGAGGGTATACTCACTAAGTCAGGCCGACCTATAGTACCACCAGCATTACGGAAACTAGTAGTTTCCAAATACCACAACGTAGCTCATTTTGGAACTGCCAAAGTATATGCTTTGCTAAAGAAACGTTTTTACTGGCCTAATATGTACAGTTATATTCAAGCTTTCACGTCAGCCTGTACCACCTGCCAGAAATCAAAGTGTGATACAACACCGCCCAAAGCACCTTTGTTGCCCATGTTCGTACCTAATGCACCAATGCAATTCGTCTCGTTGGACATTGGCTACCTTCCTACAGATAATAGTGGTTATCAGTACATCTTACTGATTGGAGATGTGTTTTCTAAATTCATTCAGGCAGTACCTTTAAAGGATCAGACTGCTCCTACCATCGTTGATGCATTCCTCAAAAGTTGGCTCTATATTCATGGCATGCCATACTACCTATTAACGGATCAAGGCTCTAATGTTGATGGTGAGGTGATGAAAGAAATTTGTAATTCCTTGAGCATAGAAAAACGCCGTTCATCAGCGTATCATAGCCAAGGGAACGGATTTGCTGAGCGCAATATTCGTACAGTCAAAGATATGTTACGTGCAGTCCTGTTACATCGCCGAATGCCGCAAACAAAATGGCGCTCCGTTTTGCCTGAGCTTGTCTTTGCTCTCAACGCAAGCGAAAGTAAAGCTACCCATTGCGTTCCATTTGACGTGGTATTCGGTCGTCACGCAGTTCTTCCCCAAGACATCATGTTTGATCTCGATCGACCCGATCAGTACGACCAAATATCGGTTGGCGAATACCAGTCTGAAGTGAGCTCCGTATTAAAGGATGTTTTTGCTCAAGTTGTCAAAACTCTGCAACTGAACAAGCAAAAGATGCAACAGCAATATAACCGAAACCTTCGTTTCATTGATTACGCAGTCGGACAGAAGGTATGGTTAAAGGTGAAGCACTACAAGACGGGAGAAAACAGGAAGCTAGCACCTCGTCGGGATGGTCCTTGGACGGTGCTCGAAAAGCTACCTAATGGAGTGAACTTTAAAATCGAAAATCTGAGAAAGGAACGTAAGGTTGTTCATCATGATCGCCTCCTTCCGATTGTTGGAGATGGCATTGCTGACAATTCAGGGGAAGACTCTATCGACGAAACCATGTCACAAGACGCGGATACTGACGAGTCGAATGACAGTGACTATTCTCCTTCTGGATCTGAGCAGAGCGAACAATCAGACGAAGACAACGCCCCTTTAGACAATATCCCAGCAAGGGACCACCCTCGGAGGCAAAGACTAACTCGGAACATCCCTGGTACAATTCCTTGGGATGTAATTCGTATATAACCGCATTTAATCGCATTTAATCGCATTTAATCGCATTTAACCCATTTCGTTGTTGCACTAGTTAAGCACTTCGTTTATTTAGGCGGGGAGGAATGTAGGGTTGCTCCCCCTGATTCACCCCCTACGTAGTATCGCACGTATTGCTCTTTAGGTATATCTAGTCACCCCTGTACATATTCCCTCATTCTTAGACAGTCGTTGTGCAGAAAGCTGAACACCGGTTTATCCGATTAAAGTAACTAACACTACTATGAACATAACAAGCCTGAACATCAACTTTAATATCCAAAAGTAGTAATTATAAATTGTTTATGAATGTCCTTGAAAAAGAAAACTAAATGCGATTACACGAATCAAATACTATAACCTTCACATTTATTGATCGGGTGGGAGGGATTTGGGATTTTTGCCATTGGTGGCATCGCTGGCGAGTGTTCGCTCTCGTCGAATCGCCTCTGCTTCTTCGGATTGGCGGCATGTTTTGCAAATTCGAAGCAAGAGCGAAGTTGGCTTGCTTGCTTCAACATTTGAACCTTCTCGAAATATGATAAGTGATGCATTGTGAGGAAGAATGGAGGCTCTGATTGGCCAACTTTTCCCGCCCTGATGGCTGATTGGACAGGGGTGAGCTACGTTTTCCCGCCTTCAATGTTGATTGGATGATAGATTCAATAGCTTGGAATTTCAAGTTACTTGCGAAATTTCATCGAAAGGTGGAATGAATAGTTGTCAAGGGGCGTGCTACAGGCAATTGAGTCTGCCAGAATTAGCCATTAAGTGATATTTTTATTCACTTCTTTCGTAATACATTCAGCCATCCTTTGTAAGCAGAATACTGATGCCTGGGAACATGTTTCCTTCTTTTGTGATGTACTACCTTCATTTGCAAGGCGTTTCAAAGCCATTGAATCGGTGGATGAGATTTCGTTCGAGATTTGTTTTGCATTGAAAGCGGGCAGAGAAAACTGATCAATGGTTTTTTAAAGCGCTCCCTCGCAAAATTAATTAGATTCATGCTTCGCATGAATAACATTTAATTTGGTCTTGGTCGCGAAAATTTGCAGAATGGCCTGAGTCTGGTTTTTTGAATTTTTCTACTCCAAGGGTTTTCCGATGTGTATTTCAAGCAGAACAAGCCAAAGGATAAGCACTTTCTTTCTCAACTTTTACTAACATTCTACAATCCTACGTATGCACTACGTCTACATTTTTAGTTAAATGGCGGTATTGGAGACGCAACGAAGGCGGCAACTGTCCCATAGGTTGCCGACGATGCAGGACACGTTCGGGTCTGTCTCTACATCGCAGCAAAAATTTTTCAGGCGGAGTCCGGAATGGGTAAGGGTCCATTCACGGTGGGCCTGCCCCATCGTCAAGGTATGGGTCTCTCCGATGGGGTTTCAGAAAAAGTCTAAATATTTTTCAGGCGGAGTCCGGAATGGGTAAGGGTCCATTCACGGTGGGCCTGCCCCATCGTCAAGGTATGGGTCTCTCAGATGGGGTTTCAGAAAAACGGTATAACTATTTTTTCAGGCGGAGTCCGGAATAGGTAAGGGTCTATTCACGGTGGGCCTGTAAATCACCCTGACAGGCAAGGGCCTATCCGGGAGGATTTTGATAAAATGGTAAAAGTCGATTCAACTCGAGTAAAACAGAATGACTGCAAAATTATGTGCGAATTTTCGAAGTCTAGGCAAAATTAGGCCGATTTTAGGACAATTGCCACCCACAATTGCGCCCGCGCAATCCCCAAGACAAGAAAATCCGCAGCTTCTAACATCTGGTACTCTTTTTGGAGAGAAAATAAGCATCCAAGGAAAGACTGTCGAGTCTGGAGATTCAGTCAAGCTTCTCGGAGTTCAGCTTGACTATAAACTAAACTTTGATCCATACATTTCAGAGCTTTGTAGAAACGCTGCAACTCAAACTGAATGTTCTAAAGAGGCTTCAATCCTGTATTGGCTTCGAAGAGAGAAAGTCCTTGCTCAGAGCTTCGTTTATTCAAATTTCAATTACTGTCCGTTAGTGTGGCATTTCTGCTCATCAAAATCAACGCATAAGATCAAAAGATACAAGAACGTGCACTTAGATTTCTTGATAATGATCATGTCGGCCCGTATAATGATCCTCTACTGAAGTCGCGATGTAGGATGCATGATGCATGTTTCCCAACTTAGATCTCTTTCTTTGGAAATTTTTTAAACTTTGCATGATCTGAATCCATCCTTCATGAAAGATATTTTTTAAAACTAGAACCTCTAACTATTCTTCGCGAAATCCTAATAATCTTATTCACTATAGGCCAAATCAGGTTCTTTCGCCACGAATAGTCTTAAATCCTTAGGACCTCGGATTTGGAACTCTCGATTTTGATAAGTTTGCATGTACATATGTATATAGCTGACTAGAAAAACGGAATGAAAAATAAAATCGATGCAAACAAAGTCATAACGACAACAACAACAACAACAACAGGTCATTACCGTTAAGCTGTTATGTTTACACTGTTATTCGCCGCTCTGACGGATTAAAATAGTTGTTCTGACTACTTTCTGAGAATAATCGCTCGTAAAACCGACTAAACAGCTAGTCTGGTGGTGGAGGAGAAATCGTTTTATATACCTTCTGCGTGCGGACCAACACGCAAGGCAGCCTTTATTCTTGTCACATTGGTCATATATCACGTGATGTCCTTGCCGTGTTATCGGGTTGTTTGGGCCCTGGAACACTTCCTGACCTCATGTATTTGTACCAGCTTGGCGAGGGGGTATCAGCCCTGCAAGGAGAAGAAACTAACATGGGAGTAAGGCTGTCCAACAAACCTTTATATCTTGTCTAGAAAAACAAGTTTGGTCAAAATGGGCCCCAATAGTGCATTTGATTGGTTGAGATAAATTGGGACATCGGTAACTCATCGGTATCACAAAACAGAGAAAATTTAGTTGATATTGTTGCAATATCCAAGTGATCAGCACCATAACAGAGAAAGGATCTATTCATTCATATGCAATCCTTTTTATGCCTTTAGGGTTACTGGCCCAGGGGGTACCCTTGGGACACATGCAAGCGAGGGGGGCCAGTCCAAGAAATTGTCAAAATTCAAAATATCACTTTTGCTTCATTGCAACCAACATTATCAGCTCGTTTTCTACTCAGAAACATGCAAATAAACATATAATATCCTGAGACATTGCCAAGAGAGGTCGGTGATCCAGAAATGTCAATTCAACAATCTAAATGTCAAAATTATTACGAACATACTTCAGCTTTTTAAACTCAAATATCACTTTTGGCAATATCTTAACCAAATATTATCAAGATATCATAAAGAACTTTATAGTCTAGTTCTTTATGCTATCTTGATATTATCGGACTTACCTCCCTGTATTCGCATGTACCGCATGCCCCCTTGTGTTACTGGGCAGCGAAAGACTTCGCACAATTCCTTCTGAAGGTTTTCGGAGTTCTGAACCGAAAGAAGGGGACAAACAATACAAAAGTAGACATATCATAACTCAACAAATACTCAACTCGTGACCACTTTCTACAGCTTCGGACGTCCTGTCGCTTTCCAACCAAGACAAGGGGTGACGTTCTCATTCGCTTGTAGCATTCTATAAGCCAATACGCTAGTCCAAGCCAAGAAGTCTTTGTTCAGCAACCTAGCCCGTTGATGGGCTACATTTCACTCTTCGAAACAGACGCTAACTCCTTCCTTCTTTGCCCTTTGTTCAGCTGATGTGTCTTCTGGGTCTGTTGTTGTATCGACTTTACCGCCAACAGCCTAGCAAACCATGACCAAAGATCTTTGCAGTTCTTGTCAACCTTGGACTTCCTTCTCTGCATCCGATAAACGGCGTGATGAAGCATGGTTAGATGGCATCGTATGTATGTAGAAGCCCGAGAGCATCGGTCTGCTCAGTAAGAATTTTTGCCATTGGTGGCATCGCTGGCGAGTGTTCGCTCTCGTCGAATCGCCTCTGCTTCTTCGGATTGGCGGCATGTTTTGCAAATTCGAAGCAAGAGCGAAGTTGGCTTGCTTGCTTCAACATTTGAACCTTCTCGAAATATGATAAGTGATGCATTGTGAGGAAGAATGGAGGCTCTGATTGGCCAACTTTTCCCGCCCTGATGGCTGATTGGACAGGGGTGAGCTACGTTTTCCCGCCTTCAATGTTGATTGGATGATAGATTCAATAGCTTGGAATTTCAAGTTACTTGCGAAATTTCATCGAAAGGTGGAATGAATAGTTGTCAAGGGGCGTGCTACAGGCAATTGAGTCTGCCAGAATTAGCCATTAAGTGATATTTTTATTCACTTCTTTCGTAATACATTCAGCCATCCTTTGTAAGCAGAATACTGATGCCTGGGAACATGTTTCCTTCTTTTGTGATGTACTACCTTCATTTGCAAGGCGTTTCAAAGCCATTGAATCGGTGGATGAGATTTCGTTCGAGATTTGTTTTGCATTGAAAGCGGGCAGAGAAAACTGATCAATGGTTTTTTAAAGCGCTCCCTCGCAAAATTAATTAGATTCATGCTTCGCATGAATAACATCTAATTACGGCTTACTTGAAATTTCGCATGTACATGGTATGCATTCTTCCGCTTTCACTGTAAGCATTGAGGGAAATGAAATGTATTTGCATGCAGCTCTAAATAAGGTGATTACGTATCCGTTTTCACGCATTTCGAAGTCACGGAATTTTCGTAAATCCAATTTTTCTTCTACTTAATGTAGTGTAGAGACTAACCCCCCGGTTGTGCGCAGAGACGCAAAAACACTGCAAACCTACAAACCTGGTTTGGAGGAAGGTTTTGGCCAAAAATTGAGGAAGGTTTAGTTGTCAAAAATAAAATTTTACATTGTTGGCATAAATTTAGAAAATAAATCATCAATAAATACATAGAAGCATTAAAAATAATGGCAACAGTATGCAGATGGTGAGGTTATATTTCAAAACTATATCAAAGGAGAAAAATCAGGTTTGATCAGACAATGTGATGAAAGAGAGAAAATATGCACGTCTCTAGAAAATATGATTTTTGAAAAGCGTCCCAGAAAAGTACTTCTGTTTGCAAAATTGCCAAAATTTTATTGTAAGGTAGATCTTTTATTGTAAGGAATTTCTTTTTCTTACCAGTAGATGAAAAAATTATTTTTTTAGGCAAAGCTGGTCGTTTGATTTATTTCTCGATAAATTGAATCAAGCTCTTCTTAGTGCTGCCTGGTTTTGAAGCCTTCTGCAAGATAGCACTTATTTGAGTAATTTCTTTTGTTATGTTGAGTTTCTTGTTTGGTCATGAATATCAGAATGAAGCGTGAAACTTTATTGTGGACTTGAAGAATACTGAAAAATTTTCAGTGTAAACGGTCATTAGAGGCAAGATTAACGATGTTGCTTAAAGAATGTTTCTTAGAATGAGGTTTTCGATGCATTATTTCATACCCGTTAAGTAAAGAGAACAAATTTTCACCGTCATTTAATATATTTGAATTGTTGATAGAAGAGCAGAAGCGCCGGCAAGGGGGGGCAAGGGGGGCAAGGGGGGGCGGTTGCCCCCCCAATGTTGAAAAAGATGGCCCTCGCAATTCTTCCGAATTCGATGAGAAAAATTGGGGGGGGGGTAAGCTCATATTTTCAGATGTGAAAAAATCACAAACATTAAATATTTCATGTGACAATTGGCTGTCGCACGGTCTTTTTTATATCACCGGATCGCTATTCAGAATTCCTGAATCAAAGAACACCGCTTTCAATTGCAAACATGAGAGAGAGTCAAAGCGTTTTCCAAGTCATCATTTGTCCGATCCCTCAAGACAAGGACAGTCAGCCCCTCTGACAATATGAAACAACATGGGATGTTTTAATGACATACTTTCATATTGATGCATGTTTTCTATACAAAATATTTCCATCAAAACATGTCAAAACACCTGGTCTCAGCAACGGAAGTGTCAAGCACTTGCCATCTATCCATGCGTCTGTGTCGAATCTTGGAAGTAAGTCATTTATCGTTGTGGACCGACGTATGCAGAATATTTATCGAGAGAAGAAGGCAAAAAATCATTTGACTATTGACATTGCTATGGACATTGACCCACCACCAGAAGATCTTCGTGGATACGATTACGATCCTCAGACGCCGTTGCCAGTCAGTCGGGACGCAAGAGAACATGTCATAGCAAAAGGACCCTGTCAGCCAAAAGATTGTGAGTTTCCGAAGGACAAGAATGGGAGAAAATTTCTGTTAAACTGGTACCAAAAATTCAAGTGGTTGGAATATTCAAAGAAAACAGACAAGGCATTCTGCTTTTACTGTAGAACCTTTAACCGTCAGGTAAGAAACCATCGCACCAATAATCAAGCTTTTTATATCCGAGGAGCATCTTGCTCATTCGAAAAAGCGTAGGAGATTTTTTCAGAACAAAAGGATATTTATGGACATTTGATGGATTTCACTTGAAAACGGATGGATTTTTGCCAAAGGTGCATGAGAATTTTTGAGAGTGAAATGCCCCTCTATTTTGATACTGACACATATGATAGATAAGATAATCGATAATCGATAATCCCAACACAAGAAGGACAAAGCATGAAGGAACACGACTGTCTCGGTCGATCTTGGTAGTACTTCCACCCATCAATTTGTGTCTTTAAGAATTCTACGTTTGCCTCCGTTTTCCTACAGATCATGTGCAAGTCCGACAAGGCTTTCATAACAAATGGATTTTCAAAATGGAAGAAAGCGGAGCTTTTTACAAAGCATCAAATGAGTGACTGCCATAAGATGTCTTTCGAGGCGCATCGCACTTGGCTACAAAAGAGACCTATCGACCAACAACTAGATAAAGAGGTAGCAAGACAAGAATCAGCAAGAGAAAATGAGGTAAACACTGCCAACTTTGTAGTTCGTTTCTCTACTATGACCTAGAGTAAATGCGTTGCACCAGTGAAATGAGCCTAACATACCTTCAATGAACTGTCCTTACTGTTTTGGGATACGTTTGAAATGAGATGGTAGAGACTGTTGTAATTTGTCTTTATGTAAAAACAGCTTTTAGGAGCTGCAGTAAGGTACCAGGCAGAGCGTCAGAATGCCTTCGGACGCTCGGACAATGTCCGCAGGAAACTTTGTATTTCGACAAACTCAAAGGAAATTCATTATCTGTAACTTAAATATTTTTACCTTTGTGGTGATTACCCTGGAAAGTTTTGAAGATTGCGTACTGATAGCATTGGCGTAACTGACTAAAGTTACCTTTAGTTCAAAAACTAAGGGCCCCCGACCTCTAAAGGCCCCGAAGGGACCCCCAGCAACAAAAATTGCTTTGTCGTTTTACTGTAAAGCTGGTGCTGTTGCTATGATAAAATGAGAAAGGGGCCCCGTGCCTGCATGATTTCTCACTCTAAATTAATGGAAACCGTCACTTTTATTGCAGATTTACGCACTTTTCCGTCAACAGAAGCTTTGACCAGCGGAATTGCCATGAGAGGGGATGGGACATTTCTCTGTTTTGTCAAAATAGACTGGGTGAGCCAGTAAAATTTTCCCACTTTTGAACATTCACAGCATCAAGAAAATTCATAGCATCATGAAAATTCATAGCTAGGGATTTGAATGATTCAAATTCCAGTTAAAAGCTTTTGAAGACTGAAGCATTTTTGTGATTTTTCTCACCTTCTTACCAGGACTAGAAATAAGAGAAAAATCAATTTTGCAAAAATTTTACGGTTGCAAAAGGGCTAAAATAGGGCCTAAATCATTTATCAAATCATAAGGATTCTCCTCACACAGAACAATAAGAAATGGGCGTGTCACCGTTCTCGAGAGTTATAAGACATTTATTTTCAAGCAAATACTGAAGATTTTCTCAATCCTATGGCAATAATTTTTGTTTCAATCTTCTTAAACATACATGTACATAAAGGTATAAACCTACAAACAGCAAAGTTTAAGAAGAGTAACAAAACAAAACAAGAATACATTAAACTAATCAAATACTGTTAAAAGTAACTAAGTTTACAAAGGGGGTGCAACAATGAGCTTCTCCGCCCGAATTTTTGACAGGTTGAAAAAATATGAAGTGATTTCTTTCATCATGTACCAAGGATATCTGTCATCCTTGGGAAATGGCATTTTCTTTCTTTTTCTGTGCGATGAGTCCTTTATGATTTGATCGATGTTTTAGGCCCCTTTTCAGTCATTTAGCAAACATGAAATTCTTAAAAACTTCAATTTACCTATACTTCTAGTTCTGCTAAGGCAGGAAGAAAAATCACAAAGATACTTCGATCTTTCGGCTTTTAACTAGAATTTTAATGATTCAAATCGGTGAAGTAATCTTTGTTCTATGAATTTTCAAAAGTGGGAACTTTTTCTGGCTCACCCGGTATAATTGCAAAAGTTCGTCCAAAAATTTTCATCCAGGCTTTTGAACCAATGTCTGACTGTTTCTCATGTTGATCGATTCAGTTGTTCTGATGGAGAACTGACAGGAAATTTAAAGCAAAAAGTTTTCGTCCGCAGGAAATAAAAAATTTTCTGACGCTCTGGTACCAGGGGATACAAGGCTGCCAAAATTGCAATGTGTGTGTACTTTTATAAGACACTAGTTATTTGCACCAGCACTAAAAGTTTCTTCAAAAAAGCAGTCTTAAATCTCCAATTTCATCTCTTTTACTTTCGTGAATATTTTAAAGCGAAGTTTTTTCATGCCTTTGAAATTTGTTCGATCTTACTAAAGTGCGCTTCGATTAAAAGTGATCTACAGGATGGGAAACACATGAAAATAAAGTAAAAAAAGGTGATAAGGATTTCCTCGATTTTTTACCAGTTCTGGAGCTTCATAACTTTGTTAGCGATCAGAGGGTAATCTCTTAGAAACCGTTTTTTATTAAAGAACCGTGCTCTGTTTGACATACTTTCAGGTCCGCCCCAGCCCCTGGCCTCAGTTGCCTGAAAGTTTGATATCTTTAACACTTCTTCTTCCTCCTTCAGGTCAAACGCAGACGTGTTGTGATAGGGCGAATCATCGACGTTGTCCGACTTCTTGGAAGACTCAATTTGCCGTTTAGAGGTCATAGAGAAGACCAAACATCCCGCAACAAAGGCATTTTTAGGGAAATCATTGAGCACTTTGCACAAAACGATGCCGTAATGGAATACCACCTACAAAATGCAAAAGGTATGGCTCAAGGCTTTCAAAGTCAACCGCGTCCCCAGGGCCTTTTGTCATACTAGGACTTTTCGTCTCCGTCCCAATGTGATAAGGCCTGGGGACGAGGTTGTTTCAACTCATACCACATCTCACTCTTGCCTTATGCACCTCTGCATCATTGGCATCATTGTTAGCATTTACGTCTGAAGTGCAATCTATTGCATTACTTCTCGGCAAGGGCCTCGCGCAATCCAAGTGAAGCAATTAGCCTGTATTAAATGCGATTAAGGATACCAAACTGTAGGCTCTAGAAACATCCATTTTGTACTGGATAAGTCAGGAAACATGGGGCATTTGACCCCAGGGGGTACTCCCTAACTTTCAGTACGGGGGGGGGTCCATGCTTTCTTTGCTGACCCCTAAATATCAAGCCTAATGTTTTAGGGATCCCAAATACTGAGTCTAATGTTTTTGAGGTTCCATGATTCTTCCTTTTTTCAGATTTGTTGACTCAACATGTTGAATTTTTGTCCAAGTTGTAATTCACAGACCCCAAATATTGGTTTAACGTAAAATTTCGGACCCCAAATATTGGCATGGACCCCTCCGTATTGAAAGTTATGGAGTACCCCCCTGGGCATTTGACAAAAAGTTACTTTGAAATTCCCTTCTTTAGAAACTCCTTCTGTAGGAAAATGCTAACATGAATTTACCGTCATGATAACATGAATAACATGATAACATGATAGCATAAGGCTAACATGAATTTATCGTCGAAATTGGTCTGTCCGTTGAATAATTACGAGCGATGTTAGTGAAGTGGATTTTGCGAGGTTCCTGAATAGGCTATCAATAGGATCCATAGTTATGGTTTCTTCACTAAACTATTACAAACATTCTGTTTTTCTGCAAAAAAATGAAACAATTAGGCACTTTGTTAAAGCAAAAAGTATACAAATAATGACACTCTAACCTTGTATACCAAGGGGACCTTCAATGATTATTTATATGGAGCACTTCTTAAAGCATTTTTATTCGGCCGATCTGTGAATTCACTTCAAAGGGCAGCATATCAACTTTGATATAGAATCATCTTTAATAGGTAATACCACATATCTGAGCCACCAAATCCAAAATGAAATGATCGATGCTGTTGGCACAGCGATTTCGGACGAAATTGTTCATCGCCTCAAGGAAGCAGTTTTCTTCGCAGTAATTGTCGACGAGACACCGGACACTAACCATAAAGAGCAGCTGTCAATCACCGTCCGTTATGTGCATGGCGAAAACGTCGAAGAAAGACTGCTTTCAGTGAAGAAAGTTGACGAAACATCGAGCGAAACGTTGTTCAAAACTGTTTGCCAAACATTCGAGGAGCACCACATTGATGTCAATAATTTAAGAGGACAGTGTTACGACGGAGCGAGCAACGTATCGGGTAGCCACACGGGTCTTCAAGTGAGGCTAAAAGAGCTTTCACCCTCAGCGATGTTTGTTCATTGTTATGCACATGTGCTCAATCTTGTGATTGTCGACACCATGACCAGTAATCGAACAGCAAGAGATTTTTTCGGAGTCCTTCAGAATTTGTACGTCTTCATCCAAACGTGCACAAAGCGCCATGCAGTATACGCAAAAAAACAAGCAGAAATTCATGAAGAAGAGCAAAACCCAAAGCAATTTCAAGTGCGTACATTAAAGAGCCTGTGTGAGACCCGCTGGGCATGCAGAGCAGATGCCATCAACACAATCAACTCTTCGTTGAAAGCAGTTTATCGAACCCTGCTGGACATACATGAGACAGAGAAAAAGGCAAACATTGCAGCTGAAGCAAAAGGTCTCTTGGCCAGCATCGATTTTGACTTCATACTTTCCTTAAACGTAAGTTTTTCATCTATTTGTGTTCTTTGTATTTAAATCCAAAATCGAAGAACATGAAGAACAGTCTACTTCATTATGTTTCAGAATTTAACGGACATAATGATTTGCATCTTTTTGAGTAATTCCCTTGAAGCTATTAGTAGAACATTTGATATGAAAAATCCCTGCCATCAATGCAAGATGTCGAATGTGAGTGGAATTTGCTTGCATTTAGATTTTAGACTGGCCTCAACTTTCAGAACTCAAAAAATGCCATGGAAAGGCTGTGAAAAGTTTAAAGGAATTGTTTAGCAGGGGTGGAGCTATCGCTTGCTAAGTTTCGTCCTCATTAAATCTAACTGTAAGTAATATACACTCACTTTTGTAATTAAAAACCTTAGTAGCCTTACCCTTTAAAAAAAGGGGGAAAGAAGAAAGAAAAGAAGGGCATTGTAACCTCCTCCATAAAAATAAGAAACCCCACTGACGCCAAGTCCTTGCAAGAGACGAAGTGTATACTCTGGGTACAAAGTGTCTAAATGTTAACTAAATTCATTTTACAAGGTACTCGATCATGTGCTGAATTTAAGCAAAGGAGTATCAGACAAGCTGCAGTCCGAAAACCTTGACATTATCACTGGTTGTGACAGAATCGAGGACCTACTTGTTGCTGTCAAAGAAATGAGGAACGAGACTTGTTTTGAGCGCTTCTGGGACAAGTCAACTGAGACGTGCGACCAGTTGAAGATTAGAATGCCTGGTGAGAACAGAAGAAGGAAGTTACCAAAGAGGATAGATGACCGACCCGAGACGGCAGTCCAATTATCTCACAAAGATCAACTGAGAGTCAGCTTCTTCTACTCGGTAAGTATGAATTAAGTTTCTTTCATTTTTTTACATGCCTGAGATTCAATAACAATTTACCATTGCATTCAAACAAATTCAGTTTTGCAGACTTACCATTTTAGCCCTGCCCAGCATAAGCTGACATCTGCTATAAATTAACACAGTAAAACAAAGGCAAATTTTAGCATCAACAAGGATCTCATTTCTTTGTTGCGTTTGGCTGCAAAAATCATGGGACGGAGGTAAGTAGTTGGAGAAGAGAAGTAAGAGGAAGAATTTTTACTCTTTCTTATCAAAAGCTCAGTTTTGACGATAGCTTCTTCAATTTAAGTAAGCCCAACTTTTTGTCCCACTCGAACCTCACCAAGCTTTTCTCTCTTTTAGATACTTGACCTGATGACCAATGCCATTGAAACGAGGTATGGCAAGGAGAACAGAGCAGTTTTGAGAGGATTTGGATACCTACATCCATCCAGAATTTCTCAGCAACATGCTTCCAAGCATGTCAAAGTTGCAGCTGACTGGTACGAAGCTGATATCGACAATGAACGTCTGGAAAGAGAGCTGCAGCTGATTCGTACATCGCTACTTGTTTCAGAAATAATCGAAAAAGCAGAGGCAGAAAAAAGAAGACCGTCTTTGCATGATCTACATCGTGCCCTCCTTAGGGAGCCTGAATGTTTTCCATCCATTGGAAAATTGTGCAAACTGGCATTAACATTGCCCCTAACATCTGCATCCGCCGAGCGATCTTTCTCAAAGCTAAAGATCATAAAGAACAGACTTAGATCTACTATGGGACAGGACAGATTGAATTCCTTAATGCTGATGTCTGTTGAATCAGACATTACAACGTCTTTGGACATTGAAGACCTCGTAAAACGGTTTAGTGACAATGCTCCCAGGAGATGGGACTTGTACTAATAAGTTCGTTACCAATATCGATGAACATCATTGAAGTTTTTCAAATTGTTTATGATACTGTAAAAGTTCCTTTTTAAGTCAGCAGCTTGGCACTGCGGGTGTAAATTTTCCGAAAAATCTCCTCTATGAAATTTCATTTTTTCCCGGGAATTTTTTAACCTCAAATAAAAGATCATGGTGGTGCCATTGCTTCAGATTTCTGGCTCCGGCAGAACTTTAGAGCTCTTCAACTATTCTATGTTTGAGTGGTGTATTAGAGGTCACAAGAATTTCTGGGGATCGGAATGTCGTCGTTCTACCGGTAGGACATGATTTTCTAATTGTGGCACAATAATTGTGTTACTTCAGTAGATTCATTTACCTTGATGCCAACCTATAAAAGGGCGTTTGTCGCATTTATAGCCAAAGTAGAGGGCGTGGCCCAAGAAAAATTTTTTCGGGCTCCGCCCTAGACCCCGCCATTTTCCGCCCCCCAATAAAAAATCCTGGCGGCGCCACTGTAGAAGAGATGAAAGAATTCAATGATAACTTTGGTAATCAAATTTTGGCGAATTTGCAAACAGAAGTACTTTTTTGGACACCCAGTAGCTTTTAGATGTTCTCACCTTGAACTCTTTGTTCCCTCTTCGTTGCTCCAATACCTTTCAATTTATAAATCGCTTCCTTAAGACTGTGGCCTCCCTTGTATTAAAACTTGGTTAGAGCCCTGCTACTTGCTCTCAAACAGACAAATGATATGGGAAGATCCCTCATTACATGCTTTTGTATGGTTTACAAAACACTGGTGAGCTGTTTTCCAGTAATTATATATTGTGTTAAAATGAGGAAGGTTGAGAGCATAAATTTCAGGTTTGGAGGAAGTTTAACAACTTTTTGCAGCTCTGGTTGTGCGGTCACCAGGGCCCAGCCCCTTTAGGTCGGGGACTTGAACACGAGGAGCTAAGATGGCGACCACACGAAGTTCTAAGCCATTTGGAACACTATACTTAACCTACTAAAAAATAAAGGAAACGATTTACAAAATGAAACTTCTGCCGTTTTTTTGTTTATCGGTCAGACTTTGTTTCTTTCTAATACCTTAAGTGTTCTCTGCATAATGTTTTTAAGCATGTGCAGTTCATTTTGGTCCAACTGATATTTAGATTTGTGGCTTTGCAGGTAGGGGCTGTAGAAATTTCTTTGTCTGCAATCGCTACTGATTGCCTAGACTTGCTCCAAGTCTATTCCGTGGCAAATCAGCACTGAGGAAAATAATTACCTATGCGGGGGCGTAAAATACGAATAGGACGCTGCGAAGGAAATACGAAGGAGAAGGAAACGGAATAATTCACACCCTATCTTTTATTTCCCTTTTCATTCGTTCATCAGTTTGGGTGCCGCAACTTTACATATTATTGTTTCAACCAATCAATTGAATTCCGTTTCATTCTCCTTCGTTTTTCCTTCGCAGCGTCCTATTCGTATTTTACGCCCGCGTAGAGGTAATTATTTTCCTCAGTGCTGATATACCACAGAATAGACTTGGAGCAAGTCTACTGATTGCCCTGCATTAGCATCCGGCTTCATGCAAGTGATCTGGCGCCGTTGCAATACATAAGCTGTGTACGTTCTTCCAAAACAAGCATTTAGTTCTCAAAATGTCAACATTCGGCTCTCGGCTAATTTGAACATCTGCTTCGAAGGGTATTTTTCATCTAAGAGTTGGCCACTTGTGATGCTTTTAATCTATTTTGGCAATGCTTCTACTGCGGGCCATACGAACAGCTGCATCTGATGCAAGACAAACTCTACTTTAAAAAAGGTCTTTACCTTACTTGCTTTGAGTTTGGCATTTGGAAACGAAATTTGAGATGTTCTTCTGATGACAGGGTAGTCACATATGACGTAGTCTGATCGATTTCCAGTGATAATACGACGCCTCTTCGCCCTTTTTTTGCAGCTTGTTCGTATAACTTTAGACTCTCTTGCGAACGAAAGTCCATCGGCTTGCAACAGGTACAGGTTGGAATGGCCACTTCATTGTCAATTATTGCAGTTTCTTTCAGGTTAGAATTTATCTCGAAGCTAATCGTCTTCTCCGAACTGAACGCATCTCCCGAGTTGAACGCATCTCTTGACTTCAGATCAAATTGCAGGCTTCTTTCGCCTTCTTGTAGCAAACACTTCTTTACGGGATGCATGCATAGATTGAGTTTCTGACTCATACTCTTGTTGACTGAAAACAGAAGTTGTGTACGGGAAACGAAGTCTCTAGGATAGGGAGAGCTAGCTGTTGACTCTATGTTGTCGAAGTTTATTCTGCGGTGCCTGTCGAGCCACTTTCGTTTATGAAGCAGATTTTGAATGCAAATGATAGCTGGGATGCGCTAAAAAGATCTCTTGAGGTGCCAGCACTTAAGTTTCACGGGAGGTGGCTAGAGAAGAAGACAGATGTTAGTCGTTGTTAGCTCATCACAAACTTTCACAAAGTAGCTTTGAAGAGAATTTTGCTGATACGCGAAATTATAGGCAAATGAAAATTAACTGTTACGTATTGCAAATAATTCTGCAGGATTTATGTAGGAAGGATCACGTGGGCTGCCCCTTCCTCTACGTAAAACGAGATGTTTTCTTTAAGGAAACGTCCTTTGACGCTCTTGGGCAAAGTTGTTTTCTTGCAGCAAATTTTTAGAGGCAGAACCTATGCAAATAGAAAATCAGCTGATTCTTTTCAAAATCGTTCTGTAGGAACTGTCTCTTGGAGGGATCTTGTAGGTTGCTTCTTCTTCTGCGTAAAACGATATGCCTTCTTTATGAACAGGTTCTTTCATTTAAAGGTGTTCGTAAAAATTTCTTTCTCGTTGCGATTTTGATGAATAAGCGCAAAGCAAAACCTTTGCTGATAAATAGGCAGCTGATTATGGTAAAACGCTTTTGCAAATTTGTCTCAAGGAGCGATCTGACTGGGTGATTCTTTCACAACTCAGCACGAGATGCCTCTTTCTATGTAGATCGTTCTTAAAGATTTTCGACAAAGTCGATTTGGTGTAGCAAACGTGAAAAATAAAAAATAACTACAGCAAAGACAACTAGCTCGTCCTCTTCATGCAAACAGTTCGTTGGTACAAGTGTCAAGGACAGGTCTTCGTAGCATGGAACATTTCTTCCTGTCCTTAGGACAGAATTGTTCTCCTCAAGAAAATCGTTATTTGAAGCTCTATTGACAAAGTCAGTTTTCGACATTGAGAAATGGACAAATAGTTGAACAGATTAAATATAAGAGATACTTACCGAACAAGGTTTCCCGAACACATCTGCAAGGCAAATTTCGGTAGCACGAGATTCCTTCCTGCGTTGCTCGTTATGTTTTCTTCAATCAATAAGCGATAAAGACGGAAGATAGAAATTGAGCTGCTATTTATCGAAGCAAGTCTCCAGAGTGGATGGATTTTGTGTCATTACGCTCTCTTGTTCTGCTGAATATTAATGAAATAAGCTAAAAACGTTTCAGTCATCTGCCAGAAATGATTTATTGACCAGATTCATAAAAGACAAATCGTTCGGAATTTCGCAGCAAACACCGTATAATCGCTGAACTGGTGTCTATGACAGCACAATGTAAACGTTGCGATAACACTTTAAATATGATAAAAAATGGCTGCGTCTGACAGTCTTGCTTCTAAATCTCCTTCGTCTGAATGAACTGCTCTTTAGCTGTGGTAAGATCTATTAGGAATTAATTCTTTGAGAGTTGAAATTTCGCTTCAAATTCATTTGAGAGTAGGTATTGAGTAATCTTGCTGCAAACTTTCTTTTAACTAAGATGAATGCTGTAAGTATTATTTCATCATCCCATTCATGGTATGCGAGCAAACATGCATCACTTGATAAATTCGCTTCAAAATGCACTTTGATGATAATCTTTCTGAAATTTTTTTCCATTAAAGTTGAACACTGTAAATGTTATTTCACAGTCTAAGTTTTAACCAGCTACTCTTGGGATTGGTGCTTTGTTGGTCTGAATTTTCACTCAAAATTTCGGTTGTTACTCAAAAGATTTATGTCTAAAGCGATCACTGTAATGATAATCCTGCCCCAATTTCTTCCAACGTAGATGATTGCTGTACGCTATTTCGCTATCCAAGTTGTCCTCCCTGAAGCCAGTCTCTTCAAAACACTTACTCTTTGAGCTTTTCTGTTCTTCTAGCTCTTGCGACAGTCTAACAAGTTTTTATAAATAGCTCTTGAACAATGCCGTCTGAGTTACTAGTTTGAAGTAAAGTAGATGTCGTTATCTTGGATGGAGAACAATTTCCAGGCTACTGAAAACGCTTGAAGAGCACAGTGAATGAGGAAGTAATCCAAAAATTATTCTGTTTCGTAATAAACTCGAATCCACCTGTTTCAAGCCACGAGTCGCGAAGACTTCTGCTTTTTGTTTACTCGCTGCAGGCGTTAAAAATCTATAGAGATATTAAGGCAACCGTTCCTTCTTTCGCAAATATATCAAAATCCGTTTCTTTCTGAAGCAGTAGAACCTAAGTCAAATCTTAGGAATATCCATGCTTCTTGATAATGTCTTCAAAATTCTCCGTGGTTAACTCATTCTATTTGAGCCTTAGAAAATCATTCGTGAGATCTTTAAGTTCTGAACAACCCTTGCATAACACAGTAGACAAATTGATGCTCGCTAGAAGGAAAAGAATACAGTTTAAGCTAAATTCCGACGCAATCTTCTGAATAGATTTTGTCCTGCTAGTCAAGAACTATCACACATTGCTGCCAAAGTCTCTTAACGACAAGTATGTCATAACTATATTAGACTTATAACTTAAACCCCGTGTTTCCCTGTGTTCATTGCCTTCAATGGTTTGCCTTCACAGGGAAACCAGTATTCTCCTTTCTCTTTATTGCGTTTTATCTTTTGGACCCTGCGTAGCTTCTTTGGCACTGCGGTGGGGGAATTGTAAATGCGTGGTGAAATGTGAAGGAGGAAAGGTGTGAAGGAGAGGAAATGCGAACGAGGCATCTCTTTCGCATTTCAATTTCACTACGCATGTTCAGTTCCACCACCGCATTGCCACAGAAGCTTCGCACTGTCCAAAAATAAAAAGCAACAAAGAGAAAGGAGAATACTGGTTTCCCTGTGATCAATCATTGAAGGCAATAAACACAGGGAAACAAGGGGTTTAGGTTATAAGTCTAATGTAGTTATGACATACTTATCGTTGAGAGACTTTGGCAGCAATATGTGATAGTTTTCGATTTAGATTAGTTATATATGTATGTATAGCTAGATAAAAAAATCGAAGTAAAATAAGATTACAAACAAACAAAGAGTTCTTCATTAGCATGACGGAAACAATGAAATAGAGCGCTGAAGGTGCTCTATATCATTGGACGGAAACCAAATATAACGAAATCAATGTGTTCGTTCGACACAAGGACGCCGGAGGCACGGGGGGAGTGGGGGCAGCTGCCCCCGTTGCCCTGATGGTGTGGGGGCAGCACGGGAGCAGGAAGTGCCCTTTTTAAACAAACCTTTCTCGTGTATCCTCTACATGTGAAACTTCTTGACCTATTGAGCCATCCACCTCTATCAAAAAGATGGTGTTCAGGGTTCTTTTTGTAAAAACAAGTAGAAAGAGTTGTTGAGTATTGGCAGGATTGGGACTTCTCGAGAAATGCTGGAAGGTGACAGGGAGAGTTGTGTGTCCAGATCTCCAATTTGCGGTGCCTTTTTGATTGGCTGCCCCCGCCGCTTCGTCTTCCTTCCGGCGCCTCTGGTTCAACTGCAAAGAGAACCCGCATAGCTATGTCGAGTAGCCGCTTTACGAGCAGCCGCAAAGAAACACTCACAGATTCATTGCATTCTTAGCGACATAATTATACCGCACGTGTCAGGGTTGTCAATATGGTAAGTTCGCTTCCGGTCCTTACTTTGTGCGTGATACCTTCATAATGCAAACATCTCTTCATTCCATAACACATCTCATCCTTGACAGGGCAAAATGCTCAAGTGTGCTCTTACCAGGGGCGGATCCAGCTCAAAGTTGAAGGAGGGGCAGCCTTAAAAGAGGGCGCCTAAAGGATGATAGAAAAAAAGCGCGCCGAAGGCGCGCGAAAATTTTTGGGCTCCTGATTGAGAAAATTCATTAATTTTTCTACTAAATAACGTCCTTACTTCTACATTTGCCCTACATTTTGGTCATAAAATTTAAATAAGAGTGTCATAGGATAACGACGAGGGGCGCATTTCTCGGCAAAGACGGGGCGCCAAGCTGAGTTTTCATCGTGAAGGGGGGGGGGCAGTTGCCCCCAACTGCACCCCCCTGAATCCGCCACTGGCTCTTACAAGCCTCTGCGCTGTTCATCTACGTCATATGAAGGTGAAAGTTCAGTTTCAGTTGTAAGTTTTCACATGATTTAAATTCTCTACATACAATCTATGATTCTACAGTACATACAAATAACTAAACTACATAGACTGAATATATAATTTTACAAAAAATACAATGTTACAGAAAACTAAATACAATGTAAAAGTACAAAGAGGAGCCAAATAATAAATTGCATGTAGGGAATTACTTAAAGGGGGAGCTCTCTTAATTGGTAAACTAATCGAGGACAGACCCCTTCCCCTGTTCTAATATATTCATTAGATCAGGTAAATTCATTAGAGTTCAAATAATTTGCATCTTTAGTACTAAGGCCTCGTCCACACGTATCCGGATATTTTGGAAAACGCATCTTTTTTATCCGTATAAAAAATATCCGCGTCCACACGAGGAGCGTTTTCGAAAATATCCCCCTCCACACGAAGACGCCGCTGCATTCAAACTCCTCTGTTCGAACTTTGACAAAAGAAAGCAAACAATCAAAATGCCCTTGCGTGATCCCCAAAGATCTGTACGCATGCTCTGGTACGTCGTAAATCGATGCTGTGACGTCAGCGTTCTCGAAAAGCCCCGTTTTCACCCGTCGACACGACAACATGAAAACGGCGTTTTCAAAAAGATCCACTCTGGAGAACGTTTTCGAAAAGCTTCGTTTTCGGTGACTGAAAACGCCGTCTCCGTGTGGACGGGAACCCAAAACGGATAAAAAAAGATGCGTTTTCAAAAATATCCGGATACGTGTGGACGGGGCCTAAATTGCAAAGTAGCTTAGATTTAGATTTAGATTTATCGGTCGACTTTATTCAATGAGTAACTTTTCAGTTTTGTTTTGAACAATGTTTTAGATGAGGCATTTCTGAGTTCAAATATTTGAAGACAGGAACACCACAATACAACGCGAAAGAAACGATGACTATTACTTGGATTAAAAATTGATTATATATTTAAGAGCTGATATTTCGCCTCGGCATACGAGGCTTCCTCAGAGTTCCTCAGATTTCTGAGTTCCACAGGTAATGCATTCCAAGGTTTGGCACCAAGATACCGAATAGACTTTAGACCATAGTGGAGACTGTTTTTTCGAGTCCTGTATTGGTCACCTTGACTGGCCTGTCTTGCGGAATACTGATGAACAGATGAATTAAGAACTAAGTAGGAAAAAGTTATGAAAGCAAAAAGTTAGTTGATCCTTCACAAATCTCTAACAGATTAACCAACATGTTCAACACAAATCGTGTTGTTCTCACTTCCGAAGGAAGCAGAACAACTCTAAATGCACAAAATCGGAGCTTTCGTGTTGTTAATTTACGTCATAGGAGGTTGAAAGTGAGTTGATTTTTGTAACAGGAAAGGTAAATTCAGCTAGAAACTGTCGCTAACTGATTGCCCACGCTTCATTAGAGCGTTCAGAAAGAAATGGACATAGCATGCAGTCACTTGCTATTTGAATTGGGAATGAGGGAGGACTCCGGGCTCTGGCCCCCTTCAAACTTGAATGGGCGTATCTTTTTATAAGAAACTGCTTGTAATACATTCAACTCTTAGATCGCCAAAAACTTAAGACATTCGATGGGAAAATGTAACTTAAGAAAGTATTTGTTCTGATAAAGGGAATCCACGACATATGTCTTTTCTATTTTCTCTTGCTTCCTGTATCATATTACTTGGAAGGTATTTGAGAAAAATAAGCATTGGAAAGGCTTGAATAAACCTTGTTTTGAATGTTTAGGAGGGTACAGGTAGTGAACATGAAGATTGTTATTAAAACTTTAAGAAACTTGTAAGAAACTCTGAGTACTCAAAATCTGACTATCTTAAGAAACTTTCAGTACTGGCCCAAATCACTGGTTTCTTATCAAAAAATAAGTGTAACCGCAAAGAACTTCCTATAGGAATCTCAACTCCCACATCGCCAGAGCCCCGTTATTGTCTAATTACAACTTAAGAAACCTTAATTTTACAAAATGAAATTCTGAAAAAATTTCCCTTTGCTTTCACATGTTTCCTGAATCACACTAGGAAACATTGCAACGGCGACTAAAAACTAGGCGGCGAGAAAATACTCTTGCATTGAGGGAGACCAAGCTCCTTGTTTGATTCAATAAGGAAATACCAGGAATTTTGGCCCAATTTAACCTACCTGCTCAGTTTGCAACGAGAACACCGGCTCTGGCCTTGTATTCCTAGGCCGACTTCCTGCGAGGGCTTCATGGAAGCCTAAACTCCAAACAATGAAATCTTGAAATCTGTCTAGCAATTCAAGAAAGCGGAAGTCTTGTGAAGACCCAAACAAACGCTTGTTTGTTGATCAGTACAATATCAATTGTCATGAAATCGATCGTCATTGAGCTCTGGATACCATGAAAACATAAGAATTCAAATTCAACCTCGTCCCTAGGGCCTTTTGTCATATTGACAAAAGGCCCTGGGGACGAGGTTGCATAAGAATTGTTTTAAAGAGACTGGTGAAAATATTGCAGACATATTTTCATATCGAACTTTCAAACAGACTTGCTTTCCATCGGCAGACTACCAAAGTTTGAAGAAATCAAGCGGTATTATTCTTCCTTTCCGCCGACAAAGCAAACTTTAAACGAACAACACCAGAAGCCAGGCGTCAGCCATTTACGTCATAGTCACAATTTACATCAATTGCAGTTGAAAGTATGCTGATATTCATGAAATCAGAGACAGACTTAAATGAAGTATCTACCGACGAGCAACAACGCTAAAGTGAGCAACACTAGAACTCAGGTGTAACATTTGGACCACGACGATCATCATTTTGAGGATCATTTGAGAGAAGACAAACCAATATCGTAGATTTCCAATTAGTTGAGAAAAATCCAGTTGTAATGTTGTAAAGTATTAGACTACGCCATGCTTAATGAATGAACGTTTCGAGACGAGCTTGTCTCATCTTCAGCTAAATTAAAGTTTCGAGAGAAAATGCATAATTGATTATCAATCATACGATATCTAAATAAGGAAACTCAGGTGCCAGTCATTTAGCTCCTGTGTGGCTGAAAGTTAGTTGATATTCATGAAATTGGAGACAGATATAAGTAAAAATTAGAACAGATCATTCTTCCTTCGTAGAGAAGCACAAAAACTCTTCACGAACAACAAGAAAAGGCAGGTGCCAATATTACCTCTTTCTAGAACAGATGTCCATAAATACCAAGACGGCTCTACAACAAAGTTTGAATTTCCTAAAGCGGGCCTTTCCTTCCTCATTTAAGCTTGACCTGCAAGCAAGACCACACTCCCGCTCTTCCTCTAAAGAAAAGCGTTGTTAGCCACAGTGCAGTGCTGTTCGTTTACGTCATGCGTAGTCGATAGTTGATTTATATTCATAAAAAGCAAGACCCTTCCACAACAGAATTTTGAATTTCTTTAGACATAAGCTTTTCCTTCCTACTATTATCTTGACACGCAAGTGAGGATTCTTATCCTTTCTCGAAGCAAAGGTTTTATTAGCCTACAGTGCTTTTCATTTACGTCTTACGAAATCGATTTTTTTAAAGGGCCTGTTTCATCCAGCATGCCTTGCACGTGTCCTCTCTGGGATTGCCTTCGTTGTAGCGCTTTTCATGGGCCATGAAAATGGCGACAAACAGGCCCAACGAAGAAACGACACGTGCATGGAATGCTGGATGAAACAGATCCTTTAAAACCAAGACGATTTACAACAAAGATTGAATTCCTAAAACGTGCCTTTCCTTCCTCCTGTGAGCTTGACATGCAAGCAAAAGCATTTTAACTCTTCCTCGAAAAAAGGCTTATTAGCCTCCAGCGCCGTTCATTTGCATCACATGAAATCGATTGCTGGTTTACCGTAACGGGTTAGGAACTTCCAGGAAATTCTCCTCATTCCAATCTTGACACGCAAGCGAACGAAGTCGTAAAACTCTCACTTCTCCTCAAAAGAAAGTCTTATTAGCCTCTAGCGATATTTGTTTGCGTCAATGACATCGATAAGAGCTTTGTATTCATGAAAAGGAAGGTGGATCCATAACAACCACTTTGAAAAATGTTGAATTTTCGCGCAACTCTCTCGTCCCGCTAGCTTTTACAATCCTAACTCGCCTCCGGCGCTGTTCATTTACGTCAAATGAAGATCAAAGAAGAACAAAGACAGATATAAGTGTGGAGAAAACTAGATGGATAATTCTCTCTTCCTTAATCAAATAATCTCACAAGACGGGCGCTAAATTTTCGTCAAACTGTCTGCTTTAATGGGAACCACTGAGAAACTATGCGTTTAAATACGTTTAGCTTTTCAAATTTAAAACGCCCGGATCATTCTCACTAGGCGTTTAAGTTAAACCCGCAAGCAAAAACGCACTTAAACGCAGAAAAACGCAGTTATACCCCCAGTGTGAACCAAGTTTTTTGGAGTTTTTTTCCCGTTTTTACAACTCTATGGGAATAAGACCTAGACTTATGATGATGAGTCTCTCGTTTCCCTGTGTTCTTTGACTTGATGATGGCGCTTCCATTGATCTTTTGAGTAAGGTTTACCGCAAGGATTCAATTCAACTCAATGAAATTAGCGTAACTTGAGGGTCCTTATGCAATGAGGCTATAATGTAAATTCAAAGATTATTTGAAAATAGATTTTCTTGATTAGATGACTATTCGAATATTGCTTTGTTATTTGCTTATGTCCGATTCGAATGTTGCTTCCGTTGGGCGGGGCGTATGAAGGATTGCAATAGGAATTCCTTTCTTTTGAATCCACAATGAGTGAGAATGTTCAATTATTTCTTTATGCAGAGAAAAATATGCAATGAAAATTCGATGCTATTGTGAATATTGACGACATGGCTGGTACGCTTCTACCGCTTTCACTGTAAAATACACATTTTTTTTCAAAAGCGCCCAATGCGGTCAAAATCTTTCTTAATAACTTGAAAAATGGATACATAAAGCCCCAAAAGATGTAGCATTATATTCACTTTTACTTACATTTTTGAAACGCGTTCCAAGAACTTATCCGTGGATGCAGAATGGATAAGGAAAGATTTAAATCGAAGCATGCATTTTAATTGCCAAACTCGAAGTTTAGGTTAAACCTGCGTTCACACGATGCCGGAACATTTTGAAAACGATGAAAAATGTGACGGTAGCAAAATTTGAGCTAGTGTTCACACGATGCCGGAACAATTTGAAAACGGTGGAAGGGCGGTGGAAACTTGACGGTAAAAAATTCATTCCAAAACTTTGATGCCAAAAAAATGTACTTACACCCTAAAAATCAATCAATCTCGTTTCATAAGCGTCGAAAAAATGTTCTGTTTTCATCACTTTCTTGTGTTAACAGAATGTCGTTTCCACAATGTATAGGTTAGAGCTCCGTTTTCAAATCTATCGTTTTCTGCCGGCAGAAAATGCGCCGTTTTCGTGTGAACGGGAAGCCTATCCGTCACATTTTTCACCGTTTTCAAAATGTGCCTGCATCGTGTGAACGCTGCCTAAGTCTTATTGACATTTTTGCGTTTAATGTGCTCATCGATGAAAAACCAATTGTAATCAAAGCTATTTTTCTTCGTTCAAATCTCTCTACAGAGTAGCGTAACGTGATTGAACTGCCGCCATAATGGGTGACGCCTATCGGAAGATAGTTTTTATACCCATCTTCAAAACCCACAAAATCCCAATGTAGAGCTAATTAATCTGATTCAAACTTTCACAAATTGTTCTCAAATTTTACCAGTTCATTCGCATTTTTCAAGAAGCCTATTCGAGGATCTAATTCTAACGTTTGCAAAGGTATTGGCATAATGGGCGACAGCCTATGGTATTCAGTGGCGGGCAAGTAATGTGAAATATTTGACCCCATGTTTGTCCGAAGGAATTGGACAAAATAACCGCTTCTTTTATGACACAGTACGACCTTCCTGCCCAAAACAACCAGTTTTTGGGACAAATGTCAAATATTAAAATCAGTCATCCTTTTCCATTAACATCTCACATAAATCAAGTTTTCTCACCTCCTATCTAGTCAAAATCCTAAAGCTTACCTTTGTCCGCCAAATTTATGCAAAGACAAGTATTACAAATTTCCACATAAGCGGTTCTACCTTGGTCCGCCAAATTCACCGAAAGGCCAGAGATTCCATTTTTTCACCAAAGCGGTTCTAACTTCGTCCGTCAAATTTACGGAAAAAAGACCAGTTTTGGGACAAACAAGAAGAAATATCAACGAACTTTTTATAATTACGACTGTAATGATGCCTGGAGGATTATCTCTTCTGGATTCGCTACGAACGACATGGGATTTTAGTGAGTAAGAAAAACCAGTTTTGGGACAGTTGTGCCTTCATGGCTACGAGTACCACTTGCTTTCGCAAAACGGTATTTGGCCGAAACTACCGGTTTTTGGGACAAATATCGCCAGTGATAAAGTCGTCCATCAAATTGAAGAACAATAACAACGTAAATTTTATAGAACCTAGGGACAACTTCGGAATTGCCGCTTGAAGACTAGCAGTTTTGGGGCAAAGCTGCCCTATAGATATAATTATGACGGTAATGATGCCTGGAGGATTTATCTCTTCTGGATTCACTATGAACGACATGGGATTTTAGTGAGTAAGAAAAACCGGTTTTGGGACACTTGTGCCTTCATGGCTGCGAGTACCACTTGCTTTCGAAAACGATAATTGGCCAAACTACCGGTTTTTGGGACAAACATCGCCAGTCGGTACATTTAACTCGATTCTTGCCCATCCGAATTTTTGTCAACGGAAAATCTACTTTGAAGATGAAGAGACGTGACGTGACTGGTGAATCGTTCTTTCAAGCAACGGACGAGGAAATGTTTCCATCATTTAATTTGCACGTTCCAAGCATATTTCTCATCTCATCTTACATGGTTTAGAATTTTCTCCTCGGAATGAACAATTACATTTTCAAACTTCATCCTGAGCTTGCAGAATGCTAATTCTTTTACAGTTGCTTCATAAAAAGTATCGACTAAGTTCTGTACAAATTAATAACAAGGTTGTTGCCACGTTCCGTTTTACACAAGCCACGTTAATAAATAAACATTGCACTGCCCATTTCTGAACGTAGGATGATCGAAATTTCATATCCACTTCTTTTGGAATTTCCTTTCTGATATAATCTTACCACGCAAGAGCTAAAACTTCTCCGAAATTACTTAGATATCGGTAAGCGTGCGAGTAGGATTAAAGATAATCTTCAAATAGGCGTGACACGCATATTAGAAATCACAACCACTCACCACTTAATACCCTCTTCGTGTTTGCGAAACTTCTTTGCGAAAATTAAGTCCTTCTGTTTGCTCCTCAGTAGGCTTAAGATTCACTCAATAAGAAAGCAACACACTTACCAAACAACTAACTTTATTGACAAATCCTTCCAGTGATAGTACGTAATCGAAAATTTTTAATTGCTCTTAAATATTTGTGCTACGTGAGGGAAGCATTTGTAAGCGAATTAGATCAAATTAAATCATATATCTTGACAGTATACTTGGTGAGTCAGAAAAAAATAATTGATGTTTGCCAATCTTCATTAATGCAGCTTACTTTGCGAATTGATTTCTGTAAAGCTCACTACATAGAGAAAAAGTAAACCTGAGTATGAAATTGTTTTTGATCAAAAGCGGATTTTCGTTCTATAATAGCAAGCGATTTAAAGGCATTGCCTTGTGCTCGAAGACCAAAAAACAAAATCGTTGCAATTCATTTCTTATCCTTTGGGGACTATCAATTTGTTAATCATTGTTCTGTAGGAGATCTTCAACGCACTCATTTGACTTGTTGTTGAACTCCCCACTCGTTTTTTCTACCAACTCAGTAAACTAAGCCATAACAACCTGTTCATATTTGCTTAGCGTATGTTTTGAAGAAATTCTTTATATATTCTTGACACTTTTCTTCCTTCAGTTACGCAGCGAATTTTGACATTTTGTAAACAGTTTCTTTGATCCAAAGAGTACTCTCTTCTGTGTTGTTTATTGCATAGCGATGAATTGCATTTTACGCTTTCTCTTCAATTTTTGATGTCAGAAAACTCTGCTCGGAGCGATAGAAAAGATAGATATCTGAAGAATGAATACCACTCCTTTTTTGTGAACTCGTTGAAGTAAGTCAGAATCAACAAAAAAAGCCTTGTGGCTGTCTACACCTGATGTGTGAAATCTATTTATGAAAACCGTAACTGATTTATAATATCTGACACCTCATTTTTAAACAAAAATAAGTAAACATACCTCTTTTGTCTTCCTCAATATCTGTCTCAACTGTAAATTTCTATCTTCGTGTGATCCCTTTTTCCAAATAATTCTGAATTGTGATAAATTTCTTTGATTATTACCATCACCATCCTCAGCGGCACTTTGTTCTTGGTTTTGCGCGACTATTCTCGAGCAAGATCTACAAACTGTCTTCAGAAGTCAAGAACCACGAGGACAAAAGCTTTCCTCGGCTGATACGGAGCAGTGTGCCTCAACGAAATTTTTAGTGCTTTCAGCAAACAAGGTTGATAATGAAGTTCTAGAGTTCTTGCAATAGTTAAGTAGAGTTTCTTCAAGGAAACACCTCTGCATATTCATTGAAAGCAAAATGCGACACACATCTTCAT
The DNA here is from genome assembly GCA_964020215.1 of Aurelia sp. 3 sensu Dawson et al. (2005). NCBI lineage: Eukaryota > Metazoa > Cnidaria > Scyphozoa > Semaeostomeae > Ulmaridae > Aurelia > Aurelia sp. 3 sensu Dawson et al. (2005). Next base: position 14,880,820 of record OZ026573.1, on the reverse strand, counting down.
AACAGTTTAAAAAAATCGCAATATCCAAGTATCTGATTATCTTCGATCTTTGCTTTGCAAAATGATAACACTCTCTCAAATCGTTCTCAATATTTATTTGTTCTTCTCGACAATCGAAACACCTTTTCCCTCAGATTCACAACGCTAAATACTATTGTATCAGCGACAATCACGCTGAAATAGCGCGACCTGGTCCTCATAAATAATGCAAAACTTTTTTTTTTTGTTTTAACACAGCTTCTCTCAACTTCAGTGGAAACCTGGGCTAAATTTAGTACGCGTCGCATTTTTTCACTGAACGCAGTCTCATCAATGCGGCGATGATCTTGCGGCTTTTAAGTGAATGCGCATTCATGGAAGAACAGATTAAGGCCTCGAATTCATTCATTTGCATACGATTAAGGACTTTAACATTCGTCAAAAGAGGCGGGCCTCGATTCATAGCACAAGTTGAAGTATATTTACGTTTCATAAGTGCACACACATGAGAAATTCACGAGGAAAACTTTCTCACAGGATTATGTAACTTGCAAAAAACCTCACCCTGAGACAAAAGCCTTAACCTATTCTGCATTCACGCTGACACAGTTAAAGTGAATAGACATAGCTATATCTCGTAGACGCTATGAATAGGCTAAACAAACACCCACAAACCCATCGTTTCTTTAGCTACACAATGATACTGCTTATCTCAAAAGTTGTCAATACAACAGATCACATTTGTAACTTGACCCCGGCCAGCTCTTTACTGTGTGATAGCTTCATCTTAACCAAGTTAGATTTCAGCCAATCAACTGATGTCGATTTGTTGGATTGACCAATTAGAATGCAGCCTGGTTTTATTTAAGCTAGTTTAACTTGAAAGTGTAACCCAGTGTGCTGGGTGAAAGTTTGGTTTCAAATGTGCCTTCAGCCAATTGGATGAAATTTCTTTTTCTACGACGCAAAATTGAAATCTCAAGAACGTTGAACAAGGTTTTAATTGATATCGTTATCTCATTAAACTAAATGCACATCTGGCTTGACAACAACACGCGTCGAAGCTTCTCGTTTATTGATTTCCACAAAGTCAGACACAATTTGAAATACGTGAAGGTGAAGGTGAAGGGGAGTTGCAGTTTTCTGCGCCAAGCGCTGGGATCGTAGAAATAGCTAAGTGCTAACCGAGTCCGCGACCCCTTGTCATGACGCTCAAAGGTCCTGATGGAATTTGAACCCCGTCCGCCTGACTGTTCTGGCTGCAAAGTCAGTGGATTACAACAGGGCGCCACAACACCACATCACAATACGTGATCTTACTGATTGAAGGTTGTCGTCTTCCGTTGAAGCGGCAGCCTTGATTTATCGAGCAAAACACCGTCTGTGATTAGCGCCTTTAAGGACCATGCCTAATGACTAATGCATGATCCGAAATCAATGATACTTCATATGGTGTCATTCATGGAGAGAAGATACATGCTTTTTTTCAAATGCACTGCTTGCCACAGCATAGGTTCCAAATCTTTACATTGGTGTAGAAAGGCGGGTGTAAAATTCAGTGACTTGAAAGAAACTTTAGCTACTTTTTTATAATTCTACCGTTGGATTTTTCAGAAATCTTGAATATTTGTCGAAATTACAGCCTATTTTATTTTTTAGCTCATTTTATGATGTGACGTCATCAAATTTCTAAATCACAAATAAATAATAATAAATGATTTATTTAAAGTTGGCAAGTGACAGAAAAAATAGCTAACTACAGCTAATTAAAGCCAACTAAACAAACCAGAAGAGTGAAAGAGTTTTGCTTGATACCATATTGTAGGCATCCATAAACCATGGTTTTCAAGAAAGTTATTTGATCTTTGTCAACAGGTTTAGAAATTATGATTGTTTTAAGTTTTTTTGGAAAATTTTCCCGAATTCTTAAAAAAGAAGAAAAACGCTGTAATTCTGAAAATATTGAAGATTTCAGAAAAGTCCAACGGCAGATTTACTGTAAAAAAGTTCAAGTTTCTTCGAAGCCATTCAGTTCAATGATTTAGGTCATAGAAGTTTACATCCACCTTTTTAAAGATTTGAAACCTATGCCGCTTGCCACCCTGGCTAACGAAAAGACAAAGAACAAAGAAAACGCAAACAGAAGAAACTACGAAGAAACAAATGACGAAAGAAAAAAACAAACAAACAAACAAACAAACAAACAGACGAATAACCAGAACGAACAAACAAAGACAGAATAAGGAGGGAACGCGCAGCAATAGGGCTAGTAGGGGCTAAAGCCCCCCTCTATTTTGTCAAAGACGTGAATTGAAACTTTTGCAAATTGAGAAACTGTTATTTAGGTTGAAGCCATCTGTTTTAAAGTTTTCTTGAAGAACCTATGAGTGTTTAAGTTAGCAGAATCTCATTTCCTGCAACTCTTGCTGTAAAATTTCTTCAAATTACAACTTGCCTTTGGACTCAACTGAAAGAACATTATGTTGTCAGAAAGTAATAACTGTATACATGATATTCACTTGGGCAACACATACTTGCCACAAGGGAGCAAGTTTGAAATGGATGACGTTTGATTTGAGGTAGACTTTAAGTTCTTTTTTTGTCTTTTTTAAAGATAAATTTTCTATGTTAAGGCAGCGGAGTTGCCATAGATTTTTCTCTTAATGGTAGTTGTATAGTAGTATAGTAAAGTAGTTTGTAAGTTGCGTTAGGTAAGTACCTTGTATTGTAAAATTTGATTGAATAAAAAGATATTCACTTGTAATTGTTATGATCGGCTTCAAGTATACGAATGTGATCTATTTGAATGAGAACAGACTTCTTTTCAACGGTAAGTTGGCAACAGTCATAAAGGCCTGCTTATTCTCACCAAAAGGCATTTTTCGGCGTTCTACTGGGCGTGGTCTCCAAAAATTTGTCCTGGGAAAAGACACCGGACCCCAATTTTGTTCGCTTCGCTCACAATTCAGCCCCTGCACTTTTAAGTCACTGTGCGGTTCCTGAGAATGAGTTGGTAGCTGCATTTCGTGTAGGTAATGCAGTTTGAGACATCATTTGAGTGAATTAGTCCTCTCTCTGCTTGTTGTTTAGTACATAGCGAAAAGTAAAGATGTTTTGTTGGGAAGGGCATACCTCTAGCTCAAAAGGAAGGTAAACAGCAGAGAGCATTGTGTAAGAATTCAGAGGACTCAACAAAAGTGTATTTGTAAAACAACAGTACAGGTCTCCGATGTGACAAAGCGATTTGTCCAGAACAAGACTGGATCGTGTTGGTGTATCATCAACAATGGAGTTATCGATTGATTGATTGATTGATTGATTGATTGATCGATTGATTTATCGATTGATTGGTTAGTTGGTTGATTGATTGGTTGATGGATTGATTCATTGATTACTTCATATGTCCGTTTGTGTATTTCTTTATCAATTTGTTCGTTAAGATATTAAGATCATTCATTCTTTTTTCACCCATTCATTCACTCATTCATTCATTCATTCACCCATTCATTCAGTTATTCTTCACCATATCTCTTATTTATTCATTCTTTCAATTCATTGTCTTGTATCGTGTCACCCTTGAGTTATCAGTCATACTGTCGATCTAACAATTCAATATAATCATAATTCCAATATAATATAATCCATTCTTTATAATATATTCATCCATCTTTAACTATAATATAATTCATTATGTTCCAATATAATCATCCATTCTTTATTCTTTTTGAATTAATCTTTGCGTCTTTTTTCATTCACTCCTTTGAACATCTATCAATTCACCATTCATTCATTCATTCATTCATTCATTCATTCATTCATTCATTCATTCATCATCCATTCATATATTTATTCATCATATTTTTCATAATTTCAATCTTTCTACTACTAATCAATTTATTCTTTCAATGAGTGAGACAATAAGTCAATCAGACGATCAACCATACTTGGTCTGGTCCATTAATATCCAAAGTTCATTCACTCATACTTTCATTCCTCTTTTTCATCACTTTTTCCTTAACTCTCCATGGAGCCAAAGATAATGGAATGGAGCAATCCCTTTTATCCGTCCATCCATCCATCCATCCATCCATCCATCCATCCATCCATCCATCCATCCATCCATCCATCCATCCATCCATCCATCCATTTCTTGATCCATCCATCCACTTACCAATTAATTTGCTCCTTTACTTATCCATTCATTCCCTTATTCATTCATTCGTGCATTCATTCATTCATTCATTCATTCATTCATTCATTCATTCATTCATTCATTCATTCATTCATTCATTACTCCAGCTAGTCATTCCTCCATTTTTGACCGCTGCGTAGGTACTGTAATGCTGCGCAGGAGATGTCAAAGGTCAATTTGGGCCCAAACATTTTGAAAGCACATGTGATGGAGCTCTACAGTTCAAGGCCAGGAAGGATGGCTAAGAAAGGCTGTTAATGGCAAGGAAGAGAATTTTATTGCATATCAAGGTAGCCAAAGAATCTAATACGATCTAATTCGACATAATGATGTCCTGACACCCATGGCAGAACGATACAAAATACCGAGAATTTGGTATGGGTATGAATAATTTCGGGCATAATTGTAAACCGTCTTGCATGTGGATGATTTCGTATAAGTGCACAGCCCCTTCAACACACTTTCAACTCAGGCCTAGAATCGTGACCAAATTTCCTTAATGTTTCTGCCCTAAGGTAATGATTTCTAGTCTTTTGGATTGTCTTTTCGACCAAATGAACGCCACGACAGTATTCCTTTCATAAGCACAGTGTCGCGGCGCTGATTGGGTAAATAAACAATCGAAAGAAACATCGACATTCTCATGATAGTTTGTGAAAGAAAGCATGATCTAAGAGCGTAAAGTCATGGCAATTCTTCAAACACCAGATCATGTTGTTAACGATTTCATCCTAACAACCAGCCAATCACATCCATGACAATGTGTCTTTAATTCATACACGGGGGGGGGGGGTTCTTCCATAGTAAAGGTACCTGGGGATGTTCCACCCGCAAGGGTATGCTTTTTCAAACCTTCTAGTCTAGCCAAGGGGATACTTTTTGCCAATTTTAGTCCATTTAGTCTGGGCAAGGGTATACTTTTTGGCAATTTTGGTCAAAGAAATGTCAAACTTCGGTAATTCCTGTAAAGAAACCTAAATTTTTTTCAAATTTTGGTCCTTAGAATGCAAAAATTTGGCACGTTTTGCCTAGAAAATGCCAACTCATGGCACTTTTGATTTAGAAATTAGTCTAGCCAAGGGTTTCATTTTCAGAAAAATTGGTCTAGCCAACGGTGCCATTTTGAAACCGTGGGCGGCACACCCCTGCCCGAAATTTAGTCGAGAACCCCCCCCCCGTGAATTCATATAAGTTGATCGACCAAATAAAGTTAAAATCTTATCTACAAATAAAATCTACGCCTGTTAACAGCCTGAGTTCTAATCGACAACGTGCAGCGTGAAATCAATTAAGCAGTACTAATTCATGACAAATGTTAAATCCGCCATCTTGCTTTTAATACATCAACGAATCAGAAAACACCGAAAGAATTATTTTTAAATGTACATCTGGCAATTTTAATTCCCATCTTCAAACAAGTCAATTAAAGCATGGCTTTGTGAAACAAACTATTTCAAAGGTATGACCAGACGGAGAATCTAAAACAAATAGCCACAAAATAGCACGCGGTTTTTTAATTGCAAGACTTTCTTCAGGGCACCGAGCAGAAAGTTACGATATATTCATTTGGTAGATAAAAACTAAATCTCTTCAAAGCTGTTGATTGACTTGCAAATGTATCATTTAATCAAGCAGTGTGGCGAGGGTGAGCTGTAACATTATGAATAATCGGCAGTCAACGAATCTTCGTTTAGAGCATCGATGTTTTGCCCCCAACCCCCTCCCCTCGTCCGCTTCTCAATAAGAGCCTCTGCAGACGAGAGTGACTCTGCAGGACAAACGAGAACTTGCCGAGGCCCAGGGACAAAACTGCAAAGTGAGGCCACTTGCCAGCGAAGCGAACAGAAAATATTTCTAATCACGCCCTTTCAATTGGCTTAAAATGCATTTCAGAACATTTCCTGCAGTCAAAATGTCAAAAATCTTCTTTTTTGTGGCCTCTCAGACCCTGAGATCTTAGGGCAAAGTGCCCCTCCTGCCTCCTCTCGGTAGCTCCATAACTCTGCAATCTAAAGTTTGGTAAAGTCCGAAACAATGTATGCTCGTATTTCTTTTGTAAGAAAGTAAAGTCTGGGGCCGGTAATCGGTTTCTTAAATTTTTGGGCCATTATGCTAGCAAAGCTTTCTCACATGTTGGATCTCAAAACAAGTAATGACATAATGTCTCGTTCAATTCTTACCCTAACCATCCCCCCCCCCCGGGCATCCCGGGGGTCAACAAAATTTTTGCGCACAAATGCCCGGGGGCCGGGAAAAAATTGACTGTAAAATGCCCGGGGGCCGGGAAAAAATTGACTGTCAAATGCCCGGGGGTGGGCAATTTTGCTTTCAACGTGTCCATTGAAAAATAAAAGTTATAGTCAGCGATGTTGTTAATTGTTTTAATATTCGGTATTCTGGAGGAACACGAAGGATTTCTGATACTTTTAACACTTTCTAAAATATTGCTGATTCAAACGACGCAATAGAAGATCCACATTCAGAAATATAATACAATCTAAATTTGTCAAGAATGTGTTTCAGAGAAATAAACTCACAGGGTATAACAACTGGAACAGAACTGTAACAATTAAAGAAACTTCCAAAAGAACAAAACTGAGCTTCATGTTCAATACAACTGGGTAATTCAAAAGAACGTTCTTGCGACTGCAAGGCTCTTCCTCAGCCTTCCTCAATATCTAGAAAACGATGTACAGTAGCCTATTGCATTCCAAATACTACCCTAGACGCAAACTGAAGTCTGGGATATCGTTCAACAAACATTAACGGCTCCTAAACCCTGTATCATTCAGGATATCAAGTAAGCTTCCGAAGACCATGTTTCGATGCCGAAATTGGAAACCAAAAATGCGGAGATCTCCCGTGTTCGAATTCAGAAGTGTTTTCCCAAAAATAGCGAAACCTGAAAGCAAAAAACTACTGTAATGCAAGTTTCATGCTCCTATACAGTAAATACTGTACACATTTTGAATATCCCTGGGTTTGTCAAATGCCCGGGGGCCGGGAAAAGATTGACTGTCAAATGCCCGGGGGCCGGGAATATTTTCTGTGCAAATGCCCGGGGGTGTCCCGGGGGGGGGGATGGTCAGGGTAGGAATTGAACGCGACATAATTCGCACTCAAAACAATATCAGAACAGTTGCTATTATTGTAAAGTGTGGAAACATTTTTCATTTTTGAGTAAAAATTGCAAAATTTATTAGCATTTTAACTTAAAATACGATTGCTTCTTAACTTTCGAAAAATTGAGTTTACCCTTTCATATATAGTGTTTCCTGTAAAGAAAATACGTTTAGATACTTTCGAGCATTTGGTTTGGTGGATCAACGAATTCGATTGCAAAATCGATCTTCAAAATTTATTTTCTGGACTAACAAATAAAAATGCCTTCATCTATGTCGCAAAATATCTTAACTTGCGCGTTCAAAAGATACTTTCACGAATGAAATAGACGTATGTGCAAGTGCAGAGCCATCTTGGATCAACAAAAACTTCAACTAAACAAAAAACGTGGTCTCTCGCCAAAACGAGGCAAAAACAAAATTGAGTCCAGGGGGGCTAGGTGATAATTCAGTACACTCCCCCAAATCAAGGGTCTTTACTCTTGATTTAATACTTCTGAATGTACTTTTAATAACTCATCAGCTGCAAAGGCTGCTACTCTTCTTGGTCTGACTTCTTTTTCCTGAACTCTTTCCTGCTGAATATGTTGTCCTCCTACTTGCGCTTTTATCTCTAAGGGACATATTCCTTGAAGTGGTCTTTCCATGACAATCTTCCGTCCTTGAGACACTGCATCTAATTTAACTGCTCGAACTACATGATCTCTTCCCTTGATGTAACTGGAGATTTTGGCTAACTTCCAGAAACGTCTTTCGATGGTAGTGTCAATGATTAATACCAAAGTTCCCAGCTCTGGTAACGCTTCTCCACCTTTGGTTGTGCGATGGTATTCTCGAAGACCTACAAGGTACTCCTTTGACCATCTATTCCATACATGCTCAAGTTTAGCTCTCAAGAACTGCATCCTTTTATTCACATTCTTGTCATCAAAATCTGCATCGTTGTCATGCTTGACATCTCCTATCATTGTTAGGCGATGACCATGAATCATGTGATTTGGAGTGAGTGGCTCCTCCTCCAGATCTGCTGTTTGGTAGGTAAGTGGTCTATTGTTTATCCTTCCTTCCACTTCTATCAATATGTTTTCCAGCTCTCTAAATGTTAACTTTGATTTTCCCATCGTCTTGAATAATGCTGTCTTGGTTATTCCAACTAATCTTTCAAAGAAGCCGCCTTGCCACGGCGCCTTGGCCACATTGAAATGCCAATCAATGCGGTTCGCTAGCAAAAAATCTTGCAATTCTCGCTCTGCACATATCTTCTTCAAGTGCTTGGCGGTGGCAAGGAATGTCTTGGCATTGTCACTTATCACCGTTGAAGGTGCTCCGCGTCTGCTGATAAATCTGCGAAACATTCCCATAAATTCATGTGCTGTCATGTCTTCTGTCAGCTCTAGATGTACAGCACGAGTTATTCCACATGTGAATAGTGCGACATATGCCTTCTCTTCATTCTTTAAATGTATGGGTCCTGCAAAGTCAACTCCAGTTGTACTAAACGGGTTACCTTGAACCACTCTTTCTGTTGGTAGCTGACCTGATTGTGGTGGTGCACACGGCTTTGCATTTCGCTTACTACAAATCATACATTGACGCAATTGTTGCTTTACGGCTTGGCGTCCCTTTAAGACCCAAAACTTGCTTCTGACTTCAGCCAGTGTAATATTTACTCCCCCATGTCTTGTACGCTTGTGACACTCTGCAATCAACAAACTTGTAAATCTGCTATCCTGAGGTAACAGCATTGGAAACTTGCTCTCATCCGGTAGCGCTGTGTTTTGCAGACGGCCTTGGCAGTGCAAAATTCCATTTATTTCTATCACTGCAAGCTGTGCTTTTATTTGTGGGTAACTCTTTCTTCCTTTCAACATCGTTTGTGTGTCTTTTATCCACAGTTCTTCTGCTTTCTGGATCTCTTCAACATGCAACAGCTGAGTACCTGGTTGCATCTTCTTCTTAAGGCATCTGATGAAGCGAAGAACGAGAGCTGTTACTCTCAACAGTTTGCCATAGGAGCTGTAGTTTGCTGCAGGCACTACATTGTCCACTGACAAACTTGGCTCTTCTTCAGCAATAGGAAGTACACTTTGTCTTTCTTCAGCTTTGCTTTCCTCTGTTTCAATCATTTGAGGCTGGTGTGGATAATTTCCACTCACTAAGAACTCTGGTCCATTCCACCAAAGTTTGTTTTGCTCTAATTGCTGTGGAGACAATCCTCTTGTTCCAAGATCTGCAGGATTCTCCGCTGTGGGCACATACTTCAACTTTACATCCTTTGTCAACTCTTGGATCTCATCTACTCTTCGCTGGACAAACTGTCTGTATTGACCTCGGTTCTCTAGCCAATGTAACACTGTGCTGCTGTCAGACCACAGCACTAATTCTTCTGGTTCCCAGTTCTTCAGAGTTTCTCTGACTGTTTTCAACAAACGCGCTGCAATCCTTGCTGCGGTCAGTTCCAATCTGGGTATTGTCATCTCTTTCTTTATTGGAGGTAACCTTGTCTTCGCAGTGACAAGGTGTGCTCCTGACTGATTGTCATTGTGCCATGCAAGATATACAGCAGCACAGTATGCAACTTTGCTTGCATCACCAAAAACATGCAGTGAAATCTTGCATGGTCCACCGCTTGCTGGCATGATGCATCTGGGAATCTCTAAGTCAGTCAATCTTGAAACTGCTTGCATCCACTTCTTCCATCTCATTTCTATCTCCGGGCTCACTGGTTTATCCCAATCCTTGTTTTCCTTGCAGATATCTTGGAATATCAGCTTGGCAATAACCGTAACTGGTCCCACAATCCCAAGTGGGTCATATACCTTTGACAGCGTACTTAGTACTTCTCGCTTAGTCACTTGGTGAGTCTTCACATCTGAAACTGCTTCCATGTTGATTCCTAAGATGTCCTCTTCTGGATCCCACTTTAATCCTAAAACCTTACTTTGCAAATCTTTGGTACCAAGGCCTTCCTTTGCATATGTCATTGCAGTTGAATCCTTTTGATCACTTTGCTCCATTATGTGTTCTCTGACTTCCAAATTGTTGGTCTTCCACTTATGGAGTTGGAAACCTCCTTCTTGCATAATTTCTGTGATCTTATCTTTCAACTCTATGGCTTGTGTACTGTTGGCAGCTCCACTTACAAGATCATCACAATACATGTTTGGTAGGACATTTTGGACCACTGCAGGTTCTTGCTCTTCATACCTCTTTAGATGTCGTTGCAGTGTTGCATTTAACAAATAAGGACTTGGTCCACTGCCAAAAATCACCCTAGTAAACCTGTACTCTTTAACAACAGGTTTTTCATCTGCCACATTTTCTACCCAAAGGAATCTCATACTGTCTCTGTCTTTCTCATCCACCAGGATTTGATGGAATGCACTCTTGATATCACCAACGAGGGCCACCGGAAACATCCGAAACCTTAACAGCACATCATGTAGCATAGGTAACAATGATGGGCCTGTGTACAAACACTCATTTAAACTCTTGTCTCCTTTTCTTTCTTTGGCTGACCCGTCATACACAACTCTGACTTTTGTGCTTTCAGCATTCTCACGGATTACTGGATGGTGTGGTAGAAAGTGGATTCTTTCTCCAGTTGGCAGATCCGGTACCTCCTCAATGATACCCTGTTTTATCTGATCTTTAATGACATCATCATATTTCTTTAATATTTCTGGCTCTTTCTTTAGCCTTTTGAGTTGCGAATTGAGCCGCCTTTCACAAAGACTCCTGTTTGTTTGCAAATTGACTCTATCTGATTTCCATGGCAACTGCACACTGTATCTCTCTCCATTGAAACTTACTGTATCTTCAAATTTCTCTTCCACTGAGTTTTCTTCTCTTATCCCTACTGTCTCTAAATCCCACAGTTTTGCTATCTGATTGCTCAGATTCTCCTTATCAGTTGTCAACAACACTGAACTTGAAATACTTTGATCTTCTGATGTGTTTGTTGGCCCCATTAGAGTCCAACCCAGTGTTGTTTCTTCTGCAACAGGATCACCTGCATTTCCCCATTTCATGTTTCCTGTTTTCAACTTGCAAAGGTCTTCCAATCCAATAATGACATCAATTTCAAGTTCCTTGTCACTTGAAATATCTGAAAATTCAAGATTTTTCAAATGGTTGAACTTTTCCTTTAAAATCTGAGGCTTCACATTCTTGACAGATGTCAGCTTGCTGAGTGTGGATACTTCAGTTTCAAATTTCAGCCTTCCTTTCATATCTTTTACTTCTATCTTGTACACTGAGCATATGTGTTGCCTTTCTCCATGCACAGTGTCCAAGACCTTCTTATCCTGTCTCAATGGCTTTGATTTCAGCAAATTTGCAGTTTTCTGCAACATGTATGTTTTATCACACCCTGTATCCAACAAACATCTGCAAGTGATACTTGGCTTTCCCTTAACATTTACCTTGGCTAACACAGTTTGATAGGCTATACCTCCAGGTGTAACAACATGCATATTTGGAACACTACTCTCTTCTTTTTCACATATCACAGGGTGATGCTCACCTTCATTGCACTTGCTGCAAGGCTTCTTGTTGTAGCACTCTTTGACACGGTGCCCTTTCTTCAAGCAGCAAAAACATCTCTTATACCTCATCAAGATTGACTTTTTCTTCTTCACTTCAGTGACAACAGAACAATCAGCACTACTGTGATCTCCAAGACAAAAGGCACAAGATGCATTTGGTGAAATAGCAAATGCCTTCCCCTTGTTAGGATTCTTCTCTTCTCTTGAACTCTGCACTCTTGGTATAGCTTCATCCATACCCCTGAACAGAAGTTCTTCTCTGAGCTTGTTCAAAAATTCACTCATGGTCCATTCATGGTCTACAGGCATTGTTCTTCTGATGGAAAGTTCAACATCTCTTGGTATCTTCTTCATTAAATCTGGTACAATAACTAAGGAATACTGTTCTTCAGAAGTACCTAATACAGATAATGCTTTTACATGCATATCAACAATCTCATACAACTTTTTTAATCCATCTACATTTTTAGAATAAGTTACACCAACAACAGCTTTTAATGCAGACATATGAGATCCCTTTAGTACATTAGCTTTACCATATTTCTCTTTTAAAATGTCAACTGCAGGTGCATAATTGTCCCCAGTAGTTCGCAAATCTGCAATAGCATGACTAGCAGTACCCTTAAGAGAAGCCTTAAGGTAAGACATCTTGTCAACATCACACAGTGAAGAATTCAAATGAATATTCCTCTCAAAAGAGTCCCAAAATTCCATCCAATTCATCATATTCCCATCAAATGACTTTAATTCAAGCTTTGGCAACCTCAGTTTACTACTCAAATTTTCCCCTGGGTTTGTACTGGGTGAATATTGGGGTTGCCAGATAGGTTGTGGCAAATAATTTTGCATATGGGGATTAAAGGGTTGCCCCAAGGGTTGGTACATGGGAAATGATCTTTCAAACCCCCCAACAGGATACTGGCTGTGTCCTTGTTCATTTCCAAAACTTCTTCCATGGGGTGAATTCATTGAGAAAAAGGAATTAGTAGTAGTAGGCTTACCAGTTGTTTGTTGGGAAGAATCAATCTGCTTCTTCTTTGAACATTTATCAAGTAACATACCTACTTTTGCATCATACGAACGACTTGACGTATACTCTGTTACCAATTCCGACTTAAAATTTAACTTCTTCATCACATCTTGAATATCCTTGGACAAAGATTTAATATCGATTAGCATAGGCTCCACAATCAACTTTAACTCCATTATTCTGGACTCAATATCTTCATCAATAACATCCATTGTTGATATATCCTTTAACTCGATAATAAAATCTTTCATTGCAACCATTATCAATTCACGATCTTCAATAAGAACTCCTAACTGCTTCTTCAGCCGATCTTGTGGCCTATCAATACCATAATTATCAATTTCTTGTGACAATTCATCGCCTCCTACAGCGCCAGTTTCTTCGTCTTTATCACCGTTAGATCCCATTGTTATCTGCACTCCACTTCTTAAAATCATAACACGGACATCCAATGTCCCGTCGGAGGTGCCACTTGTCGCAAAATATCTTAACTTGCGCGTTCAAAAGATACTTTCACGAATGAAATAGACGTATGTGCAAGTGCAGAGCCATCTTGGATCAACAAAAACTTCAACTAAACAAAAAACGTGGTCTCTCGCCAAAACGAGGCAAAAACAAAATTGAGTCCAGGGGGGCTAGGTGATAATTCAGTACATCTATTCTCTGCATGAATTAACTGTTTTGAGAGCTGTGTGGTTTCAAAGCATACCAAGGGTGTTATGACAAGGATGTTATGACAAGGATGTGTTGATTGATTATCTATTTACCTTGTTTTGATCTTTGTGTAATGTTTTCTTGTCGTGTTTTCTGCTCTGTTTTGTCTTCGTACTGATATGTGCAGCTGAAAGTGGGATTTGGCCGAAACGCTCTCAAATTGTTCGAAAATTACTCTCTTGTATTTCTGTGTCTTTTGCGCCTTCGCATAAGAAAGGTTCAAAGGGGGTTCAAGCATAAGTTGGTCGAAACTACCAGTTAATCAATTTTAAGATTTTCCACCGAATTGAAGTAAAATAGCAGCGGAACTTTGCCATCAAAAATGAACAATTTTTGAGACATTGTACTAAATGTTTTCGTGAACTACCGGTTTTCGGACAAGGATAGGACCATCTTGCCGAGCGTGAAATTCCCGCCCTTGCAGTAATGTATTTTTATTCCAGTGTGAACCGAGACTGCTACAGTGTGGAGAGTTGATGCTTCTGGGACACGCTGACTCTTGACAAATTTAAATGATTCAACCCACGTGAAAAACTCAAGATTTTTAAGGCATCAGGCAGCACTAGAACTCGGTTCAACGTTGCATTAGTCCAACGTAATGTTGTTTCTTATGAGTAAAATGATTATGAAGAATCGTGATGATCATGGAGAATTGCTTCTTAACTTATTCATAGAAATCTATGCTTAGATGACAAAATTTTAGTTGTGTTTATATCGAAGTTGTGGACCAGGTTGATTGCATTTTGAAATGCATGCCACTTGTGCATTGCTTTAACTACCTTGGTGAATAGTTTCTTTAATAATTGATCAAAATGTCATCCAAAGCGGTAACATTTTTGTTGTGTTTCTATCGCAGTCGTGAACCGGCTTGATGGCAGTTTTAACTTGTTTGCTGTTTGTATATCACGTTTGAATTGATTCTTCAATTATTGATAAAGCTATACATTCTTAAATGATTATATCTTTGTTGTGCTTATAGCGAAGTTGTGTACCTGTATTTATGTATTTCATATCATTTCCTACTGGTTCTTCTATAATTGATAATGCCCTGATAATGATTTATGCTAAAATGTTAAACCTTTCGCCATGTTTAAATCGAAGTTATGAACCAGCTTTTGTGCATTTTAAATCCTTTGCTATTAATGTATTACCCTTACTGTTATCGAGCATAGACGCTTACGCTAAAGATGGCGGCGAGGAACTTTACCAAGAAGCATTGCGCTTGAATTACGAATCTTTAAAGGGAATCGACATGGTTAAAAGCTGGCCCGGGCCAGGTCAAAAATATAATCTATTGTACTCGACAGCTTAGACGCATCCGGTTTCATTGTTTAGCTAAAGAAACAATGGATTTGTAGGCGTTTCTCTGGCCTATTTATAGCGACTACGAGATATACCTATGTCTATTCCCTTTAACGATTCTATAGGAATTCGATCAAGGAACACAGTGTATCTTGGTAAAAAGTTCATCGCCGCCATCTTTAGAGTAATTGTTTAATTGTTTATTACTTCTTCAGTTATTGATAATGATTCATACTAAAACGGCAGTATTGTTTTTGTTTTCATATCGAAGCTCTGAACCAGTTTCAGTGCATTTTATGTCGTTTGCTGTGCGTTTGTGAATTACGTTTACTAATACGGAGAATTTTTCTTAAATAATAGACCTTTTAGCTATTCTGAAAACGAATGTGGATCGAATGATATTTCATTACAATTTGTAGAATTTTCGAATGTGCACAATTGCGATCGAAGCTCTAACGGCACTCAGTCGAGCCTCGTGTATAAAATTGTATGAAAATATCGCTCGATCCAGGCTCTTTTGTAGAATAGCTAAAAGGTCTATTGATACCGATATATACCAAAATGGTAAACCTTTTGTTGTGTTTATGTCAAAATTTGTTTTTGAAGATCTCTTTAATCAACAGTTTACACTGCTCTAGGGATATACATTTTTACACAACCATTAATAGACATTTTAGCTATAGCAAAGAAGAATGTTCTAATCGAATGATATCTTACACGTTTCGTAAAAATTTCGTATGTGAAAAACAGTGACAGAAGTTCCAATGCCACTCAGGCCCCGTTTACACGAGATTGGATCCAAATGGATCTGCACCTAAACTGTAACGGATAGGCCTTGCGTTTACACGGGACTCGACGGATCCGAACCCATTTGGATCTTTTTTTATTGATATATATAATTACGATAACAATATTACTTTCTACCATACAAATTCTAATTACTATACGACACTACAGGGACGATACCATGGGGAGCGAAAAGATAATGACTACGAAGTGGCCAATAAGAAGACACGCAGCATTACGATTTAAGAAAAAATGGATATTGTGCTAGCTTCCGTCTGACATTAGATGTCTGGTCAGGGTTTCAAAGAAATAAAATGTATTCACGAGCACAAGTCGTTCGTGATGTTGAAATTTGGTGAGACTGCCTGACATCTAATGTGAAACAGAATTTCAAAGAAAAAGATTTAGATCTGCTATCCGTACCCAAATGGGATCACTTTCGAAAGTGATCCCGTTTGGATCCGATCCCAAAAGGTCTCGTGTAAACGGGTGGGATCAGATCCAAACTGGTACGGATAGGAAGTGATACGATTAAGTTGAAAATCCTTTGTTGACATTTCAAAGAGGGGAATCAGAGATGAGACAGAGTCTATTAGAGCATAGAATTTCAAAGGATCTGATTAAAGGTTTGCTAGAGCGCTGCTAAGAGTTCATAAAATCCCAGTGGATCCGATCCCGTGTAAACGCCAACAGTTCTGGATCCGATCCCGTGTAAGTGCCCCTCAAAAAGTGGATTGGATCCAAATGAATCCGAACCCATTTGGATCCGATCCCATGTAAAAGCCAACAGTTCTGGATCCGTTCCCGTGTAAGCGCCCCTCAAAAAGTGGATTGGATCCAAATGAATCCGAACCCATTTGGATCCGATCCCGTGTAAGCGGGGCCTTAATCGAGCCTTGCGTATAACCTGTATAGAAATGTCCCAGCCTCTTTCTTGTGGAATGCGAAAAAATTGTATGAGTTTATTGCACGAAAACGGGGACATTTCGATTCTGATGTTGAGTGCTGACAAGAATGAAAATTCATGGGATGTTTTTTATCAATGATTTATGACAACACGTAACACCATGAAAGTGTTTAGATAATTCAAGAAATCACCATTCAGCTCTACACCAAACAAGTTTGATAACAATGATATCAATCTCGTCAACATTTTCTTTGGGATGCTTATAAGTAGCCTGGATACTAATTTCTAATACGAAGATTGGGCCTAGGTCATAAGTCGAGCTTCTTGATGTGCCACGGCACGTAAATTATATTTTGCAAAATGCACTTGCTGTACCTGATGTGCGATTTTTAACTTTTCTCGTCTTGTCCCTACTTTTTTCATGTCTATTGCTGCCTAATTCACTGTGTTGCAAAATTTTATTCATGTCTACGCGCTACAGCTCTGGTTTAGAAGTGGGAAGCAAATTTTCAAAACTCTCAAAGCACCAGTAGCAACAAATAAACAATGTAAATATTTGTGTTCAAATTAAGTATCGAGATATGTTTCAAAATTTGCTTCGAGTTGATTCACGCGAAGTTTTCATTGGTCTGGATGACCAAAGCTGCATACTTTTTCGGACACCGGTACATATTTTGATTCCTTGAGTTTGAGCCACTTTTCCGTCTCAGCTATGAACAATTTCTGTTTCATCGTTTCAGTACTGTTTACCTCTTTGCCTGATTCTTTTTTCGGCATATACTTTTGGTAACTGATTAGTTTTTTTTGTCGTTTGATCTGCATACAACCATGCTATTCAAACGTTAGTCACTTTTCTGTTTCTCTTATTTCTTATTGGTTAATCTTTCCAAGTAATTACGCGTAAATTTTTCATTTGAACAGCAGTCACTTTCAATGAGGTTACGCTCCATGTCTCACTAGAGTCATATTCATTGAATCTTTATAACACGCTTGGAAAATGAATCTTTATTGTTTTATTGTTGGGCTCTAAATTAACTGCCATCACAACTGGTGACAGAAGCGGGATCACGAGCAAAGGGGCCATTGCCCCGTGACACCAGCATTTATTTGATCGGTTCTATTCAGTTTGATTTGGTGTATTTATAGTCTGAGGTGAATGACCTGACATAAAGAAAAGATCTGATAAGTATAGTATCATGATCCTGGAGCATGCATCAACAAAACAAGCCAAAGAAAAAATGATGTGTGGAGATTTTTTCCTTTGTCCTATTTAAGGTACACGTCATTTCGCTCAGGTCATTCAACTTTATTCGCAATTCATGACACAAATGACACTTCCTTCCAACACCATCAAACTCAACGATAAGACCAAGATTGTAGATTAAGGTACAATTACAACATCGAGTAAATGAGGCTCCGTTTACATTGCTCTGTTTTGCACGGAGAGAAAAACCTCCGCTTTTGTGAAAGTGTTCACACACTGATCCGCACAAAAACGCCACCAAAACGGAGGTTTTCGATAACACACTGAGAAGAACACTACGATGTTCAACAATGAGCTTCACAAAACCAATGTGAACGCACAAAAACGGATATCTTTAGCTCCGTATTTTTTATCAAGAGGATCAATGTGAACGGACAAAACGGATGTTTTTCTCTCCATTTTCTACAAAAATGGAGTAATGTGAATGGTTAGCACCCATGCAACAAAAACGGATGATAAAAAACGGAGCAGTGTGAACGGAGCCTGATGTGTGATGTGGCACTAAGAGAATTAAATACAAAATGCTTACATAAGGAGAAAAGCAAGCATGGTTGCATGAAAAGGAAACCGTTTAAAAGACACCTTACTTTTCAAAACACAGTAAGGAATGCTTAAAACTTCCATGTAACAATGCTTGTAGATATTTGAATCATATACATAGCGGCCTTTTTCATCTCTCTCTCTCTCTCTCTCTCTCTCTCTCTCTCTCTCTTGTTTATAATTTGGAAGTCGAAACAAGCGATAAACGTTAATACTTTAATGGAAAGCAAGGTCATTCTACTGCAAGGTAATCCATGCTTTAGTCAGCTATAAAATTGGCAGTCATAATATCAGGCATCCTATCTTTAAAATGGGTAGAGTGAATTGCTATTTCATTGTTTTTTGTATTGAGTTGCTTTAACAGCACTTCAATTTAGACTGCGTTCACACGATGCCGGCACACTTTGAAAACTGTAGGAAATTTTTGCGTTGAAAAACTCATTGCAAGACTTCAATGCCAAAGAAATGTACCTACACCCTAGCAAAATTTGAGCTAGCTTTCACACGATGCTGGAACAATTTGAAAACGATAGGAAGTTTGACGGTGAAAAATTCGTTGCTACATTCCTGGACAAAAGTTATGAGACGATAGAGCATTTTGATGTTTTCACAGGTTCAAAGTGCCCCCTGCCCCCCGTATCAATGTTGTTTGAGGCTGGAACGGGTCAAATGTCACCAACATGCATTCAGGAATCATTGTTGAACAACATTGATACGGGGGGAGGGGGCTTGTAATACTTAAATCCCTCTTATCATTGAAAATACGGTTCAACAGCGTAAAACGCTACCAGTCTCATAACCTTTTGTCCAGGATTGTAGACTTTGATGCCTAAGAAATGTACCTGTACCCTAAGAATCGATCAGCCTTGTTCCAAAAACCTCGAAAAATATTCTGTTTTCGTCATTTGCAAGTTTCCACCAGATGCCGTTTCCAAAATGGGCCGGTTACAGCTCTGTGTTCAAAATCTACCGTTTTCAAAATCTGCCGGCAAAAAATTTGCGATTTTCGTGTGAACGAGAGGTCTATCGGTCACATTTTTTCACCGTTTTCACAATGTGCTGGCATTGTGAGAACTCATTCTTAAACCTACCATTAGCCAGTGAGAAATTTTGCTATGTTGACGATTTTCAAACTTACGGCACTTTGTAAATCTCAGCTATTTTGAGCATGAACTAACATAAACTTTGCATCACTCAGTGTTAAATTTGTTCAGGTGTTAAGATAAGGTAGCATTGTATAAAAGCAAATAAGTTTGCCTTCAAATAGAGCAAAGAAGAACTCAGACACATCATTGTTTCTTTGGTGATTTATTGTGCACAACACCTGTGCAACTTCCATGTCAATGGGATATATTTAGGAGGGGGCCTTGGGGGTATTAGATCCCGCAAAGCCAACCAAAAATTAGCAAAAGCCCGTAATTGCACTGCTGAACAAAAATCTTTAAATTTCGTCAGTAATCTTCAATTATTTCCAGCATTTTCGTTTTCACCCACTCCCTGCACCTTGTTTTAAGTATTCGAAAGCTGGTTTTGCAATCTCAGAGATTTTAAACATGGATTGCATGACTTCAAAAACCTGACAAAATAGGAATTTTAAGTGAAATACCCGAAAGATTTAAACGTAAATCCCGAAACCCGAGGGCTAAAATTGACCAAACCCACAACCCGTGAGACCCCAAACCCCCCTCATTTAGGCTTTGTTTCCCTTTCCAAATGCAAGCTCTTAACCTTGTGCAAACCCAAATGAGATATTCTATTCCTATCATCATTCATGCAGAAAAATCTGATGAGCAACACAGGGCAAAACTCACAAAATTTACCAACCGAGTGTAGAAATTGTATGATAGGCAAATCGCAGTAGAGACCAGAGCACCTGTTTCATCAAAATGACTTATCAACAACGGAACTAATGCCTATTGCAATTAATTGCATTTATCAAACGATTGTAGAGGCAATCTCCTTCCTTAATGCGAAGAACCGAAAAAATTGCAGATGCACAGATACAAACATAGGTTATTCAAGATAAAACGCTCTAAATATAGTTATATTTGCGCTTAAATTCCTCACTGTCTTTTGGAAAATCTTAGCAACAAGGGTAAACTGAAAACTGCATTTTCGTTGATCTCAAACTCAAGTAGACAATTGCACTAAAAATGGCGGCAAGAATTTTTACCGAGATGCACTGCGTTCTTTAATCAAATTCCAAAAGAATCTGCAAAGAGTATCTTGGTAAAAAATTCCTCGCCGCCATCTTTAGCGAAATCTTCTATTCTCGGAAAGTAAAAATGCTGCACAACATAAAATTGAAATTATCATGATTGAAGTTGGTTTACACTTATTTTTTGTGAGAAACTGCTTAACTCTAACTCAACTCTCAGATCTCCAAAAATTAAGAAACTATAGCATTAAGAATCATTAATAGTAACAGTACTTTTCGAGAAACCTTTGGATCTTATGGCTTTGCGAAGAATCAATTATATGTGTAGATATCCCTCAATTGTTCCGTGCAATTGATTAAGTTCCGGAATTTACTTAATTTCATGTGGCAAGTGCAAATCTCTTACAGGGAGTAAAAAAAAAAGACCAGCAGCCTTTGCCATCGTTTGTTTTTGTTTATGTGAATTTCGCAGTCAGCTATTCTGGAAGCTGTGCAGAGCAAGTCGCTGACTTCCCGCAAGGCATGCTGGTCTTTTTACTCCCTTTAAGCCTTCACAAATTTCCAATTTTTACAAATTCAGCCACTTTTAGCAGTCAAAATCATAAACTAAACGAGTTTCATTTCTGTAAATCTACTTTAAGTAATTACTATTTGGCAAAGATGAAAGTTCTTTTCGGGAACTGCTCATAATAGGGGTACATGACTTGTGGATGGACGGGGGTCTGCCGCCCGGTTTTCAGAAAGGTACCCTCTTCTAATTACCGAAAGTTGCCGTCATACCCACTTTTATGATGAATTTTGGCGGAAAACCATCCATTTTTTGCTATTTTTCGCCAATTTCTTGATAACCCACCTTTTTTTACGGAAAATCTGCCGAAAAAGGGACCCTTGTTTAGAGAATTTGGGGCCCAAAAACCCACCCATATGGACGGCACATACCCGTACCCTCAACATGTTATGTACCCCCCCCCCCCGGGCTTAATTCATGTAACAGGTTGAACATCATTTGCAAAGTAAATTATCCTTAAAACTTCACAAATTTCTACAACAACTATGAACTTAAACGAGATTCATTTCCGTAAATGTGCGTCAATTGAGTATTGATAATTAAATCTTTTTTTGGGAATCTTTCTCATACTTGTAATGAGACAGCATGAAGTAAGATTTCTTGAAATCAATGGGATTAATGAATAGCACGAGGTAATTCATTGAGGTATATTCTTTATTGTCTGGTATCATTCATATTGTTGTCTAGTATTAAGCTGCTAATTTACAGCTGCAAAATGCGTCAGAGATTTCTAACGCTGCATCATACTTTTAATGAACTGCATAAGGTAACTCGTTGCAAAGCTTTAAAATTCACTCCGTTGAGAATGAAGATTGTGAATGAAGATTTAGATCTCCGTACTGACAAATGAACTGAGTTGCATAAGAATAAATGTCACGGCTCTGAATGGCCCGAAACTTGCTCTATTTTTAGATTTAAACCAGAAAGATCTCCGTTCTTTCATTTATTTCAACCACGTGGAGATCTTTCACTTCTTGGTTATGATTCAACGATACTTTGACTCCATGACCTCAAAACTGCTGAAAAATGAAACTTGCTAAATGTTTTATTGAAGTACAGTGTGTCCCAAAAAATAGTGCCAAGTTTGTATTGCTGCTGTGGTAATGGCAATAAAAAAAGTATTGATTGCGATGGCCGGAATGAAGACCCCCATAGCTTATCAACGCGGCCAACCTACAGTACATATGTTACCAAGGAAACAACATCCCCGTCACCTGTTGTGGAAGAAAACCAAATTTGGAAAATCCCAAGGGTAGTTTCTGGAGCAAAGCACGCAAGGTTCAACGATTTTTCCTATCCAAACAGTAGTATTCAAACATCAAATAGATATGCCAGTTTGCAAGATAGCACAGTTGAAGTAGAATCCCTTGAGAAAAAGAATGATACGCCGAAGAAAAGAATTGTACGCCCTGGGGAGGATGACTATGCTACCGTAGTGAAGCGTAGAAGTCAGTGGTCTAATGATGTTATGCAAGGGAGAAAGAATATGATTTCGATCCCTGGCAATAAAGGATACGGAAATCAAAATTTTCCCAGTAGAGCAGCAGACATGGAGAAAGCAGATTCATCCTTCAAGGGTCAAAATGAGGAAACAAACAAAATGAATACTACTACGAAGAGTTCAAATGTGGCTTCCAAACAATGGGGGGACAGTTTGGAATCCAATGAAAATTTCGAAAGGTAAAGAATCAGTCAAGAATGAGAAGCCAAAAGCCTACAGTTTCTATCGTAGGTGATTCAATGATCAGAAAGATTAGGAGGCAAGACATAAATCGCGAAGCACCGCAAGTAAAAACCAGCATCAAGACATTTCCAGGTGCAACTATAGAGCAAATGAAATCATATATCAGGCCAACAATTGAGGAAGATCCTGATGGAATAATCATAGTTTGCGGCACAAATAACTTACGATCAGCCACTCCAGAGGAAGTAGCTAACAAGATGATCAGTCTGGCTTTCGAAGTAAAAAAGGAAATCAATGATGTTGCGATTTCGAGCATAATTAGGAGGACTGATTCAGATGACCTCGAAAGGAAGAGAATACACGTGAATCAACTGGTGAGAACTGGTTTATTGGGAACTGGTATGAAATTTATTGAACATGATAATATATTAGATAATCATTTAGATAAGTGGGGATTACACCTCAATTTTCATGGTATTAACATTTTGACTGAAAATTTGATTGATTTTATAAATGGGGAATGACTAGATATCGTAAAAAAACGTATGAATAATAATAAAGTAACACGAACGCATGACACGGCAAACATTTCAGATAACGATGCAACGTTACAAACCACAAAATCGTTGGATAATAGGTGCAGCGGAACTGCAGGACTGTTCCGAACTGCAGACCTTGAGTTGGTAACTTTGTCTCATTTTCCACATCGACTTCAACCAACGGGACCCCAACCATCGGACCCCCAAGATACGTCTCTTGGGAGTTTGGTAAAAACATCTTTGGTTCTTAGCCCTAGCCCAGACAGTATTCCGCGAATAGAAACGCCTCCCGTATGCAAACCTTCCTTTTCTGCAACAACAAACGATACAAGGCAGATCGTTGATGCCACTCCCCTTCCGCAGAATGGTCACCCTACGGCTCCGCAGACTGGACCACCTACAAAAAGGGTAACTACACTTGGGCACAGGAAGGGTATGACTATCGCATCTTTAAATGTAAATAGCCTGCTCTTGCATATTGATGAAATACGAATGCTAGTAAACGAACTAGGGATTCATATCTTGGCCTTAAACGAGACTAAACTTGACAAAAGTATTGATGATAGTTTGGTAGGCATTGAAGGGTATACTTTAAAGAGATGCGATCGTGACCGTCATGGTGGAGGTGTTGCAATTTACATAAAAGATACTTTGTTGGACAAGTGTACTATGCGAGAAGACCTTCCTAAGTCAAATCTAGAGCTTGTATGCATTGAGATTAAACTTGTTCGTGCTGCTCCTTTCTTTGTTTTGGCTTGGTACAGGCCACCTAACGTAAGTGATGGATTTGATCAGATGGAAGAATGTCTACAATTTCTTGATAGGGAAGACAAGGAAACTATTCTTCTAGGCGACACAAACTGTGATTTTCTCCCTAAATATTCTAGAGAGGGGGATACCAACCCAAATGACCTGCCAGCTCATTCTCTACGTCTGCTAGAATTATATAATTTGTTTGGCTTCCATCAATTAATTGAAAGCCCTACTCGTGAGACACTGACCACTACTACTCTTATAGATCACATTGCTACGACAAACAAAAGTAATATAGTATCTTCGGGGATACATAAATCTTGCCTCAGTGATCATTATTTAATCTTTTGTGTTAGAAAATTTCGTGGTTCTTGCAAAAAACAACACAAGAACATTTCTACCAGGCAAATGAAAAATTTTGATCAAAATGAGTTTATAAACGACCTTTTAGGGGTTGACTGGAGATGCATCGTACGGAATACAGACGATATAAACGTTGTAGTTAACAACTGGACAAAAACTTTCTCACTTATTCTTGAAAAACACGCCCCGACACGTAACAGGCGTGTCTCTGACAAATTCTGTCCTTGGTTGACTAACGACTTCAAACTTATGTGCAAGGCAAGGGATAATTTAAAAAAACGAGCCATTCGTACAAAGTCCGAACTTTTGATTAAGTCATATAAACAGGTACGTAACCAAGTTAACAAACTAAATGAGCAGCTTAAGCGCGAGTATTTCACTCACAAAATTGCTTCCTGCGAAGGAGACCTCAAAAACACATGGAAGACCATCAATAACGTTTTAAACAAGAAATCCAAAACCACCAACATTTCGTCCATAAGTATCGAAGGGAAACACATCTCTTCCAGTGCTGGCATAGCAGAATCTATGAATAATTTCTTCTGTACCATAGGAGAGACACTTAGTGGAAAAATTCCCAGAGCGAAAAACCCTCTTCTTGAGAATGATTACGATGTTAATCCACTAAAAACTATGTTTAATTTCCACGTTATTGACACCTTTCAATTAGGTAAAGTTTTTGGCAAATTGAAAACATCAAAGGGATGTGGGAATGATGGTATTGCTAGCTGTTTTCTAAAAATTGCACTTCCGGTTATTTCAGAATCTCTTTGTGATATTTTCAACCTTTCAATTGCTACTGGTTGCTTTCCAGATAGCTGGAAAATTGCCAGAGTAGCACCCATTTTTAAAAGTGGCCAACCTGATGACCGATCTAATTACCGACCAATATCTGTTCTGCCTGTTTTCGCTAGGGTCTTTGAAAAACTTATTCATAACCAATTATACGATTATTTGGACAGAAACAAACATCTGTTTTCAAACCAATCCGGCTTAAGAGCTCTTCATTCTGTTGTCACGTGTCTTCTTCACAACACAGATGACTGGTATGTGAACATGGACGATGGCAGATACACTGCAAATATCTTCATTGATCTCAAAAAAGCATTTGATACTGTGGATCACGACATTTTACTTGCTAAGTTGAGGAAATATGGCGTTGAAAATCTAGAACATTCTTGGTTTACGTCTTATCTAAGTAACAGAAAGCAGTTTTGCAAAGTTAACGGGATATGTTCCAAAACTAAAGATATTCATTGCGGTGTGCCCCAGGGTTCTTGTCTTGGCCCTCTTTTGTTTTTGATTTATATCAATGATCTTCCGTTCGCCCTAAAGAAAGGCAAAGTGACGATGTACGCAGACGATACGAGTATTTCTTATTCCTCCTCAAGTTTAGTAGACATAGAACAAACTCTAGATAGTGAACTGAATGATTTGAAGCTATGGATGCAAGGTAATAAACTCTCTTTGAATGTCCTAAAAACTCAGGCTATGGTTGTAGGCTCCAAGCCCAAAATTAAGAAAATTACTGACAAAATTGTTGATCATCCAAAATTTTTTATTGGTGGCTCTCAAGTTGAAAATGTAGACCGAGCAAAATACCTGGGTGTGATAATCGATAAGAACTTAAATTGGGAAGAGCACATTAGCAATGTCCGTACCAAAGTGTCTCGTGCAATTGGGTTTCTGAAATACTCCAGGAAATTTTTACCTCAAAACACATTGAGTAAAATGTATTCCGGTATCGTTGAGCCCCATTTTCGGTTCTGTTGTTCGGTATGGGGGTGCTGCGGGGTGACCAAGCTGCAAACCTTACAAAAGTTGCAAAATAGAGCTGCTAGAATCGTTACGAAAAGCAATTTTGATACCCCTTCTATAGATTTGATACAAAGTTTAAATTGGCCTACTGTAAGCGACATCATTAGAGGCGAAACCGCAACTACAGTGTACAAATCGCTAAACGGTCTCGTCCCGGAGTACCTTTCCAGCTTGTTTGAAAAAAGGTCGACTCGAAATGTCAGGGAACTCAGAAACACCGAAACTGATCTTTCGATACCTTTACGAAAATCTAACAATGGGCAAAGGGCTATATCTTTTCGTGGACCTAAGCTTTGGAATACTCTTGAACTTGATGTTAAACAGGCACCATCTCTTGCCACCTTTAAGAGAAGAATCAAATCGTAAACTGGTAACGTTTGTGCCACGGCCCCCTGAAAAGCAGTTCTCATGGACTGACGGGGCTACCGTGCCTAAATAAATAAAAATGAATGAAATGAATGAATGAAATGTGGAGGAGCCGTAGATTCAATTATCTCAGTTTTTACACAGTTGCATATGTCTGGCTTCAACATAGCGTACTTAGGCCCAACGGCTTTTCGGTTTTAAAACCTATCTTGTGCGAAGGCGCACTAAGACACAGAAATACAAGGGAGCTGTCTTCGAACAACTTGGAGAGCGGTTGGGCCTAAGACGCTCAGTTGAAAACGAAACAAAACAGAAAACAAGACAACAAAACAAGACATAGGGATCAAAACAAGGTAAACAAATAATCAATCAAAACATTCGTGTCCTAACACCCTTGTATAAATCAGCAACCACCTGTCAGATTGAGCAATACAAGGTCTCATATTCTAAGTTGAAGCCTGACCTATGCAACTGTGTAAAAAGCGAGATAATTTTGATCATCCACAGTAGCCACACAAACGGGGCACAATTATTTTTGGACATCCTGCAATTGAAACATTAAATCTAAAGGTAGAGTATTAAAGTTCATGAATGGAGATATAGCAATCTAGTCCAAAATAGAACAAAGAGCATGTGCCACTTGACTTGATAGTTTGTTTCTTACCATTACCACGCAAATTAGTAAAGTTGCTGGCTAGCCTTGGTGCAAGAGCCTCCTATTGAAATGCTTTGGCACCCAGGGTCAAGGGTGCCAGAGGCACGGGGCAGCCCCCGTTGCCCTGTTGATACGGGAGCAGCTAGTGCCCTTTTCGAAAAACTGGACTGTTAGCAGCAGTCTAAGAAGGTGCTTGCGCAAATAAAAAGCTATCATTGATGGATAACTATTACAGAAGAAGTATCAAAGTATCCAATTTTGGTTTCGATGAAAGTGAGATTTAGGTAGCATTCTAAAGCCAAAGCTGAAACCTTCCTGGTACGCTAAAATAAAAAGATGTTGCTATCAATGGTCAAAAATCTATTTTGGGGAGAGGGTGAATATTGGATCGCGAGGCTTGTTCTAAAGTAAATTAGAGAGCGTTTCCCGCCGAGCTGCCCCCGCCGCTCGGTCTTCATTCCGGCGCATCAGCAGTTAGCCAATCTAATTTGTTTAAATTTTAACGCGTGACATGAAGTCAAAATCCAGCTTAAGCTATTACTTTCGTGGCACGAGGTCATTTCTCATCCGATACAAAAAAATTGAGTCTGACATTATCAATCTCCAGAAATGAGCTATCAAGGATTCCAATTGTAAAATAGTATCCGATCAAGTTGATACAAACCTAAAAAGCCAACTTTGTTACTATAATTTCGTTATGTACATTGCTAAATAATAGGATATCAGAGATACTGTGCTATTAGAAGACGTTCGACAATAGCATAGAAGTTTTAAATGGTTTTGGTCTGCTTAGGTTTGCTAGTTCCTGCTGATATATATTTCTAGAATTAATCTACTTTCAAAGCAACCCGCACCAGTTCTTTAAGTGTCCATCAAAAGGTAGCGTCATCGTTTTACATAACACACCTTTCTGTGTTATGTTCCCATAAGCGTACGAGGCGGGGGGCGGTAGCCCCCCATCTTTGAAAAAATTCTCGAAAATGAGCCCCACTGGAGCAAAATTTTGCCCTTAGTCAAGGGTGTTAGGACACGGATGTTTTGATTGATTATTTGTTTAACTTGTTTTGATCCCTGTGTCTTGTTTTGTTGTGTTGTTTTTTGTTCTGTTTCGTTTTCAACTGAGCGTGCCTAGGCCCAACCGCTCTCAAGTTGTTCGAATACGGCTCCCTTGTATTTCTGTGTCTTAGTGCGCCTTCGCATTCGGTTTGAAAACCTATCTTGTGCGAAGGCGAACTAAGACACAGAAATACAAGGGACCTCTATTCGAACAACTTTAGAGCGGTTGGGCCTATCAGGCTTAGTTGAAAACGAAACAGAACAGAAAACAAGACAACAAAACAAGACACAGGGATCAAACAAGGTAAACAAATAATCAATCAAAACATCCATGTCCTAACACCCTTGCCTTAGTCGGGCAAAAATATTAGTAAACAATGGCCTTGGTGTTTGGCAGCCCCCCCAGATTTTTTCTTCTCGTACGCTTATGTATGTTCCACTCAAAAGTTCCAATACATATTATAAGCTACACTACTTGCAAAATTGATATAGGCCGATATACAGTACCATGTAAAATTTTCAGATTTTGAGTACTCGGAGTTTCTTACGAGTTTCTTGAAGACAAATGACGGATATATAGCGTCTCACAGCAAAAATGCCAAAATTTCCCCATAGTTTTTGGATGGAAATTTAAGGGAAATGGACAAGTTTCTATGGGAAATCTAAGGGAAACGGAAATTTCCATTTCCCTTTTGTGAAAATATAGGAAATGTGTCCGTCTCCCCAAAATTTCCCGAACTAAAAATGTGGCGAAATTTTAACATTTTTGCAGTGAAAAAATACTGGGTGAGCCAGAAAAAAGTTCCCGCCTTTGAAAATTCATAACAGCAAGAGTATTTCACAGACTTGAATGATTCCAATTCTAGTTAAAGGCTATTTTTGCGATTTTTCTCGTTGTCTCACGAGCACTACAAATGTAGGTAAATTCAACTTTACAAAAAGTTCATGGTTGTAAAATGACTGAAAAATGGCCCAAAATATCGATCAATGCAGATGCATAAATGACTTCTCGCACAGAATAATAAAGGAACTGCAGATTCTCATGGGTGAGAGATATCCTCCGCATATTAATTGCCATGGGATTGAAAATCTTCCCATTTGTTTGAAAATCGATGTATTATAACTCTTGAGGGAGGTGAAACGCCCATTGTTTGGTGTGAAAAGAGTCCTTACGATTTGATCAAAGTTTTAGTTTAGGTCCTTTTTCCGTCATTTTGCAACCATGAAATTGTTATAAAGTTGAATTTACCAAAACTTCTAGTGCTGGTAGGACAGCGAGAAAAATCAATTAAATACCTTGATCTTTTGGCTTTTAACTAGAATTTTAATGATTCAAATCCGTGAAGTAGTCTTGTTGCTATGATTTTTCAAAAGTGGGAACTTTATTCGAGCTCACCCGGTAGAACAACAGATGGGCGCCTGCCATCATTTATCCAATAGTTTTAATAATCTCTCCAGATCATCAGGTATAATGGAATACAATAGGCTATATTTAGATTGCCCAGGTCCCTGATTAAAGTTGCCTTCTATCTCCGTCATTTGTCTTTAAAGGTTCCATAACAATCTTCATTTTTACTACCTGTGCCCTCCTGAACATTTGAAAACAAGGTTTTTTTTCAAGCCTTTCTTATGGTTAGACGTTATTCATGTACTTTCCGAGTAATTTGATACAGGAAGCAAATGAAAATAAAGTAGAAACATGCACAGGACTTCCTTTATCAAAATGAATAGAGGCTCAATTTGATGTTAAAACTTTGGAACTTTGTGAAGGTGCTTAGGCTGATTATTCGACAGATAACATCAAAGTAAAACGAACAGAAGTCAAGGGATTAAGTCTAAAAGAATAGAACCAAAGAACGGCATGTGTCACTATGTTTCTTTTGATTTCACTTTCCTATTGTAAAACTGATCTGAAAGTATAATCCATTGCTCGCAAAATTACAAGCATGAGGACGATTTTGATGACAATAAAATTTTGCCTAATAATGGTGTAGTACAGGTCTTGTGCACATGGCAAGAATTATTTACACTGATAAGAATTTTGGAGCAAAGTATGACAGACTGTCATCTTTCTACAGTATTCATAGGCAGAAAACCATATGTTTACTGTACAGTATGTGTGCAAAGCCAGTGCTGGCTGGACAGAAAGTCACTTTATTTATGAAAGAGACAGATGTATCGCCATTATACACTTATAATCTAATATTTCTCAAGCACTCTATTTAGTATTTTGAGATACATATTGCTCTAAATTAACTGATAATTGTTGTTGTGATTGTCCCAAAGCACTTGTTAGCTGCTGAGCAGGCTGCATGATAAGTTGTAATAGCATTGCTCTCATTGTATCTATTGATGGCAACTTTGAATGTTCAGTTATTTGATTCCTGCTTAAGATTTCATTATCAACTTTACCACCCATGAGACTGAGCTTTGGGAATCCTTTTGTGACATCCAGCAGTGCCTTGAGGTTGTTTTCAGGGCTAAAACATGCTGCTGTACTACTTTTAAACAAAGAGCTGAAATTTTGATACTTTGTTCCTTGCAGAACTTTAGAACTGAGCTTGTTTGGAAAGACTTTGATCTTGATGTTATGTTTGCCAAGTTCATAGCGCAGATCATTCCATTCACTATTTTTCAAGTCTCCATACTGAAAGAAAATAAAGTATGGACTTTCGACAGCTGCATTCAATCTTGTTGCTATCATCTTTTTCCTAGGATCCACCTGGAAACAGTAGATCAAAATATAACATTCAATCAGGGCAGAGGCTAGTGGGGGGCTGGGAGCAGAGCACCCTCAAAATAGCCACTTGTCAGAAACTGTCCTCTTCCTGTCAGATTTTTTGTGATTTACCTTCCCACCTTTATAAGGTGTTATTGGGGAACTGATGCATAAAGAAATATTGATGTTCAAGGTGATGCCAGGATGAATTCTGAATCTGCATACTGTATTCTTGCTTCATATGTTTAAATTTCTTTCATATCTTGGTGGGGATACAAACATACTAAGATGTGTGCCTCAAGGAATCTCTTAAAAAAGGGTTCCTGATCGCATGCACAGAAAGGATTTACTTTAATGACACAAGATGCAAATTAGCTTGACATTGAGAACAAGAGAAGAAAACAATTTGGATGATGGGCATGACAATGACATGGCATGTGCAATATTGTATTGTAAGGAATATATTAGTTGCTTGTTTATATAGTTAACTTAAATAAATTGTATGTAAACTTCAAATATGAAACTGAACAGAACAATATGCTCATCATCCAGTCACGAAGAAACTGAAAACGAAGTGTCCAAACAATTAGGTCAGCACTTGGTCTCCCAACAATATCTGAAAATTTCTTTTGTTTCCTACCTCTTTGTCAAGCTTTCTTGGTTTACCCTTCTTGCAGGGTATTGGCACCACCTTTTGTTGAGTTGCTACCAATAGAGTTCTTCTGGTGCAAGGCAGCACTACAAAATGAAAACTTAATTTGACTACGGTGCATGCACACCAGTCTGCAGAGTATGGCACTTTTTGGCGAGAACTCCGGTGTGCAAGGAGAATTTTCTTAATCTTCTGTTCTCTATTGTCTTTTTTGAATACCCTATTGAATTCTCCGGTGTGCAATTGCCATACTCTGCACACCAGTGCACAGGGTAGCCAGGAGTCTGGTTTCAATGGCTTCAAATTCATAATTCACTCACTTCATAACTTAACATCATCATTAGTTGACGTTATGCTTTGGCCATTTGGAGAAGAGTGCTAAAACACAAGAATTATACGATCCTATTGATTTCTGATGATGGGATCTTTTTCTTTTGCACCAATTAATATTTTGCAGCTAGGTGGGATAATCCAATCCACATCACATCAGTTCCAGAACAGACAGAATCAAAGCAACAAATACAAACAGTATAACATCCACTTTTACTTACCATTTGAGACACTAGGGGATCTTCTTGGTATTATATTCATTGCTCAGCTGTATCAACCTGCTAACAGTATCTTACTTATTTTTCAATGCTTCCTTATTTCTTGTTCTTCTTCAGCAAATAATGCTCATGAGTTGTTGCTCACACATTATGAAATAGCCTCTTAATCGCAAAGAGACAATTAGAAATTATGGATTTGCCTCTTTCTGATAATCAGCCATTTTGTATTTGCCTCCTTTCAACTTCATTCCTGTTCGATATCATTGGTTCGATTTCGCTTTTCGCCATTCTTACAAAATATTTCGGATCTCACTTTGAATAATTTATCGGAAAAAGTTGAAGGTGCGGCAGAAGGTGAAAAGAAATAAGGAGAGTTCTTCAAAAAGCAACAATGGTTGCACATGATGAATTCAACGAACAGTCAAAAGTGGACCATTCAACCTGAATCTCCATTGTATCGACCGGTTCTGAGAAAGAGGAAGTGGAGTCAAAAAGCGGACAGAAGACGAGAAGTGGCCTAAACTCGGACAGGAGCAGGATTGTTGAATTCCAACTGTGAGATTGGCGAGACAGCGTTCAAAATGAGCAGGGAGCAAGCTAGCCGAGAGAGTCCTTTTCAGGAATTCTTGGGTCTCATCGAGGTTCGCTTTTAAACTCTAGAACTTCTAGACTTCTAATACTAGTAGTACTGTTCACGTGTAGATTTCCATAAACAGATTGCCATAATTTTAGTTTCAGGAAGTTTACAAGGCATTCATCATTTCTAAGAGAATTCACAGCCTTAGAATATTAGTATGCTTGTGCGGTGCAAATCAAAGCCGCCATTAGAATATTAGTATGCTTGTGCGGTGCAAATCAAAGCCGCCATCCATCTCCTTAACCTTGACAATCTTTTAATTTAACAACACAAGCACACACACAAACACACCATGTGCCAGACAACATGTGGGCTGAATGCCAGGGTGCGTTCCATTTAAAACCCACGCCAAAGGTACGCCAAGCCCTAAGCTATTGTACGCCAGGTATTTTCAGGAAAAGAGAAATTGCTAAAACATCTCAAAATCTGATGATTTTAAGAAACTCCAGTACTGGCCCAAATTCTTAGTTTCTTATAAAAGAAATACATTTATCATCAAAAGAAACTGCTAAAAGATCGAGGACAACTTCACTTTCACGCCAAGATAGGCTGATGTTCAAACGCCGTAATGCCAAGAACCGATTTTATTGAAGAAATGACGCCGCTACGCCGACAACAAGTCAGTTATACGCCGACGATCTTTAGGCCTAAGCGCATGAACTGCACCCTGGGCTGAATGTGTTTTGAAATTCTCTGTTAGCCTTTATTTATAATAGTCTGCCATTCTTAAGTTAAATCTCAGTATATCATGCATATTTGAGGCCAGCTTGCTAGGAATCAGATTTTCCCTATTTGTGCAAACATGTTGATATGTACTTAGTGACCCCAGACTGGAAAGTTTGTATCTTTCCCATGCAAGTTGGGGTGGCTGAAGTAAGACTGTGGGGAAAATTTGCAGTTGAGAACAACACAATAAAATATTTGATCCTTTGTTTATTGCCAACTGGACGGCTCAGATTGAAAACCACATACATGCCTGTGCGCACATTATCTTGCGCGCACAGTGCAAACTTTCCAGTCTGGATGCAGTCCTGCCAAGAGGGAGGGGCAAAGTGAGATAACTGTAACCCCTTCTGTCTAAGTGTGTGTTTATTTAATATGCAAAGGTATTAGGTATCTTGTTAGTCAGAGAGTGCTGAATTGGAAAGAGAGTGTGCCAAAAGGGTGTTTCCCATGTTGTATTCCAACAGTCAGAAGGGTGTGAAGGAATAAATTTTACATACATACATTCGGAAAAATATCCTTCAACGTGTTTCAACCCCAGTTTCTCAAGGGGCCTAGTTTTTGAAATAATCAAATGGATGACAAATCCAGTTGCAAGCAGTCTTTGGCAGGCCAGTATATCATCAGAATCAATAACTCTGCTGACATGTACTGTCTGTGTCCATCAAGCAGAGTTAGGATGCTCAAAATTTGTTCCTAAATAAAATCTTTTAAATATGTGTATGATCTGCGGTTATGTATATATCTTCAATCTCTTTGATCTCTTTTCCATTTTGTAGACACAAGGAAAATTTGATGATTTCATCCAGAAATATGACCAAACCAATGAACTTATCTCAGAAGTCATAAAGAATTTAGAGGCTGTTATAACATCTGAGGTATTTATTTACAGTACAAACATTAGATTAATTCACATCCTTGTCCTTTCTGTTGTAACCAGGCTTTATGCTTCCTTAATCCTGAAATTACTGAGATATTACTTACAGTAGTTATATGTTACCAGCCAAAGTTTGGTCTGTAGTGGCTTAGCCTGATACACAGCCCACTAAAGGGAAATTTCCCTTTAGTGGGCTGTGTATCAGGCTAGTAGTGGCTGCAAAATCAAAAGTAGGTCAAATGATGTGTTGTTCAAGTATTGACAGTCAAACCTCATTGGCAGGATTAGAATTGTCATTGAGTAGCTAAGACTTGAAAACCAGTAGGCTTCTATTCATTGAAGCAGTTCATATTGATTCTTAAAATAAGGTATATAAAGTTCAGGCCATTTTGCACATTAATTAGAGTCAAATAACTCAAAGAATTTAAAGAATTTCTCAGATGGACATAAAATGTTTTAAGGAATATTTAAGAGTGCAAACCTCATTGAAGGATTATTGGTAGTTTCCGAAAAGTTGCCAGGCAAGAAAAGCAATATGCATGTACCTTTGCTTATACTGTGTGTGTAATTTTCTTTTGCAGGGAGATGAAAACATCTATAGTGGATTGTTCAGATTGTATCAGTATGGAAATCACAGATGCCAGATGTTTGTGATGCAATTTGCCCCTACTTTGATTTCAGTTTACTTCTCAGTTGTTGGCCGCAGAATGTTAAGTGTAAGTTATCAATGTTGAAAATGCAATACGTCAGGGGCAGTGGGCAGTGTTGTTGGTGTTATTTCAAATGAAAGTCTGTGAATCAGTTTGCTGCTCCAACATGAGTTTAGGCAGTGGATGAGCTCATCATCTCCTTCACAAGGCTGAGAGGATGTACCAAGATTGATATCAGCATTCATTCATTCACTAGGAGACCATAGAGACTGCCATAGAATAGGAGACTGCACAAATTCTTCACTTCTTTTATCATTTAATCATCCTGCACAACAGGAATTCTTGTATGTCTTCCAACTGTTTTGTAAGCATTTGTTGCATCATTAGTTTCCAGGTTCTAATAATGGGAGCAGCAAATCCTTTGTCTTGGAAGCCATCTGTGACACATTTTCCATTTGTTTATGACCCTGGAAATGAAAGGCATTGGCAGCCCCATTATTAGTGTTCAATTTTGAATAACACAGCCAGTTGTATTCTGTGTACGCTGTTTGCCTCATCGGTTCAAAGTTTCAGAACAAGTCAACTTTTGGAAAGTCAAGTTCCTGGACATAGTTGAAGTGTTCAGGATTTATTCACCTTTATTTCAGTATGGGAAACTACTCTCGAGCAGTTGTCTCAAGCTGAAAAAAGGATGAAAGGTTATGCCCTAAACTGATGATAAACAACCAAGCAAGTAACCAGCCTTACATTACAAGACTTATCCATGGTTATATGAAGATGAGACAGAAATACAGTTTTTTATTTGCATATCAGGTCATCAGAGACGCACAGAATGTTATAAAAGACCCCATTTGTTTATTTTATCCGCTTTTATCTCTTTTATATTTCTAACCATTTCATATTCTGTTCAGCTCCATATCAAGTTTACTTAAATTTTTATTACATTTACATTTTCATTTTTTCAGGGAGCTGGAAAGTTGGAGACTCTTCTGTTGTCTATCTACAATAAGGTTTGTAACAGTCTAGTACTTATGCACATCAGGGTTTGCCTTCCCAAAGATTCTTAAGAATCTTCAGAGTATTTTTAATTTCTAAGGGCTTCATACTTAGAAAATCTACAGTCTTTCATTCAAGAATCCTTATTATGTTGAAACAAACTTTTGAAAATTCTTAAGAATCCTTGAGGATTCTTGCAATGTTAATAATGCGTTCATTTTATTCCATTGTTTTTGAATTTCAAATATACTGAACTTTGGATCCCTTTAGGATATTTTAGGGGCAGAGAGTTTCGCGGGAAAAAAGTTTCGCGAGAAGAAAAAATCGCAAAATTAAGGGCATAAACTTTCACAAATGAGGTATTTTCCCGCAAATCTCATGACAAAAACTTTCGTGATTGAGAAAGAAGATGCATTTTCGCGTGAAAAAACTTTCGCGACTGAAGAAAAGTGAGGGAAAAACACAATTTTCCATTCATTTTCAGTACTACTCAGTCACGGTGACGATTTACAATGTTTTATAGCCCAAGAGACTAAAGATTGGGGTGATTAAGGAACAGCAAAGCTAAAGCTTGAAGGATCGAAAACAATTGGAAAGAAAAGCCTTTCACGAGTTGAGAATTTTCTGTAATTTTGTGAGCATGAACTTTTGCAAATTTTGAATTTAGATTATGCCTTGGCAGAAACTTTCACGAAAAATGCTGAAAATCGTGAAACTTTCTGCCCGCGAAAGTTTCTGACCCTAAAGTAGAAATGGATGCTTCACTATATGTTTATTCATTGTTTATTGATTTGGTCTTGTAACACTTCATTTTGAACTCAAGTCCTTCTTTAGGTATATAACTGAGGACAGAGCAATCGTTGATAAAAAACTAGAACAAATGAACTGGTATGAATCTACCAAAGAACAAAAGAAAGGCGCATGCCATTCATTGTCTTTTCTTAGTCATCTGTGGTGAACAGTTCCTTCCATTGTCATTCAAATCAATTCGGCAAGTGGTATATCATTCAACTGACAATTCTGTTAATTTGCTTTGAAAGTTTTTCTTAGTGTTTTGTGGGTGGGGAATTTGCAACAGTCAAACCATAGTCATAAAACTTGGATAAATTGTAGTAAGTTGTAGTACTTTGGACCAAGTAATACCACCCATCTAATACAAATTTACTAATTTATTTGAGGTGCAAATCCGGATGGGACTTGGCAATTTTCTCAGGCTTTGTTTCTCCTACCTTGTTTGTGCTTGAAGCTCTAAGCTCATTGAGACTATAACATGTTTTCGTTAAATGTGTTGGCTTCACATCAAATGACCCTTCAGAGTGCTTATGCAGTGGAAATTTGGATCCTAGTGCTATTGCTTGCTTATGGATTACTTTCTGTGGGGGTGGCAGTTGTGTTTGGGACTCTTCAGGGTCGTTTGACAGCTGCCAGTTTCCGCCATGTTGGTATATAAGGAATCGCATCAATTTTCGAGATTTTGGTATTATAAGGTATCCTTTATCGAAGATTTGTGTAAGGTTGGATATACTTTTCGAAAACTTGCCATATGGAATAGGTTTGTTTTTGAAGCTTAGATGGCACATCCCTGACCAAAATCTGGTCAAGTGCACCCTCATGGCATCCACTACTCTAGCTACTACAATTCTTCAAACATCTGATGATTATGTTTTGGTACACCCAGTGTGGTTTTCTTCTTGGCATTTTTGAATCTTAATTTTCAAATTGTTTTTTATTGCAGGAAGCTGCTGCTAATACTGAAACACCTTTCTCAAAGTCATTTCGAATACCATCTTTATCAAATTCTTCCGTTTATCATGAGGTAGGTACTGTCATGTTTTGTGGAGTCCTACCAAGCAAAGCGGCCATCTTTTAAAGCACTGACAATCAGATCATGAAACTGAAACTGCTGAAAGTAAACTTCAGTGCTCGCTCTTTAGCGGAATGCTCCTTGGCTTTTATCGTTAGTTCTGCTATAACTGTAATTTGATCAACAAGTATTTCTTCGTAGTACAGGGATTCAAGCAAGCAGTTTTTTTTATTGATTATAAAAAAAAGCAAGCAGTAACTTCCACACTGTATTTACAGCAACGGTTACATGCCGCCCAGGCATAGGGATGGGTTATGAACCTCAAAATCCTTAAATATGGGTCTCAAAATGTAACAGTTCCACCAGAAATGGGTAGCATTTTGAATCGCATCATAAACCTTCCGAGATATTTATTTTTATCGCTGGATTTTCTTGGCCTTAGTTGTGACAACTGGTTTGTGGTAAGCTAATGTTCCATTGATATACCTGTAAAATAGACCTTTTAGCTATTCTGAAAACGAATCTGGATCAACCGATATTTCATTACATTTTGTAGAATTTGAGAATGTGAACAATTGCGATCGAAGCTCTAACGCCACTCAATCGAACCGCGTGTATAAAAATGTCTAAGAATATCGCTCGATCCAGGCTCTTTCGTAGAATAGCTAAAAAGTCTATTGAAATGAAACTTGATTCCTAGGAATTTCAACAGCCTTTGCCCCCCTTAAATCCTTAAAAATGGATATGAAAATCGACTGAAGATCCTGAAATATGAGTCTTCCGATAAAATGTTGGGCGGCACGTCCACGTCATCCGAAGACTCGAGTTACCCCCCCCCCCCTCCTCCGGGACAAGCAATAGGCAGCAGATCCTAAATTAAAAGTATCACACTAACCGGTCAGCCCCAATTGAAATGTTGTGCCCCTGTAGGCATGCAACAAACGCACACAGATTTTAGTCCAGCAGTCACTGCAACTTTTATTCACAGTCAGGAAAATTGGAAGTCGCTTTTCACAATGCGAGACCGTATTAAATATATGGCGGTTCAGGGCGATTTATAGCCAGTCGACTCGCTCTGGAATAGGAACCTCCCGGACAAAAACGGAAATTGGCAACTCGACGGACTTTTCTAATATTTCATTCAAAGAGGCTGAAAATACTGGAGACAAGTTATTTGACCATCGCCAGCATTTTACAATGTACATAAAAATCGACATAAAAACGCCGCTGGATGAAATAAACAGAGAAATGAACGAACAGTTACGGTGACATTTCAAGTGCGTCGGAAAAGTTCTTCTCTGCATAAGAAGAAATTACAGGAAACAAGCTAATACGTATGTAAGGC
Organism: Aurelia sp. 3 sensu Dawson et al. (2005); assembly: GCA_964020215.1. Taxonomy (NCBI): domain Eukaryota; kingdom Metazoa; phylum Cnidaria; class Scyphozoa; order Semaeostomeae; family Ulmaridae; genus Aurelia; species Aurelia sp. 3 sensu Dawson et al. (2005). Next base: position 14,841,526 of record OZ026573.1, on the reverse strand, counting down.
GAAAAATGATGAGTCAGCAATCCTTTTTTGCACTTTATTTCCATTTATTAGTCCAGAACTCGACTATTTCGATAAGCTTTAAAACAGGCCTAAAACTTGCATAATGCGTTCGGTGGGCAGTTCATGGCGATGGTACTCAGGTTTGCCTCAACGCAATACAATAGTGTGACAAGTCACAGACCCAAAAAATGTAGCGTTACTTTTCCAAACCCTGAAATGGTAATAGCAGTTTTCTGAAAAATCTTCAAAAGTGACAGCAAAGTTGTAAAACCCCAATGAAATGGTGCCAAATTTCGGAACCTAAAGATATAAGTTGGCCAAATCACAAATGCAGGGATGTAACACAAGCATCCCTGCCAAGATAGTTACTGGTGGCCTCTTGGCTCATACAACTTTACCAATTTGAACGCAGAAAAGTCTTATATCACTGAATATATTATACCCTGTTCACACGAAACGTCAACAACAATTATGGCCTAGTCTTTTCTAATTTTCACATGGATTTGTCTAACATGATTTGTCTAACATGGATTTGTCTAACATGGATTTGTCGAAATATATTTAATGGATTTGTCACTTGGAATGAAATACACTAACATGATTATCGTCGCAATTCTTGCTCTTCGTTTCTTAATCAAGCTCCGTTTCCCTGCCAATACTCCGATTTCTGTTCACACTTGTAAGTAAAACCAGTTTAAACCAAACAAGATTATCGAATGGAGCCTTCTGATTGGACAATCCAACAAATTGAATGCATTTGATTGGCTGAAATTTAACCTGGTTTAGATAAATCTGGTTTAGCTGTGTCAGTGTGAATGTGGTATTAGATGGTTGGCTATCAAAAGCTGTATAATACAGCTCATTCTAGGTTGGCGCGAAATTGTCAACACAATGTCATATTTGTGATGTATCTACCGGGTGACCAAAAAGAAGGTGAACCAAGAAAGCATTTTACATGTGAAGTAGTAATCCACAGAAGTCAATGGTTATGACTTTTGGTCAATGGTTATGACTTTTGGTAGCTTAATGGCCTCCCTACATCTCTATTAATCGGCGAAAATTAGGAGCTTTTGAAACCAGGAAGATTGAAAGCCTGTTTAAATTCATCAAAAGCATGGGATTGATTTGATCAGTACGAGACAATAACGAATACAGTTTGCATTACTGATTCACTTTTTAAATTCACTTTTTGAATCATTGATTTCGGTCGATTATTTTATTTTGCTCAACGGATTTCCTCGATTCACTTTTTTCTGGGTCACCTGATACATTTATTTTATACATGAAAGTCACAACAATTTTTTCTTTCAGCCGGGGAGTACTTCTTCTTCAACACTGACAGAGCGTGCCCTCACAAGGCACGAACAATCAGATAATCCAGTGCTCTTCAACGCACCAAATAAATTATTGGATCGAATATTGTCAAGTTCCAGGTGAGAATCTGGAAGGTTGTGACATCTCCAACTGTCATTAATTCGTAGAAGAATTTTCTTAAGTTAGGCCAAACGTCATCGCCATTTTGTATTTTGTATGATTGTGCGAAAGGAGGTTAGCAATGTGAGTGGCATATTAACACATTTGGCAGCCTCGTTCATGTCGAAGTGTAGTGACATCATAGAAAATGACTTCGCGCATTTCGCAGATTGAAATATGTAGTCGGCAGTTGGGAGAGGAAACATTGGAAAAGAGTACCGCACACCATTCACAAAAGTGCAATCTTTTAAATAATCAACAATTATACCAAGCCCGAACTTGTCCTTTGATCCTTGAAAAATTTAAAAAAATAATTGAAGGCGTTGGCTATTCAATCAGATATTGCAAAATATCATTGCTTATACATTAAGGAAGCAGTATCATTAAGGGCCTGTTTATATGAGGAAGAACACCTCACCTGCCCGACCCGAGCCTGTAAGGTGAGATTCCACCATCCCATGACAAACACTACACCACCGATATAGTGAAATCCCACCTAACTACAGGTGGAATCTCACCTGGGTGAGGTGAAATTTTTCCATAGAAATGAAACACCATCGGTATTGTGAGCTGAATTGAAATCATTCGTTGATCAGTTCATTCTGATTTAACGGAAGGGACATTTTACTCCACCCCACCTCTCAGCCCCAGGGCTGACAGGTGAGGTGCAAAATCTCATATAAACAATGGCTGAAGTTTACCTCGCCTGTGAGCCCTGGGTCTTGCAGGTGTGGTGTTTTTCCTCCTATAAACAGGGCCTAAGTAAGCATACATTTCAAATCCAGGGCGTTTTTTGATTCATCCAGTAGGTACTACCGGTATTCAAGCGCCTAAAGTTTTTTAGCGCACTCTGTATAAGAGTTGTGACGTTTCTTTCTTATCTTTTTGCAGATCTGACATCTTGAATACAATTTTACAAGTTTATAACTCAAATTTAGCTGCCATGACAGAGCCATCGCTCATCGAATTTTGTAAAATGGTTCTTAGGTAAGTAATTCAGCAAATCTCTGCATCATGTGTGACCAGGTTCGTTTTAAAGGGCTTTACTATGCGCATACTAACCGGTTTTGTTTGCACAGGAAAATATAGAGCCCGAGGTCTTAAGAGTAGTGTGAATTTTATTTCCTGGTATCTTCTAATTTTGACTCGTATCATTTAGTCAAACGCATTTTGTTACTGTCATATCGTTTGAGTTTCTTGTAAATCTCACATGCTTAAAGCAGTTGCTGTGGCGACAATAATGCGTCCTTGTATCGTATTATACAAGGCTACGGGAAGCCCGCGGGAAAAGTACGATTAACCAATAGGAGTGGTGAGATTCTGTATTGCCTCATTTTGAAACTTCAGTCAGGTAATAAAAGATCTTAGTAAACAACGATGGAAGATTAGCTTGCCAATATCATCAATTCAATGAGAATCTGATGTAGAATTGCTTTGGTCTGCAGTGACCTGTCTTTTGTTTGGCAAAACACGTCTGTAACTTGTGACTCAGAATTTAGCAGTGTCCCCGCATTGTTTACAGTATGAGAACCCCCATTGCACAAGCTAGTTCTTCGGAGTTTAAACATACAGAGAACATCTAAGTTTGCTATTTTCCTGCTGCTATTTTCCTGTTTTGGGGAGATAAAGTCATGGATTTTTGGGTCTTTAGCTTGTACAGCTCCTTTAAAGGACAATTCCAGGGCTGGTATGATTGATGATAAGAGATTTAAGATTTAGCTGCTAGGAGCGTTTGTATCGTACTTCTTTCCACGATTTTCGTCTTTTCCTTGCGAAATTAGGTGTTGAAATAAGTGACTTGCCCGTTGTGGCGCCATCGCAATTGCAGATCGGCCCTGTCTAACGTCAAGTTCAATTCGAATATGGCTGATGCCCTGTCGTTTTCTTGCCTCTCTTGGTCATATGGGCAAGAAAAGAAAAAACCGGCAGCATCCACATTCGCATTGAACTTGATGTTTGAGAGCGCCGCCGATCTTTGAGTGTGATAACGTCATTATGCGCAAGTTTCTCATTTCAATGCCTAATAGACCTAATCGGCTAAGGTTTGTTATATCCATTTCAAGTCATGTGACCATACTCTTGAGAAGTTTTAGTATTATATACTACTTTTTCCACTCATGGCACAGTTTTGCATGGCACGAAATATTTCAGAGAAATCAAAAGATGTTTTATCAAGACATTGATCACATGACTTGAAATGGGTGTAAACAAACCTAGTCGATTTCGTCTGTTTCACAGAGAAAAGATGAAAAATTACGGGGAAAGTACGATACGCTATACATAGCAGTATTATCTTTTAATCAATCTTAAATCATACCAACCCCGGAATTGTTTTTTTAGTCCCATCCTTGCTCGGTTTACTCCTTGCGTGATTCATGTTATCTTGTGCCTATACCAGAACAAGAATCACCGAAAATTTAGGCCCCGTTTACACTATACCGTTTTCAAATGAAAACGGTACGAAATCATGCCGTTTTCGCCTTCCGTTTACACTAAATTGTTTTCGTAACTGGCATCAAATGAAGACGATTTTGATAACGGCACGATTTGAAAACGGCATGAAACGTTTCAGTGTAAACGCTTGAAAACGGAACGATTTCGTTACTGATTGAAAGGGATGCAAATTATTCCTTTGTCACTTTTTGAATCCGTTATGATATCGTTCCATTTTCAAGCCTTTACACTGAAACGTTACATGCCGTTTTCAAGTCATGCCGTTTTCAACATCGTCTTCATTTGATGCTGGTTACGAAAACGTTTTGGTGTAAACGGAAGGCCAAAACACCATGATTCCGTACCGTTTTCATTTGAAAACGGGAAAACGGGAAAGTGTAAACTGGGCCTTGCTTTGTTGCTGATTATAGAAATTTCTTTTTGGTGCATTTGTATCAAAGAGCGAATTAGCTTATGGGATCATCTTTAAACAGAGCAAAAGGTTTCTCTGCTATGATTAGGAGGGGACATTATATCAAAGCATCAGTAGATCAGAAATTTAGGTTTGACATCTTAAGGAAGTAAGAGCTTATCTGGAAGCTATATCCTCCCAGAAAAGAGATTTCCATTGTAAGCAATTAAAAGATTTCCATCAATGATTGGGATAAATGTTTCTTAGTCACAACAGATGTTTATTTTGACGGTCATCTAATGCATCGCCTGTAGCTTTCGATTAACCTTTCAAGAGAAATTGATGAGCAGATGGTTACTGGTCAATTTTTTAGAATTTAGGAAATGGAAATGAAAGAAAGTGACGCTTATCTGCGTTTCATATTCATTTTATGCTTTCAGACGCTTTTATCTGATGTCTGTCTCACGGTTTACAAAACGTAGCTTAAATGCTTCCAGATTTTCTCATCTCAGAATCTCATAGGAAATATTGAAAATTACTCAACGAAAGAGATCGTTTCTTTGAATTATTTATAAACCAAACAAGCACTTTTAAAGCAAGCAAGAGATAAGAACTGCAAGCCTTGAACCAGTGATCAGCAAAGGGGTGATAAGATCTTTTCTTCCTGCAACGGAAAAAGAACTGTACATAAATTTCTTTCATCATGCTGTCTAGCCTCGTTTGAGGCAGAAGGCACGTTTGCTTTTCTTTCCTTTATGACTATATTTTCTGATCTCTTTGCTTTCCCAGAGACGCCTGAATTTGGTCTTAGTTATTTCTACTAGTCACCTATTAAGTATTACCCATTAATCGTTCAAACTAGAACTCATAATATCACAGCTGAAAAGCAGTATTTTTAACCTCAACGTAGGCTTTTAAGCATTGGACTGACTGGGTGAAACTTGTCGGTATTTAGAATATGACAATTTCAAGCATAAGGCTCAAATCTTTAAGAGTGTGGGTGTAAAATTCTATTGCTCTCGTCGTTGAATTAAAGTGCTTGAACGGAACTTTGGGTAATTTGCTGTAAATCTGCCATGGCAAGTTTTTGATACCGTAGTTAGTTTTAAAATGGCGGCATTTGTTAATTTTGAGGCTGTGACGTTATCAAATTTCTGAATCCTTGACCAAAAGAGCTACGTATGTCTGCTTGCCACCATATTGTAGACCTTCATATACTATGAATTCCTTGAAGATTGTATCAATTTTTCTCAAGTGATTTAAGATTTACAAAGATTTCAAGTTTTTCAAAATTTTCGATGAATGTTTACAAAAAGAAGAGAAAATGCTGCCATTTTGAAAATAATCTAGATATCAAAAAAGGGCCATTGCATGCAGATTTATAGCAAATTACCGAAGGTTCCTTTCAAGTCATTCAATTCATATGTGATACAATTTTTGCACCCACCTTTCTAAAGATTGAAAGATTTGAGCCCTATAGTACCATTCCCATGACTTGTAAACTCTGTCTCAAAGTAGATATCACGTGAAGCTTGAAACTTCGGAAGATTGCTCATGCAAAACAATTTAAATATCTTTATTCGCAGACATCTTAACATGACACCTCATTTGAGACAGACTTTAGTTTTAGCGGTAAGGTAGGTTGTCGCTGCAGTGGTAGCAGCAATAACTAGAATTGAATTTATCAATCTACCCCCCCCCCCATGTGTAATTCACAAAAGGGCATGACTCATTGCATACAAATATTATGTGAATGATTTTGGTTTTATCTCGAACAATCTAAATCGGTGCAAATCCCTGTAAGAAACCTACGGTTGCTCATGTCTGAAATTTATTAAAGACAAAATTCAGTCTGAATCCACCATTCACGAAGGATATTTTCTTGCAACGAAATATTAGCTACAGTCTAAGGCATGGCGATAACGCGCAACTGCCAAAAGTATGAACTACGTCCTTTGGAGTTGAATCCATTACTTACCTTGGATATAAACTGTGGCAGCATTTACCGTAAGAAATAAAACAATCAAGCAGCCTTCCTATCTTCAAAAAACAAATTAGATGTTGGAATGATGGAGAATGCAACTGTAGGCTTTGCAAAATGTATATCCCGAAAGTTGGGTTTCTAACAGGATAGATTTTTAATTCTAATTTGTCCTGTAATATTTGTTAATAGTTTTATTGTAAATTTTGTATATTGTTAATAGTAGGCCTTAATTTGCTCTGACTTAGCTATTCTTTATCTAGTCTACTTTAAATAGCTATTTAAATAAAATGATAATCTACAGAATTTTCATATGTTATCGTAATACCATAAAGTTCAAATCTTTGTGAGTTTTGCTTTATTAAGATTACAGTGGACTCTGTTCATAGAATCTCCATTTGTTATTAAGATAACTGTGACCAGAATATGAATATAAACGGAGTTGGTTGATAAGGGTTTGACCATAGCTACGATTTAGCAGATTTAGTAAATTGTTGTGAAGGGATGAATTTAACTAACGGGTGAGCAAGAAAGAAGTTCCCACTTTTGAAAATTCATAGCACCAAGACTACTTTACAGATTTAAATCATTCGAATTCTAGTCAAAAACCGAAATATTGAAGTATTTTTGTGATTTTTCTCGCAGTCTTTCACTGCGCAAGAAAGTAAAGTAAACTTAATGCTAGAAAAATTTCATGGTTGCAAAATGACCAAGAAAAGGCCTAAAACGTTGATCAAATGGCAAGGACTCTCCTTACACCTCAAAATAATCAATTGGCACTTTATCTCTCTCAAGAGTTGTAGAACAGTAATAGTCTAGCAAACGCTAAAGATTTCAGTCCCATGGCAATAAATATGATGTGGATCTCCCTCACCCATGAACGATTGCATTTCCTTTATTGATCTGTGCGAGGAGTCCTTTATAACTTGCTCGATGTTTTAGGCCCTATATCAATGATTTTGCATGAATGAAATTTTCGCAAAGTTGATATTACCTATATTTTGAATTCTCGTGAGACAGCGAGAAAAATCACAAAAATACTTCTATCCCTTATCTTTTAACCAGAATTTGAATCATTCAGATCTGTTAAGTAATGTTGGTGCTATGAATTTTCCACAGTGGGAACTTTTTTCTGGCTCACCCGGTATATGGTAATGGACGGAGTTGAATGAGCGTGTAATTTGTGGTTGTCAGTCGTGGAAAATAGATTTGCTCATTGGTTTCTTAGTACAGATGCTGCAAAAACAGGCAAGGATATAAGGCTAGTGTATGTTATATCCTATGACTTCGGTATAGGACATTCAGACAGAGGTTTTGGAGACTCATAAAAAAGACGTCTGACATCGAACTGATCATTACACGTGAATAAATAATCTAACCGGGCGGGCGTGACTACATGGATAGTTCCGTAGGGCATTCATGATAATATATGCATTAGGTATCAATAAAACAGTGTCCAATCAGTGACATTTTCAAGGAGGGCAGAAATGTTATTGTATTCGTATAGAGCATCGCTTTGAAATTACCAAAATTTCGATGAAATTCCTCTCCCTCTGAAAATTTCATTCACTGCAAATTTGTCTTTACACGAATGCAACAAACGAAGAATTCAATGTTAGTAACATAATTCTGTTTTGGTAGTTTTCGAAATTATGCAACGGTTTAGATTTGAAGATACTTTAAGATAATTGCTAATCCAGAAATTCCATTTTGTAGATATGCAAGGAGTGGTTTCCCGCAAATGGACCTTGAAGATGAGCGACTCACAAATCTTCTCGACAGAACTGAACTTGATGCAATTAAGCATTATACGAGGTTAAAGGTATCAACTGACGTTTTGCAGCAGATGATACATGGCTTATATTTCATAATGTAAGTTTTTTTTCTATATCAATGTCTATTAAAAACTAGGAAATAGAATACAATATTCTGTGCCGTCCATAGCAGAAATAGACATGTCGTCATCTGGTTCTGGCTATGAACGGCACTTAACAAACTCTTTAACAACGATCGAAAAAGAAAAAATAACAAACAAGAAAAGCAAAGCAAAAGAAAGGAATTTAAGCACTCTGTGCACCATGACATCACCCCGCCTCCCGCCTTGACAAGCGCTAGTATGCGCTAACCCGGGTGATTGAATTTATGTGAAAGAAAAACTGCACCGGCAAAGCCTGTGCTAAGATGGTTTATAGTGTGCTAAGATAATGTAAGTTTACACCGATAGTGCGAAAACTTTTTGCAGCATAGGTTCCAAATCTTTAAATCTACGAAAACAGGCGGGTGTAAAGTTGAATGACCTATTTCTTGAAACTGAATGACTTGAAAGAAACTTTAGCTAATTTTCTATGATTCTACCGTAGGACTTTTCAGAAATCTTGAACATTTTTCGAAATTACAGCCTATTTTATTTCTCTGCTCATTTTATGATATGATGTCGTCAAATTTCTAAACCAGAAGAGTGAAAGAGTTTTGCTTGACACTACCTTGTAGGCATCCATAAACTATGGTTTTCTTTAAAATTATTTGATCTTTCATCAACAGGTTTAGAAATTACGGTAGTTGTAAGTTTTTTCGAAAATTTTCTTAAATTCTTAACAAAGGAGAAAATCACTGTAATTCTGAAAATATTGAAGATTTCAGAAGAGTCCAACGGCAGATTTACTGTAAAACAGTTCAAGTTTCTTTGTTTTTTAGACCCAGCTTTTTAAAGATCTGAAACCTATGCTCACTATTTCTTGCTCTGCCGTACTTATGATGCAAATAGACTTGATCTTTTCGAAAATGCAAACGCGATATTTTTGCCTCATTGTTTAATAAATCTTTCAAATGAAGAGTTATTAAAAATTATCCTCTATGGCCATGAACAGTTATAATTTGATTCAAATGCGAAAATGCTCACAGCAACACTAGAATATATCCAGGCCTCCAAACGTTTTGAATGCGTTGGTAATGAAAACCCGTCCGCAAATTCTTCCCTCTCCTTAATAGTTTCCTTTTCGTTTATCTGTAAAATCTTTCTTGTATTAGCTAAATAGCATCTTGTGTTGTATAATTAGTTGTATTTTAGGTCTTATGTGTTCTATGTTAAATTCCAGGGGACGACCATGATATTTTTGCTCCTCCTGGTATCGTCCTTGTAGTGTGATATAGTGCTTCGTAGTTAGTGTCTTGGGTAATTCATCATTGTAAACTTTATACTTAATCTAAAAAAAAGGAAAAACTGCAACCAATTCTCGAAGCAAATGAACAGAGCTAAATGGATTGATCGATCAATAGGACAAAGAAAACGCCTACGCAAACAATTATCTTTCCATCTAAACTGTTTTGACGTACGTTCCGGAGTCATCAAGTGCAATAGACTAATTCTGTACTAGCAGCAGGTAGGTTTCAACGCCGCTTAATCCCGATATAGATCTGCACACTTTGTATTTGGTATATGCCAAGCAGTCTCAGAGTTGTGAATTCGGAATGTTCTGATTTTGTATTTCGCGAATGAATCTAGGAAAAAGCTGAAGATTTAGAATGTCGTACACACAAACTGCTAAAGAAAGCAATTTCCTGTGACGACTTGTGTATGAAAATCTATTGTAATTCACATGGCTCAAGAATTCTTATCAAAACGTAGCGAATCGCTGTTTTTTTATCAAGTAAATCTAACCTAACTACAAATACATCACCGGTCCCACGGACAGTGGAAAAAGACACGCAGTCACCTTGTTCCCACTGGAGATAGGGCTTACAAAAATAGAGAACACAATTTCCAACAAGAAAAACCAAATTCAAACAAAGCAAGGAATACAAACAAGGGCAGATTTTGTAATACAATAGCATCAGTTGCTTTGGTTCACACCTCAATTCAAAGAGATTAGCGAATGCAGACAAAAGAAATTCTCTCAAGTAGAAATTCAAAACAAACGAAGCGGCAAAGTTGCCCTGAAACCAGTACGGCAAACTCTCGTTTGGTGCGGGTGATGGGAGGTTTTTAAGAGAAGGAATGTACTTATAACGAAAGAAGAAGGGTAAATCTAAAGTTCTGTCTCGCGGATTTTGTTTATTTGATTCAGAAACCGAGCAGAGGGAATTAAAATTTTTGCATATTCATTGCTCAGATGTGCGCAGTCACTCCGCAGCTCCTGAATCAAATAAACAAAATCCGCGAGACGGAACTTTAGATTTACCCTTCTTCTTTCGTTATAAGCACATAACTTCTCTTAAAAACCTCCCCTCGCCCGCACCAACGAGAGTTTGCCGTACTGGTTTCAGGGCAACTTTGCGGCTTCATCTGTTTTGAATTTCTGCTTGAGAGAATTTCTTTTGTCTGCATTCGCTAATCACTTTGAATTGAGGTGTGAACCAAAGCGACTGATGCTATTGTATTACAAAATCTGCCCTCGTTAAGGAATACAAAAACAAACAAGAATAAAACAACGTAGAAAGGAAAAGAGAGGTAGAGCGAGGTTGCTGCTATGAAGTTACTCGATAAGAATTGCCTGCAAAATCTCTTGGATCTTTCAACAAAGGAAATTGTTGCCTCAATAGTCATTCTATTCTCAACTGCATTCCAATCCGAGTTTCCATAGCCGAAGTTTCTGTCTACCCAGTTACATCCGCTAGCTGTCTGAAGAGATCTGTGTGCATCAATTCAAATTGAGGGCAGTGCAGGGGAAAATGCTCCTTATCTTTATTTCCCGTACCGCAAACACAATAAGGGCATGATAAGTAGTCAAAGCTGTGTCTAAACCTTGCGCATATTAACGAACTCCTATCATGGTAATATGTACAAGGTCAGTACTGCAGATCATGTCCACTCACTGGCTTTTTAAAACCAGCTGAAACCAAATCAAAGATTTCTTAAATGCAGATTTATAGCCACGATTCCACGATTTCGTTAATTTATTTGTCTAGAGAGAAACGCCCCCTTCAAGAGAGTCCAAAAATAGTTTATTGCGGAGAATAATCTTCAGATTAATCATTGTGAAATACTGATTTCTTGACGCCTAATTTGCAACTGGAAACGAATTTCAATTTGAAAGTTGATCAAACAAAAACCAGATTGGTGATGCACATTCATAATGAAATAGGACAACCCTTGCACAAGATGTTTACAAGGAGAAGTTTATCCTTATCCTCTTACCATAGAATCATTGTAGCCTTACTTTTCTTTCCTGTGCCTCTTTTCTCTGTAGGAAGAATCTTCGGTCTTTAATCAAAAGTATATTTATACTGCTTTCACACTGACACTGTTAAACCAGCTTTTTCTAAACCAGTTTAAATTTCAACCAATCAAATGACTGGATTTGTTTGATTGACCAATTAGAAGGCCCTGTTCAAAAACCTGGTTTAATTTAAGCTTGTTTAACTTGCAGTGTGAATGGGGCATTAAGTTCTCGTAATCAGTTCTTGCCTCTCCTTGAAGAACTTGTCTAATGAATTGTTAAGGCATTCTTTTTGCAGACTTTCGATAGACCGAACAGTAATTTAGAAATTAATTTGTTTCTGAGGAAGGCTGCTTTGCAAAAGGGCAGCTCATTGCTCACTAGATCTGATAACAACAGAGTTGCCTTAACAGAGAAAGATTTCGGTGAGATGAACACCTATGATTGTTTATCAGATAATGCAGTCTTAGTTTGCTTGAGCTTTGTTACAAGCGGGAGTCCATTATCATCTGTGACAGATTTGAAATGATGCTTTCAGTGCTCATAAAACGCGAGAAAAATTGCAAAAAAATTTCAACCACTCACTTATCCAGTAGAATTCGAGTTATTCAAAACTATCCAGTAGCCCTTGCCCTATGAAGTTTAAACTTGTTTTATTCAATATAGACTTTGAAAACGGAACTCTAACCGGCACGTTTCGAAAACGGCATCATGTGAACACAAATAAATGCTGAAAACGGAACATTTTGCAACTCTTCCAAAATGCCTCTAAATAGTTCTTAAGGTGTAGAGTTATTCAGTATATAGAGTTATTCACTTGGGGGGGGGGGGGTAAGTCAACCTATCATGTGACGGAGACATGGCATTTTGCCTGAAAAATTGGTACCCATAATTCTGTTAATTCTGGTGGATTTTAGGACCATAATTCCACAAATCGAATAAATATCTGGGCCATAATTCCGGAAATTATGAAAAATCCCCTGAAAAGGACACCCATAATTCCGTGAAATGTCAAAAAATTGTGAAAATGATACCCATAATTCCGTAATGGTTTAAAAAAAGTCCCCTTAAAAAATTGCACGTCCCCGTACCACGAACAGTACTAAGGTACCCCCCCCCCGAGGTTATTCAAATCTATCCGGTAGCCCTTGCCCTATGAAGTTTAAACTTTTTTTGTTGATAAATTTTCTCTCGTTGGCTCACCCAGTATGTAAGACTACGTTCACACAATGCCGGCACATTTTGAAAGCGGTGAAAAATGTGACGGTAGCAAAATTTGAGCTAGTGTTCACACGATGCCTGGACAATTTGAAAACGATAGAATATTCAACGTTAACTAACTTGATGCAATCTCTCCACGAAATTGATACCAAAAAAATGTACCTACACCTTAAGAACTATTTAGCCACATTTTGGAAGAGTTGCAAAATGTTCCGTTTTCAGCATTTATTTGTGTTCACATGATGCCGTTTTCGAAACGTGCCGGTTAGAGTTCCGTTTTCAAAGTCTACCGTTTTCAAAATCTGCCGGCAAAAAGTGTGCCGTTTTCGCGTGAACGGGAGGCCTATCCGTGACATTATTCGCCGTTTTCAAAATGGGCCGGCATCGTGTGAACGCAGTCTTAGGTAGAAGAAGTGGAAATTGTAGTTTCAGACGAAGGCGAATGTTTGATTAGTTTAAAATACCAATGAAGGTTCGAAATTGATTGAAGATGCAAAGCGTAATTATTTTCTTAAGGCAGAGAATACCTTGGCAAACCCTGGGAATTCCAATAGGACCTATCAGTCTTTAATTAACACTGTTCTAAACAAGGCTAAAGTCCTCATGATACGTCCTCTGTTAGAGAATTGGTTATTTGTAACTGATTTTCATTGAAAAGGTACAACATTTTCAATGACTATTTCATACTGCAGTGTACGACATTGGACACCGGTAGTGAAGTTCCTCAATATGTTCTGGTAGCTATTACTCTGATAAATGACGTTGTTATTTCTGATGAATAAATCCCATATCACTTAATTCTCATAAGGCTCATAGCTGGGATGAAATATATGTAAGAATGATGAATTTGAATGATCCTGTATTAGTTAAAGATGATATTCACTGCTTGAGGCGTGGTCTCTTTCCCCAAATAAGGAAATGTGCAAATGTTGTACCTGTTCACAAAAAGAATGGGTAAAATGTGAAAGGAAACTACTGTCCTATCTCACTTCTTCCTATTTTCGGGAGTTGCTCCTTCTATTGCTGCATTTAAAGGGAGAACAAAGACCAACAGCCTTTGCGATCGTTTGTTTTTGTTTTTGTGAATTTCGTACAGTCAGTTATTCTGGAAGCTGTGGAGAGCAAATCGCCGACTTTGTGCAAAGCACGCCGGTCTTTGTACTCCCTTTAAGGAAAAGCCGCTATCCAAAATTCGCCCCTGCCAAAGTCTGTCTTTAGGATGCAAGACCTAACAGATCTGTCTTATCTGACACGACGGAGCAGAAACTGCGTAAAATGACGTCATCGACCAATCTGAGATAAGGAGGTGTTTGAACAGATACGCTTTTTGAAATGATAAATCAAGAGTTCAAGGCCCTAGGAAGAATATATCAAATATTCTCTACTTTTGGGATCCGTTGCAGGGAGCTAAGGAGGCTCAAAGTTACGAGTTTTCGCGCATGCGTGCGCAGTTTCTACTCTGTCATCTGACACAACTTAGCGTCGTTTTCAGTAAATTATACTTTCAAAAATACCAGCGTAAGTTCAAAGGTAACCATAAACCCAATGCGCCCATCCAACGATGGTACAGAGGGTACTGAGCACTTTTTGTTGATCTGCCTTTTTTTTGAAGTATCACGAAGAGATCTTTTCGATACTTTTTCCTCACCAATCTCTCAAATAATAAAGATCTTAATAACAATATACTTCTTTAACTCTGCGGTTTATCCACAGAACTGGCGGGTTTGGCTACAAAATCTTTAACTCAGTTATAAGTCACACAACCATTATCATTTCTCTTTTAGTATGTTATTCTCTCTGTTCTAGTAGTTGTGTGTAGCTTTATGTTCTTTGCCTTGTTTGTAATGTCATAGCATTTGCTACTAATGGTATTGTCTTAGTAGTAGGGCATATTTTCTTGTCAGAAGTGTAATCATTAATATGTCTTTTTACTTTTTATTGGAATTTGTAAAAAAGAAAACAATCTAAATACAGTATTACGTCATACTTTAACTTGACGAAAACTGATAATAATTTCCAAATTATCGACGTTGCCAAACTTAAACTTCCCGCAAAAGACAAACAAGAGCGCGTTCGACTGGACGGCCGCAACTATCAGAGTCTCCAAGTACTGAACGAATTTAGGAGATCTTTTGCCAGTCTGAAATGGATTCATTTTCCTTTTCCCATGTATTTATTAAAATCAAATTATATTTTAGGCACAATGGGTTAGCTGAAATGGCAGTTGTTGCAATAGAGAACCTCGAATACATTTCAAGGCATACATTAAACGCAGCACTTTCAATGGTATGTGCAAGCTTTCATGATACATCTCTCAAGGGGTGCCCCCAAAACATTGTATGACTTTTGATTAGATATTGAAAAATAACGACGAAGTGAATGGTTTCCATGGTAAGATGATAGCCTCACTCCATAATAAGGGCCCTCAACTTACGCTCATCTTATTGAATTGAATTGGTGTTGTTGTTGTTGCTTCAGTGAGCAACTGTTCTCAAAACGGATAGAAATTTCCTTCGGAGCGCAGGTCTGTTCCCCAACTAATCAGAATGGAAGTTGATGAATATCGTGATCGGATTGATCACGATATTCTGGCTGGGAACATCGATCGGATTGCCTTGTATTTTTCCAATTTTAACTTCCCGCAAAAGACAAAAAGAGCGCGTTCGACTGGACGGCCGCAGCGATCAAAATCTTGAAGTACCGAACGAATTTAGGAGACACTTTGCGTCCCCAAACAAGCAAAATATCGTTTGTAGGTAGGTGTTTTTTGCTGAAATAGCCCGAAGAAACATCCATCTAAGTACTGATAGCTTGTTTTACAGTGTAGCACTCCAAGAAGACTGCTTTTATCAGTGTTTTTTGGTGGGTGGTTTTGAGAAGAAAACTGGAAGTTATTTAGGCCATGTCGGTTTGTGAAAGTGTAAGGACGTGAGTCATAGTTTGAGCGTCCATTGGTCTATCAGTAGCGATAACTACCAATATGCAATCGGTTTAGTAAGATAACCCTTTCATACGATCTTAAATCAGTTTTAGACGCCAGAATCTTGCCAATCGGCGGAAATTTCATTGAGTTGCCAGGTTTTAAAGACCAAGTTTATGCGAAGGCTGAAATCAGAGACCCCGAAATGGTTTATAACTCAGAAATTGATTTATAGGACAAGTTCTGGGTTGCCATGATTAATGCTATAATGGAACTTTATCTTCTGCTGACAGTAATAGAGGATTGCGCTGAAGATGGCGGCGCGGAAATTTTTACCGAGATGCATTGCGTTCGAATTACTAATCTTTAACGATTCTATAGGAATTCGATTAAATGACGCAGTGCATCTCGGTAAAAAAAATCTTCGCCGCCATCTTTAGCTCAATCGTCTATTCTTACCTTTGTTTCACATTTTGTTCTTTCCAACGGCTCTCCGATCATTAAATTCTCATAAGGCTCGTGGCTGGGATGAAATATCTGTGGAATCTGTAAAAGGACAGTGATATTTGTAAGAGGACGGGACATTGGACATTGATGAATTCAAACGAGCGCAACACCGGAAGGACGACACCAGTGAGGAGGTCATGCATTTGATCTTCAAAAGAATGGCACAAAAATATGTAGTGCTCCGTATCCTCAGGACCGTAGTTGATTTGATACATCCGATTGATTGTGCTGCTAAAATTATAACTGAATTTGTGAAATTTAGTTTGCTCAACCATACACTAAGTTGAGTTAATAGAAAAGCCCTGGTGGATCATGAATACCGAAAACAGAGTTAGAAGGGGGTCTAATAAGTGAAAGGAGTCTGTTTTTGAATATTGATGAAAGGAGATTTTCTGATCGCAGAGTCGAGTTTACACCAGGAATGAGAGACCGGGTCACTTTCAGACTTTGCTCAATTCCTCAAAGCATCTATAAGCTTGAATCAATGTTAGAGAAAGTAGGTTGTCGAAGATCCTTTGCAATCTTTTTAGGTTTGCTCTGGAATGAACTAAAAATGAAACAAACGATAGCCCAGTCCTCCTTTCACTGCAAGTGCTTCAGAGAAGCATCTGGTTTCAGCGTTCGCACAAACTTGAGCTTGAAATGCTTGTAACTTCTTGAATATTCTGCGGATTTGCAAGATCGTTGTGTCTGAAATTGATTTAAAGGTTTCAGTACCCCCGGCTCAAAAAATGCCCATCTTTGGTAAACACAGCGGTTACCGTAATTTTTCTTTATCAAGGATTTTCTTATCTAGCGTAAAATTCTACACCAGAAAAAGATTACTTCATAAAGTTCGGCTCCAAGTTACCCCTACCTAATTTTCCGTCTGGTCCATTTCGGATAGGGCAGCCTTACCATATGGAGGCTGTCCCTTATTTTGTTATTCTTTATGATGAATGAAACATCTAAAAATTTTTCTGGGACGCATTGTATGCCATTGAAGCCAAGGAAAATCGCAGCAGCCAAAGAATTGATATCTTTCCAAAGATTTGATTAGACTGATAACATGAGTCTCAGTTAGTCGGTTTCCTTTAAAGGGAGACCAACCGAAACTTTGGAACAGCTTCAAGTATTTCTGTGTTTTTAGGGTAGACATGCCTATCATGCTCTCGATGGTATTATCGTCCTTGTAAATATGATTTTGTTGAATTTTGCATTTTTAGACTGTGTATATAAAGAATTGAGCAATATTTATTTTTTTGATTGCATGGACATTAGGATAAAATAATTTTGACTTATTTTGCAGACATTGAACGCTGTGACAGATCTCATACGAAGATCAAATGAAGACAGATACGTCCCTCTGTCCAGGAATCCTTATAAAAGTACACGGAGACCAATAGGTAACTTTGAATCATTGAATATACGAATTTTTGTAATCATTGGCGATTAACCCATCATTTATGGAAGGCAAGCCAGACCGGGGCCAGACCGTTGCCAACCCTGGGCCATGCTGCTGAAAACTTAACCTCCAGTCTCTTCTTTCTCCTTTTTTTATCATTCATTGATAGTCCTAATTGATCGATAGACTAATTACGTTGAGTCCTAGTAATCGCTACCACCCTCCCACCCCTCGCTCGTACTAGTATGAGGGAGGGGTGGGTGGGTGGTAGCGATCACTGGGACGCAACGTAATAAGTCTAATTGATAAATCATTGCTACTCAAATTTTACCGAAAATAAACTTATCTGCTATTTAAGTATTTGGACATTGAAGTTTTAAAAGTTCGTTATTTACGAAGCAGATTCGGTAGCCTGTGTGCAGCCTCAAACACGAGTGTTGCTAGAAGTCGACTGTTCAGCCGATATCGGTTAAAAAATCCGAGTTTTCTTAGTATTAAATAGCACGTCGTGTTTATGTTAAAAAATCGGCAAAATATTTTACCGTTTAATTGCTACTCTTTAGCGGTTTTATTGGCTCTTTTCCCACACCTTAATGCTGTTTAAGGCTGGGTTCACATTAAAGGCTTGTTTTTGCTTGCGTGCATGCTTTTGCTTGCGCGGTTTGAAATGTCCCTTGGATCCCATATAGCAGGTCGTTTTTCTACTTGGAATGGAAAGCTGACAATCTATCTTTCATTTCATTTCATTTCATTTCATTCATCTCGCTTGCACGCACGTTTTATTAATCTGCTTGCTAGCCAACAAGCTTTTTCGCATAACCAAGCTTCTTTCCGCATGTAAATATTTTGCACTCCGAACACTCAAAGGGATTGGTATTAAAATCTGCACAAGCGCTTACAAATGATCGTGCAGTGTGAAGGCAGCCAAAGAGATTTCACTGAAAGTGGCGAGATGAACAGCTCGGTTTGTCTTACCGTTCGAGCTCGAGCTCGAGCTTTACGGCGTACAGCAACGTGAACTCTCTTGGTTTGAATCCTACCTTTCCAACCGGAAAACAATTTTGTAGGGTTAATGGTGTGGATTCAAAAATTGGGAACATAGAAGTTGGTGTTCTACAAGGTTCATATCTCGGCCCTCTTCTTTTCCTCATCTACATCAATGATCTCCCACAAGCTGTCCCAGATTCTACCTTGTCCATGTATGCTCATGACACCAGTTTGTGCTACCAGTAAGACCCCCTGATAAGCCCCTCCCCTCTGAACCAAATTTTGAGGAAGCCCCCTCTCTATTAACCCCCCCCCCACTTATATCAGATTCCAGAAATTACAAACGACTTTTCCATATATTTCGCCAGACAAGCCTACTTGTTAGTTTTGATAGTATTTGGGATGCAGATTATGTCAAATTTATATATCTTACTTGTAAATTGTATGGTGAAGCCGCAAAATATGGGGTTAAAGAACTGAAACGTAAAATATGGGGTTAAAGAACTGGAAATATATATACCCTCTTCATATGATTTTACCGTAGAGCCTCCTCCCTTATAAATGCCGTCTGGAGTGTCCGCAATTAAGAACCCCCCCCCTCCCCCCCGGGGGCTTAATAGAGCTTTTACGGTATACCTGATTCATTCAATGACGCAATAGCAACATCCTTCCTGGGTACACGGAAACACACTGTGCCTCCTTTGCCATACTTTCTTGTCATAATTTCTTCTAGATGTGTCGAAAAGAAGATACGCATTTTCAACTGGCCAGTCAGTGCCGAATGTTACAATCACTACGGACTTTGTCGACGTTGAAAGCATCACCGCAAGTAAACAGAATACAAATAATGCCATTAGCAGAGAAGATCAATATCGTAGGCCCGCTGTTGAGAACAGAGCTGATGCAAGCTTGAATAAAGGTAGCGAGACTACTCATACTGAAAACAGAGCCGTTTCAAATGGCATGGACGAAGTGGATAACACAGAATCAACGAGTGGTACCGATCATAAAAATATCCCACTGGTAGGAATATCCACGGACAACGCAAACAGATTGTCATCATTCAGTGACGACGAAGCAGTGAACGAAAATACATCGCTGCTGAGAAATGAAAGTGAAAATTCGATAAGTAAGGGAAAGAATGGCAGTGTAAGAGACGTGAATCAAGTAAAAGTTAAAGTTATTTCAACGAGTATTGAAACTGTCAAATATAAAATAGATTCAATTGATAATAATGAAATAGAAGTTTCACGAACTGAACAGACCATTGTAACAGGTGAGAAGATTGAAACGATGCTTTAAAAAACGCAATCTGAGAGATGCACTTTGCACACTTGCACAATAGACCTTTAAGCTGCTTTTCAAGGGAGTCTGGATCGAGCAATAGTTTTATACAATTTTATGCGCGAGGCTCGATTGAGTGGCTTTAGAGTTTTTGTCACTACTGTGCATATTCGAATATTCTGAAAATCGTATTTAGTTATCGTTGGATTCAGATTCTCTTTCAGAGCCTATGTATATGGGTTGGGCCGTCTGACCGGGATGGCTCGCGTACTATGCTGCATTCACATTGACACAGTTGAACCAGCTTTATCTAAACCAGTTTAAATTTCAACGAATCAAATGACTAGTTTTTGTTGTATTGACCAATCAGAAGGCCCTATTCGATAACCTGGTTAAGTTGAATTTGGTTTAACTTGCAGTGTGACTGGGGCATTAGAATAGCTACAAGGTCTATTATTGCGATGAGATTGTCAATTTGTTAGACATTTAGAATTGGTGTGTGCAAGATAGCACCAGATGTCACAACATGATGTATCAATGTTTGCCGAACTGTACTGTCAGGAAGTGGGCACTGAATTGAAGAATGTACCTACCGTTTTGCAGCAGAAGGTCTGACTGAAACTATTCTAGAGTGAAGGGGTTATCTTGCTTGTATTTATCTGCAAGCATCCTTGGAAGAAAAGCGAAAACGTCGATGTCGTGTTTCTCATGGTTCAGCTTCAGTTTCGTGAAAGCTGGTATGATCATCCTCCAAGGAGCAAAACCTATGGCAGATATGTACCTCTAATAAGTAAATGCATATGTGTTGCTTGTCTATGAAGATGATTGATACAGTGATTGTCTTATGAAAGATGAAAACTGAACGAAATTTGATCGCTAGTGTTAGTTTTCTTTAGATTTTTTGAATATGTCTTCCAAGAAAATTTTCATAACTCTAGAACGTTATGGGTGATTATGGTACAATGATTTGTGGACTTCAGTTTTATCTTCTTGCTTAAAATTGACTGGCAGTTTATTCAATCCATGCTTGATACTTGATTTTACGGTTCCGCAAACACTGATCTATCATTTTGTGATCCCCGGTACACTTCCTGTATTTATGATTGCTGCCACTTTCTCTGAAAAGTTTCAACTTTTGATCCAAGAGAGCAGAGACAAAGATGAACTCTTTGCACCTTACATACCATTTCTTTTCTTCGGAGGAACATTGACATTTTAATTTGCTACTTTGCACTAAATAAAGAGCCTTTTTATTTTCTGTAACAAATATTTTGGAGGCAATCAGCTAGTAGTTTCTTTTCTGAACTCTAATTTCAAGTTCTTTTTACCTTAAAGGGCTTGCATTGTAAGCTTGCATTTGCAAGGAGCAGAAAAAAAAATAATCAAAAAGTATCCCTTGCAGATAAAAGTTGACTTTATGCCATGAATAAATGCATAGCCAAAGAAAGTACTATGTCCGAGTGCTTTCTTTTTTCAATGTAAAAAGGAAAGTCCATTTACCACGCATGATTCCTTCATAACCAGTGTTTGGTGGCGAGGATAAGTAGCAGCTTATGCAATAAATCCAGGATGTTCGCGAGCAAATCTATTATTTAGTACGTTTAGTACAATGAAACTACTGTAAAGGTTGCTTCTGTTAACTACCGCGTGAGCCAGAAAAAAGTACACACTTTTGAAAATTCATAACATCGAGTGTACTTCGCAGATTTGAATGATTAGAATTTAGTTACAAGCCAAAAACTCAAGGTATTTTTGTGATTTTTTTCTCTGTCTCGAGAGCACTAGAAATATATATAAACTGCAGTTTACAAAAATTTCATGGTTGCAAAATGACTGAAAAAGGGCCGAAAACGTTGATCAAATCATAAAGGACCCCTCGCACAGACCAATAAAAAAACTGCGATTGTTCATGGATGACAGATATCCATTGTACATTTATTGCCATGGGACTGAAAATCGTTTGTATTTTTTTGAAAATAGATGTCATATAACTCTTGAGAGAGGTGAAACGCGAACGCCCATTGCGTACTGTTCTGTGCAGGTAGAGTCTTTACAATTTGATCAATGTTTTAAGTCATTTTTCAGTCATTTTGTGACCAAAAAATTTTTATCAAGTAAAATTTACCGATACTTCTAGTGCCGGTAAGACAGCAAAAAATCGCCAAAAATACCTCGATCTTTCGGCTTTTAACTGAAATTTGCATCATTCAGATTTGTGAAGTACTCTTGTTCCTATGAATTTTTAAAAGTGGGGACTTTTTTTCTGGCTCACCCGGTATTTTCGAGAGGAAAACATCTCACTTGGCAGACCCTGGGCAAACAGGTGAGATTCCACCGTGCCACATAATCCTAATGCAACACTGCGTACAGAATCTCACCTAGGTGATGTGAAATTTCTCCGTATGAAGAAGCACCACTGGTAGGGTGAGGTGAATTGGTTTATTTGTGAATTCGTTCTAATTTCCCAGCAGTGAGACTTTACTCCACCTCACCTTTCAGCCACGGGTCTGGCAGCAGGTATGAGGTGCTTTCCTCAGACCTTGGTCTATCAACCCGCGCACTGCTTATGTATTTGCAAATGAGAAATATCTCATTGATTGTATATTATTTTTCATTGATTTGATTTGATGTAAATCTGCAGTATGACTTCGTTGAAAAATTTGTTTTTATGCTCATAGAGACCCTTAGGATGATCGGACTCTGTTTGTGTCATTTTCTGGAGGCAACTATTGCTCGTGTCCAGATGCCTTGTTTGGCCAGTAACAAGAAATATTTTTCGGTATGAGTTTTCCGATCTAATAAATTTCCCTTTCAAGCTTTCAAACAGCTCGCAAGGCAGGGGAAATCGTCCACATTTATGGAAAGGTTCTTTTGATCGCAAGGGTTTATATTCTCAGATCTCAGTTAGGGCCAGAGATGGGCAAGATACTCTGAAAAATATCTTATTACAAGATACTGTTATTGGGAAAATTAAGTATCTTATTACAAAATGCTGTTATTCACAAAAAAAGTACCTTAATACAAGATACTAGATGCTTTAAAAATAACAATCTAAGATACTGTTTCAAGATACTAGTTACAAGATACTTTGCCAAAGGGTACATTACCATTGTCTTCCAGCATTATGCATATAGATAGGTGGCACATTTTTCAATTCCTTGTGCATACGCATTTCAGTAATGCCTAACTGAGTGCATCTGGTACTCCTAAATCATGTGAAAATTTCCTCATGCCTCATCGTTGTGGCGACACGACGCCTATGGAGCGTATTTTTGAATTCATGAGAAATATTCCATTTTGGATCACTAGCCCCTGACTGAACCTGCATTTTATCATTTTTTTCAAAAGCATTTACGCATGCTGTATAGGAGCGCAGTGGAGACAAGGATCTCCAGAACAGGACGTTTTTGGTCTAGAGAGACAAGTCAATGAATGATTTCAGGAAATAGAGCGCAAGTAGTCTTCAATGAATGAATCAAAGGTGGTTTCGAAGTTTTCAATAAAGGTCCTTGTTTACCGTAAAGATCAGGAGTCTCTTAAATGGCCTGCCTTCCAGCCTTCTTTCGTTTTGGATGCATAATTATGCCTCCAAAGCTGAATATGAAAAGTCTTTTAGCTTTATTCATAAAAATTGATTGACACAAGTATCTTGTAACGTAACTTCGAAGTGTTTTTGAAAATATCTTATTAGAAGTTATTATTCAGCCAACTTATCATCTCATTACAAGATACTGTTACTATTCGCTCAAGTGTGAATTTAGCTGACTTCTGAGACACTTTTCCACGTAAGAAGCTGTTCGTTCCTGGAGGGTGCAGCACAGCTTGCAGAAGGGCCTTTCTCGAATTGGAGGTTGCCCCCTTTGCCCCCCTCAGGCTCCCCTTCTATGCCTCGTCTCGGGCTCGTCTCCCCCTCAGGCTCCTATGGCAAGCGAAAGTCACAAAATCAGATAAACGCAGTTTTTCTCAGAAAAACCGGGTTTATCTGCAGAAAAACCGAGTTTATCTGAGAAAAACTTGGTTTTTCTCCAGAAAAACCGAGTTTTTCAGAAAAACTGAGTTTCTCTGCCAGATAAACTTGGTTTTTCTGAAAAACTAAGTTTTTCTGCAGAAAAACCGGGTTTTTCAGAAAAACCAAGTTTTTCTGCTAAAATGTCACTATTTCGGAGAAACCGAGTTTTTCTCCGATCCTTTCCGATGAACCGACCGACCAGACCGAACTTAACCGATGACTTTCTCAGAAAAACCGAGCTTTTCAGAAAAACCGAGTTTTTCAGAAAAACCAAGTTTTTCAGAAAAACCGAGTTTTTCGGGAACACATGATTTTGCTCAGATAATCAAAGTACAAAGGGGACCTTGAATCAGCGTTGATTGAGATCGTTCAGCCATTGACTGAATAAACGCAATGATGCGATATAAAATGTGACAAAGAGGAAGTATTCAAATCCTCGCAAACAATAAGTGCCACATGTATCCATGATGGAGAGGTTCCTGTTCCTGATTTGTTCCGCATTTATTTTGCCAAGTGATATTTTGCCAGAAATTTGCTCTACTTCTCATGGAACCACGAGTTTCTTATGAGAGAAAAACTTATACTCGGTTGATAGAAAGTTTTAGCTGCAATGCTGCACTGCATGAATTCAAGTAGTACATAAATAAAAGTTTTTTAGTATTTTCATGGCTTTAGGTTGTACGATTTCATAATGTTTTCATAGAATGAGCCTAAAATATGAATGTAGGGGCTTCTGATGTGAGTCTGATATTTACAAAACGGGTTTCGTACAGTAAACTATGTCTGTACATTTTGCTGTACAGTCAGTCGGTGAACACAGTTCATTTCATTCGCAGTCTATTGTATTCGCCATTGGCATTCGAAGCTGGTCTCTTCAACTACATGTCTTCACCGAAATCGGCAAAACTTTGTATTCTCGGGGAAGCATCCCGAGAGTTAGGAATGCCCCTTTTAAAAACTCGGTTTTTTGAGATGATAAGATACTTCCGAAAAACGAAACTCATTCTCGTTCATCGGATTCTCGTTCCCCTATGACACGTCCGCTTTGCCTTTGATAAAGAATCTCGTTCATCTCATTCTCGTTCCCCTATGACACGTCCGCTTTGCCTTTGATAAAGAGTCTCGGCTGGCTTACCATTAGCGAACTGATTGATTTCGAGACGAGCAAGATGGTCTATAAATCTCTGAATGCTCTTGCCCCAGATTACTTGCGAAACATATTTCAAAAGGTATCTGAAGCTACTAACCGTCAGCTGAGGAACTCTAACACTGACCTTAGATTACCATTACTGAGAACATCAACTGGTCAGAAATCGTTTGCGTACAGAGGGGCTAAGGTCTGGAGTGACCTAGATAGTGTTGTCAAAGCATCGTCGTCGCTCTGCTCTTTTCGAAGAAACTATAAAGCCAAACTATGACTCATCTCATTTTTCTTTCCTTTTTTATTGTAAATAGGGTATATTATATATTTTAGTTATTATTAGATTTTGTTTTTGCATGGCTCCCTGTAAAGCAGTATTTATTATTGAGTGGATTACCATGGATAAAAAAGTTAAAATGAAATGAAATGAAAATGAAGAACCGAGTGTAACTTAGAGCGGCCAATTTTTCTGACGCGAAAGTCACCAGAATTAGAAAAACCGAGTTTTTCTGAAAAACTTGGTTTTTCTGGAGAAAAACTTGGTTTTTCTGGAGAAAAACTTGGTTTTTCTGAGAAACTTGTTTTTTCTGCCTGATAATCTTAGTTTTTCTGAAAAACCGAGTTTTTCACCAGAAAAACTGAGTTTTTCAGAAAAACCCGGTTTTTCTGGCAGAAAAACTCGGTTTTTCTGAGAAAAACCGGGTTTATCTGATTTTGGTGACTTTCGCTTGCCATAGGCTCCAATGGCACGCGAAAATCACCACAATTAGATAAACCAGGTTTTTCTCAGATAAACCTAGTTTTTCTCCATCTCCAGATAAACCTGGTTTATCTGAAGAAACCACAAAACCACAGGCTCCCCTTCTATGTCCAGTTTCATCTGTTCGTACCCCTGTGATATTGTCCGAGTTGCACGTGGACACCATTTAGGCTTCGCAGCGGCGTCTTCGGGTTCTTTCACTCACCACAGCTGTTCACTGCCAAGATGTCTTTCGTTCCAGTTTCCGCAGAAAGCCATTTTTCGTTTCAAAATCTGCCATACGGTATCTTTTCAACGCAAGAAAATGCAAGTATTTTACTCATACTCTTGCTTTGTGGCCTCCTCATGCTGGAGACAAACAGCAGAGCAAAATCTTGCATCAATCAACATAGTGCCGCCAAATCTTAGGCCTGTCAGTCGATTGTTCACAAACGTTTATTTGGTGGTGGTGTGGCAGGGGCGTGACAATAGGTGACGACGGGTAGGCAATAGGTGCAGTAGATTGTATATTTGGGAAGTAGATTGTCAGAAGTGTGTTGAGGTACGTGTAATGCGGTATATAGGAAATGCTATGCCCATTTTCCTTTTATTTCAACCAGAACCACAGAAAGAAAGTTGGTATTCATAGATAACATAGGCATAGCAAGAATTTGTGAAAATTTGCATTTCGCCAAAAAAATTGATATTTTGTTGTTTCAAACAACGAAAGTGGCCATGTATATGATAGCCATTTTCGTGTTGATAGGAAACAACTCCAAAAATAGCAATATTGGCTTCCTACAAAGAACAGAGTTGATCAACATACATCCAGGGTGAATCTCTGTGCTGCTCTGCACCAAATATTTAGGAGCACAACAACTTTGTGCGCCAGTGTGCACCAAAGAATAATTGATATCTATTGTTTAATACAATGAGACATTGAATAGCTCATTGTTTTAAGGCCTCTTTCTGCGCCAAAATGTGCGCCAAAAGCCAAATAAGTTCTTTCTCTGCACCAAAGATCTTCTGGAAATAGGCACTCAGATTCACCCTGGACATACATATGTGTAAACATAATGAAATTTCTCAAAGGAACGGCTCCAGCTTATGCCGACGAAATTTTGAAACCAGTTGACCAAAGCCGAGTGACAAGAAGGTCTAAGTTGAAATTAAACCTTCCTTTTCGCAAAAGTAGCGCTGGCCAAAAATGCCTTCCTATGTTGGGCCAAAAATATGGAATACCCTATCTTCTGATTTAAAGTCTGCAAATAATGTCAATTCGTTTAAGCACAAAATCAAGGACAATTTTTCCAAAATATACAGAGAGAGGAAGGGGACATATATGTCTACTGAAACAGCACATCCTCATTATGCTTTATCCAAAAGCGCATTCCAATATATATTATATTTTTTCCTTTGCAATCACCTCTAAGGGGACCATTATGGAACTAAGGTCAACTCAATCTTTTAATGCTATCCTTGCCACTTTAATTAGGGGTGTTTTTTAAGTTGTATTTAAACTTGCTTATGTAATATATTGTAAATATCTTATTTATATATATATTCTTTTATTTGCTCTTTCCTTTTCTTTTAACCATTGTAAGTTTTCTTTTATTTGTGGCAAATTTATACTTACTTTACTACTTATATCCAAGTTCTGAGAATTTTTCATTGACCTAGGTGTAGTAAATCTTCTTAAATCTTGAGCTTCAAATTACAAAGCTTGCTCTTATACACAAATGATAATACACTGACTTCCATGTGCACATGTATTTTTTGTAACAAAACCATGGGTTTTGGTCATTACTGAGAGTTTCTTAAAGTTTTGAGTGCTTAGAGTTTCTTACAAGTTTCTTAAGGTTCCATAACAATCTTCATGTTCATTATCTGTTCCTTTGTGAACATTTCAAAGTAATGTTTTTGAAGCGTTTCCAATGTTTAGACAGTAGTTTGTCATTAAGTTTTCCCAGTACAGTGAAGTTTCTTATTTAGTGATCTGAGAGTTGAGTTTCTCTTAAGTAGCTTGATATAAAGATATGTGTATGTTACAGCATAGTGAATCTGATTACAATTAGATCTCCAACATAAGAGTGGTATAAGGTGAAGTTGCAGTTGTCATTTTAGTACCATAAGTGCTGGGATCACAGCAGTTGCTACAGTCGTGGCCAAAAATTTAAGACAACCTTTTTGTCAGTAACATTTCTTGTCTTGATGGTATTGAACCCTAGCGCTTTTCCTATTTGACTCTCTTGAAGTTTGACTAGCCCAGCTTTCCATGGGGCCAAATGTCAAAGTTGTTTTTTAACTTTGGTGCCACTTTGCTATTATGTCACAATGAATTCTACAAAAAATCTTGGTATTTATTGTTATTCTGCCAACAAGGGGTTGACCCAAAAATTGTGCCACTCAACTGAATTTTACATATTAGATTTATGCACAATTCTATGATTTGTTTTCAGGCGGAGAAACTCCACTAAGAATATTGCTTCAGGGAAAAAGTAGTGGATGGTCTTCAGGCCACAGCTGTGGCCATAAGTTTAAGACCAGCCCTTGTTTTTAGTTTGGAGCAACGAATCGCACAGTTATTCAAATCCATTTTCAAGAATTGTTTTATATTTGAATTATCAAATTATAAAGGCTCACATCATAAACACATAATTTTTCATGCTTTGCCATGTCCAGACTGAAGCTTCTCCACTACCTTTTCTCTGAAGCAATATTTGTTGTGGAGTTACGATATTTGCAAGCAAATCATAGGATTGATGTAAAATCTAGCCAAGTGACACAGTCTTTGGGTTATGCCCCTTGTCAGCAGAACCACTACAATTCAAAAGAATTTCCATAGAGTTCATTGTAATGTCATAGGAAAATTGCATGGAAATTCAAAATTCAGAATCTACATGGAAAGTTGTTCTAAGCAAACTGCAAGAGAGTAAATGAGCAGATTGTAAGGGTTTGATATGTTACACCAAGAAAAACTGAGAAAAGTTGTTGACGAAAATGTGGTCTTAAACTTCTGGCCATGACTGTAAGTGCTAATCAAGGAAACGGAAATGAAATGAAGTTCATAATCTGTATTTTTCAGCCAAATCACAGAATTGGAGTTGCTATTGGGGAACATGTGTTGGATCTATCTGTTGTGAAGCACCTCTTCACAGGACCTAACCTTGCAAGCAACCAAGCTGTTTTTCAACAGGTATGTTGTATTGTGAAGATTCCAGTCTTGTTGCCTTGTTGGCCCATATTTTGCCTGCTCTAATTCAAGCCTGGCCTTGGATATTGCAAGACTCTCAGAGAAAAATCCGAAACACCTAATATTGCCAAAGGAGCCATAAATTAAGGATGAACAAGGCTCCAATTAGTTTTTCAGGGAGAGCCTAATATATTTACGAGGTAGCAGCTCTTCCAATTGTAAGTGTCAAGAAAAATGAGTTAATTGTGTGTGAAATGCTATATACTGTAGTTGGAGCAATGAAATCAATGTTGAATAGGTTTGTAGAAAAAGTCCTCATGTATAATTTGATGATTTGTTTCAGTCTACCTTGAATGCTTTCATGGGTCTTGGAAGAGCAGCATGGGCTGAGGCAAGGGAAACCTTACAGAAGATTCTATCAGCTGATGAGGTATGCAGGTGTCCTAAAATGTTTTATTATCTTGAATTTTATTGAAGTAAAACTTTATGTTTGGTGACAAATTTCAAAAACACAATTCAGCATGATAGATCCGAAAAGTCAACACTCATGAATAAGAATCTTTTCGTGGAAATGATATTTTCTCAAAAACTGGAACATAGGGTAAGATGGGGTAAAGTGAACTACAGGGTAAAGTGAACCACCCAGAACATTAACACCTCTCTCCAAAAGAAGGATAAAACATGATTTATGCCCAAGTCTTCTTTAAATGTGCTCACAGAAAATATAAATATTTTTTGCCAAAGATTTATTTCTGTTGTTGTGAAAATTCTCTTCATGTGAAGCAGTACAAGCAACCTCACAAATTAGTTCACTTTACCCTGGTCTTGGATAAAGTGAACTAGGAACTGCTCTGTTGTAAGACAATGGAAAATGATTTAAAAAATATTTTTGCTGGATGAAGTGACCCAAAGACTTACGGTCAGAACAACACTAAAAAATTTGTCTTCAGCTACAATTCTTTGGGATATTCTTGAGAAACCTCCAAACTAGTTCACTTAAGATCGTCAAAATGTTGTCAAAAGATGTTTTTGTGCTGTTTTTACAACTGCACACCTTAAAGTTATGGGACATAATTTTTGTTTCTGGGTTTCTTGAGTTCAGTTCAGTTTATATTTTGAAATTCCACAATATACAATATCTTACTGAAAGACTTACTACATACAATGAATGCAAACTGAATGCACTTATGATAGAGGGTGGTAAAGGGGGGTGGGGTTAGGATCACAAATCACGAATGCTAAATTTCACATTTCAGGTTGAAGAAATAGCATTTTCACATTTCACAAAAATGAATACTGGTTTTTCACATTTCACAAGAAAAGAAATAGTGCCAAAAAACATGTCAAATCATGTTTCACGAATTACCACCCTCATGATAAGATGCAATAAAATGACAATTATGTACGATGTTGCATGCAGAGAATTTCTTTAGGAGTAGCCTGCATGCAGTCTTTATCTTATGTAAAATTGAAATCATGAGAGATAGAAAGATTCCACATTTGTAAATGGTTTTTCATATCTTATGAATATATTCATGATTGTAATATGATAATGGGTGGATATTTTCTGAACCGCCACACAGTCATAGCTTCTGTAAGTTCTTTTTTTGTTCTCATTTTGAAAGTGAACAGAAAGACTGCACGCAGGCTACTTCAGGAGGAGCTCTCTCAATAGCTGAAACTAAGCGAGGAGAGAGCACTCCTGTTTCATGATATTTTCAAAACATTGCCTGCACTCAATCTCAATGTTTCTGCAAAGAATGGGTTGAGTTTCAAGCTTGGTGGCAGGCTATCAGAATCCTCTGTTGCATTTATGACCGTCCAAAAGAAAATCTATTTCCATTTCAATTTATACCGTAACTCTTTGTATTCTCATTCTTTGTATCTTTCCAGGCTGTTCTCCGTGATGATGCTGAACTACAGAAAAAGTAAGTAAGATGTTGTTAGCATGTTCCTATACTATATACTATACTATGAGATTATACTATATCGACAAATATCTACGGCTGAGTCAAAACAGTTCAGGCGTTTGGAGGGCTGTGGAATAAAAAGTATGTGATCGATATTCCAAACTGAAATGTTCATCTATCAGTCAAAGGTCAACTTAGATGAGAAAATTTTGTTTGGTAGTATCCCTCATCTTACAGACCCTGAAATTAGGAAAATGCTGGTAAGGGCATGTTTGCAAGCGAAAATTCCACATTCCATTCTGGCCCATGATTTACCTTCTATTAAAATTGGGATTCAGCATCTCAAACTGGTAATGTAAACTTCAATGCCACATATCATGGACCAGAATGGAATGTGGAATTCGCAATTCCTATACAAACCCCTTACAAGCATTTTGATTGTTGTTGGGTCTTAAAGATGTTTGATTTTACCAAACAAAATTTTGTCAACTAAGTTTGCCTTTGAGTGATAGATTAACACTTTAGTTTTGAATATCGGTCACATACTTTTTATTCCACAGCCCTCCAAATGCCTAAACTTTTTGACTCACCCGGTAGTACCCAGTCGCTAGGTGCACTGTTTTTTTTCATTTGACATTGATATCTTAAAGAAAACGTTCATTATACACTTCAAAATAATTCAATCTTTCCTTTTGTAGATGCCTGCTTCTGCAGAGTTCTGTCCAAATGCATCTACCAGCAGAAATTGGTATGTTTTTTTGTGTCATATTTATGTACAACAATTAAAAGAGTTCTATGTAACTGATAATTCTTTATCATTTGACAGCATCGTGGGTGCAAAAAGCCTATGCTTTTTTATATCATATAAAATATTAAAAACTACAACTAAACAACGCAAATATTCTATGGCTGCCATAGCTGGAAAGGACATGATGTCAGCGAGTTCCAACTACAACAGCCACTTACAATAATTTCAAAATATACGTACAACAAATTTAATAAAAAAGAAAGAAAAGCAGCTCGAACGGGCGTCTCGGAAAGAAGACCTCCCTCACCTTACTGCAGATTGTCAAAGAAGCACTCAGACATATCATGAAAACACGCCCTTTTGACAAAACAGCGCGCGAGAGGCAACCAAAACCGATCCCCCGCACTCGCCGACCGCAGCATGCGCAAGAGACCAACCCCAATCAACCAGCACGCACCGCCCTGCCGAAAGGGCGCACTGTAGTATGCATTCTGCTATCACGTCTAGCCTATGCTTGATGTTTTAGAAAGTGCTGTTCCTGAATATCAAAAAAATGATGTTGGCCAGTACTTTTTTTAAAGAACTGAAGTGTTTAATTAGATATCAAGATTTACCTTCCTTAGGTCAGTATTTCCATTATAGAATTATGAAAGATTTTCTTGAGAAGGCTCCTTCAAACAGCTTTAAAAACAGCTATGATGATGATCAAGCTCATAGTTTTCCATGTTTTACTGCACTGACAATCACCTTGGTAAGACATCTAAATATCCAGTTGAGAGGATGGACTGATCTTTGATGAATGTGTCACACTAGTCTATTTCATCCTCTTAATAGCGTAAGTTCTGAATCTTTAAATCTGTGTAAAAAGGTGGGTTAAATTATATGACCTCTTCCCTTAATTGCATAGCTTTAAAGAATCTTTGGCTACTTATCTATAATTCAACCCTTGAACTTACCAGAAATTTTGAATATTCTTCGAAAGTCTGATGCATTTTATAAATCAACTTATTTGAGGATGTGGCATCATCAAATATCTCAATTGTAAACCAGAAGAGTGACAGATTTTCGCTTGATACCATTTTGTAGACAATAGACATCCATGAACCATGGTTTTCTTGAAAATTATTTCATGTTTCGTCAAAAGTTTTAGAAGTTCCGATATTTTTAAGTTTTATTCAAGGGTTTTCTGTCCTTGAAAAAGAAGATAAACACTCCAATTATGAAAATAGCGAAATAGCTGCAGTCTTTTCGAAGCCATTCAGTTTGAAGAAATACAGGATGCCTCATAAAAAGGTTCCCAGTTTTCTACTTAAATATCTCTCAACCTGCTGATCCTATCAAAACAAATAAAACATTTTCTGAAAAGGGTAGTAATGCAGTTATATACCAAATGGGCACTAGTTTGATAAAATTGAGCAATGGAAACAAAAACTGGGGGTCATCTAACATAAATCAACTTTTCGGCATCTGTAAGCAACGTTTTACAATGTCAACATTCAGATTCAAACGGTTACCAGTTTTTGCTACAATAACCCCGTCTTGCTTACAAAAATGGGACTTAAGACACTTTGGATTAACTCATTTGCAAGTATGTCATGTTCGTTGAGATGAATTTAAAGGGTATGGACAAATTATTATGGTGTGACCAGTTGCACTTGTTGATGTTATAAAACAGCTCGAAAATGCTGAAAAGTTCATTCATATTTGACAGCCCCCTATTTTTTGTTCAGTTGCTCAGTTCATTCGAACTGGTGTTCATTGAGTAACTGTATTAATGCAATTTTAGGAAATGGTTTATTCGCTAGAATGAACAAGCCGATACACAAATCATTCATAGATTTGGAACCAATACTCCTACTCTCCTTCGCAGGGGCATTAATAAAACGGGACACATTAGTAAAACAGGAGGTTGATTTGGTCCCACGCAGAAGGCCCAATGCACTCGTTCGTGGGACCAAATCAGACTTCCCTTCGGCGCAGGACCAAGTGAGCCTCCCATTTTAATAATGCCTCTGCGAAGGAGTGTGTCATACTCCTTATAAGTGGACAAAATGTGGTAGAAGTCATTGCTGCAAGGCAGGAACATTTGTGAAATTTGATCGTGATTTTATGCTGTTCTTCAAAGTTTTTTAAAAGTTTCAAAAATATATATTATTTGCATAGCGATAGGGCTTATTGGACATGACCAGTGAGACCTTTTCAGTAGCAATGTCTGATGTTTAGAAATTATGGCAATGAATGTATTTGAAAGTGGAAGTGAGCTTGTTTAAGGATGAGCAGCCTGTTTTTGAATCAATTTGTACATTTATTGGACGGGTCATATTACTGAATCTTGCTTCTGAATCTTTAATCCTTCAGGTGACTATACTGACTTTTATTCATCAAGACCACATGCTACAAATGTTGGCACAATGTTCAGAGGTAAAGAAAACGCACTCATGCCCAACTGGTAAGTTTGTTATAGGTTCTGTTCTGCTTATGTTAAAACCCCATATAATTCAATTCGATTGCATCTCATGAACATTCAAACGGGTAAGGGGGGGGCAGAACAGGAGAGGAAAGACAGAAAAGAGGAGAAAGAGAAGAAAATGACAGGAAAGAATCAAGATATGATGTAATGATATCGAATCGAGAAGCTAAACTAAACATTTGCTGCCTAATGGAGGAAAGAATGTGGATGGCCACAGGTCTGTGATTAAACTCCGTATTTATCCAGATGTGGTTAAAAATCAGATGCTAGACATTCTGTACATCTAATCTAAGAATATGTTTGAGGCAAGGAAAAGTTTCAACGTAGATGCACATCACCGCCAGATCCCGGGGGGGGGGGGGTACTTGACCAGACTTTGGACGGGGACGTGCCATCGAGGTTTCAAAAACATACCCGTTCCTTATACCAATTTTTCGAAAATGTATACCCGACTTTATACTAATTTTTCAAAAATATATACCCGACTTTATACCACTTTTTCGTAAAATCATACCCGACCCTATACCAATTGCGAAAATTGCAAAAATCGATACCGTTCCTTATACCAAAATCGTGAAAATCGATACCGTTCCTTATACCAAAATCGTGAAGTTCGATACTTCCCGATGGCACGTCCCCGTACCCAAAATATGTATAGTGCCCCCCCGGGCGCCAGATATTTTGCTCAATTAACAATTAAGCTTCATTGATATCAAGTTGATATTGAAAAATGCTGATATCTGTTTTATGCAGGCTGTATCTGCCAGTTGGTTATCATGGAAGAGCATCCTCAGTTGTCGTTTCTGGAACACCAGTTAGAAGACCATGTGGACAGTCAAGACCAGATGACAGTTTGTTCTTTGTTGCAATTTGTTACCATACTGACTGAATTTGTAACGATAATATTACCTCTGAGTTGAAGCCTTGAAATGGAACACTTCTCGTCAAATAGTCTAGAATTTAGATTGAGATGCTATCTGCTTTCTTCCAGCGTTTCTCCATGTTTATCATAACCTTTTGCCATCTGCATTAAACCTTCATAAACGATTATTCTCACACATGGAAAAATTGCCCTTTCTCCCCTTACCGACTTTAGGCATTTCACAGTCATTTCGCTCAAATATTCACCCTGTTTCGGAAGAAATGCCCTCGTCAAACTTCTAATGGATTCGTCTGCACATAGAATTGTTTAACTCACAGCTTCACTTTTCCTTGCAGCTAAACCTCCAACGTTTGGACCATGCAAAATTATGGACTTTGAACTTGAGATGGTGAGTGGCGCTAACTTCATCAAGTCAGCATCTTTTATCAAGTTATAGCTTCGAGTTTCATGAGTGCTGTCAACCACGTTACAATTTTTAACAAATCGAATGTTTTTTTTATTGATGCAATGAAGCTCTCTTTTGCGAACACTGATTGTCTGCCTTGGGACGTCAAGAAGGCAGGATTTTCTTAAAATTTTTTATTTCCCTTGAATAATTGTTTGGAATTTCACGTTCAGACTCTCGTTGTTGATAGCAGATTAAAGTGCATAGCAACAGAAACGATATGCAACTTTTTCTGCTTCTGGTTGTTAAATGACGAGAATTAATCCATAAATTATCAAATGTGAAATCACACAGAGAGTACATTGCGGCAGTTTTTCCTTTTGTTTGGTCCAGTCTTCATCTGATATGATAACTGGGGAGGGGGTGTGATAGATCTCAGCTGTTTGGAATGATTCTTATACTGATGAAATTAGCTGTGCTGTTCCTTGAATGTGTCATTAGTGATGGTAAGCTTTTTGGCTGGACAATCTGACGATGTGTTTTGCAACGATTTGTGGTAGCTGTGGTAACTTACATTTGTAGGTCGAATTGCATCTCATGACATGGGAATACGCAATAAGCAAACGATGATTTATGCAGTTTCTATAATCTATAAAATGCAGTAGGTAAAAATGAATATGGTATTGCAGGTTTTTTATGCACGAGGCAGTGGAACCACAGAGATTTAGATCTGTAACGACCCATTTGATTTTTATACCAGTTCTCTGCAGAACCTGGAACGTCAAACGATGATTTTTCATCATTTGATACCTAGCCATCTCTTGCTTATAGGCATTCTTTGTTGGTCCCGGAAACAAACTGGGTGAGCCCATCAAGGCTTCACAGGTAAGCCTAGGTTTTCAATTTTAAACTGTGTTGCATTTAAATCTTCTCAACGTGACAACACGTTGTCTTTGTTTTATGTTAGGTAAAAACACGAAGGCGATAAAAATTCGTAGCTCGCATCTTGCGATCTAACAAGATTGGATTATAACGATGCACAACTCATTGTCGTCATGATACGCTTTTCCATTGCGCTGTGAAAATAACGAAACCATCTTCTTTGATCTTACCATTGGCTCCTGAAGAAATCACTCCAGAAAAATCTTTGCCATCTAGTTGTGCTTTGCAGCATGATTCGAAATGTAGTGCCCATGGAAATGTGGTTGTACCACTCAGAGACTTTAACCATTATGCTTGATTTCAGGCTGGTGACCATATCTTTGGAATGGTTCTTATGAATGATTGGAGTGGTAGGTAGTCTCTTCAGTATCAAATCAATCAGTTACCTGTATCATATAAAGAAAAGATCATAATTTTGAGGGTGTATTCTATTGGTCATCTTCCGAGAACGGTAGAGTTGGCAGAAGATAAAATCTCATTCTTTTGGTATCGTTCTACCGAAAAGGGTAGGTTTCACAGACTTCGGATCGCTTTTTATAAAGCCCATCCCTTTGTCATTCTGTTTTTGGTAGACTTCTGAGAGGTTGTTGACGTAATCTTTTGGGCTCTTCTGAAAACGGTAGAGATCCGAGGCTTCGGAAACCTTCTGCTCCTGAAGCTTGCAGACTTCCGGAAGATCGCAGAGAGCATTGTTTCGTTGATGAACAAGTTTTCAAAAACATTCGAAAAACAATCGCTGACTTTGATTCAAACTGAAATTTTTTGTTTCCAGTGATAGATTTCTTTCCCTTTTTTATTCGGAGAAATTGTAGAATGGATTCAAAATCCTTGAGAAGCAAAGCGGCAGCCCTCTTAAAGTAGTTAAGAAAGTAGAAAGTTATGTTGACTGTTGATGGTTGACGGTTGACGACGGTTGCAAGATGTGGTCTATCATAAAGCTTAACCTAATTCTGCCATAACAATGATCTTTATTTACTGTAAGAGCCAGCAAAATAGAAACCACTATATAAGAATCCTCAGGCTGATTTTTTAAGAAATGGTGCCCTCATTTAAGAAACTTCTCAGACTGATTTTAGGAAGGTTACTCATAGGAAGATCCCAGATATATAATATACTTCACCATGGCTGAACAATTAGTGATGAGGCCATTTTCAGATGCATATATTCATGCAGAAGCTTGCATCGGCATATGAAGTTGGTGAACTTCCATTTTTGATGATCTTAAATCTCAGTTTATGATGTGCAGCAGGGTATACTCATGTATGTATATTTAACTTGAAATTATAAGATATTTAACTTGAAATCATTGAAATCTTAACCATATTATAAGAAACCTTTCAGCCTCTTTCCTTGATAAATGCCCTTTTGATAAGAAACTAAACAGGCCGTTTTGAAGAAACTGGTTTCTATTTTGCGGCTCCTTACTGTACAAGCGACGGCAATTAGAAAGTCTTAGCTTTGCCCCAAATATATACTTACCGTCTTCCACTGTATCTTTCAAACCTTTACATGTCTTTGCATACAGCTCGTGACATACAGAAATGGGAATACATTCCATTGGGACCATTCACTGCCAAGAATTTCTCAACTACTATTTCACCATGGGTTGTCACAATGGATGCACTTGCACCTTTCGCTACCAGTAATCCAGCTCAGGTAAGATGCCTTTGCTCGACAGTTTACCCTTTGCTTAATAACTTTGTGTATGGAACTGTAATGTTGGAAGGTATTTATTGAATAATTTCTCTGTTATCTAAATCGTCAGATTGTTTTTTGAGTCAAAAGGTAACCTTTTCACGTTTTCATTCTATGTATTTTGTTAGTTCCAAAATGCTGAAATTTATCCTTTTTCGGTCTTAAAATTTGGTATTTAAAAAATGTAATTTTTCTATCATCCTGCAGAAATGCAACCAATGTATTTTGATAATGGGAAGCTCGAGACAAGTACGATATAGCTAGATAGATTATTTGCATCGCATATTTCAGTGTTGTATGTGCTTCTAAATTATTTCTATTTTGCTTTACATACCGGGTGAGCCAGAAAAAAGTTCCCACTTTTGAAAATTCATAACACCAAGACTACTACACGGATTTGAATCGTACAAATTGTAGTTAAAAGTCGAAAGATCAAAGTATTTTTGTGATTTTTTCGCTGTCCTACCAGCACTACAAATATTGGTAAATTCAACTTTATAAAAATTTCATGGTTTCAAAATCACGGAAAAAGGGCCTAAAACATTGATCAAATCTTAAGGATTCTATTCAAATCGAACAATAGGCCATGGGCGTTTTACCTCCCTCAAGAGTTACAAGACATAAATTTTCAAACAAATACGAAAGATTTTCAATGCCAAGGAAATTAACGCCTAGAGGATATCTCTCACCCATGAGAAGTTGCATTTCCTTCATTATTCTGTGCGAGAGGTCATTTATGAATTGATCGATGTTTTTGGCCATTTTTCAGTAATCAATCAACCATGAAATCTTTGTAAATTTGAATTTACCTATATTTGTAGTGCTGGTAGGACAGCGAGAAAAATCACAAAAATACTTTGATCTTTCGGCTTCTAACTAGAATTTGAATGATTCAAATCTGTGAAGTAGCGTTGGTGTTATGAATTTTCAAAAGTGGGAACTTTTTTCTGGCTCACCCGGTATTTCGACTTGCTTAAAAAATTTTCAATCAAAAGAGAGTGACTGAGTACCAACCAAGTTTAGACTTTAGCAGTTATTTTCTTTGTTTTGTTTTGTAGGATCCAGAGCCATTCGATTATCTCAAACACAGTGATCCATTTACCTTCAATGTTGACTTGGAAGTTGGAATACAAGGTATTTAGAGAGAGAGACATTCATGCTTGAGTATTCCTTGTCAGTTTGCGTTAGGCAAAATCTTTAGTCTTTTATTCGTTGTCAGTGACTGTGTTGGCTCCATTTTCATCTTACGAAATTTAATCAGTTTTCAAGTAAACAAATAAGCGATGGTGCTGAAGTTGGCGCCGGACATTTGTTTACCGCTTTCCTCTGCATTCTTTAGGAGAATCGTCGAGTCGAATCAGGGTCAATTTCTTGAGACACAAAAATCGCTGTAGAAAATTCTTTGACAGCATTTCTTTCAAAATTTTTAACTTTTTTTTTCGATGAGTTTGAGCCCTTGCCTTGCATGCGAAATGTAGCCTGCGTGCAGACTCAGACTTGAGCAAAATTGAAGAATGTTATTCGGCTGGTTCTAACCCGTTACCGTTTTCCTGTAGGAGAAGATATGGAAGTGCCTGCCACTGTATGCAAATCGAACCTCAAAGTAAGTCAATATTCCCTCAAATATAACTGGAAGCACGAACCAAGGATTGAAAAATTATCGGGTGCATTTCTTTCTCTATTTCAAAGTTAAATTGATCCATTTGATACTAAATGTTCCTTGTTTTGCACTGAAAACTTCACTTTTTGATAGTAAAAGTTTCTTGATTCTTTTCTTAAATTTGGGTTGCAAAATTTATGAAGTTTATAGATACGATCACCTTATATGCATTGCCTGTTGCTAAACCATCCTTTGGCGAGGAGAATAGCTCTGTCGTTTTCATAACATAACATAAAAGTGTATTCAATATTACAAAGCATCAGTTTAGATCATTTTCATGTGTGTTTTTGCAGAATATGTACTGGACTGCCAAGCAACAGCTGGCACATCACACCGTAACCGGTTGCAATGCAAGACCCGGTGACCTTCTGGCGTCTGGAACAATTAGCGGAACGGTAAGTTCAACCCATCATTAATTGCTTTGCCCGTGGAAATTTATTTGTGCCTTTATTCAAGGTGATCCGCAAATATATATGCAATAAAATAGAGCTGAGAGAAAGAGAATAACCTGCTTCATGCCCTGAAGATAGCCTCAACATAATCATGTGAAATAAGTGGTTTTCATTTTCACCGAAACCTCACCGAAACAACCATTCCTTGAGTCGGCTGTTCTCATAATTTGGTTAAATTTGAGGCCAAATATGAATGAAATCGACTCTTCTTGTAATGATAATGATAATGATAAAGGAACTTTTATTGCGCCGTATCTCCTCAGGGCTCATTGCATACTTTACAACTAGAAGAGAAATTTGATAAAAGCATTAAAAATTGTTTATGCTAAAATGTCTTGTACAGCAAGAAGCGGCACCATATTTATTTTGATGCATTTGGTAGGTAAAATACTAAAAATCTGTAAGAAATGGAGGCAAAGAAACAAGACTTTAAATCAGCACACTAAGGCCTTTCGAACTTATGTTCTCGAAAACATAAGTTCGAAAGGCCTTAGTGTGCTGATTTAAAATTTTGTTTCTTTGCCTCCATTTCTTACAAATATTTTGATGCAAATGCACGTACAAAACTATTAACTATTCCATGCGTTTCTGAGAGCAATGCACACTTTTGGGATTTAGGTGTACATCATACCGAAGTGAAGGTTTCAAAAGAACTGACATCATTGTGAAAAATTTCCAGCATATTACTTCGCAAGTTGATAATGGATACGGCCAAAATGCAGCCATTTTCCTTCCTGGTCTCAATATTAAGAGCAAAAAGCTGTAATTCCATTCACAAAATATTATTTCAAACAACTTTACCGAAGCCTGTCAGAACCATTTGAGGCTTTAATCGTGGACATAAGGTGTTGAGAAAAAGCGACTTTCTCTATTTTTTAGACCTCACTACCAAAATACAGTCGAGGAATTCATATTTCCCCCTCCCCCATCTCAGTGTTGTTATTTTGTGATCAGTAGTCATGTTAGGTATCCGATCTTAGGACATTATCACAAACAACATTGAAATGGGGGAGCAAGGGGTCACAAGATGGAAAATTTCGAGATTTTCCAAAGTTCTCAACACTTATGGCCAGGATTGTAGATCAGTGCAAGAGTGTGTGCAACACAATCTTCGAAGTGCATTCGTTTTGTAGAGATGAAAGTTTTCTTTGTTTTAGCTATACCCCATTCACGCCGACACTCTCCAAATGAATTCGATTCGCTGACTTGACCAGTTAATTCCCCATTCTTGCTTGCAATTAAAACCATTTTGAAATAACCAGGTTATGAATTTTGCGTCTTGTTGGTCAATAAATCGAATTCATTTTGTTTGATTCAAATTCAACGTGTTCTAGATAATGTTGGTTGAACTGTGTCAGATTGAATGGGGTAAATGCAACATCTGATAACGTTGTTCGGTTTAAGCTGGTTTTTAAGTTTCAAGCGTGAATGGGAGATTTTTGTGTGGCCTTCTAAGAGAGAACGAGCCCTAGAGACGCAGAGAAATGACCATTTCAACGTTGGATGTCTGATTTGAGATTTTTATTCATTCATTCATTCATTCATTCATTCATTCATTCATTCATTCATTCATTTTCTTTCTTTCTTTCATCCTTTCAGTTGTTCATTTTCAATTTTTAATCGCGATTTGAGATGTTTGATGTTTAAATCAGCCGAAACACATATTTATTGCACATATTTTGCAGGAGCCGGATTCATTCGGATCCCTTCTCGAATTGTCATGGAAAGGAACGAAGACCTTGGATCTTGGCAATGGGAAAACCCGAAAATTCCTTCAAGATGGGGATACCGTTGTGATGTCAGGCTATGCCCAAGGTGATGGATACAAGGTTGGATTTGGACAATGTGTTGGGAAAGTTCTACCTGCTTTGACATGATACCCAGGTAACTCTAGAAAATGAATTGCGCTGATAGGGATGTTTAGCTGGAATATAGAGATGATTGTTATTTATTACACTTGATGTAAACCCATGAAATTGTCCTTCCCTGTCGCCGAGTAGACTGATTGCGAAAGTATCTTGTATCCAAGATATTGGTATTGGCAGAAAACTGTAACTCTATGATAACGTGGAGGACGAAGACTGCGACAATAAACAATGTCATTTCTTCAAATTCTTAAATTATTCCAAGACAATGCCGTGTTTACGAAAATAAATAGTTTGTCCAATCCATGTTAAAGTAGTGCGACAATTCCATTTTTCTAAATCGTGTTATTTTCGTATCGAAGCACGCTGTGCTTCATCATCAGAATACACAAAATTATAAATCACGAGGCTAGTCCATCTGGGGAATTTATTTGGCGCATTTGGTCAGTTTCATGAAGTGTGCATTTCGCTTTAGATACAGCCTAATTTTAGTCTCTACTGTGCTAAATTAGTCTTGAAGATAATGTTAGATGCTTTTGAGTTGACATCTCTAAAATAGAGCTGGTATATTCAATCAAGTGTGCAAATGTTGCGAATTCATACTTTCTCAGTCTTTCATCTTGTTCTGTGGGAAAGTCATTGCGTTGCAAAATGCTGCTGGAGAATGGGAGGTGTTCTACCGTGTTAATAAAATTGGACGCTCCGTTCACTAACTTTAAAGGGGATAGACATAGCTATGTCCCTTAGCCGCTATAAATAGGCTAAAGAAACGCTCACAAATCCTATGTTTCTTTAGCTACACAATGAAACCGGGTGCGTCTAAGGCCCCAGTTACACTATACCGGATCGCTATCGGAGCGGAGTGACTTTCGTATCGGATAGGGGTTTGAGTTACACTACGCCGTACCAATCCGATACACAACGCTCCGATTAGCGGAGTGAAAATCACTCCGCTCTGGAGGTGGTATGAAAATCACTCCGGAGTCACTCCGTAGCGAAGCGTTGTAGTGTAATCGCACGAATCCGATCATCATCATCATTAACATTATTTATAGTTGGGTTTAACCTAGTACATGATACTAATTCATTCCAACTGTAAAGTAAACTATTTGATAACATACAAAATGTACTGTATATATCTAAACAAAAACGTTATAAACATAGTCTGCAGGTGCACTTGTCACCAGTCCATGATTTTATTTGATTCTTAAAAGCTGCAAGGGATGGACTTTGCTTGGTTTTGTCACTAAGTGTCTTCCAAAGGAGACTTCCTCTGAAAGAGAGTGACTCCGCGCCATAACGTTTCTTGATCTTTGGAAGTTTACACAGCTCTTTAGTTCTTAGGTCATACATTACTTCTTTTCTCTCGTGAAATTCCCATAAAAATGAGGGGTTTAGTTTTTTGGTTGACTTGTAGATTTCAGTCATTAATTTCTGGAGATTTTTAACATGGATAGTTTGGCTGTTATCTCGGCTCAAGAGTAGCTGGAAGGAAGATTCATAGTCCTGGTAGGGTATCCGCAGACAACGTTTATGTCCTCTATTTATTTCATCGTTTGCAGCATCACTGCAAAAAAGCCATACCAGGGGGCAGTAATTGAAATTCGATATGATTATGGTGTTACAGATTTTAGTTGCTTGATCTGGCGATAGATATGTATTTAACCTTGCAAAAGCGCTAACTTTCTGATTAACCTTTGAACAGAGTCCGTGTATGTGTTTATTTAACTTAAGCTTGTTATCAATCTGTATGCCTAGGAGTTTCACCGTGTCTGCAGTAGAACAAGGGCAGATTTTGTAATACAATAGCATCAGTTGCTTTGGTTCACACCTCAATTCAAAGCGATTAGTGAATGCAGACAAAAGAAATTCTCTCAAGCAGAAATTCAAAACAAACGAAGACGCAAAGTTGCCCTGAAACCAGTACGGCAAACTCTCGTTTGGTGCGGGCGAAGGGAGGTTTTTAAGAGATGTAATGTGCTCATAATGAAAGAAGAAGGGTAAATCTAAAGTTCTGTCTTGGGCATTTTGTTTACTTGATTCAGGAGCTGAGCAGTGACTGCGTATATCTGAGCAATAAATGTGCTAAAATTGTAATGCCCTCTGCTCGGTTTTGAGTCAAATAAACAAAATGCCCAAGACAGAACTTTAGATTTACCCTTCTTCTTTCATTATGAGCACATTACATCTCTTAAAAACCTCCCTTCGCCTGCACCAAACGAGAGTTCGCCGTACTGGTTTCAGGGCAACTTTGCGGCTTCGTTTGTTTTGGAATTTCTGCTTGAGAGAATTTCTTTTGTCTGCATTCATTAATCGCTT
Source organism: Aurelia sp. 3 sensu Dawson et al. (2005) (assembly GCA_964020215.1). Taxonomy (NCBI): domain Eukaryota; kingdom Metazoa; phylum Cnidaria; class Scyphozoa; order Semaeostomeae; family Ulmaridae; genus Aurelia; species Aurelia sp. 3 sensu Dawson et al. (2005). The sequence continues at coordinate 14,797,357 of OZ026573.1, read as the reverse complement.
TGAATTGAGGTGTGAACCAAAGCGACTGATGCTATTGTATTACAAAATCTGCCCTTGCTCTGCAGTAGGTAATTTTTTTCCTTCTATGTTAAGGCGCAGGCACCTTTCATCTTTTAGACCAAGGAACATCATCTGGAATTTTTCAGGATTTGCTATCATTCCATTTTTTGAGAACCAGTCTAACAGTAGGCCTAGGTCATTTTCCAATTTGATCACAATTTCTTGTATATTATTGCCACATGCAAATATGGTATTATCATCGGCAAAGTTGCATATCTCGGACTCTAGGCTCATGGCAAATAGATCATTTATGAAGATGTTGAAAAGTAATGGACCCAGGACCCGATATACTCCGCTTTGAAACAATGAAATTCCAGATTAGCAAACAATAAACTTTGGCGCCAGCCTGCAAAAGCACCCTGCAGTGAAGATCAGAATTGCGTAGGAAAATGGCGTGGGAGCAAGAGAAGCGATGTAGTGTAACTGCTACCCCAAATATCACTTCGGAGTGAAAATCACTCCGCTCTGCTCCGCTCCGATAGCAATCCGATATAGTGTAACTCTACCCTAAATTGTCGACTTCAGTAGATCATTCTATTTTCTATTTCTATTCTATTTCTAATTCTTTATACACCGAGACCCTTCAGCAACAAAATAACTTTAGCTAAAAAACATAAATCTAATTACAATCATTTTTTAAAACAAAAAAAGAAAACTACTGCTGATCTTCCAGGGGGCCGTGTTTGCATTGGTTTCAGCTCATCAAATGACTTTTTAACTGTTTTTTATATTGATACAAGGTGGGGAGCTCCCTAATATTCATAGGAATCTCGTTCCAAGCCTTCAGAGCTGTGTAAGAAAATCTCTTTTTAGAATATTCCAGATTATACTTTGGGATTTGAAGGTTCTCACAAAATCTAGTATTATTGTTAGAGTAATGAGATCTCCGTTGAAATTTATTCCAAAGGTTTTCTGGACATAGCCTGTTCATGATCTTATATGTCATGACTGATCGATCAAACGTAATGAGTTGTTTAACTTGTAAAAAATTCTTCGACCAGTCATCCTTTATCCTGGCAGTGTCAATTATCGAAATGGCCCTGTCTTGAAAACGCTGTAATGATTCCATTTTGGAGTTGGATACACTACCCCATATGACATCAGCGTATCTTATATGACTCTCTACGAGCGCACGATAGACATTGCTTAATTGACCATGTTTTTAACCTGGTCCAGGCCAGCTTTTCACCACGTCGATTCCCTTCAAAGTTAGTTGACTGAGCTAAGTAGAGGGAAACTATAGATAGGACAGAGAACGCTATTGTTGCTCCAGCTAAACAATACGGACGCACGTGTCCAAGTCACCAGATACAATTGCCCAATCTTAGGCAAGCAAATGCATTTCCGCAGTTAAAACTATTTATCTCCAACATATCCGCAGTGTAAAGACTACGTTCACACGATGCCGGCACATTTCTAAAACGGTGAAAAATGCGACGGAAGCGAAATTTGAGCTAGCTTTCACTCGATGCTGTGTTAAAAATTTGCCGTTTAATTTTCCGTTTTCAAAATCTACCGTTTTCAAAATCTGCCAGCAAAAAATATGCCGTTTTCGTGTGAATGGAAGGGCTATCCGTCACATTTTTCTGCGTTTTCAAATGTGCCGGCATCGTGTGAACGCAGTCTTAAGTGTATAAGATCAGAGAAGAGGCCTTATCCAACCGAACATAACATACAGAGCTATCTAAGTGAATCATGGCACAGATGACATGAGAATACTAGAATAATAACGCACATTGCGAGTCCATAACAAACTCATTGCTAACCATGATCCTTTGTGTGCCGAATTGAAAGCAAAACAAAGGGAATTTAGGCCAAAAAGGACTTTGAGATGATATGAAAGTCGACTTTGGCGCCATGAGGGATCATGGTTATCAACAATGGGTCTTTAATATCATGTGGTGGATTTATGTGACATTGGACAGCTAATGAGAGATAGGAACAAAAACATGTGAAATCTTAACGTAACGAACATGAAATATGAATGTGATACATGAAATTATTAAGTTTTTGATGGACCCAGCGTCCTCTTATTGTTGCTCTCACCTAACGTGATTGGCCTAATTTATGGAGCTGTCAACCAATCAAAATTTGGTTCCAATCTGTGCTCTGACCAAGGAAGACAGTACAAACAAACAAGGGCAAATTTTGCGTACCAAACGCAACTCAAAACATGCTTCAATAAAAGAAAGCTACAAAAACAACTGAGGTCAAAATACGCTCCAATAAACTAAAGCTGATAAAACTACTCAAATAGAAGATATAGTTATTTTTACATGCTAAATTAATGCTAAATTAATTCAAATTCAACACAGCTTGTTCATTAATGAAAGTTATATGTTATATCATTGATAGTAAAGCGTTTTTAGGACCATAGCTCTTAAATATATGTGATAGATTGTAAATATCAACACTTTGGCATAAGCTGACACAAAGGAAGTAATGAAAACATGAGTGGTAGCTGTTCTACAAGAGAGTCTGACTCACACGAGCTGCGATATCTTTCTGTCTTCCTTCTCTCTCTTTCTTTCGGTTTGTGGAAACATGGCAATCCTGCAATTCGCTTTGCCGTAAATAACCTATTTTTATCACACAATAACGAAAACTTCAGAGCGGTGTTATCAGAGCCTAAATTGTCTCTTATTCCACAGAACGAATGCGTGTTTTTCTGACTTCGCTACGGTCTTGAGACGGTGGACGGGGAGACGGGGAGTGATTTTCTGATGCAAAACTAACTGACTGCAAGAATGAGGGTTTTCCCAAAACGCCACACTCAACTAATGTTATAGCTAGTATACATTTTTGAACAAAATGTTCATTCGTGTGGCGTTACCGCCCCCACCACCATCGTGGACCGTCTTGAATCCCCCACAGTTTTACAAAAACGTATAAAAATATCGTTACATTCCAGACTCTTTGTACAATAACTAAAAGCTCTATTGTTGTAGCCCACTCATATTTGATATTATAAATCTTAAATATACCATAAATTTCACATACATAAAGAAATTACTTAAAGGCGTACAAAATTATACCTAATCAATAACCCAATTGAAGTAAAGAGGAACTTTTTTTGGATAATATATGAATCCACAAACTGTCGTTTCTTTCCTAGAAAACGATCAGCATACCAGGGGCTTGCACTACATATTGTTTGGGTACAAGGACGTGCCATGGGGAAGGGTATCGATTTTCCAAGATATTGGTATAAGCCTATAAGGAACGGTATCTATTTTCATAATTTTGTTATAGTGAACTGGGCCGATTTTAAAGATTTTGGTATAAAACATAAAGTCAGCCATACTGCGAAAAATTGGTGTAAGGTCTGGTATCCATTTCCGAAAAAATGGTATAAGGAATGTGTACGTTTTTGAAGCCTCAATGGCACTTCCCCGACCAAAATTTGGTCAAGTGCACCCCGGGTGTACATGTCACTTTCGGGTGAGCCAGAGGAACGAACGACCTGTTTTCAACCCCTTTGAAATATCCAAGTTGATCGATATTTAGGTGGCCGAGAAACTGAAACAACTACGTCAAAACAAAACAGGGCTACCAGAACTGTTGGACATATTGTTTTGTCCGAAACTGGATGAAAAGTATCCAACTTACATCCAAAGGAGGAGTCATTTCCAGCATATCTACTGTAGAAAACTAGATTTGTTCACAAGTGCAGTGACATTCTATTCAAATTTGAGCTTTCAGATTTTCGATCGCAGTCATAGTCTGCGAGCTGCCTTGAAGTTTCAAGATTGCTGTGCAGTTTTTTTGCTTCACGTTGTAAAATATGGGACGAAAAATGTTGAACTTTGATGACTCTGTTTGTGTTGTATGGTTGCGTAAAATAATTCCATGTCAACCTATTCTCCTAAGAATTGGATCAATTCTTGTGGCAGTTGATCTCGTAAATCGTCAATATTTTTAGTTCTCTCCATTACAGCTACTTTACACTGTTCTTTCAAAGACGGTACCCTGCAGAAAGGGAACTGAAGACTCATTGAAGACGTTTTTTCTTTATTCTCGTTGTCTCTCATTGTAACACTTTTCCCAGTCAGTTCACTGATCAACTCTCTGATAGACTCTCCTCTTGGGAGTTTGCTGTTTGTTAAATCAAGGCTGTAAAGTGCTGTTTCTGCACAATATTGCACTCTTGCACTCGCAACTCTGCCCTCTCTTTTGTAGGTAAGCGTGTATTTGTGGCTCGGATGCGAGCTTTTTCGAACCAGAAATGTTCCATCCTTTTCATTCTTGAGCACTTGAGCACTACTACGGACACGATCTGCATCTGGCCAATAGAAACATGGAGCTTTCAAGAGTTCTACTTCAGGATCTGGAGGTCCACGAAATAATATTTCTTTGAAAAAGACGTAATTTTCTTCCACATCTTTGTGATCAACTTCCCTGTGATCTGTCACGTTCATAAAACGTCTTTTAATACTTCGCTTAACATTTTGTAAAAGTTTCATGCTTCCCAAGTAACCTCTATCTATCGATGTCTCGTGTGAATACTGTTTCAGGTTATTTTCTTTCTTCATATTACGTTCTTTTCGTATGCCAAAAATACTTTCCTTTGGCCACGTGAGCAGGACTTTTTGGCGGGACTTTCCCTATCTTCTTCAAAAATTCCCTTGGCTCTACTCTTGAATACAGCTTTATTAAACGTCACAAACGTCAATGGCGTGTCTTCCAATCTTTTCTAAAGGTCTACGCAGTTATTGATAAATTCTCTCTTCAAAACCGTTTTCTGTTTCATTCTTTCTTTAATGTTGTGCTTTATTTCTTCTAGTTGTGCAACCTCTAAACAAGCATACGACCACAAATTGTGGGCAAGCCTGGACAAATTTGAAAACAACGCCAGTTCACAGTTGACATCTGATTTCTGAATGATCCAAAGAATTTGTTTATCTTGCCCAATAACGAAAAAACTCTAATAAAGTTAAATGCTACCGCAGACTTTTTAACCGCTGCTGTCTCTGCCACAACGCCATCTTCGCTCCTCCAAAAAGTTTAATGGCTGAAAATTTTCTGGTGGATGTGGTGGAACATTTATCAGCTGTTTGAGTCCTGTTTACTCGTCACGAGACAGCCCTGTGTTGCTTTGAAGACTACAAAAGTGCTATTCTTCTATTTTCCTGGCTTTTGTTTCGAAACAGGTGCTTCATGATTGTATTATATTAGGCCCCTGCCCCTTGCTCGTTGTCCTTGCCAGTGTCCGACATTTTGGTTTTTTTTTTATTTCCTTTCGGCCGTTCTCAGGGCTTTTTTGGACTAAAAATGGCTAAGTGACTGCTTGGATGACAGAACACAACTCTAAAGCTACCAGTACCCTACTGAAACATGACGATGCCCATGAAAACAGAAAATTATCAACATTTTGCGAAAATCAGTTGTTCTTTAATTTGTGCAACCAAAATTTTTTCGAAACTCTTTCACATACGCATACGTGGCAGTGTCACGTTTCACTCATACGGAAAATGAGTCAGCCCTCTATTACTAAATGTTTCTTAATTATTACGACGAGTTTTAGTACTACAAGTTTCTTAATTTGTTTCTTATTTTGTGAGTGCATAAATTACTGTATGTACTGATTAGCTCGTATACAACATACATGTTTGTTGACACATGAAAGATCATCCCGTGGGGGGGGGAAGGGGAGGGGGTAACTTCAATGGGCAGATGACTGTGCCGTTTTGACGTCTGATATCATACCCCAAAATTTATGAATTTTTCGAGGACCATACCCCAAAATTTACAGGCCATTCAAACTACATCAATCATTCAACCAACCAACCAATCAATCAATCAATCAATCAATCAATCAATCAATCAATCAATCAATCAACATGTAATGTGCGAAAATATTTACCTTACATATAAATAACCTAAAAATTATATAACCTAAAAATTGTGACAAAGATCCAAAATGTCCGCCAAGGATATGAAATTTGATCAAATTCAATACCCTAAAAAGTTATTTCCAAATTGACCCTCCAAAATCTATGTTCCTTTATGATCATACCAAACATGACACCCTAAAATCTATTTTCTGTCCGAAAAAAGTTCAAAAAACTAATTTGACTACATATTTGTGCTGTCTGAACTAACCATGAAATGATTCAATACTCAGCGAAGCCAAGCATGAATGTTTGCATTCCGTTACAACGTGGTGTTTTGGTTAGACCCGAGCTTCAAATTCTGAATCTCATGGCTGCGAGGGCTGCGAGGGTATTTCGTCAGGGTAAGTTTGGGAGGTGGAATGTTGTTGCAGTTTAGTTTGGATTCAGAATTTGAAGCTCGGGCCTAACCAAAATACTGTATGATGTTGTAACGGAATACAAACATTGCTTGGCTTGGTAAGTATTGAATCACTATAGTTTCATGGTTATTTCAGACAGCACAACGATAGTTAGTGTCCGAACTGCCCATGGGTTTAGTTCTTGACTCTTCAATCTTTTCGAACTTTGTACTAGAGCTTCCTGTCTTTTAAGCCATCATGGTAATAGTTTCTCATAGGCGAGTTTCTTATATAAAAACGTGTGCTCTGTTTTCTGCAGCTTCACGAAAGCATGCAGTTTGGTATTTACATATTTGTTTCTTGGAAAATTACCGGGCATCAGTATTTTGCAGGCGTTCTTTCTTTGAAAAAATTGGAGGCCAGAGGCTTCCTTGTTTACGTTAACGCAATGGCAACTAGCCGCATGTTGTTTTGATCGCTTACAATGGCTGTTCATTGCTTTTGTAGAGCGTTGTTTCGGATCGTTTCAGAACTGAAATAAGACCCCGCCCAGCACGTTGCTTTTCAATTTCTTCAACAGGCTATGCTTCAAAACTTTTGTTCTTGCGCCATAAATTTTGCTATATTTTAATGTCGTTTAAGACGTAACACAATCAGCTTTGTTGTTGTTGGTGCCACGACAGACCTTCTTTTGGTTTTTTTGGCAGTCACGAGAAGGCAGTTATCAAGAGTCACGCAAATACGGAAAACAATATTTGTGCTGCAACCACCAACCTCCAGGGCTTGACAGAAAGTTTGGCAATGCTTGTGCAATTGTTCATGGAGATGGTGGAAGTCACGGTGTCAAAGCAAGACAGCTTTGAATATGAAATTTTTGCAATTTTCCCGGTTTGGTAAAGAAATGTTACTGTAATATTGACAATGAAAGTTTTATTCTTTGAAAACTTGCCAAAGAAATTTCGGAAGTACTTTGGAAACTTTTCAACAGTATCACTTTACCATACAGACGCATAAATAAGGGATGCCCTTACAACTGACACCGAGAATCTTTTAAAACGATGCATTTTTCCAAATCGACTGCATATGTCTTAGACGCTACCATATAAGGGCATGTCCTTACGTAAATTTTATCCATGTTTTTTTGCTTACTAAGAATGGCGAAAAGATGAATTGGACCATGTGCTTATTTCGTAAGGGACACCAAAGGAAGTATGCAAAGGAGAGCTGGTATTGACTTTCGACCTGGGGTCCCTTAGCAAACATTACGGGGCAAGGTTTTATAATTGGTAAGAAAAGTATGTGGCAGGGTATCATGAAGAAAGTAAATTGAGTTGTCTTGGAATGATTGATCACGTATACGTTTGGCCAAGTTTTCATGCAGCAGGGTATACTTTCAAGGCATTATTTATGCGACAGGGTACAGTGTGGGGAGATGTTTACCATCCACTCCGATGCTTCCCTAGTCAAGTACCCCCGTGGGGTAAACATGTCCACCCTAGTCCTACATATCGCTACGCCCTTGCGTAGAATCAAGAAAACACTTACAATGTGAACGCAATCGTCTTCAATAATGAACAAAATTAATCTCATGCTGATCTAATTTCATTTCGTTGGATCCTCGAAATTCAATACCGAATGAACCAGAAAAAGTTCCCACTTTTGAAAATTCATAGCACCAGAGTACTTCACAGATTTGAATAATTCAAATTCCAGCCAAAAGCCAAAAGATCGAAGTATTTTTGGTGATTTTTCTCGTTGTCCCGCGAGGACTTGAAATACATTTTTTTTAATAAGAAACTGGTTTATAAGAAACTAGTACTAAGATGGCCAAAATTTTAAGAAACTCTAGTACTATGTCTGAGAAGTGCTAAGAAACTTTTCAAAGTTAAAAGCATGAATTTTGTAGCAAATAGATCGTTGAACCTTTATTATTGGGCAATATTATCTAACCATTTGTGTTTTCAACTTAACAGAACACTGTTTATTCCAATATGATGTTTTGAATATCAAGAAACATATCTGTAGCAGTGTTAGCGACCACATTGACAATTCATGCATTCAAAAGATAAGAAACCAATTAAGAAACTTTTAGTACTAAAATGGACAAAATTTCTTGTTAAATTAAGAAACTTTTAGTACTATGGCCTGATCCTAGTTTCTTTAAAAAAAACGTGCATAGGTAAATTCAACTTAATAATTTCACGGTTGCAAAATGACTGAAAAATGGCCTAAAACATTGATCAAATCATGAAGGACTCTTCGCACAGATTAATAAGGAAATACGATTGTTCATGGGTGAGAGATAACCACTGCACATTTATTGCCATGGGACTGAAAATCCTGGGTATTTGTTTGAAAATTGATATCGCATAACTCTTGAGAGAGGTGAAACGCCTATTGAGTATTGTTCTGTGTAAGGAGAATCCTTACAATTTGATCAATGTTTGATCAATTTTTGTAAAGTTAAGTTTACCGATACTTCCAGTGCAGATAGGACAAGAAAAATCACAAAAGTACTTTGATCTTTCGGCTTTTAACTAGAATTTAAATCATTCCAATCTGTGAAGTACTCTTGGTGCTACGAAGTTTTAAACGTGGGAACTTTTTTCTGGCTCACCCGGTATGTTAACAAGAATCCTAAAATTCGCTAATTTAAAATTATTACCATGAAATTCAGTATTTTATAATTAAAATCATGCACACAGAAGCGTCTCAAACTAGGTGCCCCGTGAAAAAAAAACTTTTGCGATATCAAATTATCATGCAAAACGCTTGAGTTGTTTTTATTCGCGGGCATTTTAACGTGGCATCTGGTTTGAGCCACATTTTAAATTCATTCGTAAATTTCTACACAATATATGAACATATGTACAATATTGGAAAGTCCTAAAAGTATCTGTGTTCAACTTTTCTCCAAAGTCTTCAGCACCTTGGATGTTATTCCAAGAGATTTTCGCACACATCTTGCAGCTATATTATTAAATCTTTCTCTATCCTCCCTCCACATTTTCTGCGACGAAAGGAAAAGAGATTTCAAGGCTGCTGGATGTACCAATGAAACAAATGTGAACAAATATGAGCATTGGTTCCAGATCTTAAAAAATGTTGCCTTAAAGGTGAGTGAATAGTCTTAAATCCTCAGGACCTCGGATTTGGAACTGCTTACCAGAGGAGCTGAAATCGGCGAATAGCCTCAACATATTCGAGAGCTTAATAACTCTATGGAATGGTCCCGCATGCAACTGTAATGCCTGTCATTTTATTGTAAATATTGTATAAACAGCATTGAAAAAAATTATTAGCTTTATAGCTGACTAGAAAAAAGAAGTAATAAATCGATGTAAAATAAAGTCACAGTAACAAGTTGCTGTAAAATTCCACGACCTGGTTCTTTAGACTGAATAGAAAATGTTGCTCTGAAACAGAATAGATAGTTACGGCTGAGCAACCTTTATTGTCTAAAATTCCGTCCACCCGGAAAATTCCGCTGACTGGAAACGAGTGGAAATTGGCCTAATCCTGTTTAAATTTCTCTTACATCTGATTTCGTTTTCAAGTTATCCACTAATTTAAAGTATCAGCTGATAACATCATTTTGTTTGCAAATTAATAGGATGTTGTAGGGAAGCATAGCTGTATCTGATCTTTGTAAGGTTAAATTTGTTAAAAACATTGCGCCTGAGCTGAATGGAACAATGCAAATGGTGTCATAATTGATGTGATGTTTAGCAAGGCATTTCAATTGAAGAGAACTCATGGATCAGATCAAATTTTTAGGGGCAGCCTGATGAAAAATCCATTGTTTACGAAAATGTTTGCCCGACTTAAGACCGACTTTCTGCCCAATTATAGCCAATTTTTGCTAATTTTGCCAACGTTGGGGGGCTTGAGCCCCCCAGCACCCTGTCTCCTACGCCTTTGAGAGAACTTCTTTGAGTCGATTTCCCTTTGGAAACATGGTCGACCTTGTACACTTTGTTTACTTTTTGTAAACAAATGACGTCATCTGCCAATCATACAACATAATGGGTAGCCTGGAAATGAAAAAGGGTAGCAATAAAATTTAAACATCATTCTGTATCATTCAACAGTGCTATTCATTTGCATCATCTTCAAGAAAGAAGAACAAAACTAATTCTGAGCAAATGCTTGAGCAGCCTGCGTGCAGACAATACCCAATGAAAAGGTACGTTTTCCTTGGGTATAGTCTGCACGCAGGCTAATGCTTGAGCACATACAGGATATTAGAAACAAAACTTTGATCGAATCTTGTTGGCTTGAATTAAGTTTTATCGCTATGTAAGTTGGCAACTATAAATTTATGGTAAATATTATTAAGATCATAAATTTATTATCATTATGATAAATACTTACAGATGCATCAACGTTCGCGCTACTTTCATCATTTGGCTCTGAAAGAAAACAATTCTGAAGCTAACATTACTTTGATATAGTTGAGTTAGCAACTAAAATGATCAAATGACAATAGAGTTGATGCTATCACAAATTTGGGGATTTTTTATACCCCTTTCACTCCAACACAGTTAAAGGCACATTGTCGTGGCTGTGACTGGCTTGTCGTGATGTTGAAGTCACTAACAAAAGACCTGGCCTTTGAATTGTCAGTGGACCTAAAGTCTGCGCGCAGGCTACAAGCCTTTTTGATCTTCGATCATACTTATCGTTATCTTTTTCATGAATTTTAGGTTACAGCGAAATTACTGAAGCCTGCCTAATTCTATTCTTTGTTGTTGTCTTATTCATCCAATCAGCGCCACGACAGTGTGCCTTTAAACCAACTTTATGTAACCAATAAACATAAATAACAACAAAAAAACATAGACATAAAAAATAAACATAAAAACATAAAAACATAATTTCAACAAATAAAATGCATTCGATTTTCTTTACTGACCAATTAGACTCATGACGTAAGTCCCTCTAACTTCCGCTTGTTGTTGTTGTTGTTGTTGTTGTTATCGCTTCAGTTGTAGCGACAAGTCTGCAGGGGGAGCGAAACAAGAGAATTTTGGAATGAGTCTACTGACCAATTAGAATGCAATGACATTGTTTCCCTGTCCTCTTTGCCTTCCTGATGACGCTTCGGCTTCGGTACAACCGACCCTATTTAGGCCCAAACTCTGAGCTTCCTAGAGCACTAATCAGATTGCGAGGATTGTGAATTACTATGGTTACGGCATAGAATTTTCGATTCGACTGAAGAACTGATAACATTCGGACGAGATTCGCGGCAGTAATTCCATAAAAGTTCGATTTAACGATGCAGAAAAATAGGATCCGCCTTCTCACTGTTTCATTATGAGTCCCTGTTGAGCAAAGTCTACTACAGAGATACATGAGACTCATCATCATAAATCAAAACTATTCTGATACTGTGTGGACGTGAAATAAGATTATTTTTTCTTCTTTTACTATACAAATTAAGAACTATAATTACCTGCCAGCATACTAACAACAGATAATAAAATCTTTTCTACAGATTGAACAGGGCTCCAACGTTCAGCACTTGACTCATAACCCATTGGGTCATCACCAGGGGCATGTAAAATTGAAATACACACCCTGCCATCAGGATAAACTAAAACAGTGAAGACTCCATGAGGAAATGTTTGAATAAATGCATTAGGTGTTTTCTTTTTTAATAATCCAATAAGGAGTTACAACGACCTATTACTAACTACACTTCTTACAAAATCACTCTACTATACTACTAAAACGATACAGCAAGGAGCAGAAGACTGGGTCTACCGTGCGGTCATAACATGGGAGTTAAAACTGCGAATGAATAGGAAGCAAAAAGAAAATGCATCATGTTTCCAATGGTCTATGTTTCAAATGGGCCTAGACCTGGTCAAACAGCTTTTCTGTAGAAAGATAAAAAAAGACAATCGCATAGCAGTTGTAATTGCTATACAAGAGCTTTTCATTGCAAGATCGCAAAATGAGGTATCAGTGTTTGCCAAAATGTACCACGGTTGGAGGCTTGGGGAAACGGCTCTCAAACGTTGGAGAACTAACCAACATCGACCATACTCGGCAAAATCTGCCATAAGTCAGGAAAAGTGTTTCATCGATTTGGATGAAGCAACAATCATTTTGTAAAAGTCTATCTTAGATGCAGAAATTTATGTCACATTAGAAGTGGTCATACCATTCTAAAAGTGACGGGTTATTTTGTTACTTTGCTTGGAAGTCGTTTAAGCGAACGAAAACTTTCGACAACAAATCTCCCAACTTTATGCTCACAACCAGACGTATTGTCATCCTCTAAGGAAAAAACCTAATGAAAAATATGTGCCTCTTAACACGTGAAAGTAACTAGTTGCTGATCTCAATACCCCTGGAAGATAACTGATGCAAATGTCATATTATTAAGGTTGAAGACGGTAGGAAATTTGATGGCCGCTCTTAGCTTTTCTTGAGACCTAGTTAATGAAATTCATTTCATTAAAAACAATCATCAGATTTTAGTAAAAATTGGTTCGCAGTACATTGTCCAGAACTCTCAAAATACATGATTGATTAGAGGGGAAACAATGACCAAATCTAAGTCAGCCTTTCTGCTCAGAGATGGTTGGTAGTTTATTCAAATTAGTGCATGATTCAGAATTGTACGGTTCAGAAAAAACTGATAAATCATTTGGGACACCCGGTGCATCATCAAAATAAAACTTTGTTCTTCATTGGCAGTTGCTGACAAGACGTAAAATTCAACACAACATTGTCCTAAATTTTGTATCAAAACTTTTCTTGGTGATATTTTGTGCACGCTTCGCAAATTTTAACGCTGTTTATCAATATCGACGTTTTGTTTACGGTACAGAGAGTTTAAAATAAATGATACGAAAAGGGAGTTTCGTCGATAATCATTCCACGCGTGGTTTTTCACGGTTTTATAAAATAGCAGCCAAGCAAGAAGACACTTTTTGTAAAATTTAGGACTTCAAAACGAATAAAGTTCAACAGATTATACAAGGATTGGACAAAAGCAACAAAGACCTGTCGTCATGAAGTTGTTTTTAACTGGAGTCACAACACAGGCCGGTTAATGTGAAAAAGAATCTTTCATTCCCAGCTCTTACAAAAAAGAAGTTTGCATGTATATAATGCTGTTCTTAAAAAAACTTATTACTGTTCTATAATGCAAATAGCTGTTGAAATATTTTTTGAAGATTTTACAGAAAAAGAAAATAAAAACAAACGATAGACATCCTCCCTCTGCAGAACAGAAAATGCTTGGTTGTCTTTGACCTAACAAAACTTGAAAACCTCTATGATACTAACTGGTGTACAAATCTCAATACATACAGTGCAAGTAAAAGTGTCAGATCTAAAATTCCTTAGCAAAATGGCACTTACTGTTTGGATGAAAGATCTCACTAGTGAATCTCATTTTTGGAGGACTAAGAGGATAATCTGGAGGAAAGTTCAGTTTGGTTGCAAAGACACCACCATCAAATGGAGTTCCTTCTGGGCCACTGAAAACAAATAAAGAACAGTTGACGGTGGAAGAAAATGGTGAACAGTGGTTGGCCAAGACAATGACAAAACACGCAGTTTGTTTCCTAGGAATGACAAAAATAGCTACAAGCAACTCGTTAAAAATGATGGCATGTTTTCAAAAGATACTTCATTTACTTTAAAGAGAGGTGCTCTTAGCTTTTCAGCTTGGTGTATTAAGGCAATATGGTATTTTGACAAGGATTTCAACTGTCAAGGGAATATTTCAGAAAACTGGGATATTGCCATTAACAAGTGGTTCCGGAAAAATTGGCATCAAGGAACATTTGGCCAAGGAGTATGCTGTATGTTCTACAGTATAATGGAATCAACGGTAATAGTATAGAAATTTCAATCAATTTAGGTAGCTCACTTCCACTTCAGTGAGCAGCAAGTTGCCATTCTGAGAAGGACTCTCGTCAGAAAACAATCAATTTCTCCAACGTTATTCAGCCTATCGAAACAAGTAAAAAGGATGCTGTTATGTATAGTCTGGGCAGTTAAAAGATGTATCAATAGCAATGTTTCTGTCAGTCCTGGTTTCGCAAATCCTAGTTCTAATATTTCTGTTGATTTTGGAAAGGCGGATTTATCTCCAAAACTACTAGAAAGATGTTCGATTTTTTTCCCAATGGTGAGCCAGGTAATCTACAATTTTGCCAAGTCTAACAGAAAAAGCTAGGCTAGATTTCCCGCAACTGAATTTTATATTTCTCTTCACTTCTTGACATCAAAAGGGCAAAGCCATGGTCAACATTTTAGCACATGCAGAAGGATCTGACCGCATTTGAAAATGTTTAGTTTCCATCTATGTTTGTTGTGAACTCTAAATGAAATTGATGCCTTGCGAATCCTCATTAAGTCTCAAAAGACAGCCAAAGCACGATTTTTGAAGTTGCTGGTAACAGTCAGTAACTTTTAATCAATGGATGCAAATGACCATTTCACGAGCACACCCTGGATGTCTGTTAAGACTTAGGTATAGGATTCCCAACAAATCAGGTTCATTTGTTTGCCAGTGGAAACTGAGTCAATTTCAAATTAATACTGATGGAAACATTTCTGAAAGTTATTTCAAGCAGAGCTTTTGCAGGCATGCTTTGCAGCATGGTAATCTCTTGACCAAGGTTTCTCCTTTTGCTGTCAAAAAGTAAACAGAAAAAAAATTCCATTGCAGGAAATCTAGACTTGCTTTTTAAATCACACTTTAGCAAAGTTGTAGATTAACTGGAACAAAAGAAAATCAAACACTTTCAATTTTTCAAGTAGTTTTGGATGTAAATCTACCTTTATAAAATCAACAAAAGTATTTGAGCTAGGATTTGCGAAGACAACATTAACAGAAACATTGCAATTTATACATCTTTCAATTGCCCAGACTACATAAAACAAATCCTTCTTACTGTTTTCAGTAGGCCAAATGATGCTGGAGAAATAAACCGTTTTCTGACGAGAATGATTACGCAAAACGACATCTTGCGACTGGAGTGGAAAGCAGAGTAACCCAAGTCTCTTGATCAAATGCCCTGCCCCCAGTGTCATCTTTTTTGTGCCTTTCTATATTCCATCAATTTTCTGATACAATGGTAATTTTCAGAGCTAAAAAAAGGACAAATTTGTTATATAAACATTCTGGTGGGATTATCAGATCTGATCACCCTTACATTGGCCCCTATCTTGCAAATGAAAAAGATAGTTGCTCTTACTTACGCTATAAGAGCTTCCCATTCAAAGAAGTTCTCTTCTGAAGCAGGTCCTGAAAATAATGAAAAAGGCAGTCATTACTCAAGGCAATCAT
This sequence comes from Aurelia sp. 3 sensu Dawson et al. (2005), assembly GCA_964020215.1. NCBI lineage: Eukaryota > Metazoa > Cnidaria > Scyphozoa > Semaeostomeae > Ulmaridae > Aurelia > Aurelia sp. 3 sensu Dawson et al. (2005). The sequence continues at coordinate 14,781,746 of OZ026573.1, read as the reverse complement.
TACTACAAAATGTTCAAAGGACCAGTGGCAGCAACCAAGCTTGGAAAAAATGTGATGGTGAAATTCCTGAAGAAATCCTGCAAAGTTGTTTCTTCTTACCTGCTAATATTCCTTCTGGTGCATTCAGCGAAAGCTCTAAAAACAAAACAAAACGATATGAATGTGAACAAAAGTTAAATACAATTGAAACTCCAATAAGCTGTGGCAGATTTAAGGTGGGCAAATGGGGCAACTGTCTCTTGATAAGATAAAAACTCAGATTGGTGCACCTTTTGGAGACAAAACTATGCTCTGCCAATAAGAGTCCCTAGAAATTTATTTCCTGTAGACTTGCTGCAAACAGAATTCAGAACAAGCTGAACTATCACATACAGACTGTTACAAAGCCTGGCAAATGCTAAGACTTTAATGCCTGCCCCAGACTGGAAAGTTTGCCTTACACTGCCGATTTCGCACACTTTATAACTTTCAGCCGCACTTCCAGCCACAAAATTTTTGTAAAACAACAAAAGGAAACAACAGAACACTGTTTAGTGACACAAACACAGGTGAGTAAGCAATTTGGAGGTACAGTAGGAGAGATCCTCTTTGCATTCTGCAAACTTTCCAATCTGGTGCCCCCACAGTTGGAACATGATTATCGATGTATTGTCAAAAAAATGAGCCAAAACTAGAAGTGATCATCCAGTATGGAGGGTAGTTATGACCATTGTATGTACCCTATTCTTTCTAAAACAGCCTTACACACTTGAAATGGGTGTGACATGTGTGTGGCACTGGAAATTTTGACCCGTGGTTGTAGGTATGTATATGAATCTTGCCAAGCATTCTTGAAGGCTGTTGTCTTGAGAGAAGTTGCGGATTTTAGCATCATTCCCTGGGATCGCAGTAGTGCACTAATTGAGTCTGAAACTCCTTGTCATGGCACTCAAGTGGCGGGGTCCTATCAAACTCACTCCCCCTGACTGCTCTGGCTGCAAAATCAGAGGATTAGGGGTCCGTCATATATTGATTTTGTCCTCGCTTAGCGTCATTTCGACGTTAATGGGTGGGGGGTCAACAGCCTTCAGCAACAATGACGCTAAGAACAAGAATTATTTACATCGATTTTGATAAGGATATATTTCTATGATATTGTGAAGGTTGTGATAATTTATGCTTTATTTTCTTTCCTAAGCCCATTTTCGTGCGATCTGCTCGGTCAGAGAATGTTCGCTGAAGCTTCATTGGAATGCCAAAAGAGTTTAGGCCCGGTACTTCCCATGCCTTTCTCGTAAGGTCTGCTTCAGCCCTTTGTCAGCCCTTAGTCAGTTTTGAATGGACTGACGCTAAGGATGGGGGGTGGGTGGGTCTGAAAGTTAGCGTCGAAATGACGCTAAACGGGGACGAAATCGATATATGACTGACCCCTCACCCCTTACACCACTGTGCCCAACAACAACACCTTGAGGGATTTGTGATTGATGGCCGCCTTTCATACACAGGAAACTTCTTCACTTTTTTGAAAACCAGGATCTCGGAAAAGAAGGTCATTACGAATTCACGGAATTTGTGGCATTCGTTTCTGCGCGATCACAGACCAGCCAACTCACTTGGCTGGTGGCAAATTTCTTAAAAATAAGTGGCCTAAATACTTAATTCTTTTTAGGTATACTGTCCTTCTTGTGCGGCAAGAAAATCTCATTTTCAATTCTAGACACAATTTTAGCAGCATCACACGTACGTACGTCTGTATTCAGCCATTAGTCTTTTCAGGGCTGCACCAGCCATGGCTTTGGGCTTTTCTTCTTACTTTCCTGTTTTGTGGTCTTCTTGTTTTGTTTTTTCAAAATGGCGAAAAAATAACATTTTATACCATACACGATTACGAGGCTGGGTGCATACGAGACTCCCTTGAACTTCCATTAGCAACGTTCAACAACAACATGGATGTCAACAAATGGCCTGCCTGCAACTTCTGCAGATTTATTGAGATATAACGCCGCAAGTTTTCAAGTAATTCGTATTAATGCTCGACTAGAGAAAGAACAAAGATGCCAGTGAAGACGCAGCAAGTTATGAACAAGCTTGGTCTTGAAGCTGCTGAAGAAGTTGTGTGGCAAGGTTGGCAGCCTGGTGGAGAATACACAAAAAACATCACGTTAAAAAACGTTGATTTTAAAACAAAAAAGCTGAAATATAGGTGTGTAACAGTTGAAATTATGTGCAAGTGTGCAGCTCACAGACTGCGTACTTGCATGCAAAATCCATTGTTGCTTGATAAGTGAGGAGGGTGCCTGCGCCCCGGCCCACTGGCTGGGGCCGCCGGCGGGGACTGTCAAAATAAATGGAAAAGTTCTGATGACTATGGGGCCCAATTGTAGGTGGCCAGGGCTGGCAAAGTAAGTGGAAAAGCTATGGAAATGCCAGGGCCAGTAGCCCCGGTGCAGGCACCCTCCTTTTTCTCGTTTGGTAAATTTTCCAACTTTGAAGTTTGATCACACATTGGGAGGGAGCAGTTGATCCAAATCTCTTATTTTCTGCCTTAAAGAATACGGTAAGCTTTTTACTTCTCAGAGATATGCTAAATTAAGCAACCCTGGCAAATTAGATCATAAATACACTTGTAGATGGCCGGGTCTGGCCAGGGTTGGCAAAATGAATGGAAAAGTTCTGGAAATGCGCCGGCCAGTAGCCCCGGCCATGCCCCGGCCACTGGCCGGGGTGCGGGCACCCTCCTGATAGGTGCATAAATTGGGAACTGAAAATCTTTAACATGCTGCTTCTCAAAAGAGGGACGTTGTGAGCAATGTGAGAAATAATTTAGTGGAGAATTTATTTTCAACAAGAAAACAATTTATCAGCAGGGCTGTGAAACTGACTGAAGAATTCATAGCTTAACATCTAGAGTATAATGAGGCTTGTAAGCTGCCAAGCCAGTATGGAAAGTATGGCACTTTTTGACGAGATCTTGGGTGTGCACAGAAAAAATTTCAAGTGTGCAGTGTGCAATGATTCAGAACTGTGCACTTCAAGTTCAAGTGTGCACATCTTGAAACTTTTCAAATAGAAAGTCTTTCAAGCGATTGGTAAATTTCTTGTTCCACATCAGTATTCATAATTGAACTCTTATCCTTTTGCTAAAATCTGTGGTCAATCTTTGTATCTATGTTGTTCTTGCGTATCCTGTGACATGAGCAGTTGAGCTTATGGGGGCTCAAAGTTGTGAAGATTCATGCATGCACATACAGATCTTGCTCTGTTGTTTTTGTCGTAAATTACTCAGGTGTGCAACCAGCAACTCAAGCAAAAATCTCGGGTGTCCATCTGCCATTACTTTCCATACTGGCTGCCAAGAACTTCAAGGACACTATCTGCCTGCTGCAACTATATGTAGAAAATCTCTTCATACCCGGTTATTACTAAAAGGCTTTTGGACCTGGTTATTTCTTGGTTTGATATATGATCTATTGTAAACAAATGAAACTTTGAAATTCTATAGCAGCCTCGTTATTCATAATATTTTCTCTTTTTACCAACAGAATACCATCAAGTCGATTCTTCACAACAAAGTATCCACAACCTATTATCCTCAGTTCTGGTACTAGCATGAGCTTGCCAGTAACATTCAGACCTCTTGAAAAGGTGAGAATCATTTTTGCACTGTGTGTAGCCAAATTAAACCATCACTGGAAAGCCATCAACATTATGTATAAATGCTACTAAAGATGTGCAAAACTTTGTTACACTATGTGTCATTGCCACACTTATAGTTTTGAAGCTATAGCACAAGAATTGTGTATGTTATACAGTAATTCAGGAGTTCACAAAGGGTTCTTAAGAATTTTCCAAATACAGAGATGGATTCTGGAAATATGTTGAGAATTTTTCACAATAATTTTTAGGCAGGAATATTCCTAATTATAACCAAAGCCATTTAAGCCTTTTAGTTGTCATTAAAGTAGAAGTGAACTTCAAAATGATTTACTTGCAGCAGCCACAGGGTAGATTAAATTTTCATTTGCTTAGTGTGCCAATGGACTTTTCTTCAAAGAAGTTTAGTAAATGATTTTTTTCAGTAAAGAACTTATTGAAAAATTTGTATTCATCATTTTTATAGTGAACAGCTATTGAGAGTCATTGGTATTCACAAGCAAAGCATCAAAGTAGAATGTTCTTTTGTATAAACTTTTCTGCATACTTTCAGGGCACTTATGAAGACAAAATCATCTTTGAGACCAAGGTAGGCAGAGCTTTCAAAGATTGATATGAATTTTAGGAACAAGTAAGGTAGGGGGGAATGTTATACCTTGAATTGCATCCTACCATACAGTAAATTCCCAGCTTCAAGAAACTTGTTTCACAAAAGCAGCCTGATTGGTTTCTTATGTGAAAATATACTCCTTCAAAACAGGGTGTGTATAACATGGTATAAGAAACACTTTGTATGTATGTTCCAAACATCTTTCAAAATTGTTAAGAAAATTTTTTTAAGTATACACAGTTGTACAAGAAACTAATAGTTTGAGCCATTACTGAAATTTTACAGACCCATTTGGGCTTAAGATTTTCGTTCTCATTTCAAGAGAAATGAGGCATCTGGAGATATATTCAACTATAGGCCATATAATTTAACTACTATATACCATTGTAAAAGAAACTGAGCATTAATCAGTGTGGATAGTTTCTTGTAGAGAGGTACTGTATTTTATCCAGCAGAATCAGGCATGAGTATAATGGAGTTTCTGAGGCAGCATTTTGATGTACATTCCAGATACAAATGTCTTTACCATTTTGACAAAGGTGGCACAGAAGAGTTCTTCTCTGCCCTGCTCATTAAATCAAGATGTTTATTTACACTTTTTGGAAAGACTGCTTGATGCTTTTGAAATGAAAGCAAAATCTATACAAGTCTGCTTTGTGTTCAAGAAATCTACAGTACATTAATTTCAAATATGATCTGATAAAGTTTACTGTATTTCTTTGTATGATTTATGAATCATCACAAGTCTTATTGATTGTTGATGTCAAGCTTTACTACTCAACTTTAGGATGGTCAGTTTGCAATACAAATGATGGCTGTACTGCCAGTTGCTGAGCTAATAACACCTGATCATGTTGAATTTGGTCTCTGTGCTGTTGGCGATATGCTGCAGAAGTCCTTTGAAATAATCAACATAAGGTCAGTAGCTAATTGAAGATTGTCATTAAATTGAAACAAAATTTAACTTTAGCTTGCAATTTTGCAGTTGTTGCTGTAATTTTTTATTGCTGATGGAGAATTTTGCAAACTGGCTTAGCAAAGTAAATTTATGTAGTATTTTAAGAAAAGTTGAACAGCTAATAGACTAACTGCAACTTATCAGACATATTTCATTGACTTGTTGGCTTGCTGAATTGAAACCAAACTTTTTCATAGCACATAATTTATTCTACCTGGTTGTCAATATTGTTTACTGATTGATGTGCCATCTTAAAGAATGTGGAGAAATGAATCTAAATATTTTCCACAGATTCTTGGCTTAGAATCATGGAATGGTGGCTTAGAATCTGCGCTAGGATATGTTTAGATGTGTGTCACATTACTTCTAGTAGATCTTAATAGAGCCTTCTATTGCCAGGCATTTATCTGTTATCTTCACAGAATCATATGACAAAATTAATTATTTGACGTCAGGAACTTGCAAATCCACTAAAAATTTAGAGGTGCATCACTTGAAGTTCAAGCTTGTGTGAAAGCTGAAACCAGATTCACCTAACTTATCTGTTTTTCAGAAAGCATCCCAAAATCGAGGTGAAAGAAGACTGTTTAATGTCATACCTCTCGTTGATATCAGAGCAAACTAGATAGGATTTCAAAAGAATTTAATTCTTGCAACCACTGCCAAAATTTACTGATGAATGGAAGTATCCATCATTTCAAATTGTGCTCAACAGGGTTCTGCTGAGTATCCATAACCTTGATTTAATGGTAGAGAAAGTAAGTTTATCGAAAGTCCTTTTTAAATTCAATTTGATTTGCTTTGAATAAACGGGATCCTATTTTCACCACAAATCCAGTTTAGGGGCGTCTGGTCTCAGCTTTCGCACAAACTTGAACTTCGAAAGCTCGTAGAGGGGTACTTTGGGGGTATTGGAACCCACAAACCCGGACCAAAATAAGCCAAAACCCGAAATTGCACTTCTGAATAAAAATCATCATTTTTCGTCAGTAACCTTCGATTATTTCCAGCATTTTGGTTTTCACCGACTCCCTTGCGCATCGTTTTAAGCATCAGAAAGCTGGTTTTTCAATCTCAGTTAACTACGTTGACTGGATGACTTCGAAAACCCGACAAAGTAGGAGTTTTGAGTCAAATACCAGAACACAAAAAGTGGTCAGATGTGCAACCCGCGACACATCTCAAAACCCGAAAATCCGCACGATTTAAACGTAAATCCCGCAACTCGAGGGCTAAAATTGGCCATACCCGCAACTCGTAAAACCCCAAAGCCACCCTCCTCGCAACTCTGTGAATATTTAGCCAATTTTCTGGAATCTGGTGTCTAAAATAGATTCTAAGTCTCAGCAATATGGTTCCTTTACCACCGAACCCGTTCATTACTTGGTTAATTTTCAATATTTATTCAAACATCGAACAATATTTTGGGAGACCCTGTATTAGTTTCTTCAAAATGGGTAGGCAAGTCATTTTCACAAAGTTCTCTTTTCTCGGAGAGAAGTAGCACTATAATCCCTCAGCTTTGAAGCTTCAGTCAACACTCCTCCATGGTAGTTATGTACTTTCATGGAAGACTGTGAGCTGAGGCTGCACACTGGCTACGATTTTTTTATTAGCGCAGGACAATTTGGGTCCAACTGGTACGAAATAATCCAAGAGGGGTCAACGATTACATGCATAGAGGAGTCTTGACTGAAGCGACAAGCTAGACTAGTTAACAATTTTTTTAGTTGAGATTTTCGCGTGGTAATGGCATGCTAAGTATTGAAAAGGGTTTATTAGCTTCAGGCAGGTTTTAAGTTGTGAATTATTTTCATATTGCAGTGAACTTGGAGTTACATTCACTATCTCGTGTGCAAAGCCGTTTTCCATCAAACCAAATAATGGATATTTAAAGCCAAGATCGAAGCTTTCTGCGACCGTTGAATTCAGACCAGAGGTATTTGAGAATCTGTCATTTTATTTTCGAATTGAATGACATCTTTTTTAAATACCAGCAAGAGAGAACGTATTCCTACTATTCGCGGCTCGACATTTTTCCTCGGCGACAATTCGATCAGCCAATTAGATTGCCGGAAATTTTTCCGCCTCGACATTTTTCCGCCTAGTGGAGATCCGGCTTAACGGAATTACGACGCAACTCGATAAATCGCCACCCTCTCAGCTATTCTGACTGTAAAACCAGAAGATTACAAATCTACACAATTGCTATCTCGCGCCCACTTACCTCTCTACTTTATTCACGAGAAACTCGACACGGGAGATTGTAAATTTGAGAAATCGTGAGACTGACTTACTTGCTCCACGAATGAAAACAAGTAATGGCCAAAAAGCATTTTCGTTCCGTGGAGCAAAGGTTTGGAATGAATTAAAACATGAGGTCAAGCTAGCCCCCTCTCTGTCTACTTTTAAATGTAGACTGAAATGTAAATAGATTTTAATTTTTTCATTTATTCTAATTTAACAGTGTAAATATTCTTTTTTATTTTAGTAGCATTGTAATTAGGTTTTTTCCACGGCCCCCTGAAAAGCAGCCACTCTTGGTTGATGGGGCCACCGTGTATAAAAAATTTTGAATGAAAAAATTTATAATGAATGAAATGCTATAAAAAGTGTTCATCAGAGATGAAGAATTTGCGTGTTTTTTATTGGTAGTCTTTGTTATTTTCTTTTATTTGTTAATTTTCAGTTGCTGGTGTGCTGTTCCGGGGGGCTTATTTAATTTCGGACACTCCAGACGGGGGCTTGTTAGAGAGGGAACGTTTTAGAGAGGGGTCTTAATAGAGCCTTTTGAGGTACATACAAATCCCATTGATCTTAATCTCTAAAGAATTTTCACATTTAAGCAACTATCTTTATTATTCTATTATTGTTTATTCATTGACTTGACATGCTTCTATTTTTCATCACCTTCCTAGGCTGCATATGTGTATCAGCTAGACGCTGTCTGCAAATTTGGGGATGATGGAAGCAAACCACACACAAGGACTATTTCCTTACATGGAACAGGTATATTAAAATGATATTTGTTTGAAATTGAGGGATCGGTTTTGTGACTATGTAAAATTGCCACTGCTGCTCTGAAACATGATTTTAATCATGTCCATTGATTTTAGTGACGTCGGCAGACAATAGGCATTTACGGCATTTGGGCAAGGCAAATTTAGAAAGGATGGGTCATTGCATCAACGTTGCTCATTGGATCGGTAGATATTTGCAATGAAGCAAGACTAGAATAATGAGTGGGCTTTGGGGGGTACCAGAACCCGCAAACCCGTACCAAAATTAGGAAAACCCGGAGTAAAAAAGCCGAAACCCGAAACTGCAAAACTGGACAAAAATCTTCGATTTTCGTCGGTAATCTTTGAGTATTTTCATTGTTTTCCTTTCACTGAATCTCTGAGCATCACATTAAGCATTCGAAACCTGGTTTTTCGATCTCAGTAAACCACATGGACTGTATGACTTGGAAAACTCGAAAAATGGGAAATTTGGAATGAAATACCCGAAACCCGAGCACAAAAATTGACCAAACCTGCAACCCATGACACATCTCAAAACCCGAAAACTCGCAAGATTTAAACGTAAAACTCGAAACCAGAGGGCTAAAAGTAGCCAAAGCCGCAACCCGTGAAACCCAAAGCCCCCCCCCAATGGTTTGTATGTTATTCTAAGCTTTACGGACGAATATACAGAGTTTTCCAAAAAATTGTTTGATTGAATTTAAAGAAATGACGAAATGAACAGGCTCTATGGTAAGATTTCCGTGTTGCTGAGATTTTGAATTTATTTTAAGGGCCAAGAAGATTCAAAATTTGCTAAGAATTTACAAAGTTGCAAGCTTTTGAAATTTAAATTTGTGTTAGAGCTGAAGCCAAACACCTGGGGCCCCGTCCATTTTGTCGTTATGTTGTAATACTATGTCAAAATCAAACAATTTTTGGGAAGCCCTGCACTAATGGACTCTAAAATTCGTGCGTTAGAGGAAACCTAAAGCTGAAATCATGTTTAGAGGGTCGTTTTTGACTCGTGCCAGATAGCAATGAAGTGCAGCAATGCAACAAGGCTGGATTAACTAACTTTGCAGCATTCGTCTCATCGCACAAAGAAAGTTGCATCCCGAAGTTTCTACTTCTCTGGTATCAATGGCTGGAACGATGTCCCTGAAGCCATTCGAAAAATAGAATCAATCGCTCGTTTTAAAAAAGAGGCGAGAGAGTATCTTTTGAACCTTTGGACGAAGAGGAACACCCAAACATGACCCCTTGGTAGAGCAGCCATTCATATTATTATTTCTTCTTCTTATCATTTAGAAAATATTGTTAATAGGTTGTTTATTTGCTGAAAGTTATGTCGTGCATCAATATTGATAAAAATGAAATGAAAATGAAACCCTAAAACCCAAGGACTACAAAAGTAAGACCTAAGAACTACAAACCTAAGACCTAAGAACTACAAACGTAAGACCTAAGAATGAAAGTGCAGAAACTGCGTGCGCATGCGCAAAAACTCGTAACTTTGAGCACCCCTAGCTCCTTGCAACAGATCCCAAAATTGGGCAACACTTGATCCTCCGTTTTTGTGAAAGTGTTCACACTAATCCGCACAAAAACGCCACAAAAACGGAGGTTTTCCTTACTGTTTTTGTACGAAAACAGAGCAGTGTGAACGGTAGCTTCGATCTAACAAAAACGGGTACTAACAAGAACGGAGTAGTGTGAACGGGGCCTAAGAATTATAAACCTAAGACCTAAGTACTACAGCAAGAACAAGAAGGGTGTTTCTTACTACAACAAGAAGGGTCATCAAAATTGTTTATCGTTCGCAAAGAGGAAGATTCTGAATTTCAATGATTATTATTCCCTTTGCAGGCAAATTTGCTTACATTGGCGTGAGATATGGGAAGCAAATTGGACGTGATATTCACATCGATTTCAAAGATGTAGCCGTCAACACAACATCTGAAAGAATTGTTGAATTAGTCAATCATACTCCTGTAAGGGTTGCCATCATCCTTCACAGTTTCTTCGTCTTTTTTTTCGTTTCAGGAGTGCTGGGCAACTCAAAGAAATGTCCAACTATTTGAAACATCATTGCGACGAATTTACTTGCACTACAATCATCAAAATTGATTTTTCTAATAGCTAAAAGATTGAATCATTCTTTCTATTTTTTGGTAATTTTCAAGATATTAGTCCTGTGGTTAATTCGAAAGGTTAAAAAACTTGGTCTTGAATAACATCCAGGAAATTGCCAAAACTCTCATTATCAATCTTGAAATAGAAGGTGAAGGTGAAGGTGAAGCTACAGGTTTTAGCGCCAAGCGCTGGGATCGCGGAAGCAGCGAAGAGCTAATCGGGTCCGTGAGCCCTTGTTATAACACGCAAGTTGAGGGCCCTACCGGCTATGGAAACCTCTCCGCCTGACTGTTCTGACTGCAAAGTCAGAGAATTACATCACTGCTCCACAGCGCCTTCGAGTAAAAGAAACGTAACCTGTCAGTCTCACTATTTCCAGTAATCCCTTTTTCAGAGCAATGATTAAGGTATCAATTTCAGTTTCCGTTGCAGTTTCAGTTCATCATCTTATTATTCATGATAATTCTCTGAAGAATTTCGAATAAATTTTAAACGACATGAAAGATTTGATCATTCGTCTTAGGCCATTATCCGGCCGCTCTGAAAACCTGATTTTTTTAGTCTTTTGGATTTGCCAAGAGACTACCACCGTGACAAGTTTCAAAAGATCCAAAAACTTCTTCAATCTTTCAGCTGTTAGAAAATCAATCCATATAGTCGTGCAACTTCTTTTCCTACAATGATGTTTCAAACAGGGGGATATTTGTTCGAGTCAACCAACATATGTTCCAAACATCTACAAAAGCTGGTTTTAATGGCTATTACCTTTCTCTGCACACTGAATGGTTCGGAAGCAATTTAGTTTACTGCTATTGTGAACTCTTTAGAGACCTGGATTCTTTTCAAATTACAGCATTTATTGTTCAAATCGTTTCAGGTTGTGATTTCGTCAGATTTCTAAATTGCAGGCTAGAAGGGAAAAAGGTATTATACGAGGATTTGATTATGAATACGAAAATAGCCTCGAATATCATAGTGAAAGTATGTTTCTTTTGAAGGTTTCACAAGTTTTCTTGAGAATATTATGAAAGATACGACGGTTTTAACTTTATCAAAACTTTGCTTAAACACTTTCCAATACAGATTTTCACATCTAAGTATTCCTGAAACAAAATGATTGATAATCCACATAAACTGGATCAAAGCTTATGATTTGCATTTTAGCAGTCACCCGTACCCTCATCTCTTTTCTGAGAAACCGCTTATGAGAAAGGTTATTTGCCACAACGAGAGTTGAAGTCAGGGACGTAGAAAGAATTTCAAACTTGGGGGCACAACGCTTCGAGGACACTTTTTCCTTAAGAAAAAAGGGGAATTTTTTAAAAATAAAAAGGACAGTCCTTTGTTTATTGCAAAATCTTGGGGGCACGTGCCCTCAGTGCCGCCAGGTTCCTACGTCCATGGTTGAAATACTAGAAGTGATAAGAGATCGACTAAAAATCATGAAACATTTTCAATTTCTTGGCTACTACTTGCAAGCATTTTTAGGCAATGAAAATGTATTACCAACCCAAAGTAACTCTACCTTTTGTTTATGATTGTGTTCTTACAATTTTATGTGGCTCAAAGGTCATAGTAGTGGTCTTCTATGAATTATGACTAAATGTGAAATTCAACTTAAAAGAATATAAAATTAAACTAGAACATCTGCCATAATGATTTAACCGAAACTTAAGATACTCTGCTTCAAAGTCCAGGGCCAATTTTCTATAAATTTCGCAAACGTTTTCCTAAAATAGTGGTTTGTCATTTGATAGTTGAAGACTTTTTTTTCTACATCAATCTAAAATTTTACAATAACAGAGCATAGTTGCAAGACGATGCCACAAGGAGAATGAGAATACATTGCAACCTTGTGGCTTTAACAATTAACATAAAACATTTACACGAAGAATAATGAACGAACAGTACATTACAGCATAAACTACAAACTACGAAAAGAAATAAAATGATACAAAGGTGGGAGGAGGAGAGGAAATTTCATTGAAATGATTTACAAGGATCTTTTTGATGATTCGATGAACTCTAGTGTTGCTTTAATGATCGCTTTATTTGATTGAATAGGTAACCTTTCATCACCATACAAGATTATTTGTGAATACAGTAGTTGAAGACTGTATTTCAATTCTTTCATTCAATTTTACAGGTGAACGCTGCATTTCAAGTTTTGCAGCCATCGTTCGATGCTTCGCTTGATAAAGCATTTAAATGTTCTCAGTACCATGGTATCGTGCCCGGTAATAGAGCAATTAATTTGAAGATATCATACACCCCAAGAGTTTGCGATTTTGCTCAAGCTGACTCATTTGAAATCCTTGCGCTTGGTGCCACGAGCCGTCCTATTGTGAAATGCATTGGTCAGGGAAAAGGTAACTATTGAGAAAGATTTCGATACGCCTTCGTGATATCGGTACTTAAAGTGAATAAATTCTGCTTTACTACCGGGTATAAAATGATAAGATATATGAGGACTTGCCTAGTGCACAGGAAAATTTGTTAACATTCAAGTTATATGCACCCACCTTGCATCTAAAATCGTCCACCAAACATCGAAAATACGAGTTCATGTAGACAAAATTTAGAATGCACCCAAAATCTGAGGCTCTTAAAAGGGCCTTGCCGTGCTTGGATTTCTTGGACATTTTCCAGAGGACCTTTAGAATTTACTGTTTAGTTATTGCTTTTGAACAAAGAATATAGAAGCATGGTCACTACCCTAATTAAGCGATTGCAGTAGAATACGCCAAGAATGATAAACTCGTCCAACTCTCCAAAATAAACATGCAAGTACTCCTACCTTTGCAATGGAGTTGCGTTTTACTTACAATTTGATAACGTTTCACAGTTTACTTTTGCAAGGACTGCACCGGTTTTTCAAAACAAACTTAATTTCATTTAGGTAGTTTCATACCCATTATGGGTTTCAACTAACCATAATAAAAACACACTTACACTCTCTTTGCTTATTGAGAAAAGCAAAGAGAGTGTAAGGGTGTTTTTATTATGGTTATTTGAAACTTATAATGGGTCTGAAACTACCTAAATACAATTTATGTTATAACACACGGGATCTTATCAAATCATTGGCTGAAAACACCAATGACCGAAAAAATTAATTTCAAGGAAAATTGAAACATTTCAAATAAATTTTTTCAAAAGCATAAAGCTGATGATTACGTTTCAAAACAGAAAGCGTAGATGAGGTTAAAAGCAAATAGCTCTAATAGCTCTATTCTTCTAGCTCTATTTGCTTCTCACTGACAAATCTACGTTATTTTTCCTATAGGACCGCAAGTGCATTTGGAAGACTCGTCAATAAGTTTTGGAATAACTGGCATCGCAGCAGAAGTCCTAAGAACATTCCAGGTTGTCAATAATTCCAAAGTTGACGCCTTTTTTCAGGTATTCAACTTTATTCCATTTTATAATGTCCATTCTTAATTTTCGTTTCCTTCGTCTGAAGAACGTCTGCTTGCTAATGTAGAACAAGTGGTGTTTCAGCAAGCAACGTTCTTGGATGAGTATGTAATAGGCTCTTTTAGCAGGAAGACGCGGACGTCTTTGAAAACGCAGCTATGTTTCTATGTTTTTAGAGGATTCTAATATTCCAGCCCTTCTCTCCCAGAAAGCTGCTCATAGACAGAAAGATTTCCTAAGAACAGTTTGCATTCTCGCATTTCCATCATTTGTGAATGTGCTCATTTTGTATTTTGCTTCCCTTCTCGATGTCCTATTTGTTGCAGTGCGGCCTTCAAAAGTATACTTTTCAGGTTGTCGGTTTCAGAGTAGAACGTACAATAAGTCTCTCGAGACTCGCAAAAGTTTCGAAATTGATTTCATTTTGTAATTTACATCCTCGAACAAAAGAATTATGCCGGCGTCTTCTTGACTCGCGTTTTCTTGCTAAAACAGCCTAATATCTCTACTGCACAACCTACCGTAAAAGCTCTATTAAGCCTTCGGGGGGCTTAGCTGATTTTGGACACTCTATGGGGCCTTCAAGGAGAGGGGGATTATTAGAGTTTATTTAGATTTTAAAACTAAAAAGGTGAACATTAGGAAGGGTGACATAGAAATCAAACAGCACTCAGTGGTCACATATCTCGGATCTGTTTTGGATGAGAACTACTCTGGGGAGTCGATGGCAACCAAAATCCTTGGAAAAATAAATGGCAAGCTTAAATTCCTGTACAGAAAACAAAACTTTCTGGATTCCTCCCTTCGTAGGCTGCTTTTAAATGCTTCAATTCAACCTCATTTTGATTATGCATGCTCCTGATTTATGGGCTCAAAGAAGCATTTTTTGATAATTTTAACTCATCCTTCCTTGCCGTGAAACAGAAGTTTGTTGTATGACATGTACTTATATCTAGTATCATATCCCAATATGTCAGCATAAGAATTTTTTATGTCAACTTTTTCAGCTACAATTTTTGTACTTTTTATTCAGCTTGCTATCAGAAGCAAAAACGTAGTTCCATGATAGTCAGCTTAAGAACAAGGACAGAATTTGTAATGCAATAACATCGCTTGCTTTCATTGATTAGCGATTCACAATGATTAACGATTGCAAACAAAGGATAAAGATGGAACGGATGTTACTGACCCTGATAGGGTAATTCTTTTCGCCAGAACAACTCTTTTATGCCATACTTAGAGCAAGGACAGATTTCGTAATTCAATAGTTAAAGTAAAAGTTGCTCTGAAACCAGTAGGGCACACTGTCGCATTTTGCAGTCGAATAGGCATGGTGATTCTTTCAAAAACCACCTTTCGCGTACACAAGGCGAGGATTTGCCCTGGTGGTTTCGGGGCAACTTTTGCAGCTTTGTTTGTCTTTGATTATTGGTAGAAAGGATTTCCTTTGTCTGCAATTCCTAATCATTTTAGATTGATGTGTCAGTCAAGAGCAACTGATGCTATTATATTTCAAAATCTGCCCATGTTCAGTGCAAGAGAGGTTTAGCAAGGCCTATTGTGACACATACTGTCTAGATCGAAGGATGAGATCTTGGCAGCAGCATTTTAATTCTTGAAGCTCGAGGCATACTCTACAGTTTTCATTCAAGAGCTACATTTTACCTCTCCTTTTTTAATTTCAGTTTCAGCTTGATAATCAGTACAGTGTGTTCAATTTTGACGTGAAATGCGGTAAGCTCACAGGTGGTTCATCACAAACAATTAAAGTGACGTTCAAACCAGAAAGACCAATAACTTATTACAGGAGAGTCACATGTCTACTTCATAATCAAGTGAGTGTCATGTTTTCGTTAAATTATTTCACAGACTGTTCACAAAAAATTATGCCCCGTTTGTTTGGCTGCTTTGTATGAGCTCGAAGTGTCAGGAGGAAAGCGTAACTTCGTTAAGAATCGTAGAACGAGGATAAAGACGACAATCATGTTTGTAATTGATTAATCATACGACATATCCAGTGGTAAAAAGTAAGGTAGGCCAAGGCCTACAATATTCGAATCAACTCATTAAGTCGTTGTTCCAAAACCAGCACTTTATTGTTCTCCAGTTGGGTTAAATTGAAGTGAATTGTCAAAGAGAGGACTCTAGCGTTGTATTCAAATTTTTTCTGTGTTGTCAAAAGGCTTCAAAATGTTGCTTTTCTGTAAGACAACAATGTCAACCCATTTACAAATGCAGAGAAAATTTGAATGTAACGTTACAACTCTTTATTTGAAACAGAATTTGACTTTGATACCACCTTTTTGATGTCGAACTTTATGTTTTCAATCATGTTTTCCTGCCTTACTTTCCCCAAAGGTTAGCATTAGCATATTATTGGTATAAGATTTTGTTTTACCTCGATTATTTTCTTCCAGGCGCCAGTGTATGTGGATTTATTTGGAACTTGCCATTCAGATCTAATTACGCCAGGTAATGCTTGTTCCTACTTTCATTCATGTATGCCCCAAAAGCAAGTTCAAAAGTTGAATTTGCATGCAAATCAAGCTGTTCTGCGATGGCTTTCATAGAGTGTATTTTTAGTTCGTAATTTACTCCTTGCTTATTTGACCCTCCTTTTTGCATTTTCTCTTAATTTCTGTTTCAGCGGTTTTGCAAAAGAAACACTTGGATCGTTATCGAACTCATATTTGCAACGGTCTGTCAAGGATACCTCCCGAGGTAGCTATTTTTATCATAAAATTTTTTAATTGTTTAGACCCCGTATGTGAGGTCATGGATCCGTACCAAACTGTAACGAACAGGCCTTGCGTTTACACGGCACCCAACGGCTCCGAACGTATTTGGATCTGCTATCCGTACTCCTTTGGGATCGCTTTCGAAGGTGATCCCTGCTGGATCCGATCCCATAAAGGTTTGGATCCAATCCTCCTCCTCCTACTCCTCCTCATTATCATCAGCATCATCATCATTATCATCATCATCATCATCAGCAGCATCATCATCATCATCATCATCATCATCATCATCATCATCATCATCATCATCATCATCATCATCATCATCATTGTTATTTATACACGATTCCGCTTCAGTTAAAGACCATGTAAGATTTGTTCTAATCAAACAAATGGAATTAGTATCTATGAGAAAAAATGGTTTGTCTTTAGCATTTTCGGCTTTTAGTTCTTTTTTGAGGCGCCCTATTGTTTGGATTTCTCTGTTAGCTGGGATTTCTTTTCAAGCCGTTAAAGCAGAGTAGAAAATAGTTTTTACCATGTTCTGTTTTAAGCCTAGAGTTCTGGAGATCCTTACAATTCCTTGTTTCATAATTTTCGGACGCAGAGCTATGTTGGTACTTGTCCCAAAGACTTTCCCAAAGGCAAACAACTTTTTCTAGAAGTTTTTATCTTTTCATATTGTGACCCGTCACATTTGTTGAATACTCTATCCTCTTGTTTTGCTTTGAAATCCTGATGTATTACCGGAAGAAATTTCAATTCATCTACGATTTTTTTAAAATTGCTGTTTTAGGATCTCAGGACTTGGCTGCAAGAAGACAAGATAGCTGTTGGAGTTGATGGTTGTCTTACCGTCAAGGATGAAGGTCTCAAAGATGAACTGTATCAACCAAAAACTGAGTTTGATCCGACTGGAGAGTTTTTCAGTGATGGAACCATTGAACAGGTGGTACGTAAAGTAATATTCTCTACGTACTGCCATATGAAGGTGTTGTGCCGCAGTGGTGTAGTCGTCTGGCTTTGCAGCCAGAGCAGTCAGGCAGGTAGGGCTCGATCTCAGGTATTGCCGCACCACTTGAGCGCCATGACGAGGAGGTACAGACTCGATTAGGTCTCACCTACTATTGCGATAGAGGGCCTAACTTAGTCTTTTTTCAGTTGAGGGTTGGGGACGGCTCTCTCTAGACTTAGTTTATTCTCTAAAGAGCTCCTTCTTAGACAAAAATATCTCTTAGTACATCTTTCCTTTTGTTAATATATTCATTCGTTGTAGTCTTGTTTGTAGTTATGTAATCTATGGATATTAACTGTTTATTTTTAGGTTATCTATATCGTAGTCTTAGATGTACTTACAAATATTTGTCAATGAAAAATTTGTCAATGATTCCGGCGCTTGACGCTGAAATCAGCAATTTTTCCTTCGCGATGTATTCTCCATGCATGTAGCTGCTTTTCGGAAAAGAGAGTTTTTATCTTTGTCTTTACAGCTTGGTTGATAGTGTGATACTTAATTGGGGAGAAAGGGGTTTGAGTTACCTCCGAGTTTCTGATAAAATCTGAATCAAACTGATCGTAAATCAAGTTCAGACGAAAGGGACTTTCATCCCTTTCAACGAAAGGGACTTTCATTGCTTTCATCTCGCAAGTACACATTGTGCATTTTTTAATCGATTTATGTTAGGAAATAATAAATAGACCTTTTAGCTTTTCTGCAAAAGAGCCTGGATCGAGCGTCATTTTATAATGCACGAGGCTCGATCGAGTGGCGTTAGAGCTTCTATCCTTATAGAGCACATTTGAAAATTCTAAAAAATGAAGCAACATGTCGTTCGATTTTGATTGTTTTCAGAATAGTTAAAGTATTCTTTAATTACCTGTTGCAACAGTGGCAAAACAACTGCTAGCAGCTTCGGAATTAGTGCCCTCTTCTTCACTTTTTTCTCAGTATGAACTCTTAGGGCGAGTACGACGACAAAAAACATGTTCTTTTGCATATTTCAATGATGCTATATTGACAAATCCATTTTAGTAATAAAATAAAGATGACAAGTCCATTTTAATTATTGACAGAAGACAAGTCCATGATGACAAAATCGAGTGGCTAAGCCATAATAATTATTTAGAACGTTTCGAACCTTCCTAGGTCCATCCTCAGCAAGTAACTGGGTGGAAACAACGATTAAATACTAGACGAGCTACACGTTAGTGGGACTTGGGAATAGTCCAAAAAAGGGCAAAATGGCCATAGAAAGAAAGGCTGTGTGCAAACCAGGGGAGAAAAACAACTAAGGAAACCAGTAATACCAGTAATACTGGTGGAAAAAAACGGAGACAAACAACTCAGAACAGTACCAGGGGGATTGAGGATTGCTGTGAATTAAGGGAAGGATGGTCCCGAAGGATTAAAAGACTTTCGTGAATAAGTAGGTCAAAAGAATTCTCAGTTTTGCTGAGAATATGAAAATCATCAAGGGATCCATTGTGGCCGGACTTAGAAATGTGGTCCCCAATGGCGGAACAGTTACTTTTGATCTTTTGACCTGCTTTGTTGATTCCCAAGTGCTCTCTGCAGCGGGTAACTAAATTACGGGTTGTTTTCCCATAGTACAAGGCATGGCAGCCAGGACACTTATATGAGTAAACTACAGAAGAGCACATGAGAATAGGGAGGCGGTCCTTAAACCTAAAATAAGATGCCAAACGCTTGGGAGAATTGAAAATAACCTTGAGCTTAACGGTAGGGTAACATTGTTTAAGGAGCCTAATAAGTTTGGTTTTAACTTGTAAACTATACCTTCCTAGAAAGGGGAGACAGAATATAAGAAACTCCTTTTCTTCGCGAGGAGGTGTAGGCCTTTTACTAAACTGTTGGTCCAAAAAGGTTTTAATGACACGGTCGACAAGTGGCAAAGGGAAACAGTTTTCTTTCAAAATCCCTTTTATTCTAACAACCTCCTCATGGAAATTAGCATACGTAGAACATATGTGGAAAGCGCGGTACACTAGAACCCTAATTAAATTAACCTTATATTTATTAGGCGAGAGAGTTCCAAAATCAGTGTAAAGTCCTGTAAAGGTCTTCTTCCTATATAAGCTGGTAGAGAAACTATTTTGATCATGAGTGACTGACACATCTAGAAATGGCAGTGTGTTGTCCATTTCAAGTTCAACAGTAAATTTGATATTAGGATGATAGCTATTTATATGATCTAAAAACTTTTCGATGTCAGATCTGCTTCTAAATAAAAAAAACGTGTCGTCAACATACCTACGATACAATATAGGCTTAAATTCGGAAGGGCACTCATCAAGATATCGTTGTTCCAGTATACACATGAAAATGTTAGCCAGGGATGGCCCTAGCGGTGATCCCATGGCTACCCCATCAATTTGATCGAACAACTGCCCATTGAATACAAAATGAGTGTCCTTCACGGCATGCACAGTATGAACTCTGTATCCAATTTTCTTCTTCAGACTTCTACCGATTCCCATGTCGCAGTTGATGTACGATGCGTTGAATTCTCAAGATGCACTCCTGGACAAGTTTATCATAAGGTACGAAAAATTTACTTTCCCTTTTACACTTGAAATTGCAATGAGGAATCAAGTAAGGGCCATATTGAAACTCATTACAGCAACATTATTTTTAAAAAGCTGGCTAGTCAGAAAAATGTACACCAGATTGGTCTTGTACTCTGAATACAAATCCGACTCATCTGGAACTGACTTAAACAAATAGGGGGATGTTTTCGTTTTTACATTGCACAGGGTTTTGCTTCGTACTTATGAACAGTTGCAGATAAATGTCTTCATATAGCAAAAGGTTATCATCTGCCAAGAAATTTCCTACCGTTAGATCATTTTTCTTCTGATTCTGTTTAAAAATTGTTATTATCTTTCAATTATTTATTTTGTCAAGTATCAAAGATGTATTGTTTGAAATTGGATAAGTATTGAAATTAGATAGGAAATATCATGTTTCCAACAATTCAACCTGCGCTTCTGGATTCAGTATGTTTGATTTTCGGGGTTGACTATCCTGTGTAACATAGATGAAAGCATTAAGCAAAGTAATGCTATCATGTTATCATGCAGTGATGTGTGACACAGGTGTTCATGCCTCGTCTTCCCGTTTCATAGTTTTAATTTTCATCTGTCTCCTTTTGCAGACAATTAACGTAACAAATCACACGCAAGGAAAAGTTTTATGTTTCTGGAATGCAGGTATAACTGTGTAAACATAATAGGCATATGTACCGGGGGACCATGATGAAAGTGACCCAAGGAAATCTGTTGTAGAAAGAAGGGTAAGTGGCTGATTGAAGTGATTCAAACGTTGTTATGTCCTTAAAGGACTAGCGTACGTTATTGGTATTTTTTGCAATTTTTCAGCACCGTAAATTTCTGGATTTTAGGAGTTTTTGGAAAAGGGCTTGCTCGATTTTCTCAAAAAGTCGTCAAAAACAGGGATTGATTTACAATAATTTCAGATCTTCAAACCAACGAGGAGCGTGTTTCATATCACCCTGGGAATAAGAAACTCATTTGAAATTGTCCACAAGAAAGATTATAGTTGCTAAATTCCTGAAATAGTCCAAAAGTGAATTTAAACAGGTTTTCCGTTGGTTTGAAGATCTGAAATGGCTTTAAATCGATTCCCTGTTTTTTACCATTTTTGAAGAAATCAAGCAAGTCCCTTTCTACAAACTCCTAAATTCGGGAATTTACTATGTCTAAAAAATTCAAAAGATACTCATAACGTTGGCTAGTCTTTGAGGTACAGGACGACGTTTGAAGCACTTCAATCGGCCACTTAGTTTTCGTTCGATAATAGATTTTCTTGGGTCACTTTTTCCTGGGTCACCCAATATGGCAATGCAGGCATAACAGGTTAGGGCTGATTTCCTGTCAACAGAGTTCTCCGAGCAGACAGAATTTTACACAATAAATGGTCGCTCATCCTTAACTTTCTATTCAAATTCATAGCGAAGTTTGCTTTCATAAACAAATGATTTCCAGTCCACTTGGAAAATACGACCGAGTGGAAAGCAGCCTTTAAAGTTTAAGCTACATGGTGACTGACGTGAGATAAGAGAAAAGAAAATAAATTGGTTAGGCTTTTCCGCCAAGTGATAGCTGTTGCAAATAGATACAAATCTACTTATTTGGCATATTCTTGTAAAACATCCACCTGACACATGGGGCAAATACTTGATTTTCAATGAGGTATTCAATCGCCATAGATATGATTGAAAATCACTCTGGCCCGTCGCAAATTAGATGTTACGTGAAAGTGCCCTTGAATAACAGCTATTGAATCGTTTTGCATTAGTTGTTTTGCGTTGTCGTAAATCTCACCTGAAATGTGAGACAGACTTGAATTAGGTGGTGTGATATCTCGAAAGAGAAACCATGCTACATGAACAATCGTTGAGTTCAATTCATCTTGATTTTTGAGCTGGATGTATAACGATAATCCGCTTACTTTTCCGTTCAATTTCCTTACCAGTACAAGCCTCACACAACTTTCTTTTAGGAGTCAAAGGAAATCCATTTACTGTCCAGCCTTCTGAGACTGATATCTTGCCATTGCAAAGTGGATCTTTCAGTATCAGATTCAAACCAGTAAGTCTTCATAAAACTTCCATCATTCTTTAAACTTTGAGTTATTGGTATTGGCCCCCGGAGGGGGGTAGCTTCAATAGGCGGGTGACGGGGATGTGCCATTTGACGTCTGAAATCACACCCCAAAATTTATAAGTTTTCGCGAAAACGATACCCCAAAATTTGCAGGCTCTAAAATTGTGACATCTATCCAAAGTAAGTGAGATCTGATCAAAATCAATACCTTAAAGAGTTATTTTTCTAAAATGACACCCCAAAATTTATGACTACTTGTGACTTTACCAAAAATGATACCCCAAAATTTGTTTTTCGCTCGAAAAAAGCACCCCATAAAATGGCACATCCCGTACCAGCATACATGGTAGTTACCCCCTCCCCTCTCCCCGGGTATTGGCCTCTTAGTAATCTTTCTAGAAATTTTGAAGAAAGTCCGTTTTGGATGAAGCATTTCTATGAAGCCGGTCAGCAAAGATGCAGTGTAAGCGAGGAATGGTAGGGAAGAAGCCCAATTGGTGTCCCCTCTTTGCATTTTCTGCCACTAGACTTTAATGAGCTTGAAGTAATAGGAAGAAAATTGAAGGAAGATTGAAGGAAAATTTCTGATTATGTTGCTCTCCTAATACCTTCTACCTTGATGGCCAACAAGTTATTAATTTCTCCCCAAATCAGCTTCTCAAGCAACGACCGATATGTGTGTCCAATTGGATTTAATAGTAAAATCCGTACCTACTTATATGAAACAGAAGGAATTCTATCCTGATTTCAACACTGATCTATTTCATTACTCTTATTATTGATGACGTTTCTTTCATTGCAGACTGTAGCTGCACAGTTCTTTTTTGCCGAGTTGGAAGGACATGTATTTTACAAGGTAAGTAGATTGAACAGTCCTTGTTTCAATTTATCAACTCATAAAATTTCTTTGAACATAGATCTATTACCTAGAGAATAGAAAGCCGTTAAAACTATGAAAAGTCAAAGTATTGCAACCATGAAAGCAAAATAACAAATTTCATGCAGTAAAACCCGCGTATAAGAACCTATGGACTTGCTCAAGTCGTCTTATAAGAAAGAAAGAGACGATTTGTCGCGAAGAGTTCCTCTTTAATCATACATAAGAAAGTGTGACCTGACTTGACCCAATGTTTGTAATAAGGGAATTTGAAAACCAGGGGGTTAGTTGCAACTGTCTACACAGGTGCACTGTTGTGGAGATTGTGGCGTCAATATGTAAACATCTGTTCGTTTTGACATACAGCCATTTATGTTTCAAAAACAGTATCTTGTTTGCCATTGGTCAGACATCATGATCAAAGGTGCCGTCTGCCGTACCAAAAACCGTCCCGTCATCCAGCTGTGTTATCCAGCTGTAAGCTGTTCGCGACAAGTCGTCTCTTTCTTTCTTACAGGATGACTTGGGCTAGTCCAAAGAACCTAGTGCTTAAGGTCATCGGTATCTTAAGATCATCCTACATGATCGAGTCCAAATACACACGATTACACACGAACGAATACACACGATTTCACATGAATTAGATACATACGAATCATTGCTTGTAAAACTTTGCTTCATAGATATTATTTTCTTGTTTCATTATATGTTTGCTATTTTTGAAACCCATGTGAAGTATCCCTTGTAATGTATCTTTACTTTGTCTTCATTGTATGCACAGAGTTTGCGAGAACATTATCTTGTGGAAGATACTATAATGTGTCCACCATGGTGCGTTACAGTTAGAGCAACAGGTTGGTGACTTATATGATTTCTTAGCGTTTGTTTTAGGATATTGGGACCATAGCAGGTTTACTTCCTGGATGGCTGAAAAAAATCTCCTTTGATTGAAAAATCCTTGCAAAAAACTAGTTGCACAATGATGATAGAAATTCTTTTTCTAACTGCTAAAAGACTGGAGTATTTTTAGTTGTTTTCAGTAGATGTCAAAATAGTGATCCCGTTCCATGGTAAATTTGAAGGATGCGCAAAATCAGTCTTGAAGAACAGTCGGAAAGTGGCCTAAAACGCGTGACAAGATTGTTCAGGTCTTTTAAAATCATTTGAGATCGTTTTGAGAACAGATGATTCCGGAAAAAATGGCGTCAGGGGGCCTTTGACCAAGATTCATTGTGTTTGTTAATCAAAGTGCCATAAAATCACTGTTGATTCCGTTATATAGAATGCAATGCATCTTGGTCAAATGCCCCCCCCCCTGCGCCATCTTTTCTGGGAATCTTCTATCTGCATAACCATCAACAGTATCAACTGAAACTGAGACGAAAACTGAAATTAACATCTTATTCATTACCCTGTCAATGCAGCATTGAAAACAGTAAAACTGACAAGTAATTTTGATCGTGCGTTTCAAGCCATTTTCTGTGTGTTTTGCAAAGCTAACATTTTGAACCTTTCCAAGTTACTACCGAGGTGCTTTGAAAATTACCAACAAGATACAACAAACACTTTTTGTTGATGTTAAAAACAGCAGTTTTCATAATTTAGTTAAAGTATTGTTCTTAGCTTGTTGGTGTATCATCTTTTTGTAAATCTTTTGCTAACTTATGTTGATATCTTTCCAAGGACACACGTTCTCGCAGAAAAGTGAAACATTCTTGCCCCAGTGTGGTATTGATTCATTGAACACGGTGAGTTCTCTCCTTCACTTTGAAATGTTTTCTTGCCTTGTGACTTTTAACCTTTTTTACTTTTGAATTCTTGAGAAGCATGAAAAAATGTGGCTTTATGCTTACGAAGTTTCATTGACATCTTCAAGACTAAATTTGCAAAATCATAGAACATTTTCAATTTCCCAAGTATTCAAGTCATGAAAATTGCCATTGCCGAAACCGTTGCGCATCAAAGGGTAGGAAGAAACTTTGGACAAGAAAAAAGTGTATAGTTAGCGCTCTAGTATACCCTTGTCTCTTCAGAAATTGGTTGATTGCTTTTTTTGAGGTCAAAAACTGCACTCGTTGTGTGTAGTGGAAGTTTACAAAGACAATAAATTAGATAATGTAAAATATAAGCTGAATTGAATTAAGCACGATGTTTCAAGCATAACCCCTTTCAAGAAAGAGATATCAGTAAGAAAATCCTTCGGATTTACCCGTCTCGTTGCTTAGCTTGATTACTTTCGGCTATACTTATATTTCTTTGCTTGATAACGGGATTTTCTCGAAACGTCATGCTTAATAAAGTTCATATCAAAGTGCTTACATTTCAATTTCTTAACTTGCTTTAAAGGTCTTAAAATTCTAAATGTCAGATAAATACCGAAAGTTTAGATCACTTTTGTGATTGTTACAGAATCTAGCTGTCAGTAAATGTCTGTCTTTCGAGGATTTTTTCAAGTTCTCGTAGAAGTGCCTTGACAAGGCCCTCGTTTGTTCGCGTTTATTTTTGCTCCATAAGCTTGAGACGTCCGATTATTTCTGATTGAATAAACGATATCTTTATAGGTATTCGCACCACTAACGTCACTTCAGCCTTCTTACAAGACTTTTCTTTTGACAAATCATGGCAAAAACCCAGTTGATTTCTCCATTGAAGAAGACGAGACAAGGTATGTTGTATCACAGTTTTGTAACTGGGCAGCATTCAGAAGTTATTTAAAGGCCAATGTCTCAAATGACGTTGTTAACTTCCTTAGAAACCTTAGAAATTAGCTGAGCTTCTGGTGAAAGGGCTGTAGATTCTGTCTACGTTTGCCCCAAGGACGTTTCGCTAAGTCCGTTCTGCCTAGTTCCGTGGCGTGGTTGTGGGGAGGAGAAAGGCTAAATCAAGGAGAGAGATGAAACTTTCTCTTCCTCATCTTTCTGCTCTGCGGCCATGAAATAGTGCTGCTGGATCCGATCCAGAAACTGTGAGGGATGGATCGGTTAAACGAACTTCAAGAGATAGACTGGAGGCAAGAAAGAAAAGATTTTGCAAGACTGTTTCTCAATTTTTTCTAAACTAATGTGCTTCAGCGTCTTTTCTCATCTTTTCACTACCTCCACTGAATAATGATGATCACAAGATCCTTGATCGTAGAACTTCAATTTCAAGTTAGTAATTCTTATAAGATAGCTTGTCACAAATGAAACCGTATTTTATGGTATGCCAGTTACTTCTTTGTCATTTTATAGGACCTTTAGTTGCAAGCCAGCCAAAGGATTATTACTCGATAAATATCAGGTATGATTGTATTTGAAGGGCATTTTGTGTGATACGGGCACCTTAATAGCCGACATGTGTATTTAAAGAGACACAATCGCAAATTTTGTTTTTTGAAAATCTCAACAAGATTCCTCATGCATAGTGTAGAGACCTTGTACATTTCAAAAATATATTTAATTTCTTCGTACGACTGCTAGTTCTATGGGAAAACAGTAAAAAGAAAGGAAACATATCGTATTTGTACCCACACTTTTCTGTGGTGCGTGTACATGGATAATAGAAAGACAATTGACTGATTCTCGCATTGCAAGCACTTTTCCTAAATCTCGGCCAATTAAGATTTTTGGCGATTGTTTCTCTTTAAAATCATCTTTGGGCTACGTCTTTGAGTTTCATTTATTTATTTTGTTAAAGATTATCAAAGGAATGTAAAGTATTTATTTATTCATGATATATTCATCGATTTAGAAGTTTCTTTGCTAGACCTAATGTAAATAATAGATTAGAATACGTTGACCTCGGGGGGGGGGGGGTAACTCAACCTATTATGTGATGGGGACGTGCCATTTTGCCCGAAAAATTGGTACCCATAATTCCGTAAATTCTGGTGGATTTTACGGCCATAATTCAACAAATCGAATAATTATCTGGGCCATAATTCCGTAAACTATGAAAAATCCCCTGAAAAGGACACCCATGATTCCGTGAAATGTAAAAAAATTGTGAAAATGATACCCATAATTCCGTAACGGTTTGAAAAAAGTACCCCTAAAAAATGGCACGTCCCCGAACCACGAACAGTACTAAGGTACCCCCCCCCCCCGAGACGTTGACAAACAAGCGAAGAAACAAACAAGCAAGGAAATGAATGGAAATGACATCTTTAAGTCATTTGTGGCAATCCTTCCCCCAATCAATGTTAAAATTCTAAACAATTTCGTTTTATAGACCTTAATGACTTTGTTAGCTGTTTTGTTTTGAATGAACTTTGTATGACGGATAAGTAGCCTCAACTTTATTGTGGAAATACTCGAAGTAACCATGTAGGTATGCATGTACTTCACAAGTTGACACCTAAGTGATCCGTTCGTCATCCTTCACTTCTAGATTATCGTATTCAGATTCTTACCAGATGGAAATGGGACTTGCAGCAAGAATTTAAAATTTCGTCTCAATGTTGCTGACAAGTATTCAAAGGTATAGATTATACTCATTGAGAATAAGCATCCTAAGAGCTTGTTTTGTGGCTGTTTGATAGTCTTTAGTTTAATGAGTCTTAGACATGTCTCTTGTTTTGAAACCTACTGGAAACATCGCTGATTCTTCAAGGACAAATCCGGGGTTGGTATGATCCACGCTACAAACCAAAATTATCAACTTTTGATGCAAATTCTTACTTTTATTTCACATTTCGAGCTTCCAAACGACTGTCAGTACCTTGACAAATCAGAAAGTTTAGGCCTAATCTGGTCGCAGTGTCGCCATTTTCTTGCATGAGCACAAGATAAAGAGGCCATAGCAACGATTGAGAGGCAAGAAAACAATAGCACAGCCTCGTTTTGTTTGAGCAATGTGTCGTCATTTCTCTCAAGTCACTGATTTAGATACGCAATTTCACAAAGAGAGGGAAAAAAATAGTAGAAAGAAGTATGATACAGCATTCAAAGGAGTATTATCCTGTATTTTATCATAAATCATACCAGCCCTGGACTTTTCCTTTAATCTTGGTTGAATCTTAAGCCCCGTCCACACGTATCCGGATATTTTTGAAGAAGCATCTTTTTTATCCGTTTTGGGTTAGCGTCCACACGGAGACGGCGTTTTCGGTCACCAAAAACGAAGCTTTTCGAAAACTCTCTTTAGAGTGGATCTTTTTGAAAACGCCGTTTTCCTGTTCTCGTGTGGACGGGTGAAAACGGAGCTTTTCGAAAACGCTGACTTCACAGCATCGATTTACGACGTATCAGGGCATGCGTACGGATCTTTGGGGATCAAGCAAGGGCATTTTGATTGTTTGTTTTCTTTTGTTAAAGTTCGAACAGAGGAGTTTGAATGGAGTAGCGTCTTCGTGTGGACGGGGATATTTTCGAAAACGCTCCTCGTGTGGACGCGAATCTTTTTGAAAACGGATTAAAAAAGGTGCGTTTTCAAAAATATCCGGATACGTGTGGACGGGGCCTTAAATTTCCTCGCTTGATTTTAAAAACTATATTCTTTATTTTGAGCAGTTGATAACTGTTTTAGCTGCACTTGATCAAAATGGTCGAAGTGATATAATAATAATAATATACATGTTTATACAGGGTAAATTCCTTATCAATAATACTAGAAAGTATTGTTATCAACAAGGGCCCTGTTAAAATCAAAATGTAATGTAAAAGAGAAATTATTGATAGTAATCCTAATACAATGTAAAACTGGTCGAGGAAATTACAAAAATATTTACAAGAAATCGTTTCGACAAGAGTATCTTATTTACAGGGAATCACTTTTAGTCATAGTACTCCTTCAATCTTGATCTAAATAGCACAAAAGAATTCAAGGAACGAATCTCCAAGGGAAGTTCGTTGTAACAGCGAGGTCCTTGAAACCAAAATGATTTTCTTGCTGCTTCAGTTCTCAGTAGTGGCAGACGCAGAGATGCGTTATTATTTCTTGTCTTATACTTGTGATTTATTTCCTCGGCGTATGATGAAAACGCTGGAATACTTGTTCCTTGTAGGCATTTAAAGATTAAACATGCTGCTTTCAATTTCTTTTGGTTGAGGATACTGCAGAATCCGTTCTCCCTATTTTGATTTGCTTCATAGTAAATGATCTGAATTATATTTGTCAGTATTGCCTTTCAAATAGTAAGAGACACAAGTGCTCTCGTCGTCTTTAGGAATAAATTTTACTGGAGTTTTATGCCTGAAAATTTTGCTCATATTCTTAAGAAATTGAGCACGTTTACAACAATATCACATTAATTATAATGTGACATTATTGTGTTGATAATGACGTGGATTTTCATTACATCTTGACAGGAAATTCAATTGTCTGGCTCTGCCGAAGCACCAGAATTGCAAATACAGGCTAAGGTATTCCACTTCCTATCATTTAACAACTTTTAGTCTCAGTTTATGGGATTATTCGATGTTTCCGAGCTTTTTATCTACTTGGATAAGTTGTTGACAAATGACGTAAAATTGGGATGCATGTGGCATGAATCATAGGATATTTCACTTGAAACCTTCAAAAGGCAAGGAACTGTTGTAGTTTATTTACAGGAGGCCCCAATTGAGTAGGCTATGCGGTGCCAATCTTTTGATTAGATCTTTTGTCGTCGACTCTTTTTACCACTTGCCACTATGAAACCATAGGCTATTCAATTCCACATGACCGCTCTGTTGCTGTTGTTATACTGCATTGATACAACACTGATACAGTATGATGATAAGAATTAGTTATTTTGTTATTATGCTGTACTGTACATATACAGGTTCCTAAAAAGCGCGTGCGCCATTTGATTGGCTTCTGTAGAGCAGCCATAAATCCAGGTTCCCCATGCTTTATATTTCTAGCAGAAGAGACTTCAACTTAAAGGCTGACACCGAGTTTGCGTAAATCTGATAAGTTTCTGCTGATTTTTGGAGCAAAAAAGTCAACATTATTGGCTGCCTAGGATTTATTCTCGATTATGCAAAAATCAATGAAATTGATTGGAAAACAGATAACAAGCCCGGTTTCGTGATGTTCACAAGTGAAACACAAAGTCATGAACTGGATTTTGCGATAACCACAAATAGTGAACATATTTAGGGCTGCTAGAAATGTTGATGTGCAACGCAAGTGCTGCAGGCCATAACATTCTTCCTTCAGTTATTTTGATTCTCAAAAGTGATAAATGTCATTTTTAAACCAAGAATATTGTTTTCTAAGGGCTTCTTGGTACACTCTCTTGAGCTATTCAGTCATTCATTACTGTCAAATATGTTTCCTGGTAAAACTGTAAAGTTTAAGTCCATTTGAGGCTAAGATGTAAGCTACGAGGTTAAGTGCACAAACAATCTTCTTGTATGCCTGTTGCACAATGTTTCATTGATGAATAAACAAATAAAGTATTGCTAATTGCGCTACGAACAGATGTTTGTTTTATACGACGTTTTAAGACTCGATAATGGATGTAAGCCCGAAAGGTCGTATAAACAAAGCTCTGTTCGTAGCGCAGATAGTAATACTTTAAATGTTTATTTACAAGGCTAAGTGCGGAGGTAAAGTCCTCGCGTTTGGAAACAGCCAATGATTTTGACTTTCTTTCTCTATAAATCAGCAATCACTTGTCAGATTTACTCAAACTTGGTGCCAAACTCTAAGCTGAAATCCTTTCTGCTCACATATCTGAAAAACGGGAAAGTTGGATTTATTGCTCCTTCACAGTAGCCATCCAAACATCGTACATGTTTTTAGGACACCCTATACATAGTCACATGTTCGTCAGGCAATTTTTTGCGACGTGGCCATCACACCTACATTTTGCTTGTCAAGCAATCTCAAATGCTTGGCAGACATTATGTGGCCATTTGACGCAAGGTTGAATTACACAGAGTGTAAAAAGATATCAAGGAAGAGTTACGATATATAATTGCTCTAATGCTTTTCCTGTTACAAGAAATGGCGAGTCGATGCTATCTGTAATTTTTTCGTGTGTATCTGTACCTATCAGCAATATTTCTTTTGATTTTTAGGATATAGTGTACTTTCAGCCAACATATGTTGGGACCACATCCGATGTCAAGGTTGCGGTCAGAAATCCATGCAGAGTTCCATTTAGGTAGGAGAAGTCTGAAACACTTCCAAAGTATTCTAGCCCTACTGCATTGAAATAATTTTATCAATTCGTAGAAGCGACATGAATGTCATAGGAACTTTTGTAGAATACTGACAGTATGAATAATATTATGTCATGCAAGAGACTGCGGATCGTAGATTTCTATCTAAAAACACCCTGTTTTGCAAAGTATTATTGCTCTCAAAGTCAGGTTTCTCGTGCCTTACTTCTGTTTACCAAATAAACAGAATAGCGATCACTTGTTTGATCTATTTCGTCAGAAAACGAAAATCTGAGGACTATTAACGTGACGAAAACGGTGCAAATTTTCATTGGTGCAAAATTCTTTATATGAGCAATTTCATTGTTTGTTTGCAAATGAAGAAACATGACAGCAAGGAAAATTGTTTGCTGTTTCAAATCAATTGAAGCCATTGTTCGTTTTTTAGATTCGAGTGGAAGATTCTAACTGCTGATAAAGACATGCTTTCTGTTTGTCCGTCAAGTGGTTTCATAACAGCAAATGATACTCAGGTATTGTATACCAAATAACTGTAAAGCAATAAAATAAGGGTGGATGCTAATCTACAGTTAAGCCCGAAATTATTCAGACCCACACCAAATACTAAGTAGTTTGCATTTGTTCTGTTTGAGAGCCAATTTTACTGTGGCTAAAGTTTCGTAAAGAATATGATAAAAGCCTGAAACAAGCACAACAAGAGACATTTAAAGGAATGAAATATCTTGCAAACTGGTCAAAAATGTAACCATTCAAAATACTTCAAATGTGGCATGGGTATGAATAATTTCGGGCTTAACTGTAAGTATGATTTAGAGAAGCTTTCCAAGGAGCTTCTATTCATTTTTGTGTGCCTCGTATTTGAGAACTCCTGTGCAATTCTCCCAGATTTAAGAAGCTTCTCTAAGGAAGACTATGCACCCTCCACAGTTTGAACTTTTTGAGCTGTGTCGTAAATCCCAACTTTGGGCGTGAATTCACTTGGCAATCTTCAATAGAATTATCATTGTGGTGTAACAATTTAGAAACACATGAAGGTTTTGTAGCACTCTGGTCTGACTTTGTAGCCAGAACAGTCGGGCGGACAGGGCTTGATCCCAAGTAGAGTCCACCACTTAAGCGTCATGTCAAGGAGTCGCGGATTCGATTATGTCTTCTCTACTTCTGCGATCCCAGCGCTTGGCGCTAAAACCGCAACTTCAGATATCACCTTCTCCGTTTGGGAGGACGTTGAGAATATTTTGTCCCATTTCATTCCAGTATGGACTACTCTATGCTCAAACTTTCCTGATGCTAGCTATGTCTACCTTTTATTCCGCGATAGATTAGGCTGAATTCAGAGATGACAACTGCGTCTTGATCATTCAATGAGGTCATATGGCAAATTTTTTGCATAAACTTTTCCTTTCATACTGTGGCTAATTTTAATCAACTATTTTCAATACTCACCTACCAAATCATCAGCGTGGAAAGTGGTTGGTCACGTAAAACATTCATAACAACTTAACCGTTTTGAAATGCTGACAGAACCACCAAACGCATACCAAGACTTTGCAGTACATGTTGCTTGGATCTCATTTAAACAAATGATTTACGTCCAAGCGGTTCATCATTGGGAATCTCTGAGCGGCCTTCGTCATGTTTTTAGTCATTATACAGTATTTTATTACTCTAGCTTCAGAGCAGAGAGCAGGATAATGAATCTGATTGGTCGAAGAGGGAGCATTGGTATTAGATTACTAAGTGTTGTTTTCATCGTGGAGAAAAGTCAAGCAAATTTTATAGTCAATTTCTCTTGTTCCTGACAGGCACACACATGGACCTTCAAGCCAAATGGAGAAAGAAAGTACCTGTTCAAAGTGAAATTAATTGCAAGATCCGCAGAGACAGAGTTAGTAATCTTTCATTCATACTTGCAAGTTAATCTACTCAAATGGGGCAATCTTGCAAGTGTAATATTCCCAGTGTGCAATCCCTTAAGAAACTTCCTGGAAATAATTGAAAAATTTGGTGAATAATTATATCGCTGATAGACTTTGTTGTATTTTACATCCATAGGTATATCATTATGAGTCAAAGGCACTTAGCGAAATCGAGAGTAGTTGAATTTCAATTTCTGTGCTATGTTGGTATATCTTTTTCTCTAAAGCCTTGTTTCCACTCAATAGAATTTCTCCGACCGGATGGAAACCTTATTGCTTGCAGGGCTAAGTGTCTCAAGAAGTTGAATAAAACTTTACAACCAGATGAAGTCTTTTCATTGTTAAAAATTCAGCCATTATGAAACTTTGAAACTTGCACTAAATGGAGCTCAACGTTAGCATGTCGTATTAACATCACTTTCTACTTTCTAGTGCTGAGGTTCCATCAAAGCAAACAGCTTTGCGGCTGTTAGGAGAAGGCCAGACAGGCGCGTTGTCGGTAGGTATCAAACACAATCAATGATTGTTGTGAGTTTGATCATGTCATGGTTTTACCTCTCGACATTCTTTCTTCTCACTAAAATGAAAGCTAAATATTTCAAGATTGAAAGCCTGGTAAGATCCACCACGACAATTTTCAAAATATTGTAAGTTGTTAATGCTTTTCTAGGTTTATTGCTGCACGTATATCACATATTGTTTATCATGTTTACATAGCATCTGTGTTGTTCATGAAACTGCTCTCACAAGCGAGATTATCCTTTAGTTTGTAGATAAATTAACCCTTTCACCCCCGGAAGGGCCATATAGCCCCACAGTATTCATTGAGAACTGCGAATTTTTCAGGGGGTAAAGCTTTTAGAGTTTGGATTGATTTGAAAGGGTATTGACATTGCATTTATCTATTGCCTATTGAATCACTGATTATGATACCCCCTGGAAAACGACGATCTACATAAGGTTTTCCTGTTAAGCTTAATTTTATCCGGGCGTGAAAGGGTTAATAAGATTATCTTGCCCGGTCGTGCAAGCATCGGTAATTTTTGCTGATATGCTAGAAAGGGTAAATGAATTCCCTTATTTTTCAATGACACTGCAACTACTGTTTAAGTGCATAAGCTGACTCATAAGGTGAGATTTCATGGGTTTTAAGATAGCCTACAGGGTGTCTCAAAAAAAATTGTTCGGCGTTTGATTAAATACTAAAAAATAACGATACGTTGAATGGACCTTTGGTCAAGTCACCCTTGTCCTGAGATTTCAAATTAATTTTTGACACAAGAATCTTGCAAATCCGCTAAGAATTAATGGGGTTACGAGCTTTTGAAGTTCAAGTTTGTGCGAAAGCTGAAACCAGAGGCCTCGAAATGGCATTTTTGGTAAAAGTCCCATAGGCCGTCGTTTCTGTTATTTCTCAATTGTCTCAGGGCGAACCAAGTGAGATTCAAACAGGTATTCGATAACCTCACTGTCAAGCATATGGATGCTTTGAAAACAGATTCAGTCTCTCGCCGACTTTGTTTTGAACCACTGTTTTTGGACCTATGCAATGTTAAGGAATTTTGGGAATGATCGCAAGAAATTATTTTTCTTTAGAGGCCGTATTTGGTCTGCCCTGACCTCAACGAGAGGTATGACATTGGATAAGTTTCTCTTACCTCCGTCTTTGAGATTTTTGAATTACAAGTAATCTTGGGGGTCTCTGGTTTCAGCTATCTCATATTTTTGACCTTCGAGAGCTCGTAACTCAGTGAATTTTCAACCGATTTGCACGATTTTAGTCTCTAAAATTATTTTATAATCTTAGGAACAGGGTCATCTTTCCATGAGCCTGTTCATGTTGTCCTTATTTTTCAATATTTAATCAAACGTCGAACAATTTTTTTGAGACACCCTGTATTGTATTTGATAATCCCACGTGTGCCCAAAGGAAGCAAAGCCAAAAAGAAACAATTGCATGTTTTGGTTTCCTTTGTCCTATCTATTGACTGCATCATGTAGCTTTTGTCATCCACTTTAGCTATCTTTTTCGTATTTTTTTGCAACAGTGTCACCCAAATGAATTGGACCTTGGTGATGCGGTCATTGGAAATTCAGTTCACAGAACAATTCAGCTTCAAAATGAAAGTGATTGTGGATTGCACTATGAGCTTAACATTGGAGAGTTCGCAGGAGGAGTATCTACCGATGATGCTACGGAACAGAGAGGTAATGCAGTTTTTCCCTGGAAATGAATGTAATGCAAAATATCTGATAATGTCGGGGATAATGTTCATAGTTGTACCTCCACACTTCTTTCGATAGAACGGATGATCTGAAGCTTTTAAGTTGTATGAATAAGTACCTGTTTAAATGCGCAATATTAGTTTGCCAGTACTTCGTCACTTTTTCAACTACAATGGGTTTCAGGTTGAATATATAGCTGGAAACTTTTCATCACAACCTCTTAAGGATCTACCGGAAGACTTGTCAGGGATGCTGTTTTTATACAATTTGAACGTGATTGGAAGCGAACACTTTTTATTGATGAAGTAGTTTTCATCCACAATACAAGTCGGTTTAATTACATAGATCTGGAAAGTGTGTTTACTCCATACAGCCACTGATACCTTTTCTCTTATTTTTTATCGTTCACTTGTTTCTTGTTTACGCCTGTTTCACATCGGATGATGGGAATTCAGTGTTTTTAGATCGATAGCCTAGCTCACGTTTAATTTCATTTTCAGTAAAATTTTAGCGTCCCATCCCACGTTACAAATGGGATACATCCAAAACACAGCAATTGCCCGACATCCAATGTGAACCCGACTTTAGTATTTTATCGGTAGAAATTGTTTGTGCGTAGCCTTTTGTATTGATATTTGAATGTATATTTAGCTTAACTTTAGTAATCTGTAGATAGAAGACCATTCCTTGCCTATTTCAAGAGTACCATTTCATTTGTGATCTTCTCATCCCTAGCTTTGGAGATAAATGAGCTGAAAGGTTTCTTGCCAGCAAGGTCCAGGAAAGCAGTTGAACTCAAAATGATACCAAGAAGGAGATGCCAGTATGCGTGTAAGATAACGTGCAAGCTGATGTCTTCGAAAGAAAAGGGTAAGTCTTCCAAAAATGCTGAATATATTTATAGTCTGTCTCAAATTAGTTTTTACCTGCAAATGCCCCGCGAATAACTACAATAGGAGTGTTTTGCAAAGGAATTTTGCGTTCTCGCAAATCTCAGGTGAGATCTTATTTGAGATGGACTTTAGTTATGATCATCTGGATTATTTCTAAGAGCAAAGAGTGCAAGTTAATTAGCCCTCTACGTTACGGCGCATCCTTCACATTACTCAAAGATAGCCCTCCACTTACATCATGATAGCCCTCCACAATATTCCGCACCCTCCACAGCTACTCTTGATAGCCCTTCATAGTTACCTATGACAGCCCTCCATATTACTGCGCAGAAATTATTTAGGTTAATATATTCAGCGCTTAGATATACAAAAAATAATCACAAAGATACTTTGGTCTTTCTTTCAGGTATCAAGCAAAATTTTTACCGATCCAATGGGTACTCTAAGCACCATGAAATTCAAATTTCTGGCCTCTTTGGTGCATTCAGTAGCATCAGTGATAAAACGGAAAACTACAACTAAACACTACTGTAACTTGATGTTTTGCATCCAGTTATATGCACCACTACATTTTCCATCCTACAGCTTACAGCTTTGACATATAATTTGCTGTTATCTGCTATGTCTGCAATTATTTTACAGTTATTTTGAATTGCAGCTGGAGATACTACCAGCAGTAACGAGCAAACGGATTTGTGTACTGTCAAGATTAGAGGAGTTTATCCGACACTTACTGTTACGGATGTGCGTGGCACTGGATGTGCGCAAGGATACAGCAGGACGAGATTGTGGGAATTATTCTCAATTAACAGGTTTGCTATTGGTTCAATTGAGCAAAATAAGTAGCTGAATAAATAATAACAGTGTTTGTCCAGCCCTCAAGACTCTAAGTACTTTATCATTGGGGTCCTTTAGCTAAAGTAATCGTCGGAAATTTTCCTTTTATCCTGTTGTTAACGTAAGGGATACAGAAAGTGTTGTGACACGATATTGTAATCATCTGGCTTTGCAGCCAAGGTGGTCACATGGGCAGGGTTTGAGCTGGACAGAGACAACTTAAGCATCGTGAAAAGGAGTCGTGGACTCTTATGGGGAAGGACTTCCATACCTCTACGAAAACAGCGCTTGGCGTTAAAAATGGCAACTTCGCCTGCATCTTCACTTTTCATTAACAGTGTTAGCAGTTTTTTATGTATGATTTACCAAAGCTAGTTGAAGACCCTTTTTCCAAGTTTTAAACGGTTTGTTTATATCGCAATAGGTGAAGCAGTTTAGATAGGCCATATAGAACAGCCAAAAATAATAACAACCGGAATATTTAGCGGGAAACGAAGTTTCACAAAAAACGATTAACAAGTATTGCAAAGATTTACGTTTCATTGTAACTTTATTTCAGTTAAATATTTGTTATGATGTTAAGAACAAATCCTTGTTTAGACAATTACAAGTGAGACAAATCCAAGTAATGAATTAGTTAATAAATGATATGGACCATGTTAACAAGGGCAGATTTTGTAATACAGTAGCATCAGTCGCTTTGGTTCACACCTCAATTCAAAGCGATTTGCGTCTGCAGACAAAAGGAATTCTTTCAAGCAGAAATTCAAAACAAATGAAGCCGCAAAGTTGCCGTGAAACCAGTACGGCAAACTCTCGTTTGGTGCGGGCGAAGGGAGGTTTTTAAGAGAAGGTATGTGCTTCTAACGAGAGAAGATGGGTAAATCTAAAGTTCTGGCTCGCGGATTTTGTTTATTTGATTCAGGAGCTGAGGGGTCACTGCGTACGTCTGAGCAATAGATATGCAAAAATTGTAATGCTCTCTGCTCGGTTTTTTGTCAAATAAACAAAATCCGCGAGACAGAACTGTAGATTTACCCTTCTTCGTTCGTTATAAGCACATACCTTCTCTTAAAAACTTCCCTTCGCCCGCACCAAACGAGAGTTTGCCGTACTGGTTTCAGGGCGACTTTGCGGCTTCGTTTGTTTTGAATTTCTGCTTGAGAAAATTTCTTTTGTCTGCATTCGCTTATTGCTTTGAATTGAGGATTGAGGTGTAAACCAAAGCGACTGATGCTATTGTATTACAAAATCTGCCCTTGTCGACCATGTTTATTTTTCTGACGTTTCGAAGCAATTTTGTGCCTCATCATCAGGGTGCATAAAGCACAAGGCTAAATTCATATCCATAAAGACAAAAATATGCTAAAAACGCGTTTTGAAATCCTGTGGAAGTGCTAGGATACGTCGAGACCGAGGTGGAAATTACTGTAAGAGCTTGAATTAGTATCTATGAACATGACCTTGGTTAAAGAACTTTCATGAATTTACTATTTTGCATAACAGATGATCCAAGAATATTTTGATTGCTTAATGCAGTTGGAATTTGCAAATTTCATTTCATGTTCTTAAAACCCCTCCTCGTTCCAAGCGATTTCGTTCTTTAAAATTTCTGCATACTTAATCAGTTTTCTGGAGTATGATCTTTTCCTTAGATCATCTTGCGACGTTCCTTCTAGGCAAGCTTCCAAAACTTATGGAGAAGGTTTTTGACACTAATTCAAGATGTTGACAGTTTTACGTTTACTTTTCAGATTCAACATTTGTCTTGATTCAGACCCTGGTTCTCAAGAACTTTTGTATCCTGCACCTACAAGACATAGGTACATGGAGCGTTTTTTGTCTTGACAGAAAACTCGTTTTCTTTTGAGATTTTTATCTTAGACTTGATGCTTTAGTTCAAAAAGTGATCTTATCCTGCCCTATCAATGATCAAAATGTATATCCTTCCACGGTGAGCATTGGCATCAAATCTATATTGGCTGGTGTGATGGCTATAACGTTTTTCTTTTAATTTGATCGCTTGAGGGAAGATTCATCTATTTTACGGCATTTCTATATCCTAAAGTCTTGAATACGTTCCACGTTGTAGGCCAAGTAGGATTAGGAGAATCTCTCGCTGAAAAAGCTGCAGTTTCTTGGTCTCATATTGAGCTCATTTTTAGTAGATCTTTTTAAAGCCAATCAGAGCGAGGAAGCTTGCTTCCTTTCAATGATGTAGAACGGGCTCACTTCTTGACAGTGTTTTTTCCGTTGACCCGAATAACTTTGAACGAATGAATGCAGGAAAACCAGGAATTCAGATGATGAATCCATAACTTGATTCCATTCCAGGTCTTGTGCAAGCTTTAGTCGCTGATTGCCAACAATAATTTTAATTCGATGATAAAATGTTTATTTTCAGTACGAGAAGACGTATGCCTATTCACACAAGAGCAGTTATGGATTTCAACTTTGGATCATCGCCACATATGTCTGATTCATGCAATATTCTGATCAATTTTCAAAATACAGGCACTGCTGCCGTCGAATGGTATGTCGATAGTGCTAATTTGAACGGTTTCTCCTTGTGATCCGGGTGACCCAAAACGAAGTGAAAGTCTTCTGAAAAATGACAAAAATTTAATTCCTTTGCCAGTGTTAAGGATCAAGTTTTATACCTTTTTTCTGGGCTCCGATTTATTGAAGAGATATTGCAAAGTTTATCTGTAGCTTTACGCTGGTGGGAATTTCCCCTTTTCGGACAATCAGGTTTCTATGCATACCGTAACCTGCAAGAGAAAGCTGTTATTGGCTCACCCAGAACAGGATTTTCCAAAAATAGTGTGTCCCATTTGTGTGGTTACTGTGGAGAAGCTGTAGATTCAGTTATCTCGGTTTTTACACAGTTGCAAAGGATATGCTTCACCTTAGAGTTTGAGACTTTGTATGTGTCAATCTGACAAGTAGTTGCTGATTTATGGCAGAGAAAAGGCAAAAGAAATGGTTTTTTCAAAACAGCACTTTTGTTGTTCTCCAGAAATATCAAAATGAAGTAAGTTTTCAAAGAAAGGATCCTGGCATCGTATTAATATTTTCACTACATTTTAAAAGATGGAAAGTGCTCTCTTGTGAACAGAAAACACTGCTAACCCTTTCAAAATTTAGCAGAAATTTTACGACGCTAGAACCCTTTCTGTGAGAATTTACTTTATTTTGACATTGCTTGAGAACAACAAAAGTGCTGTTTTTGAAACAATTACTTATTTTGCCTTTTATCTGCCATAAATCAGCAAACACTTGTTGGACTGATTCATAGAAAGTCTCAAACTCTATGTTGAAGGCTGACCTAAGCAACTGTGTAAGAGCCGAGGTGATTGAATCTACAGCACCTCCACAACAGCCACACAAACGAACACAATATTTTCATGGGTTACCCTTTAGAATTCTTTAATTTTGACTTTGTGAGTTACGTACCTGGTGAGTCAAGCAATTAAACAATTCTTGACCAATCGCAGTAAAAAACTGCAGATAGGTTTGAAAAATTACTACTTCCCTCTCGGACTGAAAGCAACCTTTCAGCTAATAACAGAAATTGTTCCATATCAATCCATCCAGTACTCTAAATCTTATGAATTTTCCAACGCCTGAACTATTTTTGTCGCATCCAGCAGCCTGACTTATAAACTGGGTTTCTTAAAGGCAAGGCTCTTACTGTAGACATCGGAGATGGGGAAAAAATGTGAAGCTATCGAAAAGAGATGAGCTGACAAAATGGTTGAGGAATACATTAGTCTCGTCTTCAAAAGAGTTGTAACTTTTTCTTCAATATTAATTTACTACAAATTTTCTTCGTAGGACCTTCTTATTTCCGACTGATCTTCAACTGGACATGGAATTCTGGGCTCAAACTGGAGAATTTGATGACGATGAATTACATGAGGTAATATTTTGATTTCAGTTAAGAATTTTCACACGAAGTCGGTGTCGCTTCATTAAAATCCTCTTAGATATTTGCTGAGTTTGAAATTCTTATCAATGATCTCTGTCGTCTGAATAAAAGGGTTTACTATGTCGAACGATCTACAAGCTATCATGATTGTAAAGTCACCACAATGTTCTTTGGTACAATATTCCTTGATTGTATGCAGTTAAAGTCTGCCTGAAATTGTCTTTCTCATTTCAAACGTTTTCTTGAACCATTGCTATCCTGAAACGAAATTTATTGATTTGTATTTTAGATGTTTGTTCTGGATCATAGCTTGTTTAGTATTCATCCTAAAAGTGGCACATTGACACCTGGGGAATGTCAGATCGTCTCGCTGTCATACAGGTTTGTGGACTACCGGATGAGAAAAAAAAAGCGCCCGACGTTTGAAAGGCTACTGCTCCCTGGGTATATAAGCAATGATATTTTGCAATATCTGATTGAATAGGTAACATGTTCAATTATTTTTAGAATTTCTCCTGGCTAAAATCGTTCGCTCCGTTCAGATTCTGTGAGTGATTCTCAAAAAGATTCCCTTTGAGAAACCTTAAAAACGTACTAAGGTTACAAGCAAGTTCCCTAATGTGTTTACTGCACAGAGATGACTTTCAGCACGCTTTAGCACATGCTTTCTTATTGGTCGGCTGAAAAATCTTCCTCTAGTGTGAAAAACGTATTCAGGGGGGATTCCATTCTCCCAAGAGGACGAAAAGCATGAACACATCCTAGAGTCATTGTTGCTTGGAAGGAGAACAAATGGAAATTTTGCTTGGTGTTTTCACTCATTTTTGCAGGTTTTCGAAAGGGGCTTTCTGCAGAAAATCTCCAATTTCGACGGGAAGGAATCACTGATTAAAGGCGGGTAAATTACTGAACCTAATTTGACATGTCGGGGATAAAACAAGACAGTTTTCAATATCATTGCTTTGATATTCAGGGAACAGGATTTTTTCAAACGCCGGGCGTTTTTATTGACTCACCCGGTAGAGGTTCATTTGTTACTTCCATTCACGTTGGAGGGCATTTATCCTTTATTTACTACTCAGTAACAAGGGCAGATTTTTATAACACAGTAGCCATCAGTTGCTTTTGACTGACAGCATAATTCGAAGCGATCAGAGGAAATTCACTCAATCAGTAGTTCAATGCAACTGAAGCCGCAAATTCGCCTCGAAACCAGAATAGCAAACTGTCGTCCTGTGCAGGTGAAAGATATATTTTAAGAGAAACCATGAGTTCATAGTCAATCAACAAGAATGAATCTAAAGATCTACCTGGTGAAATTAGTTTATTTTAATTCAGAAACCGAGCATAAGGAAATGCAATTCTCCAATATCAAAGGACAAGTCTAGTGTTGCTAGACAGAGCAGAGACTGCGCACGCATGCGCGAAAACTCGTAACTTTGAGCCTCCCTAGCTCCCTGCAACAGATCCCGAAATTAGGCAACACTTGATATTTTCTTCCTAGGGCCTTAAACTGTTGATTTATCATTTCAAAAAGCTTATCTATTGAAACACTTTCCTATCTCAGATTGGTCGATGACGTCATTTTACGCAGTTTCTGCTCTGTCGGGTTGCCATGATTAATGTTCAAAGAAACTTACCAACTGCTGACCAGAATTCTTACCACATTTTGAGAGTCGTAGCATCTAATAATTCGTTAAACATTCTGAATATTTAGGCCAGATCTGGTTGCTGTCTTGCCATTTTCTTGCATGAGAACGTGATAAAGAGGCTAGCAACGATGAAGAGGCGAGAAAACAACGGGAAAGCCTCGTTTTCCTTGAAATGAGACGCAGATTCTTTGCGCAATGTGATGCCACTTAGCACAAAACGCTCATTTTAATGCGTAATTTAACGAGGAGAAGGTGAAAAATAGGAGAAAATAGTATGAAACACCGTTCATAGCAGTATTATCTTGTATTTTACAATCAGTCGTACCAACAGCGGGCTTGTCCTTTAAAGGAAAATATTACTTCTCAGCTCCTGAATCAAATAAAC
The DNA here is from genome assembly GCA_964020215.1 of Aurelia sp. 3 sensu Dawson et al. (2005). NCBI lineage: Eukaryota > Metazoa > Cnidaria > Scyphozoa > Semaeostomeae > Ulmaridae > Aurelia > Aurelia sp. 3 sensu Dawson et al. (2005). Next base: position 14,738,793 of record OZ026573.1, on the reverse strand, counting down.
AAAATCTGCAGATTTTAGATTACTCCTTATTCTTTCTTCTTTAGCTTGTGGCTTCTCGTAAAAGGCATCTTTCGCGTGCACAAGGCGACAGTTTGCCTCACTGGTTTCAGGGGGCAACTTTTGCAGCCTTTTTGCTGTGCATTTCTCATGTCAATCAAAAGCAATTGTTGCTACTGTGTTAAGAAATCTGTCCTTGTTCTACCAACTGTGGACATTTTTTTTATTTTATAATTTCTTTACAAACTTGCAGTTGCGATGAAAAACTTTTCTCACCGCCAGACAGCTTATGTAGAAGGGCTAGAAATCAGAAAGATATGATGTACAGTGATCGCTCATTGCCTACTTCTTTACCTTTATTGATCAATCTCTCAGTAAACTTAACCAATGTCGTTATTGCTTTTTACAGCCACTCATCTGTTGGAATTCACAAGCTCCCCGTCCTTTTTAAAGTGACGAAAGGAAGAGAAATATTGGTATGAATATAAAGACTCATTTGTATGTTGTTGCTAGGAGCAATTTGCTTATGATGTTGTGCGCAAAATGAGCTGCCTTCACTTGTTCACTGGAAATGATCCAAATTTGTTTTCAGAAACATCAGAAACTATCCACTATAATTCTTATTCAAAGCTGTTCACGTTTGCCAACGAGTTTTTGTGTTACGCTGTTAGGTTATTGATTCGAAGAGCTTTGACTCTGAAGATGCTTTGGGTGAGTGGCCTAGTGGCTTATACAGTCTTCGTCAGGTGACTGAAGTTAAGTTTGGTCGAGTGTGGTCAAGCTCTGGATGGGTAACCTCGAGGTCTGACCTCATAACTCACCTCGTTGTCCTTCGAAAGGGACGTTAAACTAGGGGTCCCATGCCTGGATGTAGCATGCTCAGTGGGCCTAATTAGCTTTCAGTAGCTAGAAATCCTGACAAGCCCACTCAAAACAAATCGAAAACACAAGAAACAAACAATGCATTGTAAGATATACTTAAAGATCCCGCGAAGAGATTGACCATAACAAGAGCTCGAAACTCAAAGCGATGTTCCTATATTTTTAAAAAGTTTTAAGAAGTAACAGTCATTTAGAAGCTTGATTTTCTGAAAACTGTAAATTATCATATTTTCTCACAGTTGAACTTTATTGGCAACACAATTCCTCCTGACGAACGTTACTTGCATTTCTCGACTACAAGACACTTGTTCCGTACTGTTCCTATTGGAAGAATAACACCTTTTGTTCAAACATATCCACTGCACAACGGTGGTGGTCAACCATTAGAGTTTCAATTGGATTTATCGCCCTTGGATGAAATTCAGGAGGTAATACTTTGAATGATAATGTTATTTCATTGTAACTTTTCCATCGAAGGTACAACATTACTTTCTTGCAAAAAGGACCATATGTCATTAATCTTAAATGATTCCAGAATGACCTTTAGATAAAACTTTCAACTAAAAGCCTAATTATGGAATTCTTTTAAATGCCTTGGCATGATAGATATCTTTGACTCCAAGTTCTGCTTTAGCATCAAAACTTTTACCTCCGTGCAAATTTCTTAGTCTTGGTGTTTGTAATGTTCATTCTGAAATGTGGAAGGATATAGCTTTCAAATATAACGGTCAAATAGCCCATGTTAAAGCTAACGTGCAATGGTAACGCGAAATATAAACCTTATTGTGACACGTGTGCAAGTTCGATTTGAATGAGATATGTTTTGAATTTCTGCTCTCTGCAAATGCAACCTTTTAAACTTGCACAAACCCGTTAAAGTTCCATGTTTTCATCATGATTAAATCAGCATCAGGAACACCAGTATCAAAAAATTTATACATGGACTAGGCTTTGGGTGGTAAATCTGAATCTTGCATCGAATCTCATGTGTGAGATCTTTAGCAAGAACAAGGTTAGAACAAGGTTTGAACAAGGTTAGAACAAGGTTAGAACAAGGTTAGAACAAGGTTTGAACAAGGTTAGAACAAGGTTAGAACAAGGTTAGAACAAGGTTAGAACAAGGTTTGAGCAAGGTTAGAACAAGGTTAGAACAAGGTTAGAACAAGGTTTGAATAAGGCAAGAACAAGGTTATTAACTGCAAAGGTGTGTTCCATGCTGAAAAATGTTCCTTTCTGCATTCATTGAAATATATGGTTTTGTCAGCGATACATCGTGTAGGGTAGGAGTTTGGTTGGAAGAGAGGTTAATAATTATAATGGGAAATATTCAAATAGATGAAGAGGCTCAATCAGAGTTCAAAGAGACTGCCATTATCTTTAAGGCGTTTTCGTTACTGCAACTTTTACTCAAAGGATTTAATATTTTGATGTTTAAGGATTACACTTCTCTGTGTCTGTAGTTTGCCTGAGGAATGTATATGGCAATTTGCTCTTGGAGTTCAGATTCTACAAATTTGCTAATTTCTAGCATAGGGCTCAAATCTTTCAAATCTTCAAAAAGTTGGTATAAATTCTATATTTTTTCTTTGAATTGGCTAGGTTAAAAGGAACTTAATGTGTTCTGCTGTAATATGCCGTGGCAACTCTTTGATGTCTTGATTACGTTCAAATTGGCAGTGTTGTCATTATTTTTGAGAGAAGAGATGGAGACTTTTGAAGAATTTAAATCATCGTAGATCCTAAATCGATTGAAGACAGATGAGACAATCTTCAGGGAAACGATAGTTTATGACGGTTACAATATGGCGGCAAGCAGAAATCTGTAGCTCTCATGGTTTAAGATTTAGAAATTTAATGATGCCACAGCAATGTAATAAGTGCAGCCAGTTTGAAACTGATCAAGATATCAGAAGATTTCCATGGCAGATTTACAGCAAATTACCCAGATTTCCTTCCAAGCCATTTAGTTTAAAGAATATTGTAATAGAATTTTATACCCACCCTTTTAGAGATTTGAGCCATATGCATTTCTCGAGTTGACGGACTTCAGGGGAACTAATCAGAAATTAAAATATTTCCAAGACATCTAATATCTTTGTCTATATCACAGAAAAACTGCGGCTGGAGAATATTCGAGTGCTTGAATCCATCTGGTGAGATTAAACCCGGTGAAACTGGTTATGTTTCATGGATTTTCTCGCCGCTGGAAGCCAAAACATATTCGGTATGCGTCTGTTCTTAATAATTCATCCACGTAACGGTTTCAACTGCAGGCGACTGGACCTTTTTCTTATTCCTGTCATTAATTTTCTGTAGACTAAGATTTAACTGAGTTTAATTCATTACCTCTGTACCAAGTATTTGAATATCAAGGATTACTTACGAATTTTATCGTAATGCTGATAAAAACTTGGATGCACCGCACTGTTTACTAAAATACTTTCAATTACCGTCTCAGTATGCATCTTATTTCAAATTTTGAATTTGGAAGGAAGCCAAAACAGTGTTCTTGTTGCACAAAACTTTTTTTATTAAGCAGGATAAGAGATTGCAAGTTTTTGAAACTTGCAAAATCGTTATCATCACAACTTGAAAATGTCTTCATATGCAAATATGTCAAATACTAACGTTATCTTAGAGATTATCACTGCGGAATGATGTTGCTTGTGTTGCTTTTCCACTTGTTGTGGCCACGGCGGGGAGGGGGTACTTGAATTGGGAAGTGATGGGGGTGTGTGACAAATGTCTCCACACCCTGTACCCTGTCACATAAAAAATGGCCCAAAAGTATACCCTGTCGCATAAAAATTTTGCCAAAATCCATTGTTTCAAGAGGAATCTAAAAGGCATCCTTCCACATGATACCCTGTCTTTTAATATTTTTATCAATTATTAGAAAAGGACACCCTGTCGCATAATTTTTACTGTGAAAGGACACCCTGTTGAGCGGCACATCCCTTCAAGTCAAGTATAGGAGTACCCCTCCCCCCGGGGGGTTGTGGCCCAGGAGATACTGTTCAAATGTTATCAAGTTTCATTGCTGATATTCTCATGTTTAGATTGACATAATGGTGCATGTAACAGGAGGTGAAAGCACATTTGTTACATTCACTGGTATTGGCTATGACCCATCTGTCATGGGACCAACGATGAGTCTTTCTGATACTGCAAATGATGGATTACCAAAGAGACAATTAATTCCAGTTGCCGAGCAGGTAAACTAATTTTTTCATAGTATGTTTCATGGTGAGAAAGCTATTTTAGTAAATCCACCGTAGCTGATTTGGACACATACGGTGAAGAGATAGCCAAACTCAGTACAGGAGTACAGGTTTACTGTGGCATTGCTTTTTGCATCAATCGAGGACACGGATGAGAAAATGCGTGATAGTGACGTCGAAGGAGTCCAAAATATAAAATACCTCGGTATACGGTTTGACAATTCTTTGGTTGGACAGGACGCAGCAAGGCTTGGCTTTTTTATGTATGCCAGAACTTCCCTACCACATTATACGTTTAAAACTGTTTATGGAGGTGTTGTCGAGCTTTAGTTGAAGAACAACTCTCGCAATTTGAATGAACTGAAATGGATATGGAATCACACGAAATAATGTGGTAGTCAACCCTCATGAATCAGCAACAGTTAGCCTGGTTAATAGGCTACTGGAATTAGACTGGATCATTTTCTCAAGAAGTAGTGAACAGCGAGTTGCCGTTTTGCAAAACCACTTCTTTCTGAAAACAGTTCGGTCGATCAAAAATCGGTAAAACAGACGTTGTTCTACATAGTCAAAGCAATCGAAAGATATGGATATCGCGATGCTTCCGTTGTGGCTGCCTTTGCAATTACTTTTCAAAACTTTTGTTGATTTCAGAAAAGTGGATTTATCTCCAAAACTACTCGAAAAAATTTTTGGTTTTCTTTCGCTATATCGTTAGCGACAGAGCAGAAACTACGTAAAATGACGTCATCGACCAATCTGAGATAGGGAAGTGTTTAAATAGATAAGCTTTTTGACATGATAAATCAACAGTTTAAGGCCCTAGGAAGAAAATATCAAGTGTTGCCTAATTTCGGGATCTGTTGCAGGGAGCTAGGGGGGCTCAAAGTTACGAATTTTCGCGCATGCGTGCGCAGTTTCTGCTTTGTCATCGTTAGCTAGATTGCTAATCTACAACTTTACCAAGTCTGATTGAAAAAGCTAGGCTAGATTTCTCGCAATCAAATTCGATATTTCTGTTTACTTTTCTACAGCGAAGGGTAGAAACCTTGGTCAACATATTACCATGCTACGGAATGCTAACCGACACATTTTGGAAACGATATCGTGTGAACATTCAAAAATCTTTAGAACAAAACATTTCTCGAAGCTTTGGGAACGGGACTGATCGATTCTTAAGGTGTAGAAATATTTCTTTGGCATCAAAGTTTTGCAGCGAGTTTTTACCGTCAAATTTCTTACTGTTTTCAGATTTTTCCGGCATCGTTTGGACGCTAGCTGAGATTTTGCTACCGTCACTTTTTTCGCCGTTTTCAAAATGTAGCGACTTCATGTGAACGCAGTCTTAATTAGGCCTGTATCCTTTTCCTTTGTACAAAATTGGCCCTTACTACACAGCATAATCACAAATTTATTATGCCAAAGCTTGATTAGCAATTTCTATATGGATTTGATTTACATAACCCTCAGTACGCTATTAAGCATTTAACTTAGTGTTCTTTTTTTAGCTCTTGTATTTGTCTGAAGAAAGAATATCATTTGACAACGTCCCGGTATTAGCCAAAGCCAGACGACTCATAATTGTGCAAAATGTTTCTGACAAGTTTGCAATATCGTTCAGATGGTTACTGGAAAATTCCAGGGCAAGTGAGGTAAGGGAATGAAGTCGAAAGCATTTAGATAAGTTCATGGATGCTTAGACACTGCAGTTATGCTTCATTGCCACCGCTTTGTTCTTTTGAAGGTGTTGTGGTACAATGATGAAATCCCCTGACTTTGCTGCCAGACCAGTCAGGTTGACTTGGTTCGATACCCGGTTGGGTCCTACTACTTGAGCATCATGATAAGGGGTCGTGGACTCGATTAGGTCTGCTCTATTTCTGTGATCTCAGCGCTTGGCGCTGCAAAGTACAACTTCACCCTCACCTTCAACTTTTGTGGAGAGAAAAATTATTTACTATTACGGAGGAGCTAGCTAAAGAGATTGGAGGAAGAAAGAAACGAAACGAATTGCTTCGTTTCTTCATTTTCAACAACTTCAAACCTCTTCCGCAGTGTCTAACCACCCATGATTAGTTTTCATAGCTTCATATCACTTTCTTTCACATAGATAAGAAATCTACCGGATAACGGACCAAATCATGTTTCCATCGAAATCTCATCTTTTTCATTGGGATTAAGCCGGCTGATATGGTTATTTTGACCACTGCCTGGCTTTTAGGCATAGTGCGCCAAATGCTTAGGAGGATCATTACATTGACTCATTTACCTATATTGTGCATTTTAATTGGTCTTAAATGATTCAAACGTCTTGAAATTTCCTGTCAGGCAAGAATAGCAAAGTCCCTTAAAGACTATGTTTCAAAGTATGATTTTTGAAATGTTATCATCTACTCTTTAAGCGGTGAAGACAATTTTTAATTCCTTTTATGAGAAATTTGCTTTTTGAGAAGCAGAACAAAAAGAAATTTAGTGTTAAGAGAAATGCTAGAATTCTGTTGATTATGCAAATGTATCTGTATCTTTATTTTTGGAACACCCTGCAAGAAACCATGCATTACAAATGATGCAACCTGTAGCCTGTTAGCCAGACCCAATTTCAAAAGAAATTTCCTTTGAAATTCGGTCTGGTTAGCAGGCTATGCAATCCGATACCGTTTGACAATCGATTGCAATGCGATTCACATTGATACCTAGTAGCATGATGTTACTCTGTAATAGTAAGATGCTTTTGAAGAGAACGGTGATGATATGACCAGGTCCACCTAAATAAAGTAGCCGTGCTTACCAGATCAACATAGCAAAAAGTCGGATCAAATTTTCTAAAGCTGAACCAATCTCGTCCCCAGAGTGAGTTTGCTGCTCTTCCTCTACTCTGGGATACAAGAGGCCGTTCTGCAATCTGAATGGCTGTTCAACATTTTGTACGCTAACTCCGTTTTGCGAGGGGCAAACGACTGCGGCATGTCAAAATTCGACGTAAAACCATATTCTTTACCTATTCCGACCATCATTTGCAATTTATTTCCGAAATTCGAAGAATAACGAGCCATTTCATTTTGCAAGTTACGGTGAAAGTTTCTCTAAGTTTCAACTTAGGCCCATTTTCGCCCCAAACAAACCGTGTTTATTTTCACAATAAACACACTTGCTTACCCCAGATTATAGTTCGAATACCTTTAAAAAGGTTGAAATAAGGTCCTCAAAGTGTTTGTTTTTAGTATTTCGATTTATCTATTGCAGAAATGGCACTAGAGGAATGGGCATTTTCCTTCGCTTGGCGTTGCCTAGCCAACAGTGAAATCCATAATGGCTTCCACATTTGCCCATTTTTTGGGCAAATGTGATCGAAGTGTACCAGGGTGTTCGTTCGGCTTCGTGACTAGCGATGACGTAAGAACACCCTGGGAACGAGGTTGAAGCTGAACTACTACATTTGAAGGATTTTACGTTTAAAGACCTGTCATCATCAGGATCTTTCATCATGTTAGAACACCTATCTGTACCTTATTTTTATTAATTGTTATTCTTCTCCTTTTCGTCTCTTCTTGTCCTCAAAGTTGGCTCAGTCAGATTGGCATTTGACTCTTCTGTACTGTATTTCTGTGTTCGACCTTGAGGTTGGCTCTCTGGCATTCCTGTTTTCAACTTGTTTAAACCTCGCCAAAGCGTTTATTCTGCAAAGGAGCCTGGACACACAGGCGCACACAGGGTAACAAGGGAGTCAAATTTCAAGTAATGAAATGGAAAGTGCTTGAGATTAAGCCAAGCTTGAAGACAGTGACAGACGAAAAGACGAAAACAACAATTGATAAATAAAGGTAAGTATATGCTCCCAAACACCTTTGAATTCACCTTGTTTTTTATCCAATGAATCTTTAACTATGATCAAATTCTTGTAGGTGATGTCAATTCATCCCTCGCATGGGTACATTGAGCCATTGGAGTTTACAATATGCAAGGTAAGAAACCAAACTGATCTTCTCCTTGTTGGAAAATGTAGAAGACGATTTTGGGTGAAGATAGATCGACCAATCTAATCCATCGAAATTCTTTAAGACGGAAAGGTTCATTGTAAATGTTTCCTGGTACCATCTTGATTACAATTTTCTTCAAATGTCATCTGTTGTTCCTTTGATCTTATGATAAATCGGCTACTTCGGTTTACATGCGGATGGCATGATTTACTCCACTTGATATTTGCTAATTTTGGTTTTTGTGTGAATCTTTGCATAATTGCATTCGATATTTCTCTTTACATTTTACCAGGAAACCATAGAATTATCTATCATATCCATGTGAGAACCCTTAAGGAGCCCCCTTAAATTTTTCATCTATTATTATTCTTTTGATGTCAATAAGCAGAACCCCCGGAAGAGAGGTCGAAAGAGTAGTTGTAAAAGGAGTGAGTTGAGAGAGAGCTGAAAGAGTTTAAGATAGAGGACAGTTATTCGTAATCTGTAGGAAAGGGGAATTTAATTCCTGTGACGATTTTGTTCGAAGTATATCTTGGTATTCCAGAAGTCGAAGTAGATATTTTTGACTGAAGTCTCATGCGAACAAGCGCGCCTTCAGGAGTGGTTAATAACCAAGCTAACATCCAGAAGAGGACTCTCGTACCTGAATTTCGGGTTGGGAGCGTGCTGGCACTGCAAATGACAGAAGCTATCATAGAGTACTTTGTTGGTTGCGATTGCACCAGGCACTTTATCTTCCTTGTATCCTTTCCAAAGGATACTCTAACTCCGTAACTACTCACTGATATGTGAGCACCATCCTTTTCAAATACCACACTGTTGCGTTTCATTCATCAGGCCTGAGTCCATCGAAAGCTAATCATTGTAGACAGCGGGAATAAAAAGGTGCTGACCTAAATGCCAGCGTTGTAAAACATATCAACCAGTCAGAGCTCTCCTTGATTCGAAGAACGACTGTCAGCTTAGTGCGACCAGCGTGACTTTATGTCATTACATCGTCTTTTCGCCGTGTTTTCCAAAAGCAAAAGGAAATTTAGAGCAAAGGAAACATTGCACAATATAACGGGACACAACTCCAGTGTGATCACAGCCTTTATCTTTTTTATCTATTATTTCTTTGCAGGTGACATTCTTATCGAAAGGTCCTCCAGAAATTTACGATTTGGACTGCACTTGTGAGGTAAGAGCCATCACTGTGAGAAAGAGAAAGATTTGGATTAACCTTGATTTAATTTCTTCTCAAGAGTTAGGCATCAAAAGTTCCTTTGTGGAAAAAGAAACGTCGTAAAATTTTATCAAGGATTGTTTGGCTTTATATTCGATTACCGATGTCTTAAAGGTAAGAGTAGAAGAGAGTCTTCTTTACGTTTGTGGCGTAAAAGATGACAGAGACTGGGGTTGTAAAACCTTCTTAAAACCAAAACGTTTCGTTGCTCACTAAGCTGTTTAGGTACTTGTCTTTTTTGAGTAGTTTGCTAGCTGGAGCGCTGGTTCGAGTTGATGATTTGCTTTAAAAATAAAGTTAGTTTTCTTTAATGCTTAGGTTCTTTCTTTTAATCTCATCAAAGAGACAAACATCTATCAAACGAAGCTCTACACATATGCTTACCTCTTTTTCTTTAGGTTACAAATGAGACGCTAATGGCTAAATATAACAAGGAGCTTCTTGACTGGCACCACCGACAAGAGGAGAGGAAACTGCATTTCACAATAACAGAATCTGATCTCGATACAACACAGAACAGACCGGGTTCTGGGCCTACCAAGTTAAAATCGATTGAAAATTTCAAGAAACTTCATAGGTCAGAATCGGATCTCCGAAAGTATGGTGCACTTCCTCCAATTGGATCAGAGAAGTCGTCATCTAAAAATGCGATCACCGAAGCCGACCCACAACCGATACCCCCTAAGTCGTTCATTGTTCATCTGGGAGTTACAGCAAAAACCCATTCTGTTGAAGAATTTTACTCCAATTTCATCGATCTTGTTGATTCCTTTTTCATCAGAGGGTAAGTGTAGATGACATTATATGTTCTAAAGAGAGTTCGACCTATCTTTTAGTCTTTTAAAAAGAAAGACAGGTAATTAAGAATCTCTTGCAGCCAACGAAAGGTATCGTTGATTGGAATGAATATTGAGTAATGAAGTGACTGTACTGATGATGCGTCTTGGAGCGTGTTTGATTGGTGATTCCAAACCTACCAAATTCTGAAAACGGTAGACTTCGCAGAGACGGAAGCACAGTGCTCAATCAAACACAAAATTCTTCAAAACAGCAGGTTCATCCTAGCGAAAACGAGGTTTCTAGTTGAAATACACGAAAACGAGTCCGGTGCTTGGCGACAAAGACTGAACTGACTCAATTGCCATGGCAGCACGATCAAATTCGCCTTGTTTTCAGAGTTTCCCAAATCAAACGAGAATCTCTCCAAAGTCTTCCAAACCTTCCGCCTGTTGGAGCAGAGGGTGGCATACCTTCCAAACCTGCCAAACCTGCCAAACCTGCCGTTTTCGGAATTTGATAGTCAATCTGACACAAATTCCGAGTCTTCCAAATCTACCGTTTTCAGAATTGGCTCCAATCAAACACACCCTTGTATATACAGTCATAGAAATATGTCGCTTTCACTTTGTATCAACCTTGCAATGATGTGTTGTTTCAAGGTCCACTGTCGATGATGTTATTGGCTAGATGTTAGGATAAATCATTTACAAATATCCGACCCTAGAGTAATATTTAGATAAGTTATTCATTAGTTATTTATTTTAGTAATATCTAAATTAATAGTATTTAGAGTATGTTTTGCAGAGGGCTATCCCATAAGCGAATTTTTTGAATCAATCGAAGCATGTTAATGTATCAAGGGTTTCATACACATATCCCTTGAATCAAATAGTTAGTTTCCAACCGGGCCTACCATCATCTCTACTGACTCTCGGGTGAGTGCATGACTTGTTGATGGATGAGGTCCGCCGCCTGGTTCTCAGAAGCTTCCCTCTTCTAATTACCAAAGCTTGCCTTCATACCCACTTTTATGATTCATTTTGGTGGAAAACAACCATTTCTATACCATGTTTTGCGAAATTTAGCCAAACCTACCCATGATTAAGGCAAAGCTGCCGTAAAGGGACCCTTGTTTGGAAAATTTCCCCGAAAGCCCACTCATATGGGAAGCACATATCCGTATCTTAAACATGTTATGTACCTCTCCCTCTCCAGTACTAACTCTGTCTCCCGAAGTTCACAAGTTACTTTAGATACCTGACTACAAATTATTTCCTCTTAGTGATTCTTCGCGTGAAACAAAGCCAAAGATCGAAATGCAACCGAAACCAAAGAACGTGACTTGTACAAAAGAAGAATTTGATACGGTTGAAAGCATTGTGCCATTATTGATCAAGTAAGTGATCTTTATTTCGTGTAGTGTCTGTCTATCGACTGGTAACATCTTCCTGTGGAATGCTTCTCGTAATTTGCCTGGAGTAGTCGCAGCCGACTTCTTGAGTACCTTAACCATCTATGGGATTATGTTCTCAGATGGTCCCCGATCTGCCTCCATCATTTCTAGCATAGGTTCCAAATCTTTAAATTGGTGTAAAAAGGTGGGTGTAAAATTCAATGGCTTATTTCTTTAAACTGAATGACTTGAAAGAAACTTTAGCCAGTTTTCTAGGATTCTACCATTGGACCTTTCAGAAATCTTGAATATTTTTCGAAATTAAAGCCTATTTGATATTTCACGTCATTTTATTATGTGATTTCATCAAATTTCTAAATCACAAACTAGAAGAGTGAAAGAGTTTTGCTTGATACCATATTGAAGGCATCTATATACTATGGTTTTCTCGAAAATTATTTGATCTTTCATCAACAGGTTTAGAAATAACGATAGTTTTAAGTTTTTTTCGAAAAGTTTCATGAACTCTTAAGAAAGAAGAAAAAAACTGTAATTCTGAAAATATTGAAGATTTCAGAAAAGTCCAACGGCAGATTTACTGTAAATTAGTTCAAGCTTCATTGAAGCCGCTCAGTTCAAAGAAATAGGTCATAGAATTTTACACCCAGCTTTTAAAAGATTTGAAACTTGTGTTATCCTTTCTGAGATGACAAGCAAACACAGTCCTCATGTGGATCTGTATGCCATCACCACTAACACCCCTGGCATGCTTCGCCTTCCGAGGTGCTAATCATGTAATTTTTCGGAATCATGTGCCTTCACACACAGGTAGTAGTCGCTCCCAAGCTACACAAGGCGTAGCAATGGTTCACATAGTTTAGCACCATTGGCGAATGGAGATCGTCGTAGTTGACCTTGCATGTATTCGGCCTATGTAACCTTGAAGTTTGGTGACTACATGAAGCCAAAAGTTTATGCTTGTACAGTGGTACCAAAGTTTCACCAGTAGTGGCCTGCAGGCTTACAATCCACGTTTTCAAGCTAAGAGTTGCGAAAGTGGAAATCTTTTGTTGTTTGAGATTTTGCATTTTTGAGGCTAAAAAGGTGGATTGAAAGGGCCTTGATACCAATATGTTGAGACGGTTGATGCTACGATGCAGTATACATGTAACGGCTGCATAAAGCAAATGTACTGGCTGAGTTAGAAAATCTGTACACTGTTTGAAGAATCATACAGCAAGATTATAAATCCATTGGAAATATTACATGTCCATTGTCCGACCGAGGAGGCTACTTAATTTCAAGAATTTTATTTATAATTTACAACGCACACGATGGGCTTTGGCTAAAACTGTAAGTGTTTTTTTGATCAAATTTTCGACCATCAAAGTAGGAGTGTCTTTCTTTGCTAAGAACAGTCATTGCTTTCTCATAATACGGAAAGTGTTGAACCTTAATGATGCTCACATCAATTCTGAGCATCAAAAATCCAAATTTTACGTTACAAAGAACAGCCCATTTTGGCTGCCCATTGGCAAATTGGGAATTTAAAGTTTTGGCTTGGTCCTGATTTCAGAAGAAACCAATTTACTGGAATTATGAGAGAAGTCTTAACAACTAGGTTAAAGCCTCGGTAAGATGATTAAATTGAATAAGACAAATTTACCGCAGTGCTCTTTTTGTACGTTATTTCAAACAGTACATACATTTATCATCTTTCTCATCCGGTAGATGAACTGGAAGGTGTAACCTTTTCGTTATCATTGTCAGATGTGAGTGACGGATTTATTCATAGACGGTACTTGTCTCAAAGACGTTTTCTTCAGCTAGTGACCCTCATCTTTACAGACATCAGTGATACTCTCTTTTCTGATTATGTTTTCTTTCTTTAGGGACCTCCTACACGATAAAGATTTCGAAGAAACGATAAAGAAGATTAAAAATGAACCCGTCCCTTATTTTGGTATGTTAGATGACGATGATAGTGAAAGTCCGCCTGCTCCGAAAGAGAGTGAAGGGCAAGTAGCCGACGAACTACAAGGAGATCAAGCAGTTGAAGAGCTCGAAGGAAGTAGTGAAAACAGGGAGCAGCTCCAACCAGAAAGAAGTGGCAGCCAAGATTCAACCACAGAAAGCCCCCCAGAGGATGTTGAAAGTCCGCCTGCAGCAAAAGAGAGCGAAAGGCAAATTTCTAATGAGCCAGAAGTGAGTCAAAAAGATGACGAGTTAGAGGAATTTAATGAAAATAGAGAGCAACCTCAACCAGAAACAACTGGTGGAGAGAATTCAACCTCAGAAGATGTCCCGGAAAAATCTCAGGTACCGTTTTGACAGGGAATTTTCATCTAGTCACTTAGGCACAGAGCTTTGAGGCATCTTATATACCCTACTTAGTTAAGGTGGAAACTGGTGTTCAGGTAGTTTGTTCCTCACAATTTTTCAACAACCGAATCAAACTGGAACTGTTCATTAGGTCCTACAAATTTTTAGATATCAACGAAAGCATGGTTATATTACCATTTGAATTTGGAGGACCAGCCTATAAGTCGACTTATGCCTCGGTTTCGCATGTATTCTTTCAATTACTGCACTGTGATTTTAAGGTTGCAGTGTACGAGGGTCGAAATTTACCTTTAAAAAATTCTCTGTTCTTTCAACCAAATTATTTCTAGAGCATAACTGCCTGTCCGTTTCGTTAAGCGTGAGCTGCTCTGATTTGTCACTTCTTTTTCAAAGCAGGACTATCCCGATGCAACTGATGTTGTCGATGACGCAGCAATCGCGGTTTCTGCTGGCGAGAACAAACCAGAAGATGCAACTGTGGAGGAAACAACGGTAGGTTCAATAGGAAACAACGCTCCATTCAATAGGTGGATGTTCAAATAATTTTTCCAATGCTGCACTCTTTGAACTTCAACATTGTTTGGTTTAGTTATTTAATATTGAACCATTCCTATGGGTAGATATGTTTCGAGTAATGTGTTTAATATCAGATCGTTGCATAGGCTCAAATCTTAAAAATGTGAGATCAATAGCTGTTACTTCTTTTTTGGATTTAATGGGGTCAAATAGCTGTTACTTTTTTGAATTCACTTCACACTTTGTTATCATTTTAATATCATTTAATCAATTGTCGAACAAAATGCTTTTTGAGACACCCCGTGTAAACTTTTCATCATGGCATACGTAGCTCGTTTGTTTCTGTTTCCTTCCCCTTCTTTATCACTTCTTTTTACTTTTCGTGGAATTTCTAATGAGCTCATATTTTCATCAGGTTCCAGAGGATATCCAACAGCTAAGCAGTATTGAAGTTGAAGAGCTTGCTTCAATTCGTAAAGCTAGAGAATTAGATCCAGCTCTAGCAGAGAGACAAAACCTAAAGAGGTAAGTTGAACCTAATCAGTTATGACGAATTTCGTGGTATTTGATCAGTAGGTTATCCATATTTCTCTTAGTAAAGTTTGTTTCTCGTTCTCGCTGTCAGGTAATCAAAAATCGTTGATAGAACCGTCACATTTAAAGGTAATATATCGCGTCTCTGATTGGCTGCAATAAAGTCAGATTTCAACACAACCCTACGTGTCTTTGTGAATGTGTGCACTTGAAAGAAAGGAGGGCTGAATTTTAGCACTTCTAAGGACGTACAAAATTAGTAGGATCTGCAGTCATTCAATTCTCCTGTTCTTTGTATCGTCTTTATAACCCAATCAGATGCTTGATAGACTGCCTTTAAGACATTATCTATTCTATATCTAAGATTATTACCCGACTGAAGTTTCAAAACGAGGCAATACAGAATCCCGCCATTCCTATTGGTTAATCGCACATTTCCCGCGGTTTTCCCGTAGCCTTGTATAATACGATACAAGGACGCGTTTTTGTCGCCATGGCAACTGCTTTAGGCCTAGGCCTGTGAGATTTGCAGTGAACTCAAACGACATGACTGTAACAAAATGTGTTTGATGAAATGCGAGTCAAGATTAGAAGATGTCAGGTAACAAAACTCATACTAACCGGTTTTGTCGTTGTACAAGAAAATATAAAGCCCTCGGTCTTAATGCACAGACCTCGCAAGCTCGGTCTGTACTTTTAAGACCTCGGGCTTTATATTTTCCTGTACAACACAAAACCAGTTAGTATGCGCATAGTACATCTATATCTAAGGGTACACAGGCTCCAAGCTTCGTGCAGCAAATTCTATGCTTTTGATTTTAAAGATTCTTTACATGAAATTTACTTGTCAGGATTGTTTAAGAAAATTTTTGAGATAATGGATGATATCTGAAAGAGCGTGCTTAAAGTTGGCACCCAGGTTAGAACCAAGTGCTTTGAAGAGTTAGATTTTATGTATTCTACAAATAGAGACTGGAAGTCACTCGAGAGACGAATTTGGTATTGCTGGCTTGACTGATGTTGCTAAAGATAAGGAATAGTGTTCCAATGCCGACGTTGCTTAATTTTGGTATTTTGAGTGCTGGCCCCTCACAAAGTGATTGCTCATGAAAACGAGTGCACAAAATTTGTAAACCTCTCTACCAGCACAATCAATACGAAGCATTGCCAAAACTGAAATGTCTCTAAACATTCTTTGATGCACTGACCACGCTGAAAAATATTGCGATCTATACTAGCCTGACTTACTGACAAAGCGAGTACTCGCTAACTCACAGACCAAAAAGGCCTTGACTGCAAGCAATTGATATTCGTGTAGTTTTTCGACATCGAAAAGATAGCAGATGTAATTTATCACTTCCTCGAACTTGTTTTCCTTGAAGGGAATGACGCGCTCCTGTATCGCTGCATCAATGGTGGGTCACGTGATCCGACAGCAAAACAGGAGCTATTTAACAAACCATGCAAGCCATGCAAGTTCTCCGTTTGGTCTCTGAGTCTGGCTAGATCTATACAAAACCCATGGTGCCTCGCTTTTTTGAGAAGCTTCATAAAGCACCTTTATATAGGGTCAGTTTTGTTTTATTTCAGTTCTGATGAGTTAAGCAATCTACTTGACGAAATATTCGAAAACACCATCTTTAATCTCATGTCTGAAGCAAGCAGAGGAGAAATCAATCTTACAGCAAGACCCAGACTTATTGCTCTGCCTCCAAGTGCTAAAGGAGCAAGAAAGAAGTAGTTTAAACAAGTTATTGGTTCTAAAGTTTGTAAATCGT
Source organism: Aurelia sp. 3 sensu Dawson et al. (2005) (assembly GCA_964020215.1). Taxonomy (NCBI): domain Eukaryota; kingdom Metazoa; phylum Cnidaria; class Scyphozoa; order Semaeostomeae; family Ulmaridae; genus Aurelia; species Aurelia sp. 3 sensu Dawson et al. (2005). The sequence continues at coordinate 14,722,147 of OZ026573.1, read as the reverse complement.
ATTTTTAATACCGTAAAAGCTCTGTTGAGCCCCTGGGAGCTTATTTGATTATGGAGACGGCAAACGGGGCTTAGCTGAGGGATGGCTTATTGAAGAGTGGGGCTTATTCATGGAGTAAAATTACAAGGCTACAAACTTGAATCAACGTACAACTTGGTCAATCAAAATGCACAAATGCAACACACTTTTGGCCTAAAATCAAGTGAAAATGAAAATTTTGATTGTTATTAGCTGAATGAAGGGAACATCGGTGATATTCTTGCGGAAGATGCTTTTATAAAAGCGAGGATTTATTCAGAATTGGGGCTTGAATGAAGAGGGACTGAACAGATCTTTTACAGTTGGCTTGTATCAAATTCAGACATGTATATTAATAAGCTTACGTTGATGCAAGCTTTGTCCTACGTTGTATAAATTTAAGATTACTTTACAATTTGTTTGTGATATCGTAATATTGGGATATAAGGCAATATGCATAAAGAACTTCGTGTTTTTCTCTGAATATGCAGCATTTGTAATGGGTGTCAGCAAGTGCCAGCAGATTGCCTGTCGTTAGACTTAACGGAAAGAACACGTAGTTTCTATAAGAAACCTCCCATAAGAAAATCATCTCTGAGGTCGCCAAAAAGGGAAGAAATCTCCAAGGCAATCCTTTGCATATATCTACTTCATTTTTACTTGTTTCCTGTGTCATTTAACTCGGAAAGTTCTTGAGTAATGTCTAAACACTTCACAAACCTCGTCCATGAGGGCATAGATAGTAGAAATGGAGATTGTTACCGAGTACTCAAATTCTTATGCGTGCACTCAGTTGAACTCAGTGTTTTTATAAGAAGCTTCCAGTAGATTGTTGAAGAGAATGTTAGCTAAAGTGTATTATGCGTTTCTTAATCTTAATTTCTTTTTTGTTGTTCTGAACAACTTTTTACAGGATTCACACCAAATATCTGAATTCATTTTAGTTTCAGATATCAACGTTTTACAGCATCATGGTAAACATTTTGAACGACAAGGAAAATCAAAGTTGTGAATTACATAAATTTCTTAAGTATTTTACCGGGGCTCCTTTTACTGAGGTATCATAGTCTCTTTAGTTTTAACCACGTCGTAGCGTAATCCGTAAGCTGTTTTTTCGAAATAGTATCAATGAAATTTTTCAAACAAAAAGTGAACTTGTGTAGAAAACTGTTGAGGTGCGAGAAAGAAAAAGTTGCAGCTGATCAATAATACATTGAATGAATACAAAAGTGATATGATATGGACTGATGTGGAATCTGGACAATCAAGATCATGAAAATGTGGTGCTTTTGTGACTTGGCGCCACGTTACCAACGATAACAAACACAGGGAGCCTAGGGACAAAGATTGTTGATTTGGGCCTAAGCGGAGCGGAGCAAAAGGCAGGGAAGACAGGCTGATAGCTGTCGTAATATCAGAAGCACATTTCGAACATGGCAGGCTCAAAGGGACCAGTGAAAGCAATCATAGTTGTTGGAGGACCACAGAAAGGTATCAGTGATAATTTGTTCATTCATCGACAAAAGTTTTTTGCGCAGGTTTTGCTGATCATCATCATCATCTGTGTGAGACTCACAGTGAGTTGAGTGGTGTCTGATTGCTGTTGCTGATGATCTCTATCTTTCTTTGCTCATGAAAGCCTATCGTGTTAACGAAGAAACGCCCCTCCCCCAACCCTAGGGTGCATTCCATGTAAAACCCACGCCGAAGGCACGCCGACCTAAGCTTTTGTACGCCAGGTATTTTCAGGGAGAGAGAAATTGCTAAAACATCTCAAATCTTGATCATTATGATCAAATGATGATCATAATGATGATCAAATGATGATGATCTCGATCAAATGATGATTTTAAGAAACTCCGTACTGGCCCAAATTCTTAGTTTCTTATAAAAGAAATACATTTATCATCAGCAAAAACTGCTGAAAGATCGAGGACAACTTCACATTCACGCCAAGATAGGCTAAAAGGGGTCATCAACAAACGATTTTCGTCACAGTTAACGGAATTGGGCCATTAACTGCTTGACCCCCCCTCCCCCTTCTTAATGGACCACTAAGCTCATGGCTACATTTTCTCTTGTCACAAGCGTCCCACAGACTCTCGTTATAGGCCTATTTTGTGTCCTTGGTTGGGGCCTAAGCCTACTGCAACTTCTTCGTGCAGATCGCAACATCAAAATTAAGTAGCGCGAGGCCGAAAACTTTACTGCTACGAGTTATTCGTTCAGGATTGATAATGAAGTATTCCTTAGTTCAATTTTCGTCACAAAAGTCAAAATTTTAACGGATTTGAGCTGGACCCCCTCCCCCCTAACGGCCCAATTCCGTTAACTGTGATGAAAATCGTTTGTCAATGACCCCTAATTTTCAAATGCCGTCGTGCCAAGAACCGATTTTATTGAAGAAATGATGCCGCTACGCCGACAAAAAGTCAGGTATACGCCGAAGATCTTTGGGCCTAAGTGCATGAAATGCACCCTGGTCCAACCCCACAAGTCTGTATACGCCCACAGCGATGGCCCACAAAAGCCACTAAACTGAAAAAATCCCTGCTAACCCAGAGACCAGGGTGCATATGCCATGTAAAGCCCACGCAGAATATCTTTGGGCCTAAGTGCATGAAACGCACCCTGGCCCAGAGATCACAGTCTGAAAGCAAATCCAACTCACCCCATGCCCTCCTGACAATGTCCTAATATTAAGACACAAAACCCGCATGCAAAGACACCAGCAAACACCCTCTGTCCATTCATTCTCCTTGAGCATTTTAGCGTGATCAGCCTTGATAATTGTTGCTGACAAAGAAGGCTTTTGAGACTTCAAAAGCTGTATGTATAGTTTGGTCCTTTAAAGGTGCCAGGTTGGAGAACTTACATTCACTTGCAACCATGAAATTGTGTCAAACTCGCTTCTCTCAACTCCCTGGTGGAGCCATGCAGACTCCATGCCAGAAATTTTTGGCAAAACAATGGAAGAACAATAGATTATCGCCACTCCACACCAGAGATCTCTGGCGTAGGCTGCATGGATTCCACCCAGGTCTCAGCTACAATAAAAGGGTCATTGCATGCAAGGAAAAAAACCTATTGTTAATTTTGCACCTCTTGCAGCTTTGTGAAGTATACTTGCAGCTTTTACCTTCAAATTTTTTCAGTCGCTACTATGTGCAGGCCAAATCATGCATGTTTTCCAACCTGGTAAAGGTGGTCTGAAGCCCAAATTTTTATGGATGCAAATTCTTATGAATAGCACTGTTGAAAGATCAAAACTTTTGTTTAGATTTTTCATCGTCTTTTATTCAGGAGCTATCAGACAGACCAGAAACTGCATAGATGATGTCATCAAGAAATCTGAGATAAGGAAGTGTTTGGGTAGATAAGCTTTTTGAAATGATGATTCAAGGGTTTGGCCTAAGGAAGAAGCATCAAATGTTGTCTAATTTTGGGATCTGTTGCAAGGAGCTAGGGGGCACAAAGTTACTGGTTTTCATGCATGTGTGAGCAGTTTCTGTTCTGTCAAGTTATGAACTATTTTGCTCAAGGGGCTGGTGATGTCATTTTGATTGCAAAAAGTAGAGAAAATATACAAGGTTGACTATGTTTCCAAACAGAAATCTTGTTAAAAACTTTCTCAATCAACACCCCATTTTAGACGTAATTAATTCTCTAGACAAGTTACTGAGTCAAAATTTTTCTTGCAAACTGTAACCTTTTAAAGAATAGCCGTACTTCCACAAATTATCTTTGTAACTTGCAAACAAAATGATGTCATCAGCTCTTAAAATCAGCGGATAACTTGAAAGCAAAATGACATATCAAAAAATTTAAACAGGTAACCTTTGTTGTCTTTCGCCAGTTCTGTCCTTCTGAATCAATAAAAAGTTTCACCTCAGGTCACCTTCAAAGTGTTGTGGCATAGTGGTGTAATCATCTGACTTTGCAGCCAGAAGAGTCTGGCAGAGAGGGTTTGATACCCGATAGGGCCCCACCACTTGAGCATCATGATAAGGGGTCACGGACTCGATTAGGTCTGCTCTATTTCTGCGATCCCAGCACTTGGCACTAAAAACTGCAACTTCACCTTCACCAAAGTTTAATAGATCTCCAAGATTTCTCCAAGGCACCACAACAATCCATTGATTCAAGACCACAAATCTTGACTTTTTGTTTCTACAGGCTTAGAGGAAAGCACACTAAATTTAAATAATTTTATTGCTTGTTGCCTCTTCTGAACTTAGATAAGATCCACTAAAAGCTTTATTACTGTACCTAACTGGTGATTTATTGATATTATTTCAAACAGGAACTAGATTCAGACCCCTTTCATTTGATGTTCCAAAGCCATTATTCCCAGTTGCTGGAGTGCCTCTTATTCAACATCACATTGAAGCTTGTACTAAGGTGAATAGTAAGTTTACTTGTTAAACATAATTGTTGTTATACTGCATTGTTGCATAGGATGACACACGACTAGGACACAGCCTGCTATGATTAAAAGAGTGTAATGTGATGGAACGTTTATAGTGACAGAGAGTCATCACCTACTGTACTTGGCATTATATTTATAGTTAAACTTTTCCTTTGAAAAACAATTTTGATCATTGTCTGAAAAATTGTCAACTCAAGGTAACCGCTTTAAATCCCAGCACAACCAGAAATCAGCATTAAGCAAATGAACTTTGCGCTAGTCTCAGCCTGGGTATTTCAAAAACGTTTTTGTATAAACAAAGCATTTTGTGAATTCTACCTTTTATTCAGCAGATTTAAGGGCTTTCTTTTTTTCAGGTTGATGGTTTAACAGAGATAATATTGCTCGGGTATTATCAGGCAAATGAGCACCTTGCAGGATTTATTGAACAAATGAAAAGAGAATCTGGCATCTCCATCAGGTAATTTTATTAAAACTTCCAGGATTGTACATTTATCCACATAGGCGTAGGGGCCGGGGGGGGGGCGGTAGCCCCCCAAATTTGGAGATATTTTGGAAAATCAGCCTCATTCGGGCAAATTTTTGTCCTTAGTCAGGCAAAAATGTTGGCAAACAATGGGCTTTGTGTCGGACAGCCCCCTAGATTTTTTCTTCCAGATTTTGCTTCTATGTATACTGTAGCTTGAAAAGAAAATGCTGTATAACTACTTTAGAATTGTTTAATGGCTGATTTTCATGAAATACACTACCAGATTTATGTCGAGCTTTTCTTTTATTTTTCTTCTGCTAGCACTAAGGTATTTTGCTCAACTCAAGAGAATGTATCCACAGTTTGAAAAATCACATTTCACAAACTATGAAACCAACGTGTGGAGTCTCACTTTTTTGCCAGAATGGAGCTTTAATTTTTGGTATTGTTTTCTCTTTTGTAGTCTTTGTAACTCGAAGTCACTTAGTAACAAAAAATTCACTTTTCTGAAATCACTCCAAGGCAGTCAAAAGCATGTTGTATAGTCTATATAATATAAATGTTTACAAAGGCTTTTTTCAACCTAAGACTTGACTGGAGTGATTATATGCAAGATGCTACTGCCAGCTTTGCATATTGGAAATTGCTTTCCTGCCATGGAATCATTTCACAGAAATATGCGATCTTTTCTATGGTTCAAGAATTCATACCATAATTTGAAGCATTCTTGTCATATTAATGCATGTATATAAGGTCTGTAATTAGCTACATGATTACACAGCAAAATCGAATTCCAAAGATATGCAAGACAAGGGCCAAACGCCTCGCTGAGCAATTGACTCATCATAGTATTTTCAGTTTTTCAAACAATGTTACAGTTCCTACAGTATGATTTTTCAAACAGTGATTTTGAAACAATTTTTCGACTATCCTGGTAGTTTTTCATACTATCAACATATCTTGATTGTAGATATCTTCAAGAATATAAGCCACTTGGTACAGGAGGTGGTTTATATCACTTCAGAGATCAAATTCAAGCTGGAAATCCAGATGCTATTATTGTCATACATTCTGACATCTTTTGTATACCACCATTAGCAGAAATGCTGGAGTTCTTCAGAAAAATTAATTCATCAGAATCAGGAAAGTTTGTTATTCTTGGAACGCAGGTGAATGATTTTGCCATTTATTCTTAAACCTGTTCATAGTTACCCACAATGATTTAACAAAAGGAATATCAGATTTACCTGCATCCTTTTTCAAGCACGCCCAGTCCCATTTATCTACCCACACCTCTTCTATATTATAAAATTTGGAATCGTACAGACAGGTATCTCAAGTTTTTAATTCAACACCATGCAACACAAACCATAGGGCAGTAGCTTCCTTGCCAATCTTTCTAACAGGAAACACATACCAGAATAAGAATGTTGAAATATTGATACAGATGTCTGAATTATGTGGGAGTACTGGTGAGTCAAAAAAAAATTTACCCATTTTGTAGGCTGTGGAGCAAAAAGTATTCTGGGCAGTATACAAGACAATGTTAATCTATCAAGCAAAAGCTAACTTGAATGAAAAAATTTTGTTTGGTAAAATCACTCATCTTTAAGACCCAAAATTATAAGAATGTCTGCAATTGGCATGTGGAACAAGAATTCCACATTTCATTTTGGTCCATGATTTACTTGCTATTGAAGTTAAAATGATGTATCTGAAACTGATGATGGCACTGAATTAAGATTTCAGTGCCAAGTAAATCATGGACCAGAATTTTTTATGAAAATTTGCAACACTTTGTTCTTTCACCTATGAATCCACTAGACCTCTTTCACAATTTTGCACGGATGGAAACCCAACGTTGGTCAGCCCAACAAACAGCTATATTCTTATCAGTTTTGCAAAATGAGAAGTCACATCCACTGAAAATGCAAAACCTTGCTTTCATCTCAATCTGACATATAGCCTAAACATTGATACAAACTATCAATTTGCTTCATATTGTCAACATCTTCCATTTTAGGTCTCAGATACATCACCACCAAGTCTCAGAAATGTAATCATTTCCTTTTTATCAATCCATCTTCACTCCAGCTCCTTTCATTCATATTTCATGTCATATTCATATCACCATGCCATTATTTTATTTCTAAATTTACATCATCTTAAATGTCGTCAAACGTCCTGGTCATGATAGTCTTCATATGCTGTATTCTTCCATTTTTAGAATAGGGTAGAAGGCATGGATAGGTGAAATTATTAACAAGTGGGCAAGTAGAAGCATATGGTAGCAGCAACAAATATTCTCTACCCATGACTAGCTTTTTATTACGGGAAACTCATTTCCCAAGTCACCCTTGTCAGGAAGTGGCGTACCCGGGGGGTACATAACATGTTGAGGGTACGGGTATGTGCCGCCCATATGGGTGTGTTTTTGGGCCCAAAATTCTCTAAACAAGGGTTCCATTTTCGGTAGATTTTCCATAAACATGGCTGGGGTTTGCAGAAATTGGCGAAAAATAGCCAAAAATGGGTTGTTTTCGGCCAAAAATGATAGCAAGTTTCGGTAATTAGAGGAGGGTACCTTTCTGAAAACCGGGCGGCAGACCCCCGTCCATCCGCAAGTCATGTACCCCCCCCCCGGGGTGGCGTATTAAGAAATTCGAAGAAGATTTGGATAGAACATTAGTTTACATTACTGATCTATTACATGACAGTATTAGTAAGTATAGTCTGTCCTTACATGTAGTAAAGCTTTTAGGGGTGTTTTTAGTTATTTCATTTCCCGGTACAATTAATTGGTACTTGTATCTCTTATTACTACGCAGGCCGCCCCGACGCAGACATCGGATCTGGGAAACATCGTTGTTGATTGGGAAACTTCAGAGGTAGTCTTCATTCTTGTAGTCCTGTTCCTTTGCACTCCAATCGCCCCCAAACAAATTTATTGTTATATTCCACATGATCAGATGGTATGAAATTGACAAACGAAGAAACTTAGAAATGAATAGACAATTAGTCTTTAGCACGATGGGTAACCTTGAACACTCTTTTATACATACAGGGTGTCTTAAAAAAATTGTTCGACGTTTGATTGAATACTAAAAAATAACGATACGTTGAATGGGCACTTGGTCAAGTAACCCTTTTCTTGAGATTTAGAATTAATTTTGACACAAGAACCTTGCAAATACGCTAAAAATTTATGGAGTTACAAGGCTTTGAAGTTCAAGTTTGTGCGAAAGCTGAAACCAGAGTCCTCGAAATGGCATTTTTGGTAAAAATCCCATAGGACATCGTTTCTGTTATTTCTCAATTGTATCAAGGCGAACCAAATGGAGGGAACTTCGTACTTGGGGTATTCCTAGATCTCAAAAAAGCCTTTGATACAATAGACCACAACATCCTGATAAAAAAGTTAGAACATTACGGTTTTCGTGGACTTGCAAAGAAATGGTTTTCCAGCTACCTTTCAAGTCGAAAACAATTCACCTACGTTAACGGCCACCGTTCTGGACTTGGCACAGTCCATACAGGTGTCCCACAGGGATCTGTGTTAGGCCCTATACTCTTCTCAATCTATGTCAACGACATGGCCAATGCTACAATACTACAACCACGACTCTTCGCAGACGACACCAATATTTTTGCATCTGGTACGAATATTGACGTACTGATAGAAAACACCAACGTAGAATTACAAAAGTTACATGCTTGGTTCAAAGCAAACCGATTGAAACTAAGTATAGACAAAACATCCTACTGTATCTATTCCCCCGAAAAGAATAATCCTGCGCCAAACATCGGCATCCGAATTGGAGAAGATATCAAAAGGTCCAGCTATGTCAAATACTTAGGATTAATTATAGATGAACAACTTACATGGGAAAAGCACCTGGAAGAATTAGGGTCTAAAATAGTTCGCTATGCTTCAATATTTCGTAAAGTTAGACACCTACTTCCTAGAAATTGTTTGCAATCCCTCTACAATGCATTTATCCAGTCTAGAATAGACTATGCCATTGAAATATATGGTGACGCTTCGAAGAAACTTCTCAAGCGAACCCAGGTTCACCAAAATAGAATACTCAAAATCTTACAGTACAGAAATATTTGCACATCTATCAATGCTATACACAGAGATTTCAGTGTGCTGAAAATTTCAGACCAGTACGAATTAAAAATTTTACGATTGATGCATCTGTACGTGAACAACAATGAAAAACTGCCAGATGCTCTTCAGAATCTATTCCAGACTAGATCAAATATTCATAACTATCCCACCCGCAACAGCGATAACTTCCAAGTACCAAAAACTAAAAATCGCTTCGGGGATCGAGCAATAACCGTTAAAGGTCCAAGGTTATGGAACTCTCAACCCTCTGAACTTAACAAGACAGCTCCCCTTAAAGAATATGTCAAGGCTCCAAAAAAATACAAACTCGGTTCCTATGTATAAAACACATTCATTGGACTATTATTAAGATTATCACAGCTCTATGTACCTTTCCCATATATGTTTAATCTGATTAGTTGTTTTGTAAATAGTTTATCATGTACGTGAGTAGTTATTCTTATATTGTAATGTTTTAACTTCATATTGTATTGTATAACCTCGCATTGTATAATCAACAGTTCTGTTTTGTTTGTAAGCGCCCCAGACTCGATAAGCTCTGCTTCCTCTGGGGCGTATGAAATCATATGTAGTTAGTCTTAACTAATATGATATTTCATGAATCATCATCATCATCAATGGGATTTGAACAGGTTTTCGATAACCTAACTTTCAAGTATATGGATGCTTTGAGGAAACAGATTCAGTCTCTCGTCGATTATGTTTTGAACCACTGTTTTTGGACTTACGAAATGTTAAGCAAATTTTGACAATGATCGCTGGGGTTAAATCACTTTTAGAAGTCCTGTTTGGTTTGCTGTTATATCAACAAGAAGTATGACATTGGATAAGCTTCTTTTTACCCCTCGGTCTTCTAGCTTTTTACATTACAAGTAATCTTGGGGGTCTCTGGTTTCAGCTATCGCATATTTTTTGTCTTTGAAAGTTCGCAACTCAGTGAATTTTCAACCGATTTGGAAGATTCTGGTCTCTAAAATTATTTCATAATCTTAGAAACATGGTTATCTTCCCATGAGCCTGCTCATGTTATCGTTATTTTTCAATATTTAATCAAAAGTCGAACATTTTTTGAGACACGCTGTAGTTGTGCCTTTTTCTAAGTACTGTTTTACAATAAGGTTCGAATGTGGGTTGAGTGGTTGAGCAGCTTACAAGTATCCGTTATTTACTTGAGATTAAGCTTGGTCTTGTGAGGTCGAAGTTCTGATGGGTGACCTTCACGATGGTGAAGCGGCGTTAAACGATGCCTCCCATGCCTGAATGCGGCCTGAACACCCAGATTAGCTGTAAATAGCTAGAAATTCTCCCAGCCTTCTTAAAAACAAGGTATATGATGATGAAAAATGATGGGTGTGATGGCGACTAATTTCTGGATTTATTTGTAAAATTTCAATAAATCGAAATTTAAGGGTACATTTTTTACCTTATTTTACCTTCCTTGGTTTATGGGTACCCATTTTTTTCCTTTTTTGGATTTATGCAATAGATTATTGTGGATCGATGAATCATCTTTTCATATTCTGAATGGCACAGCCCCATGCCATGGAATACGTCGGCTAGCCCCCCTACAGTCTTTCCAACAAAAGACCAGAATTTAAACAATATTCTTTTCGCAGATTCAACATTATGTCGAAAAACCAGAAAATTATGTGAGTTCCATCGTGAATTGTGGCATCTATATGTTCGATAGGTGCATCTTTCAATGTCTTGGAGAAGCCTTTCAAAGAAATTTACAAGCAGCAGGGTTTGTGATTTACGTTTCTTTGAGATCATCTTCAGATAATTTGATGCTACATCTTATCAGAAAAGTAAAAAATGCAGAGGGAAACACCATACAAATAGCCATTTTGAGACTTCGATCAAATCCCACAAAGAGTCTTCATTGAAGTTTACAAGGGTCATGTCATTCGTGGAAAGTTTCTGGAAACATTGATGCTACCATGCTTTGAATAGAAAAGAACTCCATACTCCATACCTTTTACCTTCTATTGCATAGTTACCTCCAACTAGCCTCCAGTTACTTGCAACTGGAGAAAGGAAAAGTGTACAGTAAAAACCCGCGTATAAGAACCTGCAATTTTGCAAGTCAGTCTGATTAGGTTCTTATGTATTTAGTATTTAGTAGGAAATAAGGCTGTTCAGGTTCTTAAATTGGTTCTTATTTCATTCAGGGCTTCCAGGTATTTCTTTTGTTCAGATTGAAACTTCAAGCCCATTATCCACTGTCAGTCGAGAGACACCTGAGTTCATGAGGCCTTATCAAAACATCAATTCGTGGAAGAATCAGAAATTTTACAGAATGCAAGGAAAAGCTTTCAAAGCATCTTTAGAGCTCTTTGCAATTTGCACACATCACAGAATCAGTATGTATAAGCTCGATGACAAAGCAACTAGAGTGTTGATTTAGTTTGATGATCTCCACGAATAAGAACCTATTTCAGATTTCAGGCTGAATGGGTTCTTATATATTGGGGGTCTAATTTCAGAATTTTCAGCCTGTAGGTTTGATGATCTCCACGAATAAGAACCTATTTCAAAATTCAGGCTGAATGGGTTCTTATATATTGGGGGTTTAATTTCAGAATTTTCAGCCTGTAGGTTCTTAATCACTAGGTTCTTATACGCGGATTTTTACTGTATACAGTTTGGGAATGGTTTTGCTTTTGGAAAAGTGTCTGTTTTAGAAAAAAAATCTTGTCTTTCACGGCAAACTCCCATAACAGGTAGCTGGTCCAGGAAATAATGGTTTCAGGTCTCAGAGACTGAGGAGCCATACCGAGTGGGGAGTAGCTAATAAGTAATTGCCCTTTTTGCAAAACAGTTTATTTGCCTATTGAATTCATTCCATTTAATCCTTAGGTTCTGGTTTCTACTTTTAAGTGGGTCTCCACTTCTTATCTTCACATTTCACTCCATGTATTCACTACTTGGACACTCCGAACATCTGAAACATCGCTGGTTGTTCTTCTGCATTTATCGGTATCTCTTAGCTTGCATTACTTTATACAGGAGCCACTACAAATGTCTTTTACATCCCCGGGCGGGGGGGGGATAACTACCATATATGCAGGTACGGGATGTGCCATTTTTGGGGTGCCTTTTTTCGAGCAGAAAATGAATTTTGGGGTATCATTTTTGGTAAAATCACAATTTGTCATAAATTTTGGGGTCTCATTTTAGAACAATAACTCTTTAGGGTATCGATATTGATCAAATTGCACTTACTTGATTAAAATTTTGGGTGGCTGTCATAATTTTAGGGTATACATTTTCAATGGCCCGTAAATTTTGGGGTATCGTTTTCGCGGAGATTTATAAATTTCGGGGTGCAATTTCAGACGTCAAATGGCGCACCCCCGTCACCCGCCTATTGAAGTTACCCCCCGGGGTTTACATCGCAGTATGACGGATTTTAACCTCATCGTCTTCCTTTCAGAGAGGAGTATGTTGGTTCAGCAATGAATCCAGAATCAATGATGCTTGGAAAAGATATATTTTCACAATACGCCGGGCAAGGAAAAGTCTACTTACATCTTATGCAAGATGCATTTTGGGGGTCAATGAAAAGTGCAGGGTAAGTAACTCTCAGTTACCAATACTAATTCATTCAAAGCCTTAAATTTTTGCTGGAGATATCAAGAAATGTAAATGGTTGTTCAGCTTTCTTTGACTACCTGCATCATATTTTTAGTGTCAGGATATAGGATTCAGTACAATTCCACTGGGTGATACTGGGCAGGTGTATGTTCTGTGGAACTTTGATGCCTTGCAAATGATATAGAATTTGTTTGGTTCCATTACGGAAAGTTGTCAGTGCCCATCATCTAAGATTAACTAACTGAGATGCAGTATGCAACAAACTAAATTTGCTTATCAATTCTGAGTTCTGTCTTTGAGTTTCGATCCCAAATGAGTTATATTTGTAACAAAGTTGGTTTTTGCGTGTAGTACGCCGTTAGTATTGTAAGCAATCTATTCTTTAGAAAATATGGACTTGCCCAAGTCGTCCTGGAAGAAAGGAATTGACGGCTTGTCGCGAGCAGCTCACAGCTGGATAATACAACTGGATGGCCGGACGGTTTTTGGTACGGCAAACGGCACCTTTGATCAATAATGTTTGACCAATGGCAGACAAGATTCTGCTTTTCCCTGAAGGAAACTGACGGGGGCAAACCAACTTTGAAACATAAATGGCTGTATATCAAAACGAACATACTGGCGTCACCATTTCCAAAACAGCGCACTTGTGTAGACAGATACAATTAACCCCTTGTTTTCAAGTTTCTTGCGGTTAGGTCCTATTACAAACATCGGGTTAAGTCAGGTCACATTGATCTTATGAACAATTAATGAGGAGCTGTTCGCGACAAGTCGTCACTTTCTTTCTTATCTGACGACTTGGGCAAGTCCATAGAAAATACGACTTTGTACGTTGAAAATGAATTTACACAGCGTTTGGAGCATTTCTCTTCATTATCAGCCCTCATGTAAACAGCACCTAAAAATGCAGAGAAAATTTGGACATGACAATAGAATCATTTCTTTCATGCATTACTTGGTTTTGACATTGCTGGAGATTGATATGAGGATTGTTTGAAATTGGCTTACGCGTAACAAAACTGTTATTTTTGTGTACCTAACTTCCCAGAGAACTATAATGGAGATTAATGCTCGAAACTTTGTATAATGTCATTTTCCTAGTACAAAGTCGTATTTTCTAAAGAATAGAGAGTTCTGTTTGTCACTATATTAGAATTATCTCAGTTATCAGATAGGTCTGTATACTTTGGCGATCTACTTTTAACCCAATTTTGATTGGTAGTAGATTTTTGTTAACAACTCTGTCAGGAGGAAGATTGTGGCCATGAAACTTCTTGACTTTTTGCTGCTACCTATTTTGAAACTTCTTATGAAGTTTCATTGAAATATTTTAACAAATGAGGGGGAGGGAGGCAATTTGCTTGGACTGACCCCAGCAAAATAAAAAATTCTGAAATCTCAATTTTCGCGCAAAAAGTGGCAAAATTGCAATATTTTGCAAATTTATTATGTAGACTAGTTTTATTTGATGTATCTGATCATAATTATCATGCTTGGATGAAAATTGTGCTCTTAATTTAATTTTATTACGGTTTTCCGGATTTTTGCCAATTTTCCGCTTTTCTTGACCACATGAGGAAAAATCCTGACGTGAGCACAAATGATGGCTAGTTTTAGGTTAATTGTTATATTTTCACAAAGATCATGCCTGAGGCTATTAGCACCCCAAATTTGGTAGCTGTACCTATTACCAGTCAAGAGTTAAGTAGGGGGGGGGGCTTTTTTGTCCTTCCCCTAACTAAAATAGGACATATCAGATAGCCCAACCACTATAGGGTTAACATAATGTAGTATTAACTAAAAAGAAAGACTGTTTAAAATCAAACGTTTCGATGTTAATCTTCATCGGTGTTTACTATCCAACTATTAATATTAGCTATTAATAGTGTATAATAAATGCTCCGCCGCCACCTGTAGGTGGGTCAATAAAACTTCACGGATTTTGCTTAAAGTTTGATCATCAATATAGTTTACATTTGCATGTGTTGTGGTGTAGGCCTAGCCTAAATGTTGAGGCGTTCTAAAACCGCATCAACAGGGCCTCTCTTACTCATGATCAGATTCATAAGACCAACAATGATCTCAATCCTTCATTCATGGCTGAAATCTACGTCGGGGATAAAATCTCATATAGGCTGAGAGGTAATAACAATTTGTCAGTGCCAATTCCACGCAGATTTTTCAGGTGAATGTTGACTGAGTCTGCCTTTGTCAACTGTTCTTCAAAATTTGACGACGTATCCTTGAAAGCGATTCCTAATGCTCTTTCGTGGATTTTATCTATGCTGTTGTTGACCTTTCTGTCATAAAACATCCAAATTACAGGACAATAGCTAAACTGAGACAGTATAAAAGTATTCGTTACAGTCTGTAAATGTTTCTTGTTCGTGAATTTTGCAACTCTTACAACTGCATAAAATTTTTGGCCTGGTTCTTTTCACATATTTTTTGTCGTGATAACAGGTCATGATAATTCATTTCTAAAAAGTTGTGTCCTTGCAGGTCAGCTATATATGCAAACAGACAGTACTTAGCATCATACAGAAAGCAGCATCCAAAGAGACTGGCGAAAAATGAATCAGGAGAAGTTGAGATTAAAGGTATTTGCATTGGATTTCCGATTTCAGATTTACTTTTTCCATCAATAGCCCAGTGAAAGAAACTTGTATACTTTAAACAGCTATTGAAGAACTAGATACAACAAAATGAGCACAATAACGAATGAACAATAGCATTGGTCTAAGAGAGCATGACTACCAACTAAAAAACAAGACGAATCAAATCGTAAAGGTTGTTAAAATGTTACATGTTAAAATGAATGACCCAATTACGTACTCGTGGGCTTTTCATCTTTTTAAAATGGATTAATTGAAAAGATATGCTGAAATGAATTCACCAAAATTAATTCTATTTGTCATCGTGCTTGCCCTCCGATTTCTGTGTCTTGTTTTCCAGTGTTTTCCTTTCGTTCCATATCTGCATTTACGTCCATCCAACCCGATCATCAGTTGTGACCCTTTATTGATATTGTACCTGACTCGTCTTGTTATTTTTAGGTGACGTATTCATTCACTCAACTGCTGTTGTTCATCCTTCAGCAAAGGTAGTTACTCTAATTTGTCTTAAAACTTGTAAAGAAGTTAGCGATGTGTTCTTTTTTGAATCTGGAGACCGTTCTTAATAGCAATGTGATGAAACAAATGATAAAACTTTGGAGATACGGCAGCAGTAAATCTATCAAAAGCGTCAGCTTATCGTTAAAATGTTGACGTTGCGTGACCGTGCATCAAAGGTGATCTGAAGCGAATGTTTATCAATACAGATGAAAAGCGCTATTGGATGTGATGGTAAAAACTCCTGTTTAAACATGTGTTCATATCTTGTTTAGTTTCCAGTTATTGACTACATTGTACGATTAACTTATGACGTCATTTTGTTTGCGAAAAGTAAAGGAAGTATGCAAGGTTTACTATTTTCCCAAGGAGAAATCTAATCAAAAACCTTTTTCAATCAACACCCCTTTTGAAACATGTTATGAAGTCATGAGACAATTAATACCACATCTAGTTAGCTCAGCTGCAATGTTTCTTACAACTGTGACCCTTCAAACATAGAACATAACTGTATTTCCATATGCTATCCTATCGATCTGCAAACGAAATGGCGTTGTAAGCTGGTACTTAAAATCAGTAGTAAGCTTCAAAAGAATTGAAATAGCAAAGCAATTTAAACAGGATTTCGATGGATTTTGTTGACTACATGAAAGCTTGAAAGCTGTGTCTAACACCTGCTCCGTCCGTGATATGATCATAGTCACGTAACAGGAGATAACAGCTTGATGTGGATCATTTCAAGATGGATCCAATAAGGCATTGCTTGAGCAAGGATGAATAATGTTTAAACCAATCAGCTTATTCGTTTGCGTCCTCACTTGCCAATCAAAACCGCAAACATAACAGAAGGTGAGGAGAAAATGATATTTGATCTGTTCCAACAACGAGGACCTATTCAGGGACGCGTAGCTGCGAAGGAAAACAACTTCCACAAAAGGCTCGTGTCCTTACAACAACATTAGTATTCCTTGCTCATGGCATGCGGCACAATTATGTACTCCTGCGCCGGTAGGACTTTGCTTTTCAAGGTCTGAATGTTTGTCGACACTTTTCGAGATTTTTCATTGTCTGAGATATAAGAAAGCTAACAATTTTTTCTCCAGATTGGTCCTAACGTAACAATAGGGAAAAATTGCATCGTTGGACCTGGTGCAAGAGTACGTGAATCTATTGTATTGGATAGTGCAGAGATTGGGGTATGTTTTTCTTATTCAAAGATTCCTTTCTTAAGTTACACAATGTATTACCTTCATTTCTATTCCATCGTTCTTATTTGTTGACGAATGTTCATTTTTCAGTTATATTTCCAATTTCATTCGAGGTGTGTTGGTATTTTGACTCCCGACTTTTGGATTTATTGGTCGTTCCCTTTATTAGATATTATTTAGAAGATCCCTTGCATTGCATAAGAACAATGATAAGATTTGTATGTAAAAATCCTCCCCAGTTAGCAATTTTGGCAGAAGAAGAGGTTCAAGGAAAGACGTAATTTTTCCCACCTTGTGTATACATTTGAAAATTCGCCAAAGTGAAAAGATTCGCAGTTACAGAAGGTGTTTGGTGGGGAGAAACTTTACTTTAACGCCAATACTGAGCATCGCATAAAGCATTTTGCTCAAATAAATAAAGAAAGCTGTAAATTGGCCACTACAAAATGTGAAGATGGGAGAGATGTCAGCAAGGATAACCCGCAAACTCACTCTAAAACCAGTAACACTCCATCCACCACGACCAGTGAAGAATTCCAACACAGCAAGCGACTTGTCATGCCAGAATTCTCCACCCAAGGCAAGCTAAACTTGTAGGCTACATTGTGTTTGAAATGTTCTCCTTCTTGGTAAAACCTGATGAATGGCTACATGTTATGATATCCAATGTCTGATTTGGTTTGCAGGCTCACAGCTGTGTTCTATTTAGTATCATCGGATGGCGATGTCTGGTTGGGGCATGGTCCAGGATTGAAGGTACACCTCAAGAACCCAGTGCAAATTTCCCGCATGCATTGGTACCAAATGAATCATTATTTCGACCAGATGGCAAACTAATACCGTCGATCACTATATTAGGTAAGTGTCTGTTTTTAACTGAAAATAGCTAGAAAATAGTTCCCACATTTGAAAATGTGTACCATAAAGAGTACTTGATGGATTGGAGTGAATCTAATTGCTCCAAAACTGAGATTTTTTGAGCACTATGAATAAAGGTAAATGCGACTTAAAGGCAGTCTGTCACGCATTTGATTGGGTGATGTGGACAATGCAAAGAATAGGAAATTTCAATGGCTGATAATCCTCTGACTTTCTACGGCCGTAGAAAGTCAAGACGGTTAGCCCTCCTTTGTTTCAGATACACAGATTCACAAAGAAATCTATTGTGTTGAGCGCTGACTTTGTCCCGGCCAATCAGAGACGTGACAGATTGCCTTTAATGAAAATTTGTATGTTTCAAATGCCGGGAAAGGGCCTTAAACACTTATCAGATCGAAAGGAATTCTACGCTTGAAATAATGAAGAAAGAGATATCTTTTGCACATTTGTTTCCATGAGATTGAAGAAGTTCCTGCTTTTTTTAATCGATTTCTCGTAACTTTGAGAGGGATAAAATACTTTCAGGTATTACTCTGTGTGAGGTGATTTCCTACGATTTGGCCGAGTATTTTCGACCCTTTCTCAGGCATTTTGTAACCTAGGAAGTTTTGTTAAGTCAAATTTGCCTGTATTTTCAGTGCTCACAAAGTTGCAAGAGAAATCACAAAAATACTTGGTGCCTTGAAAAAAGACCCCCGTTTGACTGGAGAAAGAAACACAGCGAGAGGATGTCATTACTTTCCGAGTGCATAGCTGAATTCGTCAGTCTTCAATTTAGATACTCATGCCTTGCATTTGAAAATCGTCCACCAAACATTGGAGATGCAAGCTCCCAAAGTAAAAAAAATACAGTGCACCTGAAGTCAGAGGTTTTGAAAAAGGGCCCGGCCATGATCTGTGTCATTTTCCTAAGCACCTGTAAACTTTAACTGTAAGTTGTTCGCTTTCGAAAAGAACAAAAGACTCGTGGACATCGCCCTGATTAAAGGAATAAAATAAGAATTATAAAGTCGTGTCACATCTCCAAAATAAGCGTGGATGTGCTCCTTTTTGTCTCCTTTGACATACAGGACACTTGGGATGGAATGCCGTGACAAGATCGATTGTGCAAAGAAAAATCATTTCAAGAACAATTATAAGATTTCAAGGCATAAATCTTTTCAAAGGTAAAACTAATGGTCAGAATTGAAAATTCATTTGCGAATGCCTGTGAAGTCAAGTCATGTCCAGGCCCTTTCGCAAAGCCTCTCGTTTCAAGTGCATTCCAAATTTTGACTTTGTGAGCTCATTTCTTTGGTGTTTGGTAGGCAATTTGTAGATGCGAGGTATTTGCATTTAAGTTGAACATCATTAAATGTAGCTATGAACTCAAAAAGTCCCTATATTTTATTATTTTGTTTCCATGTTTAGTCAAAAAGGGGTACTCTTTTGAGCCAACCGGTACTCAAGTCTTTTGGCCTTTAAGTAGAATCTGATCAACTTCAATCCATCCAGTATTCCAGTTACTATGACTTTTCAAAAAAGGAGGGTACTTATTTCAAGCTCACCGTTTCAAGCTTTCCAGAGCCAACTTCCGGTGCAATTATTTTAGTTGATGTTTGCTTGATAAAATGGGCACATGAAATTTAAAGGACAAGTCCGGGGTTGAAAAAATTATTGTTAACAAGCAACCTTACCAACTGCTGCACACCAGTCGTGAGTTGCAAGTGTTGATGCTTCCAACTTTCATAAATTGGTTAATGAATCTTCTTAAGTTAGGCCAAATATCGTCGCCATTTTGTATTTTGTACTAGGGTGCTAAGGCGCGATAAGGAGGCTAGCAATGTGAATGGTATAATGCATCAACACATTTGGCAGCCTCCTTCAGGTCAACGTGAAGTGACGTGATATAAAAAGACGTCATTTCGCACTTCTTAGCAGATTGAAATATGTAGTTTCGCAGATTTAAAGAGGAAAAAATTGAATAAAGTACTATACACACCATTCACAACAGTGTAATCTCTTGAATAGATTATACCTACCCCGGACTTGTCCTTTAAGATTATGTAGCTCTGCTAACCCTGTTACATTTTGTCTCACGTGGTTTTGTCTCATTAGCTCTTGCACTCTTCGTCTCAGATCAATTGATGCAATGCCTTGTTTGTTTAGAGGTAAACATCAAAGGTTTACGCCTATGGTCTAGTCTCTGTTCAGACAACATAACCATGGTTTATAATTCTGCATTCTACCGGGTGAGCCAGAAAAAAGTTCCCACTTTTGAAAATTCATAACACCAAGACTAATTCACAGATTTGAATCATTCAAGTTCCAGTTAAAAGCCGAAAGATCAAAGTATTTTGGTGATTTTTCTCGCTGTCCTACCAGCACTACAAGTATAGGTTAATTCAACTTTACAAAATTTCATGGTTACAAAATTTCACTGGAAAATGGCCTGAAACATCGATCAATTCATAAACGACTTCTCGCACAGAATAATGAAGGAAATGCAACTTCTCATGGGTGAGAGATATCCTCTAGGCATTAATTGCCTTGGGATTGAAAATCTTTTGCATTTGTTTGAAAATCAATGTCTTATAACTCTTGAGGGAGGTGAAAATCCCATTGCCTATTGTTCGATTTGAATAGATTTCTTACGATTTGATCAATGTTTTAGGCCCTTCTTCCGTCATTTTGCAACCATAAAACTTTTATAAAGTTGAATTTACCAATACTTCTAGTGTAGGTAGGACAACGAGAAAAATCAAAAAAATATTTCGATCTTTCGACTTTTAACTAGAGTTTGAATGATTCAAGTCTGTGAAGTAGTCTTGGTGTTATGAATTTTCAAAAGTGGGAACTTTTTTCTGGCTCACCCTGTAAAACTTAGAACAAACTTGCAAAGCATACGATATTATGCGCATACTAACCGGTTTTGTGTTGTACAGGAAATATAAAGCCCGAGGTCTTAAAGGTACAGACCGAGCTTGCGAGGTCTGTGCATTAAGACCGAGGGCTTTATATTTTCCTGTACAATGACAAAACCGGTTAGTATGAGTTTTATTACCTGATAGCTTCTAATTTTGACTCGTATCATTTAGTGAAACACATTTTGTTACTGTCATATCGTTTGACTTTATTGTAAATCTCACAGGCCTAAAACAGTTGCTGTGGCGATAAAAACGCGTCCTTGTATCGTATTATACAAGGCTACGGGAAACCCGCGGGAAAAGTGCGATTAACCAATAGGAGTGGCGGGATTCTGTATTGCCTCGTCTTTGAAACTTCAGTCTGGTAATAACCAGCTGAAGTACCTGCAACATGACAGTTTGGGCAATTAAAACTGCTATCATGCTTTCCACAGACCAAAATACAGTAGCCTTTGCCTTGTTTGAAAGCAGATAGATGACTTCTTAGCTTTTCTGTAACTGATTGCTTTCATACATTTTCACAAAGGATCTACTTAATAAATTGGGCACCCTGGGATGTGCCTGCTGATGGAGCCTGAATTTCAATACAGAAATCCAGGGCAGGATTATGATTTTCGTATCATGGATCCGGCACAGAAGTTTTCCGGGAATACTCGAAAATGATTTAAGAAATCGAAAGAAAGACGACAGTAGCCATTTTCCTGCACCTTTGCTCTGGATCAACATTATGTTTCCAATATTTTGTTCCAGGACAGGCCTTGAAATTTCTGTTTTTATATGAAGGCATATCCATGTTGTTTTCTTCCAAGGTAGACCCTCAGGGTTCCTCTCAGTTGATGGAAGCAATCTTCTTTCTTTCCTTTAAGGCTGCAACGTCATCATCCCAAGTGGTGTAATTGTCCTCAACTCCATCGTATTACCTCATAAAGAACTCAATGTCAGTTACAAGAACGAGATTATTTTGTAGTAAGTATTTAGATGCTAGATCTCTAAGAAAAGCATTTACGGGTGTACGCTCAATGTGTTGATCAAATGCAGGGGTCGTAACTTGAAAAGGAAGCATTGAGGACAACGAGAGCTCAGTTTCAAAGCTAGGAGGAGTCTGGCTTTCAGTTGGTATATGATAGAGTGCCTTACAATACTGTTAAAGATCTATTAATCCCCCAGGGGGCTTATTTAATTTTTTGACGCTCTAGAGGGGGCTTGATAGAGAGGGGGCCCATAAGAGAGGGGAGCTTATTCACAAAATCAAATGACAAGGTTATATTTGGTAGCTTTTCAAATCAACATACAATTTAACGGGTCAAATAGATAAATCCAACAGTTTTTCTCCCAAACCATGCCAGAATTAGAATGCAAGCTTGTTTAGCAAAATAAATGGAAATATTTGGTAAATTCTGGAATTCTATATAAGTTGGGGGCTTAATGGAGAAGGAGAGCTTATTCCAATTTCAGAGGGGAGAGGCTTACTAGAGAGGGGGCTTAGTAGAGGGGGACTTGATAGAGCTTTTACCGTACTCGTAGCAGAAAATACACTTGAATTGCCAAGGGCATAAAGGCCACTGTTTCGGCCTAGATTTTGTTTTGTCAAAAATTTACATCGGAACAACTATCAACCTTAGACTGCGTTCACACGATGCCGGCACATTTTGAAAACGATGAAAAATGTGACGGTAGCAAAATTTGAGCTAGCGTTCACACGATGCCGGAACAATTTGAAAACGGTCGGAAATTTGCCGGTAAAAAGCTCGTTGCAAGACTTTGATGCCAATTAAGTGTACCTAAACCCTAAGAATCATTCAGTCTCGTTCCAAAAGCGTCTGAAAATGTTCTATTTTCATCATTTTAAAGTGTTTACACGATGCCGTTTCCAAAATGTGCCGTTTTCAAAATGTGCCGTTTTCAAAATCTGCCGGCAAAAAATGTGCCGTTTTCGTGTGAACAGGAGGCCTATCCGTCGAATTTTTCATCGTTTTCAAAATGTGCCGGTATCGTGTGAACGCAGTCTTACTCAAATTTTACGACGACATTTTGACCATTGCTTATTTACTTTGTTTCCATTTTCCGCCAAGCGTACGTTTGTTTTCATACTGACTTCAGTTAGCACGTACTGCTCTTCTGTTGCTGTCAATGAGGAGTAATGATATTATCTTGAAAAGGCTTCTGAAAGAGCGTGAAGATAGATTTGTTGCTGAGGCAAGAAAAAGAGTTTGTATAATGCATAATAGTATAATGTACAAAATATCTCATACTCTTTCGATGTGATTAGGACCATAATATGGCGTCGAATGATGAGGACCAGAAGGTCGAGGCATGTTTTATGACTGTTAACGTGACTTTTAAGAGTGTTGAAAGGGTATGAGATATTTTATATTGCTTCTGAAAGAGCTTAGAAGAGTTTGTCTGTCAAGCAGTAAAGAGCTGAAGTTTATACGAAAGTTTTTGAGCGCGTTCACCGGTGAATTTCAAGCATCGATCCAGCTATCCAACAAAGCAGTATTTTCTCCTCGATCTAAATGCAGACGTAAATTTGCTAAGTTTCAAGATAAATGCGCATGTATGTAATCCATACATTTTCAATTGCCTGATTAAAAATATTGCTTTATTGGCTTGGCAAGTTTCGTAGGCTACTCATGACGTTCACGTAATCATGAAACGCTTCTTTAATGCTGAATTTCAAATTGTAAATCCATCTTTTGCAGATAAGAGGTGCGAAAGCGGAAGTCCTTTGTTGCTTGAGATTTCGCATCTTTGAGGCTAAAATCTTGTTCTGCGTACAAAATTTAGTAAAGAGGCACATTTTTACTTTTATATCTCTCTTCGTTTGGAAATCAAAGCGATTCTAAGAATTTAAAGCAAATACAAAAATTTGTCCAAACATCTGATTTCACAGTCAAAGCCCTTATAACTTTAAATTCTTAGAATTGCTGTGTTTTCCAAACGAAGACAGATATAAAAGTAAACATTTGCCTCTGTACTAAACTTTGTAAGCAGGAGATGTAAGCCTCAAAAATGCAAAATCTCAAGCGAAAAAGGACTTCGATTTTAGCACCTCTTGTCTTGAAAAGGAGGATTGCTCCAGTCATTTCTTTATGGTTGTTGCGTTCCTTCGTTTATCAAGATTTCATTCTAGTTCTACCAGCCGGATCTGAATGTTTTGAACCGTAACAACGTGAAATCTTTAAAAATACAATAAGAATTTTTTTGATTGCTGAAGGCTTGGAGGAGTTGTCTATCGAATCGGAAAATGTTTTCCTGGAAAGCTGGGCAAAGTATAGCTTAAATTGTTACAATAATGTGAATGAATTATTGAATTATTACTAGCAACTCTATTTCTCTTCAGAAGATATTTTAAGCTTGAACAATCAATTATAATGCCTATTGTTGATGCCTCGTTTCTATCTCAAGTGATTTCCTTCTTTGTCTCTGGTTCTGGAGGATACACCTTTCGGCCAAAACGAAAGGCTATAGGCTTACCTTTTTGCAAAAATCAGATGTTCTCGAGAATACTCCTTTTTGCCAAAAAGTAAGGCTATAGGCTTACCTTTTTTGGAAAAGTCAGCTGTTCTAGAGAATCATCTTTTTGGCCAAAAAGTAAGCTGCTGTTCATACGCTTACCTTTTTTGCAAAAAATAAGCTTTTGTGGAGAATAATCCTTTTGGCCAAAAAGTAAGGCTATAGGCTTACGTTTTTCTCAAAGAATGTAAGCAGTTCTGCAGAATACTCCAATTGTCAAAAACGTAAGGCTATAGGCTTACTTTTTCCTTACAGAAAATCAGCTGTTCTGGAGAATGCACCTCTTGGCCAAAAAGTAAGACTATAGGCTTACCTTTTTTGCAAAAATCAGCTGTTGTGGAGAATACACCTCTTGGCCAAAAAGTAAGACTATAGGCTTACCATTTTTGCAAAAATCAGCTGTTCTACAGAATACTCCTTTTGGCCAAAAAGTAAGACTATAGGCTTACCTTTTTTGGAAAAATCAGCTGTTCTAGAGAAGACTCCTTCTGGCCAAAGAGTAAGGCTCTAGGCTTACCATTTTTGCAAAAATCAGCTGTTCTACAGAATACTCCTTTTGGCCAAAAAGTAAGGCTATAGGCTTACCGTTTTTTGGAAAAATCTGCTGTTGTGGAGAATACTCCTTTTAGCTAAAAAGTAAGGCTATAGGCTTTCCTTTTTGCAAAAATTAGCAGTTCTGGAGAATACACCTCTTGGCCGAAAAGTAAGGCTATAGGCTTACCTTTTTTGAAGAATCAGCTGTTCTTTGGACAAAAAGTAAGGCTATAGAATTACCTTTTTTGGAAAAATCAGCTGTTCTGGAGAATACACCTCTTGGCCGAAAAGTAAGGCTATAGGCTTACCTTCTTTTGGAAAAATCAGCTGTTGTGGAGAATAATCCTTTTTGCCAAAAAGTAAGGTTATAGGCTTATATTTTTTGCAAAAATCAGCTTTTCTAGAGAATACTCCTTTTGACCAAAAAGTAAGGCTATAGGCTTAGCTTCTTTTGGGAAAATCAGCTGTTGTGGAGAATACTCCTTTTTGCCAAAAAGTAAGGCTATAGGCTTACCTTTTTTGCAAAAATCAGCTTTTCTAGAGAATACTCCTTTTGGCCAAAAAGTAAGGCTATAGGCTTACCTTCTTTTGCAAAAATCAGCTCTTCTAGAGAATACTCCTTTTGACCAAAAAGTAAGGCTATAGGCTTACCTTTTTTGGAAAAATCAGCTGTTGTGGAGAATAGTGTTTGCAGCAAAAAAAAGTAAGGCTATAGGCTTACCTTTTTGCAAAAAATCAGCTGTTGTGGAGAATACTCTTTTTGGGCAAAAAGTAAGGTCATAGGCTTTACCATTTTTGCAAAAATCAGCTGTTCTAGAGAGTACTCCTTTCGTCCAAAAAGTAAGGCTATAGGCTTACCATTATTGCAAAATCAGCTGTTCTATAGAATACTCCTTTTGGCCAAAAAGTAAGGCTATAGACTTACCTTTTTGGCAAAAATCAGCTTTTCTAGAGAATACTCCTTTTGGCCAAAAAGTAAGGCTATAGACTTACCTTTTTTGCCAAAATCAGCTTTTCTAGAGAATACTCCTTTTCGCCAAAAAGTAGGGCTATAGGCTTACCTTTTTTGCCAAAATCAGCTTTTCTAGAGAATACTCCTTTTCGCCAAAAAGTAGGGCTATAGGCTTACCTTTTTTGCAAAAATTAGCTGTTGTGGAGAATACTCCTTTCGGCCAAAACGCAAGGCTATAGGTTCACCTTCTTTTGGAAAAATCAGCTGTTGTGGAGAATACCCCTTTTTGCCAAAAAGTAAGGCTATAGGCTTACCTTTTTTGCAAAATCAGCTGTTGTGGAGAATAGTGCTTGTAACAAAAAGTAAGGCTATGAGCTTACCTTTTTTGCAAAAATCAGCTTTTCTAGAGAATACTCCTTTTGACCAAAAAGTAAGGCTATAGGCTTACCTTTTTTTGGAAAAATCAGCTGTTGTGGAGAATACCCCTTTTTGCCAAAAAGTAAGGCTATAGGCTTACCTTTTTTGCAAAATCAGCTGTTGTGGAGAATAGTGCTTGTAACAAAAAAGTAAGGCTATAGGCTTACCATTTTTGCAAAAATCAGCTGTTGTGGAGAATACTCCTTTTTGCCAAAAAGTAAGGCTATAGGCTTACCTTTTTTGCAAAAATCAGCTTTTCTAGAGAATATTCCTTTTCGCCAAAAAGTAGGGCTATAGGCTTACCTTTTTTGCAAAAATCAGCTGTTGTGGAGAATACTCCTTTCGGCCAAAACGCAAGGCTATAGGCTTACCTTTTTGCAAAAATCAGGTGTTCTCGGTAATACTCATTTTGGCCAAAAGGTAGGGCAAAAGGCTTACCATTTTTGCAAAAATCAGCTGTTCTGAAGAATACTCCTTTTGGCCAGAAAAGTCACGCTATAGGCTTACCTTTTTTACAAAAATCAGCTGTTCTGCAGAATACTCTTTTCGGGCAAAAAGTAAGGCCATAGGCTTACCTTTTTTGCAAAACTAAGCTGTTCTGGAGAATAATCCTTTTGGCCAAAAAGTAAGGCTTTAAGCTTACCTTTCTTGCAAAAATTAGCAGTTCTGGAGAATATACCTTTTGGCAAAAAAAGTAGGGCTAAAGGCTTACCGTTTTTGCAAAAATTGGCTTTTCTGGAGGAGACTCCTTTTGGCCAAAAAGTAAGGCAATAGGCTTACCTTTTTTTGCAAACATCAGGTGTTCTGGAGAATACTTCTATGGCCAAAAAGTAAGGCTATAGGCTTACTTTTTTGCAGAAATCAGCTGTTGTGGAGAATAGTCCTTTTGGCCAAAAAGTAAGGCTATAAGCTTACCTTTCTTCCAAAAATCAGTTGTTCTGGAGAATGGTCCTTTTGGCCAAAAAGTAAGGCTATTGGCTTACCTTTTCGCATAAATTGGGAGTTCTGGAGGATGCTCTGTTTTGACCAAGAAGTAAGGCTATGCATAGGCAAAGGCTATAGGCCTATCTTTTTTTGCACAAAATCAGTTCTTATGGAGAGTTTCTATTCTTGGCCAGGAGTTAAACTAACAGGCTTAACCGTTCTCGCAAAATCAGCTGTGTTCGAAAAACCTGTTTTTAACAAACAAACGAGGCCAAAAAGTCTTATTCTTTTTGCAAAACTCGTCTCTTCGGGAGAGTCCTCTATTTCGGGCAAAAACTAAGGCGACAAATTTACCTTCTTCGCAGAATTAGCTTTTCTACGAGATACCTTTTTAGGCCAAAAAGTTAACGCTATAGGCTTGCCTTTTTGCAAGAAGAAGCTGTTCTAAAGGGAACCAAATGGTAAGGCTATAGGCTTATATTTTTCTTGAAATTCGGATGGCTCTTCTAGCTGGCACTCCTTTTTAGTCAAAAGGAAAGGCTATAGGCCTATCTTTTTCGCTAAAAATCAGCTCTTATGGAGTGTGTCTATTCTTGGCCAAGAGTTAGCCTACAGGCTAAACCTTTCTCGCAAAATCAGCTCGCAAAATTGAAAAACCTATTTTTAACAAAAAAAGAGGCGAAAATGCATACTTTTTCGCAAAATACTGTTTTTGGCCACAACCTAACGCGATAAGTTGACCTTTTGACGACGATTGGCTGTCTATGAAAATGTACTCACTTCTCTGACCGAAAAGCAAGCTTAGGGAATTACCCATTCTGCAAAAATCTGCACATCAGGAACGTACTCTTCTTTGGCCAGAAGGTAACACTTTAGTCCCACGTTTTCTTCTTAAGTGGCTGTTTTAGAAAGAGCCTTCTGCAAAAGATAAATGAGGCCAATTGCATGAGCTTCAGGCACAGAACTAGTTGACTTTTGATAAGAAATTCAAGCCAAAAGTTATCTGAGAATGTTGCTTGATAAATTAGCAACATCTCGATGTGTCATTCCGCATGTTTTCATAAATATTGATGAAACACGGGCAAAGGAAGACAATTCCTGCTGATCTGTCTGGAAATAACTTCTTGCGTTCCTGTGCTCTTTGTCTACATAGGTACTACAGTAGAGAACTACCGCAAATCAAAACTAACGGGATTTCAGTTCTCATTATTGTTACTCACTGATCGTTGGCCTTCGAGGTGTTGCATTAGATTGACCAAGACAGAGCAAGGACAAATATAAAAAAACGAATGACTATCATATCAGAAATAGGTAGAAAAATTTGAAATTGAAGTACTTTCAACAAGAGATTGTAACGAAAAGAAGAGAAAGATCTTGATAATGAAAAGTCATGCGTTAAATATTCGAAGGCTCCCTCACCACAATAAGTTGGGCCTCCGGTGATCTGTGCTAGTAGACTGTAGCCTCACGACATGGTCCCAGATATCACAAAAATAGCAACAACGACAACAAGAACAATAACAGCAACAACAACATTTCTTATTTTTGCGTAATCTGGTTTGAGCGTCCATCAGTCTATCAATAGCGGTAACTACGAATATGCAATCAGTCTAAGTGGACTGATCAAATGACTGTAGTTAGGGCTGTCGGACGCCCTAACTACGTGCGGACAGTCTCAGTTTGGTGTAGTAATCTCGTTTTGAATACCCATTGCTGGAACTAATTGTAATCAGTACAAAAAACGTTGTTACATCTTTTTCTCGATTAAATGGTTTGAAAAAACTTCATGTTTTCTACGCGGAGAAACCTATCTTTGGCCGTCCAGTTCTTTCAAACAATTCGGTTACCCGTAATGTAATTAAAATCAATATATACCTTTACGGATTATTCAGAAAAACTTAAAATTAGGAAAGTCTATTTATGCAGCTGAACAAAATATAGCATTAATGGTGTCCATTGCTGCTCAAACGTGTAAGTGGAAATGTGCCAAGTCAGTTGCTAATCATTTCAAATACACGTATTTTTTAGACGAAACTGCTTTTAAGAAACTCAACTCTTATATCGCCTAGAAATTAAGAAGCTGTAGTACAAGGAAAATGTAGCTTAAGAAGCTATCTATTTTTGTAAGGGAAATCCTTCAGTATTTCTGCTATGTTTCCACTTGTTTATCATATTACGCAGGACGGAGCAGAAACTGCGTAAAATGACGCCATCGAGCAATCTGAGATAAGGAAGTGTTTGTATAGATAAGCCATGAGCGACAGGACACAAAAAGATTGGGTCGGGCCTAAGCTACTCTCGCAGTGATTACTGAGACCAACGTTATGAATTCAGTTTGCAATCAATATGTAATGATGTAAGGAATACTTACTCGTGTTCTTGTTCTTCTCTGTCATTTCCTTGCCTTGCAATTTCTGCCAAATACTGCCAGCATCGGAGCTAGATTCCCCTTTCACGACAGAACTGACGATGCGAATATATTTTCGCTCCTCCGCACTCACCTTTCGCGTAGTTTTGAAAAGGTGAGTGCGGAGGAGAGAAAGTATATTCGCATCGTCAGTTCTGTCGTGGAAGTAGACTTGCCCCAAGTCTATTTCGTCATCTGTAATAAGTCTGCCTGATACAGTTTCCTAATTTTCCCTTTCCCGAATTTTTTTTGATTGACGAAATAGACTTGGGGCAAGTCTATCGTGGAAGGGGAATCTAGCTCCGATGCTGGCTGTATTTGGCAGAAATTGCAAGGCAAGGAAAGACAGAGAAGAACAAGAACACGAGTAAGTATTCCTTACATCATTACATATTGATTGCAAACTGAATTCATAACGTTGGTCTCAGTAATCACTGCGAGAGTAGCTTAGGCCCGACCCAATCTTTTTGTGTCCTGTCGCTCATGCAAATACAAGCCTGCAAGGTTCTTAACAAGGTTCTTGTATGCTGTACAGTGCACGCCTTGCATACATTAGTACCGTTTTCAGCACAAGAAATCTGGAGACATTTTTGAGAATTCTTGAGAGCATATTTAGGTTAGAATTATTGTTAAAAATCTGATAAACTTCTGTATCACTGATGAATTCTGATCAGAAAATCAAGAATTCTTGAAATTTATAAAGACTTCTGAAGACATGAAACCTGTTATGAGAATATTAAACTTCAGCCTCAATGTTCTTATAAAAATAGGTTCTTTTATAAGGGTTTCTACTGTAAGAGATTTTACTCTCATCAATGTTGTATCGTCCTTTTCCCACCACTTCTTGCCTCTTCTCTGCGAAACTGCGTTGGCCTAAATTATCAGAATGTTTAACGGATTTGCAGCTGTTACGAACTTGTGCGAAACAAATTTGACGATTCGCGGCAGCAGTTAGTAAAGTTTTTTTTCTGGCATTAATTAATCTTACACTGGGACGTAGGAACTATTTCAAACTTGGGGGGCACGACACTTCGAGGGCACTTTTTTCTTAAGAAAAACGGGGCATTTTCTAAAAATAAAAAGGGCACTTCTTTTTTTATTGCAAAATCTTGGGAGCACGTGCCCCCAGTGACCCCCGGTTCCTACGTCTATGATCTTACAAACCCGGACTTGTACCTTAACTGATTATCAGCACATCGTGGTTCAAGACGTTGAGGTCAAGAAAAGGCTGTGTTTGGAGCCAGCTGGGTAAACGAGCATCTTCTGAGGGATATATCTATATAAATATTCGCAACACAACACTTGAATGACGTAGTTGAGCGAGCTAGCAAGGTAATCAGTCTGCTAGTTTGCTTGACAAGATACATTCTTCGTTGTTTGGAATCTGTTTAGGAGTGGTATTCAGAAGGAGCTGCTGGAGAGCTCTTGTTCACAATCGGATAAACACATATGCAAGAAGGACACAACTCTGGAGATATTGATCTGGTACAGCAGATCTAATATGGCAGCATTTTCTGATATAGCAGTGGTGATCTGTTATAACAGCAAAATCTTATCCAGTTAAAATTAGAACTTCAAACAGTCAAAAAACTTGATAACAGGTGGACTTTGCAAGAAACTGCTCGAGTTACCGTCTGTATCTGAATATCGAAAGTGTGAATTGGAGACAATATTGTTTGTGACAATTCGTGTTCGAACAGATAACAGATTTGCGCCTAGCTGCTGAATCTTGAAACTAACGAGCTGCAAATTCGGAACTATTGCATGCGAAAAATTCTACCAGTGTGGTGGTTCGGAACAATACCAGTTCATAGATTCAACTCCATCTTTTGCAGCTTCTAAGGAGGAAAACAGTCAGCACACACTCACACAAGTTTCTTATACCGAAAGAAGTTCTTCTTACAAGATATCGTCACAAGTTTGTGTTATAATCTAATTGCTTACATGAACTTTATTGCGAGGGAATACATCAAAACATACGTGATAACGTTCACTTCTTATCTCCATTAGCGTTGCTTATTATTGAAGAAAGAAAAGCAGAACAATCTCAGCAAAGAGCTCAAATCTTTAAAAAGGAGGGTGTAAAATTCTGTTACATTTTTCTTTGAATTAATGTGCTTGAATTGAAAAGAACTTTTGGTAATTTGCCGTAAATCTGCCGTGGCAACTTTGTGATATCTTGATTAGTTTCAAAATAGCCAATCTCGTCCCCAGATTGAGTTTGTTGCTCTACCTCTACTCTGGGATACAAGAGGGCATTCGGCGATTTGATCATAGACACCTATTATGATTTGATTTCCGGTAACTCCGTTTTGAACGGTAACTCCGTTTTGCGCGGGGTGAACGGCCGAAGCATGTCAAAATTCAACAGGAAACCATATTCTTTACCCATTTCAACCATAATTTGCTACTTGTCTCCGAAATTCGGAGAATAAAGAACCCTTTCATTTTCGAAGCTGCGGTAAAAGAGGCCCACTTTCACCCAAAACAAACCGTGCTTATTTTCACATTAAACACACTTGCCAACCCCAGATTATTTTACAAATACCTTCAAAAAGTTTGAAATAAGGTCCTCAAAGTGTTTATTTTTAGTTTCTCAATTTGTCTTCTGCAGAATTAGCGCTAGAGCAACGGCCATTTGCCGTCGATTTTCGTTGCCTTGCAAACCGTGAAATCCATAATGGCTGCTAATGCACTCATTTTCTGGGTACATTTGATTGAAGTGTACCAGGGTGTTTATTCGGCTTCGTGATCAGCATATGACACCACTGACACGACGAAAGAAGACCCTGGGAATGAAGCTGTGACGTCATCATATCTATAAATCCTTAGCAAGAAGAGCCACAGATGTCTGCTTGTAACCATGTTGTAGACCTTCATGAACTATGGTTTTCTTGCATCAAATTTCCTCAAGTAACTTATAATTTACCATGAATTTAATCATTGCAAAATTTTTGATGAATTTTTACAAAAATAATAAAAAAATTCCGCTATTTCGAAGACAATCAAGACATCAAAAATTGCCACGGGGGATTTACAACAAAGTACCCAAAGTTCCTTTGAAGTCATTCAATTCATGGAAGTATTTGATACAATTTTACACCCACCTGTTTGAAAATTTGAAAGATTTGAGCCATATCCTAACAATCGCATCGAGGAAATTATTTACTAAGATTGCATAATTGCAAAAGTATTTCATAATTGCTTATTGACATAGCTATCGTTAATAATTTCCTCACATTTCAAAATCAAACTAGCAATTTGATTAAAAAATCCACACGATAAAATTGTGAAAATTTCACGGAGAATACATTATGAGAGAGTTTAATGCAAACATGTAAACGCTGCCTGTATTTTGAAAAAACCAATATTTTGTATTGAACAGGTGCGTTTGTATTGCAGGGGATGCTGAAATCCAACTTTGAACCAAACAGCAAGATTTGACAGAACAGAGTTTTTATTGTAATTCTCATGGAAATAGCATGGGTTACCGATAAGTAGTCAACCATAGAGCACACAGTAAGAGTACTTCAGATCAGGGAGCACCGCTTCAGTTGGTTAGATGGTCCTGCAGCCGTCGATCTGGGCTTGCAATTTCACAAGAGAACAACTGACAGCAAGGCAGTTATGACAATCATGGAACAATCATTGAACTAGTAAAGCGCAAACGGCTGGATTTAGGCACTAATGTTCTAGCCAAACAAATTACCAACATTTAGTGAACGCCTGTTTCGAAATTGAGAAGAGTGGGAATTACAAGTGCACACATTAGGAAGGTAAAAAACAGCTGGAGAAAGGAAAATAAGTTTCTTTTATCTTATAAACATTGTTTGCTCAATGTTATCAGCCAAGGTAAGGGTTTATCAGCTTGATACGACACACACAGTGTGAAGTTCCTTCATGCAGTGTTGCAATGAGGTAGTTGGTGTCGAAAAGGAATCGAAAAATACATGGGTGGTGGCTGAAATCAGAAGCAAAAATTACCGAAATACTCTACGATTGGAAAAAAGATCCTACTTGCCAACGAAATATGGGTTTAGGTCTAGAACTAAGCGTCTCCATCCTCTCAATATTTGCATTCTTCGGATTGATTGGTAACAGCTTCGTTATTTTTCTCATTTTGAGAAGATTCAAGTTCGACTCATGGACATACCTCCTAGTTTGTCACTTAGCTGTTAGTGATCTCATGACCAGTATGATTGGAGCACCATTGTGGATAGCAACATACACCAGTAAGAATTATTCCGTTTGTAAAGCAGCAGTTTTTATTTCTACAGTTCCAATGATCGTCTCATCGTGGACTCTTATATTGATAGCATATGATCGCTATATTTACATAAAATATCCTTTACGGCATCACTTCATCGTAACTGCTCGAAAGATGGTAACATATCTGATACTACTTTGGCTCTTTTCTTTTGGAACAGCCCTCATTACCATTACGGTTGGAGTCGATAGCAGTGACGAAATCAAAACGCGATACTGTGTTTATTCAGCATTAGTGAATCGCTGGGTGTCAGTTTGGATATTTGCGATATTCGCGTTACTACCAATTCTGGCTTTGGCATTTGTGTATTCTTACATTTTAGGAACAGCATTGAAGCAACAGCGAAAAGTCAAAGAATTTAGTAGCCTTGAAGATAAACGCGCAAAAACAGCGAAAGTACAGAAAGAGCGACAAACAATAATGATGTTATGTACAATCGTATTTGTTTACATCATATCTGTTCTGCCATATTCAGTCGTTGGACTCCTTGACGGGATTGACACGAGGATCATTCGTAAAAACAGGTGGGCCTACTTAACGTCAATGTTATTATTTTTCAACGCTGTACTGAATCCGTTACTGTATACACTGATAAACAAGGAGCTTCGGACAGAAGCATGCAAAGTATTTTCATGTCGATGCAATTCGAGAATCTTTGATTCTCCCAAATCACAAGCCAAGCATGCAAGACAGATATACGGGAACAGAAACTTGGATATAGAATCTTCAGCTTTGTGAGGCTTCAATTTCCTCTCCTAAATCAGCCATGAAAAGTTCCGTTGAATATGTTTGCAATTACCGAGCAGTTTAAAAATCTTCAAGCGAGATAAATAACTGATCAAGTGAACTAGTTTTATCGACTAACGCAGTATTCAGTTACTCTTCAATTCATAGAGATTTCCCTGCTTAGGTAGGCCCACTTGCACATTTAAGGTCGTCTTAAAATCAGTACGCGCAAGGAAAGACATGGGACAAAGACAGGGTTTTAGAGCCTGTTTCAGTATGATGGAGAGCTATACATGAAGCATCTATATGGATATCGACTCAAATTTTCATGCTTGAGCATGCATACACTGCTAAGGCGCTTCCTGACAACAAAATTTCAAACTTAGCAAGAAGCAGTCCTCATCTCAGTGAGATCAGATCACTGGTGCTGACGAGAACAGATCAATTGTGTTTTTAAAGAGTACCAGGATGGGGACAATCGAATAACAATCCTGGTTAAACCCCCAAAGACCTTGCAATATTCAACATACCTTTTAGCAACAATGCTATGCCTGGCACCTCAAAAGGCATATTGTTCCTTGTGATGATTTACCACATTTCTATTGTAGAGTTTAAGTTACGTTCTTTGCAAACACAGGAACACTCCTTCATAACGGGTGAGCCAGAAAAAAGTTCCCACTTTCGAAAATTCATAGCGCCAAGAGTACTTCACGGATTTGAATGATTCAACTTCTAGTTAAAAGCTGAAAGACTGAAGTAGTTTTGTAATTTTTGTCGCTCTCTGGCCAGCACTAGAAGTATCGGTAAATTCAATTTCATACAAACTTCATGATTGCAAAATGACTGAAAAAGGGCCTAAACCATTGATCAAATTGTAAGGACTCTCCCTACACAGAATACGTAATGGGAGTTTCACTTCTCTCAAGGCTTATCAGACATCAATTTTCTAGCAAATTCCCAAGATATTCAGTCCCATGGCAATAGAGGTGCAGTGGATGTCTCTCACCCATGAACAATTGCATTTTTTTATTGATCTGCGTAAGGAATCCTTTATGATTTGATCAGTGTTTTAGGCCCTTTTTCAGTCATTTTGCAATCATGAATTTTCTAGAAAGTTGAATTTACCAATAGACGATTACGCTAAAGATGGCGGCGAGGAACTATTTACCAAGATGCACTGCGTTCTAATTACGAATCCTTAACGATTCTATAGGAATTCGATTAAAGAACGCAATGCATCTTGGTAAAAAGTTCCTTGCCGCCATCTTTAGCGTAATCGTCTATACTCTTAGTGCTGGCAAGGCAACAAGAAAAATCACAAAAATACTTCAATCTTTCGGCTTCTAACTAGAATTTGAATCATTCAGACCCGTGAAGTACTCTTGGTGCTATGAATTTTCAAAAGTTGGAACTTTCTACTGGCTCACCCGTTAGTCTTATGTATTTTCGTCCCTTGTTTCCCTGCGTTCTTTGATTTGCTCATTTCTATGGATTTGCTGATATCACTTGGTCAATAGGGACTCATAATATTACGCTTAAAAAGTGGGCCCACTATTTGAAAAAGGCCTAAACAAGTGGGACTTCTCATACAAACAACGAAATCGCATCAAAGTCTGGTTTTAAGGCCTGAACATTGAGAAGGAAACCTGCAGTACAATGAATGACGTTGCCTTGACCTACAAATCACGAAATGCATATCTTTCAGGCAGTAATCTTCCTCTGTCAAAACAAAATAGATCCATCGAAGCAGCAAGAACTCTAGACCTCATCAACGACTTTTCTGTATGCAACAACAAAAGCTGTCTGAATTGCGCCTCCTGATTGGTTGAAAGCTAAATTCTAGCAATTTGATTGATGAATACGGAATCACTCTACGCGGGCATAAAGTGGGCCCATTTTTTAAGAGTGATATTATGAGTCCCTGTTGATCAAGTGATATCAGCAGATCAAAGAACGCAGTGAAGCAAGGGACGACAAGGCATAAGTCTAACTGCTTCATAGCTATCTTACATTCTAGTTGTTAGCATCATTTTGATGCCTACTAGCGATGTTACAAACAGTCAGTTCATATACAAATATCCTCGGTTTATCATTTCTATTACACAAGTATATTTATCAAATTGTTTATAAATATTAACACAGATAAGTTATTCCATATACAACACAAGAATCAATGATATACACAAATTTGAATCACTCACATGACATTGACACTTGTCTATTGTCTCTCTTGGTCTTGATCCAAATTTGAGAGTTCAGTGACGGGCAACAGACATTTTAAAATTACAGCCTCCTTTGAACTCAGAGCGGACGGTGACCTTTTCGGCCTTTTTCTCTCTACAAATGAAATGGTGAAAATAGTGGACTAAGATTTGATTTTTGCGAAAAAACGTCGGAAGAATAAATCCTGGCAGATAGATGATTTGGACTGCGTTCACACGATGCCGGCACATTTTGAAAACGGTGAAAAATGTTACGGGTGCAAAATTTGAGCTAGCTTTCACACGATGCCGGAACAATTTGTAAACGGTAGAAAATTATGCGGCAAAATTCGCTGCAAGGCTTTGATGCCAAAGAAGTGTACCTGCACCTTAAGAATCGATCAGTCTCGTTTCAAAAGCGGCTAAAAATATTCTGTTTTCGTCATTTTCACGTGTTTACACGATGCAGTTTCCAAAATGTGCCGGTTAGAGTTACGTCTTCAAAACCTACCGTTTCCAAAAGTTGCCGGCAAAAAATGTGCCGTTTTCGTGTGAACGGAGGGCCTATCCGTCGAATTTTTCACTGTTTTCAAAATGTGCCGGCATCGTATGAACGCAGTCTTGGGCTCAGCGGCAGACATGTTACATCAGGAACGATGGTCCTACCTTTGTCCGAAAACCGGTAGTTAACGAAAATATTTTGCACCATCTTTGTACTAAAACTGGTCATTTTTGATGACAAATGTCTGCTTTCATCTTTCTTTAGTTCTGCGGACAGTTTTAACATGATTTATCACTGGGGATGTTTGTCCAAAGAAACTGGTAATTTCGACCAAATACTGGTTGTCGAAAGCACGTAGTAATTGTTGCCGTGAAAGTACAAATGTTCCAAACCCGGCTGTCTTGCGATTTAAAATTCCATATCGTGAAAAGTTGGTGCAAACTTGGAATTCCTGGTCTTTTCTCTGAATTTGGCGGAAAAAGGTGCAACCATTTTGTGATAATTTGAAATACTTAGTCTATTTTGTAAATTTTGGCAGACAAAGGTAGAACCAGCTGAAAGGTAATCTTTAGGATTTTGATTAGATAAAGGAAGACTGATTTTAAAATTTCACTTTTGTCCCAAAAACTTTTCGTTATTTTTCCCATTCCTTTGGACAAACATCGGGTCAAATGGTTTACAGTACAATTGCCCACTCCTGTTGGGGTAGCGCACACAACTATTACCAGCCGCGCCGGCTAGGGTTATGCGAGAACTCGATGACACATCAAAACATTAAGTTGAGCAATCTCATCCCTAGCAGCTCTGTAGGATTTTTCTGAAAAATGAAGTACTCTGTCACCATACGTAAAAGGTGGGGGTCGTAGGGGCTGACGGTTTGCGGTTTCTAGCTGTTTTTGGAACGGTTTAACGGTTTTTGGCCGTAAAAATGACGGTTTTACGGTTCCTCTCTTTCTCAACGGTTTCCAGATTTGTTCACAAAATATGATTCGAGAGGTCAAATTATCACAAAATTTACGATAAAAGCTATGAATAATTGTTCAGTACGATATAATTTTGTGAACATTCTACTAATTTTCACATTTTCCGGTGGATTTAAGGCACTAGAGTTAGCTTTCCCCTGATAGGACATAACAATGATAACGAGGCAGTCGTCTCCAACACAAAACCGAGGCGGTACATCCAAATTGTGGAAAAATGTTATGACGGCTTTAGCTGAATTTTGAGGCGGTTTTTCGGTTCCTCTGAAAAATTTTGGCGGCTTTACGGTTTTCGGTGACTCCCTACGACCCCCACTAAAAGAAATATTGACACAAGGGAAGAAAGATAAAGCATTAGTGCTTGTGAAACATAAATCTAAAAGATCTCTTAAATTAGGTGTCATGTAACATTTGCAATACAAATCAAACATCTACGAGTTGAGAAGTCACCGTGGCTTCTTGTGCAGTTAATACAATGTATTAGTTCTTACAGAATGGCATCTGGTTTTGAACGTTTCAGCTGTAGCTTCTTAATCCACTGGATTCTTATACGTGGGTGTTTACTGTAACACAAAGTTCCTCATGGAAACAATCCAATTGTCGCTGTTCGCAGGCATTTTCGCGTGACATCCTATTTGAAACAGATTGTAGGACAGTGGTTATTGTCTTACGAAACGGGTCACCTGGCAGATAAATGCCGATTGGGTCACCTGGTAGGTTTATCGCTTAGAGCACATAATCACTGCAGCATAATCTCATCTATTCAAAAAAGACACAAATTCGGAGTTACTCAGCAATGATATGAAACCATGAGCCTGATTTTAGCGTTATTGGCAGTATTAGTGAAACAGTGACTTCAATCACTCTTCGTTGCAGGTGCTTCGGACATATTGCTTGTGTTTTTTGACAATGCTCAATGGATCTCTAGAGTTTAGTTCTCGAGCCTAAACTGTAGACGTATAGAGGAATGTTATTAATGAAAAAGCTAAGTTCTTAACCGAGAACGCTTCTGAAAGCTTCTCCGGTGTAAACTGAACATAACCTTGGAGATTGCAATGAAATGTAAAAAACATTGCGATCTCATCCAATGATCGGCGATTAAAATTCTAAAATACCTTTATATCGAAACATAGTTACATGCTCCGTTTTTTCCGCTATCTTCAATTTGGCTCTCAGCTCTTTGACTCGCTTCGTGGTTTTCATAAAGTTAGAAATTGCAGAAGACAACAGTATGATGGACATAAAAAAGACTGCAACAACAACAACTCCAGTCCAAATGTCTATGCTGTATAAACGGTCATCATAATAATCATCGCTACGAAAACTAGGCCCGAATTCTTCGAAGTCCTGCATTTGTGTTTTCATATAGTCAAAGTGCATGTTTGGAGCAACCATTTTTTTGTCAAAATAGCTACTTTGCTGTAAGAATGATGTGGTTTCATCCATTATGTTGGTATTCTCTTGACTGTTACTGTTGCTGTATCGTGTATACTGTCGTTACTTTTCTTCGCTGTATTCCATCCGGTTGCCTTGTGTCGAATTGAAGTTTACTGTATCGTATCTCTAACAATTATTCAGCTTTTGGACTGAAAAAATACCTGAGGTATTGGTTTCCTGAACTGAAATTTGTCAATTTTCAAGCGCACTGTTGCCAGTTTCTGAGTCTGAAGTTAGGTCGATCACAACATCGTTCATTGAATTCTCTTTTGCATGAATAAATGCACAACTGCATCAGCACTTTTAAATTAACAACCCAAATGACGTAACAAAGAGGATTGGACAATAGCCTAATCAGTCGTCATTTCCTTCTTCTATTGAGCCCTTTAAAGGGGCAGGGTCACGTAATGTAAACAAACTTCTTTCGAAATGATGATTTTGCAGTACTTTTGACAGGCCATATCACAGAGATTTTTCACTATTTTTCTCAAAATGAAGGTGTTATTTTGAAGATGGACTCTTGAGCATATCAGAGAAACAAACGAAACACTCATATGTTGTACGATTGCAGAGATATTGGTGGATTTTTGGATGTAACTTTCTTGTGGATTCACCCCATCCACCAAAATCTGTGCAGAACACAAAGGCCACGTATGGGCAACAAAACAGATTATAGAGATAACAGGCTTGTTTACGGTTATGTGACCTGCCCCTTTAAGAAAACATTGAATGTACCTATTTCATTAAAAAAGTAGGGAATGCAATTCAGTGTAGGTGAGTCGCAATGCAGACAAGCGCCATATTTTCTCACAAGTCAGAATTTGTCAAATTTTGGCCACGCTTTTCTCAGAACATTGCGTCTTTCAGCTCTTTCTAACCAGTATGCTACAAAAGGGTTTTATTTCAAGAAATTATCCTATTGGCAAACAAAGCTTCGTCAAAAAGAGTTGTCTCGGAAACAGAACTGCTGCGCACTTAAGTGAGAGAACACATCAAAAACTTGGGCCCCATTTTCCAACCTTTTGAAAACTGAACTATACAATATTTACCATATCCCTCGTGTATATTCGGTGGCCAACTGATCAAACGATCATCTCCGTTCATTGTCCAGTAAATTTTGTGCTGGCGTATCATATTATTACTGTCATGCTTTTTCCTATAATATGTGTTCCTGCTTTGTGAATGATTTGTTCGTTTCCTTTTCATTTCATATCATTGTTTATGCGACATTTTGCGTTCATTTGCTGTGTTGGTGTTTCGAGTTTCAGCCTTTGCTAAAACCTACTGCCTAGAGTGTAGAGAGTCAACTATTCTCTGTAATTCCGAGCTAAATGAATCGCATGGTTTGGTCACATCAAGTGGTGGGAGTGTCTGAGCAGCCAATAGAGTTTCCCAGGGGTAACTGAAGTCAAGCTTGGTCATGTGAGGTCAAAATCCGGATGGCCAGCCCCTTGGCTACCTGTCCAAGCAGCTCACTTAACCGTCCTTCGGAAGGAAAGTTAAACTAGGAGTCCCTTGCCAAGATGAAGCATGATAGGTTGGCCTAAATTAGCTGGAAATGGCTAGAAATCCTTCCAGCCTGCTTGAAAAAATGAATGGATGAATGAATGAATGAATGAATGAATGAATTGATGATTAATTGAGAGGAATAAAGAGGACATTGTTTCGAACTAAGCTTGTACGGTTTCCCAAGACTTCGAATCCCCAAACTCTCAAATGCTTGGCAAAAATAATCAAGAGTCTTGGTTGAAACTGATATCAAAATATAAACTTACCAGGTTAAGTCTCTCCTCCGGCATCATCTTCATCTTTTGCACTCCAGTCACGTCTTCTTCTTCTCTCCATCGGCTTGGCGTGTGTCGGTAACGTATCATTCTCATTCAACATATATCGTTTCCCCATATATTCTGGGGTTTGAGGGAACCCAACTGACCAGAAGTCTTCAGGAGTATCTGGCGGGGGTGAGGAAACAGCCTTATGGCGACATACCAATTTCAAATGCTTCCTCTTTTCTTCACAGTCAAGATCATCTGCATACCACTGAAACAAAACAGAGTGAACAACTTGCAGGCTTTCGGTAAATGAAATTTTGCTAAAACGATCCTTAATTTCCCTGCCTTTGCATCTAGAGAGCTGCTTAGAACACCTACGTAAAGACTGGGACAAGCTCGATCAAATCCTGCTCGTTCTTGTCCATCATTCCGTTTGTTGTGTTTGAATGAAGCATCGTTTAACAAGGAAATAGATGAACTCTTATCTGGCATCTACCGGGTGTCCCAGAAAAAACGCAACAGATTTGATCAGTGCTAGGAGCGAGAATTTAGATCTAATTAATTCAGAATGATTGTTAAAATACTCCTCGCTAGTTAACTTGAAGATGAATACCTTATTGGTCGATGCTGGTACATTGACAGTAGGAATATTAACCTCGAAAGTATAATTTTGCCTGCACTTCCAAACCATAGCTTGTGGGTTTTGGCCTAAACAG
This sequence comes from Aurelia sp. 3 sensu Dawson et al. (2005), assembly GCA_964020215.1. Lineage (NCBI taxonomy): Eukaryota > Metazoa > Cnidaria > Scyphozoa > Semaeostomeae > Ulmaridae > Aurelia > Aurelia sp. 3 sensu Dawson et al. (2005). Next base: position 14,680,039 of record OZ026573.1, on the reverse strand, counting down.
CAAACGTGCTGTTTGGGGAACATCTAGAATTACCGCGAAATACGGGCATGAAGCCTAGAGCTGAGGAATATACTTTAATAGAAATCCGAGCCTTAACTTCACAATCAAATACATTAATTTTGCCCTCAAGAGAAATCTTCCTTTATTCTACAAAAGCCTCAAAAAATTAGAATTGCATCTGTTAAACAGGTGAACTAGTTTTCTTGAGTGAGCGCGCAAAGTAAATTAGTTTTGCAACCTTCATTGTTTGAAGGAAATCCATCGTGTATATTCTGTTTCAGTATTATTACGAGACACAGTCAAACATAACCACGGGAAAAGTATCCATGAATAAGATCCTTGAAAATGCTCACTTGTGGGTGGCCTTTTTGTGGGTGCACTGTGATTGAAAAGACATATTCCTTTGTGTATATTTGCAATAACATGTTTGTCAAATTTCATCTGTCGACTTTCTATTGAAATGTTTGCTTAAAGTATGGGTTCTTGCTCATAACTACTGCGTTTGCTTATGACTAAGGAGATTCCTCCAAACAACGCGTTTGTAGTTGGGCCAAAATCCGAAAGCTCTGGTTCGGAAGTGGAAGCAAAACTGTACTTTCAAAATTAATATTCCCACCCTCGATGCACCAATATCAACAAAGAAGGTATTCATCTTAAAGTTGACAATCGAGTATTATTTTAAAAATTATTTTGGGTTGATTGGATCTAAATTTTTGTCCTTATCCCTGATCAAATCTGTTGCATTTTTTCTGGGACACCTGGTATGAGACAGAAAAACAATCAAAGAAATCAGAAAGATGCAATTCAAAAGAATTGACTGCCAACTTAGAATCACCTAAGCAAAGTACAGAAGGGTGCCATGAAAATCAGCCACTAGGCTGAAGGGCCAACCCTCCACAATATATTGAAATATGAAATGTAAATAAAATAGACTGCGAAAATGATTCTTTGAAAAGTAATGACTCAGAATGACAGTTAACCATCTTCAACTTCACGAACGACTTGCGCTCGTGATTACATTTTATTTCATTTTATTTCTGACTAGATATTTAATGCCAGACAGAATCTAGTACAGTATCTATTTGTTTTTAAATCATGCGACGTATAGTTGTATGTTAGTTTAATGTTGCATGTCTTTTTTTATTGGCCATGGGGTAGTCATTTTCGCTTCCCATGGCATCGTACTTGTAGTGTAGTACGGTAATTAGATTTGTTTGGGGTAGACATTGTCCTTTGCTCCTCATGGTATCGACCTTGTAGTGTTGCATACCAGTTAGAGCATAGTAGAATGTAGCATATATTGCAACTTTTTATATTGATATAAAAAAAGTAATTAGAATTTTTTTTTATTCAATATAAAAATTTACAAAACGAGGTACTTAAGACTATTGGACTACAAACTACTAAACTACATAACAAGAACGATAACCCGGGAAGCAAGAAACCATGACTATCCCAAGGGTCATTTAGGTAGAAACCCTATAACTTTCGATCAAATTCCAACTGTTCTGGATTGTTGGATATTTGTTGATGTTGGATATGTTGGATTTGGAAAAGTCATAGGGATTCTACCTTGACATAGAACATGGAACTAAAACTACATCTAAATATACAATACAAAGAGCTACATATTGATGATGTTTACTGACAAAAACAAACAGATGAGAATGGAAACAAAATGAAAGGACTTAAAGAGGAAAGTATTCTGTGGCTGTGTGGCGTGAAACAAAGGTTTTATCCAACTTAAACAAATCGACCCGTTTTATGGATAAAATCTAAGGTCAGTTCGAGTATACTTCTATTAACGTCACTTGAAAGGTTTTTATCACCATGTAGCAAAAGTTGTACAAGAACGTTGTTTGAAAGGCTGTCGATTTCAACAAATGGTCGTAATGCAACCGAAACTCCAGCGAGAAGATCTCGTCGTTGGATATCAAAGGAAGGGCAAAGCAACAAGAAGTGCTCCGTGTCCTCAATACCGTCATTCGTTGGGCACATTGGATTTACGGTGTCCCTGAAATCGTGTTTGAATTTGCAGAAATTTAGTTTACAGAGACTAAATAGAATTTGTATAGTAGAGAGTAATATTGTCATTGTAACGATTTACATGAATCAAAAAAAGTTTCTCGAACTAATATTCCATTTGCTTCGACCCGCTGGAAAAACACTTATATTGTTTTTGAGATATTAACATGGCTTTGGCACAGCTGCCAAAATAACGCATACAAATAGAAATATTACATCTAGAGAGATTTCGATCAGCTAACGTTTTTCTGGGTCACCTGGTGGTATAAAGATTACTTACAGCGGCACATTCAGGGCATTCAAATCCGTTCATTTTATCTCTTTGGTCTCGTTTTCTAACAACCGCATTGTATTTGTAGTTCACATCGGCAGTTACTTTCTTCTCAAAGCTAAAAACAAAGAGGTTAAATCAATCAAGCTAATTGCAGTGCTAAAGATGAACGGATGATTCCACATAAGATTATTACATCTTTCGCGAGAATTTTGGATGGGAAGTTTAGGAACTTTCTGCGAATCTAGCAGCAGTATTTTTTCTACCTCAGTAGATAGAAAACAGACTCGATGTTATCAGAAAATAAATTATGGACCAGAAGGATAAGATGTACCATACCGGTAAATAACCCACAGGGTGAGCCCGAAAAAAGTTTTCACTTTTAAAAATTCATAGCATCAAGAGTACTTCACAGATTTGAATGATTCAAATTCCAGTAAAAAGCAGAAAGATCAAAGTATTTTTGTGATTTTTCTCGCTGTCTTACCAGCTATAGAAGTATCCGTAAATTCTACCTTATACAAACTTCATGGTTGGAAATGACTGAAAAAAGGCCTAAAACACTGATCCAATTGTAAGGACTCTCCTTACACAGAACAATGCGCAATGGGTTTTTCACCTCTCTCAAGAGTTATACGACATCAATTTTCAAACAACTACTAAAGATTTTCAGTCCCATGTGAATAAATGGGCAATGGATATCTCTCATCCATGAACAATTGCATTTTCTTTATTGATCTGTGCGAGGAGTCCTTTACGATTTGATATCTCTCATCCATGAACAATTGCATTTTCTTTATTGATCTGTGCGAGGAGTCCTTTACGATTTGATCAATGTTTTAAGCCATTTTTCAGTCAGTTTGCAACCATGAAATTTCGTTTTATAAAGTTGAATTTACCTATATTTCTAGTACTCGTGAGACAGTGAGAAAAATCATAAAAATACTTCGATCTTTCGGCTTTTAACTAGAATTGAATCATTCAAATCTGTGAAGTACTCTTGGTTCTACGTATTTTCAAAAGTGGGAACCTTCCTCTAGCTCACCTGGTATTTTGGGCTGGCTTTTGGCAAACCAAAAGGGCTTTGGCTAAATTCTGATTTCATAAGGAATAAATGGGCCTAAATTATGAGAAAAATCTCCAAAATTAATTTGAAGCCTCAATAAGATAATGAAATTGAAATCTTTCGAATTAGTTGCATAGCTTTTCCTGTACGATTTTTCAAACAGTGGATACAGCTTTCTGATTCACCTACACTTGCTCCAAGTCTGCTTCCTTTATCAGTGTCTTACAAAGGAAATAGGAAATAGATACTGATAAGGGAAATAGGCTTGGAGCAAGTCTGCGATGTACTAGGCACATAGCTCTATCTTTTCAATTCCATGTTTCCGACAACCCATGCCAGTTCATTTCAAATAATTTTTTAGAAAGAAAATTGTAATAACCATTTACACAATCATTATTTTTAAGATTGTGATGGTTTGACAGAAAGCAGAGGAAAACATATTTTTAAGCGTACCGATAATAGTTGAGACAAACAGTGTCAAAGATAACGAAAGTAAAAGATATTTCATTCATCTGGAACTTTGACGTACCTTTGGAATGATCCAGTCTTGCTAGGCATCTCCACTTTCCTAGTCTCCTGCGGAAGAATGATTTTCATATTCGTAGTTACGGGTGTTTTTCAATCAAACACAGAATTTTTGAACAGCAGCTTTGGATTCAACAAGAGGAAAGCGAGAACCTCTCTATACGAAGTCTGCCAACGTTTCTGCCCTTTGGAGCAGAAGGTTCGGAAAGGATACCAAACCTACCAAACCTACCAAACCTACCGTTTGAGAATTCAAAGTCAATTAAACAAATTCCCAGTCTGCACATCCTATGAACACACCCTATGAATACGATAAGGGTCAAATGGGGCTCTGACAGGGGGGTTTCTTGTTCCTTTTACCCCCATTTAAAAACAAACATGTTACTTCCAAAATTCGGCCTCATTTCCCACCATTTTTATCTTTCCCAACAATTTTAGTGCTCCCTGCTCCTATGTCCTCGTGTTTTTACAGAAATACTCCCGTTCTCACAGCCCATTTTAGGCCTTGCTCCCTTGCTCCCGAAAAACCCTATCAGAGCCTCAAAAATATGTTTCATTGTAAGTCATCCTTATCATCATCGCCACCACCAATAGTCTTGTATCAGTATATGATTTATCTACTCACTTAATGTATAAATATCACAAAGATGACAGCTTTGATCAAACAATTTTTCTACAGTTAGGTACATGTTAAAGACAAATGACGGAGATATAAGGCGACTTAAATCAGGGGCCTGGGCAATCTAAAAATAGCCTATTGTATTCCTATATATCTTATGATCTCAAAAGAGTGTCAAAACAATGGGACAAATGATGGCAGGCGGCCATCTTTTGCTCTTCTTGTAAGCTGGGCGTTATAAGACATAATCTAAGACAACTTAAATCTGGGCCCTGGGAAATCTAGGTATAGTCTATTGTATTCCATTATTGTATTTGATGATCTCCAGAGATTATATCAAAACAATTGGGCAAATGATGGTAGGCGCCCAAGTTTTGTTCTATTTTTAAATTTGCCGCTATATATCCGTCATTTGTCTTTAAGTTAAGATACGCCTATTGCAAAGTCAACTGGAGTCTAAAATTAGATGCCACAAGGACTGTGACAATGAGTCCCTTGTATCCCTGAGGTAAACTTTGCTCAACAGGGACGACTCATAATGAAACTGTGAAACAGCTGACCCTATTTTCTGCAATCACCAATGGAATTATGATGGAATAACGGCTCCAAATCTCAATCCCGTGAGAATATTTTCCATTCTTCAATAGATTCATAAACTCTAGCACACTTACATTTATGCTACAATAACAATTCACAAATCTCGCAATCTTATTGGAACTCTTGAAATCGCACAGTTTGGTCTAAATAAGGCAAGGTTATCATAGTAATATTATGAGTCTCTGTTGACCGAAGCGCCATCACAAGTCAAAGCGCACAGGGAAACAAGAGACTCATCGTCATAAGTCTAGATGAAGAAAGGAATCAAATGTTTTGGCCAATTTTTGCTCGTGGCCCAAGGCTAAAAACCTTTAAAGCCTTCAAGGCCTTCAAAACGTTAAGAAAGAAAGTGCTGGAAGCTTCACTAAATTTGTTGAAGGAATCTACTCTCCCGATGTTTGGGTATCCAAATTTGAATGCCGGTTTAAATTTGGGTATCCAAGTTTGGATGCCGGAGTAGATTCCTTCAAAAATATTCGGGAAATTTCCAGAAGTTTTTTGTCCTGGTTGCGTTTATGAAGGCAGGTAAAGTTTAGAAAAAATCTTCACAAGTATCTTTCGTCTTCTTTGCTTATTCGCCGTCTGATTGGTCAGTGAAGATGAGGCTCTTGGGGTTTCCGGCCAAAGGCCACGAGCAAAAATCGGCTAAAACATTCTAATCCTATCTTGTCTAGAATGCCCACGGGTAACAGCTATGAAAGTGTTTCGCATGAGTAACTTTGTTTTTTCGCCAATCTCACGTAGAATCTGGTTTGAGCTAAGCTTTAAAATTTTCTTCTTAAAACTGCCATGAAACAAGGAAATAGAACCAGATACGCCAAGGGTGTACAAACTGAGCTGAAAATGTTTGGCAAACAATGAAAAATTGCCATCTACAAAAATCTTCAACAAAACTATCATAAGCAATTTGAGGATGGTTTTTAAGACTTCTCTTCAAGGGTTTCAAAATGAGTAAAAATTTGCAACATACCTGCTCGTGCAGAATGCCATTTCTCTCTGCTAAATCATCTTCCCCATAGGTGTTATGACTTTGAGTTGTATCATCACCTTGAGCAAAGAATTGACAAGAATGAGAGAAATTTCTGATAAATATTTTATCCTGCTAAATCACAGTATGATTATGAACATTTTGGGGAAAGGTCATTTCGATGCAAAATTTAACGTCATTCTAATGCATACTTTATTCATTTTCCACAATCTAAATTCGTTAACAATATGCTGTCTTTGCAAAAATTGGTAGTCTCCTTTTCTCGAAGGAAGATTTTGAATAGACGATTACGCTAAAGATAGCGGCGAGGAACTTTCTACAAAGATACATTGCGTTCTAATTACGGATCCTTGATGATTTTATAGGAATTCGACAAAAGAACGTAATGCATCTTGCTAAAAAGTTTCTCACCGCCATCTTTAGTGCGATCATCTTTTGAAATTTGTGAATCTTTTCCAATTCACTCAGATAAATTTAGCCGTCTTGTTTATCAACTTTCTTTGATGCAAATAGGAGGATTATCGGAAAGTTGGATGCGAAAGAAGAGCAGAATGTTTTGGGGGTAAGATCGATGAAAACTGCTCCATAATGGGAGCTGAAACCAAACTAATAACAAATTCGTTGAAAGAGAAAAAAATTTAGGGAATTTATGGATTCACACTTAATTGCTAGCAATCACATTCGGTAATGAACATTGTGAGAACATTCCTAAGCAAATTCTTATTAGATAATGAACCCCCAGATTTGGTACAGCAAGGAAGAAACTTTGATGTAAACGAGAAAGAATAAGTTAAAATAATACCGAAAAGGTGTAATTAATAGTCAGTAATGATAAAATAGAGAAATAACATGAAAAAACTTTCCCTTTTTCGTGGGGTGAGCTAACAATAGACCATCGAATCTTTCACGTAAATTGGAAGGAAGTCAATTAACTTTCAAAACAGAAGAAGAAACCAAAAACATTCTCCTTCAAAAAGGCACTTGTTTTCTATTGGAGTGACCAGAATAAACAGTCCTTTTCAAAATTGCACATTAGTCCCCTTCCATGTGATTAACTAATAATGAAAGAAAGTCAATTAACTGTCAAAACAGAAGAAGAAACCAAAAAATCTTTCCTTCAAAACGTTACTCGCTTTCTAGTGAAATAATAGGGAGTTTACGAAACCATGACGGCAAACGCAACTCTAACGCGAAATTGTTTTTGTTTCAGAATTTTATATTCAAAAGATCACTTGTTTTCTGTTCGAATTTACTTCCCTTGAGAGTCTCTGAAGTTGTCCTCTTCAATTGCACAACGTGGAAACCCAATTTTTGGCGTTCTGTACTGCAGACCTAGGCCTACGAAGTAAATCCAGTCTTCTTGAACGTTTGTCTTCAAAGAAAAAATATGGTTTTCAGGCATCTCTGAGTTATCGGAGGCCTCATTTTGGCCTTTTGGATGACATATTAACGGTAGAGTACGGAAACAATACTTCCTTTGCAGAAGATCAGAAGACGTTCTGGCTAGCGTTGCCGTCCTGGCTTAAACTTTAGTCCCTTATTAATCTGCATAACTAATAATGGACTATTGACTAATTTGCACCAAATGGAAAAGAAATAATCACTATCCAAGAAAGAGGAATACATCAGATCAAAGTTAATCCGTCAAAGCATTTTTTTTCTTCCAAAGTACCAAAAATTAACATCCCTCTTTATAATTAAAGTTCCTTCCCTATTTAAATATATAACTAATAATAAACTATTGACTCATTTGCACTAAAACAAAAGAAATCAATTAACATTAACAAGGTAGAGGAAAAAGCAGATGAAATTCTCCTTAAAATGAGGTCACTGTTTTCTCTGTTAATTGGACGATAAACTAAAGAATTTCTTGACTTAAACAAGGAAACAGATCAATGAAAAATGAGGTGGATTTTACAGGTGGATGTAAATAAGTGCAAAACTGAGAACTGGAGTGCAGCCAGCGCCTTTTCTCTTTAGCATCTGCGCAAAGCAAATAGAAATTCACCTTTAGATTTGCAATAAATATTGAGTGAGTCAAAAATTTAATTTGGCTTGCCATGAGATTCCAAACGTTAGAAACTGTTTACAGGTTCATTTCCTGCAAATCTCTTCTTGAAAATGGCCTTCTTTCTGTGCGAGGGATTCCTTACAATTTGATAGGCAATTTCGCAACCAACAAACTTTCGTCGATTCGAATTTATCTATGTTTCCTTGTTCATTAAAATGTGAGAAAAAAGACCAAAAACTATTTTCATCTTTCTGCTAACAAATGAAATTCGCTTCATTCAAATCCATTCTGTAAGTAATCTACATACCGGGTGAGCTCGAAAAATCAACGTTCTATCCTCATTGTCTGGCAGAATGGGAGAATATTGATCCAGAAACACGAAACGCACCCTCATTGGGTGTCTTTAAGGCAAAATTAAATAAGGTTATTCGTCCCACTCCAAAACAAGTATTTGGTATTCATGATCCTAAAGGACTAGCCACTCTCACACAACTTCGAGTTGGGTTAAGTGCACTTAATTTTCACAAGTTTAGGCATAATTTCAATGACACATTAAATCCGATGTGTCCTATAAACGATGGTGTTGAGGACACGGAACATTTCTTGCTGCATTGCCACTCATACCATCTGCAGAGAAATAGTCTCCTCAGCCACGTACAAGCAATTTTGCTTTCATGCGGTTTGTCGAACCTTTCCAATGAGGATTTAGTTTCAATAATCTTGTATGGTGATGAAAGGTTACCCCTTAAATCAAATAAAGCGATCATTAAAGCAACACTTGATTTCATCGAATCATCAAAAAGATTTTCTTAAGTCATTTCAATGAGATTTCCTCTCTTCCTCCCAACCTTTGTATCATTTTTGTATCATTTCATTTCTTTTCGTAGTTTGTAGTTTATGCTGTAATATTTTCGTGTAAATGTTAAATGTTTCATGTTAATTGTTAAAGCCACAGGGTTGCAATGTATTCTCATTCTCCTTGTGGTATCGTCTTGTAACCATGTTCTGTTATTGTAAGATTTTAAATTGATGTATAAAAAAAAGCTCGAAAAAAGTTCCCACTTTCGAAAACTCATATCACCAAGACTACTTCACGGAATTGAATCATTCAAATTGTAGTTAAAGGCCGAAAGATCAAAGCATTTTTATGATTTTTCTCGTTGTCGTATTAGCATTAGAAGTATTGGTAAATTCAAATTTATATAAATTTCATGGTTGCAAACTGAAGGGAAAAGGGCCTAAAACAGTGATCAAATCGTTCGGACTCTATTCACACCGAACAATAGGCAATGGGCGTTGGGCGTTTCACCTCCCTCAAAGAGTTATAAGACATCGATTTTCAAGTAAATATGGAAGATTTCCAATCCCATGGCAATTAATGTGTGGAGGATATCTCTGACCCATGAAAAGTTGCATTTCCTTTCTGTGCTAGGAGTCACTTATACTTTGATCGATGTTTTAGGACTTTTTCAGCCATTTTGCAACCATGAAATTTTTTGTAAAGTTGAATTTACCTATATTTGTAGTGCTAGTGAGATAACGAGAAAAATCACAAAAATACTTCAACCTTTGGCTTTTAACTAGTATTTGAAATTATTCAAATCTGTGAAATACTCTTGCTGGTATGAATTTTCAAGCGTGGGAACTTTTTCCTGGCGAATCCGGTAGGCTCTACGATTTTCAAACACCTGTACATAATAGCATCAGTCGCTTTGGTTCCCCCTCTCAATTCAAAGCAATTAGCGAATGCAGACAAAAAGAAAGTCTCTCAAACAGAAATTCAAAAAATACGAAGCCGCAAAGTTGCCCTGAAACCAGTACGGCAAACTCTCGTTTGGTGCGGGCAAAGGGAGATTTTTAAGAGATTTTTATTTGATTCAGTAGCTGAGGAGTGACTGCGTGCATCTGAGAAATAATTATGCAACGGTTTCTGAATCAAATGGACAAAATCCGTGAGACAGAACTTTAGATTTGCTCATCTTCTTTCGTAAGCGCATACCTTCTCTTAAAAATCTCCCTTCGCCCGCACCAAACGAGAGTTTGCCGTCCTGGTTTCAGGGCAACTTTGCGGCTTCGTTTGTTTTGAATTTCTTCTTGAGAGAATTTCTTTTGTCTGCATTCGCTAATCGCTTTGAACTGACGTGTGAACCAAAGCGACTGATGCTACTGTATCACAAAATCTGCCCTTGTTCTTGTACATTTCTTTTTTTATATCAATATGAAATATTACAATATATGCTACATTCTACTATACTTTAACTACTATGCAACACTACAAGGACGATGCCAAGAGGAGCAAAAGACTATGTCTACCCCATGGCCAACACATGAAAATACACAACTAAATCAACAACTAAATAAACACCTACAAAATGGTACACATACGATACGATACTGATGGATACTGGAATCTGTTTTGCATTGGCATGCAAGGTCATCGACGGAGGCGCCGGATGCCGAACAATACTGTTCAAGACATTGCGCCTTTAAGTTGTCGGGGTTTATGGAGCACAATATCGTAGATGTCAATAAAAAGGTTTGAACTTATGTGTAGATGAATTTCAAACCTTAAATCCAATGCGAAACAGACTTAAACAACGGGAAAGAAACAAATAAAAGGAGGAAAAGAGACTTTGCGATCGGGGGGGGGGGGGTATAGCAGCTGCTTCAAGCCACTTCACATTCCTTTGGCGCAAAAGGTGTGAGCCAATTTTAATACCTCTTTGTGCAATACTGCTAGATGTTTCACCATTGAACATATCACAACTCAGGTCCGCTTCAGACGTCTTATACAACATATGGCTTCCTTTACTTTGATGCGGCGAATCACAGGTTGCTTCCTTCAAATATGATTGGCTGTCTGTTAGAAGAATAGGTATAGCTTCTTTCATATGCTTCGTCGATGATGGTTTGTGTTCATCTTCCTGTCAAAGAAGACAAATATGACTTCATCAAAAATGTCATTATAGTTTTCTAAAAGTGTTTTTCGTTTTACATCTTCGTTAATAGTGGCCTTTCCAAATTATGTCTTTTCTATCTTTTATTCTTACTTTGATTTAAAGGGCCCTGGTCAACATCAATGCAATGCGCTCTTTTTCTCCCTTGTTTCCCTGTGATTTAGAGTTTCTGCCAGGCAGAAAAGATGGCGCATGGCTGCTCAACACAGTATCCAGTTGATATCTTTGAAGGCTAGAAGGATTAACAAGCAAGTTGCTACTGTTTTTATAGACTGTTTTTAATGCCATAAGGGGATTGTAGTTTCTTGCTCTTTCAAATTAGCCTGCTGTGTATTTTCTTGAAACGGTGATATTCTCGGATAATGTGACACCAACGGTTTCTCATTTTCATATATCCAAGATTGTCTCTTATCGTTAAAACTGTGCAAGCAGTCACTTGAAGCTAAAAAATATAAAAATTCGTTCGTCCTCTACGGGATTTAAACTGCGGTCGTGCGCGAGATAGGCGGACAACAAGTGTATCACTTTGCCAATCGCCCGTTGCCTATAAGAGGTTGCCGCTTCGGATTATTACAAATCAACAACAGCTGAAGAGCGCAAGGGATGCTGGTTCACCAGGCCCCTTTAACGGTAGCCCCGTCAGCCCCGTGTTTAAAACCTATAGATGGTGCATCAGTAAAAAATGCTCGGCTCTTGAAAAATGCTGCATGCTGAATATCAAAGCAACAAGATTACAGTTTTATTCCAGATATGTCCGATTCAGGCCCCATCCACACTAATCCAGATATTTTGGAAACGCGTCTTTGGAAACGCGCATGCTAAAGCGTGCTCAGTTCATCGTTGTGAGGTAAACATATTAGGGAAACTTGCTCGTGATTTTGGCACGTTCGCGTTCGTTTTCTAAGATTTCTGGAAGGGAATTTTTTAAAAAAATTCCTTGCATAATTTGAACGGAGTGACCTATTTCAGCCAAGAAAAATCTCTAACAATAACTGAAAATGTTAGCTATTTAATCAGGTATTGCAAAATATCATTGCTTATACACTCAGGGGAAAGCAGTCGCCTTTCAAATGTTGGACCTTGCCTGACTCACCCCGAAGTACATAGCAATATAACCACATTATCATGTGGAATTTTTTTCTTCAAAGTGGCAAGGGATGGTGCCTGTTAATTATACTGTTCGATCTCATTCCACAGTCTAGCTCCAAGGAAGGATATGGCCTTCTGCCCAGTATCAATTTTCTCGGTTTTACGATGCTTTGACTGAGTTTTGATGAATGGAAGGCCGTTCAACGATTCGAAGATCATTGCAGCAGTTTCGTTAGTCATGATATAATCTACAGGTGGCCAGTTTAGATTGTGTACTGTGAATTAATGAAAGCTAAAATGTTTTCTGATTTGATTTAGGTAAAATGAGTTGATAAAAAAGAGAAACTAGTGGATGTAACAACTCAATTTTCTTCCCACTACCCGCAATGCCTTTCTCTCTCGAAATTGGTTTATTTGTGATTGAAGTTGGAAATTGGTGATTGACAGCCACTGACATGGTTCCTCTTCCCATAACTTTGACCTGTATTTTCAGAGATCATTAACTTTTGAGGAAGGTTCCCGTTCTAGTCCAAATATAGACTACTGATCATAAAATTTGGCTGCCTCTGCCTCATTCCCTTTCACTCTACAGCCTAGGCTGACAGAAACTTGCAATGGATCTTCCAGTTTATGACTTTTATGGGCAGTTGCAAAGTCATTCAACCTATACAACTGACACCATATGTGCATATTGCACAAACTCTAAAAATGCTTTGAAAGCTTGCCATTGGATTCTATGAACATTCTGATTCTTCCACATACTTCTGTTGTGAATAAGACCTTTCATTCATTCATTCATTCATTCATTCATTCATTCATTCATTCATTCATTCATTCATTCATTCATTCGTTCATTCGTTCATTCATTATCATATATCTATACACGATGATACCCTTCAACAAAATAAAACTAGAAAATGTAAATATCAAAAAAGAAACCTAGTACGGCATGGTTTTATACAATAAATAATATACTATTAAAACAAAAAATCTTCCTAAATTAATGCTCTTCCAGGGGGTCGTGTTTTGTCACCATAGTTATCAGCTTTTCAGATGCGCTTTTAAAATGTTTTTTAAAGCTATTGATGCGAGGTCTCTCTGATATCAACAGGGATATCATTCCAATCTTTTACAGCCGAGTATTGAAAGCTCTTTCTGAATTCAGTTTTTAGTTTTGGGATTTGCAGATCTTTGCATTTTCTTGTTGCATATGTTTCAGGGCTGATTTTGTTGAAAATTTTGCATATCATCCTCAATAAAATAAGAACGAATTTAAGAACAAGAACAGCCTCATTTCACACAAAATATCCAAATAACCTGGTTTAGCTATAAACTGATTTAACTAGAAGTGTTAATGGGACATAAATTAATCACGCTCAGTTTGAAATAAATTGTATGCTGCTATTTATTCAACATGCCAAAACGGATCAAGAAATGTTGGTGCAATATAAAACATTTGCTTTAACCTGCTGCGGAGAATGTTATAAATAGCCTTGTCTCGAGGTTAGCAGAAAATACGGAAGTTACTTGTTGGATGAGCCCTTTCTCTATTTATCGAGGTTTCAGATCAAGTCTGAAACACCACACAGGTGAATTCAAACCTCATTGGATTCTCCACAGGAGCTGGCTTGCTATAACTAATGATATCTCTTGCGTCACCAACCCGTAATCAACCATGGATCTTAGAAATATCCGCAAAATGAGGAAGAAAGTTGCCGAGCAACGAAAAGAAAAGTAGGAAATAGTTCAAAAGTCGTCTCATCGCGGAGTAAGAACAAAGCAACTCAGAGAACATTTGTGTGGAAGCCACGAATTGCAGACGAGAGCCAGAAGCAGTGCAGCTGAAGAGCTGGAAATACGAGACGAAACCGTACTTACATGAGCCATGGAAAGTTGGAGAGGCAGACGACTGCTTAGCAGTAGCGTTGATCTCAACAATACGAACAACACAAATGGCTACTATGAAAAGTTAAACATCAGTTTAACTGCAGTCTTACCAGTATTCGCAATTGTATTTATTACATGCATGGTTGGGAATATTTTGGTGATATTAACGGTGGCACGAGATGAGAAAATGAGAACGAAACGATGGTATTACTTTTTGGCAAATCTTGCCATAGCTGATATGGGGTTCGCTCTCATGACGCCCTTTCATCTACTGCAATTTGCCAAAGTCAACATTGGTAAGTATATAAATGCAATTAACAATTAACAATTCCTGCTCTTTTTTGATAAAGATAAAACATTTTTATAGATAACATCGTTTTATTCTCATTTGGTCCTACCGCATTGACACAGTTAATGTACCAACAAAATCTGAAGCTTACAGTTTTTCATTTAATTTCCAGAATTTCTACAAAATAGGTAGGTCGTCTTGTTGGCATTCACGACTTCAGCACCACTGGTCGTGCGTTAAGTGGGACTTCTTTATGAGATGGCAGTCGAAGTGTTCTTCTCAACTTGTTTCTTGGGTGATGGTCCATTGGGATCAGTTCAAACAAATCATGCCGTTAAAGAAGCTACTTATTTGGTGTTGAAGTCTCAGACTGATTGGGCTGCCTACTGATGGTCAGGTTGCCGGGTAAGAGCCAGATCAAAACTGTTAATGATTCCTATAGGTTAATTGGTGAGTTGATAGATGGCCGGCCGATCTGATAAGTGAATGAGCTTCTCGCGAGATTAGGCTTAGAATCGCCATACCGCGCCCTTTCCGGGAATGCTCCTAATGAAAGTACTAAACATCTTAAGATTTACCCATAACCACGGCAAATTTTTCGCAAAGCAGACTCATCACCGAGCAAACATTTACGATCCGTATCCTGGGCAAAACAGCGTAAACCAACTCATATCCCCTAATGGACATGTTTACAAAATCCCCTATGGGAGTTACACCTTCGGCCACCACTTATCATAGAAGTTTAGTGTGCTTCTCCATTCTTAAAATAGCAGTTACCGCTAAATTCATTAGCACGAGGAGTAAGTGAGGATTGGTCTGCTCTGTTTAGGAGAAAGACCACGAAGGGCTTTCTAGCAGACATGCAGCTATCTGCGTCGAACCCTGGAACCAAGTTTTTTGCTAAAAAGAAAGGCATCAAAGCTTCATAATTCAGCGAGAAAGAGGAAGTTACTTCACAAAAATAAACTAAATTGATCTGTTACTATGTTGCCAACATCTGTTTGCTGATTTCATATATTTTCATATTTCATATTTAATTCTTTTAAGGAGGGTTGCCCTTCAACAAGTTGATTTTCAAGGGGCCCTCCGATAAAAACATTAGTTACAATATAATACAAAAGGAAAAAGCTATGGATCTAATTAAACTATAAAACCTTATTTACAATATCTAAAACTTATATACAATGATGTTAAAAACTTTACAGTAAAAGTGAAAGGAAAAAGTGTCTGTTTCTAAATAGTTTTTTTGAAACTATGCAGAGAGGTTGCCTGCTTTGACTCGGCTGCCAGGCTATTCCATAGTTTAGCACCTCTATAAGAGAAACATTTCTGGCCATTGTTTGACCTTTTCATCGGTAACCTCAAGTCGGTCCCAGTGTTACGAAGACTATATGATGAGCAATGCAAATTTTGGGTGAACAAGTCACACAGATACTGTGGAGCCAGCTCATTCAGGGACTTGAAGACCATTGTCTTAGACTCACTGGAAATCAGTTGGTCAACGGTCTGCCATCCCAGCTCTTCGATAAGAGGTCTGCTTGGGGCATCAAAGCTGCTATTCGTTATTATCCTAGCAGCACGCTTTTGAAGTTTTTGTAGCTGATTAATTTCACTTGAACCAACGCAGCCCCAGACAGAACAGCAGCATCGAAAGTGAGGCTCCACAATACCTGTATAGAGAGTTTGCAAAGTTTCTTTCGGAAGAAAAGACTTCGCATGTTTTAGAAATCCAACTGCCCTGGAGACCTTGGCAGACACTGTCTTGATCTGTTCTTTCCAATCCAAAGAACAGTCAATTTGCAAACCGAGGTATTTAGTCTTTTTGACTACATCCAGCTCACTATCACGTATTTTCAATTTCAAGTTCTTATTTTGACCCTTGAGACTACTATGTTTCTGCTTGGAGGAGATAAGCATAGAATGAGTTTTTGCTACATTCAGGGAAAGCTTGTTGCCTTGTAGCCAAGTGTCCAGTTTTGTAAGATCACTGTTAATAGCCTCATTCAGCCGAGTCATATCGTGAGACTGGTAGCACAAACTGGTATCATCGGCATACATGGACACGTTGGAATCCAGGACTGCTTGTGGGAGATCATTGATGTAGACAAGGAAGAGAAGAGGGCCAAGACATGAACCTTGTGGCACACCAATTTCCATGTCCCCGATTTCAGAATCAACCCCATTAACCCTACAAAATTGTTTCCGATTCGTTAGATAGGATTTGAACCAAGAGAGTTCACGATGATGTACACCGTAAAGCTCAAGCTTTTTGCAGAGAATGCTATGATCAACAGTATCGAATGCCTTTTTAAGGTCAATGAACACAAGACCCACAAGCTTTCCAAGATCCATTCCATTGTACCAGTCGTCAGTATTTTTGAGCAAGCAAGTTACTGTTGAATGAAGACGCAAAAAGCCGGACTGGCCGCATGAAAAGTGGCCGTTATCATTCATATACTGGTACAGCTGATTTGTTACTAATTTTTCAAAGAGCCTTGAGATGACAGGCAAGACTGATATTGGTCGATAGTTGGACTTATCAGCCCTGTCTCCATCTTTGAAGATCGGACTAACTCTAGCAACTTTCCATGAGTCGGGGAAACGACTTGTTTCAATGGATGTATTAAACAAGAAAGCAAGCGAGTTTTCAATTAAAGGCAGCGCAAGCTTCAGAAAGTAGCTAGAGATGTTGTCAGTCCCAAAGCTCTTTGCTGTCTTGACAGTTGCAAATGCATCCCTGATTTCCTGCACTTCAATAGTCCTGAAATGAAATGTTGCCTTATGTTTGTTAATTTCATAGTCACCTGCAAGAAGGGGATTTGGGGCTGGATCTATTTTTTCAGCAAGATCCTTGCCTACTGAGCAGAAGAAACTGTTCATTGCATTAGAAATATCTTTTTTATGAACAGTTTCGGAACCAGACTCTTTAAGACAATCAATGTTACTGGATTTTGATCTCTTATTGAGGAGTTCATTGATTGCCTTCCATGATTCCTTCATGTTACCTTGACATGCAGAGATCTTATTAGTATAGTACTGCTTCTTTAGTTGGATATTTAGGACATTGACCTTGTTACGGACCTGTCTATGAGAGTCCATAAGGAATTGGGACTTTCTTTTGGCTGCAGCCTTTTTTAGCTTATCCCTGGTCTGCATTAGTTTCTTCAGGTCCTTGTCAATCCAGGGGCAGTACTTCTCCGAAACACGCATTACAGTCATTGGGGCATGTTTCTCTATGATCAAAGAAAAAAGGTTTGACCAGTTGCTTACAAGAACATCTATGTCATCCGTTTCAGTAAGCATTTGCTCCCAACAAATGACAGAAACATCGGCCAGGAATGCTTCTTCGTTGAAATTTTTCATCTTCCGAGTTTTGATCATTTTATGGCCTTTTTCCACTGCTCCATTGAATTTTCGAATGCAGTAAACCATATAATGGTCACTCGGGGAAACTTCATACACTCCGGATTTTACAATGTTTCTGGCATGTGTTGTAGCAATATGGTCAATTATAGAGGAAGTGGTTACAGTGACCCTAGTCGGTCCCTCAATAAGCTGTTTGAAGCTGAACAACTCATAGAGATCAAGCATGTGCTTTGAATTGTTATCTATGGGCTGCTCAGCTTGTTTTGGAGTGAGATCACAATTAGTGTCCCCTAAGAGGATTATTTCTTTGCCCTCTTTGTCCAAAAAAGAGAGAACTTTTTCCAGCTTATTGAAAGATCCAACAGGGTCGCTCGGTGGACGGTACCAAGCAAGAACAAGAAATGACTTGCTTTTTGGAGGTTCTACTTCAATACAGATGAGTTCCAAGTCATCATTAGGGATATCAAGACGACGTTTGTACTTGATAGAGTCCCTTGCCGTGATGCGAATGATGCCGTGATTGTTTTATAACGGCAAATTTATTCCCTTAGAAACAAGGTTATAGTATAGTTTAGGTTATATAAACTATAACTGTTCATGCAACTGGATATGCAAACTATAACCAGAAGTTATAGTATATACAAGTATATACAGCAATTCATTTTGGAAAACGCTTTGCGTAATAATCAAACATACATAACTAAATAGAGTATTGAAAGATTCCAAAGAAGCACAATCCTCTAACTTCCCAGCAACGAATGATGCAAGCACCAATCCGCTTCTAAATGGTGCATAAATCAACAACACCATGGCAACAGGTTGCCACCGCCAAATTCTATTTCACGTGTCGCATAAAGTAGTTTATGACACCCCATGCACGAAACTGAACTTTCGATATGCCTTATTTGTGATAAACAAAGCGCAAGTACACTACTCCGCAACTTACAGAAACATAGGCATAGGAGACAAGGGGCTGGGAGGGCTGCATCCTCTCAACGTTGGAAAAATGTGAAAACTTGCAAAAACCAGCCATAATCGGTCAGAAAATCGGCCTAAAGTGAGGCACAGGTTTGGTAAACAATGGATTTTTATCGGGCAGCCCCCTAAATTTCACCTCCCTCTGCGCTCATGTGGAGAAATGAGGCTTTAGTCATGCCCTGAACACTAGAACCTATAAAAAAGTGCTTTATCTATTTAGGCTTTGGTATGCAGGGTAGTAGGGTCGATAATACTACTGAATGTTACTAGGGAGGGTTTAGTCAATAGGGAATCCTAGAGATAAAAGAGCTTGATATGAGGGAAGATATGAGTTTTATTTTGACATCAAAGATCTCCTTTTCTAAAGAGCGGTTGGTCCACCACTTCCTGTTCCATCATTTAATATTTATGAGAAATTTTACCAAAAGGGATAGCTTCCAAGATTCGTGGCAATTGCTGCGGTTGAAATGAACTGCCGTCCACGTGTTTAGCGTCAGCTTCAGATCAACAATGAATGTATTGTTTATAAACCAGGAAACTGAAAAAGACATGTTTTGTAAGCAGGAACAAAAAACTTCCTGTATGAAGTGCAGACTTGTGCTATGTTGTTCTAAAGCAGAAACTACAGTACCGTAAAAGCTCTATTAAGCCCCCGGGGGGCTTATTTAATTTCGGACCTTCCAGAGGGGGGGGCTTAATAGAGAGGGGGCTTATTAGAGAGGGGGGCTTATTCACAAAATCAAGTGACAAGGATATATTTGGTAGCTTTTCAGTTCTTTTATCCCATAGTTTGCGGAATCAAGGTACAATTTTACGGCTGAAATACGTAAATTCGACACAGTTTTTATTCCAAAACGTGCCAAAATTAACATGGAAGGTAGTGTAGCTAAATGAATGGAAAATATTTGGTAAATTCTAGAATTTTGTATAAGGGGGGCTTAAAAGAGAGGGGGGGCTTATTTCAAATTTTGACTCACAGGGAGGGGCTTAATAGAGAGGGGGGCTTAATAGAGAGGGGGGCTTAATAGAGCTTTTACGGTAAATCCCCGCATATAAGAACCTACTTTTTTGAGAGCCAGCCTGAAATAGGTTCCTATTTCAAGGGCACTAAGACTGATATTAGGGTATAGAGGTTCTTATTTAACGGGTCAACTCTATTATTTGTCTTAGAAGGCGTCTTATGGACCCAGTAACTAACTGGGGAGCAAAATGAAAATTTGACAGCCAACTGGGACAAAAATTAACTGAGCATTAACAATAAAAAATCAACTTTGCTACCCCTGCAATAAGAACCTATGTTTCATCAAACTGAAACAGGTTCTTAATTAATAGGTGCAGAATTTAGGAAAAATAGCCTCCAGGTTCTTATTTCGATAGGTTCTTATATGCGGGGATTTACTGATCTTACCTTCTTTGATGAAGTTACTATGGGCCCATCTACACGAGAGCTTAAAACACGACCAAGTCGGTCCAACTCTGCATGCGTCGTAATTCATTTATCCAATTAATGCGTTTCCGGCTTGAAATATTCCAAATTTGCGGCAGCAAGGTCCCTCAACTGCTGTCAGCGCGTCAAATCACGATCTGTCAGCACTAAGCAAGTCAAAATGAATTTGAGGTGCGGTCACGTTATCTCGTTCAATTTAACTGCGCACATTTCCTAACTGAGTGCCACGAGTGGTAAGAAGGTCAAATACAGAAACAAAATACGGTGTCACAATGGCCGGTCTTAGACGCATGATGAACGACCACTTTAATTTCAAGGAAAAACGCGATGAATTTCGCGAAGACTCCGATGATTTTGATTTTAGGAAATTTTGAAGAGAAATTTGAAATAAACATGTTAGCAGCGAATGACATAAACCTACGTATTCTGACTTACCTACTTCGTTCAAGAAAATAAACATGAAGGAGAAACATGAAGAATTCCTCCTTCGACATTTTGTCTTCGCGCGTGACTAAATATGCAACACTCAGTCCTATTTAAGTCATCATGACAGGCAAGGATTTGTGAAACAATAGAAATAAGGACATTGAGCACCTCCATGAGGTGCTTAACTTGGCCAAGCGGCTTCTTTCATGTGTTCTTAAGATCATGCTCAAGAAAAGTGGCCAAAAATGACCATCTACACATGCTCGTTGAAGGTGATAATCCGCTTAATGCCCCGAAGAATGTGAGAATGCTTGTTCTTTGCTCTCGTGTAGATGGGCCCTATGTACTTCCACAATGGCTAAGGAATTTGTACCTAATTTGGCATTTTTTTGACATTCCAAACCAACAAAATTCGGTGAGCTCCCTCCTGTCTCTTGGGCAATAGGAACTCAACTCTGGGTGGGGAGCAGTGACG
Source organism: Aurelia sp. 3 sensu Dawson et al. (2005) (assembly GCA_964020215.1). Classification (NCBI taxonomy): domain Eukaryota; kingdom Metazoa; phylum Cnidaria; class Scyphozoa; order Semaeostomeae; family Ulmaridae; genus Aurelia; species Aurelia sp. 3 sensu Dawson et al. (2005). Next base: position 14,659,023 of record OZ026573.1, on the reverse strand, counting down.
GAGATAAATGTTGTTGTTGTTATTCTCTTGGCCGGGGCTGTGATTGTTATAGCCCAATGTGAAGCCGGCTCAAGTATTTATTCGCAAAAATCGTTTATCGTTTATACCTAGCATTTTGTATTGGTGCGTTTGGCTGTATTTTAGTTGTATGTTCTCCATACAACGGCCAGGGGGGGGCAGTCTTTCTCTCCCCTTGGAATCATACTTATAGTTTTCTGTGGTAGTTGGTATGTCGGGTCTTAGGTAATTCGATATCACAAACTTTTTATATTGAATATGAAGAAAATCATGATCTGGTGAATGCTTCTTTATTAACCAAGAAGCTTATTACGCTTATAGGAGCTGTTGGTTGCAAGTCTAGCATTTACATCATCGACATATTCATGCTGACATCAGTGTCAACTCTTGCTTACATAAGCATTGATCGTTACATCTGCATTTGCCGTCCTACTGTTGGTAACAGAAAGACACTGCATCCAAAGTACGTCATAACCATTCTGTGGTTTGCAGCAGCAATTTTTCTTCTGCCTTTCCCGATAATTTGCAGAAAGAGTGCTGATTCATGGAAGAATAGTTGTGATTGCCATTCTGCTTGGCCTAGCCGAGATCACTACACTGCATATAAGTTCGTCATTGTGGTGGTTGGGTTCTACATACCGTTTATAACAATGATCGTCTGCTATTCCAAGATTTGCAGTAAGCTATGGGGGACAGGAGGGACAGCTAGCTCAATCTCAAAGGACAGATCGGGGAAGAAAAAGAGAAGCATCAAAATGATGCTTTTGGCAACAACATTGTTCTTTGTCTCTTGGTTTCCATATACTGTACTGTACTTGATAAAACAGTTAAACGTTGGGGATCCAGGGATCGTTGGGTAAGTCATATATCTTTTATCAAAGGACAAGTCCGCGGTTGGTATAATTGTTGATTATTCAAGAGATTACACTGTTATGAATGGTGTGTAGTACTTTTTTCAAATTTTTTTCTCTTTTAATCTGCGAAACTACATGTTTCAATCTGCTAAGAAGAGCGAAATGACGTCATTTTCTACGACGTCACTTCATGTTGACCTGAACGAAGCTGCCAAATGTGTTGAGATATGCATATACCACTCACATTTCTAGCCTCCTTTTCGCGCCTTCGCACACTCGTACAAAATACAAAATGGTGACGAGATTTGGCCTAACTTACGAAGATTCATTACAACGATTATGAAAGTTGGAGGCATCAAAACTTGGAAAGAACTCACGATTGGTGTTCAGCAGTTGGTAAGGTTGCTTTTTAACAATAATTTTATCAACCCAGGACTTGTCCTTAAGAGGCTCGCGCTTGACGATGGGTGGTTAGACACTACAGTTGTTCTTTATTGCTGCTTTGTTCTTTTGCGGCGGATGAAATTATTTGCTACTACGAAGGAGCTAGCGTAAGAGACGGATGAGGAAAGAAAGGAAAAGTTTCTTCCATTTCAAAAACTTCAAACATTCCCCGCAGAAACATATAAAGTTTCCTCGCCAGCAGCATATACACTAAAACATAACTGCGGTGTCTAACTACCCATGGCTTTACTAGCAATATGAGGGTCCTTGCCTCATTGAACCTACTACGTAGAGTTAAGAGAGTGGCCAACTCTGTATCATTTCTGGCTAAAGGAATAACGAGGTGTGGTCACATTGAGAGGAAAGACCAGGGCACTGCTTTGATAAGCTTAGCTTCTCACTGCCCTAAATCTACCTTCCGATGCTAAGTAGACGTAAAGACAAAGATGTTTTGCACCAGTCATATAAGGTAGCGTTTACACGAGATCGGTTCCATTTGGAACCGTACCCAAATGGGTACGTTTGGGCCTTGCGTTTACACGGGACCCGCTGGAACCATTCCAAATGGAACTGCTAGCCGTACCCAAGTGGGTCCACTTACGAAGGCGATCCCATTTGGAACCGTTCCAGAAAGGTCTCGTGTAAACGGGTGGAACGGTTCCAAACGGAAACGGCTAGGAAATGACGCTGCTATTCATTGTTTAAGCACTTAAAGAAAAAAAAGACGTCTTAAACGATGGAATCCAAAGAATTTCCATCCTTGTCTTGAAAAACAAAAGAGTTGCCAACGTCTTTGTTTTGAAAAATATTTATGACTTAACAAAGCCTTGGAACTTTTTGGAACCGATTCCGTTTAAACGCGATACAGAGGGCAAAGTCCCAAGAAATTCCGATCAGTTCCATACGGAACGGTTCCAACAGGTCCAGTGTAAACGCTGCCTAAGTAGGGGTCAGGGGTAAATTTGACGAGAAGAACTGGAAAAAAGACTACGCTGGAAAACATTGGGGAGGCCGCAGGCCTGCAGTGGCCTGAATAGCTGATGCTGATGCTGATGCTGATGCTGATGCTGATGCTGATACTGATGCTGATGCTGATGATGATGATGATGATGATGATGATGATGATGATGATGATGATGATGATGATGATGATGATGATGATAATGATGATGATGATGCTGATGATGATGATGATGATGATGATGATGATGATGATGATGATGATGATGATGATGATGATGATGAAGATGATGATGATGATGATGATAATTGATGATGAAATAAGTAAATTTTGAATTCATTTCTTGCTAACCAAAAGACTAATTTGATTTATTATATGCAGAACTACTGTACACTGTGATATTTGATTCTAACAGAGCAAAAAGGAAACAAATTTGAGCAAAAAACGTCATATTTCGTAGAATTAAAGGATGCATCATGCTGATTTAGACGCTCATTCGACAGTTCGTTTACACGCAAGGTAGTGAAGCTAGATATGAAAAAGACACGACACATCCGTCTTAGTCTACATCCATTGAACACATCCCAATTTGCAGAAACTCTTAAAGTTGTCGAAAATTACAACGCTGAATACCTAATAATTTTGCCTCTACCTTAAAATATGAGCGATATTCTTAATTTCATATAAGCACCCACCATGAAACTGGGTAAATAACGCCACTTGATCGAATCTCACGTATAAAAATGTATAAAATTAACGCTCGATCCAGGCTCTTTTGCTGAACAGCTAAAATGTCTATTTGCAGAAACCCTTCCACTTGTCAAAATCACAATGCTTAATAACTAGTAATTTTGCCTCTACCTTTGCAGAAAATTTTGGCTGTTTATTCAGGTGATTGGGTTCGCGAATTCTGCATGGAATCCATTTGTGTATTGCTTCTTCAGCAAGAAATTCAGACAAGGATTCAAATCAGCTTTCATTTGTTGCAAAAAGAGAGCAGGTAAAGGCAAGATAAACGAGAATAAACTTGGTGATGAGATGAAACACAGAAGCATGGACAGCACTGGGACACGTACAACTGATGACAGTGAAAATTCAAGCAAGAAAATTGAATCAGAGACATGTTCTACTCAAATATGATCTGAAAACTTATCTCAGGGTGTTTCAGAAAAAACGCAATCCAATCATTATCTTCAATCTCAAAAAATTGACAAAATTTGGGTAGATGTAATGTATACCATCTGAAAGTACAATCTTTCTTCTCTCTAATGATATGCAGTTTGGATACATTAATGGACATTTTTATCATTGAATTGATATTTTCTTAAGAATGGCCAATTTCAAATGCAGCATGCTGCAAAACCAAATCAACCCATGTTTTCCAGTAAAATATTATGAAAAACAGTTTGTCAAAGTATTTCAGGTCTAAAGCACTTGAGGCGATGCCTTGAGGAGGAAAAACGGCAATTTCATCCTCGTGAATTGCATTTGAAGATAATGATAAATTATGCTCTTCCAAATGTGGATTATCGTCTATGTAAATTCCCTATCACTTACCGGCATCTAAAATAGGCCATACTTAGGAAAACGTCAATTAAGCAATGAAAATTCAGCTAATTCACCCAACCAGAATATCATTAGAAAGGAGATAGATTGTACTTTCAGTTGGTATGCGTCAAATGTATTTAAATCTTATTATTTCCTGAAGAATCTCGAATGAAGGTGGCTTGCGTTTTTTTCTGAAACACCCTGTATAGTAGAGAAGCTCTATCACACTTTTTCAACATTAAATCCCTAAAATGTAGCACACTAGGAATTTCCCTAGCCTCAAAGGATCTGACAGAAAAAATTGAAAAACAGAAGTTTAAGCCAAAAACACAAGTGTTGAAAGAACAGAAGACTGCAAACTTCTTCTCTTCGAAGCATGTACAGTTCAATGAGGTTTCTTGTATTAAGGGTGAATAGATAGATGGTCAATATTAGTCTGAATACAAATCCAATGCAGATACATTTTGTATTTGTTGTAGTTGATTTATTGTTGTCTTTTTGTTGTTGTTCTTGTTGTTGTTGCTTTGCGCCATTTATGTAAATTACGTATTGTACTGTATCATGTGATTAGTAGGCAGTTTTGGGAAGAGCACAGGAAGTTTTAGAGAGGGAGTTGCTTCGAGTTTTGAGTTAGTTGATAGAATGTGAGTCAAGAATTCTCACTAGATCGGAAATTATTAGAGCCATCACAGAGTATCGGGTTGAGATCATTGTGGAGATTTTGTTATGGATAATATCAGCTTAACTGAACATAGATAATATTAGCTTAACTGAACATAACTAAATATTAGCTTAAGTGAACATATTATTGTAAATACTGCTGATGCCTCGCTGTATTGGTGTTATTTGTTTCGCTGTTGCTGCTCGCCATTTTGAAACAAGAACAAGGATCTAGCTACCATTACACAAACCGTGATAAAACACAACATACACATTCCAAACATATAAAAATTAGCAAATAAATTGTTACATCATAATAATGGAAACATTTAGAAACAAACTGCATTTGATGCAATGAAAGGGGGCTCAAAAAATGGGGGGGGGGGACTAAGTACATCTTAACACTATTGTAGTAAAATCTAAATACTCTAACATATTCAAGAGACGGTCATTGCCATTCCAAAATGAGATAACACTATTTGTATCAAAGCTGCAAATCTCACGAAAATGCCTCGCTAAACGTCTCCTACGGGTTTTGATTAGTGTTTCCTTCGCTTCGGTATTAAGTCGTCCTGAACAATCAAACACTTTTTTGTTCATTCGAATGTGGCCAATCAAGATACATCATTTCTAGCCGTTATCCACGGCTTCTAATGGCAAAAAAATACAAGAGGAGTTTATACCTTCCCCTGAAGCAACAATTTTCATTCATTCAGCTAATTCCGATCCTTTATTTTCTTGATTTTTTGACACCCTTCCCTTCGTAGTGCACACTCCCCAGTTCAAGAGGCATCCAAAAAGCAGCACTAAGCGAGTCTCTTCCGTAATGGTGGCAAAAATTTGAAAATATTAAACATGAGTAAAAAAAGACCATAAATTTCATATGCATACCCTCTCATTGCCTGTTGAAACCGGGCCATCCTTATGCTTCTCTGGTGTTGAAAATATTGAGCGGACCACTGATGGACTCTGTGGGGCTGACCACATGGTGTCGTCGAAATCTTTTCCATTACTGCAAGAAGAAAAATGGCATTAAAATAGGTTCAGATGCTATATATGCCAATGGTTAAACCATAACCTCTCTGTCATAACTTCGGCAGCAGCTGTAAGTATTTGAGCGAAGAGGTGTAATTCTATATCTTAATATATGTTACCAGAACTAAACAGAATTAGATCATCGAATCATTATATCTAAATAGCCATACAGTAAAGTCCCTCCTAATTATAAGAAACTCAGGCCTGATTTCGCGGAATCAAATACCTCTCTGCAAGAAACTATCTAAGATGATTCATGTTCAGTTTGTTTTACAATGGTACTTAGTAATATTTGATGGCATATGTTTGAATATGTCTCCAAATGGTCTCAGTTCTCTAGAAACAAGAATGAAAGCTTTAAGCCTAAATTGTTATAATTTCAAGAAACTTTCAGTACAATAATGTTTTCATAAGAATCTTGACAACTGTTTGGAATATAAAAACGTTTCTTATACCATGGTATACAAACCCTGTTAACAAAAGAAACCAATCGTGTTGTTTTTGTGAAACGAGTTTCTTAAAGGCCGGACTTTACTGTATTAGTTGTATTAGTCACATATCATCACAGGGTGTCCCAAAAAAGCCCAGACGTGTGAAAACTCGTAGCATCTAGAGTATTGTATGAATCTGAAAGAATTGAGGCTTTGTAGACAGCAGAAATATTGATGTTTTTTTGTGACTTTTCTCTTGCTTCTATGATGTCTGGGTATACAGTAGCCTGCATGTACACTTGACAGGATTCTTTTCAGGGAGGTAGCTCGAGCCTTACGTCTCTTCAGGAAACCAGTAGAGTCTGCAACGCAGGCTAGGAATGTAACGGATGTGTCCAGAGGTGGAAAAAGTGTGTACCATCAGGAGGTGGAAGGCGCGAAGCAGTTTCACAGGTAGCTTGTTTGTCTGGAAGGAAGAAAACGGAAGGATAGAGTGAAAGCGGAATAAAAGAAAGGAAAAGAAAGGAAAAGAAAAGAAATGATGAAGGAAGGAAAGAAATGAAAGGTCGCAGAAGGATGACCTTGGACCTAATCGAGTCTGCAGTTCCCTTGTCATGACTCTCAAGTGATGGGTTCTACTTGGAATCGAACACTATCCGCTTAACTGCTCTGGTTGCAAAGTAAGAGAATTATACAGTACCATTGCCCCACAACATATTGTAAGCATTGCTGCTTCGCACTACATAACACTGGTACAGACAGTAACACAGTCACTCACCTATGATTCTTGTGATCATTGTCGAAAGGTATAACAGGAGTGCTTGCAAGTGATGGCAGTCCAACATGTTCCCCTACATCCCAACAAGTTACTTCATTATCAACTGAAACAGTTCTGGGCTTGGAAGAAGCAAGACTTTGGAACTGATGCTTGTGAGTCGTGGGTTCAACAGGCGTTTTGGAAAGGCGGTTCTTCTCACTTTCTTCCACCAACGAAATGGTTTCAGTTGTATCATTTGCGAAACAAGTAACCTTTCGAAGGGGCTCTGATCGTTTCGTTGCATTGTTACTGAAAACGTTTCTTTCTGATGCAGCAGTTGACGATGTTTTCGACCTTTCTAAATGGTTCTCTCTTCCATTCTTTTGTTTAGCAATGGCATCTAATTGGTCGACTTTCACAATGCAGTTCCGTAATGCTTGTAGACCTTCCAGCTGCCCGTCAACAGACATATCTTCAGTGTTACTTGCTGTCCTGATCTTTTTCTCTTTGCAGTCTGGCTTGGCCAAATCAATAATGCCTTGATGCTTTGACAAATCAGGCCTGGTTTCTTTTGAGCGCTTTTTCTCTGGTGAATCAAGATCTGCTTCGGATTTTTGTCTTTTCGATCTTCTTGATGTGATATTTCTTGGAATTTTTACTGGTTTCGGCTTGAAGAAATGATGAATCGTTTTTGTGTCACCTTTCGTTCCTTTATCATGATAAACAACTCTTGAATTATGTTTGCCTCTCAGGATGACCCCACTGCTTTTCCAGCTTGGTTCAGTTGGCTCTTCAGCGTACGATTTTGTAATTTCGTTTACAGGGCACAAATCTTCTATGCTCTTCTGCTTTGAGGATGCTTGGTTCCCTGATATTGACCTATTCTTTGTCAGTTCAACTTCCTTGCTAACAATATTTCCTGGAGATGATTCAATCTCCTTAGAAGAATCTCTTGTAGTGACAACATCAATCAAATCAATACTGGTCGTCTTGGTGTATGCTGCTTTGGGGACATCGTGAAGCTTACTGTCTTCCGTGAATCTAGTCATATCAACATCTTCAGTATCCGCTACATGGCATACTTTATACGACTTCCCTTGTGCAGTTACTTTTGTAATATTACCTACCATTGCATTTTCCTTCCTTTCATCAACATCGTCATGACTCGTTTTGGTCTTGCTTTCATCACATACAATATTTTGACTGCTGGTTTTACTTGAAGTTCCAGCTTCAATGTTTTTCTTGTGACTCCTCCTTTTCTTTTCAGGAGAAACAGCTTCTCTTAATACTTGGTATCGTTTCTTTAATCTGTGGAATTTTTCTCTCCACATCTGCACTTTTGCATCGAAGTCAGTGGTGCATCTGAAATCAGAATGTTGGAGAAAAATTAAACTTGAGCATTAAAGCATCCAGCTGAAATCTTCAGATGTAAGACTTTTCAAGCAGTAGATGTGGCATGAAAACATAACTTAAACTCGTATTGAAGCTTTGCAGAAAGCTTGCAAAATCAATAGCCTGACAATACTTTTCCTACAGACCACGGAACAGACTTTGAAGAAAACTCAAGTGGCCTTCTCCTCTTCTCCTCTTGCAGACGTTCAAAGTAAGGGGTTTATCACTAGCATGGCTCTCCTGGGTTTATTTCCCAACACATAAAGTTTCTGGTTGCACAGCTTTGTTTCTTTTCCCTTCCCTTGCAGTGCCATGTATAAATCTTCTTCCTGGGGTTTTTGCTTTATTATGGTCATTTGGATATACCAGTCTCCCCAACAAACTTTCAATGCAGATTTGTTGTATGGTGATGAAAATCTTCCCAACAAACTTAATAAAAAATATACTCCTGCTAACTCTTCAATTCATCCATAAATCTGGTTGGTTTGATTAGAAAATTTCAAACACCATCATACCATGTACCCTTTAAGTAAATGTCCTCGCTCTTCAGATAAGTTATGTGTTTTGTTCTAGTCTTGTATTTCAAAGTCTATCTCAAATTAGATGCCACACAATAAATGTGATAATGCCTTTAATTGCCCATCTGAAACACTTATTGTTTTGATGACAAAAACTTTCTTGTGACATATGATTTAAGACAGATATTAGTTGTTTCATTTCTATATGTGATGGCCTTGGAGTAGACACAGCTTTTCCTCTCCCCAGAGTATCATTCAAGGTATAGTTAATTGTAAGTTGTGTAGCTTGCAATATGCATTTTAATTCCAGTGGAAAACAACAGCTTTATGCAGCCTGCCTCACAGACCAAGCAAATGACTCAAGCTTAGCTTTGTGTACATCAATTTAATGAAGGACACATTCACATACCAGGTATTTACACTATATTTTTGCTAAGGCAGGACAAAGAGGAACTAATCAAAGATTTAGACCATAAGTGCAAAAGCTTAATCAAAACAGGGAAAAAATTTTTATTCACGCTCAAAATCTTGAACAACAGAACCTGTTTTCCTTATTCTTGCATTTGCAAAGTTGATGTATGATATTAATAATAATTCCTAGATCCATCACTGAGACCTAAATCTATTTTCTTGCTCACTTGGAAGACTATGCAAACCAACATGTTTTAGGGATACTATTCATTTATTAACACCATATGATCATTTCATCATATTTACTGTATCATGCTCAGCATAGGCATTAAATCTTATAACATGATTGCACAAATTGTTATTGGCATCTGCTGCCTGTTGATTTAAAGGCTTTAAAGGAATGTCAGTCCTTTGCTATTATTGTTCATTGAAGATCTCTGGTATCTTGACTGTTTTTTTAACTACAGTGCTTCTATGGTTAGAACAGTCTTTGAGGTTGTAGACATTGACAAACTCTGGTTTTATTCAAGATTATACCAAATTTCCGTTATCAATTTACAATTTACAAATGATTTTAATTTTGCAATGTAAATGAAGATTTTTTAATTCCAAAAATATTCAAGATACAACAAATCTCCAATGAACAATGATACAAAAATACCCAAAGTTCCATCAAGTAAAAGGTCAGGTGAAATAGCTATCTATCCAATCATTTTTTCAAGATTTGATGCCCACTTGTGCCACTTCAATTTAATAACACCTTTTCAACTAAGCAACCTCATTTTGAAATTTTTCAAAATTTCTTTAGCTTGCATCATCATATGAAATTTTTGCATATTCACATTCAGCACCCTAGTTTTAGTCTAATTTCAAATTTTCATGATGTTAGTGCTGGCGAATTTAATTTCATGAGGATAACAAATTTGAAAACTTCTAAAGGATTTGACCGTGAATAATGACTGAGAGTGTAAAGTTACACCCTGAACGATTTTGACAGTCAAATCCCATATAAATTCTCAAACTTATTATCACCATAAAATCAAAATTGTGTTGTTTAGGAATATGAAAATTTGCAATCAAACTAAAATTGGGGTGCTGAATCCAACTCCATGGTCAGAAACTTTGTATCAAAAAATTTTTGAAAATTTCCAAAATGAGGCCATTATTTGAAAAGGTAAGTTTTCTCAGCTTTTGTTAAAGTGCAGCAATTTCTTTCTCTTACCTTTTCTTTTCAAGCTCAAGCTCTTTGCATCTATTTTCAAGAACTTGCTTCTCAATCCCACATTGGCATCTTTTAGCTTCACCTTCCAGCACTTTCTTCTTTGTGCCCTCTGAAATAAATGACCATGTTAACAAGTTTAACATGATGTGGCACGAAATGCTGAACTCTGTCATAAAAATTTGTTGCAGATTTTGGCTTCACTTTGCCACGGCAAAGTAAAGTCTGCAAGCAGGTTAAGTTGTCTGCTGATGCAGTTATATATCTATTGATTGGGAAATTGCACACCAGTCAAGGTAGACAGAGCAGAAACTGCACACACGAGTGCAAAAACTCACAACTTTGAGCTCCTTGCAACAGATCCAAAAATTAGGCAACACTTGATATTTTCTTACCCTTGATTTATTGTTTAAAAAAGTTTATCTATTCAAACACTTCCTTTTCCCAGATTGGTTGATAATGTCATTCTACCCAGTTTCTGCTCTGTCGCCAAGGTAGCAGATTTCTTCCATATCAACAATCATTGCCAGATCAGGCAACCCAATATTGGCCACTTACTTGGGGAAAGAGAGCAAAAGAACACTGAAGTAGTACTGGGTGCAAACCCAGACTGGAAGGCGTATATCATGCCACATTTATGTGGTGGACAGACCCATTCTAAACAGTAGAAATAACAATAAGACAAAAGAAATTGGTGTACGGATGTGGCATACGGCATACATGCATTCCATCCTGAGACAAACATATTAGGCCAGTTATCTTGCAAGGTGGATTTTATAATGATCCAACAGCTTTAAACTTTCCATCAGAGCCCAGACCTGGCCACACACAGGATGACCGATGGTACAATGGCTTGCCCAGACTTGCCTGCAAAAGCAAGGATGCACAGCACCCTGGCCTTGCAAGCCTTGCATTGATCAAAACTGTCCTGTCCTAGTCATACAAAGAAATGTTACAATGAAAGAATGAAGCATCAGGCACCAGTGTGAAAAGTTCGTTTTTGTTATGACAAAGGTTTACACCACACCAATTGTCTAAACACAAGAGACCAATTTTTCTTCCATTGTTCTTGATGTTGCTCCATTGCCAAGATATTTGATGGTGTCGCATACTTTAGGGCCAGAAACTTTTGCGGGCAGAAAGTTTCACAATCTTTCGCGTTTTTTTGGCATTTTTCGTGAAAGTTTCTGCCAAGCAATAATCTAAAGTCAAAATTCGTGAAAGTTTTTGCTCGCGAGATTACAGAAAGTTCTTGACTTGCAAAAGTTTACTCTATCCAATTTTTTTCGTTTCTTCAAGTTTTTGCATTACTGTTCCTTAATCACCCCGATCTTAAGTCTCTTGGGCTATAAAACCTTGTAAATTGTCACCGTGACTATGGGTAGTACTGAAAATGAATAGAAAATTGCGTTTTTCCTCTCCCTCTTCTTCAGTCGTGAAAGTTTTTTCACGCGAAAATGCATCTTTTTTCTTGATTGCGAAAGTCTTTGTTGTGAAATTTGCCAGATAAAACGTCATTCGCGATTATATGCCCTTAATTTTGCGATTTTTTCTTCTCGGCAAACCTTCTCTGCCCAGGGCCGTCGCGAAGGAAGCTTTGCAAGGGGGGTGTAATGGTCTAAATTTGCCGACAAAGGGCGTGGTCATTGGGTGTGGTCATTACAACTAGTCATATCTGAGAAGTGTGTTTATTTATTGGTTCTCTCAGGCATTAGTTTAAGGAATTTTCATCACTGCACAAAACAGCGTAAAATGCAGATTTTTGGTCAAAAGGATGTGGCAAAAGGGTGCGGCAATTGGTTTCGCTTAGTCATTGAGGACAAAGACAGTACGAAATGTAACATTTTTCATGCACCGGACAACATAATTACTCATTGATTGCCAAACACCATTATTTGTCCCTGTAGAGGTTGTGCAGCAAGATGCCAGAGATCAGAGATGCATAAATCTAGGGGGTCCAGGGGCATGCTCCCTTGGAAAAATTTTGTAAATTTGACCTCTAGGATGGGTAGAACGCACTTTTTTCTCTTATTCTAATGCAATTTGACACGCAGCTAATTCCCGAAAGTTTGGTCGTGTCTTTTGCCAATCTCTAACTACTCTCTTCAAGTTAAACTCTCTTTATGCCTTTGATAATATTCTGACCTTCTTACTAAATAATGCCTAGACTGTATATTTTTTCTAACAATCTGTTTGAAGAAACTATGAAGATGTGAATAAGTTTCAATAAGAGGCAGATTTCCTGTTAAATCAACAGGGGCTGCCTTCGGGGCTGCCAAGCAGACTTTTATTGAAATGGAGTATTCATTTGTCTTTATTCTGACAAATTGGTCATCACATAAATTAACCCTTGGGTTCTCTTAACTCGATTTTTACACCGTGCTCTACTTGGTATACATGAACGAGATCTTTTGCTTAGATACTAGCTTTCAGAATTAAAGCAAATTGCAAATAGTCTGCTGATTTCCAATTGCTGCTCCCAATCTTTCGAACGGCACCAACCTGTTTTCCCTTTTATATTCTGGGTGGAATCTCTCGTTGTGATCTTTTCTATGGTCGTCGTCGAAAGCTCTACTACACACAAGACATTTCAGTTTCACATGTTTTCGTTTTCTGGTGACATCGGTAGTAGTACTGCCACTGATTTTGCTCCTTCTGACTTTTGCCCAACAAAATCAGCCCGAAGATCGACCAGAAATTAAATATCATCAAGTTGGCAAGTAAGAATTTCAAGACAAAGAACAACAAGAAAGGCATACAGTAAAATCCCGCAAACAAAAACATACTTTTATAAAAAAACAGACTGAGTAGGTTCTTATAAATGAGGTACTTATGACATTTTCAAGGTTTGGTTCTTATAGTGAGGACACTTGTTACTACGATAAATACAGACAGTATGTGTTAAATAAACTTGAGGGTAGAATGACTGCATTTATATTTATATCATACAGCTTTATAAAATAATTTGTATATCCCTGAAAACTGTTAGATGTGTTCAATTATGAATAGTTGGGAGTTTCTTTACACTGATATGATGAAATTTCTTAATTAAGTGTACCATCTCATAAGAACATTGGAGTAAATCAGTCTGTTTTTGGTTCTTATCTTTGGGTGTCTTTTTTCACAAAATCAGTCCGCAGGTTCTTATTTTGCTATGTTCTTGTTTGCGGGGATTTACTGTATCCTGTACTTCAACATCATTGTCGAATTATGACACATGCTTATGAGGCGCAAACACTCTAGTTCCCTCTTTACTCATTTCCTTTCTGTCTTAAAAATAATTTTGTTTTGGGAATATGATCAACTATTTATTTTACCAAAGATTGCAAACAATAGTTTACACTGCTTTCGTGATTTAATTCCGTTCTAACTTTGTACAATAACTCACTGTTTTGTGAACAATTTGTAGAGAACACCGACTAATTATTGCCGAAGAGAGATTGCCCAAATGTTACCAATTTGCCGAAAAATGCAGGTTTGAGGGTTCATTTGCCGACTGATGCTTTTTTCAGGGGGGTGTCACACCCCCCACACCCCCACGTCGCGACGGCCCTGTCTCTGCCCGCGAAAGTTTCTGCCCCTAAAGTAGGCCTCATCTTTCCAGCTTTCCAGGCCTCGTGATCCAAGTCAGCACTCCATTTGTTGGTTACGCAGTGCTTGCGTTCGCAGATCCGTCGGAACGAAATTCATATTGTGGGAGCTGACGGAATTCAAACCTATGAGGAGAGGGTACCCACTAGGCCTTTGTAGTCTAGACTCCACAGGATTCGACACAGGACAGGAGTCGAAAAAGACTGCGCCTATTATCGACCACACCACATTGTTTGTTGCGCATACTTACCTTGAAGGATTTCAAAGTAAAGATCGTGCAGCACTTCTATAGCTTTCGTTAACTTTTGCTCAGCATTTTTCAGCCATGGCTCATGGTTATTCGGCAGAGGGCGAAGGATATCTTCATTATTAGCATCCATCTTGGACGGAGCAACCGGTTCATTTATTTAGGCCCTATTGAATTTTGGCGCCTATTTGCTCCTCCGCACTTACGGAAAATCACTGCACCATAACCACCCCGTCCCCTACGATGAAGACCATCAATCCTTCACAAAAATTATATTGCCTGTATTCACAGGAATATATGTTTACAGGCAAAAAGTTAAAAATGAAGCTTAAAAACAACCCAGGTTGGGAATGGCAGGGACAGTATTAAAAAGGTCAATATGACCTTGTTTCTATAATGGTCCCTCCATTATTCTTGTCCATGATTTACTTGCTATTGAAATCAAAATTCTATTCCTGAAACTGACTATGGCATTGAAATTAAATTCCTATGGCATTGAAACCCCCCCCCAAATTTCAATGTCATATAAATCATGGACCAGAATGGAACGTGAAATTCCCGATTCCTACACAAACCTCTTGCAGACATTTTTCTAATTATTGAGTCTCAAAGATGTGTGATTTCGCCAAACGAATTAAATTTTCTCATCTAAATTAGCCTTCGACTGGTGAATTAACATATTGGTTTTGAATATTGGCCAAATGCTTACCCAGGGTACCAAATGCTTTATATTCCATAGACTGCCAAACGCGTAAACTTTTTTGTGACTCATCCGGTATAGATAAAGCCCGCCGCACACGGAGAGGAAAATGCTCAGCAAAGTGGCATGAATGTCATTTTGCTCAGCAAAATTCTCGCCGTGTGCGGATGATTTTTGCTGAGGAAATACTCATTTGTGCAGCTGAGGAAAATATCTATCGTGTTTGATGATTTCTGCCATTCGTGCCAAAATTCTCACCGTCTGCGGTATCACTGAGAATTTTGCTCAATGCCTTGGCTGATCACGTGTTCATGTTGCCATGGCATCGACCAAATGTCACAGGATTAGATCATGGACACGTGATCACCCAAGGCAGTGAGCAAAATTCTCAGTGATACCGAAGACGGTGAGAATTTTGGCACGAATGGCAGAAATTATCAAACACGATAGATATTTTCCTCAGCTGCACAAATGAGTATTTCCTCAGCAAAAATCATCCGCACACGGTGAGAATTTTGCTGAGCAAAATGACATTCATGCCACTTTGCTGAGCATTTTCCTCTCCGTATGCGGCGGGCTTAAGGGAGCTGTCATTTTTAAAGCTGGGTACAGGGGTGGAAGAATTTTTGGAGGGGTAGGGGTACCAAATTTTTTGGCCTTGTTTTATTGGGGTATCAAATATTTCAGAAAAAATTGTAAAATATCTGATAGGGTGTGAAATTTTTGGAGTATTTTTCAGACTGAAGTAAAAATTATGTATTCTTTCACAACAAAAGTTTCACCTGTTTCTGCTATGTTCAGCAGGCAAGAAGGAATTTATTTGAAATAGTGATGATGATTCGATGTTTCAATAATTCTTCCAATGGTTCCAATTTGATTCATTTTATGTCTAGATTGGGTTTCTTAGTGTGTAAGTTTTTTTAATAAATCCAAACTAAATAACTCAACAGTGGGGTATAAAATTTTTTGCTATGTTGAAATGGGGTGTCAAATTTCGTTCAACTTCTTGAATGGGGTAAGAAAATTTTGCTATTTGTATAAAAGTTTCTTCCACTCCTGTACCCAGCATTTAAAATGACAGTTCCCTAAGAAATGACTTTCTTAACACATTCTGCATCGTGAACTAGCTGTCCGAAAACCACTGCCGCTATCCGAAATCATCGCCAAGGTAAACCTCAAAGACGA
Source organism: Aurelia sp. 3 sensu Dawson et al. (2005) (assembly GCA_964020215.1). Taxonomy (NCBI): domain Eukaryota; kingdom Metazoa; phylum Cnidaria; class Scyphozoa; order Semaeostomeae; family Ulmaridae; genus Aurelia; species Aurelia sp. 3 sensu Dawson et al. (2005). Next base: position 14,643,052 of record OZ026573.1, on the reverse strand, counting down.
CATTGCCAAGCAGAGCGTCAGAATGCCTTCGGACGCTCGGACAATGTCCGCAGGAAATTTTTGATTTTGACAAACTCACAGGAAATTCATTATCTGTAACTTACATATTTTTACCTTTGTGGTTTTGAAGATTGTGTACTGATAGCAGTGGCGTAACTGACTAAAGTTACCTTTCGTTCAAAAACTAAGGGCCCCCGACCTCTAAAGGCCCCGAAGGGGCCCCCAGCAACAAGGATTATTTTGTCGTTTTACTGTAAAGCTGGTGCTGTTGCTATGATAAAATGACCAAGGGGCCCCGTGCCTGCATGATTTCTCACTCTAAATTAATGGAAAGCATCACTTTTATTGCAGATTTGCGCACTTTTCCGTCAACAGAAGCTTTGACCAGCGGAGTTGCCAAGTGAGGGGATGGGACGTTTCTCTGTTTTGTCAAAATAGACTGGGTGAGCTAGAAAAATGTTCCCACTTTTGAACATTCATAGCATCGTGAAAATTCATAGCTATGGATTTGAATGATTCAAATTCCAGTTAAAAGCTTTTAAAGACTGAAGCATTTTTGTGATTTTTCTCGCCTTCTTATCAGGACTAGAAATAAGAGAAAAATCAACTTTGCAAAAATTTTATGGTTGCAAAATGGCTAAAATAGGGCCTAAAACATTTATCAAATCATAAGGACTCTCCTCACACAGAACAATAAGAAATGGGCGTGTTACCTTTCTCGAGAGTTATAAGACATTTATTTTCAAGCAAATACTGAAGATTTTTTCAATCCCATGGCAATAATTTTTGTTTCAATCTTCTTAGGGGCTGCAAACATATCAATTATTTCCCCAACAATGTCGTTTGGACGTTTTGGGGGGAGGGGTTTCGCTCAAGACGTTTTCAAATTGAGACGTTATATCAAAAAAAGGTGTGATAAAAAAATCACAACCTGTAAAATCTGAACGTTGTCTTTGTTGACTGTCTCTCATTGTCAAAAGAAGCCTTCTAATGTGCTCGGATCTTGAACTCTTTCATTTCAAAAGTTGGCCTACAAAAAAGACACTCAGACCATAACATAAAGATCTTTTTAAATTCAACTCAACAATGATACGAAATCAACTTGTAATTGAACTCAACAATAGTACGATATCAGCTGAATCCTTATCCTGGTGGTTAAGGTACGGCAACGTCAACATTTATGACTTTCACAATTATGTAAAAAGGACTTCCCATCAATAGTACGCAGGGAGCATCCCTCAAATTAGGTTCTTTAGGAATTACACCTATCTATGTAGTTTCGCAAGAAATGTCAAAGGCTTGTAAGAAAACTTTTCAGTTACTTTGTATGACAATCCTTTCCAGGTTCACTTTTTCTAATGATATTATTTTACTTTTAATTATCAGACACAAAGGAACACAACGGCTCGCAAAGGTTACTTTCAAAGGTAGTTTGTCCCCTTGATAATTTGTTTTATCCAAACAATGCAGAAATTTAAAGTACAGAACGGTTGCGAGTAAGTGTATTTCTCACTTTTTGCAGTTTATTTTGCTGATGTTAGAATTGTCCTTAGCAATGAAATTTGATATGAGCGCAGGGTCAGTCTCCACACCAAGCACTGCCAAATCCAGGCCTATAACATGCACAAATTTCGCTTATATCGATATTTAGGTCATGGACGTTTTGTGAGGGGGTCTAAACGAAAACGCCCAAACGACGTTGTTGGGGAGAAAATCGATATGTTTGCCGCCCCTTAAACATACATGTATATAAAGGTATAAACCTACAAACAGCAAAGTTTAAGAAGAGTAACAAAACAAGACAAGAATACATTAAACTCATTAAATACTTTTAAAAGTAACTAGATTTACAAAGGGGGTGCAACAATGAGCTTTTCCGGCCGAATTTTTAACAGGTTGAAAAAATATGAAGTGATTTCTTTCATGATGTACCAAGGATAGCTCTCATCCTTGGGAAATGACATTTTCTTTGTTGTTCTGTGCGATGAGTCCTTTATGATTTGATTGATGTTTTAGGCCCCTTTTCAGTCTTTTTGCAAACATGAAATCCTTATAAACTTGAATTCACCTATACTTCTAGTGCTGCTAAAGCAGCAAGAAAAATCACAAAGATACTTCGATTTTTCCGCTTTTAACTAGAACTTGAATGATTCAAATCAGTGAAGTAATCTTTGTTCTATGAAGTTTCAAAAGTGGGAACTTTTTCTGGCTCACCCGGTATAATTGCAAAAGTTCGTCTAAAAATTTTCATCCAGGCTTTTGATCCAATGTCTGATTGTTTTTCATTTTGATCGATTCAGTTGTTGTGATGGAGAACTGACAGGAAATTTTATAGCAAAAAGTTTTCGTCCGCAGGAAATAAAAAATTTTCTGACCCTCTGTTGCCAAGAGCAAGCAGGCAAAGTCAGAAACCAAGATACTTTGGAAAAATGCCAAATCTCGTCATTCTCCTGGTAACATTGCTTATACTTTGCTTTATCTGTGTTCGATTTTTCTTATAAAACAATCGAACTTTTCTGAAGTGTCCCATTACCACCGCCGGCAGCCTAGGCTTCTCTACGAAAAGAACAAAGAAACTCTCACGCATAACATTGTTTGGGTAGCTAGTTATTTTTCACAGCATTTGCTGGAGGGACACCCATTTGAACAGGATATTTTTGAATTTATCTGCTCTTGACAATCGCAAGTTTTAACCTTGCACAAACCCTTGAAATTTGCTCCAAAGACCGCAACTCAAAAGAGAAAACATTCTGTAGGACCGTCTCATATTTGCATTTTGTATGAGCTCAAAGTAAAAAGCAACACGATTCAAACATATATGAAGGTACATTCCTTACTGCATGAGCCTCAGCGCCTTATTTACATAAAATTATTGAAAGTTCTTTAGTGTCAGATTTGACAGCCTTACTAATAAATCAAGTGTTAACGACGTATCTTACACAACCTGGGGTTGCTCTTAGCAAATTGAGCTTTTACAAATTCAAGCACGACTTTAGAGATACAATAAACCCAATGAGTCATTCAAGCGATGGTATTGAGGATGCGGAACATCGCTCCGTCCATCTTTGACATTCAACGATGAGATCTTCTCGCTGGAGTTCTTGCATTAATACGACCATTTAGATTCAGTAACCCATCAAACGAGGTTTTAAGTCAACTGTTAATGTATGGTAATAAGGACTTCCCTGATGAAATCAATAAAAAAATCGTCGAGTTAACTCTACATTTCATCGATGAAATTGGTTGATTTGATTGAATTCATTCAAATCTTTGCCATTCGTCAAGCAGCCACTAAGTTCCCTTTTCAGTGAACTATTCTTGTTGAGTATCGTTCTATGTAGTTTTGCATTTTCCTTCTATTCTTCCCTCAAGCCACGGGGTAGACATGATACCTTGCTCCTCGTGGTATTGTATTTTCAATATTGTAGAGTATTTTGTAAGTAGTGTAATAGGTATCGTGAATGGTAAATATTTAATTGCTGATATAAAAAACATAAACATCATTGTTATGATACCTTGCGAAAAAGATCTTTCTTGCAGTATGATAGCATCACTTTCTTTATATATGATGCATCACAGCCTTCCAGGGTGGGCATGAAGATCGGAGACAGTGGTCCTACGTATGTCCCCAGAAAACAGCTTGTTTTGTTCTTTATTCGACAATGTTTTTCCAGAAAACGAGGTTTGTAGAGACCATTAAAAGTAGTTTATTCTTCCCAGTGTGCATAGACAAACCTATCTTTTGCGATCTCTGTCCCAAAAGTGGGTTGTTTGTGCCTAAAACTGGACAATGCTGTCACCCGAAAGATACGCATGCAGAATCTGGACTTTTTTCATGAATTTAGTGGACAAAGCATGCAAATGTCTGTTGTTTGTCAAACTTGCCAGCCTTTTTAGAGCAGTAGGTCACACAAATTCTCAACAGGGTAGGTCTACTTTTCTCTACGGACATATGTGGGACCAAAAAGTAGCAGATCATGCCCACCCTTGCATTTTCTTTTGAATTACATATCACATTTCCTTAGGAAGCTCAAACTGAGTACAGTGTTCACTACTGAGATGCTTCAGGCAAGAGTCTAGATGAGTTTCTCGAGTTTCTTTCTGCGATGGATCTTATTTATGGCTTTAGAAAGATGTCTCTTGTTTGCATTAACTCTTGAAGCTTTGGCAACTTTCTGAGATTTCTTCTTACTTACAAACACCCTTTTCTTTAGACTTCCGAATTTCCTTATCCGTTCATCTCCTAGTGCTCCAATCACATTTTTAGGATCGGTAGAATCTCTCTTCAATTCGTCTACCGGTTTGTTGTTGATCTGTTGGGACTGAGGATCTCCTGTTGCTCTCTCGTACGTGTTCTGTGCAACGCTGAATTCACTCTCATCATTTTTTGACACTTGTTGGTTACTGGCCTGGTTATTTGCTTTTCCTGTGTCTTTCCCTCCTTCCTTTCCTTTGTCTTTACCAAACTGTTTTTGGCTATGCCAACCATTTTTGCCTTTCTTCTTCTCATCATCCTTTGCAGATTTGTCTTCGTTTTTGCCCTCTTCAAACTTCTGTTGACCGTTCAATCTGTTATTGAATCTGCTTTTGTCATCATCTTTTCCTGATTTGTCGTCCTTTTTGCCATCTTCAAATTGCTGTTGACCATTAAATCTGTTTTTGTTATTTTCTTTTCCTGATTTGTCTTCATTTTTGCCATCTTCAAACTGAGGTTGATTATAAATACTTTTGCCTTCCTTTTTATCGTCACCTTTTCCTGACTTATCTTCATTTTTGCCATCTTCGAATTTCTGTTCACTGCTCAATCTGTTATTGAATCTGTTTTTATCATCATCTTTTCCTGATTTGTCTTCGTTTTTACCATCCTCAAATCTTTGTTGCTGGTAAACGTTTTTGTCGCCCTTTTTATCATCATCTTTTCCTGACTTATCTTCATTTTTGCCATCTTCAAAATTATGCTGCCCGCTTACTCTGTTACTGAATCTGTTTTTATCATCATCTTTTCCTGATTTGTCTTCGTTTTTACCATCCTCAAATCTTTGTTGCTGGTACACATTTTTGCCTCCCTTTTTATCGTCATCTTTTCCTGACTTATCTTCATTTTTGCCATCTACAAAGTTATGCTGGCCTCTTAATCTGTTATTGAATCTGTTTTTGTCATCATCTTTTCCTGATTTGTCTTCGTTTTTACCATCCTCAAATCTTTGTTGCTGGTACACATTTTTGCCTCCCTTTTGATCGTCATCCTTTCCTGATTTATCTTCATTTTTGTCATCTTCAAAATTTTGCTGTCCACTTAATCTGTTATCGAATCTGTTTTTGTCATCATCTTTTCCTGATTTGTCTTCGTTTTTACCATCCTCAAATCTTTGTTGCTGGTAAACGTTTTTGCCGCCCTTTTTATCATCATCTTTTCCGGACTTATCTTCATTTTTGCTATCTTCAAAATTATGCTGGCCTCTTAATCTGTTATTGAATCTGTTTTTGTCATCATCTTTTCCTGATTTGTCTTCGTTTTTACCATCCTCAAATCTTTGTTGCTGGTAAACGTTTTTGCGGCCCTTTTTATCGTCATCCTTTCCTGATTTATCTTCATTTTTGCCATCTTCAAAATTATGCTGCCCGCTTAATCTGTTATTGAATCTGTTTTTGTCATCATCTTTTCCTGATTTGTCTTCGTTTTTACCATCCTCAAATCTTTGTTGTTGGTACACATTTTTGCCTCCCTTTTGATCGTCATCCTTTCCTGATTTATCTTCATTTTTGCCATCTTCAAAATTTTGCTGTCCACTTAATCTGTTATTGAATCTGTTTTTGTCATCATCTTTTCCTGGTTTGTCTTCGTTTTTACCATCCTCAAATCTTTGTTGCTGGTAAACGTTTTTGCCGCCCTTTTTATCATCATCTTTTCCGGACTTATCTTCATTTTTGCCATCTTCAAAATTTTGCTGGCCACTTAATCTGTTATTGAATCTGTTTTTGTCATCATCTTTTCCTGATTTGTCTTCGTTTTTACCATCCTCAAATCTTTGTTGTTGGTAAACGTTTTTGCCGCCCTTTTTATCATCATCTTTTCCTGACTTATCTTCATTTTTGCCATCTTCAAAATTTTGCTGGCCACTTAATCTGTTATTGAATCTGTTTTTGTCATCATCTTTTCCTGATTTGTCTTCGTTTTTACCATCCTTAAATCTTTGTTGCTGGTAAACGTTTTTGCCGCCCTTTTCAGCATCATCTTTTCCTGACTTATCTTCATTTTTGCCATCTTCAAAATTTTGCTGGCCACTTAATCTGTTATTGAATCTGTTTTTGTCATCATCTTTTCCTGATTTGTCTTCGTTTTTACCATCCTCAAATCTTTGTTGCTGGTAAACGTTTTTGCCGCCCTTTTTATCATCATCTTTTCCTGACTTATCTTCATTTTTGCCATCTTCAAAATTATGCTGCCCGTTTAATCTGTTATTGAATCTGTTTTTGTCATCATCTTTTCCTGATTTGTCTTCAGTTTTGCCATCTTCAAATTGAGGTTGGTTGTACACATTTTTTCCTCCCTTTTTGTCGTCATCTTTTCCTGACTTGTCTTCATTTTTGCCATCTTCAAATTTCTGTTGACTGTTCAGTCTGTTGTTGAATCTGTTTTTGTCATCATCTTTTCCTGATTTGTCTTCATTTTTGCCATCTTCAAATTGAGGTTGGTTGTACACATTTTTGCCTCCCTTTTTGTCGTCATCTTTTCCTGACTTATCTTCATTTTTGCCATCTTCAAATTTCTGTTGACTGTTCAGTCTGTTGTTGAATCTGTTTTTGTCATCATCTTTTCCTGATTTGTCTTCATTTTTGCCATCTTCAAATTGAGGTTGGTTGTACACATTTTTGCCTCCCTTTTTGTCGTCATCTTTTCCTGACTTATCTTCATTTTTGACATCTTCAAATTTCTGTTGACTGTTCAGTCTGTTGTTGAATCTGTTTTTGTCGTCGTCTTTTCCTGATTTTCCATCTTTTTTGCCATCATTGAAATGCTGTTGCTGGCCTGCCCTATTTGCACTATTTGCTGGCATCATATCATTAACGGCATTCACATTCTTGTTTTCTCCTGCATTCTGATTTTGCTGTACCATTTGACTGGCTGGTTGCTGGACAACCTTAAATGACGTCAGCAATTCTCCAAGATCAGGCTGCCTCCTTGACGGTATCTCGTTAGTTCGTTGATTATGAGGAAATGTGACTTCGTATTTTCGTATGATGCTACCAACCTGGGCCTTGCGGGCTTTCTTGGCAAGATGTAAGTCTGAAAAACGATAGAAATGAAAAATTAGTAAAGGTGATCACCAGCATAGTCCTATTGCTGTGGGCAAAAAACATGAACACATTGACTCTCAATGTTGCCCTTGTGTTGACTAAATGTTGAAAATGAAATTTTTGTCAACGTTCAAGTATCTCAGACAATTGAAAATTTTCATCTTTGTTCATGGTCAACTTTCATCTTGCAATTCTCAGGGTTGGTTCGAAGATCAATATTCAATGGTCTTTGAAAAATTATGGCCAATAATGGAAATTCTATTTCATTGCAAACAAAGTAACTCTATGAGAAAGGTTTACAATGTATAAGAGTTGTACCAAAAATCAAAGCAAATAACCTTAGCAAAATAGCGATGTCTTAAATCAAACAGCGGTAAAATATCCATTGATTTTCTCTGCCTTCTTTGAGCATGCATTGAATTATCAAATAAGATGGCCTTGTTTTGGACCTACAAATCTCTAGGCGTAGGAGGGCTGGGGGTACTACAGCCCCCCAACGTTAAAAGATTTCCAAAAAGCGGCCATACGCGGGCAGAAACCAGTCTAAAGTCGGGAAAACTTTTCGTAAACAATGGAACTTTTTTCGGGAAGCCCTCCACCAAACCTTATCTCTCCGCACAATCATGATGAAACCTCATCTTTGAGTCAGATTTTTTTTAGGAATCCCTGACATAAAACTTGGGAAGAATTTTTTTATATAAAACTGAATGGCGAGTTAGTGAACAATAATCACCACAGGCCAGAGTATTCTCGAAAATTCACATCTCTTCTACTCTATCAAAAATTCAATTTTGTGGGAATTACTTGCATGGTCTTAGCTTCAGCTTAATTTTGGAAAGTTTGTTTGTTTATCTCTCCAAAACAAACAACCACAAATTAGCGACCAAATGCGACAGACAACTTTTAAAGTTATTACTTACCAGCCTGAAATATCAACATAGCTAAAAGAACAACCAACATTCTTGCAACTGCTGGTTTCCACATGACTGGAAATCTTTAATTTTAACTTTGCACTTTTAAAAAACGCACCTATTGTTAGTAACAGATTTGTTTGCACGCAAATAAACTTTATTTCAGTTGCGGGTCAATAGGTAAGCGTTAGTTATGAATGAAAATCAGTGAAGCGAGGCTACCCATTGTTTCCTTTTGAATATCAACTTAATACTTCACCTGCTTGACAGAAATCAACAGGCAAACACAAACATGCTACAATCATGATAGCCCTCAGGGTTTTATTGAGACCAATCCCTCCCAGGGGGGGACTTGGTAGTTCAAGGTGACGTACCCGTTGCAAAATGTTGCAAAACCCTGAACCCTTGGCGGTAGTAGCTTTCAGCCTAAACGGTAGTAACTTTCTCAGTGATACGCAGCAATAACAATAATAGGTTTATTGTTCCAGAAACAATAGTGCTATTGTATAGCAGGCATGAACGAGAGAATTACCTCCATGTGCTTTGAAATAGTACAGGTGTAGGAGTAAAGGTAGGATTGGGATGTGGGAACCTTCTCCTAGGGTGAGCATATGACAGTGGCGTCGCAATGGTCAATATTGATCATTGCGATTTGCTTAGATAAGTTTGCATAACATTAGGAGACTGAATAACTGGTTATTTCTGTCGTTACAGAATCTTACTGACAACAATTCAGTTCGTCAAACTTTCTTAAATCTCCACGAACTAATCACATCAATTTTCACAACCCTAAAGCGGTAGCAAATTTTAAAATTTTATGACCCTAAGAGGTAGTAAATCGCAAAATTTGAGACCCTAAATTTTGCAACGGGTACGTCACCTTGAACTACCAAGTCCCCCCCCCCCCCCCCTGGGCAATCTCTCCAAATGCGAATTGTATCGGTTGGCTCGCGCGACTGCCGGTGAACCGCTAGACTTGCCCAAAGTCTATTTCGTCATCTGTAATAACCCATTCCTAATTTTCCCTTTCCCAATTGTTTTTAATAGACGAAAAAGACTTGGGGCGAGTCTAGTGAACCGCAGGAAAATCGAATCTCCATTTGTTCGCACCATCGATGATGATGAGACAATATCTGAAAAATTCAAGCAACTTGAATTCTTGAGCAAACTGTGGAGATCGCTCTGCAGGTATGAAAAAGTGAACTAGGCAAGCTCAAAATTTGTTGATCGTGCTCGCGATTGCAGCGATTTGCGGTGATGGCGACTGGCTATTAAGAAATTCAAATCTTGCTTTACATTTTTTTGTGAACAGATCACTTCAAGCTTCTTTTTAAATTTCAGTAAAATTGCACAAGAATTTTGGCTTTTAGGAAGTACCTTGGAGCAGAATGCCCAGAAGAAGGCATTCAAATTCTACCCAACCCGCCGTGCTTAGAATTACGGAGTCTGTCAAAAATTGTGGGTCTACAAAGTCTACCGTCTTCAGAATGGGTAATAATCAAACACACCCTTTAACTGTTCTTTTCATATTCTTCATAGTTTATACTTGAATCTGTTAGTTCAAATATGCGAAACTGCGCACGCCTGCGCGAAAACTCGTAGCTTTGAGCCCCCCCCCCCACCCCCTAGCTCCCTGCAACAGATCCCGAAATTAGGCAAGGCAACGCTTGGTATTTTCTTCTAAGGACCTTAAACTGTTGATTTATCATTTCAAAAAGCTACCTATACCTATTCAAAAATTTCCTTATCTCAGATTGGTCGATGACGTCATTTTACGCAGTTTCTGCTGTCTGGCTCTGCAAGTTTAGCAATTCTGTCCAAATTTCAGTGTGTTTTTGAACAATTTTTTTTTAGATTCATTTATTTTAAACAATGTTGAGTAGGGGACTGATACAGCCCACACCCACCAGCTACACTTTGTCACCACCTGTTTAGCTTCTTCGAAAGAATGAGACGAGTATTAGAACACAATATTAACTCCGATACGGGGAAATACAAGCGGCCATTAGTCCAGCAGGAGAACGTATTCATCCCGCGTGAAACAGCATGCAGGATATTTCTCGGGCAGTTCAGTAAAGTAAGTAGGTGAAGCAAATACACTGCATGCTATTTCCCAAGGGATGAATACACCCGCTTAAGGGTTCGTTTCATTTTTCATTTTTATTCAAAAAATGTTTATAGAGGTATAAGCTTCATATAAATGTTTTAACAAACTGACCCGTTTACAATAAGAGTTAAAGCGTGGTTTTCATTTAATTCATCGCGATTGGCGAATTGGCGATGTTCTAAGACAATGATCAGAGATGAATTACGATTTAATGAAAAGGAGACTAGACTAAGGCCCCGTCCACACGTATCCGGATATTTTTGAAAACGCATCTTTTTTTCATCCGTTTTCAAAAAGATTCGCGTCCACACGAGGAGCGTTTTCGAAAATATTCCCGTCCACACGAAGACGCTGCTACATTCAAACTTCGCTTTTCGAACTTCGACAAACGAAAACAGACAATCAAAATGCCCTTTTGTTGTCCCCAAAGATCCGTGCGCATGCTCTGATACGTCGTAAATCGATGCCTTGACGTCAGCGTTTTCGAAAAGCTCCGTTTTCACCCGTCCACACGAGAACATGAAAAAGGCGTTTTCAAAAAGATCCACTCTGGAGAGCGTTTTCGAAAAGATTCGTTTTTGGTGACCGAAAACGCCGTCTCCGTGTGGACGCTCACCCAAAACGGATAAAAAAGATGCGTTTTCAAAAATATCCGGATACGTGTGGACGGGGCCTAAGAGCGCAAAGTAAAACGTGGACTATCCTCGATTCGCAAACTTAAAGATATTTTACCCCAAACTAAGTTGGAGCAAGTCTACAGAGCCCTGGTTGAAAGCCATCTGCGATACGGTAATGAACTATGGGACAGCATACCAAATTAAATCACTTGCAGCGTCTCCAAGACAGAGCTCGCACATTGATTGAAAGCTCTAATATAAAGAACGGATGGACGTGCAATTGGCTCTCTGTCTCTAACCTTATCAAATATGACAAGGCTGTTATGGCATATAAGATAATGAATAATTTATGTCCGAACAGTCTTCAAGGAAAATTCACCACGAGATCTTAAATATCTGCGTACGCAACGAGAAACTGCCAACATATTGATATCCCAAAACGACACTTAGAATTTTCAAAAAGAGTTTTTCTTTACCCTGGTGTTAAACTTTGGAATGATATACCTCTCGACATAAGGAATAGCCCCACAGGTCTCACATTTAAAAGAAACTGAAGGACTACTTGCTACGCTAGCATTTAACCCAAAGCATGATCCCTGGGAAGACTAGCACTTACCTAATAGCTACATTTCCTATTATTCTTTGTATATATTATAGTACGTTACTCTATTTTCTTCTTACTAATATCATCATTCATCATTATTATTATTTATACACGATGCCCGTTCAGTTTAAAAACCTAATACAATGTGAGTGAGTAATACTATGATAAAATTAAGAGAAAAAAAAATGGACTGTTCTTCCAGAGGGTCGTGTTTCAGTGCTTTGTTCTTAGCATTCTCAGCTCGTCAGGTGCGCTTTTAGTTCTTTTTTGAAGCGCCCTAGTGTTTGGATTTCTCTGATATTGGCTGGGATATCGTTCCAAGCTTTTAAGGCAGAGTAGTAAAATCCTTTTTTGGCATGTTCAGTTTTAAGCCTTGGGATTTGGAGATCCTTACAATTCCTTGTTTCATAATTTGAATACGCGGATCTATATTGGTACTTGTCCCAAAGGCTTTCTGGGCTCAACTTATTCAGAATCTTATATGCCATCACAGAACGATCAAATCGAATAAGATTTTCAACACTTAGCCAATTAGATGACCATTCGTCCTTTATGCGTGCAATTTCTGTTATTACTTTTCAAATCAATTAGCTGATAGGGATTTGTGGATAAAGATGACTAAATGAATGAAATAGGATATTTTCCGGAAGAAGAGAAATATAGGTGGATATCTATCTTCATAGGGGAGATATTTCCTATTGAAAAACAGAATTTCCTTCTTCGGTAGGGATAAGAACAGAAATAGAAAAAGATTAGATCGCCAAATTTTTACTAACCAGTAGTATAAAACAAATCAACTTTCTGAAACAAAAGTTGAAGTTTAACTTTGCCTCTAATCTACATCAACAGTTTAGACGCAACGATAGGTCCAACTGCTTACAAACTTCAGCGGCCAAAACGTCTGCGATAGAGGAAAGATCTTCTCCGGCGGTAAATGAATCTGCGGCGGTAGATGGATCTCCTGCGCCGGTAGATGAACCTACGGCGGTAGATGGATCTTCTTCGGCGGTAGATGAATCGGCGGCGGTAGATGGATCTTCGGCGGTAGATGAATCTACGGCGGTAGATGGATCTTCGGCGGTAGATGAATCTTCGGCGGTAAATTAATCTTCGGCGGTAGATGAATCTACGGCGGTAGATGGATCTTCGGCGGTAGATGAATCTTCGGCGGTAAATTAATCTTCGGCGGTAGATGAATCTACGGCGGTAGATGGATCTTCGGCGGTAGATGAATCTTCGGCGGTAGATGAATCTTCGACGGTAGATGAATCTACGGCGGTAGATGGATCTTCGGCGATAGATGAATCTTCGGCGGTAGATGAATCTTCGGCGGTAGATGAATCTACGGCGGTAGATGGATCTTCGGCGGTAGAGGAATCTTCGGCGGTAGATGAATCTGCGGCGGTAAATAAATCCTCTTCGACGGTAAATCAAGCGTCTGCGGTAGTAAAATAATCTTCTGCGGTAATAATAGCGACCACATGAGTAGCATCGCCTTCGAGCAATGTACCGTCTGCGGGCAACATAACGCCTTCTAGCGTAGTATCTTCTACGTGCGTAATAGCAACGTCTGCGGGTATAGTATCGTGCGTAACATCTTGAGCATCCTCCGCATGAATAGTAAGAAGGATTGCTTTGAGCTTGATCTTCCTCGCCTAGGAATGAAATGAATAGAATACATGAAAGGAAAAGAGAAGACACGGGCATGTCTAATAAGCAAAGTGCGAGAATAGAAAGAAAGCCGGAGAAAATACGATGGCAACTTTCATACAATGACAAAAACATTCATTTCATTTAATCTTATTTATACACGATATTCATTCAGTTACAATATACAGAAAGAAAAATAAGTGTGATGAAAAGAAATAGTGATTTGAAATGCATTGCCTTGCCTGATCTTCTATGGATTCATGCCGAGCTGAAATCTGTTAGCTCAAAAGGTGAGATCTTAGTTAGTTCTTTCTTAAATCGTACGATGGAATCGGTATCTTTTTGTATATCATCAATTAAAAATTTACAATACAAGATACTTACTATACTACTTACAAAATACTCTACGGCACTACAAATACAATACCACGAGGAGCAAGATATCATGTCTACCCCGTGGCCTTAGAAAGGAAAGGGAGAACAAATACAGTAAAACGACATAGAACTATACTCAAAAAGAAAAGTCACTAAGAAGGGACCTGGTGGCTGCTTGATGGATGGCAAAACTTTGGACGAATTCAATCAAATCGACCAGTTTCATGGATGAAAAGTAGAGTTAACTCAAGGATGGTTCTATCAAGGAATCGTTATCTCTAATGGGCTGTGGGATGTTATTCCAAGCAATTGGACCTTTGTACAAAGAACCTCTTTTGGTGTGCTCTAATGTCAGTTTTTGCACATGGAGATCCTTCTTAAGGCTTATTTCCAGTCAGTGGAATTTTCCGAGCGGGCGGAAATTATTTCGTTTGCGAGAGTAAATGTCGCTCTGAAATTGAATGGATAGTTACGGCTGAGCAACTTTTTATTATCTAAAATTCCGCCCGCTCGGAAAATCCCGCTGACTGGAAATTGGCCTTTATTCCTTGTGTTGTATTTTGATATGGTCGACCTTTCGATTTTTTGTAGGGCTTCAGAACAGAGCTGACTGACAATCATAGAAGTCATAACTGCCTGATCAAAGATGTCAATTGTTGCCTTTTTTGAAACTAGTCAGGAGATTTGCTGTTACCAGTGCAAAATGAAACTATGAAGCAAAAGTTTAGAAGACTTTCGACTTTTCAGGTATGATAAACAAACAGATGAAATACCGTCACTTCATTTTTGGTATTTATCTTTCCGACTAGTTCTAAATGTAATAATCTTACCTTCGACCGGCGCCATGTTAGGATCAACAAATTCCTTGCTATCATTCTCTTCCGCTTCTTCTTCTCTTAAGGCATCCTTCCCGTCATCCTGTTGGTTACTGCTATCATTCCCGTCATCCTGTTCTTCGCTGCTATCATTCTCGTCATCATTTTCTTCGCTGCTATCATTTCCATCGTACTTTTCTTGGCTTCTACTATTCAATCCATCCTCTTCTTCTTGAGGATCATTTCCATGATCCTGTTCTTCTTCCTCATCACTCCCATGATCCTTTTCTTCCTTCGTATCGTTCCTATGATCCTGTTCTTCCTTTGCATCACTCCTTTGATCCTTTTCTATGTCGTTTCCATTATCCTGTTCTTCCTTCTTCTCATGGCTCCCATGATCCTCTTCTTCTTCAGAATCATTCCCATTATCCTTTTCGTTTGTCCCATCATCCTCCTCTTTACTGGCGTCATTCACAGCATCCTTTTCATCTTTGGAGGCCGTTTCTTCATCATTTGGGTCATTCTCATGCACACCATTCACTTGGATGTCTTTCTCATCATTTTGGTCCTCCACTGAACTATCTTTTGTTGCACTAATTGGACTCACCTTGCTCTCAGCAACTGAACTGTCCTTTGCATGTGAAAGATTGAGTTGCTCACTGTTCTCTGTTGTTGCAGTACCTATGTTGTAAAATACAAGTCAAACTTTAGGACTGCGCTACTTTATTGCGGCAAAGCCGCATCAGATTTCGAATTGCCTCAAGGGTTAATTTAAGGTGCAGTGATGACCAACTTGCGCAGTGATAAATCAGAAATGTGCAGAGATGAACTGAATATTGTTCAGTGATGAACTTTTCTTCACATTTCAGTTTGAAATGCTT
Source organism: Aurelia sp. 3 sensu Dawson et al. (2005) (assembly GCA_964020215.1). NCBI lineage: Eukaryota > Metazoa > Cnidaria > Scyphozoa > Semaeostomeae > Ulmaridae > Aurelia > Aurelia sp. 3 sensu Dawson et al. (2005). The sequence goes on along the minus strand of OZ026573.1, from coordinate 14,627,793 downwards.
GAAACACCCTTAGGTTAGTTTGGAATGTTTTCAGAATAAATACTTCTTTTCAATGAAAGTCAGCTTAGCACTCTCTTTTTTACAAGAAATTTTTCCGTTTTGTTGAAGCTATTTCACCTCTAAAAGGAATTCTTCAAACAGAAAGTTGGAAGAAATGTACAAATCAGGCACTATTTAGTGGAAAAGTGAAAATATTGTCAAAGTCATCTTAGAAGAGTACTTGAATTATATAAATGGTCGGAGATGGGATTCGAAAAGTACGACCGGGTTTTCATGCCAAACTGCCTTGAAAAAGTAGATCTAAATGCATCTTAGCCAATCTAGAGGTCGTATTTACAAAAGCTTTTCTAGGGGAGCATACCCCTGCATCAGCTGGATTTATGAATCTCTGGCATCTCGGTGCATAACCTCTACACAGTCAAACAATGGAGTTCAGCAGTCAGTGAATAATTATTCTGTTCAGTACATGAAAAATTTTACAGTCCATTCAGTCTCTGTCCACATGAAACTTTACCTAACCTGTTGCCACACCCTTTTGATGCAAAAACTGAGGTTTAAGGACGGCGCAAAGTTTATTTTATAACATGGCCGGTGCAAGCCGTAACGGGGCAGCTACTTGTTTGAGCTCATACACAAGTGGGTCAATACTTTTTATAAAGCAATTATGAAATGGCTTGAACGGCGCAGTAACATTTTATGAGCTCAAGATAGAATGAACTTTTAACTTTAACATGGCTCACTTTGAGGACAAAATTGTGAATCATGCAAGGTGAGAATGGCATGCAAAGATGTGCATAAATGTGTGCAAGGTGAGAATGAAGATGTAGATGTGCATAAAGATGTGCATGAAGATGTGCATAAAAAGATGTGCAAGGTGAGAATGGCATGCAAAGACGCCAAATTTCCTTGTTAGTTTCTTCCAAGGAGGATTCATCAGTCATTGACAAAGAATCTTATAGAGATGAACTGCCTTTCTTGTGGTCTATAGCTAATTCATCGGTGGTACTGTGGTACTATACAACATCTGTTGTTCATGAATACGGGGCAGATGCATTTTTTAAGGAAAAGGTGACTGGACAGTCGTATTTTTTGCAATGATCTCAAACGGGGCGAGCAGACTTTTTTGCAACAATTTTTCTTCTCCATCGGCCATGTAGTATGATAAATTTTGCGCTGCCTCTTACGCTGTTTTGTGAAGTGATTAAAATCCCTTTAATTAGTGCCTGAATTGCCTCAACAAGTCGCGAACTGCCGGACGCGACGCGGTCTCAGTTTGGTGTACTAGTCTCGTCTTGAATAGCGATTCCTTGGAGTCATCGTAATCAGTTTAGGCAACAGCTGGGTGAAATGAAATTGTTTGTGACCAATCCATTGTGATCAAGCCATAATGGAACGTCAAACGCAATTGTAACAAAGACTTCTTAGTTTTTTTGTCCATCGTCTTGTGTTAAAGCGGCTTGTTTGCATCGTTGATTTGTTCTTCGCATGAACCGAACTGACGAGTGTGCGACAAAACGAGTTTTTGGTTTTTCAACGATGCTCTTTCTTGCAGTTAGGCTCGAGCTTCAAATTCTGAATCCAAACTGAACTGCAACAACACTCCGCCTCCCAAACTTACCCTAACGAAATACCCTCGCAGCGACGAACACATTTGTTAGGAAGCTTGGGGAGCGGAATGTTGTTGCAGTTCAGTTTGGATTCAGAATTTGAAGCTAGGACCTAACCAAAATACGATGTTGTAACGGAATACAAACATCGCTTGGCTTGGTGAGTACTGAATCATTATTGTTTCATGGTTATGGTTATGCGCATACTAACCGGTTTTGTGCTGTACAGGAAAGTATAAAGCCCGAGGTCTTAACAGTACAGACCGAGCTTGCGAGGATTGCTCACACCCTCAAAGACCGAGGGCTTTATATTTTCCTGTACAACGGCAAAACCGGTTAGTATGAGTTTTATTACCTGATTGCTTCTAATTTTGACTCATATAATTTAGTCAAAACACATTTTGTTACTGTCATGTCGTTCGGGTCTATTGTAAATCTCACAGGCCTAAAACAGTTGCTGTAGCGACAAAAACGCCTCTTTGTATCGCATTAAACAAGGCTACGAGAAACCCGCGAGAAATATAGGGTTAACCAATAGGAGTGACGGGATTCTGTATTGCCTCGTTTTTGAAGCTTCAGTCGGGTAATAATAGTTCCGACAGCACAACAATAGTGTCCGAACTGCCCATGATAATACTCAACCAACAGTTGGCAGCTTTTGAAGCATTAAGAGCATACCTGTTATGAGTACTAGCAGTCCCAGCAAAGAGATAAATGCAAATCTCTTCATCATTGACACTGGAAAGAAGGTAAAGAACATGAAATACACCCATTTCACAATTACATTAAATTCGAGACATTAAATCGAGGCAAGTGATGTTCCTGGAAGAATTTCAAAAGAACTGACATCATTGTGAAAGGGGTCTATTTAAAGAGATACAAGCACCACTATAAAATTTATCGACAGATTCCCAAGTATACAATAGGCCTCTGGCCTTCCAAAGTATCTTCATTAGGAAGTTTCTTGCAACAGCAAGGGCAAAAGAACATTTGATTTGCGACATTCGTCTGAAGTATCGTTGCTTTGCTTTAGTACAACTTCATATTCGCAAAGAGACCTCTGTCCAGGTGCAGATCCCCACGCACACGAATTCTCAACAGATCAAAGAGAAGTCTGCTTGGCACGTTATGGCATCAGTACCACTACTGGAGGTGTGGCCAAGAGGTTGGGGCGCAGTGTTTCGAGCATTGTCGGGTGTACCAGAGTGGATTCGAATCTCGTCGCTGGCACTAAATACCACAAGAAGGCAGCTAACTCGGCTGTCCATCTTTCCGAGGTAGGTAAATGTGTACTCGGAGGCAACTCTGAGTGCAGGCCTACATCAGCTGCCATATACCTAACCTGTGTAAACAAATAAATATTGCTTGCTAGCTTGCTTCCATCTTTAGAGCTTTTAGCTATTCTAAAAAGAAGGCGAACTGAACGATATTTGATATACTTTGCAGAATTTTCTAATAATAAACTCGATCGAACCTTCCAATGTCAACTCGCAAAATTTTACATTAAGTATAAACAAGCATCAACAAAGAAGTTAACACGAGCAGATTTCTACGCACCTCTATTCACTCTACTTGGACGTCTGACTTCTTTCTCATGTATCAATTAGATGACCAGCATCTACCAACTGAAGCCCAGCACAGGTCAACTGCTTTTTATTTGCATTCAAAAATCGCAACGAGGAAGTAATTCAAGCGGTAAACGAAAAGCATCACTGACAGGGTCGCTTTAAGTCTAATTAAAAAATATGAGTTCATGGTAAAGGATTTTCAGTAATAGGAATCAAACTGTCACTTTTACAGAATTAATTAGAAAAATCCACAAGGAAGTTATTTGCTACAGTTATTGTCCAGTACTACAGTTGTGTCAAAAGGATAAAATGACCCGCCTGGGCTACTGCATAGTCATCTAATGCTTACTTTCTGATGGGAAACTGTTCATAACACATACCCAAATATAGAGCCGCTCGTTAAGAAGGTTTACATGAATGGAAATCTTTATAAAATGAAGGACCAAGGGAAAGCTATATTGATTACATGGGTCTCAGTTTTTGCACTGAATTGGATGATTTTTATGGCTTCAAACTGAAACTCATGACCAACCTCGTCCCCATGCCCCAAAAGAAGTCTACGCCACGCCAACCTATTCAGTACTGACGCAGGAAGCTGGCCTTTGGAACCAGGCTGACTCATGACAAGACGGTTTCAAAAAACGGGGAATAATTTAGGCCACGTCCACCGCGTTTACGGCGCAACCAATCAGATCACTACTTCCTCAATATCATTAACCCACGACACGAGTCTATTCTTAACGTTTGAAACGTTTGATTGGCTTATTAGTTCAAAGTTCGACTTTTCGAGTCGAAGCGAAGTTCGAAGTGACGGTCGAAGAAACCTTCGACTGTATACCTTTTAGCTATTCTGCAAAAGAAACTGGATCGAGCGTTATTTTTATACATATCTATACGAGACGTTCGATTTAGTAGCGTTAGAGCTTCCATCAGAATTTTACAGATTCTAAAATTCGACAAAATGTAGCAAAATACCGTTCCATTCTGATCCTTTTCAGAACAGCTAAAAGGTCTATTCTTAGCTCTATAGGTCTATGCTCGAAGGATAAAAGATGTTTGATGCTTCTTCAGATTTTCGTAAGATTTTATCCCCTGGTTGGTTAGAATCTATTTGGTTGTCAGTCCTTGTATGAGTGAAAATGAGTGAAAATGAAAAAATCAGATTAAAAATCGTTTAAGCCTTTTACCCCCGGAAGGACCATATAGCCCAACAGTATTCATTGAGAACTGCGAATTTTTCAGGGGGTAAAGCTTTCAGAGTTTTGATTGATTTGAAAGGTTATGGACATTGCATTTATCTACTGCTTATTGAATCACTGATAATGATACCCCCTGGAAAATGACAATCTACATTAGGTTTTCTTGTTAAGCTTAATTTTAGCCGAGCGTGAAAGGGTTAACGAATACAAGGAGTCGCGTCGTCAGTCTAGGTAACAGCTAGACCAATGACATTCGTCTGAGTTTTGCTTCATTGAATTGAATTATTATTTACAGTTATAGCCATGGAATGAGTATTGTGCCCAAGAGGGCCGGGGACTTCTGTTGGTATGTGACGTGAGGGTCAGACACAATATATTTTTTGACAACCCAAGGTATGCTCAATTTGTCAGCCTAGTCCTCACGTTATCAAATTTTGTCATCAGGAAACCCAAAAATATACTGAATTTGCATCAAATAGCGTACCCAAAGGCATGCTAGACAACGTCTCGCATACCCAAAATGTGCCTGACCCCCGTCACCTACTAATCTAACAGGGAGCGGCCCCTGGAGTATTGCGGGGGCATCGTTGGGAGAAAATAAGGAATCATGTAACAAGTCTAGGTCACAGCGGCAACGTAGTGATTTTCTTTAGAGTATGTAAATGAGCAAATGAAATGAAATCATAATGTACACCGCTAAGAACGAATAAATAAACTGTGAATTCCATTACTTCTGGTTGTTGTCTTGAAGCGGCATAACCGATGGGAGATTAGAAATCTTACCTGTTCTTGCCTTTTTAGGCTCTTTTGTGAAGGTGCTAGGGCAAGTAAAGCGAAAATATGAAAATCAGTCAGGTGAAGCACAAATCGAGACGGTCAAAGACTGTAGCCTTCTTCTTGCGATAAGGGAGGTTACGGCCAGCTTTTCGGTCCAGAGGGGATCTTGTCAACCCAAAACAGTTTGAGAAAAAGGGCATGTTGGGGTTATATCCTGGCACTTGCAGCAAACTGAAGGGGCACAATGCTGTCAGTGGCCACTGGCTTCTACTTTTATGAGGAGAAAGACATTTTATAAAGGTTTACTGTGAACGGCAAAAACATGATTCTATTGACTGATATGATTCCTGCGGACATCTTGCATGTAAACAAACCAAAATAAAATAAAATAAAATAAAATGTAACATAATTTTCTTGGGACTTTTGGTCAAAGATTGAAAGGCAAGGTACGTTTGGAAGTTTAAGTTTTTGCATTCTCCAAGGCCACGTGCCTTATGCTGTTTTCGATGTATACTTCCCGGGGGGGGGGATACTTCACTATGGGTAAGACGGGGATGTGCGCCAGTTCTGGGTAGTTTTTGGCCTGAAAATTCTGGGATTGGGGTATCCTTTTACTGGAAAATTTCTGTGATTGGAATATACTTTCACTTGGAATTTTCTGGAATTGGGGGTTACTCAAAATTCTGTAATGGGTGTTGAATGAAAGTACAACTGGCTAAATTTTCGAGCAACACGTGGTCAGTTTCAGGTGAACTGATTTCAAGTATTTTTGTGTTGAAAAACGTCCTCAGATCAGAACCTCGTTCCAATGGCCACTTGGAACCAAAATAATCGTTCCCAGCCCTCAATCCCTTATCCTTTTGACGTTGCATTGCTTTTGTTACTTCTTCGATTGGGTATCAATATCTGACATATATTCTGGGATTGGGTATCAATATCGGACCAAATTTCTGGGATTGGGTCGTAACAGAAATCCTTGCGGCGCACACCCCCGTATGAATTTATAGTGAAGTACCCCCCCCCCCCGGGGTTTACTTCCATTTTCTTGCAATATCATTTCCATTTTTGCTTTGATTTGGGAGCCACCGCCCATTCTTGCACAACGCAATTCATAACAAAATCCCAGCAGATCCAAATTACCCCACCTAGCAAAATAATCAAAATAAAATCTACCCAATCACAAAAAAAATCGGAAAAACTTTTGGCACCTTTCCAAATGATCGAACATGAGACTGATAATGATTTGTTGACGAAAAGAAGTCGCAAGTTGGCATAAATCGAAAGTTTTCGATGGTGTCAGATCATGATAAAAGTTTAGGCCTTGGAAAATCTTGAAATTGAAGCACTAGAAATTATCAAATAATTCTTCGACACCACTTAAACTACTCCTAAAAGCATACCGGGTGAGCCAGAAAAAAGTTCCCAGTTTTGAAAATTCATAGCACCAAGATTACTCCACAGATTTGAATCATTCAAATTCTAGTTAAAAGCCGAAAGATTGAAGTATTTTTTTTATTTTTCTCGCTTTCCTACCAGCACTAGATGTATTGGTAATTCTAACTTTATAAAAATTTTATGGTTGCAAAATGATGAAAAAGGACCTAAAACATTGATCAAATTGTAAGGACTCTATTCACAACGAACAATAGGCAATGGGAGTTTCACCTCCCTCAAGTGCGAAATAAAGATTTTCAATCCCATGGCAAATAATGTACAGAGGATATCTCTCATCCATGAGGAGTTGCATTTCCTTCATTATTTTGTGCAAGGAGTCATTTATGCTTTGATCGATGTTTTACGCCATTTTTCAGTAATTTTGCAACCATGAAATTTTTGTAAAGTTGAATTTATCTATATTTGTAGTGCTCGTGAGACAACGACAAAAATCACAAAAATACTTCAAACTTTTGGCTTTTAACTAGAATTTGAATCATTCAAATCTGTGAAATACTCTTGCTGTTATGAATTTTCAAAAGTGGGAACTTTTTTCTGGCTCACCCGGTAGATTTTAACACCCACGGAATCATGAAACGAAATTTTCAACTTGCGATCAGTTTTAAAGCGAAAAAGCAAATAGACCCAAATTACCCGTAAACCCAAATTACCCACCTTACCCTAGTCATTATCTATTGCTCCCCATGATATTATACGTGTAGTGTTGTTTAGAAAGGTGTAGTTAAATGTAAGATACATTGTAGATTTTATAATGTGAAAACATCGGACACTAAATATTGTGGACTACAAAAGTTTCGACATATTTTCAGACGTGTGAAATGCCAGAAAATATTAATGTCCAAATTTCTTGGCTTTTAATGGCCCAATTTTAAAAAGCTTGACCTTTCAGAGCAATAAAAGATAACCAAGCTCTTTCAAATCAGATCAATATATTTAATCATATTTCATCCTCATCACTAGAACCCTCATGTAGTGCTAAATCTTCTGTTAAATTATATAAATGAATCCCTTGCCGTGAATGTGAAACTCTCATATAACCATTTGGTATTACATTTTTACTTCTACATTGCTTAGACAATCCTACAATGGTTATTAATGTTAACATTGTAATCATTGCAATTAAAGATACTTTGAGAAGAAGCAATTTGTTAGTTTTAAAGTCACTCTGTAACGCATCAATCAAAAAATGTTCAACTACAGCTATCGAGCCATTGTTTGGTGAAGGTTCTATATCAAGTATTTTGCACAATAAACTATAAATGTGAACATTTGAAAAAGTTTTGCCAACATAACTTTTCTTGAAAGCAGGACCACTGGCTACAAATATTCCATGCATCGATTTGTGAGAGCTAAGGTATCCATGATTTCCTATTGTATGTGTAAGATTTGTTCTATTTTGCACTATTACATAGCCTTCATCAGCTAATGCAAAAATAGGAGTCATTCTTCTGTTATTCTTATAGTGTAAATCTTGAGGTATTTCATCTTTGAGGTAAACAGTTAAATTAGGAATGGTTTTAAGCTTCTCATATACCTTTCCTGTATGATTCTTCTTTGGTATTATGGATGCAAATGTGTTGATGCTAATTGCAGTGTACCAGTCTGGGTCTATGAAATTATTCAGGATAATTTGATTGTCTGGGTGAATGTTTGCCATTCCATGGTCACTCACAAATACAAGATTCACCTGAAACATGAAACAATTACAAAACACATATGATTTTCATGAGGCAAAAGTCTCTGTATCATTGCTACTTATTATGGCTCAGTTTGGAATTTTTGAAGAGGCTTTCAATCAGTTTTTCATGAAAAGTAACCAGTGTCTACTGGGGTAAAATGGGTTTGTTTTTTGTTTGTTTCGTTTGTTTTGTTTGTTTGTTTTGAGTGGGCTTGTCAGGATTTCTAGCTACTGAAAGCTAATTTAGGCCCACGTTGTATGCCGCATCCAGGCATGGGACCCCTAGTTTAACGTCCCTTCCAAAGGACGACGAGGTGAGTTGCGAGGTCAGGCCTCCATGGTCACCCATCCGGAGTCTGACCTCACCCGACCAAGCTTAACTTCAGTCACCTGACAAAGACTGTATAAGCCACTCGGCCACTGACCCCCGTAAGTCAGGGGTAAATGGGTTGGATGATAAATTTGGATAAAATTGCCAAGATCATTTAAGAGCTTTCCTCTGGCTGGAGCCGCTTGAACTATCATCCTTGACACAGTGAATGTTGATTTATCAGTTCTTGGTCTACTCTTTTTCGGCAATCAATGCTATTCATTTTACCCCAGCCAACCCATTTTATTATGTAACTACAACATAACAGCCCTGAAAAAGTCCTGCATGGCAGGACAAAATATTGGTATCTAATATATAGTTCTTAACTTTGCACATATTTGCTGTTGTTCTTTGTCGCATTGCTGTGTTTCTGCTCTCAGACATAACCCATTTTACCCATGTGGACCCTTAAACAATAAAGACCTGCACACTAAAGCTATTTGAAGGAGCGAAGTAGATGTAATTAATGTATAAAACAAAGGAACACCTATGCATGATATTGTTCTTCTAGCTAAATAATATCCATCTGTGTGTCATAATAACCAAATATAACAGACCAGCTAATTTTGGACATGCATACACAAAAATTGCTAGTATTGACTCTGTCAAATAACTATGACAAGAATCCACCAGAATTCTCAAAATTCTTAAATATTCTGATGAAAGTTAACCAATGAAAAGTGCAGGTTTGCTAAACAGGAAACCTTAAGACTTGATCCCATGAATTGCTTTGAGAATTCCTGAAAATTCTTTGGCAAGAAAATTTGTTGATATACAGCAAAAACATAAGTCTATGATGTGAGGCTTGCAAGAGCAGAAAGCAACTTTGATATGAACACTCCTTCATTGTTTTTAATTTGCTGATGTTTTCACCTTACTTCTAATATGAGATAGACTTCAGATCTTTGAAGTGAATGAGAAAACGTAAGTTTTCACAACCTACCTGATAAAGAAATTCATTTTCTCTCATCTTATTTAGAAATTTACCCAATGAGATGTCTAACTTTGACAATGTGTCTCTAACTTCATTTGAATCTGGTCCATGGCCATGTCCTATTTTGTCAGGCTCATTTATGTAACAGGCTATAAAATTTGGTGGATCTTTCTCTCTGAGGAGCTTTACAATGAGATCCAGCTTTTCATCTGTGGGAAAGCTTTCATTGTAAACTGGCATATAAAAGCTGGGTAGTTGTCCATCATATTTTACATTCGATCCAACCCAAAATATTGCAGCACTTTTACGTCTTTGATTCAAAGCTCTTTTTCTTGCATTGTCAGAAGTTATGTTATGCAGCTCATTCTTAATCCAAATAGGTGTTGCAGCATTCCACCATTTTGGGCTGGTAGTTCTTGGTGAAAAAGTCTCATTGAACAATGGGTCAAACATCCTGCTGGCCATTATCCCATGAGATTCTACATGCAAACCAGTTACTAATGTAAAATGATTTGGAAAAGTCTTTGTTATGAAACTGCTTTGTAAACTTTCAGCCTTGACACCATGTTCAATTACGTACTGGAAATTCTTGAGTTCTATTTTATCAAAGTAGTCCCATCTGAAACCATCAAATGAAATGAGGATGACTGTTGGATGCTTCAAAGTTCTAGCAGTGTTGTTCGCACCCAATGATTCAACGCACTGACCTGCAAATACTGCGAAGAACAAGAAATGTTGCAAAATCCCTGCAGACAACTCGGATGTGAAAAGAAGCTTCATCATTGATTTACTGCTTACCAAGCATTCATCTTTTACTTTACAAGTTAATTTGTCAACTGTCTCCGTTTAGGTATTTCAGGCTGTATGGCTATTACATGCTCTTAGGGAGGCCTATGAACTGTTGTCTAACACGCATCTAGCACTCTTGCAACAATACAACGCAAAATGATTGAACAAAAAACTTTTCTTGTTTCGCTTTGCATCCTTCATTAGCGGGCAATTTCCTCTTGAATTCTGATTTCAGTCTCTTACACTTTTCCTCTCCAATAAATCCATTTAAATCCTTAAATCCACCATTTTGCATTGCGATATCGAGGCTATTGCAGAAAGGAGACTTCACAACTCGGCGCTTTTTCAGGATTTCTAAGACTTCAAAGATTCTAAAGATTGCAGTGGCGTACCCAAGGGGGGGAATGGGGGGGTCCGGACCCCCCCACTTTTCAAAAAGTTGGTCCTCAAGATTCGCACAAAAATGTAATAAGATTGGTGGGGGGGGAGGGGAGTTGGACAGATCTGTCAAGAAGTGGTCTCTGAGATCCTTGAAAAGCAAGCCCAGAATGGCTTTTCAAGGGTTCGCAGCAACGTTTTGCTTTCTAAGAAATGCTTCAATACTGCTGGAAGAGGCATTCTAAGCCAAATTAGAATGCTTATTGTCAAAAATTTCCCTGGGGTCTTGCCCACAGACCCACTCATTGTTATATCTCAGCTTGAACATGCCACTGGCTATAAGGATCCCTGTTTGCTGCCTTGGTTGAAAGATTGAAACAATCTCATCAAAATGATCTGAAGAGTTGTACCATCACGTGCATGAAATGATACAAATGGCAACAACAATTTCTTTTGCTGAAGCTTCTTGCAAAGAATGAGGCCATCGACCGACTAGACTATTACAAAGTAACGAAAGAAGAAATTTCCTCGAATAATAAGATCGAAGACCAGACGGACCAGAGGCAAATCATTTTGCACTAAGCTTAGTGAAATAATTTGTAATCTGTCCTTGACATGTTGGACTGGTTGCTGGAACAACTTTGACTGGTCGCTGGAACAACTTTTCTGCTTTCACTTTACTAGAGTAATTTCCAATGATGGGTATAAATTTCACTGCAAATTTAAAAAACAACCTCTGTCTATTTGGTGTTGATTGCAGCTATGTTTACGACGCAAAATGTAGCTGCAAAGGGCGTTTCCCTCATTTTCCGAGCGCCTAAAGGGCGTGGTCATTATAAATTTTCTGGAGCTACGCCCCAGACCCCCTCACTTTTCAAGTGCTGCGTACGCCTCTGTTTTCCAAGGCTTGAGATTTTAGAATTTTTTACAATGTCAAAAATTGTTTGATCTTGCAATACTTTTCATGAGTTTAAAGGTTTTAAAGATAGTTGACTGAGATGGATAGCTAACTCAGGAACTACATAAGCATGCTTAAATAGAAACTTAGCCAATAGACGATTACGCTAAAGATGGCGGCGAGGAACTTTTTACCAAGATGCATTGCTTTCTTTCATCGAATTCCTATAAAATCATCAAAGATTCGTTATTCGAACGCAATGCATCTTGGTAAAAAGTTCCTCGCCGCCATCTTTAGCGTAATCGTCTATTGTCTTATTTTGCATTTGAAAAAGCTGACTCATGTGGAATTCTGTTCAGTGAACAATAGTGTGTGTGTGTGTGTGTGTGAGTTTCGTCCTATTCATAGATTAGATCACCTCTCCTTTCCTTGGCTCTGTCAACTATCTTTAAGGATTCAACTGATTTGTCCAGATTCTCAGAGAATATTTGGAAGATGTTGTAAGAACTATCTCATTTGTTAGTACATGGTTGCTGGAATTTTTCGAACTTACAAAGATTTTTTGGGATTTCTATGGGATGTTGAAAGGTCATTGAAGATTCTGAAAATTATCTAAGATTTTGGGATTTCTTGAGATATTTTAGGACTTTTTATGAAAGCACACAAGATTTTTGGAGTTATAATCCCCTCGAAGTTGCTTCGTCTGGGCTGGGCTAGTCATCCTATTTATTAGAATTTTAATAATGCCTGTATGTTAAATAAGACCTGTATGTTTTGAGTCCGATGTATGAATTTAAAGAAAAAGTAATAAACTTACATGATTGTGTGTTATTCCTGTCTGTCTGAATCTTTTTATGGCTGACACGCAAGCACAACAACATAAGTCTCCAGCTCTGTGGTTTCTTATCCCGAAGGTGGCCTGGAATTCTTGTCTGTAGCTCGTAGAATTGAGAAATGGTCGACTCTTTTGGCTCTTTGTTTTGCAAATGCAGCACCCTTTCAAGCTCTGGTAACGTCTGCCCTTTCCAGCTGTCACAATTTCATGCAGAAGCACAAGAAAAGCAAGAAATAATATCGGCCTAATTATACCGAAATTTGGAGGTGTACCTAGCTTTTAAAAAAACTGTTTTGTGTAATTTTGGACAAACCTTTCAATACTTCGGCAAAACTTTGTATTCGCAATCCACGCATTAAAATTTCTTCTTCCGTATCGAGTGGATGGGCCTAAGAAGGGAAAAATTTTCTGTCGCCACTATTTGAAGAAAATTCGCGCCTTTTTCATTCGTACCCAAGCCACTCTTAAAATTGCCCTCGGACATCCCCAAAGACATTAGCTATCTTTGCGCATGCTCTGACAAATGTCGCCTTTCTTGCGCTCCCCATGGAGCTCTAGCTCGGTGTATGCTCCCTGAGGTCATGCTGCAGCAGTCCTGACGGTCCTAACAGTCCTTCCCTCTCCCGTCTCCTTTCTTGTGCTTCAAGAGGAAAAGAACAGTCGATCAATACTAGATGTTAACATTGTTAAGTGAATGCTGCCATGGTTTTGTAGGGGCTGCAGCTTTATTGTTGATAAATTTTTGTATATAGATGCAGGAAGCACCGTTGTTATACCCTTCTCACTTGTTTAAGTGTTAAAGAAATGAATAGACTGTTAAAACAAAACAGAACTGATCAAAAATTAGAAAATATCAGATTAACCAATCACTGCCGGATGAATCGAAAAAAGTGCCCGGCGTTTGAAAGGCCACTACTGTTCCCGGAGTATATAAGCGATAATATTGTGCAATATCTGATTTAACAACCTAACATGTTCAATAATTTTTAGAAATTTTCCTGGCTAAAATCGGTCACTCCGTTCAGATTCTGTAGGCAATTTTCTAAAATGAATCCCTGTCAGAGTCCTTTAAAAAGGTGCTGAAATTACTAGCTAAAGTCCCTAGTGTGTTTACCTCACAGTGATGACTTTCAGCACACTTTAGCATGCTGCTTTCATTTAGGGTGAATAAAAAGTCTTCCCCTTAGTGTGAATAACTTATTCAGTGGGATTCCATTCTCCCATGAGGACAAAATACATGAGCACATCCAAGAGTTATCATTGCTAGGAAGGAGAACAAAGGTAAATTTTGCTTGCTGTTTTCTCTCGTTTTTCCAGGTTTTCGAAAGGGCTTTCTGCAGAAAATCTCCTATTTCGACCGGAAGGAATGACCAATTAAAGCCGGGTAAATTATTGAATCTAATTTGACATATCGGGGATAAAACAAGACAGTTTTCAACATCATTGCTGTAATGTTCGGCGATCAAGATTTTTTCAAACGCTGGGCATTTTTATTGACTCACCCGGAATAAAACTACACAATTTTCAGGCACTCAAGACTGACAATTTCTCCCAAAAAACCCATTTAACACCTCCAGGCTTTCTGTCTGAAAATATTTGTTGCCAATTTAGTCAGTGAGTACGGTCTCTTGAGCTGTGAAAACAATGACATATGAAAGAAATTGATACGAAGCCAATGTCGTCATGTTAGCAAGAGGGTATTGTACATTGTAAAAATTTTTAAGTAATATAAAAATCCTGTTCTGTTAGCATTAAAAATTTCGAAGATCGATGCTTGTCTTGCAGTTGCTGGTCATTGCTGTCAGAACCGTTCATATCAGAAGATCAATGCTCGTCTCCCCCCCGTCGAGCAGATACCATTTGTTCATCTGGAATTGACACCGTCAGTCACCTATGAAAGTCACTAAAATGAACAACCTTTTTCTCCAACTTCATTATGAGCTCATAAATAAATTACTGTCCTATACGTATTTGCATAACAGAAACTTGAACTCATTCTTCGCATGCTAAAAAAGTAGGTTCCATTTCCAAATGAAATATGCCTGTTTTAAAGACAAATTTTGTCTTGGATTTGATTAGCTAGTCATTAGTCAGTAGCAAATGATCAGACCTTAACCCTTTCACGCCCAGCTAACATTAAGCTTAACAGGAAAACCTAATGTAGATCGTCATTTTCCAGGGGGTATCATAATCAGTGATTCAATAAGCAATAGATAAATGCAATGTCCATAACCTTTCAAATCAATCAAAACTCTGAAAGCTTTACCCCCTGAAAAATTCGCAGTTCTCGATGAATAATGCTGGGCTATATGGCCCTTCCGGGGGTGAAAGGGTTAACTGCCAAGCCTTTATGCGTTCTTTCAGGGATGAAGGGTTCAGATCGTTACCGAAGCTTACCTATTTCTTCTCTTTTTGATTCTCTCATTCACCTACCCTAGGTACCAGACTCTCTCTAACAGAAAATTTTCTTTTAGAGAGAGTCTGATACCCAAGGGTATTATTCACCCAATCAGTGACATGACAGTATGTCTTTTACCCTGGGGTGGGGTACTTCATTGTGTTGACTTTGACAAAAGGACCCATTTGTATGACAGAATATTGAAGAATTACAAACTTTTTTGCGTGTATATCAGGAAGTTCCTAACCCATATATATATATATATATGAATTTTGTCTGCTCGAGGATGCAAGGTCTATTCAAATTTCTTCAGTTGTGATAAAAATTCTGAAAAAGCCATCTTCTACCAGAATTGCGGTTAAAACAGCTTCCTAATTAGGGAATTTCAGATGAAAAGTCCCACGCATAAGAGCGGCACGTACAGTATCCCAGTATCACCTAACAATCAAATACGCCCCCCCCCCACTCAACGGCCTTTGACTACCATCACACTGTTCATTTGACTGCAAACAAGGGTGTGCAAAAGCAGAAAAGATACTCAGAGCATGGAAGAAGCTTAACATTGCTTTAAGATTTCCAGCTCCTTAAATACTGCTTTACAAATGATTCTACATAATAATCTACATTTTCTTCACTTTTATTGAATATCAGATTTAGGGCAAATATTTCAAAATTCAGAATGCATAGGATCCATTTTTTGAATAGCAAGATATAATAGAAATAACAGGCATGTTCTTATAATCTGTATATGCTTCAAAAGCTTTTCGAAAGCCCTCTCTTAAAAAAGGTGACTGGATTTCCTCCGGTGCAAGTTCTTTCCAGTGTTTATCAGCATTTCTCAGTTTTGCATTGATCACCCTTTTGTAGAACTGCGATCTGATCTCCTTCCCCTTAAAAATGAAATATGTGAGTGAAAACGTAAAGAAAAGAAAGTGGGAAGTTCGTAAAAAATAGATATAACGCTTCAATGCATGACGAAGTAATATTTGCGGGTTGTAAGAAAGGCGTTCGTAGCTTTGAAAGCTTTGAGACCTGTTAGTTCTTCTCTCTGCTTATTTTGATTCAAAATCTTTTGCCTTACAAAATTCTCCCATGCTATCAAAGCCTGGTTCACTTTTCACATCAGGTCGGTGCAGTCGCTGGAACGAACGACTCAAAAGACCCTAAAAGACTGAATTTGAACAGCAAAAATCTCAGCCACTGGTGTTGTCAGGTTGTTGAGGAGTTTGTTTCATGCTGCGTTCATATAATTGCGACGCAAAGACACAATATGAAAGCGGCAATGACGATGATGATGATGATGATGATGATGATGATGATGATGATGATGATGATGATGATGATGATGATGATGATGATGATGATGATGATGATGATGATGATGATGATGATGATTATGATGAACATTTTTGAATGCTTTTGAAACGGACTGACTGATTCTTTAGGGGAGTCAAATCCTAGCCTTGTTCTTGAGAAGGATCGCGAAAAGTTTGTTACCGTCAATTGTTCAGCCATTTTCAAATTTTTCCAGCATCGTATGAACGCTACCTAAAATTTTGCTATCGACATATTTTGCACCCTCTTTCAAATTAGGCTGGTATCTTTTGAAGGCGGTCGTAGCCATTCACATTCAGGTATCGGGTATTTTGAATCCTTGGGGTCGCTTGTTCCATCAACTGCAACGGCCTTATTGGCCGTTGCAGTTGATGGAACTTAGCTGGACCACTATTTATACCAATTTTTAAATTGTACAGTGTCATCCAGTCGAAATAATCATATATACATATATATATATACATTATGTGAACTGGGCTTGAAGGATTACAAATGAATGCATTCTGAGAGGAGCAATAGCAATCAGGGCCGAGGAGAGGGGGGCTCAGGAGGGGTCAGAAACCTGGGGCCCATGACCATAGGGATAGGGGCCCATAAATAATAACTCATTTTTGTCAAAAATATGGTCCATGCCAAGTCTCTTGCCCGGGAAGTTAGCATAACATGTTGAGGGTATGGGTATGTGTCGCCCATATGGGTGGGTTTTTGGCCCCAAATTCTCTAAACAAGGGTCCCTTTTTCGGCAGATTTTCCATAAACATGGGTGGGTTTTCTAGAAATTGAGAAAAATTGTCAAAAATGGGTAGTTTTCCGCACAAATTCATCATAAAAGTGGGAATGACGGCAACTGTCGGTAATTAGAAGAGGGTAGCTTTCTAGAAAACGGGCGGCCAGCCTCCGTCCATCCGGGGTCTCTTGACCAGGCTTGTAAAATTGACCTCAATGGCTTCTCAAATTGTCACAATATATCAAAGTGAAGCAGAGAAAGAAACGGTAACAGTTAAATACAACATATAAGCCATTAAAATGTACCTGGTGAGCTGGAACAATTTTTGTATTCGAAATTTCATGGCACCAAGGGTAACGGATATGAAGGATTCAAATTTTGTTGCAAAGATAAGAGAGACTGAAGTATTTTTATGATTTTTCTCGTGTTTGACAAGAACTGAAACTTTAGGTAAATTCCACTTAATTCTTTGGTTCCAAAATGCCTGAAAAGGCACCTGGAACATTTGATCAAATTGTAGAGAACTTCCTTAGACTGATGACGATGAGTCCCTTGTATCCCTGCGGTAAACCTTGCTCAAGAGGGACTCATCATGAAACAGTAAAAAACTTGGCCCTATTTTCTTCAATCATCAATGGAATTAGGAAAGAATCACGGCTTCGAATCTCTATCCCATGGGAGTGTTTTCAATTCTTCAATTGAATCGAAAATTCTATCACATTTTTGCACGTTAACAATAGTATTTCACAAATCTCGCAATCTGATTGGTACTGAAGAAATTGCTCAGTTTGGGTTGGGCCTAAATAGGGCCTGGTTTTTCATAGCAATACTATGAGTCTCTGTTGACCGAAGCGCCATCATCAAGTCAAAGAGCACAGGGAAACAAGAGACTCATCGTCATAAGTCTAGAACTTCCTCGCACGAGAGAGTACGCGAGGGCATTTTACCTCTCTCATGAGTGATAGTCAATCTTCTTAAATTGCCCAAGTCGACTTGGGCAAGTCCATATTCAATCCCAAGGCAGGAAAAAAACTTGTACCTTATTTACTGAGGAATGTTTTTATGATTTGATCAAGAGTTTTAGGCCTTTTTTTCGGGCGTTTTGCCACCAAGAAGTTATCGTAAAGTGAAATTTACTGATGTTTTTAGTGCTCATAGAAATGGAAGAAAAGTTACAAAAAACCTTAATCTCTCGAATATCAAGCAAAACTGGTGCTAAGAATTTTCAGATGTTTGGGTTTCTTCTGGCTATTCCGGTTCGTCAATCGATGTTTCTATTTAAGAATACCTCGCAAGCTTGTAGAGGGCTATTACGGTTATTATATTGCGATTCTTGTGAATAATGACTGGCTGGTTTGGATGAATTTTGCTGGGGGAGCATGCTCCCGGACCCTTCCAGATGGGTGCGTCTCTGCCGAAAGTACGCCTTCGGCGTACCTTTCACAACTTGCTTGAAACAAGTTATTTCGTAAGGGACCCATGTTTCATTTTGACACGCGGCCCATAAATCCTATCCACGGCCCTGATCTCTACTCTTGGATTGCAAGCTACTTGGAGAAGAGAAATCAATGCGTCAAAATGAAAGGTAAAGGTTTAGTCGTAGAAGAGGAGCTGTTTATGGGTACGACAGGGCTCCTCATTGGGTCCTAAACTGTATAACATCTTTGTCGATGACCTCCTTGAAGCGATCACTGAAGGAGAAGTTACACAAAACAATCCTACGGTAGTATTTACTATTCAGGGGGCAGTATGAATAGGATTGTAGATGACCTCAATCTGACAGTAAAGCAGGCAGGGGTGGTGCCAGAAACTTTCCGACAGAGGGGCTGGAGCTTCCCACAAGGGGGGGGGGGCAAAATGATTGAAAAATGGTGTTTTCGTGCATTATTTTACCAAATTTCCTCCGACGAAAACCACAAATTTCCTCCGACGGGGGGGGGGGCTAGATGCCTCCGACGGAGGGGCTGTAGCCCCCTAGCCCACCCTGGCGCCACCACTGAAAGCAGGCACGTAGTTGGTGCTAAAGGAAGAAGCTCACATCTTTCCATTTCATTCCTTTTTCAATTTTCAACGTTATATTTACAATGGTATTACGAAAATACTAATAAAGACGAACTATTTGCAAACGTAATAAGCTTATGTGTCTTGATAACGAGTTGAGCTCAAAATGTTGTTAAAATATCATGCTCTGCTAGTACAGTAAAAGAATTCATATCGCTTGGCTTTAACCATTTGCTCTTTTCTTCATCAAAAGTCCACGCAGAAAAGGCCTGTTTACTTCCTGACCTTTAAAACCAATCATGTATGGTGAAAGCTACGTCGGTATTGTCGATTTTGTAAAATACCTAGGCATAACAATTGACAGTGAACTAGGTTGGGTCAGGTACAGTTCATTTATAACTTATCATCACCGAATTCCGTTTCAGAACGCATAAGGTTTCCCTCTTGTGTATTCACAAAAATCAAAAAGCACAACGTTGATGTTGTTTCCATTTACATTTGATTCCTAACTTGCATGGTCGTCTTGGAAATGATCTTTTAGTACAATGAATAACAATAACATTAGTTAGTGAGTGCAACGTTTTGAGAAATGGGAACAAACTGCATCATCACAAAGAATGGAATAAAAGTAATAGGCCTATCTCATTCTGTTCGATTCTGTTGACATTGCAAGATGTCTTTGCTCTCCCTGTCTCGCAACCCCTCATTCAGTTTAGTTCTGTTGGCATTGCATCACAAAATGATTGCATTTCCTTGAATTTTCTCAATTTTCAATTTCTCAATTTTCTTGGATTGCATTTTCTCAATGTTGTTGAAATATTTGACAGCATAGGTTCTAAATATTTTATCATCTCATAGTAAACAGGTGGATGTAGATTTCATGACCTAATCTTTTGAACTTAAAGAACAAGTCCGGGGTTGATATAATTGTTGATTATTCAAGAGATTACATTATTGTGAATGGTGTGTAGTTGTTGCTGTTGTTGTTGTCATCTTATTTCAATTCAATTTTACTATAGCTTCTATTGAAACTAATCTAAATCGAATGATTAGCGAAGTAAATTACTAACATCTGTAAAATTCATTTTTCAGCTAGAGTTGCAAACATTGCACCCACAGGTTGGCCCGTCCCATTGCTTTATTAGTCTCTTAAATGTTTGAACGTTTTCATTAATTTAATTTCTTTAGGTAAAGCATCTCATATCTGTGGTCCTAGCGATAGTAGACTTTTTGACCCGAAAGTAACCTGGTTTGGTCTATGGTGAATTAAGTCATGTGGGTTCCTTGCTGACCTTGTTGTTTGTCTTCGTTTGAAAATATCCTGCATAAAGGGAGGATTTAGCTTTGAGATCGTTTTGTAAATTGACAGTACTTTTTTCAATTTTTTTCTCTTTTAATCTGCGAAACTACATATTTCAATCTGCTAAGAAATGCCAAATGACGTCATTTTGTATGACATCACTTCATGTTGACCTGGACGAGGCTGCCAAATGTGTTGATATTGTAATTGTACCACCCACATTGCACAGTGGGCCAGAGGGTGGACAAAAATAAAAAAATGAAAAAATTTAAATAATAGTTTTATCAGTGGAAATTGATACCATATGCCTCATCGAGTAAGGAAATCACATTCAACGTTATCGAAAACATTGCTTTCTATCAATTAATCAATTTCAAATCACAGGATGCTAACTGTTATTGAATACTGCAAGCCGTTAACTTTTTTCAAGTTCAATTTTACCAACTGCGTCCTCGGGCACCGATTTGTCTGCAAGCGACATTTCGATAGCATTTTCATAACGTTCAGCTGCACTTTGTACGCTGTGTTTTAAAGCTAAGTTCAAAATTTCGCTTGAAAACGCCAAACATCTTCTTTGCATATTTACAAGCACGGAAGCATCCTCTATCTGTTTGATTTAAATTTGGCTGCCGAGAGGTGCCGTAGAAAATACAACGATGGTTATTGCTATGCCAAAAAATTGAGGTGCAAGGGAACAGGGCACTGCTGAATAATTTCAGATCGATGTCAAATTCTATTCATTTTTTATGCCAAGTCTATTTCAAAGCCTGTCCTTTTTAAGAATCATTTCAGATCATAGATTTATAGTCATTAATTCTGCTTTTTTTGTTATGGGTACGTATTTATCAGAAGTTATTCGATGCATTGACTTTGGCTGTTTCAAATAAGGACTTAGAAGAATTTTCTGACAACTGCGTGCATAACTAAGCAAGGAAATTTTGTCTTAACGACGTTTTTCTTCGTAAGTTTCAACCTTTTATAGCATTCTTTACCATTATATGCCTTGTACGATTTATGTCCAAAAAATCGTAATCTGGCCCACTGTGCATTGCTAGCCTCCTTATCGCTCCTTCGCTTCGCACACTAGTACAAACAAGGGCATGATGACGATATTCAAGTGGCCTAAGCACTTGATCGTCCTAAATTTTGTTAATTCGGGTATCACAATAAACAAGATGGCTAAAGTGTTCATTACCTTGATTAGTTGAGCAAGTTGATGGTGTTTTCTCTGCTTCTTCTTCTCTGTTCTCCTCGATACAAGCAGTTTATCACTACTGCCACAACGTTTTGACTGACCGCCATTGCAGTTTCAATCGAATATGTCATGTGACAGCCCACAAGGGGACAGCGCAGACATTTACTTCGCTGCGCAGGAGAAGGCTATCAAATGACATATTCGATTGAAACTGCAATGGCGGTCAGTCAAAACGTTGTGGCAGTAGTGACAAATGCTTGTATCGAGGAGAATAGAGAAGAAGAAGCAGAGAAAACACCGTCAACTTGCTCAACTAATCAAGGTAATGAACACTTTAGCCATCTTGTTTATTGTGATACCCGAATTAACAAAATTTAGGACGATCAAGTGCTTAGGCCACTTGAATATCGTCAGCATGCCCTTGGTACAAAATACAAAATGGCGACGATATTGGCCTAACTTACTACGAAGATTCAGCATCCAATTTATGAAAGCTCGAGGCATCGAAACTTAGAAAGAAGTCACGATTGGTGTTCAGCAGTTGGCAAGGTTGCTTTGTAACAATAATTTTATCAACCCCGGACTTGTCCTTTAATGGGTTCAAAGTAACTTGAGCTATTTGGCTATAATCCTGTCGTTAAACTTTTCTGAAAGCTTCAACATTTTCAGAATTCAAGTCCTCTTCGTTCTTTTAAGAATGGAGAAAACTTTGAAAACCTTCAAAACCATTGTAATTTCTTAAATTTTTGAGGAACTACAGAACAATTTTCAAGAAAGACTTTGTTTACGAAAAAATTTCTATAGTATGGTATCAAACAACAATCTTTCACTCTTCTGGTTTACAATTTAGAAAACGTTAATGACGTTACAACCTCGAATGAGATGAAACATGAAAAACGCCGTAGTTTCGAAAAAATTTCAAGATTGGTAAGAAATCCGACGTAAGAATTAAAGCACAGTAGCTAAAGTGGCCTTCAAGCTATTTGATTTCAATGAAATAGGTAATAGAATTTTACACCTACCTTCTTATATCAAGTTATAGATTTTGAACTAATACTACAGGATGTTTCAGAAAAAACGCAACCCAACTTCCAAACGAGTCAAAAAGGTTTAGGTGTTATGGGGGCTGTGGAATGAACAGTATGCAGCCATCATTCAAAGGCTAACTTAGAGATGAAAATTTTGTTTGGCAATATCGCTCATCTTATAGAGCTATAGGACCTGAAGTTAGGAAAAATTCTGCGTTCGCATGAGAACAAGAGTTCCACCCAGGGAGCACCGTTCCACCATTCCATTCTGTTGCATGACTTACTAGCTATCGAAACAAAAATTCATTTCTTAAATTGAGAATAGCATTGAACTTGAATTTCAATGCCAAATATAGCGTGGACCAGAAGGGAAGTGGAATTCTCGATTCCCATACAAATACTTTACAGGCACTCTTCTAAGTTTTGGGCCTTTAAAATCAGTGTTTTTAAAAAAACCAAATTTTCCATCTAAGTGAGCCTTTGACTGACAGATTAAAATTTCAGTTTTGATTATCGTCTACACACTTTTTATGCCACATTCAATGCCCGCCTAACGCGAAAATTCTTTTTTTGATTCATCTGGCATAATTGGAAATTTTCAAGGGTGGTCTTTGTAGTGCGAAGGTGCGATAAGGAGGCTAGCAATGTGACTGGTCTAGTATCAACACAGTTGGCAGCCTCGTTCAGGTCAATATGAAGTGACGTCATAGAAAATGACGTCATTTCGCACTTCTTAGCAGATTGAAATATGTAGTTTCGCAGATTAAAAGAGAAAATAATTCAAACAAGCACTACACACCATTCACAACAGTTTAACCTCTTGAATAATCAACAATTATACCAACCCCGGACTTGTCCTTTAGGTGTAAATTTTCATATTCCTGGAGCCTGTGATTTGATTTTATGATGACAACAAAGTTGCGAATCTATGAGGGATTTGACCGTGAAAAGCTTTTGGGGTGTAACTTTACGCCCTCAGTCATTATTCAAGAGGTCAAATCCCTTATGAATTTTCAACTTTGCTTTCATCATAAAACAAAACTAGTTACAACGAAGGTTATAAAGATTTGCAGTTAGACTAGGATTTTGATGCTGAATGTGAATCTGAGGTCAGAAATTTCATATGAAGCAATCTATAGAGGTTTTGCAAAATTCCAAAACGAGGCCGCTTTGCTGAAAAGGTGTATAAGTTACATTTATTAATAATGATAAAATAGGCGCTCACGAAGATAGATTTTCATCTATGGAAGTGTCCTTTCACATATCATATGCTGGAATCCAAATACAGTAAGACCCTGCATTTGAGAAGCCACCTAAAAGAGACTTTTAGCTTATTTAAAAGTGATCAGCCCCTCTACCCATAAGAAACTCTTGAGACTCTTACCCAAAATAGATTTTATTGCATTTGGATCAATTTACAGTGAGTTCCTGGTCTGATGGTCTGGGAGCATCTTGCAAGTTTCATGCAAGGTTCATAAAAGATGTCTTAGGCATAAGAGATTTTTACATAAATTTTAATTGATATTCTTGACAGTGATTGATAACATACAGATACAATTTCCTTCAATGCCTTTTTCACGTCGTTACTTTTAGTACTATGTTCGTGTTGTCCCGCTTTATGTTGCCATGAGGTAGTCATAGTTTCTTGCTCCAAATGGAATTGTATTAGTGGTAGGGTATAGTATTTTGTAAGTAGTGTAATTAAGTAATATGTATTGTATCTGTTTGGACTGAATGTAAAAAACGTCTAAAAAACATAGAGATATGGCTACTATACACCTATAAATAAACCCTTTCTTTTGTCACCTATTTTTTCAAGACATTCCAGAAAATTAGAAAGAAACTGAAGAGACTTTCAGCCTAAGAAATAAAGAGCATCGTAGACATAAGAATCTTTTCAGGCTGAAGTGTGAAAGAGGTTTCTTAAATGAAGGGTCTTACTGTAGGCCATAGTTACGAAAATGTCGAAGAAGTGCAGACTGATAATGATTCAATTAATAATCTTAACCATGATATCATTCGAAGAAAAAACAGGTTGTGCTTTCAGACAACTGGGAGCTCTCTTAAGCAAAAGGATGAAGCAGACAAAATGCGTCTCCTGCTGAGACACGGCGGAAAGTGGCATCTGCGAAGGAGCAATGAGGAATGAATTATGCGACTTTTTTCTACTCCGCTCTTTCCTTTCCTTGTTGAGGAGACGAAGTACTGACCCTTTTGTTTTGACAGACTGTGTTTAAGCTTTGTTGATGGCGAATAAAGGCTGGGGCTCACACTGTCATGCGCATCAGTGCTATTGTGTAGTGCTCTTGTTCTCAGCCGTCAAGCTATTTTGAATATTTCGTCATTGCAGTAAATCGTTAGTACGCATGCGATCTAGAGCCCTGGAGGTTTCCTTGAGGCTCACAACGTAGCCTGTTCATATCCCCAACAATTTCCCTCCAAAGGAGCATCAGTAATTCCTCATTGGTCCTTCGCAGATGCCGCGTTTTGCTGTGTCTCAATCAGTCGCAGAAAACGCATTTAGTGTAGTTTTTTTCAGTATGCGTCAAATCGATTCAAAGGTTATTATTTCCTCAAGAATCCCAATGAATTTGAGTTGCGTCCTTTTAAAACACCTTGTAGATTTGATGCCTACACTGTAAATAAAAAATCTTACCTGTTTCCTTATCAAATACAAATCATCAATCGTGACAGTACGCGATAGTAGATTCTGTTTAAGCGTAGCTTTCTTGCCATTTCTCTTAAATGTCAACTCAGGTATTAATGTAAGCTGTGGTAGCTTGACTGCAGTTGCAAGACCCAGGGTCCGTACATCTCTTGACATCGTGCTTTGACGGCTGATGATTGGTTCCAGCGTGCTCTGCAAATAAAACCATGTCAATTTCGATCATTGATTACCGTAAAAGCTCTATAAGCCCCCCTCTCTAATAAGCCCCTCCCCTCTGAGTCAAAATTTGAAATAAGCCCCCCTCACTATTAAGCCCCCCCCCTTATACGAAATTCTAGAATTTACCAAATATTTTCCGTTTATTTAGCCACACAACCTTACATGTTAATTTTTAGTATGATTTGGGATAAAAACTGAGTCGAATTTGTGTTTTGAGTCGTAAAATTGTATGTTGAATCCGCAAGATATGGAAAAAAAGATCTGAAAAGCTACCAAATATATCCTTTTCGCTAGATTTTGCGAATAAGCCCCCCTCTCTAATAAGTCCCCTTCTCTATTAAGCGCCCCCTCTGGAAGGTCCGAAATTAAATTAGCCCCCCGGGGGCTTAATAGAGTTTTTACGGTATATATATCCTTATCATTTGATTTTGTGAATAAGCCCCCCTCTCTAATAAGCCCCCTCTCTATTAAGGCCCCCCTCTGGAAGGTTCGAAATTAAATAAGCCCCCCGGTGGCTTAATAGAGCTTTTACGGTATTGATCAAACGAGGACATCTCAATTCCTTCACATCTAGGGTTTATCCAATTTTAGGGATAATCTCTAGGGATATTACAATTTTAGGAGCACAATCTTAGAGATACTACCAATGTGCCTTGCAAGCAATGGTATTGAGGATGCAGAACACTTTTTATTGCTCTCGGTTGTCCATCTTTTGATATTCAACGATAAGATCTTCTCGCTGGAAACCTTGAATCAGTACGATCATTTGGACACAGAAAACCTTCAAAAGAGGTTTGGACGCAACTTTAAAGTTTGGTAATAAAGACTTCCCTGGTGAAATTCATAGAGATATCCTTGAATTAACTCTACGTTTTACCTAAGAAACTGGTAGATTTTTATTGAATTCATTTAAATTTCTGCCATTCGTAAAGCAACCGCTAAGTCCCCCTTTTGTGTGAATTGTCCTTTTAGTAGAAGTAGAAGTAATATATAGTACTTGCATATTTTTGTCATCCCATGTGATATGCAAGAAATCTTGCTCCTCGTGGTATGGTATTGTCTTCCTGGTATTGTAGGTAGTATAATAAGTGTCACGTATTGTTATTTGTAATTGATGATTTAAAAGCGTGGCTACCTCTGTCTAACGGAGAAAATTTGTATCACAAAAGTAAACAAATCGTCACTACTCAACAAGAGATCAGAGCTAATCTCCAAATGTTGTCACAAGAACAAGTATTACTTAACAAACTTCAAATAGCTAACACCACGCGTAAAGTAAAATATGAGTTATAAGGCACAATTTGTATATCAAGTAAGAAGCTTGAGTAAAACATTCAGTTGTCTGATGATCACTGAAAACTGTGAAATCCCGAACAACAACAACAACAACAACAGCAACATGTAGCCTTTCTCATTGTCTTACTTTCATTTCAATTTACTCCGCCTGCACATGGCATTGAGCACTGTTTCATTCAGTTGACGCATTTGCAATATTCTGTGAACGGGGGGAGGGGTTCTTCCATAATAAAGGCACCTGGGGATGTGCCGTCGGCAAGGGTATACTTTTTGCCAAGTTTAGTCTGGGCAAGGGTATGCTTTTTGTCAATTTTGGTCGATTTTCGTCTGGGCAAAGGTATGTTTCTTGAAAATTTAGGTCAAAGAGATGTCAAACTTCGGTAGTTCCTGTAAAGAAACCCAAATATTTTCAAATTTTGATCCAGAGAATGCAAAAATTTGGCAAGTTTTGACTAGAAAATGCCAAATCATGGCACTTTTAATGTAAAAATTAGTGTAGCCAAGGGTATCATTTTCACAAAAATTAGTCTAGCCAACGGTACCGTTTTGAAACAGTGGGTGGCACACCCTTATCCGAAATTTAGCCAAGAGCCTCTCCGTGATTCTGTATAATTGATGATACAAAATAAAGTGGATCTAAAGTATCTTATCACATCTTTCTTGGAACTGAATAACTAGAAACGACTTAAGGCTACTTTGCTGGAAACTTTTTAATCCAATGAATCGAGGGAAAATTTTGGAAAAGCTTTTTTATTCCAATTAAAGTTACAAGACGATGCAAAGAGGAACATGGGAATACATAGCAACCCTTGTGACCATCACAGCAAAATGTCTTTAAATTCCCGATGGTGTTGGAAGAAGGAACTTAGTAGAAACTAGAAATTTCCTCAGGAAAAACTAAGAGGAAAGAGAAGTTTCCGTTTCTTACACCAGAAATCATAGAAAATTGTGCTTTTCCTTTAAGTTTCCACGGAGAAAATTCTCGTGAAATTTTGATATTTTTTACTGTGCACAACATTTAATATAGAGGCTCAAATCAATATAGCAAATAGCAATTATGTATAATTCAGACAACAAAAGCTAACAAAAATATATGAATGAAGAAAAATTACACGAGCTAGGAGACAACAAACTTAAGAACTCATTGAAACGTTTTGAGGCCTGAATGTTTTTTAACGCTGCCTCAAGAATTTTTGTATCTAAGTCGAAGTTTAACTTTTCGTGGCTATACAAGAGAATTTGGAGTAAATCTGCATTTGAAATGTTTGTTAATCCGTGGGATAGCAATACTGCATCAAAATCGCTGAGAAGATCACGTCTGTCTTCATCCTAAGCATGGCACAGCAGCAAAAGCACTCCGCATCGTCAATACCATGATCTATCGGGCACATATTTGGTAGAATTTATAACATTAATTTTGGTAATTTTTCGACAAATGGGAAAATGGAAAAAGTATCAGGCACAAAGGATGTAGATTATCGCTGAAGTTATACTTGAATTTGAAAATTCAGCTTGCTGAGTCCAACTTCGAAAAGTTGATATCTCTGTAAATCTTAAGTCAATGGAGGAAAATATTATGAAGTTTCAAAGTAGCATAATTGATGAAGGTGTGCAGTGTAGAGGCAAGAAGGGAATATGTTGCTTTAGGATTTCGATATTTAATGACATCATGGCCTCAGATATGATAAATGTTACCATTCAAGGGTGGTGCCAGAAATCTTCCGACAGGTGGGCTGAAGCTGCTGACAGGGGGGAGGGGTACTAAGATAGCTACCAAATGCAGATTTTGTACCTCATTCTCCGACAAGAATCCAAAGTTTCCTGCGAAAAAGGGCCGGATGCTTCCGAAGGGGGGGGGGTGCTGTAGCCCCTTCTGATCCTCCATTGGTGCTACCACTGCTGCCATTATGAAACCAGTTACGATATATCATGAAGATTCCATGGCAGGTGCCCCAACAACATCATCATAAGGTTTAACTCTTCATTCCCCAATCCTTCTTATCAAGACATGATTGTGCCATATGATTTTCTATAGGCAACGATGAAGAGCGAAGGATTGCATCCTAGTGTGAGACAAACCAGCCACCTCGAAGTGCTTTGAAACGAAACAACGCCTCGACAAGACCCTTTAAAATGCAATAACGGGTTCTTTGATTAGCAAAAGAACTCTCAAGGTATGAGTCCCTGTATGAGCAGTCTCGGTCAAGTGTGGCAATCTCATTTTGAACAGTGATTACTGGGAATAATCGATATTAGTCTTGATCTACGTCAAAAGTAGCCTAAATTTCTTTGAAGCACCAGGGCCTTGCTTCCGAACGCGTAGCTTACATGTACTATAAAAAATAACCTTGGGATACTCAGAATACAGAAAACAGCTTACGGTTTTTTCCGTTTTCTCTTTCTTTTTAATCCTTTTCTTGGTTTGTGTATCCTCAAAGAAACTATCAAGTGAATTAACAATTGGCTGTGCATATGGACTCTCATTTTCTGCTGAGATTTCTACGAACAACTTTCTCATCTCTCTTTTAAATTGACGAGGCGTCATGCCCTCTAGCCGAGCACCAGCTGTGTAGTGGCCAATAAGATGGGGCTTTGCATGTGAGTCGGGTTGTGCATGATAGTACCTGGAGAAAGAACATAAACATAGTGATAATGAAAGTAATTGGGAATTTCCGACCGGTTACCACTCTTCAGATGCTCCCACTGAGGAGCAGAGGAGGTTAAGGAAGGAAACCAGGAGCTCACTTTCCTTGTTCCTTCCCTCTTTTCCTTCGCTATGTTAAAGGTAGGTCACTGGTTGCAAATTGGTACTTTTTGGCAAAATTTACGAATTTCTTTTGCCTCGAAAGAAGCTCTATCAGGCTCTTCAAAACAGAAGCACATAAAGAAATTATCCAGTTCAGTAATATGGTAAATTAAAGTAGTGAAGACTTTTCAAAAGGTGCCTGTTTTGTTTCACTCACTCGCCGGGTATTACATGCAAGATGAGGATAAAGAGTTCAGTGTGTTTCGGCGATAACTCAAACTTGTCACTTCACCGTGATTGCAAAACTGTTGTGTGAAGAAGCTGAAGAGATAGATTGTATGTACCGGGTGAGTCAAACAAGAATGCTCACTGAGAAATAGTAAAGGATCACCTATGTAACCAATTTGTGTCATTTCAATTTCATCAAGTATACACCCTTGTCTAAGTGCCGCGGTACATCCTACCCCGGTGATTTTCCCGGCGAAAAAATTGGAACAAAATTAAGCCTCGGATAAGCTGTGAATCTCCCCGGCACAAAACGCCTCACAAGTGAAACCTCAGCAGCAAGCAGGCGAACCCCGGAGAGAAATTTGAAAAATTATTTTCACGTAGAAACAGTGCCCCACCCCACCAATAATTATGCTGTCCTTGTTACAAAATTCGAGATCCCCAGAGAAAATTTGACCATATCCTTCGGTCACTAGGACCCCGGTGAAAATCTGACCTCCCACCGGGGCATTTAGACGGGGGTGTAAGTATCATCTTACTGAAGCTTCAACTTCATTTTGAAGACTTTTCATAATTCTATGTGAATTATTTCTATCTGAATTTAGGAGTTAATCAATAGTCCTATTTCTTGATATACCCTGAAGCAACCAAAAATGGCTGGTTCAGAATCATGAAGATCTAGATTTTTTGATGCCTAGCATTGATGGGGAAGCATACCAATATTTCATGAATTTCCTTTATCATTAGGAAGCAATATCTGAGCCAACAAGGGTATCATCTTATTATCTTAATTGTTGAAAAAACATTGATCAAATTGAGGAAATCACTTACTGTTTTTGGAAAGGCAAATGGAAGCTAGGTTTTGGGAATTCGTCGTTGATAAATGCTTTTTAAAATAATGAATAAGTTCTCAAAATTAGGTTGAACCCTTAACTGGGCAATGGGGTTGCAATTTTCAATCAGTGCAACAGTTTTTGTATTGCAATGGTCCAAAGAGTGCGTTTTTCTTTTCTGCATTTTTATATTCGTTGTTTAACTCGTATATTTAACTTCTATCTCAAATTAGATGCCACACTTTTTTTTAATGCCATACAAAATTTACGAGTGTATCTTAACTGCCCATCCGGAAACACTAAGGTTGTTTCGATCGCGGACCAGTGGCTTGCAATTTGAGACAAAAAGTAGTTTTAATCTCTATGTTCAAGTGTCCTCGGGGTAGTCATGAACTTTTGCTCCTTAGGGCATCTTCCAGAGTTATTACATAGTTGTATTAGTAATCTTGTAAAAATTAGTGTAGATTTTGAGTTTATATTGTAATCCCCTGGTGAAAATAAAAAAGAGTGCGTGCATTTGGTGGACTCACCTGCTACTTAGACACCTTGACCGACGCTTTTGCTCCATTCCTATCCCCTCTAATTTATCGTCTCAAGAAATCGCCAAATTGCCCAGCAGCTCTTGATAACGAAACAGCTGACTCAATAAGAGAATATCGAGAATAAAATCTTTATAGAGAGCTTTAGGACACTGCAATGAGAACCCTGCTGGGCGTGAGCAAAGAAAAAGCGTCCAAACGGAAGAAGTTCGCGTACAAAACAGCATACTTCTGTTATCTTATAACTGATTTCTTTTCTATATAGTTGTTTGTCGATCAGTCGATCAAGGCTTTTTAAGCTACTTTTTTCTTTGGAACGGAAATTTGAAGAACATTTCTATTGCAAGCATGGCAGTACCCTGCTTGCAAAGAAAAAATACTGAAGAATGATAAAGGAGGACAGAAAGTTCTTCCTTCTCCCTTCTCTCTTTTCCTCTTCCAAATTTTCCTTTCATTTTAATTTTGAGTCTCTGGTGCCAAGGGTAGCATAGCAGTAGTATAGAGCACCGAATTTTTGAGATCAAATTGCTTTGCACTCACTATACATTTCACAAAGATTGATCGGTCAATTCTTATTTACCACTTGGCATAACGGACTACACTAAAGTGGAACGCAACAATTTATAATAAATTCTTTTCACCACCAACGTTTCTTGACTATCTATTACCTTACAATTTCATTGACAGATGCTAATGCAGATTTCTTCATAAATGCAGCTATTGCTTCAAATAAGACATGGTGCTTTGGAGCATGTTTCGTTGTTTTTCCTTTGTCATTCTTTGCAACTAGAAGAATGACAATAATAATAATGATAATCATCTTCACCATCATCATCATCATCATCATCATCATCATCGTCATCATCATCATCATCATCATCGTCATCATCATCATCATCATCATCATCATCATCATCATCATCATCATCATCATCATCATCATCATCATCATCATCATCATCATCATCATCATCATCATCATCATCATCATCATCATCAACATCAACATCATTTGTCATTCGTACAGCAATGACTACCAAAGAACAAAATGTTGTCTCGATCACGGCAACCAAGAAAAAGCAGAGCTTATTGGACTGCCCAAAGGTAAAATTAAGACGAACGGTTCAGATCCATTCCAAGATACATTATAAGCGTGTGACAGGGGCGCAAATTTCCATCAAATAGGCAGTAACAAAGAGGGTGTTAAAAAGCAATTTACGTGCAAAAACAACGAGTAAATGGGGAAAATATCAGTCAAGGGAAGAGGTACTACCCAGGGTAGGGATCTACAACCTTGTTTGACCTGTTTGGAATCTCAAGGTGATGAACTCGATAAATCTTTTAAAGAGCAGATCTTCCTTCAGTATGCTTATGCCGAAAGTCATCTTTAGTATACCGTGCCGTACACACATTGACATTGTTAAATCCGTTTCATATAAACCGGGTTTAATTCAACCAATCAAATGCATTCGATTGGCAAGGTGCATTCGATTAGCAAGATAGAAAGCAACATTTTATAAGATTGTTTAGTTTAGGCTGGTTTAAATTACATGCGTGAAGAGAGCGCTAGATGTTTTGAACTAACTCACCAATGCTCTCAAGATAGTGTTCAGTATTTGCCACCAGTTTCAAGAATGCATCAAAATCGATTACTCCATTACCTAGAAGAACGTAGTGACAACTAGAAATAATATCAGTCAGTAAGTGTGGCGTTTTCGGAACTAAAAGCAAACTGGGCCAATGTAAGGCATAATAGTTGATAAGAGGCCTTTCTCGCTCTGTTGGCATTACGAGATCCTAAGCTTGATGCAAGCCTTGCAACAGCTACCTCTTGAAGTCAGATATGCCTGTCCAAAAGATCAATGTCAATGCCCGTCCTGCCCATCCATAGAGATTCATACAGCTACCAATTTTATGATTGTTCATCTGGAATTGATGAATTTAGTTACTCATAAAAGCCATTTTGCGACGACAATTGAAATTATTTGATTCCAAATGCCACAACATTCCACGAAACGATAGACAGATCGACCTTTCTGACCATACGAAAAAGGGAATGGGGAGAACGATTTTTGAAAACTACGTCTGACGTTCCATGATTCCTTGACCAAAGATCAAAGTAGGTTGTTTACAAACAATTTCATTTCGTTTCCAACGGTAAGGAATCTCGACTTCTGAGCATCTGGACACGATAACTTTTTAATTCAATTCGAAACACGATGCGGCTTCGCCGCGATAACGATGATAACGAATCAAGACCAGTATTTCAACAGAGTGGCTATCTTCAAAGTGTTCATGTTTCA
This sequence comes from Aurelia sp. 3 sensu Dawson et al. (2005), assembly GCA_964020215.1. Lineage (NCBI taxonomy): Eukaryota > Metazoa > Cnidaria > Scyphozoa > Semaeostomeae > Ulmaridae > Aurelia > Aurelia sp. 3 sensu Dawson et al. (2005). The sequence continues at coordinate 14,594,489 of OZ026573.1, read as the reverse complement.
CTTTATTCATTTTTATTTGTGCATAATTGCACTACACGCAACAAGAAGAATACATGATCTTCAATACCGGCCACATACTTTTTATTTCGCAGCCCCCCCCCCCCCAAAAAACGAATAAAATGTTTTTGACTCATTCGATAGTTAATAAGTATATTTTGTGAGTAGAGTTTTTACAAGGACAACTATAAGCAGGCTTTTAAACTCTGAATCGTAACCCTGTATAAATATCTAAAAACTGCAAGAAATTCTAGCAGTTCAATCGTTGGGATCATCATGGCCGTTGATGAAGTTAAATTTCAATTTATTATATACCTTTTGCACAAAGAAAACTGTGGATGAAGACTCCAGGCTAATTTTTGGATAGTAACGTACCCTCAAAATAAGGGGCTCTACGTAAACGTACAGGGATGATTTCAGCCTGTTACAGAAATCACAAGTTCTCCTGATGCGGGTTTTTACTGCAATCTTTTCCAGAATTTTACACGTCGTTGTTTGCTCTTTTCTATGTACTCCATTATAAAGTACACAAACATATAACCAATTACAATACCTACAAACTACGTTGCAGTACTGCAGAGAGGATACCACAGGGAACGAAGTACTATGTCTACCCAGCGGCCATTCTAAAAGTAATTAAAAGCTACATAAAACTACACATAGCTATTACCGAAATAGGAATCATTAAATACAGACGGTAATGAAAGTGCAAGCGAAGGTAGCCTGCAACCAAATTCTGTCATTGCAGATTTCTCGTGCTAATAGATCAAAATACACGTGCTGTTTATATAGCACTGATTATGAAACCAATTTAACTGGTCAGTCAAGACAACTGTATTGATGTTTCTTTTCGGAGGGCCTAGAACACAGGCTAGACCTCGATTCGATGCAAGTAAATCAAATTTTCCAAATTAATCAAATCATGATGATAGCACACAGATGTATTTGTCTTACCATCTACATCCATGCCATCAAAAAGCTCAGCAAGCTCTTCCTCTGTTAGCTTGATATCTATTGATTGCAAAGCTTCATTCATGTCCTCTGATCTAATAAATCCTCCTCCTCTCATGTCAAACATGTGAAAAATATCTCTGAATGCTAGAGAGAAGAGAAAATAAACTAAGCCATGAAGAGGTATTCATATATCCCCTTCTAGGTTCCTCGGTGGGAAGTCAGATGTTTACCGTAGTTTTGGTGCTCCAAAAAAGTAGTCAAATTTTCCAGGGAGCTCCAGTTTTGCACCGAAGACTTTGCTGGGAGCTGGATTTGCATGGAAATGATTTGCCAGACTTCCCTTGGGGTTGCACAAATTTGTAGCCGAGGTATAAATGATGAGATGTTTTGTACCTGGGAGATTCACATCTGGTCCGACAGAGCAGAAACTGTGGACGCATGCGCGAAAACTAGTAGCTTTGAGCGCCCTTAGCTCCCTGCAACAGACCCCAAAATTCGGCAACACTTGACATTTTGTTCCCGGGGCCTCAGACTCTTGATTTATCATTTCAAAAAGCTTATCTATCGAGACAATTCATTATCTCATATTGCTCGATGAGGTTATTTTACGCAGTTTCTGCTCTGTCATCTGGTCCAAGGATGAATTGTGCTTATTTTTGTGTATTTTTCACAGATTGGAGATTTTTCACCTCGACTCGCTCTATGACGGTCACATAAGATATAGCTGGCGCTTCAGTGGGTTTTTACCTGGATATAATCTATTGCGAAGGTTGAGGAAAAGTAACGCTACATGTATTAGACAAGCAGGAATTCATTGATATATTACTCGTTGCTGTATTTACCTTGGAGTTGACAAGAGAACCGAAACACAGTTTCATAGACCATCTAACACTCGCCGCCATGCCACCAAAACGACAAACAGAGCCGTCCCAGAGCTATTTCGACGAAAAGTTCGAGAAAATGGAAGAGAAGCTGGCGACCAAGGCATGCATTCAACAACTACATGATGCTATTAAAGGCCAGAGTGAGAGAATTGAGATTCTCGAGTCAAAAGTAGTCATTTTGGAGAATTATATTGCAAGATTAGAAAACAGCGATGATTTGACATCCATAATCGACCGACTGGAATCGACTACAGCCCCGGGGGGTAACTTCAATAGGCGGGTGACGGGGGTGTGCCATTTGACGCCTGCAATCGCACCCTAAAATTTATACATTTTCACGAAAACGATACCCCAAAATTTACAGGCCATTGAAAATGCATACCCTAAAATTGTGACAGCCATCCAAACTTTTAACCAAGTAAGTGAAATTTGATCAAAATCAATACCCTAAAGAGTTATTTTCTAAAATGACACCCCAAAATTTATGACTACTTGTGATTTTACCAAAAGTGATACCCCAAAATTTATTTTCTGCTCAAAAAAAGACTCCCCAAAAAATGGCACATCCCGTACCTGTATATATGGTAGTTACCCCCCGGGACTGCAGCCAACGAACACGAAGGCAGTGAAAATAACGAAGAAGAATAGAATCACGATTGAGTATATCTTCAAGTCGTCCTGACTTTCAGGCCTAACTGCATCCTCTCCATGTATTTATTTGTATAGTACATTTAACGCTTGTTAAGCTGCTTTGTTTGAGTATCTAAAGTAATTTTCAATTTTTGTGGCAACAACTACGTCAAAAAATTCTAGCGTGTTACAGTTTCCCCTCCCAAGCGATTTGAAAACATAATTTTTTTAATACCCACTGAAACAAGCCTGCGCTTCTTTACTGACCAAAATGTGAAAATCCTATTGTGCCCAGCGATGACCATGCTCGGTGCTTTGTCTTACATGACTTTGTTTGTAATTTGTCTGTTGAAGTGTCTTTATTTTTTTGGTAGTGTAGTTTTCTGTTCAACCTGCTGCATTTCAGATCAATTAGTCTCTTTTCCAAAGTGTGCGAATTCACCAGATGCTAATTCTAAGAGTGACCAACGGGATCAGGCAGGCGAGCATCAAATGCCCGTAGGAATTGAAGAGTGGCGTGCAGGAATTGTTTTCAAGCAGCCGCGGCTTTGATAAAAGTTTCGCGTAATATTCCTGTGCTGCAAATTACGGCTTTTGTTTTGTATGCCTTTGCCTAATTGTACCTCTTCGTGTGGATAATAGCTATAATTCTTCCACTTGCCGTTAGGAAGTGATCAAGTTGCACAAAAAATGGAACATAAGCACTTAGGAGTGATACTTGATTCCAAATTAGATTTTCAAAGCCACACCAGACAGGCAATTTAAAAGCAAGAAGAGGCATTGGTATTATAAGATACCTATCGAAATACGTATCCAGAAATGTGCTTGATCAGATTTATAAGCTTTACGTGAGGCCTCATTTAGATTATGGTGACATAATATATCATCAATACGATCCTGAAATGCAATCTCATTTTGCACAAGCACTTGAGCAAACTCAATATTCAGCAGCCCTAGCTGTGACTGGTGCATGGATAGATACAAGTAGACAGAGACTTTACAACGAATTAGGTACGGGGGGCATTCTCGGCTAAATTTCGGGTAAGGGGGTGCCGCCCACAGTTTCAGAATGTGACCATTGGCTAGAACAATTATTGAGAAAATGACACCCTTGGCTAGACTAATTTTCCCTTCAAAAGTGCTCTGAATTGGCGTTTTCTAGACAAAACTTGCCAAATTTTCGCATTTTCTGGACCAAAATTTTGAAAAAGTTGGGGTTTTTTCCCAAAATTACCGAATTTTGACATTTCTTTGACCAAAATTGCGAAAAAGCATACCCTTGCCTAGACTTAACTCGACTAAAATAGCTAAAAAGTACACCCTTGGCTAGACTAGAAGTCCGAAAAAGTATACCCTTGCGGGCGGCACATCCCCAGGTACCTTTACTATGGAAGAACCCCCCACCCCCTGTGGAATTAGGTTGGGAAAGTCTTTACGATAGGAGATGGTATCGACGCTTGTGCCACTTTTTTGTCCTGAAGAAACAGCGCTCACCTCAATGTCTGGTCACTGAGATTCCAAATGAACGCCAACTAACATATAATCTTAGAAATCCACGCATTTATGACCAAAACATTGGACGGACCAATCGCTTTGCTAATACTCATTTCCAAAACACATTTATAGAATGGAATAAGCTTGACAATGAGGTTAAACATTGCGTATCCATTGCTCAGTTTAAGAACAAACTGCTTTCCACTATAAGACCAGTGGGAAACTCTGTATATAACGTTCACGACATTATAGGTGTTAGATATTTAACTAAACTACTTTTGCAATTTACCGCACTAAACGAGCACAAATTCAGACATAATTTTGATTGTTTAAGCCCTGTTTGCATTTGTGGAACAGCTATTTCCTCTTGCACTGCCCATTGTATGACATAATGCGTTGCGATCTCCTTGGTCCACTCTCAGAAATTTCTGGTTTAGACATTTCTAATTATGATTCAAAATCCTTATGCACACTGCTTCTCTATGGATCTCCATTGCTGAATGTAATTACCAACAGGATAATTATGGAAGCTACAATATCTTTTATTAAAGAAACAAAACGATTTGACTGAATGCAGCTACCCCCATATTTAGTTTTCGTTCTGTAAGTTCTTGTTATTCGTTTGCTTGTGTTTGTTATTTGTTTTCTTCGTTTTTTCCCTTTTGCTTCGTTTTTTTTATGTTTGTTAGTTGTCCATTTGTTTTGCTAGAGTGACAAAGTAGTTAGATATATTGTAAGTGCTATTGATAGATGGAACTCGATGACCTTGTGTCCTTTCCCTCTATGAATGGTACCGTTTGAAGTAGTTGTTGCCTAGTGTTAATGTTTTATTTGCATAGAAAAAAAAATTTCACAGAGGAAATTCACCGGGGTAGAATGCGCTGAGGCATTCATACTGGGGTGCATTTGCACACGATTCCTGGAACAAACCAACAGAAAATGCGCTAGGCATTCAAGTTGATAGACCTTCAACCCAAGTCATTTCCTCCCAGTGGTCTTGCTTTAAACATTGACTTTGTTTAAGTAAGATAACACAAGAGTCTTTGCAGGACAAATGACAGGTCTGCATTAACGGATGCTTAACATAACCATAAGGAGCACCAGCATCACGGGGAAGGGGGTTCCCCGCTAAATTTCGGACAGGGGTGTGCCGCCCACAGTTTCAAAATGGAACCGTTGGCTAGCCCAATTTTTGTGAAAATTACACCCTTGACAAGAATAATTTCTGCATCAAAGGTGCCCTGAGTTGGCGTTTTCCAGACAAAACTTGCCAATTTTCGCATTCTCTGGACGAAAATGTTTAAAGAATTGGGCTTCTTTACAGGGATTACCGAAGTCTGACACTTCTTTGACGAAAATTTTCAAAAAGTATACCGTTGGCTAGACCAGATGTCCGAAAAGTATACCCTCGCGGGCGGCACATCCCTAAGTATCTTTACTTTAGAAGACCCTCCCTCCTCCCGTGACCAGCATACAGTTCAGTGCTATTAAAGGCTGATGGTGACTTTCTCAACCCCATAATGTCCAATGTTAAGCATTGTAAAGAGAAATCAACAAGCACATCATTAAGTCATTCTACAGACCTATTTCGCCTGATTCCAGGGCCCATCAGCTCAGCTGGCTTGGCAGTATCAGGTGGTATCAGGCCATCCATCAAGCATTGGTTGAGGTTGGATCATCAGGTTAAGCTATAGCATTAGTGGGCCTACAGGCCTTAATTGTATGGGCTTAAACTTAGACTTCAGTGGGTCCGTGGACCTGAAAACGTTCCCAAAAGTAAAATACCATGGCTTCCCCTCCATGCCTCTTTCGACAATCCTGGTTGAGCATTTGAAAGCAGTTTTGACTAAGTATCAGAAAGATGAAGTTAACTAGAGTTCATTCTATGAAAGCATAAAAAACATACCTGAAATTTGCTCTGGAGTCATCTTTTCAACTGCTTTGTTGGTCTCTGACTTGTGATGGCTTTGTATCCTCGGCAGACTATTAGAAGATGGTTTACTTGGAAATGTAAGCAGATCAACAGTCAGTTTCGTCCCAGTACCCGTTGTTCGTGCCGAGCTAGGCCTACTATGGCCTATTGAATGCACACTTGGAGTAATCTTTAAGGCCGCCATTTTAAGATCTCTTTTCAGTCCACCACTCTAGATTTAATTGTGCTGAAAAGTTTATTTCTTGTAATATTTGTAATGATAGTTGTATTAGAAATTTACGAATCCTTTCTGTTCCTGCAGTTGCAATGTTACTAAAACAGTTTTTAGTTTTTTCTGTTTGCATGTTGATTCAAAAGTTGTATTTTTAAATCGATGTTCAATCTTGACGATAAATCAATATATACTTTTATTGAACGCTTCTCGTTGGCTATATTCTGACGTTTGTATTTTGCCAGTTACTTGTATCATTTCACTAATCTTACGTAAAATAACAGACTCTAGATTGCAGTCCATTTGCCTTGAAAGTGAGTTCGTGATCGGCTCATGACGTAAAAACATACTGGGAACAAAGTTGACTCCGTTCCTTTTCAACAGCCCTTGAGAGACGATCATCCTTTTCACTTTGCGTCTGTCTTAACCTAGATGTCACATGAGATGCCTGGAACTTTATCAGAGTTGCAAAGAATCCTTGACCTTCCTCCAAACCTGGATTTGGTAAAGAACTAATGAATAGAGCATGGCTCTGCCATGCCATCCCTCGACAGTACAGCAACATTCCGCAAAACTTCAATCCACTATTCAACTGATGATATGCAGGCCAGTAGCAGCTATTGGGGCCGGTCGGGGCCCCCCACCCAATAATTTCCAAAAGTTGCATTTTTTCATTCATCATATATAACGTAGAAAACTGATTGAACCAACGATGAAATTACTCTCTAAAAAGTGTTCCCTCGTGCCCTCCCTCTTTCAGTACTGTCAACGTCCCGTAGATGAGATAGGAAGATAAATATAAACCACTCTATCTGGGCATCTAGAAACGGGAGTTTCTCTCCACTTTCCTTTCCTAATTAAACAGTTGAAGCAATCACCAAGGGGCTTGTATTGCGAGTCAAGACCTAGACCTATCTTCAGCTACAACAAAGAATTCGTTGTAGACTCCAATGCAACAAAATATAATTTAGAAAGTTCAGCTCAGTTGACATCAGAAGCCTTTTGTCAAGTGGCAAAAAAAGTACTTAGACCTCAAGAGTCTAAATCACACGCATCTAAACTAGGAAAACTTGCTATGCTTTTGACCAAGTATTCTTGTGTCGCAGTTTAGTTTCGGCCAGCCTGTTTGAAATACAGTTGAATTTATAAATTTCCTTTTTCACTTGCGGACTTTCGACCATAAAATTGCCTTTCAGCAGTGGCAGAAGGGCTTTTCCAGAAAAAAAGGGCACGAAACCCGAAAATTTTTTGGGAGGTCCCCCGGACCCCCAACAGCTTCCTGCCTTCGCCTCGAATTGGTGCCCCTCCAATCTGAAAAACGCTCCTACTGCCCTGTGATATGACATTTCTTGGCCTCCATTTTGCAAACAAAACATTGGGAAAACTAAAAATTTTCAAATTGCAAGTTCTTTTTCTTGCAGGACTTAACGAAAGCCTTCTCCTTCCCCTCCTATCTTTTTATATATACTTATCCATCTTTCCTTTGCTTTCAGGACCAAAGGCAGTGGGGGAGCCGATTGAAGGTGTTGTGGCACCGTGTTGTAATCCACTGAACTGACTTTGCAGCCAGAACAGTCAGGCGGACGGGGCTCAAATCCCACCAGCACCTTTGAGCGTCATGACAAGGGGTCGCAAACTCGATTAGTGCTTAGCTGTTTCTGCGATCCAAGCGCTTGGCTCTGAAAACCGCAACTTCACCTTCACCTTCACTTTTACCTTCACCTGCACCGATTGGGTGGAGTCCCCCCATAAACGGCCACTTTGTCGGAAATTTCACTCTGAATGTTAGATTTTTTGTGATTTACAGGCCCTGTTTTTGATGGTTCAACGATCTATTTGCTATAAAATTCATGCTTTCAACTTTGAAAAGTTTCTTAGTACTTCTGAGACATAGTACTAGAGTTCTTAAAATGTTGGCCATCTTAGCACTAGTTTCTTATAAAGCAGTTTCTTATAAAAAACGTGTATTTTTGAAAAATAATGTCATCCTTCCCTTTCATTCGATCCAAGCTTTCAGGCAATCCAGAAACCACAATTTATGGGGGAGGACATCGAAGCAAAGGCATTGCGTGGGAGCTTTGTTTTACCGCAACAGGAATCACTAAGAATCAATGGATTGTTCTTTGACAATAACTATGTTATCTAAACACCAGTAAGAGGCTGTTGTTAGGGAAGCAGTGGTGAAGTAAACAATGTTCATTCAGCTGATATTACCCATTCAACTTGAATTGTCAAGTCTGAGCAGTTTGAGAAGAGTATTGTTTTTAGAATGAATGCAGCGATTAGAAACAAAACTGTAAGTATTACAATTAACTCATTTAGCTTTATTGCGAACTGAACTCCACCTTACTGGTTCAACATCTCCGGCCGGGGACTCGTTTTCTTATCGAAATAACGAGCTGCGCGCAAAGCTTAGCTGACGAATAAACAACACAGGCCAAGCAGCAGGTTACGCGGAACCTTATCAATAATTTTGATCTGTACAGGCCTGCCTGGGAAATAACATTCAAAATACAGAGATTCAGTTCTCGTTCATCTTGAACACATTCTGGTCTGCTGAAATAGTTTTCTACCGGGTGAGCCAGAAAAAAGTTCCCACTTTTGAAAAGTCATAGCACCAACAGTACTTCACAGATTTAAATGATTCATATTCTAGTAAAAAGAAGAAAAATTGAAGTATTTTTTGTGATTTTTGTTGTTGTCTCACTATCACTAGAGACATAGGAAAAATTAACTTTAAAAAAATTCATGGTCGCAAAATGACTGAAAAATTGCCTAAAACATTGGTCAAATCACCAAGGACTCCTCGCGCAGATCCCGTAAGAAAATGCAATTCTTCACGGGTGAGAGGTATCCACTGCCCATGCATTGCTCTAGGACTGAAAATCCATAGTATTTGCTTGAAAATTGATGTCTTATAACTCTCGACAGACGTGAAACACCCATGTAGGATTGCTCTGTGCATAGACTATGCTCTGTGTAAGGACAGTCCTTACAATTTGATCAATGTTTTAGTCCTTTTTTCAGTAATTTTGTAACCATGAAATTTTCATAAAGTTAAATTTTCCGATACTTCTAGTGCTGGTAAGACAGCGAGAAAAAATACAAAATACTTCAATCTTTCGGCTTTTAACTGAAATATGAATAATTCAAATCTGTGAAGTACTCTTGGTGCTACGAAATTTTTAAATTGAGAACTTTTTTTGGCTCACACGGTATAAATATCGGTAATCTATATCATTATTCACCATACATATTTTAGGCTGCTGAAAATGCTTTTCTTCAAAATTCGATAATCCACATCCTTATTTATCAAGCACGTATCTTAGTCCACTAAAATGTTTTTTTATAAAATTCGATAATCCTTATTCTTATTCATCATTATCTGTGTTATCTATATATTTTAGTCCACTAAGAAAGCTTTCGATAAAAATCATGATACATAATTTCGATCAATAGCGAAATTACAGACGCTTGCATAATCTATCTTTTTGATTCCTTTCCAACTTAGCGCCACGGTGATTGTTCGCCTCGGACATAAAGCTAGAGTTTCATATATTCTGAACCCAGGGGGGCACTCAGCACATGCACATACGGGGAGGTAAGTCCGATATTTTTGGGTCAGAATATTGCCAAAAGTGATATTTTTTGGTCCAAATAAAACTAAAACTATCTTGATGATATTTTTTGACACCAAACATCGTGTAACTGACATTTCTGGGTTCGCTGGAGGGAATCCTGACCTTTACTTGCATTGACTCAGGATATTTTATTTTCATGTACAGGTTTCTAAGTATGAAATGAGCTGATATTTTTGGGTTGAAATGAGGCTGAAGGGATATTTTTGGGTTGCCTGAAAATTTCTTGGACTGACCCCTCCGTATGCGTATGTGCTGAGTGTCCCCCATGTAATTCTGAAGTAGCCTGCAGGCAAGATTTCTCCAAAGAATTTCACTTATAATGGACGATGCCGTGCAATGGATAGATAGCTTGGCTATATTTTGCTTCCTTGCTTACCTATGATAACGCTAGGAAATTTCCAAAAATTTTGAAAGTAAGCCTTGCTCTCACTGTGTTTTTGCACAATTATTTTTAGCTGTTGTTATATTTGTCTTAGAGCCAGCCATGTAGATTCTTCTTAAAACATATTGAGATTGTTTTCGAGAGATTTCCTTAACTTACTAGGAGTCACAAACCCATGCCTTCTAATGAATCTGCCCAGAGAAAAGATAGAGGTTCGACGGATATGGCACGAAATGGAATTAGGCTTAATCTAAAAGCTGTGCTTTATTTCGAAGCATGCAGCAACTTCACGAGAGATTATCATAAAATCAAATTTCTTTATTAAACATATGCATTTGATAAACTCTCTGAATTTCACATGACACCCAAACATGATCACAGTAGAAACCCGCAGAATGTCCAGGCTGACTTTTGGCCTATTAAAGGGGTTGGATCATGTAATGTAAAAAAATTTCTTTCGAAACGCATATGTTATAGTATTTTGACAGTCTACATCGCAGAGAATTTCCACTACTTTTCTCAAAATAAAGGTTTTATTCTAAGATGAACTCTTGCACTTTATGGGAACAAACCAAACAAACACTCATATTTTGTAGGATTAAAGAGATAGTAGTGGATTTTTAGAAGTGACTTTATGGTGGATTCACCCCATCCACCAAAATCTGAGCATAACACAATGGCCACGTGTGGGCAACAATATAGATTACAGAGATAGCAGATTTGTTTAAGGTTGCGTGACCCAGCCACCCCCCCCCCCCCATCGCCGTCGGGAAGGAATGGCCGTCTCATCGGGGAAGGAATGGTCCATTAAAGCCGGTTGAATTGCTGAACGTATTTGGACATACTGGGAGCAAACCAAGATAATTTTCAATGTCATTGCCTTGAGATTCAGAGAGCAGCATTCCTTTCAATCTCCCAGTAGAACGAATGAGACATTTCTATCAATGGAAATAATTTATTATGTGCTGTTAGAGCGTTTGGCTTGTCTGTCAGCTCAGATGGATACCATGACTTAACAAGTCTAAAGTCGGCTGATATTTCTAGCTCTCTCATCCAAGAATTCCCAGTAATTCTATTGATCCTGAGGCACAACGATATAACAACTTTGCAACTTTCACTCACATCGACAATGCAAGGACTGATTAGTGTGAATATTACTTGTGGTCTTGAAATGAAAAATTACGATATTAGATAAGGCAGAAACACGAAATCTCTTTACCACTAAACCGTGGCAACTTCAATTAAATCTTGAGTTTTATCATCTTTCTGTAAAGTAGGAACCGACGAGTAACTCTGATTACTAATTTCAAAGCGTTTTAACCAAAGATTTGAATAATTGGTATCTTATCCATATTCATAAAGATGCGGTTCATTTCAGTTTATCAGTAAGAAGTTCTGTTTTGTTCCAGAAAGTATCTTGAACCGTTTGAAATATTCTTCCCAAGCATTCTCCTATTTCTTAATGTTCGGCACTGCATGCTTGGTCTAATGTGGTCGAATCTTTGACTTTTGGAATCACCAGTGTTTTAGGGCCTTATTGCATGAGCCAGACTGGACTTGCCTTAGTCTCTTCCGCGTACCAAAACTACCAAAACTATCTCTGCGAAGGAGAAAGGGAGAAAGCGCTCCTTTTTCCTCTCCTTCGCAGAGGCGTTTGTGGGTTTTAACACGGAAGATGTGGGGAGATGTGGGTTTTAACATGGGAGAGACTTGGGCAAGTCCAGAGCCAGACTGGCCCTTTTATTCGAGGTGGACCATTTCAGGAACTTTTTCTCGTCAAATTGCTTCACAGGGTTTGGAAAAGGACTGTTTTCTCAAAGCTTTTAACTGAGCACGCACAAAACAATCTATAAATGATTTGATTTTCCCGTCAAAATTACTTCGCAGCGGTGGGGTGAATTTCTCCATTATGATGGGGCAATCAACGATTCATCCCTGTTTACCGAGGCAGCTCTGTTACATCATGCAATTGAATTGCTTGTCATGGGTCTTAAGCTGGTCTACAAGTGTAGTTGAAATGTCTGAGATATGTGGCAAAAGCTCGAGCTGAATGAACAAAGCTTTGCTTAGCTTAACGAGTAACCAAACAATGTCAATTAGAACCAATACTTTAATATCCATAAATGGTCAAAAGATACATGGCAATAGATCCAGCCAAAAGAACAACACATAGCTTAGCTTGACAAACTAACGTCAAAAAGAGACATTGCTGTTAACCCAGTTTTCGCCGTTTTCGTTAACCCTTAACCCGGCCTTGAGGAATGATCTTAAATCCTTGTGCCTTTTAAAGACCCTCTGCTAACCATTAGGCTTTGCGCATATTCTTTGTTATGGGCAAACAAACCACAGGAGACCGCACGTGCGAGGTATGGGAGGTATGTCCGTTGCTTAGGCCCCTTTTGAAATTGAAGAAAGAGAAATATCAAAATTTGGACTGTGCACCTTTGTCTATGCTTAAGACCCATTGTCAAACATGATCCTTTGTCCGCTGAATGAAAAGCAAGGCAAAGAGAATTTAGGCCAGAAACGACTTTCAGATAATGCGAAAGTCGAATTTGGCGCCACAAAGGATCATGGATATTGCTCTGTTGTAGATTAGTAGTTATTCGATCTTGTAACACTAATTGACTTCGCAAAGGCGTGAGAAATTTCAAGGGGAGTCAAACGAAACGAGACAAAAATCAGAAGCTAATGGTACATTTGGAAGTAAGGTGGACATAAGTATATTGGAGGACAGGTGAAATCGGGCTGAATTGATCAATTTATCAAGAAAAAAGGATGTTTTCGTATCAGTACCTGTTATTTAACGCGCGCCATGATATCATTCCCAAGATAGTTCTTCGTTCATTGTTGCAGCAACTATAACAGAGACCGTCTTTTCAGCCGAGCACCTGCAACTAACAACTGATTTGATTTCATGCGAAGCGACTTCCAACGATCTAAGACTGCTCTCTGAAGAGAAAGCATGCATGCCTCAATTTGAGAAGACGAGACTCTGTATTGTAAGTGTACTTTCGAAGATATTTAATAGAATGAAATTTCTAGCTTCATTGTCATCTTAGAGCTTCTTGGAGCTTTCAGACAAACTTAGAAACTGATTTAATTTCATCCAACGCTATTTCAAACATTTTAAGACTACTCTGTGAATACTATGGTGAATAGGAAGTGTACATTCCTTTCCTCAGTTATGGAAAATGAGACAGTAATCGCTGTAAGTGTACTTTTGGGTGTTCTAAAAAGAACGAAACTTTTAGCTTCATTGCCATCTTAGAGCTTTCAGGCAAACTTAGAACTGAGCATCTCACCCAACATTTCATCCAACTTTCAGCCTAACATCTGCCCTGGGAGTGCACTACATATATTTCGGGTAGGGGGACGTGCCATCGGGAAGGGCATCTATTTTCCAGATATTTGTATAAAGAACGGCATCAATTTTCACAATTTTGGCATAAGGAACGTTACCTATGTTCAAGATTTTGGCATGAAATATAACGTCGGATATACATTTTCGAAAAATTGGTATACGGTCGGGTATGCTTTTTCAAAAAATTGGTATAAGGTCGGGTATACTTTTTCAAAACACTGGTATAAGGCACGGGTATGTTTTTGAAGCCTCGATGGCACGTCCCGGATCAAAATCTGGTCAAGTGCACCCCCCGGGAACATCGTCAGGCACCCCAACATCAGTGGTCAAAGATTAAAAGTTGAGCCAACTTTTGACACAAAATTTAATCATTTAAACTGCACAATGATAAGCGACGACTTTGACTTCCTCCAAACTTAGTCTACTACAGTTGCGCGCAGCCAACAATGTTGGATGAGTTGGTCAAACGATCTAGGAATTGACCCAACATTTCAAAGCAAAGGAATTGTCGCGCATGTTCACTTAACATGAAGAAGTCCTGCATGGCAGGAGGAAATATTGGCAAAAAATATATAATCGCAGTTAACCGACTCATTCGCTGTTGTTTTTCGTCGTTTTGCGGTGTTTCTACCTACAAATTCAATCGTTATCCGTCATCGCAAGCATCTGCGGATCCGACGAGCGACGTTCATATCGTGGCCTTTCCTTTTTCGATTTATTTTTTCACTTAACATGTTTGATCTCTGTCAAACTTCACTCTTCATCAAAAGTGACAGTGTTGGGTGGCCCAACATGGTGGTACGACGATCCAACATTTTACCCAAAATGACGTTGAATGAAATGTTGGGTAGGATGCTGGATCGTTTGCACAGAGCCTTAACAGCTTTCAGACATGGCTTGAAACTAATTTGAGTATATGTAAAGGAATTTCTGTATTCGGAGACTGCCCTCTGGAAGAGGAAGCTTGTGAACTTGCTCAGGTAGGACAAGACGAGACAGTAACAGTTGTAAGTGTACTGAATGTCGTTATAAGAAAAATGAATGGTAGTATATCGCAGTTTTCTTAGAGCTTTCAGAGAACATTTAGGACAAATTGGATTACATACGACAGGATTTTTGAAATTCTAATACTGCTTGCTTTTCAAAGGAAAAGAAAGCTTGTAAACTGCTTGAATTGTAGCCATGCACTGCTGAATATTTTTGAGGAAACGAAACCCTTTGAAATCAGTGTTCTCTTAGAGCGTTGATAAATAACTCGGAATTGATTTAGTTAGTGCACCAAGGTTTTCAGCTCTCTAAGGCTTTTCCTCAAGAGAAAAGAAAAAGACAGCATTTGTGGAGGTGTGATTCCGGACGCCACTGCAAGAACAAAGACCTTAAGATATCAGTGTTCTCTGAGAACTTTCAGAACAAACTCTGAGAGAGTTGATTTACAGTAGAAATGATGTTAGTGACGTATTAGGATATATTTTCATTATCCGAAGTTTAAAGAATCAAGATCGAACTTGATTTTCCATTAATTGCTGGAAAGAATTCCATCATTTCCTGAGACGTGACAAGGCCTATTAAACGCAATCGGACTTCAAGTATGGAATGCGCTTGTACGGCGGCTAATGAAGGTATGAAAATGATTTTCGTGAGTGCACTTCTTAATGTCTTATACAAATGCCAACTTATGGAATCAGTGTGGTACAAAACTTCAACGTATGCTTCATTTTTATCAATGTTATTAACTTATTATCTTTGTACAAAGTCGAATATTTTGACAAATTTATACTTGTATTGATACAATCGATGTACAACACGCTCAATAACTTTGTTTTCAATTTTCTTATGGTATCAGTGTTCTTTTTGGGACAAATGCACTTTGGCGGACACAGCTTTCAAGGAAAAGGAGTTGAATGCTAGAACTAGTATCTGATTGGCTTTGTAAACAATATCGATAGAAATTCTGTCATCTTGTGGACTTTTACACAAAATCGCAATAGTCTATTGAAATACTGACTTGCCGGTTTTGCTTCGCTTTGGAGTCACCCAACGGCGTGCGTCTCTGACGGCAACCCATGCAATTTGTTAGCAATGTTTAGATTTGGAAACAGAGTGCCTTGTTTGCAGCAATGAAATTTATTTGCTTTTGGGAATGCTGGCTTCACCGGCAGAGCAGAAACTGCGTAAAATGACGTCATCGAACAATCTGAGATAAGGAAATGTATGAACAGATAAGCTTTTTGAAATGATAAATCAAGGGTTCAAGCCCCCTAGGAAGAAAATATCAAGTGTTGCTTAATTTTGGGATCTGTTGCAGGGAGCTAAGGGGGCTCAAAGTTACGAGTTTTCGCGCATGCGTGCGCAGTTTCTGCTCTGTCGGCTACTCGATTGGAACTTTACTTTGTGTAAAGATCTATTGGATACAGTACTGATGCGTTTTCTATCCAAACTCGGTACAACATCTAAGCACGGAGAAATGTTGAAAGTGTGTCCGCTTAAGTGCAAACTAGCCTTCTCTTTTATACCAGACTCGCAGCTGATTTATCTACACACAACAAAAGTTTGAGCGTGGTAAGATTGATCTTTGGAAAGGATAAAGAGAAGGCTGAAACAGTAACTGTCGTGATTTTCAATCGTCTATAAACAAGAACGGATTCAGTTTGTATCAATGATTTCTTAGAGCTTTTAGGGCCAACAAGAAACTGATTTGATCACATCAAGTGATCACATTCAACGAAATGTCCAAGACTGTAAGACTGAGCTGATGAGGACACCTGTACACTTGCTGAAAAGCAGCTAGAGAATACAGCTTCCAGAAAACACCACAGTTGATCAGATGTGGCAGGAAAAAGATTTTGCTTGTAAATGTCATATTTGAAGAAGGTTGAGTAATTTTCGTAAGAGATCTCAGAAAATTTTTGGGTAGGGGTTAGGATTGCCAAGATATTCCTGCCATCGAATTGGTATCTTTACTTCTGATTCTGAGGCAAGCGTATCTTCCAGTTTTGTGATATTTCTCAGCTTTCGTAAGTTTAAGCCTTTTAGGCCACAAACATCGGCAGTGCTCCGCTACAGATGCAGGCAAAGAGAAATCTTTGAGCACAACAGGTGATTCATTAGGACATGCTTCACTGCAGTAATTTATCTCTGATGATCATCTGCAAACATTGTGAGATGAGCTTTAGATTAACCAGATTAACGATCCTTAGTGAAACTTCTTTAACGTAAGACAAATAATCATTTTACGTTTCATGTGGATGATCTCATCAGATGGGTAGTGCAATAAAGCGGGCAACAATATACATCTTCGCTTTTGGCAATAGGTCATACATCTTCATCATTTGCAGACAAAGGTAGTTGTAATAACACAAACCATAACTTATAACATAAACATCTAATGATCCCATTAGATGAATAAGACAATAAAATGAGCAGTAGCTCAGCTGTAACTGTAGCTCAACTCCTGGCAAGGGGTCATGATTATTTGTCGTTTGCAGACCAAAGATAGTGTGCTATAACAAAAATCGCTACTTAAAGTTTTATGTTGATGATGCCATTAGCTAGGTAGGGCAACTGCATGAGCAACAACCTTTATCTTATTCCCTAACAAGAGGTCATGCTTCTTTGTCATTTGCAGATCAGATATAGTGTGCTATAACAAAAATCGCTACTTCAAATTTTATGTGGATGATGCCATACGGTAGGGCAATTGCATGAACAGCAACCTTGATCTCTTCCTTAACAAGGGGTCATCTTCCTTGTCGTTTGCAGGCTAAAGACAGTGTGTGAAAGCAAAGCAATCCTACAGAAAAATCAAAATCAAAGGGAAGTGGTTATCTACCCAACGCTAAAATCAAGCAGTTTGAATACTACCTAGTGAGTCAAAACAAGGTTCAGATGATCGAAAGCCAGTAGCCCTTAGATCATTTTTTCTTTATCCATCTAAAATATTACAACATAGGCTAAACTCTACTATACTTTGAATAACTATGCAACACTACAGGACAGTGCCATTGGAGCAAAGATAATTGACAGCACCATAGCCATAACGTAAAGACATGGAACTAGACTAACAACTACGATACAGTTTGCTAGTTATGCTACTTACAAATCAACATACGGTACTACTACAATATCTTAAACAAAGAAAAAAATCAAAGTTGAAAACTGCCGTTACAAAAACAACTCTACAATTGGGTGGTCTATGGAAGGGTGGGGTATAGGACTTCAATCGAATTGACCAGGATGAAATTCAACGTAAGGAAAATCTTTATCACCGTACAATAACAGTGGTCATAAAAATTCATCTTAAACCATTTAGAGGGGACAATACTTGTGTAGCTAACAAATAAACTTAGGTCAAAAATTTTTTGTATCGTTGACAAATGACAAGGGAATTTGTTTGAAATTGCTTCATCCAAGAAAACTTTCAAATCAGGCCTAAAATCTTCCGCTGTCATAATTGAACTCAATTTATCTGTCTTCGCTTTCAAATCTTGGTATATAAAGGTACTGCTTTATTATCGCAGAAATTTGGGACTTTTATTCAGCCTCTTGTAGTCTTTCATATGCAAAGATTGTGTATCAGAGCTAGAAAGGTCGAAGAAAGAATTTGGAACCATTCATCAACACAATTTGCAACTGCTAACTGCTAATGATTGAAATATTCAAAAACATTTCTACTGAGAGAAATATTCAATACAGTTTGAGCATAGTCACAAGTTTGAGATGAAAATGATTTGCGGTTGCCGAATGAAAAGACAACAACATGCGGAACTCTGTATTCGGTACAGAGGTCATTATTCGTGGTTCTCATTACCGAAGGAAATTATAGATTCCAATACACTGGCTGAATTCAAATGAAAGATAAAATATGGATTGGAAATACATCCGCAGATTGTTCAAAGTTTTCCAGAAATGATAATTATGATCTTTTTCTTTCTTCATGAGGCAGGGTGTCTAGCAAATGCGAAAAGTAGGGCTCAAATCTTTCAAATCTATAAAATGGGATTGTAAAATACTGCTACATTTTTTGTTGAATTGAATTGCTGAAAAGCAATTTAGAGTACTTCTTTTTTGCTGAAAAGCTACCGTGGAAACATTTTCAAAACCTGATTATTTTCAAATGGCATCATTTTATTTTTCTCCAAAAAAAAATCCTGCAAAGTTTTGAAAAAATTCAAATCATCATGAATCATCAATCGATTGAGCAAAATTGATATTATCTTCAAGAAAACCACAATTTATGAAGGTCTAAAATATGATAGCAAGCACAACTCTGTCCCTTTTCTGGCTTTTGATTTAGAAATTTGATCACGTCAAAACCTCAAATTTGATAAATGTTGCTATTTCGAAACAAATCAGGGCACGATGAAATTTCCACAGCAGAATTCAAATAAAAATGCAATAGAATTTTACATGCACTTCTTTAATGATTTGAGCACTATGTTCAAATTTGATCAATGATTTAAGGCTTACTTTTAAAGGTATTGAAATAAAGCCTATTTATCAAGTCGCTTGTAATTTCGGAACAACAACATCGAATTTGACAAACTAAATGTATTCTATCTAAGTTAATATACTAACTATACAGGTACTATCAGTTTTTATGAATCTTATACCATGTTTGAGAGTTACAAAACATTAAAACATCCAAACAGTTTTCCAACTCACTCAGTACGCAAAGAATAGCGTCTTAATAAACTCTATTCTGTTGAAGCTGTTCATTACAATGAATCTTTCAAGAGCATAACAGACCAGACTGAGTGCTTTTTCAAATGCTATTTCAAATTGATAAAAGTTAGTTTTAGGAACTGTGCGGCACCAGATGGTACTTAATTTTAGTAGCGTGACGTCCAACAGTTCTTGTTACGCATTTGAGATCAGTTGTTGTGACATCTAGCGAGGAGAGTCATTCAATATTTTTCCATCTAAATTTGCTTGCTTTCTGAGGGGACTTTCACTTTGTTATTCTATTTTTCATATTTATGTTGTAAGTTTTAAGGGTTCTTCTTTTTCTTTTACAGTGCAGAAACCAATTTTTGTATATGACTGATCTCTGCCCAGTTTAGATAAATGAAAATGATATAAATTTAAGCACCGAATTTGTGCTTTTGTCAATTCTCCTGTGCAACGAGTCGTTCCGAGCGCCCTCTAACTGCATCCACATCCCACATCCTGTGAAACAGCACTTGATTGCGAGGTACTGTTGCGCTAGCAGTTAGGGGAGCGGCTAGAAGACTTGATGCAAAAACAAATTCAGCAAGTAAAGCCGGATTTACACTAAGCGAATAAGTCCACGCGGAGCGAATTTTTCGATTGGAATTTTTGCGTTGAATTTTGCTTTTGATTTTCATCTATTTAAGGTTAGTTGACGGAGCTAGGAAGAGGTTATCTTTAAATAAGACAAAGGAACTCCTACACGCGCTATGTTATTCCATGCACATGTTGACCTTTTCAGACATTCATACGCAGTACCCTAGCCATTTATCCCCGCCAAGCAACCCCAAGAGATATATTGAGTTTCAGTGCAAAATTAAGGAAAAGACGGCAGATTTACATAAAAAGTTGCTATTGGAAATGAACTTGCAATTTTCTTTTTGATAGTTATTTTATCCACCATGACGTCATAGGTGTTGTTTAAAGGTTCTTTGATTGACTGACCTTGCCGCTTGTAAAAATTTGCCGCGACGAAGGAAGGATGGATTCTACTTTCTGCGAAGCGATAAATATGCTGTGATTTCGAGGAGAGTTGTCTAAGTAGTATTCTGCGCAACTTTTCTGTGCATTTCCATCAAAAAATTAGATTCACGCGAATTTATTCAACTAGTGTTAACTGTCTTAAGTGATATGTTTCTATTTGCGAATAACAGGCATGGAAGATTCTTACGGTTTTCTAAACTCATCTATCACTTTCAAAACTGACTTCAGATTTGAGAGGCTTAGAAAGATCCCCAGTGGTGTCCTCTACCAATGAAACTACATTAAAATCGAGAACTTTCGGACGATCAAACTTTTGGACAAAATTTTGTCCGAAAGTTTATTTGTCCGCAAGTTTTAAATTCATTGAAAATAGAAAAGAACAAAGAAGCGTAACATATTATGTTAATCAATCAATGTTTTGCCAGTAGCGGTTGAGTTTCTTGAATATTTTTATCTAAAATTTTGGTTCTTTGAAGCGTTTTTTGAAAACAGTTCATGCATGGCAACACCTTTAAATTTTATTTACAGCTGGTTTAACAATTGTTCAATCTAACTAAAATTACATTAAAATGTCCTTGTAGATTTGATGATCACCATGTACCTTCTGTAAGTTGATGTTTATGATGGAATTACAATCAGTTTTAACATCTTTTGGTATCGTGCCCGAAGTTTTTTTGCCGAAACTTTTCAGTCCGAAAGTATTTGATTTTAATGTACACTGTGTGCTTTCTCTAAAACACAAATTAAATCTAAAATCAATTAGCTTAAAGAATAATCTCAAAGTAAATAAAATACGTTGTGACACTGGTGCTATGTCTACAAAATGAGATATGATGAGGTATTGCAGCCTAAATAAAAAAGCAAATGCAAGATTCGTTGATTTACGTTGAATGATTTCATTTATCGGTTGTCTATATAACACCTGTTGTTTCGGCTCTGAACTTCAAACATTGTCAAAATTCTTGATTGCTATGGTTGACAGATAACTTTAGCTCCCGAGGGGGGTACTCCCATTGTGGCCTGACAGGGGGTCCAGTCAGGACCAAAGAGGACCAAAGGAAAATTTGAAAAATACCCTAAAACAGTAGTATCTTTTTACTAAAAGCCTCAAATGGTAGTTCATGAACCTGATAACTGAATCATTTGGTAGCATTTAGTGATGAAAATTTTCTACGATTTTTCATAACTTTTTATTGCAAAACCAATAGAAGAAAGCAAGAAAACTTCAAAGTTCATTTATAATCATTGCTGTGATGACTAAATTGGCATGCAAAGGAGCTTACCGGATCGAAACCTTATAAATGGCCAGGAATCTTAGAATACCCCCAATTGGTAGTATGTGGTTGACAAATAGGACCATTTGGTAGCCATTTGGTAAGACTCTCAAACCGACTGGATCCCCCTTATAGGCCATAATGGGGGGTACCCTCCAGCTTTAACTTGTCCCGTGCACTTCCTTTAAGGTGTACTGGTAATCGTCTTCAGTTTCAGTCATTAATTCAGATGTGGCTCAAGAATGTCCTCAGACCAAACGACCTACGCTTTGGTTTGGAGGTGGAAGCAACTTTTAACTTTCAAGATTAAAGCTATACCTCGTAGCCGCTATAGATAGGCTAAAGAAACACCAACAAATCGATTGCTTCCTTAGCTACACAGTGAAACCGGATGCATCGAAGCTGTCGAGTACAATAGATTATATTTTTGACCTGACCCGGGCCAGCTTTTCACCATGTCGATTCCCTTTATAATGTTCCTTCTCTCAAAGCATTAATGCAAGCAAACGAAGCAAGCTCTCAAAGCAAACTTGTTCAAGTTAACAATCGAGGAATACTTCGAGAGTGATCAGCTATCGATTAAAGCAAAGTTCACATAGCTGGGCCTAACCAAATCTGTATGTACTTTTTACGGGACATACGCTACTAAAATCCTTTCCGATAACGATCAGTCAGATTTCGATTTGTCAACCAAATGCAAAATAAAGCAGGTGAAAGGCTAGACGCAGACTACTCCACAAGGGAGAATAAATACACGCAGTGTGTATTGCTTTGTGTAACCTGCTGCTTCAGCATTCGATTAGTTTGAATGAATTTGCCTTGCAAACATTTAATACTTAACTCTTGTTGGCTACCGCTACGTTCTCCGATCTCATGGTGCAAATCTTTAAAGCTTTTCAACAATTTTATCCTCACAGGTTTCAAGTTGATGTGTAACTTCGGATAAGAGCTATGAGTAAATCAGCACCAACAAGACCTATTTGGTTCATCGAGGACAGAGATGGCCTAAGAAGACAAGGAGAATTCTTCAAAAAACTTCATAATCTCAAAGAGAATTTACTAAGGACAGAGGAGTATAATATGACTAGTGCACTTGAGCGATTGCACAGCAGGAAGTATAAAAGGAGGAGTTCTTTCAAAGGTTGTGAATATTCAGGCGTGAGAACTGGAATTGGTTATCAACCTTATTCTCCTTTTGATCAACGGAGTACTCAAACTACCGGGTATACAAGTGCAAGTGCAGTAGAAAGATGGAGAAGAAATCGTATCTCTGATGCAACTGAAATTTCTAAAGCTAAAGATGATGGTTTAAGTGACAAAAGACATGGCTCGTCGCAAAGTTACAAAATTTACAGACCAAAAACAAAGACATTAACACCGGAAATAGGTGTTAAAGGTGATAAATCAAAGGAGAAAAGGCATGATGCTTCTCATAGTAGCAAAGGTCGCAAGACAAAGGCAGCAACATCAGCAAGACAAACAACAAGACCCAGATGTTCTAATACAAAGTTGAAGAATGATCAAATTGCTCAGATTGCAGTCAATTTACAGGACCTGGATTTGGAAAAAAGTTATGACTTAGTTCGTGACCCAAGCCACTTACCGAGTATACCAACAGTAGGTCACAGGGTACCAGTCACATATGAAAATCGGTTCCGAGCTATGACGTCAGAGTTTGAATTCCGTGAGGTGGGTAGAGTGAACAAACAAACGTCGAAGTCATCAGATAAGACAAAACAAAGAAACACTGCCCCGACTTCCCTCTCAAATGAGCGACTTCAAGAAAAGAAAAGTGGAGATCGTATAAGCTTTGATGTAGATCCTGACGATAAAGACGTTTTCAAACATCTACATATGGATGAAAAAGAAATATCACCTTTTAGTCCGATACCTCCAATACCACCAGTTAACAGCAGAATGACGTCATCACCTGCAATACCTAAAATAGTCCTCGCAGAAATGGATGCTGCCGACATAGAAAAAGATAATACCGAAGGTTCTTCAAGGGATTTTGGAGCATTAAACAATGCCATGCAGAAATTTGTGTGTGCTCAATCTGACCTTCAGCAACTCAAAGAAGAAGTAACAGGCATCGCTAAAGAGACTGATGAATTAGAAAAGTACGAGGATGAAGAAGGCAGTTCTACCAAGCTGTAATGCTGAGGTGGTACCAGGTTCGCCAAACTACGTTCAGGCGTTTCAAACGTCAAGGAATCTAGTGCTTTGGATGGATTGGAATGAAGTTGATTCTGTCTGATTACCGAATAACGGAAATGATTTTGTGATTTGCCTCATGGCTTTGTGATTACTAAGAATATAGGTATATTCGACTCTGCGAATATCTAATCCCTAAAGACGTTTTCAAACATCTACATATGGATGAAAAAGGAATATCACCTACTACTTGCGAAATGCTTCAAAAAGGCCTGAAACAATGTGATTGGGTGCATTCTGATTTGATCTGAAACAACAATCTGAAACAACATTCTGATTCGATTGGGTGCATCTAGAGTAAGGGTGTTAGGACACGGATGTGTTGATTGATTATTTATTTACCTTGTTTTGATCCTAATGTCTTGCTTTCTTGTCTTGTTTTCTACTCTGCTTCGTCTTCAAATTTATCTGTGCAATTGATTGAACGTGAGTTTAAGCCCAAATGCTTTCAGATTGCTCGAATATTAGTCGCTTATATTTCTGTGCGTCAGTGCTCCTTCACATGGTTTCATGGTTTGAAACCTTTCTCGAGTGAAGGAGCACTAAGACACAGAAATACAAGGGAGTAACATTTTTGAGAGCCTTTGGGCCTAAACCCGCGTTTGATTGCACACATCAGTTTGAAGATGAAACAGAGCAGGAAAACAGACAAGAGAGCAAGGCAAAAGGATCAAAACAAAGTAAAGGAATAATCAATCAACATACCCGTGTCCTAATGGCCTTATTTAGAGGTGTGAAATCTATTCTTCGGAAAGGCAAATAGCTTTTTCTCCTGGAAACCAAAATATTTCGTTTACAAAAATTCGCCCTTGCGCATTTTAGCAAGGAAAAAAAAGAAATCGTAGGAAATTTCTACGAAGAGCTAAAGAACAACAATACTGGTAGCTTAGTCATTTTGCTGCACCTACTCCAGAACGGTATTGCGCTTTTCAATATCTTGTCCCAGGACACTGTCCGAAACTTTTCCTATGCAGCCACATCCCTGTTGTTTATCCCCGGGGCAGATTTACCGAGCTCGCTTGTTACTTGCTTGTCATGCTGATATCAATGCTTATAAATATGGATTTGTTCAGTTGATGAAGCAGAACAGAATGTATCGTAGTATGGAGTAAATAGAAGGTTGGATCAATAAGATGTTATTGCTAAGAATGTTTGATTTGAGTATTTGATTTGCGTTTTCTCTCCAGTATTCCTTAAAACTGAGGGGGGACGGGACAGTTAAATGTTCCAATTAGCTGTAACAACGGTGATCATATTGTGTTAGACTGATTGCATATTCGTAGTTATCGCTATTGATAGACTGATGGACGCTCAAACTACGACTTATGGACTTTGATACTAAAATTTGGGATGAAGTTTTCCCCTATCGATTTCATAACTAGATTTGGAAACCATAGCAACACTGTACGAACACCAGGCAATGGTGGATGGGCCTAAGTTGCCGGCTCGAACCTCCAATGTTAAAACAGCTCAGAATTCAAGTTTACAATGATATTAGCAATGAACAAAAGCCACAAGTATCCATACGAATGTTTCCTCAATCCAAGAATCAACAAACCTTTCACTGTGAATCAGGAGTTCCTCAGTTTTAAGGCCAATTAGCTTCCATGAACTTCACCGCAGCTTTGAGAATTTCCAACTGTCGAGGGTCACTTGCCTCGCTTCCGAGACTACACTGCAGCCTCGTTCCAAAGGGCACACGTAAACGTGTGCATCTCCGTCTCAAAAATTTATATCAAAGTCTATAAGGCCCAGATTGAACAAAAAAGTAATTGTTGTTGTCGTTGTTATTGTTGTTGTTGTCGTTGTTGCTATTTTGCGATATCTGGGACTATGTCGTGAGGCTGATATTGTGTGCCCCTCTCCCAAGTAAGAAAATGATTTCAATTGATTGTTCTTCGTTTCTTTCATAGAATTTAATGACAATTGTTTTCAAATTTCATCTATTTCCCATTTAGTAAAAACAAAGTCCTCGATCGTTGCTATTTCTAGTTTGCATTGCCGAGAGATTTTTACAACTACAAAAGAATCTTTTCGGCAGAGTTACGAAAAACATGCTGTCATCGGTTCACTGACCGCGAGGAAGATCTCTTAAAGTAAAGGAATAACTTATGTTATGTCACACCTTAGACATACCTGTTTCTTTCAAAAAATGAGGACATTTCTCTCAAAATCTATATTTGGAGGAAGGCTGAGCATTTTACTTGACACCCTACAGACAACGGCATGCATAAGCCCTCCGCAGCAGCTAGGAATATTGAAGTGCGAGCGAAGCGAGTGCTTGCACTTCTCAGTTGTTCACAAAACAGTTGTCAACGCTACGGTCCTTGAATTTCCAATTCGAACAATTCAAGGATCGATATTTTCCAATGAGCTTAGGCCTCAGTTACTTTACGATCGTGATTTTCTCTTATACTGCATTCACACTGACACAGTTAAACTGGCTTTATCTAAACAAGTTTAAATTTCAACCAATCAAATGACTAGATTTCTTGGATTGACCAATCAGAAGGCCTTATTCAAAAACCTGGTTTAGATTAAGCTGGTTTAACCCTTTCACCCCCGGAAGGGCCATATAGCCCAACGTTATTCATTGAGAAACTGCGAATTTTTCAGGGGGTAAAGCTTGCAGAGTTTTGATTAATTTGAAAGGTTATGGACATTGCATTTATCTATTGCTTATTGAATCACTGATTATGATGCCCCCTGGAAAACGACGATCTACATTAGGTTTTCCTGTTAAGCTTAAAGGGAGTGTGCAATGGTAAATAGGCTGCTCTATAAATAGAACAAAGAAAATGCGCAAATGCAGCATTGTTTCTTTAGCTATCGATTATTAACAACACGTGTGTGCCATCAATTTCAATAGGCTATTTTTAGATTTTTCTGCCCTGTGCAAATGCAGGCTTATATCCTTGCAAAAACCCTTTAATTTTAGCCGGGCGTGAAAGGGTTAACTTGCAATGTGAATGGGGCATTAGACTTACTCTTCTTTGAGATGAATTTTATTTTGACATTTGTTCATATCTCTAAAAGTAGTGTAAGGAAGTAAACAATCCAAGTAAACAGCCAAGTTTGCCGACAGCTAACTGATGACTGCTCTGACCCTCATCAGTCATCCCCATGCATTATTGCGATGACCCGTCAGACTTCTTTCGCAATGTTCATAGGCTCATGCGACTTTTCATGTATTCTGTGAAGTTAAGGAGTTGTTACAAAAAAGCATGCATTCAAATACGAGTCTTTTTTCTCGCTTTGAGGAATAGAAAACCATCTATTTCTCAAGAAATGGGTTTGTTTGTGGATAGAATTAGCTGAAACATAGTCTTTCGGAGCACAAAGGATATATCTACCAATTATGTCTTCGTATGCGATTTGCTGAATCGATAATTTTATCCACTTTCTGAATTTCTGTAATTCAATAATTTCTGAACTCCTTCTGCTTGACTCCGTTTGCTTGATTTGCTTCATTCCTCTTTGCTTACTAACAAAATTTTCAGATTGTTCTCTTAGGCTTTGTTCGCTTTTGGGGCATGCGCAATTTCACAAAGGAAGGACGAAGAGCGATGACCCTGAGATCGATACTGCGCACAAATCGAGAAATCTCGATAGGGGTCTGTATAGGAATCGAGAATTCCACGTTAGGGAGCGGTCATAAAGTATCTGCTATATGGGGGTGGATGATTTTCCAAAAATCTAGCAAAAAAATTAATGGCCCCATCCTAGATTCCTATTCACTTATTTATGGCCCAATAGTAAGAACTAGAATATTTTTCATGACCCCATAAAATAATTCAGTTTTTAGAATGCAGGCTCGATGAGTTTACAGGCAGTGTAATTCCATAATTATAACTTAATGATGAAGCAATGGCTAGCCACTGACTAAATAAGAGAAGGAGAAAAAAGAAATGAAGAAATGAACAGAAAAGCAAGTGTCAAGTGGGAAAAAGTAACAGAAAACAATTTTTGCAGCATTTGCAGCCGTTGCTAAACTTTAGAAATAACATTTTATGATAAAACTTTTATGGCCCCATAAAATACATCTGGTTATTTTTCATAGCCCCAAAAAGTCATGGCAGAATTTTCATAGCCCATCCAAATAGCGTCCACCCCCACATAGCAGATACAGTAAAAACCCGCGTATAAGAACCTGCAATTTTGCAAGTCAGCCTGATTAGGTTCTTATGTATTTAGTATTTAGTAGGAAATAAGGCTGTTCAGGTTCTTAAATTGGTTCTTATTTCATTCAGGGCTTCCAGGTATTTCTTTCGTTCAGATTGAAACTTCAAGCCCGTTATCCACTGTCAGTTGAGAGACACCTGAGTTCATGAGGCCTTATCAAAACATCAATTCGTGGAAGAATCAGAAATTTTACAGAATGCAAGGAAAAGCTTTCAAAGCATCTTTAGAGTTCTTTGCAATTTGCACACATCACAGAATCAGTATGTATAGGCTCGATGACAAAGCAACTAGAGTTTTGATTTAGTTTGATGATCTCCACGAATAAGAACCTATCTCAAATTTCAGGCTGAATGGGTTCTTATATATTGGGGGTCTAATTTCAGAATATTCAGCCTGTAGGTTCTTAATCACTAGGTTCTTATACGCGGGTTTTTACTGTACTTTATGACCCATGACCCTTACATTCTGGCCCATGATTTATGTGGCATTGAAGTTTAAATTGCCAGCTTGAGAAATGGAATTCGAATTTCAATATTGGGTAAATCATGGACCAGAATTGGTTAACAAAGGTTCACTTTACCAGTATTTTCCTACTTTCTGGGTCTATAAGGTGAGGGATATTACTAAACAAGCTTTTCTGATCTAAGTTGGCCTTTGAGTGATATATTAATATTCCAATTTTAAATATTGGTAACATTCTTTTTATTCCTCAGCCCGTCAAACGCGTGAACTTTTTCGACTCACCCCCCGATATGTCCCTTTAGACTGATTGCGTATTCGTAGTTATCGCTATTGATTGACTGATGGACGCTCAAACTACGACTTATGGACTTTGATACTAAAATTTGGGATGAAGTTTTCCCCTATCGATTTTATAACTAGATTTGGAAACCATAGCAACACTGTACAAACACCAGGCAATGGTGGATGGGCCTAAGTTGCCGGCTCGAACCTCCAATGTTAAAACAGCTCAGAATTCAAGTTTACAGTGATATTAGCCATGAACAAAAGCCACAAGTATCCATACGAATGTTTCCTCAATCCAAGAATCAACAAACCTTTCACTGTGAATCAGGAGTTCCTCAGTTTTAAGGCCAATTAGCTTCCATGAACTTCACCGCAGCTTTGAGAATTTCCAACTGTCAAGGGTCACTTGCCTCGCTTCCGAAACTACACTGCAGCCTCGTTCCAAAGGGCACACGTAAACGTGTGCATCTCCGTCTCAAAAATTTGTATCAAAGTCCATAAGGCCCAGATTGAGGAAAAAAGGAAATGTCGTTGTTGTTGTTATTGTTGTTGTTGTTGTTGCTATTTTGCGATATCTGGGACTATGTCGTGAGGCTAATGTCCCTTGAAAGTGAGACTGGTTCCAACTACCACCGGGTGCTCAGAAACGGAAACAGATTTGGTTGCATCCAGTGACGTGAATTTTGCTTTAAAGGACAAGTCCATGGTTATTACAATTGTTGATTATTCAAGAGATTACACTGTTGTGAATGGTGTGTAGCATTTATTTTCAAATTTTTTCTCTTTTAATCTGCGAAACTGCATATTTCAATCTGCTAAGAAGAGCGAAATGACGTCATTTTATATTCCGTCACTTCATGTTTACCTGAACGAGGCTGCCAGAAGTGTGGATATTGTACCACTCACATTGTTAACCTCCTTATCGCGTCTTCGCACACTTGTACAAAATACAAAATGGCGACGATACTTGGCCTGACTTATGAAGATTCATTTACCAATTTATGAAAGTTTGAGGCAGAAAAACTTGGAAAGAACTCACGATTGGTGTTCAGCAGTTGGTAAGGTTGCTTTTTAACAATAATTTTATCAAACCACGACTTGTCCTTTAAGCAATGACAAAAATCTTTCAAAACGTTCCTCGATAATCAACTTGAACAAAGATACCTCGTTTTGTTGGTATTAAATCTTTGATAGCAGAAATATCAATCTTGAAAGTTCGAACTTGCGTCGACTCCCAAACTAAAGCTTTAGCTTCTTGGTCTAAGCAAAGTTTTGAAGCACATCGGAATCAAAAACTGAACTAAAAAATATATATGCCGGGTGAGTCAATAAAAGTTTACACGTTTGGCGGACTATGGACTAAAATGTATGAGGCCAATATTCAAAACTAAAATGTCAACCTATCAGTCAAAGGCTAACTTAGACTGCGTTCACACGATGCCGGCACAATTTGAAAAAGATGAAAAATGTGACGGTAGCAAAATTTGAGCTAGCGTTCACACGATGCCGGAACAATTTGAAAACGGTAGGAAATTTGACTGTAAAACTCGTTGCAAGACTTTGATGCCAAAGAAATGTACCTACACCCTAAGAATGGACCAGTCTCCTTCCAAAAGTGTCTAAAAATGTTTTGTTTTCATCATGTTCAAGTGTTTACACGATGCTGTTTCCAAAATGTGTTGGTTAGAGTTCCGTTTTCAAAATCTACCGTTTTCAAAATCTGCCGGCAAAAAATGTGCCGTTTTCGTGTGAACGGGAGGCCTATCCGTAACATTTTTCACCGTTTTCAAAATGTGCCGGCATCGTGTGAACGCAGCCTTAGATGACAAAAATTTTGCTTGGTAAAATCACAAATGTTTAAACTTTAGGAAGCAACAATTAGAAAAATGTCTGTGAGGGGTTCGTATGGAATAAAGGACTCAACGTTCCACTCTGGTCCATGATTTACGTAACACTGAAGCTTAAATTCAATGTCACTGTCGGCTTCAAAAATATAATTCAAATTCCAGTAGCAGGTAAATCATAAACCAGAATGGAATGAGGAATTCCTGTACTCAAACATACCCGTTACCAGCATTTTCCTAACTTCCAGGTCTAACTGATGAGTCATTTTACCAAACGAAATTTTACCATCTAATTTAGCCTTTGACTGAGAGATCGACATTTTGATTATGAATATCGGTCACATACTTTCATTCCATAGCCCATCAAAAGCGTGGACATTTTTTGATTCGCCCGGCATATGTATAAAAACCTGCACAATGGGTAACTCCTATATGATCTGATATTTTCGAACTTTATGAAGGCTATCGTTGATTTCTAGGTAGACTTGCTTCAAGTCTGTTCCATCCGTCCGTCAAACCATTCTATTCACGGTATGCCTTGGCGGAATGTTGGCATGGCGGATCCAGGAACAAACGAAATTGAACAGTCCGACGGACTGACGGATATACTTTGGGCAAGTCTAATTCATAGGATGTTCAGAGTCCAGAAAATGTTCAAAACTTCCTCTAGATGCTAATTTTGTTCATGAAATCTTCCTCGTTTTATCATTTCATAAATTCAAAAAAAAAACAGCCTTCAAACTCACTGCGTTGCTTATAGCTCTACAATTTATGAAATTTGCCAAAACAACGCAACATTTTCCGTCATTCCTTACAAAAATTACTAAACCTTTCTCAAATATGTCACTGAAAAGCATAACCTTCCTCCGGCTAACCGCCGTGCAGCCGTGAGTTCTTCTGGACTGACTATGTTCTCCGAGAATCTGTTATGGCCAAAGGGCCAAAGCTCTAAGGCCT
The DNA here is from genome assembly GCA_964020215.1 of Aurelia sp. 3 sensu Dawson et al. (2005). Taxonomy (NCBI): domain Eukaryota; kingdom Metazoa; phylum Cnidaria; class Scyphozoa; order Semaeostomeae; family Ulmaridae; genus Aurelia; species Aurelia sp. 3 sensu Dawson et al. (2005). Next base: position 14,563,091 of record OZ026573.1, on the reverse strand, counting down.
CGTCCAAATGTATCCAGATATTTTTGAAAACGCATCTTTTTTATCCGCATAAACAAATATCTGCTTCCACAAGAGGAGCGTTTTCGAAAATATCCCCGTTCGCAAGAAGGCGCTGCTACATGCAAACCTCAATGTTTGAACTTCGATAAAAGAAAATAGACAAGCAAAATGCTCTCGCGTGAACCCCATAGATCCGTGCGCATGCTCTGTTACGTAGTAGATTGATGCTAGCGTTTTCGAAAAGCTCCTTTTTCACCCGTCCACACGACAACATGGAAATGGCATTTTCAAAAGATCCACTCTGGAGAGCGTTTTCGAAAAGCTTCGTTTTTGGAGACCGAAAACGCCGTCTACGTGTGGACGCTAACCCAAAACGGATGAGATGCGTTTTCAAAAATATCCGTATACGTGTGGACAGGGCCTAATACTTCTGCTCTCAAAGAACAAATATCAGCAAAAGAGGTTAGCTATCGAGAAATAGTTTGAATGAGATTAGCCACTGACAATCCACTGATTAAAGCTGAAATCACAGCGCTGAAATCAACCAAACCTGGGCTACCCTTGGGCCACCCGGCACGTTTAGACAGATATCGTACGGCGAAAAACATTTTACCTTGCGAGGTATTTTGTTTGCTTTCAATTTGTTTTGAGTGGGCTTGTCAGGATTTCTAGCTACTGAAAGCTAATTTAGGCCCACTGTGCATGACGCATCCAAGCATGGGACCCCCAGTTTAACGCCCCTTCCGAAGGACGACGAAGTCACCCATCCGGAGTTTGACCTCACTCGACCAAGCTTAACTTCAGTCACCTGACGAAGACTGTGTGAGTCACTCGGCCACTCACCCCGCAAATCTTTCCACAGAATCTTTCCAGGTTATACTCGACATTTGTTTTGTCGCGCTACATTTGTCATCTGGTGGAAGTCGGGCTTTACGGCGAAAACGGAGGCAACAAAGTGATAATTAAACGCATCATTCCCTGGTTAGACCGTGGTTTATAGCAACGAATACTGAGGTAAACTAAAACGACTTCAAACATAAACACCAAAATCACAAGGAAATGCACTAACATTTAAAATACTCTCCAAGAAATGCTAAAATAATTGAACGTAGAAAACCGCTTTCGAAAACTATTACGAACAATCTACCTCTTCTGCAAGAACGATTTAACTTATGAAAATCATAAGAACTAATGAAAACAGTTGTTTGGTAGGGTGGAGGAGGCGACGAATAAGGGCAAAAAGGACAAATCAATGCCATACACAGAATCTTTCCCGGCCCACCTTGCTCCTTTGGTAAACGTTTGATGGAAGATCCATTTGCTGAATAACAAAGAATTCATTATATAGATAATCCTGTCAAAGCTTTGTTCTGTGTATTTGAAAAAACACGTCATCTGGGACGAAATTACTAGAATTCTCACATGTAAAGGAGTTCTCTATATTGGTTGTGTAATTTGAACTGCACCCAGCAAATTAACTTGTCAGTAAACGGCCACAAAATTTCAAATCGAATTAAATATAATAAACAAGGCTCTAGGTATATTATGTATTTAACGGCTCTGGAGCAACTAGGCCTGGATTGAAGCCCCATTTATGAAGGTTGGTTAATTCTTATGCTGCACATTAAAATTAGCCTCACTTCATAAAGACCCTCGAGTTACGCTCATATCGTGAAATGAATTGTTGCTGTTGTTGTCGCTCAACTGAGGGCCGTATTTCCTTAGTGCTGTAAAAACTGTAAAGATTGCCACTCGGTGATGAGTTTCTGTCGCACCGTCGTCTGCTGGTCAGAATGTGCCTTAGAGGAAGGCGGTTTTTGAGATTATGGCAAGAATGATCCTTTGCCGAAGTAATGATACCTAGTTTTACGGCACAGTTAAGTTATTAAGTTATCGCTTTTTGCCTGAACTGGTGACGCTACAACAACTACTGTTCCATTCCTAATGTTTCTGTTTAATTTCCCCGCTCATAAGAACCAACCTAGAGCGTCCGATGTTGATGAATAATGTTAGGATACCACCAACTAAGCGTATTAGTAAACAATTGTTTAACAATGAACGCCTTGCAACGTTAAAAGCAACCCAATCAAAAAATAAACTGGCATTGAAACAAAAATCTCTCAAAGGGTCTGCTGCATCCAGCATGCCTTACACGTGCCGTCTCTTGGTTTGCCTTTGTTGTCGCCATTTTCATGGCCTAGGTTCACGGAGAAGCTTTTATTTATCATTTTAACGAAGTCTACTTCAAAAGACTTTGCACTTAGTATAGTATTTGTCCTTAGGTATATGTTGAAAGATCTTATGAAACGGATTCTGAATTTTGAAGGGACTTTGTGAGTTTCGATGTCAGGACAGAGGGTTTTTAGTCTTTGGGACTTCTAGCAATTGTTTTGTTTTCCACACTGTAGGGAACATCAATTTGATGTCATCTGAAAGTCAATTTCAGATTATCAAAGGAAGCTTTGTCCTATCTAACAATAACAATGTATGATGGATAGTCTCCGTCGTTTCTTGGATTGGACACATTCTACGTTGGCAAAGGATTTATACACTTCCAATCGTGATAATGTTATGAAATGTTTTAAAAATAAGGCATTTCTATCTGCGATATAGTTATAGAGATTTCACTCTGCTACAATACGTGACAAAGTATATTTCATAATCTAGATTTTGCTTCTAACATTTCTACTAATAACTCGGATAGTTGTGCTTCACTAGACAACTTTACTCGATAAAAATACTCTATAACATTGTTTACAACATATTTCAATTGTGGCAATATCAGAATAATTTTCGCGAATTTCTGCGGTTGATCTGGATGTTGCGAAGAAATGTGATAATTCAAAGCCAAGCTGAATTTGTTGACTAAATCTTGAACTTTGCTAGCACCAGTCAATCCACGTGAGTCTATGGGATAAACAAAGAAGACGTGATAGACTTCATTGACAACTATGCATACCGGGTGTCCCAGCAGAAAAGCAAGAGATTTGATCGGGGCTAGCGGCAAGAATTTAGATCCAGCTCAGAATGATTTTAAAAATAATCCTCGATAGTTAACTTGAAGATGAATACCTTATTGGTTGATGCTGGTGCATTGACAGTAGGAATATTGATCCTGAAAGTAAAATTTTGCCTTCACTTCCAAACCAGAGCTTGTGGGTTTTGCCAAAACTGCAAACGTGCTGTTTGGGGAATCTTAAAAATAACCGTGAAATACGAGCATACAGCCTTGTGCTGAGGAAAATATTTGAATAGAAATCCAACCAAATACATTAAGTTTGCCCTCACGAGAAATCTTTCCTTACTCTACAAAGTCGCAAGTAGTTAGAATTGCATCTGTTAAACAGGTGGACTAGTTTGCTTGCGTGAGCGTGAAAAATAAGTTAGTTCTGCAACTTTCAATGCTTGAATGAAATCTATTATGTATAATCTGTCTCTGCATTATTACGAAACACAATCAAATATACCCACGGGAAAAGTATCCATGAATAAGATCCTTGAAAATGCCCACTCGTGCGTGGCTTTTTTGCGAGTGCACTGTGATTGAAGAGACATATTCCTTTGTGTATATATGCAATAACATGTTTGTCCATTTTCATCTTCGGACTTTCTATTGAAGTGTTTGTTCAAAGTATGGATTCTTGCTCACAACTACTACGTTATGCTTATGACTAAGGAGATTCCTCTAAACAGTGCGTTTGCAGTTAGGCCAAAATCCAAAAGCTCTGGTTTGAAGTGGAGGCAAAACTGGACTTTCAACATTAATATCCCCACCCTCAATGCACCAATATCAACAAACAAGGTATTTATCTTCAAGTTGACTATCGAAGATTATTTTAAAATCATTTTGGGTTGATTTGATCTAAATTCTTGTTGCTATCCCTGACCAAATCTGTTGCGTTTTTTCTGCGACATCCGGTACATTAAAAGGTACATTAAATTCGAGAACTCTCGGACCGAAAAACAACTTCGGACAAAAACTTTCCGACACTTTTTTGGGAATTTCGGACAAAAAAACCTTCGGACAACTATGAAATTAAAAAGCAAGCACGACATATCAAAAAGATGTTAAAACTGATTGTAATTCTATCATAAATATCAACTTACAGAAGGTACATGGTGATCATAAAATCTACAAGGACATTTGAATGTAATTCTTGCTAGATTGAACAATTGTTAAACCAGCTGTAAACAAAATTTAAAGGTGTTGCTATGTATGAACTAATTTAAAGAAATGCTTCAAGGAACCAAAATTTAGATAAAATATTCAAGAAACTTAAACGCTACTGGCAAAACATTGATTAATTAACATTTTATGTTACGCGTCTTTGTTCTTTTCTATTGTCAATGAATTTAAAACTTTCGGACATCACCAGGGCTCGGACAAATAAACTTTCGGACAAAATTTTGTCCGAAAGTTTGATCGTTCGAAAGTTTTCGATTTTAATGTAAGGTCCGGGATTGTTATGATTGATGATAAAATGCAAGATAGTACTGCTATGAATCGTTTTATAAAACTTTTTTTCCAATATTTTTCGCCTTTTCCTTGTGAAATTACATATTCAAATAAGCGATTTGTGCGAAGTGCAGTCATCGCACAAAGAATCTGTTCCTTCTCCTCATACGTCTGCTCGCCTCTTCATCGTTGCTAGCCTCTTTACGGTGTGCTTATGAAATAAAATGGCAACACTGCAAACGTGAAACAAAGGCAAGAATTCGCGTCAACAGTTGGTAAGTTTGTTTTATAGCATTAGTGATACCAAACCCAGACTTGTCCCTAAAATGCAGACGAAAACAGAACCGATCTTGAATTTTCACAGAAAATCTGCCGGGTGAGTCAGAAAAATGTATCCACAAATTCAGTTTAACTTAAATTGCAAGTTAAATTTGCAAATATTAAAGCATAATTTTAGAGATACCATAAACCCGATGTTCCCAAAATGGGATGACATTGAGGATATGGAGCACTTTTTGTTGCCCTGCCGTTCTTTCGATGTTCAACGACAAGATCCTCTCGCCGGAATTGTTGAATTATTACGACCATTTGTGTCATCGTGATTTGTAGATACAGTAATTATGCCTTTTAAAATTTTCGATAGATTGTAAAAAACACGTCAAACACAGAATATCAAAAAAAGAAAGCACAAACCTGCATTTAAAAGTCCAATTGCCTTTAAACATACAAACTCTTCTTCATCAATACAATATCCTTGTACCCTTGTGATCAACGATGACAACTGATGATGTACTGTCTCCAGGCCAAATTCCGATCCCAACGCTTCACAGATAATCAAATTCGAGGAGAACTGAATCTTATTCGTGTGTGGCAATGAATAAAATATCCAGTTTAATAAAAGCATTTCAATCCATCCAGCTTGCAACAGAATTGCTTGATCGTTTAGAGTCAATGTCTCATAGCCTGGTAAGCCTTTTGCCCAGTCAATAGCTGCTATCAATTGTTTTCCTACAATATCGCATAAGCTAGACGTTGCTGGCTTTATGTCTTCTTCAATCACGTTCGGTAATAGACTTGGTTTTTCTTGATCATGTAATGATGTCAATGTCCGGATCAGTTTTTCTAATTCTGCATCTTGGGTACTGGTGGGCTCTACTATTTTTCTATCTTCGTCATCATCGAATTTTTGTTTCTTTGATTTACTTTTCCGCGATGGTTTCTTTATTTTCTTGTTTCCTAAGACTAAAAAGAACATGATTGACAATTACTGAACGATAGAATTACTGCATAAGAACCATTTAGCTCCTACTCTTCCAAGCTCCCTCTACAATAAGGCCCTCCATTTCAAGTCCAAAGTTTGAATAAGCCCCCCTCGCTATTTAGCCCCTTCTTCTGGCATCCAAGGGTATCAAGAATTTGAATTCATTTAGCTAAACTGATTTAAAAGTAAATCTTTTATATGGCTTTGAAATTAAAACTGCATAAAGAAACTTTGTCTCAAATCATATTTCACTTGGGATTTGCGACAAAGCAAAATTTCTGATGCGAAACATTTCGATTGTTGCTGTTTACGGGTATTTCCACGTGACATCTAATTTGAGACAGCCTACATATTGTGAAGTAGTTTGCAAGTGTATGTAGGCTTTCAATAGAATGTATAAAAACATATAAAGGTTGGAAAAGTGTTTGTTCCGTTAGGCCATGGCTTAGCTTCGCTTTCTCAACTCACATCATTTTAAAGGACAAGTCCGGGGTAGGTATAATTGACGATGAAATACAAAATTATACTGTCATTTATGGAATGTTGGACTTTGTCAAACAAGTTTTCGTCTTTTCTCTGCAAAATCGTGAATTCAAATAAGCGACCAGAAGATAGTGACGTCATAAATGCAAGGAATCTTTCCCTTTCTGGTGTCAAGTTCAACAAAAAAACGAGGCCGCGATATTGTTTTCTTGCCTCCAATCGCGGCCAGCCACTTTCTCGTGTTTTGATGAAAGATGGGACGATTTTTGGTCTAAATTCGCTGAATTCTTATATTACCTAGCAATGTACAGCTGTTACGAACCTCATGTGTGGAAGGAAGTTCATAATGTGTGGAAGTTGTTTAAGCCCTGTTTGCATTTGTGGAACAGCAAAAGAAGATAATGAAAATTTCCTCCTGCACTGCCCATTGTATGACATAATGCGTTGCGATCTCCTTTGTCAACTCTCAGAAATTCCTGGTTTAGACATTTCAAATTATGATTCTAAATTCTTATGCACACTGCTTCTATATGGATCTCCATCGTTGAATGTAATTGCCAACAGAATAATTATGGAAGCTACGATATCTTTCATTAAAGAAACAAAACGATTTGACTGAATGCAGCTACCCCCCATATTTAGTTTTCGTTCTTTAAGTTCTTGTTATTCGTTTGTTTGTTTTTGTCGTTTGTTTCTTCGTTTTCTTCCCTTTTGCTTCTTTGTCTTTTTTAGTTTGTTAGTTGTCTATTTGTTTTGCTAGAGTGACAAAGTAGTTAAATATATTGTAAGTGCCATTGATAGAGGGGACTCGATGACCTTGTGTCCTTTCCCTCTATGAATGGCACCGTATGAAGTAGTTGTTGCATATATAAAAAAAGTTCACAATTCGCGGCTCCAGTTGGTAAGTTTGCCTCGGGGGGGGGGGGGGGGGGTGGGATATCTTAGTACTGTTCGTGGTACGGGGACGTGCCATTTTTTAGGGGTACCTTTTTCAAACCATTACGGAATTATGGGTATCATTTTCACAATTTTTTGACATTTCACGGAATATGGGTGTCCTTTTCAGGGGATTTTTCATAATTTCCGGAATTATGGCCCAGATACCTATTCAATTTGTAGAATTATGGCCCTAGAATCCACCAGAATTTACGGAATTATGGGTACCAGTTTTTTGGGCAAAATGGCACGTCCCCGGCACATGATAGGTTGAGATGCTCCCCCGAGAAGTTTGCTTACCAGCATTGATTATACCAACCTTTGAATTGTCCTCTAAGACAGACTGTGGCACTTGAATACTGTTCTTTGTTTTATTCATGAAATTCAATAAATTCAAAGTCAAACAAATCCGAAAAATTCCTCAACAGTGATTCTTCCTTGTAGGATATGATTTTTGCACAGTTAATTTGTCAATCGACATAAAAAGGAATGGCAAATAGTTGACCCCACGAAGGCTCAAGTAGAAAACCGTGAGCATACCTTTTATTCAACTTTAAATGAAACATAATGAAGAAATGTTTCTCGTTCATTATCCAACATCTTGTTAATCAACTATTCATAAACAGTTTAATAGTTTATAGACGACATTAGAATAATCAGCGGAATTTTCATTAAATTTGGACGCCATCAGAAACTCAATTACAATCGACAAAACAAAGAAACGTGTTTGAACGAGGGCGGTTGCGATCAAAAAGACTTAAGCAAGATGTGCTGTGGTTGATTAATTGACTTAAACAATTACAAATCGCACAATTTTTCATTTTCAGCTGTTAATTCATTGTGTATTCGACTTTAGCTCTACGCAAGATGGTCCGCTCGCGTTTTTAAAATCTTCGGCGAATTAAACAAATAGGATTTAGGCCTACTGTGAGTTAAGCCTTAATCAAAAACCATCTTTCGACCATAATGCATGTGCTTTGTCCTATTATGTTTATTGATACATATTCACAGGGCATTTCCTTCACAGCCTAAATACTAAATTAGGTTTCTCGCTAATTCCACGGAGATAGAGAATCATATTCAACAAAAGAAATCCTATAAAAGGCTATTGTAAATTTTATTTACATTTAGCAACCGCTCATAATCATCATCATAACCAAGGCATTACTGGGTGTGGTCGACATGATAATCAAATCCAAGGTCAGCGCTATCCTGCAATAGATGATAGCGCTAAAGATGGCGGCGAGGAATAGTTTACTAACATGCACTGCGTTCGAATTACGAGTCTTTAACGATTCTTCAGGACTTCGATTAAAGAACAGAATGTATCTAGGCAAAAAGATTCCTCGCCGCAATTTTTAGCGCAATCGTCTACTGCAGGACACCTTTGGGCTTGGTTTCCAGTAGCCGTAAGTGGCGGGGCCAGTGCTGAGGCACGGTTGTACCCAGGGATAAATTTTATCCCTGGTTGTACCAGTGCTGAGATAGTGCAGCGACGTACGTTTCCATCAAGCGTCATAAAGCTGAACCAAATTCAACTACCGCCGCTACCGCGATTGAGCAACAGTCGCGGCCAAAGTAGGGCCACCAAATGGAAGCGAGTCAAACGAAAGCTGGTACGGAAGTGCTACCGTTGACACTGGCCCCTCCACTTCTGGCTACATGGGACAGGAACTCTCTTTCTCATCGTTATCAACGGTATGTTTGAATGCTACGTAACAACTACAGACGATTGCGTAAAAGGATGGCGTCGAGGGGGGAATTTTAACAAGATACACTGCGTTTCAATGATCGAAATTCTATAGAACCACTGTTCATTCCATTATAGAACACAATGCATCCCAGTCCAATGCCCTCCGATGCAACAGGGACAGATTTTGCCAGACAATAGCATCTGTTGCCTTTGATTGGCACCATAATTCAAAGTGATTAGCGATTGCAGACAAAGAAAATTCTCTCAACCAGCAATATGAAAAAAAGAAAACCGCACGGTAGCCAGTACGGCTAACTGTCGCCTTGCGCATGCGAAAGGTAGTTTTTAAAAGGAATCACGAGGTTATAACGAGAGAAAAAGGGTCGTAATGCCTGACAGATTTACTTTATTTGTTTATTCAGGTGTTGAGCCAAAGCCATTGCAATTCTCACATATCAACTGTTTCATAACTTTAGCGGAACAGGCAAACGTCAAAAGCAGGGAGGTAAAGACGGGAGAGGAAACGCCTGCTGGCGAACTGGCGCGCGCTGTCTGCGATGTGATATGCGACCTCGTTTCCGTTGACGTAGCAACGGAAACCGGGGAAGTGGAGGTAGGGGTACCCCAAGGGTCATGTCTTGGACCACTTCTCTTCTTGATCTACATCAATGATCTCCCAAATGCTGTCCAGAGTTCAACCATGTCAATGTATGCTGATGACACTAGTCTTTGCTTAAAGTCAAAAGATATATCTCAGCTGAACGAGGTTATTAATGTCGATCTTGAGCACTTAGACTCATGGTTGAAGGGCAACAAACTTTCGCTAAATGTTGCTAAAACACAATCTATGCTAATCGCGACCAAACCAAAGCACCGAACGCTCAACAATGCAGCAGAAAAACTGAATCTAGAAATTCGTGGCAGAGAACTGGACGTTGTCAAGAAGACCAAATACCTTGGTGTTCAAGTTGACAACAGTCTAGATTGGAAAGAGCATATTAAAGCTGTATCTAGCAAAGTATCCAGAGCCATTGGATTTCTAAAACAAGCAAGGAATATTCTCCCAATGGCTTCTTTGAAAACTTTGTACTCAGGTATTGTGGAGCCCCATTTTCGATACTGCTGTTCTGTATGGGGTTGTTGTGGCACTACTGATATCAATCAGCTCCAAAAGCTTCAAAATAGAGCTGCTAGAATTGTAACGAATAGCAGCTTTGATTCCCCGAGTGGACCACTGATTAGGAGCCTTGGTTGGAAGACCATTCGTGAGCTTATCAATGAAGAGTCCAGATCAGTGGTCTACAAGTCTCTCAATGGGCTTGTTCCACAGTACATGCGCAATCTTTTCACTAGAAACTCTACTAGTAACTCTCGTAGCCTTCCAAATACGGCAACGGACTTGAGGCTGCCAAAGAAAACATCTGCAAATGGGCAGAAGTGTTTTTCTTTTCGTGGAGCTAAACTTTGGAATAGCCTCCCAGCTGAGACCAAACAGGCATTCTCTATATATATTTTCAAAGATAGCTTATGATGGACTGGCGGTTTTGTTTTTTAGGTACTTTTCTTTCATTTTTATAGATAGGATTTTTTTTTATTAGATGTATTCATTGTAAGTAGTTTTTAGCGGTTTTTAACTTGTTTAATTTTTGTAGGTTTTTTATATGGAGGGCCCCTTGTAAATCAACCAGTTGGTTGAAGGGTCTCCCTCCCTAATAAACGAAATATGAAATATAATAATATGGAGCAACGACAATTAAGTTTGCCTAGCAACGAAATTTTTGCTGTGGAGAACGCCCAAGAAGAAGACACAGATGGATTTGAAATATATTCATTTAAGGTTTCACAGGATTTCAACTTTCCTCACTATTTCATAAACCGTTCGACTCCCATCCGATTGATCGAAATAACACGAAATTGCGAAAGTTTCGAATCGGTTGTCATTTCTGAGCGGTTGCCATCTCCCTGGTCAAAAGTGAAGGTTGATTTCACAGAAACAACGAGCAAATTACAACATGGGTATTGTGGACACGGTTTGTGTGTCAATCGTGTCCACAATGCCTGGCCTAAATGTTCTTAAATGAATAAATGTATTTCGTTTCCTTCCTTGTCTTCAATTCATCTTCTCTTTCTTGCTTGGGAGCCGATGTCTTTGCTCTCGACCGTTTGATATAGGCCTAAATTCGATCTGTACACTTGGGGTGCAAAAGTATTAGGACGATGAACAAGAACATGGCGGCTTCTGCGTAGCAATTGCGAAGCGCTCAGAGATGCGGAGGTTCATGTGGCGCCAAAAAAGTTGATGGCGTCAGCAAACAAAGAAAAATGATAATTTCAATGTATTTTCAAGCCCCTGAACTAAGAATTATACTAAAATGCCAAACAAAGTGTGAGAAACTAGCCTTTGTTTCGCTATGGTCAAAACGAAGGAATATTCACAGGACGAAAGAGTTGCCATTAAATATTTGCGAGAAGCAGGCCATTCATATGCTGAAATAGCAAGGCCAGTTGGCTGCAGCAAGTCTACAGCAGATTATATTGATAAAAGCCTTGAAAGAACTGGTTCAGTGAAGAAAGGAGCCAGGACAGGTCGGCCTAAAAAAATTTCAGAGAGGGGAGAGAGGATTGTTTGCCGAGCATCAAGGCAACTACGATATTCAACTTTGCGGGAGCTGAAATCAACGGTAACACCACATTTTTCGCAAGTCAATCCCTCAAAATATTTGATAAAGCGTATTTTACGTAAATATGGGATCAGGAGTTGCTTGAGAAAGAGAAAACCATATGTTTCACAGAAAAACAGATCTTACCGCCGTCATTGGTCCAGGGGCATGCTTGAATGGGCCCTTGAAAACTGGAACGATGTCATTTTCTCCGAAGAGCGCAGATTTGGGCTAAAGAATGACTCAGGCGTACTCCGGGTGTGGAGAACATCAAATGAAGCAAATAATTCAGAGTTTTTTCAGCCCACATTTACCAATTCAGTGTCGGTGATGGTATGGGGGTGCGTTGGGCCTAATGGCGTCGGGAAGCTGGCCATTTGTCAAAGGTCAATGAATGCAAAATATCATACCGAAGTCTTGGAGGAGAATCTTTTGCAAAATGCAGAAATAATCTATGGGGATGCTGGAACGCCTTTTATATTTCAACAGGACAATGCTCCTTGTCATACTGCAAATTTTACCAAAAATTACTTCGAGGAGAAGGGCATCTTGGTCTTGCCTTGGCCTGCACAAAGTCTAGACCTCAACATCATTGAAAACGTTTGGCTTTACATGAAAAATGCAATGAATCGTGATCCTCCAAAAACAAAGGATGAGCTGGTGCAAAAAGTTTTCGAGATCTGGTCACACATCCCAAGAGATTTTATTTCAAAGTTGTATGCATCGATTCCAAGAAGATTAATGGCCGTTCTGCAATCCAGAGGCTATCCAACAACATATTGAAAAGAACACGTTTCGGATCATTGAATGTTTTAATTTGATGTTAATTGATTAATTTATGCATTTCCTTCCAATTGGATATGATTACAATTGAAGGTGTCAAGAATCAATCAAAATATGCTTCATTTATTTTCCTTTGTCTGCCGGAGCACAGGGTGGCCATAGCTTCGATCGAAGGCCATCGTCCTAATACTTTTGCACCCTAAGTGTACATACAGCGTTCTGAAATTTTGACCTGAGAGCTAGTCCTAAGATCGACGCGGCCTTCCAAGGTCAAAATTTTCAGAGCGCGGTACAGTTCGAATTTAGGCCTATATCAAACTGTCGAGAGCAAAGGCATCGGCTCCCTAGCGAGAATGAGAAGATAAGCAATGAATTGAAGACATGCAAGGTAACGCAAGTACATTTATTCATTTAGGAACATTTAGGCCCGGTATTTTGGGCACGATCGACACACAAACCGTGTCCACAATAACCATCCTTACAACTGTTGGAGTTTGTGGAGCTGTCCATAAAACTATTGTTGCAAAGGCGATTTTCTCACAGCTTTCTTGGAATCAGTATGAGGCATGCTTTCAACGACAGCTTATTCGTGAGATTATTTCATTTGTTTTGGTCTGGCTGACAACTGCTGCCTGCACCTATCCTTATTCGACACGACAGCTTATTCGTGAGATTATTTCATTTGTTTTGGTCTGACTGACAACTGCTACCTGCACCTATCCTACCTGCACTTTCGCAAGGAAGAACATCCAAGCAATTTCATGCAATTTTCATACATACATAAAGCTCCATAAATTTTCCGAAGATTTACCGCAACAAGACGGTGTCGTGTTTAACACTACCATGACGTCATGCATACTGTCCGAATAGTATCTGTTATTCGGTAGAAAGTTTAGAATGAAATTGAATCCCAATTGAATAGTTAAATAGATCTTGGTTATGTTTCACTTCCACCAATCATATGTCGATTTAGTGTGACCCATCACAGTTGCAAACAAGCACGGAGCAGTTCCTTGAAATCATCTCCGCATTATTTACTATTGGATGGAAAATTGCTCCTATCAGATCATCGGTTATACATCTTGAGTGAATATAATAACTTTCTTATGATTGATTAATGGCTAGAGGGTTGTTCTTCTTCAGGGTGAGCCAATTTAAAGATAGTTTTTTTTCTATGGATTTAAAGCGAAGAAACCCAATTTGCAAGTCTCAAGCAAGCCCCCTACTGCGTTTGTTGTTGTCACGCAAGAGCAAAATGGCATTGATACCTATGTTATTCCCGTGGCTTTTGTACCTCCTGCTTCCTTCGCAGCAAATAACGAAGTAAAGTTATGTATATAAACCAATGTAGATTCTTTCTAGGTGAGTCACTGTTGTTCTCGTTAATGATACAAAACTCTGGTCTTATCTGTCACGCGTGATTATAAAACGGGGTACCTTGAGAACGATGGTACTGATGTCCTAAAAAGTATTCCCGTTTAAAAAATCACCAACAATGGAACACCAAACCATTGATAAGTTTTTCTTTATGAATTGTTTCTTCAATCGTTCAAAACATTTGGAGATAAAAACTGTGTTCCTTTGGTAGTACAAGGTAACAATTAACACCCTGAAAGGCCCGTCCATCGACCATGATTTTAATATTCAATTACCGTAAAAGTTCTATTAAGCCCCCCTCTATTAAGCTCCCTTCTCTCATAAGGCCCCCTCTGAGCAGAAATTTTAAATCAGCCCCCCTCTCTATTAAGCCCCCGACTTACATCAAATTCTAGAAATTACCGACGATTCTCCATATATTTCGCTAGACAAGCTTGCATGTTCGTTTTGATAGCGTTAAGATAAGTGACAAGCTATCATATTTATCCTTGTCATTTGATTTTGTGAAAAAGCCCCCCTCTCTAATAAGCCCCCCTCAGGAGTGTCCAAAATTAAATAGTCCCCCACGGGGGCCTTAATAGAGCTTTTACGGAATCGTATCCAAAATTGTCGATAAATTGATCAATCAGAAGCCTGAATGCAAGAATTGTGTCATAGGCAGGAACAAACAATGGTACAATTGAATATATTTTCAAGAATAAAACGTCAATTACAGATAGAATGATGGAATAGTCGTTCTCTGTCTTCAATGGCATTCCCGTCCTGTTTCAAGTTGGTCCATGGAAATTGATTATTATCAGTCAAGAACGAAAATCGAATGCTCCCCTCATTGATCAGAGGTCGATGGACAGGCATAATTTTGAGCTACACGTCTCCAGCAAAACAGGCAATCTTGCCTAATCACAGTATCCAATCTCCTATTGTCCTTGAAGTTTCCAATGACAGTGGGAATTTCTCTCTGTCGTTTATGACCAAACTAAAAAAAGCTTTACATGCACTATGAAATCGATCTGGCGGTCATCAGTGCTTCTTTGCAGTATGATTCAAAACCAGGCAGCCCCAAAAGAGCTAAATTTGCTAACTTTTAAATCAATTACAAGATCAGCTAAGTTTGGGAACATAATTTACTCCAGTGGCGTGGTGGCTCAATATTGGCTGGGGGGCACAACCAGTTTTGGCGCCCCCCTACAAAACTGTGACTGTTGTTTGTTGTACAATGTGCCATGGCTATTCAAAGGTGGTTAATTCTAGACCATACTTTGAAATTGAATAACTATGTTTTTTATAATCCCGTTGGAATCGAAAACAAACAGTTTGGGAGAGGCCTAAATCTTTTCGCGAGCGGAGCGAGCGAAAATTTTTGAAACTATGCTCTTCATATCGTTGGAAAATGCTCCCTCTGTGAAGAATTTACCATTTTACAGTGAAAAGGAATCTGAAATAATGAGGGCTCTCGGGGAATATTTGGAAAATAGAGTATCAAAATCTCGAAGACTATGAAGTAAGCAAATAAAATTAAATGATTCCCTTCGTTCTCCTTTGGATAGTTAGCGACAACAGACATTCACCTTTATGCCCAAACTTTTGATATTCATCCTTTCCACCTTTACGTAAAGTCATCTGGATCCATTGTGAGGCTCAAATGAGTAAAAATGGTATCGAAGTCTTGCACCCCATCCTGGATACTGGAGCCCAACGAACGGGCTTATATGTTGATTTTTACAAGGAAGTCAATCGCAGAAGATCTCTGCGAATATGTTTTTCTGGCTTGGCCTGATTTATTAGATTAAAAGTTTAAAAGCTTTAAAAGCTAAGTTCACACTGGAATTAAACACCTTATAGCCCTTAGAACTGCGATAAAAATTGTATTCTCCAAACACATTTTGAACGTGTTTCTGGTGAGCTATTAGTGAGCTACCTTGTCCTTTATCGACTGTTCAATTCTAATTCCATCAAAACATCTTTAAATGCTAGAAGTCTATAGTTGAGGCAAAACTATTTCGCATACTTTTTTCTGTCGCATTTGTGCATCCCAACGTGATTTAGTGTGAATCAGGCTTTCTGGCATTTGGCGCCCCCTCAAAACGCTGGGCGCCTTCGGCGCCCCCATCTTCTCACGTCGCTGGGGGGCATGTGCCCCCCGGCCCCCCCGGCCACCACGCCACTGATTTGCTCCTTATAATTTGATCTTTAAAAGTATAAAAATGTTTGTGACTCACACGGTTTTGCTTGGGATCCTATCAAATCGCTCTTCAGAAAAGCAGTTTCACCGAACAGCCTTGCGTGCACAACAGATCATGCATGCTCTTTTGTTAAGCAAAGATAATTAGCACTTTTTGAAAAGAACTAGTGTAAAACGCCTTGACCCTGCGAAGTCTTATATCAAATCTGTGACGCGAATAGCACGGATAATGTGCATCGGAGCGTCTAAACTATGAAGAGAAACTATAAAAAATTAATTAAATTTGTCGCGATGATGCATCATCGTGTCTGTATCCATAAACAAACAAGGTCTTGATTTGTCAGGTGGAAAACGCAACCTTGCGATCAATCGCGCAGCCAAGAGAACGACAAAAACATTTTCTCTTAATTGGATATTAGAAGATCTTACCAGGCATTTGAAGACACATGTAAATGAAAAAGTCGACAATCCATTGCAATTGGGACCACTGTCATAACAGCGGATCGTTGATTTTGCTTTTGCGTCTTCAAATGCGTCTTCAAATGCTTATCTGAAGAGAAAAAATTTTCGTCTGGCCTTACAAATGTCACGATTATTACAACATGTTCATTTTTCTTCTGCTATCTCCCCTGAGATAACCACATTGTTCTTTACTTCTATCATATCACTACTTCTTTAGACGTTCAGATCATTCATATTCAACTACAATGTGTCTTCTATATTGAAATTGTATTATGCCTGATAAATTTTGAAATTGTATTATGCCTGATAAATTTTGAAATTGTATTATGCCTGATAAATTGTGCGACTTGATCATGAATACTCCAAAAATCATCATGGCAATTCATATTCATGATCTTCTGTTTTCTGTTTTTCTGTTTTTATCAATGTGATCTCCATTAATGGTTTTTTTATGCATAGAAGAGTACCCCGTGACCCAACAAGTCGAACTTCCAAGAAATTTCTTATTTAACATACTCTCGATCGTGAAAATATTGTTTGGTGCTTTGTATCAAGGACCCACTCGCTATACTGGGACGTGCCATTTTGCCTGAAAGATTGGTACCCATAATGCTGTAGATTTTAAAGCATTTTTGGGATTTAACTCCGGAAATTATGAAAAATTTCCTACAATCCCTATACACATGCAAAATATTCTCCAAAACAGGGCCAATAATTCCGCAAAATTTCAGAAATTCCGTAACGCTTTGAAGAAGTACCCCTACAAATTGCACGTCCCCGTATCAGAAAAAACTGAGATTCCCCACCCCCAAGTATAGGAGAGATATTGCAAAGTCTTCAAAGGGATATGTAGTCATGGGAATCTGTGACTTTACCTGGTTTGCAGTTGCAGCATAATGTGACATCGCAAAGGATGGTTATCAAATTGAATTTTACTACACACAACCATAAAGTTAAACGATAAAGTAAAATATAAAAACTTCGATATGAAATAAGTTAAGGGAGATGCATCGAGGAAAGCCCCTTATCAAACCTGATAACAAATCGTGCCAAATTCATTTTATATCAAAGCGGTTATTGTTTACTTTATTTCGTTGCTTATCTTTTCACAACTGCACTCCATTCTACAGGAGGAATTGCTTGATTGTTTGCATATGTCTGCGATAAAGCTCTCATATCATGTAGGACTCAATTTTTTCAATCAAAATCGCAAGAAATCGTTTTCTGATACTAATTCTCTGTTGGCACCCTTGAACATTCATTTCAAAACTGTTTCCACAACGCTAACTTAAGTGAAATGTGAACATGGCAATGTGAATTAGCGCCACAAATTATGTCGATAATTTCATCAGATTTGAAACCATCTTCAAAAGCAAAATCTATTTGCAAAAAGTTTGGCAGGTTAGCCCGCACATCTATCTATTGTTGAAAAAACAAAAATCAATGTTTACTTGTATTTTTAAAGCTAAAGACAAATTTACTCCTTCATCTGCTAAACTATTCATTAGCGAGCATCTGTGTACATTGCGGCCCACGTTATAACAGGAATCCTAACTGAAATCCATCCTGAAAAAGATGGGATCCTTCGCAAGCTGGGGAATCGGTGTCTCTTTAAACGCCACATGTTCTTCTTCTCGCATCACTACTGAGTTAATCCTCTCTAAGACCTACGAATGTTAGCCAGAATGGCGTCCAATCTCGCCAACAACCGATTTCCAGACAACACACAACACACTCACTGCCCACCACCTACAAAACCCAACAGCGTTTCACAAGTTCCGACTCCCAGTAACTTGATTTGCAATACATTCATTTTCTTCCCAGAAACTTGGCTCTAGGGTTTCTCAATATGAGAGTTTCTTAATTTGGGTCGAAATGTTACATCAAAAGTTGCCTGCAGTTTCCTAACTTGTAAAGAAATTGAATTAAATAATTCATGAAATATCTTTGAGGACCGTTTTTTCAAAAGAATTCATCATCATCATCATTATCATCATTATCATCATTATCATCATCATCATCATCATCATCATCATCATCATCATCATCATCATCATCATCATCATCATCATCATCATCATCATCATCATCATCATCATCATCATCATCATCATCATCATCATCATCATCATCATCATTGCTATAACGCACAACATAAAAATTATGTATGGCAGCTATAGGAGTAAAACTAAACTAAACTTTAAAAACAACTAAACTATAATCAACTAAAACATATGGAACATGAACGGTAATATATGAATAAATTAAAAGAGAAAAACGTAAAAACATAGGCATGTGATCATCCAGGTGCAGATCCACCACACTAGAGTTATTTGGCTAGAATTTCCCTTATCTGGTTGGCTTGAACAAGGTACTATGCTAGGGCGGCTATTGTGACATTATCATTAGAGCTCATTATCTTCTGGAATTGCAAATTCGTTGTAAGGGATTCGACCGAGGTGTGTGATAAAAGATCCGATCTAGGAACGCTATAGGCCGGGCATACAAGGAGAAAATGTACCTCATCTTCAATGAGGCCAAGGGAGCAGTTTTTGCAAATACGGTCATTGACATCAAGCCCTTTGCGTCTTCCAGTCTCAATAATAATGTATGGTCACTGCATCTGAATTTGCATAAGGTTTTACGGTATTTAAAGTTCATACTAACTGACAAACACTTTTCTAGTTTCAGTTGAGACTTGAAAGTTTTGTATGTGCGCAGAAGTACAGCATAGGTTTCAAATCTTTAAAAAGCTGGGTGTAAAATTCTATGACCTATTTCTTTGAATCAAACGGCGTCAAAGAAACTAGAACTATTTTACAGTAAATCTGTCGTTGGACTTTTCTGAAATCTTCAATATTTTCAGAATTACAGTGTTTTTCTTCTTTTTTAAGAATTCAAGAAAATTTTCGAAGGAAACTTAAAACTAGCATAACTTCTTAACCTCTAGACGAAAGATCAAATGATTTAAAAAAAAATAGTTTATGGATGCCTACAATATGGTATCAAGCAAAACTCTTTCACTCTTCTGGTTTGTGATTTAGAAATTTGATGACGTCACATCATAAAATGAACTGAAATATAAAATAGGCTGTCATTTCGACAAATATGCAAGATTTCTGAAAAGTTCAACGGTAGAATCATAGAAAAGTGGCTAAAGTTTCTTACAAGTCATTCAGTATAAAAAAATGGGTCATTAAATTTTACACCCGCCTTTTTTCGTAGATGTAAATATTTGGAACCCATGCTCAGAATTACAAGAAATAACCAAGTCATACACATACTTGGTCATTTTAGCTTTAATTTGGGTTGTTAATGTATTTCTGTTTAAAAACACTTTGCAACACTATTCATTTTCATTTCATTTTTAATTCTTTTTCAGGGTAAAAGCTTCAGTAGATAAAATTACTGCTTCACAGCTTCCCCTGTCAACTAAACAAAGAGAATATTAAAAAAACCTATTTACAATTTTATGTCGCAGCTAACGTATAGAAATAATAAAAGAAAATATAGAATCAATTTTGCGTGACAGCTTTCTTAAAAGCAAAAAGCTACTCGTAGTTTTAGCTTTGGATCGTAACTTGTTCCAAAGTTTTGCTTCCCTGAATGAAAAGCTCTTTTGTCCAAAGGATGTTTTCAACAGCGGAAGATTCAAATCCAGTTTGGAATGGCGTAATTCACTGACGCATTATCAGAGATCCTAGTAAACAGACCTTGCAGATATTCAGGTACTTCATTGTGCAATGACTTGTGAACAATCTTTGTTGTTTCGAACTCAATCATTTGTTGAATATTTAGCCAGCAAAGTTGTTTAATTACTGGTAATGCGGAGGC
The DNA here is from genome assembly GCA_964020215.1 of Aurelia sp. 3 sensu Dawson et al. (2005). Taxonomy (NCBI): domain Eukaryota; kingdom Metazoa; phylum Cnidaria; class Scyphozoa; order Semaeostomeae; family Ulmaridae; genus Aurelia; species Aurelia sp. 3 sensu Dawson et al. (2005). Next base: position 14,542,964 of record OZ026573.1, on the reverse strand, counting down.
GTTTAAAGGGTAATGCGGAGGCGTTTAAAGGGTTTTCTTACCTTCTACCTGACCTCTGATCACTTCCAGCAAAGTTTCTTAATGTCCAGAATGTGCTAAGGCTACTAGAATCTCTTACAAGAGGTCTTTAAAGAAAAGTAAGATTGAGGGCAGTAAAGCGCGACCTGGAAGTTCCGTCAGATAGCATAGGGCTCAAATCATTCGAAAATTTTGAAATCAGATGTGTAAAATGTTTTTGCCTAATTCTTTCAACTGAATAGATCGCAGGGCTCTGTAGGTTGTTCGCCATGATTCCAAAGACAGCATTTTTGATAACATCATCATTTTTGGAATTACAACGCTTTTAAGCTTTATGAAAGGATCAATGAGAGGTGGGAAAGGAATGGTCTGCCGAAATCTAACGAAAATTTTTCAGAAAACCGAAAGTTTGCGCGGCAAATTTTAATGAGCCAATCATGATCGAGCAGCTCCAAATGCTGCAATCTGATTGTACCGTCAGAAACCTGACGGGAGCACGAGTTTTCTACATTTTGAGATAGTTTGATTATGAGTCCCTGTTTGAGTGAGTAATTTAATTCAATAAAAAAGTAGGTAAAATATTTCATTTCAATTGATAAGTAGGTAAAAAAATTACGTAACTGCGAGCGAAAAACTGGGACGAACTGGAATAAGTCTAGGAAAGGAATCTTTGACAAACATTAAAAGCTTCATAAATTGTAAACTGATTGAGAAACATCAGTAAGACTAACAGAAGAAATACTCAGTTTTAACAAGTCTACAAGGTGATAGCAAGCAAAAGCTTGCATGGTTTACAATTTATCACTTTGATCACGTCACAGCTTCTAAAACTAGCAGAACATTTAAACAGGCTGTAACTCTAAAAATACTGACGATATCAAAAATGCTGTCTCTGGAATTATGACGAACGACGAACGACTTAATGTTCCCTTCAATCGATTCAGTTGAAAGCATTAAGCATTGGCATTTTACACATAGATTCGTGCCCTAAGCCCCATCAGATAAACTTCCAAGTTTCGGTTTGTCAGGCCCAACAGGTTACCAAAAATGTTAATAGAACCAGCTCTTTTCATAGAAATATCCATTTTCTTGATTTAGTAGAATCATCCAAAATATAAATTTCAATTTCAGGTATTTTTTTGGTAAGTAGTTAAGAATTTGAGCTAGCACTGAAAGTTTCTTGAAACTTATAAGATTTTAAGTCCTCACGGTTTCTTGCGAGTTCTTACTACTTCCACAACAATTTTCAAATTCACAATCTTTGGCCTCGTGAAAATTTCAAAAACAAAGTCTGTAAATGCTGTCCAATGTTTAGACAATACTCTTAAAGTACCTTTCCAGTAATATGGTACAGGAAACAAAAGAAAGAAAAGGAAAATATACCAAACATTTCCATGAACCGAATAGTTTTTTCAATAAGCTCAATACCTGAGGTTCTTGATCATTTAGCGATCTGACAGTCGAATTTTAAATAAGCAGTTTCCTACGCAAATGCGTGTAACTCATCTCCATGCACCTAATTCAATAGTCCCTTTTATAATTTTCAAGCTCAAAACAAATAAAAAAATCATTGACTGCTTCGAATCAGCCTGGGGTTGCCTTGGATCCCTTGTTTTAAGTCCCGCTTTCCTCGAAATCTTTAAAGAATGATTTGATTTTACTAAGTCAATTTGCATGAATTTACCAGTAAGACATCAATGATAGTGTTAAACTCAAACTCGCTTTGATAAATTGCTAGATTAAAATGGATATTAGAAGATCTTTCCAACAAGTGACCTTGATGACCTGGTTTTCATCTATTAAAATCTACGTAAAATAAAATGACAAAGTCTTTGAAATAAGATGATTTTTGAGGGTTTTTCATTGATAATAATAAACATGTCTGTCACGTATAACCAAGATAAAAAAGAACGATGGGTGACACATGACGGCTCAGCATGACTATTGTCTTCTTAATATCACTAGGCTTTGCCGCTCTGTTCAACCATAACAGTTGCAGCTAAGATCTTCGCGATAATCAATCAACTTAAGATGGCTTTGAGGATAATAATCTGTGTCTTGTTAAGAATAAGCTTGTGTAATCAGCACTTTCATCATTTCGGTCTTGATTGGAATACGTAAATATGGAATCTATAGTAATTGCGACTTTTCAACAAAACTTATGAAGTAAACTGCGCTCTTATGTTAATTAAGCATGTTAGGCTCTTCAAAACAACTTAGCCATAGGATTGCAAAAAATGTAAACAACGGCGAGCCCTTCGTAATAAAGCTCCCAATTTTGTGAATTCTAAAGGAAACTTTCAACTGCATGAGGACAATTGAAAACAGTGCATGTTATGAGATTGAGAAGAAATTTCTAAAGGAATTTCAAAAATAAATTAGCACAATTTTTATCGTTAACATGCTTCGTTCTATCAATGAATGAAATATAACATAGAAAATTTGCCCAAGCAGGCAGTGATGCCTAATATAGTGTCCATCATAAAGAATGCATATGTTAGCAGAATTCTAAAGGATGCTAACGATTTCCAAACGATTGCTGTTCATTTTTCGCGGTTAATTTCTACCCCAGTTACGGATGAAGATGAAAATTGAAACATTTCGAGTGTCCCTATATGTTAAAATAAAAACACGATCCCCCGTGGAAAGGACACTACTCGCTGGATATCACGACGATAATATTGGCAAATATATCATTTTGACGATGGACATTTTCAAATCCATTTTTAAATATACCTCACTGAAATTGGCTACTCACCAAATCACCATATTTGTAAAACTTCATTACAAATTCTTGAAAAACTAAAATCATCGTAGATCTTAAATTATTTGATGAAAATTGAAGATATCTTCATGAAAACCATAGTTTATGAAGGTCTACGATATGGTTGCGAGCAGAAATCGGTAGCTCTTCTGGTTAGTCTAGCTAAATTAGTCCCCATTTTCAAACTGTTGTCATGAGTCTCAGTTTGAAGCCATTAACATCATACAATTCAATACGAAATGGAGACTCACGTAATCAGTATATATGTCCACTATTAAAAAACATACTTTCCAGTATGATTGCTTGACATCCAGGGAGCAGTAGTCTTTCAAACGGGGGTGAGTCTTTTAAACTTACCCGGTATGGCATATTTGTGAATTTCCATTTGTGGATTTATTCGTCCTAGCGGTATTTGCAAACACATGATGAAGGTATATATTTGGTAAACGTTGTACGATAAATATGGTATGGAAATAGCAGATGCAAGAAACTAAAAATGGTCTAAGAACTTGGCATACTGAGGCCTTTCAAACCTGTGTTATCATCAGAGTGTGACTAACTAAACCAATGCAAACCGATATAAACTGATATAAAGTGTCTGCTTGTACGTGCGGCTATAACAACCAGTGAACACATAAATTTCGTTAAGTAAAGAATATAGTCAAGAACTTGAATTTCTGTACATTTCGGGCTTGACCCTTCATCGGTAGTTATATAAACTGGCCTCATTTATCTCAATCATGTATCAGTTTACTATATATATAGTTTTTAAGTATCAATATCGCAAAGAGCAGTAGTAATAAACGGAAAAACATTTGAGGTAGAAAGACAAAAGAAGGCGTTATAAGTACGGAACGTGTTTCATCCTTTCAGTGAGGAATCCTCAGGCTGAAGATTCCTCACTGAAAGGATGAAACACGTTCCGTACTTATAACGCCTTCTTTTTGTCTTTCTACCTCAAATGTTTTTCCGTTTATATATTATACATATATATATATATATAACAAGAACATATATATATGTATAATAGAATATAGAATAATAGAATATATATATATATATGGCACACTCTGATGATAACATAGGTTTGCGAGGCCTCAATGTGCCAAGTTCACAGACCATTTTTCGTTTCTTGCATCTGCTATTTCTATACCATATTTGATAAAGGTATACAGGGTGCTAGAGTAAGCAGTGCTACTATTTCCATGCAACGATCATGATGATCAATCTGTAAGCTTCTGCGTGACATAAATTGATGCTTTTTAAGCTAACTTTACAAAAGTAGTTTCCTGTCCCTGGTCCCTATCGGTGTGACAGCCCTTAGGGATTCCTGTTTTGTCTTAATTAATTTATAATAATGTCTTAACTACTGGACTGTCACTAACATGGATTTGTCAATATTTTCTACTTGGATTTGTCTTCAACATATGTATTGTCATTACTAATTTTACTTGGATGCGTCTAATAATTACAACTTGCTCGTCTTTTCTATCATGTCATTCTGAGGGTTAATGAAAAGAAACTGTTCGTCGTAACACTTGCGATAAGATCTATATTCTGGCTGCGATTTCCTAAACATATTCCAATTCCTTCGTGATTCCTTAGCTTCGACCAAAGGGCGTTAGCATTTCTCCTCGTTGTGTGCGTCAGACATTTGAACCACAAATCTTCATTTCAAATGAGAAACGAAAACGAAAATAATTGCTATACAATTAACTACGTACAAGTTTGAACCTTAAATTTTATGATGATTTTGAGGGAATTCATTCAGTTTTCTTTTCAACGTGGTAATCCTGCAACGCATTCTAGTTCGCAATAGGATGTCGTTCTCTACGCCTTTGTACCACAACAGCAAAAGCTCCTTTTGGAGGATTCTAGATTCTACCTAGAGATGTCTAGATCTAACAAATTTCTTGTTGGATCATTCGATATTTTGAGACTGGTAATTCTTTAGATCAGTAAGCTAACGCGCTACAACTGAGCCAGTCTTGCAACCATTACCAGTATCTGATGCAACATCATCTCCATACAATGATTGACAGTCCATGGTGGTTGCTAGCTTTCTCTTTGAACTTCATGAAAAGGTCTTATGTTTAATTTGCACCAGCAAGATAGACACCTGATTAATAGAAAGCTGATGACGTCCCAGTGATGTGGAGAAATTTCCAAAAGTAATCATAAAATTACAGCAATAATTTTTAACTTGAAATGAAATATTCAAAGTAATAAACGAGGTTGAAACAAAAGGACTCACATTCTTTGGACATTCCAACCTCATTGCATTTCCTCAGCCTGCAAGCTTGACAACATTTCCGACTCATCTTATCGATTTTGCAATTATTTGAGCCAGGGCATCGATAATTGAGATCAGTTGCTTGTAAACTTCTTTTGAAGAAGGCTTTACATCCCTCACAGGCTGGCACCCCATAATGATAGCCAGATGCACTGTCACCACAGACTACACAGAGGAATGGCATCTCCCCATCTTTGTAGCCTGGGCAGCTCTTCTTATCCATCTTCAGTGCACTGCAAAGAGATATCAATGAACAATCAATCAATTAATCAATCATTTACACAATCAATCAGCTAATCAATCAATCAACCAATCAGCCAATCAATCAATCAATCAATCAATCAATCAATCAATCAGCAAATCAATTAATTGATAAATCAATCAGCTAATCAATCAATTAATAAATCAATCAATCACTTAATCGATCAATCAGTTCACCACTTCATCAATCAGCTGTTCGATGAATTCATCCATCACTTAATCAATGCATAGACCAAGCATTCAATCATTCATTCATTCATTCATTCATTCATTCAATCAATAAATCAGTCAGTTCATCAATCAGCTAATCATTAAATCTAGCTATCAGTCAACAAATAAATCAAATCATGGATCAGCTCTAGTCATCGAGTCAATGATTTCATCAATCAGTTAATCAATGAATCAATCTTTTAGTAAATCAGTTCATAAATTAATCAACAATCATCAAAGCAATCAATCAATCAATCAATCAATTAGTCAGTCAATCAACTAACAAATCGATAAAGCAACCAATGCAAAATGATAAACAACTAATGGACTCATGATCTAATCAGCTAACCAAACACCTAATCAACTAATGAATCAATGAATAGGCAAATTAGTCATTCATGTTATTTCTGCAAATAAATCGAACAACTCCACCCACTCAACTAGATAGTTCACTGAGAAACATTTGAAGGCTAGAACCAATATTTACAATCAGCAGAAATTTTCACACACGTGCTATTACCAGTTGTGAGTATCCAAATTAACCAAGGTTACAAGAATAAACCACTTCAAGGTATTGTCTATCTACGCGAGCAGTTTTCGGACACCTGGAGATCCTTGACTGGTTTCCAATTGTGGTAACCCATTGATTTTTAAATACCAATAATGGTCATACACTCGAATGCGGTTTACACAAAAATACTCAGTGTCTCAAAATATAAGGCACCCTCTCTGATGGTTTTATCTTTATCTTCTTTTATATAAGATTAATTTATAAAGTTTATAGTTCCAAATTATCTAAAACACTACGTACGAGCTACCATATACCGGGTGAGTCAAAAAAAAGTTTAGGCGTTTGGAGGGCTGTGGAATAAAAAGTATGTGATCGATATTCAAAACTAAAGCGTTAATCTATCACTCAAAGGCTAACTTAAATGACAAAATTTTGTTTGGTAAAATCAAACATCTTTAAGACCCAGCAATATTCAAAATGCTTGTAAGGGAATCGAGAATTCCACATTCCGTTCTGGTCCGTGATTTATGTGACATTGAAGTTTACACTGCCAGTTTGAGATGCAGAATTCGAATTTCTAAAGAAGGTAAATCATGGACCAGAATAGAATGTGGAATTTTTGTTCCCAAACATGCCCTTTACCAGCATTTCCCTACTTTCTGGGTCTGTAAGATGAGGGATACTACCAAACAAAATTTTCTCATCTAAGTTGACCTTTGACTGATAGATGAACATTTCAGTTTTGAATATTGGTCACATACTTTTTATTCCAAAGCCGTTCAAACGCCTAAACTTTTTTTTTACTCACCCGGTACAACTCTGCAAAAACGATACCAAGGGAAGCAAAAGATCATGACTAACCCCTAGTCTTTGAGTGAAGAAAGTAAACCTAAAATACAACTAAATACACTATTACGAATTGCTGCATATAAACGATTGTTACGAATAAATACTTGAGCCCGTTTGACATTGGATTTCAGGCAAAAAAAGGTGTGAGGAACAATTGGAACCCCAGCCGAGAGAAGACCAACTAGATTCATTACATAGGTCCCTCAAATTCTCGCTTGAATTCTCGATCAACAGTCTAGAACAGACTTCAAAACTTCAAAAGTCTCTCTCTGCTTATTTTGATTCCACTGAATGCACCCATTGGTGTGAAATTTCCTTATTAAAACATGGTTTCATCAAATCGTAATTTATCGCCGATCTTTGTCTTGGAGCATCGGCGATCATTGCCGATGCCGTAAGACAATGATCGGCGATGAATTACGATTTTAGGAAAACAAGGCTTTAGAAACGTAAATCGCTTCTTTTTTTATAGAGTTCACTCCTTGTGCTCGAAGAAGCAAGAGCGATTATGGTAAAACAAATGATACACGTCCGATTAAGAACAGAAATGATTCACCAGCCTTAGATACAGACTTCACACCCCCTCGGCGCTGCTAATCATGACGTTTACTGTTCCTGTTTGTTTTGATGTGAACGAGTTTAGGACAGGTATTGTCTTCTTGGCCTCAGGATGGCACAGAAGGGAAATAAAACATCGAGAACCTCTTTCACTTACCCAACCTGTGAACAAATCAAAAGATAATCACCCAACCAAAATCCTACGTATTTATTAAAGTAAATTATTATACCAAATCATTATACCGTTGTAATAATTTGGTACAGTAAAGTCCCGCCTTTAAGAAACTCCATTACAAGAAACTCAGGACTGATTTTGCTGAATAAAATACCTCTCTACAAGAAACTGTCCAGGCTGATTCATGTTCAGTTTCTTTTACAATGGTACGTAGTAATATTTTGTGGCATATATTTGAATACGGCTCCAATACGTCTCAGTTCTCTAGAAACAAGAATGAAAATTCTAAGCCTAAATCATCATAATTTCAAGAAACTTTCAGTACTGACCCAGCCTATATTGTAAAAGAAGTTGTTTTACTAATTCGACAGCTGTTTGGAATATTAAAAGTGTTTCTTAACCATGGTACACACACCCTGCTTTGAAGAAGTATATCTTAACATAAGAAACCAAACAGGCTGTTTTTGTGAAACGTATTCGTTAAAGGCGGGACTTTACTGTATAATAACGTTGTTGGTAAGTGATCAATTGATTTTCTTGCAGGTTTGACAGTTTTCTCTCTAGTTTCAGGTTTATTTTATATTTTGATTATTGTTCTTTTACAGGAGTTGATAGTGTTTCCCTACAGGTTACAAGTTTATTGTATGTCGATGGGTTTGTTATCCTGAGTCCGCTATTCAAGGCTATTTTAAGCTAGAAAGTGGCTTACCCAGCAATTTTTCTTCGGTTCCAACCCGAGGCATAAATAATGAACGGTCTCTTATCTAATTCGAATTATCAATATTGAGCGGTGCGTACCGTTTTGTAGACGCATTACAACATGCACGTAATGAGGCTGCTGCTAGAGTGTGATCTTGTCTGTTTGAATTCAGGTAAACAGTAAAATTACGACACAAGCAAGTCCCTCAAAGGTAATACTTGAAATGAACGTATTCAAGCCTTCCAATGTTAGATTATGCAATACCTTCATTTACGAGCAACGAATTCGTCATAACCAAAGACTTGTTCTATGCCATTTATGATGGAAAGTTGCGAGGCAAGGAAAGTTGCTTTAGAAATTCGTGGCTATTTCGGTCTCATCAAAGGCTGTATTTCTGTACATCAGCAGGCAGATTCCAAAACATATTCATCGTCAGTAGCAAACAAATAAAACTCGGCGAGCACTGGTCAGTGTTGCTGCATGCCGCAAAGTAGGCCTTCATTAACTACTGATTATAAAACACGAGTTGATAAGATACGAATTACTATCAAGTACTAAAATTTTAATCGCTGCTACCGTTTGAAATAGGCTGCCAGCCATGAGTTTCAATGTAAACACCAGGTCGCTAAGAAATCTGTGGTTAGCAACTATATAAAATCGTATAAAAGACAGGTAAAAACAATCCCTTATCATGCACTGAGATTCAATTCAACCTTAGCACCAAGTATCATTTCATGTTTTGATTTCAGGCGCCATCTTAGACAATCCAAAAAGCTGTACTACAGGTACTGGAAAAACAACTTCTTATGCACTGATAAGTAGTCAGATCATGTCATAAATTGAAAGCCAAAAGTTTCGGACGTTAATATTTTCGGACATTTCATGTGTCCGAAAATTCTGATGTCCGAAATTTTCTGTAATGCGTAATATCCAGTGTCCGAAACTTTTCGCAGCATAGAAAAATCACAGCAAAACATTTTCACTGTTTGGAAATAGATAGACGCGACAATCAGAAACATCGGTTTTAGAAAGGTGATATCTGATATGAATAACAAAGGATTATAATAAAAGTAAGCACTATCTTGCAATAGTAAAAAACATTGCGAAAAGCTACTTCGTTCAACAGAGTGTTCCAAAAGGGCGATACTCCTCTATAAGGGACCGTTCATTATTTACAGAGGGGTTGGTACCAAAGAGAAATGGGTTGGGTGAAAGAAATTTTCTAACTTAAAAAAGGTTGGGTGAATAGTTTTTCACGCAGTTTCAAAGGTTGGGTAAACAAAATTTTCCCACAAATTAATGCTAAATTTCAAAGTCCCAAATTGTCAATTTCATCATAAAAAATCATCAGTATTTTCCATTTTACATTTAATGTTCACTTTGTTTCCATCTTTGTCATGACTATTTGCAATAATTACTGCATCTCACAGTTACAATTTATAGTTTTGACATTGAAATAATGTTTATAGGTGGGAGTTGGGTAAACTTTTCTTCATCCTGAAAATAGTTAGGTAGATCTTTTTGCAGTCAACTTTTCAGCTGGGTAAAAAGATTTTTTGAACTAGAAAACATTTCTCTTCAGTACCAACCCCTCTGTAAATAATGAACAGTCCCTAATGTCTGCTCACAATACGCTGTGCATTGAAAAGGAATGTGGTGAGTGTCTTAAACTGAATCCATCTTAGCAATCATTCTTATTATCCTCAACAATGATCATTTGTGGAAATTTCTTACAAAGAACCCCTAAGATGAACCACGATCTCTAAACGTGTGACATTTTTAAATGTGAAATAAGCAAATATGAACGGTAAAAATATAGCTTCAGTCGTCCGAAATTTCTGCAGAAACATCCGAAATTCCATGGAGAAACGTCCCAGGTATTTCGTTTGATAATGTTTTGTCCGAAATATATTCGTTTGAAATTTTTGGCTTTTGATGCAATATGTTTGTGTGCTTTCAAGTTATGTATCTAACTTCAAAGGCGCTCGGGCAACCGGCATTCATTGCGATCGTGTGATTTGATTTCCGAGGATTTCATCAATTTCTTTCGAATCCTGTCCTAAGTTTAACACACAAGGAGAAATATCGCCGCATCTTTCTTTACATTTAGGGCCGCAATACATTGCCAATTGCCCGCGTGACTTTAATATCAGAAGATCAATGACGAAATTCTTCCGTTCTCTGCTAAAGAGTTTACCCAAAAACTCTCACTCGTTCATTCATTCATTCATTCATTCATCATTCATTCATTCATTCATTCATTCATTCATTCATTCATTCGTTCATTCATTCATTCATTCATTCATTCATTCATTCAATTAATCCATAAATCATTCATTCAATCAATCCATAAATCATTCATTCATTCAATCAATCAATCAATCAATTATTCAATCAATCAACCGATCAATCAATCAATCAATCAATCAACCGATCAATCAATCCATCAATCAATCAATTATATAAATATGTATATTGATGTCATAACTCAACGTGTGACCTTAAGGTGGTACAGGGTGGTGGACGAAATGTTCCTGGATCCCATAAATGTTCATGGAACATGGCAGCGGGGATGCCTCAGTCCTAGCGTGCTTGACTGCCAATCTGAGGAGCGGTGGTTCGAGTTCCTGCTATGCCAGATCAGGCTAAATGGAATAACAAGGTTTGGTCACATGGGAAGAAATGACCAGGAGTACATTGGTGGAGAAAGGGGACAGTTGACAGGGGACAGGGGACAGTCGATAAGCTTACTCCCCCACTTACATAACATTACCTTAGGTTGTTGATATAGATATAGAAAAGATACAACGAAAATACATTCTCAACAGACTAGGAGGAGTTATCTGGCTTAGGCCTTGCAAATGCTGTACCATTCTCCAGCAAAAGCACATATATGGGCCGGCCCCCGTCCCGTCAACGTAGCTGTGGTGAAGAGTTCCCTTTGAATCTACGGTATTTAGCAAGGTGTGAAACAAACTACTGAAATACATTGACGATATACTTTCGAAAGGGTACAAAGAGTTATCTGGTTTACGCCTTGCCAACCCTGTACCAATTCATGCCGAAGCACATACATAGCCCCCTCTAGGTAGCAGTGGTCAAAATTTTCCTTTCAATCTATATCACATGGTAAGTTGTTGAACAAACAAATACCTCGACGATATACTTTCGAAAGGTTACACGGAGTTATCTGGTTTAGGCCTTAAAATATTGTACTATTTTCTGCCTAGGCAAAAATATAACCCTTCAAGCTGTGGTGAAGATTTTCCTTTCAATCTCCATCACATGGTAAGATGTCGAACAAACAAAGTATGAAGATACCTCGACGATACAGTTTCGAAGGGTTCCACGGAGGCATCTAGTTTGGTGATAACAAACGTTTTTTTTTTGTTTCTGACGATGCACGGAAGGTGGCCCTCCTAGCTGTGGTAAACATTTTCCATTCAATCTACGTCACATGGTAGGATGTCAAACAAATGATAGAGATACCTTGACGATACAATTTCGAAAGGTTACACAGAGTTATCATGTTTAGGCCTTAAAAACATTTCTTGGCAAAATTATAACCCTCCAAGCTGTAGTGAAGACTTTCCTTCAATCTACTTCAAATGGTAAGATGTCAAACAAATCATAGAGATACCCTGACGATACACTTACGACTTATCTGGTTTGGGACTTAGCCCTTATCTAATTTTCAGTGCCACCTGGATCTCTTAACAAACATTCGATCTCCAAGAGATCTTCGTGAGGAAATCTTCAGGATGTTGGATTAAGATTTCGATCGACAGCAATTTGCCAGAATCTATCTTTATTAAACATAACGCCAGCTGAACATAATCTCCAGCTAATATCATCGACAAGGGGGGCATGGATACGCAAGCTTTCACAAGCAAGACTTAAGCCTACTTAAACCCAATATTACATAACTGTAATGATGAGCGTAAACTGTCACCTGGATTCTACGATCTAAGCTGGTTTCCTGTGGATATAAAGCTGGACAAACAACGATTTTAGCAGTAAAGTTAGCATTTCTATTTAAAACATGTCAAACAAGGATCAAGTGAAAGATTTCAAAAAAGAGAGGAATTTGAAAATCATAAAGAAAGATATGACGAATCTGAATTTTAGAGCAAAAAGGGGGTTTAGTCTCAGGGGAAATCTAGCAATATGCTTGTTTTAAATTTCGGACATCAAATCTACATCCTCTGAAAGCTACTCTTTTCGTTTGAATTAAAATCTATAATTCAGTATTTCACGAACTCTATCATTTTCAAATTATTTACAGAACTTGTTGGGGAGATGAAGTGCTGACCCTATTGTTTTGACCGATTGTGATTCAGGTTTGTTGAAAGCGAATCGACGGTGGGGCTCAGACTGTCATGCGCAACTTTGCTATTGTTTTCTTCTCCTGTTCTCAACCGTCAAGCTTATTTGCATATTACGTCATTGACATAAATCGCTACTACGCATGCGATCTGGAGCCATTTTTGGGGGATTCCTCGAGGCTCACAACTTAGCCTATACATATTCCCAACAAGAACACTGGAGCCTGGCTATGGGTGCCGTCCATATTCATCTCTAACAAAGCTTGAAAAATTTACAAGTTATTTGTCTGTCTATCATAAAACTTATAATGTTGCCCACAGATGACCGGACATAATGAATACGAACTACGGCCATGAAAACATCAGCAAGTGATCCAGTTATCCAAGGCTGCTTTCATTTTCATATCAAATTTACTTATGAGAAACAGTCGCGTAAGATGAATATAAATAGCATGCTGAGCAAAGACTTGAAGGATAATATCTCCGTAATACGAATACGAAATGAAGCTGGGCCCTCAGCTGCCGGATTAACAAACAACAGAATGTTTCGAATAGAGTCAATGAGAAATATTCCACGAAAATTTCACCACGTTCCTATGAGCGACAGGACACACAGTGTGTATCAGTGTGAGATTTGATCAGCTGCGAGCCACCTTAACCTATTGCATCTTTGTGTTTTAAACTTATTCTAACTTGGTAGTGAGCCACCTTATCGCTGTTTCATGATTCTGAAATTTTCAGCAGTGAGCCATCTCAAGTGCAGATCCACCTTAAATGGAAATCTCTTTCTGGTTGGAGGTTTGCGTTTGAGGTGGATCTTAACAGTGCAGTCTTAACATTAACAGTGCACCAAATGCTATTTCATATTTCTAACCACTGATAAGAAATTGAGAAAAAGCATAGTCTAATTTCTTATATCGGAGAAACTATTCCCTAAGAAGGGAGGCAACACTTTCTTATACCGTAAAAGCTCTAATAGGTCCCATCTTTCTAATAAGCCCCTCCCCTCTAGACCCAAATTTTAAATAAGCCCCCCCCCCAACTATATCAAGCCCTCCACTTATATCAGATCTCAGAAATTACCAACGACTTTCCATATATTTCGATAGACAAGCCTGCATGTTAGTTTTCATAGTGTTTGGGCGGGATGGAGAATGTGTCAAATTTATGTATTTGAGTCAGATTGAATGTTGAATCCGCAAAATAACTGGGTAAAATAACTGACAAACTATCATATATATCCTGGTCATTTGATTTCGTAAATAAGCCCCCCCCCCTAATGAGCCCCCCTCTGGAGTGTCGGAAATTAAAAAAGCTCCCTGGGGCTTAACAGAGATTTTACGGTATGCCAGTTTCATGCGCGCGGGGCTTACTGTCTAAAAAGGCATGACCCGACTTTCTCGTTCAGCATGCTTCAACACATTCATAAGTAAATCTTAGAATTATTCTCAAATATTCAAACGACGACAATTTCATGTCGAAGCAAGTTCCAAGGATGAAACCAGAGTCATACAATATCCTTTTATTCAAGTACTGTAATATGTGTAGATCTCTTTAGCACTTGTTTTCCATATTTTACCGTAATTGCTAGGTGATTTTGCCTCTGACATTGGAATACACTTACGTTTTAATGAGAAACTAGACTCTGAACTTTGCAGCTCAGTAATTTAGGGCCAATTCATACAGGAAAAGTTTCTTTTAGAGTTTTCTTAATATCAGTAAAATTGAATTTCAAAATTAATGTACCTTCTTTGCGTCCAGAGATTTACAGAAAACAATCAAGTCATAAACAAAAATTTTACTGATTATCATTATTTGGGTTGGTCGTGTAATTTCTCTTTAAAATACTTCACAACTCGAAACCTAAATTGAAATTTTTTCTGACCTTAAACTTGAAATCTAATTGCTTCTGGCATAATTTCTTACAAAAGTTTCGCATGAGCAACTTTTCATAAAAAAGGTTGTGTTCTTTTCCTGAAAATAATCACTCCGTATCTTAATTTTGCAGCAGGCAGTAAAATTTGGTTGTCTCAGAAAAAAATAATGAGAACAGATTCTGTCTCAGATGAGATATTACGCGAGATTTGCGAAAACACAGTGTTACTCTAGACTGACGACGTGATTCCTTGTATTCGTTTAACATTTATAATCTGATGTTTTAATTTCACTCATACAAAGGACTCACGACCAAACAGATTCTAAACAGGGACTAAAATCTTACGAAAAATCAGAAGAAACTTAGAACATCTTCCATCCTACGAACGTCGAAAGAAAATTCGAACGTTCCTTCGAAGGTCACTTCGAGCGTCGCTTCGCTTCGAAGAGTCGAACTTTGAACTAATAACCAATCAAACGCTACAAATAGGCACGTGGGTTGACCATATTAAGAAAGTAGCGATCTGATTGGTCGCGCCGTGAACGCGGCGGACTTGGCCTAATTAATCCCTGTATTGAAGAGTAAGGACATAAGTCCCTCAACTGAAGCGATCATAACAACAACAACGAGCGTAAGTTAGAGGGACGTATGTAATGTAGTCTAGTGTTACTCATGCAAAATATTTAAATTGCTGCTATCTGGGTGCATTGTAATGTGACAGCCAATTTGAGACGGACTATAATTTCGCTGATTATAAGCTTTCAATGAGGGCTCTGCAGCTACACGTAGTACAAAAGAAGGAAACTTTCTGTTTGATCGACTTCAAAATTTTAACTATTTTTGGAACCTCTCATGTTTTGTGACAGAAGAACGCCGGTCTTGGACAACACCGACCTCTTGGTACATATTGATATCAACAATCTTGTGCGTCGTAACATTTTAAGATAATTGCAAAACACGGCTGTGCGGATTGGATACTGGCAAAGTCATACACCCCATTCACACTGTAAACCAGCTTCATCTAAGCGAGGTTAGATTTCAACCAATCAAATGCATTCAATTTGTTGCGCTGACCAATTATAAGGCTCCATCCGATAACCTGGTTTAGGTTGAACTGGTTTAGCTTGCCAATGTGAATGCAGTAATAGAAAATCAAAAACAGCAGAAATCGTCAGGCATTCAATATGAAGTAAAAAGGAAAGTAATTACTACTGCGCACCGTAATGGACGCACGTCCTCTAAATATATCTTGTTTAGCAGGATTCGGAAATACGTTATCATCATTGCGAACAGAATTACAGTTTCTGTATATGTAGGTAACCATAAACATACAAAGGCTAATTACGGTCACCTAATTAGAATTATCGAACAGAGCAGTTGAAGGAATGCTTAAGGGTGCACTTGAAAAGGAGGGACCGTTACAAGAACAAGCCTGTCGCACCAATCTTTCCTCTAAAAGGTGCCCATCAACAGTTGATGGGATGCTGTAGAGTGCACCTCGAAAGAAGGGACTGCTACCAGGACTCTTGACTAGCATGCCGGACTCCGTTTCCCTCTACAAAGGTGACCGTCAATCTACAAAGAGCAATTACGGTAAATCAAAATTACTGCGCAAAACAGTTGAAGGAATGCTATGGGGTGCGCCTGTAGAGGAGGGACTGCTACAAGAAGTCGATACTAGCGTGCCGGACTCTTTTCCCTTCTACAAAGGAGACCATAAACTCACAAAAGCCTACGGTATCTTGATGAATGTGCCACTTTCGTGTGAACGGGAGGCCTTTCCGCCTAATTTTTCACCGTTTTCAAAATGTGCCGGCATCATGTCAACGCAGTCTTGAATCGCACGTTTCTTTCTAACATTTATGACCAAATTTCAAGCTTAATATACACAGTGAAATAAATCCTGTAATAATGTGTATTCTTGCAGTATATTTCCAAACAGGTATCTCCAAAGGAAGCCAAATTTGCTTATGTTTAAGCCAATCAAAGAGGTAAACTATACCTTCTGCAATGAATAATCTGATCCTTTATCTACTTAAGAAATTTGGAGAAATGAAAGTTAATGTCTTTTCTTAAAAACTGAGTTTTTCGGACACCTGGCAAATACGGCACTTACAAGAAATCGTAGAGTGATCTGAGCACACCAAGTCCCTTCGACCTTCCTCTTCATCATTTCTGACTTGAAAAAAATGGTAACGAAGAAAAAATACCATTTCAAAATATGTAAGATGGAATTGCACAGGGATATTCTCATAACTTTCTTGGTATAATTGTATTGAATCCTTAATTTGGTTGAATGTAAAATCTCATGTATTGGACAACAATTACCCTGGATCAGAGTATTTTTTAGAATTTTGAAAAAAATTTTGAATTGAAAAAAAAATTAAAAAGAAATAAAAAAACAATAAGGAAAAAGGCCTCCTTTTTCCTTATTTTTTTTTTATTTTTTTCAATTCAAAATTTTTTTCAAAATTCTAAAAGATACTCTGATCCAGGGTAGACAACAATCAGTTTAATTGAAGAACTGTATAAAGTAGCACAAGCAAAATAAAAACACTTTTTGAGAAGAATCAGGCTTACACTGACTGCATATTCGTGGTTATCGCTATTCATAGACTGGTGCATGCTCAAACTACGACTCTTTGACCTTCAAATTGAAAATTAGGGCAATCAAAAGCTTACAAAAGCTGGGTGTTCCAGGCAATGACAGATTGGCCTCAGTTACCAGCTCAAACCTAACCTCCGATGCTAAAATGCCTCATAACTCGGGATTTACTTATAATGACCATTGACAAAAGCCACAAGTATCCAGATGAATGTCCCCTCAATTCAAGAATCGATAAACCATTCACTTTGAACAAGGAGTTCCTCATTTTGAAGACCTATTAGTTTCCATGAGCTTCACAGCAGCAGCGAAAATTTCCAACTGTCGAGGGTAGCCATGATTACGCCTTAGCCTCGTTTCTGAGGGCACAGATAAATATGTGCCTGGCCGTCTAAATTTTGTTGTGAAATTCCATAAGTCCCAGTTTGAACAAAACATAAACTCAATTAAAAAAAGTTTAAGAAACTGTGTAAACAGCATCGTTGTTGTTGTGCAATAACTGGGACAATATCGTAAGTCTACCTCACGTTGACTTTTAATGTTGATAAACTGTACCATCATATTAGAAACTTCTATAAGTTTTAAAAAAGTTCTAGTGAAAAACTATACACGCTGTTTTGAAGAAATGGATTCTCTTCTTTGGGCTCTTGTTGTAAGGAAGATGTACTTTAAATCTGTTCCTCGCTCAAGATAAGATTTTCAAAGGCACGAACTTACACTTCTCCCCTTGCAAAGAAATTTGAAGAATATCTTGTTGAATTTTCAAATACAAAAAACTTTGTTTGTCCGACTCGATCAATTTTACATTCATCAACCTCCTCGATCCATCTTTGCTAAAAATCATCAAAAGTAAAAATGACAAACAGAGGCAGCACATACATGAATGAACATCAAAATTCACAACCTTCAACACCTTCCCTTCCTGCACATTCCTTAAAAAGTGACAGTTCTTAATATACCGGGTGAGCCAGGAAAAAGTTCCCACTTTTGAAAATTCATAACACCAAGACTACTTCACGGATTTGAATCATTTAAATTCTATTTAAAAGCCGAAAGATCAAAGTATTTTGGTGATTTTCCTCGCTGTCCTACCAGCACTACAAATATAGGTAAATTCAACTTTACAAAAATTTCATGGTTGCAAAATGACTGAAAAATGGCCCAAAAAATCGATCAAAGCAAAAATAACTTCTCGCACAGAATATTGAAGGAAATGCAACTTCTCATGAGTGAGAGATATCCTCTGTACATTATTTGCTATGGGATTGAAAATCTTTCGTATTTGTTTGAAAATCGAAGTCTTATCACACTTGAGGAAGGTGAAACGCCCATGGCCTATTGTTCGGTGTGAATAGAGTCCTTACAATTTGATCAATGTTTTAGGCCCTTTTTCCGTCATTTTGCAATTATGAAATTTTTGTAAAGTTGAATTTACCAATACTTCTAGTGCTGGCAGGGCAGCGATAAAAATCAAAAAAATACTTTGATCTTTCGGCTTTTAACTAGAATTTGAATGATACAAATCCGTGAAGTATCGCAAATCCTTGAACCCATAATTTATCTACAGAAAAGTCTCAGAGTATAAGTTCATGTAAATTCATTGTATCAATATTGCTGATGATGATATCATTTTAAACAGTTTCTGCTCGGTCAGCCAACATTTTTGTAACCGACTTGCCTATCTCTGTCTGCCGTAGTTCCTTTTATTTGCATCATTGAGAGCAAGCACTCCTCACCCATCCTAATGTTTCGTACCAGAAAGAAACAGCTGCTAGGCTAAACGTTAGATCATCACTACATACGCTCTTTAACAACTAGACGAACGAAAAGGACGCTAAACCCAGATGACCCAGGACTCAGACAGCCTGACACAAAAAATTTCAAAGCTACATAATAACTAGCTTTCTGAAATTAACAGTAATTCATAAATGCTTTGTAACACTGTTTAGATCAAAGGTTTGGCTATCTTTTAAGATGTTACATGGTCACTTTTAGCCATTATTTCTGTCCGAAAAACCAGACTGAAGGAAAATTTTTGAATCGTAAATTCCTCATTTGGAGTGAAATAATCGTCATAATTTCCCACTTAACATTTTGGGGAAACTTTTTATTGAGATGAAATGGCAATCGTCTGGGGAAACATTTTGTTTGCCAAATGATCGCCCTCTGTCCTTTATTCAAATTTTGTACTCCGGTGCAAATTTAGAATTTGGAAACAAGGTTGGCCTTTGTCGTCACCAATTTCACGACTCTTGAAAGAAAAATTCGCTCAACTGTTGGGAAAACGCAAGGAATCGGACTGAAATGACGATGAGCTTTCCAAAAAGTGGAGCCGGTATCTATGAAAGCACGGCAGACTAAGTTCTTGAACTAACGTGGTTGGAGAAAAGAAAAGAAAGCATACGCCCAACGCAGAGCCTAGGCCTTCAAATCAAAAGTAGTATGCAGCACCTTTAAATATTATCTCAAGCAAGATTGATAAAACGGAATCCAATTGATGAAGAGACTTCGAGATAAATTTTGCTAATTACATTACGAAATAGCTACGCCACTTCTATCTGCTCTTTGCATCTGGATGACCTGGACCATAGACCAGCCAGCAAGATGCTTAAAAATTTCCAAAAACAGAATTGGAAATTCAACGAAACTAAAAACTTTCAACAAAAAAGACTTGGAAATTGGAAAATGCAGGAGAAGTAATCAGCGAGGAAAATGACTGGATAACCAAGAAATGCCTGGATCGTTGCAAAAGTCACAGCAAGGCTTTCTACAACAAAAATCGTGACCTTAAAGACACTTCTTCCAGGCTCCTTGTTGTATAACTGATACAAACATGAATAGAGTGCCAAGCCGCACAAATTTTCATCAAGTGTATCATAAATCATTGCAAGGACACATGAACCAAGATGCTATAGAATCGCAGCTTTTCAAATTATGAGTGACTTGTTGGAATCCGGGTACATTCATTATCATTTTTGTTAAACCACAATTTCTGCATTTTTATCTCATCTGGAAACCTTGCGAATGCATAGCTTTTCATAGGAAAGAAAGTTTAATCACACTTGTGTCATCAAAAGTAGTGACTCGAGAGACTGTTAGGCCGCCTGTTGAAACTTCCATGGTGACAAAGAATCCATAAAAGAAAGACGTCAGAACAAGCACAAAAGTAACTGACGGGGTCATAGAGACAGCTGACATTTAGCTACAGAATTAAAAGAACCAGGTGACCAACTGAAAATAAAAATTTGTAAAAAATACCGGAAACTGAATATTTTGTCACTCTTGCAATCTACTTCGGTGCGACTGCGTCAAAGACAAAAAAAATTCAGAAATTAGCTTTCCTTTTTCATACATAAAATCGTTCTTTGAGAGGCCTCATTTTGAGCAAAAATAGTTCATACAACATCCAAGCTTTAGCTATAAAGTCATGTATCTTGCCATTTGACAACTGACATGAAAGTTCCAGTCATCTATGGTAACAGACCTGTGCTATAACGTAGCAAAATAGTTGGTCAGTATCACAGTGGTCGCAAAGTAGTCCCAAAGTACTTCAAGTTAACAAAGGAAGACTTTTTTGCAAGGTAACATAGGAAATAGGCTTGACAGCATATAGGACACAAGCAAGGAAGATTATGTATTGGAGCATTTTTATAAACCCAGCAATCCAATATGGCACCTCTTTCCACGTTCAAGACAACCCAAAGACAAAATTCCAATTCCTATAAATTCAAACAATTTGCATGAAATATCTGTCATTCATATTAATTTTGCCCTTGACACCAAAGCATCAGCACCGATTGAAGTTTCCAAAAGGGACTCTGCAATTTTCCTGCTTCATCCAATACTGGCTGTGAAATTTAGAGCACTTAAATTAATCGTCCGGGTTTTACCCTGGTATTGCTAACTGAAGAAAGACGTTTGGAGTTCTGTTTTCTTTGAAGATGTGAATCCAAACCAAAGCCATTATAATGAATTTGCCAGTATCTTCATTAGCGCTACCAAATATTGCTTTTATATCATTGGTCAGTAAATTATTAAAATTCATAACTTTAATACAGAGTTAATGTAGAGACTTAAATTTTTATAGCCAGCATAAACTTGTTATCAGCGCTAACGGCGACTTTATAAGCCAACTAGTAATTTGGTACCAAAATTTGAATGTCTGCATGAACAAAGTAAGCTTGTTTTGTGCTAAATGTCATTATTAGCAGGAAAGCCTGCCATGTCTGCATTCTTTTGTATTATGGTGGTGGTGATCATTAGAGAAACTTTCACACAAACTAGCTTAACACATCCCTATTAAATTCCACTCCTACGTTAATTGGCGCCATGGCATTTTTGAACACTCGACGGTGCTCATGCACTGGGCGTGGCTAATGATCTGTGAGCCATGACCGCATCTTACAAAGACTTCACTGATTTTTATGCAAATAAAACGCCAGTATACAAACCTCTTGTATTTTCTTGGGACATGCTTCGGCTGCATCATGCATCGGACCACAACATCGCAGTTTGGTGGCAAAAACGCTGGATGCATGGAAAGATCCATCTTTTCTCCCACGTCAAGTAAACAATAGCCTTCTACAGATATCAGAGATGCTCGCAGATGTGTCTTCGAATCCGTTACTTGTTACTGCAGAAAGTTTATCTCACATCTATCTAAGATTGAATTAAGGGTAACTATAGGACGGTTTCTGTCCCGCCGACGCTTTGTTCTAATCACGGGCACATCGGCGGGAAACAATCACAATTCCAGTTGACATCAAATTCTGACGTTCTTTCGCCAAAATTGACTATAATTCTGCACCAATATGGCAATGACAAATCACCAAACGTATGTGCCAACTTGAAGCAATTTGACATTCAATTTAAGGCTTCGTCCCAAAACTGACCATGATTCAGTAACCATGTACTAATGAAAGAGCACACCAAGTATGTCCCAATCTCAAGCAGATAGAATTAAATTTTCAAACTTCTTCCACAAATTGAGTATAATTCTGTACCTATATGGCAATGAAAAGCACACCAAGTATATCCCAACCAGAAGCAGATAATATAATATTTTCAGCCTTCTTCCAAAATCGATTATGATTCTGCAGCTATATAGCAAAGGAATAGGAAAACCAGTACGTATTCATCTCAGGACGATTCTAAACGTTCGTTCGCCTAGTTGACGATAATTCCACATCTATATGGCATTCAGTACGCAAGACCAGTATGTTTCTATCCGAAGCAGCGCGGCCAGGGTAGTGCAGCGAAGCCAAAGATGCAGATTATCAGTGTAGGATTTCTAACAGATTAAGAACCAGTCACCAAAATCTCATAACATTAATCAGCTGTCGAACAAGCCTTCTCAAATCAGCCTTTCTCAGTTCACGATGTTCATGTCCCACGCTTACAATCAACTGTAAACGCTATTGACATCATAACCATTATCGAACTGTTTAGAAAAAATTCACTCCGCCTTTAACAACACCGATGTGCTATTCGTAATTGCCACGACAATTTGCTTGGTTGAAATCTAACAGTAGGCACGAACCGGTGTATGGAGTTACTGAAATGATACAAAAAGGAACAAGAATAACCGGAGCAAAAAGTTAGCAAACCAATGATCAGCAATAAGTGACACGGTGACTGAGATCAACCACGCACGTTGTAAGTGTCAAGAATGCCCAAACTGACCCGATTAAAGCTGCGGATTTGGCCGTGAAACATCCAAATATTTACGGTACCGCTAAAAGGTTGATGAACACAAAGAGCTGATATTCTCGAGGCGGCAACTTTGTAACTTCCACGTAATGATGATGTGCCTAAACCATTTTACGTAAAAGGCTCTTTTGAAAGCTTCGCAGCCTAGCACTCTCAACTTTCAATGACCAGTCAGTATTATCAAGCAGTTTGTTTTTATTCCACTTTGATCATTTCAATGATTACTTTCATTTCTGTCCGCAGTCTGTGACCTTGAAATCGCTGTTGAAGAGACCAAACTCAATCTTCTCAGTTCCTTGTTTATAAGCGAGATATAACCAGCAGGCAGTTCGACTGGTGACTGTTTTTGTACAAAGATTAAAATCTCCTGCAGTATTTAGCTAGCCAACATTCATCATTTCATAAGTTTGTATCACAAGCCTGCGCAATGGTTCTCTGCTGGCTAGACTAATTGACGAACGACCCAGAACTCAATTCACCTCACAAGCAACTTTGTGTGAACCATGGGCGAACCGTTGAGACGTCTAACAGATAGTTGAGCATATTCCATCGCTTTAAAACCGCGCTCAGCGCCAGTCCTTACTTTTTCAAACAGAGATTAACATAAGAAACGATATGGAATAATCAACTGTTTTTATCTTCTAGTATGATTTACTGTCTTGAAAGAACAGGACTTGAACTCATGAAAGACACCAGCTAGCTGAATAGCAGGGGGTCCCAAATAACAATTCGAATATAATACTATGTATTGAAAAACCGTCTGAACAATACAACAATTAAAACTGCAATTGTTTTACCCTCAATAACCAGCAGAACAGCTGTATGCACGATAAAGATTATTCGTGTTTTCGCGAATCAAATAAAATTTCAGGTGTCTCGTGAACAGCGTTTGCCGACGACTTAACAACGAACATCACAGGCAATTCAGTTCAATCAAAATCCACTACGTCAATTCAATTCATTGATCTCCTAGTCTTCTGTGATACGACGCCGCTGTAGCTATAAAAACATACTGCGTTATGCAGTCATACAGCATCAAACTACCGAAAATCACCAGCAATTCACTTTAATCAAAAATCGACTTCGTCAATTCAATTCATTGATCTTCTAGTCTTCTTTGATATGACGCCATTGTGATTGTATAAACATACTTCGATTCGATTCAAAACAGCAATTATACATCAGTCAGTAGGAAAGCTTTTTCTGTGCTAAGAACGTAGTTTCTACAGACTATTTTCGTCGCAATAAACAATGCAATTAATGTGTCAGTTCTTTGACGCTCAACAGCGACTTTGCTTTGACCTAACAACGAACTTCACTGCCAATTCAGTTCAATCAAAAATAAATGGTCTCACTTAAATTCATCGACTTTCCAGCCTTCTGCGATATGATTCTGTTGTGGTAATTATTCGGTTTCGCACAGCAATCCAAGCTATTCTTTTATTGGCGGACACCTTGCTATGTATCGAAGGGGTAAACTTGTTCCTTCTGCTACAAGGAATAGATTTTCTATTGTTTCAAGCGAAAGACCATTATCCTTCCAAGCACTGGGGGTAGCTACACCCCCTTGTTCCTTACCTTCCTTCAACATATTCTACCTTAGCGTCATCTTAAAAAACGTCACTTTCACAGTCAGTTTTTAAAAAATAATACAATACCATAATTCATATTAACCGAGATAATAATTGGGCTTGTCAGGATTTCTAGCTACCGAAAGCCAATTCAGGCCCACTGTGCATGCCGCAGCCAGGCGTGGGGCCCCTAGTTTAACGTCCCTTCCAAAGGACGACGAGGTGAGTTGTAAGGTGAGGCTTTCGAGGTCATCCATCCGGAGTTTGACCTCACTCGACCGAGCTTAACGTCAGTCACCTGACGAAGACTGTATAAGCCACTCGGCCACTCACCCCGTTAATCTATTCACCTGGTCGAAGGAGATGAGAAGTAGCACGTTAACTGCTGCAGAGCAGAGTTATATTCTTGTGAAATGAGGAGTTTAGGCGATTCTTGCATTCCTGCGAACCTAGACACAATCAAATCTCCGTGAAACAAAGACATCCTGCTGTAATTATGGAAAAGGGATATCGCCGAGCTACTAAGAACATAGGAAATATCCAACGATTATGGTACAGCTCGTGTTCAAACATCAAGGATATCTTTACTCCGATTTCTACAGGTCACACGATGACGTCTTTTCATGTTTAATAGCTTGTGCTAGTGCAGGCAAGCAATACTCAATGAGACACATTCCTTGGTAGCATAGCTCAGTTTGTTTAACGGCTGTTTGTAGTTGATGTATTGCGTTACTAGAAGACGTTCTTTTTTGTTTTCAATTTATTTTGAGTGGGCTTGTCAGGATTTCTAGCTACAGAAAGCTAATTTAGGCCCACTGTACATGCCACATCAAGGCATGGGACCCCTGGTATAACGTCCCTTCCGAAGGACGGCGAGGTGAGTTGTGAGGTCAGGCCTCCGAGGTCACCCATCCGGAGTTTGACCTCACTCGACCGAGCTTAACTTCAGTCACCTGACGAAGACTGTATAAGCCACTCGGCCACTCACCCCGTTCAGAAGTCGTGTCAAGTGTCAAGTGCATTTGAATAGGAATGAATGAATTGATATATCAGAGGAGCTATTAGGCCATGTTTATGAAATACTCTGACGTGAAAACGGCATGGGGCATTCTTGGATGTGAAACTTGGGGATTTACGTTCAAATGCGACGAATCTTGGACAGTGCATCATGGACAATGCGTCTGTCGTGATCCAGGATGCACATTTTCAGTTGCCTCTGTGAATTGGCGGATATTCTATGAAGTTGAACAAAAGAAGACGGACACAATTGCACACCTATGGTTTCACATCTCTGCCTAAAGCCAGGTCAAGAAAACCAATCGGAGATCAGAAAATCTCTGAAAGGGTACGCGAACAAGTAAAAATGCAACTCCGTGAACTTCATCTTAAACTGTGGCTGCAACCAAATCCACGATGCGGAAAGTCAAAAACTATGAAAGGAGATTTTTGGCAGTAGTTTAAGAGCCCCAATTACACTGTACCGGATCGCTATCGTAGTGGAGTGAACTTCATGGGTTTCGTTTTCACTACGCCGCACTGATCCGATATACATCCCTCCGATTAACGGAGTGAAAATCCACTCTGGGGGTGATACGAAAATCATTCCGGAGTCACTCCGTGGCGAAGCGTTGTAGTGTAATCTGATGAATCCGATAGGCCCCTCAGGGTTGTACTCGAAGGTGTTGTGGCGCCGTGTTGTAATCCACTGACTTTGCAGGCAGAACAGTCAGGCAGACGGGCTTCAAATCCCACCAGCACATTTGAGCGTCACGACAAGGGGTTGTGGACTCGATTAGCGCTTAGCTATTTCTGGGATTCCAGCGCTTGGCGCTAGAACCCGCAACTTCATCTTCACTGCATTTTGCTCAACACTGTGAAATTGATACAATGGTGATTACAACTACATCCATAATGTCCAAATTGGTCGACGGTTGAGATGTTGAGATAAAAGTAAAAGTAAAAGTAAAGTTATTGCTTTTATATAGCGCCTTTACCATAATTCAATATTCAAGGGCGCTTTACAATTCCATTACCCCCTCAGCTCAGGCATTTTTTTCTCCCTTTGGGTGTACCTTTTTTACACAGCGTGCAGCCTTACAGTTGGCGCTTCTGATGTTTTTATTGCCTTCATCACCGAGGTACCAATTTTACACCTTGGTGAGGTGCTATACCTACGATACCGGGTGTTTCCAGGTGGTCACCCATCCTGGTAATAACCTGGCCCAACCATGCTTAACTTCGGTGATCAAATGGGAACCGGTGTATCCAAGGTGGCAAGTCGTAGGTCCGCTAGCGATAAGACCGCTTGGGGATAGAGATAGCGATAAGACCGCTTGGGGTGGGGAACGAGGTTGACAAATTGTTTACCTTACAAACTCGTTAGTTCTCTCTCGAAGAAGAGGTACTTGCGAAATACATGCCAAGTACTGTGGTTGAGATGAAGACTGCGCTAAATTCTTTGATAGCAATAATGCCAATTTGCTACTTGCACACTAAAACTGGGACTTGAAAGACGGCTATATTTTATTATTCAAGCTGGTAAATGGTAATGGTGAATGTTCGACGTCCGATGACGATTTTCAAGTTGTTCATAGAGCACAATTATCTTCGACAAGTAAGAACACAAGAGGATGGAGCCAAGGACCAAGATACAATTTTCACTTGAGGGGGGCATGGGCTAACCGGGTGACGAGCTAAAGCGATCCAGAACCTTGGAAGGGGTCTAAGGGGTACTCCGGGGTACTCCCTTGGAAAAAATTTGAGACCACGCTCTTCAAATTGGCTCAACGGAGCACTATGTTTGTAATGTACACACCTTCCACAAAAGTAAAAAAAAATCCTAATTTACCAACGGCCACTTTAGAGTTATGGTGACAGACAAGTTTGATAGTTTGTAAATACCCCCAAAAAGCTTCCTAAACTAATGAAAGGTAGAAATTGAACGATATATACCCGACATGAGAACATGGAGTACCTATCTGATATTCTGAAATACTAAATACTAAAGAATAAAGATTTACTGTAGCAACTGCTGAAATATTTTGAGGGGGTCATGGACTACCTGGACCCCCCTGTATCTCGGTCCTTGGATGGAGCAAAAGAAAGATTACCAACCATTGCTAAACACAAAAGAAACAATCAAAATCAACAGTATGCGATATGAAATGAAAACAATGGGAAAAGGTCTCGGTTGCTATGGAGAACTGAAAATCCATGTTACATCGGTTCTTATTTGAATCGTATTTCTAAGAGGAAACAAAGACTGTTGTGGCTTCTGAAATTATACAATCATATTCGGAAAAGGTTTACAGGTACTGAAAAGATACTACAAGAAAAAGAATAATGGAAAAGCAAGAGCGTTAATGAGGACATAACGAACTTTAATTAACAGGACAGAAATCTTTGTGCTACAGAGGGGCCAACCATTATTGGAGCCTCCTGGATAGAGCTAGTAAATTAGCTCCCACTTTAATAATAGTACACTTGTGTTATTGCAGTGGAATGAATGAATGAATGAATGAATGAATGAATGAATGAATGAATGAATGAATGAATGAATAATGATGATGATGATGATCATGCTGGTGATGATGACGATGAAGAAGATTATGATGATGATTATGAACATAATGGTGAGAGCCTTGTGGGACTCAACATGACATTGAAAAGTCCTCTATTTTGGGAAGTGGTTCCAAGAGTTCATTTTGATTTAAAACAAGGTCACACCACTTTGATAACCACAAAGGTATGAGAATGGTTAAATAAATGCTTTATGAATGATGACTAATTATGTACATGCCACATCAAACAAATCCATTGTGACTTTAAATTGACCAAGACTAATAAGGACAGTTTAAGACACCATGTCAAAAAATATCTCATTTCTATCTCACAATACTCATTTTCTATGAATAAATAATATCAAGTTGGGGTGTAATTATACTGTACAGATTAATAATACAAGAAATTCTTCAGTACGCACCAGACGCCATGCAGAAAGTCAGAGAAAGGATATAAATTCTGTTAAGACATTTTCTTAAAGTTATCAACAAAAAGCCTTTAAGCAATTCATGACCTAAGTCATCCATACTTTGTCATCCTGTCCTGAGAGATCAGTACTCTAATACATAAATACTTAAGGCAAATGTAGTAGCATCTGGCAGGGCAGTGAGTAACTGCCCAATACCAATTCAAAAATGAAAAATTCTAAACTCCACTGTGATAGCCTTTTTCAATACTTCAAAGACAAAAGGGGCTCTCTCCTTTTTGCATATAACGCATCTATACATACCATTGCATATCTTTTATATTTCCAATCCTATGCTGCCCTTAGCATAGCCACATAGTGTAGTATTATGAAAAAAGGGTGAGGGATCAAAAATAAGGTTGATAGCACCTGTCACACTGCTCACTCTTTTTGCACCGCTCACACTGTTTGCACCGGAATAGGTCCTTGGTCAACACTACAGACAATGGAACCTATCTCAAGTTCCTCATTGCCTTAGAAAATATCTAATCTGTCTAACTCTGCTGCATTTTGCAAAGGTTCTATCTTTTTATTCTGGAACACAATTCAGAGGCTCGGACAATATCTATACAAAACCAACTTACAATGCCAAGTAATGGTTCTGGCTTTGTTTTTATCATATTTCCTGCATACAAAATTCTCAAAATTGATATGCAGTACTCTTTTCTGAGCAAATTTCCCTATTCTTAAGCAGAAAAATCATTGAATTGTGTAAAAGGCCTGTAACTTGTTTAGAACTGATGTGGAAAAGAACTATGAGAGCACTGCTTCAACATTTTTGTGGCAATATGTCAGGAACTGGCACATAGATTTGGACAGAGACTCTGTCAAGACAGTTGGGATGTCTATGATGATGAGTGGGCTCCATAATTTTTTCTAATCCACAATAGTCCATCTGCTGAGCTCACATCTGTACCTTGGACCTGGGGACAGCTGATAATACCAACTAGACACATAGGGGTTCTTCCCCCCTTAACTAGCCTTGTTACTGAGAGATTTCTTCCTTTAAATAATACCCTAGCATACAAATCTTACTCCTTGCTGTTATCTACTTTGCATGTCATTTATTCAACTGGTTATATAACTGTTTTTAATTCAAAATTTGGGCCTTTTCTGTAGTCCCTGCATGGAGGGGAGGGGTTGGTTCACCAAGCTCCTCAATTCATTTAGGCGCTTGATCAAGCTCCTAGATTATTTTTGTCCTTGTGGGAAACCAGAGTCGATATTCTCAATTGACTTTGGGGAAACCAAATGGCAAGTTCTGGAGAAATGAGCTACAGTCATTGTTTGTATGAAAATTTCCATTTAAATCACATCAATCATTAAAAAACAATGAAACAAAATAGACGAAGGCCAGCATTGCCTTTTGAGCTGGGCTGCATGTCAAACAAATCATAATTATGGATCATTCCCTCAGGCTCAATTGAGCGCCTCTCATTTCTGTGCCTGGTTGAGGGTAACTGACTTTCATTAGAATACTACAAAAGTTACAATTTTTATACTCCACAACATAAGATTACATTAAGCAACAACAACTAGCCCTGACAAACTACTCCACTGACAGCCAGCTCTAGAAAAATACTTCTTTGATACCTGGCACAAGAAAAGAGGTGAAAAGGATACTGGAAAGGAGTGCATACCCTGCCAGCAAGATGTAGTTAAGAACCCCTCCCCCAAGGGCTGTATGTTATTGCTCTTGTGGGAATTGCTATCCAGCCAATGTTACATGACTCATCTCTTTGTTCGGTTCTACCTGGCTTGCATGTGATAGTACTTCCTATGACATGCTCTTGTACATGAGTTATTCAGCAAAAAGCCTGTGTAAATTCACCTCCACACTTCATCACCATGGTTTTCCAACTTCAAATGAGTCTGTCCAGCCAAAAATTAGCTTTCATGAATTTTGCCATAACATTGGAATTCTAAGCATAACAAATGGGGGGGGGGCACTATTTCCTCAATTAGTTTAGCTACTGACCTTGATTAGTTTAGCTACTGAGAGAGCTCCTCCTTTAAACCTACCTTCTATAGTTGTATCTTTCTTTTTTGTGATGCTGTATTTTTCGTTTTGCATTAGTTGCAGTTGATAATAGGGAGAAGTCGAATTTAAAAGATGAATGAACATCAACATGTTATGGAATTTAACATGAACTTAATCTTAACCTGAGCTGGCAGACAAAAGATGGCATCCTTCAAAATTAAAATAGAAGCTAAATCTGAAAACCCCAGGGAATGCACAAGGTAGTGACTAACATTGCGTCACCTCATGGGGGGTCATCTCATGCTCCCTTCTCAGACATTCTTGGTCTCAAATCTCATATGACAATGACATCTAATTTGAGACAGATTTTAGAATGTTTACACATGTTTGCAGGTTTTTCTGTGAGAAAAAAATCCCATCTCTTAAGTTTGGTAGAACATTGCTTTTTTTTACATTTGGGCTAAAGAGTGGAATCATCAGGTAGAACTACATGCTTTTTCAATAGGGAACTTGAACCAGCTGACAGTACCATAAGTTTCTACATTTCAGAAATAGATTTGACTGGTGCGCAGCGCAAGTAGAAGAAGGTGCAAGACGAATTTCTGCTTTTGGTAGTAAAAAGTTCTTCTTTGCTTCTTATTTCATGATTGCATCAATTATGTATGAGGTAGTCTCCAACACTGCTGCAAACAGGGTATGCTTCTGACATACAAAACATCGGGTGGGAAGAAAGCATTTTACTCTGTTGAAACTTAAAACCGCAGTTAATTTTCACCGAAGAATAATGGTTCAATGACATATTTGTCATTGAAATTTTTAGCTCAGCAGTTGAAAGTTTCGCAGCTAGACATATTGTGAACAAGTTCTGGAACACAGGTCATTGTTTGAAGGATACTGCATGCCTTCAAGGATACTACTTGCTTCATTTTGGGGATATTGCTGAATGCAGACAAGAGTCCATTTGTCTAATTTTTGTGAAAATAGAATAGGGATAGCTGTTCTTAAATTGTTGCCATCCATCCAGACCACCTGGTCAAGTGGAAAATCTTCCAAGAACAATTTTGGGTATAACAAAGGCAGAGCAAGAGCCATTGTTTTAAAGACAAGAGCCAGGGAAGCATCTTTGGCACAAGTACAGAACTGCATACTGTGCCTTTACTGATCCCAAATGATGAAAATGAACCCTACCTGCCAAAACCCTACCAGTTCAGTTAGGTGTGTGATTCTAGACCAGTGACCGTCTGCCTCTAGCAACAACCAAGCTGAGGGAATAGAGGGAATTAACACAGGCCTTCTTTTCTCCTTTCAAGTGGAACAAGAAATTTGAACTTTGTAAATGTGATGGTACAAAGTATTGGACAGGATCCTGCATGTACCGAGAAAATGCCTGTTAAACGAACAAAATGTACTGGTTTTTCGAATCCACTCTGGGTTACTTTGTGAGGAATATGATAAAAAAGAATACCTGTTCATTTTTGTTTCAAAAACGTCAGTTCTGGATGTAAAGAATGTCTGCTGAGATGCATTTCAGCCCGTTTTGCTCCGAGAAGCTCCAGGGAAGTAGGCTGGCAGGCTGGTTTTCTTTCTGTCTGTTGCGTTGTGAGAAAAACTGTGCCTTGAAATTGAATTTGCGGTAAAGAGCAGCGGGTAAAAGTAATACCAATGACTTAACCAGAATGCACGTCTTTTCTTGTTAGACACCCAGCAACACGCATGCTTATATGACAACCTGCTATGCCTAATAAACACGCCAACCCAGCCGGGAAAGTTGCCGGGCCTAGACAGGGCCTAAATCAATAATAGTCGCGTGGCAATGTGATTCTGCTGTTTTTTCAAGATAACTTAACTCCTTCGTTTATCCACAATATCTAGCATAGAATTGTTTAACCAACTGGGCTTTTATTTTCTTCGATTGCAGCTTTTTTCCTTGTTTCTTTGATCTTTTCCGTGTCGTGTCGGCGGATGGCAGACACCATGACAGGAAGCCACCGAGAGGCGCGTTTCTGATTGTGATAATGACGCTGAGGTGGAGCATTCTTTCAGATTCCTGTGTCTGTGGCTGTGCCAAAAAGTGCGCCAGTTGGCACGCGCCGCCACACCAACTGCGGAACCACACAGAGTTCTCCTTATTTCAGGTCGAATTAATCGAAATTCGTAAAGAATTCAAAGGAGGATGGTATCTTTGAATGATTTATATCTCTGCCAACTATTGGAATAGATTCGATGAGATATAAGGTATGAATCGAAATTGGTAAAAAAAGTGAAGGCAATGGTATCCTCTTGACAGATTTCTATTTCTGCAACAGCAGAATCATTGACGGGTCACCTCGCGGGGAGGTCTTCTCTGTCTGGCGAAGTGTTTAACAATTTCTTAGTTGTTTTTCAACTGATATTGGTCCACGGGGGGGGGAAGACCAATATCAGTTGGTCTTTCATAGTAAAGGTACCTGGGGATGTGCCGCCCGCAAGGGTATGCTTTTTCAAACCTTCTAGTCTAGCCAAGGGTATACTTTTTGCCACTTTTAGTCCATTTAGTCTAGCCAAGGGTATGCTTTTTGCCAATTTTCGCCCATTTAGTCTGGGCAAGGGCATACTTTTTGGCAATTTTGGTCAAAGAAATGTCAAACTTCGGTAATTCCTGCAAAGAAACCAACATTTTTTTCAAATTTTGGTCCTTAGAATGCAACAATTTGGCAAGTTTTGCCTCGAAAATGCCAACTCATGGCTTTTTTGATGTAGAAACTAGTCTAGCCAAGGGTATCATTTTCAGAAAAATTGGTCTAGCCAACGGTGCCATTTTGAAACTGTGGGCGGCACACCCCTCCCCGAAATTTAGCCGAGAACCCCCCCCCCCGTGTATTGGTCACAGAAAATTCTATTTTATTTGAAAAGGTTATAAGAACATTTCCGATAAGAGGCGCAGACTTGTCTCTGAAGTCGTATGAATCGAAATTGTCAAGAATTCAAAAGAAATGCTTGATAGATTTTTATCATTGCTGGTTATGGAAACAGAATAAGCGAGACATCACTGGTAGGTAAAGCGCGTGGATAGAGCAGAAACTGCGCACGCATGCGCAGAAACTCATAACTTTGAGCCCCCCAGGCTCCCTGCAACAGATCCCAAAATTTGGCAACATTTAACATATTTTTCCTTAGCCCTTAAACCCTTGATTTATCATTTCAAAAAGCTATCTAATAAACACTTCCTTATCTTAGGTTGGTCGATGACGTCATTTTACGCAGATTCTGCTCTGTCAAGCGCGTGTACTTGGTACCCTGGGTACCAGAGGCTCCCAGGGTAGTGTACTTGGCAGCAATTTAGACCCGTTAAATTGGCTTGGTTACTACGTTGTGTAGCTGCTTTTCCTTCCTGTCACATCTTCAGTTTCCAACATTTCCAAAGCTAATGTGGTTCTGTTGCTCATCCCCCTAAAAGAGCCTTTACGAATGGAATGCAAGAAACAAAATCCAAACTATAGTTCCAGAACTCAAATCCAACTAATGTCTCAGACAAAAACCAAAATTTACGACACATGGATACGAGTGCTTTTGCTCCAAAAGCTGTCCTGCTGACCTCAGCGTGGATTGGTAATCTGTGAGTTGCGAGTTACGAGTTGGAAGTTGATGCTCTCTGCGAGTTGCGAGTTGCGAGTTGCGAGTTGCGACTTGACTGTGAAAAGTGTGAGTTGGTACAGTTAAAATGCCAGTTGTGAGCTCGGTAAAAAATCTTCAAATTTCCACCTTTCGTAGCCAAAACCCCATGATCCATTGGAGAGCATTTATACATGTATGTATGTATGTATGTAAAATTTAGCCATCAAAAATAAATATAATCATTGATAAAAGAAAAGAAATCTAATTACAATATCTACAATTTAAAATAATTACAGGCAAAAATTACATACCTAATTAATAATCTAATTTAAAAACACCCCATGGTAAAAGATGGCAGGGATAGCATTAAAAGGTCAATGCAACCTCGTTTCCATAATGGTCCCTTCAGGAGTGCTGTTTAAGGTAGGTCACCAGTCGAAAATCTGTTTTTGAAACTGCATGGTATCAGAAGTCTTACAGTACCCATTTAAAGTAAATCTGCCATGCTGATTTTAAATCTTCACTCAGAATTTTAATTTGATAAATGGTTTCCATGGAAACGAGAAAACAATGCTTTGCGACTGGCGTTGTTTTCACATCACCCCATTTTGTGAATCTACTTTGGAGCTTTGCTAACATGGTATCAAATTGTTCCTTAGAGCCTGGAGAGTGCAGCAAAGTCATTCCCATCAATTAGAATGAATTGGGAGGAGGTACTGATCTCCAAGATCATAAATTTCAGAATTTTGTCATCGGCATCAGATTTCAAATGCTGACACTGGAATCTAATTACGATAAACACAAAAACTGAGTGTTTTGCTGCATTCTCCATACTGTTGGCTTCAGAATGGTATACAAACATCTTATCTAGACATTCAAACAACAAAATGGGGTGCTGTAAAACATGCGTACATACCAGGAAAAGTATATTTTGAGAAATAGAGCCTTAAAGTTTGTGATGTGAGCATTTGGTAAAACAAGATGCAATTACTTATCAGGCTTTCCCAATTGAACCTAGCAACCAATATCTTATACATCTAGGCTGATTCACCACAATATTTAGTCCATGAAGCCATGAAAAAATTTCAAGAAAAAGTTCCAGCACTGTAAGTTACTCCTTCACGATCTTTCGTCTTTTGCTCTTGAGTTGTTGTCTTGAACTTTAACTGTTTTCGCCTTTTCTTTACTTCTGCAGAACTTGCTTTTTCTGCCTTAGATAATCTTTTAAGACTTGTTCTTCTTGAGCTTTCCTCCATATAACTCCCAGCCTCCATAGAGAGCACTCTACATAGGACACTTTTAAAAGTTGCCCCCATGGAAAACTGGCAAATTGCAAGTGCCACTGCGGTCTCAACAGTGTTTCTCCCTGCAAACATAGTCTTGGGACACAATTTCCAAATGAGGTTATGGAGAGATTCATTTGGGTTCTGTGTTTTACCTCTGCAGCACCTCTTTAACAGACCATCATCAGTCAAACGTTGAAACACAGGGACAAGCTTCCTCCCAATATCTGGGGGCAAGGTTTCGTGCTCATTATGGCTCCCAGGATCCTCTGACTTCGCAGCTGCCCTCTGCCAAAAACACCAAGAATGTGTACCTGGTGGGCAATGATGATGTTTGGGGTTTTCATCAGTTGAAGACATGTGGAAGAGGATGGCAAAGATACGTTTCTTCAAAAGCTCTTGGTCATCTGCATAATCTTTGATGGCACGGCCATAATAATTTTGTATTTTTGTTGCTTTGGCTGCTGTGAGCTTTCCCCTTCCTGTGATTGACTGCCCCTGGGCTTTTGCACTTGAAATCAAATTCCTAAGAGCTGTACCCATTCGCTTTGAGACATGGTTGACACAGTCCTCTTTGGACATTTTGACAGAATTTCCGTAAACGTTTAACTCAACTAGTGCATCATAAGCCTTGCTGTCACCATCACTTAACATTGTTACATATCTGAATTTGTGCTCCTCAATAGATCTTTTCCATAGACGTACAGCACATTCAACTTCCATTGCATTGGAACTTCCTTCAAAATTTTTTGGGCAGTTGGGTGCATGTTTTGTTTTCCACTGTTCAAGATCTTCGGAGGGAGGCTCTTCACTGGCAATCTTACATTTAAGGCAAAAATTTGATAACACCTCAAAATCAATTGGTAATCCAGTCATTAGGTCAATGACTGCTGCCATTCCATTGTGTGAGGAATGACCTCTCCTCTGCCATGAGCCATCATAAGATACTGAGACATCAAGAATGCCTTCACTGTCAGGAACAACACCAATGTCCTTGTATGCATTCTTGATGGCGTGTCTTGATTCAGTAACTATTACTTTAAAAGTTTCTTTGCTAGCAGCTTGAAGCTTTGAGTGGCTGCTGGTGTAGGCATTCTGTGACAGGTGATTAGGCATGTTCATTATCCCACTCCACTCACTCATTGCAGCATATCCACACCCAATCCCCCTAAAAGCCATGGTTGCACGCATGTTTATGTCAAATGGGGACCTGCTAGACTCTGACCCACCAACTCGCTTGCATGTGAACTGCTCATCTATTTCCTCACTACAAGTGGGACATGAAACCAGTCCTCGTGAGGAAAAGCCATGGTAGGAATCTGGTATCAATTTGTAAACAAGGCCTACTGAGTGACAAGTTGGGCAGGCCAACTTACTCATGATATCTTTCAGACACGAAAGTTGCATGAAGAAATAGCAGTCTGCCGTCACTTCCCGGTCTCCTGAAGGCCTCAGTGGCTTGTACAACTTCTCAGCAGAAATGCCGAAGGCTTCAAGCTTCTTTGCTGTGGCTGATCCTGAAGTAGAAGGAAGATGGCCTATTTCTTCCTGTTGCTCTTCTGCTGTTTTCACGTCTTTCTTCGTTTTTCTTCTACTAAGATTTGCGTTCTTTCTACGACCTGTGTATTGGTACTTCGTTCGAAATTTAACTTTCTTCATTGTACTAACAAAATAAACGATATGAAAGGCTAAAATAACTAAACTCGACGATTTACATGTGAAATTTAACAGCTTCGAACAATCTACTTCTTTGCCTTCGTCATAGCGAAATCAGCTGATTTGACAGTCATGTGAATGCTTCCTTTCAACCAATCAAAAGGGCGAAAAACTTGAATTGGCCAATCAGCTTTAGCTACATCAAGACTTCTCTTAATTTTTCCCAAATTGCATTGTTTTCTGACCAATTAAAAGTCCAATTTTAATGGCGAAAGACGAAACTAACACAATAAAACGTATGTTGCGAGCTTTCGAACGGTGCATTGGGCCTAAGCACTTGATGAAAACACTGCAAACTGAAACCCACAGCGTTTAGGTAAGACAAGGACACTTTACTACCCCATCTGGAATATCCGGGGTCACAAAAAGGATGATTTTACCCCGTAAATAACTACTTTATCGAAAGGTAGGTTTATTTTCAGAAACTAGGGTAGTTATGGAACACACTGAGCCAAAAAACCAAAATTCAAAAAATTTTGTCGAAACGACGAATTTTCGACTGGTGACCTACCTTAAAAGGAAAAGGAAAGAAAAACGTATTCGAGAAAAGAGAATGAAAAGTTTTCATGGCAAATAACATTTTGACTAGACCGGAAATAAAATCTTTGATTTCAATTACGAATAAGTATTGCTATTGCACGAATGACTGGTATGTCAACATTGACAAAGGGAAATATACTGCTATGATATTCATTGACCTTAAGGTGGAATCCTACCTTCAGGACCAAAATTTTTCCAAAAAATCATTTTTTGAATTTCACCTTTTTTGGGCACATACATGCCTGTAAGACATTGTCACAAGGTGTTCTTCATCAAAAGATGGTCATTTCCTTAGATATTGAAGGTTTCTCTGGCACCTTGCCTCAATTTTTTCCTTAGCAACACCTTAGCAACCAAAAAACAGCTGATTGTGTGATTGTTATTTCCCCAAAAGTTTGTTACATGAGGGGGCCAAGCAGAGTTGTTGCAAGAGGAAGATTCCTTTCTTGTTGCCCTGTGGGAAGAAGCCCACAACAACAACAGCAACACAGTAAATTGCATGCAGTCATCATTGAAGCAGTCATCGTTGCTCATCACAGCCACAGCAAAAAATTTGGATATTTTGTTAATTCTAACATCTTCGTGAACAATGGATTCAAGGAGACAGGAAAAAACGAAGAAATTTCGATCCGCTTATCGCCCTAAGCGCAAATTCAGAGGGAATCAGCACACAAGAAGAAACTGTCATGTTACTTTGATGGAAGATGTGGTGGCTGAAAGCACAACGGTGCCTAGGCCCACACATGCTGAACACGTTTCTCAGGCTGCTACCCCCACTGGCCCAGCTAATACTCCTGAAATACGATCGGTATCATCAAAGAAGATATTACTGAAGAAAAGCAAGTCCTGGTCACCTCTAAAAAAGGACAGATATCACTGTAAGCCAGCCGGGTTTCGTTTCACTGATATGGAAATATTTGGCAGTGTTTTCTCCTTCCTTGCCTGCCCAGAGTGCTTCCAACTTTGCATCTCATTGAAGGAAATAAACCGGAAGCGATATGGATGTGCATCATTCTTGAAATTAGTCTGTGATAATTGTCACTGGGAGTATGTATTTTACACAAGCAAGAAGGCAGGAAGAGCCTTTGAAGTAAACAGGCGTATTGTATATGCAATGAGGGCTATTGGGAAAGGTAGAAGCTCTGCTGCCAAATTTTGTGGTTTGATGAATTTGCCACCGCCTCCTCGTAGCAACGCATATAAGTCACTAGAAATTGCCCTGAATATTGCTGTCAAAACAGTTGCAAATGAAACAATGGCTGAAGCAGCTTCAGAAATTCATTCAGCTGTTGGACACAATGATGTTATTGAGACTGGAATCTCTGCTGATGGTACTTGGCAGAAGCGTGGGTACTCCTCTCTCCATGGGGTGTCAACAGCCATCTCCATGGATACGGGCAAAGTTCTAGACACTGAAATATTAACACAGTATTGCAAAGCATGTGCATTACACGAAAAAGATGACAAAGATACTATTGCATATCAAGTTTGGAAGGCAGAGCATGCCATAAAATGTAAAGCCAATTTTAAAGGGTCATCTGGCTCTATGGAGCCTGCTGGAATTGAGAAAATGTACAAAAGGTCCATTGATAAACATGGCTTACTATACACAAGTTTGTATTGTGACGGTGACAGTAAGAGTCATGACAGAGTAAAAAACCTGTACAAAGAGAAATACTCAAAGGAAGTCAAGCGGCTACAGTGTGTTGGTCATGTTCAAAAACGATTAGGTACAGCATTGCGAAAACTTAAAAAGGATGTAAAGGGCTTGGGGGGAAAGGGCAAACTTACCAAAGCTCTCATTGACAAACTCCAAAATTACTATGGAATAGCTATAAGAGCAAATGTTGGAGACTTAAAAGGGATGAAACAGGCCATAGATGCAAGCTTTTTTCATTGCATAGCAACAGCGAACAGTCCTCATATGCATGTGCATTGCCCTGATGGAAAAGACTCCTGGTGTCGCTTTAAGCAAGATAAGGCTGCTAATACAAATACCTATAAACCTTCAAAAGGATTGCCAATGAGTGTTATTAAAGAAGTCAAACCTGTTTATGTCAGGCTGAGTCAGGACAGTTTACTGGAACAATGTTTGCATGGGAAGACGCAGAACCAAAACGAGTCATTGAATGCAATGATTTGGGACAGAGCTCCCAAAGAAACTTTTGCCGGGTCTAGTACAGTTGAGACTGCAGCATATGATGCAATAGCACATTTCAACACTGGAGCAGAAGCATCAGTTAGGATCTTAAAAGAACTTGGAATCGAAGTTGGTGAACATACAAAAGATGCTTGCAAAAAGCTTGATTTCAGACGAATAAGTATTTCAGAATACAAAGAAGAAATGAAAGTAAAACAAAGGAGAAAGCAAATAAGAGGTAAAAAGAAAAGGAAAATTGATGAAGTGGAGCAAAGAGAGGGAATGCAATATGGAGCTGGAGAATTTGCAGTGTAGTAATGCAAGTATATATCCATTATCACACTTCTATTTCAAGCAAAAACTTTAACAGGCATTTTCTCAAAAGTTAATTTGCGACCATTTCACAGTTAGAAAAAAGGATATCTCTGGATCCATAAAACCAATTGATCTGAAATTTTCAAGACATCTTTATCAACCCAATGTCTGTGCAATCCACCACTTAATTGAACTTTATGCCTCACAAGGATCTAATTATGATCACAAGAAATCCTTCGCATTCTTCCGAAAAAATTCTAATGGTGCTTCTGACAAGAAATGCATACCTTGATATCAAATTGTTGGTAGCTTGCAAAGATCTATCTATGTAAAAGATGTGTGCAAAGTTTCATTCTTATTGCTTCAGGCATTTTCATGAAATCTTTCTTCCCATAAAACAGCTTTTTTCAGTTGCGCAATCCATTGTTTTGGTTACCATAGCAACAATAAACAATGCAAATAGTGAATTCAAAATCTTTTTATGAGTAGTTTCCAATTATGCATAAAACATTCCAATTGAGTTGCAAATAACAAAATTCACCCCTGAAGGTAGGATTCCACCTTAAGAAGGCCTTTGATACCGTTGATCATGGTATTCTTCTTGATAAGATGAAATTCTATGGTATCTGCGGCTTGGAACATGATTGGTTTCGGTCGTATTTGAATAACAGAAAGCAGTTTTGCAAAGTAAATGGCGTCCCTTCTGACATTAAAGATATTGATGTCGGAGTGCCACAAGGGTCTTGTTTGGGACCACTTCTTTTTCTGCTTTATATAAATGATCTTCCCGTTGCACTAAAGAAGGCTGAGACAAATATGTATGCTGATGATACCATGATTTCATACTCCTCCAAAACTTTGGATGAATTGCACATGGTGTTAAACGCTGAGCTTGTCAATATCGAGAAATGGCTTCAAGGTAACAAGCTATCCTTGAACGTCGTCAAAACACAGGCTATGATAGTTGGGTCAATGCAAAATGTAAATAAAATGGCAGTGCAGCCTACTTTGTTGCCAGTGTTTCACGTAGGTGGTACTGATATTGACTAAGTGAACAAAGTGAAATACCTTGGTGTCCATATAGACAATAGTCTAACGTGGCAGTGTCAAATTGAGAACATAAAAGGGAAAGTTTCTCGCGCAATAGGCCTTTTAAAATATTGTAAAAACTTTGTATCAATGGAAACCTTGAACGACATTTATCGTAGTATTGTAGAACCACATTTTAACTATTGCTGCTCCGTTTGGGGCTGTAGTGGTATTACGAGAATAGAGTCTCTACAAAAGCTACAAAACAGGGCTGCTCGTATCGTTACGGGTAGTTCTTATGATGCACCTTCTGTGCCATTACGCAAAGAACTTGGCTGGTTGTCCGTCAAAGAAATGATTGTGAAAGAGACATCTACAATGATGTATAAATCTCTAAACGATCTTGCACCACAGTACCTTAGTGACCTATTCGTTAGACTATCAGATTTCCACACACGAGAGCTAAGAAACACCAAAAATGATCTTGCAGTACCGTTAATGCGAACAGTAAGTGGCCAAAAGGCATTCTCTTACCGTGGTACCAAAGTGTGGAACAAGTTTAACAATGATATCAAAGAGGCCCCCTCGGTATACTCTTTTAAATCAAGGTTGAGACAGTTGGGGTACGAAAATCTTTAATTTTGTATATTGCTTATTGTCGCCAGATGTATCTATTTTTATCTATTAATTTATTTGTAAATAGTTTATTAGGTACTTTAATTTTAACAGGGCCAAATTGTAAAACAATATCCTTATTGAATTTGTACCCTGTATAAATATGTTTAAAATATGAAATATGAAATATAAATATGAAATATGAAATATATTGGTTGTTTTTTAGATTTCTAATAATATATATAGGGACTATCATTAAGACTCTGGAGATTTTTAAAGAATTGGTCTTTGATCTTGTGTTTGAAACTGTTGATGTTCGTTGCAGATTTTAGTTCTGAGGGTAGGCTGTTCCATATTTTAGGTCCTAAATATGAGAGACCATTTTGTCCTGTGTTGCTTTTTCGGAAAGGTTGAATTAGTTTGTTTTTAGATCTTCGAGTTACTCGACTCTGGCCAACTGGTAAGAACATTTCCGACATATAAGATGGGGCTGCATTATCAAAAAAATTGAAAACCTTTGCAG
This sequence comes from Aurelia sp. 3 sensu Dawson et al. (2005), assembly GCA_964020215.1. Classification (NCBI taxonomy): domain Eukaryota; kingdom Metazoa; phylum Cnidaria; class Scyphozoa; order Semaeostomeae; family Ulmaridae; genus Aurelia; species Aurelia sp. 3 sensu Dawson et al. (2005). The sequence goes on along the minus strand of OZ026573.1, from coordinate 14,500,776 downwards.
CAGTGCATTGCTCAAACCTTTCTTTAGTGGGGAGCCAGTTAATAGTTTTGAATTCGTTTACTCCTATATGTGCTCTGTTACTTAGGTTCAAACAGAATCTGATACATTTATTTTGAGCCGTTTGAATTTTTTTGGTTAATCGTTTATTCAACATTGGAAGCCAAGAACTGCATACATCAAGGGATTTAAAGAAGAGTCTCTTAATTTTCATTAATTCTAAATTCAAATTTAGCATAATTGACAGATGGGTGCTAATATAAGTTTTGCCTTATAGAGATGGACGGTCTCTTTTATATCATTTGAGTGGTCTACGAAATTTGAAAAGCAAAATGGTGTAGTTGCCAAGTTTGATTTGCTGAATAGCACCAAACTTTACACAATTTACTTCAATTTCTCAGCAGTTAAAATGGACTTGTACAAGTCGTCTTGAAAGGAAAAGATAATGGATTCTCCCTCAATTTTCTTCCAAACAAACTTAAGTACGTTAACATTATACGGTAATACGGTGATATATTTGGACGACTGTGGGGAGTAATAGCTGCAAATTTGTAAAAGTTTCTTAATCATGTGAAGAAAACAACTGTAGTTTCAGATGAGTGGCTCTTATAAAGGAAATTACAACGTCCTAAAAACGCATGTTTATAAAAGGAACTCCATGAAATAGTTGCAAACTGAAACTTAACTTTCAAGGACCACTTCATGGTTTATTTGGCTACAAACGTATTCTTTCAAAAGAAAAAAGGCAACAATTTTGGTTCAACTCACACTTTTAAGTCTCCTGCTCGCAACTTTCACACAGTTCACAACTTGCAACTCACATATTAAGTGCAACTCGCAACTCGTAACTCGCAAAATAGATGCAACTCACAACTCGATTTTACGATATCATACCTCAGCCTTGCATATCCGCTATTAATTCATCTTACAAAGGAAAATCTTCACGTACATGATCTTTTGTTTTTACGGGTGCAAGCCCGGTGCAAGAGACGAATATCATCTAACTGGGATCATTGCAGTTCAGGCTCCTTACTGTTGGAACTTCTTTGGAATTTCTTTAGCTTTAAGGTTCAGGATTAACGATCTTATTGATAAACTGTGTTTGGCTTTTTCGCGAAATTTGTAGATTTTCTGTTGTTCAGGGAAATGTCTATTGTAGTATAGAGAATCAATGCTCTCAAATATTGAAATGAATTAGATACTGATTAAATCTATTTTCTGTCTTCTTGCACTGGGAGACAGTGATTCCACTCGATAGCAGGAAAATTCGCAAGTTGTAGACGTTCATCATCTATCTCATTTATCAACAGGTTCACAGAGCTGAAGTCGCCGAAACAATCTGTGTTTGAAAATCATCAAAAGTTTTCTTAACAATCAAAACAAATTTGTCCCAGTTCTTTTGCGCTCTGTTTACAAAGATGAGCCAATCATAGTGCGCTATTCTAGAGGTCACGTGACCATCAGTAGCATGTGGATTTTGCGTCGATAAGTTGGTGCATTCTAAGTTAGGCCTTTTGTGGAACAGATTTCTTTCTTTGAATTTTTATTACCTTCCGAGCACTTTTAATCTTGCTCATGTTCATCTATGGTTCTACCGTGGGTACCAGAGCCTCAAAAATATAGAAAATAAAAAAAGGAAGAAGAAAGAACAATGTTTCTTTCTTCTTTTATTTTTTTTATTTTCAAGGCTCTGGTACCCAGGGTACTGTCGCATTTTACAAGAAAACGAAGCATGTTTGCTTCTCAAATTCTTGAACGATAAAATTAGCAATACATGCACTACCCTTGGTCCTGGAGCCTAGGGAACACATATGTCAACCTTGTCCCCAGGGCCTTTTGTCATATTAGAACTGACAAAAGGCCCTGGGCACGAGGTTGCAAGTGTACAAGATTGTTCTTCAAGATAGACATTGGGTGTCATGTTCATAGGGTGCTCTTTTACAAAATTGTTGCCTTTTCGTATTGGGATTGCGATTTCTGAAATAGACCAAATCGCCAAATCGGCACAGGCTTGTTTATACCTAATTCAGTCAATCTCATGATAAACCCCTTTTGCATTCTTTAACATATTTTGTGCCACAGAAACTTAAGCCGTGAATGCCAAAAGTAGAATAATGCCGAAACTTTCAGAGAGTATGGTCACGTGACATAAAATGGGTAAAAAAGCCGTATGCGATTTGTCTATTGAGAAATGTTCCACAGCCAGAGACTTCATATTCAAAACCTTTCCTTTGTGTGCATGGAAAGGGCGTGGTCAATAAAGTTTATTGAAATCTTCCTCACTATGAAGAATTTTTCTCAAAGCCTTCCTTCAACCATGGTCCTGAAACCGCGACATTTTCCTGAATCTGGTCATAGGCGGTTAAAAATACTTGAAATGGAATATCATAACGTGAAGTTTACCTTAGCTTCCATCTTAGAGAAATCCATACGTTGTTTCTTGTTGGTTTCTACTTTGTATGTCTTTCTACAACTACACTGCCGCAACTTTCCAAATGTGTTACATTATCATTTTTCAGTAAGGTAAAAAGATAGGGCCAAAGGCGATCATAATGTCTTTAGCAAACAGTTAATACAATAACGAATGTTAAGTAACTTACTTTGATCTGCGTCGCCGCATTCTGCCAGTTCCAAGGCGCATTGTTCAATTTTCATTAAATCACCCCAAATCTGCTTCGAAACTTTCCCTCACAATTGAGACTCAAAAATGGATATTACTAAGTCTCTAGATGGTCTAGGGCTGACTGTCACCATGCTATTTCGTTACTAGGCAAACAATTTCTTTATCCACAGTGGGTGAGAGAAAACGAAAACAGGACATCAGTGTGTGATTTGCGTTACTCGCAGGGGTACTTCGGATACTCACACAGTTTTCGCACTTTTGTAGTGCTTATGTATACAAAGTACTTCTTGTCGCGGTTTGGTTTCAAGAAAGAGTCCAGGTCATTGTAAGATAAACCTTTGGCCATCTATATTGTCTTGGCTTAACTTAAATTGCAGACCAACATTTTACGATTTAAAAACCACTTAATAACCTATTTCTCTTGATGAAAAACTTTGCAAAATTTATTCTGCAAACGATTTTTCTTTTTCATCAAAAGTGCAAATTAAGGTAAGCCGTAGCAAAATTACTATATTCCACTGCCAGATTACGTCACAATAAGGTGAAGTAAGGCTTTATAATACAGTAAAAACCCATGTACAAGAACCTAGTGATTAAGAACCTACAGCCTAAATTTTCAAATTAGACCCTAATTGTATTAAATTGTATTAGAACCCATTCAGCCTGAAATTAGAAATAGATTCTTATTTGAAGAGATCATCAAATTAAGTCCAGTTGCTTAGTCATTGAGCCTATTATGGGGTGCCTCAAAACCGCCAAAATTTATGCTCTTAACCCGTCAACCGCAAGCAATTTTCCCTCATAAACTGCAACCGTCAGTCTTCTTCAGTACGATAAATATTCTTTTCAGGATAGCTATTTCAGGTAAATGAAGCAGGAATCCTAAGGTAATTAATTTGAATCAACAATTTGCGATGACCGTCCTGTTACAGCTATGCGAAGGCATGATAGATGATAACGGTTATCTTGTAGAAGGTTCTACGAGGTAAGTGAAAAACCGTACACCGTTCGTTTAAATTTCAATTTTCCGCAACCGTGTAAGCAATACAAAAACCGTATAGTTTCTTGCGGCAACCGCGCACTGATTTTCTTGCGGCAACCGTATTCCGCATCCAAAATAAGGCCGAATCCGCCTACCCGTTACAATATAATAGGCCCCCTATACGAACTGATAATACCACATCTGCGCAGAGCTGCAAAAAGTATCAGAACCTGGGAACTAGGTTCCAAGAAAATTTTCAGCCTTGGCAGAAAATTTTTCAGGAAAAGCTTGCTCACATAAGGAGAAAATGATTGTTTTTTACAACTTCTTAGAAAACGTTCTTAGTTCTTAGTTTCAGCGAAATTTTGGCAAGACTGAATTGATCAACAGACAACCTTCTTGTGCATTTTGATTTCTGAAGATGCTTCATGACTGATTCTACAATTTTGGTAAATTGTTCAACAAAATTTTCCAATAAATATACAGTATAAACTGTACACGTTTTACCACATGGCAAATAATTTACACGAAAATTTCTTAGTTTGAGGTCTTATAGAGCATTCTTAATTTAATTGTGGATTTAATGATTTTATATATCCAAAAACTCTAGCTTGGTCAGCATGTCCTTTGGTCCTTTTCAGCACATCTTGGCCAGCAGAGATGTCTTGTATTTTGCACAACATAATTTGACTTCACAGAAAATCTTTCCCGGTTTACCAGAAAGCGTCTTATTGGATTATGTAATTCTTCCAAATACTTCTTTGTGAATAAGACCTCATGGTCACAAGTCTGTGAACTGACGGTAAATAATAGACTTGAAATTTGAATAAGAACGAAAGAAATTCCCGAAGCCCTGAATAGAATACGAATCAATTAAAGGGAGTACAAAGACCAGCAGCCTTTGCCATCGTTTTTCTTTGTTTTTGTGAATTTCGAACAGTCAGTTATTCTGGAAGCTGTGCAGAGCAAGTCGCTGGTCTTTGCACTCCCTTTAAAGAGCCTGAAAAGCCTCATTTCCCACTAAATACACAAGATACAAGAACCTGGTCAGGATGACTTGCAAAGTCGTGGACTCTTATACCCGGGTTTTTACTGTACAACAGCAAGCATCCTTTGATTCTGGACATAATTTGGAGAGCTGGAGAGCAGGATAACAGAGCAGAAATAGAAGTTTTTCCATCTTCAGTTCATAAGTATACCCATTTAATAAATCATAACATTCAATTTCCAATACACAGGCAATTCGTATCTCATAACAAATACATAAACACAATTACAACGGGAATCATATCAGATTCACAACTACAGGATTCTACAACAAATTTGAAACATCTGCAAAAGGGGTGATACTGGGAAAACATTGATACAGAAATGCAAAAGGATTTGACTTCATACAATCGGGGCAAAGTTTGGGGGGGGGGGGTTACAAGATGTCATTATTGTATTGTTTAAAGACAACCTTGGGTCTATTTTATGGCTTTGACACTGAATCATAAACACAGCTTATTCAGCCGATTGATGAAGCCTCATTGTGAATTTTCAGCATCTCTTCCGAAATCAAAAGATAACAACGGAGTAATATAAAACAAGGGATGTTGTATTATCAGGTGGTGAAATCATTCAATTGCTACCAAACTCGCTACCAAATAATCAACCGACTTTTGTGTGAAATGTTGTCTTGTTTACTATACTACGACGGAAAGGTAATTTGAATTCGACATGATCGTCTTTGCAATGGGGCATGAAAGACTTAAATAATTTTTGATCTCGATAATAATGTGAACAAGTATGGTATGAATTTCCAGCATCTTTAGAAAAAGATAGACAGTTTCAAACAAGTAGGAATCATCATTGTCTGTCCGTTTCATAAGAGTGGATGTTGCTTTAAATTTCGATCAATATCACAAAAGCACATATCAAAACAATTAGTAGCATCCTTAAAAGAAGTAGTCAATAATCTTTTAAGTCGATCACCAGTCTGAAAATCTTTCATCTAATAACTGCACATTTTCAAGTCATGTTTCACAAATTCCCTGAGCATTTCTGCATTAATAAACGGTAATTATCCCACTAAAACTAAAAATTATACTTTATTACTTTTATAATAAATATTGAGTTGGTGATTATCCTTTATTTACTTTCTGAATTTATTTGCCCTCTTCTGTTTAACCATATCAGCTAAGCTTCCAAGCTCGTGTAAATTAATTGCTCTTCGTTTGCGGCTGCCTGCAATCTTGTCAATCTCATCAAGCTCATCAAGTTCATCAAGGATGCTTCGTTTCTTGTCCACCGTCGCTTTTTCAACCACTGGCACATCACCAAGTTTTTCGCAGCTGAATTTTTCACATGAGCAGGCTTTGATCTCTGAGAATTTCAACTGAAAGGAAAGGATAGGTTGCTTTAAAATCACGTTGAAAAATAGGTTTGCAATAAAAGTAAAGTTCTTTTTGTTGCCAGACTCCACGTCAACTCTAGTCATATCACTAGCGCACTTTTTAGTAACAGAATGATTCTTCTTTGAGAAACGATCTTCTGGCTATTCTAAGACTGCGTTCACCAATAATTATACCAGCTATGCATAAACTACAGTAAATTTGAATTAACCAGTAAATCAGAACTCAACATTTGATTACTGGACACTTCTTGCTGGCCGTGACTAAGACTGCGTTCACACGATGCCAGCATATTTTGAAAATGATGAAAAATGAGACGGATAGGCCTCCTGTTCACACGAAAACGGCACATTTTTTGTCGGCATATTTTGAAAAAGGTAGATTTTGAAAACGGAGCTCTAACCTGCACATTTTGGAAATTGCATCAAGTGAACACTTGAAAATGATGAAAACGGAACATTCTTTGAAGCTTTGGAACGAGACTAATCGATTCTTAGGGTGTAGGTAAACTACTTTGGCATCAAAGTCTTCTAACAAGTGTTTTAGCGTCAAACTTCCTGCCGTCATCAAATTGTTCCGGTATTGTGTGAACGATAGCTCAGATTTTGCTACCGTCACATTTTTCACCGTTTTCAAAATAGAATATTATCATCATACTTTCTATACTGCGCACGCGCCACTGTCTTTGGGAACAGCATGCCGCAATGCTATCATGACGGCAGCCAGCTTATCAATCGCCCATTGTCAGGCCACCAACCAACGATCAGACATCCATCAAGCTGGAGGATTGTGCAGGAAAATTAATGCTGCGCTTCGCGCAGCAAAAAGATACTGTTAACGCTTTACGTTTTTATATCATTGATTCTCTTTTGCTTTTTGTAACAGGGCAGATTGAAAATATTTGAATGAATCTAGCAACTGGTGTAAATGTCTTTAGATGAAAAAAGAAAAAAGGGTCGGATTAGCGAGATATAAAGCTCTGCTGTCTCCACTAAACAATAACGTACATACCTCATATGGTTCTTTTCCATCGGAGCATGTCATCTTGGCCATATGCGTCTTCAGAGACACTGGTTTGCAACATGTACAACTTGGTGTATATCCATTTTCTCCAATTGCTGCCATTACACTGCTTTCACATGAGCCTCCGCAGCCAGTCATTGGATATTCCTCCGAAGAAGTACAATTTCCTTGAGTGAGTTTCTTGGTACCATATGCCTTCACCTTGCAGTTGTTCTTTGGAGGTGGAACTGCGATGAGAAATCAGATACGTTAGGCGGTTAAGAAAAAAAGATGAAGACAGACTATAGCAATAAAACTGCATAATGTCGGATTTCAAGGGTTTGTGTATGGAAAAAAGCTTGCATTTGCACAATGTAGAATTTCCCATTCAAATCAATGTCACATACGCGCTGTGAACAATGGATGGGCAAGGAAATACTGTGTCTAACAGGTTTTTTGTTCTTTTTTAACCGGGTGAATCATTAAAAAAGCTCGGCGTTCGAAAAACTTATGCTCCCTGAATGTCAAAGAAATGATGTTGAAAACTGTCTTGTTTTACTCCTGATATCTTCAATTAGGTACAGCAATTTACCCGGCTTTAATTGGCCATTCCTTCCCGTTCAAATGGAAGCTTTCCTCCAGAAACCCCCTTCCAAAAGTCTGCAAAAACGAGTGAAAGCAACCAGCAAGATTTCCTTCCCGTCTAGCAATAATGAGACTTGAATGTGTTCATGTATTTTGTCCTCTTGGAAAAATGGAATTCCCCTGAAAAAGTTATCCATACTAGGGGGAAGACTTTTTTCATTCCCCCAAGGGGATAGCATATGCTGAAGAGTGTTGAAGTGATTGCTGTGTGGCAAACATAACAGGGAAACCTAATCGTAATTTTAGCAATTTTTTAAAGTTTGTCAAAGGAAACTCTTTTAGGAAATCCCTTGCAGAATCTGAACATAGTGACCAATTCCAGCCAGGAAAAATTCTAAAAGTAATTGAACATGTTAGCTATTTAATCAGAAGTTGCAAAATATCATTGCATATAGCAAAAACCCGCGTATAAGAACCTACAATTTTGTAAGTCAGCCTGATTAGGTTCTTATATGTTGAGTATTTAGTGGGAAACTAGGCTGTTCAGGTTCTTAAATTGGTTCTTATTTCATTCAGGGCTTACAGGTATTTCTTTTGTTCAGATTGAAACTTCAAGGGCATTATTTACTGTCAGTTGAGAGGCACGTGAGTTCATGAGGCCTTATTCAATTCATCAGTTCGTGGAAGAATCAGAAATTTTACAGAATACAATGAAAAACGTATAGGGTCAATGACAAAACAACTAGAATTTGATTTAGTTTGATGATCTCCATGAATAAGAACCTATTTCAAATTTCAGGCTGAATAAGTTCTTATATATTGGGGGTCTAATCTCAGAATTCTCAGCCTGTAGGTTCTTAATCACTAGGTTCTTATACGCGGGTTTTTACTGTATATATACTCAGAAAGCAGTGGCCGGTCAAACGCCGGCCCTATTTTACTCACCCGGTACGAGAAGCTTATTTATCATTGCATACTCCCATTAACCATGAAAACTGGTACATGAAAGATTTATTTTCAACTTGATATATTTGCAGGAACATATGTGCTAACAAAGACCTCAATGTTTAGTTCAGGTGTTTTTATGTTCTATGTATGCTTTGACTTTCAAAATCAGAAAAGGCTAGACAGATGAAAATTTGACTTTAAAGGGTCTGTTTCATCCAGCATGCCTTGCACGTGTCGTCTCTTGGTTTACCTTTGTTGTCGCCATTTTCATGGGCCATGAAAATGGCGACAAACAAAGGTTAGGCAAGAGACGACACGTGCAAGGTATGCTGGATGAAACAGACCCTTTAACTTTCGCATGAGTTGGAAAGTCTCACATGCATGTAAATTGGTCAAAATCCAATCTGTATGAGTTCAATAGAAAAGATTAACAAATTCTCAGTAAATTTAAAATGTACGAGCTTTGCTTCATGTACTTTGCTTCATGTACTTCTGTATGTTTTGCTACTTTTAACCAGGTGCACCGCAAGATATAAAACTGCAGTCGTTATGCATCGGTCCTCATATTGTTCTATTGCATACAATATTTTGAAAACAGTTGGATCCGTTTTCTGGAGATCTACCAAGATTTTGAAACGATTGCACGAAAGGTAGATGTCTCTTTCTTTTGATTTGATGACTTGACATGAACTTCAGGTACTTTAGCGGAAAGTGTGCCAATCTGGTGCGTCATCAGGTATCTTTTGGCACTGCACCAGTAGTCTTATGCCGATGAGTCCCTTGTATCCCTGCGGCAAACCTTGCTCAAGAGGGACTCATAATGAAACAGTGAAAAAGCAGGCCCTAGTTTCTTCAATCATCAATGGAATTATGATTGAATCATAGCCTCGAATCTCAATCCCGTGGGAGTGTTTTCAATTCTTCAATCGAATCGAAATATCTATCACATTTACACCGTAACAATAGTAATTCACAAATCTCGCAAGCTGATTGGCACTGTAGGAATTGCGAAGTTTGGGCCTAAATTGGGTCAGGTTTCTCAGAGTAATATCATGAGTCTCTGTTGACTGAAGCACCATCATCAAATCAAAGAGCACAGGGAAACAAGAGACTCATCGTCATAAGCCTACTGCACCAGTACAGTTTCCAAATTTTTCGTTTATCAACAAAGAGTATCTTCAAAGTAACTAAACTTACCACAAGTAGGACAACACTGGCCTTCCTTTTGCACAGTTGTGAAACCCTATGAATACAAAAAGTTGAAGGTAAGAAAACGGGAACAAGTAAATCTCTCCCCACAAACTCATCTCTCCCAACCATGTTTCTGTCGCACAAACCGTCTTATATGCTGATAACAACTACAGTACTTTCCTGTTTTCGTTATTTATTCATTTATTTATTTATCAATGTTATTATGTTTTATCTTTTCCCTGTTATACCAGCACCTCTAAGGGGACCATTATGGAAATAAGGTCAGCTTGACCATTTAATGCTATCCCTGCCACTGTAAATTAGGGGTGTTTTCCTTTTTACGTTTTTAACCTAGAGTATTGTATTGTATCTATTTTTTATATTTATTATAGTAGCTTGTATATATATTTTATGTGGCAAATGATACATACATACATAAAGTTAAACGAAAACGAGCTGTGAAATTGAATTATCACAGTGACTATCCTTGGTTTTCAATATTTCTCAAAGGAATCTTTCTAAATGCACCCATGTTTCTGCCAAATGTCTGACAATCATACCAATAAGTCTGGAAATTTTTGTATAAAGAAACCCCTTTAAATGGTCTGCCCCTGTCCAATCAACATATTGAAATACCCTCCCCTCCCCCGAGGTACTACCGAACGTTAAAATCTAAAAAAAGTTCTTTAAAATGAATTTCGAAGATAAACTGAATTATTCCAATCGTTGAAATTCGTCGGATTGTTAGGGGCGGTAGAAACATATCAACTGATTTACAAAACAAATACCACCGAAAAAGAGACGCATGGAAACTTACCTCTGGACATTTCTGGCAAGCGGGTTCTTTCACAACAATCTGGGCAGCTTTCTTGGTTGGGTAACAAGGGTTGTAGACTTCAACACAAGAATAGTTGCTGCATTTGTCAGTCCAAGTTTCATTAGCCTGGAAACAAAAAAAGACAGTATAAACAGGAGAAATATCACGCTAAGTGATGCAACAGGATAGCAAACGAGGCACCATTTGAGGAATTGATAGAAAATTCAGACATGATCATTGGGAAATCTTAAAGCTTGATCAGCTGTGAGTGAATTTGATCGAATCTTTGATTGCAAGAATTTGACGGATTTGATCTTTCTTGCACACAGAGCTCTTTGCGCAAACAGCATTAATCAAATCTTCGTAGAGTCTTTGTGTTGTTGGGTGTGGCAGTGGTGGTTGCATTGTAACTCAGCCACCACACCATGTTCATTTTTGTAAAGTTCCCTGTCATAGAGTCTCGTTTCTCTGTTCCATTGTTCGTATATAGCTTCTCGTAACTGAATATCTAGTTGTATTTTTAGATCAATATTCTTCATGTGAATGACCCTGGGGTAGTCATGATCTTTTGCTCCTCTTGGTATCGTTTTGTAGTATTGTATGGTAGATCATTCATAGTCGTAGGTAATTTCGTAAATTGTGAATTTCTATATTGAATTTATAAAAAAAATCAATCAAATACCATATAAAATGTGACAGACAAGAAAATCAAGACAACCAATCTTTGGTTTGCAAATGAAGGATTCAAGGAGGCAAACGATCAAAATCTGAGAGATAATGTTAAACTAAGTAACATCCCTATCTTTGAAATTCAGTAGGGATAGGATTTGAATGCAAATTAAGAACAATTTTGCAGAGCTATTAACAAGAGTTTAGCATTTTCAAACAAATAACCTAGCAAAAATGACCAAAACGCCGTGAAATAGCTCCTGCGACACAACAGCTCGCAGCAGTTCACATGCACACTTACTATCTGAGTCTGTTGCTTTCTTAATTTCTCTTGCATCAATGATATCAATTGGGTAATATAATAGACTCGTAATATTACACTGAAGAGCTTGCTTGCTTTTAGTCCCGCGAGAAGAGCCAATTCAGAAAGTACATGGCACAACGTGCCTTCTCCTTTGTAATTATGATATTTTATCGATTGACTGTTTGTTGCATTTCATCGCTGAGTCAGCGGTGCTCAGAGTAGAGCAATCTTTTTTAACTGTCTCAGTAAGAGTCCCAGGTGACCACGGTTCACCACACAGACAGAAAGAATGTAAGTAGTTACTCTACTTGATTTATAGCTGTTTTCCAGCGTCTGTTGTTTTAGTCATTTCGGATCAATTGGTCAAGTTCTTTGAGAGAAAAGAGAGAACAATGAAATCAAAGATATGTTAATGTACATACCTGGTAGAACTTTCCTTTGTGATAACAAGCTGGACAACTTGGTGGAACTAGAAATAAAAGAGATTCATTAACGTAAATACCATAGCATAAATGATACAAAACTGCGTTACTATTCTCCCAAAAATAAACGATTCAACTCATGCTAAGTATTAGCACTTCAAAATCGAGTTCTGCCACTAAAAATCAAGGATATAGTTAACGGCTATTGTAAGGTAGAATGTAAAACCAAGGACCGTAAATTCATGGGTAACATGAAAAATCTTCAACGGCAGTAGACCGGAAGAAGGTCTGTCTATCTCGATTTCTAGTAGGGCAAGTTTTTAAACGACTTTTACGCAAATTTGTAAATAAATTTTAATGCAAGGCTGAATGACACTTAAGTTAACATCTGTGGTAGATTTCTCATAGTTTCAGGATGCGATGCTTAAGGGTGTCAAGCCTCCTGATATTGAATAAACTTATGAATCAGCCAATTAGTGCAAATTAGGCATTACACCATGTGCTTTGATTGAAGCGAAGGAAACATTTTCACAACTCAGAGGTTTGGCCCAGCTTTTGGAATAAATCATAAAGAGCGGGCTAGCCCAGTTAACCGAGAGGAAAGTGTTCGTACATTCAAGCATACATAAACGCAATTCGTCCATTCAAGAATTATACAAAGCAACTCTTTTTTGACAAACTAGGTAATATCAAATTTCCAAAAACAACAGGGAATTCGAAAACATTAATGCAGCATATTTCCATTTCGTGGAACCCCTGTGAGCGAAATTTGGATAAAGAACGACTCGCACGCAGGGAGTTCTTGAGGGGATTAGAATTCTTGACAAATTAATAACTGAATTTAAGACATCTGGAATTCACTCTGACTACTTAAAATTCAAGAAAGATCGAAACTATGAGCAGAGTTCCACGAAGAAGTCTTTCAACATTGGAAAAAGTTGACGAGAATGAAGGAAACCCAAAGATTTATGGAAAGGTCTAAAATCTCCAGGACTGTCGTTAGGAAACAAGGGACCTTTACCAACTGTTTTTCTGAAAAACAAAGGTAAACCAGCTTTTGATGATAAAACTAATGCTGATCTTTCTGAAGATTTTGTCTCAAATCTGGCTGTACCATACAATGAATAATAATATAGTTTTTGTTTTTAACTATCCTTTGCTAGGTGTACCAAAAGGAACCACCCACCCCCAACGGCCCACGACAAATCGCACGCCCGACCAGCCCCGAAGACTCACGATTATATATTTCTACATGTAGGAAATAACATAAATACCTGTGGTTGTAGGTATAACAGTGCTTGGAGTAGGGGTCGGTGTTGGAGTGACGGTAGTAAGGATAAGCGTCGAGCTACTCATTGTAAACGTGTAAGTGGTGGATGGTGGCAATGGAGGTGTTGATGTAGTAGCCTGAAAGAAAATCAACATTATCATCATTGTTATCCCTTCCAAAGTCTTGACAATGTTTGTATGATCTTTGTATCCGATGATAACTTCTAAGAATTCGAAAATATACCTTCGTACAATAGAAACCTGAAAATATTCTGAGATATTTTTTCATTTCATTTTCAAATTTTTAAGGAGGGTAGCCCTTTATCAATATCGACGATGATTTTCAAGGGGCCCTTCACCATCAAACTTACAAATTAAAATGTATTAGAAAAAAACTAAACTAACCTAATTACTATTTTCGTAGAATACTAATAAAAAATCCTATGATCTAAAATAAATATCAACAATAAAAAGAAATCCAAATACAAATATACACCTAATGTTTGTCAAGTTTTTTGAATTCATAAATAGTGGATGCCTGCTGAAATAAAAAATAATATAAACGGTACAAATTATTTAGCTGCTGCAAGTTTCCCAATACAATTCAAAACAATCATTCCAATAATTCATGATTCATTTCAATACAGGCTGCAAAAATTCTCTAAATGACTTGATTTCCAGTCAGGCAACTGTTAAGGAAATGCATGAATGTATGGAGCTGGAACTTCCAAAGAATGCTTTGTTAACTGGAAACCATGACCGTAGGCATATTTAGGTTTCAAATCTTTAAAAAGCTGGGTGTAAAATTCTGTGTCAGAATTACAGCGCTTTTCTTCTTTTCTAAGAATTCGAGAAGATTTTCAGAAAAAATTTAAATCCATCGTAACTTCTAAACCTGTTGACGAAAGATCAAATAATTTTCAAGAAAACCATAGTTTATGGATGCCTACAAGATGGTATCAAGCAAAACCGCTTCACTCTTCTGGTTTGTGTTTTAGAAATTTGATGACGTCACATAATAAAATGAGCTGAAACAATACTCAAGATTTCTGAAAAGTCCAATTGCAGAATCATAGAAAAGTGGCTAAAGTTTCTTTCAAGTCATTCCGAGTAAAGAAATATGTCACTGAATTTTACACCCGCCTTTTTAGTCCGATTTAGAGATTTGGAACCTATGCTGGACGAAAATGGTGAAAAAACATACGAAAAGAAATTCTATACAGGGTGTCCCATAATTTCTGTGGCTACTGTGGAGGAGCTGTCCATTTAATTACCTCGATTTTTACACAGTTGCATAGGTCAAGCTTCAAATTACAGTTTGAGGCCTTGTTTGAGTCAATCTGACAAGTGGTTGCTGATAAATGGCACAGAAAAGGCAAAGCGAGTGGTTGATTCAAAGACAGCACTTCTATAGACGATTGCGCTAAAGATGGCGGCGAAGAATTTTTCACCGAGATGCACTGCGTTCTTTAATCGGATTCCTATAGAATCGTTAAACATTTGTAATTCGAACGCAATATGTCTCGATAAAAAAATTCCTCGCCACCATCTTTAGCGCAATCCTCTATTTGTTCTTCAGCAATGTCAAAATAAATTAGGTTTTTCAAAGAAAGGACTCTGGCATCGTAAAAAAATTTTCATCACATTTTTAAGAGGCAGAAAGTGCTCTCTTGTGAAAAGAAACACTGACAACTCTTTGAAATAATTAGAAAAAATTATAATATGATGCCAGATCAACAAGGGCAGATTTTGTAATACAATAGCATCAGTCACTTTGGTTCATACCTCAATTCAAAGCGATTAGAGAATGCAGACAAAAGAAATTCTCTCAAGCAGAAATTGAAAACAAACGAAGCCGCAAAGTTGCCCTGAAACCAGTACGGCAAACTCTCGTTTGGTGCGGGCGAAGAGAGGTTTCTAAGAGAACGTATGTGCTTACAACAAAAGAAGAAGGGTAAATCTGTCTCGAGGATTTTGCTCGAGACGATGAACTATGAAGCGATGTATTTTGTGTTGATGGGCATATTTGTTGATCTTCAACTTAAAATGCACATACCTTGCATTTTAAGATCTTCCTCCGAACACCGGAGATACGAGTTCACAAAGTAGAATTTGGGAGTGCACTTGACACCAGAGGTTTTGTATAAGGGCCTAGCCATGATTGTATATCACAGGAAAATTGCAAAAGAATTTCCACTTTGACCTTTCGCTTGTTCTTTTGAAACAATTTCAAACTTGAAATGCTTCAATTTTTCTACAAATAATTATTCTTATGAGGAATCAATCCATGCATTGCATCCCATCCAAAGTATCAAAGAAGAGGAAAATGAGCAAATGCACGCTCATTTTGGAGATGTGGCACAACTTTATCATTCTTACCACATCTTTACTACATTTGCCTCATCAAGGTGATGTGTATGAGTCTTTTATTCTTTTCAAAACCGAAAAACTGAAAGTTAAAATTTGTAGGTGCTTTGGAAAATATCCATGATACAAATCATCGCTGGACCCTTCTGTAAATTTTGATTTTACGAGATTCTAACTCTGGTGATTCGTAGACGACTTTTAAATCAAAGGTATGTGGATCTACGTTGAAGGTCGATAAAATTATCTGCCAACTCGGAGAGTAATGATATCTTGTCATTTCTTTCCTATTTCCAGTCATAGGGGGTGCTTTTTGAGACACCCGGTATAAACTCCGGATCAAAGTCCAAAAAGATGGAAAATTGACAGAAATGGATTAACATCAAGACAGTTTGTGCAACATAAAGACATATGACCTACCGTTGTAGTGGTAGGTGGTGGAGCAGTTGTTGTGGTTGGTGGTGGTACACTTGTTGTTGGTGGTGGTACAGGTGTAGTCGTTGGTGGTGGCACACTCGTTGTTGGTGGTGGCACAGGTGTCGTTGTTGGTGGAGGTACACTTGTTGTTGGTGGAGGAACAGGTGTTGTTGTTGGTGGAGGAACACTTGTTGTTGGTGGTGGAACAGGTGTAGTTGTTGGTGGTGGGACACTTGTTGTTGGTGGTGGTACAGGTGTCGTTGTTGGTGGAGGCACACTTGTTGTTGGTGGTGGAACAGGTGTAGTTGTTGGTGGAGGTACACTTGTTGTTGGTGGTGGAACAGGTGTCGTTGTTGGTGGAGGCACACTTGTTGTTGGTGGTGGAACACTTGTGGTTGGTGGTGGAACAGGTGTAGTTGTTGGTGGAGGCACACTTGTTGTTGGTGGTGGAACAGGTGTTGTTGTTGGAGGTGGAACACTGGTGGTTGGTGGTGGAACAGGTGTTGTTGTTGGTGAAGGTACACTAGTGGTTGGTGGTGGAACTGGTGTTGTTGTTGGTGGAGGTACACTTGTTGTAGGTGGTGGTACAGGTGTTGTTGTTGGTGGAGGTAGACTTGTTGTTGGTGGTGGAACAGGTGTAGTTGTTGGTGGAGGTACACTTGTTGTTGGTGGTGGAACAGGTGTCGTTGTTGGTGGAGGCACACTTGTTGTTGGTGGTGGAACACTTGTGGTTGGTGGTGGAACAGGTGTAGTTGTTGGTGGAGGCACACTTGTTGTTGGTGGTGGAACAGGTGTTGTTGTTGGAGGTGGAACACTGGTGGTTGGTGGTGGAACAGGTGTTGTTGTTGGTGGAGGTACACTAGTGGTTGGTGGTGGAACTGGTGTTGTTGTTGGTGGAGGTACACTTGTTGTAGGTGGTGGGACAGGTGTTGTTGTTGGTGGAGGAACACTTGTTGTTGGTGGTGGAACAGGTGTTGTTGTTGGTGGAGGTACACTTGTTGTTGGTGGAGGAACACTTGTTGTTGGTGGTGGAACAGGTGTTGTTGTTGGAGGTGGAACACTGGTGGTTGGTGGTGGAACAGGTGTTGTTGTTGGTGGTGGTACACTTGTTGTTGGTGGTGGAACAGGTGTAGTCGTTGGTGGAGGTACACTTGTGGTTGGTGGTGGAACTGGTGTAGTTGTTGGTGGAGGTACACTTGTTGTTGGTGGTGGAACAGGTGTTGTTGTTGGTGGAGGTACACTTGTTGTTGGTGGAGGAACACTTGTTGTTGGTGGTGGAACAGGTGTTGTTGTTGTTGGTGGTGGTACACTTGTTGTTGGTGGTGGAACAGGTGTAGTCGTTGGTGGAGGTACACTTGTGGTTGGTGGAGGAACTGGTGTAGTTGTTGGTGGAGGTACACTTGTTGTTGGTGGTGGAACAGGTGTTGTTGTTGGTGGAGGCACACTTGTTGTTGGTGGTGGAACAGGTGTTGTTGTTGGTGGTGGGACACTTGTTGTAGGTGGTGGGACAGGTGTAGTCGTTGGTGGAGGTACACTTGTGGTTGGTGGAGGAACAGGCGTAGTTGTTGGTGGTGGTACACTTGTTGTTGGTGGTGGAGCAGGTGTAGTCGTTGGTGGCGGTACGCTTGTTGTTGGTGGTGGAACAGGTGTAGTCGTTGGTGGCGGTACGCTTGTTGTTGGTGGTGGGACAGGTGTAGTCGTTGGTGGAGGTACACTTGTGGTTGGTGGAGGAACAGGCGTAGTTGTTGGTGGAGGTACACTTGTTGTTGGTGGTGGAACATGTGTTGTTGTTGGTGGAGGCACACTTGTTGTTGGTGGTGGAACAGGTGTAGTCGTTGGTGGTGGTACACTTGTTGTTGGTGGTGGAACAGGTGTAGTCGTTGGTGGAGGTACACTTGTTGTCGGTGGTGGAACTGGTGTTGTGGTTGGTGGAGGCACACTTGTTGTTGGTGGTGGAACAGGTGTAGTCGTTGGTGGTGGTACGCTTGTTGTTGGTGGTGGAACAGGTGTAGTCGTTGGTGGCGGTACACTTGTTGTTGGTGGTGGAACAGGTGTAGTTGTTGGTGGAGGTACACTTGTTGTCGGTGGTGGAACTGGTGTTGTGGTTGGTGGAGGCACACTTGTTGTTGGTGGTGGAACAGGTGTAGTCGTTGGTGGTGGTACAGTTGTTGTTGGTGGTGGAACAGGTGTAGTCGTTGGTGGCGGTACGCTTGTTGTTGGTGGTGGAACAGGTGTAGTTGTTGGTGGAGGTACACTTGTTGTCGGTGGTGGAACTGGTGTTGTGGTTGGTGGTGGTACACTTGTTGTTGGTGGTGGAACAGGTGTTGTCGTTGGTGGTGGTACACTAGTGGTTGGTGGTGGGACAGGTGTTGTTGTTGGTGGTGGTACACTTGTTGTTGGTGGTGGAACAGGTGTAGTCGTTGGTGGCGGTACACTTGTTGTTGGTGGAGGAGCAGGTGTAGTTGTTGGTGGTGGTACACTTGTTGTTGGTGGTGGAGCAGGTGTAGTTGTTGGTGGTGGTACACTTGTTGTTGGTGGTGGTGCAGGTGTTGTTGTTGGCGGTGGAACACTTGTGGTTGGTGGTGGAACAGGTGTTGTCGTTGATGGGGGTACACTTGTTGTTGGTGGTGGAGGTGGTGGTGGGAATGAACCTCTGAAGGTACTTGATACGACTACTGTCTTTGTATATGGTATAGTGGTTGTTGCGCTCTTTGTTACATGGGTCCTTAGTGATTCTGGTATCACTGTTGATGGCTTTCGAGGCCTTGTTGTTGAGGGAAGCTGTAATGTTGAAAAGCACTTAAGAAATGGGCATCTTAAGGACCTTTTAAGGAAACGAAACATAAGAACATTTTTGCCAGATATGAACACCAGTATGGTATTTTGTGCAACTTTGAATCAGGGTGAAATGTTCAATTTTAAAAGGACCAGGAAATATCAATATGAATGAGTCAAACTTTGAAAGCCTACTGAATGCCCCAGAAAACGTAAACAGATCTGATTGGGTCAAGAAATGAAAATTTAGCTTTAGTCAATAGCTAATAACTGTCAAAATGTTCCTTGAAGGTACCTTAATCCTTACATTATGAACATAGTGTACCTATGAAAGGCCTTTTATCTTGATGATTTTCAGAAAAGACCTTTTTACTGAACTGATTGCATATTCGTAGTCATCGCTACTGACAGACTGAAGGACGCTCAAACTGCGACTCATGTCCTTACAATTCCAGAAACGGACATGGCCTAAATCACCTAAGGTTTTTCTCAAAACCCACCCTAAAACGCCGAAAAAGCAGTCTTCCTGGAGTGCTACACTGTAAAACATGCTAACAGTACCTACCGGGTGTCTTAAAAATAGTACCCCCTTTTGACTGGAAATAGGAAAGAAGCGATAAGATATCATTACTCTCCGAGTAGCTAGCTAAATTTATCAATTTTCAACTTAGATTCACATACCTTGCATTTAAGAATCGTCCACCAAACACCAGAGATACAAGCTTGCAAAGACAAAATTTACAGTGCACCCAAACCAGAGGTTTTGTAAAAGGGCCTAGCCACAATTTGTATCATGGATCTATTCCAAAGCACCTGTAATCTTTAACTTTCAGTTTTTCGCTTTTGAAAAGAATAAAAAAGATTCGTGGAAATCGCCCTGATTAAACAAATATAACAAAAATGTGGTAAGAATGATAAAGTCGTGCAACATCACCCAAATGAGCATGCATGTGTTCCTTTTCTTCTTCTTTGACACTTGGAGTGGAATGCAATGCACGGATTGATTCCTCAAAGGAATAACTATTTGTGGAACAATTGAAGCATTTCAAGGTATAATTCTTTTCAATGGAGAAAGCTAAAGGTCAAAGTCGAAGTTCCTGTGCAACATGCCTATTATAGCAAATCATGGCTAGGCCCTTTTGCAAAACCTCTGGTTTCTGGTGCAGTGTAAATTTTGACTTTGCAAGCTTGTATCTCCAGTGTTTGGTGGCCAATTTTTAAATGCAAGGCATGTGGATCTAAGTTGAAGATTGATAAATTTAGCTGTCCACTCGGAGAGTAATGATATCTTATCGTTTCGTTCCTGTTTCCAGTCAAAAGGGGGTACTTTTTTGAGACACCCGGAAGATTGATGTTTCTTCAAGCTATTTCAGCAAAAACCTCCTACCTTAAAAACGATATTTTGCTTGTTTGGGGACGCAAAAGATCTAAACTCGTTCGGTCCTTCGAGATTTTGATCGTTGCGGCCGTTCAATCGAATGCGCTTTTGTTTGCTTTTGGCGGGACGTTTAAAGTGAAAAAAAATCAGCCAATCTGATTATGTTATTCGTCATCTTCCATTCTGATTGGTCGTGGAAGAGATCTCTGCCCCGAAGGAAATTTTTGTCCGCTTTGAGGACAGTTGGGAAAAGATGCCCTCAATGAAGCGAACAACATGAATTCAATTCAATGCAATAAGATGAGCGCAAGTTGAGGCCCCTTGTGGATTGAGGCTACCTTTTTACTTGCTAGAAAGAGGTTTTTTTGAATCGAGCATCCAAATCCAGTAAAGTTTGGGACTAAAAACGAAAGCACGACTCCCGTTCTCAGTGGATACATTGTTAGCAATGACGTGAACCTGCTTCGGATCTTGGAACACTTTTCATAGAGTTTATAATTAACAATTTTACACAAAGTGAGTTAGCAATGGTTCAGTCTACATGCAGGGAAGTGTTATTGGTCTTTTTGCTCTCTTTCTCGCTATTTTCGGTCATTGTTAGCGAATTTTTCATTTGAATAACAACGGTTGAAAATAACGAACTTTGATTCACAAGCGCGCAAAGGGAAATCTTTACATGCGCCAACTTCTGCTATGCAACTGTTATGCAACGAAATCAGCTAACGATTAATGAAAATAACAAGAAACAATGCCAAAGGTCAAATGAAACTTGCTTGTATAAACCGAGACATTCGTAACTACGTTTGAGCAAAGCCATCGCTGATTAATTTGCTCAAAAGCGTCCAGAGATTCAAAGGAACTGCATTCCACAGTTAGCAGCGTATCTACCAAGAACGGGGGTGGTACTTTCGACATCAGTCTCAAAGTTGATCAGATTTGGATGCTCGATCCAAACCCCTTTCCTAGCAAGTAAAAAGGTCTATTACAGCATTTATGTCATCATTAAGAGAAGCAGGGATGGAAAAAGTATCGGACCACGGGACCATTGGTCCCAGAAAATATTTTGGCTCCCAGAAAGAAAAAGATCAAACCTAAGAATGTGCAATGTAGAGAGAAAGAATTAACGATAAGAAAATATTAGACAAAATAAATCAGTGAATGAAATAGCAATGATGAGTGAATCACAGTTTTAAAGATGTGCTGCAACAGTAACCATTCAGCCAGTAGCTCATTGTTTTTCTTGCCTGAGACTTCTTAAGAATCCTTGAGAAAACTGTTATAGTTTCTTAAGAATTCTTGTTCCATCATGATATTAGGCATTCTTTCATACTTCTCCAGATTTCTTATCAAAAGTGTGAAGAATTCTTGAAATGCCAAGTACACAGAGAATCTTATACATCGTTTCTGCAACTTTATTCCATATGCACTGAATTGGTTGAAAATGACAAAATGAGGGCTTTTCAGTGTGTTTGGAAGATGAAGGTTACTAAAGAAAAGAAGCTTGTCCATATTGTCTCAGAGAGCATTTCCTAAATAAAGGTTCCTTTAATCCCTAACTTTCTGACTAGGTACTTCACACACTTTGGAATGTTGTTTAACTAAATTTTGTATGAATTAAAACTAAACGTATGACTCAAAACTGGATATGTTCAAACTGCAGTATGTATATCTGTTCACTGTGACATTTTCTTTTAAAACCTTTTCAAATGTTTGAGAGCCTGGGTGGGATACAAAACTTTACGGGAATTCCAAATTAAAAAAAAAATCAAAAAGCAAAACTTCAGAAAAGTTTATTTCTATTTCAGAGTCTCTTCTTTTAATTTCCAGTCTTCTTTTAAACAACAAAAGTTGTATTATTTTTTCCATGTAACAAACTTTATAAAACAGTGTTTGGCTACCTTGAGTGATAAGGAGGAATTTCAGAAATTGTGGAATGTTGACACTTACAATGATTTTTCCATTATAAACTTTAATACTACAAATTGAGTTCTCTTGAGCCATAATGTCGACTATATTCTATTTATGTTGAAAATTTCTTCTCTTCAAAGCATACTGATCCTGCTTAGAATTACAGGTGGTCAGTTTTTCACTAGCAGTTGCCTTTATTCCTTGTTTGGTATACAGAAAATTTTTCAGTTTCCAACTACGGTCCCAGAAAGAGAAAAATATTTTCCACCCCTGAAGAGAAGTCATGAAAGTTTTGAAAAATCTAAACTCATCGTAGATCAAGTAAACCTTTTAGCTATTCCGAAAAGAATCTGAATCGATAGTTGATACACTTTGTAGAATTTTCGAATGTCCGAAAACAACTAGAATCCCTAGCGCCACTCAGTCGAACCTTTCTTGTAAAAATGGACAGAGCAGAAACTGCGTAAAATGACGTCATCAAACAATCTGAGACAAGGATGTGTTTGGCTCTTTGAAATGGTAAGTCAAGAATTCAAGGCCCAACGAATATCAAGTGTTGCCGAATTTGGGGATCTGTTGCAGGGATCTAGGAGGGGCGGGGGGTCTCAAAGTTACGATTTTTTGCACCTACGTGCGTAGTTTCTGCTATAGCATGAAAATGTATAAAAGCATCACTCGGTCCAGACTCTTTTGTGGAATAGCTAAAGATCCTCTTAAAACACGTCTAAGAGCGATACTGTCAAACACAACTTCCTGAAACAGAGGTGATAGTTAAGTTTATAGCGTTGCATGTTTTGCTCTTGGGATCCTTCTTGTTGTTGGTATTCTTACATTCTTATTTGCTGTAGCCTGAAGAGTTAATTTGTGTATGAAGCGTATCTGCGGCGTCTATTTGCATGGTTACACTATGTTGACATTAAATCCACGCTACGTACGCTATTGACATCCACGCAAAATACTGAATAACCCCTCCTTTACTGATGTTATCCCTCTATCGACACGATGTTATCCCTCTATCGCACTGTTTGTTATCCCTCTCAGTAACTGAATAGCCCCTCTCTTACTGATGTTATCCCTCCAACGACATGATGTTATTCCTCTAACTAACTGAATACCCAAAGCTACTGGGGTTATCCCTCCAACGACATGATGTTATTCCTCTAACTAACTGAATATCCCCAAAGCTACTGGGGTTATCCCTCCAACGACATTATGCTGCCCTCTAATGTACTGTATGTTATCCCTCTAAATAACTGAATAACCTCAAATCTACTACATGTTATCCCTCCAAGGACATGATGTTATCCCTCTGAATAACCCCAAAGTTACCGGGGTTATCCCTCCAACGACATGATGCTGCCCTCTAATTTACTATATGCTATCCCTCTAAATAACTGAATAACCTCAAATCTAATCCAAGTTATCCCTCCAACGACATGATGTTATCCTCTATCGCACTTAACAGCCTTTACTTTACTGAATAACCCCTACAATACTGCACAGATGTTATCCAGGGTGATTCTGGCAAAAAATAACAAATGAACAGAATAAAATACCAGTTCAAACAACAAAAGCCCCTAAGAGGCTGACTTGCGTTAAGCTGCGGGGCGAGTATTCAGAAACTTCAATCTCCAGGAGTGATTAAAAGCCTAAGACTACGTTGAAACGATAGCGAAACATTACGAAGACGATTAAAAATTTGACATTGAAGATCTCCTTGCAATCTTTGTGACAGAAATCTGGATTATGACGACTAAGAATTTATCTGTCAATGAGACTCGTTTAAAAACTTGAAAAAGTTTCTATTTTCATCATTACTGAGAGTTCAGACAATCCTGTTTTCAAATTTTACCGGTTAGAACTTCGTCTTCAAATTCTACTGCTTCAAATTCCGGTAAAAAATTTTCTGCTTTTGTGTAAACGAAAGGCAGAAAACGAAGCCAATCCAAAGCAACTTTAATATAATTGCAAACAGTGACGGTATCGTTTGAATGTAGTCTCAGTCAAGCATGAAACTGGCAAGAATATGATAATGCAAAACCGATCGTTCGATAACTTAGAATAAATTCAAACAACAATTAACACGTACCTTAGACCCTGGTGGCGCTGGAGTAGTGGTGCGGACACGAGTGGTTTCAGTCTGAAAAAAAATTCATTATTGTCAACGACAGGAATGAGAGAAAAGGATGGTGGATGGAGGTCAACATAACTCGCTATTCACCGATCTTCAAAGCAGATAACTCGATACAGAAACTGGTTGATCAAGAAATGGGCAGCATTATTTACGCTTTGCCTGTCGTCAAGAAATACGAAATTGAATAACCCTATCTCACCTGGGAGCTTTAAAGCAGTCAATACTAGTGGGGGAGGGGGTGGATGGCAGGATTCCACCCCCTCTGCGCTAAGCTGTAATAATACACGATCTTGCTTTTTTAAGAAACTTGGATCGCGCGATAGTACTAAAAGTTGCTTAATTCAACATAAAGATTTTTGCATTTTAGTACTGAAAGTTTCTTAATTTGTTTCTTACTTTGGAAATGCATTAATTGTTATTGTAGTCCCTAACATGCTGCAGACATGTTTCCTGACATTTAGAACATAATGTAAGAATAAGCAATGTTCTATCATCCTTGAAACATGAACGGTTAGTTGATGCAACGCAAGAATACAAGATGTCCCAAAAATAAGTACGCCGTTGGAATGGCTACTGAAGTGGAGCCATAATTCCAACTTTTCCATCATTCAAATTTTTGAACAGTAGAGACTTCAACTTAGAGTTTGCCACCGAGTGTGAGAAAATCTGAGAAGTGGATGCGGACTTATTGGGGGGGGGGGGAAGTCAAAATCAGTGGTTGCTCCAAAACCAGGGGATTTTATCTCCGTACTTAACCTTATAACTTTAGCAGGTAACTATAACTTGAACTTTAGCATAAAATGGATGGATGCTATGTTCAGTATCTTGACATTTTCATCATTCGATATTGTACAGATATAAAGTCAATGAAGTGGATTATTGGAATGATGATTGGCATATTTTAGTATTGGAAAAAAGAAATCTTTGGCTGGGTCAACCCCAAGGTGAGCTAGGGTTAAGTTTTCCGTTCATTCTAGCAAACATAGCAAATAACTGAGATAAGACCAAGTTTTCCGTTGATTCCAGAAAATGACAGAGTTGATAATATCAACTATTTGGGTTGGACAACAAAGACAATATCAAGCCTGATGTTGTTGTATATTGAACTCGCAAAAAGGTAGCATCTGTATCAAAATAAACATAAAATACAAATCAAGCACTACCAACGTAAACAAACAGCTACATTGAACCAAACGACTTCAATGAATGTCGAAGAAAATTTCCATATGGTTTAAATTTTAATTTCACAGAACCTAACTTGTATGTGCTTTAAGGAATGACTTGTATGTGATCAAGATGTATGTTAGATATACATTCGTAAAGATTACATGGCTCTTGCCTTAGGATCCAAGATTGCATATGACCTTCGTACCTCTGCTAATTTTATGCAAAAAGCAAAGGAAGTACCAACGTCGTCTTACGTTCGATATGAAAGAATTAATCTTCAGGTCAAAGTTTCCTGATGTCTTTTCTGTGCTCTACAGAACGCAATCAAGCAAGTATCCAAAAGATTATAACTAAGTCTTCTAAATGTGTTCAAAGTTCATCAAATAAATATAAAGAATCAATGAAGAAATGTCCTTAAAAGATCGTTGACAGAAAACTTGAATTCCTGATAAAAAGAAATACAATCCAAAAGAGGAATTGTAAAAAAGAAAAAGGCAAACTAATTCAAATAATAGCCTCTGGAATAGAAAAAAATATGGAAAGGCAATTAAGTCTAATTCAAATCTTATATTCAGCAACGAAAAACAAAAAATACACTCACTGATGGAAGACTGCTACTAACAGGACGAGTCGTAGTAGGTGGTGGAACAGTTGTTGTTGGTGGTGGAGCAGGTGTTGTTGTTGGTGGTGGCACAATTGTAGTTGGTGGTGGTAAAGGAGTAGTCGTTGGTGGGGGAACACTTGTTGTTGGGGGTGGAGAAGGTGTTGTAGTTGGTGGTGGAACACTTGTTGTTGGTGGTGGTACAGGTGTAGTTGTTGGTGGTGGTACACTTGTTGTTGGTGGTGGAACGGGTGTAGTTGTTGGTGGTGGTACACTTGTTGTTGGCGGTGGAACGGGTGTAGTTGTTGGTGGAGGTACACTTGTTGTTGGTGGTGGCACAGGTGTTGTTGTTGGTGGTGGTAAACTGGTTGTTGGTGGGGGAACAGGTGTAGTTGTTGGTGGCGGTACACTAGTGGTTGGTGGTGGCACAGGTGTCGTTGTAGGTGGTGGTACACTTGTAGTTGGTGGTGGAACAGGTGTTGTTGTTGGTGGAGGTACACTTGTTGTCGGTGGAGGCACAGGTGTAGTGGTAGGTGGAGGTACACTTGTTGTTGGTGGTGGAACAGGTGTCGTTGTAGGTGGAGGTACACTGGTTGTTGGTGGTGGCACTGGAGTAGTTGTTGGTGGAGGCACACTAGTTGTTGGTGGTGGAACTGGTGTAGTCGTTGGTGGAGGTACACTTGTTGTCGGTGGAGGCACAGGTGTAGTGGTAGGTGGAGGTACACTTGTTGTTGGTGGTGGAACAGGTGTCGTTGTAGGTGGAGGTACACTGGTTGTTGGTGGTGGCACTGGAGTAGTTGTTGGTGGAGGCACACTAGTTGTTGGTGGTGGAACTGGTGTAGTCGTTGGTGGTGGTACACTTGTTGTTGGTGGTGGTACAGGTGTTGTTGTTGGTGGTGGTACACTTGTGGTTGGTGGTGGAACAGGTGTCGTTGTAGGTGGTGGCACACTTGTTGTTGGTGGTGGTAATGGAGTAGTTGTTGGTGGAGGCACACTAGTTGTTGGTGGTGGAACTGGTGTAGTGGTTGGTGGTGGTACACTAGTTGTTGGTGGTGGTACTGGTGTAGTTGTTGGTGGAGGTACACTTGTTGTAGGGGGTGGAACTGGTGTAGTTGTTGGTGGTGGAACGCTTGTTGTTGGTGGTGGAACTGGTGTAGTTGTTGGTGGAGGTACACTTGTTGTAGGGGGTGGAGCTGGTGTAGTCGTTGGTGGTGGAACGCTTGTTGTTGGCGGTGGCACAGGTGTAGTCGTTGGTGGTGGAACGCTTGTTGTTGGTGGTGGCACAGGTGTAGTTATTGGTGGAGGTACACTTGTAGTTGGTGGTGGAACTGGTGTCGTTGTTGGTGGAGGTACACTTGTTGTTGGTGGTGGCACTGGTGTAGTTGTTGGTGGAGGTACACTAGTTGTAGGTGGTGGAACAGGTGTCGTCGTTGGTGGTGGTACACTTGTTGTAGGTGGTGGTACTGGCGTAGTTGTTGGTGGAGGTACACTTGTTGTAGGGGGTGGAACTGGTGTAGTTGTTGGTGGAGGTACACTAGTTGTTGGTAGTGGAACTGGTGTAGTCGTTGGTGGTGGTACACTAGTTGTTGGTGGTGGTACTGGTGTAGTTGTTGGTGGAGGTACACTTGTTGTAGGGGGTGGAACTGGTGTAGTTGTTGGTGGTGGAACGCTTGTTGTTGGTGGTGGCACAGGTGTAGTTGTTGGTGGAGGTACACTTGTTGTAGGGGGTGGAACTGGTGTAGTCGTTGGTGGTGGAACGCTTGTTGTTGGTGGTGGCACAGGTGTAGTTGTTGGTGGAGGTACACTTGTAGTTGGTGGTGGAACTGGTGTAGTTGTTGGTGGAGGTACACTTGTTGTTGGTGGTGGCAGTGGTGTAGTTGTTGTTGGAGGTACACTAGTTGTTGGTGGTGGTACTGGCGTAGTAGTTGGTGGAGGTACACTTGTTGTAGGTGGTGGAACAGGTGTCGTCGTTGGTGGTGGTACACTAGTTGTAGGGGGTGGTACTGGCGTAGTAGTTGGTGGAGGTACACTTGTTGTAGGTGGTGGAACAGGTGTCGTCGTTGGCGGTGGTACACTTGTTGTAGGTGGTGGTACTGGCGTAGTTGTTGGTGGAGGTACACTTGTTGTAGGGGGTGGAACTGGTGTAGTTGTTGGTGGTGGTACACTTGTTGTTGGTGGTGGAACAGGTGTCGTTGTTGGTGGTGGGACACTTGTTGTTGGTGGTGGTACTGGAGTAGTTGTTGGTGGAGGTACACTAGTTGTTGGTGGTGGAACTGGTGTAGTCGTTGGTGGTGGTACACTGGTTGTTGGGGGTGGTAAAGTTACAGTTGTTGGTGGAGGTACAGTTGTTGTTGGTGGTGGAACTGGTGGAGTTGTTGGTGGAGGTACACTTGTGGTTGGTGGTGGAACAGGTGTTGTCGTTGGAGGAGGTACACTTGTTGTTGGTGGTGGAACAGGTGTAGTTGTTGGTGGAGGTACACTTGTTGTAGGGGGTGGAACTGGTGTAGTTGTTGGTGGAGGTACACTTGTTGTTGGTGGTGGAACACTTGTAGTTGGTGGTGGAGCAGGTGTTGTTGTTTGTGGTGGAACACTTGTAGTTGGTGGTGGAGCAGGTGTTGTTGTTGGTGGTGGCACACTTGTTGTTGGTGGTGGTACACTTGTTGTTGGTGGTGGCGGTGGTGGAGGGAAGGAACCTCTAAAGGTACTTGATACGACTACTGTCTTTGTATATGGTATAGTTGTTGTTGCGCTCTTTGTGACGTGGGTCCTTAGTGATTCTGGTATAACAGTTGATGGTTTTCGAGGCCTTGTCGTTGAAGGAAGCTGGAAAGATGAAAGTGCCATTTAAGAATATAAATATTACTGATGGGCAATTGCTCTCAAAATTTGACTGTACTTATCTACGAATAAATATAACCATATCGATATAATGTAGACGATTAAAAACGTGCCTTGGATCTTAACATGTTAGGTGAGCCTCGTTTTTCTGCATTACATTGATTGGTTTTAGCTTCAAACAACAACTCACGATAATACATCATCAAGACAGGGAGAACGTAGGCCATGTCTGCACGAATTCAGGTGAAGACAATCAGATTAGTACTTTTTTAAATATTTTTAAACGATATGCCAATCCTCGCAATTTTTATAGGATGATTTGTTGAAATTTACAGTGAAGTGGCACTCGGTTTCTCCAGTGACGAAACCTTGGATCAAAACATGTAAGATTTCAGTCCTTGTTGATGATCAGTTTCGACGTGAGTCCTTGTATGAATCTGTATGAACGAACAGGTTGGATGGAGCTAAATATACATGAATGGAGCGAATAGGAGAGATCATGTTGTACGTCGTAAGTCTATCTTCAAACTTCATTTCAAAACGACTAAATGAAGGAAGTAATCGTGATGATATTAATCTTGAAATATTATTATAATCTAGAAGTGTGGCCAATATTATTAAAATAAAGGGTGTCCCAAAGGACTTGTTCGACGATTGATTAAATATTGAAAAATAACGAAATAATGAACAGGCTCCGGTGGAAGCTAGCCATGTTTCTGAGATTTTAAATTCATTTAAAACCAGATTCGTCCAAATCTGCTAAAAATTCACCGAGCTACAAGCTTTTGAATGTCAAGCTTGTGCGAAAGCTGAAACTAGACGCCACTAAACAGCATTCGTTGCGAAAATAAAATCTGGTCTCTTCAAAGAAAATCAAATGGAATTTGAAAAACACTTTCGATAACTTTACTTTCTCTAACATTAAATCAAGGTTTGGATCCCAAGAGCAGGGCCTCTTTTAACATACAAACTAGGGGGCAAAAGCCCCACAGTCGTCACGCTTGCCCCCCAGTTACAGCTTTTTACAGTGTTTTACCCCCCTAGTATATGGTCCCTTTTTTCTTTCTGCTATTCTTAGGCTCCTTTTCAGGCCTTTCGCAACATTTTTGTGAAGTCAAATTTGCTTATCTTTCCAGTGCAGTGCTCATAAAAACGGAAGAAAAGTACAGAAATGCTTCAATTTCTCGACTAAAATGCCTTTCTTGGCCTATATGTGACAACAGATTGACTGTTACTACATTATGATTCTTATGCATAATTGCTAGCCAGTTTGATGATATGGTAACTGGTTTAGAAGCTAAAAGTGGCTACCGGAGCGATTCTAGCAACCAAGATTTAAAAAATTTTCCCGGGGGAGCATGCCCCCGGACCCCCTAGATTGGTGCGCCTTTGGTGTACCTTTCGAAATTCATTTTGCGAAGGGCCCACCCATGTTTCTGAACCTGAGCCATCCATAAATTCTCTCTCCATCCTGGTCACAGAGATGAACGGCATCATAGTAGTGATAGGCCTTCTACCATAATTTATGCCTCGAAAAACACAGGCTTTCCTAGGGAGTTCGTAAAAAGAGATATTTCTTGTATCAATCAAAGAACCCTTGGGGGGACTCATGGAGCCAAGCCTAATTTTAAAGATGACATTCATCTTCCGCTTAAAAATTGACAAACTGCAAAGAATGAAATTTCAATCGTAATAGAAACTCAATATCTTTCTCGGAAATCAGTTTCAGAAATCAAAATACAGTATTACCCCGCAAATTGGAGACTCATTTTTTAAAACCAGGCTGCTTGGTTTCTTATAAATGGAGAAAGAAAGATAAAACAGGCTGAGTAATTTCTTATAATTACAGCAAGAAACTCACCAAATGTGCATCAAAAGAAACCATGAAATTTGTTATTATGTGGGTTACATTAAACCAAATGTTGGACAATGACTATTAAAATTCAGTTACGGTAACCTTAAATTGAAAATGCCCTCCTATGTAAAATAAAACAGCACAAAACATTAACTACATTGGTAACTAGCCATATGATATTTTTTTAATTTTAAAAGCAACTTATTAGATTGTTTTGTTTTGTTAGACACATAATAAGTTGTGTATTATGAAGTGCTTGAAAAATACCATTTTTCCAATCAAAATTATTTTTAAGAAACCAAATTTAAAATTTCAGGCTGATTGGTTTCTTACATCAGGGTAGATGCTGGGCTATCTGGCAGGCTGCAGTTCATAAGTCAGTTTCCAAGTGGCGAGGTAATACTGTACCAACTCAAAATGAAATGTGTCCTATTTCCTAGCCTGATAAATGGATTACAATTCCAAGGGTCCAGAACCCTGATATCGCAGTTGAAATTAATCCTTTTATCGTCAAATTGTTTAATTAACCTAATTAGTGGATGCAGAGTCCGAATTCGGTCGTTGAAATAGGAAAGAATGTGATTCCTTTGTTCTATTGCGGCAATTGACGTCATAGCTGCTTAAATGTCATCGTCTGTATGTCGACTCCATCAATGCCCTATTGCTCCCAAAATGACTCTTTGAGCCATGACAATCACACCGGACGGCGGACATCATTCGCTACCATACCATAGACTCCATGAGTCAAACATAAGATCCTTTTGGATGATTACAAAGTCCGTCCTGAGCTAAACAAGCATAAGAATATCTGATTATCGATTTCTTCATAACCCCAAATGATCGTTGATTCTGTTTTTTACTACAGTCAGAGAGATGAGTGTTGCTGCTAAAGTCGCCTTCATTGGAAAATCGAGCGCCTAGTATAAGGACAAGAATCGCCTCAAGGTCAAAGGCAATATTTTGGTCTTTATGTCAAACGAGAATGATACGCAAAAATCAAAAGTTATTACCCCTAGTTTGCTTATAGTTCGTGCACAAAACTATTGGTGCATCTGTGTCAAATGAGATGTCATGTGAGATTTACGATAACGCAAAATTACTTATGCAGAACCGTACAGAACGTTTCAGTTGTTGCTATTCGCGGGCATCTAATTTGAGACAAGCAGTCACGAAGATTCCTCTGTGCAGAATGATATGCATGAAGATGTTTTGGTTCAGTGTGATCACGTCCCTTCCCCCAAGTCCATGGCGCCATTGCTTGCTGGGATTCTGCACCTTTCGTCTCAACTTCACCTGCGATGATTGCATCCGTTGCTGTGTAGGAGGGGGGTCCTTCTACCTTTGGTTATGCTGCAAATGCTAGCCTCTGTGCAGGCCGCCGGTTACATCATCCTCTAAAGTTGAGTTATTTGCATAATGAGTACTATCAATAAGTGGCTAATGACTCGTTCGTTCTAGAAAACGATTGTTTTGACATAATTAAGCTGCTAATGAAGTCAAGAACGTGCCAATTCTGGGTGAATTTGTTGCTGTGCCAGGGTAAACATCCTAGTAATTTGTCCATCTTATGGTGTCAAATCTGTCTAACATGAAATAAGCCGACGTCAAATTCTGCTATAGGATCGCGGGAAGCTTCTGTGTTGTATGCGCTTTCTGTGCGCTTTCTTTATCTGAGTGCTCATTAGCAGCGGTAAAACGTTTATCTGATCAATTCCATTAACGAGCGTGACTTACTCTCTTTCTGACTGACATCGAGTGCCCTCTTAGATTACAAAGTTGGACTTTGTAATCAAAAATGAGGTCCCCTTTTTGAAACTTGCCTCCCCCCAAGTTATGATTCCTTAAAAGAGGCCCTGCCCAAGAGGAATCTGTTGCAAGCGTGCATAAACCATGGGATTGGAACAAAGTTCCCAAATCTATCCTTATTTCTACAGATTTATTTCGAACTAAATTTCCTTTCCTCTTTTCCCCCAATGTAAAGATATTGTATATCCTGTGATCGCATCCGAAGGCAAAATCATCTTAAAATATGTCTTGAAATCAGCGTTTTCGACAAACTATCAAGCAATCTCTAACCAAATCGAAACAGTTTTCAACTGTAGCAAAAACTTGGCCTTTAACTTCACGAAAATATATTCGTATGAGTGCGATACTTTGTTTTGACTCTAATGTAAAATAACTCAAAAAATTGGAAACGCCAATCTCTTGGAATGTCTACAACATCAGTCAATGCACAGTGCTCAAATCTTTAAAAAGGGTGGGTGTAAAATTTCATTACATCGTTCTTTGAATTGAACTGCTTGAAAGTAACTTTGGGTGAATTGCCGTGGAAATTCTTCGATATTTTGATTAGTTTCAAATATGACGATTTTAATTTTTCAAACTTTTCAACGTGGCTTTACAAAAACAATCAAAATGCCGCCATCTCGAAAATAATCGAGATATCAACAAACAAAAAATGCCACGACAGATTTACATAAAATTACCCAACACCATTTTTCAAAGATTTGAAAGATTTGATTTCTATGCTTCAGTCAACAAATTGAAAAATATGATTCTGACAACGATAACTGATTCAGTGATCTGAAACAAAATCAAACCACAAAACACAAAACACAGAATTAACACGTACCTTGGAGCCTGGTGGAGCTGGAGTAGTGGTGCGGACACGAGTAGTTTCAGTCTGCAAACAGATTTGATATTTCAAAAAGCAGGAAATACAAATGTGGATGAATTATCGGTCCTTGTATATACAAATCGCATGCTTGCATCAACCATAGGCTCTGATAGAACTATTTCACAATTAAATTCAGTTCGAGGCAAGTGATGCGATTCCTTGTACAGCAAGAAATCTGCACCATATCTATTATGTTGCAAATACACATACGAAACTATTTCATGCGTTGCTGAGAGCAACACACGCTTTTGAGATTTAGATTCACATTGTATGGAGGCAAGTTAAAGGGTCTGTTTCATCCAGCATTCCTAATACGTGTCGTCTCTTGCCTTGCCCTTCTTCGTCGCCATTTTCATGGGCCATGAAAATGGCGAAAAAAACGAAAGCAAACCAAGAGACGACACGTGGAAGGCATGCTGGATGAAACAGACCCTTTAAGAGGCAAGTGATGTTCCTGGAAGTATTTCAAAAGAACTGATCTCATTGAGAAAATGGTCTATTGTTTATTTGAATTAGAAAAGCAGGGAATCCTAATGAAATTTAACAGTTGGATTAAATGCTGTGGAAAAGTTCAGCAAGAAAATTTCCAAAGTCTAAGGATAGCCAAAACAATGGGCATAAATATCATACCGTGAAACCAAAAACAACTTCATGAGCTAGGCCACAATTAGCTCTCTGAAATCAATCATTTGTATCACCGTTTAGCTGAAAGGCTTCAAAATCTTTTGAGATGCTCCATGTTCACTTTAGACCAGACTAAACCAGATTTAAAGAAACTTTCAATCATACCAAGTGAGCCAGAAAAAGTTCCCTTTTTGAAAATCCATAGCACCAAGAGTACGTCACAGATTTGAATGACTCAAGTTCTAGTTGAAAGCCGAATGATCAAAGTATTTTTGTGATTTTTTTCGTTATCTTACCAGCACTAGAAGTTACAACTAGCAATAGCAAATACCATGGTGCCCCTTGCCTTCCCCAGTATTGGACTTGATCAGAGTGAAGTCATGAATGAGTTAAGAGAGATAAAACTTCTCTGCTTTTCATTTTCAAGAGAAAAAATTATCCGGGCCTTAAAAAATTATCCGAAAAGTTCTCCGGGCCTTGATTCCCCGATCCGATTGCAGTTTCATTCCCCATTCCCCATTCCCCATTCCCCATTCCGTGTTTTGAAGATCGCGAACCAAAGCAAAGCAACCTCCTTTCATCGCAAGACAGTGTTGACGTCAGTGGCAACAAAGTACAAATACTTTTCTTATCAGCTAATTGCGCGCGACGAAGGAGCGTGCTTACTAATTGCGAGGTAGTGAATTTTCGTTTGCTGGCCACGCATATTTGTTTTGTCTATTGCTTCATTGCCGCTGTTCAAAACGTTCGCATACCTTCAACTTTCCTGATCACATGCATTGATTGGCGACGACGCAGCAAATCGAGCAAATAAATGCTCGTCAATAGGATTAACTCAGCACAATAATCTGTTGACCGTGCTTTCATCACCCTTCTTCTAGTCATAAAACATGGAATAGGGAATAATGGAACAATTAAATCCAGTTCAAGGGAACAGCAAAAAAGTCATTTACGAATTTAGTGTGGCTTTATTTGAGTTCAGAAATATCTTAGAGTGCGCGCAGTTGATAACTTTTAGTTACTTCTAGTTTCTTAAATATTTCTGTTGTGTAATTTCAGTTGGAAAGACATGATAGCCTTTGTTTCATGATCGAAAAGACAATACACCCCCACAATTGCTGCTCTCTGAGACTTCCTTTAGGAACTGGTCTGACCAGTTTCCAGAGCTCTCATTGTGTTACATGCAGCATGATTGGTCACTTAAGTGATGTATTTGAAAATTCAAGAAAAACTAGTTTTTCAGACTTGTTTTCTTATGGGAAACCGGCTGAAATTTCTCGAGATTTTGAGCCCACAGCATCTTTTATTCTCTTTACGTGCGTTGTTCTACTTAAGCCCCGCTTCGGCGCGGGGCAAAAATGTCATGGTTCCAAGGTGACTGAAAAAATGGCCTAAAACATGGATCAAATCAAAAAGAACTCCTCGCACAGATCAATAAATAAAGTGCAATTGTTCATGTGTGAGAGATATCCACTGTACATTTATTGCAATGGGACTGAAAATTTTCAGTATTTGTTTGAAAATTGATGTGGTATAACTCTTGAGAAAGGTTAAACGTCCATTGCATATTGTTCTGAGTAAGGAGACTCCTTGCAATTTGATCAATGTTTTAAATTATTTTTCAGTCATTTTGCAACTATGACATCTTTGTAAAGTTGAATTTTGCGATACTTCCAGTCTCGGTAAGACAGCGAGAAAAATCATAAAAATACTTCAGTCTTTCAGATTTCAATTAGAACTTGAATCATTCAAATCTGCGAAGCACTCTTGATCTAGACTTATTACGTTGAGTCCTAGTAATCACTACCACCCACCCACCCCTCGCTCATACTCATACCAGGACTCATGGCTTTCCAGCCCCACAGCTGGCCCTGCAAAGGACTTGCCTCGCTTTCAGAATTGACCAGTGCTAAATTGCGGAACAGCTTCGAGCGCATGAGCGAGGGGTGGGTGGGTGGTAGCGATTACTAGGACTCAACGTAATAAGTCTACTCTTGATCTTGATGCCATGAATGATGCCTTGATGCCAAAAAAGTGGAAACTTTTTTCTGGCTCACCCGGTACATTTCTCATTTAGAATGAAATTTATCGTCACCGGTTTTGTAAACTCAACGTAAAGATGGATTTGAATTTGTCTTGGAAAATTTCTATTTGCGATGATTGGCCTCTACCCTTCATTCAAATTTCGTGCGCTGGACTAAATTTGGAATAGGGCTCTTTTCATATCTTCCAAAAAATAGACTGGAAAAGGCGGAAATAGTCCAATGAATAAATGAATTACCATATTTTT
This sequence comes from Aurelia sp. 3 sensu Dawson et al. (2005), assembly GCA_964020215.1. Classification (NCBI taxonomy): domain Eukaryota; kingdom Metazoa; phylum Cnidaria; class Scyphozoa; order Semaeostomeae; family Ulmaridae; genus Aurelia; species Aurelia sp. 3 sensu Dawson et al. (2005). The sequence goes on along the minus strand of OZ026573.1, from coordinate 14,464,546 downwards.
GAAACTGTTTTGTCGGACGGTGGTTATAACTTAAACTGGCAACATCTTAAAATATAACTGAGACCTTCAGAGCTGATACCTTGTTTGTGTTCAAAGCATTTGACATTAGGAAACTATTTGCAACCTAGCTAGTGAAGTATCTTTGGGTCACCCGGGAAGTGGGCAGGACCCCAGAACATATTTCAAATCCCAATGCTACGCTCATAACATAGTGGCAGATCGTGCAATCATGATCTTTACAAGCTTTGAACTTCATGAATTTTCAGCAGATTTGCGAAATTCTGGTGTCAAGATTAATTTAACACCTCAGGGACAGGGATATCTTACCTTGGAGTCTGTTTATTTTGTCATTATTTTTCAGCACTTAATCAAACGTCCAAAAACAATTTTTTGGATACGCTGCAGGCAAACATCGTCCAGGCACGTTCACTTAGAATAAGCGATATGAAACCTATGCTGATTGCCAACAGCAATTAATTACCCTGTATAAACGGCAACGTTTCCTTTTTACATCCATTCGCCGAAAATTTTAGTATCACAGTCATGGTTATCAAGGGCTGGTATCAAAATAAACGGCAAGAATACCTTCCTTATAAAATTCTGTATCATCTACCTTCTGAACATTTTCAATTCTCACATGTCACGTTTTCATAAAGATCCTGAATGTTGAAATAGTATTGGAAAATTTGGGCATTGCGCTTGCCACGTAACCATGACATTGCAGAAACCTTATAAATAATAGCAGTCAAATCGATAGACATGTCCAGAGAAATGGTACCAGGCCCTTATTTACACGAATCGACCTGGAATTTCTTCCCCTACGATAAATCTAAGCCCTTTGAAATCAATTCGGGAAAAAGTTTTACGGAAGGCATCAAAAAGGGCACTACACTTACCTCACGTAAGTATTGCACCACCGCATCCAAAATGGCGGCCAAAAATGTCATGTAACTCAAGCAACAAAATTTGCATGACAAAAGCATTAGCATTTTGAGGGTTTTCCTGCGGGGTGTTTTGGCGGGAAAATAATTGTCTGTTTGTCTACTTTTCATTTAACAGTAAAATGAAATGTTGTTTTGTTGCTTTCCTTGATAAATTAACAAAAACCTGAGGACAACATTGAACAAGATTTTGGCTGGATAACTGGAGGACTAGGCCATAACAAAACGAAGAATGAATAGATTTCTTAGAGCAAAGATAACAAAACTTTGTAATTTTCAAATCTGGATTCTGCAAACTATATCGCTATGACAAAAATTTTCCGTGAGGAATGCGACCTGGCTATAAAACGGAGGCGAAACTGAAAGAAGCCATTCCAAGGTAAGAATATGCTTGACACTATTTTTATCACATTAACATTAATTTTGTTCATGGGAAACTTTAGGTAGGTGGTTGACAATTAAATATCTTGATTTGGATATACCTCACAATATCCTCTCGCTCGAATTTAGTTTGAAGGTGATTAAAAGCTTGAAAGTGACTGGAGCTTGGTTTTTTTCAACATGACTTCTCCTAAGATTGATTCAAGTTCATTAAACCTTGAATGACTTCCTCCTTGTTTACTTAAATTTTATTCTTTTACCCTATTCAAAGAGGGAAACTTTTTTCATGGCAATGAAGTTTGCAGAGTCCAGATTTGAAAACAACGAGATTTTGTTACCCTTGCTCTAAGAAATCTGTTCATTCTTCGTTTCGACATGGCCTACTCTTCTAGATTATATACTAAAATCTTGTTCGATGTTGTTCTAAAGTTTTTGCTAATTTATCGAAGAAATCAACAAAATAACACTTCATTTTACCTTAATTAAAGAGAAGATGGATAAGCAATTACTTTCTGTCCAAAAACACCCAGTGGAGAAACCTGTAAATGCTGATACTTTATTACACAAATTTTGTTGATTGAGTTGCAAGAAACTTTAGGCAGCCATTTTGTTTTCAATGGTGCAATACTTATGTGAGGTAAGTGTATTTCAGCTGGAGAGAGCACTGAAACTTTAACCTCTCCTTTGATTCTTAACACAAATTTAAGCTTCCGTTGCCAGTTATAAAACCTCCCCCCCCCCTGGAACTTTTTATCCAAGATAGATTGTCTTATGTGTGATGAGGAACATCTTCATGGATTCGTGTATATTAGAAGAGCATGGCAATTTTCTCTCCGAGCTGCCACCCCTGTCGACTTGTGATGACCATCATTTTCCTCAAGTCCCTAGTAAAACACTCTGAAGTTCAGAAAACAACTTCAGTATTCGAAATCCACACGAAAAAGTGTCATGTCCCAACGGAAAATGTAAGAAAAAGCAGATCGGTCGCAAGGAATTCCCTTCATATACCTACATAAAATAGATCAGCAGCAAACAGGTATTCGATTTCTCGTACTGTCAACAAAATTATCGTCTCGAGAACACGTTTTCACAACCATTTCAAATAAGATTCCTGTTTACTTTCATGAACAGAAAATTACGGCACTTTCTTTCTTTGTCTAGGTCTCATGCCAATTCTCAATACTCAATACACTTTCCACATTGTGAGGGTGAACTTATACTGAATTATCAAAAATATAGAAAAAAAACAGAATATAAACGAATATTTTGCAGAAAACTACAAAACAAAATGTCCTAATATTTCAGGCCCTCCTATGATAGAATGCGGTCTCTAAGACTGCATTTGTACTTTCCTTTATAGTCAAATGATATGGTACAAATACTGATCAAAGTTCATCTCTTCCCATTATCTATAAAAAGGAAATGAAAAATGGAATTGAAAAGTATAAAATAAACAATCAATACAACAGAAAAAAAAACTTACAGATGGAAGACTGCTGCTACGAGGAAGGGTAGTTGTTGGAGGAGGAACAATTGTTGTCGGTGGTGGAGCCGGTGTAGTCGTCGGTGGAGGCACACTTGTTGTAGGTGGTGGAAGAGGTGTAGTTGATGGAGGTGGAACAGGTGTTGTCGTTGGTGGAGGTACACTTGTTGTTGATGGTGGCACACTTGTTGTTGGTGGTGGTACTGGTGATGTTGTTGGTGGAGGTACACTTGTTGTTGGTGGTGGAACAGGTGTGGTTGTTGGTGGAGGCACACTTGTTGTTGGTGGTGGAACTGGTGTGGTTGTTGGTGGAGGCACACTTGTTGTTGGTGGTGGAACCGGTGTAGTCGTTGGTGGTGGTACACTAGTTGTTGGGGGTGGTACTGGAGTAGTTGTTGGTGGGGGTACACTTGTTGTTGGTGGTGGAACAGGTGTGGTTGTTGGTGGAGGCACACTTGTTGTTGGTGGTGGAACAGGTGTGGTTGTTGGTGGAGGCACACTTGTTGTTGGTGGTGGAACTGGTGTGGTTGTTGGTGGAGGTACACTTGTTGTTGGTGGTGGAACTGGCGTGGTTGTTGGTGGAGGCACACTTGTTGTTGGTGGTGGAATTGGTGTGGTTGTTGGTGGAGGCACACTTGTTGTTGGTGGTGGAACTGGTGTTGTTGTTGGTGGTGGTACACTTGTTGTTGGTGGTGGAACCGGTGTAGTCGTTGGTGGTGGTACACTAGTTGTTGGGGGTGGTACTGGAGTAGTTGTTGGTGGAGGTACACTTGTTGTTGGTGGTGGAACAGGTGTGGTTGTTGGTGGAGGCACACTTGTTGTTGGTGGTGGAACAGGTGTGGTTGTTGGTGGAGGCACACTTGTTGTTGGTGGTGGAACTGGTGTGGTTGTTGGTGGAGGCACACTTGTTGTTGGTGGTGGAACCGGTGTAGTCGATGGTGGTGGTACACTAGTTGTTGGGGGTGGTACTGGAGTAGTTGTTGGTGGAGGCACACTTGTTGTTGGTGGTGGTACTGGTGTAGTCGTTGGTGGAGGTACACTTGTTGTTGGTGGTGGAACTGGCGTGGTTGTTGGTGGTGGTACACTGGTTGTTGGGGGTGGTAAAGTTACAGTTGTTGGTGGAGGTACACTTGTGGTTGGTGGTGGAACCGGTGTAGTTGTTGGTGGAGGTACACTTGTGGTTGGTGGTGGAACTGGTGTAGTTGTTGGTGGAGGTAAACTTGTGGTTGGTGGTGGAACTGGTGTCGTTGTTGGTGGAGGTACACTTGTTGTTGGTGGTGGTACAGTTACAGTTGTTGGTGGAGGTACACTTGTTGTTGGGGGTGGTACTGGAGTAGTTGTTGGTGGAGGCACACTTGTCGTTGGTGGTGGTACTGGTGTGGTTGTTGGTGGAGGAACACTAGTTGTTGGTGGTGGCACTGGAGTAGTAGTTGGTGGAGGTACACTTGTTGTTGGTGGTGGAACTGGTGTAGTAGTTGGTGGAGGCACACTTGTTGTTGGTGGTGGTACACTTGTTGTAGGTGGTGGAACAGGTGTGGTTGTTGGTGGAGGCACACTTGTAGTTGGTGGTGGAACAGGTGTTGTTGTTGGTGGAGGCACACTAGTTGTTGGTGGTGGTACTGGTGTGGTGGTTGGTGGAGGAACACTTGTTGTTGGTGGTGGCACTGGTGTAGTCGTTGGTGGAGGTACACTTGTTGTTGGTGGTGGAACAGTTACCGTAGTTGGTGGAGGAACGCTTGTTGTTGGTGGTGGCACTGGAGTAGTTGTTGGTGGAGGCGCACTTGTTGTTGGTGGTGGAACTGGTGAAGTCGTTGGTGGAGGAACGCTTGTTGTTGGTGGTGGCACTGGAGTAGTTGTTGGTGGAGGCACACTTGTTGTTGGTGGTGGTACTGGTGTGCTTGTTGGTGGAGGAACACTTGTTGTTGGTGGTGGCACACTTGTTGTAGGTGGTGGAACAGGTGTGGTTGTTGGTGGAGGCACACTTGTAGTTGGTGGTGGAACAGGTGTTGTTGTTGGTGGAGGCACACTTGTGGTTGGTGGTGGAACTGGCGTAGATGTTGGTGGAGGCACACTTGTTGTTGGTGGTGGAACAGTTACAGTAGTTGGTGGAGGAACACTTGTTGTTGGTGGTGGCACTGGTGTAGTTGTTGGTGGAGGTACACTTGTGGTTGGTGGTGGTAAAGGTGTTGTTGTTGGAGGAGGTACACTAGTTGTTGATGGTGTAACAGGTGTTGTCGTTGGAGGAGGTACACTTGTGGTTGGTGGTGGAACTGGTGTTGATGATGGTGGAGGCACACTTGTTGTTGGTGGTGGAACAGTTACAGTAGTTGGTGGAGGAACGCTTGTTGTTGGTGGTGGTACTGGTGAAGTTGTTGGTGGTGGTACACTTGTCGTTGGTGGTGGTACAGGTGTTGTTGTTGGCGGAGGTACACTCGTTGTTGGTGGTGGAACCAGTGTAGTTGTTGGTGGAGGCACACTTGTAGTTGGTGGTGGAACAGGTGTAGTTGTTGGCGGAGGTACACTTGTGGTTGGTGGTGGAACAGGTGTTGTTGTTGGAGGAGGTACACTTGTGGTTGGTGGTGGAACTGGTGTCGTTGTTGGCGGAGGTACACTCGTTGTTGGTGGTGGAACCGGTGTAGTCGTTGGTGGAGGCACACTTGTAGTTGGTGGTGGAACAGGTGTAGTTGTTGGAGGAGGTACACTTGTGGTTGGTGGTGGAACCGGCGTAGTTGTTGGCGGAGGTACACTTGTGGTTGGTGGTGGAACAGGTGTTGTCGTTGGAGGAGGTACACTAGTTGTTGGTGGTGGAACAGGTGTTGTCGTTGGAGGAGGTACACTTGTGGTTGGTGGTGGAACTGGTGTTGTTGTTGGTGGAGGTACACTTGTTGTTGGTGGTGGTACAGTTACAGTTGTTGGTGGAGGTACACTTGTTGTTGGGGGTGGTACTGGAGTAGTTGTTGGTGGAGGCACACTTGTTGTTGGTGGTGGTACTGGTGTGGTTGTTGGTGGAGGAACACTCGTCGTTGGTGGTGGCACTGGAGTAGTGGTTGGTGGAGGTACACTTGTTGTTGGTGGTGGAACTGGTGTAGTAGTTGGCGGAGGCACACTTGTTGTAGGTGGTGGTACACTTGTGGTAGGTGGTGGAACAGGTATGGTTGTTGGTGGAGGCACACTTGTAGTTGGTGGTGGAACAGGTGTTGTTGTTGGAGGAGGTACACTTGTGGTTGGTGGTGGAACTGGTGTAGTTGTTGGTGGAGGCACACTTGTTGTTGGTGGTGGAACAGTTACAGTAGTTGGTGGAGGAACGCTTGTTGTTGGTGGTGGCACTGGTGTAGTTGTTGGTGGAGGTACACTTGTCGTTGGTGGTGGTAGAGGTGTTGTCGTTGGAGGAGGTACACTTGTAGTTGGTGGTGGAACAGGTGTAGTTGTTGGAGGAGGTACACTTGTGGTTGGTGGTGGAACCGGCGTAGTTGTTGGCGGAGGTACACTTGTGGTTGGTGGTGGAACAGGTGTTGTCGTTGGAGGAGGTACACTTGTAGTTGGTGGTGGAATAGGTGTAGTTGTTGGTGGAGGTACACTCGTTGTTGGTGGTGGAGCAGGTGTAGTTGTTGGTGGTGGAACACTTGTTGTTGGTGGTGGAGCAGGGGTTGTTGTTGGTGGTGGTACACTTGTTGTTGGTGGTGGAGGTGGTGGAGGGAAGGAACCTCTAAAGGTACTTGATACGACTACCGTCTTTGTATATGGTATGGTCGTTGTTGCACTCTTCGTTACATGGGTCCTTAATGATTCTGGTATAACAGTTGATGGTTTGCGAGGCCTTGTTGTCGATGGAAGCTGTAATGATGAAAATCATGTTAGATAAAGAAAAATCATGTTAATGTCATTGTTGAAAATTGCTTATTATGATCTTTGTTTTAATGATAATATCTTACAGTTTTAAGATAATTTGATCCTCTTTCTACGAACATGGGGCTCAAATTTTCAAGAAATGCTGTGCTAGCTTCTGTTGCCGTTTTCTATGAACTGAATTCCTTGAAAGGAAAAAGGTTACTTTATCGTTTTTTAGAATGGAATTATTTTGAAATATCTATTAATTTTAGATGGAGGCATTCTTGATTTTACTGAAAGAATAAAGGGAAGCTTTGAAAGATCAGAATCATCATAAATCCTAATATAACACAGAAAAGCTATACAACGTTGAAGAAAACCATAGTTGATGAAGCTATACGATGAAGTGACAAGCAAAAGTTTTTGTCTTTTATCGCTAAAAACTCTTTTAGATGGAGCTTGGTAATGAAACACAGGAGATGGCATGGTACCAAAGGTATCAGTTTATTCCTAAGGGCACTCTCACAGTGGAAGCAACGTTGTGTGAACCGGGCTCGCCAAGAAGAGCTCAGAAGTTTGAAAATTCGTTTTGCATGGTCAGTGTTCTAAGTTCTTTTGAAAATAGCACTTTGAATACTGGATAGAATTTCGTATGGTTGAATGAAATGTATGGATAGAATTTTTGGATAGATGAATGAAATACAGATTGTTGCAAAAAATTGGGCCCCGTTTGTGTGGCTGCTGTGGAGGAGATGAAGATTCAATCATCTCAATGTTTACACAGTTGCATGCATCAGGCTTCAACCCGCTTCAGCTTAGAGTTTGAGACTTTGTTTGGGTCAATCTGACAAGTGGTAACTGACTTATGACGGAGAAAAGGCAAAATAAGTAGTTGCTTCAAAAACAGCACTCCTTTCGTTCTCCAGCAATGTCAAAATAAAGTAAGTTTTCAGAGAAAGGGTTCTAGCATTGCAATAAAATTTTTGCTAAATCTTTTAGAGGGTTAGCAGTGTTGCCTATTCATACGAGAGAACTTTCTGCCTCTTAAAAAATGTAGAAAGAATTCTAACACGATGCTACAACCCTCTCGTTGAATACTTACTTTATTTTGACATTGCTGGAGAACAATATAAGTACTGTTTTTGAAGCAACCACTAGTGTTGCCTTTGGGCATATATCACCAGCCACGAGTGAGACTGACTCATACAGGGTCTCATACTCTAACTTGAAGCCTGAAGTATGCAACTTAGCCTGACGTAAGCCTGAAGTCTGACGTATGCAACGGACGAAAGAGACAAAAAAGGAAACTTTTATGATAGGCTTGATAGACAAACTTTTCACGATTCTTATATGCGAGTACTTGCTCGGCACACCAAGTAGAAACGGTTCGACCAATCATGGTGAAATAAATTTTTCCATGTGAATATTCAGCAGGTAGAGGGGTATCGCCCTGATTGAGGGTAAACGCATTTTGACCGATTTTAACTGTCTTGCGTTTGTTGCTGAATAACAGGAGATTGGGTCTAGTTGAAACCAAAAAGTGGGCGAAATTACTTTGGTGACTCCATTTGCTACATTTTTTCTTGTTGGTGTTTCTTAAAATGCCGTCCACAAACAGAGGGAAAAGTGCGCAACGAAGTTCACCTGAGACGTAACTGTAAGTATCCGCCATTTTTCCTTTCACGTTTCGATGCACAATTTTCTTTTTGCTTGGTTTCTTGACGTTGTTAAAACTTTCACAACAAACAAATGGCCTCTCGCCAAGCTCCGCTTGTCCAGAATAAGTACTTCATGCTTCTTCAGAGACATGACATCCGCTTCCGCCACGACGGGCTTCTTTTTTCCACGCCGCCTGATTGGCCTAAAGTCGCCCTGATTGAGGGTACTGTGGTATCTTTCGGTTTCCGGTTCTTGAACGAAATCTGCGCTGCCAACGCATGACAGGCGAATACTATTTGCTGTAAAAGGACATATTACGGTGCAAAAACAGGTTTGTTCTATCGTTGGACTGTAGAAAATATTGTTTTGTCATGAATTGATTTAAGCATCGTTCAGTTCACCGAAGGAGGAAAACTTAATGTCTGCTTGCTTGAAAAGTCTTTGAACGAAAGCGGCAACAAAGGTCAGCGTTTAGGATAACGAAACACAGCAAACACAATCAGAAAACATTTCATAACAACAAAAACTCTGTACCTGTTGATATGCTGCTAATTTTCACACCAAGTTATCTTAAATTTACCTGAAACCATGTAAAGTTTGGATACCCTCAATCAGGGCGACGTTGGAAATTTAGGCCCTCTCGAGCACTATGTTCTTGAGTAGCTCGCTCTTAAAGACAACATCACCAATGACAAATATATTTCATATCAACAACAGTGAAGAGTTTACGAAAGTGTTCATGTTAAGTTTCGTTCTGAAAATTTTTTCGTTCAGCTGGAATATTCGACCAATGTAGAATACCCTCAATTAGGGCGACACCCCTCTAGCAATCAACCAGGATTTTATCTTTTTCGGTGCAAACAGAAACATTTTTCAAATTACCAGGAAAAAATAGAGAAAAGTTAAGACTTACCACAGCCGGGAATTGAACTACAGATCTCTTGCTTTCTGGGCAAGCGTCCCAACCATTAGACCACAATGGCACGCTCCTCGATTTTTAGCAGCTTATTGGTTGCTTTCGGCCTACTCCTTTTTCAAGCAGCATTTGTATAAATATTTAACGGCAAGCAATAGTTTTAATTTCTCGATTTTCCTGATAATTTTCTCCACAAAAATAGCCCTTCTGCTTCAAAATACTCGCTGATTTGTAGAAATCATTCCAGGATTCACGATATCAAAACAAGAGCTGCTGCATTAGCAATATTGAATTATAGATTGGCAAACACCAATACAGAGTATCCGGACATCCAGTTGCTTTGCAAAGCAAATTCTACAGGGTAAGTACCGGTGTCCCAGACAAAATGCAACAGATTTGAAAAATTCTAATGGCAAATGCTTCATACTCATTATCAAACGATTATTTCTATTGAAATCTGCAATAATTATGGTAACTTTCGATAAATTTTCCAGTATTTTTGGGGATTCGGTTGTAAAGTTAAAAATCAGCAAACTTCAAAATTGCCCCTACGTCAAAACCAGAGCTGCTGCATTAGCAATAGTGAAGTATAAACATGACAATCCCAGCAATTACCGAAGACTGCTGACATGCACGCAACACACAAGTTAACTGAACATTTAACAGATACTTTTTATAAAGATTTCCGTCAAGATGCAGTTACTTTTTCTAAAATTACTAAGCCATCATTATAGTTATGCTTTCAATTGGGAATGAACACTGAAAGCTCCCTCAAAACTAGTTAATTCATGAATCAGCAAGGTATCACATTGTCACAGTTTCTTGATCAAATTGTGTGCTTGTCTGTCATCCTGTGAAGTTACATGTATGCCATGCTTGTAATTTTCCAGTATACTTTGCACTAATGCTGGCAGCTCTGGCTTTGCATTGGCAACAAGTTCACAGTTTGTTGATTTTCAACTCTGCATCCAAGTCACCAAAATTTTGAAAAACATATCATAAATAAATCATTGCAGAAATAATTATTTAATTATCAATTTGAAACGACTTGTTTCAGAATCTTTTAAATCCGTTGCCTTTTTTAGACACCCGGTAGGAGCTCAAATAGAAAGAAAAGCTTACCTTAGAGCCTGGTGGAGCTGGAGTGGTGGTACGGACACGCGTTGTTTCAGTCTGAAAATCAATACATCTTCGTCAATTGCAGGAATAAAGCATTGTGAATGAATTATCGGTACCTACTACTCTACGGTCATAGTAGCAACTATGTTATAGAGCCTTATTGGTTGAAAATGTTCAAATGCAGCGTAAAGATGGGGCATTGTTATCTAGTAATACCAGCTCATTGCATAACAACTCAGCTTCGAACCACAGATAACACGTCGACAACAATTCGAACATCAACAAGTGGATTCGTCTGCAATGGCTTCACGCTAGGCCAACGATCAGTTTAGCATTGAAATTATCGTTTCAATCCTTTAAAAGAACGGAAAGTCTTGACCATAGGGTAGCAATGTACATAATAAATGTTTTCTTCAGGGTGTACCGAAAATATTATCTCTCTGGCACTGTACATGGCTTCGCGTTAATATTTCGGTATTGCTGTCTCAAACAGCTATCATAGGCTTATTCAAACTGCAACAAATATCGCATGCTGTAAACAACAGTGTAAAATATTTGAATTAATGATTTGAAACATAAAAGCAGGCACAAATAATTAACCTCAAAATAGATTTACAAGTACTAAGTGGTTTATAAAAAAGGCCATTTTGCTAATTTCAATTGTTACAGATTAATTCCCAAATTTTTTATACTTACTGTGTAAAAAAAAGAACGACTTAGATATAAAGATCTATTTTATGGAAATCGGTCACTTCGAGCCACCATTGGGATCAATTTTAGTAAAATCTTGAGTTTTACAACATCTTTAAAATAGGCCTTCCATTAAATCCGCATCCATGCACATGACAATTTCTACAGGGTGAGTCAGAAAAACACGGGGCGTTTGGCAGTCTGTTGCGTTGCTTTAGCCACCATTAAAGTTTGCTGTACATCCAAAAGTCAGATCTAAAGCATTAACTTTTCCCCATTGCAATTGGTCACTTGATGCATTTTTTGAAGATTTTCTTCGTAAGACCTTGTATGGGAGTCTTACAAACTTACGAAATCTTTAACCAAGCCCCTTCAGCATTTTAGCCTTGCCAAAGTTACAGGAAAACGTGGTATTATCAAGGCAGAATGAAATTCTCCCCCGAGATGTCTTGCTCTTTCCTGTACTGAGCAGAGAACATGTTTGAATCTTGTGAAAAGATTTCCTTCAGCCAGTTCCACGTGCTCTAAATTACAACAGGGCACCCTGATCGCAGACAACACTATTTCCAAACAGGGAGCGACGTTTCCAACCTATTTCATGCTCCCCTTATAATACTATATGTACCTGTAACTCTGGCGAGGCTAAAATGCTGAAATAGCTTGGTTAAAGATTTCGTCAGCTTGAGAGACTCCTGTACAAGGTCTTACGTCAAAAATCTTCTTCAACAGATCATCAATTGACCGATTTCAACAAGGAAACGTTTATGACTTTTGACTGCACGGAAACATTTAGTTTACGCCAGTCGGGTGACTAAACGCGACGCTAGAGTCTGCCAAACGCCCCACATTTTTTCTGAAACATCCAGTATATGACAATAACAAACATACTCGTTCTGTAGTTCTGTAAACAATGAAATATTTAAAAGATGAAACGAAGCATGCATTGTGTTGGGGAAGGAGGGCAACATCCAATGCTATTCATTTTGTATCCACATGAGACCTTCAGTCTAATTTTCATTAATAAGAACCTGAAAGCTCTTATGAAAACAAAGACTCTAAATAAATAACTACACAAAATTGCAAATAAATATTGAAAGAATTGACCGTATTTTTGTCTATAACGTTTGATTGATTGATTTGATTTGATTTGATTTGATTTTAATTTCTTTAGGCACGGTGGCCACGTCAGTCAAAGGACTGATTTACAGTGGGCCGTGCAAATAAATACAAAAATTACAAAGTATACATAACTAAAAAACCCTATTTACAAAATCTTTTTATAAACAAATTAAATGATGCTAACTATAACATGAAAGAGAGACTCAGCATTCGGTGTTGGCATTGTTGATACGTTTTTTGAATATTTCATAAGATTTTGATGATTTGACTTCAATCGAAAGATCGTTCCATAATTTAGCACCTTTATATGAAAAGCATTTCTGGCCGAAAGCCGATTTGCGACGAGGAACGGTCAAATCTGTTTTAGTGTTGCGAAGTTCTCTCTTGCATGTATCAGACAGCCTGGCAAACATTTCTGTAAAATAAATGGGAGTTTGCAAAAAAGATCTTAGGAATGAACTGTGCATAGACTGAAGTAAAATCCAAATGAGTAACACAGTTTTTGGGTGAGACCCCTTGAAGGAAGAGCATTTATAGTCTCCAAGAATATAGATAGACTTCAGTGTGACGTAGAAGCAGACTGGCGCAAAAAACTCAAAAACAACATCGAAATTCAAAACCTACATGAAAAAATTACCTAAACTCCAAGAAAGTAAAATAAGCAGTGCAATAAGGTTCAATATCTAAAACATCGCTAAAAAACGTCACTGACAAAACTGTGGTCTCAAATTTTTGGGCTCGAAAGTAGGCCTTCAATCAGCCTATAATAACTTGTCTTTCACAAGCTTATAGAGTTACCGCTTTATATTATTCCGAAACACAAGCAAAGAAACAAAATAAAGATTTGACAAAAGATCATTCTCAAAACTCAATATCAAATTCACCATCAGAATTATTCTAAAAAACGATGTCAGCAATAACGATGAATATATCAAAGTCGATAAAACATACAAAGAAAATATATGTAAAATCTATCTAAAATGAAGATGATTATGAGTGTAATAAAAAATCTAAATTAATAAGTAAACTCACCGATGGAAGACTACTACTAACGGGAGGCAAAGTCGTGGTTGGTGGTGGAACAGGTGTTGTTGGAGGTACACTTGTGGTTGGTGGTGGTGCAGGAGTGGTTGTTGGTGGTGGTACACTTGTGGTTGGTGGTGGTGCAGGAGTGGTTGTTGGTGGTGGTACACTTGTCGTTGGTGGTGGAACAGCAGTTGTCGTTGGAGGAGGTACACTTGTGGTTGGTGGTGGAACCAGTGTAGTTGTTGGTGGAGGTACACTTGTGGTTGGTGGTGGAACAGGTGTAGTTGTTGGTGGAGGTACACTTGTGGTTGGTGGAGGAACAGGTGTTGTTGTTGGTGGAGGCACACTTGTAGTTGGTGGCGGAACAGTTACAGTAGTTGGTGGTGGAACGCTTGTTGTTGGTGGTGGCACAGGTGTAGTCGTTGGTGGAGGTACACTTGTAGTTGGTGGTGGAACTGGTGTAGTTGTTGGTGGAGGTACACTTGTAGTTGGTGGTGGAACTGGTGTAGTTGTTGGTGGAGGTACACTTGTTGTTGGTGGTGGAACCGGTGTAGTTGTTGGTGGAGGTACACTTGTGGTTGGTGGAGGAGCAGGTGTCGTTGTTGGTGGAGGCACACTTGTAGTTGGTGGCGGAACAGGTGTTGTTGTTGGAGGAGGGACACTTGTAGTTGGTGGTGGAACTGGTGTAGTTGTTGGTGGAGGTACACTTGTTGTTGGTGGTGGAACCAGTGTAGTTGTTGGTGGAGGTACACTTGTTGTTGGTGGTGGAACAGTTACAGTAGTTGGTGGTGGAACGCTTGTTGTTGGTGGTGGCACAGGTGTAGTTGTTGGTGGAGGTACACTTGTAGTTGGTGGTGGAACTGGTGTAGTTGTTGGTGGAGGTACACTAGTTGTTGGTGGTGGGATAGGTGTTGTCGTTGGAGGAGGTACACTTGTGGTTGGTGGTGGAACCGGTGTAGTTGTTGGTGGAGGTACACTTGTGGTTGGTGGTGGAACAGGTGTAGTTGTTGGTGGAGGTACACTTGTGGTTGGTGGAGGAACAGGTGTTGTTGTTGGTGGAGGCACACTTGTAGTTGGTGGCGGAACAGGTGTTGTCGTTGGAGGAGGTACACTTGTGGTTGGTGGTGGAAGTGGTGTAGTTGTTGGTGGAGGTACACTTGTTGTTGGTGGTGGAACCGGTGTAGTTGTTGGTGGAGGTACACTTGTTGTTGGTGGTGGAACAGTTACAGTAGTTGGTGGTGGAACGCTTGTTGTTGGTGGTGGCACAGGTGCAGTCGTTGGCGGAGGTACACTTGTAGTTGGTGGTGGAACTGGTGTAGTTGTTGGTGGAGGTACACTTGTTGTTGGAGGTGGAACTGGTGTAGTTGTTGGTGGAGGTACACTTGTTGTTGGTGGTGGAACCGGTGTAGTTGTTGGTGGAGGTACACTTGTGGTTGGTGGTGGAACAGGTGTTGTTGTTGGAGGAGGTACACTTGTTGTTGGTGGTGGAACAGTTACAGTACTTGGTGGTGGAACGCTTGTTGTTGGTGGTGGCACTGGTGTAGTTGTTGGTGGAGGTACACTTGTCGTTGGTGGTGGTACAGGTGTTGTCGTTGGAGGAGGTACACTAGTTGTTGGTGGTGGAACAGGTGTTGTCGTTGGAGGAGGTACACTTGTTGTTGGTGGTGGAACAGTTACAGTAGTTGGTGGTGGAACGCTTGTTGTTGGTGGTGGCACTGGTGTAGTTGTTGGTGGAGGTACACTTGTCGTTGGTGGTGGTACAGGTGTTGTCGTAGGAGGAGGTACACTAGTTGTTGGTGGTGGAACAGGTGTTGTCGTTGGAGGAGGTACACTTGTGGTTGGTGGTGGAACAGGTGTTGTTGTTGGAGGAGGTACACTTGTTGTTGGTGGTGGAACAGTTACAGTACTTGGTGGTGGAACGCTTGTTGTTGGTGGTGGCACTGGTGTAGTTGTTGGTGGAGGTACACTTGTCGTTGGTGGTGGTACAGGTGTTGTCGTAGGAGGAGGTACACTAGTTGTTGGTGGTGGAACAGGTGTTGTCGTTGGAGGAGGTACACTTGTGGTTGGTGGTGGAACAGGTGTTGTTGTTGGAGGAGGTACACTTGTTGTTGGTGGTGGAACAGTTACAGTAGTTGGTGGTGGAACGCTTGTTGTTGGTGGTGGCACTGGTGTAGTTGTTGGTGGAGGTACACTTGTCGTTGGTGGTGGTACAGGTGTTGTCGTAGGAGGAGGTACACTAGTTGTTGGTGGTGGAACAGGTGTTGTCGTTGGAGGAGGTACACTTGTGGTTGGTGGTGGAACAGGTGTTGTTGTTGGAGGAGGTACACTTGTTGTTGGTGGTGGAACAGTTACAGTAGTTGGTGGTGGAACGCTTGTTGTTGGTGGTGGCACTGGTGTAGTTGTTGGTGGAGGTACACTTGTCGTTGGTGGTGGTACAGGTGTTGTTGTAGGAGGAGGTACACTAGTTGTTGGTGGTGGAACAGGTGTTGTCGTTGGAGGAGGTACACTTGTGGTTGGTGGTGGAACAGGTGTAGTTGTTGGTGGAGGTACACTCGTTGTTGGTGGGGGAACTGGAGTAGTTGTTGGTGGTGGTACACTGGTTGTTGGAGGTGGTAAAGTTACAGTTGTTGGTGGAGGTACACTTGTAGTTGGTGGTGGAACCGGCGTAGTTGTTGGTGGAGGTACACTTGTGGTTGGTGGTGGAACAGGTGTTGTTGTTGGTGGAGGCACACTTGTAGTTGGTGGTGGAACAGGTGTTGTCGTTGGAGGAGGTACACTTGTGGTTGGTGGTAGAGCAGGTGTAGTTGTTGGTGGAGGTACACTGGTTGTTGGTGGAGGTACTGGTGTGGTTGTTGGTGGAGGTACACTGGTCGTTGGTGGTGGAACAGGTGTTGTCGTTGGAGGAGGTACACTTGTTGTTGGTGGTGGAACAGGTGTAGTTGTTGGGGGAGGTACACTTGTTGTTGGGGGTGGAACAGGTGTTGTTGTTGGTGGAGGCACAGTTGTAGTTGGTGGTGGAACAGGTGTTGTTGTTGGAGGAGGTACACTTGTGGTTGGTGGTGGAACAGGTGTAGTTGTTGGTGGAGGTACACTTGTTGTTGGAGGTGGAACTGGTGTAGTTGTTGGTGGAGGTACACTTGTGGTTGGTGGTGGAACAGGTGTAGTTGTTGATGGAGGTACGCTAGTTGTTGGTGGAGGTACTGGTGTAGTTGTTGGTGGAGGTACACTTGTTGTTGGTGGTGGAACCGGTGTAGTTGTTGGTGGAGGTACACTTGTTGTTGGTGGTGGAACAGGTGTTGTCGTTGGAGGAGGTACACTTGTTGTTGGTGGTGGAACGGGTGTTGTTGTTGGTGGAGGCACACTTGTAGTTGGTGGTGGAACAGGTGTTGTTGTTGGAGGAGGTACACTTGTTGTTGGTGGTGGAACAGTTACAGTAGTTGGTGGTGGAGGTACACTTGTTGTTGGTGGTGGAACTGGTGTAGTTGTTGGTGGAGGCACACTTGTAGTTGGTGGTGGAACAGGTGTTGTCGTTGGAGGAGGTACACTTGTGGTTGGTGGTGGAACAGGTGTAGTTGTTGGTGGAGGTACACTCGTTGTTGGTGGTGGAACAGGTGTAGTTGTTGGTGGAGGTACACTTGTAGTTGGTGGTGGAACAGGTGTAGTTGTTGGTGGAGGTACACTTGTGGTTGGTGGTGGAACACTTGTTGTTGGTGGTGGAGCAGGTGTCGTTGTTGGTGGTGGAACACTTGTTGTTGGTGGTGGAGCAGGTGTCGTTGTTGGTGGTGGAACACTTGTTGTTGGTGGTGGAGGTGGTGGAGGGAAGGAACCTCTAAAGGTACTTGATACGACTACCGTCTTTGTATATGGTACAGTCGTTGTTGCACTCTTCGTTACATGGGTTCTTAATGATTCTGGTATAACAGTTGATGGTTTTCGAGGCCTTGTTGTCGATGGAAGCTGTAGTGATTAAAATCATGTTAGATAAAGTAAATAATATTAATGTCATTGTTGAAAGTTGCTCATGATGATCTTTGTTTCAATGACCAGTTCTTACAGTTTGGAGAAAATTTGATCCTTATTTTACGAACATAGGGCTCAAAACTTTAAGAAACAAGGTGCCAGATCAGATTCCATAACCTTTTTGTTTTAAATAAATGGATAGAAAATAACTTAAGAGAATTTTATTGCTTTTTTTACTGTGGAAGCATTTTAAAATATTGATTAATTTTAAATGGAGCCAGACTTGATTTTATTGAATGAATACATGGAAAGCTTTGAACATTTAGAATTTTTGTATATCCTAATTCAATACAGTAGAAACTCGCGTAAAAGAAATCAAATTTGTGGCTCAAATTTGATATTTTAAACCGCCTTAATAAGAACCTGTCATAGGCTGACACTGGGTAGGTTCTTATATAACAGGTTTCATGTCTTCAGAATTTTCAAGAACTCTTCACATTCTGATCAGTGGTACAAAAGACTATCAGATTTTAAAAATAATTCCAACCTAACAATTTTCTCAAGAATTCTGTAGGAATTCTCAAAGAGTCGCCCGATTTACTTCCTCTGAAAACAGTATTAATAGGTTCTTTTATGCGGTTTTCTACTGCAAGGAAAAATTATCCAGTCTTGAAAAAACCATAGTTGATGAAGGTATGCAATGTGGTGGCAAGCAAAATCTTTGGTCTGTTATCGTTAAATGCTTTTAGATACAGTAGAAAACCGCCTAAAAGAAGCTATGGAATATCATAATAACATCTCTTCGAAGCTGCTTTCCCGGGTGGGTGATCAACAAGAGAGGACATTGTGTGTGCTTGTCCCCTAAGACCAGCGAGAAGGTTTCCCTATGATGATGCCGGTAGAAATCGATCAATGGAGAGCAACAATAGGATGCTTCCGTGTATCTATGCAAAACTTATCACGGGACATCTTTTGGCCCCAAAAAGATCTCCAGACCTTCCTGTCTTGACTCTCGAGAGGTCTGATAACAAATAATTTTCAAGGGATGATTTTGTCGGTTCCAAGAGTGTGTTGATGCTCAAGGGAATACTATCACCGATGAATATTATGTGTAAAATATATTGTCGATATTGAGATGAATTGAGCTGATTATGGGGCTCCCTTGACGGTAGGGCTCACACAAACTGTATTTTGTAAAATCTGTTGTGCCGTCTTCAAATTTTGTTGATTTTTTTTCACTGTGCATCAAGAATTTGCTTAGGCCAAAGCGTCAAAGCTCTGGTTTCGAGGTGCAGGCAAATTTGTCCTTTGAATATTAATATCTTCACTCTCAACGCACCTATATCAACAAGCAAGGTATCTATGCTCAATTTAGCTATCGAGATATGTTTTGAAAATCACTTCGGATCGATTCACGCTATATCCTAGTCGCTAGGGTCGACCAAATCCGGATACTTTTTCTTCGGACACCCGGTATAAAAAATGAATTATTCTGATAGTCATCAGTGCTATTTGCAGTATGATTCAAAACCAGGCAGCACTAGAAGGAGCTAAATTTGGTCATTTTGAAACGAATTAAAAGATCTACTATGTCTGGGAAATTAATTTAGCCTTTGACCTTCACGCCAAGAAAAGAAATTTGAGCAACGGCTATGAAATCAAATTTTAGTATTTCAACGAGGCGTACTTGACACCCGATACAATCAAAAATTCTCTATTGATTTCAATGAATGACCAGAAATTTGAATATCGGCTGTGAAATCAAATTTTAGTATTTCAACGAGGCGTACTTGACACCCGATACAATCAAAAATTCTCTATTGATTTAATGAATGACCAGAAATTTGAATATCGGGTGTGAAATCAAATTTTAGTATTTCAACGAGGCGTACTTGACACCCGATACAATCAAGAATTCTCTACTGATTTAAATGAATGACCAGAACTTTGAATATCGGGTGTGAAATCAAATTTTAGTATTTCAACGAGGCGTACTTGACACCCGATACAATCAAAAATTCTCTATTGATTTCAATGAATGAGAAGAAATTTGAACAACGGCTATGAAATCAAATTTTAGTATTTCAACGAGGCGTACTTGACACCCGATACAATCAAGAATTCTCTACTGATTTAAATGAATGACCAGAACTTTGAATATCGGGTGTGAAATCAAATTTTAGTATTTCAACGAGGTGTACTTGACACCCGATACAATCAAAAATTCTCTATTGATTTCAATGAATGAGAAGAAATTTGAACAACGGCTATGAAATCAAATTTTAGTATTTCAACGAGGCGTACTTGACACCCGATACAATCAAAAATTCTCTATTGATTTAAATGAATGACCAGAACTTTGAATATCGGCTTTGAAATCAAATTTTAGTATTTCAACAAGGCGTACTTGACACCCGATACAATCAAAAATTCTCTATTGATTTCAATGAATGACCAGAAAATTGAATGTCGGCTGTGAAATCAAATTTTACTATTTCAACGAGGCGTACATGACACCCGATACAATCAAAAATTCTCTATTGATTTAAATGAATGACCAGAAATTTGAACAACGGCTATGAAATCAAATTTTAGTATTTCAACGAGGCGTACTTGACACCTGATACAATCAAAAATTCTCTATTGATTTCAATGAATGACCAGAAAATTGAATATCGGCTGTGAAATCAAATTTTAGTATTTCAACGAGGCGTACATGACACCCGATACAATCAAAAATTCTCTATTGATTTAAATGAATGACCAGAAATTTGAACAACGGCTATGAAATCAAATTTTAGTATTTCAACGAGGCGTACTTGACACCCGATACAATCAAAAATTCTCTATTGATTTCAATGAATGACCAGAAATTTGAATATCGGCTGTGAAATCAAATTTTAGTATTTCAACGAGGCGTACTTGACACCCGATATAATCAAGAATTCTCTATTGATTTCAATGAATGACCAGAAATTTGAACAACGGCTATGAAATCAAATTTTAGTTTTTCAACGAGGCGTACTTGACACCCGATACGATCAAGAATTCTCTATTGATTTCAATGAATGACCAGAAATTTGAATATCGGCGGTGAAATCAAATTTTAGTATTTCAACGAGGCGTACTTGACACCCGATACAATCAAAAATTCTCTATTGATTTCAATGAATGACCAGAAATTTGAATATCGGCTGTGAAATCAAATTTTAGTATTTCAACGAGGCGTACTTGACACCCGATACAATCAAGAATTCTCTATTGATTTCAATGAATGACCAGAAATTTGAATATCGGCTGTGAAATCAAATTTTAGTATTTCAACGAGGCGTACTTGACACCCGATACAATCAAGAATTCTCTATTGATTTCAATGAATGACCAGAAATTTGAATATCGGCTGTGAAATCAAATTTTAGTATTTCAACGAGGCGTACTTGACACCCGATACAATCAAGAATTCTCTATTGATTTCAATGAATGACCAGAAATTTGAATATCGGCTGTGAAATCAAATTTTAGTATTTCAACGAGGCGTACTTGACACCCGATACAATCAAGAATTCTCTATTGATTTCAATGAATGACCAACAGTTTGAAGAAAAAGGGTAACGTAGACACAGAAAAGTATGAAACTACAATTGGTCTTACTGGTCTAGCATTATTAGTAATTTTGCTGAGGAGTTGTTTTTTACACATGCTTAAAGGCGAACTAGCCATTTAGATAACAGCTTAACTACGAAACAATAGCGGCAAACATAATCATCCTCCAAAGGGCAATGAAGATTGACAAATACTTGCTACCCTGCAGTACATATCTAAACTTTTTACAAGGTAGGTATATGATACAATCTTCAGCATCCAAAGGATGAAGATTGACCAAAAATTAATTGAAATTTTTGCATCTCCTAGTACTTCTGTTAATACTCTTAACAAAAATAATGAAGATGAAATATTCTACCGAGTGTCTTTAAAAAAGTACTCTTGTTTGAAAAATCACAAAGAATGTTTTATAAGGCAGATCTTCAAATTTCCTATTTTCATCTGGGTCAAAGACTAAATAATATTTAAAGGCTAATAAGAACGAACCGCCATAAAAAAACAAATAAAAACGATAGATAAAAACAAAAACTGTTAAAACCAAATGTCTCTGTCATAAAATCTTCTTCAGTATTTACAACCACAGGACAGCCAAGTATTTATCGGATAAAATTTACATAAAATCGTGATAAAATTCCCCTGAGGTCCCCCTTAAATATAATGCCAAACTCCATAATATCTAAAGGAATAGCTAATCTTGTGCTGGGTTTAAAATTCGCAATTTGCGGCTTTTTAGGGCTGCCTGGTTTTGAAGCATACCGCAATTGATTACCAGATTGATTTATTTTTCAAGACTACTTTAGCCATAAATGTCAGAAAAAGCACAAGGTAGGTCTGAAGGGTAATGGAAAATACTAATCTAATGGCTCTTAGGCAGCATTAATGATGTTGCTCAAAAAGTATAGCTCAGAATCAGGTTTTTCAATGTGTTAACAAGCATTTTATCTTTAAAGTTATCTGAAGCGTAAATTTTTATTGTTCCAAATAGATAATACTGTTAACTGATAAAAGTTCCCGCTTTTATTTTGGTGACATTTGGGCCCCGTCCACACGTATCCGGATCTTTTTGAAAACGCATCTTTTTTATCTGTTTTGGGTTCCCGTCCACACGCAGGAGACGGCGTTTTCAGTCACCGAAAAACGAAGCTTTTCGAAAACACTCTCCAGAGTGGATCTTTTTTGAAAACGCCGCTTTCATGTTGTCGTGTGGAAGGGTGAAAACGGACCTTTTCGAAAACACTGACGTGACAGTGTCGATTTACTGCATATCAGAGCATGCACTCGATACTTTGAGGATCACGCGAGGGCATTTTGCTTGTTTTCTTTCATCGAAGTTCGAATGCCGATTATCGTTATCGATTATGGAATTTCGTTACCGAATATCGAATTGTGAATGTCACAGCGTTTTCGTGTGGACGGGGATACTTTCGAAAACGCTCCTCGTGTGGACGCGGATCTTTCTTTAAACGGATAAAAAAAGATGCGTTTTCAAGAAAATCCGGACACATGTGGAAGAGGCCTTAGTTTCGTTTTGAAGTTATCCACTGATTTCTGGCAGTGACTGATGACGTCATTCTGTTTGCAAACTTCTAGAATACTGCATGGAAATATAGCTGAATCTTACCTTCAGAAGGTAACAGATGTAAAGAATTTTGTAGCTACTGTACACAAATTAGATATGAGTCGACTTGTGAATTTTTATGATCTTTAAAAGAGCATGCTGATTGAAAAAAAATTTTTGATTCGATTTATCTTTGGAGGAATAGTAAACCTTGCATAATTTCTTCAATTTATGCAAACAAAATGACGTCATCAGCCGATCCTACAAAATCGTGTATAGCTAGAAAATGAAACAAAGTATCAAAAGGTAAGTTATTGATGAAAGTAACATAGCATTTAACTTTTTACTGAAAGAAACACGCATGGAAATTTGGGTTAGATATTATGCAACTTTGAGCTTCGTGCTTTGAGCCAATTGATACTTTTTGAAGAAACAAATGAAACAAAGTACCTTTCTGCTTCAAAATGCTTGCTGATTTGTAGAAATCAGTGCAGAATTCACGATTGAGTAGATTCGCAAATATCATAGCCTGTGGACAGGCTTAGAGTGATAAGAAAAGGAAGAAGAGAGCCTGTAGGAATAGGCTACATTTTTGAATTCTATAAATCTAATCTGAGGCTATCATTATTTGTCCCAAATTTCAATGCCACAAGTGATGAAACTGGTGTAATTGATCAATCTTATCTGTTATTACTTAAGTATATCATTGTGGGAAGCTAGAATGTCAATGTCAAGGAGAAATTACAAAGAAAGCCATATACCTCAAATCGGGTATATGGAATTCAAAAATGCTGCCCATTCCTACAGGCCCTTTCCTCTCTTTCCCTCCTCCGCAGCACCCAGATAAGGCCTGTTCACAGGCTACAAATATCAATACAGGGTATTCCGACATCCAGTTGCTTTGGAAAGCAAATTCCACATGGTGAGTAGGAGCTCAAAGAGAAAGGAAAGCTTACCTTAGAGCCTGGTGGAGCTGGAGTGGTGGTACGGACACGCGTAGTTTCAGTCTGAAAATAAATTTATCTTTGTCAATTGCAAGAGTAAAGCTTTATGGGAATGAATTATCGGTATCTATTCATCTACGTTCATGGTAGCAACTATGCTATAAAGTCTCGTTGCTGAAAATGCTGGAACGCAACGTAAATATGAGGCATCATTATGAAGTATTACCAGCTCATTGCGTAAAAACTCAACTTTGC
Source organism: Aurelia sp. 3 sensu Dawson et al. (2005) (assembly GCA_964020215.1). Lineage (NCBI taxonomy): Eukaryota > Metazoa > Cnidaria > Scyphozoa > Semaeostomeae > Ulmaridae > Aurelia > Aurelia sp. 3 sensu Dawson et al. (2005). The sequence continues at coordinate 14,441,064 of OZ026573.1, read as the reverse complement.
ACCACAGATAACACATCAATAACAATTCGAACGTCAACCAGAGGATTCGTCTGCAATGGCCTCATACTAGGCCAACGATCAATTTAGCATTGAAATTATCTTTTCAATTGAAAAAAACGGAAACCTTGACCATGGGGTAGTAATCTACAAACTAAATTTGTTCTTCAGGGTATACCAAAAATATTATCATTCTGGTACTGTAACGGCTTCGCGTTAACCCTATAGTGGCTGGGCTATCTGATACGTCCTGTTGTGGTGGGGAGGGGGCAAAACAGCCCCCTACCTAACTCTTGACTGGCAATAGTTACAGCGACCAAATTTGGTGTACTTATAGGCATTCACTTATTGAAAATGTAAAAATCAACCTAAAATTAGCCATCATTTTTGCTCACGTCAGCATTTTCCTTTGTGTGGTCAAGAAAAGCGGCAAAGTTGGCCAAAATCGGGAAGATAACGATAAAATTACATTGGAAGCATAATTTCTATCCACACATGATACTTATGATAGGATACATAAAAAAAACACTATACTACAAAGGAAACTTGCAAAATATTCAAATTTTGCCACCTTTTTCGCGATAATTGAGATCTGAGGATTTGCGAGTATTCCATGGTCCGTCCCAGAAAATTGTCTCCCTCCCTCTCATTTGTTAAAATATTTCAATGAAACTTTCTGAGCAGTTGCACAATAGGTAGTTGTAAAAAGTCAATAAGCTACTTAGCAATAAAGTTTCTCCGGGCGGAGTTATTAAAAAAATCTACTTGAGGGGGCAAACTTGCCCCCCAACCAAAATAGGGTTAATATCTAAGGTATTGCCCTCTGAAACAGTAATTATAGGTCTATGAAAACTGCAACAGATAACGCATGCTGTAAACAACAATATACAAAATTTGAACCAATGATTTGAATTATAAAAGCGGGCACGAACAGTTCATCTGAAAAATAGATTTACAAAAGTACCTGGTGATTCAGAAAAAAGTGGGCCATTTCACCAATTTCTATTGTTACAAATTAGTTCGCAAATTATTTTGTTTACACTTATTGTGCAGAGAAAACAATAACTTAGATATAAAAATTCAATTTTGCGGAAATCAGTAATTCCGTTCCACTATTGCAAACTCGTGCCCAGGGTGTTCTTACGTCATACGCCGATCACGGAGCAGAATGAACACGTTGGTACATTTCAATCAAATCTGCCAAGAAAATGGGCAGATTTGCAGCCATTATGGATTTCATGGTTTGCTAGGCAATGTTAATCGACAAAAAATGGCCGTTGCTCTAGCGCGAATTCTGCAGAAAATGAATTGAGAAACTAAAAACAAACACTTTGATTCAACCTTTTTGAACGTATTTGAACAATAATCTGACGTTATCGAGTATGTTTAACTCGGTTTGTTTGGAGCGAAAATGGGCCAAACTTGCAAATTCGAGAATTTTTCACAGCAGCTTTGAAACTGAAATGGCTCGTAAATCTCCGATTCTCCGAATTGGATAACATTTTAGTTTTGGAACATTGGAAAAAAAAGCCCTTTCATCACATTCACTTCTATGCAAGTGAGAATATCTCAAAAATGAGAAACATACTCCTTCTATAAAAAATGAAATAAAACATGTATTGTCTTCAAGCAAAAGGGCAACATCTAGTGTTAGTCATTTTGTACCCACATGGCACATTTAGCCTAATTCTCAATAATACAAAGCTTGCCTACCCTGTAATTTAGCAAATAAGCTGTCATTATCGCGCAAAGAAGACCAAACACAACATCAAAAAATTATATAAAATAAAAATGCATCTGAGTGTAATACAACGCCTACAATAACAAATATACTCACCGATGGTAGACTGCTACTAACAACAGGTACAGTGGTAGTTGGTGGTGGAGCAGGTGTGGTTGTTGGTGGTGGTACACTTGTTGTTGGTGGTGGAGCGGGAGTTGTGCTTGGTGGTGGCACACTTGTCGTTGGTGGTGGAACAGGTGTCGTTGTTGTAGGAGGAACACTTGTTGGTGGAGGCACACTTGTCGTAGGTGGTGGAACAGGTGTAGTTGTTGCTGGTGGAACACTTGTTGTTGGTGGAGGTACAGGTGTTGTAGTTGGTGGTGGTACACTTGTTGTTGGTGGTGGCAGAGTTATAGTTGTTGGTGGAGGAACACTTGTTGTTGGTGGTGGAACCGGTGTTGTGGTTGGTGGTGGTACACTTGTTGTTGGTGGTGGAACAGGTGTAGTTGTTGGTGGTGGAACACTTGTTGTGGGTGGTGGTACAGGTGTAGTTGTTGGTGGTGGTACACTTGTTGTTGGTGGTGGAACAGGTGTAGTTGTTGGTGGTGGAACACTTGTGGTTGGTGGTGGAACTGGCGTTGTGGTTGGAGGTGGCAAACTCGTTGTTGGTGGTGGAACAGGTGTCGTTGTTGGTGGTGGTACACTTGTGGTTGGTGGTGGAACAGTTGTAGTTGTTGGAGGTGGAACACTTGTAGTTGGTGGTGGAACAGGTGTAGTTGTTGGTGGTGGTACACTTGTTGTTGGTGGTGGAACAGGTGTCGTTGTTGGTGGTGGTACACTTGTGGTTGGTGGTGGAGCAGGTGTAGTTGTTGGAGGTGGAACACTTGTAGTTGGTGGTGGAACTGGTGTGGTTGTTGGTGGTGGTACACTTGTTGTTGGTGGTGGAACAGGTGTAGTTGTTGGAGGTGGTACACTTGTTGTTGATGGTGGTACAGTTACGGTTGTTGGTGGTGGTACACTTGTTGTTGGTGGTGGAACAGGTGTAGTTGTTGGAGGTGGTACACTTGTTGTTGGTGGGGGAACAGGTGTTGTGGTTGGTGGTGGTACACTTGTTGTTGGTGGTGGAACAGGTGTAGTTGTTGGTGGTGGTACACTTGTTGTTGGTGGTGGAACAGGTGTAGTTGTTGGTGGTGGTACACTTGTTGTTGGTGGTGGAACTGGTGTAGTTGTTGTTGGTGGTACACTTGTTGTTGGTGGTGGAACAGGTGTAGTTGTTGGTGGTGGTACACTTGTTGTTGGTGGTGGTACAGTTACGGTTGTTGGTGGTGGTACACTTGTTGTTGGTGGTGGAACAGGTGTAGTTGTTGGTGGTGGTACACTTGTTGTTGGTGGTGGAACTGGTGTTGTTGTTGGTGGTGGTATACCTGTTGTTGGTGGTGGAACAGGTGTAGTTGTTGGTGGTGGTACACTTGTTGTTGGTGGTGGTACAGTTACGGTTGTTGGTGGTGGTACACTTGTTGTTGGTGGTGGAACTGGTGTTGTTGATGGTGGTGGTACACTTGTTGTTGGTGGTGGAACAGGTGTAGTTGTTGGTGGTGGTACACTTGTTGTTGGTGGTGGAACAGGTGTAGTTGTTGGTGGTGGTACACTTGTTGTTGGTGGTGGAACAGGTGTAGTTGTTGGTGGTGGTACACTTGTTGTTGGTGGTGGAACTGGTGTTGTTGTTGGTGGTGGTACACTTGTTGTTGGTGGTGGAACAGGTGTAGTTGTTGGTGGTGGTAAACTTGTTGTTGGTGGTGGAACAGGTGTAGTTGTTGGTGGTGGTACACTTGTTGTTGGTGGTGGAACTGGTGTTGTGGTTGGTGGTGGTACACTTGTTGTTGGTGGTGGAACAGGTGTAGTTGTTGGTGGTGGTACACTTGTTGTTGGTGGTGGAACAGGTGTAGTTGTTGGTGGTGGTACACTTGTTGTTGGTGGTGGAACAGGTGTAGTTGTTGGTGGTGGTACACTTGTTGTTGGTGGCGGAACAGGTGTAGTAGTTGGTGGTGGTACACTTGTTGTAGGTGGTGGTAAAGTTACAGTTGTTGGTGGTGGTACACTTGTTGTTGGTGGTGGAACTGGTGTTGTTGTTGGTGGTGGTACACTTGTTGTTGGTGGTGGAACAGGTGTAGTTGTTGGTGGTGGTACACTTGTTGTTGGTGGTGGAACAGGTGTAGTTGTTGGTGGTGGTACACTTGTTGTTGGTGGTGGAACTGGTGTTGTTGTTGGTGGTGGTACACTCGTTGTTGGTGGAGGAACAGGTGTTGTGGTTGGTGGTGGCACACTTGTTGTTGGTGGTGGTACAGGCGTAGTTGTTGGTGGTGGAACACTTGTTGTTGGTGGTGGTACAGGCGTAGTTGTTGGTGGAGGTACACTTGTAGGTGGTGGTGGAGGTAGTGTAGGGAATGCACGACTTGATGTGAGCGTGGTTCGAAGAGAGAATGGAATTGTAGTAGTAGGTTTCACTGTAATACTTGATTTTATCGTCGGAGGTACATTTGAGGTCTCAGGTTTTGGCTTTACAATCTATTGGGATAAGGAGAGCGTTTATTGCAGACGTAACTGTTTTCTGTCAACAGAATCATAGAAATAGTAAACGTAAAATAATGGAGATAATAGGGAGATCTGATCATTAGTATGAGTTTACATAAATTCTTGGTTTCCATCACGACTGTATGAATTTCCCTAAAGGAAAAATTTTCAAATATCCATCAAATGTTGATATTTTTGTCTTTTTTATGACAGTAGTTGCCCCAGTATCTCTTTATTTAATCTTGATACAGACAAAGCTCTATGGAAAATTGCACAGTCTAAGAAAAAATTATTATGTTCGCATTTGATGGCTTCGACTATTTAGCTAGAGACATTAGCTCCCTTTGTGTAAATGACGTTTCATAGTTCCTAGTCGCTTGATCTATTCAATTTTGCAAATAGAAAGCCACACTCAAATATATTTGTTGCTAAAGCATCAAAGCCTGCTTACTAAATTGAGCTAGCAAGATAAAATGAATCAGAAACAGAAGTTACCTTTAATCATACACAAGAAACCAAAATTGTCTCAATTTGATAATCATGCCCAAAACCAAAGCAGCCTAATGCTTTGTTCTGATTGGTTTAGAAAGAATCTCCCCTATTTTCACAGACTTGGAACTACTATACTCCCTTACGTCTGTCTGTTCACAGGATGGTACGATGGAGGATCCAGTAACCGTGGGCAAGGGACTGGTCGGAGGGACGTCAAGAAATAGCTGTTCTTAAATCTTTCAAGATCATAGAATTCATGCATCGTTGAGTAACTAAAATTTAGCCTTCTTTGAATAAAGCACACAAGCATACTCTTGTGAAAGGTATCATTCTTTTTCAGATCATGCCCAACATTCATGTAAAATTGTATGTAGTATATCTTCTATATATTTAACGCCATGGAGTGGTCATAATCTTTCCTTTTCATGGTATAGTTCTTGCAGTATTGTAAAATAGTTTGTAGGTAGAGCAATCCGTAATAGTCCAGGTTGGTATTATTAATGCTACAAAGGAAACTCATCATGTACTGACGCGAATTCTTTCCCTTGTTTCACATTAGGGACCTTTAGCAACTAGGACGGCAACTGTAATGGCAACGCAAATGTGTCCGCTGTTTCCGAACTTCGGCTTGAAAAGACTCCTTGTTTGCCGTGCGAATTTGCTTCCCTTGAGAGTCTAGGAAGTTGTCCTTTTCAATTGCACAACTTGGAAATCCTATTTCTAACGTGCTATTCCTCAGATCTGGATCTTCGAAGTGAAACTCGCTCATTTTAAATGTTAGTCATCAAGGAAAAAGAAGTTTCAATTTATTAAGCTGAAGAAGGAGATTTTGCCTTGGCTTGTTTAAGAACATGTGAAGGTAAGTTGTAGGAAACTATACTCGGTTGTATCATACAAGACAACGTTCTGACTGGCGTTGCCGTCCTGGTTGCTTAAACTTCCTATTTTGAGCTTTCCAACGGCTGTCAGTTCCAAAAATGCTGTTATGATTTAGGCCGCATTTGGTCTCTGTATCGTCATTATCTTGCAAGTGCACACGATAAAGACGCTAGCAACAATTGAAAGATGGGGAAAAAAGAGGGCAGCCTCGATCCCGTCTGCGCGGAATGACGTTATTTTCGCGCAAATCGCTTGGTTGAATACATAATTTCACTAGGAGAAGGCGAAAAATAGTGAATAAAGTATGATACACCATTCATAACAGTATTATCGTATATTTATCATTAACCATACCAACCATGGACTTGTCCTTTACTGGAATACGCATATATATACCGGGTGAGCCAAAAAAAAGTTCCCACTTTTGAAAATTCATAGCACCAAGATTACTCCACAGATTTGAATCATTCAAATTCTAGTTAGAAGCCGAAAGATTGAAGTATTTTTGTGATTTTTCTCACTGTCCTACCAGCACTAGAAGTATTGGTAAATCTAACTTTATAAAGATTCTATGGTTGCAAAATGACGAAAAAAGGGCCTAAAACATTGATCAAATCGTAAGGATTCCATTCAAATCGAACAATAGGCCATGGGCGTTTCACCTCCCTCAAGAGCTATAAGATATCGATTTTCGAACAAATACTACAGATTTTCAATCTCAAGGAAGTTAATGCCTAGAGGATATCTCTCACCCATGAGAAATTGCATTTCCTTAATTATTTCGTGCGAGAAGTCATTTATGCATTGATCGATGTTTTGGGCGATTTTCCAGTAATCAGTCAATAATCAGCCATGAAATTTTTGTAAAGTTGAATTTACCTATATTTGTAGTGCTCGTGAGACAACGAGAAAAATCACAAAAATGCTTCAACCTTTTGGCTTTTAACTAGAATAGGAATCATTCAAATCTGTGAAATACTCTTGCTGTTATAAATTTTTAAAAGTGGGAACTTTTTTCTGGCTCACCCGGTATATATCATCGATCATTATTATTTTTATTATCATTATGTTGTTATTAATATATAAATAATATACACCAAAGACATATATCAATTCTATTTTCATTCATCGAAGGGACAGACTGCTTTTAAAATGCTTCCCATTATACATCTAAAAATTGAATTTTAGTCCTTGTCCATAGACCTTCTTTCATTTGACCTTAAATGAACTGTTTATTCTAGAATAATGCCTTCGCCTCTCCAGTGAGAAAGACAAGCACTCTAATGATAGGCACTGGAAGAAAAGAGGCTCCGTAACATGACCTTATGCTTCAAAGTTGAGCCTCCATTTTATGCTTGTCCAGAATACACGGTGCTTTCCAGTAAGAAACTTAAATCAGCAAGTGCTTGCAAAAACTATTCAATTTTTCATGAAAATCACTACTTTTTGGAACTGGGGGTTTGGTTTCTTATCTTTGTGTGCATCGGTTATAATTTAGATTCACTGCTATGCGTACATACATACGCTTTACACGCATGCTAAAATTTGACAACCCATGTCTTTGTTTCAGTTCGATTTTATCAAACGAGTGCTCAATTAGTAACTGCATCATCACGATTTTAGGAAATGCTTGCTCGCTCTGATGCGAAACGCAGGTCGAGAGATATTTGCATCTAAAATTGGAGGCGTGTTATGACATACTCTGATCAAAGCAAGAGTAGGCTAGAACAGGCGTGCAGTTACATCTTTCTCATAATATCCTTGATACATTTTAACGATTTGTTGGCGCTTGTCAAACACAGCACTTGAGTTTCTCAAAGTTTAGGGCATTTTGTATTTCTTATAAGCGAGTTTCTTATATTAGAAAAGTTCAGGAAAATGCGTTTAAAAACTAGCAATAACAATAGTCAGCAAGGGCTGAGTACTGAGTTTACTCGCAAAAATAGTTGTCGAAAGATTTAAGGCCGGTTTACACGATCATATTTACGTAAAATTTGCTTCACATTTTTTATGTGATCACAGAATGTGATCGTGTAAACGGGCTTCACAAGTTGCTTGAAGTTATGTTAAGCAATTATACTTAATCCTTTTTAATTTGCCATCACAGAGTTTTCATTTGAAGGCTGGTCAAATTGAAAATCTGTGATGGCAAATTAAAGGGGATTAATTATAATTGCTTCACATAACTTCAAGCAACTTGTGAACCCCGTTTACACGATCACATTCTGTGATCACATAAAAAATGTGAAGCAAATTTTACGTAAACATGATCGTGTAAACCGGCCTTTAGAGATGAATTCATCTTTGTTTTCGAAGGAATTTGTCAAACTTTTTTATAACTGTATGCCCCTGTGAGTTAAAACAATCTGTTTCTGCACGCTTCGTGTTCCACGCAAAAATTCGAGTACTTTAGGATATAAAAGGAATGAACACAAACAACTCTGTATCTTGGCCTAATTTCATACACAGCCAGTTAACTTTCCACTATTAATCTGCTGAAAATTCATTACTGATATTAGGGTTAGTCCAGGCTAACGGGTTAAAAAAAGAAGTCATCGTAGTTCTTCATAGCTTGATTATTCGTTGTGTTTAGTGTTAATTAAAATGAGATTTTGGCTGTGTATGATGACCTACGCCACTACTCTTAATACGCGACTCTTCTTGTACCAATTCTCGAAAAATTAAAAGGTAAATACTTTATCTTTGGTTCCATCACGAAGTGATGGATAAGAATATAATTTTGGTCAATGACATCTTGTGCAGGCAATGGTTTAATCCAAGAGTCCTCTACAGACACGAAATCAAGAAGCCCAAACTGCAAACTGCGAGTTGAATGGCCAATTCTTGTCTTGTCCAGTATGAGTTCCTTTTAGAAGTTTTCTTTGTTTGTAATTATGTGATGTCTTAGGGAAGCATGCAAGCAAATAAACGAATTTGCAAATGAACATGTTTGGTTCTAAATTTAAATCTACACTTGCAATTACTGTATTTGGTTGCAAGCTACTTTCCTTTGTACAATCGTTTTCCGCTCGCGTTTGAAAATGTCACTATTTGTAACAACAGTTATGTGTAGTTTTGTGTGTATTTAACTTTTCTCTTGAATGATCATGGGTAGACATACTATTGCGCTCCCTGTGACATCATCTCAGTAATATCGTAGCGTAGTCTCTAGGCGTTGCAGTTATAAAAACAGGTCTGTAAATTCTAATACAATGGAAAAAGACAAATTTGTTGGTGTAGTGCCAATTTCAACTGAGTCAGTTTACCATGAACACAATGCTGTTTTTCCTATGCAATAACGATATCATATTTTCCACAGTGTGCATGAGCTAATATCTGTGCTGACCGCAGTGATATCATTCCAAAGCCACAATTAGGTCTCAAAATATGGTTGAAAACCGGAAAAACACAATCCTTAACGAAGTGATTGCAGGAGATTATAATGATGCGTCGCAACAACAAGAACATATTTGTAACAATGTCATTGACACGGCATTTCAAAGCAATTAGCGATCGCAGATAAACGAAATTCTCATACATGTCAAACGGAACCTACGTTGACAGACACTTCCTAACAATAGACAAATGTTGTCGTCCCAAAATACAGTATGACAAAATATGACACCTCCATACGGCGGACACCTTTCTACAACGGACAATAACATTGATCCCACAGGTGTCCACTATATGGAGCCTCCACTGTATGGCTAAGCGTTGTTTTGTGACCGCTAAAAAGATTATCAAGGAAAATCATGAGTATACGCCCACAAGATAGCGGCACAATTTGAGCCAAGTGACAACATGTGATGGAAGAAAAATTTCAAGTAGCATTCACACGATATTGGCACAATTTGAAAATGGTACCGAAAGTTGACAGTAAAAAACTCGTTGCAATCTCCCAACGAAATTGAAGCAAAGAAAAGTATCTGCACCATAAAAATCAATCAAACTCGTTTCAAAACTGCTAAAAGGTCCTCCGTTTCGTTTTCCAATGTTCACAAGATGCCATTTTCAAAATATACCCATTAAAGTTCCATTTCATACTCGACCATATTGAAAAATATAACGGCAAAAACTGTGCAGTTTCATGAGAATGGAAGGCCTATCCATTGCATTGTAAAAGTTTTCATATAGTGCAAGTATCGTGTGGATGCAAATCTCTTTTGTTGTAAAGTGGCGCCTCGTTCAAATCGAGGTGACTTTTGTTGTATTCATAGCAAATCAAGAAAGATGATCCTGCACGTAAATATTCAAAATCAGATAAAAAATTGAGAGTGAGGTCTCAAAGTTTCAGAAAAAGGATCTAACATTTTCAAAATTAAATCGCGACTTATATGACTAAATATCTAAAACACAAAGACTTTCAGATCTATTTTAACGTCTACGATCAAATTGATCACTCAGTATTTTCAAGAATCAAACGGTTACTCTCATACAATGAAAAACATTTCAACTTACCGATGACGTCAAAGAAGGAGGAAGAATTGGAGTGCTAGTTTGAGGTGGAACAATGATAGTAGTGGTAGGAGGTGGAACTGGGGTTTGAGTTGTAGGCGGAACAGTTGTACTTGGAGGTGGAGCAGGTGTTGTTGTTGGTGGAGGCACACTTGTAGTTGGAGGTGGAGCAGGTGTTGTTGTTGGTGGAGGCACACTTGTAGTTGGTGGCGGAACAGGTGTAGTTGTTGGTGGAGGTACACTTGTAGTTGGTGGTGGAACTGGTGTAGTTGTTGGTGGAGGTACACTTGTAGTTGGCGGTGGAACAGGTGTAGTTGTTGGTGGAGGTACACTTGTGGTTGGTGGTGGAACTGGTGTAGTTGTTGGTGGAGGTACACTTGTTGTTGGTGGTGGTACAGTTACAGTAGTTGGAGGTGGTACACTCGTTGTTGGTGGTGGAACAGGTGTTGTGGTTGGTGGTGGGACACTTGTTGTTGGTGGAGGTACACTTGTTGTTGGTGGAGGTACACTTGTTGTTGGCGGTGGAACAGGCGTAGTTGTTGGTGGTGGAACACTTGTTGTTGGTGGTGGAACAGATGTAGTTGTTGGTGGTGGTACACTTGTTGTTGGTGGTGGTACAGTTACAGTAGTTGGAGGTGGTACACTCGTTGTTGGTGGTGGAACAGGTGTTGTTGTTGGTGGTGGCACACTTGTGGTTGGTGGAGGAACAGGTGTAGTGGTTGGTGGTGGGACACTTGTTGTTGGTGGTGGAACACTTGTTGTTGGTGGTGGAACAGGCGTAGTCGTTGGTGGTGGAACACTTGTCGTTGGTGGTGGAACAGGTGTAGTTGTTGGTGGTGGCACACTTGTTGTTGGTGGAGGAACAGGTGTAGTGGTTGGTGGTGGGACACTTGTTGTTGGTGGTGGAACACTTGTTGTTGGTGGTGGAACAGGTGTAGTTGTTGGTGGTGGTACACTTGTTGTTGGTGGTGGTACAGTTACAGTAGTTGGAGGTGGTACACTCGTTGTTGGTGGTGGAACAGGTGTTGTTGTTGGTGGTGGTACACTTGTTGTTGGCGGTGGAACAGGCGTAGTCGTTGGTGGTGGAACACTTGTCGTTGGTGGTGGAACAGGTGTAGTTGTTGGTGGTGGTACACTTGTTGTTGGTGGTGGTACAGTTACAGTAGTTGGTGGTGGTACACTCGTTGTTGGTGGTGGAACAGGTGTTGTTGTTGGTGGTGGTACACTAGTGGTTGGTGGAGGAACAGGTGTAGTGGTTGGTGGTGGGACACTTGTTGTTGGTGGCGGTACAGGTGTAGTGGTTGGTGGTGGTACACTTGTTGTTGGTGGTGGTACAGTTACAGTAGTTGGTGGTGGTACACTTGTTGTTGGTGGTGGAATAGGTGTCGTTGTTGTTGGTGGAGGTACACTCGTTGTTGGTGGTGGAACAGGTGTAGTTGTTGGTGGTGGTACACTTGTTGTTGGTGGTGGGACAGGTGTAGTTGTTGGTGGTGGTACACTCGTTGTTGGCGGTGGTAAAGTTACAGTCGTTGGTGGAGGCACACTTGTTGTTGGTGGTGGAACAGGTGTAGTTGTTGGTGGAGGCACACTGGTTGTTGGTGGTTGCACTGGCGTAGTGGTTGGTGGCGGTACACTTGTTGTTGGTGGAGGAACAGGTGTAGTCGTTGGTGGAGGTACACTTGTGGTTGGTTGAGGTACACTCGTTGTTGGTGGTGGTACACTTGTTGTTGGTGGTGGAACAGGTGTAGTCGTTGGTGGTGGCACACTTGTGGTTGGTGGAGGTACAGTCGTTGTTGGAGGTGGTACACTTGTTGTTGGTGGTGGAGCAGGTGTTGTTGTCGGTGGTGGCACACTTGTGGTTGGTGGTGGAGCAGGTGTTGTTGTTGGTGGTGGTACACTTGTGGTTGGTGGTGGTACACTCGTAGTTGGTGGAGGTACACTTGTGGTTGGAGGAGGTATCGAGGAAGAGGGGGTAGGTGATGGCGAGGAAGATGGTGGAATTGAAGTGCTTGGGACAATACTTGTTGTTGGAACAATCGACGTTGTTGGAATAACAGTTGGAGGTGGCACGGGAGTTGATGCGATACATGGAATTGTTGCAGAGGTAGTCACATTGACACATTTCTTACCATTGTCATATGTTCCTTCTGGACATCCACAACCCTCTACCATTGCTCCTTTACAACATCTATCGTTATCAGCACAGACTGGCTTCTTCTTTCCACAAGTTTCGGGTACAACATTGTCAGGGTAGTATCCGTAAGTGTGGTTACAAGGATCACAACAATCGAGCTCTAGTTAAAAGAAATAACGAATTTGGTCATCATTGGGAAATGAAAGGAAAGTCATTTTTATGTTCACAGTATGGAAACACAAAACTGCTCATCTTTATCAGCTATATATTGTTTAATGGATGAGATGCTAAGCTTTCCTTTTTAGATTTTCCTAAATTTCTTTATTTTCCACAGGATAAAACTGAACCATATATGAGCAATAAAATTATGCACAGATCAAATCCCATGAGGACAATTCATTGAGATTGTAGAACTGCGGTGCCTAGCGAAACATTTGAGAAACAAAAGAAAACGGTCTGCAGGTATTTAAAAATGCATGATGAAAGTTTGACAACTATTCGCCTCATCTCCCTTGTTTTCTTATCACTCGATTCCTAAAAGATAAGCCTGTATGGAAACGAAGCTGAATTAGCACGACGTGAAAAAGTAGCCGACGTCTAACTGTACAACATTTAGTTGAATGAAAACTAACCATGAAGGGATATACTATAGTTACATATACTATATACTATACTATTTACTATACTATACTTATACGATATATGTACTATGTTATATACTATACTATACTTATACTATAGTAAGAGCCCATAGCGAGAAACTAGGCTTACAAGTGAGGCTGTTGGTGGTTTTTGACTTCTTAAAACTTTGTTTGCAAATTCTAAAGAGTTGTGACTTCCAACAACATAAGATAAAAGCCAGCAACTGCATTATCAGAACCGAGATTGCAGATTTTTGTCAACATTTCAAAAATTTACCTAAAAATGTTTAGATTTCTTTTGAAGAGAATTCTCCCGAAAAGTTAGCATGTACCAAGTTTCTTATAAGTCGGCCTTTTAGCAGTCAATTCTATATTGGCGGATTCTTTGTGGAGTTTGGATTAGCGTAAAGGAATCCAGTAAAGAAAATGAACAGACAAACACTTACTACAAAGTCCTTCTCTTCTCCAGTATACAGGAATGCCAACTCTGTTACACTCTTGCACATAAGCACCAACTGCTGCACAGAAGCAAGCACAATCACCTCCGAATTTACAAAGACAAGATTCTTGTTGGCACGCTTCGATGTAGGAGTCTGGGTTTACAGCCTTGTGGCAAGCAGTGAAATTACCAGTCTTGATGACGTTGCAGCCTGCAAAACGAGAGACATGATCAACTACAAAGGCCCGAACATGTATAAGAAATGTTAAGAATCATAAGAAAGGGTAAATGTCAAGATCTAGCATGAGAAAATGCGTCTTCCAGATTTCTGCTTCTTAAAGGATAAGTCCGGGGTTGGTATAATTGTTGATTATTCAAGAGATTACACTGCTGTGAATGGTGTGTAGTACTTTTTTCATTTTTTTTCTCTTTTAATCTGCGAAACTACATATCTCAATCTGCTAAGAAGTGCGAAATGACGTCACTTCATTTTGACCTGAACGAGGCTGCCAAATGTGTTTATATTATACCACTCATATTGCTAGCCTCCTTATCGCGCCTTCACACACTCGCACAAAATGCAAAATGGCGACGATACTTGGGCCTAACTTACGAAGATTCATTAACCAATTTATGAACGTTGTAGGCATCAAAACTTGGAAAGAACTCACGATTGGTGTTCAGCAGTTGGTAAGGTTGCCTTTTAACAATAATTTTATCTACCCCGGACTTTTCCTTTAAGGCTTGATTGACTTAATCGACTAAGGTTCTCTTTACCCATTTTAAGTCATTTGATGCAGATATTGGATAGTTTTAGTACTAGTCTACTTTTTTGCATTCACAGGACAAAATTTCAAGGTATGAATATCTTTCAAAAAGTAAAAGGTCTTTTGCCAAAGGACTAACAATTTGATTCTTATTGAGTGTAAAAAATTTAGCTAATTGCCTGTCCATACTGGAGTGAACACGCGTTAAAACTGGGAAGAGATCTTTTAAATAGAAAAAGATCTTTTACCAAAAGATTGATAATTTGAATTTAATTGGATGTAAAAAACATGAGCTGATTATCCACTCACGCTGGAGTGACAGCCTGGGATAACACATTTTCTGAAAACTTTTGAATTAGTGAGGCATCGGTTCCAAATTCGAAGGCTATGACAAAATCTCGCAGTTGAGGCAGAATAATTTCGAGGCATTTTTCCGTTGCAATATGAAAGTAATGAATCTTCACTCCAGTGACTTAGAACGGCACTTCAGTTCCTCAGGTAAAATAGAGGAAAGATTTTAACGTTGGACCTGAAACTTAGCAGGACTCCTTTCCATTCAGCCTTGCAAGTTTACGCTAGGCCCACATATCTAACAGATCTAGCTATTTCAAGACCTCTTATCGGCAGAGCAGCAAAGAATGTTCAGTAGCTTTCAACGTAAAAATTAAGGAGTGAGAACTACCACTTCTATAGCGCCATATGTCCCCCGGCGCTCATAGGCGCTAAACAACATAACTGTTTAACACAAAATTAGAGTCCAGAATGTAGCTCATTTACATAGGATTAAAGACTCCATCATAAAATCAAATTAATCAATACTTTTCAAAACTTCGTTGAGACCTAATTGTACCTATAGTTTCTAAAATCCGATAGCTTCAGAACTGTTATGTAAGCGCACAAGCAGCACTTGCCAAGAACATTACAACGATAAACATGGCATGATAGGGCATACAAACACCTTTCTGTGCCCATGGTTTACAGAAGGAGTTAGCTGAGTATGAATCTATTTCTGTAGGCATGCATTGACCTCGCTACCCCGTAATGTTAACAGTTAAAAGAGCGCTGTTATGTTAGCAACCAAGCAGCGTATTCCAAGAACATTACAAGGATCAATGAAGGATAATAGAGTAAACAAACCTTTCTGTGCCCATGGTTTACGGAAAGAGTTAGCAGAGCATGAATCTGCTTCTGTAGGCTCTGAGCAGGCACCGGATTGATCACCCCACGCCTTAGCAAACTTCAAAGCATTATCAGCCATCGAGAGATCGGGTTTCTTGAAATCATCATCATCTTTTCCATTGTAGTCACCACAAAGACCAGCCAAATGACCCTTTCCATAAGACTTCTTTGGTGGAATTACATACACACGAGAAGACTGGTCAAATTTGACTACATAACCAAGTTCATATGCACGTGCGAATAAGAATGCACCAACCTAAGGAAAGGAACGTCATTGTGCTACAAAAAACTGAGATCGAATCAAGTTTATGCTTCATAATAAGACTAACTTCAATGCCATTCATAATGGAAACTACCCAGATGAGCACGTGTCATTCCTGCTGTGAACGGAATGAGTAACGTGTGTTGCATCGTAGATTGATGTTTTGTCGTATACTTAAAGGATCGAAAGCTAATTTTGCAAATTAAGTTGAAATTCAAGGATATCTAATGTTAAAGTTCAGAGCGTTGTGTTAGTAGCAGGCCAATTTGAACAGTGATAATTTTCAAATAAAGCGATAGATTCAAGACCAAATATAATTCTGATATGCACATCTGGACACTTTGAAACAAATCTTTTCTAGGTTGTTTACCATCGTAGACATGCAGATTCCTCAATCTCAGACATACTAAGTCGAGAGGTAGAACAAAGGGAAGATGAACGAAGTTTGATCATTACTATAACGCACTTCACTACATAGTAACGTTAGCTGAAAATACACTTGAAATTGAATGGAATGGTCGAAGGGTTGAGTGAACAGTGCCGTAGGAAGCAGCTGCTGATTGGAGATGGGGGCAATTGTTCTTAAAACAATAGAGAACAATACATCTAATTAATTCTTGTGACGTAACACCATTGTTTTAAAAATTGTTGGGGGGCTTGAGCCCTACCAGCACCCCTGCTTCCTACAGGCCTGGTGAATGAACTGAATTGGGGTAAGGTGGTAATATTGTTACTCTGAGACCGAAGAACCTAGAATAGCCTGTAACGTTAGCTCCTAATACCATGAAACCCCTTTTTAGTCCCCTGTCTTTTAGGCTACCTCTCTACTCCACCTCTCCCTTCAATCCTAAATTTAAAAAAGGCCGCCTCTCTCGTAGGGCCCCACTCATAATGAAATGCAAGAGGCTGCTACCAAAGATTTGCCATTTATTTCGAAAAACAGGTTTGCATCGTAATGATATATTTTGTAATAAAAGCTGTGTCAAATTTGTGTATGTAACTTGTAAAAGCGTATGTTGATTCTAAGAAATATTTTATTGCAACTATTTTACTGCCATTTTTATGCAGTGGAATTTAAAAATGAAACAAATGAATTGAACGGAAACTGAATGGTATACAAAAGTTTAGTGAATGAATAGAGCTTGGAAAGTGATGCTACACTTTGGTAATAGCAGAAAACAATGATGAACAAAATGTACCTTAAAGATTTCAAATCCACCGCCAGCTCTGGTTCGTGGTTGTGGATAATTTCCTTCTTTATAGACCTTTGTTTGTCCACTAAACGTCAAATGAGCTTCTTTTTGCTTCAAGACGACCTTTGTTGTCTTTGTCTGAATAGTAACCTCTTTGCACATGTATTGATCGTAGCTGTTCTCGCACCTCACATTCTTCACTTTGACATTGATATTCGCTTTTGACATGTCACACATAGCATTCGAGGCGTCGCTGTGACAGTCTGTCATCAATACGTATTCACACATCTGTCCATCAAACTTGAAGAGACGTCCATCAAATGTTCTGTAATGCAATTGTCCAAAGGCTGCGCAGTCGTATTGTGGTTTTGCATCCACGTTTGCCATCTTCTCCCATAAACGATTTCCCAAACATTTCCTGAGAAAAAGATTCATATTTTTCAGCTAGGCAGAGAGGTTCCGCTATCGGGAAAATCGCTTACGAATTAAAATAGTAGCGATAGATTATGATTTTTAAGATAATTGACAAACAACTTCGACACTGGCATTCAGCATAGTAGACTGCCATTTTAGTTCAGTACTAAACTACAATTCAGTATAGTAGACCTGCATATCATATATTGCCACTCTGTTTGGGGATGTGCTAGAGATACCATTCTAAGAAAATCACAAAAGCTACAAATTCAGCATCTCTTGTCTCTATGAACAGTCCCTTTGAAAAGCATCCTTACCATTAATAGCATAAATAAGGTGGTTGACAATGAAAGACAAGTAAACCAGGCACCAGCAAAAAGTGTTTCAAGCAATGCTTTGTGAGGTGGTCAAACAAACAAAAATTTTGCTAGGCAAGCACATCTCAAATTTTGGCAAAAACTGTCTGCTTGTTTGGCATGGGCTTTAAATATTTGCCATTGAGGTGCAATATGACTTAATCTAAGAAGTTGTGCGGGTGGCCATAAGAAGAAGGATAGGAATCACAAAGAGTAATTTTAAAAATCTTGGAAAAGTTCTGAAAGACTGCAAATTATCCTTACACAAAAAAGGAAGAGTACTGGAATGCTATTTATGTTGACTCTAACGTACGGAAACAAGTGCTGGACAATATCTTGGGAGATGGTAAAGAAGCTGGGAGATGGAAAAGAAGCTGGAAGCTGTGGAGATGTGGTGCTACAGAAAAATGCTAAGGCTGTCATGGACAAAGAAAGTTACGAATGAAGAAGTTCTGAAGAGGGTTGGGAAAAGAAAGAATACTAATGACGAGAATAAGGAAGAGACAGCTTGAATTTTTGAGACATATCATGAGAAAGGGAAAGTTAGAAAATCCCATTGAGACTGAAAAATAGAGGGGAAGGGAAGTAGGGGGCGACAATGAGGTACTTTTATGGCAAGTTTAAGTACTTGGGTGACAAAGCAAGTGCCAGCAAGGACAAGGATACAGATGACTGAACAAGCTCTGCTATCAGTGACAAAAGACAGAAAACGCTGAAGAGTCCTGATCGCCTACGTCGTCAGATGACATGGCACAATAACAGACAGACCAGGTGACCCAAAAAAACTTCACGAACTAGATTTTGAATAACTCAAATGAAATCAAATGTTATCGACCACTCCTTTGCATCCCCAATTAGCTAAAATGCTTGGAAATCTTTTGCTATAATGCACTGTCACTTTAAGCTATGATTAGCATCTGGAAAAACAGAACCAAACAACATTTAGAAGCCTAAATTTCTCCATCAGAGTGAAATAAACGCCATCCTCTTCTAGCCAACTTTTTATGAAAACTTAGTGCAGGAATGGGTTTGAAGTCGTCTAGACAAGGCTGTTGTTTCCATAATGACTGAGCATTGTTCCTACGTCTCATTTTGTGCTCTGAAGTAAATCTGGAAGTCAGATGGCTTCACACCTTCACAGCGAGTGCGAAGTCCGAGAAATTAATAAATTACCATATTTCTGAAATTTCTTTTGCAGTGGGTAGCTACCGCTTAACCCTATTACTGTAGGGTCAATCGGTAGCTCACATTCCTGTAGGGGGGGATCTTTTCCCCACAGTAAATCATGCTGTAATTCAATAAATGTTTGGATAATGGAAAAGTTATAGATGAAATCACGTCGTATGTAGTTGAAATATTAGTACTATGTGGACTTACCTCATTTTTAAGCACATTTTTTGCATGTATTCAATGGCCTCATGATTCAGTCACACGTGACAAAAATGGACTTAACTCCTGTAAAAACAGCTGGTGAGACTAAATTTTTAGCTTATCTTAGTCCTCTTTCCATTAACTTTCGGATGCTATACGACACAACGGAATGAAAAAAATCTTTGTTTCCAAAAATTGGGTCACTTGGCCAATGATGTCATATTTATGTCACGTGTCCCAAAACCTTTTTCTTCTAACCATAATAATGAGGACCGATAAATTTTAGTCACATATCTATGAGGATTTATCTATAAAAGAATTGCCTTGCATATCAAAACTGAAAAAGTTTTGAGGGTAGGGATAATCCCCCCCCCTCTACAGGAATAGGGTTAAACTGACCAAGCAACATCTCAAAAGAAAGCTAACCCCTTCAGCTACACGCTGATACCTTAGGCCTGGGTTACACGATACCGGATTGCTTGGAAAGGAAATCGGCATACTAGTTAAAGCTTGCCAAGTTAAGAATATAATCTATTGAATTTGATAACTTTGATGCGTGTGGCTTCATTGTAGAGCCAAGGAAATAATGGATACGTAGGATTTTTCTTTAACAACTTTATATCGGCAACGAGACATAGCTATGTCCAGTCCCTTAGCAGTGCTCATATAGTTTGCATTCTGGGGAGCTAGGAGCAATCTAGCTCGTGATGTTTTTTTTCGTCACCTGGTAACCTATTTAAAATGACTTAAAATCCGTCACTTACCTTGAACAATCAGATGGTGAGACTTCACCCGCATTGTAGAACTGATCTCCTTCTTTACACTGGCATCCTTCCTCTGGCTCTACACAAGTGCCGTTCTCGTGAAGAGCGAAGCCATCCTTACAGAAACAGCCAGGTTCGCATGTTCTTGGATCATCCATGAAGTTGGAACAAGTAGCACCACAATCACTGTATTCAAGTCCCTTCGCCTTACAGAATTCTTGTTTGGAGAGAAGTGAAAATTGAATCATTGTGAATTGTTTATCATACATATGATTAGGGACGTAAACTACACTAGATCCAAATTTTACACTTTCAAAGTACAAAGTCGCATTTTCTAAAGAATTGATTGCTTACAATGCTAACGACGTACTACATGCAAAACCAGCCGCAGGGTAGACACAGCATTGTGCTCCTTGTGGTATCGTTTTTAGTAGTGTAATAGAGTAGTTTTGTAAGTAGCGTAATTGGTAGAGTGACTTTCTAAGTAGTGTAGCTAGTAATGTGTGATGTAATGATTATTGATATGTATATATATATAAAAAAAACATGCAAAACCATCTTTGCTATTCATTTAGATCCAAACTGGGTTTGATCATCATAAGGTCAGCGCTGTATCTCTGTGCTGCAATTTGATACAAGAGAAAAATGTTGCAAAGGGCATTGTCATCCGGTAGTGAGTATTAATGCTAGCTTAATACTTAACAAATCAGATTCCAACATCATCAAGCGGTTTTATCTGCAATGCCTTCATGCTAGAAATTCCATCAATTAAATTTTCAAAAGAAGCCTCTTATTGTAATTGATTAGCATTCTAAACAGCAAAAGCTTGTAGTACGGCTCTGGCCATACGGTAATAAACCAATTAATAACTGTTCCTCCATAAAAAGAAGCTATTCTTCAGTTTGGTAACTCCTGAAATTGCATTATGTTTTCGTTTCATTATTTTGCTCCTTATCATTGGAACATTATGTAAGAACCGTCACAAACTAAACTTGGCCAAAGTCATCTACAGTTGATCATACAGAAATTCCGTGTCTCCTGCCTGGCATACCTTATGAAGAATAGTCGGTAGATGGAAACCTATGGAATTACTTACAAATTTGAAGTTATTCTCGGCAGAGATTTAAAGAAAAGGACTACGTACCATTGCAATTGACATTAGTGCATTGGAAAACTCCACCGATACAAGTACTGAAAGATATAAGAATAAAAATACACATTAAATAAACAAGGACAGATTTTGTAATACAATAGCAACAGTTGCCTTAATTGAAACATCAATTCAAAGCAATTAGCGACCGCAGACAAAAAAATTCTTTCAATCAGTAAATCAAACAAACACGATCGCAAAAGTTGCCCCGAAAACAGCAGGGTAAACTCTTGCCTTGTGCAAGCGAAAGGTGGGTTTTAAGATAAGCTATGTGCTTATAACGAAAGAAGAAAGGTAAGTATAACGTTCTGTCTCGCGGATTTCGATTATTTGATTCAGAAGCTAGGTAGAAGGCATTGTAATTCTCGGGAATTTAGGGCTTAAATGAAAAAATTGCTACACAGTTCCTGAATCAAGTAAACAAAATCCACGAGATTCTTTCCACAAGATATTTCCATAATGGTCCCCTGAGAGGTGCCGATACAACAAAAAGAAAAATGAAAGAAAATAACATAGGAAGATACTGTAGCTGTATCCAGTACAAAACACCGTTTATGAGACCAAACCGGTTGGGAGAGATGATGAAGGATCTTAGTAGAAGATCTATA
Source organism: Aurelia sp. 3 sensu Dawson et al. (2005) (assembly GCA_964020215.1). NCBI lineage: Eukaryota > Metazoa > Cnidaria > Scyphozoa > Semaeostomeae > Ulmaridae > Aurelia > Aurelia sp. 3 sensu Dawson et al. (2005). Next base: position 14,419,669 of record OZ026573.1, on the reverse strand, counting down.
TGTCAATTTCCTCTTTCTATATATATTTTGTGGAAATTTTCTTTAATCTTAATGTTTTAATGTATTAGGATTGCTTGCTGATTTTAAATCAGATAGAAGACAATTCCATATTTTCGGCCCTGGATAAGATAGGGACTTTTGTCCAGAGGTACTTTTGCGAAATGGAAATTTTAATGCAAACTTGGACCTTCGCGTAGTTGGCTGGATGGAATATCTCAGCACTGTAAGCTAGGGGCAGTTCATTGAATCTTCCGTAATCTCACATAGCCATCTTCCGTGAACGGACGACATTACACTGACAAAATTTCAAAAAATCATGCAAAACGTAACTGAAAAAAAAATTTGATCAAAATCACAAATCGATCACATAAAGATCAGAAGTAATCAATTTTGAAAATAAAAGTCAACAACAACGACATCTTACCAATTATTGCATTTTTCTTTTCTCACAGCTCCATATGAGTAGACCATGTTGTTATGGTAACAAGGACATTTAGTTTGTGCAACACATTCATTTTGGTCATTTTCGTATGTTCCTTCTGGACAATAACAACCTTCAATGCAGCCACGCCTGAAATCATAACAAGAAATTTTTGACTCACAATTAATTCCGTTACAATAATAGGCACGTCAAAATTCGTTATATTCATCAAGATGCTGGTTCTCATTCTGGCTTTTAAGGGCTGATTTCCACTCAGTAGAATTTTCGGAGCGGACTGAATTTTACACAATCAAAAAGGTTTCCCACGCGTAACATTCTATTAAAATTCAAAGCAACATTTTCGCACGTAAACAAAGGATTTCCTGTCCAATCGGAAAATTCTACTGAGTGGAAATCAGCCTTAAGACATGAAAAATCCGCATAGTAGAATTATTGCCAAGAGTTCAAAGGTTCTTACAAGACATCTAACCTGAAGAAACATGAAACTGGTCCAATGTTGTACAATCCCCGCTTTACAAGTAATCAGATATCGCCGAATGCTAAATTGAAATTTCCCTAGCTTCTGCCAGTTAAAAAAGTATTCAATTCAACGTTATCAAAAATGATGACATCTTAACAGCGTAATAGTACACAGCAGAAGGCAAGATAAGTTGTGATAAATTAAAAATTATTGCTGTTTGAAAAAAAGGAGAGTAAGCTTTGATTGGATCTCTACTTACTTCATGCAGCTTGCTGTACTGTTGAGTGAAAGATCACGACAAGTTTGTGGGCATCTGAGAGCACCCTTGCTGTCTCTGTCGCATTGTTTGAGTACTTTTGGAGCCTTACATTGGAATCCTACAAGAGATTCAAATTATTGGGTCAAACACTACATTCGTTAATTACTTGAGAACTGACGCTACCACAGTTAATAAACGGGAATAATTAGATTCATTTAATTAGGTTTTTACGATAAAAAGCTTCAGAGCAACAATCAAGGGATGCAAACAAATTGATCACAAATGCTAGGCCAAATATCCTGCAAAATGCTTAAAACCAGATCAAAACGGGAAAAATAAATATAACAGACAAAAACAAAGAGGATTTGCCCTGTTTGACTGGTCTTTAATGGTCTTTAAATGGTCTTTAAAGAACTGTCAACCACTTAAAATCTCAGTCACCAATTTGTTCTGGTTGAAGTTCGATCGTTCATAAGCAATTCAATGCAGTGCAAAAAGAAGCTTGATGGTACATAGATAGTCTGTCTTTAACAAGATGTCACGTCGAAATGTCCGTGAATAAGAACAATTGAAATGTTTTGCAATATAGATTGTGTGTCATCGCAAATCTTACGTGACTTGTAGATGAGAAAGACTTTATTTGTATTTGGGAGAACTGCATCTTTTTCAACGAAGCATAGATTTAAGAATGGTTGTTTCCTGAAAGTAAAAGTGTATTGTAACCCTACTTTTTGCGCACGATGTTGTCTTGTCTCTCCAGCTCTGGATAGTGATACCCTTCTCCATACACATCTTTGCATAACTTGCAATGACATCGCAGAGGCAGTCAGAGCATTTGCAACCATCTTCAAGACACATCTTGTAAAATGCCTCTGGTGGAATGACACTGTGACACAGTTTGAAAGGACCAGTTGTAGACTTGACAATGGAGCACTGCTTATCAGAATTTGCTTTCCTTGAGGCAAAAATGTCGCAAGCAGAGGAATCACTTTCCCACGTGTGGCAAGTATTAGCATCGTTGATGTTAGAGTCCTTGTATATCCAATGCTTGGTGAATGAAGAGACGGACGCCTCTGTAGAGCCAGATCGTGTGTGGAAATCATCTTGTGAATTGTGATTGAATGTACCACACATACCACATGTCTTGTTCTCAAAACTTGGGCTCACGGTCAAGAAAACATTCCTTCCCGTCCAGTGAATCTTCAAGCCTGCTGTCAATGTAACAATGACATTCTCAGTACCAACACGTTCAACCATGTAGTCATTGGTCTTTGCCCAATTTTCATCTCTGCCATCAACACTGACATGAGGAATGTACTGCCCTACTGATGTTTTTGTTGACGTAAGGACAATGTTCTTCTTGATCTTCAGCAGTTTTACTAGCAATGATCGAGTGCATGATGCGAATCCGTTGTTTTCTTGGCATTTGCTGTTCTGCAAAACAATCTCAAAGACCTTTCCTGTCTTGTTATTGTAATGACAATGGTCTACAAGCGTGTATGCACATTTGCCATACATTGAATATGTCTTGCCATCAAATGTTGTTACATGAGGGTCACCAGCCACGGAGCAAGTTGCTAAAAGTTGGAGAAATGACTCATCAGATTTCTGCAAGACGGCAGGATCATTCAATATCTAATATAAATCATCGAAATTGAATTCGTCGATTTCTTATTATCCCTATTGCGAAAACCGGCAATATAGCGATGCAGCAAGCAATAGCCAGTCATATTGAGCCGAAATCTATCTTCAAAAATATAAGAACGAGCCCAAGGACAGGAAAACATAGTGGACCACAACATCAATGGTCCCAGAAATTTTATCAAGTCTCGAGGTGGAAGAGAAGCGAGAAAGAAAGGGGAATTGATGATTCAGTTTGGTGTTAAAATCCTTATGGATTTCAAACTAAACTAAGACCTTAGAAAAAAGGATGGGCGCTCGATCAATCTACGCTGTCTCCAGAATAAGAAATAGTGTCAGGGGCGGCTGGGACTAAAAATATTTAGGTATTCAAAATTAGGAAAAGGAGCCTTCCCAGGACAGGGGTCCGGAGCATACTCCCCTGGTAACAAAATGTTTTTAAAACATTCTAAAGCGTTGCGGAGTGCCCTTCATAACTTGTTCATGAGAAAAATCATCTTCAGCAATCATCATACAACAGATATTAATAACGTGTCAAATGTCAAAAGTTGTTAAAATCTTCTAAGACATCTAACCCTTCAAAGTTTGGAAAAGACTAGTAAAATCCTTGTACCTGTGAATCCCAGTAGCTACAAGTGCACAAGACGAAGAGAAAGGGCCTTGGGCTTAAACCGTGAGGGTTACCGTTATCGTCAAAGATCAGATTGCAATCAAAACTCGCGGAGACTTGCCGCCTCCAGAAAGCCACCAAAAGGGCAAGGTATTGAGATTTAGACTTGAATACCACGGCCTCTCAGAAGGACCTCATCTTCTCATAAATGCGTTCGCACATGTTCGCATCTGCATTCTGAAGGTCGCTGAAACATTCCTTGGTACTAGTAAATGTTTTACAAAGTAAATCGCGTAGAATCAGAAAGTTTTTTTCATTCAAGATGTTAGAAATTTGAATTAAATCAAGGACCTCTTTATCGATGGGCATTTCAATCCCAAAAATCCGTATATCTTTAAGAAAATTATTTTGTTTTCAAGGGAAATTCCTCAAAACCCGTAAAAATCATTTGTTTTAAGAAAAGATCTTGCACGCTTTTCCGAATGAGTGACATTGCACCCTTGCCCTTTGTAACCTACAGGATAGCCATAGAGTACACTCTGAAACATGGCTTCTACAAGGTTAAAAGACACCTTCTAAAACTTACCTGGACGCTGCTCGAGAGTGAACTGATTTCTTTATTTTGATCAAAAAAAGGTTGTTGAAACACCCCAACGATACTCATTTCCCAAAACCCAATCCTTCATACACAATGGCAGTCGAAAGTGAAGACACAAGGATACCTCACCGTGGTATTCAGAATGAGAACTGAATATGTTCAGTTCAGAAAACCTTTGTTGTCTTGCTGAAAGTTCAATGGCAGTCAACGTCACAAAGGGCCATGGAAACAAAGACTTAGTATTCAGGATGGCCTCTGAATACCTCACGGCCAACGGGGCCGTAATAATCCCAGATATCAATATCCACTATTGACAAAATTCCTCAATGGATTAGCGATCTATTATCCACTTTCTTTGAGACAAAAAGGATGGTAAATATAGTCTGTGCATCATTTCCGACATCACAAAAGGGTCTTTTCATCAAACCTGGCATCAACTGGAGAGAGGTTTTCTTGTTGGAAAACTTATTTTCGAGGGTCAGAAAAATATAAGAATTTTTTTGCAAAAAAATAGGTATTCAGTGAATACCTTGAATACCCCTCAGCGCCGCCCCTGAATAGTGTCCATAACGCCGGTATCAGTCTGCCGAAAATCAACAAACTTCTATAAATATCATTCATTATTGCGACTGGAGATAAACAGCCAGCTCTTAAAGTCGTTCAGACGCATTTTTATGATGACATGTCAAAAATTGGATTCATTTTTCGACCATCTTGCTGCCATAAAAAGGTTTTCAACGAAATTTTCGGCCACACAAATGAAAGAGCTATGCTTGATAAAACATGTGGTATCTAAAAAGTGAAGCATGTGCTGGTTACTGAAGAAGTCGTTTTTATATACTTGCGTGAAGAGAACAAATAGATCTAATTACCTGAGCATGGCAGCTTCTTGCAAGTCCAGAGTCCACCCTTACATTCACTGAAAAGAAAAACAACCAAATTACATTGGGACCAGAAATCTTATTGTGTAAAGGGGCAATTTCAAATCATTTCATGTCGAAGTTAGCTTTCCTGCCATATAACAAGCAACATATAATTATCAACGCAGGCTAGGTATATGGCAGCTTTACAGCTGATGTGCGGCTGTGGCTAAACGGCTTGTGCCTCTGGATTACCTATGAGTAATATTTTACGGACCTCGGAAGAATCTATAGCTGAATGGGTTAATGAATTGTGATTTGTTGTTCCGACAACGGGATTCGAACTCACGCGGTTAGACCCCACAAGATTCACAACATTGCACCTTAATCACTTGGCCACACCATCAAGTAAATTTCTAATCACAGAAATTTGCCAGGTTGCTGGAAAAGATAGATGAGTAAATGCGCTATGTTTTTGCGGTATCTTATTTTTTTAGCCAAAAGGCTTTGCAGTGGACAAATGCTCTGAGTCAGGCAGTCTCAAATTACAATCAGTTACAAAACAGTGTCGCCATGCCCAGATTTTCTCTTTTAAGCTTTCGCGTTTAAATGACATTTAACAAGTAATTATTCATAGGTCTTGAATAAGCCTATATGCCTATAATAACCGTTTCCGAGGGCAGTGCCAGGAAATATCAACCCGAAGCAGTCAGCAAAAAAATGACTATGATTTATGACCCTATGGTAGGGCTAGAAAGCTTCTTGTTTTAAAAGACCGATAACAGAAGGAAGCATAAATAATTGTTCCAAAAGGTAAAGATAATCCTTCTAGCACGAAACCATCAAAGACGAAACCACTTGATGCTGTTCGAATGTTGCATTCGCTAAAGCGTTGTTGATGATCAGCTTCGATTTTGTTTCCATGCCGACCCTCAAAAATAATGCCCAATTCCTTACGTCAATTTCGAATGCTCTCGACCAATCAGATTCATCATTTGGTTTGCAGCCCGGACCATAGGGTACCAACTAAGAATACAAACTTACCATTCTTCACAAGCAGTCTTCTTGATGCTGTTATGTGGGTATGCAACTCCGTTCACATAACACGAACATTGAGATTGTGGCTTGCAAGTCTCTCCATCTTTCCAGAGTCCATCAGGGCAGTGACATCCATCGACACATGATGATATACAGTTAGATGCAGCAGATGCAGAAAGCATGTTGGAACATACCTTTGGACAAGCTGGTCCACATTCTTTATAAACCATATTTCCAGAGCACTTGGCAGCTAAAACATTATCATAAACTTGGTGAAAATCTAAATACGACAAAGTTAAACCTTCCAAAGCAGACAACTCAGCAGGCACCACTGAAGGAACTGCAAAACCAAATGATAACAAAACGAAGTAATATATTCTCAGGATGTTGAAGGCTTTCAGAATATTGTATCATAATACACTGCTCGAAGTGCAAAGCATCACTGTAAAACTGAAACTGTATCGTTAACATATGGATGGCTACTCTCAGGTGCCAAATAGAGGGAGGGGGTCCTTATGACGTGGGAAGCTACTGTAAACAAAAATTCGTCCACGAACAAATACGATTGAAGTATTTTGCATGATTAATTTGGCGTTGCTGCTAATCTGCAGTGACATCATATCTTAAAGAGCTTTTAGTTTAATTAGGAGTTTGCATGAATATGAAAAATCCTTAATGTAAACGCATGAGGTAAATGAAAACTTACGGCACACAGATGAACTTCTCCAGGTCAGTGTGATGTTAGCATTGAGTTCACATGATCGTGCGTACAATGCAAGTGAATTACAAATGCAGTCCGATCTCTTGTTGTAATTACAATGTAGTACGTCTTTCATACACATAGCCTTGTATCCTCCCACTGGAATCTTTTGGAAGCAAGGTGCAAACATATCTGTTTCGATGACACTGCAGAGCTTCTCAGCATAGGTTACTGCAGTCTGTTGATTACCATCGGGTGAGTAATATGAAGGAGCTGCGAGAGAGGTCTCTTTGCATTTATCATCGAATGCCATTCCGGCAGCTGAAAAATCATTGATGTTTTGCAAAGATGTAGTGCTGCCAATGCCGGTGAAGTCATTCGATTTGTCACCATCAAAGGTACCGCAAAGTCCATAAAGGCGATGATTCGATCCTGCTTTGCTTTTGAAACTGTCCGGTACCTTGATCATTACATCTTCTACACCATCCCAGTAAATCAGGGCTTTCTCTTGTGTTACTAACATGATATAACGTCCCACCTTTGAAAATAGATGAGGAAAAGCTCAGGGAAGGAAAATGGTAAATAACAGCATAGACTTTGAATCTTTACAAAACTTTAAAATCATATTCGTAAGTATTATTGCAAAATTCTTTCAAATGAACTCCTCGAGGGAAACACTAGGTAATTTCCCATAATCAAGCATTTTCGAACTCATCATCATTTTCAGAATAACAGCACTTTTTTAGACATCTGCTAGCTTTGAAGTTGTGACGTCATGAAACTGCTGAATGGTAAACCATAAGTGCAAGACTTATGCCTTTTCGTCCCTTGTCTCCCTGCGTTATTTGATTTGCTGATATCAGTTGGTCAATACGGACTCATAATGTTGTTCTCAAAAAGTGGGCCCACTGTTTCAAACTTGCCTAAACTTGCGGGAGTTGTTGTACACTCAACAAAATCGTTTCAAAGTCTGATCTAAAGAGCTTGAACATTGAAGAGGAAATTTTATGTACAAAGAACGATGTTTTCCTGAAAATCAAAACTTAGAAATGCTGTAATTCCAAAAATAACCATGATATATGATACAAAAAATGCTCTCTAACTGAGATTATGACACATGGCATGACGTTAGAAGGAGGCAATAACGTTTCACCTCTCTCAAGAGCAAAAGGATTTTTAATCTCTGTGCAAGGAGAGTCCTTACGATTGATCAATGTTTTAAGCCCTTTTTCAATCATTTTGCAACCATAAAACTTTTGTAAAATTGAATTTACCTACATTTCTAGTTCTCGTAAGGCAGCGATAAAAACCACAGAAATACTTCAGTTTTTTGCTATTGGCTAGAACTTGAATCATTCAGCTCTATGAATTACTCGTGGTGCTATGAATCTTCGAAAGTGGGAACATCTTTCTGCTTCATCCGTTAGTTTTTAGTGCTGCTTTGTAAGGTTTATGTTTTTGATACATTATCTATTAGATTGTTACTGTTTGCATTTTATGGAGGGCCACTTGAAAACCAGTACTCAAAGGCACTTCACACGCACTAATTGTCAGCAGCTTATTTTTCTTAGAATAAGTTACAATAAAATGCTGCTACTGGTACTTTGCTGCTGCAACTTTCAAGGGACTTGAGGGCATCTATTGTAGAGCAGTTATTAGTATTGTGTGATTTTCTCCTTTGCTTCATATGTATTTTGCTTCATATGTATTAGTAGGTTTAATTCTACGTAATGGCCGCAAGGTGGAGACAGCCTTTTGCCTTTGCGGCATTGTTTTAGTAGTACAGTAGAGTAATTTGTAAGTAGTGTAACTAGTAATATGTCATCGTAGCTTCTTGTTACATCATAAATAATTAGGTTTCATCTTCGAACCTTCTCGTTGAGCCACATCCAAAAGAATTGTCCTTTGTTATATTTTGTTATTTGTAATCAATATTTTAAATTCAAATGTACTGTTAATTTTGGGTCTAAATTTTGATATCTTAAATTCAATGGTCGCAAAATTGCTATATATTTCCATGCTCCATCGCCTTGCTATCTTTGTATGTTGTTTGTAAATATCATGGGAATTCAAAGATAAATTAAGTAGCTCACCTGTTTAATCTTGGGGCTTCCCTCATGAGGAAGGGTGACAGGCTTGCTATTAACGGTGACTGTAAAGGATGATCCAACTTTCTGTCCAAGGTAAACTTGTTGGCCATCAACATTTACTTTGAGCTTCCTCTTCACAGTGGCATTATAATTTGCCGTTGGATCATTGACAATTACCACTTGGAATCTAGATGTTGGATCAGCATCGTGTAGCAATAAATAGGAGCATGATCCCCAGAATTCGTAACTTCTACCGTCAAACGTTGTATAATGCTGTCTACCCCACACATAGCAAGTGTTTTTGACTGAAAAAAGATGAGAATAGATCTAATATCACGCTCAAACGGACACAGTTCGACCAGCTTTATCTAAATCAGGTTCAAATTTCTACCGATCAAATGTATTCGAATTATTTGATTGACCAATAAGAAGGCCCCAGATTGAGCTTGTTTAAGTTGCAAATGTGAATGCGGTACGAGCGATACTTTTATATATTTCATGTGCGAGGTTCGACTGAGTGGCGTTAGAGCTTCTATCACTACTGTGCAGATTCAAAGGTTCGACAAAATCTACACAAATATCGTTCAATTCGTATTCTTTTTCAGAATAGCTTTCTGATGATTGATTCTTGGTGATTTTCTGAACAGGAGTATCTTGTTCTAGGACAATCTGTACAATCATATCCCTTGATCATACCGTACTTCTTATTTATAAAAGATGGTGTCAGCGTCACTCTTTGTTCTTCATTATTGATTGAACTTGCAATAGTCTTCATTCGAATTCAAGTAGCAGAATTTCCTTTGTCATTAAATGTTTCAGTGATCTAAGTTAGCTAAGTAGCAGTTTTTCGGATCGCATAGATTAAATATCATTTTTTATCATATGAAGCGGAGGTGTTGTATGAAGCAGATTGAATTAGTTAAAGTTTGGGTGAAAACTAGAAATCAAACGAAGAATAGCAAACAACAATCAGTCAAAACGAAGGCTCAAATCGTTACAAGATAGGGGTTTAAATCTCTATTACATTTTCCTTTCAATTAAAGTGCTTGAAAGTGACTTTTGATGAGTTGCTGTAACTCTGACGTGGCAAGTTTTTGATTAGTTTCAAAATGACAGCATTTATTAACTTTTGAGGCTGTGACGTCTTTAAATTTCTAAATCCTTCACCACAAAGGCTACAGATTCCTGCTTGCCACCATATTGTAGACCTTCAAAAACTATGGTTTCCTTGAAGCTTGTATCAGTCGTCCTCTAGTGATTTAAGATTTACGATCATATAAATTTTTCAGAATTTTCGACGAATTTTTACAAAAATGATCAAGGTGCTGCCACTTTGAAAATAACAAAGATATAAATAAATTGCCGCGGCAGATTTACAGCATACTACCTAAAGCTCCTTTCAAGTCATTCAATTCACAGCAAAATGTGTTACAATGTTACACCAACCTTTCTTAAGACTTGAAAGATTTGAACCCTTTGCTATAAAATGTATAAATTTCCACAGATACTTACAAGGGATAACAATTGGTGTCTGAGTTGATCCCACGGTTGGCTTCGTATCTAATAAAGAAAAATCGATGTCAATTAAGTAATTTTGGACAATAAATGACATAAATGCAACAATCTTCGAATGTAATTACGAAGCATCCCTTTGCCGTACTTGGGTAAAAGGAACCAGCAGTAAGGCACAGAAGGCACATGCAACAAGGAAAGAATAAATGAAACAGGTCAAAGACAAGGTTAGATCACTCAGAAAAACAAAATAAAGAGAAAAGTACACTCGTATTGTGAACACTTGATAAAGAGTGATAAACTGTAAAAAAAACACTCATAGAAGGAGTGTTAAGACAAAGAGGACAGATAGGAAGACTTTGCACACATAAAACATGGTTGGTAGATATGAAGGAGGGCGCTCGAGCGGGTAGAGGAAAGCATCAGGAAATATGTCAGGTGCACTGCTTATCAAGAGGATTGGAGAGACAAAATACTAAATCATTTACAAATCTCTTGCCCAATCTACAGCTGCAATGCGTAAACTGATGCTTTTTTGTATTCCACCTCAATCCTGTCGAGGTATGACACTGTTTCCTTCCTAGTGGCAACTAATGCCAAAGTTTGCGTCCAGTGGCTTGAATGTCTCTATACCATACAAATTTGTGCATTGAGTTGGTACTGACAAGTTGCTATTACCTTTCAGTCATTTTGGGATTTTTTTCTGACAAAGACTTCACCCCTTAACTCAGGATTGACATCATGTTTATTCTGAAATGACCACTGGTAATCTACCGGTGATAGTTGCGACACCCAAGTAACAGGTAATGTAGTAAGGATTACGAGAGGCGATATAAAATCTAGATTACCGCAGTTTGTTGTTAATTAAAGAGATTTATGTAGTACAAAACTACTTGTACGTCTGTTTTGAAAAACATAATTCGAATTCGATAGCAGAGGGCAAGGAAAAAATATACAAATGATAACAATAGATATATCAATATTGTTCATTGATAAAGATCATTGATCGAAAAGGATTGAAACAGCTTTTACTAAATTTGTGCATTTTCATTTGAACTGCATATAGCTAGTGAAGGAGCTTATGATTAATTAGATAACAATATAATGCCATTCTCCATTCCGAAGCAGTTACAGGAAAGTAAATTTCACATGAACCATGTGTGCAAACCTACAAAGAATAGATCTCCTCTAACAAAGACAAACAAATAGGGCATACTCACTCGTGCAATGGTGTTTACAAGCGTCTATGTTTGGAAAGTTATTCTTTGATCCAAGGCCTCCTCTGTATTGAAAGGAGCTGCATTTTCCATCAGCGTAAAAATATCTTGGCTTCCCGCCACAACTAAGTTGAAGGGTCTCTGGCTTCCAGACTCTATCACAAACTTTATTTGTCTCGTATGAATCTGAAATAAATAATTCTGAGCTAAAAGCTGATCTGAATCAAAGATCTTGGCCTTCTCAGATAGATTTAAAACTTAAAGCATGGATTCTCCATGGCAACGTATAAATTTCAATGCTGACGTGATCAATTATAAAACGTTATTCCTTCTTATCTAGATAAACAATAAAGAAAGCTCGATCTCACAAATTGATGAGTAACAAACTCAGGAACAAATATCAAGTCTGCAGTTGCAAGATTCAAGATATAAATTCTAGATTCCTGTTGATAACGCTTTGCTATAGCAATGGACTAACAGTGGCTTCATTACCAAAACAATAAATTAGAATAGCTTCACAAGGAAAGCCTTGGTTAACAACGGTGTTAGTAGAAACTAACTAAACCACAGATCAGAAATGTTTCAGGATAGATACGTTTCAACTGCAAGACGATAGGCTAACAAAAGTTTCACTAATAAACAATAGGTTAACAATATCTTCATTAGCAAAACAATAAGTTAACAATAACTTCACTAGCAAAAGAATACGCTAAAAATATCTTCATTAGCAAAACAATAGGCTACAAATATCTTCATTAGCAAAACCCTAGGTTAATATTATCTTCATTAGCAAAACAATAGGTTAGCAATAGCTTGATTACCGAAACAATGGCTAACAATACCCCTGTAGTAAACAATAGGCCAATTACAGTTTTAGTAGCAAAACACTAGGCAAAAAATAATCGTTTCACAGGCAAAAATAGCTTAAGAGTGCTCTCACACAAGCAAACTTAGACTGGTCTGAGTTTCAGATCGGCTTGAAACTCATTTTGGTCTGCGGTCGGGGCCTTGGAGTGCTCACATGACGCAGGCGAAATGTAACTCAAGTCGACTTGAAATTCGCTTCGGTTTCTCAGGTCAGTCTGAGTTTTCAGTTCGACCTGATATTTTCATGAGAGCAGAAGAAACTTTCATTTCGGGGTGAAATGACTATTCAAAACAAGTGTGATTGCCATTGCTTACGTTCATTTGGCAATCAAAACAATCCAGGCGTCGTTCAAAGTCAGCCAGCTGGATCTAAATGTTATGAAGCAATGCCAATATCTTTCAAAAAATAATCGCAATTGTTCTGATTGCCGAAGAAATGCACGCATTGTTTTATATTCTCAAACCGGTATGAAAACGTTCATGCCAGGAGAGGCAAATTAGCAGACACAGCCAAATTTCAAACCGATCTGAAGCTTAGATCGGTCTGAGTTTTCTCATGTGAGGGTAGTCTAAGAATTTTTTCAATAGACCTTTACACAAAGTAAGGTTCCAGTCGAGGTGAAACCTGCATTACCAAAAGGAAATAAATTTCATTGCTGCGAACAAGGCACTCTCTGTTTCCAAATCTCAACACTGCTAACAAGTTGCATGGGTTTCCATTAGAGATACATGCTGCTGGGTGACTCCAAAGCGAGGCGGACCGGTAAGTCAGTATTTCAATAGATTGTTGCGATTTTGTGTAAAGGGCAATCGCAATACTTTGGGTTGATACTAATGTAATAACACTTACCGCAATGCTCTAAACATTGCGCATATGTGAATTGCTCATTTCTGTAATGAAGATTCATCCTAACAAGCTTCAAGTAGTCCAAACAGTATTTGTTTGCAGCTTCACTTCCTCTCCATGACAAAGCATTTGATTTTGCTAATGCAATTGGTTCATCAAGGAAAAGCTTGCATATACCAATAGATTTTGGCATTGCACAGATGTTTTCTGCAAAAAGGAACACACGTAGCCTTTAACAAAAGCAAGCATAATTCATCAAGAAAGAATTTAAATAAACCAACAGATTTTGACGTTGAACAAACAGTTTTTGGTGACTTAAAAAACTTAACGTTCAACAAACATTAATTTTTTTGAGAGAGCGCGTGACCGAGTGGTTAAGGCGACTGACTCGTAAACCAAAGGTCAGAACGGCCGAGGTTCGAATCCCGCGCTGGACAGTTTGGTCGCTGTCCGTAATTCTAGCCCCGGTCGACCAGACCCATGTGAAGGAAATCTGGTAGCTGCGGTGGGTTGATGGTAAAACATCCGTGGCCCCTGCTGGAAATCAAGGACCGAGATACAAGGGGGTTCAGGGGGGCCATGGCCCCCTCAAAATATTTCAGCAGTTGCTACAGTAAATCTCTATTCTGTATTATTTTAGTATTTCAGAATATCAGATTGGTACTCCATGTTCTCATGTCCGATATATCCCGATCAATTTCTACCCTTCATTAGTCTAGAAAGCTTTTTGGGGGTATTTACAAACTATCAAACTTGTCTGTCACCATAACTCTAAAGTGGCCTTTGGTAAATTAGGCTTTTTTTTACTTTTGTGGAAGGTGTGTACATTGTAAACATAGATTTACCTGTAAAGCCAATCTGTATTGAGAAACAAAAAAAATAGTGTTCCATTATGCCAATTTGAAGAGCGTGGTCTCAAATTTTTCCAGGGGAGTACCCCTTAGACCCCTCCAAGGTTCTGGATCGCTTTAGCTCGTCAGTCGCTTAGCCCATGGCCCCCTCAAGTGAAAAATTTTATCTCGGTCCTTGCTGGAAATAAGTCTCTCTCAGACTTTCGCAGGCTAGCCACGTTCAATATGCTTACCTACCTACCTACCCACCAAAAGCAATCACAAGAAAGGGTAACACAATAATTAGAATCGTGATTAGGTTTCAATCTAAGCAATCATGCTACCGGAGACAGCGCAACAAATATCAAAGATGAAGAAGTCATGATTTGATAAAAACGAGTAGATACAGTCGGTTGTCCAGTTAGAAAAATCTAAATCAGTGATCAAGCAATCAATACTAGGAGTGATTCGATATTATCAATCAGCTATCAAGTAATTCGATACCACAATAAAGTTTATGATCAAGCACTAGCACTCAAGGAGAGGAGTGATTTGCGTCGTCTTAGTAACAGGTTTTCTTTTTTCTTAATCATAAGAGATCATGATATAGTACACAAGTGTCGTCACGATTTACTCTCAAGTACTTCATTATAAAAATCAAAATAATCTTCCGTATCACAGAACTAAAAGTCTGTATGATCTTGAGAACAAAGCATTGTTAAAAATCGATCCTTCCATCTTCAGTTTTCACAACGTTATCATAAAAACATCTATGGATATACCTCTTTCACATCTGCTTCCGCTATATCCAGCACTACATTTGCATTCGTAGTCCATGGTAGTAGCATTCAAGACACAAGTACCTCCAACTGAGCATTCTTCCAAACAATTTGCTGCAAACATATACAAGGTTGTTAATTTTCAACTCCGTACAATTAACCAGTGTAATCAGATTTTAGATACGAACCAAATACCGAGTCACTAGTTTTAGATATGTTTAGCTGGAAAAAACGAAAGCTACCCTGCGTGCAGACACTACGCAAGGAAAAAGGACAAGTCTGCGCGCTTAAAGTGAATGACCTGAGATATATAGCGCTTGTCTAAAAACACCACAAAGAAGCGCCTAACCCCTGCATTGCTATCTGTGGCCTTATGGGCTTGCTTTCTTTCGCCACAAGCTGGATTACCAAATGCAATAGGCTATACATAAACCTATGCGATCTCATCTTTTAACTCAGGTTATTCACTTTAGTATCGCGTATTGCATGCGTCAGAATTCCATTTCAATTGCATTTTGAATGGCCTTTCTACTTAGCGTCTATGTCAATGAAGTTTGCTTAAAGAACAAAGCTTTAATCACATGACAGCCTTCTCAAATCTGATTGCTTCCTCGTTTCAGGGGAAAGCGATGTTATTGGCTGTTACAACAATGTTTTTGTTGTCAACAAATAAACGCTGAAGTACACACTGCACAAAAGCAAGCGGCGTTTCGCAGACTATACGTACGTTTTCCTTGGGTATGGTCTGCACGTAGGCCAACGAAAGCCCACTGCAGGCTTGATAAATTCTATGATATGAACCTTTCTTTCACAAAAATATAGCACAGCCCCTTTAACTAGCCTGCGGGAAGCCTATCTTCATTTATAGGGCCTCATTGAAACATCTTTAAGCAAAATGGGGATTGAAAAAAGAATTGATATGAGAATGAAATATGGTACCTTGGAACTGACATAGTATCAAAACAAGCCGTTACCTTTGTGACATTGAATTGGATAGGCATAAAGTTAGTTGAGGAAGCTAAGTAGAGGTAATTTATAGATGGGAGAAAGAAGATGCCTGCACAAATTATTGTTCCTCTGGCTAAAAAATATCCACGCACGTATCGAAATCTTCAAATCTAATGGGCTAATTTCATACATGCATATGCGGCTCTTAAGGTAGCCATCTATCTCCGTCAGCTAACTTCAAACTGGATAACTCGATTGTACCGCTGCCATCTAATTCGAGGGCAGGAGTCTTCAACTTTTGTCCATCCTGTACATAGTAGCTTGCACACAGACTATACTCGGGGGAAAATAATCTGCAATCAGGGTATTTCATGGCTACTAGGCACGTGCTCAAATCTCATTCTGGTCACTTAAATTTTTCACACCCTTCTATTCAGTCTTGACCTTCCTTAATTCTGCAATAGGATATAAATTAGATTTCCATACCTAACTTTTGATTCATCAGGCTATCATTGAAGGTCCAGCTTCTTTCATGCGGGACTTAAACGTAAATGAAAAACGCAAGTTTTGTGAAGCAAAAATATCCTGCAAAAGTAAATACTTACAATTGCTACAGCGAGGATTGTCTCTGCTTCTGTAAGCGATTGGACATTGACATTTGTCCCATCCTAAGCATTTACCACCATGTTTACAATACGCTGGCTCCTTGCAGATAGCTGTGAAAAAACAAATAAACATGTACAACTCGACAACTCTTTACTCCAGAAGTTTTACACTAAACGAGACGAGAAGCAAGGAGAACAACTTGTAATACTGCAAGAATTAAATCTATAAAAAACATGAACGACTAGGAATGAATGGTGACTATCTATAATCAGCTTTGATAACTACTTAGGAAAAGGAAAGCTTTCAGTTTTTGGCAAACAGTAACAGATGGTGATCTTTTTATATCTACAGAGATGTTGTTCCAGCATTTTGCTCCATTGTAGCGTACTGATCTGACCGGGCAATCTAAGTATAACCCCTTGTATTGGATGTTGATCCATAAATGATCAACTAATTGGGCAATAATTGGTACGTGACATCCTTTCGTTCTGTTTTCAGACTAGATAGCTGCATTTCCGTTAATTTATATTACAGGTACTAAAGGAACGGTAAGATAGGATGAATGCCTGAAGGCCAAGTTCGACAAAGAGTAAATGAATTTATTAACAGTGCAATAGATAAATGACTATGGGGAATATTATCAAGTCTCTTAAGTGGAATCGCTGCACGCTTTCTGTAGAAGCATGTTTTTAGGCAATGTGAAAAGGTATTCAAGGCATGGAGAATCTCAGGTCGGTAGCAAGTTTTCTTGAAAGATAGATTCCATACCGCCAATCCCCTCCCTGTTATTAGCGCTGTGAGATTCAGGTTACTGTATCAAAAGGACGAATGCGGGATAGGAGAAATGTGCTTACCGTGTTTACTTCATTTGGTACACTTATTTTCAAAATCCTAGAATAATCTCACCTCTTTTAACTGTAGTGAGATTGTAGGATAGCTAATAAATAAAGGTATGGCTGGTTGAATGCAATGAATGAGAAAATAACTTACGTCTTTCACACTGTGCTCCAGCCCATCCTTGTGTGCAGTTGCAAGTGTTTATGAAAGGATTACTACATTTGCCTCCATTCATGCAAGGTTTGGTACACTTGGCTGTGTGAAAAATAACACTAAATGAATAGGGTAAGGTGGGGGTAATGTGGATCTAAATTGAGCAAAATGTCAACATAAGTACCTTTTAAAACAATAATAATGAACAAACACTTTCAAAATTTTTGTTTAATTAACATTCAATGCTTCTTGCTTCCTGCCAAAAAATTTCAGCTCTGATGAAGGCAGTTAGATATTTTTTAAAAATTTCTGAATTTGATGACTAAAATAGGCCCAATTTTCCCGATGAGCGTAATAGCGTTATATTTCCCAACAATTTTCTATTGGATAAAATCCCAATCTTTGCTTTTTATCACATGCAATCCCGTTCCTGCGACGAAAATGAAACGAACATCCTCATGCGGTGATCCACCATCATTTCGACTTCGAAGGCAGTGATCAAATTTGACTGTGACAATCAAAGACAAATTTTTGCAGCTTGCCTTGTTTACTCCCATTTATTGGTTTACTCCCATTTATTGGTTTACTCCCATTTATTGGTTTACTCCCATTTACTGGTTTACTCCCATTTATTGGTTTACTCCCATTTATTGGTTTACTCCCATTTATTGGTTTACTCCCATTTATTGGTTTACTTCCATTTATTGGTTTACTCCCATTTATTGGTTTACTCCCATTTATTGGTTTACTCCCATTTATTGGTTTCAGAACAGCAACCACGGTGACAGCAAAGCCTTTTCACGTTTTAGGCACAAAACAACGTGGCAGGATGAATATAAGTGCTAAAGTTCTAAGCAATTCAAAATTTCGTTGAATTTGAGTTATGGCTGAATTCTCAGCAGGCCCACTTTACCGAATCTGGCAAAAAATTGATGTAAAAAGAGCCATTGCTTCAATGACTTTCAAATAAACGTCATCTTTATTCGTAAAAAACCAAACTCCCACTTCATTTTCACTTAATGGTCCAGAAAACCAAAATAACAGTGGCAGGAGAAAGTTTCTCTGGGCCTTGAAATTCTTCCATCGTAGGCCGTTTAGTAAAATAATTATTTAAAGTTAATTAAGATGGATCTAAGACCAATTAATGTTTTGTGTGAAAAGGCAGCTTATTATGTAGACATCACTATAAAATAGCTAGCCTTTCTTTAATTTCACTTGGAGGGAATTTACTAGCAAAAACCTCAATAAAACCATTTTACCCTGTAGACCCACATTACCCCTACCTTGCCCTACCCTACCCACAAACACAAAACAATAAAAATGATTAGTTGTAGACAAAATTTCAAAATCCCAAAGTTTACAGTGATCTACGAAGAAGCAAACTAGTACTGATCAAACACAAGGGCAATGTATAGCAAACCAAAGTCGTCAAAAATAGGAAAATCCAATTTTTCAATTCAGAAACCCGAGTTTTCTTTATATATAAAACTATTCATTTCTGCTGAATCCCCCCCCCCAGCTTTAAAAGAAAAAAGGAAGACTAACAAGTGCAAGAGGCCCAAAAAAAGATGAATTCTACGTGCCTTTAGATGAGCAAGGTTTCTTTTGTGCATTCTTCGAATTCAAATGGAGCAAAGTCCAGAAAATAAAGCTAACAGTAAACGAATAATATACCATACAAACTCGATACATACGTGTTTCACAAGCTGTTCCCTCATAGTAGTTTGTGCATACACATTTGCCTGACCTGCATTCGCCATAGTTTTGACAAGGAGGGTTGCAAGCCTCTGAAAATTAATAGATAGTGAAGTTAGCCGAGAGAACCTCGGAATAACGTAAAAGCAAAACAAGGCAAGTTGGAGGAAAGTGAAACAACATAGTCAGTACCTTGGGGTGAGAGTCAGACACTGGGGGTGAGAAGGTGCAGTCACCCTAAGTTTAGGAGAACAATGTCTTTAGGTTTGAAGGTTTGAAGCAATCAATGGGAATATACAGTTAACTTTAAACTAAGACATTAGTTTCACCCCCTACTATTTAGCAAAATGTATGCACTGCTATTGTTGAAGACTGTAGCCATGAGGGTGTTTTATACCTAACGACCATTCAAAAATTCAAGACTATCACCAGTGCATATGCGAAAAATACTTGATGAAAATCGTGCAAATAGTTCACAAATCTCTCTTCTGCTGAATTTTATGAAAGGATCTTTATGCAATTTATCGCCAATCTAGCGTGAGGATTTTTTATATCCTGGTTATTTCAAAGGTTCAGCCTTCTAAATATTACAACAAGCGTTGTAGAGTTGTAAATTTGCAGAATTTTTACCTAATTTACAGCTTCTACGAAAGTCATTATGTGGAAGGAAGTTCATAATTCCCAGCAGCAGCTCCTAAATTTGTTTTCCAGCATTCATCATACCAACCAAATGTTCTACTGAAACATAACTTACTTTCAGAGCAATCACGTCCAGTGTACCCCACAGGGCACACGCATGTACCATTTCTGCACTGGCCACCATTGGCACAATTTGGAATACATGCAACTGTGGAATGAGAAACACTTTGATATATAATTTACTACATGAATAGTTTGCATCGAATGTAGCATGAAATATTGGACGAATGCAGTAAACCCTTGCGTATAAATGCTTACAATCTTACAACTCTGCTTGGATAATGAAGTTTACAATGGGTTTATGTCATGATATAATGAAGTATATATAACAATAGGTTCTCGCATAATTAATGTCTAATTCCACAATTGTAGTCTGCAGGCTCACGATTCGTTATCTTCATGCATTCAAGTGTGCGGGCCAGAGCAGAAACTCGTAAAATGACGTCATCGAGCAATCTGAGATAAGGAAGTGTTTGGATAGATAAGCTTTTTGCAATGATAAATCAAGATATTAGGCCAGAGGAACAAAATATCAAGTGTTGCCGAGTTTTGGGGTCTGTCACAGGGAGCTAAGGGGATTCAAAGCTACGAGTCGATGCGCAGGTGTGCACAGTTTATGCTCTGTCGGGGTGCGGATTGAATATCTGATGGCCTAGAAACGCACCCTCGCTGCTAACTTTAAGACTTTTCGCTGTGGCAGCTTTCAACGACAAAATTACTTTAATAAAAAGCTTCTTTCTCGACTTGGAAATAGAAAACAAAACAATTGCTTGGAAAGCCATATTTTGAGTCACTGACATCAAAGACTCAAGCAAACGTCATACAAGGTGCTAAAAAGGCTCTAGATTTAAACGACTCTGGTGTTTTTACAAAAAGATGTCAATTTGGAATATCTGTCTGGTAACATGATATTCATGTCAAGAGAACAGAAACATAAGTATAGTTTCTTCATCAAATGGAAAAACAACCGGATGAAAAAGCTCGAAACAGCACATACACCACATATCTCCAGCAACCTCTTGGCATATAACACACAGCTCCTAGATTTTTTAAAAAAGGTTAAATATTTTTACTTTTTTGAGGATATTCCATGGGCAAGTTTTCTTATTTGATCCTTGGTACATAATGAGGTTTTTGCTAACCTAAAAATGTCGTAAAATCGAGGAAGACATGGGTGTACCTTCTCTCTTTTCTGACGTTGATGTTTCTTCGACATCCTTGCTAGTGTCTTTCTTGACTTTACTCTCTAACTGTTTTTCAAGAAGTTTAATCTTCTCCAGTAAAGCCGAATTACTAAGTTCGTCAGCTGCAACGAAAATAAACAACATTTTAATTAAGACTGCGTTCACACGATGCCGGCACATTTTGAAAACGATGAAAAATGTGACGGTAGCAAAATTTGAGCTAGCGTTCACACGATGCCGGCACAATTTGAAAACGGTAGGAAATTTGACGATAAAAACTGGTTGCAGGATTTGATGTCAAAGAATTGTACCTACACCCTAAGAATAGACCTGTCTCGATCCAAAAGTCTCGAAAAATGTTCTGTTTTTATCTTTGTTGAGTGTTTAAACAATGCTGTTTCAAATTTATGCCGGTTACGGTTCCGTTTTCAAAATCTACCGTTTTCAAAATCTGCCGGCAAAAAATGTGCCGTTTTCGTGTGAACAGGAGGCCTATCCGTTGAAATTTTCACCGTTTTCAAAATGTGCCGGCATCGTGTGAACGCTGTCTAAATGTACCGTAATCCTGATGCTTCAGCTGATGCTTCAGCTTTGTAGAAAAGAGGTCAGCAGTCCTGGTAATATCGGGTTGAGCATGCACGCCTCCAAGCACACCTGAGAGGCCACGCATGCCCCTATCGTACGGACAAAACATAGATTTTATTTGTCAGATCTTGTTCATCTTCTTCATGTTTTTTGAAAAATAACATCATGCAACCTATTCCTTTATCTTCGTGGCAATGTATTCTGAAGGTTTTAACTTTTTCCTGAAGGTTTAACTTCTTTCTGCATTGTGCTTGAGCAAGCAAAACCATTTCCATTCCGCTTGTTTAGGTTGTAAACAATGAGGATCTAAGCTTCAAATATTTCGAATAAGATAGACAGAATCGGCTATTTCCACCCATTTAAATTCATGTGATCAATCCAATCTCTAGATAAAACATCTTTTGATTTCTCTCCTTTGATTTTAGTTCGTGTCATGCAAAGTTGCGCCATGAGTGCGAAAATTACCTTCAACTAAAACTCTACTAAAGGCTATATCTTAAACTCTACTAAAGGCTGTCTCATACGAATAAGATCTCGCGTGAGATTTGCGATAGCGTAGAACTATTCATGCAAAACAGTTTACTTGCGGATATTTGCATGTGACATCCAATTTGAGACCGACCCTTTGTGCCAGTTTTGAAAGCCTTGCCACATGCCTGAGACCATCGCCAAATTACAAATTCTCGGAAATATCTTCAGCAGAATCATATGTCCTATAAACTTACTCATCAGGACTATGAGTCACTGTTGAGGTTTGAATGGAAAGGATAGAAGGATAATTGCATATCAGAGAAACTTACAGTTTCTCCTGAATGAAATGTACGAGACCAAAAATGGCTTAAATGTCAACATAATCTGAGGAACGGAGACTTTGCTCTTGCTAGAATTAGGAAAGTTATATGTAGCTCAGAATCGATTCGTTTCAGATGCCCAGAAGTTTGGGCTACGGTCCTACAATTTATGAAAAATTCAAAACCTCTTACTCGGTTTAAAAACAAAATCAAATCTTGGTCTCCAAAGACCTGTCACTGCCGATTATTTCAAACTCCTATGTTTCATTTAAACACTCATGGTTACTATTCTCAAGGTTATTCTACCTTTTTAACAAAGATATGTACATTGTAATTTTTCTGGTCGGCTTTAATTAGTTCTTTAGTGTAGCTATTGTATGTTTGTCAACTTTCAAAGAAATTGATATTTATCGCAGAAAAATGAGGTGATGTCTTGATCTAGTCAGTTTTCAATGATATTTCACATTGAGTAAAAGAAGGTAACCAAGAATTGGATAACACAATTCAAACTGCCCGTTGGAAATAAAATCAGATTTCTCTTTATTCGCAAATCTGTTTAAAGCAAAACATAACGATAAAAATAATCAAGGCTACACGTCTGGATTTCTGTTTGTATACATGTTTATATATGTTTATATGAGTTCGTGAAATAATCAAAAGGTGCATCAGGTTCTCTGTAAACGATGAATTTTTAAAGGGGAAGATGATCTCCAAGGTTACGAAGCCTTTAAGCGCAGCGCTAGTACCCTGCGCAGTAGCCCGCATGTTTATGGTGTGGAAAGCGTTAACAATCAAATCTGCAGCAAACTTGATGTCAAGCGAAAATATCCGCGAATAAGAACAATTGAAGGGATTTGCATGAGTACATTTGCACAACCGCAGATCTCATCAGGTGTTTGACGTGAGACGGACTTCCTTTTCAAAATTGGAAATCAAATCTTCTTCACTGATATCATTCTTTAAAGGCAAAAATTTCACAGTTTCGGGACAGGGCATTCGTGCAGGATGCATAACATTATAAAGTTCCTCGTCAGCTTTTGTGGTTTCCTTTATCAAATTCCTAATTTAGTAGATCAATTCAGCAAGTTGAAAAGTAGAATTTTAGACGTTGTCAGTTCAACAACTTTTCAAAGTTTGGATGTCTTCAAAAATTATATTGTGCTCCTTCTTTTTACTAAAATTGCCTATTTTTGGTGAAATTGCCTACTGCAGACCTACATCTGTCTCACATTAGATGTCAAGCGAAAACATCTGCAGATAAAGGATTTTGAATCAAAATTTGTGTTTTTGCAAATCTCACATGTCTTCTAAAGTGAGACAGACTTTAGTGCATTACAGACCCTCCGCTAACCGCTGGGCTTTGCGCGCCACTCATGTGAAGAAACACAAACACAAGATGAGTAGCGGCGATGGTAAATTTTAACGGCTCTCCTGTCAGGCTCCAAGGAGAACATGAATAATAAACCACTTTCTTTTACTCTGGAAGACTTCTACGACCAATTTTCTCCTCTGCATTCATTGTAGCTTGACTTTTCACTCATTAAGGAATAAGCGATCTAAAAACAGAACACTGGCCTAGCTTCACAGAATTTCAGATAATCTGAAATCTCTTTAGCAGCGCATTATGGGACAGCAACTATACGCAAGGCCTCGTGGTTAGCAGAACATCTCCAACTGTAGTGATATCAGCAAAATATGCAAAATCTGTAAGTTAACATCAGTAAATGAATTTTACCTTCATCTTGCTGATTAGGCTTTGGCTGGGGTGCCTTGTATATATCTGTTTAAAATAAGAAAGTACTGTCATATACAATGAACATATAAACACCATAAACTAAACAAACTTGGAAATTGAGGTCTTCTCCATGAAATAATGCTACTAGAATCTAAAAAATATCTGACTGCTTCCAAATGAAATCCTCATGATAGAAACGGCGATGATTAATGGAAGATATGAATATGTTGCATCATCCTAGATCAATATCTCATTTTTTTGAGTTGATAGCAAAATAGTTTACGATCGTGTATCTTTCGTGCACTATCACTTTATCTCCTGAGAAAGTTCAACAACAAAATGAACAGGTCTGAGAAAAATGCACAAGACAAGAATTAATTGAAAATTTTAAAATGAGACGGAAGACCTTTTAGCTGTTCTATGAAAGAGTTTGGATTGAGCGATATTTTCAAACATTTTTATACGTAAAGTTCGATTGACTGGCGTTAGCGCTTCAATCACTATTTTGCATATTCGAAGATTCTACAAAATGTAATGTATTAGAGTGAGGCCCCGCATTTAAGAAACCACGTAAAAGATTCATTTAGGCTAATGAAAAGTAATTGGCCCCCCTACCGATAAGAAACTTTAAGGGTCACACCTATAATAAGGTTTCTTGTATTTTGAGTGACACAAAGTACTGATCAGATGGTCTGGGAACATTAAAATTCATACAGGGTTCATAAGAAATTGCTAGCAAGATATCATGGATCTAACAGATCTTTACCTAAGATTTAATGGACCTTTTCGCAATTTGGAGAAAGAGACTGAGGAGAGCGCTGCCAATTCTGACAGCCTTGATAACAATAGGAAATCAGGAGAATCCCTCAGCTTTGGCGATAATCGTACAGCTTTTGTCTCGGTTCCATCTCACTGCAAGCTCAAGTTATTTTCGATTCATTTTCACTTTTCGAGAGATACGCAACACTAGTTTAGTCTGGTAAGTGTTTTCTCTAGATTATTTAGCCTCCTGGTCATCCTCTCACCCATTTGAGAGTATATTTTGAGGTATTTTATCACATAAGTTCACTTAAGCTTGAAATTGGGCCTGTTGATCTGTTGGGCCTAATCTGAGCCGCTTCGACGATGAGGTCAAATACTGGCAATAAGTTGGCTCAAAATACACTCACCAAAAGTTGAAAGGACGGCAAGCCGCCTAAATAATCCAACAAAAACACTTACCATTCTAAACAAATATCATGTGACTCTTCGGAGGTGCAAATAAATAAAAAAATAACTCAAGTTTGCAGCGACATGCAATCGAGTTGCAAGTAGGGATTCCCCTGATTTCCTACTGTTGCCAATGCTGTCAGAATCGGCTGCGCTCTCCTCAGCCCCTTTCTCCAAATTGCGAAAAGGTCTAGTGATGCTTTTGACAATCATTGATAACATACACATATGGCTAATTATGGCTGATATGTGTATAGATATCCCTATTTTTGTTGTAACTTATTTTTCTAGCACTTTCCAGAAAAGAAACTAGAAACTTAAAAACTTTTGCCTAAAAACGACAGAGATAAAAGAAACGTTTTTGGGTAAGATGTGAAAAAGTGGTTTCTTAAATGCGGGGCCATACTGTATCGTCCGATCCAGATTCTTAGCTAAAATTTCTATT
This sequence comes from Aurelia sp. 3 sensu Dawson et al. (2005), assembly GCA_964020215.1. Taxonomy (NCBI): domain Eukaryota; kingdom Metazoa; phylum Cnidaria; class Scyphozoa; order Semaeostomeae; family Ulmaridae; genus Aurelia; species Aurelia sp. 3 sensu Dawson et al. (2005). Next base: position 14,394,032 of record OZ026573.1, on the reverse strand, counting down.
CGTCCAAACTTCCACTCATGATAGACGCGTTGTCGTGAGTTTTTTCCATCTCTTTTTCCTTACCTTTCCTTGATGAATAATGATTTCCCGCAGCTGAATTGGAAACATGGGAATTTCCAGGCACCTTCATTACACCCCTCCCCCCTCCCTCATTGTCCACTGCAAAATGTTTCTGTTGGATTACATACAGTCGTCAATGATCTATCTTTTCATTTTGGCTCAGAAATAAGTTGCAAAGAGGATAGCCTTACCATTTACTCCTTCATTTTCTTTGTTGAAACTAACGTAATCTTGGCTAAAGAAAGGAAAGAGAAGTAATAAATGTAACGCCGTTTGACCGTTCCAAATTATACTGCATTCAAACTAACATAGCTAAATTAGCTTTATCTGAACCACGTCAAATTTCAAACCAATCAAATGCATTCGATTTTCTGGGCTGACATATTGGAAGGACCATTCGATAACCTGGTTTCGTTTAAAGGTGGTCTGAAGCGAAAATTTTTATTGATGCAAACGAAGGGCCCTGTCAATCGATAAGAAATCCTGTTGAAATTTTTTTGATATCTCATTTCGTTTTTAAGTTATCCAATGATTTCAAGTGTCAGTTGATGACGTCATTTTGTTTGCAAATGATTAGGATTCTATATGGAAGAAAGCTGTATCTGATCTTTGGAAGGTTAAAGTTGTAGGAGACATTTCAGCTGAGCAGAATAAATGCAATAAACATTGTTTCATCAACTGATGTGACTTTATTTCCCTTTGGAAACGTGGTCAACTTTGTATACTTTCTCGTACTTTTTGCAAACAAAATGACGTCACCAGCCAATCGTACAAATTAGTGGATAACTCGAACATGAAATTAAGTATCAAAAAAAATCTAATGGCATTCTTCATCGTTCAACAGTGCTATTGATGTGCATCAATAAACATTTTCGCTTCAGATCACCTTTAAGCTATTTCAACCTGCAAGCCTGTATTGTGTATTAGTTGTAGCACATTATATTCATAGCATTTTGTAGCAAAGTTGCTGTGTCTGATTTGATTAAAGGTGATCTGAAGCGAAAATTTTTATTGATTCAAATTAACGGCACTGTCGAATGATACGGACTCCTGTTTAAGTTTCTTTGATATCTCACTTCGTTTTCAAGTTATTCACTGATATTAAGTTGCAAGTGGTGACGTCATTTTGTTTGCAAATTACTAGCATAATGTATGGAAAGATAGGTTCATCTGATATTTGAAAGGTTGCAATGGTCGGAAACATTTAAGTTGAGCTGAATAAATGTAGTAGAGATTGTCTCATGGACTGATATGATGTTTAGAAAGGCATGTCAGTTTAAGAAAAGTTCTTCGAGTCCACTTCTTTTGGGAGACATAGTCAGCCACGTACATTTTCGTTACTTTTTGCAAACAAAATGACGTCATCAGTCAATCATACAAAATAGTGTATAATTCAAAAATGAAACAAGGTATCACAAAATTATAAACGACTTTCTTTATCATTCAAAAGTGCTGTTCATTTGCATCAATAAAAATTTTCACTTCAGATCACCTTTAAGAAGTTAATAGGGTTAGTAAGGTTTGTAACGGTCAATCAACACAATAAGTATTGAGAAGACAAGGAAGAAATTGTTAAAAGTACAACCGAAAACTACGCAAAGTAAGACTGTTCTAAGCGATAGAATTGCGATTATTTTCCAAAACAATACAAACTAGGTAGGTATCGTTCGAAAGAACATAGCGACCGACATTTGATTGTTGCAAGCGTTGTAAAAGGGGGTTTAGTCCCTTGGGAATTTTAAGAAATTTTTACCTTGAAAATTTTTCCAACCTCCTATTCATCATTCGAAAGTGGAAATGAAATTTAACAGAAATAACCTCGACCGGGGACTATTCTGGAGCTCATTGTTTCACAAGGAACGGCCCTTTCCATTCTCTGCTTGCAGATTTCTAATCACAATGCATCACGGTTTCGCAAGATACCAGATTTGGTTTGCAGGAAAGATAAACAAACAACTTCAAATAATTCCCAAAGCCCATCTTGGGTCAAGAAATTAGTAACGCTTGAAAGATTGAAATTCCGCTCTCAAAATGTTCTTAATGATACCTACCTAGCAGTATTTTGCGATATAATGATAGTTCTATGATTAAAAATATAATATAATATAATATAATATGATATAGTATAATATGATATAATATAATATGATATAATATAATATAATATAACATAATATAGTATAATATAACATAATATAATAATGTTAACGACTTAGGCCATTGGCCTGTACGAAAGTCTCTGTCACTTGGCCCAGGTGTATCTTCTGTTACTCAACAAGACAATAAAACTTTGCAGCATAGTTTCAAAAAATATAAAAAATAGAGATAAAGATATATTTTATAACATATAAAAACATAACATATATATAATATAATATAATATAATATAATATAATATAACATAATATAATATAATATAATATAATATAGCATAATATAAAAAATATAAACCATTTAAATCTACATAGTTTTGGCCATACTTTAGGATAGTATGCTCTTTTAGGGTCCAGTCATAGCATTTAGAGTTATTCTCACTTTAAATGTCGGCTGAGATTTAAGAAAACATAAAATTACTCATTCAAAAGTCATTTATCGTTCTTATTTGGCGGAACTCTACTGACATCTAACGTGAGTCAGGCTCGAATTTTGTTATCACACCGAAAAAGGTACCAATGATAAGTCAACATTAAGGACTTAACACAGCATTTCTTGCATATTTTAATTGGCTCTCAACTGAAACCATGTGATCAGTAAAGTGTATCGATGGCTATTACTAAAAGCAGGAACGGGGAATATTGCTGGGGAATCGTGGGGAATGCCGGGGAATCACGAGGAATCACGGGGAATGTCGGGGAATCATGGGGAATAGTGAGGAATACGCGAGGAATAGCGGGGAATCACGGGGAATGTCGAGGAATATCGGGGAATAGTGGAGAATACGCGAAGAATGGCGGGGAATAACGAGGAATCATGGGGAATCATGGGGAATATCACGAGGAATGGCGGGGAATCACGGGGAATCGCAAGAAATCGTGGGGAATATTGAGAGAAATAGCGGGGAATCGCGGGGAATCGCGGGGAATCATGGGGAATCGCGAGGAATCACGGGGAATATCACTGGGAGTTACGGGAAATATCGGGGAATCGCGAGGAATGTTGAGAAATTATGAGGAATATCGCAGGGAATCATGGGGAATCCCGTGGAATATCGCAGGGAATCGCGGGGAACGTGGGGTGATAACGTGGAAAATCGAGGACACTTCTTCGTTTCCTCGAATTAAAGCATAAGTAATTCTTTAGGAAAACTTTAGCTCAGTAGCAACAGCAGTAGTAATTCAGAGTAACAGATAAGACTGAGGAAACTTTGCAAGAATATATGTGAAAATATTTTGTTATCATTTCAGTATATCCTTGCATGCTTCGACAACAGCAATTATCACCCTTTTACAAACATTGGGTGTAGGGGCGCTTGATGTTTTGAATCGCGGAATGATAGAAAGTCTACAGGTTTGCAAATGCCACAGTAGTTTCTGGTAGATGTCGTTACTGTTTCACATAATGGATTAGCGATCACATGTATTGATGTTCCGTTTGCCAAGCTTGCCAACGTGTATGAAATCGGCAGCGAGGAGAAGTTTTGCAGATGAATTAAATTGATTCACGTATTTAGAAGTCACAGATTTATCAGTCATCAGTAAGTTCTACCTTGTTTTGAACTTTGAATCCAAATTATACCGTAAAGCTCTATGGTTGGCATTAATTAGCTATGTAATTAGCTAGACGAGAAGCCAACGTTAAATAAAGCAATTATATTATTATTGTTATTATATTTGCCCCCTCTATATCAAGTTCCCTTTTTTAATAAGCCCCTCCCCGCTTAGCCAAATTCTAAATAAGCACCCCTCTCTTTGAGGTCCCCAATTATATCAAATTCTAGCGGCTGCCAACGATTTTGCACTTGTTTAGCTAAACGAGTTTAGATGTTAATTTTGATGTTCTTCAGGACAAAACATTCTCGAATTTATGTACATGACCAATGACAAGCCATTATGTTGATGCTTCTACTTTAATTTTGTGAATAAGCCCCATCTCTTTCAAGACCCCTTCTGGATTGTCGGGAACTGAAAAAACCCCATAGCGGAATTTACCTTAGAGTTTTGCATTGTGAATTTACCGCCGAGGCTCTACGGTAAATTTCCTGGGGGGCTTGTTTAATTTCCGAAAATGCAGGAGGGCTTACAAGAGATTGGGCTTATTCACAAAATCAAATTAGAAGCTACCCTGGGTACCAGAGCCAAACAATAATAAAAAGAAAAAAAAAGGAGGGAAAGAAAGTTGGCAGTATTCCCCTCCTTAATATTCCCCTTAATCTCAGTGGCGTAGCGGAGGTGCATGGGGCCCTTAGTGAAGAAGGGGGGCTGGGGCCTCTTGTACCTATGTCTATGACGTAATTTGAAGGTTGGGGGCCCCTCCGGAGCCCCTAATCAGTGGGGGCCCTTAGTGGTACGCCCTAAAGGTAACCACCGTCGGCTACGCCACTGCTTAATCTCCTTAATATTCCTCAATATTCCCCTTCTTTCTTCCTTCTCTCTTTTCCTCTTACCAATTTCCTTTCATTTAAATTTTGAGGCTCTGGTACCCAGGGTAATTAGAAGCATTGATATAATGGCTATAGAATGGCTTGCCAGTTTGTGTACCCCATATTTTGCGGATTTAACATTTAATTTTACAAGTCAAATAAATGAATTCGATTGTCCTTAACCATATCATAATTAACATACAAACTTGTTTAGCTACAAAAATGGAAAGTCGTTGGAAGCCGATTGAATTTGATACATTTGGGGACTTCATACAGAGGGGTCCTTATGTAGGATTTGGCAGAGAGAGGGGGGCTTCTTACAGAAGGGGGTTTGATATAGAGAGGGCAAAATAGAGCTTTCACGCTATAATTTGGATTCAAAGTTCAAAACATGGTAGGAGTTACTGATAACTGATAAATCTTTGACTTCAAAATACGTGAATCAATTCAAATCATCAGCAGAATTTCTCCTTGCTGCCGATTTCATACACGCTGGCAATCTTGGCGAACGGAACATCATTGCATTTGATAGCTAATCCATAATGTGAAGAAGTAACAGCATCTACCAGAAACTACCTTGGCATTTGCAAACCTGTAGACACTCTATCGTGTGTATTCTTTTGACTAATTTGCATTCCTGAGCGGATAGAATAGATCTCATGCAAATATTCGTGAAATTATTTGTCTTTCAAAACATCGAGCTTGCCTACATCCAATGTTTGTAAAAGGGTGATAATTGCTGTTGTCTAAGCATGCAAGAGCATACTAAAAATGATAACAAAATATCTGCACATATATTCTTGCGAAGTTTCCTCAGCCTTATCTGTTACTCTGAACTACTACTGCTGTTGGTACTGAGTTAAGGTTCTTCTAAATAATTACTTTGGAATGCTTTAATTCAGGAGAAAGAAGAAGATACCTCGGTATTCTACGCTATCCCCTTACATTCCCCACGATTCCTCGTGGTTCCCCGTGATTCCCCGCTGTTCCTCGAGAAATTCCCCATGATTCCCCGCGATTCCCAGCTATTTCTCTCAATATTCCCCACGATTCCTTGCGATTCCCCGTGATTCCCCGCCATTCCTCGCGATATTCCCTGATATTCCTCGACATTCCCCGTGATTCCCCGCTATTCCTCGCGTATTCCCCACTATTCCCCGATATTCCTCGACATTCCCCGTGATTCCCCGCTATTCCTCGCGTATTCCTCACTATTCCCCATTATTCCCCGACATTCCTTGTGATTCCCCGGCATTCCCCACGATTCCTCAGCGATATTCCCCGTTCCTGCTTTTAGTAATAGCCGTGTATCGATTGATCTTTTCATGAAATTAATTCAAGTTTCAAAAAGGACGTAACAGTACCATCAAGTAGACTTCGATTGGTCTAAAACTGAAAATATGTGACCAGCAAAGAGAGTGAATCGATCCTAACGAAAAAAGTAACGCTCAAAAAACTAAAATTTATGATTCATGTTAAATATTACAGTAGTTTCGTGTTTCTAGCGTTTACTCAACACCCACGCTATTGTTGCTATGCCGATGTGACATGTACATGCAAGAAATTTACGTGACGTGCGAGATTTGCTTTTCGTGTTGCAACTGTAGCTGACGTAGACAGTGAACTTTTGAAGAGTAAAGGATAAATTCATGCAGAGCAAGTGCCCTTCTTTATTCAAATATTTTGCTAAAAGACCCTTTGCTAACCGTGATCCTTTGCACGATAAATCAAAGTTCAAACAAACTGAAGCTTGGCAGGAAACGACTTTCACATTTCATTCTAAAATCAACTTTGGAGCAGCACAATATAGCACAGGTTATGACCTATTTCCTTGAACTTAATGTCTTGTTGGAGAAACTTCGACTGCGTTCACACGATGCCAGTACATTTTGAAAAAGGTGAAAAATGTGACGGATAGGCCTCCCATTCACACAAAGGCGGCTTATTTTTGCCGGCAGATTTCGATACGGTAGAATCTGAGAACGAACTCTTGCAGGCACACTTTGAAAACGCCACCGTGTGAACACTCGAAATGGATGACACGGAATATTTTTTGATGTTTTCAAAACGAGGCTGATCGATTCTTTAGGTATAGCTGCATTTCTTTGGCATCAAATTAATGGGGAAACTGTAATAACATTGTAACCGTCAAATTTCGTACCCCTTTAAAATTGTTCCGGGAATTGTGTGAACGCTAGCTAAAACTTTGCTACCATCGTGTTTTCATCGTTTTAAAAATGTGCCGCCATCTTGTGAGCGTAGTCTTAAAGTACTGCACTTTAATTCTACCGTTTGGACTTTTCAGTAATCTTTAATATTTTTCGAAGTTGGAGCGTATTCTACATTTCGACTTATTTGCGGATAGGACGTCATCAACCTTCTAAATCATAAACCAAGAGAGTGAAAACTTTTGCTTGAAAACCATTTTGTCGACATTCAAACACTACGATTTTCTTGAAAATCATTTTCAGTTTTTCTCCAAAACTTTAGAAATAACGATGGCTTAAAGATATTTTTAGAATTGTTCTTGAATCCTTAAAAAAGCGCACTAATCAAGAAATATTGAAGATTTCCAAAAAATCCAACGCAAAATAGCTAAAGTTTCTTTAAAGCCATTCATGCCAAAGAAATAGGTCATAGAACTTACATCAACCTTCTTTTAAAGATTGGACACCTACCGGGTGTCACAGACAAAACGCAACAGTTTTGAAAATATCTAATGGAAAATGCTTTATTCAGATTATCAAGCGATCATTTTATTGAAATCTGCAATAATTCGAATTAATCTTGATATGTTTTCCAGTATTTTGGCGACTTGGTTGTAAAGGTGAAAATCAGCAAAATTCAAAATAGCCCTTAGGTGAAAACCAGAGCTGGTGCATTTGCAAGGCTAGCAATAGTGAATTATAATGTTAAGTTATAAATCATGACAACCCCAGCAATGGACCTCTTAGCTATTCTGAGAAGAATCAGAATCGAACGACATTTTGCTACATTCTGTAGAATTTTCGAATGTGCACAATAGTGCTAGAAGGCCCAAAGCCACCCAATCGAACCCATCGTACGAAAATTTATAAAAATAACACTCGATCCAGGCTCTTTTGCAGAATAGCTTAAAGGTCTATGGCCGAAGATTGCTGACAAGGATGCAAACACACAGGTAAATTGAACATTGAACAGACACTTTTATAAAGATTTCAGTCAAGACACAATTGTTTTTCTAAAATGTCTAGGCCATCATTAGAGTTATATTTTCAATTGGAAATAATGTACACTGAGAGCTCCCTCAAAAGTAGATAACTCATGAATCAGTAAGGAACCCCTTTTTTCAAAGTTTCTTGATCAAATTACGTGCTTGTCTGTGATCGTGTGAAGTTGCAGATAATGCCATACTTGTAATTTTGCAGCATCTTGTGCACTAATGCTGACAGCTCTGGTTTTGCCCTGACAATGAATTTAAAGTTTTTTATTTTTACTCTGCAACCAAGACACCAAAAATTCTGAAAAATATATCAAAATCTAATTAAATCATAGCAGATTTAGAGCAAAATAATCATTTAATTATGAATTTGAAAAGGCATTTGTCAGAGTTTTTTTTTTAATTTGCTGCGTTTTTTCTGGGATACCCGGTATGCTGTAAAAGACCATAGCAAGCTATCAGTTCTTAACTTTCAAATTATCTAATATGAGGTGATGACTCCGTGGTAATGCACTTGACTGCCAATTTTAAGGCTGGTTGCTGGCGTCCTAGACGTGGTAAAACAAAAACAAGAAGAGGAAGATAATTCATTACTTCAGAATAACAGACATGAGTTTATCGAAAACTATCCTATGCAAGTCGCATAATTTCTAAGTTCAACTCCTCCCTCTAAGAAGCAATGAAAAACAACAAGAGTTGCAGAGAATAAACACCAACCGATGTTTACCCGATGTTTCTAGGGTAGCACTTAAGTGCCGAAAAGTTGGGCGTGGCCAGCAAATATTATGCAACCTACCTGAAGAGTTAGAGAATCAGCTCTTTGAGCTATGAAACTGGGCGTGGCTATGAAATATTACACAACCTAGCTGAAGAGTTAGGCAAAGCCTTGGCTGATCTTTGTATGATTTCTCAAAATGCGTTTTGATTCTCTGTTACTGAATATCCTCATGCATCAAGTAGTGAGGTAGTCTGAATATTACGCAACCCATTGTAAAATTTCATTGCGAAAGCCTCCTCTCAAGGCGTTTCTAATTACCTATGACAGAATTTCCTATGGCATCAAAAAGTGCTTTTCGTTTTGCTTTGAGCCCTGGGCATTACTCATCAGAGACGAGTCATGATGGTTGTTCCTCTCACTGTGACTACGCCTCCTTATCCCTGAAATCGTAGAGAAATTGTACCAATGTTATCAGAACACACATGTCCATTTGCTATTTTTAAGGGCTAAAATTGAATGAAATTCGTCGAGGCCTTTGTTCTGAGACACCTACTTTCAAAGCTTATGAAAACAAACAATAGACCTTTTGACTTCTTTACAACAGAGCCTGGAAGAAACACCATCTTTAGACATTATTGTAAGGAAGCTTCGATTAAGCGGCGTTATAGCTTTTGCCACTTGCCACTGATGAACAAAATTCCTAAAAATATCGCTCTATCCAGACCATTTCGTAGAATATCGAAAAGGTCTATTGGCTGAAAAGTATTGGCAGTACAGCACCCTAGACTTATGACGATGAGTTTCTTGTTTCCCTGTGTTCTTGACTTGAGGATGGCGCTTCGGTCAACAGAGCAAGATTTACCGTTCTGGCCTAGTTTTGAAAAGACTGCTTTACAATAAACATAGAGTCAGAACCACTCAGAGGCATCACAAGTCAATATGCAAGGTTCCAAGTTTCAGGACAGTTTTAAATCAAACTAGCAGTTTCATTTAAACAAACATTCTCTGCAGCAAGTAACTTCATCGTAACAAGGCATCTGCAATCTTCCATTTGATACAAATCATTCTTGTTGCATAACCGCATAGGTTTTGAGACAGTAAAGAAGCCTGTTTCTTTCTATCGTTGTGAAGAACAATGTGAAGAACAATGACTGACTTCAAAATTCTATGATCTCATGGTTTTATGTTCTTAATGATGCGCAAGCATTCTACCAAACAAGAGTTGTTAATCGTATGAATTTGATGAGATGATGACAATGATGCTAATGGTGATGACCAAATTTATGTCTCAGTCCCTCATACTCAGAGTCTAACGTCTAGGTGGTCAATCTAGATGTGCATATTTGCCATTACAGTTACGCAACACACGAGTTTTCATTTTAAAGATACGAATAGCATTCAACGCATTCGAGCTTTGGATAACCGAAATATATCCTCGGTTTCTCTTCAGACCAATCTGTTATCGAACATCAAATTGACTTTTGGGAAAGGGCAAACTTCTTCAAGAATCTTAGGTCCTAGAGATCTGAGAATGTCTTGAATGGCTAATCCCATATACGGTATAAATTTAAGATGAGGAAAGAAGAAACTTTGAGTATGTTTATTTTAGATTTGCCATCTTTGCTGGTATACGGTCTAGACTGCAATTACCAGGGTTATACATGCCATCCGGGAAACTACAGCAGCTTAGCAACAACAAAGCGGGCGCTCGCACTTTCTGTAACAGCTCATTTGCGGGATGAGTGAACATAGCGACGCCTTACATCTTGTGCATGTGAACATGTAAAATGAGCCTACACGAACACTGATCATTGTGTAAGCGCGCTTGTGCGCTTGTGCGAATAATCAGTATTACGTAACAAACGCGTTTAATGAATCGGGCGCACTTCAAGCTTGCGTTGAAAGTAGTTAACCAATAACACGTAGCGAGAACCATTACAATTAAACTGTTGTTCATTCTGTTCGATATTCTCACCTTCAGCAGAACTTTTCAAGCCCATCTTCAACTACACTTTGATCTGAGAACTTACTATATGCTCTCAGGTTGTAGGCAACAAAGCCTGACGAATAAATAGCATGCGAAAGGCCAGTCTCACTTCAGCAAATCTGCTTTGACTAGATGGAACTTTTCTGAATTCAGCACAAGTTTTTTTCATGCTCTAAAAGTAGCGGAGACTTTAGATTTGGATCCAAACACCTAGTGAGTGCCTTTAGGTTGGTGACAACGAAGTTTAACGAATAATTTTAGGCAAAATTGCTTCTGATATTCAGTTTCTCTTGCTATGAAGACCCCTTCCGCTTCTTTGATCCCTTTGCTAGCACTCGAACTTACTAATATAATATTGTTGAGTGTTCACTCAGTTTTCAATTGACCATTCGCCAGTTGATAAGTTACGTAACTGTTGAAAAAGCCGGAGAAATTCGCGATTCATTAAATTTGACGGTGATGCATTGCGAGAAACGTTCTACAGTTTCCTTGTGAAGTTATTGCTAGCTTACTTCAAGAAATCATTCTGTTCAAGCGTCATTCGTTCTGTTGATGTTCACAAAGAAATAGGATTCAACGTGTCAAAGAAACGTTCACAACGTAGTAAGCAATGTGCTGTGGGCTAAAGTTTGGAGATTGGATCGATGAAATTGCACGACGAACAATTGTAACGGAGTTGAGAAATTTTCTTCACCTATCCTGTAATATTATCGCTAGTTTACTTTAAAATATCTCTCTACTTCCAGCATCATTTGCTATAAAATAGAACGCAGAGGTTCGAAGAAAAAGTCACAAAGTAACAAGCAATTCACTATCGAAAAAGCCAAGAAATATTGACAGCAAATAATTGTGCGAGATTTTCTCCAGTTTTATAACGAAGCTATTGCTAGTAGAGTTGAAGACATAGGTCTTGTTCAAGCATCATTCATGATAATGGTGTCCACAAAGAAGTAGAGCGGATAAGGTCAAAGAAACAGTCACAATGTAAGAATCAACTAACCTTGCAGCTTGGGTCGTTCTCCATTCCTTGCTGGTGCAAAGGATGACCAAAAGGAGTCCTAATAAGGTACTCCGTTGACCCTGCATTTGAAATTAAAAAAGAGCCTAAAAGTTGCGTCTTTGGTGAATTCAGTTTCGATTTTTGTCGGCAGCTTCTTCGCGAATTCACTCGTCGATGGTAAAATAAAATTTTGCAGCGATCGAGTCTCTTGCACGGCCAGCCGCAAATGAGGAATATAAGATAGAAAGGAGAATATTAAGAATAGTTGAATGAATGTAAAAGCCATCTCGTATTTCTATTGGCTAAGTGGGAGGGCAGTGTTTTGGTGGACAATGAGATAGGCATACTTCTTACGAAGAATCAAAGTATCTAGGTTACCATCATCTAATGAAGAAAAAATTATGCGCAAATAACTATCACCATAATTGTGTGACAAAAATAGGAAATAAACTTTAATTCGAATCCACTTCTGGCAGCTTAGTATATTTTACAGAACTAAGATTAAATTTTAAGATATTTGGTATCTAATGAAACGATAGGTTTATAGCGGTGCCAAACCATAGACACGGGTGGATACATGCAACTCATAGGACAGTGGCTTTACCGGTGGGTGCTATACCAGTCGAATAAAAGTTATGTAAATCGACGAATAAATCACTCTAAAACAATGTACAACTTTACATATAATTCAAAGTTTTAATAAGTTGCCACTCTATCCACCTTGAGCTAATGCTGGGCGTGTGATTCTATATAGAGCCAGAGCAAGCAAATCTGTACGAAGAATTTGCATGGAGAAATAAATCGCGGATGAAACTTAAAGTTACATAAGTCTAACCTGTGACAAAACGGCAATATCAAGGGGTTGAGAAGAGAATACGTCTTTTATTGACACAGGGCCAATATACTTGTTAGTCCAATGCATTTGCTTTATTAGACATGCGTTTCAGCGGGGCTGCAGGTTCATACTAGAATTTAGATAAAGGCAACACTACTCCGCATTGAACTCATGTTAGGATTTCAACTTTCTACATCCTTCGAAAGTCTTGAGTTTTACATCAAGAAAAATTCTCATGAAAATTGACAGATCTAAATCAGACAAAACTGCGGCTTTTTAAATGGCAACAACACCTTGAAAAGGTAAACCTTTATAGAAGATGATCAATATTTACTCACACAACAGACGTCTAGTTCGAAACTCCGAAACTTCAAACTTTGTAGGCGTTAAACAGGACCTAGCAAAGAGAAAGTAAGGAAGATTCACTGTATCTTCCTAAAGAAAGCATCATTATCACATAAACAAGGCTTCTTCTGTAAGGTTCTGATGAAGCCTCGTATGCCGAGGCGAAAAATAATGGTTGTCTTTGCTTCACGTGTTTTTGCGGTGTTCCTGCATTCACACAAAACATCATATATTGCAAAACAAATAAAAATGCCATAAAAGAAATGCTAAAAATTGAACTGATGTACTACAAAATCGTATGCCGATTGGTAAAATGCGCTTTAATATTGTCTTTTATTTTCTTATACAGAGTAGTCATAAAATGCATTTTGTAAATATCTTTAATGTTTTGAAAGGCTTGACAATTTGGCAGCTACCCAGAGTTGTTCTTATCAACCCTTCAAATAATGATGAATGTAACGTTAACCTAAAAGCAACGTTAAAAATCCAAATTATACGCTATGAATGGTATGCTTTTTGGTAAGATATACTTTACAATAGTTTTTACCTACCTAAACAGAGTGGTCATAAGTTTGTTTTGAAATTTTCAAAATGTTTTGAAAACGCTTGACAGTTTTTGCAGCCATGCAGGGCTCTTAAACCAACCTTTTTACGAATCTCACCCTCTTAATAATACCACATCTTTTGCGAATCTCATCTTTTTAATCAGAGTGCCATCATCCCGAAAACAAAAGTTATGTAACAACCTTTTTTACAAAATTTGTTGAAAAAGGCATAACTTTAGATTTAGCGTGCTATGAGATATTGTTTGAATTGCAATGTTTTTAAGAATCTAATGGGGTTGTACTTTGGAGATTTTTTCTGTCTCTAATTTGCAAGATCCTTTCGGTTATGTAAGTGTTTTGAAGCAAAAGAGAGAATAAGAAAACTTTAGCAAACACAATGTTGGCTAAAAAACATCAGTTACACAATTATAGTGTCGCAATGCATTATTGCTGGTTGATTCATAACTTTAAGAGCAGCCATGCATTGCATCTTCTTTAACAGCAAAAGTTATGTAACCACCAATATTACGAATTCTTGTGAATATAGCGTGCTTTGAGGTATTGGTGAATCGAATATTTTCTACGAATCAAATGGGGTTGTGCTTTGGAAATAATTTCCTGTTCAAGCTTTCTTTGAAATGTTTGTAAAATCGATTCGAAATTGATGTGGTAAGATTCAATTTCTTCGATTTCTTTGTTTCATTTGAATCGCATTGCTGTCACCATCCCGGGGGGGTGGGTAACTACCATACATGAAGGTACGCGATGTGCCATTTTTTGGGGTGCCTTTTTTCGAGCAGAAAATAAATTTTGGGGTATCATTTTTGGTAAAATCACAAGTAGTCATAAATTTTGGGGTGTCATTTTAGAAAAATAACTCTTTAGGGTATTGATTTTGATCAAATTTCACTTAATTAGTTAACATTTTTGATGGCTGTCACAATTTTAGGTATACATTTTCAATGGCCTGTAAATTTTGGGGTATTGTTTTCGCGAAAATTTATATATTTTAGGGTGCGATTTCAGACGTCAAATGGCACACCCCCGTCACCCGCCTATTGAAGTTACCCCCCTACCCCCCGGGGGGATCACCATTTGGATTTAAAAAAGAAAGAAACTCAATACCTTACCACATCGGTTTCGAATTAATTTCACAAATATCTCAAACGGCTTGAACATTAGATAGGGCAATTTTGCCCTTTTCGGGGCTATTCCCAATTCCCACTGGCATGTATCTTCACTCAGAGCATAGGTTCCAAATCTTTCAAAAGGTGAGTGTTAACTTCAATGACCTATTTCTTCGAACTGAATGGCTTCAAAGAAACTTTAGCTATTTTGCAATAATTCTGTCATTGGGCTTTTCTGAAATCCTCAATATTGTCAGAATTAGAGTGTTTTCCTTCTTTATCGGGAATTCAAGAAAACTTGTAAAAAACTTAAAAACCATTTGCAAACTTTCTGACGCAACATGAAATGATTTACAAGAAAACGATAATTCATGGATGTCTACAAGAAGCAAAAGTCTGTCATTCATGTGATCTATGATTTAGAAATTTGATGATGTCACATCCTCAAATGAGCTGAAATGTAAAATACGCTGTAATTTCGCAAAATATTCACTATTTCTGAAAAGTCCAACGGTGAAATTACGGATAAGTACTTAAAGTTTCTTGTAGGCCATTCAGTTTAAAGGAATAGGTCATACAAGTTTACACGCACCTACTGCGCCGATTTAAAGATTTGAGACCTCTGCTTTCATCCAGTATTTGATCGTAATTCTGTCCAATCAACATGCTGAGGAGCTGAGGATGGATCCAGGAAGGCTCGAAACGTTCTAATTGATCAAGGCTTAGCCACTCGTTCATGTCGCATGGATTGGTCAATCTAATTTAGATATGGCATTTTTTGGAGTTGTCGAATGTATGTAGCTACTCGATTAACTGTATGTATCCACTCAAAAAATTTAACGAAATATGAGCCATCCAGCATGTTTTTGTCGTCGTCCTTGCTTCAAAATTGAATAATTTCCATAGCACACCTAATTAGTTCTTTAAAACATGAAGATTCAACAAATATTCCGTAGTATCATGGGCGGTAGGAGACTGCTGTGTTAGCCTCAAAATGCTTAAATCGCCTCATAAAGAAATATATTGATTCAAACTTACAATACTGTAATTGTCTCTTTCTTCTTTATCACCTTTGGCTAAATATTACCACCAACATACACATCATGACTGTGGCCTAGGCGCCGCCATGTTGCATTGATTCCATACATACGCATGGCAATAACAGTATTGTCAGTTTGAATGACTATATTTCTTTATGAGGCGATTTAAGCATTTTTGGTTACATAGCAGTTTCCTACCACCCATGATAGTATGTTAAACTTAGAAGGTGTGGCTCCTGCAACAAAGTTCGTAAACTAGAGGTTACATAACTTTTCTTATGAAGGAAATGGCTGCTCTAGATATCATGAATCAAGTAGCAGTAATGCATCGCGACTGTTCTCGTGTAACTGATAAAGTTTCTTAGTCTCTTGTGCTTCAAACTCTTACATAATAGGGAAGATCTTTACAAATGGGAGACAGTAAAATTTCCGAGCAAAAACCCATCAGATTCTTAAAAACTTAAAGAGTCTACCAACATCTCAGAGCATGGGAAATAAAGAAGGTGTGCTTTGTGCAATAGAATTCGTAAAAATGGTAGTTACATAACTTTTCCTATGAAAGAAACGTGCAATGTATGGCAGCTCTGAATGTAATGAATCAACCAGCATAAATGCATTGCGACCGTAATTGTACAGCTTATCTTTTTAAAGTAAACAAGTTGTTCACTAAAGTTTCCTAGCCTCTCTCGTGCTTCAATGACTTACATAATTGACAATATCTTTGTAAACTTGAGGTAGTGAAAAGAGGAAAATTCTAAATTATGAGAGGAAAGACTTATAATTATCTTTTTAAGTAAACAATGTGTTTGATAAAGTTTCCTAGCCTCTCTCGTGCTTCAGTGACTTACATAATTGACAATATCTTTGTAAACTTGAGGTAGTGAAAAGAGGAAAAATCTAAATTGTGAGAGAGAATATTTGTAATGTTTTGGATAAAGACATCGACTGTTCATTCGATAGAATTACTTCAAATGTTTTCAAAGCATAGTCATTCACCTTCAACTTCAAAGAACTTCAGAAAAATTTTGAGATTAAGAAACATATGACCAATAAAACCGAATCTGTCACAATAGCGTATGGTAAAAATTGGTAGATAATTTTCAGCACATACCGGATGAGACGGACAGAGCAGAAACTGCGCACGCATGCGCGAAAACTCAAAACTTTGAGCCCCCGTAGCTCCTTGCAACAGATTCCAAAATTAGGCAACACTTGATATTTTCTTCCTAGGACCTAAAACTCTTGATTTATCATTTCAAAAAGCTTATCTGTTCCAACACTTCCTTAACTCTGATTGGTCGATGACGTCATTTTAAGCAGTTTCTGCTCTGTCGATGAGACGTCCTTGAAGATAGACATACATTTCTTCATCCTTTGGTAGATTTAACAAGTGTCTCAAATTAAATGTAAGCTGTGGTAACACATCAAACTTGAGACAGAGTTTAGTTATCTGCTAGGGTTTAAAGTGAGATGCGGCTTCTTATAGCAGCAGTATTAAGCTTTCTGGCTTGCTAATTTAATTTCTACTTTAAGCCAGACATAATCCAAGACTTCTTTGTAACTTAGGGAACTGTCATTTTAAATGCTGGGTACAGGGGTGGAAGAAACTTTTATACAAATAGCAAAATTTTCCTACCCCATTCAAGAAGTTGAACGAAATTTGACACCACATTTCAACATAGCAAAAAATTTTATACCCCACTGTTGAGCTATTTGGCTGGGATATATTACAAAAATTTACACACTAAGAAACCCAATCTAGACATAAAATGAATCAAATTGGAACCATTGGAAGAATCATTGAAACATCGAATCATCATCACTATTTCAAATAAATTCCTTCTTCCCTGCTGAACATAGCAGAAACAGATGAAACTTTTGTTGTGAAAGAATACATAATTTTTACTTCGGTCTGAAAGATACTCCAAAAATTTTACAACCCATCAGATATTTTACAATTTTTTCTGAAATATTTGATACCCCAATAAAACAAGGCCAAAAAATTTGGTACCCCTCCAAAAATTCTTCCACCCCTGTACCCAGCTTTAAAAATGACAGCTCCCTTAAGTGAGTAAAGAGCAAACAGATTTATGAATACAAATCAACAAATTCGTGTTATTAAGTACTGACGAAATGTAGATAGCAATTGTGCTGCATCGATTTCCTTCACATTAATTTCAAAGAAACATAAGTTGCCATTGATTACTGCCAGTTTGGGTCTGATTTTAAGATGCAGCTTGCATGTCAGTATCATGTTTCAGGATTTATATATTTCATTGTTAATTTAGGCCAGGCCAAGCAATTCCAGGCATTCTCGTCCAAAAACATTCGCAGATTCTGTTTCCTTGAAACCATAATGAAAGAAATCGATGCAGCACAACTGCAATCTACCGTGTGTTCCAAAGAAGAAAGCAGATTTGGAATGTATGTATGTATGTATAATTTTGCCATAAAATCAAAATTACAATATAAATTGATAAAAGGAAAGTTATCTAATTACAGGAATACGATATTTACAGGCAAAGAGTTCAAAATGAAGTTTAAAAACACTCCAGGTTAAAAATGGCAGGGATAGCATTAAAAAGGTCAATAAAACCTTGTTTCCATAATGCTCCTTCCGGAGGTGTTATAAAAATAAAAAGAAGGTAGTTCCGGAAAAAAAGGATCTCCTAAAAAAATAATTATTCCATTTTCATAGGCGAATTTTGCGTTTTCAATACTATATGTAGGGGCTATCACCTTGACTCTGGAGATCATTGAAGAATTTATCTTTGAAATTTATTGGTTGGCTGCAGTGATGTGAATTTAGCTTCAACCAATAGCTAACCACTCTCAATATGTTCCTCGATGGTTAGCTTGAACTGGTGCTTTGAGAGCAGAAATATTAATCTTAGAAGCTCAAATTGGTATCTGCAAGCTACAGCTTTGGCCTTTTGGCACACGCAGATCATTGAAATTGAGCGTTCTAGACTAATATGTCCGCTATCAAATCATCAATACCAACAAACCAGAAAAAAGTTCCCACTTTTGAAAATTCATAACACCAAGACTAATTCACAGATTTGAATCATTCAAGTTCCAGTTAAAGCCGAAAGATCAAAGTATTTTGGTGATTTTTCTCGCTGTCCTATCAGCACTGCAAGTATAGGTTAATTCAACTTTACAAAATTTCATGGATGCAAAATGACTGAAAAATGGCCCAAAACATCGATCAATATATAAATGACTTCTCGCACAGAATAATGAAGGAAATGCAACTTCTCATGGGTGAGAGATATCCTCCAGGCATTAATTGCCTTGGAATTCAAAGTCTTCCGTCTTTGTTTGAAAATCAATGTCTTATAACTCTTGAGGGAGGGGAAACTCCCATGGCCTATTGTTCGATTTGAATAGATTTCTTACGATTTGATCAATGTTTTAGGCCCTTATATCGTCATTTTGCAACCATAAAATTTTTATAAAGTTGAATTTACCAATACTTCTAGTTTTGGTAGGACAGCGAGAAAAATCAAAAAAATATTTTGATCTTTCGACTTTTAACTAGAGTTTGAACGATTCAAGTCTGTGAAGTAGTCTTGGTGTTATGAATTTTCAAAAGTGGGAACTTTTTTCTGGCTCACCCGGTATGTTCAAGTGAACAATCGAGGAATATTTTGAGAGTGGTTAGCCATCGAATAAAGCTAAATTCACATCGCAGGAACCAACCAAATCCTTATAATTTTTTTGGACACCCACTACACTGTATCAAAACTTCAGAGCATTAAAGTTGTGGTTATCGATAAATAAAAGAAAGTTAGGTGTAATTATCTTTTAGTGTTATTCTACTGTGATGCAAACGCGCTACGTTATCACATTCAATTCGCTTGTTATGCTCTTCCATAGCAATCATTTGCGTTATCGCATTTATTCGTCCATATGATTCGTCTTTAATAGCCAACATTCGTAATATCGTAAAACTAATTTCGTAAAATGAAAAATATCAGATGTCCAATCAATGAGCTTTAAACTAGTAGCAGACCAATCAGATTTATGGCCGTTATATCGACCAATCATATCAGCTTATCTGTTATCTAGCCAATTATATCCTTTTATTTGAGTAGCTAATATATCAACATGCATGCTATCACCTGATCATAAACAGAGGAGGACTGCTAATCAACCAATGATTTTCTTCTACTAGACATCAGCATGTGTGCTTTCACGTGCTCATAAACGGAACTGTATAGTGGGCTGGCCAATGATATTCACGTTTTCACGTGAATCGGCAAAGAAGAAAGATGTAAAGCAAAACAACCAGCACAGGTAAGGTTACAATAAAAACATAACTGATGGTACCTGCTCGCTTTTATCAGTGGTCAAAAACAACTTACAAAGCATGAAAGCATTCTCTTTTTGAATATCGTTCTAAAAGCACTTGAATTAGTGTAGTGGATATGCATGTCAAGATAGGTGTGTCAAAAGATAACAGAAGTTGCAGATGGAACAGGCTTTAAAAGCACACTTTCATGGAAGTGATTGGCTTGATTTTTAAATGGGATTGATAATAAAAGATCTACTAGTTAAGTATTTACCAAGCTTTTTGCCCTGGAATGACATTTTCTTCACAAAAACACATTGCGATATGGTCTTCGATCAGTGGAGTATTGTGGTGCTAAAACATAAAACAGCATTTCAGTAAACATCAAGGAATCAACCTCTATCTAAAGCCTTTAAAACAATCTAAGAACTATCTTCTTCGCCTATAATTATCAAAACTATTCAGGGTAAAGTGCGCCTGGGAGGTTTGATGGGCGTTTTTTCGTTTGTCTGCTTCCTGGAAGTACTTTAATTCCACATTGATATATATTTGCCTCATTCTTCGCAAGTTTATCAGCCATCCTCAAATATTTAAACAAATTCTGAATCTTTTCTAAGACACGGTGTGCTCTCCCCTCGATTCCTTTGCCAATTGAGAGGACCGCTCTTAAGAAATTCCCTGCATATGAATTTATTATTTATTTGTAATTTATTATTATTATTTATTTATTCGCTTCGAGAAGTCGAACTTTGAACTAATAACCAATCAAACGCTACAAATAGGCACGTGGGTTGACCATATTAAGAAAGTAGCGATCTGATTGGTCGCGCCGTGAACGCGACGGACTTGGCCTAATTAGTCCCTGTATTGAAGCGTAAGGACATAAGTCCCTTAACTGAAGCGATAACAACAACAACAACGAGCGTAAGTTAAAGGGACTTATGTCATGTAGTCTAGTAATGTAGTAGCATCTATTGTAATATTTTAAAGCTTTACTTTAGCGGCCGGAGCTATGTAAGCCTTGCTGTTCTTGGGTCGCGTACGATACAAGTATTTGAACAAGTTTTAATTTTTGTAGTAATTACTTTACGAATAAAATTGAATTGAATTGATCAGGCCTTTGCTCCGATTTCCGAATAATGGTAGTAAAGTCATATTTTGGTAATTTCATACCTTATTGTAAAATCATTCGTACTAAATCATTTTGGTAGTAAAATCATTATCATGGTCATGAATTTCGACGCACATCAAACTTATTGAGGCGTGCGTAATTGTACCCTTTTTGATTGTGATATTTAACCAATCAGCACCACCACAGTTAACCTTGAAATAGACCGACCACGTAAGAACTGCCTATTGTCTCTATTTGATCAAGCACAGGCAAGCATTTTCGATAACAATAAGTCTAAAAATAGAGTCATCTTCACAGATCTTAACTCCATCAATTATCTTTAATATGCATCAAGTCAGTGGGTAGTTTTCTCATAAAAGAATGAGGATCGTATTCAAAGAAGTAATGTTCTAGAAAACTGAAGGTGAAGATGCAGTTTTACCGCTAGGGGCTGAGATCGCAGAAGCAGAGAAGACTTAGGGTTACTGCGCTGCTTTATCGAAGTGACGACCATGAGCGATAGGACACCCAATGTGTAGCAGTTTAAATTTATATCAGTAGCGAGCCACCTTAACTTATTGTTTTTTTGTGTCTTGCACTTGTTTTTACTTCGTACACAACCACCTTTCAATGTTTCGTAATTTTGAAATTTTCAGTAGTGAGCCAACTTAAGTGAAGATCCACCTTAACTCGTAAAGCTCTTACCTAGACCGCACATAAATTAGATATTTCTTCTAACTGAAGCACTTAAAATAAACTTTAGCTAGCTATCCATAATTCTATCGTTGGACTGTTGGGAAATTTAGAATATTTTTCAAATTACAGCGCATTTACAATTTCTGCTGATCTGAGGATGTGACGTCATCAAATTTCTAAATCATTAAACCGCAAAAGTGACAAAGTTTAGCTTCATACCACATTGTACAAATTCATAAACTATGGTTTTCTTGGAAATTATTTCATGTTGCGTCAAACAATTTAGAAATTGCAACAATTTAAGTATTTTAAAACTTTTCCTTGAAGTCTCGAAAAAGAAGCAAAATGCTATAATTCTGAAGATATTGAAAATTTCAGAAAAGTCGCAAGGCAGAAGTATAGCAAAATAGATTAAGTTCCTTTGAAGCCATTCATGTCAAAGAATTAGGTCAATGAATTTACATCCACAATTTTAAAGATTTGAAACCTATGCTATACATATCTCAATTCTCCTTAAATTATTCATCAGCAACAGAGACTGGATTCGTGGTTTGCTGTTATCTCTATTTCAGTTGCTTATCTCAAAGCAACAAGATTTGAGACAACCAATCAGTGTTCAATCTCTAATCAGAGGGCGGTAGGCAGTGTTTTCACATATTAGGCTGAATTTTTGATTGAAAGATACGACATACGACTGAAATTTTATGAAGTATGAGGCTGACTAGAGGTGGTATGAGTCTCACTCGAACCAACGACGGTAAAAGTATTTTTTGTTGTGGAAGCAACATCGTAATGAATTCATATTCGCATTTGTTAAGGCTCCCGGACATTTTTTATCTGAAAGAGTACTTTAGGATGTCCTGATTTTCAAATTGTAGACAAAATTAGATTGAATGCCCGCTGTTTCAAGCATGGACATATGATCTGGCAAGCTGATGCGACTTAGTTGGGTCATGGTTGGGCGTAAAGCAGAATTGACATTAATGGAATCTAAGTATAAAAGAGTGGTCCAAGCCATTCAAATTCTACCTTATTAGGAATAAATATTCTACTACCCAAGTATGCCTAGGTGTCAATCTTGGAATGAATGTGAATATGATTATTCTGACGGTGTTGTGGCCCAGTGGTTTGATCCTCTGACTTTGCAGCCAGAACAGTCAGGAGGAGTGGGTGCAATACTCAGTAGGGCCTAACCACTTGAGCGCCATGACAAGGGGTCGCGGTCTCGATTAGCGCTTAGCTACCTCTGTGATCTCAGCGCTTGGCTCTAAAACCACAACTTCACCTTTACCTATCGTCACAATTCTTGTACTCCATTTCTTGGTGAAGCTTCGATTTCCTGTCAATACTCAGATGCCACGGTGTGTTTACGAGTTAAACCCAAAACACGTAGACCCAGAGAAAATCACCAAGACCAATACCAAAATGGTTGAATCCCTCGCAGACCAGGCATACTGACACAACCTTAATTCATCTCCTTGTAGACTCAAAATTAAAGAGTCTAAACACCCAGAGGCAGGTAATTTACTTCAGATGCAAGAATTCTTCACAGACCCAAAGGTCTGGATTGGTCTCCTTCTTTTAAGAGGCTTATGGGTCATGGGCAATTTATTTATTTCCAAATTTTTTCACCGTTAATCTGAAACCAGTAGATTTGAAGAGTTCATTTTATCGTTCATGAAAGCCGTATCGCAGCCATTTATCAGAAAAATATTGCTCTCCCCAGACCCTTTTTCTAAATGTCAAAATGGTCTGTTGGACTGTTTGGTCTTCTTGGTCTTTTGGTCATTGTCAGGTCTGACTTGGACACCCTATTCCAAGCCTAGTGTTTTTGCATGGCTGTTCTTTGCTGAAGGCTTATGTATGATTCGATTCTCATTAATTGTCAAACGGCGTACAGTGGCGCACTAACTATTTAGATTCGGGAAAGATTGCCTCATAGCAATATTGAAATTCACCCTAGTGAAATGATGACTCAAGTTTGATTACGAAAGTACTGTCTGAGAAATGAAGAGCTACCAAAACCTTCATTACGTTGGCCTTGGCCTGTTACGAAGGACACAACTCTGAATATGAAGTGATGCAAAAGGCGGCCCTGATCAAGGGTATAAATAATGCAGAATAAAGCATTTTTGCTCAGAAAACATTGTAATTCACTCTGGTAAAATGGTAACCTGAATAGAATTATATGAATACCTTAGATATAATGCATCCAGGAGCTTTATCACGGTGGGTAAAGAGAAGAGAGAGGTAAATATGAAGTGATCTTAAAGGCGGTATTGCAAGGCATAATGGGCCTGAATTAGCGAATAAATCGTTTTGGCTTGGAACAAGATTGAAATTAACTTTGGTAAAAAGGAATCCAAATAATTAGCCACCAACAACTTCATCAAGGTGTCCTTTATAAATGAAACAATGAAAAAGATGGCCTTTATAAATGAAACAATATGAAGTGATCAATCAATCAATCAATCAATCAATCATGATTTACTTGTTTACGTTGGTTTAAAAGTGGCAACCTCAAGATGGTTGATCCGGACCTGCTAAATTAAAAGTATATACATGGCTAAAATGGTAAAATTAGGAAAAAGTTAACACTGTTCATAAATTTGCTTTGATTTAAATTACGACTGTCCTAATGTCCTAATACAATATGACATCTTGGTTTAAAATTGTTAATAATATAAATAATTTTTCAAATCCTTGTTCCTTGTGATTGTTGTTCTTTTAATGAAAGTTGTTGTTTTCAGTTCAGTTATTGCTTTATTCTTTTGTTCATATTTGAAATTTTGAATTACAGGGTATTATTGTGCGGCCTGATTAAGGGAATAAATTGCGCAGGATAAAGCGTTATGGTCAGAAAAACATTGAAATTCACAACCTGGTAAAATGGTAACCCATATAGAATTACGTGACTACCTTGGACATAAATAGCTACCAGAAACTTTATTAAGGTGGATAAAGGAAACAAAGAGGTGAATATGAAGTGATTTAAAAGGCGGTATTGTAAGGGCCTGATTAACAGAATAAATCATGCAGGATAAAGCGTAATCTACAAAGAAATAGAGGATGTTTTGCAAATTTTTCCATGCACCTGCAAAGATCCTGAATAACCAATTGTATGCGGGCCGCAAGTAACAATGAAGCGGAAAGGCTATGACTGACAGACCACAATGAATCACTTTCGTTAACTAAGACGCATAGCAGAGAAAGTAAGATCTTCATAACAGAGACTAAGATCTCCTTGCTTGTTTAGCTTGGCAGACAGAAGGCTGACAGTGTTCAGTGTCGTAACATATTGTTAATGGATCGCAGCACAATAAGATAGCTACAGAGCACTGTGGGAATCCTCGAAATTTAAGACAAAAAGAATCTAGTAGGATTAAAGAAGCTGAACTCAAGTCAAGTAACTGATAACAGAACAAAATGTCGCAAAAGCTGGCCAACACTGACCATGATGCGAAAGTTTTACGATTTAATACAGACGTGCCGGTGGAAGTACAGAGAGCAAAATATCAAGCAACAGCGAAATATGACATCAAACTCGTGAGAAAACGACTGGAGATTGAAGAATGGATGCACTTCGAACTAAAAACATTGTATAAATGCGGGGTAACTAACGCGTTTTATAGAATCAAAGATAATGTTTTCATTTCCATGAGCGAAGCACAGTTGAAAGCAGACAGACAGCAAGCTGCATTGGAGATAAAACTGACAAATGTCCGTTCTGTCGTCACACTTCGAAACGTACTATGAATTGCACACTATCTTTCAATATGGAGGGGATAAGAGCTATATATGTTCAAAATAAGCAGGAAGCAAAATATTATCATGCAGCAACCGAAGGATCAAGTCGGATTCTTTTCTTTTTGTTGGTTAATGTGTAAAGCGGGCAGAGTAGGCAAAGAAGGGTACCAAACTATATCAAATTTAACAGCTTCATCCAAGTTTATAAAGTAATGGTTTACAGCGAATATTTGCCAAAAGTAGGGCCCATCTTCGTCCATTTTCATTTCCACAGGAATTGGATGCAGCTGACAACAGGCTGACATCGCGAATGTATCACAATATGATCACACGTGCACCCTGTGTTCTGGTGGTGGGTAGTATCAAACGACCGCACATTTAACACGTTGATAAACGAAATGACTATATTTATGTCAAAGACCGGGCAATACCAACGGACATTTTTTGTGGTAAAAAATCGTTATGTCCATTGTTTCGTTCTTAAATGCTGCCAAAACAACAAAAATAAAATAAAAGTAGCTCGTTATGATATATTCAAGGGCCCGTAAATGTGGCCACAACCTAAAATAAAACCTAAGTCATGATATTGTTGTGTTTACAAGTCAATGGCATAAAAAAATTATTAAGAAGGCATTACGTATTAAACAAATGAGATTTATCCTATAAAGAAAGATGAGATTAAAACTGGAAACAAACTTAAAAGATTGAATTAACACATGACACCCATGACCCATGAACGCACCCTGAATTTCGCATGTGATCTCGTAGTCCCAAGAACATAGCGGATACATAAGCAGGAAGCAAGCAGACATCCAATGTTATAGAAGTTAGTGAGGAAGTTCGTTCAATTAAGATAGATTCTAAAGTGACGATAGGAGATTTCGATGAAATTCAGCAGGATTAAATATTATTGTAACATATTTTTCAGTCAAAATCAAATTTCAAACAAAAAAATTAAATGACTCAGCATGTACGATCCTGTAATCTTGACTTGACAACCAAAAACTATCCAAGGATTTGGCACAAGAATATGACCAAAGACCAAACAAGAAAAGTAGGAAGGACAGCAGCCAGCCCCTCTAAAGTGCAGAATCTGCAAAGATTTAGTGCAATTAGGTAGAAAAGAGAGTACATCCAGAAAAATGTTGTAGATCACAAACAGTAAGAAGGTGAATTATGGGCAAGCTCCAATCCCACAACCAATTGCATGTCCTGTAGGTCAAATATTTGTTCCATGTCTCAGGTCATAGTGCTTAAGAGGTGCTGTGGATTCAAAGCAGGCTCCTTTTGCGGGGTGAGTGGCCGAGTGACTTATACAGTCTTCGTCAGGTGACTGAAGTTAAGCTTGGTCGAGTGAGGTCAGATTTCGGATGGGTGACCATTGAGGACTGACCTCGCAACTCACCTTGTCGTCCTTCGGAAGGGATGTTAAACTAGGGGTCCCATGCCTGGATGCGGCATGCACAGTGGGCCTGAATTAGCTTTCAGTAGATAGAAATCCTGACAAGCTCACTCAAAACAAATTGAAAACCCTTCTGACTCTCGGTGCTGAGTAAAATGATTGCAGTTGCTTTTTACAACAGCACCATGTTGTGATGGTGACATGGGTTTAGGCTGTTCCTGCTGTTTTCAGATCCCATACAAGTGAGGTTGTGAGGTTCTGCCAAAGCCACAAAAGGATAAGCATTTCTTCATAGAGGACTTGATGCAAAAGAACTTCCATTAGACACCTAGACATGGCCACTACATGCCAGCCTCAGTACTCCATATGTCATAAAATGGCCTGGTTGTACCTCGTTTCACAAAGTTATGTTTTAACTGCCATCAGCTATCACAGCGGCAAAATTTGACAATCTTTGAGGCATCAGCTCCAAAATATGACATCTTCATGGGAGACACAGAGGCCCACAAAAACTCATTCTATCTTACCCAAAACTTGCTTAGAATCTTTAGACATCAGGATTGAAAAAATACGTATTTTGTAAATGAAAATTATAAAGTATCACCAAGCTGACATGGGAAGGTTGTTACATTAAGCAGATGCCAAGGATACTAGAAAAAAATTTCCAAACAAAAATGAGAAATGAATAACATGCATTGTCATCAAGTTGTTGAAAACTGCTTCCACACAATGCTACCATGTTACAAAATTGGTTCTCAAGAATAATGACACTGTGAAACATAAAAATGCTATGATAAACAAACAGCACACAGCATCCAATATCCACAGAGAGTCATAAAGTGTTTTCTGAGTCTCGAAATGTTAAAACAGATCAATCATTGAACTCAAAAAAATCCACACAATAACTAAACTTTTTGTTGTTATGCTACACCAGATATCAATTTGTTGATTAACAAAGCTGCACAAAGGAATTTGAAAGACTAGGATAAAATTAACTTTTTCAGACCATAGTCAACCATGGGGCACTGGGGCCACATGCCCCCCCAAGATTTTGCGATAAATAAAGAAGTACCCTTTTTATTTTCAGGAAATGCCCCTTTTTCTTTAGAAAAAAGTGCCCTCAAAGTGCCATGCCCCCCAGTTTGAGATGCTTCCTATGTCCCTGTTTCAGACTCTTTCCATAGATTTGTGATTATTGAGACCATGCAGACTTCAACTGCTTAAAGGTTATTGCATTTAATGCAAAAGAAGGAAAATAATATGATATACTCCTGGGATTAGAAAATTTCAAAAGGACAGTATACTATTTTTCAGAAGCTTAACCTATGTGAACCAGCAGTATTCCTTGAATAACTAGAGAAAGTGATCGGTTTAAGCCACTAACCAGAACCTAGAATCTTACCATTACCGTATGCAGGATTTTTTTACTGTTTGCAAGAGAACAAAGTTTTAGAAAATGCTTTCAAAGTTATTTGCGCTCTGTCGCAAACAGTTCCCTTGCAGCTGGCTGTAGCAAGGGAAATTCATCTTTTTTTTCTTTTTTTTTACCATATAAAATTTAAAAAAAACTACAAGGCTGGTTTTCAATTTTCTATGGCTGCCATAGCTGGAAAGGACATGATGTCAGCGAGTCCCAACTACGACAGCCATTTACAATAATTTCAAAGTATATATACAGAAAGGAAAAAATTAATGAGGAAAAGAAACTGGAACGGGCGTCTCAGAAAGAAGACCTCCCCCACTTTACCGCAGGTGGTCAATGAAGCACCCAAACACTATCTTGGAGACTGTAGTATGCATTTCAGCTATGACGGTGCAAATGGGAATACTTCTTTACAAGACGCCCATTACAATACTAAAAAATAAACGAAAATGTTGCTGCTAAATTCATCTTAACGCATACAAAAGGATACCTCAGAGAATTATCTGAGTTTAATATGTTCAATTTGGACAATCAAACTGAATATGGACCAAAAATCTCTTCCAGTTGGCTGTCAAAATTTGAAGTGCATTCTGCTGCAAACTGAATCTTGCATATTATGCATCCAACCATAAAAGTTGACTCTGAGAGTGTTTACTGATCCACATAATGTAAACATGACTCTACAACTTGTACATTATTCAGCTAGACTATTTTCAGAATTAATTGTCAACAAAAGGATTATAGATTTACCTCAAAACAATCCCTTGAATGATATCTTTTCTTGAAGGAAGATGAAGACTATAATGTTGAAGTTGATGTAGATGTTTTAATGGGTGAATCTGATGAGACAGAGAAAAGAAAAATGCTTGAGGTATGTACTTCTGATAGGCAGCCTATTTTGGTAAAATATATGGCAACTTAATTTGAAATCTATCTTTAGCCAAATAAGCATGAATAATTAACCAGTAAAACAGTGGGGCAGCAAAATAATTACCAAACATCAGCCTTGATCTTTGTACAGTACAGTTCTTTTCAGATTTCATTTTACAAAGTTAGTTATGATTTAGTCAGAATTCTTACTGCTATTGAAACTTCTCATGAATTTGTACAATAAACTTACAAAAGACACACAGAATACAAAGTAACATTGTTTCATGCTTAACATAAATTTTGTTCATAAAAATTTTTACAAATTCTTATAACCTGTGGAACTTACTGTACATGCCACAAAACAATTTTAGAATGCATAAATGCAAACCATTGAGCAGAACCAATCTGTTTAACTCTGATGCACATAGCTATGGCTGATATCTGACAATTTAAACAGAACCCTTAAACCAAAATTTTCAATTTTTGTAGGAGCTGCTGAGAGAGGCAAAAGAACCAACAGATGTGAGTGAGAATAAAGATGATTAATTCATATCATTCTGATAAAGTTATTGCATGTTTTCTTTGGCCTTGATTTCCAGATAAGAAATTCTTTCTCAGAAATATCAATTTAGTCCACTTGGAAATTTAACAACTTTTGGGGTCTAATGCATGCAAACTGATCACAAGAATCATTTGTGATTCTTTGGCATGAAAACTATGTTAATATGCACAAAGCCCACAAAAATATATATATGGTTTGATTCATCTCACGTAAAGAGTTGGACTTGCCTAAGTCTCTTCCATGTTTATACCGCCACAAAATTGCCACCTGAAAAAGTTACCGCTGTACAGATGGGAAGGGAAAGCCTCTTCAATGGAGGGAAAGCCTCTTAAATGGAGGGAATAGCCTCAGAAAGGAAGCTTTCTCCTTCTCTCCTTTTTACAAGTAATTAGTTGGTAGTTTGGGTTTCTTAGATGCAGAAGAGACTTTGACTGGTCCATGAGAAAAGTTTCCTCATTGATTGCCAAGTATGATGTTTAAGAGATACAATTTGCAGTTTGAATTTTCATTCTTGATATAAAACAAACAATGATTCCTAGGCCAAGTTGCAAGGAGATGCTTTTTAATTCTCTTAAACTCTAAATCGATTGATTGATTCTTTTGCAGAAATTCATCACAGAATTACTTGACAGAGTAAACAAACTGTAAGTAAATAACATTGACTAGTTTTTGATGATTATCCAAATCTGCATTGGAGCTAGTCTAGAATTGCACCTCTTGAAACAGTTTTAGCAAGGTTTTGGTAGGGTTTGGTTAGGATCAGTAAAGACACATGTGCAATTCTGTACCAGCACCAATCTTTCATCATCCCAATATGATTTCATGATTTTTAGCATCAAGAACAAAATATGTTATCAAAAATGAACGTGCATGTAATGAATTTGTGAAAATGCCAAAAATCTTATGCCTGCCTGCATCCAGTTTCCACACCCCGCAGACATATACTGTATGTTTTGTTAGTGCAAATGAATTTGATAGCAGCGAAAGAATTTGCCATTTTTGTAGTCTGGTCATGGAAAACATTGTCACCAATGACTTCATAATCACTTATAGGTCCATTTGAGAGGCACCAAAATAATGGTATGAAATATCCTTGCACTGTAATCAGAAAAAATACATCCATTTTCAATGGGATTTTCAATAGGACGTTTTGTGGGACAAGAGTGGAAAGTTTGTACTGTGAGGGGGGCAATATCTTCACTAGCAGAATATATACGGATTTGACCTGAGCCATGCAGTTTGCAATAAACAAAGGATCTATTGTTTTAATCTATTATTTTCAACCATGAATTATCCGTGCAATCTCACTACGGCCATTTCAACTTGCATGCGCAAGATACAAACTTTCCATGCATGGGGGGAGGTGGTTAGGTAATTTGGAAACGTCCATGGTTTTGCATGAAAAGAATCGATTTATTATGTGTGGCGCCTTACAAGGTCACAAGTAATCCTCTTTGCTTTTTCAGAAATACCAAACTGTGAGAAATCCAATAGAATAAGTCAGTTCAGTTCCAGTATGGAATGAAAGGTGTGTGCGCCGGACATGTCCAGCGCACAGCATTATGGCGCACGAATCGGCGCACAGAATGCGATTTTATGCTGGTGTAATACAACGTTAGGTATAAATCTCCGGGTTCATGGCGCACCAACGTTAGGTATAAACTAGGAATCCAAACCCGCGCTGCGCGCGGGTTTGCAATTCCTAGCTCCTGCGGAGGGCTCGGCGCCTGGCCGCCTGCGGCGGCTACCACTGATCAAGTGGCGCGCTTCGCGCGCCACTTCCTCAGTGCCGAGCAGCCTATAATGAAGGCATTGAAATATTCATCCAACTGATGTGATTGAGACCAAAAGTCATAGTGACCAAAACGATTTTTAATTGA
Source organism: Aurelia sp. 3 sensu Dawson et al. (2005) (assembly GCA_964020215.1). Lineage (NCBI taxonomy): Eukaryota > Metazoa > Cnidaria > Scyphozoa > Semaeostomeae > Ulmaridae > Aurelia > Aurelia sp. 3 sensu Dawson et al. (2005). The sequence goes on along the minus strand of OZ026573.1, from coordinate 14,362,609 downwards.
AAAGCGCCTTGCAGACTGACGTGCCCAGAATTTCTTCCGGAATGGTACATACTGGTGACTTCAGTATTTACCCATGCAAAAAATCATTGCATTCTTAAACTTCTTCCCAATGAAGGTTCTTTTATTTCCCCTTCTACTATCATCATCATCATCATCATCATTATTATTATTTATACACGATGCCCCTTCAGTTTAAAAACCTAATACAATGTGAGTGAGTAATACTATGATAAAATTAAGAAAAAAAAATGGACTGTTCTTCCAGAGGGTCGTGTTTCAGTGCTTTGTTCTTAGCATTCTCAGCTCGTCAGGTGCGCTTTTAGTTCTTTTTTGAAGCGCCCTAGTGTTTGGATTTCTCTGATATTGGCTGGGATATCGTTCCAAGCTTTTAAGGCAGAGTAGTAAAATCCTTTTTTGGTATGTTCAGTTTTAAGCCTTGGGATTTGGAGATCCTTACAATTCCTTGTTTCATAATTTGAATACGCGGATCTATATTGGTACTTGTCCCAAAGGCTTTCTGGGCTCAACTTATTCAGAATCTTATATGCCGGCGCACGATAATCGAACATGGGTTCAGTTCACATCATTTCATGTGGAACAATCTTAAAACAATTTTCAAGTTTTGCCTTTGGTGTGCATAAAATATTTGGCCTTGCGAAAACAAACTCTACATTCTTTTGGTCAAGCACAGTCGTCACATTTGGAAAATATATCTAGATTTAGAAGCCAAAATCTGAGGTGCACCAAAATCTGACACAAAGCGCTGCCTCAAGTCTCAAGTCTCAGCTGTGAACGAAATCAGTTGAACCATACCAAGAAACATAAGAAGTTGATCAACTTACTCGCATTAAAGTTGCGGAGTTCCTCATAAAGTTCTTCCTTGTGAATTTTAAGTGAAAACTCCAGACAAATACCTTTTCCTTTGCATGGCATGCTAATGCCATGATGGCAGTGGCCTAATTTGTTTTCCGTTTTCGCGCCAAAGGAGGCCTTGTAATCAAAATCCTCTAAAAACAACAACAGCAACGAGGACAAGCAGAGCAAAATATCCACTACTTTCCTTTGATCGGTACTTCGTTGCGGCAGCTTTGCGACCATTCTTCTTCAACATTTTCTGTCTCTGTAACTACACTACAACTGATAATGAATTGATCTTTATCCAACAGGTTTTACATTTTATGAGGTTTTACAGCAAATATCTAAGCAAAATCTTGCATTCAGAAAGAAAGTGATCCGGGATACCCGGTGCGCCAAAATAAACGATGCACTTTTGACGGATCACAACATAAATCATATACTGGGCCGATTTGAATATTTATTAGTTAATCTTTAGGAAAGAGATCCTCAGTCAGATGCAAGTATCTTCTTTTCTATTCATTTAGTTATAAGTGAGCTCCTTAAAACTTTCGACTTCGAAACACTGAAAATCGCTCAAAAACATTGATCTAATTGTGATATGGTAAAGTGCGAGTTGCGAGTTGCAAATGCGAGCAGCGAGTTGCTTACATTTTGCGAGTTACGAGTTGCACTTATTGTGCGAGTTACGAGTTGCGAATTGCACTTATTATGCAAGAATAAACTTATTGTTGCACTTATTAAAAATCGCAGTTTTTTAGCTGCAAAAGATGAAAATTTGAAGTTTTTTTAAGAAACTCGCAACTCGCGTTTTAAATGTACCAACTCGCACTTTTCACTACTAACTCGCAACTCGCAACTCGCAACTCGCAACTCGCAAAACAGGAGCAACTCGTAACTCGCAACTCGTAACTCGCAACTAGTAACTCGCAACTCGCACTTTACCAATCCACATCTAATTTTCGACGAGTGTTCTAACAGATTTAAAGACTCAACATGAATTGACAAAGAAAGAACATTTTCATGGTGATTTTGGGATTTGGAAATTAATCAAAACTCTATGCTTGTTCGAACTCATCATTTCGCTTCACTACAGCTAGTCTTTTACCCTCTTGACACAGTCAACTCAGTATACCCCTTCTTAAAGTATGAATTTAGTGAAATGTGTATTGGACTATAACTGACCAATTTCTATACCCCCAAGTTTACCACGAAAACGTTCTCTCTTTGTTCATTCATGTTGAAACTTTAGAAAATTTGATCAACCTTTTCTGACCGTTTCAGTGCTTTCACAATCAAGAATTTTGAGAAACTCGCCTATAGCTCCATGAATAGAAGACTAATAATTATACCAGAAACTTTAGCCAAGATCCTCAATTACATGCATGATAGTATAAAATACTATCATGTAATTGAGGATCTTAGCTAAAGATTAACTCAAAAATCTTCCTAATTGGTTCAGTGTACAGTGTACGATTTGTCGTGGCCCGTTAAATTTTTGCGCGCGCGGCACTTGTCCACCAGTGTCAACAAAGTAAGAGTTTATCTTAATTCCATTGCAGAGAGGAGATAACAAATTCAGTGAAGAAAGTAGCACATTAGATTTCTGAAGAAACATCACAGCAATATTTTAATGTATTGCTAGCAAAATCATGTAACTTATTTGTTTTTTTTTTTTTGTTCTTTTGGTCATTTGTAGTGACTTTTTAACATTTGAAAGTTTATAATTTCTTTTTGAAAAATGTACCTAGTTTTGTTTACATACTGTAATTTACAGTATGTAGTGAATTTAGTTTAAGATTCTCGTGTAGGGCATATTCTATAGAATCTATAATGAGTATTTGTTGAATAGGTAAGGCACTGCAAGAATAAGCAGCTGCAACTGAATCCCGGGAGGTAACGTCAATAGGCGTGTGACGGGGGTGTGCCATTTGACGTCTGAAATTGCACCCTAAAATTTATAAATTTTCGTGAAAGCGATACCCCAAAATTTACAGGCCATTGAAAATGTTTACCCTAAAATTGTGACAGCCATCCAAAATTTTAACCAAGTAAATGAAATTTGATCAAACTCAATACCCTACAGAGTTATTTTTCTAAAATGACACTCCAAAATTTATGACTACTTGTGATTTTACCAAAAATGATACCCCAAAATTTATTTTCTGCTCGAAAAAAGGTACCCCAAAGAATGGCACATCCAATACCTGCATATGTGGTAGTTAACCCCCCCCCCCCCCCGGGAACTGAATAAATAAAGCTCTTAAAGGGTTATTTCAAGGATAGAGGTTCCTTGCATTTTTTGTCTTTTTCTACTTTCGATAATTTTTCAAGACACTACCATCTTTCGGGCTTCTCTTCTATTGCAAAATTTTTTCATAGTATGGTTGGCATTAGAATCACTTTAGGATGCACAAAATACGCACAAAAAGCGGCATAGACCTTTTAGCTATTCAACAAAAGAGCCTGGATCGAGCGTCATTTTAATTCGAGTGCCGTTAGAGCTTCTATAACGATTGTGCACATTCGAAAATTCTACAAAATCTAAACAAATATCGTTCGATTCAGATTCTTTTTTAGAAAAGCTAAATGGTCTATTGTCTATTGATACGTACAGGGCCGCCGAGAGGGGGGACAGGAGGGGCAATTTGCCCCAGGGCCTCGGGGTCTAAGGGGCCTCATAACTGAAGATTTTAAACATTTTTGACTGCAAGAAATGCTCTGAAAAGCATTTTCAGTCAATCAAAATGGCGTGATCAAGAAAATGTTCTGCTCGCTTCTCTCATAGGGGGCCTCAATTACCAGTTTTGCCCTTGGGCCTCCCAAAGCTCTCGGCGGCCCTGGATACGTATTGCTATAAATTTTTTATTTGCCTAGGATTCATCCCATTCTTTATACCAGAGATATCTGTCGATGAATAATTCCAAATGCTTAGTAGACTGCAGTGAAATTGCAAAGTGCAATAGAACTTTCAACTATCAATTGTCGTACTTCTAATTTTTTGTACTTCGATGATATAACAACACTTAATATTTTCCTCAGTGATCAGGCTGAGGACTCCATGAACTACGCAAAAAAAAGGTAGCAAAAATTAATTTTGCAGATCTCTCCTGAAATTCGGTTTTATGAAAGGAATACAAGAAGAAATGTTAAACCCAAAGGAGATCTATTTGCATTTGCAAAGACCTCTTCTTTAGGTCTACTGGCAAGAGCTTTTCATAGTCCCTTTGAAGGACATTTTGTGGCATTTTCCATACAAGCCATTGTCTGCCATTCTGTCGGAAGCTCCTTTCCTCCTGTTGGCTAGGCGCGGTCTGGCCCGGGGGTGGCAAAGTGGCGATCGCCACCCGGGCCCTCTGATATTTAAAGTAAAAAAGAAATTACGGGCCCTTTTTGCAGAAGTTCGAGGCGAAAATTTGCAGAAATTGAAGTATTGCAGTAATAAACAGGGCCTACAATTATCTGCTCTTGTTCAATCAAAGAACACCTTTGAATTAGTCTCTTTCGTAAGCCAATTCAAATCTAGCACAAAGACAGTGGTGTCACGTACAGTGCTTGGCCCCATGCGATTTTCAGCAAAGTACGTTTTACCTGTTGATTTGCATTGAATTGCATTGAAGGGCCCATCAAAATTGCATGCGATTTTCAGCAAAGTACGTAATACGTATTACGTGTTGATTTGCATTGAATACTTTAGGGTTCATCTAAATTTGGCTCTAAATGTTTTGTGAGTTGACCACAAGCCAAGTTAATAAGGGCTGAAGCTGCTTTGTTATGCCACTGCACAAAATCACGTTTCAGAGAAATACTTCGCACCATAGCAGGTGTGACCATGGGAGCTTTAGTGCAGTTCTCCTGCTACTAACCCCGGGGGGGGGGGGTAACTCCTATATGTAGGTGAACGGGGTCGTGCCGCCCATAAGGATGGGTTCGAAAGCTTCAAAATCCCTAAATATGGGTCTTAAAATGCCGTGATTCCAATAGAAATGGGTAGGCTTTACTGTTCTGAAACCTTAAAAATGGGTTTCGACGAAATCTTTCCACAAAAAAAAGACAGGTAGTTCAGTTACGTTTTTTCGTGTGCGAAAATACTTTGCAGATATTCCCGTCGAATCTTTTCTGCGAACTTTTTCTTCCATTTCAAGCGCCTCCCTGTCGACAGCTTGTTAACAGGCTACAACCGGTTTAACAGGTTAACAGATGATTTCCATTTCAATGATGATTTCACACATTGCTGTTATTGTTGGTCACAGGAAAACGCGCGCAAGAAATCCTTGAATGAACGGTTGATGATCTTTAGAATGCACCAAAACCTCTCTCCTTATGAACCTTGAACCAGAGGGCCCATACACCGAGAGGCATGTCAGAAGCGCGGGAAGAAAACAGCCGAAGAGAAAGGAGAGATTCAGATCCCGATTGAGATGTTCATCAACCATTCCTCTGAAGGAGGATGGAGTTCGATGTTAAGTGCCTGCAGTTATCCAGCCAGGGCCAAGGAGAGGGGGTCAGGGGGGTCAAAAACCTGGGACCTATAGCCATAGGGCCCAAGAATAATGACACAGGTTTTCAAATATAGCTAGAATTCAAATCTCTGCCAGGTTCATGATCAAAATTGGCCTACGGTAGCGGATATGATAAAAGTCGAGACAGCTTGCATGGTTTATAAATCAATAAATGACCTTGCTCCAGACTATCTGTCAGAAATTTTTACGAAAAACTCGGCATGCAGTAGGAAAAATTTGAGAAACACGGCAACTGATCTCCAAGTCCCTCAAATGAAAACGTGCAATAGTCAACGAGCTTTCTCATATCATAGTGCTGGTGTCTGGAACCACTTAGATTTGGAAGTCAAGCAGGCATCCTCTTTCAAAGCATTTAAAGACGCTGTAAAAAAATGATTTGTTTTGCTGTTTCTTTTTATTTATTTTTATTTATTTCTGTATTATTGTAATTAGGATAGGGTTTTTAAACGATAGAAATTTCTTTTTCTAGGTTTTAAGCACGGCCCCCTGAAAAGCAGTCTTCTTAGATTGACGGGGTAACCGTGGATAAATAATTTAAAATGAAATGAATGAAATGAAAAAAGGGCCCGGCCCCAATAACTTCTCAAATTGCTATAATCTATTAAAATCAAGAAGAGGCAACTTGTTGTTATATCGTGATTCTTGTGCATTATGACTGGCTAGTTCGATGACATGATAATCATATTTAGAGGTGCAAATAGCTACCAGAGCGATTCTAGCAATCTTGATTTTAAAAATTTTCCCGGGGGAGCATGCCCCCGGACCCCCCTAGATGAGTGCGCCTCTAGCGCATCTTCCACAACTGGCTTTGCTAGAAACCCATGTTTCGTTTTGACCCGGGGGCATAGGGTTGTAGTGTCGTTGAGTTAAAGTTCTTGTTCAATCTTTTTGCCCTTTTGAGACGTTCGTTCCCATAGACTCTGGCGACTACTCAAGCGACTGCAACGACCTGGTGTGAACCAGAATTGAAGTACATAACATAGAAACAATGTCCTTGATTCATAAATAAAATTTTTGCATAACCTTGACACAGCATTTTTTAAGATAAGCAGTTTTAAAAGGGGCATTTTCCTCACTTTCCGGGAGTCTAGAGGGCGTAGTTGCCAAAATTTTTCTTGGGGGCTGCGCCCCCAAACCCCCCATTGGGGCCCGTTCCCATATATCACTCCAGGACCCAAGATGGCTCTCCACGGCCCTGCACTGTAATGTACACGCTTTTTCTTGCAAGAAACTAGTTTACAAGAAACTAATAGCACCCATGTCTGAGAGTTGGACCTTTAGAAGTTAAATGCAACGGATATCATCGCATCTGTGTCGTTGAGCCTTGATTCTTGAGTAATACCAACCGACAGTTTTTGTCTTGAACATAAAAGAACACTGTTTATTCCTACATGATGTTTTAAACCACGAGGAAAATATCTGCAGCAATGCTGAGACCAGTGACAAGTCATACGTTTGAATAGTAAGAAAAAAATCAAGAAACTTTCAGTACTAAGATGCAAAAGTTGTTGAATCATTTTGAATTATGAAACGTTTAGTACTGTTTCCAGATCCAAATTTCTCATCAAGAAAAGGCGTAAAAAATATTAGTAGTAGTCTACTTACGTTATTATTCAATCTCTTGCATGTTACATACAGTTGAGTTTGGAAACCAAAAAAATGGGTACTTTTTTTTCTCAAAATCCTTAAAAGTGGGTATGCAAAATACATGTTAATTAATAAGGGTGGGTATGACGCTACAATTTGGGCGGCACGCCCCCGTCATTCTTTGGTCCAAGTTACCCCCCCGGGCTACTAACCCATGGTGCCCCCTGACTCGCATAGGTCTTACATCGAACCCCCCCCCCATTTAATCATCAGGAGATCAAATTGCCTCAACAGTCATTCTGCCAACTCCTTACCCCATTCTCTTTTCAGCAGTTTCATTCTCAGTCAGACCCTTCGGATATGGAGGGCATGGGGGCTTCGACCCCTCGCTCCAGGGCATTTTTTAACATTGTAACTAGTGGGCCATTGGCCCAGTAGGCCCCCTTCCTGGCCCAGTAGATAAATAAAAATCACCATTTTTGGCCCAGTAGTTTGGGCCCTTTTCATTCACTTGCCATTATCGTTTTAACCCTTTATTGTCAAGCAACAAACAGTTCTGCCACTGAAATTGAAAGACATAGATGCTCAGCCTTAGATGGGCCCCTGATGACCTTGATGGTCCTTTCTGTGTTTACATTCTTGACCTATTAGATAGACTAATCAGTTACAATTTAAAAAGGAGTCTTCCTTAGGTCTTTCTTTTACCAACATGGGCAGAAGGTGTTGTAGCACAGTGGACAAATCCTCTGGCTTTGCAACCAGAGCAGTCTCGGCGGACAGGGTACGAGCCTCACCACCTGAGCGCCACGACAAAGGGTCGAGGATTCGATTAAGTCTTGCTTCTCTACCTCTGAAACTGCAACTTCGCCTGTACCTTCTAGTTATGGACAGTTTGAAATGACAACACTGGCAGTATTATCTACTGTGGCACCTTAGTTTTGGGATATTTCACTCGAAGGTTTCCGTCTTCAGAAAATTTCCGAAAATAGTACAACAAAAAATCATATATTTGGAAAGCTGCTTGTTTCAGAAACTTTCCCATAATGAACCAAATTTGTTTCACTATGCTGAAAATACGATGATAACGGAACTTCGCATATAGTGTGGCGGCAATTCGAGAGTAGGCAGGGGACTGTACTCCTCAGATCGCCCAATCTTAGAATTCCACAGAATTTCCTTCGAGAAACCAGTAGTTGGGTAATAGGCAATTAAGATCTCTTTTAACCCCAATTTAAGCCGATCTGAGTAACATGAACCAAAATTTTTCTGCTCGCTTCGCTCGCATGTCCACAAAGTTCTTCATTTTCTATCGAGTGTGCTTCAAATTTATTGGATAATTTGTATGGAAGATGTTTTTGAGGAAAGACAACAAAATATTTAGAATCCACCTTTTCAAGGTAAGAGGTGCGAAACCGGAAGTCTTTTGTTGTTTGAGATATTGCATTTTTGAGGCTAAAATCTTGTTCTGCGTACAAAGTTTAGAGTAGAAGCGAATTTTTACTTTCATATCTATCTTCGTTTGGAAATTACGGTGATTTTAAGAATTCAAAGTTATAAGGGCTTTGACCGTGAAATCAGATGTTTGGACAAATTTTGTCCAAACTTTTGATTTCACGGTCAAAGCCCTTATGATTTCTAATTCTTTATATTTTTATTATTATTATTATATACATTATTTATACACGAGGAATCCCTTCAGCAAAAACCTTAAAATACATAAGCATAAAAAATAGATATATAAAAATTCAATGGATGGGGCTGATCTTCCAGGGAGTCGTGTTTGAGTTTAATTCAGCTCCTCAAATGTATCTTGAGGTGTTTTTTGAATTGTTGTAAGGTAGAGAGTTCCCTGATGGTATTGGGGATTTCGTTCCAAGCTTTTAGACCCGAATAGTGAAAGCTTTTCTTTGAGTACTCAAGATTGTATCTCGGAAGTTGAATGTCCGTGCAGTTCCTTGTTCTATAACTTGAGTACATATTTCTTGTTTCGTATGTATCCCAAAGGCTTTCAGGGCAGATCTTATTCATCATCTTATAGGTCATAACCGATCTGTCAAAGTTTATTAGTTGTTCTACAGTTAACCAGTCTCCAGACCACTGATCTTTGATTTTTGCCCTTTCTATAATGGAATGAGCTCTATTTTGAAGACGTTGAAGGGCTTCTAATTTTGTGTTGGAGAGAGACCCCCATACAACATTTGCATATCGCAAGTGACTCTCCACAAGAGCATGGTAGATATTAACCAATTGGGATTGTGGAACAATTTTCATCAACTTTTTCAGAGACCATAGCCCACCAGAGACTTTCCCTTTAACTTTCTTGTACTGTTCATTCCAATTCAATCCCTCATCAACAATTATACCCAACGACTTTGTCTCCTTGACATGCTTAATTTCTGCGCCATTCAACATAAGTGGCTCATGGGATAATATCTTATTCGTTCTTCGTGGGTGCCCAATTATCATGTATTCGGTTTTTTGTGGATTAATGCTTAGTTTGTTAATTCTCATCCATTCCGAAATATTCATCATTTCCTCCCGAGCGCTTTCAAACAGTTCTGCCAAGCTATCTGATGTTAGAGTCACGTGTGTATCATCTGCGTACATACCCGCTTTAGAGTGCACAAGACAATCTTCAAAATCATTTAAGTAGATGATGAATAAGAGCGGGCCCAGACAAGATCCTTGTGGGATGCCACATGTAACGAAGCTTTCACTGGACTTTTGATCCCCTAAAGAGCAGTACTGTTTCCTATTACTCAAGTAGGAGGCAAACCAGTCCCCTGCAATACCTCTAACACCAATGGCGTTCAATTTCTTAACCATTATTTGGTGATCTACAGTATCGAAGGCTTTCTTCAGATCAAGAAACAAGGACAAATTCAATTGCTTTTTGTCGATGTTTCTGTACCAGTTATCAGTGCAATTTATTAAGGATGTAATCGTTGAATGCAGTTTACGAAAAGCTGATTGACTCGGTGTCAAGATGTTGTTTGTTGATAGGAAATTATATAGCTGATAGTGTACAATTTTTTCGAATATCCTTGCAAAAACGGAAATGATTGAGATGGGTCTATAATTATTTGCGTCGCTTTTGTTGCCAGATTTGAAAATTGGGGTCACCCTTGCTAATTTCCAAAAATCTGGGAAAACTCCAGATTCCATGGAGGAATTATAGATCATCACCAAAGGTTTACAAATAAGTTCCGCTGCATCTTTGACAAGCATTGTAGAAACTTTGTCAGGTCCGGGTGATTTTCCATTTTTGAGGCTTTTAATGGCCTTCAGGACAGTGGCACTATCAACTGGTGTGAAAACTATATCATTTGTTTGGCTTTTAAAGTGACCAACAGGGTCATCATCCTGCCTCGACTCAATTTTGCTCGAAAGTTTGGGGCCTACAGTGACAAAGTGATGATTGAGTGCTTGGGCAATGTCGCGTTTCCTCGTTAGGACTTTATCCTGCACATCAAGGCTCGAAATCTCTGTAGAGCCAGAGTCCTTATCAAGCACCATGTTGATAGCTATCCACATCCTTTTTGGGTTGTCTTTATTCTCTTTTATTAACCCCTGACAGTGTGATGTTATTGCTTCGCGGATACTTTTTGTCACTTGGTTGCGAAGCTTTTTATACGAATTCCACATTGCAGGAGATCTTTCAGCATCTTTTTTGGCAGCATCCCTTTTTATCATTAGTTCTCTAATTAGAGGTGTCATCCAGGGTGCTGTTTGGGAACGCAGCCTCTTCTTTTTTATTGGTGCATGCATGTCTAAGATCGACTGGAAGATCTCCTGAAATGTGGTGGTCATCTCATTACAGTTTTTATTGCATGAATTAAAAATTGTTTCCCAATCTACCTGTTGTAAGTCATTACGAAAAAGAGTCCTTTCATACTTCTTTAGATTTCTGGTCTCGACAACTTTTGGTTTCTTATTTTTTTGCCGCCAGGCATTGATTTTTCGTATGCCATATACCAGGTAGTGGTCCACCATTCCAATCTTCAGTACATCTGAATGCATGATATATTTCGGGCAGGAGGAAGAGAAGTGGTCAATCAGCGTCTTAGTAACAACTTGCTCATTTAGCTCATTGGTTGTTACAGCAACCCTTGTGTATTCCTTAATCAGTTGTTCGAGCTGAAATTCACAGTAGATCATATCTAGTTTTTTTGCATTTTTGTTCTGCTTATTTTTGAGATCGCAGTTGGTATCGCCGAAAAGAATTATTTCTTTGTTTTCTTTCTCGAGGTCTATTAAGACATGCCTGAGATTTTCGAAGGCAGTATCGTCAACTCCGTCAGTTGGAGGTCGATACCAACAGACAACTAGAAATGGCTTGGCATGATTTTGTTTGATTTCAAGTGAGATGAGTTCCAGTGTGTCGCTTTTCAATTTGATAACTGGGGGTGGCAGACTTTCTTTTACATATATGGCAACCCCTCCACCATTTCTATTACGGTCCCTTCTGAATATATTGTAACCGTCGATTTTAACCTCATTATCTGTTATCTCCGAGTCAAGGCGTGTTTCACTTAGGCCTATGATATCAATATCCTGATCCTTAAGGGTAATTTCCAATTCGTGCCTATGTTTTCTCAAGGAAACTATGTTGAGGAACGCTATCTTAAGACCATTTCTCTTTCTCCTGCTTGGATTACATACTCTACTACTGCTCTCAATGTCCTTCTCGGAGCTGAGTGACCCCTAGCAATATTTAATAAATCTGCTTAGGTTACCAGAAAATTTCCTTACCCCACCGTCATTGATATGCAGTCCATCTTTCCAAAGGTTGCTAAAAAATATGTTAGAGTTATCGATAATGTCAATACCATTGAGGGCAAGTTCATCTTCGAGTAATGTATTCACTTTGGTGACTTTCGTGTTCAGATGTCACTTTTCGTGTTCGTGTTCAGATGTTCAGATTTCGTGTTCGTGTTCAGATATCACCGTAATTTCTAAATGAAGACAGATATGAATGTGAAAATTGGTTCATACGGTAAACTTTGCATGCAGAACAAGATTTTGGCCTCAAAATTGCAAAATGTCAAGCAACAAAAGACTTCCGTTTTCGCACCTCTTATCTTGAAAAGGTGGATTGAAATGAAAAATAGGCAGCGCAAAGTTCCGTAGGATGACCCCTGAATAGCACATGGTTACATTGTATGCTTGGGTTGATGTACTATCTCCTTTTGCTCCGGGAACTGGGCCCTTATGGTCATTTTGACCCACTAGTCAAATTTCCTTAAAAGATGCCCTGCCTCGCTCAATAATTTGCTGAAACTAATTCATTTTGTAAGAAACAGGCTTTGAAAGTTTCAAGCTCATCTAAATGAATATTCAAACTATCTATATTTGAGGAATTTACTAGAATTTATCAAGATATTTAGTTTGATATCATGTAACTCAAATATAATCTGTATCCTCGTGAAATTGAAGTCCTATTTTCAACATTTTCTGCGAAAGACCCCCATCAGTCGTGATCTTTTGCCTCTTTCGAAAGCAAGTAATCCAAAAATAGTGCGTTTTGCAGCGATCTAGAGGGCGTGGTTATAGAAAATTTTCCCAGGAGCAAGCTCTCGGAACAACAGTTTTGTGCCTCGAATATGATTTTCGTTCCGATGAGGCTGGCCAATTTAATTTTGGAGTTGAAGATATCAAAATGAGAAATGTTCAGCGAAGAGTTTTAAGTAGTCTCTTACTCTTATTTGCCACTGTGGCCACCATTATCATTTCCTGAAGAAATTGTATTTTAGAGCCATGAAGAACCTTTCACCATGATGTAGTGCAAGCATTGCTCTTCAGTTTATCTATCAATCAGTCAATAAGTACTTTCGAGGACTGAGCATATTTGAAGTGATTTCTCCATTGGGTGTGGTTCAAAAATTATCTGCCACACCCTGATCTGGGTCCTTTTGATTTGCTAGCCACCCTACAGTTATGATTCCAGACCGCCCCTGCTGTTGGCAGATTTTTGGCACCGTCCCTAAATGATCATGATTAATAACTTGTATAACTTAACTTAGAAGTTTTATAAAAAAAGAGGTTTAACTTTGGTAACACTATGTTTCAATCCGAGGGGTGTATCACTCCAAAAATCCTCATACACCTTGCCAAAAATCCGAAAAAATCCGCAAAAATCTTTTCGAAAATCCGCAAATCCTCACATATCTGAAAATCCGAAAATCCGATCAACCTCAAAAAAAGTCCAATAAATCGTAAATAAATCCAAGAAATGGCGTCAATTTCTGGACAGATGAGTAATAAATCAGGCAAAGCACTAAGTTTTTGAAGAAGAATGAATGGAATCAAATAATACATCATCAGAAATGGAGGTGTTACGCGTGAATGCCACTGATGAATGTTGATGAGACATTTTGTTGTTGTTGTTGTTTCTGTTGTTGTTGTAGTTGTTGCCCCAGCTCGAAGGAACTTATGTTGTTGTTGTTGCTGGACCAACCAATATTTTGCAACAACTGATCTCGGTTCAATGAAATATTTTAGGCTGATGACTTGTGCATTTTTAAAGGAGAGTGCAGCTTAAGTTCTTGGGAGGGAGAATACACCTTTTAGCTATTCAGCAAAAGAGCCTGGATCGAGCGTTATTTTTATACATTTTTATACGCGGGGTTCGATCGAGTGGCGTTACAGTTTCTATCACTATTGTGCACATTCGAAAATTCTACAAAATGTAGCAAAATATCGTTCGATTGAGATTCTTTTCAGAATAGCTAAAACGTCTATTGTAAAACTTTTCGTATTTAAAATTTATCCGATTATTTGGACCTAACAAAGGAGTCGTATATAAAGTTGGAGAGTTTTCAAATTGGTTTCAAGGAAAGGTGCAGCACATACAGCTATAAAATGCTGGAAGAGAAGTATCAAAAGATTGTGTCTGTAGCATTTCCCAGTACTGGAGTTCCTTACTTTCTGGTGACCTGGGAGCATATTATCAAGCTAACAGTCATTCCTATCGATTTTGATGGAGGGAAAAGTCATGGTAGGAAGAAGAAAAAATCCAAAAAATCCGCTTTGAATTTGGAAAAATCTGCAAATCCGGTCCCAAAATCGAAGGATTTTTAGATCCGAAAAAATCTCGTACGCCTTTTCGTGGAGTGATACACCCCTCGTTTCAATCAACCGCTGAAAATTTGGAAATTCAATCATTATTCCATTTGCGTTTACTGTTTGAAAAGTCCATCTCTGTCTCCATTTACTTTTATCTTTGTCGATTTCGTCACCATATGCAACAATAGACCTTTCAGCTATCCTACAAAAAGGGCCTGGATCGAGCGTTATTTTTATACACTTTTATACACGAGGCTCGATCGAGTGGCGTTAGAGCTTCTATCACTATTGTGCTCATTCGAAAATTCTACAGAGTGTACCAAAATATTGTTCGATTCTGATTCTTTTCAAAATAGCTAAAAGGTTTATTAGGGAAACAACTTCTTCTACATCCACTGAACCAGCATGGCTAGAAACCTGTCCGAAATAAGAAATGCCTATTATCTCTATTTGAGATCCAAATCAAAGGAAATTTCTACGAAGCCCAAGCATTGATTGAGGGTGGTATTGTGGGAGGGGGTCAGGATGCTAAATTTCGCGTTTCACGTAAAAGAAATATAGCAATTTCACGTTTCACAAGAAAAAATGTGGAAAATCACGTTTCAAGCGAAATACCTTTAACCACTCTCTTTGCAAATGCTTAATATTTTGGGCAACAGTTTACCTTTCAAGCACTCGAAGCAACAGTGTAGAACACTTCATGAAAACTATGCAATACCAACGTAGCAACCAAATCCAACTCTATACGCCACATACGCCGCAGAAGTACCAAAGGAACTTCCTTTGTTTGATAAAATACAAGACTGTCACATAAATCACTTCTCTGTAAAATCCAAATAGCAACGATCCGATGAAACAAAAGTTCCCCGTTTGACATGTTTTGACAACCAGCTCTAGGAAAATTGCCTCCTTTTGATACTCGGCGCTAGAAAATATTGGTGAAAACAAATTAGTGGAAAACGGCACATCCCATTGGGCAAATATACCAAGAACTTCCCCCCCCCATTGGGGGACGAAATACTCAGTGTCTAAGAATACTATGCTTGCTTCGATAAGAAATGGTGCTTCTGCGGCGTATGTGGCGTATAGAGTTGGACTTGGTTGCTACGTTGGTATTGCATGGTTTTTCATAAGTGTTCTACACTGTTGCTTCGAGTGCTTGAAAGGTAAACTGTTGCCCAAAAAATTTGCAAAAGAGAGTGGTTAAAGGTATTTCGCTTGAAACATGATTTTCCATATTTTTTCTTTTTTTCTGTGAAACGTGAAAGCCATCATTCATTTCCTTGAATCGTGAAAATGCTACATTTCTTTTACGTGAAACGCGACATCTAGCATCCTGCTTGGGCTTACATAATTGCAAAATAACTGTACTTAATTAATTCGTGGCACCTTGTCGTCATGAGACATACGTCAAAGTACATCTTCTTTCTGTTACAAGAAACTCGTAAGCCCCCCGGGGCAGTGGCGTGCTGGGGCTCATTCAGCAAGGGGGGCAAAATGCAGAGATGGCGCCCCCTCACTAGCTATTGCTCAAAACGAGGAGCATTTCACTTCCAAAAAATCTCGTACACCTTTGGCAGAAATCCTTTTGTTTTCAACAAAAATCCATGAAAAATCCGTACAAATCCTTTTGTTATGAAAAAATCTCGTACGCTATTTCCAATGAGTGCAGTGCCCCTCGGCTCAAAACATGCTCAAAATATTCCCACTTTGATGCATGCTGCATAGCTCTCCTACTGCATGTTTTTCGTGGATTCAGTCGCCTTCAATGCTCTTTACTGCAGTAGAGATAACATTAAGTTAAAAGTCACGTTATAAGATGCTGATAAATTTGGAGCGAAATGGCAAGAGAAATGCAGAATGAAGGGGTCTGGGGGCGAAGCCCCCAGGAAAATTTTTGAGGACGAACCTTCTACTTTTTCTCAAAACGTCTCCAAGCCATTACCAAGTTTTCTAGTGCTAAAATATATTTTTGTAACAATTTTATAATACAGTTTAGCATCACCAAGAAGTTTTTGAGTTAAATTCTAACACATGGTCAGAACTTGTGAGCTTTTTGTCGTGGAAGCTGTTTCTGGCATTGTTTACAAATGATAAGAAAACTTAGCGCAATTTACGAAGTTGAAAAGAGCTATGATTTTGTTTTCAAGCATGGGGTTGACATTTATCGCTTGTCCTCCAGTCAAGGAAATGGTTTCCATTTCTTTTTCATTTTTCTAAGACTGGAAAACAGTTTATCCCCCGTTTCATTCCCATTTCGAAGTTTTAGAGGATAGTAGGAAATCACTCACAATCCGACAAAAGTCGCTTATCTGCCTCTATTCTTGTTCTAAGCCCCAAGTTTGATACTTCCAGGCATCTCGACGTTTCTTTTTGAGTCTTCCTGAAAAACGTTTTAAGTTTGAAGGAGAATACTTGGAGAAAATTTAGAAACTATTTGAGTAGCACTTCAAAAAGGTCGCCTTCGGCGCCCATGTTTTGAGATTGTCGTTTTGGCGCCCCTCATATTTTAGTCGCAGGGGGGCAGTTGCCCCCCTGCCCCCCCGGCCAGCACGCCACTGCCCCGGGGTGGGGGGGTACTTATATATTTTTCTGCATGGGGACGTGACGCTGAACAGGGTATCATTTTCAGGATTCCGACTCCGGGACCGGGTATCATTTTTGTAAAAATTGGCTCCATAACAGGGTCCATATTTGTCATTTGTGACTCCGAAAGGTCGTTTTTGGCCATTTGCAATCTGCGAATGCGATTCAAATCGCTTGGGAAGGCAATATTTCCACATTGTTCGATAGATTTCGTACAAATTTCCTTGCAGGGCACAATTTTGTCTGAAGAAACTAAAGGATAGGGTATTGTTTAAGTAAATTTGACTCCGGGAAAGGGTATTCTTTTCAGGAATTTGACTCCGAGACAGGGTAGCTTTTCAGATTTTCCAGCGCCACCTCCCCGTTTGTTCGTAGACCAAGTACCCCTCCCCCTGGGCTGGTAAGAAAAGAAACCAGCACTAGGAAAGCCCAAAATATAAGAAACTTTGTTGCTGCATTTGACAAGCACAAAGAAACTTTCCAAAGCTGAATTAAAAGCTTGTTATATTTGAGATGAGCTGGCAAGCAAATGATTTTCAGTTCGTAAGCGGAAGGCAAGAATCTGGGGGAAGGGAAGAGAAAAATAGGATAGGAGCAGAGCAAAAAACAGACTTAAAACAGAGAAATGAGTAGAGGCTAGGTAACTCAGTTGGCTGTAGAAAGGAGCAACTTTTCTTGGTATGGGCTTCTACGCAGTCTGATAGGCTCGGTTTCGCAGCAACACTTGCCAATCAAGATTTGATACCACTACTGCACGATGCACGAAAAGAACAACAAATGGATGCACGACGATAAGAAATTTGGATCTTTTTTTTATAATTCTTCAATAGATATAAAGTTATACATGGTATACTCTAAACCAAAAACTAAATCTACGAAGATTAAACAACAAAGCAACGACGACAAATTCAAAATAATTAATCGTAATTTATAATGATCAGCTATTAGTTATTGGTTATTGACCTAAGGGCGCAGGGGTTTGGCTGAGTTGAGAACGAAACGAGTGTTAGAAATAGTATGGATGTAGGAAATTAGATCTGAAAGAAGTTGAGGATTTGGATTCATGAAAATAAGTTGGAGAAGATCTTGGTAACCTAAACGTTTGGTCCTTGGGAAGAGATTATAACATTTTCGGAGGAAATTTGATTTTTGGGGTTCGTACGGGGTGCATTCGAAGATAAAATGTATTTCGTCTTCAATTTGGTTGTTGTCACAAAATTTACAAAGTCTGTTTTCCCTTGGAATGACTGGTCTGTGGCGTCTGCCTTTTTCAATCTCTAAGTCGTGATCACTAGTTCGTAATTTGGTGATCAAAACTCTTTCACCACGAGTTGGTGCTGAGGAGAGATATGGCTCGAAAGATATGTCGTTCTTGATGTCTGTGAAAAATTTACCTTTGCCAGTTTCTTGAATTCGGGACTTCCATACTTTATTATAAGACAATTTCATGGTATTTTTTACTTGATTTTTTGTCAATCTTTAAAATATCAGGTGACTTCGTTGAGGCTATACTACATTACATAAGTCCCTCTAACTTACGCTCGTTGTTGTTGTTGTCATCGCTTCAGTTGAGGGACTTATGTCCTTACGCTTCAGAATAGGGACTAATTAGGCCAAGTCCGCCGCGTTCACGGCGCGACCAATCAGATCGCTACTTTCTTAATATGGTCAACCCACGTGCCTATTGTTAGCGTTTGATTGGCTCATTAGTTCAAAGTTCGACTTCTCGAAGCGAAGCGACGCTCGAAATGACGTTCGAAGGGACGTTCGACTTTTCTTTCGACGTTCGAAGGATGGAAGATGTTCTAAGTTTCTTCTGATTTTTCGTAAGATTTTAGTCCCTGTTTGGAATCAGCTTGGTCGTGACGTGAGTCCTTTGTATGAGTGAAATTAAAACATCAGATTATAAATGTTGAACGAATACAAGGAATCACGTCGTCAGTCTACGTTGAGGCTCCAATATTATTCAGATGTGTAGTAAAATTAATATTGCTATCTAGTTTTTCATTTGCAATTAATGCTTGGTACACTAAACTGCTTTGGGGCATGCTTTTGATGTGTTGCAGGAAGGAAATATATCTGCAGTCTATGGTAGTTTTTAAAGGATATCTTCCGAGTTCACCTCGAACTAAATTATTGGTTTGAAGTAATCTGAACAAGTGAGGCGACCATCAGATCGAGGCAAGTGTACCGATGGCCTTGTTTTGCTCAAGCCAAAAAAGGTGTGTTTACTTGATCAAGAACATCGTCACTCTGTTTTGTTTATTTTCACCTCAGAGAACGATGGCGTGGAGATCGCATGGAAAGGATAACGATGACTTGATCACGCAGCTTAAAGGTAGTATGTTTTCTCTTAGCTCGTTCAGGAAATTCATGCATGTTCTTAGGCCCCATTGCCCATGACACGTCAAAGGGCCTAAATTATTAGTTTAAAGGTGATCTGAAGCGAAAATTTTTATTGATGCAGATGAATAGCACGGTTGAACGATGACGAATGTCATTAGAATTTTTTGATACCTTGTTTCATTTCCGAGTTATGTACTACTTTGTATGATTTGCTGATTACGTCATTTTGTTAGTACGAGAGAAAGTATACAAAGTCGACCACGTTCCCAAAGGGAAACAAAGTCAACGACCTTTCTTTCCAATGAAATGCCTTTCTAAAGATCACATCAGTTGATGAAACAATGTTTATTGCATTTATTCTGCTCAGCTGAAATGTCTCCTACAACTGTAGCCTTCCAAAGATCAGCTACAACTTCTTTCCATATAGAATCCTAATAATTTGCAAACAAAATGATGTCATCAACTGACGCTTGAAATCATTGGATAACTTAAAAACGAAATGAGATGTCAAAAAAATTTCAACAGGATTTCTTATCAATTGACAGGGCCCTTCATTTGCATCAATAAAAATGTTCGCTTCAGATCACCTTTAAGTGGAAGCACCTCTGCCTCTGGCCAGGGTCTTTCGCGGATTGAAATTATTGGCCAACCAAAATAAGGTGGACAGCTTCATTTCCAGCCAAGCAAGACTCACCAAGAGGGAAATTTTACCTCAAGTCATTATTAGCTCTCTATTCTCTGCTATTTTTTCGAGGAGAGGAGAGCCAATCAGCCCAGCCTTATTTGATCACACCACCCTCCAATGAAGCCATGTTGCATTTGCAGTGCATGGCAAAGATCCTCCCAACATCCCTTGACTGATTTCAGCTGTACATGTGCCATTGATCTGTAAAGGTATCACCTATATGGCAATTTGTTTAATACAATTTACAAAACCCCCACCCTATAGATGCACCAGAATTTACTTTATTAAGAAAGAGCTTCCCAGCACCAAAAATAAAAGAATACAAACTGGATTCCAATGTGCAGGAAGAAGGTGTGAACAATAAGGGGCCGTCCAAAAATCCATTTCATCACGGATAGCGGAATTTGGCCACTAACTTCAGATACCCCCTCCCCCCCTCCACTTAACGGACATACAGAATTTAGTGTTTACCTATCTCGCTAACTGTTTCATTGCGATCGTTAGAAACCTTCAACTGTTGACAAGGAGAACCTCTTCTTAGGCCGTTTCTGTCTCTGCTTTAAGTTATCCAGCGATGAAACTTTGTAAAATATGATTGAAAACATTGCTAGGTTCCATTCCGTCACGCTTAATGGATAAGTAATAAACCCCCTCCCCCCGTAACGGCCAAATTCCGCTATCCGTGACGAAATGGATTTTTGGACGGTCCCTAAAACGATGAGCTGAGCACCCGCCTTGTAAAACATTAGAAAATAAACTTGCATTCCCTCCTCAAATGAGGGTTGTCCTTCAAATGAGCACCCCAAAAAATGTACCCCCTCAAGGAGAAAAGTAGTGAGAGTGCAGTGAGGTGCTGAGAAATTCAGTTTTCAGTTTCAGTTCAGTTTCATTTATCCATCCATCAATCTTAAATACAATAGCATTGTTACGATACAAAGCAAAATAACATACAATACTGAAGAAGATATACTACTACAGATACAAAATAACTTAAATGGAACTGCTACTATAAAGATATTACAATACTGAAGAGAAACACTTTTTACAAAATAACACTACACAACTAAATACTTACAATATACCATACTACACAAGAATGAATTAAACATGAAGACAACAGGAAAAAGGAAAACAGCATCCCTATGCAAAGTATTGCACTTGAATGCTGGAGATTTCAGTAGGCTGTTCAGAGAGCAAAAATGAATTTCTCTTATCACAAGGGAGAGATTTGGCCACTAAGCCTTCTCGTTTACAAAAGACTCACTCAACTGGCTGAATATTTGAACACTTAGCAGACCTTCCCTCAGTAGCCTAGGGAAGTGGCCTTTTCCAAACTGAGATGGTCAAATTTTTTGGCGGCCTTGTGTAAACACTCTAACCGAACAAAAACTTGCACAGTACCACAATCAAGGATGGAATGCTTTGAATGGGAGGCCAATGCAATATGGGCCACAGGTGCCAAATTGCTATAATAATAATACTAAGTGCACATGTCCATAAAAGATGGCCAGCCTCCTTTGAACACAAAGCCATACTGACCAATTACTTGTGCAGTACAGCTATGTGGCCAAATATTCCATTGGCCAAGTACTGTACTTGAGTGTCGGACACAGGTGTTATTTATAGGGAGATACTTATCACTAAGTTGCTAAATTGTGTTTTCTTACTAGCAAATAAAGTCATAAAGAGTGCAAGTGTTGAAAACGCAATGAGGCAAGTGGACAGAGGGAATTATTGTTCAAGAAATCCATATCAAGATTCACCACAGCCAATTGGTAAGTATTCTTACCCGTTATTTTGTTTTACTGCTGTTCATAAAAAATGCTCTGCCACCAGGAAAAGGCACAGAGCAGGAAGTTTTGTGCATGTGACAGCATGGTATTTTAATTTTAGGTAATAGCGAGAGAGAGAATTTGTTCTTAGATCTTTTTAAACAAATTGTGCATTTTGTAAATAACATGTGATTTAAAAAGCAACAAATCAAGAAAATGCAACAATTGAAATTTGGTTTTATGACTTCTTGTGATTCATATGTGTGATCATCAAACTATGTGCAAGTGCTGTTAAGCATATTCTCCAATCTGAGATAATTCACAATTAGCTGCAGTCTCCCTGAACAAATATTAGTCCAGTAAACGAAAGGCAAATTTTAGTCGAACCTAGAACAAATTGCAACAGAATTTTTTTTCATGGCAAACCATTCTACAGCTGCTACTAAACAGCATATCAAAAGTCTAAGAAAATCCAAGCATCGGAAGACCATGAAATTAGATATATTTTACCGGGTAGTCCACATCGTTCCATCTTTTACAATATAGTTTAGAAGTGGAACCAAAGCTTGTTGATTTCAAAAATTTGTATTGAAAGTGCCTTACGTATAAAATGCGGACCATTGGAAAGTTGGACCTTTGGTGGTGTTCTTCTGTAAAGATTCTGAAAAAAATTGCATTTCGAACGAACATAATGCAGAGATCTCAATTGTTTGGCTTCCTCTAGACGTTTTGGATATTAAATAGCACTACTGAACAGGGGTGGAAAATGTATCGGACCACGGGACCATTGGTCCCAGAAGATATTTTAGCTCCCAGAAAGAAAAAGATCAAACCTAAGAATGTGCAATGTAGAAAGAAAGAATTAACGATAAGAAAGTATTAGATAAAGTAAATCAGTGAATGAAATAGCAATGATGAATGAATCACAGTTTTAGATGTGCTGCAAAAGGTAACATTCAGCCTGTAGCTCCCTGTTTTTCTTGCATGAGACTTCTTAAGAATCCTTGAGAAAACTGTTGGTTTCTTAAGATTTCTTGTTCCTGCATGATACTACTTTGAGCGATAAGGAGGAATTTCAAAAATTGTGAAATGTTGACACTTACAATGATTTTTATACCCGTTGTATACATTAATGATGTTTATGTTCACCCATTACAAACTTGCATACTACAAATTGAGTCCTCTTGTGCCATATTATGGACTATATTCTATTGATGTTGAAAATTTCTTCTCTTCAAACCATACTGATCCTGCTTAGAATTCCAGGTGGTCAGTTTTTCACTAGCAGTTGCCTTTATTCCCTGTTTGGTATACAGAAAATTTTTCAGTTTCCAACTACGGTCCCAGAAAGAGAAAAATATTTTCCACCCCTGCTACTGAAACTATCAATTCTCTCAAATATAATTTTTGTTATCATTCTTTGTTTCAATCTCGATCTACTGGACTAAGATGAAGAAGCCACACCAACAAATTTTTCATGGGGAAAATGCTGCTGCAAAGGCTTGGATTGATTTAATGGGGAACAGGGACGGATCCAGCCTGAAGTTGAAGGAGGGGCAGCTGGCAGAGAGGGCGCCCAAATTTCGGTAGAAAGTAGGCGCCCCGAAGTTGCACAAAAGTGTCAGACTCCTGATTGAGAAAATTCATTAGTTTTCTACCAAAGAAATGTCTTGATTTGCATTTTTGCTCCACATTTAAGAAACCGCCTACCAACCCCTGTAAATTTCATCTGAGAGCGTAGCCTATGAAGAGACCCATTATTCAAAAGAAGAGAGGGTCCAGAACAAAGAGCAAAAGATTGCTATTACGGTTTCCAGTTTCTGGAACTTGATTTATGTGACCTGTGTTGAGACACGTTTCGCACATTATTTGAATAGGGGATTAAAATGATTTACATTAATTATTCTGGTGACCGTAGCAAGTTAGTGCTCCTTGTTTCATAGACTCTTTCTTCTTTTGATTAAGGGATTTGTTCATAGGCCATTGAAAGCATGTTTCCTCCCGATTCAAAGCCAAAAACCACTTGCTCATGTAATTCGCTGTGTTAACGTACCCCAACGGCAAAGGCTAACCCTAAAAGAATAACACCCTTCACTTATGAAAGCTAACAAGCCAATTTTTTTTCTGAATTTTAAAGAACAGTATGACCAATCATCAGATGTTCCAGTAGTCCGCACCTTATATGATACCAGATTTCAATACGGTTTTATGAAATTGACAAGTTTTGTTTCCGCTTCGCAACTGTCGTGTATAACATGCAACAGAGAAGATTATTCTTTAAAAATATGTCGAATTTGGTGGTCTTCTGATGCTCTGATTTTCTTAGACTTTTAGTATGTTGACTAGCACTGTTTAAGCTATCAGATCCCGCAAAAATCATTTCTGTTGCAATTTGTTCTAGGTCAAACCCTAGATTTACTGGACTATATAGCATATCTTTTTCTGAACCTCATTCAACAGGATCTACAGGAATAGATGAGGTAGGGTGGCTCTTAAATGGTAGTGCTGATTGCTGGAAAGCAGTTAACCTTAACCTTGAACTGATCAAAATTCACTATTTCAAGGAGAGGGTTTAAATGGTCATAGCTTAAGAAACACCCCAAAAAAGATTTTGGCTAATATCCATATTTTTCACTCTACCCATTTTAACCCAAACTTACTCATTTTACCCCCAGGTGACCATATATTACCAAAACATTTAAAAAACTATTCTAAACTGCCTACTGTCATCTTAATCAGCATCAGGTTCACATTAAAATGATCTCTCTGCTGTTACGAATTCTCTTCCAGGTTACGCTGCCACAATCAGTGCACCCCATATGGTAAGTTGGATTATAGTTTCATACCAGATAGGAGATTAATTTGCGGCATTTCACACATTCATTCTGATGGCATGACATGAAAGCAGCATGTAACACGATGCCATCTTGTTTTGGGGTAAATCTTCAAAGCATTTCTATAGCAGGTCTCCATAGACATACAGTATTTTGCAAATATGAAATGGATAGCTGGCAAGTGTCCGTCAGCTCTAAGTCAATGAAATTATTCACAAACATGCAGTACTTCAAAGAAAACCATATACATTTAGCCCAAGAGAAAGCTATAAGAAGCTTATGAAAATATTTTGTAATTATTTGGTTGGAAGTTACTGTACCACAACTTGTAGCATAACTTATTTATATACTTGGTATGTTGTCTAATGTTTCTGTTCCCTCGTTTTCTATATATAATGTTCTTGTATTGTCCCTGTTTTGTATCATGTAACCATAAGGTAGTCATGTAATGTTGCTCCCCCTGGTATCATCTCTGTAGTGTCATGGTTGTAATTAGAATGTATTGTAGGATGTACAGTATATAGCATATTTTGTAAATTCTTGTCTTAATGAATGAAATATTTGTGAACAGCACCATATACTCCATCAGTTGTAGGTTGTGGCATAAATTCTTCCATTTGGCAGTCTTGAAAGTTTTTAAGTCATTTGAAGTGCTTTGAAACTATTACAGGTACATGTACCCCAAAAGCCACAAAAAAAGCGTGTTGTTACAACTTTCTTCCTACTAGTTGCTTTCAAAAATGGTTTGGTGTCAATGAAGGGCTGCAGAAAACGAGGTCTTCCCGTAGGATATCATTATTTTTTACCTAAGATTGACCGAGTACTGATGTGACAAAGTTTCTTGTTTTTCGCAATATGTACCCCAAAAACTGCACAATAAAAAACACGCAAAAGATTACAGCTGATCCACCTATCATTGTGATATTTGGGAAGAAGTCATCATTATAAATCAGTAATGGATAGAAAGTATAGCTGCAAACTTATTTTCAGTGGAAGTATCTAATGTACCACAAAACCCACATGGGGTGTACCCCAAAAACCACATTAGTTTTTCACTTATCAAGCCGTTTGCTGCATATCAATCTTCAAAAGCATTATTTTTCTTGATTCTGCATATATTTTGAAATCTGCTGACAATCCGACCTAATAGAGAGGAACTGTGTTATTCATTTACTAGCAATTACAAAGTGCATGTTTTTTCCAAGTATCAAAATATTTGAGAATATCAATGTTCCCGGTAATTTTTTTCATAAATGATGAACAGTTTTGATGTTTCTATTCCATGGATGAGTTTTCTTTTCTCTTAGACCATTTCGACAATTAAAAAAGGAGACTGGGGAGAGCGGTTTGTTCTGGTAAATGGCGGCCACGGAGCTTCTACGAATGATAGATTTGCCTCCACAAAAAACTTTTAGCTTTAAATTCACGGTTGAAACTACAAATCTTTGAGAAAGAAGTCCATAAAAAGTAGCCGCAAGGATGTCCCATGACTCATATGCCTCGTAACGAAGGGGAGATCTCGCATCTAACAGCTTTGGCGGGAGAGCGGGAAGGTATTCGTCAGTTTCCTTCGAAGATATGCGATCAGATCAGAATGCATCAAAGCAAAGTAAACAAACGTTTCGATATGGTTCCTGGCAATTTTTAAAAGGTTTCTGATGACAAAGCTGTGCCTCTCAGTACTGCTGACTTGATGAGATAGGAATTCAAATTTAGAAATATTCTTCTGCTGGAGAAAGGAAGAGAATGAAACGAAGTCACTTTACGCACTTGTTTTGTTTTGTTGAGAAAAGTTTGGCTTCGAAAGAAAGTCAGAGGGATTTTGAAAAATCTAAGGTTCGTTGGTAGAGGTAAGCTAAAATATTGATTTTAGTTGCCTACGAGGAATATTGCTGCCCATATCTTCCTTGCAGAGAAACATAAGTATGGCTAACAAAGCAACTTATTTCTACCACCATAAAGAGGTCCACAAAACGGACGAGCTAACCAAAACAATCAGCGAGTTGTAATATAAAAAGCTTTCTGCAAATAAGGATGCAGCTTACCTGTATCAGGATCAAGTAATTCTCTGCAGATGCTCCTCGACCTCGTCTGTTGAGTTTCAATTTCAATATCAGAAGCAACTTTTTAGCAAGAAAAACGTTGTAAAAAATTACTTATTTTAAGCTGCTATCTTCAAGCCTGAACAGCATTACACCACTTTTTATGTCTTCTTTGCACACTTAAAAGATAAAATGACTACCGAAGTCTTCTCCATATATATCACAACAATGTTTCTTGTTTCTTGCTTCGTTTCTTATCCTCTCGAGCAACTTCGAAGGAAAATGACGAATGCCTTCCCGCTTTCCCGCCAAAGCTGTTTGATGCGAGGTCTCCCCTTCGTTACGAGGCATATGAGCCATGGGACATCCTTGCGGCTACATTTTAGGGACTTCTTCCTCGAAGATTTGTAATTTCAACCATGAATTTAAAGCTAAAAGTTTTTGTAGAGGGAACTTCATCATTCGCAGAAGCTTGGTGGCAGCCATTTACCAGAACAAACCGCTCTCCCCAGTCTCCTTTTTTAATTGTCGAAATGGTCTATTTCACAACTGCATTCATTTCAGAATCGACCAGACTTTTAACCACCTCAGAGCTTTCATTTATCACCCCCAAAATGTTTGAGAGCTAGCCTCAAATAGTTTAACCTCAAAGTAACCTCAAATGAGAGTAACTTTCCAGTGGTATCCAAAATTAGCAGAAGTCTTCTGAAGTGATTGGTTAGTTAATGATATCTGGACAGCAAATACCTATGTTGATTGACTTTCAGAAAGATATTTTTGTTACTGTGTTAAAATATGGGCAATTTTAATTAACTGTCTGTTGATTGAGTTGCAGACAATGCTTATTATTTTGTTAAAACATATACCATTTTACCAACTGTATGTTGGTTGTCTTGAAGATGTGTTCGTTATTTTGCTGAAAAATGGAAAATTTACTTGCCGTTTGTTTACAGACTGTCAGGAAATATTTGTTATTTTGTTAATTTTGTTAAAGACTTGACCATTCTAACCTTGACTTTCAGAAGATATTTTGTTATATGGACAAATACCTTATGTTAATTGCTTACAGAAAATGTTAATACTATATAAATATATGTGTGATTTTGTTGAAAAAACATAATTTCATTTGGTTTCTCTGTGGCACACCCTGTACTTGTGTTTTCCATGTTTCAGTTAAATGTACCCCAAAACCACACAAAAAATCACCAAAGTCAGGATGCCCATTCAATAGGTTCACTATATTGCAAGGTAACCATTGTGCTTTTCTGGCAAGAGGATACATGGAAGATACTGAAAAACATTAGTTTGCAAACTTAAAGTAAGAATTTGCGACTTGCTACTCGTTCATAGAAATAATCTGTAAAATTTCAAGTTCAAATTTTTGCTTTTACACCTTATAATTTCTTTAAAATCCAATTTATTCATGGCAAACCTACATTTTTAGGTAGCCTAGTTACCTAAGCATCATTGATCAATAAGAGTTTTATCTTGTATGTTGCTCTTCTATAGATATTGCCTTTCAACTGACCTTGTGGTTTTTGGGGTACCTTAGTTTTTGGGGTACATGTACCTGTAAGATTGATTCATTTATCAATAAATTAATGCAACACTCAAAATCCCAGTGTGATATGCTAGTTTTGTAAACTCCAAGTCTGATTTTCAAGTGCAAATTGACAAAGTCATGTTTCATGTTGTCTGTGTCTGTACAAAAACAGTGTTGTCTTAGTGAATGAAGTAGCCAAGGGGGGGGGCACCAGAGAGTGGACTGGGGTGGGCAAGTCCTCCCCACTCTCCTCAGGTGGGTATTCATTCCTAAGCAAATATTATGTCAAAAACGTTAGTTTTATGTCAAAAACGTTAGTTATACCTTCTAGCAATCAGTTCTACATCTTGTCCACCCCACTTTTTCAGGGCTAGCACCACCCCTGACTGGAAGTAGCCATCTTTGACAAATGCTGTCATAAAATGTGAAACTGTTACAGACAGCTCCTGGGGAAAGTCTCCTTTCAGGCAAAATTTCGTGAGGATCAAGTGGCTCAATGCAATGCGACAGTCCTACAAATGCCCCATGGTTTCTCTGACTCACCCTGTAGATGTTAGTCACATCAGTATTTGCATTGATCTCTTTCATAGCATGCCTATGCACTGCAACTTCTTGAGGATAAATTATACAAAGGGGCAAAAGCATTAGATGTTGGATCAGGTAGTGGATATCTATCAGCTTGTATGGGATACATGGTAAAGTGTTTCTAATTACTTTCTTCTTTTAGTAGATAGGAAGGTTTAGATCTTTGGATCTAATCTTCATCTATGGTACATCATTGATTTGAACAGTATATACAAGAGACTAAGTTTAGATTTACCTGTCAATCGAAGAAAAGATTACAGAATGATCAAATGTTTTTTATTCTCAGAAATCCCATCATATAAGATTTTTATCAAAATTCCATTGAGTATGTTGCTATTATTGTACTGGAAGATTTATAATTAATTCTTTGTGAAAGTTGAAATGATTTGTTATTACAGTAATAAGAAAAAGGATATGATTTACTATGAGCCAATTATTTTTACCAAAAGTCCTTTGAGAAAGGCACCAAAGCTCTCTTGCTGCTTCCAAAAATATTCTTCCTATGAAAGGACCGAATTTGAAGGAGATGACAATTACTTTCTGTTTAAAAGCTTGGCAGTACACTGTGTTTTGTTTATGACTTTAATTCCACAGTTTTATCATGACATATGATGCTACACCTTTATAAGTAACCTGATATCAGATCCAAGATGAAGAGAGATAGGGAAAAAAGAGACTTAGACATTATGGAATACAAAATTTTCAAATCATATAATTATACTTGAAATATAGCTGGACAATAGTTCTAGTTTCATTTTTTAAAATTCCAATAATACAAATTTCATCTAATAACAACAACAACAAAATATGAATATAAATAGTGATATAGAAAGTGATTTGCAGGAGATTTGTATGTTTGGAATTTCTTAAGGAGGAAATATTGATTTGAAACAACCAAATTTTAGCATGTAGGTGATGCCTATCTTGGTGGAGGTGGGATGGACTTAATACTGATGTTTAATTTTGCAAATTTTTAAAATTTACAGCTAAAGTATTTTATTGTTTCATTAACTCGTCATATTAATATTTTGTTTTATCCAATCAAAATTGTCTATCTAGTTTCAGGTACTACTTATAGTGTTTTATTCATCAAGTCCTTGGTCTCTTCTTCTTGCCCTTTAAGAGCCTGCTATTAGGCTACTTCAAGAGGATCTTTAGTCATGCTTGCTCTGAAAATTCATTGACTTGGTTTTTGATGTTCTATTTCAGGTTGGAGATGAAGGGAAGGTCATTGGAATTGACCATATTCATGATCTTGTTCAAGATTCTGTGAAGAATATGAGAAGAAAAGATGGGGAATTGCTTGATAAGAAAATTGTTGAATTAATTGGTAAGCATTTGCTACATTTGTGAAGTTAAACAACTACGGAGAACAGCAAACGCAATGTAAGGTCTTGATAACCTGCGTTTGGCAAAAATCATTTGCAGTGTGTTTTTGTCTAACACAGATTACTTCAGATTATTAGAAAAGGTCAAAGAAGAAGAAGCAAAACCAGATACTGTGCGATGCACAATTTTCAAGATTAACCAATCATAAAGCCCAGCAAAGTTTTTATCTTGGTCAATTGAAAAATTTCCACATTGGAAAATGAAAAGTTGTTGCAACAGCAAGAAGTCTGATGGGCTCTCGCTAGCTAATTTTCAAAATAGTGCACTGTGTTTGGATTTGTTTCTACTTTTCTTGTTCTTTTATGACAATTTGCTGTGACCCGTGTGTGACAAAAGTATTGAGCAAGGCTCTGCTATCAAACAGAATTTTCAAGTTCTGTACCATGTGATACTAAGATTGCGTTCACACGATGCCGGAACATTTTGAAAACGGTGAAAAATGTCACAATAGCAGAATTTGAGCTTGCGTTCACACGATGGGGGAACAATTTGAAAACGGTACGAAATGTGACAGTAAGAAACTCTTTGCAAGACTTTGATGCCATAGAAAGGTACCTACACCCTAAGTGTCAATCAGTCTTGTTCCAAAAGCGTCGAAATTGTTCTATTTTCATCATTTTCAAGTGTTTACACAATGCTATTTCCATTGTGCTGGTTAGAGTTCCTTTTTCAAAATATACCGTTTTCAAGATCTACCATTTTCAAAATGTGCCGGCAAAAAATATGCCGTTTTCGTGTGAACGGGAGACCTACCCGTCACATTGTTCACCGTTTTCAACATTTTCCCGGCATCGTGTGAACGCAGTCTAAATCTGGATTAGGAATTTTTGTAAGTCCCCTGCCTTTTTGGATGAATCAATGCATTTATTTCCGCTTCAGGTTATCAGTAGACCTACTGATTTTTTGTTGCATAATTTGAGTGGGTACATTTCAAGAAATTTAATACTCATTAATTGATTCAGACAGAAGCTTATAAAGACCTTCAAGTCAAGCTATCATTTGTACTAGGTTGATATGCAATTGACTGCATTCATTTGCATCCATAGTTGGTGATGGCAGAGAAGGATATATTCAAGAGGCACCATTTGATGCAATACATGTTGGTGCTGCAGCTCCTACTCTTCCAAAGGCAGTGAGTATTATTTTTCTGAAATCAAGAGTGGACGCTGAAACCTTCCAGCAGAGGTGCTGAGCTGTCTAGAAAAATCATTTTTTTGAGCCAAGTTCTCTCCGAAATATCTAAAGATATCCTCCAAAGATTGAGCCTACCCTAGCATCACTTCCCTCTGAAATGAAATTAGCATAAAGTAATTTTCGTGATTTCCAAATTTTCTTCGCCACCCCCTACGTTAGGAAAATAGTAATAGTCTAGTGCGGTCATAGCCATCTGGTATAAGGACAATAACTGTTATTTTTGTCAGTTTTAACAATTTTCATATCACGTCTCGAGAATTTACTTCTACTTCTTATTTGTTCATTGCATGCATTTTTTTATAAGATTTTTAGAATGCCACCCAGCGCTAAGAGTTTCCAAGAATGGTTTCTTTAATGTTTTGTCGAATTTTGTTGTTTACGCTAGCGGGGGATTTCTGTTCTTTCATGGACGTTTCACACCAAATTTGATTAAAACAGACGTGTTTAGACGTTATGAAAAGTGAAAACCGACTAAGGTTGCATGAGGAATGAGTGAAAGTGTGCTTTGGAATTTCTAAGCTGAAGAAGCACCATCCCTTAAATCGTAGCTCAAGAAAAATTATTTTGAGCAGAAACCTCATCAAAAATATTGCGTTGCCACAAAATAAGTTTGCTTTCATACGGGAATTACTGGAATGCTGATAATGGCTTTAGGATCTGCTGAGATGCACACCGCATACTTCACAGTCTACTGAGCACTTAACTTGTTCATGGTACGGGGCTGTGTCATTTGTAGGGTACCATTTTCATGATAGAATCCTGATTTATGGGTATGGTTTTCAACAAGTTTTTGCATTTTCCACATTTATGGGTATGGTTTTTGTAAAAATTCATTTATTGGTGATCTTTTTTGGCATTTTCAGATTTATGGGTATGATTTTCAGAAAGTTTGCCGGGTTTAAGGGTATACTATTGATAAATTTCTCTGGATTTATGTTTGGTTCTTTTACAATTTGAATGGCACAACCCCGTATGTTGGAAAATCAAGTGACCTCCCCCCCCCAAGACTGAGCAATAAATCTGGAAACCTGCATTGTACATTCACAGGTTAAAGTTTCCATACCATGAATATTTACACAAACTAAAAGATGACAAGGGATAGAAATGGCTGTGATAGTCACTTCTATCAATTTCATAGTATGCTTCAAAATCATTTTGTCCTGAAAGACAATTTCATACTAATGTCAAGCGATCTCTGACGTATTTAATGTCTCCTGACTCAAATGCATAGAAGAGTATTCGAAGATCAATAGTAAAATCCTTTTTGGGTGATTGTTCATCAAAGGATCGTAGGCTTCCGGATAATGTGATGTTTTGACAGTTTAGATATCTAGTTCAGAATCATACCGTCTCTTTCTATATCTTTTATTGCTTGGTGATTAACGTTTTCTCTACCATTGGAGGTAGCATGCAGATTCGAATGGTTTCTTTTCATCAAGGAAATAAGATATTCGATATATCTCGTCCTGAGGAAAAAGCAACAGAGGCAAGACATCTGCCACGTTTGACGCGATGGAAGTTGCATTGAAGAAATTAAATTTCATGAATACATAGTGTGATTCCTTGCCATTTCGGGGCAGCATCCTTTGCAACGTTCTTCCTGATGACAAAAAAATGCACAGTCACCACAGTTGTTCAGAAGTGCAATTAGAGACTGGGAAGGAGAAAGATGCATGTGCTAAAACTATAAATAAAAGCAGTGGATTTTGACCCTTCCATTTTTACTAAATTTTTTGATTGATGGTTTTTTCTGTATTCAATATTGCATGTACTTGTGATGTGATGTTGGTTTTAATTAGATTTTTATAGAAGTGTTTTGCACTATAAAAGCAAGATATATAAGAGCACTAGCCTTATAGAATGTAATTACATAATAATGGTATCAGTGTTTTAATGTTTGAAATGTTCTTCTGTTTACTTTTTTTGACCCTTTATACATGATTGAGGGCCAATTAACAGTCGTTCACGTACTTTCTTAATTTTTGTGATCTTTATCTTTTAGTGATAGGTCAATATTTCTTGCGGGGCAGGGATGGAAAACATTTACAATATTGCATGAAATTTTCGTTGCCACTCTTTGATTTTCCTGAAAATTTGGGTGCCCCCCTTCAATATTGTAGAAAATATTTTCAGCCCCCCTCCCAGGACATGTATACATGGTAACAGTGTCATCATGCTGTCATGATTTTAAGTGCATGAAGACTCGCATGAAGATTTGCAAATTATAGAAACATACTATTTCAAATGTGATGAGGGGAGAAATAAGTAGCGGTGAGATGTAAGAATTGCTATTACATTAAGAATTGCTTTAGTATGAATCATCTAGTGTTAGAAATGAAGTTACTTCCTTGAGAACTCGCATTTAGGAATTTACAGGATTTATCTCAGACTGTTTTTATACCCCCTCCTTAAAATGTGCATTATTTTTCGTCCGCCTCTCTTTATGCAGGTAAGATTTATTAAAGACTATAAGATTTACTAAAGACTATACCAAAACCTGTCAACTTTAAATTTTGATCCTGCAAAAGTGTTATCTAGTCTCTGCGATCTGTTTCTCCCTATGAAAGGACCAGAACTTTGGTATAGCCTTATTATCTGTATTAGTTTTTGTTAAAGATCATTTAGGGTAGCCATGCCTATCATGCTCCCAATGGTATCGTTCTTGTAAATATGTTTCGTTAAATTGTAAATGTTTAGATTGTTTTAAAAAAGATTTTGATACCCCCTCCCAGATGTCTTCCATCCCCTCCCCAGCAAGAAATAATGACCAGGTCCTTATGTGTGTATTTGCTTCGCAGCTAACTGATCAATTGAAACCTGGAGGAAGACTGATTATTCCAGTTGGTCCTGAAGGTGGAAATCAAATGCTTGAGCAATATGACAAAAAGATGGATGGAACAGTGACGAAAAAGAATTTAATGGGAGTGATCTATGTTCCATTGACGAATAAACAACACCAATGGCCAGGTTAGTTTATGGTACATATTAACAGCGACTGGAAAGTAAATTTGTGCAGGAGACGTATCTATTGGGTTCGTGGAAACAGAATTGAGGAGCAACTGTGACTTTTCATTATTGTTCTAGCTGTATGAAGATATAAAGTGTTTGTTTGTACGTACGGCTATAACTACCAATGAATACATATATTACGTTGAATAAAGTATATAGCCTAGAGCTCTTGGCTATTACTTTATTCAACGTGATTTTTGTATTCATTAGCTGTATGAAGGGCTTTCTAGCTCGTACAGACTAATAGCACACTTTCAAGCTTTCCACGGGGGAAAGCTCTTTAAAGTTTTCGATTTTTAACTAACAGGTGAGCCAGAAAAGTTATCTACAAAGGCTCCCAAAAGTTTTTGGTTCTGAAATGCCGGAAAAAGGGTTTGAAACATTTGATCAAATCGTAAGAAATTTCATTAAACAGGGCAGGAGAATATACAATGGCATTACATCTCGTTCACGAGTTGATAGAATAGCTTTTCAGACAAATACTTTTCAGATAAGATTGTCAGTCCCATGAGTGCAGTCTTGTCTTGATTCCAATCCACTCTTGTCTGGACGCCACTCTTGTATGGACACTAAATCAGTCGGGGGACATCGGTTACATTTAATTTACATGTTGTTTGTCTGTTCTAATGATCACATCAAACAAACATTTTTCCTCTGCAAAGCTTCCGCTCCTGCCAACAAGGGCAGATTTTGTAATACAATAGCATCAGTCGCTTTGGTTCACACCTCAATTCAAAGTGATTAACCAATGCAGACAAAAGAAATTCTCTCAAGCAGAAATTGAAAACAAACGAAGCTGCAAAATTGCCCTGAAACCAGTACGGCAAACTGTCGTTTGGTGCGGGCGAAGGGAGGTTTTTAAGAGAAGTTATGTGCTTATAACGAAAGAAGATGGGTAAATCTAAAGTTCTGTCTCGCGGATTTTGTTTATTTGATTCAGGAACTGAGGAATGACTGCGTACATCTGAGCAATAAATATGCAAAATAGTAAGGCCTTCTGCTCGGCATCAGAATCAAATAAACAAAATCTGCGAGAAAGAACTTAGATTTACCCATCTTCTTTCGTTATAAGCACATACCTTCTCTTAAAAACCTCCCTTCGCCCGCACCAAACGAGAGTTTGCCGTACTGGTTTCAGGGCAACTTTAGGGCTTCGTTTGTTTTGACTTTCTGCTGGAGAGAATTTCTTTTGTCTGCATTTGCTAATCGCTTTGAATTGAGGTGTGAACAAAAGCGACTGATGCTATTGTATTACAAAATCTGCCGTTGCTGCTCCTGCCTCTTTTTCATCTTCACTTCTGTTTTACAAAAGTATCATTCCTCAAAACAACATGATATTTAAAGAATGATTAAGTTTTTCCATTTCACATATCAATTCGTGATACTGGGCAAAAACTGGTCATTTGTAATAACAATGGTTTTGTGTAGAATCTAAATTGTGAACAGATACTGACAAAAAAACACAGAAAGGGGTCATCTAAAAGAGTGAAATTTTGCAAGAAAGCTACTAATTACATACATCCATCATAATTTTTTCATAACAGTAATACTTGCAGCATCATTTAGGCCCCGTTTACACGATACCGTTTTCATTTCATATCGGATTGGTTTCATATCAGATTGGCCTTCTGTTTACACGATACCGTTTTCATTCCATATCGGATTGGCCTCCTGTTTACACGAGAACGCACCAATCCGATATGCTTCATACCGTTTTCGCGTTTTCAAATGAAAACG
Source organism: Aurelia sp. 3 sensu Dawson et al. (2005) (assembly GCA_964020215.1). NCBI lineage: Eukaryota > Metazoa > Cnidaria > Scyphozoa > Semaeostomeae > Ulmaridae > Aurelia > Aurelia sp. 3 sensu Dawson et al. (2005). Next base: position 14,326,857 of record OZ026573.1, on the reverse strand, counting down.
CTCTGAAAGTGGCATGAAACCAATCCGATATGGTGTAAACGGTCGAATCCGATATCAAATCAGTACGGAACCTCATTATCAATTCTACTAGCTTCGAATCCATTAGGGGAGCTGTGCAGAATGCGCAGTGGAACCATTACCGAATATGGTGAAACCATTACAGTGCAAGGCGAAACGGCATCGTGTAAACAGAACCCCAATCCGCTATGAAATGAAAACGGTATCGTGTAAACAGGAGAAATTTTCAGATTGGATTGCCTTACCCAATCCGATATGAAATGAAAACGGTATCGTGTAAACGGGGCTTTAACATCAGTTTTGGTTTTTTCGGGAAGATGAGTATTGAAACCCAAAATAGTAGTCTCAGCTGATGGACTATATACAGGCTGTAAATTGTCTTTGGGTGTATATAGAGAGAAAATGCACACTGATTTAAATGCAACTAAATTCACCTGATAAATTTACCTGATATCTTAAGATAGCAAGGGGGGCTCTCTCCTCGATTAGTTTACCTATTGAGAGATCTCCTCCTTTAAGTAATTCCCTGCGTACAATTAATTTTGTTTCTCTTTTATTTGTATTTGTATATTGTATTAAGTTTTCTGTATCAATTGTGTTAAGTTTTTGTAGCATCATTATCTTTGTAGTTTAGTTATTTGTTTGTATTGTTAGAACTATAAATTGTATGTAGAGAATCTAAATAATATGAAACTGAACTAATATAAAACTGAACTGAAGAGATTTAAAGGAGACAAAGGATATTTTAGTGGTAAAACACAATACGGCTCCGATGATAGATAAATCAGACCATTTATCAAGTTTGCTTTCACAAATTTTCTGAAAAATTAATTAAATTGTAGCACTTGATAAAGTGTACGCAATATAACGAACGGCTCACAAAATCAGGCAAATTTATCCAAGAAGCACAACTTAAAGTTTGAAATGTTATTCAAGCGTGGATGTGAGTTGCAAAGCGTATTCAGACAAAGAGTGTATCCCCACTCAAAGTAGAACTATAAGGATAACGTAGTTTTGTTTGTGAGGTGAGAATTCTTTCTTGTAATTCCTGATTCAAAAATGGTCCCTCTCAGTACAAATTATGAAACTCAGTGTGTCATGGAAAATTAAGGAGCTCTGTAAAAGCCTTCTTGGATAAGAATTCGGGTCAGTCAAGTTAAGAAGGTGAAGGTGAAGTTGTGGTTTTCAGCGCCAAGCGCTGGGATTGCAGAAATAGCTAAGGGCTAATCGAGTCCGCGACCCCTTGTCATGACGCTCAAAGGTGCTGGGGGATTTGATCCCCGTCCGCCTGACTGTTCTGGCTGCAGAGTGAGTGGATTACAACCCGGTGTCACAACACCTTCGAAGAAACCCAACTAGAAAGTACAGAGCGACGTTCCTCATAAAATGTTAGTGTTCCATTATCTCCAGTAATCCATATCTGTGTTTCATGCTGACATTTTTTATAAGACCACGACTCCTGTAAAGTTTTAGGTACAATAGAAGTACTTAAGACCGACACCGACATATGTTTTAAAAACCATTTATATTTTGATTTGTGGAAGCAAAACAAACGGACTGCTTACGAAAGATTTATCTCAAATTGAAATTTACCATGATAGCGTAAAGGTTAGTGGCATATTTCGTACGAGGTTACGTCGCTAAGGAACGATTTTCATGAAAATGAACATAAGCAGTAAGCCTTTCATCTTACGAAAGAACTTTATATTACTTTTTATGTTACCAATGCTCGCACTTTTTTCCGAGACTGTTATCGTGTTGTAGATATATACATCATATTGATTTATGATTTATATTTATTATATAAACAAGTTGAAATTAATTTTCCAGTTTTGTAGGCCCTGAAGGGGGTACTTGACCTAAATTTGTACGGGGATGTGCCAACGAAAGAGAAGTTTTTTTTACCCGGCTCCAAAATTTTAGAAAACTGCTCACGTCCCAAATTTAAAAACTGCTCACCATTCCTGGACCTAACTGAAAGACATTAATTATTTCTTACAACAAAAGTGAGTGTCGGTGAGTGTAATGTAGCTGTGACTTCAGAGTTTAACTCATATCATAGAGAACGATAGGACTTATCATCTAACTCGTATATGAATAGAAGAAATAATTGATTGTATATTTTTCTTTTACTACAGGTGGTGAACTTTGATGCAATTATCAAATGAGCCTCGAGGAAAAAACCCTGAGAAGATTACCTTCAAACACCGATAAACCCTCAAAACTGGATTCAAGGAGTCCTAACGTACAACGCAAATTGTCGTAAACATTCCATGGATATCTTCCATACTTCATTTTGTTAGTCAGAGACATCTGATTAACAAATTTTGCTTAGCTGTAAGTATTAAAGTATCAGTAGCTTCAATTACAGCACTCTTGCCCACATGATTAGGTGGCCCAGAACGAGGTTAGAAGAAATTATAGTGATCCGAAATCCACGAATACAGATTTTGCCATGAAGTTAAGTTTTGCCAAATTTTTTCGATTTCTTTATCAAATTTTTGCCAGTTCGGTGTCACTCAAAATTTTGAAAGAGCCGAGTTTCATCTTTGAGGAGCTTTTCTTTAGTCACAGAGCGAGGCTTGTCTCTTGTGACTATATCACTTTTTCAAATCTCGCATATATCATTTTAAGCCATCTCGAAGCTCTTGTCTCCTGATTCCAACTCCAAGATCCAATTTTAAATCCGCTCTTTAAAGGACAATAGACCTTTTAGCTATTCTACGAAAGAGTCTGGATCGAGCGATATTTTTATACATTTTGATGCGCAAGGTTCGATTGAATGGCGTTGGAGCTTCGATCATCATTGTGCATATTCGAAAATTCGACAAATTGTGATGAAATATCGTTCGATCCACATTCTTTTTCAGAATAGCTAAAAGGTCTATTCCTGGGTGGGTGTGATTGATGATGAAATAAAAAATCAAATGAATGGTTCATCATACTTTTCCCGTAATTTCTCGTCATTTCTTTGTGAAATTAGGAACTGAAATAAGCGACTCTTGCGTTGTGACGTCATCACGCTCAAAGATGGGTGCTCTTTGACTGATTGATTTATTGTTTTGATTTTATATTCTTCATACAGGGTTAAGTGTAGATTTATTACGTTGAGTCCTAGTAATCGCTACCACCCACCCACCCCTCGTTCATACTACTAGTAGTATGAGCGAGGGGTGGGTGGGTGGTAGCGATTACTAACTAGGACTCAACGTAATAAGTCTAGGGTTAAATGTACAGTTAAATAAATACTGAATTCCACACTGCCCTGTAAAATAGCAACAAACTTAAAAGTAACGTGTCCATGTAAGTACAGCTGTGTATATACATTGTCAAAATATGCTGACAAGACGCTGACGAAGAAACGTCCAGTAGCGCGCTGTGATTGGTAGAACTTAACTGATCACATGCAAATTAAAAGTCAAATTTCATAACGAGGCTTCCTGACGTAGTTCAGTTCTGGAAAAGCAACCGAAAGTAAGTGAGGAGTATGTTTGTATTAAAACTCGCTGTCGCAAACTTGTAACTGTTTGAGTGATCACATGAAATTGGCATGCCCCCCACAGAGCTGCTGTACTTACATGGACACATTACCTTTCACTTTTCTGATCATAAAGATTCACATGCAGGAGTAAAGATCAAAGTAAAAAGCTACGTAAATAAGGAGTTAAGCGAAAGGATTACTTGTTACTTTTATAAGCAGTTGTAAATCGACTTAAAGTTGATGCTGTCTTGACTTCGGCGCTAAGGGTGCTCCATAATTGTGCTCCTTTATAAGCAAAGCACCGTTGACCATTGGGAGTTTTAAGGCGAGGCAGCTTGAGATATGCATTAGTGTTACGAAGCTCTCTAACACTGGTATCTGGCAGCCTTTCGAGCAGAGTTGTAAGGTAATAGACGATTGCGCTAAAGATGGCGACGAGGAATTTTTTACCGAGATGCACTGCGTTCTTTAATCAAATTTCTATAGAATCGTTAAGGATTTGTTGTTCGAACACAATGCATCTCGGTAAAAAATTCCTCGCCGCCATCTTTAGTGCAATCCTCTATTGGGAGGTTCCCTGTAAATTGAAGTGTATACCATCCTGGCGGTCCGTTAGACTTATTTCGTTGAGTCCTAGTAATCGCTACCACCCACCCACCCCTCGCTCATACTAGTATGAGCGAGGGGTGGGTGGGTGGTAGCGATTACTAGGACTCAACGTAATAAGTCTAGGTTTCCGTTCCAATACGTTCTCTGACTGTTGGCCATCCTATTTCCTTCAGGAGTGATTGTGAACACGCATCGCAAGGGCTGTTGGTAGCAATCCTTGCGGCACGATTTTGTAGTTTCTGTAGTCTATCTAAAGCGGTTGTACTACGAACTCCCCACACGAAACAGCAGGATCAGAAGTATGGTTCATTTAGACCTCTGTACATTGATTGAATCGTAGTTAGAGAAAGATATCTGTTCGCATTACGTAACATACCAATTCCTTTTGAAATCTGTTTATCATAACGAAAACAAGATCATTCCAATTTAGAAATTGGTCGACTTCAATTCCCAAGTATTTTGTGTGCTTAACTGCGGAAACTGGTTCCAGTAACTATTTGTAACTTTTGTCTGTCAGAGTTTTCGATGTCTTTCAACTTCTTTCTGCCTCCTATGAGGAGATATTGTTTTCTTGCCACTCTTGATAATATTGGCAAGAAAGCAACAAGGCAGCAGCCACATGCGCATTGAACCTATCGTCAGAGAGCGCCCATCTTTGAATGTGAGGACGCCACAACGTACAAGTCAGTTATCTGAACACTTAATTTCACAAAGAAAGAACGAGAAATTACGGGAAAAGTGCGATCCACCATTAACTTATTTCATCATAAATCATAACAAAATGCAGGGCTGTAGGAAGCAACTTTTGCTCCACAAATTGTAGCGAATAACCCATCAGATTTATGCTTGTGACATAGAATCATCGTTTTCAAAATCATGTTCTGGCTCAGTCTCCCCTGCCCCCTTCACGCTCTTCATACGGGCCTGAAGTTTTCCTATAGGCGTTCAAAGCCTCGTTTTCAAGAGTATGATAACTGGTACCATTTTGTACTCGTTGTTCCAAAGACACTCAGGTTTACTTGATGTAAGCTACCAAGAGACTCGGGAAATGTCCCCATGTTCAAAAAATTATTGTAACAAATTTACTTACACCACAATCATCAAAGTTAAAGGCAGTGTGTCCATATATAAATAAGTTGCATGCACGAACCATGAAATTGCTGACACGATGCTGACAAGCATGTAACTGTTCGAGGATTTGATTGGTTGAGAGCTGGCTGTTTTAAACTGATCACATGAAAATAACAGCCTCATTGTCAAGACCATACGAGCAATGGCGGAATGGCGTCAAGGCAAGCTTTGACCAAGCGAACGTTTTTTATGCTTGGCAAGGACGGTGACGATACACATTTAGTTTTAAAACATTTTATAGCAGAAGGGATGAACAGAGATGGTAAAGCAATGTTGAGCTAACGAAGCAATTCCCAATGACAGCGCAGGCGGACAGAAGTGGTGGACTCAGGGTGTGTGGCGATTTGAAAACAAAGTCAGGGCCTAAGCCTCTAAACAACTGGTCACATGAAAACGCGACGAAAGATCACATGTTTCCGAGATACCTCCATCGAAGCCCTCTAGTTACATGGACGACACACTGCTTTTAATTTTTCTAATAGCTACAAGATTAAAGTTTATTGTGTTTTTTTTGGTAATCTTCAAGATACCATTCCCGTGGTAACTTCGAAAGATTCAAGAACTTAGTCTTGCACAACATGTAGAAAATGGTCTGAAAACGCATCATCAAATGCATCTCAAAATAAAAGAAGCGTCATCTGTCAGTTAATCATTTTCAGTAATCCTTGTTCAGAGCACTTAGTAAGACATCAATTTCAATGATGCTATACCTTAAAAAGATTTTGAAAAGATTTCAGATGACCTGGAATATTTGATCACTCGTTGTAGGCTACTTGTCGACTGTTCTTAAAATCTTTTAGGTTTCTCAAGAGACTACTGCTCTGAAAATGCCCAAAAGAAATATCAAAGATACTTCAGTCTCTTAGATGTCAGAAAAAACAATTCCTAGCATTATCGAGCAACTCCTTTTGCTGCAATGATTTTTGAAACGTGGGGGGGGGGGAAGGGATCATTTTCATGAGTTATGCGGTGCTCTCGATCTAACCTAGAAGTTGTAAGATCTGACAATGATTTTATATGATAGTTCTAAAGTGAATAAAAAAGGATTTCTTGCTTTTCTTATTTTTCTCTTAAGCTACAATGTACTTTGAAAGGGGTACATAGACATGCATGGTTTAAGTTATTTGCAAAATGTTTGGAGCAAACCATCGGTAGTTTGCTTGTTGATAGGTAAATAGTTTGTTCGCACAGTCAACTTGAACTTTCGTTGTTGATGTTCTCACCGTTTTTGGGAGATTTCGTAAATAGTTAGTCCGTCTTTGAAGTCTGTTTCAAAGACGGACTAGGACTGCGTTCACACGATGCCGGCACATTTTGAAAACGGTGAAAAATGTGACGGCAGCAAAATTTGAGCTAGCGTTCACACGATACCGGTACAATTTGAAAACGGTAGGAAAATTGATAGTAAAAACTCGTTCCTGGACTTTGATGCTAAAGAAAAGTACCTACACCCTAAGAATCGACCGGTCTTGATCCAAAAGCGTTGAAAAATGATCTGTTTACGATGCTGTTTTAAATTTATACCGGTTAGGGTTCCGTTTTCAAAATCTACCGTTTTCGAAATCTGCCGGCAAAAAATGTGCCGTTTTCGTGTGAACAGGAGGCCTATCCGTCACATTTTCACCGTTTTCAAAATCTGCCAGCATCGTGTGAACGCAGTCTAAATATCAATAGACGGACTAAAAGTCCTGACAGTGGGCCTAGTAATTGTCCTCGCTAGCGCATAGAGCTCCAATCTTTCAAATCTTTGTGAAGGCGAGTGTAAAATTTCATCACATTTTGCTATGAATTGAATGACTTGAAAGGAACTTTGGGTAATTTGCTGTTGCTGTAAATCTGCCGTGGCAATTTTTTGATATCTTGATTATTTTTGACATGGCGCCATTTTGATTATTTTTGCTAAAATACATCGAAAATGCTGAAGGGGAGAAATTCGTCGTAAATCTTAAATTACTTGAAGAAATTTGATACAATGAAGGTCTACAATATGGTTGCAAGCAGAAATCTGTAGCTCGTCTGGTTAAGGATTTATAAATTTGATGACGTCACATCCTCAAAATTGATAAATGCCGCCATGTTGAAACTAATGAAAATATCAAAAATTGCCACGGCAGATTTACAGAAAATTACCCAAAGTTCTTTTCAAGCACTTTAGTTCAAAGAAAAGTGCAAAAGAATTTTACACCCACCCTTTCAAAGATCTGAGCCTCGTGCTCCTCGCTAGCTATTACGAAGGAAACGTATCAGAACTTAGTAATCAGCGAAATTTTGACCGGCGGAATTTGATTTTTAAGAAGGATTTGAGTTCTGAGCTCAGTCAGAGGGTTTTGCTCCTGAGGAATTCTTTCAATTTTTTTGTTTCAAATTGTAGGAACATTAATTTCATGCCATCAGAAAACCTAATTCTTCCTTATTTCAAACTGATATTTTGCCTGAAGGTTTGGGAAAAATTTTACTACTGTTTCAAGTATCTTTAGAAACATCTTCCAAGGAACACCACCAATAATTTTAGATTTGTAGGTCCATTGTTATTGTTCAATAAATCGATGGATAATCAACGATTTTTCATTTCAGAGAACCCCGAAACGTTTTCTAGAGTCCCCAGTCGTTTGAAAAGACTTATTTTTCATGTCCAATGCAAAATTTTGAGATACTTTTTACTGGATCTAAGACAGAATAATAAGGTCGAATAGGATTCTCTTATTTTATCGTGATTTAGCGAACTGCAATGTTTTTAGAAGAAGATCTTCAACTTTTTGATACTAATACTATCATTAAGTTAGTTGAGAAAGACACCTGTCCTGTTTTCGTAATTCTGCAGATAAACTTCTCATTTCATTTCAAACCAAAGATATTTCATGCAATTTCATCCAAACTTCCAAATATAGTATGTAATCACACAAATCTCACTTCAAGTTCGTTAAAATCCAAAAATTTGCGACGATCAAAGTTTGTCACAAAATTTTGTCCAAAATGTTTCTGTTCAAATTGCCTTGAACAGCGTGGACATTTGCTGGAAAGAAAATTGTTCCCCGTTTTTCGCAGTGTTCTAAAAGTCATTTTATCCTTACTGTTTTGTCCGAAACCTTTTCGTGCCAATTATTTGGAGTTTGATGTTCTCTCCATAATGTCAATCTTATCCCAGCAAGCATGTGGCACCGTTATTCAGTAAAGATAGACAACCACTCGTTAGTACCAACATCTCAACGAAAATGAAATAATTTATTGCTTTTGTAAATGTTGAATGATTCTCAAGAATGCACGCTTGTACGTACTGCTGTCCCTCTTTGTTTACAACCCTGTCAAATATAAGAAGGTTTTGAAGCTTCCAACTGTAAACTGGTGAGAATTGGAATCTCGTTGTGTTGATTTCTTTTATTTTTTATCGACTCAGAACTGAAATGTTCTTAAACTCTTTAATTTTTGAGTTTTCAACGTCTCTTATGAAAAATACTTGTTGTCCAGTTAAAGGGTTTGTGCAGTGTTGAAAGCTTGCATTTGCAAACAGCAACAAAACCTAAAAACACCCCATTCAAATGGAAATTGCACACATGTCGTGAACAATAGGTCACCAAAGTAACAATGCCATACTGAGTGCTTTCTTTGTGCTCTTCAAAGAAATGCCTATTTACGATCGCACATTCCCTTCAAGAACTAGTCGATGTATCATACCGTTAAGGCCTCGCATTTAAGAAACCAATTTTTCACACGTTAGCCTAAGATGCTTCTAATATCTATTTTACTGTTCTATTTTTAGGCTGAACGTTTCTAAATTTTCTAATTTCTTTCTGCAAAGTCTTGGAAAATAAGTATAGGTTCCAAATCTTTAAATCTACCAAAACGGCGGGTGTAAAATTCTGTGACCTATTTCTTTAAACTGATTGACGTGAAAGAAACTTTAGCCACTTTTCTATGATACCACCATTGGATTTTTCAGAAATCCTGAATATTTGTCGAAATTTAAACGTCGAAATGTACACCGTTCCCGTTGCTATATGAGAACCATATTTACAAAACTTTTCAGCTTTCCACTCAAAATCATAGTCATATAGTAACAGGAACGATGTATACAGAATGCGTGTACACCGTTCCTGTTGCTATATGAGCACCATATTTTCAAAGATTTTAAGTTTTACACTCAAAATCACAGTCATTTTGTAGCAGAAACGGTGTATATAGAATGTGTGTACACCGTTTCCGTTGCTATATGAGAACCAAATTTTCAAAATTTTCAATTTTCCATTCAAAATCATAGTCATAGAGTAACAGGAATGGTGTATACAGAATGTGTGTACACCGTTACCTTTGCTATATAAGAACCATATTTTCAAAAATTTTCAGTTTTCCATTCAAAATCATAGTCATTTAGTAACAGGAACGGTGTATACCGAATGTGTGTACACCGTTCCCGTTGCTATGTCAGAACCATATTTTCAAAAATTTTTGGTTTTACACTCAAAATCATAGTCATATACTAACAGGAACGGTGTATACCGAATGTGTGTACACCGTTCCCGTTGCTATATGAGAACCATATTTTCTAAAATTTTCAGTTTTCCACTCAAAATCATAGTCATATAGTAACAGGAACGGTGTATACAGAATGTGTGTACACCGTTACCTTTGCTATATGAGAGCCAAATTTTCTAAAATTTTCAGTTTTACACTCAAAATCATAGTCATATAGTAACAGGAACGGTGTATACCGAATGTGTGTACACCGTTCCCGTTGCTATATGAGAACCATATTTTCTAAAATTTTCAGTTTTCCACTCAAAATCATAGTCATATAGTAACAGAAACGGTGTATACAGAATGTGTATACACCGTTATTTTTTCTATATAAGAACCATATTTTCAAAAATTTTCAGTTTTCCTTTCAAAATCATAGTCATTTAGTAACAGGAACGGTGTATACAGAATGTGTGTACACCGTTCCCGTTGCTATATGAGAACCATATTTTCTAAAATTTTCAGTTTTCCACTCAAAATCATAGTCATATAGTAACAGGAACGGTGTATACAGAATGTGTGTACACCGTTCCCTTTCCTATATAAGAACCATATTTTCAAAAATTTTCAGTTTTCTATTCGAAATCATAGTCATTTAGTAACAGGAACGGTGTATACAGAATGTGTCTACACCGTTCCCTTTCCTACATAAGAACCATATTTTCAAGAATTTTCAGTTTCCACTCAAAATCATAGTCATTTAGTAACAGGAACGGTGTATACAGAATGTGTGTACACCGTTCCCTTTCCTATATAAGAACCATATTTTCAAGAATTTTCAGTTTCCACTCAAAATCAGAGTCATATAGTAACAGGAACGGTGTATACATAATGTGTGTACACCGTTCCCGTTGCTATATAAGAACAATATTTTCTAAAATTTTCAGTTTTCCACTCAAAATCATAGTCATATAGTAACAGGTACGGTGTATACAGAATGTGTGTACACCGTTCCCGTTGCTATATGAGAACCATATTTTATAAAATTTTCAGTTTTCCACTCAAAATCATAGTCATATAGTAACATGAACGGTGTATACAGAATGTGTGTACACCGTTCCCTTTCCTATATAAGAACCATATTTTAAAAAATTTTCAGTTTTCTATTCGAAATCATAGTCATTTAGTAACAGGAACGGTGTATACAGAATGTGTCTACACCGTTCCCGTTGCTATATAAGGACAATATTTTCAAAAAGTTTCAGTTTTTCCAATCAAAATTATAGTCATATAGTAACAGGAACGTTGTATACAGAATGTGTGTACACCGTTCCCTTTCCTATATAAGAACCATATTTTCAAGAATTTTCAGTTTCCACTCAAAATCAGAGTCATATAGTAACAGGAACGGTGTATACATAATGTGTGTACACCGTTCCCGTTGCTATATAAGAACAATATTTTCTAAAATTTTCAATTTTCCACTCAAAATCATAGTCATATAGGAACAGGAACGGTGTATACAGAATGTATGTACACCGTTCTTGTTGCTATATAAGAACAATATTTTCAAACATTTTCAGTTTTCCACTCAAAATCATAGTCATATAGTAACAGGTACGGTGTATACAGAATGTGTGTACACCGTCCCCGTTCCTATATGAGAACAATATTTTGAAAAAGTTTTCAGTTTTCCACTCAAAGTCATAGTCATATAGAAACAGGAACGGTGTATACAGAATGTGTGTACACCGTTCCCGTTCCTATATGAGAACCATATTTTGAAAAAATTTTCAGTTTTCCACTCAAAATCATAGTCATATAGAAACAGGAACGGTGTATACAGAATGTGTGTACACCGTTCCCGTTGCTATATGAGAACCATATTTTTAAAAAGTTTTCAGTTTTCCACTCAAAATCATAGTCATATAGAAACAGGAACGGTGTATACAGAATGTGTGTACACCGTTCCCGTTTCTATATGAGAACCATATTTTCAAAAAGTTTTCAGTTTTCCACTCAAAATCATAGTCATATAGAAACAGGAACGGTGTATACAGAATGTGTGTACACCGTTCCCGTTCCTATATGAGAACCATATTTTGAAAAAATTTTCAGTTTTCCACTCAAAATCATAGTCATAAAGTAACAGGAACGGTGTATACAGAATGTGTGTACACCGTTCCCGTTGGTATATGAGAACCATATTTTTCTAAAATTTTCAGTTTTCCACTCAAAATCATAGTCATATAGTAACAGGAACGGTGTATACAGAATGTGTGTACACTGTTCCCGTTCCTATATGAGAATCATATTTTCAAAAATTTTCAGTTTTCCACTCAAAATCATAGTCATATAGTAACAGGAACGGTGTATACAGAATGTGTGTACACCGTTTCCGTTGCTATATGAGAACCAAATTTTCAAAAATTTTCAGTTTTCCACTCAAAATCATAGTCATATAGTAACAGGAACGGTGTATACAGAATGTGTGTACACCGTTTCCGTTGCTATATGAGAGCCATATTTTCAAAAAATTTTCAGTTTTCCACTCAAAATCATAGTCATATAGTAGCAGAAACGGTGTATACAGAATGTGTGTACACTGTTCCCGTTGCTATAGGAGAATCATATTTTCAACAATTTTCAGTTTTACACTCAAAATCATTGTCATATGGTAACAGGAACGGTGTATACAGAATGTGTGTACACCGTTCCCGTTGCTATATGAGAACCATATTTTCAAAAGTTTTTGGTTTTACATTCAAAATCATAGTCATATAGTAACAGGAACGGTGTATACATAATGTGTGTACACCGTTCCCGTTGCTATATAAGAACAATATTTTCTAAAATTTTCAATTTTCCACTCAAAATCATAGTCATATAGGAACAGGAACGGTGTATACAGAATGTGTGTACACCGTTCTTGTTGCTATATAAGAACAATATTTTCAAAAATTTTCAGTTTTCCACTCAAAATCATAGTCATATAGTAACAGGTACGGTGTATACAGAATGTGTGTACACCGTTCCCGTTCCTATATGAGAACCATATTTTGAAAAAGTTTTCAGTTTTCCACTCAAAATCATAGTCATATAGAAACAGGAACGGTGTATACAGAATGTGTGTACACCGTTCCCGTTCCTATATGAGAACCATATTTTGAAAAAATTTTCAGTTTTCCACTCAAAATCATAGTCATATAGGAACAGGAACGGTGTATACAGAATGTGTGTACACCGTTCTTGTTGCTATATAAGAACAATATTTTCAAAAATTTTCAGTTTTCCACTCAAAATCATAGTCATATAGTAACAGGTACGGTGTATACAGAATATGTGTACACCGTTCCCATTCCTATATGAGAACCATATTTTGAAAAAGTTTTCAGTTTTCCACTCAAAATCATAGTCATATAGAAACAGGAACGGTGTATACAGAATGTGTGTACACCGTTCCCGTTCCTATATGAGAACCATATTTTGAAAAAATTTTCAGTTTTCCACTCAAAATCATAGTCATATAGTAACAGGTACGGTGTATACAGAATGTGTGTCCACCGTTCCCGTTCCTATATGAGAACCATATTTTGAAAAAGTTTTCAGTTTTCCACTCAAAATCATAGTCATATAGGAACAGGAACGGTGTATACAGAATGTGTGTACACCGTTCTTGTTGCTATATAAGAACAATATTTTCAAAAATTTTCAGTTTTCCACTCAAAATCATAGTCATATAGTAACAGGTACGGTGTATACAGAATGTGTGTACACCGTTCCCGTTCCTATATGAGAACCATATTTTGAAAAAGTTTTCAGTTTTCCACTCAAAATCATAGTCATATAGAAACAGGAACGGTGTATACAGAATGTGTGTACACCGTTCCCGTTCCTATATGAGAACCATATTTTGAAAAAATTTTCAGTTTTCCACTCAAAATCATAGTCATATAGAAACAGGAACGGTGTATACAGAATGTGTGTACACCGTTCCCGTTGCTATATGAGAGCCATATTTTTAAAAAGTTTTTAGTTTTCCACTCAAAATCATAGTCATATAGAAACAGGAACGGTGTATACAGAATGTGTTTACACCGTTCCCGTTCCTATATGAGAACCATATTTTGAAAAAATTTTCAGTTTTCCACTCAAAATCATAGTCATATAGTAACAGGAACAGTGTATACAGAATGTGTGTACACCGTTCCCGTTGGTATATGAGAACCATATTTTTCTAAAATTTTCAGTTTTCCACTCAAAATCATAGTCATATAGTAACAGGAACGGTGTATACAGAATGTGTGTACACTGTTCCCGTTCCTATATGAGAATCATATTTTCAAAAATTTTCAGTTTTCCACTCAAAATCATAGTCATATAGTAACAGGAACGGTGTATACAGAATGTGTGTACACCGTTTCCGTTGCTATATGAGAACCAAATTTTCAAAAATTTTCAGTTTTCCACTCAAAATCATAGTCATATAGTAACAGGAACGGTGTATACAGAATGTGTGTACACCGTTCCCGTTCCTATATGAGAACCATGTTTTGAAAAAATTTTCAGTTTTCCACTCAAAATCATAGTCATATAGTAACAGGAACGGTGTATACAGAATGTGTGTACACCGTTCCCGTTGGTATATGAGAACCATATTTTTCTAAAATTTTCAGTTTTCCACTCAAAATCATAGTCATATAGTAACAGGAACGGTGTATACAGAATGTGTGTACACTGTTCCCGTTCCTATATGAGAATCATATTTTCAAAAATTTTCAGTTTTCCACTCAAAATCATAGTCATATAGTAACAGGAACGGTGTATACAGAATGTGTGTACACCGTTTCCGTTGCTATATGAGAACCAAATTTTCAAAAATTTTCAGTTTTCCACTCAAAATCATAGTCATATAGTAACAGGAACGGTGTATACAGAATGTGTGTACACCGTTCCCGTTGCTATATGAGAACCATATTTTCAACAATTTTCAGTTTTACACTCAAAATCATTGTCATATAGTAACAGGAACGGTGTATACAGAATGTGTGTACACCGTTCCCGTTGCTATATGAGAACCATATTTTCAACAATTTTCAGTTTTACACTCAAAATCATTGTCATATAGTAACAGGAACGGTGCATGCAGAATGTGTGTACACCGTTCCCGTTGCTATATGAGAACCATATTTTCGAGAATTTTCAGTTTTCCACTCAAAATCATAGTCATATAGAAACAGGAACGGTGTATACAGAATGTGTGTACACCGTTCCCGTTGCTATATGAGAACCATATTTTTAAAAAGTTTTCTGTTTTCCACTCAAAATCATAGTCATATAGAAACAGGAACGGTGTATACAGAATGTGTGTACACCGTTCCCGTTTCTATATGAGAACCATATTTTCAAAAAGTTTTCAGTTTTCCACTCAAAATCATAGTCATATAGAAACAGGAACGGTGTATACAGAATGTGTGTACACCGTTCCCGTTCCTATATGAGAACCATATTTTGAAAAAATTTTCAGTTTTCCACTCAAAATCATAGTCATATAGTAACAGGAACGGTGTATACAGAATGTGTGTACACCGTTCCCGTTGGTATATGAGAACCATATTTTTCTAAAATTTTCAGTTTTCCACTCAAAATCATAGTCATATAGTAACAGGAACGGTGTATACAGAATGTGTGTACACCGTTCCCGTTGCTATATGAGAACCATATTTTCGAGACTTTTCAGTTTCCACTCAAAATCATAGTCATATACCGGGTGTCCCAAAAAAAAGTATCCGGATTTGGTCGACCCTAGCGATAAGAATATAGCGTGAATCAAACCGAAATGATTTTCAAAACACACCTCGATAGCCAACTTGAACATAGATACCTCGTTTGTTGAATTCGGTGCACTGAGAGTGAAGATATCAATCTTCAAAGGACAAATTTGCCTCCACCTCCAAACCAGAGCTTTGGCGCTTTGGCCTAAGCGAATTCTTGAAGCTCTGTAAATAAAATCAACGAAATCTGAGGACGGCACAACAGATGTGTTTTACAAAATACAGTTTATGTGAGACCTATTGTCAAGGGAGCTCCGATATCAGCTTGATTCATCTCAATATCGACGATTTATTTTACAAATACTATTCACCGGTGATTGAGCATCAATACACTTTTGAAATCGTCGAATCATTCCTTGAAAAGAATTGCTTATTAGATCTCTCGGGGGCCACGACAGGAAGGTCTGGAGATCTTTTGGGGGCCAAAAGATATCTCCTCTCTTGATGATGACCCACCCGGGAAATCAGCTTCGAAGATAAGCGATGATCAACCTGATCTCGAGAGGTCTGATAACAAATTCTTTTCGAGGAATGATTCGACGATGTCAAAAGTGTTTTGATGCTCAAGGGAGTACTTCACCGGTAAATAGTAAGTGTTAAATAAATTGTCGATATTGAGATGAATGAAGCTGATTTCGGGGCTCCCTTGACGATAGGTCTCACATGAACTGTATTATGGAAAACAAATCTGTTGTGCCGTCTTCAAATTTTGTTGATTTCAATCACAGAGCTTCAAGAATTTGCTTAGGCCAAAACGCCAAAGCTCTGGTTTGGAGGTGGAGGCAAATTTGTCATTTGAAGATTGATATCTTCACTCTCAGTGCACCGAACTCAACAAACGAGGTATCTATGTTCAAGTTGGCTATCAAGGTATGTTTTGAAAATCATTTCGGATTGATTCACGCTATATTCTTATCACTAGGGTCGACCAAATCCGGATACTTTTTTTTTGGGACACCCGGTAGTAACAGGAACGGTGTATACAGAATGTGTGTACACCGTTCCCGTTGCTATATGAGAACCATATTTTCTAAAATTTTCAATTTTCCACTCAAAATCATAGTCATATAGTAGCCGGAACGGTGTATACAGAATGTGTGTACACCGTTCCCGTTGCTATATGAGAATCAAATTTTCAAACATTTCCAGTTTTCCATTCAAAATCATAGTCTTATAGTAACAGGAACGGTGCATACAGAATGTGTGTACACCGTTCCCGTTGCTATATGAGAACCATATTTTCTACAATTTTCAGTTTAACACTCAAAATCATTGTCATATAGTAGCCGGAACGGTGTATACAGAATGTGTGTACACCGTTCCCGTTGCTATATGAGAATCAAATTTTCAAACATTTCCAGTTTTCCATTCAAAATCATTGTCATATAGTAAGAGGAACGGTGTATACAGAATGTGTGTACACCGTTCCCTTTCCTATATAAGAACCATATTTTCTAAAATTTTCAGTTTTCCACTCAAAATCATAGTCATATAGTAACAGGAACGGTGTATACAGAATGTGTGTACACCGTTCCCTATGCTATATAAGAACCATATTTTCAAAAAACTTTCAGTTTTCCACTCAAAATCATAGTCATATAGTAACCGGAACGGTGTATACAGAATGTGTGTACACCGTTCCCTTTCCTACATAAGAACCATATTTTCAAGAATTTTCAGTTTCCACTCAAAATCATAGTCATTTAGTAACAGGAACGGTGTATACAGAATGTGTGTACACCGTTCCCTTTCCTATATAAGAACCATATTTTCAAGAATTTTCAGTTTCCACTCAAAATCAGAGTCATATAGAAACCGGAACGGTGTATACAGAATGTGTGTACACCGTTCCCGTTCCTATATGAGAACCAAATTTTCAAAAAATTTTCAGTTTTCCACTCAAAATCATAGTCATATAGTAACAGGAACGGTGTATACAGAATGTGTGTACACCGTTCCCGTTCCTATATGAGAACCACATTTTCAAAAAATTTTCAGTTTTCCATTCAATATCATAGTCATATAGTAACAGGAACGGTGTATACAGAATGTGTGTACACCGTTCCCGTTGCTATATGAGAACCTTATTTTCAAAAAATTTTCAGTTTTCCACTCAAAATCATAGTCATATAGTAACAGGAACGGTGTATACAGAATGTGTGTACACCGTTCCCTATGCTATATAAGAACCATATTTTCAAAAAACTTTCAGTTTTCCACTCAAAATCATAGTCATATAGTAACCGGAACGGTGCATACAGAATGTGTGTACACCGTTCCCGTTGCTATATGAGAATCAAATTTTCAAACATTTTCAGTTTTCCATTCAAAATCATAGTCTTATAGTAACAGGAACGGTGTATACAGAATGTGTGTACACCGTTCCCGTTGCTATATGAGAACCATATTTTCTAAAATTTTCAATTTTCCACTCAAAATCATAGTCATATAGAAACCGGAACGGTGTATACAGAATGTGTGTACACCGTTCCCGTTCCTATATGAGAACCATATTTTCTAAAATTTTCAGTTTTCCACTCAAAATCATAGTCATATAGAAACCGGAACGGTGTATACAGAATGTGTGTACACCGTTCCCGTTCCTATATGAGAACCAAATTTTCAAAAAATTTTCAGTTTTCCACTCAAACTCATAGTCATATAGTAACAGGAACGGTGTATACAGAATGTGTGTACACCGTTCCCGTTCCTATATGAGAACCACATTTTCAAGAAATTTTCAGTTTTCCACTCAAAATCATAGTCATATAGTAACAGGAACGGTGTATACAGAACGTGTGTACACCGTTCCCGTTGCTATATGAGAATCAAATTTTCAAACATTTTCAGTTTTCCATTCAAAATCATAGTCTTATAGTAACAGGAACGGTGTATACAGAATGTGTGTACACCGTTCCCGTTGCTATATGAGAACCATATTTTCTAAAATTTTCAATTTTCCACTCAAAATCATAGTCATATAGAAACCGGAACGGTGTATACAGAATGTGTGTACACCGTTCCCGTTCCTATATGAGAACCATATTTTCTAAAATTTTCAGTTTTCCACTCAAAATCATAGTCATATAGAAACCGGAACGGTGTATACAGAATGTGTGTACACCGTTCCCGTTCCTATATGAGAACCAAATTTTCAAAAAATTTTCAGTTTTCCACTCAAACTCATAGTCATATAGTAACAGGAACGGTGTATACAGAATGTGTGTACACCGTTCCCGTTCCTATATGAGAACCACATTTTCAAGAAATTTTCAGTTTTCCACTCAAAATCATAGTCATATAGTAACAGGAACGGTGTATACAGAATGTGTGTACACCGTTCCCGTTGCTATATGAGAACCTTATTTTCAAAAAATTTTCAGTTTTCCACTCAAAATCATAGTCATATAGTAACAGGAACGGTGTATACAGAACGTGTGTACACCGTTCCCGTTGCTATATGAGAATCATATTTTCAAAAATTTTCAGTTTTCCACTCAAAATCATAGTCTAATAGTAACAGGAATGGTGTATACAGAATGTGTCTACACCGTTCCCGTTGCTCTATGAGAACCAAACTTTCAAAAATTTTCAGTTTTCCATTCAAAATCATAGTCATATAGTAACAGGAAAGGTGTATACAGAATGTGTCTACAACGTTCCCGTTGATCTATGAGAACCAAATTTTCAAAAATTTTCAGTTTTCCATTCAAAAACATAGTCATATAGTAACAGGAACGGTGCATACAGAATGTGTGTACACCGTTCCCGTTGCTATATGAGAACCATATTTTCAACAATTTTCAGTTTTCCATTCAAAATCATAGTCATATAGTAACAGGAACGGTGCATACAGAATGTGTGTACACCGTTCCCGTTGCTCTATGAGAACCATACTTTCTAAAATTTTCAGTTTTCCACTCAAAATCATAGTCATATAGTAACAGGAACGGTGTATACAGAATGTGTGTACACCGTTCCCGTTGCTATATGAGAACCATATTTTCTACAATTTTCAGTTTAACACTCAAAATCATTGTCATATAGTAAGAGGAACGGTGTATACAGAATGTGCGTACACCGTTCCCTTTCCTATATAAGAACCATATTTTCTAAAATTTTCAGTTTTCCACTCAAAATCATAGTCATATAGTAACAGGAACGGTGTATACAGAATGTGTGTACACCGTTCCCGTTGCTATATGAGAATCATATTTTCAAAAATTTTCAGTTTTCCACTCAAAATCATAGTCTAATAGTAACAGGAATGGTGTATACAGAATGTGTCTACACCGTTCCCGTTGCTCTATGAGAACCAAACTTTCAAAAATTTTCAGTTTTCCATTCAAAATCATAGTCATATAGTAACAGGAAAGGTGTATACAGAATGTGTCTACAACGTTCCCGTTGATCTATGAGAACCAAATTTTCAAAAATTTTCAGTTTTCCATTCAAAAACATAGTCATATAGTAACAGGAACGGTGCATACAGAATGTGTGTACACCGTTCCCGTTGCTATATGAGAACCATATTTTCAACAATTTTCAGTTTTCCATTCAAAATCATAGTCATATAGTAACAGGAACGGTGCATACAGAATGTGTGTACACCGTTCCCGTTGCTCTATGAGAACCATACTTTCTAAAATTTTCAGTTTTCCACTCAAAATCATAGTCATATAGTAACAGGAACGGTGTATACAGAATGTGAGTACACCGTTCCCGTTGCTATATGAGAACCATATTTTCTAAAATTTTCAGTTTTCCACTCAAAATCATAGTCATATAGTAACAGGAACGGTGTATACAGAATGTGTGTACACCGTTCCCGTTGCTATATCAGAGCCAAATTTTGTAAAATTTTCAGGCTTACACTCAAAATCATAGTCATGTAGGAACAGGAACGGTGTATACAGAATGTGTGTACACCGTTCCCGTTGCTATATGAGAACCATATTTTCTAAAATTTTCAGTTTTCCACTCAAAATCATAGTCATATAGTAACAGGAACGGTGTATACAGAATGTGAGTACACCGTTCCCGTTGCTATATGAGAACCATATTTTCTAAAATTTTCAGTTTTCCACTCAAAATCATAGTCATATAGTAACAGGAACGGTGTATACAGAATGTGAGTACACCGTTCCCGTTCCTATATGAGAACCATATTTTCTAAAAATTTCAGTTTTCCACTCAAGATCATAGTCATATAGTAACAGGAACGGTGTATACAGAATGTGTGTACACCGTTCCCGTTGCTATATCAGAGCCGAATTTTGTAAAATTTTCAGCCTTACACTCAAAATCATAGTCATATAGTAACAGGAACGGTGTATACAGAATGTGAGTACACCGTTCCCGTTGCTATATGAGAACCATATTTTCTAAAATTTTCAGTTTTCCACTCAAAATCATAGTCATATAGTAACAGGAACGGTGTATACAGAATGTGTGTACACCGTTCCCGTTGCTATATCAGAGCCAAATTTTGTAAAATTTTCAGCCTTACACTCAAAATCATAGTCATATAGTAACAGGAAGGGTATATACAGAATGTGTGTACACCGTTCCTGTTCTTATATGAGAACCACATTTTCAAAAAATTTTCAGTTTTCCATTCAATATCATAGTCATATAGTAACAGGAACGGTGTATACAGAATGTGTGTACACCGTTCCCGTTGCTATATGAGAACCATATTTTCAAAAAATTTTCAGTTTTCCACTCAAAATCATAGTCATATAGTAACAGGAACGGTGTATACAGAACGTGTGTACACCGTTCCCGTTGCTATATGAGAATCATATTCTCAAAAATTTTCAGTTTTCCACTCAAAATCATGGTCTAATAGTAACAGGAATGGTGTATACAGAATGTGTCTACACCGTTCCCGTTGCTCTATGAGAACCAAACTTTCAAAAATTTTCAGTTTTCCATTCAAAATCATAGTCATATAGTAACAGGAAAGGTGTATACAGAATGTGTCTACAACGTTCCCGTTGATCTATGAGAACCAAATTTTCAAAAATTTTCAGTTTTCCATTCAAAAACATAGTCATATAGTAACAGGAACGGTGCATACAGAATGTGTGTACACCGTTCCCGTTGCTATATGAGAACCATATTTTCAACAATTTTCAGTTTTCCATTCAAAATCATAGTCATATAGTAACAGGAACGGTGCATACAGAATGTGTGTACACCGTTCCCGTTGCTCTATGAGAACCATACTTTCTAAAATTTTCAGTTTTCCACTCAAAATCATAGTCATATAGTAACAGGAACGGTGTATACAGAATGTGAGTACACCGTTCCCGTTGCTATATGAGAACCATATTTTCTAAAATTTTCAGTTTTCCACTCAAAATCATAGTCATATAGTAACAGGAACGGTGTATACAGAATGTGTGTACACCGTTCCCATTGCTATATCAGAGCCAAATTTTGTAAAATTTTCAGCCTTACACTCAAAATCATAGTCATATTGTAACAGGAACGGTGTATACAGAATGTGTGTACACCGTTCCCGTTCCTATATAAGAACAATATTTTCAAAAATTTTCATTTTTCCACACAAAATCATAGTCATATAGTAACAGGAACGGTGTATACAGAATGTGAGTACACCGTTCCCGTTGCTATATGAGAACCATATTTTCAAAAATTTTCATTTTTCCACACAAAATCATAGTCATATAGTAACAGGAACGGTGTATACAGAATGTGAGTACACCGTTCCCGTTGCTATATGAGAACCATATTTTCAAAAATTTTCATTTTTCCACACAAAATCATAGTCATATAGTAACAGGAACGGTGTATACAGAATGTGAGTACACCGTTCCCGTTGCTATATGAGAACCATATTTTCTAAAATTTTCAGTTTTCCACTCAAAATCATAGTCATATAGTAACAGGAACGGTGTATACAGAATGTGTGTACACCGTTCCCGTTGCTATATCAGAGCCAAATTTTGTCAAATTTTCAGCCTTACACTCAAAATCATAGTCATATAGTAACAGGAACGGTGTATACAGAATGTGTGTACACCGTTCCCGTTGCTATATCAGAGCCAAATTTTGTAAAATTTTCAGCCTTACACTCAAAATCATAGTCATATAGTAACAGGAACGGTGTATACAGAATCTGTGTACACTGTTCCCGTTGCTATATGAGAACCATATTTTCTAAAATTTTCAGTTTTCCACTCAAAATCATATTCATATAGTAACAGGAACGGTGTATACAGAATGTGAGTACACCGTTCCCGTTGCTATATGAGAACCATATTTTCTAAAAATTTCAGTTTTCCACTCAAAATCATAGTCATATAGTAACAGGAACGGTGTATACAGAATGTGTGTACACCGTTCCCGTTGCTATATCAGAGCCGAATTTTGTAAAATTTTCAGTTTTCCACTCAAAATCATAGTCATATAGTAACAGGAACGGTGTATACAGAATGTGTGTACACCGTTCCCGTTGCTATATCAGAGCCAAATGTTGTAAAATTTTCAGTTTTCCACTCAAAATCATAGTCATATAGTAACAGGAACGGTGTATACAGAATGTGTGTACACCGTTCCCGTTGCTATATCAGAGCCAAATTTTGTAAAATTTTCAGCCTTACACTCAAAATCATAGTCATATAGTAACAGGAACGGTGTATACAGAATCTGTGTACACTGTTCCCGTTGCTATATGAGAACCATATTTTCTAAAATTTTCAGTTTTCCACTCAAAATCATATTCATATAGTAACAGGAACGGTGTATACAGAATGTGAGTACACCGTTCCCGTTGCTATATGAGAACCATATTTTCTAAAAATTTCAGTTTTCCACTCAAAATCATAGTCATATAGTAACAGGAACGGTGTATACAGAATGTGTGTACACCGTTCCCGTTGCTCTATGAGAACCATACTTTCTAAAATTTTCAGTTTTCCACTCAAAATCATAGTCATATAGTAACAGGAACGGTGTATACAGAATGTGAGTACACCGTTCCCGTTGCTATATGAGAACCATATTTTCTAAAATTTTCAGTTTTCCACTCAAAATCATAGTCATATAGTAACAGGAACGGTGTATACAGAATGTGTGTACACCGTTTCCGTTGCTATATCAGAGCCAAATTCTGTAAAATTTTCAGCCTTACACTCAAAATCATAGTCATGTAGGAACAGGAACAGTGTATACAGAATGTGTGTACACCGTTCCCGTTGCTATATGAGAACCATATTTTCTAAAATTTTCAGTTTTCCACTCAAAGTCATGGTCATGTAGTAACAGGAACGGTGTATACAGAATGTGAGTACACCGTTCCCGTTGCTATATGAGAACCATATTTTCTAAAATTTTCAGTTTTCCACTCAAAATCATAGTCATATAGTAACAGGAACGGTGTATACAGAATGTGAGTGCACCGTCCCCGTTGCTATATAAGAACCATATTTTCTAAAATTTTCAGTTTTCCACTCAAAATCATAGTCATATAGTAACAGGAACGGTGTATACAGAATGTGTGTACACCGTTCCCGTTGCTATATCAGAGCCAAATGTTGTAAAATTTTCAGTTTTCCACTCAAAATCATAGTCATATAGTAACAGGAACGGTGTATACAGAATGTGTGTACACCGTTCCCGTTGCTATATCAGAGCCAAATTTTGTAAAATTTTCAGCCTTACACTCAAAATCATAGTCATATAGTAACAGGAACGGTGTATACAGAATCTGTGTACACTGTTCCCGTTGCTATATGAGAACCATATTTTCTAAAATTTTCAGTTTTCCACTCAAAATCATATTCATATAGTAACAGGAACGGTGTATACAGAATGTGAGTACACCGTTCCCGTTGCTATATGAGAACCATATTTTCTAAAAATTTCAGTTTTCCACTCAAAATCATAGTCATATAGTAACAGGAACGGTGTATACAGAATGTGTGTACACCGTTCCCGTTGCTCTATGAGAACCATACTTTCTAAAATTTTCAGTTTTCCACTCAAAATCATAGTCATATAGTAACAGGAACGGTGTATACAGAATGTGAGTACACCGTTCCCGTTGCTATATGAGAACCATATTTTCTAAAATTTTCAGTTTTCCACTCAAAATCATAGTCATATAGTAACAGGAACGGTGTATACAGAATGTGTGTACACCGTTTCCGTTGCTATATCAGAGCCAAATTCTGTAAAATTTTCAGCCTTACACTCAAAATCATAGTCATGTAGGAACAGGAACAGTGTATACAGAATGTGTGTACACCGTTCCCGTTGCTATATGAGAACCATATTTTCTAAAATTTTCAGTTTTCCACTCAAAGTCATGGTCATGTAGTAACAGGAACGGTGTATACAGAATGTGAGTACACCGTTCCCGTTGCTATATGAGAACCATATTGTCTAAAATTTTCAGTTTTCCACTCAAAATCATAGTCATATAGTAACAGGAACGGTGTATACAGAATGTGAGTGCACCGTCCCCGTTGCTATATAAGAACCATATTTTCTAAAATTTTCAGTTTTCCACTCAAAATCATAGTCATATAGTAACAGGAACGGTGTATACAGAATGTGTGTACACCGTTCCCGTTGCTATATCAGAGCCAAATTTTGTAAAATTTTCAGCCTTACACTCAAAATCATAGTCATATTGTAACAGGAACGGTGTATACAGAATGTGTGTACACCGTTCCCGTTCATATATAAGAACAATATTTTCAAAAATTTTCAGTTTTCCACTCAAAATCATAGTCATATAGTAACAGGAACGATGTATACAGAATGTGTGTACACCGTTCCCGTTGCTATATAAGGACAATATTTTCAAAAATTTTCAGTTTTTCCATTCAAAATTATAGTCATATAGTAACAGGAACGTTGTATACAGAATGTGTGTACACCGTTCCCGTTCCTATATAAGAACCATATTTTCAAACATTTTCAGTTTTCCCACTCAAAATTATAGTCATATAGGAACAGGAACGATGTATACAGAACGTGTGTACACCGTTCTTGTTGCTATATAAGGACAATATTTTCAAAAATTTTCAGTTTTTCCATTCAAAATTATAGTCATATAGTAACAGGAACGTTGTATACAGAATGTGTGTACACCGTTCCCGTTCCTATATAAGAACCATATTTTCAAACATTTTCAGTTTTCCACTCTAAATCATAGTCATATAGGAACAGGAACGGTGTATACAGAATGTGTGTACACCGTTCCCGTTGCTATATAAGAACAATATTTTCAAAAATTTTCAGTTTTCCACTCAAAATCATAGTCATATAGTAACAGGAACGGTGTATGCAGAATGTGTGTACACCGTTCCCGTTGCTATATAAGAACAATATTTTCAAAAATTTTCAGTTTTCCACTCAAAATCATAGTCATATAGGAACAGGAACGGTGTATACAGAATGTGAGTACACCGTTCCCGTTGCTATATGAGAACCATATTTTCTAAAATTTTCAGTTTTCCACTCAAAATCATAGTCATATAGTAACAGGAACGGTGTATACAGAATGTGTGTACACCGTTCCCATTGCTATATCAGAGCCAAATTTTGTAAAATTTTCAGCCTTACACTCAAAATCATAGTCATATTGTAACAGGAACGGTGTATACAGAATGTGTGTACACCGTTCCCGTTCCTATATAAGAACAATATTTTCAAAAATTTTCAGTTTTCCACTCAAAATCATAGTCATATAGTAACAGAAACGGTGTATACAGAATGTGTGTACACCGTTCGCGTTGCTATATAAGAACAATTTTTTCAAAAATTTTCATTTTTCCACACAAAATCATAGTCATATAGTAACAGGAACGATGTATACAGAATGTGAGTACACCGTTCCCGTTGCTATATGAGAACCATATTTTCTAAAATTTTCAGTTTTCCACTCAAAATCATAGTCATATAGTAACAGGAACGGTGCATACAGAATGTGTGACGTTCCCGTTGCTCTATGAGAACCATACTTTCTAAAATTTTCAGTTTTCCACTCAAAATCATAGTCATATAGTAACAGGAACGGTGTATACAGAATGTGAGTACACCGTTCCCGTTGCTATATGAGAACCATATTTTCTAAAATTTTCAGTTTTCCACTCAAAATCATAGTCATATAGTAACAGGAACGGTGTATACAGAATGTGTGAGCACCGTTTCCGTTGCTATATCAGAGCCAAATTTTGTAAAATTTTCAGCCTTACACTCAAAATCATAGTCATGTAGGAACAGGAACAGTGTATACAGAATGTGTGTACACCGTTCCCGTTGCTATATGAGAACCATATTTTCTAAAATTTTCAGTTTTCCACTCAAAGTCATGGTCATGTAGTAACAGGAACGGTGTATACAGAATGTGAGTACACCGTTCCCGTTGCTATATGAGAACCATATTTTCTAAAATTTTCAGTTTTCCACTCAAAATCATAGTCATATAGTAACAGGAACGGTGTATACAGAATGTGAGTGCACCGTCCCCGTTGCTATATAAGAACCATATTTTCTAAAATTTTCAGTTTTCCACTCAAAATCATAGTCATATAGTAACAGGAACGGTGTATACAGAATGTGTGTACACCGTTCCCCTTGCTATATCAGAGCCAAATTTTGTAAAATTTTCAGCCTTACACTCAAAATCATAGTCATATTGTAACAGGAACGGTGTATACAGAATGTGTGTACACCGTTCCCGTTCCTATATAAGAACAATATTTTCAAAAATTTTCAGTTTTCCACTCAAAATCATAGTCATATAGTAACAGGAACGATGTATACAGAATGTGTGTACACCGTTCCCGTTGCTATATAAGGACAATATTTTCAAAAATTTTCAGTTTTTCCATTCAAAATTATAGTCATATAGTAACAGGAACGTTGTATACAGAATGTGTGAACACCGTTCCCGTTCCTATATAAGAACCATATTTTCAAACATTTTCAGTTTTCCCACTCAAAATTATAGTCATATAGGAACAGGAACGATGTATACAGAACGTGTGTACACCGTTCTTGTTGCTATATAAGGACAATATTTTCAAAAATTTTCAGTTTTTCCATTCAAAATTATAGTCATATAGTAACAGGAACGTTGTATACAGAATGTGTGTACACCGTTCCCGTTCCTATATAAGAACCATATTTTCAAACATTTTCAGTTTTCCACTCTAAATCATAGTCATATAGGAACAGGAACGGTGTATACAGAATGTGTGTACACCGTTCCCGTTGCTATATAAGAACAATATTTTCAAAAATTTTCAGTTTTCCACTCAAAATCATAGTCATATAGTAACAGGAACGGTGTATGCAGAATGTGTGTACACCGTTCCCGTTGCTATATAAGAACAATATTTTCAAAAATTTTCAGTTTTCCACTCAAAATCATAGTCATATAGGAACAGGAATGGTGTATACAGAATGTGAGTACACCGTTCCCGTTGCAATATGAGAACCATATTTTCTAAAATTTTCAGTTTTCCACTCAAAATCATAGTCATATAGTAACAGGAACGGTGTATACAGAATGTGTGTACACCGTTCCCATTGCTATATCAGAGCCAAATTTTGTAAAATTTTCAGCCTTACACTCAAAATCATAGTCATATTGTAACAGGAACGGTGTATACAGAATGTGTGTACACCGTTCCCGTTCCTATATAAGAACAATATTTTCAAAAATTTTCAGTTTTCCACTCAAAATCATAGTCATATAGTAACAGGAACGGTGTCTACAGAATGTGTGTACACCGTTCGCGTTGCTATATAAAAACAATTTTTTCAAAAATTTTCATTTTTCCACACAAAATCATAGTCATATAGTAACAGGAACGATGTATACAGAATGTGAGTACACCGTTCCCGTTGCTATATGAGAACCATATTTTCTAAAATTTTCAGTTTTCCACTCAAAATCATAGTCATATAGTAACAGGAACGGTGTATACAGAATGTGTGTACACCGTTCCCGTTGCTATATCAGAGCCAAATTTTGTAAAATTTTCAGCCTTACACTCAAAATCATAGTCATATAGTAAGAGGAACGGTGTATACAGAATCTGTGTACACTGTTCCCGTTGCTATATGAGAACCATATTTTCAAAAATTTTCATTTTTCCACACAAAATCATAGTCATATAGTAACAGGAACGATGTATACAGAATGTGAGTACACCGTTCCCGTTGCTATATGAGAACCATATTTTCTAAAATTTTCAGTTTTCCACTCAAAATCATAGTCATATAGTAACAGGAACGGTGTATACAGAATGTGTGTACACCGTTCCCGTTGCTATATCAGAGCCAAATTTTGTAAAATTTTCAGCCTTACACTCAAAATCATAGTCATATAGTAACAGGAACGGTGTATACAGAATCTGTGTACACTGTTCCCGTTGCTATATGAGAACCATATTTTCTAAAATTTTCAGTTTTCCACTCAAAATCATATTCATATAGTAACAGGAACGGTGTATACAGAATGTGAGTACACCGTTCCCGTTGCTATATGAGAACCATATTTTCTAAAAATTTCAGTTTTCCACTCAAAATCATAGTCATATAGTAACAGGAACGGTGTATACAGAATGTGTGTACACCGTTCCCGTTGCTATATCAGAGCCGAATTTTGTAAAATTTTCAGCCTTACACTCAAAATCATAGTCATATAGTAACAGGAACGGTGTATACAGAATGTGAGTACACCATTCCCGTTGCTATATGAGAACCATATTTTCAAAAAATTTTCAGTTTTCCACTCAAAATCATAGTCATATAGTAACAGGAACGGTGTATACAGAACGTGTGTACACCGTTCCCGTTGCTATATGAGAATCATATTTTCAAAAATTTTCAGTTTTCCACTCAAAATCATAGTCTAATAGTAACAGGAATGGTGTATACAGAATGTGTGTACACCGTTCCCGTTGCTATATCAGAGCCGAATTTTGTAAAATTTTCAGCCTTACACTCAAAATCATAGTCATATAGAAACAGGAACGGTGTATACAGAATGTGTGTACACCGTTCCCGTTCCTATATGAGAACCACATTTTCAAAAAATTTTCAGTTTTCCATTCAATATCATAGTCATATAGTAACAGGAACGGTGTATACAGAATGTGTGTACACCGTTCCCGTTGCTATCTGAGAACCATATTTTCAAAAAATTTTCAGTTTTCCACTCAAAATCATAGTCATATAGTAACAGGAACGGTGTATACAGAACGTGTGTACACCGTTCCCGTTGCTATATGAGAATCATATTTTCAAAAATTTTCAGTTTTCCACTCAAAATCATAGTCTAATAGTAACAGGAATGGTGTATACAGAATGTGTGTACACCGTTCCCGTTGCTATATCAGAGCCGAATTTTGTAAAATTTTCAGCCTTACACTCAAAATCATAGTCATATAGTAACAGGAACGGTGTATACAGAATGTGAGTACACCATTCCCGTTGCTATATGAGAACCATATTTTCTAAAATCTTCAGTTTTCCACTCAAAATCATAGTCATATAGTAACAGGAACGGTGTATACAGAATGTGTGTACACCGTTCCCGTTGCTATATCAGAGCCAAATTTTGTAAAATTTTCAGCCTTACACTCAAAATCATAGTCATATAGAAACAGGAACGGTGTATACAGAATGTGTGTACACCGTTCCCGTTCCTATATGAGAACCACATTTTCAAAAAATTTTCAGTTTTCCATTCAATATCATAGTCATATAGTAACAGGAACGGTGTATACAGAATGTGTGTACACCGTTCCCGTTGCTATCTGAGAACCATATTTTCAAAAAATTTTCAGTTTTCCACTCAAAATCATAGTCATATAGTAACAGGAACGGTGTATACAGAATGTGTCTACACCGTTTCCGTTGCTCTATGAGAACCAAACTTTCAAAAATTTTCAGTTTTCCATTCAAAATCATAGTCATATAGTAACAGGAAAGGTGTATACAGAATGTGTCTACAACGTTCCCGTTGATCTATGAGAACCAAATTTTCAAAAATTTTCAGTTTTCCATTCAAAAACATAGTCATATATTAACAGGAACGGTGCATACAGAATGTGTGTACACCGTTCCCGTTGCTATATGAGAACCATATATTCAACAATTTTCAGTTTTCCATTCAAAATCATAGTCATATAGTAACAGGAACGGTGCATACAGAATGTGTGTACACCGTTCCCGTTGCTCTATGAGAACCATACTTTCTAAAATTTTCAGTTTTCCACTCAAAATCATAGTCATATAGTAACAGGAACGGTGTATACAGAATGTGAGTACACCGTTCCCGTTGCTATATGAGAACCATATTTTCTAAAATTTTCAGTTTTCCACTCAAAATCATAGTCATATAGTAACAGGAACGGTGTATACAGAATGTGTGTACACCGTTTCCGTTGCTATATCAGAGCCAAATTTTGTAAAATTTTCAGCCTTACACTCAAAATCATAGTCATGTAGGAACAGGAACGGTGTATACAGAATGTGTGTACACCGTTCCCGTTGCTATATGAGAACCATATTTTCTAAAATTTTCAGTTTTCCACTCAAAGTCATGGTCATGTAGTAACAGGAACGGTGTATACAGAATGTGAGTACACCGTTCCCGTTGCTATATGAGAACCATATTTTCTAAAATTTTCAGTTTTCCACTCAAAATCATAGTCATATAGTAACAGGAACGGTGTATACAGAACGTGTGTACACCGTTCCCGTTGCTATATCAGAGCCAAATTTTGTAAAATTTTCAGCCTTACACTCAAAATCATAGTCATATTGTAACAGGAACGGTGTATACAGAATGTGTGTACACCGTTCCCGTTCCTATATAAGAACAATATTTTCAAAAATTTTCAGTTTTCCACTCAAAATCATAGTCATATAGTAACAGGAACGATGTATACAGAATGTGTGTACACCGTTCCCGTTGCTATATAAGGACAATATTTTCAAAAATTTTCAGTTTTTCCATTCAAAATTATAGTCATATAGTAACAGGAACGTTGTATACAGAATGTGTGTACACCGTTCCCGTTCCTATAGAAGAACCATATTTTAAACATTTTCAGTTTTCCCACTCAAAATTATAGTCATATAGGAACAGGAACGATGTATACAGAATGTGTGTACACCGTTCTTGTTGCTATATAAGGACAATATTTTCAAAAATTTTCAGTTTTTCCATTCAAAATTATAGTCATATAGTAACAGGAACGTTGTATACAGAATGTGTGTACACCGTTCCCGTTCCTATATAAGAACCATATTTTCAAACATTTTCAGTTTTCCACTCTAAATCATAGTCATATAGGAACAGGAACGGTGTATACAGAATGTGTGTACACCGTTCCCGTTGCTATATAAGAACAATATTTTCAAAAATTTTCAGTTTTCCACTCAAAATCATAGTCATATAGTAACAGGAACGGTGTATGCAGAATGTGTGTACACCGTTCCCGTTGCTATATAAGAACAATATTTTCAAAAATTTTCAGTTTTCCACTCAAAATCATAGTAATATAGGAACAGGAACGGTGTATACAGAATGTGAGTACACCGTTCCCGTTGCTATATGAGAACCATATTTTCTAAAATTTTCAGTTTTCCACTCAAAATCATAGTCATATAGTAACAGGAACGGTGTATACAGAATGTGAGTACACCGTTCCCGTTGCTATATGAGAACCATATTTTCTAAAATTTTCAGTTTTCCACTCAAAATCATAGTCATATAGTAACAGGAACGGTGTATACAGAATGCTTGTACACCGTTCCCGTTCCTATATGAGAACCATATTTTCTACAATTTTCAGTTTAACACTCAAAATCATTGTCATATAGTAACAGGAAAGGTGTATACAGAATGTGTCTACAACGTTCCCGTTGATCTATGAGAACCAAATTTTCAAAAATTTTCAGTTTTCCATTCAAAAACATAGTCATATAGTAACAGGAACGGTGCATACAGAATGTGTGTACACCGTTCCCGTTGCTATATGAGAACCATATTTTCAACAATTTTCAGTTTTCCATTTAAAATCATAGTCATATAGTAACAGGAACGGTGCATACAGAATGTGTGTACACCGTTCCCGTTGCTCTATGAGAACCATACTTTCTAAAATTTTCAGTTTTCCACTCAAAATCATAGTCATATAGTAACAGGAACGGTGTATACAGAATGTGAGTACACCGTTCCCTTTCCTATATAAGAACCATATTTTCTAAAATTTTCAGTTTTCCACTCAAAATCATAGTCATATAGTAACAGGAACGGTGTATACAGAATGTGTGTACACCGTTCCCGTTGCTATATGAGAATCATATTTTCAAAAATTTTCAGTTTTCCACTCAAAATCATAGTCTAATAGTAACAGGAATGGTGTATACAGAATGTGTCTACACCGTTCCCGTTGCTCTATGAGAACCAAACTTTCGAAAATTTTCAGTTTTCCATTCAAAATCATAGTCATATAGTAACAGGAAAGGTGTATACAGAATGTGTCTACAACGTTCCCGTTGATCTATGAGAACCAAATTTTCAAAAATTTTCAGTTTTCCATTCAAAAACATAGTCATATAGTAACAGGAACGGTGCATACAGAATGTGTGTACACCGTTCCCGTTGCTATATGAGAACCATATTTTCAACAATTTTCAGTTTTCCATTCAAAATCATAGTCATATAGTAACAGGAACGGTGCATACAGAATGTGTGTACACCGTTCCCGTTGCTCTATGAGAACCATACTTTCTAAAATTTTCAGTTTTCCACTCAAAATCATAGTCATATAGTAACAGGAACGGTGTATACAGAATGTGAGTACACCATTCCCGTTGCTATATGAGAACCATATTTTCTAAAATTTTCAGTTTTCCACTCAAAATCATAGTCATATAGTAACAGGAACGGTGTATACAGAATGTGTGTACACCGTTCCCGTTGCTATATCAGAGCCAAATTTTGTAAAATTTTCAGGCTTACACTCAAAATCATAGTCATGTAGGAACAGGAACGGTGTATACAGAATGTGTGTACACCGTTCCCGTTGCTATATGAGAACCATATTTTCTAAAATTTTCAGTTTTCCACTCAAAATCATAGTCATATAGTAACAGGAACGGTGTATACAGAATGTGAGTACACCATTCCCGTTGCTATATGAGAACCATATTTTCTAAAATTTTCAGTTTTCCACTCAAAATCATAGTCATGTGGTAGCAGGAACGGTGTATACAGAATGTGAGTACACCGTTCCCGTTGCTATATGAGAACCATATTTTCTAAAATTTTCAGTTTTCCACTCAAAATCATAGTCATATAGTAACAGGAACGGTGTATACAGAATGTGAGTACACCGTTCCCGTTGCTATATGAGAACCATATTTTCTAAAATTTTCAGTTTTCCACTCAAAATCATAGTCATATAGTAACAGGAACGGTGTATACAGAATGTGTGTACACCGTTCCCGTTGCTATATCAGAGCCAAATTTTGTAAAATTTTCAGCCTTACACTCAAAATCATAGTCATATAGTAACAGGAACGGTGTATACAGAATCTGTGTACACTGTTCCCGTTGCTATATGAGAACCATATTTTCTAAAATTTTCAGTTTTCCACTCAAAATCATATTCATATAGTAACAGGAACGGTGTATACAGAATGTGAGTACACCGTTCCCGTTGCTATATGAGAACCATATTTTCTAAAAATTTCAGTTTTCCACTCAAAATCATAGTCATATAGTAACAGGAACGGTGTATACAGAATGTGAGTACACCGTTCCCGTTGCTATATGAGAACCATATTTTCTAAAATTTTCAGTTTTCCACTCAAAATCATAGTCATATAGTAACAGGAACGGTGTATACAGAATGTGAGTACACCGTTCCCGTTGCTATATGAGAACCATATTTTCTAAAATTTTCAGTTTTCCACTCAAAATCATAGTCATATAGTAACAGGAGCGGTGTATACAGAATGTGTGTACACCGTTCCCGTTCCTATATGAGAACCATATTTTCTACAATTTTCAGTTTAACACTCAAAATCATTGTCATATAGTAAGAGGAACGGTGTATACAGAATGTGCGTACACCGTTCCCTTTCCTATATAAGAACCATATTTTCTAAAATTTTCAGTTTTCCACTCAAAATCATAGTCATATAGTAACAGGAACGGTGTATACAGAATGTGAGTACACCGTTCCCGTTGCTATATGAGAACAATATTTTCAAAAATTTTCAGTTTTCCACTCAAAATCATAGTCATATAGTAACAGGAACGGTGTATACAGAATGTGTGTACACCGTCCCCGTTCCTATATAAGAACAATATTTTCTAAAATTTTCAGTTTTCCACTCAAAATCATAGTCATATAGTAACAGGAACGGTGTATACAGAATGTGTGTACACCGTCCCCGTTCCTATATAAGAACAATATTTTCAAAAATTTTCAGTTTTCCACTCAAAATCATATTCATATAGTAACAGGAACGGTGTATACAGAATGTGTGTACACCGTTCGCGTTGCTATATAAGAACAATTTTTTAAACAATTTTCATTTTTCCACACAAAATCATAGTCATATAGTAACAGGAACGGTGTATACAGAATGTGAGTACACCGTTCCCGTTGCTATATGAGAACCATATTTTCAAAAATTTTCATTTTTCCACACAAAATCATAGTCATATAGTAACAGGAACGGTGTATACAGAATGTGAGTACACCGTTCCCGTTGCTATATGAGAACCATATTTTCTAAAATTTTCAGTTTTCCACTCAAAATCATAGTCATATAGTAACAGGAACGGTGTATACAGAATGTGTGTACACCGTTCCCGTTGCTATATCAGAGCCAAATTTTGTAAAATTTTCAGCCTTACACTCAAAATCATAGTCATATAGTAACAGGAACGGTGTATACAGAATCTGTGTACACTGTTCCCGTTGCTATATGAGAACCATATTTTCTAAAATTTTCAGTTTTCCACTCAAAATCATATTCATATAGTAACAGGAACGGTGTATACAGAATGTGAGTACACCGTTCCCGTTGCTATATGAGAACCATATTTTCTAAAAATTTCAGTTTTCCACTCAAAATCATAGTTATATAGTAACAGGAACGGTGTATACAGAATGTGTGTACACCGTTCCCGTTGCTATATCAGAGCCGAATTTTGTAAAATTTTCAGCCTTACACTCAAAATCATAGTCATATAGTAACAGGAACGGTGTATACAGAATGTGAGTACACCATTCCCGTTGCTATATGAGAACCATATTTTCTAAAATTTTCAGTTTTCCACTCAAAATCATAGTCATATAGTAACAGGAACGGTGTATACAGAATGTGTGTACACCGTTCCCGTTGCTATATCAGAGCCAAATTTTGTAAAATTTTCAGCCTTACACTCAAAATCATAGTCATATAGTAACAGGAACGGTGTATACAGAATGTGTGTACACCGTTCCCGTTCCTATATGAGAACCACATTTTCAAAAAATTTTTAGTTTTCCATTCAATATCATAGTCATACAGTAACAGGAACGGTGTATACAGAATGTGTGTACACCGTTCCCGTTGCTATATGAGAACCATATTTTCAAAAAATTTTCAGTTTTCCACTCAAAATCATAGTCATATAGTAACAGGAACGGTGTATACAGAACGTGTGTACACCGTTCCCGTTGCTATATGAGAATCATATTTTCAAAAATTTTCAGTTTTCCACTCAAAATCATAGTCTAATAGTAACAGGAATGGTGTATACAGAATGTGTCTACACCGTTCCCGTTGCTCTATGAGAACCAAACTTTCAAAAATTTTCAGTTTTCCATTCAAAATCATAGTCATATAGTAACAGGAAAGGTGTATACAGAATGTGTCTACAACGTTCCCGTTGATCTATGAGAACCAAATTTTCAAAAATTTTCAGTTTTCCATTCAAAAACATAGTCATATAGTAACAGGAACGGTGCATACAGAATGTGTGTACACCGTTCCCGTTGCTATATGAGAACCATATTTTCAACAATTTTCAGTTTTCCATTCAAAATCATAGTCATATAGTAAAAGGAACGGTGCATACAGAATGTGTGTACACCGTTCCCGTTGCTCTATGAGAACCATACTTACTAAAATTTTCAGTTTTCCACTCAAAATCATAGTCATATAGTAACAGGAACGGTGTATACAGAATGTGTGTACACCGTTCGCGTTGCTATATAAGAACAATTTTTTAAAAAATTTTCATTTTTCCACACAAAATCATAGTCATATAGTAACAGGAACGGTGTATACAGAATGTGAGTACACCGTTCCCGTTGCTATATGAGAACCATATTTTCAAAAATTTTTTTTTTTCCACACAAAATCATAGTCATATAGTAACAGGAACGGTGTATACAGAATGTGAGTACACCGTTCCCGTTGCTATATGAGAACCATATTTTCAAAAATTTTCATTTTTCCACACAAAATCATAGTCATATAGTAACAGGAACGGTGTATACAGAATGTGAGTACACCGTTCCCGTTGCTATATGAGAACCATATTTTCTAAAATTTTCAGTTTTCCACTCAAAATCATAGTCATATAGTAACAGGAACGGTGTATACAGAATGTGTGTACACCGTTCCCGTTGCTATATCAGAGCCAAATTTTGTAAAATTTTCAGCCTTACACTCAAAATCATAGTCATATAGTAACAGGAACGGTGTATACAGAATCTGTGTACACTGTTCCCGTTGCTATATGAGAACCATATTTTCTAAAATTTTCAGTTTTCCACTCAAAATCATATTCATATAGTAACAGGAACGGTGTATACAGAATGTGAGTACACCGTTCCCGTTGCTATATGAGAACCATATTTTCTAAAAATTTCAGTTTTCCACTCAAAATCATAGTCATATAGTAACAGGAACGGTGTATACAGAATGTGTGTACACCGTTCCCGTTGCTATATCAGAGCCGAATTTTGTAAAATTTTCAGCCTTACACTCAAAATCATAGTCATATAGTAACAGGAACGGTGTATACAGAATGTGAGTACACCATTCCCGTTGCTATATGAGAACCATATTTTCTAAAATTTTCAGTTTTCCACTCAAAATCATAGTCATATAGTAACAGGAACGGTGTATACAGAATGTGTGTACACCGTTCCCGTTGCTATATCAGAGCCAAATTTTGTAAAATTTTCAGCCTTACACTCAAAATCATAGTCATATAGTAACAGGAACGGTGTATACAGAATGTGTGTACACCGTTCCCGTTCCTATATGAGAACCACATTTTCAAAAAATTTTCAGTTTTCCATTCAATATCATAGTCATATAGTAACAGGAACGGTGTATACAGAATGTGTGCACACCGTTCCCGTTGCTATATGAGAACCATATTTTCAAAAAATTTTCAGTTTTCCACTCAAAATCATAGTCATATAGTAACAGGAACGGTGTATACAGAACGTGTGTACACCGTTCCCGTTGCTATATGAGAATCATATTTTCAAAAATTTTCAGTTTTCCACTCAAAATCATAGTCTAATAGTAACAGGAATGGTGTATACAGAATGTGTCTACACCGTTCCCGTTGCTCTATGAGAACCAAACTTTCAAAAATTTTCAGTTTTCCATTCAAAATCATAGTCATATAGTAACAGGAAAGGTGTATACAGAATGTGTCTACAACGTTCCCGTTGATCTATGAGAACCAAATTTTCAAAAATTTTCAGTTTTCCATTCAAAAACATAGTCATATAGTAACAGGAACGGTGCATACAGAATGTGTGTACACCGTTCCCGTTGCTATATGAGAACCATATTTTCAACAATTTTCAGTTTTCCATTCAAAATCATAGTCATATAGTAACAGGAACGGTGCATACAGAATGTGTGTACACCGTTCCCGTTGCTCTATGAGAACCATACTTACTAAAATTTTCAGTTTTCCACTCAAAATCATAGTCATATAGTAACAGGAACGGTGTATACAGAATGTGAGTACACCGTTCCCGTTGCTATATGAGAACCATATTTTCTAAAATTTTCAGTTTTCCACTCAAAATCATAGTCATATAGTAACAGGAACGGTGTATACAGAATGTGTGTACACCGTTTCCGTTGCTATATCAGAGCCAAATTTTGTAAAATTTTCAGCCTTACACTCAAAATCATAGTCATGTAGGAACAGGAACGGTGTATACAGAATGTGTGTACACCGTTCCCGTTGCTATATGAGAACCATATTTTCTAAAATTTTCAGTTTTCCACTCAAAGTCATGGTCATGTAGTAACAGGAACGGTGTATACAGAATGTGAGTACACCGTTCCCGTTGCTATATGAGAACCATATTTTCTAAAATTTTCAGTTTTCCACTCAAAATCATAGTCATATAGTAACAGGAACGGTGTATACAGAATGTGTGTGCACCGTCCCCGTTGCTATATAAGAACCATATTTTGTAAAATTTTCAGCCTTACACTCAAAATCATTGTCATATAGTAAGAGGAACGGTGTATACAGAATGTGCGTACACCGTTCCCGTTGCTATATAAGAACAATATTTTTAAAAATTTTCAGTTTTTTCACTCAAAATTATAGTCATATATTAACAGGAACGGTGTATGCATAATGTGTGTACACCGTTCCCGTTGCTATATAAGAACCATATTTTCAAAAATTTTCAGTTTTTCCATTCAAAATTATAGTCATATATTAACAGGAACGGTGTATGCAGAATGTGTGTACACCGTTCCCGTTGCTATATAAGAACAATATTTTTAAAAATTTTCAGTTTTTCCATTCAAAATTATAGTCATATATTAACAGGAACGGTGTATGCAGAATGTGTGTACACCGTTCCCGTTGCTATATAAGAACAATATTTTTAAAAATTTTCAGTTTTTCCACTCAAAATTATAGTCATATATTAACAGGAATGGTGTATGCAGAATGTGTGTACACCGTTCCCGTTGCTATATAAGAACAAAATTTTCAAAAATTTTCAGTTTTTCCACTCAAAATTATAGTCATATATTAACAGGAACGGTGTATGCAGAATGTGTGTACACCGTTCCCGTTGCTATATAAGAACCATATTTTCAAAAATTTTCAGTTTTTCCACTCAAAATTATAGTCAATAGTAATAGGAACGGTGTATACAGAATGTGTGTACACCGTTTCCGTTGCTATATAAGAACAATTTTTTCAAAAATTTTCAGTTTTCCACTCAAAATTATAGTCATATATTAACAGGAACGGTGTATGCAGAATGTGTGTACACCGTTCCCGTTGCTATATAAGAACAATATTTTCAAAAATTTTCAGTTTTTCCACTCAAAATTATAGTCATATAGGAACAGGAACGATGTATACAGAATGTGTGTACATCGTTCCCGTTGCTATATAAGGACAATATTTTCAAAAATTTTCAGTTTTTCCACTCAAAATTATAGTCATATAGTAACAGGAACGGTGTATGCAGAATGTGTGTACATCGTTCCCGTTGCTATATAAGGACAATATTTTCAAAAATTTTCAGTTTTTCCACTCAAAATTATAGTCATATAGTAACAGGAACGATGTATACAGAATGTGTGTACATCGTTCCCGTTGCTATATAAGGACAATATTTTCAAAAATTTTCAGTTTTTCCACTCAAAATTATAGTCATATAGTAACAGGAACGATGTATACAGAATGTGTGTACATCGTTCCCGTTGCTATATAAGGACAATATTTTCAAAAATTTTCAGTTTTTCCACTCAAAATTATAGTCATATAGGAACAGGAACGATGTATACAGAATGTGTGTACACCGTTCCCGTTGCTATATAAGGACAATATTTTCAAAAATTTTCAGTTTTTCCATTCAAAATTATAGTCAATAGTAACAGGAACGTTGTATACAGAATGTGTGTGCACCGTTCCCGTTCCTATATAAGAACCATATTTTCAAACATTTTCAGTTTTCCACTCTAAATCATAGTCATATAGGAACAGGAACGGTGTATACAGAATGTGTGTACACCGTTCCCGTTGCTATATAAGGACAATATTTTTAAAAATTTTCAGTTTTTCCATTCAAAATTATAGTCAATAGTAACAGGAACGTTGTATACAGAATGTGTGTACACCGTTCCCGTTCCTATATAAGAACCATATTTTCAAACATTATCAGTTTTCCACTCTAAATCATAGTCATATAGGAACAGGAACGGTGTATACAGAATGTGTGTACACCGTTCCCGTTCCTATATAAGAACAATATTTTCAAAAATTTTCAGTTTTCCACTGAAAATCATAGTCATATAGTAATAGGAACGTTGTATACAGAATGTGTGTACACCGTTCCCGTTCCTATATAAGAACCATGTTTTCAAACATTTTCAGTTTTCCACTCTAAATCATAGTCATATAGGAACAGGAACGGTGTATACAGAATGTGTGTACACCGTTCCCGTTCCTATATAAGAACAATATTTTCAAAAATTTTCAGTTTTCCACTGAAAATCATAGTCATATAGGAACAGGAACGGTGTATACAGAATGTGTGTACACCGTTCCCGTTGCTATATAAGAACAATATTTTCAAAAATTTTCAGTGTTCCACTCAAAATCATAGTCATATAGGAACAGGAACGGTGTATACAGAATGTGTGTACACCGTTCCCGTTGCTATATAAGAACAATATTTTCAAAAATTTTCAGTTTTCCACTCAAAATCATAGTCATATAGGAACAGGAACGGTGTATACAGAATGTGTGTACAACGTTCCCGAACTATATAAGAAGAATATTTTCAAAAATGTTCAGTTTTCCATTCAAAATTATAGTCATATAGGAACAGGAACGGTGTATACAGAATGTGTGTACACCGTTCCCGTTGCTATATAAGAACAGTATTTTCAAAAATTTTCAGTTTTCCATTCAAAATCATAGTCATATAGTAACAGGAACGGTGTATACAGAATGTGTGTACACCGTTCCCGTTGCTATATGAGAACAGTATTTTCAAAAATTTTCAGTTTTCCATTCAAAATCATAGTCATATAGTAACAGGAACGGTGTATACAGAATGTGTGTACACCATTCCCGTTCCTATATAAGAACAATATTTTCAAAAATTTTCAGTTTTCAACTCAAAATCATAGTCATATAGTAACAGGAACGGTGTATACAGAATGTGTGTACACCGTTCCCGTTGCTATATAAGAACAATATTTTCAAAAATTTTCAGTGTTCCACTCAAAATCATAGTCATATAGGAACAGGAACGGTGTATACAGAATGTGTGTATATCGTTCCCGTTGCTATATAAGAACAATATTTTCAAAAATTTGCAGTTTTTTTCATTCAAAATTATAGTCATATAGTAACAGGAACGTTGTCTACAGAATGTGTGTACACCGTTCCCGTTGCTATATAAGAACCATATTTTCAAACATTTTCAGTTTTCCACTCTAAATCATAGTCATATAGGAACAGGAACGGTGTATACAGAATGTGTGTACACCGTTCCCGTTGCTATATAAGAACAATTTTTTCAAAAATTTTCAGTTTTCCATTCAAAATCATAGTCATATAGTAACAGGAACGGTGTATACAGAATGTGGGTACACTGTTCCCGTTGCTATATAAGAACAGTATTTTCAAAAATTTTCAGTTTTCCATTCAAAATCATAGTCATATAGTAACAGGAACGGTGTATACAGAATGTGTGTACACCGTTCCCGTTGCTATATAAGAACAATTTTTTCAAAAATTTTCAGTTTTCCACTCAAAATTATAGTCATATATTAACAGGAACTGTGTATACAGAATGTGTGTACACCGTTCCCGTTGCTATATAAGGACAATATTTTCAAACATTTTCAGTTTTTCCACTCAAAATTATAGTCATATAGGAACAGGAACGATGTATACAGAATGTGTGTACACCGTTCCCGTTGCTATATAAGAACAATATTTTCAAAAATTTTCAGTGTTCCACTCAAAATCATAGTCATAAAAGGAACAGGAACGGTGTATACAGAATGTGTGTACACCGTTCCCGTTGCTATGTAAGAACAATATTTTCAAAAATTTTCAGTTTTCCACTCAAAATCATAGTCATATAGGAACAGGAACGGTGTATACAGAATGTGTGTACAACGTTCCCGAACTATATAAGAAGAATATTTTCAAAAATGTTCAGTTTTCCATTCAAAATTATAGTCATATAGGAACAGGAACGGTGTATACAGAATGTGTGTACACCGTTCCCGTTGCTATATAAGAACAGTATTTTCAAAAATTTTCAGTTTTCCATTCAAAATCATAGTCATATAGTAACAGGAACGGTGTATACAGAATGTGTGTACACCGTTCCCGTTGCTATATAAGAACAGTATTTTCAAAAATTTTCAGTTTTCCATTCAAAATCATAGTCATATAGTAACAGGAACGGTGTATACAGAATGTGTGTACACCATTCCCGTTCCTATATAAGAACAATATTTTCAAAAATTTTCAGTGTTCCACTCAAAATCATAGTCATATAGGAACAGGAACGGTGTATACAGAATGTGTGTATATCGTTCCCGTTGCTATATAAGAACAATTTTTTCAAAAATTTTCAGTTTTCCACTCAAAATTATAGTCATATATTAACAGGAACGGTGTATGCAGAATGTGTGTACACCGTTCCCGTTGCTATATAAGAACAATATTTTCAAAAATTTTCAGTTTTTCCACTCAAAATTATAGTCATATAGGAACAGGAACGATGTATACAGAATGTGTGTACATCGTTCCCGTTGCTATATAAGGACAATATTTTCAAAAATTTTCAGTTTTTCCACTCAAAATTATAGTCATATAGTAACAGGAACGGTGTATGCAGAATGTGTGTACATCGTTCCCGTTGCTATATAAGGACAATATTTTCAAAAATTTTCAGTTTTTCCACTCAAAATTATAGTCATATAGTAACAGGAACGATGTATACAGAATGTGT
This sequence comes from Aurelia sp. 3 sensu Dawson et al. (2005), assembly GCA_964020215.1. Classification (NCBI taxonomy): domain Eukaryota; kingdom Metazoa; phylum Cnidaria; class Scyphozoa; order Semaeostomeae; family Ulmaridae; genus Aurelia; species Aurelia sp. 3 sensu Dawson et al. (2005). The sequence continues at coordinate 14,283,271 of OZ026573.1, read as the reverse complement.
GTACATCGTTCCCGTTGCTATATAAGGACAATATTTTCAAAAATTTTCAGTTTTTCCACTCAAAATTATAGTCATATAGTAACAGGAACGATGTATACAGAATGTGTGTACATTGTTCCCGTTGCTATATAAGGACAATATTTTCAAAAATTTTCAGTTTTTCCACTCAAAATTATAGTCATATAGGAACAGGAACGATGTATACAGAATGTGTGTACACCGTTCCCGTTGCTATATAAGGACAATATTTTCAAAAATTTTCAGTTTTTCCATTCAAAATTATAGTCAATAGTAACAGGAACGTTGTATACAGAATGTGTGTACACCGTTCCCGTTCCTATATAAGAACCATATTTTCAAACATTTTCAGTTTTCCACTCTAAATCATAGTCATATAGGAACAGGAACGGTGTATACAGAATGTGTGTACACCGTTCCCGTTGCTATATAAGGACAATATTTTTAAAAATTTTCAGTTTTTCCATTCAAAATTATAGTCAATAGTAACAGGAACGTTGTATACAGAATGTGTGTACACCGTTCCCGTTCCTATATAAGAACCATATTTTCAAACATTATCAGTTTTCCACTCTAAATCATAGTCATATAGGAACAGGAACGGTGTATACAGAATGTGTGTACACCGTTCCCGTTCCTATATAAGAACAATATTTTCAAAAATTTTCAGTTTTCCACTGAAAATCATAGTCATATAGTAATAGGAACGTTGTATACAGAATGTGTGTACACCGTTCCCGTTCCTATATAAGAACCATGTTTTCAAACATTTTCAGTTTTCCACTCTAAATCATAGTCATATAGGAACAGGAACGGTGTATACAGAATGTGTGTACACCGTTCCCGTTCCTATATAAGAACAATATTTTCAAAAATTTTCAGTTTTCCACTGAAAATCATAGTCATATAGGAACAGGAACGGTGTATACAGAATGTGTGTACACCGTTCCCGTTGCTATATAAGAACAATATTTTCAAAAATTTTCAGTGTTCCACTCAAAATCATAGTCATATAGGAACAGGAACGGTGTATACAGAATGTGTGTACACCGTTCCCGTTGCTATATAAGAACAATATTTTCAAAAATTTTCAGTTTTCCACTCAAAATCATAGTCATATAGGAACAGGAACGGTGTATACAGAATGTGTGTACAACGTTCCCGAACTATATAAGAAGAATATTTTCAAAAATGTTCAGTTTTCCATTCAAAATTATAGTCATATAGGAACAGGAACGGTGTATACAGAATGTGTGTACACCGTTCCCGTTGCTATATAAGAACAATATTTTCAAAAATTTTCAGTTTTCCATTCAAAATCATAGTCATATAGTAACAGGAACGGTGTATACAGAATGTGTGTACACCGTTCCCGTTGCTATATAAGAACAGTATTTTCAAAAATTTTCAGTTTTCCATTCAAAATCATAGTCATATAGTAACAGGAACGGTGTATACAGAATGTGTGTACACCATTCCCGTTCCTATATAAGAACAATATTTTCAAAAATTTTCAGTTTTCAACTCAAAATCATAGTCATATAGTAACAGGAACGGTGTATACAGAATGTGTGTACACCGTTCCCGTTGCTATATAAGAACAATATTTTCAAAAATTTTCAGTGTTCCACTCAAAATCATAGTCATATAGGAACAGGAACGGTGTATACAGAATGTGTGTATATCGTTCCCGTTGCTATATAAGAACAATATTTTCAAAAATTTGCAGTTTTTTTCATTCAAAATTATAGTCATATAGTAACAGGAACGTTGTCTACAGAATGTGTGTACACCGTTCCCGTTGCTATATAAGAACCATATTTTCAAACATTTTCAGTTTTCCACTCTAAATCATAGTCATATAGGAACAGGAACGGTGTATACAGAATGTGTGTACACCGTTCCCGTTGCTATATAAGAACAATTTTTTCAAAAATTTTCAGTTTTCCATTCAAAATCATAGTCATATAGTAACAGGAACGGTGTATACAGAATGTGTGTACACTGTTCCCGTTGCTATATAAGAACAGTATTTTCAAAAATTTTCAGTTTTCCATTCAAAATCATAGTCATATAGTAACAGGAACGGTGTATACAGAATGTGTGTACACCGTTCCCGTTGCTATATAAGGACAATATTTTCAAAAATTTTCAGTTTTTCCACTCAAAATTATAGTCATATAGGAACAGGAACGATGTATACAGAATGTGTGTACACCGTTCCCGTTGCTATATAAGAACAATATTTTCAAAAATTTTCAGTGTTCCACTCAAAATCATAGTCATATAGGAACAGGAACGGTGTATACAGAATGTGTGTACACCGTTCCCGTTGCTATGTAAGAACAATATTTTCAAAAATTTTCAGTTTTCCACTCAAAATCATAGTCATATAGGAACAGGAACGGTGTATACAGAATGTGTGTACAACGTTCCCGAACTATATAAGAAGAATATTTTCAAAAATGTTCAGTTTTCCACTCAAAATCATAGTCATATAGGAACAGGAACGGTGTATACAGAATGTGTGTACAACGTTCCCGAACTATATAAGAAGAATATTTTCAAAAATGTTCAGTTTTCCATTCAAAATTATAGTCATATAGGAACAGGAACGGTGTATACAGAATGTGTGTACACCGTTCCCGTTGCTATATAAGGACAATATTTTCAAAAATTTTCAGTTTTTCCACTCAAAATTATAGTCATATAGGAACAGGAACGATGTATACAGAATGTGTGTACACCGTTCCCGTTGCTATATAAGAACAATATTTTCAAAAATTTTCAGTGTTCCACTCAAAATCATAGTCATATAGGAACAGGAACGGTGTATACAGAATGTGTGTACACCGTTCCCGTTGCTATGTAAGAACAATATTTTCAAAAATTTTCAGTTTTCCACTCAAAATCATAGTCATATAGGAACAGGAACGGTGTATACAGAATGTGTGTACAACGTTCCCGAACTATATAAGAAGAATATTTTCAAAAATGTTCAGTTTTCCACTCAAAATCATAGTCATATAGGAACAGGAACGGTGTATACAGAATGTGTGTACAACGTTCCCGAACTATATAAGAAGAATATTTTCAAAAATTTTCAGTTTTCCACTCAAAATCATAGTCATATAGGAACAGGAACGGTGTATACAGAATGTGTGTACACCGTTCCCGTTGCTATATAAGAACAATATTTTCAAAAATTTTCAGTTTTCCACTCAAAATCATAGTCATATAGGAACAGGAACGGTGTATACAGAATGTGTGTACAACGTTCCCGAACTATATAAGAAGAATATTTTCAAAAATGTTCAGTTTTCCATTCAAAATTATAGTCATATAGGAACAGGAACGGTGTATACAGAATGTGTGTACACCGTTCCCGTTGCTATATAAGAACAGTATTTTCAAAAATTTTCAGTTTTCCATTCAAAATCATAGTCATATAGTAACAGGAACGGTGTATACAGAATGTGTGTACACCGTTCCCGTTGCTATATAAGAACAGTATTTTCAAAAATTTTCAGTTTTCCATTCAAAATCATAGTCATATAGTAACAGGAACGGTGTATACAGAATGTGTGTACACCATTCCCGTTCCTATATAAGAACAATATTTTCAAAAATTTTCAGTTTTCAACTCAAAATCATAGTCATATAGTAACAGGAACGGTGTATACAGAATGTGTGTACACCGTTCCCGTTGCTATATAAGAACAATATTTTCAAAAATTTTCAGTGTTCCACTCAAAATCATAGTCATATAGGAACAGGAACGGTGTATACAGAATGTGTGTATATCGTTCCCGTTGCTATATAAGAACAATATTTTCAAAAATTTGCAGTTTTTTTCATTCAAAATTATAGTCATATAGTAACAGGAACGTTGTCTACAGAATGTGTGTACACCGTTCCCGTTGCTATATAAGAACCATATTTTCAAACATTTTCAGTTTTCCACTCTAAATCATAGTCATATAGGAACAGGAACGGTGTATACAGAATGTGTGTACACCGTTCCCGTTGCTATATAAGAACAATTTTTTCAAAAATTTTCAGTTTTCCATTCAAAATCATAGTCATATAGTAACAGGAACGGTGTATACAGAATGTGTGTACACTGTTCCCGTTGCTATATAAGAACAGTATTTTCAAAAATTTTCAGTTTTCCATTCAAAATCATAGTCATATAGTAACAGGAACGGTGTATACAGAATGTGTGTACACCGTTCCCGTTGCTATATAAGGACAATATTTTCAAAAATTTTCAGTTTTTCCACTCAAAATTATAGTCATATAGGAACAGGAACGATGTATACAGAATGTGTGTACACCGTTCCCGTTGCTATATAAGAACAATATTTTCAAAAATTTTCAGTGTTCCACTCAAAATCATAGTCATATAGGAACAGGAACGGTGTATACAGAATGTGTGTACACCGTTCCCGTTGCTATGTAAGAACAATATTTTCAAAAATTTTCAGTTTTCCACTCAAAATCATAGTCATATAGGAACAGGAACGGTGTATACAGAATGTGTGTACAACGTTCCCGAACTATATAAGAAGAATATTTTCAAAAATGTTCAGTTTTCCATTCAAAATTATAGTCATATAGGAACAGGAACGGTGTATACAGAATGTGTGTACACCGTTCCCGTTGCTATATAAGAACAGTATTTTCAAAAATTTTCAGTTTTCCATTCAAAATCATAGTCATATAGTAACAGGAACGGTGTATACAGAATGTGTGTACACCGTTCCCGTTGCTATATAAGAACAGTATTTTCAAAAATTTTCAGTTTTCCATTCAAAATCATAGTCATATAGTAACAGGAACGGTGTATACAGAATGTGTGTACACCATTCCCGTTCCTATATAAGAACAATATTTTCAAAAATTTTCAGTGTTCCACTCAAAATCATAGTCATATAGGAACAGGAACGGTGTATACAGAATGTGTGTATATCGTTCCCGTTGCTATATAAGAACAATATTTTCAAAAATTTGCAGTTTTTTTCATTCAAAATTATAGTCATATAGTAACAGGAACGTTGTCTACAGAATGTGTGTACACCGTTCCCGTTGCTATATAAAAACCATATTTTCAAACATTTTCAGTTTTCCACTCTAAATCATAGTCATATAGGAACAGGAACGGTGTATACAGAATGTGTGTACACCGTTCCCGTTGCTATATAAGAACAATTTTTTCAAAAATTTTCAGTTTTCCATTCAAAATCATAGTCATATAGTAACAGGAACGGTGTATACAGAATGTGTGTACACTGTTCCCGTTGCTATATAAGAACAGTATTTTCAAAAATTTTCAGTTTTCCATTCAAAATCATAGTCATATAGTAACAGGAACGGTGTATACAGAATGTGTGTACACCGTTCCCGTTATAATAATAATAATAATAATACCATATTTCTACAGGGTAATTCAATCAGCTATAAATATAGCTGCTATCAAGAGAAGCCCTGTTTAAAATTAAATAAGTTAAAGAAAAATTGTCATACTTAAGGAAGAAGATACAAATCATTTAAAAACGTTAAAAATTATCAATAACTGGTAAAATGTCATATTCAACAAAAATTCGTCCATGGCAAAATTACAAACGTTAATCGATAAAATGTTCCTTCAAAGCTTTCTTAAAATTAATATAATACTTCTCAGTTTTCAGGTGTAATGGCAAGTCGTTAAAGATCTTTATTCCGCTGTAATAAATCCCTCTTTTTCCACTTTCCGTTCTAACTTTCGGCATCCGCAAGTCCGTACCATCACGTCTCGTTGCTTTTCCGTGTTCAAGTTTCATAAAATAGTTGTGGAAGACTTCAGGAGCTGTTCCATTTAAGCATTTGAAAACGAAATCTGCACATTGAATTGATCTCATGGAAGCAAACGTTGCTATATAAGAACAATTTTTTCAAAAATTTTCAGTTTTCCACTCAAAATTATAGTCATATATTAACAGGAACTGTGTATACAGAATGTGTGTACACCGTTCCCGTTGCTATATAAGGACAATATTTTCAAAAATTTTCAGTTTTTCCACTCAAAATTATAGTCATATAGGAACAGGAACGATGTATACAGAATGTGTGTACACCGTTCCCGTTGCTATATAAGAAGAATATTTTCAAAAATGTTCAGTTTTCCATTCAAAATTATAGTCATATAGGAACAGGAACGGTGTATACAGAATGTGTGTACACCGTTCCCGTTGCTATATAAGAACAGTATTTTCAAAAATTTTCAGTTTTCCATTCAAAATCATAGTCATATAGTAACAGGAACGGTGTATACAGAATGTGTGTACACCGTTCCCGTTGCTATATAAGAACAGTATTTTCAAAAATTTTCAGTTTTCCATTCAAAATCATAGTCATATAGTAACAGGAACGGTGTATACAGAATGTGTGTACACCATTCCCGTTCCTATATAAGAACAATATTTTCAAAAATTTTCAGTGTTCCACTCAAAATCATAGTCATATAGGAACAGGAACGGTGTATACAGAATGTGTGTATATCGTTCCCGTTGCTATATAAGAACAATATTTTCAAAAATTTGCAGTTTTTTTCATTCAAAATTATAGTCATATAGTAACAGGAACGTTGTCTACAGAATGTGTGTACACCGTTCCCGTTGCTATATAAAAACCATATTTTCAAACATTTTCAGTTTTCCACTCTAAATCATAGTCATATAGGAACAGGAACGGTGTATACAGAATGTGTGTACACCGTTCCCGTTGCTATATAAGAACAATTTTTTCAAAAATTTTCAGTTTTCCATTCAAAATCATAGTCATATAGTAACAGGAACGGTGTATACAGAATGTGTGTACACTGTTCCCGTTGCTATATAAGAACAGTATTTTCAAAAATTTTCAGTTTTCCATTCAAAATCATAGTCATATAGTAACAGGAACGGTGTATACAGAATGTGTGTACACCGTTCCCGTTATAATAATAATAATAATAATACCATATTTCTACAGGGTAATTCAATCAGCTATAAATATAGCTGCTATCAAGAGAAGCCCTGTTTAAAATTAAATAAGTTAAAGAAAAATTGTCATACTTAAGGAAGAAGATACAAATCATTTAAAAACGTTAAAAATTATCAATAACTGGTAAAATGTCATATTCAACAAAAATTCGTCCATGGCAAAATTACAAACGTTAATCGATAAAATGTTCCTTCAAAGCTTTCTTAAAATTAATATAATACTTCTCAGTTTTCAGGTGTAATGGCAAGTCGTTAAAGATCTTTATTCCGCTGTAATAAATCCCTCTTTTTCCACTTTCCGTTCTAACTTTCGGCATCCGCAAGTCCGTACCATCACGTCTCGTTGCTTTTCCGTGTTCAAGTTTCATAAAATAGTTGTGGAAGACTTCAGGAGCTGTTCCATTTAAGCATTTGAAAACGAAATCTGCACATTGAATTGATCTCATGGAAGCAAACGTTGCTATATAAGAACAATTTTTTCAAAAATTTTCAGTTTTCCACTCAAAATTATAGTCATATATTAACAGGAACTGTGTATACAGAATGTGTGTACACCGTTCCCGTTGCTATATAAGGACAATATTTTCAAAAATTTTCAGTTTTTCCACTCAAAATTATAGTCATATAGGAACAGGAACGATGTATACAGAATGTGTGTACACCGTTCCCGTTGCTATATAAGGACAATATTTTCAAAAAGTTTCAGTTCTTCCATTCAAAATTATAGTCATATAGTAACAGGAACGTTGTATACAGAATGTGTGTACACCGTTCCCGTTGCTATATAAGGGCAATATTTTCAAACATTTTCAGTTTTCCACTCTAAATCATAGTTATATAGGAACAGGAACGGTGTATACAGAATGTGTGTACACCGTTCCCGTTGCTATATAAGAACAGTATTTTCAAAAATTTTCAGTTTTCCATTCAAAATCATAGTCATATAGTAACAGGAACGGTGTATACAGAATGTGTGTACACCATTCCCGTTCCTATATAAGAACAATATTTTCAAAAATTTTCAGTTTTCCACTTAAAATCATAGTCATATAGTAACAGGAACGGTGTATACAGAATGTGTGTACACCGTTCCCGTTGCTATATAAGAACAATATTTTCAAAAATTTTCAGTGTTCCACTCAAAATCATAGTCATATAGTAACAGGAACGATGTATACAGAATGTGTGTACACCGTTCCCGTTGCTATATACGAACAATTTTCTCAAAAATTTTCAGTTTTCCACTCCAATTCATAGTCATATAGTAATAGGAACGATATATACAGAATGTGTATACACCGTTCCCGTTGCTACATGAGAGCCATATTTTCTAAAATTTTCGCTTTTGCACTCAAAATCATAGTCATATAGTAACAGGAATGGTGTATACAGAATGTGTGTACACCGTTCCCGTTGCTATTTGAGAACCATATTTTCATAAATTTTCAGTTTTACATTAAAAATCATAGTCATATAGTAACAGGAACGGTGTATACAGAATGTGTATACACCGTTCCCGCTGCTATATGAGAACCATAGTTTCAAAAATTTTCAATTTTCCACTCAAAGTCAAAGTCATATAGTAACAGGAACGGTGTATACAGAATGTGTGTACACCGTTCCCGTTGCTATATAAGAACAATTTTCTCAAAAATTTTCAGTTTTCCACTCCAATTCATTGTCATATAGTAACAGGAACGGTGTATACAGAATGTGTATACACCGTTCCCGCTGCTATATGAGAACCATATTTTCAAAAATTTTCAATTTTCCACTCAAAGTCATAGTCATATAGGAACAGGAACGGTGTATACAGAATTTATTTTCTAATTCATATAATTCAATCGAAAATAACTTTATTTATTTCTGATACAAAGATCTCAAGATACTTATACCAAGGAAGGAAACAAGGAACTGTATAAGCCCCTTGTTCCCTGTTGTAGTTTTCGTCAGTCTAGCAAGTTTTTGTGCTCGTACAGGAGCGGATCCAGGGATAAATCTGACTGTAGCTCAAATCGACAAGGCGGATCTTCGGGAGGAGTAAATGCACCAAAGAGGTAGGGGATGGGGGGTCCGGGGGCGAAGCCCCCGAGAAATTTTTGGGAGAGCACCCTTACTAAATAGCGGGAAATGCCCTAATTTTTTAGGAAACTCAGGGAAACGACAATATTAGCTCTTAATTTGAAACATTTCATTAACCCTGTCCATCTTAAAAGTCCTCACGTAAATTATTTTTAGAATTCTGGCCTACCATTTGGTTATTGTAATGTCTGGCTAACTTGGAACACAGGCTACCAAAACGTAGCCTGCGTGAAGACTCTACGGTCAGTGCGGAGGAACAATAAGAAACAGAAAGCTTTCCTCTCCGTTTGTTCCTCCACACTGACTGTAGATAGAACTGCACGCCAGGCTACGAAACGTCCTCTGTTAAAATTGTCAATTGAATATGATGACAGAAGAGCCTTTCATACTTTCTGTGCTCTTTATTGTCTTTCAATAAGCATTAGAACAATCACAAAAGATGAAAGCGATGTCCTTGTTACATTTCATTGAAGCACATCTCTGGAGAGAATGTGACACACAATGACTGTACACAAATTTTCCACAATAGATACTAACCTTGAATTTGGTGTAGAAATTTTCAGGGAAGGACTGACTTCATAAAATGACAGGATACGCATTGATAACATAATCAGTAACTGCGTAACTTGGAAGTTTTCAACATACCAAACGGGACGAAAGTTTTGAGCCCTGTATTTCCCTTTCCAATAATTCTGTGTCTCTGAGAACTTTACTTCGGAAATCGGGGGAAAATCACATTCCTTCTGCCTCTGTACGTCTAGGCGCTACTTCCCCGTCCTATCAGATGACTTTGTTTTCTTTCCATAATCGATCCCTTCTCTTCAACTCTGACTTTGTGATGCTCTTCACAATTTCTTCAACATCAAGCAGTATCAAAATCGCGGCCATTATCCTCAGACCACAGGCAGGCAAGCACTTATCGCAGCTTCTCGACAAAACCAACAAAACAAACACACAGTTCTGGAGGCCAAAGTCCACTGTTGCTCCCGCCAAAATCGAGCATCAGTCAACTCTAATTCTGATTGGCTATCAGCCATATTTTCAAATCTCACTGTTGCTCCCGCTAAAATTTGTCTATTGAACTCCATAGCTGATGTGCGTTCGATCGCAGTAATTTCCGGACCACTATTGCTCGGAATGTCAGCCTTTGTATAGGTAGATACTGGACATAAGCTTGAATTTGATTTTGCAATATAGGACCATTTACCATCCCTGTAGACATCTGTCTTACTTTTGGTTATGAAAATTTTCAAAAATGTTGTGGAGAATTCTACATTGCTTCTTCTAATATTTGTAATTTCGTTAAAACGTAAAAATCCAGCAAAACCAAGCAAAATAATGACATAGTTTCGTAAATCCAACAGATTTGCTGTATCTCTACCGATCAACGTATAAACTTTTTGGATAGATTCAGTGGTAATTGGTTCTTTTCTCTGTGCAGGCTTCTTGCACAAGCGTTTTGCAGCTTCTAGAATGTTAACACATAAAAATGATTCTGTTGGGTCTTCAAGACCAGCGCTCTTATGATACCATTTTATTGCATAAAAAGAGCTTTCAATGACAGACAGCGAACTATTGTATTTTCTTGAATCAAATTCACCATATATAACGCAAAGTGTGAAGAAATTGCTGGAAAGGCAGACACTTCAGGAAACTTTGTGGTCCATTTAAACCAATTATTAAATCCAACTTCATATCTCTTTTTAGTGTTATCTGATCTAGAGTGGCCAATAATGGCTGGTAGTTTAGTGCATCGCTTTTTCAGTGTGTCATTTGTTACTTGTTTTTGCAGCTTTTCTTCAATTAATGCTAGTCGTAAAAGGAGAAAGGAAAAACAAGGGTTAAGATATTGAAAAATAAACCGTCCTTGACACATGATCTAACTGTACGTCAGCCGCATGCCTTCGCATCCTTGCAGTTATATGACTATCTGGTTACTGTATAGTTCAGTTACATGTTATTCAATATTCAGTTAGTATCACTTCGCCAGCTTGTAATTTTGTGAATGATATGGTACCCCAAGCGCCTACCCTTGCAGCCTTGCGGCGTACCTAGCTTCTGAAGCTTCTCTCTCTCCCTCTCTTTTCCTTTTGTCATGAAAAAATCTGCATAGCTATCAGAGCTCCTCGAAAATTCTCTGAACCTACCAAATTTAATGGACAATGGCCAGGCACGATGAGGGAGTATAAATCGTCAAAAATCAAGAAATCCTTGACAAAATGATAAAACTGACCTTTCGTTTTGCATAGCAAAGGCCAAAATGTCGCAGACTCCCAAAAGGGCGCAACTAAAATACCTGTAACCTTATTACCCCTTATGTATTGAATTACTGCTGGAATCAATTAATCGGTGGTATCAACAGATTATTTTCACCTTCCCAATTCTGGGAAAGTGTGTCAACTGCTTCAGTGCCTGGGCAGAAATATTTTGAATTAAATCTCTGAAGTTTCTTGTTTTGAAAACTGGCGAATCTGCCTACTGTAAAAGGCTCCCAGAGTGAATTCAAATAATTAAAGAATGTGGAGGTTATTTCCCAATCATCAATATCAATTATTCTAGAGACTCGGTCCGCTTCTTTGTTTTGAATCCTGAGTACCCAAACTGGTTTCAATTTTATCTGGTTTTGAAAACATAAATCGAATATCTCTAGAGAACAAAACGGCCATCATTTCTCGCCAAGTTGAACTTTTCCCTTGTTCTTGTGAAGTAAAATTTCTATGACAAAAGTTTCCATTTTCAATAACCGCCCCCATCCCCACTGAACTGGCATCGGAAGATACTATTACTTGAGGATTCAAGGGGCACTTAATAAATTTTTGGTTGTAAGAGTGAATTTTTTGAATCCAAAATAAGATTTCCCTGTGGGCCTTCGGTTAAAGATATTGAGAGTTGCATCCCAAGAGGTTCTATTTTCAATAGGCGAGTGGAGATATCTCGTTTTTAACCTGACAATGTCGCCCACAACGTATTTTGTAGAAACAATCTTCCCAACTATTTTTGCTATTTTTCTGGCAGAGGTGTAAGGAGTTTCAACAAAGTATGAATTTCTTCTGTTAGTGCAAAGACACGCTCATCAGTTATAAAGAGGAAATTTTTCTCCAAATTCAACGAAATCCCAAGGCGGGGTCCCAAATGGATTTTGCACTGTTTGCTACGAATCCTGACATTTCTAGCGACTTACGAACAAAAGAGGAACTCTCAATAGCTTTGTTGTGACATCATCAAGATAGACGCAAATTTTTATTCCGTTAGTACTTTACTAAGGGTCGTATCACTTTAGTAAAAACAAAAGGGGCGGTAGAAATTGCAAAAGGAAGGACAGTAAAAACAAAATATTTTTCCTTTCCGTCAATGAGGCTCTGATAGGGGTTTTCGGGAGCAAGGGAGCATGGCCTAAAAAGGGCCGGGAGCAAGGGAGCATGAATGAAAAGTTTGGGAGCTTGGGAGCACATGATTTTTTTGGGAAATCATTTTGAAGATTTTATGCCTTTCAGTTAAGCCATTGCACTCTCTAATGACTGTAAAGATTCCCCATTTCTAACTATCAATGCAACCTATGAGTAATGTCTACTAGTTGGGGGAGGGCTTCCTTAGGGCTGGAGAACTGAAGAACAATGAGAAATAACCTGGTTTTGGAAACTAAGAAAAGAGTGCGAATTTTACGACAAAGGCACCATTTATCGATGGAAAAGGCAACAATTATGATCCAAAAATTGAATTTATTAAGCTCGCTGGCCCATTTGTACCCTGGTACCACAATCTCTACAAAAATTGATTTCCTTGGTGAGTCAGATACCCAGGGTAGCCTACTTGCGGATTATAGCAACTTTCCTGTGTTCTATCTTGCAGCAGGCAAGCCTGTCTGAAGCATCTTACTTCATTTTTTTGCATGAGAGTTGCTTAAAATTTGCAAGTACACATGGAGTGCACTACGGCATCGTTGGAGAACTATTTTGAATATGACAATCTACAACTTGTCCATAGCGTGAGGGTTAGCCTGTGTCCCAGATCCCAGACATCTCATCTCTCAACTTGATCTCTCAACATTTCCCAAAAGTTGAACTTTCATGCTTTTACTTTTGAAGTGCCTGAAGGAAATACGGAGCCATTCTAAGATTTAATTTTCGAAAGTTAACCTCTTGCGTATCAAACAAGCTTCATCAGGTGCAGCTATACCAAAATGTAGCCAACGTAAAGTAACGATCGAGACTTTTGCAATGTGGTAGCTAATTGCAAATTTTCTTTCGAGCAAAAACTAAGGCAATGCACTCACTTATCGGGTTTAGCTTTAGCTGGCATTAAACCCCCTGATTCTTTTCCTTTGGACACGTTCCAAAACGAGGAGAACCAAGGAAACATACATAGATGACTATGGATGTTGAGGAAGGAGTGAAAATTGCAAAATGGTCGGAATTTTCTGCTTGCACTTTGTAAATATTGCACTGAAGGAGGCATTTTTTGCTAGAATGAAGAAAGTGTCCCCAAAAATTTTACAGGTACCCATATGTAAAAACATTGCACGAATTTTGACTCTAACAGAGGCAAAATGAGGGCGGAAAAAGCGTTCTATGGCAAGTTAAAGGGCGCGGCCTTGAGATTTTTCTTTTGTCCTTGCCCAAACCATCTCTCCAGTTTTCCTTGCGCCATGAGCGAATGTACTGACCTGTTACGTGGCTTGTGTAAAACAGTACGAGAAATAATCAACTCAATCGTATTGCTTAGGCTTGTGACGGATCAGTATCCAATGATGGGACTTATAGTGATATAATAATAAGACGAATATTTATACAGGATATACAGTTCAACGAATTAAAACTGCTGTTATTAATGTGTGTCCTGTGTCCTATGCCTTATTTCTACTTACCTAAAAATTTACAGTTAAAAATGAATCGCATAAAAGTAAGATTACAGATGTATAAAAGAGCAGGTATACCTAATTACATTCAAAGTTTCAGGTCAAATGTAAGATAAATGTCATTGAAAATGTTCTTTAAGTTGTTTCTCAAATTCCTTATTGTTTTCAATTTTACGAAGTTCCAGCGGTAGTTCATTGTACAACTTCGCACCCATAAACATAAACGATTTTCGTGCGTACTCAGTTTTGATCCTTGGTAGTTTTAATGTGTAGTTCTTGTTTCGAGTCTGCTTTTCATGCTCTTGCAACGCGAAATGATTCTGCAACTGTTCACAAGTTTCCTTGTCCAAATATTTTCGTACCAGCTTGCAAGCCCTAGTCTTGTTAGTATTGACGATCGACGTAGGCTTCTGGTTTGGTCTGACATCTCCAATGATAGAAGCATTATGGAAATTACTGGGAGCACAAAGCTAATTTTGACAGGAGCAAGGGAGCATGCTACTTTTTAAGAGGGGAGCAAGGGAGCAACCATCCCCCCTATCAGAGCCTCGTCAATAAGCCATGAAAAACCTAAGTATTTTTGATGATCGTGAAAAATATCAACATGATGATACCCCTGCTTTAAACTACACCGTTTAAATTACGACGAAAATAAATGTCCAAATTTTATATTTCAGCTCATTTATGATGTGACGTCATCAAATTTCTAAATCGCAAACCAGGAAAGTGAGAGAGTTTTGCTTGAACTATGGGTTTCTTGAAAGTTATTTGATCTTTCGTGAACAGGTTTAGAAATTACGATAGTTTCAAGTTTTTTTCGAAATTTTCTTGAATTCTTAAAAAAGAAGAAAACTCTGTAATTCTGAGAATATTGAAGATTTCAGAAAAGTCCAATGGCGAAGCCGTTCATTTCAAAGAAATAGGTCATGGAATGTCACACCCAGTTTTTGAAGATGGGAAAATAGGTTACAACAGAATAGGGTTATTCACAAATTTATTACCCAAATGTGAATGTTATTGATGATTGTCAAGAACATCAATTAAACTTTAGGTAAGATCTGTCAAGATATCCTGGTAGCAATTTCTGATCAACACTGCATGAAGTGGAATCCCCCTAGACAATCTGTCCATACAAGAAACCAAATTCAGGATGTGAGCCTCACGACTTTCTCATTGGTAGGGGGGCCAGTTACTTTTCAGTG
The DNA here is from genome assembly GCA_964020215.1 of Aurelia sp. 3 sensu Dawson et al. (2005). Taxonomy (NCBI): domain Eukaryota; kingdom Metazoa; phylum Cnidaria; class Scyphozoa; order Semaeostomeae; family Ulmaridae; genus Aurelia; species Aurelia sp. 3 sensu Dawson et al. (2005). The sequence continues at coordinate 14,268,092 of OZ026573.1, read as the reverse complement.
GCCTAAAAGTTTCGTTTAGATGGTTTCTTGAATGCATGGCCTATTTTGAACATTTCATACGCCCGAAATTTTTAACCTTCGGAATTTCGTATCATCTGAAATGTTTAGTGTCCGAAATTTGCGTGGCAAAGAAAAATCGCATCAAAAACGTTTCTGCTGTTTGAAAACGTAATCTCTTGCTCACGAAACGCTTTGCATTGAAAAGGAAAGTAGAGAGGGCGTTGATCAGTAAAGTATCACATTTTCTTCAACTAAATCCATCTAAGCAATCATTCTTATCATCCTCAACAGAGCATACAGCTCAAATCCTTACTGGTTGCTGAAGCACGCGGAAATCATCCAATTTCACGGTAGTCAGCCAATCAAATAGCCCCTTTCTAACCACGTGATACCAAATTGGCCGTTCGAAGTGAATTTTCTTCAACTAAATCTGTCTCAGCAATCATCCCGGCGGGTGCACTGTTATAGAAAAATGTATATCATGCGTGTCCATAAAATCACAGAGAAAGGGGTGTAAAATCAATGGAATCCAAGGACCTAGAATTTAAGAAAAAGGGGTACTTTTTACACAATTATGTCAGTGAATTTTTGAAAAAGGGGTGGCTTTCAGAATGATAAAAGCAGAAAAAGTAGATATTAAATGCTTGATTTCACTGATCAGATGAAAGCCAAAAGAGGCAACTTTATCTTTTGAAAACAATTATTTATATACATTGTACTTGCAGTATGTTTACATAAGACTAAAACTTAAAGAGCCATTTTGAGGTATGATGAGGCTGCAAAACAAATGAAGAAACACATCATTGTGCCAATTTTGTATGTTGAAAAATGGGTAAATGAGTACAGAGGCTAGGAAATTCTGTTCACTTCTTGCTAATTCCTTTGTCACAGTTAAGCATATTAAGAGTTTACTATACTGAGCATTGCTTTACAAATGCTCACTTTAGGCAAGTGATGATGAAAAAATGATGATGTAGCTCTGAGCCGGTCTGAGTGGAAGAAAATCATACAAGTCTCACATCATACCATGTTTGAATTTTTGGACCTGCTCTGTTACTAAGTTATCTGCATCCAGCATGCAGGAACGTCAATGCCATCCAAATTCATGGAGATCGAATATGAATACAGTTTTTCGAGCTCATTTGGCTCAATTCTGACCAGTCCACCACTAGGCCATTTTAAATTTATTTTTACTAGCCTCTCATTCATAGCCAAATCGAGGCTGGTAAACAAATTGAGCCAAATCGAAAAACAAATGGCGGGAAAAGAATGAGGAAGATGTCTGTCTGCCTTGAAAGCATATTAGCAATCAAAGATGCTACTTGACTTGGTGGGTTATTCTCACATTACTCTGTTAATCATTAAGTTATTTCCTACTTCAGTTTCTAGCAAGGTACTTTTTAGCCTGATCTACAGTAAGGAGGTCCCACCTAAGTAAGAAACCTGCAGTGCAGAGGCTGATTGCTTCAAGTAGCCAAGTTTCTGTTTTGTTTGCAAGACATTATAAGATTAGACATCACAAGACAGTATGACAACACTGAGAAAACCAGAAAATAAGTTTTCTAGTGAGATGAGATTACCATTTGGAACAATTTTCATCAGAAAAAAGATAATAGAAGCACATACAACATAGTATGAATGATCATGTAATAGCATTTTTCACCTAGAGAGGTAAAATTATTTTGATTGTTATGGTCTTTTGATTCCTTGATTTTTCATTAGTTTTGTGTATTGATGATGCCTTTAATGATAGTTTGTTGCGCATGTTTGATTCTAAGCCTTACATAAATATGTTTTTGCACAATTGCATATTATTGGAAAGGTCAGGACAAATCAGATCATTCTTATATGACGTAAGAGTTTGGTTCAATCAAAGTAAGAATGTGCTGTCTTTCATGAATTCTCCCAGATCTTTGCATATTTAAAAAACTTGTCATGCTTTTTTGCCCAACTCATATTCATGCTATTGCATCCAGAATTGTTGTATGGAAATGAAATTTTTTAGTTGTTATGTTGTTGCCCTTCATAGGAAAGATAGTGAAAATTTAAGCTATTCTTTGTCATAGATTGAGCAAGCAGCTGTAAATGGTTGAGATTTATCAAATAAAGGCTACAGTATGTTAGGTTTTATGAGATATCAGTGATTTTCAATAAAAAGGGTGCTTTTCACAATTTGAGGGGCGGTGAAAAGTCAGTGATAGGGGTCCAAAATTGGAACTGATTCTCAGTGAAAGGGGTCTTTTCGTGAATCCATGGACAAGCACGTATGTACTCCTGTAATTCAAGTGCACCCGCCGGGGCAATCACTCTTATCATCCTCAACAGTAATCATTTGTGGAAATTTCTGACTGGTATCGTGTGAACGCAGACTAAATGGATACCATTTTTAGCATGAAATAAGCTGAAAGATATGGTTTTTTAGTTGTCTAAGATTTCAGCAAAAGCGTCCGAAATTATGGCCCCACATCGATTGCGGTTCAAAAGCGTTGCAAGAAGAAGACACAAGAAATATAGATGAAATATTTTCTCCATGATTTTATAAACAAGAAGCATATTAGCAAGTACATATGCAGCTCATCTATAAGATACTAACAAAATCACCATTCTGAGAGATTCATTTTAGAATAACTACCCAATTCTAAGGGAAAGTAAAACTACTTCGAGTGACTTGTATGCCATGTTTTTGAAAAGAAGTCAAGCGATTGTTCATATGTAGCAGTTATCAGTCGTTTGGAGCGCAAGGAGGTAATATTTAGATCATCGAGCGCCATTTGGATCAAGGAGCCCCTCCCAAAGCGTTCAAACCTTTTTGATAACAGTCACTAGTGCATGGGTATCCTTTCCGTGCTTCTGCTACACCAAGGTCTTAAGAGTTTTCGCGAACAGGAATCAATATGACTCAGAGTTAACCATGTCATTGCAATGAATTGTTTTGCAGGTCCACGGTTGCTGACTCAGGGATGACACGGGTGGGGGAGCTTAGAGGGGCAGGAGCCCCCCCCCCCCAAAAGATTCACTGAGCCCCCATCGGCACTTGAATTTCTGAAAATTGCAATTCAGCGTCGGCACTTCCGTAATTTGCTTGTTATGTACTTAAAGAGTGTAGTCGCATTATAAGCCAATCTGAAAGATGTGGCCCGTAAAAATCTTGCTCGTTTCGCTCGCTGTCGGCACTCTGACAGTTTTTATCCCCAAACATTTCGTCACTGGTGCCATCTCTGCTGACTTAGGTACACAACGAGATTAGCCATTTGAGAAACTTGGCTATTTGATTTATCGGCAAAGCCAACGGTAAACTGGGGAAGGTGAAGTTGTGGTAGCGTAAACCACTTGGATCGCAAAGCAGCTAAGCGCTAATCGAACCCGCAACGTTCCCTTGTCCTTACGCTCCACCGGTGTTAATGGGGTATGTGACTCCCGTCTGCCTGACTGTCCTCATTGCAAAGTCAAAGGATTACAACACAGCACTAAACAAACTATTAGACATATAACAACTCTTGCGACGCAACGCTTTGTTCAACTTTTCCCAGTTCTCACTACCTTAATCCCCAATACTGAGATCTGATACAATAAGACAACCCTTTTTGTAAAAAGACCCTTGCTTATGTTGTACCTCTGTCACTACCATTATTACATCTACCGACTGCTAATAATAAACGGTTTGAATGGCAACAAAAAGTAATGAAATCAATGAGTGGAGATCGAACCCTTCGCAGAACGTTAACAATTGAAAATAACTCCACACAGGAGAAGTTCATTCTGTTGATCCACCAAAAGAAAGGTAGTACGGGCATAACCTCAAGTTGGTGTATTTATTCTCAAGCTAAAAGATGTAAAATTGATTGGGTATATCTTGAAGAGATTGATTCTTCCAAATTCCTTTCCAATTCTTCATGGCAGGCGACCTCTCATTATAAAAAGAACATTATGCAGTGTCATTTTTCAGCTTAAACCAGAGAAGTCTTTGGGGTTACAAGACTTGGGAATTTGGTTAATTCCTTGCACGATAAGGGCAATTTTGTACAAAGGCATTACACAAAGCTAAATTTAAATGATCTTTTTACAGTGCGACCTCTTTCGATCAGCAAAGGTGCCTTCACTGACGTGCAGCAAAACATCGAGGGGTAGATTTCATCAGTTTTTGAGTTTCCATTTATTCATGGAAATTATTGGAGGCTGCATCATGGTTTGGTGTTAACAAGGGGAAATTTGGTAGAAAAATGGATAGGATACTCTGAAAAACTGCTCATTGACTAAGAATTACCTTCATAGGAGAAAAACTACACTGCATTATTACTTACAATGTATATACTCCACAAAACAAGATACCTCAACACGAATTACAGCGAAAAGAGAAAACCTTACAAATACATGTTACTCTACAGATAAACGAAACTATGTATGTTTCTCTTTTCCAGTTGACAGTTACTAATCATGAAATCAGTTTAATCAAGATCATAGAGCTGCCCTATAAATAAGTAAACATCAGACGAAAACATGAAAAGCAATCACCATGATCATGATCAAGGGTGATCACCATGAGTGTGATCAATGAATCAGTTTAAAGATACATGCCATTAATCAAATAATCACCATCATCAACAGCAAACTTCTTCTTCTTTTTAGGTCCCATGCATTTTAATTTGATCAAAACAGCAACTAATATGACAATGCATACAATGAGTGCTATTGAAAGTGCCATTGTGAAGGGAGATTCCTTCTTTATTATGATTTTCTTTCCATTTGTTCTTGACATGTCACCTGGGACTTTTGGTTCTCCTATGGTCAAAGAGATCAGGCATAATACTACTACCGCTTTTGGAGGGAAGGGTGAGGCAAAATAGCTCACTTGGTTTTTTGCTTCTAAAATGGAGGCAAAGTGCCCTTAGTTGTAACATTGTAGCCCTTTCAATGAATGAAATGGTTTTATCTGAAATAAATCAGTTTCCATCATAAACAAAGCACAACATACTGTATAATACAGCAGTTAATGAATTTCTCAATGCTTTGCCACACCACTGAGACCCACTTTGCCATACCACTTGGACCCACTCTGCTCTACCTTACCTTTTGGTATTTCGATTTAAAAGATTTAAGAGATGAAGAACAATTTTGCACCAGTCAGCGGCCAAGTAGTAAAGGCAGAGTTTCAATTTATTGGTAAAAGTCAAGAAACATTTCCATTGCAAATACAGATGACTGAGAAAAAAGAACTGAGAAAATCTTTCAGTACAAAATGAGTAATCAACCAAAAACAATAAATAAAGCGTTTTGGTAGGTAGATGGCTTGACTGGATCCCTATTGTTTTTGGTATCTTCGTTGACATAGCCAACCAGCAAAAATATAGGAGCTATCATCACTCAATGAAGTCACACAAGAGATGGGACAGGTTTGATCAGTGTGAAACAAAAACAAATACATACATTTTGTATCAGCTTGGGAATAGGCATGTTGGATCTAAATTCCAAGTTCAGAAATGACTTAACAAGAAAAAATTCTGTTGCTGAAGTAAAATTCTGGTACCACAAGGGGATCGCTTGTATGCATCCAATCTCATCTCCATATTCCTAAGATGGCACACTTTTTGTTTTGCTGCACGGAAATCAATTTTGATGGATTTTAGAACTGGCTGTCTTCACTTAAATCCTTATTTTCACCATTTGTGCAATCTTGATAAAAACATACAAAAAATAGTACCCATGCAGCATACATTTACCATTAGCTACTACAAAACATTTGGATCAATAATTCCAGTCAGTTACTCTATTTTGTCCTTTGATTCTCTTTTTTTATCACCCAGTGTATTGTATACATTTAAAACAACTAACATTATGATTCAGTCTCTACCACTGCAACGAATTCTATAAAAAAGTCAGGTGTTATGAAGAAAAGTGCTCCATTATGGTGAAAACTTAAAACTTGAGTAACTTTTACAAGAATAAGGGCTCATTCAATGACATATTTGCCATCATAACTTTTAACCTGGAATTTAAAAGTTTCCCTGGTCTCTTTGAACTAATACACCAGTCACCTTAGTCACCTTATGTAAATGTCAAGTCACCTTAGTACCAAGTCTCTTATGCAATAACTTCATATTACGATAAAAATGTGTACATCATTTGGTACATGGTAACAATACATACCAGCAGTAGCATTTCTGGCAACTGTTGTAATAACTTGTGGTTTTGATGTCGTTGTTGTTATAAGTTTTTCATCACCTGAGTCCACCCATGTTCTCCACTCCTTGACTGCATGTGGGTCCTCCTCAGTGCCTGTCCCATAATCAGGATCTTCTGTTGGTTTTCCACCAGTGTCTTCAGGCTTTATTTCCACTTCTTCCTCATTAACATTATTATCAGTTTCAGATTCATCTTTTGTAACAGTAGGTAGTATATTGGCAGTTGTTTGAGGGGGGAATGTCACAGCAGGTGTTTTATTAGCTACAATGAGAAAATTTTGACACATGATTTCAAAAAATACTCAAGAAAAAACTACTGTAAAAGCCCCATTAAGCATTCTCCCCCATGAGCCCCTACCCCCTAAGCCCAAATCATAAACAAGCACCCTTTCTTTTAAGTTCTAACCTATATAAAGTGCCCAAGTTTATCAAAGTGTTTCCCTCTTTCTATCTAACCAAGTTCACATGTTAATTTTGATATGATTTGAACTAAAAGCTGGATAGAGTTTGCGTATCAGACTCATAAAAATTGTATGCTGATTCCACAAAATATTCGGCAAAAGAACCAAAAAATTGTTGTTTATATCCATTTGACCTTGTGAATAAGTCCAGGTATAGAGTTTCCGAAACTGACTGAGCCACCCAGGGGCTTAATAGAGCTGGTTTCTGTAAAGAGACTCTAGTAAAATTCTGATGTATTTCAGGGTGATTTTGAATTGTTACATCACAGCCCAAAACCCTGGAATGCCCATTAGGATTCTGGTGAAGGAACTTACCACAGAGACGCTCACAAAAGAAGGAAAAGACTTCTAAATATACAGTAGATATTACAAACTACTCAAGATCATCTGACAATTCCAAAACCAAAAAGTTTTTTCAGCTTCTATTCACAAACACACTCAATTAAATCATGGGTGTCCATCCACAAAAACGACTTTCATGCAAGAGATCTGGTTAAATACTACAACTTCCAAGAAACGTACCGCTACCTAGCCATTTGAAAAGGAATCTTTACTGTATAAAAGTATGAGATATTCTGGGAAAATCTGACCTCTAAGACAAAGGCAGTTATGAGTATGTTACACTAAACACCCACAAAACAGGACTTACAATTTGGGAAGGCAGCCTCAGTTCTTTTATGTACAGTGAGGATTGGTCGTTGCAAAGAGGTATACATAGTCTAATTTGGACAATTTCAGCCTGTAGGTTCTTACAGTCACAGCCAAAGAAGCATACCATGTAAATCCAAAAATTATTTGAAAATAGATTTTCATGACTGGGTGACTTTTCAGCCTATATATATTACAGTTTCCTTCCGTCTTAATCCAAAATTGCTTCTGTAAGGCAAAGAAAGCATAGCAGCTTACAAATAGTTCTTTCCCCTAGAAACCATCATGAAAAAATTCAAGGATTTTTACATGCAAAGGAAACGAAATCCAGTTAAGTTACAATTCTATTTTGAGTACATAAGAGAAAGGTGGTTACATTCTACCACTTTGACTGTTATCTACTTAGTTCTTATGCATGGGTGTTTACTGTATACTACTGGTCTTTGTGACACTGGTAGGAATTAAAAATACCTCTACAATGCACTTTCTTTCCACTTCCATCATAAAAGACCGCACTGCATCCACCACAAAAACTTGGTACACATGTTGCATGAGGATGGCCATTGCATTTGGTTCTTTTACATGGATCACTTGCACACATTGCAACTGGAGTACCAGGTGCACATTCTGCAATTGAAAAGCATTTCAAATGTCAAAATGAGTAGAAACAGAACCTTTTGTTAACAATTTTCACAAAGCAGTTGAAATCAAGTATCATTTGGTGTTGTCCATATCACAATTGAAGGATTCTTTACATTCTGATAAGAAATCTTGAGTCATGTGAACAACTGTAAAAATTTTTAAATATAAAAGAATTCTTAGAAGACTGAAATTATTCTTGAAAATTCTTTGGTAGGAGAGTCATGTTCATGTACAGAAGGTCTGTTCTGTACGTATGTACGCAATTGTGAACCAAATGAAGTGTTATTGAGTGTTCTAGACCTCTCAATTATCTTAACACCTTTCTTGCATAGAATGGCTTGGTGACCCTGCTTGGTCATAGCAACGGATCTGTTTAAATAGCTTTCCTGTTAGGAACTGCATCAAAATTTGGTCTTGGGAAAAATATATTCATAGACAGGTTTTTAACGCACAGGGCCTTGAAATCCTTCCACGCACCCATTGTATCTCAATCCCTTTCCTAAATTCCTTCATTTTTAGACCCAGTTTACACAGAGTTCCGTAAAGGTGATGACATGCTTTCTCTGGGTACAAGAGCAAATCCACTTGGGTCCCTACACATATCATCACCATGTAAATGGCTGGGCACAGATGAAAGAGTGCTACAGACTTAAATGCCTTTGTTTAAGCCTCATCATTTTTGTGCACGCTCCACCTGATGGCTCTGAACTGGATCTCATCCTTTCCAGAATAAGCACAAACATTTTTGGATTCTGTTATGTAGCAACAATACGGTATGGGCTCATTCACATCCATATACCTTTTTCTCTCATTATATAAATGGGTACTTGGTCAATTTCATTTCACTTTGGCCCCAGACTGCTAACTATGTCGTGCGCGCAGAAGATCTTCCGCGCACAGTTCCAGGAAGAACAATAGTTTATTGTTTAAAAACAATGGCCAGGCGCACATCTTCTGTGCGCACTTTGCAAAGTCATCAGTCTGGCTTTGGCCAACTGCATTTCACTTTGCTCAATTGCATTTCACTTTCAAAAAATATTTTACAAGGCAACCTTTGGATCAACTCTAGTTTTAAAGAATGTAGTTTGAAAATTTGTCCTGCCAAAATCAATCCTTGATGTATGAATAACTAACACAAAACCTGCCTTCATTTGTCAAAACAATCATAGCTGATGTGCGCCAAGACAATAGACGAAACGTCTGTAATTATCCCTTCAACACATACAATAGGCCCTATCTCCCTATCAGCTATATACAAAAGCTGCTTTGCTTTTGTAATTACCCCCAGCTGATATGAAGTCAACAAACGATTGCTTACTTTCTTCTTGCGGGATAGCACTCGAATGTGGCTTCTTCTTCGAGGCAGCCTTCTTAGGCTTTTTCCTCCCTCTTTCTAGCTCAATTATTGCGTATCCAGTATGATTCATGAAGGAGCAAAGGTTGGGTGATCCACAAGCAAAAAGGAAGCATGTTTTGTAAGTCATTGGTTCGCCACTGATTTCATCTCTCCTCTTTTTGTAATGCATCACACCGATATTACATGATTTTCTTTCACAGCAAAGTTCGTAACATTCCCGAGAAGAATCAACATCAGTTCTGAACAACAGCCTTGCTCCATTATCCAGTGATTCCCTTGTGCGGATAATTGTGTCCTTTCGAACTTTTATCGGCGGACATTTTTTTGCTGCATTTAGGCCGGGCAACAACAGACTGATAATAACTGCGGCCAAAATCGTCGGGTTTATCCACTCCATTATTCAGTTATATTCTATATACACTGATAGTGCTGTTTTTGTCAATATTCTTCGTCCATGGTGCCCCTGGATGGGGTAAAAGTGCTTCAAAAACTTCTTCCTTTCAGTTGCTTGTATTTCCAAGATGTCGTCCGTAAGATTGCGAAGTGAAAAGATGACAAACAAAATGAATGAAGGGACTGGTAAGCAGCGGTCAGGAAGTATCAACTCAAAAATGATTGGTTGTTAACTAGGATCCAGGCCTCTGAGGTGACGAAAAAGTTGTTGGGGAGGCGAGAAGTGAGAAGTTGTTGGGGGGACGAGATAGGGTAAGTCCGAGAACGATTTTAGAAATTTAAGCACCCCCGTGCAGTGGGTTAAAGGGTATTTCAGCTGGCAATCGGGCATACAAAGGTTTCCAAACATTTGCCTTTTTTGCAGAGTAGATTTCACACCTTTGAGTGCACTCGATCAAATCAAAATAAAAAAGGTAACACATTCAGCATAGAGCTCAAATCTTTCAAATCTTAAAAAAGGTGGGTGTGAAATTGTATCAAATTTTTCCATGAATTGAATGACTTCAAAGAAACTTTAGGTAGTTTATTGTAAATCTGCCGTAGCAATTCCTTAATATCTTGATTATTTTCAAAATGGCGGCATTTGGATTATTTTTGTAAAAATCCATCAAAAATTTTGAGAAAATTAAGATCATCGTAACCCTTAAAGACAAATGACGGAGATATAAGGCGACTTAAATCAGGGGCCTGGGCAATCTAAAAATAGCCTATTGTATTCCTATACATTTTATAATCTCAAAAGATTGTCAGAATAATGGGACAAATGATGGCAGGCGGCAATCTTTTGCTGTTTTTGTAAGCTAGGCGTTATAAGACATAATCTAAGACAACTTAAATCAGGGCCCTGGGAAATCTAGATATAGTCTATTGTATTCCATTATTGTATTTGAAGATGTCTAGAGATCATATCAAAACAATTGGACAAATGATGGCATGCGCCCAAGTTTTGTTCTATTTTTAAACTTGCCGCTATATATCCGTCATTTGTCTTTAAATTACTTGAGGAAAATTGACACAATCTTAAAGAAAACCAAAGTTTATGAAGGTCTACAACATGTTTGCAAGCAGAAATTTGTAGCTTTTCTGGTTAGGGATTTAGAAATTTGATGCCGTCACAACCTCAAAATCAATAAATGCCGCCATTTTAAAGCTAATCACGATATCAAAAAATTGCCACGGCAGATTTACAGCAAATTGCCCTAAGTTCCTTTCAAGCACTTTGATTCACAGAAAAACGTAAAAGAATTTTACACCCGTCTTTTTAAAGATTTGAGCTCTATCCTTGTAAAATCTATTCTTCAGGCTGCTGAATCGTTTTGTCTTTGAACTGAACTTCGTAGTGTACTTGGACACTAGTGTTAGTAAATTCAAACTTGCTCCTTAGGGTATTCATGCACTCATTATGGCTGCCCCTCACATCATGCACGCCCACCGAGGGCACTCAGCACATACACAAACGGCAGGGTCAGTCCAACAAATCTTCAGGCAACCCAAAAATATCAGTTCAGCTTCACTGCAACCCAAAGATATCAGCTCATTTTTTTGGCATTTTATACTTAAGAAACCTGTGGATGATCATGAAAGATCATGAAACAATGCAGATTAAGGTCGAGGTCGGAATTGGCTCTTAGGCCCTCTTAGGAAGCCATAAATATCAATGTAACAATATTTGAGGCCAAAAAACATCATGAACATAATTTTAGTTATTTTCTAATTCGTCTAACTCAATCGAAAATAACTTTATCAACACTACTTTATAACTAACGCTAAGATACAGTCGACAATAATGCTCTTCAAGTATCGTCCAATAACAAGGCTCCGACAGAGGGGATGGTGGGGTTGGGTCGTATGTCTTATTACGACAATCACTATCGACGTGTGACATAATAAGACGTCATTCTTTGTTTGAAAACCTTGTGGTCCATTGGACCTTATTCTATGCAGTACTGCGGCTTACTCACAGGTACATGTACCCCAAAAACTAAGGTACCCCAAAAACCACAAGGTCAGTTGAAAGGCAATATCTATAGAAGATCAACATACAACATAAAACTCTTACTGATCAATGATGCTTAGGTAACTGGGCTACCTAAAAATGTAGGTTTGCCATGAATAAATTGGATTAAAAAAAATTATAAGGTGTAAACGCAAAAATTTGAACTTGAAATTTTACAGATTATTTCTATGAACGAGTAGCAAGTCGCAAATTCTTACTATAAGTTTGCAAACAAATGTTTTTCAGTATCTTTCATGTGTCCTCTTGCCAGAAAAGCACAATGGTTACCTTGCAATATAGTGAACCTATCGAATGGGCATCCTGACTTTTGTGATTTTTTGTGTGGTTTTGGGGTAAATTTCACTGAAACATGGAAAACACAAGTACAGGGTGTGGGTGTGCCACAGAGAAACCAAATGAAATTATGTATTTCAGCAAAATCACATCTATATTTATATATCATTAACACTCTCTGAAAGCAATTAACATAAGGTATTTGTCCACATAACAAAATATCTTCTGAAAGTCAAGGTTTGGTCAAGTTTTTAACAAAATTAACAAAATAACAAATATTTCCTGAAAGTCTGTAAACAAACAGCAAGTAAATATTCCATTTTCAGCAAAATAACGAACACATCTTCAAGACAATCAACATACAGTTGGTAAAATGGTATATGTTTTAACAAAATAATAAACATTTTATGCAATTCAATTAACAGACAGTTAATTAAAATTGCCCATATTTTAACACAGTAACAAAAATATCTTTCTAAAAGTCAATCAACATAGGTATTTGCTGTCCAGATATCATTAACTAACCAATCACTTTAGAAGACTTCTGTTAATTTTGGATACCACTGGAAAGTTACTCTCATTTGAGGTTACTCTCATTTGAGGTTACTTTGAGGTTAAACCATTTGAGGTTACTCTCAAACATTTTGGGGGTGATAAATGAAACCTCTGAGGTGGTTATAAGTCTGGTAGACTCTGAAATGAATGCAGTTGTGAAATTAAAAGCAAAGAAAATTTATCCATGGAATAGAAACATCAAAACTTTTCATTATTTATGAAAAAATTACCAGGAACATTGATATTCTCAAATATTTTGATACTTTATACTTGGAAAAAGCATGCACTTTGTAATTGCTGGTAAATGAATAACACAGTTCCTCTCTGTTAGGTCAGATTGTCAGCAGATTTCAAAATATATGCAGAATCAAGAAAAATAATGCTTTTGAAGATTGATATGCTGCAAACGGCTTTATAAGTGAAAAACTAATGTGGTTTTTGGGGTACACCCCATGTGGGTTTTGTGGTACATTAGATACTTCCACTGAAAATAAGTTTACAGCTATACTTTCTATCCATTACTGATTTATAATGATGACTTCTTCCCAAATATCACAGTGATAGGTGCATCAGCTGTAATCTTTTGCGTGTTTTTGCTTTTGTGGTTTTTGGGGTACATATAGTGAAAAACAAGAAACTTTGTAACATCAGTACTCGGTCAATCTTAGGTAAAAAATAATAATACCCAACGGGAAGACCTCGTTTTCTGCAGCCCTTCATTGACACAAAACCATTTTTGAAATCAACTAGTAGGAAAAAAATTATATCCACACGCTTTTTTTGTGGCTTTTGGGGTACATGTACCTGTACTTCAGGGAAACCCACATAAGTAAATTCATTTTTATTTGGATCCAAAAGTATCACTTTTGGCAATATTCTAATAAGGCTTGGTTCACACCAGGTCGTTTGGGTCGTTGAGATCTGCAGAAAGAACCACAAGACAAAGACTCTGGGTTTGAGTCCTTTGTTTTTTTGGGTATTTCTGCACGACTCTAACGACTCGAAAGACCAAGTGTGAAACACGCTTAACCAAGAAATATCCGACTTACCCCAGGGAGGAGGTACTCCCATATTTGACTTGACAGAATGTGCAGCTCAACAGGGTGTCCTTTTACAGTAAAAATCATGCGACAGGGCTGTCGGTGTCTTTTCTGCTAAAAATTATGCGACAGGAAATTACAATTGATAAGAAAATTATGCGACAGGGTATCTTGTGGAAGGACATTTTTTAGACTTCTCTTGAAACAATGGATTTTGGCAAAATCTTCATGCTACAGGGTATACTTTTGGGCCATTTTTAATGCGACAGGGTACAGGGTGTGGAGAGCTCTGCCACACACCCCCGTCAAGTCCCTAGTCAAGTACCCCCCGGGGACTTACTTCCCCAAACGTGCATGTGCTTAGTACCCCCTGGGCTTGCACGGAGGACTGAGATGCAAGGTCAAAATCCCAGTGAGACGCGCTCAAAGAATACCACAGCAAGAAATCTGTAAGATGAGACCTTTTTGAAATAAAAGAGCATACTTCCAGCACAATCATGATATTTGTATATGATACATTTACAGGTACAATATACACCAAGCAGACTTCGGAAGATGTACATGGCTGACTTTAAAAAGTTACGATTTATATAATCAACGGTAGAATTTTTAGAAATTTCACTGAAAGTGCTTGTACAGTAAGTTCCCAAAAATTTAGAACTTTGGATTTTTTCTGGCAGACAAAAAACCAATAGAAAACTGAAGACGGTTGAATGAAGGTGACGTTTTCCGACGAGATTTACATTCACAAAACATTTTCGCCAAGTTTTTTGCCCCTTTGTGCCAAAACTAAAATACTCTTGTCCTCAAAATGGCTTAAAGATCTACAAGTTTTCTTAGTTGCATTGATACATATTTTATCCTAGGCTTGCCCCAAGTCGATTTCGTCTTTTCATCTGTAATAATTTTTACCTGAAAGAGAAAGACGAAACATTAACATTTCGCTTTTCCCTTTCCCAATTACTTTTTTGACGAAATAGATTTAGGGAAAGACTAATTTTATTCTATCGAAAGCAGATGTGCAGTAAGTTGGGTGCTCAGGTGGCTCCAAGAAAGTTTTTGCGACACTTTTTCGGCACAGGAAATCATTTCCTCCTAAAACCTTTATCGTATCACTAATAACAAAAAAGATCAATAATTTTGGCAGTTTCTGTGCAACGATAAAAATTCTAATTGACGTTTTTGACACAGACTAAAATGTGAAGTCAAGGGGTTACATTCTGAGGCTCCGTCCACACATATCCGGATAATTTTGCAAAAGCATCTGTTTATCCGTATAAAAAATATCCGCGTCCACACGAGGAGATTTTGCGAATTTATTCCCTTCCACAGGAAAACGCTGTGATATTCGAAATCCGAAAACAGATAAACAAAATGCCCTCGAGTGATCCCCAAAGATCCGAGCACATGCTCTGATGGGTTATAAATCGACACTATGACGTCAGCGTTTTCGAAAAGCTCCGTTTTCGCCCATCCACACGACAACAGGAAACCGGTGTTTTCAAAAAGATCCACTCTGGAGAGCGTTTTCGAAAAGAATCGTTTTCGGTGACTGAAAACGCCATCTCCGTGTGGACGCTAACCCAAACCGATAAAAAAGATGCGTTTTCAAAAATATTCGGATAAGTGTGGATGGCGGCTGAGAAGTCATGCTAAAGGAAGCTTGAACGGGTTGCTCCAAAAAACGGGCAAAAAAGAATACCATCCTCTTTTAATGCTCAGAAGTTAAGTTATAAGAAGGTATGGCCCGCAAACGGTTTTCGGTCAAAGAAGCTAGTTCTGATATCATCTTCGACATTGCGCTTTTTGCAGTTATTTTCATCACACTGAAAACCCAACTATGAGTCAATGGCGGAAGGGCGACCATTACATAATAGATGAAGCGAGCATACAATTCAAATCGTAGAGATTATTTCCATATAATATGATCATACAGTTAACAGTTGTTTATCCGAATGTGAAGGAGAATCCACCAGGAAAGCCTGAAACAAAACGAAAACATTTATTGAAACCAAGACATCTTAAGGACTTAACATATTAGACACTTCACAAAATAGAACAAAGCCCGAGTAATTGTCAGACCTAAGAGCTATGTCGTTGTGAGGGTGACAAACAGAATTCGTCAAGATTCACTTCAACATCACACACATCTTCGATAAAAACATAATTCGTACACGATCTAGGATAAATCCTTTTCCTGCCTACTTAGCTTCTTACAAATCATGCAGCGCTCTTTCTCTCCCCGCGTACGATTCATTACTCACAAAAAAATTATTTTTGGTTTTAAAGTTCCACCCACTTGGACGGGGGTACATGAGTCACAGCTCATGCGATGATGCGTGTTACGTGTATAATTTTATCTACATAATTCCTGTCCCTCACATAATAATGTCGCCTTTGTCCTGCAAAACAACTATTTTATCTTATACGCTACCTTCCACATATTATCCAAAAAACAAAAACGAAATCATCTTCTTCACTAAGATGTCAAGGAAACAAATTTCTTTGAACAACGAAGATTTACAATGAGCGAGCGTTACTTCAGAGGCCTAAACCTGAAGTACCGAGCGACCAAGTGAGATTTCCAAGTACGTTGCAAATTGTATTGTAGCAATTTAGTTAGCAATTTAGCAAGCAGTTTAGTTAAAAATTTCCATTGTAACAATTTAGCGAGTCACAAATTTCAAAGGATTACTTGAGACTCACAACTGAGCCTGCTCGCATCCCCAACAATAACTGTGAGATGTGCAGTTTCATCGTGTAGCTACGAAACAATGGACGCATACAGTAAAGTCCCGCCTTTAAGAAACTGCATCATAAGAAATTCAGGCCTGATTTCACTGAACAAAATCCCGCTTTGCAAGAAACTATCCAAGCTGATTCATGCTCAGTTTCTTATACAATGGTACATAGCAATATTATAAGGCCTATATCTGAATATGTCTCCAATAGTTCTCAATTCTCTAGAAACAAGAATGAAAGTTTCAAGCCCAAATTATTATAATTTCAAGAAACCTTCAATACTTTCTAAAACCATTAGATCCATGCACAACAGTGCATATTTCAAAAACGTTTTCTTAACAATTTTGACAGCTGTTTGGAGTATCAAAGTTTTTCTTATACTATGGTATACATACCCTGTTTTCAAGAAGTATATCTTGACATAAGAAACCAATCAGGCCGTCTTTATGCAATGAGTTTCTAAGGCGGGACTTTTCTGTAGGCGTTTTCTTCCGCCTTTCTATTCCAGCCATTTCATATAGCTGTGTTTTTAATGGTAACTTACTACTTCCTCCTGATTGCGACTGGAATGGGAATCCGCCAGATCCTGCACCACCACCACCAAAGAATGTTTGAAATATTTGATTTGGATCAAAATCTGAAAAAAAAATTATCATGAAACCAAAAATATCCGTCTACCAATATATATCTGAGATTTGCGACAACGTAACATTGCTCATCGAAAACTCTTTAACTGTTTTTGTTCGTGAGCATTTTCAGGTGACATCTAATACAACTAATATAAGAGGAAATTAACGCTGTGTTGCACCCAGTCAGATACCAATATTTTTTTTTCATCTTCAGCACAATAGCTTCTACGCTATACGGCTACTAACTAAAAAATAACATAACATGTAAAATAAAAGAATACAAGAATGGTAACTAAATGCAACTAGTAAAAAGGAAACACAATATGAACAGTAAAGTGTGCTATTGCATCTTATAGTCAAAGGTGTGACCTATTGATGACGTCACAGTCTAGAAGGCAACATAGAGAGCAAGAACTTATTCTTGATGGCGTCGTCACTATCAATCTCAGGATCGTACGAACACACTTCGAAAATCAGACCATCCCTCCATAAACTTGTAAAATATGACATCACAGATACTCCCTGATACTTGGTACACAATGAAGTAAAGATGTCTTGAAATAGCGACAACATACAGCGTGACCCCCAAAAAATTTGTTCAACATTTGATTTAATATCAGAAATAACGATACGAAAATGGGCTCCATGATGAGACAGTTTTGTTTCTGAGATCTTCCATCAGTTTTACACTAAGAATCTTTCAAATGTGCCAAATATTCACGGAGTTTCGGGATTCTGATGTGCAAGATTTTGCGATTGCTGAAATCAAAGGCCTCTTAATAGCATTTGTGGTAAAAGTAGCATGGGATATCCTTTCTTTTGTTTCCTCGTTTATTTCTAGCAAACTGAATGTGATTTGAACAGATTTTCGATAACCTAACTCTTAAGGCGTATGGATGCTTTGAGGAAGTCTGTTGAGCAGAGTTTGAAAATCATTCAGTTTCTCGTCGATTATATTTTCAATTTTAATCTTCAAATGTTTAACGGGAATTGGCATAGTTAAAAGCTGGCTAGGGCCAAGTAAAAAATATAATCTATCGTATTTGATAACTTCCAAACGCGCAGGGCTCAAAAAACGAAGTAGTGCGGTAACGGCGCTACTAGGAAGGTAGCTGAAATACTCAAATTTGCCAGGAAAGAGGGAGGGAAAAAAGGAAAAAGAAACGTCAGGAAAGGGAAGAGAAGGGAAAGAAGCGAAGAAAGAGGACGAAAGGAAGAGAAAGAAAGGAGAGAGGGCAGTATATTGGGAAAGAAGAAGAAAATATGTAAGAAGAAACGATATTGCTCAGCTTGCTACCAGGAATGAAATAAATTTTTTGAGCCCCGCACACGCGTGGCTTCATTGTGAAGCCAATGAAAAAATTGATGCGTAAGTATTTTCTTTAGCCTATCTATAGCGGGTACGAGATATGGCTATGTCAATGCCTTTTACGAAAATTTTGACAATGGTCATGAACTAAATTACTTATCAAGTCCTATTTGGTTCGCTGTGATACTGAAGAGAGGGATAACACTGAATAATTATATTTTAGCTCAATTTTGGAGCTCTTTTGCATCTTAAATCGTATAGGGAACTCTGGTTTCAGCTGTTGCAAAAATGTTTATCTTAAAGACTCGAAACTCAGTGAATGTTCAACGGATTGGCAACACTTTGATTCCTAAAATTACTTTACAATCTTCGGGACAAGGTTGTCTTCCTAAGGGTCTGTTCATGTTACCATAATCTTTCAATATTTAATCAAACGTCGAACATTTTCATTTTCATTTTAAATTATTTAAACACAAAATCCCTTCAGCAATTTCAAAATAAGACAAAAAAGAACCTAATTACAATGATACATTATAATATATACATATTTACAGTGTATCTAACTAAGACCTATTTAGACGCAGCTGCTCTTCCAGGGAGTCGTGTTTTTGTTTTCTTTCAGCTCTTGAAATAAAATTTTAGTTGATTTTTGAATCTACTAAGTGTAGGGAGCTCTCTGATGCCAATGGGAATGTCGTTTCAAGCTTTCAGTGCCGAATAATGAAAGCCTTTCTTGACGTATTCAAGATTGTTTCTTGGGATTTGAAGGTCCCTGCAATTCCTTGTTATGTGGTTGGAGAGCTGGGTCCTTGGATGGTATTTATCCCAAAGGCTTTCGGGACATTGCCTGTTGATTATTTTGTATGTCATAACTGATCGATCGAATTTTATCAGTTGTTCAAAGGTCAACCAGTTATGAGACCAGCCATCCTTTTGTCTGGCGTTATCATGACATGTGCTGCATAAACTAGCCTTAGATGTATTTGTAGTGAGTTTTGACTTCAAAATGTGTCTAAAAATCTCAAATGACAGCAAATTGTTATAGACGCTCTTTCCATCATATCTACAATACATTTCTAACGAATTTTTACTCTATTGTATTTACTACGCCTTAAACACAATGAAGTCCAAAAATACAATAGAAAAGATACGTACCTCCCATATCGAACGGTCCATCCTCCAAATCTTGACCATTATCATACCGCATTCGTTTCCTTTTATCCGAAAGAACGCTGTATGATTCATTTACCTGTGAAAAAATAGTACGAACAATATTTGAAAATTAAGTTGAGTGACGGAAGTATTGCCATATACTTTCGCCTGAAACTGGTCACAGCAAAATGTCAGATAACATCTGAAACAAACAAAATCAATTTACCGTGAAAGTTCTATAAAGCTCACCTCTCTAAACAAGGGTAGATTTTGTAATACAATAGCATCAGTCGCTTTGGTTCACGCCTCAATTCAAAGCGATTAGCGAATGCAGACAAAAGAAATTCTCTCAAACGGAAATTCAAAACAAACGAAGCCGCAAAGTTGCCCTGAAACCAGTACGGCGAACTCTCGTTTGGTGCGGGCGAAGGGAGGATTTTAAGAGAAGGTATGTGCTTATAACGAAAGAAGATGGGTAAATCTAAAGTTCTGTCTCGCAGATTCTATTTATTTGATTCAGGAGCTGAGGAGTGACTGCCTACATCTGAGCAATAAATATGCCAAAACTGTAATACCCTCTGCTCGGTTTCTAAATCAAATAAATAAAGCCCGCGAGACAGAACTTTAGATTTACCCTTCTTCTTTCGTTATAAGAACATCCCTTCTCTTAAAAACCTTCCTTCGCCCGCACCAAACGAGAGTTCGCCGTACTGGTTCCAGGGCAACTTTGCGGCTTCGTTTGTTTTGAATTTCCGTTTGAGAGAATTTCTTTTGTCTGCATTCGCTAATCGCTTTGAATCGAGGTGTGAACCAAAGCGACTGATGCTATTGTATTACAAAATCTACACTTGTTACCTCTCTATTAAGCCCCGTCTTTAATAAGCCCCTCCTGAACCGAAATTATATAAGCTCCCCCCTCTTTATCAAGCCCCAACTTATATCAAAATCCAGAAATTACCCGAGGGGCAAATCACTTCTCAAAATAGCGTACGTGATTTTTGTGATTTCGAAATCACATGATTTTTTTCTGTGATTTTTTGTGATTTTAGTGATTTCTAATGATTTTTTCGTGTGATTTTCCAGGAATTTTTCAGTGATTTGTGATTTTTGGTGCTTTCTGTATGTGATTTTCCTTGTGATTTTGTGATTTTGTGTGTGATTTTTTGTGATTTCAAAGGAGGTGTACGAAAAAAAATCAGTGAATTGCCCCTCGAAATTACCGACGATTTTCCATATATTTCGCAAGACAAGCTTGCATGTTAGTTTTAATAGTGTTTGGGACGGCGAATGTGTCGAATTTATGTATTTGACTCGTTAAATTGAAAGAAGCCCACAGGGGGCTTAATTGAGCATTTACGGTAAAGTACAAAGCCAGCAAAAGAATAATACTCTTTTTTGAAGGAAACAAAAGGCGATCAATGAATGATACTAAAGTTACAACAACAACTCTGATATAGCTCCTTGAGAATCCTTCAATTTTCAGTTGTTTTGCCTAATTCACTAATTGATGGATCAGTTGATTGATTTTGCAATAATAAACATTCGAGCATAAGTGCCCAATCATTAAATCGGTTCAAAACGATGGGTTTAAAATTCTAAGAATTCTTCCTTTGAACTGAATGGCTCGGGAGAAACTCTACAATCTCATCGTTGGACTTTTCAGAAATCTTGAACATTCTTCGACTTTACAGCATGCTTCTTATTTCATTTGTGGACATAATTTCTAAATCCTAAACCCGAATAGTAACAGACTCTACTTAGGCTGTGTTTAAACGGGGCCGCTCTAGTACTTGGCCGGCCGAATATTTGGCCTTTTAGCTATACCGTGCAAATATTTGGTCGGTATGGATTCGCGTTTACACGAGACCGGCCATCTTTTAGGGGCATGCGCACATTGTCTAATTACTAGCAACATGTCTCCAGTTTCTCTGAGGACCATATTCCATTGGCCTCCTTTTCAAAGCATTCCATCCTCAATTGTGGTACCGTGCAAATTTTTGTTCGCTTAGAGTGTTTACACGAGGCCGCTCACAAATTTGACCGGCTCAGTTCGCAAGAAGGCCACTTCCTTAGGTGATCGAGTGAACGAGTGAAGGTCGGCTAAGCGTCCAAATATTCGGCCGGTTAGGCAGGTCTCGTGTAACGGGAAGGCTTAGTGGCCAAACATTCGGCCGGCCAAACATTCGGCCGGCCCCGTGTAAACGCAGCCTTAAAGTAAATGAACGGAGATGTAGCGACATAATCTAAACATAGCACAAAAGAATGGCAGGCGCCACTAATCTTCTTATTGTTTTCATAGATCGAAAACATCAAATACAATAGGTTATATGTAGATTACCCAGTCCCCTTAGCTAAGTTTGCTTTTAACCCCGTCGATTTACTTTAATATAGTATCACAGACATTACTAAAACTATGGCTTTCTCGAAAAATATTCTGTAACTTCTCATAAGTTTTTTTTACATCCATATAAAAAATTACATTACATGCTACATATACGTTCTACTATACTTTCTAATTACTCTACAACAATACCACACTACAGAGGGATGGGACCACAAGGAGCAAGAGACAATGACTATCCTGTGGCCATTAACATAAAGACATATAGATAATTGATACATTAGATTAATGTAATTTCTCAAAAGTTTGAAAATAACTATAGTTTTGAGTTTTCTTTCAAAGCATTTCTTAAATTCTCAAAAAGAAGAAAATATTCAAGATTTCAGAAAAGTCTAACGGTAGAAATGTGGTGAAAAATGTAAATTTTCTTTAAAGTCATTCAGTTTAAAGATTTGAAGCCTATGCTAACGATTCGTACAGAAATTTCCAATAAATCCTTACATCTTTAAAAAGTTTTTCTTCATCTTTCTGCTTTTCTTCAGAATCATGAGCATGCCGATCTAATGGTAAGAGAGAGCATCATGATTCACTCCTGAACGACAAATTTCCCTATCACTCCATGAAATAAATCTTTCCAAAAAGGAATGGAAGACTCCCAGAGGGTAACTCAAGTCTCTTATAATATGAGTTTCTTGTGATATTGGTTGTGACAATAAAAGCATAAATCTACTACCCATGAATGCGGGAAAGTTTTGAATAACACTCATAAAGCCAGGGAAAGAGAAAAAGTGAACCCATGAATTAGGCAAAAGCGAAAAAGCATGAAAGTAGGTTTATAGAAATCATACCCATAAATCCAGAAACAATGAAAACCACGGCACCCTAAAAGTGGGACAAGCCCGTACCTTGGCGTACTCAATTTACCTCCCCCGGAAGGAGTGACTATTGCATTTGTGGCTCACAGCCCACAATCCTGTTTCAACAAAAAGGCCAATCTTATGAGACATTAAAGGTGCAAGTTGGCTTTGGGACAAAAGGGTCCTGTCACGCAAGGGGAAATAATCAGAGTCTTGGATCAAATTTGATCTTCTCACAAAAATTGATAAATGGGACAATGGAGGATGACGATGTGGCAAACATATTTAAACTATTAATGTTCTATATTAGCGGCAATTAATAGGTTTGCATAGCAATCAGTGGCGGACACTTGGTGAACACTGGGGGAATCAAAAACATTGTTTATCACCACTGTCTTCAACCAAGAGATTTTTGGACACAACAATAGCTTCCGCCGTCCTTATCTGCTAGCGATTTCTTTGCAAGATATCGGGTCCATTTGTAGTAAAAAAAAGGAATTGTTTATACCTGGATGATGTTTCAGGGCCTCTTTACGATATGCCTTTTTCAGTTCATCGTCAGTTGCAGTTTTCGATACGCCTAAAATCTTATAATAGTCCTTTCTTTTGCTTTTCTTTAATTCCAGTTTTGCATGTTTCAATAACTGCCGATATTCTGTACAGAAGAGAATCGGATCATGTTACAATGCAGTGATTTACCCAAGAATCATAGCCGTTGCACCAAGAAGACTTCAGCTTTTTAAATAATCGCCGTACCTAAAAATATTTTATGGCTTTGAATGAATGGAATTTCACCTGATAAAAGAAAGACTAAAGCATTTTTACTAATTTTTCTCCCGCTTTTATGAGATAGGAAGGTAAATTCAACTTTGTGACAATTCAAAGGTTACAAAATGGCTAAATAATGGCCTGAAACACGCGATAAAATCGTAAGGAACCTCTCACACAGAACAAGATGTAAGGGCACTTAAAGGACATATGTCACGTTAGCAATTGGTTAATACAACAAAGAAGTATGGAGTGGAATTCCCTTGTTTTGTGACCTTTCATTTCTGTTTCACGAATTTTCATTGCAATGAAAATTCAGCCTCGACCCTGTGCTTTGTAATAAACAATAGAGAGAATTGTATAGTGTGAACCAATCAGGTTCATGACATATGTGCTTTAATCTCTCAAGAGCTACAGCAAATGAATTTTTAAAGTTTCTCGGTCCCTTGGCAATTGATGTGCAGACGACACGCGATACCTGTGAAAAATGTATTTCTGTATCGTTTTATGCAAGAACCTTCTTTACCATTTGATCGAGTATTATAAGACGTTTTCAGGCATTTACAGCATAGGGTTCAAATCTTTAAAAGGGTGGGTGTAAAATTCTGCTACATTTTTCTCTGAATTAAAGTCCTTGAAAGGAACTTTGGGCAGTTTGCTGTAAATCTGCCGTGGCAATTTTTTGATATCTTGATTAGTTTCAAAATAGTGGCATTTATCAATTTTGGGGGTATGACATCATTAAATTTCTAAATCCTTAAAGGGAGCAAACATAGCGATATCTCGAAGCCGCTATAAATAGGCTAGAGAAACGCCCACAAATCCATTGTTTCCTTACCCACATAATGAAACCGGATGCGTCTAAGTTGTCGAGTTTAATAGATTATATTTTTGACCTGGCCCGGGCCAGCTTTTAACCATGTCGATTCCCTTTAACGAAAAGAGCTACAGATTTCTGCTTGCCACCATATTGTAGATCTTCATAAACTATGGTTTTCTTGACGATTGTATCAAAGTAATTTAAGATTTACGATGATTCTAATGTTTTCAAAATTTTCGATGGATATTTAAGAAAATAATTAAAATGCCGCCTGTTTGAAAGAGATCAAGTTATCGAAAAATCGCCACGACAGATTTACAGCAAATTACCCAAAGTTTCTTTCAAATCATCCGATTCTTAGAAAATTGTGATACAGTTCCACACCAACCTTTTTAATGATTTGAAAGATTTGATCCCTATCCTGGCATTTTCGTAAACAAGGGACTTTGGTAAAATCGAATTTACCTATATTTTTCAGCTTCCCTAAAAGCACGAGGAGGATCACAAAAATATTAAAGTCTTTCTCCCATAGACCAAATATCGATTCGTTCAAATCCATCCAATACGCTACGCACGTTAATAACTAAGATTATTCAAACGACTGAACTCTCTTTGCCGCAACCTGAAGAAAATTAAAAGGTCCTTTAAAATATAATGTGTGTTATCTGTTTGTGTAATTCCACACCTTTTATGTTCTCTTGTTGTGAGTGCAAATCACATAAATGGTTTCACAAGACATGACCATTGCCTTAACGAATTAGTTCCATCGCAGATAAGGTCTTCAATTTCTAGTGCAGTATCACTGCATCCTTTTGATATGAGTCAAGATTAGAACTTGACAAATGGAAGAAAAAACGTATAGCTACCTAGATAGTAAAATGTACAAAGAAATTTATTCCCATACTTAAACGTTTTGCAAAGCGTGATTTTTCCCAGGGAGCGATTTCTAAATTTCAAAGTTTTCTTGAAGCAACACATCGATCTCGTAATAAGAAAACGGTTAGAATCAAACGAATGACATTCAGCTCAAGTACAACCAACCCTAAAACGATCAGAACCTATCAGTGTGAGTTCAATTTGATCCTCTAAATGAAAAACTTCGCATCACCTTTGAGAACAATCAGATCTAGATCGAGGAAAACCGTTAACATTGATTTCAATGTTTGCTGCAAGGTGGTGTTGTTCGACACCCTGCCAAAGTGGTGTTGTTTGACTTTTGTCCACTTTGGCAGTGGATACAAGGTTCCTCGTCATCATCTAAGACAACATAAGATAAATTTAAAGGGTCATCACGGAAGACATGAATACTCACCATGTGATCTATCCATTTTTACAATTTTCTCATAATCTCGAACTGCCTCTTCATATTGTTCTGTTTGCATGTAGCTACGAAAACAGATACTCAAGTCATGGAAAGTGTTGTGTTACAAGCCAAAAAAGCTATAAACCCAATGAAACCGTCCTTTTCAATCAGAATTTTTGATAGATTCATATGAGTTTTTAATCGCTTTACAACCGTAGGTTAGGATGACAGCAAAAAGGATAATCTACAACAAGATAATCCCACTAAATCGATAAAATTTGACTGAAAATTTACAACAAATGCCAATATTCACAATGAATCTACTGAGTAGAACTTCTTTCATATCTTCGATGAGAACAGTCAGGATTAATATACTTGCATTTGTGCTTTTTCACACAAGACAGTTAATATTATACCTCAGAGATACTTGGCTTCCTTAGCTGTCAAAAAAATGTAGATAGCATAGCAATTTCAATGTGTTCGTCTGTATAGCTTCTAGTCTCTGCTTAGAGCGCTTTACGTTATTTATCTTCTGATAAAAATAACGTCGATAGCAGCATGAAAAAATATTGCATAGCTGTCTACCCCACAAGCCAAAACTGCCGGGTATCCAAAAAAGGTACTCCCATTTAAAAACTCGCCACAACTCGATTATCAAACTTATGAATTGTCTTGTCTTTGGTCTGTTTTGTCAATGATCCAAATATATCTACAGGGCATTTAAGGGGACTAAAATAACAGGTTGAAAATGAAAACCTTCTCTTTGAAATATACTCGCCAAACAACATTGTAAATCTGGCCTAAGGACCAGCATTTTGATACTTCCTTCAATTCTCCAATGATATATGAGTTTCTTTCTGCAGTTATGAACCAGTTAGAAGTTTAATGTTAAAAAAAGAGCTTTTCTGGCAATCATGACTGCTCTTTGCAGCATGCTTCAAAAGCAGGTAGCCCGAAAAAAGGTAAATTTCTAATTTTAAGACCAATCACAAGAGCAGTTATACCTACAGGCTCTTTTAAGCCCCCTGGGGCTTAATCAATTTCAGACACTCTAGAGGGGGGCTTAAAAGAGAGGGGGGCTTATTAGAGCGGAGGCTTTTCACAAGATCAAATTGACATAGATACATATGATAGCTTTTTCGTTCTTTTACTCCACATTTAGACGATTCTGCATACAATTTTACTACTCAAATACATGAATTCGACTCAATGTTATCCCAAACCATTTCAAAATTAACATGCAAACTTGTTTAGTTGAAGGAATGGAAAATCTTTGGTAGACACTGCAGTTTGATATCAGTGGCGGTTTTAATAGAGATAAGAGCTTATTGAAAATTTTGGCTCAGAGAGGAGGGGCTTATTAGAGAGGAGGCTTAATAGAGAGGGGGGGCAAACTAGGTTTTTACGGTACTTGCCAAAGGGAATTCTAAATATTGGCCATGTAGTACAATTTTCGGTGACTTTACCAACAGGAGCACTTTTTGTTGGGACACTGGGTATCAACCGCCCTACTAAGGTTAGATCCCAAAATACACCTGTTACAAAATATCAACTGCCCTATCAAGATTAGGTCCAAAAATACACCTGTCACAAAATAACAACTGCAATGTTCCGGAAATGATTTCAGCATTATATACAAGAGATAAAGATGGGAAAGTGGCAGTTGATCTTACCAGTTTGCTCGTCGAAGGTATGGTTTTAAATAATTTTGATCAAATTCAATTGCTTTTGTACAATCCTTAATCGCATCTTCTGTACGGTTCAGCTACGAATACAGAGAAAAGATTTTATTTCATAAGGTCAAAACAGCATTGAAGCAACAGGAACCGTACATAACTTATTCACAGGAAAGGCAAAATCCATCCTTAAAGTTCTGTTTCTTTGTGCTGTTTTCATGCCATATTATTCAAGGAGCACTAGCAGTCCTGCTAATCCGCGTGCAACATACTTAAACCAACATCAGTGTTGCATGACAAAAAAACCTACAGTCTGGTTCCCTGTGATCGTTTCTCAAAGTAGATTGGTGCCTGAATTTAAAGCCAAAATTATTCCTACGTAGCCAAGATTAAGGGAGAATGGCACAACAAGATCTCAGACTTAAAATATATAGCTGATAGTTGCCCTTGGACAGATAACGAAAAAATTTCACGAAACTGCTAACACAGCTATTCGCCACTGTACAACCCGCTCCATGTGAACCCCCATCCTGTCTGTCGAAACAACCTTTAAAACAAAATAAAATTTCTTTACTTATATCAATAAAACTTAGAATATACAAAACAAACCTCAGATTCAATTTGGTGTGGAGGCAAAAGACAACGTTATCTAGTTGTCCCCACATCTAACATCACAATTTACCATTACTTAAACAACACAATGAATTTTACACTACTGAAAAAACTAAACCTGAAATTTGACACTTAGGTGACTCATATTTGAAGCAACAAAACAAAACTTAACGTTAACGCAGTTTCATACACCTATCAGAGTTTCTTTGAAATCATTACCAGATGCAGTTTTCCTTTATCTATTTTTCAAAGTATAAACAATCTCCTTTGACGGTCTATATTACAAGTTCCGACTTTGAAGTGTCATATCACTGGCCAGAAATCTCGAAAAACAATGGCAGAAAAGCCCAAGAAGCCCTCAAATGCAAACGAATTTATAAAGTCACCTACGGGATCATGAATCATTTAGCATTACAGTTGAACCATGCAATCTCGAATCACGAGGTAAAATGAAAATTTGTTCCACCCAGTGAGTATTTCAAGATACTTGAGTTCTGACCATTGAGGTTCAAAAATGAAAAACCAGGAAATTCATACTTACTTTTTCACACACATTTGCTCTATTACTATAAAGTTTTGCATTGGTTGCTTTGTTAAAAGGATCAACTGCTAGAGCTTCTGTGTACAGTTCATGTGCCTCCGTGTAATTTCCACGCCTGTAAGCATCATTTCCCTTGGACTTTGTTGCCTCTAATAATTTTGCTTTCTGAAAGAAAAAATTTAACTTGATATTATCTACTCTTACTGCAAATCTAATTATTCCTTTAGAAACACTAACGAACATGAATGTGCTTCTAGTGATTATAAGGCACCAATGGCAGTCTATTTACAACACACGCTAATTTCTAAGGCCATATCAAATTCCTCAGAATGGTGCTATTGGAGTTGCTCAACGAAGTACAAAACAAGTACATTCCAAAGGGAATTTAGATTATTCCAAACCACGTGAACTAATACTCCCTTCACATTTGCAAGTTACATCGCTCAAAAAAAATTGGTTGCTGCGGTTGCATCCCTTAGATAATCAAAACACTGTATCGTTTACGATGTTAAAATTGTTTTATTTCAAAGCATGTAGGTCTAGCTGGTAGATTTGAATGAAACCTTGAATGCTCTGACTGCCAAAGAAATGCAAGGAGAATGTTGCATTCTAACTGGCCTATTCACCAAATCGAATTCATTTGATTGGTTGAAATTCAACCTGGTGTACATAAAACTATTTTACCTGTGTCAATGTGAATGTGGTACAAGGTTCGAAATGAAACTAATATAGAGGCATTTCTGATTCTAGACCATGAAAAGAGCTTGAAACAAACCATCTACCATTGCCACTGCCAAAACAAAGCATTGAAGGTGTTGTGGCGCCTTGGTGTAATCCTCTGACTTTGCAGCCAGTACAGTCAGGCAGAGTGGGTTCGATACACGGTAGGACCCCACCACATGAGCGTCACGACAAGGGGTCGCGGACTCGATTTGGTCTGCTCTATTTCTGCGATCCAAGCGCTTGGCGCTGAAAAAGCAACTTCAACTTCACCTTCTGCACAGTGCTATTCTGGCAACAAACAGTTACATAAGCAATAACATCAGCATAAACAAGCATCAACAGTAGGCTTTACTTCAAAGATCAATATCTCAACTTTCATTTGACTGCTCGAAAAACGTTTTGCTATACACTAAAGGGTCTACAGCTGCTGGTCTTCAAGACTTCCATTTTTGCGATCTATTTCTTGCCTTGTGTAACCGTGACTGGATATTACTTAATGCTGTTTACACTTTTGCAAGAACCAATTTAAGGCAATTTACTCACTTTGTATACATCCTTAGCTTTTTTGAAGTCCGGATCCACTCTAAACAACTGCTGGAATACTTTGTAAGACTTTTCTGTATTATCCTGAAAATAAAGTATGGATGATAAATACCGTAAAAGCTCTATCTTGTCTCCCTCTCTATTTAAACACCTCTCTAATAAGCCCCCTCTCGTTTGAGTCAAAATAAAAACACCCCCTTCTATTAAGTCCCCCCACCCAATTATATCAAATTCTAGAATTTACCAAAGATTTTCCGTCTTTTGGCGAAACAAGTTTGCTTGTTAACTTTGATATGGTTTGGGATAAAACTGTGTCGAAATTATGTATTTGGCTCGTAAAATTGGATTGAGTAAAAGAACTGAAAAACTATCATTTATACCAGTGTCATCTTATTTTGTGAATAAGCCCTCTCCATAACCCCTTCTGGAGTGTCCGAAATTAACGAAGCACGTCCCCACAGAATTAAGGGATGCGTCATGTTAAACAAGACTGATACTTTAAAGTTTAATGACAGTTCTTGATGACTGAAACGAGCAACGATTATAGTTGGATCACTTTTGACGCTGACTTTATGTTGCAATATTAGTTGTATTTCAAAGGTGCCATGAAGCGAAAATTTTTACTGATGCAAATTAACAACATTGTTGAATGATTAAAACTTCTGTTTCAATTTTTTGATATTTATTTCATTTCCGCGTTATCCATTTTTTTTGCAGGGTTGGCTGATGACATCATTTGTTTGCACAAAGTCAAGAGAGTATACAAGACTGACCATTCTTCCGAAGAGAAATCTAATAAAAAAACTTGCTTTTATTAACATGCCTATCTACGCATAAATCAATTCACGATACAATTCATGTTCCATATTTGTAGCTTAGCTGCAAAGTCTTTTGCAACTGTAATCTTTGAAAGATAAATTAAGCTATATTTCCATATATCATCCCACTAATTTGCAAAAAACAAATTGACGTTATCAGCTGGTACTCAAAATCTGTGGTTAATTAACCTGAAAATGAAATGAGATACTGAAAAATTTCAAACAGGACTTCTTCATTTGACAGTGCTATTCGTTTGCACCAATAAAAATTTTTTGCTTCAGGTCACCTTTAAATTCAAGGAGCTTCTCCACTCCCTCCAAAAAATCATGGATTATCAAAGAAATGCGTTGGCTGCTTGTAAAAAGGAAACAAGAAATTCTGCACTAAACCAAAATATAATCTCAATGAAGGTGACAAAAAGACTATATGTTTCAGTGCCTAGTGCCTTAGTTCCTTTTCTTTCATGTCAAAAAATCTCCTACAGCACCATGAGCATTTTCAGAAATCTCGCCTTCTATATGAAAACAGTGCGATGCTTGAAAACGACCAATACCTGCAGATCTAGCAAAATGGTGTCCCATGATTCCCAAATATCTGAGCGCATGCCTGACAAAATGTTAATTTTTCACTACGAAGTCAACGATTTCTGAATTTCTCGATTCAATTCAATTCAACTTTTTTCATAGAATACAGGACTTAAAGCTATTACAAGTATATATGAAAAGATCTGTATCCTATACAACCAAAGAAAAGCATAGCTTATCTAGCTTTGGCCGTGAAATTAAAATGCAAAAGGTAAAAGAGAAATATGAGGATGTGTAGAAACTTTACAGCATTGTAAAAATAGAGATACATGGATAAAGTGTCAAATGCTCATAAAATGATAAGTTTGATTTTAAGTGTTATGATTGTCAATATTTCGCTATTTTAAACTCTTTTAGGCTAGCAGTGAATTGTTTCTCTTCTAGTCTGGCACACGTCTGCAATAAAACGGTGTTTCGAAACTTCCAGCCTGTAAAGCGTCCACAAGGAGCTCCAGTTTTGGAGACGGAAAAGCTGTTCACGTGTGGAAGAAGGTCCACAACGAAGCAAAATGACAAGAAGCTATAAATTCCATACCTGATAATATAAGCATAATCCTCTGACATACAATGCCTCAGCACTTTGAATATCACTTCTCAAAATGTCACTAAATAAATAAAGAGTAAAGGAGAAGACTATTCAGCAAACAGTAAGATGCAGAACTGTCTTGTAGAAGTGACTTCCATCGGGTGAGTAAAAGGATGTGGCTCATATTCAAAACTAAACCTCTGTCAATTAAAGACACACTTAGATGCAAAAAAGTCTGCTTGGTAAAATTGCTCGTGTTTGGCATTAAATATATATAAATTCAATACAAGTTATAAGTCGGAGAAGTAGAACTTTAATTCCAATAGCAAGTAAATTATGGACAAGAAAGGAATGTGGATGCATTTGCCCATATAAACCCTTCATAGGCATTTTTCTAATTTTAAACGAGTCTTAAATGAGTGATTGTACCAAATAAAATTTTAATATCAAAGTTGGCCTTTGACTAATATATACATTAACATTTTCAGTTTTGAATATTTTGGCCACACCACATGCTTTTTATTCAATAGCCCACTTGAAAGTGTAAACTTTTTTTGACTCACCAATTATGTACATGTTTTAGCAGGTGTTGTTTGTCCGGAAATTTGAATTTTTCACCCAGTTAGCCCACTAACAATATTCAGGGCACTTTGATCCTCCAAAGTGGATATCATGTGCAAAGTGGTTAATTCATTGCTGTAAGGCATTATGAAAATTTGGTTGTGACTTCAAGCCAGTTTTAAACATCCACATGCTACTACAGGAATTCCCCCTGCTAAGCTCTTAATGGGAAGAAATATTAGGATAAAACTACCAGCGCACACAGACACTTGATTCAATAAGGATTAAAGAAATAGAGATGAAATAAAGAAGAGAAAGATGAAAGAATATCCAGATAAGCTTCAGAATCAGTTTTTGACGGGGGGAGGGGGGTGTGATGTAGAGTAGTGACATATGTTTTATCGTATACTTAGGTGCGTCATGTGACACAGGCCCTATGCATTAGAAACCAAGATGGCTACCAGCTAGGCATGTAACTAGGTGCTCATATACTTCAACCATAAAGATGCTATTTGCATTAACCAATCATCCAATGTTTATCAAATATTTGATTCCATTACTAAATGGAGCCCTTGAAAAAGAATTCAGACATACTTGGCTATCATCTGGGCATCATCCAACTTTCCAATAAGGGCCATAGCTTCAGCTTGTAATGCTTTATATTTCTTGCAATCAGGTGCAAATTCAACCAGCCTTCTCATACAATATTCTACCTGTAAGGCAACAAAATTCTTGATTACTCACAATTTTCTGACAAGTTGATACAGTTTTCCCTGGGTTGGTAACTTACATATGAAGAGCAACGGGTACATGCTGCTCATAAGGATCAATTTTTGAACCTCAAAAATCCCTAAATATGCGTCTCAAAATGTAACTGTTCCACTATTCTTTTTATCATTTAATTTTCTTGATCTTAGTTGGGAAAACTGGTTTGTGGTAACCTTATCTTCCATTAATGTGTCTTTATAGTGAACTGAAACTCAATTCCTGGCTTTGCGCCCCCCCCCCCTGAAATCCTTAAAAATGGGTCTGAAAATCAACCAAAAATCCTTAAATATGGGTCTTCCCCAAAAATAATGGGTGGTACATCCCCATCATCCCAAGATTTGAGTTACCCCCCTGGGAGTTTTTCCTGAATCAAGGACCTATGTGATGTTTATTCAATTACCACAAAAGCTCTACTTAGATGTTTAGTTCCCCTCTCTGTTAAGCACCCTCTCTATTAAGCCCTTCCTGTCCAAGCCAAAATTTTGATAGGCCACCCCTCCCCACCTATATCAAACACCGGAAATTACCAAAGATTTCCCCTTATTCAGCTAAACAAGTCTGCATGTTAATCAAAATTTGGTTTGGGATGAAAACTGTTAAACTTGCCTGTTGATCAAAAAAATATGGGGTAAAAGGACTAAAAAGCTATATTACTTATCTTATAGCCTTGTCACTTGAATTAGTTACTAAGGCCCCTCTCTAAGAAGCTCCCTCACTTTAAGCCCCCACTTATTCCCTGAATTTAAATGAGCCCCCCCCCAGGGGGCTTAATAGAGATATTTGGTACTTCCAACTGCTTACAAGTTGAGACAAAACTCAAGGACTGTGATATTAAAGGACTACAAGGTAGAGCACACATTCA
This sequence comes from Aurelia sp. 3 sensu Dawson et al. (2005), assembly GCA_964020215.1. Taxonomy (NCBI): domain Eukaryota; kingdom Metazoa; phylum Cnidaria; class Scyphozoa; order Semaeostomeae; family Ulmaridae; genus Aurelia; species Aurelia sp. 3 sensu Dawson et al. (2005). The sequence continues at coordinate 14,234,331 of OZ026573.1, read as the reverse complement.
TAAAAATGCACAACTTTGAGTCACCCTAGCTCCCTGCAACAAATCCGAAAATTAGGCAACAATTGGCATTTTCGTCCTTGGGCATCAAACTCTTGATTTATAATTTCAAAAAGCTTATGTATCCAAACACTTCCTTACCTCAGATTGCTCAATGACTTCATCCTATGCAATTCCTGCTCAGTTGGACTACATAGTTTATTCAAATAAAGCAAACTCACTTTTCTATAGTCTGATTGTTTCACTCCATCCTCTGCCTGTGCTTCAAATTGAATCATATGTCCTGTTGTCCTTAACTAAAAAATTTAAGACAAACTTTAAGTTTGTAATGCCTTCAGAAGAATTATTTACGATAAAAATACATATATATATACAAAACTACTGAGCCCTTGGTGCTTGCCCAGGAAGCAGGAAACTTACAGTTTGAATCCTGATGGTGATAAATTTTAATCTTCTCAATTTATATGTCTGATATTGTGCAAAATGTAAATTTTGCAAGTACGATCATAAAGCTGCTTACTTCATCAAAGATTTGTCATGCTTTTATACACCCAGAGCATTGGGATACTTAAACTGCTGGTACAACATTATGAAGATCATACAGCAGATTAAATTACTTTAAGCTTTACAACATCCATGATGACATTGTGAAATTTTGAATCATTAGTTCAGCTTGTAACACTTTAAATTTTTCTTCAATATACACTATATAATCCAAAGGATTTCCAGCAAGAAAGGTTGTATGAATCCTGATTGGCTAATCAAGCAAATCATATTACATTGATTGGTTGAAATAATGCTGATTTGGATTAAACTGGTTCAACTGTATCAATTGGAGTATAAAACTTCAAACCATTTAATTGGTCCCAATATACAATGCAGGCCTGGTGTAAATCAATATCAAGAGATATCCAATGCATTCATAGAAAAATATTCCAAATACAGAGTGGTATACTTGGAAAGTATGAAATACTGCAAGAATTTTCAAACAAGAAATCTTGAGAATTTATAATAAATTCTTTGGCATGAAAACAGTGAGATAACTGCACAAAAATACAACAATTGCTGGCTTACATCAGCTTCAGCTTGTCTATTTTGTGGGTCAATTTCTAAAGCTTTCTGAAAACATTTTTTAGCAACACTTGATGAGCCAAGGTTCATATGACATCTTCCTTCCCTGTGATATCCTTTGGCATATATGGGGTTGATATTGGTTGATTTTCTTGCATCTTTCAGAGCATTTTCATAATCCTTTTTCATCAAGTAGCATGCACATCTGTTTCCATAATAAGCAAAGTTTGTAGGCTGAAGCTCTAAGAAATGAATGACAATGCCAATATCAACTTCACCTTGTAGGCAGTTTTGACAAACTCATACATGTAAAACATGGAAAGATACAGCAAAATATCCCACAGCAGGGCAGCCCAAAAAGATACCTTCCTACAGGCAACCCACACAAACACAGTTTTTTACGAATTTACTTGAAAGCCTCAAATTTACAAATCTTGAGGAATATATATTCTCTCTGAACAGTTTAAGCTGCAGCTATCATTTACAACTACAAGAAATATTCCAAATTATTTCACTCTATTTTATCTAAGATGTTTTTTCAGAGACATATAATGTACATAACAAAGGTCTTGATTTGAACATAGAGCTTTGGAAAACACTATTTTAGAAAGGGAAAGAGACTACCATGCTTACAAATGCTGGATAAACCATAAACGTAGCCTACCAAAAGCTACAAAAATGGTCTTCAAATAAGAAATCAACACTGAAAGTCCTTTCTTCTAAATTTTAATGCAACCACCCCTACAGACATCATATGTTGAATAGTTCAAGTTACAATAGATATCTGTAAAGGGAAACAGACATACCAATTGCTTCAGAATACAAAGACAATGCACCAGAATAATCTTGTGCAGAGTACAACTTATTTCCTTCTTCCTTTTTCAAAGCAGCCAGCTTCCTGCATGAAAAAAACTTTTAAGTAATAACACACCAACGATGAACAAGAATCAAGAGATGATATTCATTTTATAAACTGGGTGCAAACAACTCCATCCACTTTTGATATAAAAGGCAAGGCAGTCCAAACAGTACCAAAGCAGATTTTGGAGGCTGATCAAAATCCTAAGTCATACAAAGAAGTTTTTTGATTGCCCAGTGCCTATTTCTTACATTATAAGCAATTTCTTTAAAATAGAAATCTGAAGGGTCTTCGCTGTAAATTTGGTGGACAGAATCAAAAGTGTTAATATCTGGAAAAGCTAGGAGTTGTGAGCATTGTGGAAAAGATAAAAGAAACAGGACTAAAATGGTACAGAAATGTAATGAGAAGCGAAGAAGAAAACGCAATAAAACAAGCAATGAATTGAAAAGTTGATGGAAGAAGAGGTAGAAGAAGACAAAGAAGAGAAGGGTACACAATCAAAAAGGGCATGGAAATACAATAAAAGGCAATGCCCAGAAGACAGCCAAAACAAAACTCAGTTGTGAAATAAAATTTGAGAGGCTGACCCACACCAGTGTGGGATCAAATTAATTTCTGAATATGATGATGATAATGATGAGTATTATGATAATGATGATGAGAAAAAAGCCAATGGCTTGGGTTGGAATTAAGAAGTGGATGGAATTATGAAGTTACAATCACTGGCTTGGGAATTAAAGTGGATGGGTTATAATCAGTTGGGAAGTACCTCCTTGATACTGTAGATACAGTCTTTAAATGTTCTAACAATTCAAAACCCATTTTAATAACATTTTTGTAATAAAGGCAGACAGAAGATAAAATTTTCCTTGACGCTTTTGATTAACATGCCTTTCCAAACATCAAATCAATTCACAAGCCAAATTCATATTTCATACATATATATATGAAACATATTTAACTCAGCTGCAAAGTTTCTTCCAACTGTTACTTTTTTGCAAATAAATCAACCTATATTTCCATGCAGTTTCATTGTAATTTGCAAACACAAAGACATCATCAGCTGACACTTTTAAAGTCAGAAGATAACTTGACAATAAATGAGATATTTAAAAAACTAAGGACAGGACTTCCTATCATTTAATAGTGCCAGGTTCTTGCATCAATAAAAACTTTCGCGTCAGGTTTACCTTTAATATAAATACTAGTGTTCTCTTCAGTCTTTCCTGGTTAGTCTTCAAGAAATCTGATCAATAATATTTTTTCCATGACTTGAGCTGGATCCATGTTAGAAACATGATGAATGTATCAAAATGTATATATCAAAGATCATCGTAACTTTTAAGTTACCCCCCCCCCCTGTACGAAGAGACAATAGAAACTTTTTAATGACCTATGATTATAGACTACATCACATAAGCCCCTCTAACTTACGCTCGTTGTTGTTGTTGTCATCGCTTCAGTTGAGGGACTTATGTCCTTACGCTTCAGAATAGGGACTAATTAGGCCAAGTCCGCCGCGTTCACGGCGCGACCAATCAGATCGCTACTTTCTTAATATGGTCAACCCACGTGCCTATTTGTAGCGTTTGATTGGCTCATTAGTTCAAAGTTCGATTTCTCGAAGCGAAGCGACGCTCGAAATGACGTTCGAAGGGACGTTCGACTTTTCTTTCGACGTTCGTAGGATGGAAGATGTTCTAAGTTTCTTCTGATTTTTCGTAAGATTTTAGTCCCTGTTTAGAATCTGTTTGGTCGTGAGTCCTTTGTATGAGTGAAATTAAAACATCAGATTATAAATGTTGAACGAATACAAGGAATCACGTCGTCAGTCTACTATGATTAGACGATTGAACGCTGTTGTTATTGTATGCAGCATGAGTTGCTTAAGAGAAAAGTCTTCCTGTTTTTGTTATTCGATTTTGCGTCACTTCATTGAATGATTGAAACGATGTGATACAATCAATGAGGGGTTGGATAAGAGTCCCTGTGGGAATATCTATAAAAATGGACTTTGGAAGGGAGCTCTTCAGAAAACTTGGTTGGCCCACCATCAATGAACTCATCAAATCAGAAACCTTAAAGATGGTGTACAAATCGGTAACACCATCTTTAACAGCCAAGCTCCCATTTACCTTACAGAAATGTTTGCCAGGCTGCCTGATACATGCAAGAGAGAGCTTCGCAACACTAAAACAGATTTGACCGTTCCCTGTCGCAAATCGGCTTTCGGCCAGAAAAGCTTTTCATATAAGGGTGCTAAATTATGGAACGATCTTTCGGTTGAAGTCAAATCATCAAAATCTTATGAAATATTCAAAAAACGTATCAACAATGCCAACACCGAATGCTGAGTCTCTCTTTCATGTTATTGTTAGCATCACTTAATTCATTTATAAAAGATTTTGTAAATAGGGTTTTTTAGTTTTGTATACTTTGTAATTTTTGTATTTATTTGCACGGCCCATTGTAAATCAGTCCTTTGACTGACGTGGCCACCGTGCCTAAAGAAATTAAAATCAATCAATCAATCAATCAACTTATTTGTAGGGGCCATACCAAATTCAAAGAAGGTAGATGTTTGATGATGAACTACTTTTTGGAGCTTTTAAAGACAAATGACGGATATATAGCGTCTGGTTTAAAAATAGAACAAAGTATGGTCGCCTGCCATCATTTGTCCAATTCTTTTGCTAATCTCTCCAGATCATCTAATTCAATGGAATACAATAGACTATATTTAGATTGCCCAGGCCCCCGATTTAAGTTGCCTTATATCTCCGTCATTTGTCTTTAAGTTGGGTATTCTGGCCATAGCAAAGTGTTTCTTGGCTGTAGGCAGATACCTGTAAGACATGTATTAGAAAGGCCTGCATGCATTAAATAATGAAGTTCTGAGATGTTTTTAGGGGCCACACAATAATCTATTCTTTTACACAAAACGTCCATGGAAGGGAGTGGGTAAAAGGACCGGATGTCTTCAAAATATCTGTTGTATCCAAATTTCTTTTGGGAATATTCTCCAAGGAACTTTATTCTGCAGCTTTTGCTTGCTGTATATTTTGTTAGTGCAGAAGAATTTTGACAGCAGTGAAAGTATCTTGTCTGTTTTCATTGAGTCTGGTCATAGAAAGCATGTCACAACACATCGCCTTCATAATCACTTAGGTCCATTTGATATTTATGCAACAAAAGAATGGTATGAAATTTTCTCGCAATCAGAAAACTTACACTGATTATCAATTAGATGTTATGGGGGAGGGAGTATTTTGAAAACGTCTAATGGATGTTTTGCGTGAAAGAATCGATTTGTGTGTTGCCCCTTTTAATAATATAAAATTAAAAAAGAAAGTCTATCATTTGCTGTTTGTTTTTTGCAGATAACCAACCATCCAATTACCTACTATAATAAGCCTGCAAGCATCATTGATAACAATATGAAAGTGCCACCAACTTGGCAATTTGCTGCTTCACCTGTGAAACAAACGCTTTCATTTTGTTTCGTCATGATGCATTTCTACATGTCTTTTTTGACTATTTGTGTCGTTGACTTGGTTGATCATCGTAAAACGACTGACCGGTGCCTCCTACTTACTCTTTATCAACATCATCAACTTCCATTTGAGTGTCCTCAGCACATGACTCAAAGGATTTGTGTTCCATTTTCTCATCTGTCTCTATGACCTTCATTTCACAAACGAAATTTTAGTGAGCAAGCAACCGCCATGTTATGCACAACTGAAAGAAAGTACGAAAGTACTTCATGGAACTTGCGCGAATTTGATAGAATTTTCCAGAATGTCAATCTCGTTTCCGTGTTGCAGAGCAATTTTTAGGGGGGGATGGGGAATTTTTTAGCGGAAAGCAGGGCCGCCGAGAGGGGAGGTTAGGAGGGGCAATTTGCCCCAGGGCCTCAGGGTCTAAGGGGCCTCACAATTGAAGATTTGTGAAATTTTGATTGCAGCAAGTGCTCTGAAATGCATTTTGGGCCACTCTTAATGGCGTTGTCAAAAAATTTTTTGATCGCTTCGCTCGTAGGGGGCCTTATTTCCCAGCTTTTCCCCTGGGCCTCCCAAAGCTCTCGGCGGCCCTGGCGGAAAGTTCAATGGGGAAATCTGAAATTCCAAATGGGGAAGACTGGTGGAAGACTTCAAAGGAAATTTGAAATTTTCAAGGGATCGGGCTAAGGAATTTCTGATTTTAATTTAACAATATCGTGATGGGGTTGTGAAGGACAACTTACATTCTCATTAAACACTACCCTGGGTACCAGAGCCAAAAAATAATAAAAAGAAAAAAATAAGGAAGGAAAGAAAGTCTTCTTTCTTCCTTCTCTCTTTTCCTCTTACCAATTTCCTTTCATTTAAATTTTGAGGCTCTGGTACCCAGGGTAATTAAACGCCAGACCATTGAATATTATAAGTGGGTTTGAGTTAAGACTTGCCCCAAGTAAGACTTTAGACTTATGACGATGAGCCCTTGTATCGTCAATAAAAAAATTGGAAAGGAAGATAGACTTATTACAGATAACGAAATAGACTTGGAGCGAGTTTTGAGTTTGACATACCACGTAGACAGTGGTTGAAGAACGTACTTACGGTGGGAGATTGGTGCCACCTCAAGGAGGAGAAATTTATAGGCCTTTATATCAATATTTCCAGGCAGGTCCCTACACATGTGAGTGTGTGGAAGGTGACTGGGTGACTGTGAGCGGGAATCTCCTGGGATTTTGGAGGTAAAAACTCCGGAGGTGCACTACATGTATTTTGGGTACGGGGACGTGCCATCGGGAAGGGAATCTATTTTCAAGATATTGGAATAAAGAACGCTATCAATTTTCTCAATTTTGTTGTAAGGAACGGTACCGATTTGCAAGATTTTGGTATGAAATATAAGATCGGATATACTTTTCGAAAAGTTTGTGTAAGGTCAGGTATAGTTTTCAAAAAATTGGCATAAGGAAAGGAACTGGTATGTTTTTGAAGCCTCGATGGCACGTCTCCGACCAAAATCTTGTCGACTGCACTCCAGGGGTAAAAGCGGGGCTTCAAGTGGTATCACTTATACATTAAGCCTGTGCGGAGGAGAATTATCAACTTTGCTAGGAAGAGAAATTCTTTCCATCTGATACTAGCCTGGCTACAGGCGTCAAAAATAAATTCAATTCAACAGGAAATTCAACTCTGCCGAAACAGTAGGGGATGCACGCAGGCTGTTTTATACTGGTCACAGGAATCTTCAATGTTAGCACAAAATGCTTAGTGCCATCTTTCACTCGCCTCCTATCTGATGACTTGATGTAATCAATGTTACACCATATTAAGGGCATGGTCCAGTTGCCCAACCAAATTCTGAAGTTATGCAGACAAAATTGATGAAATATAGAAAGGAACTGGCCATAGACCTAATCGGCAAAGCTTTGTTTTACCCATTTCAAGTCATGTGACCATACCATTGGGAAGTTTTAGTATTATTCTACTTTTTGCTTTCATGGCACAACTTTGCAAGGTACGAAATATGTCAGAGAAATCAAAAGAAGTTTTATCAAGAGATTTATCACATGACTTGAAATGGGTGTAAACAAACCTTGCCAATTCTGTCTATTGTGATAGCCTCCGTGTTGACTATGCCTTTTCATTGGGTAGGCCTAATGCCTGCACGAAGGCTACCATTGTGACTGATTTTTATCGCTGTTGGTCATTGGAACGCATTATTGAGATATAACCGGTAGACTTTTTCTAATTATTCTAATATATCGAAGAGCTCTCTAACCAGTAAGTTTTGTATTGTAAAATGTGTTTGCAAATGTTACTCAGAAGGTGTCTTATAACCCATGTTGTGATACAGACCACCATCAATGCTCAGTCTTGTTCCTTTGATCACTATGAATACTATGAAGCGTAATTTAGGCCAAAATTAAACTGCAAAATGAAAAGCCATTCGAGTCGATTCTAAATAGGATATGTAAACTAAAAGACAAAATTAAACGACATTCTTAAAAGTCAATTTGATAGTTTGCTTTGCTGTTCACATGAATTGCTTTTAGTTTAATCGTTTCAGTTTGTCTATTCATGTTGCTCTATCAGAATGTCTATTCATTTTGTGCATTCGAATTGGCTTTTAGTTTAACCGTTTCAATTTGTCTATTCATTTTGCTGTGTCAGAATGTCTATTCATTTTGTCCATTCAGCTTGTCTATTCATTTTGCTGTATCAAAACATCTATTCATTTTGTCCATTCAGTTTGGGCATTCAGTTTCATGTATCAAAACGTCAATTCATTTTGTCCATTCAGTTTGTCTATTCATTTTGCTGTATCAAAATGTCTATTCATTTTGTCCATTCAGTTTGGACATTCAGTTTCATGTATCAAAACGTGTATTCATTTTGTCCATTCAGTTTGCGCATTCAAAGTGTCTTTCAATGTTGTTGATTCAGTTCAAGTTACTAATCGTGCTCAGTCAACCTCTAAGTGATACCAATTTGTGTTCAGTCAACCCCTAAGCGAATGTAGTTATTAAAATGTCATTACCGCAAAAAGCACGCCTGAATGTTTGCTGGAGGATCTCTGCCTTGTCGTGGATAGAGACCGACTCAAGTTACTGAACTTGCTTATGCAATACAAATGGTTCACTCAGAGTAAAATGCCACATGAAAGAGTGAGATGGGACAGCCGGATATGAGCCTTTCCCATCAAAGAAAGGCTATACAATGCGGACCACCTCCCTTGTTGCAAGAGAAGGAGACCTGTTTCGACTGGGTGGAGACAAGCTGAATTTTTGCAAGACCAGGATTGCTTATTCAGTTTTAAATCTAGAGCAGGATAGATATTTTGTGTAGATGCTCTTAACTACATTGGCTGCCGGTATTCACTGGGTATGATTTCTCCTGTTACACATAGAAGAGTGGATGCGCCTCTCACATACGGTCTTAAATAGAACAACCCTTTTTTGTGAAGAATGTCGTAATGCTATTTTCCAGAAATTTCATATTTTAACCAAAATCAGCACATACTGTATATTTAAGTAAGAGTGCCCTCACATGAGCAAACTCAGACCGGTCTGAGTTTCAGATCGGTTTGAAACTCATTTTGCTCTACGGTCAAAGCCCTTAGCTCGCTCACATGACACAGGCGAAATGAAACTCAGGTCGACCTGAAACTCATTTCGCTTTCTCAGGTCGGTCTGAGTTTTCAGGTCGACCTGAAATTTTCATGTGAGCAGAAAAATTTTTCATTTCGGGGCGAAATGACTTTTCAAAGCACGTGTTATTGACATTCCAGGCGTTCCTTTGGCAATCAAAACAATAAAGATTTCATTCAAAGTCACCCAGCTGGATCTAAATGCTATGAATCAATGCCAATATCTTCCACAAAACAATCACAATTGTTCAATAAGCGGAAGGAAAGCAAGCATTGTTTGATATTCTCAAACCGGTCTGAAACTGTTCATGTGAGGGGGAAGCAAATTAGCAAACAAGGCCAATACTCAAACCGATCTGAAACTCAGATCGGTTTGAGTTTTCTCATGTGAGGGTATTCTAAATGATCTATCCATATTGATATCAAGTTTCAATTTCTGGACACATGATAAGCGCAACACCTTGTATCTCCACGCCCAAGAATCAAATTTTTCCGTTCCGCAATTTACCTCATTGAAATAACCGAAAATAGCTTACATTCTGTGGCAACTTAATGAATCGCTACTCTCATAAACATCTACTTCAGAGAGCAAACTTCCATTTTAAGACAAATTCGATGTCTAATGGCGAGACAGGGGGGTGGGGATTTGGGGATACTTATCAAAGCCGAACTCAGGGATAAATTCAGCCGAATTCAATGATCGAAGGACATCTTTTCTCCTGGATCCACAGAGACGAAACTGGAATTTTCCTCTTGCAATCCGTTTAGTTGGCTCACCTCGCTGTTTTGTTATAAGTACGCGTATTTGTTTTATAGGAAACCAAGAATTTGGGCCAGCTCTGCACTGAAAGTATTTTAGTATTATCTGATTTTGAGTACTCAGAGCTTCCCCAGGGGGGGGGCACTTGTGAAAATTTTGATAGGGATGCTCGTGTCATTTTTTTGGGTTTGAAATTTATGAAAATGTCATTTTTTTGGGTTTCGCTAAGTTGGCGTCATTTTTTTGGGGTTGACAAAATTGCCGTCATTTTTTTGGGTTCATTGAAAATTTGTGGCATTTTTTTGGGTTACTGAACTTTGAATTTAGAAAATTATAATCTCAATCAATTAATGGAAGTACTATAGGTTGTTGAATAATTCTTTCTTCCCAATTACACTGAATCAGCCTACTCTATGTGTCAATTCATTGATATGGTTTTTAGAAAGAATAGGTGGTTGTTAACATGATGATTTTGACAAATCATAAGAGTTGCTGTGATGGTCTCCAAATGCAATATCAGTTTGACTATCTTGTGCAGAATTGCACGGTGCAATTTTCTCAATTTAACTTGTTCTACAAAAAGGATAGTTATGGGGGCTCTCGAATAATTCCGTCATTTTTTTGGGTTTGAAAATCTTGGGCCTGTCATTTTTTTGGGTAGATTAAAAATCTGTCCAAATGAGCATCCCTATCTTAAATTTTATAGAGTGCCGCCCCTGGGAGAGCTTCTTGCGAGTTTCTTGTAGGTTTCACTACAATCTTCATGTTTACTACCTGTGCCCTCATGATGCTGGAAGCAAGTGGATATGGGATAAAAATATGTTTAAGGTTTTTTATAAAACTAAATAATTTCTTAAGTAATATTTTCCCAGTACTGGAGTTTCTTAATTTTTGGCGATGTGAGAGTTGAGTTTCTTGTAAGTAGCTTCTTATTGGTAGACAGGGAGACCTAGAGGATTCTTTTGGAACAAGGGACGGATATTGACATTGTTAAGCTGAAGAAAAGGAAACTTTGAACGCTCTATTAAGTACTGTAAGATTGATACCCTTTGCTTTATCAGTTGTATACTTGGGTGACGCTTGTACATGTTTACGGCAATATCAACGGGGTCACGTAGTTCGTCTGTTTTTACCAGATTCTCCTCTACCCCTGAAATTTCTAGGCTAGCAGTGATATTGACGAAGTATTCATTTAGGATTTCGGCAACTTTCTTATCATCAGCGACCAGTTCATCACCCTCTAACAAGGTAATGCTTCCAGGAGTTTGAATTTTATCTGGCGCAAGAATAGTTCCATATGATGTGCTCAGAACGGACCGGGTCAGGGTTCTTTGTGTCAAATTTAATCACAATGTTTGTTTTGCAATCTGTAGCATGCAACAGCTTAACTAGTCACTCTAAATCTGCAAAAGCTATGCACGGCGACTCCCTATTACTATCTGCAAAGACCTGCTATGACAGGAGTTCAAAAAGCTCCGTCAAACAAAAATTTCTTAAAATCTTTAGGGGACACGGCCCTTATTAGTCGCAAAAAATTTCACGACTAAATTAAACTTCGATGCCTAGTTTGCAGTACTGTATTTCGTAACAACAATTGCAGTTTCATGGAAAAACTTTTGGTTTGCCTAGACTTTTAGTACGTTTCCCAGAGCCACACCACCCCCGGGTGATCAACGGAAAGTTACAGTAGCAAGTGATAGAGGATACTGTGTGTGTGTTCCACTAAGGGCAGAGATCCTCCAGCAAACATTCAGGCGTGCTTTTTGCGGTAATGACATTTTAATAACTACATTCGCTTAGGGGTTGACTGAACACAAATTGGTATCACTTAGAGGTTGACTGAGCACGATTAGTAACTTGAACTGAATCAACAACATTGAAAGACACTTTGAATGCGCAAACTGAATGGACAAAATGAATACACGTTTTGATACATGAAACTGAATGTCCAAACTGAATGGACAAAATGAATAGACATTTTGATACAGCAAAATGAATAGACAAACTGAATGGACAAAATGAATCGACGTTTTGCTACATGAAACTGAATGCCCAAACTGAATGGACAAAATGAATAGATGTTTTGATACAGCAAAATGAATAGACAAACTGAATGGACAAAATGAATAGACATTCTGACACAGCAAAATGAATAGACGAATTGAAACGGTTAAACTAAAAGCCAATTCGAATGCACAAAATGAATAGACATTCTGATAGAGCAACATGAATAGACAAACTGAAACGATTAAACTAAAAGCAATTCATGTGAACAGAAAAGCAAACTATCAAATTGACTTTTAAGAATGTCGTTTCATTTTGTCTTTTAGTTTACATATCCTATTTAGAATCGACTCGAATGGCTTTTCATTTTGCAGTTTAATTTTGGCCTAAATTACGCTTCATAAATACTGGGATTGTTTTCATAAATCCCTAACTGTCCTTCGAACATTTCCTGATCCCTGGTTAAATAGCAAAATAGAGGATACCTTTTAGTGTTATGAATGAAATTGATCAATGTAGCAGGAAATAGGGTCAACCTGGTAAGTACGCCTCGAGGAGGTCTCAAGAGCTCCATTAAGATCACTGTTAACGAATGGATGGCCTTGTATCGATTGCTTAGAGAAATGAAGGAGTGCAGTGCAGTTAGAAAATGATAACAGTCCTGAACGAGTGTGTTTGTCGCAATCAGTTCGAAAGTTGGTGAATTCATGAAAGAGCAACAGAAGCTGGACAAGACGATTACGAAAGCTCTGATATTTTAAAGGTATTTGATATTTTGATATATTTGATATTTGATTTATTTGAGCACACTAAAACAATAAGATGAAGATTGTTAGGGAACCTTCATGAGACTGGAAAGAAACTTTTGACTGCTCAAAATCTGATAATTTTAAACGCGTTTTAGCCAGTGAGTCCAGAGGACCCAGAGGCTTTGCACTAGGTATACTTTTGTAAGAATTCAAAGATTTGCCTATACACGTATTTTGTTGCAAGGGAAGAATGCTTCGTAGAATTATCAGATTTGGGTGCGCAGAGTTTCTTACGAGTTTCTTTAGCGCTCCATAACAACCTTCATGTTCACTACATTTCAAAACAACGTTTTTGAAGGCTTTCCAATGTTTAGACATTACTCGAGTACCTTCCGTGTAATATGATACATGGAACAAATGAAAATAAAGTATTTTCATTATGAAAATATGAAACTATGAAATTATGAAATTATGAAATTATGAAAATATTTTAAGGAATTTCTTTTATTAAATACAAAGTTTCTTAAGTTATATTTTTCCAGTGCAGTACTGGAGTTTCTTACTTTTTTGGCGATCTGATAGTTGAGTTTCTTATAAGCAGTTTCTTTGGAGTGGACATTGCCATGGACGACTTGGGCAAGTCCACAGTTTCTTATAAAAACTTACGTGTATCTCATGTTTTGAAATAACAAAGTCATCTCTTAAGCGACTGAGGCAACTTTTCCCATAATAATTAAATCCATGGGCAACATTATGTTCATAACACGACAGGTAGAAGCATAGAGCAACTCCTAGGTTTTGGACACCATGAAAATCATATTCATTGAATTCAAGTGATGAGGAGATTTTTAACTTGTTTGATGGCCTTGTGTTAGATACTGTCTACTGGCCATTGTCTCCTTATGAATTAACCATGACTGTCAATCCAGGGTGCATAGCCAGCGTTTATTGCTCATTTGCATGTTTCTTTCTGTTTGACGTCTCTAGCTTCTTACTCGTGCTCGTAGCATGTGTTTTTGCAGAAATGTTCGAGCGAGAGTTAATGCATGCGTTTTAGCTCACACCCAAAATAGGGAGTTTACGAAACCACGACGGCAACGGCAACTGCAGCGCAAAGTTGCTTTTATTTCAGAACTTTAGATTCAAAAGATACCTTGTTTTTCGCTCGAATTTGCTTCCCATGAGAGACTCTCAAGTTGTCCTCTTCAATTTCACAACTTGGAAACCGCATTTCTGGCGTTCTGTACTGCAGAGCTAGGCTTGCGAAGTAAAACTCAGTCGTTTTACAGGCTTGTCTTCAAAGTAAGAATATTGTTTTCGGGCATCTCTGAGTTATTGGAGGCCTCATTTTAGCCTTTTGGATGATATATGAAAGGTAGCGTACGGAAACAAGACTTGCTTTGCAGAATATCAGATGACGTTCTGGCTGGCGTTCCTGTCCTGGTTTCGTAAACTCTCTAATGTCCTTCAAAACAGAGCAAAAGAAATTTGTTGTAATGGTGGCTGGTGGCAGTCCCGTTGTTTAGCCCAGCAGTCATGAGCATCAATGAAAGGTATGCATTTCATCATTTCATTAAACAGGAGAAGAGAAAGCCTTAATGAGAAACTATCTAATTTGTGTTAGGAAATGCTATTATTGCCATAAAAAGTCACTCTAAAGTGTGCACATCATTTTTGCTGCTTATCAGTCACAAGGGGTGGGGAGGGGGAGTTCTTCCATAGTAGAGGTACCTGGGGATGTGCCGCCAGCAAGGGGTATCCTTCTTCGAACTTTCTAGTCTAGCCAAAGGTATACAATTTGCCAATTTTAGCCGATTTGGTCAGGGCAGGGGTATGATTTTTGGCAATTTAGTCGATTTTAGTCTGGGTAAGGGTATGCTTTGGCTATTTTGGTCGAAGAAATGTCAAACTTCGGTAATTCCTGCAAAAACTAAAATTTTCAAATTTTGGTCCAGAGACTGCACAAATTTGGCAAGTTTTGTCCAGAAAATGCCAACTCATGGCATTTTATATGTAGAAATTACTCTAGCTAAGGGTATCCTTTTCACAAAAATTAGTCTAGCCAACGGTGCTTAGGATTTTGAAACTGTGGGCGGCACACCCCTACCCCAACTTTAGCTGAGAACTCCCCCCCCTTGTTATTAATAATGGATTATTGCACCCTTAATGTTAACATTAGCATTCTGAATGGAAGGCCAACACTTTCCAAAGCAAGGAGGGTAAATTTCAACCTAGAAAGGGCTGAAAGGAGCGATTTTATGTTGAAATAGGATGCTCGCGAATAATTTGAGCCCCCTGTGCCCCGTGGCTCTTACATCTTTGCAACTTGTAGTGTCATTCCCTTACTCATCAATTCTACTCGACATAACATGGTATGTAATGAAGCATTTACGGGAAAGGAGATGTAACTAAAATGTGCAGAGATGTAGGATGAGCTAGGAGACAAAGGGTATGCAATATCCTTAAATTTACTCGAGAATGTCCTTTTTCTACAAAAGACGCTCTTTTCAAAGCCTTTTTAAGGTCTAAAATTGTGCCCTCCGTGCTTTGAAAAGCGTTCCCTTCCTTCCAAGTAAGAATTACTTCCTTAATCCTTGACAATTTGTTGTATAGTGAATACCAGTGACCTTTTTTTTAAAGTCCATCTCAAAATTTTGAGTTTGTGTTGCTGTTTGCCACAAGATTTTGGGTATTACTTTCAGGTACCCCAGTTATACGATTGTGTGCCTGCTTCCTTCTTGATTCAAAGGTACTGTTCACGGCCCCATGAAAAGCAGTTCTCACGGACTGATGGGGCTACCGTGCCTAAATAGATAAAAATGAAAAAATGAATGACAGGTACACATTACGTAATCCTTGATCCACGTACTGGTTATGGGTGTAACGGTCATCAGTATTGTATGCTTGAAGTCAAAATAACTCCTCCTCCTATCAAGTAGCCAAGATAGCTATCCACAACGCACCCAATCCCTTTTCTGACGAACCAACGCTTAGAGTTCGAGAAACCCATCCCCTCGTTCAACCATCTAAAGACCTGGACAAATATCCGTCAATTGAATGCATTTGTAGAAGCTTGTTTGTGCTTGAAACATTTCAAAGATTTAAAGACTTCAATATCGAATTTCTGATTTGGCTCATAGGTGGGTTCACCTTTTCGCTTTGACCTGACATTTTGTGCTCTTCGTAAGAAACATTTTTAATCATTTGATTCGTGTAAATCATGCCCATTCTTGTAATAATTTGATTACATTTTCTAACGTGCAAGAGTCCCAAAAGTCATGTTTTGGACACTAAAAAACTTCGTGAATGAATTTTGTTTACTAAAGTTTCACAGCTGAGGCACTATGCTCGTGCAGTAGATAGTTCCACCTCTCAACTCTACCTAACTTCAAAGGGAATCGACACACAGTTTAAGTGGTCTTGTGCCACATTTGCTTTCATCTTTTGCCTTTAGTCATTTGGCTCTCGCGTCTTACAAGTGTCGATTCCTCATAACATTGGTAGTTAAGCTAGTGGCAAAAAGAAATGATGTCAACAAAATTACTGACATTGCCAATGTCAAACAAGAATTCACAAAAAGAAATGTGTACTGCTTTATGAAGGTCATTTCCGTTAAGCTGAAGATTCTCTGCTCATGCTTCTGGTGAGGTGAAGGTGGGTAAAATATTTCCAACTCTTTGTCAAGAATTATGGCCGATTTGATGAATACAACGATGTCAAATCAGCAGCACTAGTTCCCTGTTAGTTTTTGTGTTGTGCTGTTTTTTTTTTTTTTTTGTTTTGTTCTGCATTGCTGAGATGGATTACTGGGATAAACCAAGCACTATAATTTTCTTTCCCTTGTTTTAAGCTTACAAGTTGAAGGGCTCTAACTCCTTCAATCAATTAATCCGCCTTGTCTTTGTTGTTTGTTGTCTGCATTGCGTAAAGTATTTTGATTTGTCATTTTGTTCTTTGTTTTTTTAGTTTTAAGTGCCATCTATTGTGAAGACCAGGTGACTTAATTTCTTTTTCACTTGGATGGTACAGTTTCACTTGGATGTAATTTAAGTTTAGATAAAAATATTTTCAACTATGTCTTATGCGCATACCAACAGGCTTTGTGTTGTACAAGAAAATATACAGCCCAAGGCCTTAAATGTACAGACAGAGCTTGCGAGGTCTGTGCATTAAGACCGAGGGCTTTATATTTTCCTGCACAACGACAAAACCAGTTAGTATGAGTTTTATTACCTGACAGCTTCTATGACTCGCATCACTTAATCAAACACATTTTGTTACAGTCATATCGTTTGAATTTCCAGTAAATGTCACAGGCCTAAAGCAGTTGCTGTGGCGACAAAAAGGCGTCCTTTTATCGTATTAGACAAGGCTACGGGAAAACCGCGGGAAATTCGTGATTAGCCAATAGGAGTGACGGGATTCTGTATTGCCTCGTTAATGAAACTTCAGTCTGGTAATAATGCACAATATGGAATAATCTTTGATTGCAATGTAGCTGCCAGACAGCAATATAGCTTTGTATCCTAATAACAATGACAATGGTAACTGATAAAAAGCACATTCTTTGCAAATGACAAAACAAACCAGTTGTGCTAAAAAACGGTGCAACCTTTGGACAAAGTTTGAGCTAATCTAACTGATCGATTTTCATGAATCATATTTTTATCCATCAATGATGGCTCAACTTAGATTTTAGAATCAAATTTAGGGCTACTATTCTGAAATTTCAGTGTCTACAAGTCACTTGATCTTACTTAGGTTTAGGCCTCTTCAGGAAACAGGAAAAGGATTTTGTGGTACCCACCGTGAAAAACAGTTTAAAATTTGAAGATCTTATATCTTCTCCTTTGTTTTTCAATCTATCATTTTCCTTGATGGCTCTAGCCAAATAGGGTGCTATCTTGTAAATGGGAGTCATCAAGAGGGGTAGAAATCCGACATTCCGTGCGATTTTCAGTTAAATTCCGCCTTTTTGGTCAACTTAACGAAAGTTCCACGTCCCCCAACTTCATTGTCAATGATGTCACAAAGTAGTATTTCATTTTTTCATTTTCATTTCATTTTTCATTTTCTTCATTTTCAATTTATTAGGGAGGGAGACCCTTCAACCAACTGGTTGATTTACAAGGGGCCCTCCATGTAAACACTTACAAAACTAAAAAATGTTAAAAAAAGCTAAAACTTAATTACAATGAATATATGCACCTAACCAAAAGTCTATAAAAATAAAAGAAAAGTATCTAAAAGCAAATGGACTACGAGTTCCTCCAACGACCGAGCAACCAGCCCGACTCCCGCCCCCTACCCCCGCCCACCAGTCCGACAACGAAAAAAAGCATACTCAAAAACACAAAAACTGGACTAAAAATTAGCCTGTTGTAACAAAATTTCCTCTTTTGACATGTTTTGACAACCTGCTCCAGAAAATTTGCCTTCTTTTGATACCCTGTTCTAGAAAAAATAGGTGAAAACGATACCCTGAAAAACGGCACATCCCCGTAGGACAAATATACTAAGTACCCCCCCCCCCCGGGGGGAAAAACATTTCTGCCCATTAGCAGATGTTTTCGTCGGCAGCCTCAAGTCTGTTGCCGTATTTCGGAGGCTACGAGAGTTACAAGCAGAGTTTCTAGTGAAAAGATTGCGCATGTACTGTGGAGCAAGCCCATTGAGAGACTTGTGGACCATTGATCTGGACTCCTCATCGACAAGCTCACGGATTGTCTTCCAACCAAGGCTCACAATCAATTGTCTACTCGGGGAATCAAAGCTGCTATTCGTTACAATTCTAGCAACTCTATTTTGAAGCTTTTGGAGCTGATTGATATCAGTAGTACTTCAACAACCCCATAAAAAGCAGCAGTATCGAAAATGGGGCTCCACAATACCTGCTGAGTACAAAGTTTTCAAAGAAGCCATTGGGAGAATATTTCTTGCGTGTTTTAGAAATCCAATGGCTCTGGATACTTTGCCAGATACAGCTTTAAGATGTTCTTTCCAATCTAGACTCTTGTCAACTTGAACACCAAGGTATTTGGTCTTCTTGACAACGTCCAACCAGGGGCGGCGCCAGCTTAAAAAAAGTGGGGTGGACAAGAGGTAAAATTGATTGCCAGAAGGTATACCTAATGTTTTTGATATCGGTTTTGCTTAGGAATAAATACCGACCTGAGGAAAGTGGGGTGGACATGTCCACCCCAGTCCACCCCGTGGCACCGCCCTTGCGTCCAACAACGACAACGTCACAACAAAGTAGTACTGCTAGACATTTGCATCCATCCTGATTAGACCAGGCGGAGAATACGGGAAGCGGGTAACAACTCTCCGAACATTGTGCCACTATGACTTTAAGCTACCAGTACGCTCTGGTCAGGAGAAAATTTTTGGTAAACGGCGAATGTCTGCTGCGTTTCCCACGTATGGGAATTTTCCAAAGAGGGAGTTAGAGCTCTCATTGAATTACACGTACTGCAGTCTTTTACTCTATCTCCTGTTCATCCACTTTGAAATGGCATGATCTTATCATGATTGTCACAATTAAAGCGACTATTCATGGCAAGGTGATTAAAGAAGATGTAAAATCTTCATATAACACCTTCCATAGTCGGGGGTCAAACCGTAAATGGGCGCCAAAAAATATGATTTCCAACTTCGTGTATCAATCATCATTCTATTCCATCAAAAATATGAAGTCAATTCTTCGCTAACTCTCTCTCTCTCTCTCTCTCTCTCTCTCTCTCTCTCTCTCTCTCTCTCTCTCTCTCTCTCTCTCTCTCTCTCTCTCTCTCTCTCTCTCTCTCTCTCTCTCTCTCTCTCTCTCTCTCTCTCTCTCTCTCTCTCTCTCTCTCTCTCTCTCTCTCTCTCTCTCTCTCTCTCTCTCTCTCTCTCTCTCTCTCTCTCTCTCTCTCTCTCTCTCTCTCTCTCTCTCTCTCTCTCTCTCTCTCTCTCTCTCTCTCTCTCTCTCTCTCTCTCTTACTTAGGCAGCTTTCAATAATCTTTTTCTTCAGTTTAACAAGTGTTTGAAGTAGATATTTTTGGGCATCAGAGATACAGGGATGAAATCTCACATGTAGTCAATCGACGTTTCGTTGCAAATTCAACTCTCCGCTTACGTCTACCTTTGATGGAATAGATGTTTGAAATGATTTCAACGTTGTGTTGAATTTTCACATTTACTATGCAGTTGTCAACAATCTATTTCGTCACGTTAACAAGTGCTTGAAGTAGATGTTTTTGAGCATCAAAGACTTTGTGATGAATTCTAACATCTAGTGAATAGTCGTTTTGTTCCGACTGAAACTCTCTGCTGAAGGCTCACCTCAATAGAATATATTTTTAAAACGATTTAAAAGTTTTGTGTAATTGTCACATTTATTATTTACTTGTCAGTAATCCTTTTCATCAGTTTAACGAGTGTGTGAAGTAAATGCTTTTGAGCATCCCAAAATTCTTTGATGAATTCACACATCTAGTCAATAGACAGTTTCTCGCAACTTAAACTCTAAGTGAAGTCTCACGTCGATGGAATAGATGTGTGAAACGATTCCAACGGCCTGTTCAATTGTCACATTTATTGTTTAGTTTTCAGTAATCCTTTTCATCAGCTTAACTAGTGCGTGAAGTAGACGTTTTTGAGCATCACAGATTCTGTGATGAATTCTCACATCTAATGAATAGTCGTTTTGTTGCGACTGAAACTCTCTGCTGATGTCTCACTTCCATGGAATAAACGTTTGAAACGATTCCAACGTTCTGTTGAATTGCAACATTTATTATTTAGTTTTTAGTAATACTTTTCATCAGTTTAACGAGTGTGTCAAGTAAATGCTTTTGAGCATCCCAAAATTCTTTGATGAATTCACACATCTAGTCAATAGACAGTTTCTCGCAACTTAAACTCTAAGTGAAGTCTCACGTCGATGGAATAGATGTGTGAAACGATTCCAACGGCCTGTTGAATTGTCACATTTATTGTTTAGTTTTCAGTAATCCTTTTCATCAGCTTAACTAGTGCGTGAAGTAGACGTTTTTGAGCATCACAGATTCTGTGATGAATTCTCACATCTAATGAATAGTCGTTTTGTTGCGACTGAAACTCTCTGCTGATGTCTCACTTCCATGGAATAAACGTTTGAAACGATTCCAACGTTCTGTTGAATTGTAACATTTATTATTTCGTTTTCAGTAATCCGTTTAATTAGTTTAAAGAGTGTATGAAGTAGATGTTTTTGAGCATCACAGATTCTGTGAGGAGTTCTCACATCTAGTGAATAGTCGTTTTGTTTCGACTGAAGCTCTCTGCTGAAGTCTCACTTCGATGGAATAGATGTTGGAAGCCATTCCAACGTTCTGTTGAATTGTCATAGGTATTATTTAGTTTTTAGTAATCCTTTTCATCAGTTTAACGAGTGCGTGAAGTAGATGTTTTTGAGCATCACAGATTCTGTGAGGAGTTCTCACATCTAGTGAATAGTCGTTTTGTTTCGACTGAAGCTCTCTGCAGAAGTCTCACTTCGATGGAATAGATGCTGGAAGCCATTCCAACGTTCTGTTGAATTGTCATAGGTATTATTTAGTTTTTAGTAATCCTTTTCATCAGTTTAACGAGTGTGTGAAGTAAATGCTTTTGAGCATGCCAAAATTCTTTCATGAATTCACACATCTAGTCAATAGACAGTTTCTCGCAATTAAAACTCTAAGTGAAGTCTCAGTGCGATAGAATAGATGTTTGAAACGATTCCAACGTTCTGTTGAATTGTCACATTTTTTTCTTAGTTTTCAGTAATCCTTTTCATCAGTTTAACTAGTGCGTGAAGTAGATGTTTTTGAGCATCAAAGATTCTGTGAGGAGTTCTCACATCTAGTGAATAGTCGTTTTGTTGCGACTGAAACTCTCTGCTGAAGTCTCATATCGATAGAATAGATTTTTAAAATGATTCAAACGTTTTATCAAATTGTCACACTCATTATTTAGTTGTCAATAATCTTTTTCATCAGTTAAACTAGTGTGTGAAGTAGATGCTTTTGAGCATCACAAATTCTATGATGAACTCCCACATCTAGTGAATAGTCGCTTTGTTGCGACTTCAGCTCTCTGCTGAAGTCTCACTTCGATGGAATAGATGTGTGAAACGATTCCAACGGCCTGTTGAATTGTCACATTTATTGCTTAGATTTCAGTGATCCTTTTCATCAGTTTAACTAGTGCGCGAAGTAGATGTTTTTGAGCATCACAGATTCTGTGATTAATGCTCACATCTATTGAATAGTCGTTTTGTTGCGACTGAAACTATTTGCTGAAGTCTCACATCGATAGGATAGATTTTTGTAATGATTCAAATGTTTTGTTAAATTGTCACACTCATTATTTAGTTGTCAAGAATCTTTTTCATCTGTTCAACGAGTATGTGAAGTAGATGTTTTTGAGCATCACAGATTCTGTGATGAATTCTCACATCTAGTGAATGGTCGTTTTGTTGCGACTGAAACTCTCTGCTGAAGCTTCACTTCGATAGAATAGATTTTTGAAATGATTCAAACGTTTTGTTGAATTGTCACATTTATTATTTAGTTGTCTATAATCGTTTTCGTCAGTTTAACTAGTGCGTGAAGAAGATGTTTTTGAGCATCACAGATTCTGTGATGAATTCTCACATCTAGTGAATAGTCGTTTTGTTGCGACTTAAGCTCTCTGCTGAAGTCTCGCTTTGATAGAATTGATGTGTGAAACCATTCCAACGTTTTGTTGAATTGTCACATTTATTATTTAGTTTTCAGTAATCCTTTTAAGATTAAAGAGTATTTGAAGTGGATGTTTTTGAGCGTCACAGATTCTGTGATGAATTCTCACATCTAGTGTATAGTCGTTTTGTTGCGACTGAAACTCTCTGCTGAATTCTCATCTCAATGGAATAGATGTTTCAAACTATTCAAACGTATTGCTGAATCGTCACATTTATTATTTAGTTTTCAGTAATCCTTTTAAATTTAAAGAGTGTGTGAAGTAGATGTTTTTGAGCATCACAGATTCTGTGATGAATTCTCACATCTAGTGAATAGTCGTTTTGTTGCGACTGAAACTCTCTGCTGATGTCTCAACGCGATAGAATAGATTTTTGAAACGATTCCAACGTTCTGTTGAATTGTCAATTTTTTTATCAGCTTTCAATAATCATTTTCATCAGTTTAACTAGTGCGTGAAGTAGATGTTTTTGAGCATCACAGATTCTGTGATGAATTCTCACATCTAGTGAATAGTCGCTTTGTTGCGACTGAAACTCTCTGCTGATGTCTCAACGCGATAGAATAGATGTTTGAAACGATTCCAACGTTCTGTTGAATTGTCACATTTATTGTTTAGTTTTCAGTAAACCTCTTCATCAGTTTAACTAGTGCGTGAAGTAGATGTTTTTGAGCATCACAGATTCTGTGATGAATTCTCACATCTAGTAAATAGTAGTTTTGTTGCGACTGAAACTCTCTGCTGATGTCTCACTTCCATGGAATAAACGTTTGAAACGATTCCAACCTTCTGTTGAATTGTAACATTTATTATTTAGTTTTTAGTAATCCTTTTCATCAGTTTAACGAGTGTGTCAAGTAAATGCTTTTGAGCATCCCAAAATTCTTTGATGAATTCACACATCTAGTCAATAGACAGTTTCTCGCAACTTAAACTCTAAGTGAAGTCTCACGTCGATGGAATAGATGCGTGAAACGATTCCAACGGCCTGTTGAATTGTCACATTTATTGTTTAGTTTTCAGTAATCCTTTTCATCAGCTTTACTAGTGCGTGAAGTAGATGTTTTTGAGCATCACAGGTTCTGTGATAAATTCTCACATCTAGTGAATAGTCGTTTTGTTTCGACTGAAACTCTCTTCTGAAGTCTCAACGCGATATAATGGATGTTTGAATCTATTCCAACGTACTGTTGAATTATCACATTTATTGTTTAGTTTTCAGTAATCCTTTTCATCAGCTTAACTAGTGCGTGGAGTAGACGTTTTTGAGCATCACAGATTCTGTGATGAATTCTCACATCTAATGAATAGTCGTTTTGTTGCGACTGAAACTCTCTGCTGATGTCTCACTTCCATGGAATAAACGTTTGAAACGATTCCAACGTTCTGTTGAATTGTAACATTTATTATTTAGTTTTTAGTAATCCTTTTCATCAGTTTAACGAGTGTGTCAAGTAAATGCCTTTGAGCATCCCAAAATTCTTTGATGAATTCACACATCTAGTCAATAGACAGTTTCTCGCAACTTAAACTCTAAGTGAAGTCTCACGTCGATGGAATAGATGCGTGAAACGATTCCAACGGCCTGTTGAATTGTCACATTTATTGTTTAGTTTTCAGTAATCCTTTTGATCAGCTTAACTAGTGCGTGAAGTAGATGTTTTTGAGCATCACAGGTTCTGTGATAAATTCTCACATCTAGTGAATAGTCGTTTTGTTTCGACTGAAACTCTCTTCTGAAGTCTCAACGCGATATAATGGATGTTTGAATCTATTCCAACGTTCTGTTGAATTGTCACATATATTGTTTAGTTTTCAGTAAACCTCTTCATCAGTTTAACTAGTGCGTGAAGTAGATGTTTTTGAGCATCACAGATTCTGTGATGAATTCTCACATCTAGTAAATAGTAGTTTTGTTGCGACTGAAACTCTCTGCTGATGTCTCACTTCCATGGAATAAACGTTTGAAACGATTCCAACGTTCTGTTGAATTGTAACATTTATTATTTAGTTTTTAGTAATCCTTTTCATCAGTTTAACGAGTGTGTGAAGTAAATGCTTTTGAGCATGCCAAAATTCTTTGATAAATTCACACATCTAGTCAATAGACAGTTTCTCGCAACTTAAACTCTAAGTGAATTCTCACGTCGATGGAATAGATGCGTGAAACGATTCCAACGGCCTGTTGAATTGTCGCATTTATTGTTTAGTTTTCAGTAATCCTTTTCATCAGCTTAACTAGTGCGTGAAGTAGATGTTTTTGAGCATCACAGGTTCTGTGATAAATTCTCACATCTAGTGAATAGTCGTTTTGTTTCGACTGAAACTCTCTGCTGATGTCTCACTTCCATGGAATAAACGTTTGAAACGATTCCAACGTTCTGTTGAATTGTAACATTTATTATTTCGTTTTCAGTAATCCTTTTAATCAGTTTAAAGAGTGTATGAAGTAGATGTTTTTGAGCATCACAGATTCTGTGATGAATTCTCACATCTAGTGAATAGTCGATTGTTGCGACTGAAACTCTCTGCTGAAGTCTCATATCGATAGAATAGATTTTTGAAATGATTCAAGCGTTTTGTTGAATTGTCACATTTATTATTTAGTTGTCTATAATCCTTTTCGTCAGTTTAACTAGTGCGTGAAGTAGATGTTTTTGACCATCACAGATTCTGTGATGAATTCTCACATCTAGTGAATAGCCGTTTTGTTCCGACTGAAACTCTCTGCTAAAGTCTCAGTGCGATAGAATAGATGTTTGAAACGATTCCAACGTTCTGTTGAATTGTCACATTTTTTTCTTAGTTTTCAGTAATCCTTTTCATCAGTTTAACTAGTGCGTGAAGTAGATGTTTTTGAGCATCACAGATTCTGTGAGGAGTTCTCACATCTGGTGAATAGTCGTTTTGTTTCGACTGAAGCTCTCTGCTGAAGTCTCACTTCGATGGAATAGATGCTGGAAGCCATTCCAACGTTCTGTTGAATTGTCATAGGTATTATTTAGTTTTTAGTAATCCTTTTCATCAGTTTAACGAGTGTGTGAAGTAAATGCTTTTGAGCATGCCAAAATTCTTTCATGAATTCACACATCTAGTCAATAGACAGTTTCTCGCAATTAAAACTCTAAGTGAAGTCTCAGTGCGATAGAATAGATGTTTGAAACGATTCCAACGTTCTGTTGAATTCTCACATTTTTTTCTTAGTTTTCAGTAATCCTTTTCATCAGTTTAACTAGTGCGTGAAGTAGATGTTTTTGAGCATCACAGATTCTGTGAGGAGTTCTCACATCTAGTGAATAGTCGTTTTCTTGCGACTGAAACTCTCTGCTGAAGTCTCATATCGATAGAATAGATTTTTAAAATGATTCAAACGTTTTATCAAATTGTCACACTCATTATTTAGTTGTCAATAATCTTTTTCATCAGTTAAACTAGTGTGTGAAGTAGATGCTTTTGAGCATCACAAATTCTATGATGAACTCCCACATCTAGTGAATAGTCGCTTTGTTGCGACTTCAGCTCTCTGCTGAAGTCTCACTTCGATGGAATAGATGTGTGAAACGATTCCAACGGCCTGTTGAATTGTCACATTTATTGCTTAGTTTTCAGTGATCCTTTTCATCAGTTTAACTAGTGCGTGAAGTAGATGTTTTTGAGCATCACAGATTCTGTGATTAATGCTCACATCTATTGAATAGTCGTTTTGTTGCGACTGAAACTATTTGCTGAAGTCTCATATCGATAGAATAGATTTTTGTAATGATTCAAACGTTTTGTTAAATTGTCACACTCATTATTTAGTTGTCAAGAATCTTTTTCATCTGTTCAACGAGTATGTTAAGTAGATGTTTTTGAGCATCACAGATTCTGTGACGAATTATCATATATAGGGAATACTCGTTTTGTTGCGACTGAAACTCTTCGCTGAAGTCTCACTTCGACGGAATAGATGTTTGAAACGATTCCAACGGGCTGTTGAATTCTCACACTCATTATTTAGTTTTCAGTAATCCTGTTCATCAGTTTAACTAGTGCGTAAAGTAGATGTTTTTGACCATCACAGATTCTGTGATGAATGCCAACATGTAGTGAATAGTCGTTTTTTTGCGACTTAAACTCTCGGCTGCAGTCTCACCTCGATAGAACGAATTTTTGAAACGATCTAAACGTTTTTTTACATGGTCACAATTATCATTTAGTTGTCTATAATCTTTTTCCTCAGTTCATCTAGAGTGTGAAGTACATGCTTTTGAGTATAACAGATTCTGTGATAAATTTCAACATCTAGTAAATAGTCGTTTTGTTGCGATTGGAACTCTCTGCTGTAGTCTCACTTCGATGGAAGAGATGTTTGAAACGATTTCAACGGTCTGTTGAATTGTCACACTTATTACTTAGCTTTCAGTAATCCTTTTCATTAGTTTAACTAGTGCGTAAAGTAGATGTTTTTGAGCATCACAGATTCTGTGATGAATTCTCACATCTAGTGAATAGTCGTTTTGTTGCGACTTAAGCTCTCTGCTGAAGTCTCGCTTTGATAGAATTGATGTGTGAAACCATTCCAACGTTTTGTTGAATTGTCACATTTATTATTTAGTTTTCAGTAATCCTTTTAAGATTAAAGAGTATTTGAAGTAGATGTTTTTGAGCGTCACAGATTCTGTGATGAATTCTCACATCTAGTGTATAGTCGTTTTGTTGCGACTGAAACTCTCTGCTGAATTCTCATCTCAATGGAATAGATGTTTCAAACTATTCAAACGTATTGCTGAATCGTCACATTTATTATTTAGTTTTCAGTAATCCTTTTAAATTTAAAGAGTGTGTGAAGTAGATGTTTTTGAGCATCACAGTTTCTGTGATGAATTCTCACATCTAGTGAATAGTCATTTTGTTGCTACTGAAACTCTCTGCTGAAATCTCAACGCGATATAATAGATGTTTGAAACGATTCCAACGTTCTGTTGAATTGTCACATTTATTGTTTAGTTTTAAGTAATCCTTTTCATCAGTTTAACTAGTGCGTGAAGTAGATGTTTTTGAGCATCACAGATTCTGTGATGAATTCTCACATCTAGTGAATAGTCGCTTTGTTGCGACTGAAACTCTCTGCTGATGTCTCAACGCGATAGAATAGATGTTTGAAACGATTCCAACGTTCTGTTGAATTGTCACATTTATTGTTTAGTTTTCAGTAAACCTCTTCATCAGTTTAACTAGTGCGTGAAGTAGATGTTTTTGAGCATCACAGATTCTGTGATGAATTCTCACATCTAGTAAATAGTAGTTTTGTTGCGACTGAAACTCTCTGCTGATGTCTCACTTCCATGGAATAGATGTTTGAAACGATTCAAACGTTCTGCTGAATTGTCACATTAATTATTTCATTTTCAGTAATCCTTTTAATCAGTTTAAAGAGTGTATGAAGTACATGTTTTTGAGCATCACAGATTCTGTGATGAATTCTCACATCTAGTGAATAGTCGTTTTGTTGCGACTTAAGCTCTCTGCTGAAGTCTCACTTTGATGGTATTCATGTGTGAAACCATTCCAACGTTCTGTTGAATTGTCACATTTATAATTTAGTTTTCAGTAATCCTTCAAGTTTAAAGAATATTTGAAGTAGATGTTTTTGAGCATCACAGATTCTGTGAGGAATTCTCACATCTAGTGTATAGTCGTTTTGTTGCGACTGATTCGCCTTGCTGAATTCTTATCTCAATGGAATAGATGTTTCAAACTATTCAAACGTATTGCTGAATTGTGTCATTTATTGTTTAGTTTTCAGTAATCCTTTTCATAAGTTTAAAGAGTGTGTGAAGTAGATGTTTTTGAGCATCACAGATTCTGTGATGAATTCTCACATCTAGTGAATAGTCGTTTTGTTGCGACTGAAGCTCTCTGCTGAAGTCTCACTTTGATGGAATTGATGTGTGAAACCATTCCAACGTTTTGTTGAATTGTCACATTTGTTATTCAGTTTTCAGTAATCCTTTTAAGTTTAAAGAGTATTTGAAGTAGATGTTTTTGAGCATCACAGATTCTGTGATGAATTCTCACATCAGTATATAGTCGTTTTTTTGCGACTGAAACTCTCTGCTGCATTCTCATCTCAATGGAATAGATGTTTCAAACTATTCAAACGTATTGCTGAATTGTCACATTTATTATTTAGTTTTCAGTAATCCTTTTCATCAGTTTAACTAGTGCGTGAAGTAGATGTTTTTGAGCATCACAGATTCTGTGATGAATTCTCACATCTAGTGAATAGTCGTTTTGTTGCGACTGAAACTCTCTGCCGAATTCTCATCTCGATGGAATAGATATTTCAAACTATTCAAACGTATTGCTGAATTGTGTCATTTATTGTTTAGTTTTCAGTAATCTTTTTCATCAGTTAATCTAGTGTGTGAAGTAGATGTTTTTGAGCATCACAAATTCTGTGATGAATTCTCACATCTAGTGAATAGTCGTTTTGTTGCGACTGAAACTCTCTGCTGATGTCTCAACGCGATAGAATAGATGTTTGAAACGATTCCAACGTTCTGTTGAATTGTCAATTTTTTTATTAGCTTTCAATAATCATTTTCATCAGTTTAACTAGTGCGTGAAGTAGATGTTTTTGAGCATCACAGATTCTGTGATGAATTCTCACATCTAGTGAATAGTCGCTTTGTTGCGACTGAAACTCTCTGCTGATGTCTCAACGCGATAGAATAGATGTTTGAAACGATTCCAACGTTCTGTTGAATTGTCACATTTATTGTTTAGTTTTCAGTAAAAATCTTCATCAGTTTAACTAGTGCGTGAAGTAGATGTTTTTGAGCATCACAGATTCTGTGATGAATTCTCACATCTAGTAAATAGTAGTTTTGTTGCGACTGAAACTCTCTGCTGATGTCTCACTTCCATGGAATAAACGTTTGAAACGATTCCAACCTTCTGTTGAATTGTAACATTTATTATTTAGTTTTTAGTAATCCTTTTCATCTGTTTAACGAGTGTGTCAAGTAAATGCTTTTGAGCATCCCAAAATTCTTTGATGAATTCACACATCTAGTCAATAGACAGTTTCTCGCAACTTAAACTCTAAGTGAAGTCTCACGTCGATGGAATAGATGCGTGAAACGATTCCAACGGCCTGTTGAATTGTCACATTTATTGTTTAGTTTTCAGTAATCCTTTTCATCAGCTTTACTAGTGCGTGAAGTAGATGTTTTTGAGCATCACAGGTTCTGTGATAAATTCTCACATCTAGTGAATAGTCGTTTTGTTTCGACTGAAACTCTCTTCTGAAGTCTCAACGCGATATAATGGATGTTTGAATCTATTCCAACGTTCTGTTGAATTATCACATTTATTGTTTAGTTTTCAGTAATCCTTTTCATCAGCTTAACTAGTGCGTGGAGTAGACGTTTTTGAGCATCACAGATTCTGTGATGAATTCTCACATCTAATGAATAGTCGTTTTGTTGCGACTGAAACTCTCTGCTGATGTCTCACTTCCATGGAATAAACGTTTGAAACGATTCCAACCTTCTGTTGAATTGTAACATTTATTATTTAGTTTTTAGTAATCCTTTTCATCAGTTTAACGAGTGTGTCAAGTAAATGCTTTTGAGCATCCCAAAATTCTTTGATGAATTCACACATCTAGTCAATAGACAGTTTCTCGCAACTTAAACTCTAAGTGAAGTCTCACGTCGATGGAATAGATGCGTGAAACGATTCCAACGGCCTGTTGAATTGTCACATTTATTGTTTAGTTTTCAGTAATCCTTTTGATCAGCTTAACTAGTGCGTGAAGTAGATGTTTTTGAGCATCACAGGTTCTGTGATAAATTCTCACATCTAGTGAATAGTCGTTTTGTTTCGACTGAAACTCTCTTCTGAAGTCTCAACGCGATATAATGGATGTTTGAATCTATTCCAACGTTCTGTTGAATTGTCACATATATTGTTTAGTTTTCAGTAATCCTTTTCATCAGTTTAACTAGTGCGTGAAGTAGATGTTTTTGAGCATCACAGATTCTGTGATGAATTCTCACATCTAGTGAATAGTCGTTTTGTTGCGACTGAAACTCTCTGCTGATGTCTCAACGCGATAGAATAGATGTTTGAAACGATTCCAACGTTCTGTTGAATTGTCACATTTATTGTTTAGTTTTCAGTAAACCTCTTCATCAGTTTAACTAGTGCGTGAAGTAGATGTTTTTGAGCATCACAGACTCTGTGATGAATTCTCACATCTAGTAAATAGTAGTTTTGTTGCGACTGAAACTCTCTGCTGATGTCTCACTTCCATGGAATAAACGTTTGAAACGATTCCAACGTTCTGTTGAATTGTAACATTTATTATTTAGTTTTTAGTAATCCTTTTCATCAGTTTAACGAGTGTGTGAAGTAAATGCTTTTGAGCATGCCAAAATTCTTTGATAAATTCACACATCTAGTCAATAGACAGTTTCTCGCAACTTAAACTCTAAGTGAATTCTCACGTCGATGGAATAGATGCGTGAAACGATTCCAACGGCCTGTTGAATTGTCGCATTTATTGTTTAGTTTTCAGTAATCCTTTTCATCAGCTTAACTAGTGCGTGAAGTAGATGTTTTTGAGCATCACAGGTTCTGTGATAAATTCTCACATCTAGTGAATAGTCGTTTTGTTTCGACTGAAACTCTCTGCTGATGTCTCACTTCCATGGAATAAACGTTTGAAACGATTCCAACGTTCTGTTGAATTGTAACATTTATTATTTCGTTTTCAGTAATCCTTTTAATCAGTTTAAAGAGTGTATGAAGTAGATGTTTTTGAGCATCACAGATTCTGTGATGAATTCTCACATCTAGTGAATAGTCGATTGTTGCGACTGAAACTCTCTGCTGAAGTCTCATATCGATAGAATAGATTTTTGAAATGATTCAAGCGTTTTGTTGAATTGTCACATTTATTATTTAGTTGTCTATAATCCTTTTCGTCAGTTTAACTAGTGCGTGAAGTAGATGTTTTTGACCATCACAGATTCTGTGATGAATTCTCACATCTAGTGAATAGCCGTTTTGTTCCGACTGAAACTCTCTGCTAAAGTCTCAGTGCGATAGAATAGATGTTTGAAACGATTCCAACGTTCTGTTGAATTGTCACATTTTTTTCTTAGTTTTCAGTAATCCTTTTCATCAGTTTAACTAGTGCGTGAAGTAGATGTTTTTGAGCATCACAGATTCTGTGAGGAGTTCTCACATCTGGTGAATAGTCGTTTTGTTTCGACTGAAGCTCTCTGCTGAAGTCTCACTTCGATGGAATAGATGCTGGAAGCCATTCCAACGTTCTGTTGAATTGTCATAGGTATTATTTAGTTTTTAGTAATCCTTTTCATCAGTTTAACGAGTGTGTGAAGTAAATGCTTTTGAGCATGCCAAAATTCTTTCATGAATTCACACATCTAGTCAATAGACAGTTTCTCGCAATTAAAACTCTAAGTGAAGTCTCAGTGCGATAGAATAGATGTTTGAAACGATTCCAACGTTCTGTTGAATTCTCACATTTTTTTCTTAGTTTTCAGTAATCCTTTTCATCAGTTTAACTAGTGCGTGAAGTAGATGTTTTTGAGCATCACAGATTCTGTGAGGAGTTCTCACATCTAGTGAATAGTCGTTTTCTTGCGACTGAAACTCTCTGCTGAAGTCTCATATCGATAGAATAGATTTTTAAAATGATTCAAACGTTTTATCAAATTGTCACACTCATTATTTAGTTGTCAATAATCTTTTTCATCAGTTAAACTAGTGTGTGAAGTAGATGCTTTTGAGCATCACAAATTCTATGATGAACTCCCACATCTAGTGAATAGTCGCTTTGTTGCGACTTCAGCTCTCTGCTGAAGTCTCACTTCGATGGAATAGATGTGTGAAACGATTCCAACGGCCTGTTGAATTGTCACATTTATTGCTTAGTTTTCAGTGATCCTTTTCATCAGTTTAACTAGTGCGTGAAGTAGATGTTTTTGAGCATCACAGATTCTGTGATTAATGCTCACATCTATTGAATAGTCGTTTTGTTGCGACTGAAACTATTTGCTGAAGTCTCATATCGATAGAATAGATTTTTGTAATGATTCAAACGTTTTGTTAAATTGTCACACTCATTATTTAGTTGTCAAGAATCTTTTTCATCTGTTCAACGAGTATGTTAAGTAGATGTTTTTGAGCATCACAGATTCTGTGACGAATTATCATATATAGGGAATACTCGTTTTGTTGCGACTGAAACTCTTCGCTGAAGTCTCACTTCGACGGAATAGATGTTTGAAACGATTCCAACGGGCTGTTGAATTCTCACACTCATTATTTAGTTTTCAGTAATCCTGTTCATCAGTTTAACTAGTGCGTAAAGTAGATGTTTTTGACCATCACAGATTCTGTGATGAATGCCAACATGTAGTGAATAGTCGTTTTTTTGCGACTTAAACTCTCGGCTGCAGTCTCACCTCGATAGAACGAATTTTTGAAACGATCTAAACGTTTTTTTACATGGTCACAATTATCATTTAGTTGTCTATAATCTTTTTCCTCAGTTCATCTAGAGTGTGAAGTACATGCTTTTGAGTATAACAGATTCTGTGATAAATTTCAACATCTAGTAAATAGTCGTTTTGTTGCGATTGGAACTCTCTGCTGTAGTCTCACTTCGATGGAAGAGATGTTTGAAACGATTTCAACGGTCTGTTGAATTGTCACACTTATTACTTAGCTTTCAGTAATCCTTTTCATTAGTTTAACTAGTGCGTAAAGTAGATGTTTTTGAGCATCACAGATTCTGTGATGAATTCTCACATCTAGTGAATAGTCGTTTTGTTGCGACTTAAGCTCTCTGCTGAAGTCTCGCTTTGATAGAATTGATGTGTGAAACCATTCCAACGTTTTGTTGAATTGTCACATTTATTATTTAGTTTTCAGTAATCCTTTCAAGATTAAAGAGTATTTGAAGTAGATGTTTTTGAGCGTCACAGATTCTGTGATGAATTCTCACATCTAGTGTATAGTCGTTTTGTTGCGACTGAAACTCTCTGCTGAATTCTCATCTCAATGGAATAGATGTTTCAAACTATTCAAACGTATTGCTGAATCGTCACATTTATTATTTAGTTTTCAGTAATCCTTTTAAATTTAAAGAGTGTGTGAAGTAGATGTTTTTGAGCATCACAGTTTCTGTGATGAATTCTCACATCTAGTGAATAGTCATTTTGTTGCTACTGAAACTCTCTGCTGAAATCTCAACGCGATATAATAGATGTTTGAAACGATTCCAACGTTCTGTTGAATTGTCACATTTATTGTTTAGTTTTAAGTAATCCTTTTCATCAGTTTAACTAGTGCGTGAAGTAGATGTTTTTGAGCATCACAGATTCTGTGATGAATTCTCACATCTAGTGAATAGTCGCTTTGTTGCGACTGAAACTCTCTGCTGATGTCTCAACGCGATAGAATAGATGTTTGAAACGATTCCAACGTTCTGTTGAATTGTCACATTTATTGTTTAGTTTTCAGTAAACCTCTTCATCAGTTTAACTAGTGCGTGAAGTAGATGTTTTTGAGCATCACAGATTCTGTGATGAATTCTCACATCTAGTAAATAGTAGTTTTGTTGCGACTGAAACTCTCTGCTGATGTCTCACTTCCATGGAATAGATGTTTGAAACGATTCAAACGTTCTGCTGAATTGTCACATTAATTATTTCATTTTCAGTAATCCTTTTAATCAGTTTAAAGAGTGTATGAAGTACATGTTTTTGAGCATCACAGATTCTGTGATGAATTCTCACATCTAGTGAATAGTCGTTTTGTTGCGACTTAAGCTCTCTGCTGAAGTCTCACTTTGATGGTATTCATGTGTGAAACCATTCCAACGTTCTGTTGAATTGTCACATTTATAATTTAGTTTTCAGTAATCCTTCAAGTTTAAAGAATATTTGAAGTAGATGTTTTTGAGCATCACAGATTCTGTGAGGAATTCTCACATCTAGTGTATAGTCGTTTTGTTGCGACTGATTCGCCTTGCTGAATTCTTATCTCAATGGAATAGATGTTTCAAACTATTCAAACGTATTGCTGAATTGTGTCATTTATTGTTTAGTTTTCAGTAATCCTTTTCATAAGTTTAAAGAGTGTGTGAAGTAGATGTTTTTGAGCATCACAGATTCTGTGATGAATTCTCACATCTAGTGAATAGTCGTTTTGTTGCGACTGAAGCTCTCTGCTGAAGTCTCACTTTGATGGAATTGATGTGTGAAACCATTCCAACGTTTTGTTGAATTGTCACATTTGTTATTCAGTTTTCAGTAATCCTTTTAAGTTTAAAGAGTATTTGAAGTAGATGTTTTTGAGCATCACAGATTCTGTGATGAATTCTCACATCAGTATATAGTCGTTTTTTTGCGACTGAAACTCTCTGCTGCATTCTCATCTCAATGGAATAGATGTTTCAAACTATTCAAACGTATTGCTGAATTGTCACATTTATTATTTAGTTTTCAGTAATCCTTTTCATCAGTTTAACTAGTGCGTGAAGTAGATGTTTTTGAGCATCACAGATTCTGTGATGAATTCTCACATCTAGTGAATAGTCGTTTTGTTGCGACTGAAACTCTCTGCCGAATTCTCATCTCGATGGAATAGATATTTCAAACTATTCAAACGTATTGCTGAATTGTGTCATTTATTGTTTAGTTTTCAGTAATCTTTTTCATCAGTTAATCTAGTGTGTGAAGTAGATGTTTTTGAGCATCACAAATTCTGTGATGAATTCTCACATCTAGTGAAAAGTCCTTTTGTTTCGACTGAAGCTCTCTGCTGAAGTCTCACTTCGATGGAATAGATGCTGGAAGCCATTCCAACGTTCTGTTGAATTTTCATAGGTATTATTTAGTTTTTAGTGATACTTTTCATCAGTTTAACGAGTGTGTGAAGTAAATGCTTTTCAGCATCCCAAAATTCTTTGATGAATTCACACATCTAGTCAATAGACAGTTTCTCGCAACTTAAACTCTAAGTGAAGTCTCAAGTCGATGGAACAGATGTGTGAAACGATTCCAACGGCCTGTTGAATTGTCACATTTATTGTTTACTTTTCAGTAATCCTTTTCATCAGTTTAACTAGTGCGTGAAGTAGATGTTTTTGAGCATCACAGATTCTGTGATGAATTCTCACATGTAGTGAATAGTCGTTTTGTTGCGACTGAAACTCTCTGCTGATGTCTCAACGCGATAGAATAGATGTTTGAAACGATTCCAACGTTCTGTTGAATTGTCAATTTTTTTATTAGCTTTCAATAATCATTTTCATCAGTTTAACTAGTGCGTGAAGTAGATGTTTTTGAGCATCACAGATTCTGTGATGAATTCTCACATCAGTATATAGTCGTTTTTTTGCGACTGAAACTCTCTGCTGCATTCTCATCTCAATGGAATAGATGTTTCAAACTATTCAAACGTATTGCTGAATTGTCACATTTATTAT
Source organism: Aurelia sp. 3 sensu Dawson et al. (2005) (assembly GCA_964020215.1). NCBI lineage: Eukaryota > Metazoa > Cnidaria > Scyphozoa > Semaeostomeae > Ulmaridae > Aurelia > Aurelia sp. 3 sensu Dawson et al. (2005). The sequence continues at coordinate 14,198,487 of OZ026573.1, read as the reverse complement.
TTAGTTTTCAGTAATCCTTTTCATCAGTTTAACTAGTGCGTGAAGTAGATGTTTTTGAGCATCACAGATTCTGTGATGAATTCTCACATCTAGTGAATAGTCGTTTTGTTGCGACTGAAACTCTCTGCCGAATTCTCATCTCGATGGAATAGATATTTCAAACTATTCAAACGTATTGCTGAATTGTGTCATTTATTGTTTAGTTTTCAGTAATCTTTTTCATCAGTTAATCTAGTGTGTGAAGTAGATGTTTTTGAGCATCACAAATTCTGTGATGAATTCTCACATCTAGTGAAAAGTCCTTTTGTTTCGACTGAAGCTCTCTGCTGAAGTCTCACTTCGATGGAATAGATGCTGGAAGCCATTCCAACGTTCTGTTGAATTTTCATAGGTATTATTTAGTTTTTAGTGATACTTTTCATCAGTTTAACGAGTGTGTGAAGTAAATGCTTTTCAGCATCCCAAAATTCTTTGATGAATTCACACATCTAGTCAATAGACAGTTTCTCGCAACTTAAACTCTAAGTGAAGTCTCAAGTCGATGGAACAGATGTGTGAAACGATTCCAACGGCCTGTTGAATTGTCACATTTATTGTTTACTTTTCAGTAATCCTTTTCATCAGTTTAACTAGTGCGTGAAGTAGATGTTTTTGAGCATCACAGATTCTGTGATGAATTCTCACATGTAGTGAATAGTCGTTTTGTTGCGACTGAAACTCTCTGCTGATGTCTCAACGCGATAGAATAGATGTTTGAAACGATTCCAACGTTCTGTTGAATTGTCAATTTTTTTTCTTAGTTTTCAGTAATCCTTTTCATCAGTTTAACTAGTGCGTGAAGTAGATGTTTTTGAGCATCACAGATTCGGTGATGAATTCTCACATCTAATGAATAGTCGTTTTGTTTCGACTGAAACTCTCTGCTGATGTCTCACTTCGATGGAATAGATGTTTGAAACGATTTAAATGTTCTTTTGAATTGTTACATTTGTCATATAGATGTAAATAAACTACTCCTTCGTTACTAGAGGGCATTGGTAGCTAAAAATCATAGGCAAATTCCGCATTCCGCTTATCATTTTCGAGAAAATCCGCGTCCGATGGGGACAGAGAATTCCGTCGTTCCGCCTTCAAATTCCGCTGTTTCGTAAACCCTTCTGACCCCCTATTGTAAATATCATTTGGAACTGCATGAAGTTAAGGGTCAAGTTATAAGTGAAAACCATTGCTATATTTTTTTCAAACTGATTTAACTAGTTAATTGTCAGAAGGGTAATGAGTTATCTGCATAGCTGAAAACTACTGCTTAAAGAAAATGTGCTTGCTGATGAATCTGTTTCCTGTACTGACATCGATAATTGTGAGAATTTCGCGGGGAGATACACTAAGAGTAAGAGCTTATGAAGATTATTCTACGAGAAGATGTTCATAGACTCAACTCACTTTCAGTCAGTTATTATTGAGAGGGGCAGTACATAAGAGATCCTAATTATGAGGCTTGATCGTATTTTTCTTCAGTGAATCACATTAAGATCCGCTATTTGCCGAGGGGCAAATCACTTCTCAAAATAGCGTACGTGATTTTTGTGATTTTGAAATCACATGATTTTTTTTCTGTGATTTTTGTAATTTTAGTGACTTCTAGTGACTTTTTCGTGTGATTTTTCAGTAATTTTTCAGTAATTTTTCAGTTATTTGTGATTTTTGGTGCTCTCTGTATGTGATTTTTCCTGTGATTTTGTGATTTTTTATGTGATTTTTTTGTGATTTCAAGGGAGGTGTACGAAAAAAAATCAGTGAATTGCCCCTCGCTATTTGCTTTACCATGTACAGAATAATGAGATTTTGTTAATTAACAAGATTGAAATATTCCATTAAAAGCCTTAAGACAGGTTTTCATAGGTTTAACTAGCAAAGCGAAGATTGAAATTATATACGCCCATTGGAAAAGGATTTTTCTAGGAAGACTTTGATAGTAAAGAATCATTTCTATGTAGGGGAGAGTGGGGCCGCTTGTCACAGGGGTAATTTGTCGCATTCTCATTGTAAATTGAAAGCTTTGATTTTTATGGACTTTTCTGATACATTTGAAAGAAATACTTCAAAGCGTTTCAAAAACATCGTCGGCAAAGTTTCTCTTGCGTTGTGCTTGCATTCAGTTTATGACTGCGACAACTTGCCCCAGTGACAAGTAGCCCCACTCTCCCCTTTTGAATTCACTTTGCCAGAAAATTATATCCTTTCTTCCATGCTTCATGGACACTGCATGCATAGACGAAATCGGCTAAGGTTTGTTTACACCCATTTCAAGTCATGTGATCAATCTCTTAATAAGACATCTTTTGATTTCTTTTGCGTATTTCGTGCCATGCTAAACTCAGGGCCGATACCAGCTATGCCTGCGTAGGGGGGCGAAAAACCAAAATTTTCCGACGAAAAAACCATCAACAACAACAGCAACAACAACAGTTGTACCGATCTAACTCCGCGGTAACTAAAATTTGGCCACACTTCGCAATTCAACGTTGAAATCAACACAATTAGTTAATATCAATAAAAAATATGCCATAAATTCAATAATTTCTGTTGGAATTTATGTTTTTACACTAAAAAATTCATGTTTTTCTCCATTATTTCTCCTCAAAATCCTCCAAAACTAGTTAAATGGAACAAAAAAATTCCGACAAGAGAGCAAAATTTTCCGACAAATGGTCTGCTGCGCCCCCCAGCCCCCCCATTGGCTTCGGCCCTGGCTAAACTGTGCCATGAATGCAAACAGTAGCATAATAGCTACGTGAACTTCCCAAGGGTATGGTCACATGAGTTGAAATGGGTACAAAAAGATTCTTAGCCGATTTGGTCTATTGGATATTTTTTCTTATTTACTTCGTATTGCATGAAAGCTCTTTACTGAGGGAGTTGAAAAGGTTTTGGTTGATAAAGAAGGTCACATAGCTGCTGACTACCCATAGATTTACAGAAGTTTGCAACACGTTTACAAAAAGTTTTTTGTGATTTTGTGTTGAAGTCTTTGCGCATGTTTCAAATTTGACAGCTTGTAAATTGCTTGCGGAATCTTTGAATCTTGCACGAAACCAACAGTTAGGCCCCGTTCACACTTCTCCGTTTTTGTTAGTATCCGTTTTTGTTGCATCGAAGCTACCGTTCACACTGCTCCGTTTCTGTACAAAAACGGTGAGAAAACCTCCGTTTTTGTGCGTTCACATTGATCAAATGCGTTTTCAAAAACCTCCTTTTTTATGGATATCCACTTTCGAAAGAGTTTTCGAAAACCTCCGTTTTTGTGGCGTTTTTGTGGGGATCAGTGTGAAAACTTTCACAAAAACGGAGGTTTTTCTCTCCGTTTTTGTACAAAAACGGAGTAGTGTGAACATCATGTAGTGTGAACATCAACATGTAGTTTGAAGCTTCTCGCGAACATACAAACTTGCGCCAACTCCATACAAACTTGCAAATTCCAGAAGAACAATAGACTATACTCGATGCAAAGTAAGGGTGTGGTTGATTGGTACCAATTCTGAAAACGGTAGACTTGGAAGACTCGGAATTTGTGTTTGATTGACTCTCCAATTCCGAAAACGGCAGGTTTGGCAGGTTTGGTAGGCCTGCTGAACCTTCTGCTCCAGAAAGCAGAAGGTTTGGCAGAAATCGGAGGGATTCTCGATTTCATTCGTAGAACTCTGAAAACGAGGCGACTTTGCTCGCGTTGCTACGGTAATCGGTAACTTTACTCTTTGTTGCCAAGCATCAGACTCGTGTTCCTGTTTTTCAACTAGAAACCTCTTCTTCTCCAGGATAAATCTGAAACCTGCTGCTTTGAAGAAGTTTGTGTTTGATTGGGAACTGCATTTCCATCTCTGCGAAGTCTACCGTTTTCAGAATTCGGTAGGTTTGAAATTACCAATCAAATACACCCTAATTGTAATGTTTGCGTAAATATTAGTTCTTGCAAAAAATGTGATAAAATGTGGACCACTGACTGTATCTAACCTCTGAGACAATAGCTGGATTGAATAGACTAACACATCTTGAAAAATCTGGCTTTTAACTTTACGCGACAATGATTTTTCAACTAATGACCACCTCTAACTCGATCCCCTTTAACACTCTCAATCCCTTATCATATATGATTGATAAAGCGATTTCCACTTTTCTGAAGGATCTTATCACATTTGCCAGAGTCGCATAAACGAGAGCTTTGTCGGCAGAAACTAGCCTGTCAACAGCTTCTTTTTAAAGAGGAAAGATGTATGTTTTTTCATTTTTATCTTGGCCATTCACAGAAACTTTTACTGGTATCATTTCAACTTACCCCGTGAAATTTACCTGTAGTTATAGAGAAGCTCTTTACATTTAAATCTTCTCAAGATTTGTATTCAAGCATTGCATTTGAAAGTTCCCTAGACACATCCTTACATAGACACTCCCCAATACCTTAATTCGAATTGTATTGAGCTAATTGAAGATCAACTTATATCCACTGCTGGATCCACCTTTGTCCTGTCATTGATGGCCTGGCCCTTAATTGATGACGTTTTGATGCGTGATTCACGTTTGCCAGAAGAAGAATCGATTAGTCAACGTGTATTACAAAGATTCCTTGTTGCACTGTCAAGATTTAAAAACATGGTTGAAGACTGATCGCTTCTTAGAAGAAATTGAAAACTGACCTTTCAACTTTGCACTTCTCCGCCTCAAAACGCTCAGCAACCACGCATAACAGTCATTAACTCCTGCTCTTTGCCTGAGTTTGCAGAAGATTTTGGAGCTGCACACAGACAAGAAGACTAAAAGTGCCAAATGAAATAAAGAAGAGTGAAATAAAAAGAACGGTAAAGCGTTGATCAGTTAATCGCTCTGCAACAAAAAATTACTCTATTTTTTAATTAGTTCTTGCCATCATCGTTGTATTATGATTTATTTCAACATGGTTTAATACAATCAGTAATTGTAAATAAACTGATTTTCAAAGTGCCCTGCTTAAAAATGCACCTAACCTGTATGGATATAAATGACAAATCAACTAAAATGTAAAGAGAAGGGGACTTGGAAGTCATGCGTATGTGCTGAACGTTGATTTAGATTATCAACCTCTTTGATCTTTCAAAACACTTTTAGTCTCATTTTGAAAGTAGCTAGCGAAGGAGCAGTCTTGATTTCATAGCGTAATTGATACCAAACAGCAATTCCTTAATATGAAGAGCTCCGTTGCCCATTTGAGGCCTTACACAAGGTGTGGAATGGATATCCCAAATAATATTAGAAATGTGGAATCTGCTGCACTTTTCAAAAAGCAGGTTAGAAACTATTTTTTGGGCCAAGACATCGAAGACCCCTTGAAACATGACCTCCTGGAAGAACAGTGTGATTAGATGTACATTTATCTTTATCTCTATTTTATCTTATATGTATTTCAGTTGAAGGAGTATCATGTATAAAAAAGATTAAATATAAAAATAAAATAAAAACAGAGGGGAATCCGAAGGTCAGTACTAGAAACATTGACTTCATGCAGGGAGCTGCAAGTCCATTCAAGTCTTTGTGTACTATAGAAGCTGTCTTGAAGTCAATCGTATCTTAGACTACCCTTGTTCTGATGCTTGATCGAAGAACTGTTTGTAACGACAAGAGCTGCCCGATCGTTTCTTGAAAGATTCAGTTGAGCTGGTTTCTATGTGAAATTCGTAAGCATATATACCTTGTGAGTCAAAGGGTTTTTACGCGTTTGTTGAGCTATCGAAGGAAAAGTATGTGGCTGACGTTCAAAACTAAAATGTTAATCTTTCAGTCAAAGGCAAACTTAGGTGAGAAAATTTTGTGGTGGTGCGGTAGGCTTTCAAACGGGCAAACGGCATGCGTTTTTCTGGCTCACCCGGTACCTAAATTGTCATAATGTTCACATTTGCTTTTGTGATACGTTTTGTCAGTACTCAGCCTGGGAAGGGGGCAAGATTCGACCTGAATCTGGGCTTTGGCAAAAAGACCAATTTATATGACAGAACATTCAAGAATTCCGAGCCCTTTTGCATGAAAATCGGAGAGTTTCTAGCCTATGTGAATGAATTTCACCTTTTCGAGGATGCAAGGTCTATTTGGATGGAAATTTCTCTAGTCATGATAAAAATTCTGAAGAAAAAGCTACCCATCTACCAGAATTAAGGATAAAAACAGACCCATACGTGAGGAATTTCAGATGAAAAATCCACCTATATGAGCAACACGTCCAGTATCATCCAATAAGCAAGTAACCCCCCCCCCCCTCTGAAATGATACTGCCCCTTCCTACGATTGAAGGGATTGTCATCTCTGGGATTTGCGTTAAGAATTCACGAGATCATGTCACTTAGTCATTGGTTACGTACATCCAACCGTAGAATCCACGGACGTAGGAAGCATCTCAAAGTTGGGGATATCTTCTAAAAATAAAAAGCAACTTCTTGTTTATTGCAAAATCTTGGGTGGACACGTGCCTCAAGTGCCCCCAGGTTCCTACGTCCATGGTAGAATCAGCCCCTGTGCGATCTTATCGTCGCAAAGTAACAATTCAAGTCCCCAGGAAAAGCATAATGAAGGTGAAAGTGAAGTTGCATTTCTTATTTCCAAGTGCTGGAGAACCTAATCGAGTCTACGACCCCTGACATGACGCTCCAGTGGTGAGACTCTTCCTATGATCGAGCCCTGTCCGCATGACTGCTCTAGCTGCAAAAGCAGAGGACTGCACCACTGGGCCACGGCATTTCTTCAGCAGTGCGCAGCAGTCGGGTGAACTTCTTTCATTCACGAAGGGAGCATTGGGGTGGTTATTTCCTCGGAACTTAGTGCCTGGGCTTCGCTGGCTGCTATCATTCTGATTTAGATATCAAGCACTTTGCACCTACTTTGAAATCAAACCAGGATAAACCAGTGGTTTTTATTTTATTTCAAAACGTACCGGTGAGCTTACACAAATGTTAATGTAACAGAGCTTCTTAGCTTCCATACATGCCTGAAAAAGAAAGTCAATTTAACTTAATCGAATTCGAGTCATCTCCATTATTCCATTCTTACATTTGGCAGGGGAGCGGGGGGTACGTAACATGTTGAGGGTACAGGTATATGCAGCCCATATGGGTAGATTTTTGGGCCCAAAATTCTCTAAAAAAGGGTCCTTTTGGGCAGATTATTCTTAAACATGGGTTGGTTTGGGTAAAATTTGAAAAAAGTAGTTAAAAATGGGTAGTTTTCCACCAAAATTAATCATAAAAGTGGGCATGAAAGCAAGTTTTGGTAATTAGAAGAGGGTACCGTTCTAAAAGTCGGGCGGCAGACCCCCGTCCATTAACAAACTATGTACCCCCTTCTGGCCATTTGGTTGGCAAATTAGGAGACTAAGACATTCTAAGCTGAACACTAATATCGTGAACACCAGATTGAGGGCCTAGACAGGCTTAGCTGCTAGGCTCAATTGGTTTTGCAACAAGATTTGGCATTTTGGTCAAATTAATTTCTTTTACAGTCATAAGCTGATAGTTCAATAAAACGCTCGATTAGAAATGTAACACTGAGTAAGGAGTAAGTCGCCAGCTTGACCAGGATCGAATTTACATGCCATGAAGTTGTAGAAACCTTTTACCATGTAATGAAACTAAACAGTTTGCCACGTCGCTCTTTTTCGTGTGATACTATACTCATAGGGGCAAGTTGGATCAGCTTAAACTAAACAAGGCTATGAAATATTGCATTCTTATTGGTCAATCAAACGTAGCCTGCGTGCAGACTCTACAGTCAGTGTGGAGGAGCAAAAAGGAGAAGAAAGCTCCCTGTAGAGTCTCTGCATCGGCGACCAATTCTATGTTTTGAGTTCTCAGATTTTGTTGAACCGTCTGGGATTGGCTACACGATTTAACTATTGTTCTTACTTGTTTTCATTGTGTTTATATATATATATATATATATATATATATATATATATATATATATATATATATATATATATATATATATATATATATATATATATATATATATATATATATATATATATATATATATATATATATATATATATATTCTCATAAGCTCCTTCACAATGCGAATTAAAGTAGATATAAAAACTCATAAAAAACACATTCTTTAAACGTTTCGGCAAAAGCCTTCATCAGTAATAACTGTTCTTTTAATCAGACAGAGCATACATATCAATCTCAAAATCCAGAAACAATACAAAAACAATAACCTAAGCGGGACCTACCAACATACAATGAGTACCAATAAGGTGTAAAAGTAGCGGCTGATAGCAGAGGCGGTGGAAAAAGATCAAAGAAAGCGCAGAATTAAGAACTGCTGAAGTCGGTGGCTATGTCTGTCTCGCCGGAGCTGAGAGAAGCCTGTGCTAAAATAAAACAAACAATATGAAGATCCAAGAGCGGATGGGCAGAAAGAGTTTACTTAAAAAAACAGCGTGTGTCCCTAACGAAAAGCTGAGCGCAAAAATCAAAACAACACAACAACCAAAATGCAAACAAAAATGAAATCTATGTATCTACCTGCCTAGTGTTTAAACCCTTAGGGGCAAAGCAATCTAGCCGATATTGCCAGAAGCTTTCCCGCATCCTATTTCCCCCCGTTAGCCTATCAATTATCTTGACACTAATATCCTTCAGAAACCCGTGGTGGCCTTCTTCAGTAAAATGCCTGAAGAATTCCACCTGGGGTACTGAGGCCCCCGAATTAAACTTACGACTGCACGCCTTGTAATTGTTAAACCTAAGCCTAAAAGGCGTGCAGGTGCTACCAACATATTGTACACCACAAACAGTACATTCCAACAAATACACAACATTTGACGAGTCACAGTTAAACGAATAGTTTATCCTATATTCCCGGCTATCTATGTTCGAATGAAAATGCTCACTATTGCTCATGACATTACACACTTGACAACGAGATTTACCACAACGAGAACATCCCTTCTTATCAGTCCCCCCATTTCCCTCACAAACTTTCGCGAATTTTGACTTTAGATTATGCCTTGGCTGAAACTTTCGCGAAAAATGCCAAAAACGCGAAAATCATGAAACTTTCTGCCCGCGAAAGTTTCTGCCCCTAAAGGATGGCCTGATCTTAGTTTCTTTTAAAAACGTGTACAATGGTGCATGGCAAACACAATTATTAAAGATTTTGGAATTTTTTATCACATAATGCATAGATTTTCTAAATCTTGAGATGAATTCTAATCTGAAGTGAGTGAGCAAATGATGTATATTCACTTAGGAAGTACCACCGGTTACAAGCAAAATCGTCGCCTTGATAACCAAACGCAGCTCGTGGCCAGTCATCCGTAACATATTTTATCCAGACCGTCAATCAGTTGGTTGCTCATTTTGATCGGAATTAGGAGAAGTGTGCGACCAGTCATAAACTATTCGAGTCACAGTAAGACTATTTTCTGGATTTTCTTGTTTTCTTTCGCAGTTGAAAGCATTTGTTTCGTGGTGAGAAGAAAGACAAAGGCTGTAAAGAAATAAAGAACTTTGACGGTAAGAACATATTCCCTTCTAAAACTTTGTGATTATGCTTGTTTGTTAATAAATTTGACAAAAAGTATTTGCTCAAATGATTTTGACAATAATACGATCCTACAATCTTCATTTAATGCATACGGGACTGCACGTATTATTTTGAAGGAAACTGCTTATAAGAAACTGAACTCTCAGCTCAGATTGCCAAAAAATTAAGAAATTCCAGTACTTAGCGGCATTACGGAAAAACCAGACCCAGGACCAGTAGGACCGGACCCTAACGGACCAGACCCGGCAGAATACCCATTCATTTCCATGTTTCCTAATGACTGATTCGGTACATTGATAATCGGCTACTTGCTTTTTTACACACTAGAGCCTATTTCTTGGTTCCTAGAAAGCCCCCAAAGGTTTAACAATGTATCATCCTAAAATGAAGAGAGATAAGACAGTTAACTGTGGCAGTTTTGTTTTGCATTAGATTTTGGCATTGTATGTTATCTAATTCTTGTTCTGAATGTCAATGAGAATCTTGTCCTTGGGAGATTGAAGTGAGTTACAGGGCCTTGCTAGAGTTAATCATGCGTGGACCTTTGCGGGTCTTCGTTCCTTTCAACTGGAAGTTTGTCTGTTGATTAGATGATCATTGTAGCAGATTGTGCATTCTTGCAGTTAATGTGGTATCCAGAGTTTAGGTATTTCTATTCAGCGATGATTTTGTTGGTCTTGTCTCCATTTTCGAAAGGAAACTTCTGTACCGTCATTACAAACTCACGACGGAAAGGAATTGGCATTCATAGGGGTCCGGTCCGTTAGGGTCCGGTCCTATTGGTCCTGGGTCTGGTTATTCCGTTATGCCGTACTTAGCAAACTATTTTTTTTATAAAGGAAATCCTCAACATATTTTTACTTTATTTCCACTTCTATTCTGTATTATATCACTCGGAAGGTACTTCAGTAATATCTAAGCATTAGAAAGGCTTGAAAAACATTGTTTTGAAGTGTTCAGGGGAATTCAGGTAGTGAACGTGAACGTGAAGACTGTTACGGACCTTTAAACTCGCAAGAAACTCTCAAAATTCAACATCTGATAATCTTAAGAAACTTTCAGTTTTGGCCCAAATTCTTAGTTTCTCATAATATAAAATATGGGTATTAGAGATCACAGTACACAATTAGACTGCCTCTAATCAGTAAATTGAATGATGTTTTAGTAAAATTTATTTAGGGGCTGGGAAGCTCTGCAATTGATTACTTATTAATTGCTGTAAGACCAACGAAAACATAACCCTTCAATCCCTTCAAGGCATTGAGGTGCATTTGTGTAACCCTCTGACTTTGTACCCTGGGTACCAGAGCCAAAAAATAATAAAAAGAAAAAAATAAGGAAGGAAAGAAAGTCCTTTCTTCCTTCTCTCTTTTCCTCTTACCAATTTCCTTTCATCTAAATTTCGAGGCTCTGGTACCCAGGGTACTGACTTTGCAGCCTGAAAAGTCAGCGAACGGGATTCCAGCCACCTTCAAACCCCACCACTTCAGCGTCATAAAAAGTAGGTTGCAGCAAATGATCTGCCTCTCCATGAAAGTTGTATTACACCATAGATATAGGCAAGGACAACCGATTCCTAATTAAAAGCCCGACTACTCTTGATTCTACTTGACCATTAGACCTATGATTAAAACTCAGGCTCCAAGTTATAAAGAGCAGTAACAGTATCTCTTTTACAATCTACACCCTCCAGACAACGATGTCCATAATATTTACTCTGCTGGTCTCTGTATATGATTTGTGGCTCCAAAAAACCAAAGAAGCGTCCATTCTGCTTTGGAAAGCTGAATTATAAATTCATTCAAAAACGGGTGTATTGATACAGTTAAAAGGGAGCCGTGAGCAAACTGTTCGTTTGTTTGCTTTAACATGTACCAAGGATAATTTTGCACAAGCTGTATTTGACTTTTCAGCGTGCTGTTTGCTAATTTTGCTACTGTTTAAACCTTGTCAACAGAGAAATTTAAACAGCATTCTTATTTGGAGATGCATGTTTTTCCAATTTCTCCATATTTCTATGAAGACCTTACAGTCAATGTTTTTCCCAGCTCCTTGAGTTTCTTGTATGATCTAGAAGCTGCCACGCTAGGTGGAGGGTCATCACTATTCACCATTTAAGCACAATTTCATAGGTCCATCGGAACGAAATTCATATGGGAGAGGGTGCTGAAGAGGCTGAAGCGAGGTGCGAGCGAAGCAAGCTAAGTTGGGGTCCGGGGGACTGGCCTTGGGGAAATGTTTCATGAACACGCCCTTTAGATCGATGGAGAGCGCCCCATTTTTTGAAATCTGCCATTGAAAGAAGCAAAGAGTCACGGCTGATCGAAGTCTTTCCAGCAACATTTTGAAATTTTTGAGTTGTATGACATCAAAAGATGTTGCATTTTAACAGATTCTGGTAGCTTCCTCGAATATATATGAGTTCCAGTCTTCATTCCCACGACTTTGGCTTTACATTTTTTCACTTACGAAATCAAAAACTTCAGCAAATTATTAGGATCTGAAGCTCCCCCAGGCTCCCTTCCCGCTTCCGACGGGCCTACAGAAGGAAAAGCCTGCTATAAAGCTTTGAACCTTAGGTACGAAAGCTCTTTCGACTTTCTAGCATAATGAAATTTTTCAAAGGAACTGCTCTAGCTTATGCTGAGAAAATCTTCCAGCCAAGCCAGTCGACCAAAACTGAGTGACACGAAGGTCTAAGGTTAAGTTACTTTCCCTTGGCAAAAGTAACACTGGCCCATAAAGAATAGCCTTATCGGGGATCTTGCTGGATCTGCCTGGATCAGTATGAAAATCAAGTGCATCACTGCAACTAGAGCATTTTCCTTATCAGGACACTCTCAAATTTTCCCAAGGAACTACAGTTTTTATAATTGTGCCCTTAAGTTTGAATATCAATTGAAGCTCAAATCTTGCAGGGCTGATTTGTGCCACAAGTTCTCTTTGGGAGGGCCTAAACAGGGTCGGGTTTCTCGTCGTAATGAGTCTCTGTTTACGGAGGTGACTGCGTTCAATTCAAAGAACACAGGGAAGCAAAGGACCCAGTACCCTGGGTACCAGGCTCTCTCTAAAAGAAGCATCTTAATTTTTCTTTTAGAGAGAGTCTTGTACCCAAGGTACGGAACTGGTAAATTGCCAAGATATCAAGGTTTTCGACCTTACAACGTTCAACTGCACTTAAGTTTCATATTTGAAAGAAAGGTAAGCGCAAATAAACTCCAGTATAGAACCCCTCGGAGCCCTGTGGCCTCGTATTCAGATATGGTAAATTGAATTACCATCAACTTAAAAGGGCGGAAATGTAGCGAATTATTCCCGCCGTGCGAAAAAAATTTAGTTTGAGTTAAACAAACAGAATGCCACTGCAAGGGAGGAGCATTTAGAAGCAACATAAAAAGACGCCAAAATCTAAGTTAACACTGTCGTTATAAAGGTAATGGTAGGAATTATTTGTTTCTTAACCGTTTTCATAAAAGGGCCTAAAAGGTCTTATAGGTCTTCGAAAAATCAGGAAATGATGAAAACGTTAGGAACTTGAGTAAAGCAGCATCGCCTGGTATGAGGTTTCTCTGTTAATCACCCTTACTAATACTTAACAATAGGAAAACCATGCAGATCCTGCAGATTCTTTCAAGGCGATATAAGCTATCTTTTGTAGCTATTCGACGGTAGTGTACGGTATTTTTGCATCCTTTTAAACCTGTATCATGCAGCCTTTGGCGACGAATTGACAGGATGCCACTCAAGTAAATCTGAAAAAAGGAAAAGTCTTGTGAAGATAACGGAAAGTTTTGCATAGCTTCTTTTTTCTGTCCTAGAGGGAAATCTGGAGGCTTGGGTGGCTCTGGTTACGGTTACTTATGCTAAACGGTACACTTTAAGTTTGATAATGGAACATTGCGGACACCTTTATTTTGAAGGAAGTGTTAATTTGATACCACAACCTCAATTTTTATGTGAAGCCACTACCTTTACTAGGAGCGCAGTGAGTGAATCATCTCTCCGGAGGACTTGGTACTAAAGAACGCCATTTCCCCATCACTTTCACCTTTGTCTTGCATGCCTAGCAAAATAACATATTTGTAAAGTCACGTAGCTCCTCCGGCTGCATTCATAAATCTTTCAAATTGTGCTTAGTTGACTGTAAAGAACTGACGATAACAACCATGTAACTCCCTAAGAGTGTTTTGAAGAATTTGTGAAATAGGATTTAAACATATCTCTATGTGATTATTGGAAGAAAAAGATGAAATATAAGGTCAAACTCTAACCATTAAACAATCTTTTGAAATCTCATTGTTTTTTGTTAACTCTATTATGCTGGACAAGGGAGGAAAACAAGTTTGGGGTCTGCAAGATATGATTTTGTATAAACTTTATGATATCGCTTTCTTCACAGATTAGCTCCGCCCTAAACTCAGTTACATGTAAAGTCAAAACAAAATCAGCGAGGGTCATTTTTATCTGTGGAAAAGACTTCAGTTTATAACTGTGTCTGACAGCATAATGCTGCTACTTTGCAAGGTCAAACGATATGTTAAGAACAGGTTAAGACCGATATAACTTGTCTGTGGCACGCTTTGTCTTCGCATAAAGTTTTAGATAGTAAGTCTAGACACAGAATCAACTTCGTCCGGCGCAGCGGCGCAGAGCCTTTCTTCATACTGGATTACTCTCCTACGCAGAGGCTCCCTGCTCCGCTAGGCAGTATCCTTTTGCAATGAGATGATTGAGGAACCTTGAACCTATGCATTGGAGAGTAATACTGGATTGGAACCGAACAAGGCAATTGTCAAGGTTGAGTCAGGCGGGGGTGAAAAGGGGTATTGAAATACGAAAATACACCTACTTTTGATAAACAAATACGGAAATCCGCTGACTTTTTCGACGAAATACGAAAAAAATCTGTCAAGTTAATATGCCAGTAATACCACTGGCCACTTACATTTATGATTTATGATAAGTATTTGTGATTAATTCTCACAGCTCTTCCACAACGAGTGGAACTCTCGGCAGCAATTTTGACTTTGGTACGTTGAAAGCAAAATGTTTCTCCCTCTCAGTACCCCTAAATCATGCTACGCAGTCGTTCCACTCTCCGCACGGAACAGAAAGGATCCAAAAATCCTTTGAAGAGTTCTTGTTAGGTCCGAAAGAAGATCTCGTAAAATGTCGGAAAGATACGTGATCGACCAAGAAAACAAATTACGAAAATTCGTTCTATCAAACTGATCAATACAAAATCCACTTCTAGTAATAAAAGAAATACGCCGATCCACCAAGCCTTTCTCCCCCCACCACAGGAGGCCCAATCACGTATATCGTGGGGCGTAACTTTAACTGAGGCAATTTATGCTGTGTTGTTTTTCTAACTGCAAAATAAGCAATACTACTTGTTCTTTGAATTGAAGTAAAATGAGATTCATACCGTTTAATGGTTGACTGTTTATCTCTGAGTCTTTCTTCTTGCTTCAGCATCATGGCAACATCCTGCGGGCATGGCAACATCGGTCCTGTTGCTGTTGTTGTACTGCAATGACGCAATATTATTGCCTGTGCTTGTTAAATTATGGCCTATTATAATAGTATGATAATAGGATACAACGCAACAAACACAAGCAATAATGTTGCGCCATTGCAGTACAACAACATCAACAAGACCGATGTTGCCATGCCGGCAGGGTATTGCCATGATGCTGAAGCAAGAAGAAAGACACAGAGATAAACAGTCAACCATTCAACGGTATGAATTTCATTTTACTTCAATTCAAAGAACAAGTAGTATTATTTATTTTGCAGTTAGAAAAACAACACAGCATAAATTGCCTCAGTTAAATTTAGGCCCTACAATATACGCTATTGGGCCTCCTGTGCCCCCACAGCCATAATTAATCTTTCCACTTACCGTTACAGTGAAGGCGGTAGAAGCGTACCACTCATGTTGTCAATATTCAAAATAGAATCGAATTTCATTGGATTTTGTTTTCTTTGCATAAAGAAATCATTGAACATTCTCATTCATTGTGATTTCATGGGAAAGGAACTCCTATTGCAATTCTTCATACGCTCTGCCCAACGGAAGCAACGTTCGAATCGAACGTAGGCAAATAACAAAGAAATATTCCAATAGTAATCCAATCACAAAAATCAATTTTCAAATAATCTTCGAATTTACATGGTACACTACGTCCGCTTTCACTGTCAGGGAAAAACTTTTGCTAGAAAAAAGAAAGAAATTAAAATAAATTTAAGAATTTCTCAGCCTATCTCCAATAAAATTTTTTGACTTTGATTGAAAACGAGAATCTCTCCAAAGTCTGCCAAACCTTTACCCTGGGCACCAGAGCCAAAAAAATAATAAAAAGAAAAAAATGAAGAAGGAAAGAAAGTTCCTCCTTTCTTCCTTCTCTCTTTTCCTTTCATTTAAATTTTGAGGCTCTGGTACCCAGGGTACCAAACCTTCTGCTTTGTGGAGCAGAAGGTTCAGAAGGCCTTCCAAACCTGCCAAACCTACCGTTTTCGGAATAAGGGAGTCCATCAAACACAAATTCTAGGTCTACCAAGTCTATACTCATTACATAAGTGTCAATAGTATCGCTATTGAATTGGATTTTTTTCGCTCATTTTGTATGAGAGAAAATAAAATATCAGATTGAAAATAATGAACAAATACAAGGAATCACGTCTTCAGTCTATACCAAGTCTGCCGTTCTCAGAATTGGTACCAACCAGACACACCCTAAGTGTAGATCCGATACTATTTTTGTTCATAGATTCAAGATGAGCCAAAGAGAATTTCATAAGAAATTGGCCGATACAATCGCTAACTCCGTTAGGGCAAGAGGTATTTTTCTAGGATTTTCCACGAGTGGCAAAAACAGCCAAAAATACCCCGTAATTTCCGGTATGAGTTCATGACAAAGTCAACTGTGCGTCACTGACAAAGTCTGGTGTCACTTTGAAAACGAAGACGGGCCAAAGTTTGAAATAAGCCACTGAGGTAAAAAGTACTCATGTTCCTTTACTGCTTGGACAAGTAAAAGGGTCCATTGGGACAAATGTCCCATCATTCAATACATTAAAGAATACCACAAGAGATGGTCTGGTATAGAAAGTAGTTTCCAGTTGGTGTTGGCAGATAAAAACTCAAGATATTGTCGTAATTCTCATACCTTTTGCGCAACAAAGACTGTGTCCCTTTTTACATAGTTTAACAAGATATCCTGGGATGTCTAATTGTTTAGCGAGGTATTAAAGATGTTGGCAGCAGCATCTCGCAACGTTTGCAATATGGTTTTTTTCTGGATTTATTTCTATCCATAGACATCCTTCATCAATCAGTAGTATAGCATTTGAGGATCCACCTAAATCTTATGTATACTGAGCATCGGGTGCTGTTTTGTTCATACTTTGAAGATGTGCCAAAAAGTTCGAACTGCAAACTAGCAATAAAATCTCTTACTTACTTGCAAGAAAGAGACAAAGAAAAAGAAGTAACAAGGCAAACAAGTAAGTTTGTTTATAATGTCAGGTTTTACATAATTTTACAAGATATCCTGGAATGTCTAAATGTTTAGAAAGGTATTGGAGAATTGGCAGCAGCATCTCTTCATATTTTTAATGTGGCTTTTCTGGATCTATAAATAACCAATATTAAACAGTGGTATGAAATCTCAGAGCTGCCTAAATCCAATGTTTGAGTTTCTTCGGTTACTTCTTTTGTTCTCGTAGTGCCTAACTAAGAATTTGGAACTGAAATTACCTGTAATTTACTTGAAAATAGATCTTCTGTATGAACTTCTTATACCGCATTCACATTAACACAGTTACACCTGCTGTATCTAAACATTGTTAGATTTAACCAATCAAATCCATTCGATTCGTTGGATTGACCAATGAGGTGGTCAACACTGTAACTTGGGGGCTTGGTTCAGTTTAAGCTGCTTTAGTCTGCAAGTGTGAGCGGGCTATCAGTGTTGGGGGTTTAATGTTAAGGTGAATCTGCATTTAAGGTGACGCACTTTTAAACAAATTTAAATCCATGAACCAACGATGAGCTGGTTCACTCACAACCAAGTAATCAAATAAGGATGGGTTTGGGGGATGAAATAAAATCGGTACAGTTGGCTCACTACTGATAGAAATTTCCCACTAATTCACACTTGGAGCTAGGCAGATATAACATGTGTAACTCTTGTCCCATTTATATCGGGTACCCAAGATGATGTATCAGCGTTTGCAGAGCTGTATTATCATGAATTTCAATGAGTTACCTCTCATTTTGAAGCCCAAAGGGCCTAAAGGCTAACTTAAGTGAAATTTACAGTATATCTGCCAGCACGTTTTACTCCTTGGAAGATTATCATACTCACATTCATTTTTGAAGCTGAAAAATTTGGAAGAAACGTTGTAGAGAGTTTTGATTCTCCTTGAGGTATCTTCAAAATAACTCTCAAGCAAAATAAGCTGCAGCTCTAGTTTATCATTGCCGATTTTAGTGAACTGAATTTCTGCATCTAAGTTATACCTCCTGCTACAAAATTCCCGAAGGTAATCGCAACTTAAGATTGAAATTAAAGAAAATTGAAATTACACAGTAGGTGACTTCTAGCAAATGTAATGTAACATCATCTAGATTTTTTCCTTTTTTCATCAAGGGAATGGTGGATTTACTCGATGAGCTACGACTGTTTGCTTAGGCCAAAATGCCAAAGCTCCGGTTTGGAAGTGGATGTAAATTTAAGCTTTCAAGATCAACATCTCCGCTCTCATAGAACTAATACAAACAAACAAGTCAGCCATTTCCAAGTTAAAACTATCGAGGAAGATTTTGGGAGTAGTTAGCAGTTGCTTAAGCCGTAAGTCCCATCACTAGAGCTAACCAGTTCGTGTACTTTCTTCTTGAACACCCGGAAAACCGTTGCTTCCCAGTCGCTTGTTCTTCGGTTTGCGTTTTTTCAAATCAAAAGAATCCATCACTCTTTGGCTTTAAATTCACAAAAATGAGCGAGAATTATGTCATTTGAAAAACCAAAGCACAACGAAGGGATATGCATGTATGTATGTAAAATTTTGCCATAAAATTATAAATAAAAAACATTGAAATATCACAAAATTTTTGGAAAAAGTCTAACTACAAATGTACGCTATAATAAAAATCTTACTGTTGAAAGCTTAATTTAAAAACAAAGGTCAGTGCAACCTTGTTTCCGTAATGGTCCCCTCAGAGTTGTCCTTGAAAGAAAGTTTTCACAAAAGAAAAGAAAAATAATATCTATTGCTCCAAAATTGAGAGTAATGCTACATTTTCAATATTGTTGATGGATGCGGTTAAATCTTTTAGAAATTTGATAATAAGTATAAGGGCTATTTTCTTGGTTTTGAGGATCTTTAAAGAATTTTACCTTGATCCTATATGCTTGAAGCTATTGAAATTCTGAGAAGATTTTCGGTCAGACTGCTCCAAACTGCTTTGTAGACTGCTCCAAATATTGGGTCATAGGTAGGAGACCATTTTGAAGGGGAGAATCAAGACTGAAACAACGGAAGACCATCCTATTACGTTTTTATTTTGCATGTAAGGATTCTAGCATTATTTGCTCTTCCTTTGGCCCCCGGTCCTACAAGTGTGTGAGAGCAGCTGAAGACAGCGCCCACTAGACTGGAGGCAAGCAACGACAAATCTTCATGATGATGGAATCAACGTTTCCCGAAAATATTAATTCTATTAATTTTTGATGTGTTGGAAGGGGTGCAGCATGCAAAATGACATTAAAATACATAGAATATGATGAATCACGAGCGCATCAGAAGCACATTTGACTGTTTTAACCAGGGCGCTCCCTGGTTTTAACTCTGTTACCACGCTTTAAATTACATTTGACCAATGCTTTGGTCAAATGAAATTTGCAGGCAGGAAGGTGTGCTCTTGGAGGCCTATCAAACGCAAGATTCTGTTATTTATATTTATGCCTGTTGTGAAAGCTGTGAAAGGACGGGCGTTGCAGCGTAGTAGTCTTTTCAGATGTGAAGCTTCCTTCCTTGCATTTAGCATTTCAGCTCTTCTTGTTAGCGTGTATAAAACATTAAAGAAAACACCTTCTGTAGCCATAAATAGGGGAAATATAACTGGAAGTCCAAACAAAAGCTATGAAACACCACTGAAGAAACCTTGATTAATAATTAACTAGCTCTATAAGTTTTCTGCGGCTGAGCAAAATATTTACTCGAAAGCTCTTTCCTAAGATGGTAAAAGCACGTTATGACGTGAAGCACTATTGATCAACACCACGAAAGCAAAAGCTGTTGGTTTTCCGTTGCTGATACTGAAGAAATCGGCCTTATTTGGAAAATCAGTGTATGATAGTCAGATAATTGATAAATGAATTAAGGATATATGGCATAAGGAGATATTCAAAGTTTGATCCTGTGATCTTTTCTTCAGCATTTAAGGGAGGCAATCAAGGAAAGTTTGCATTGAAATCTAGAGGCAAGTATAGTACATCTGGGCAGGTTACTTGCAGAATATTTTCTTTGTAAATATTATCGAAAAATAAGCCATGGATTAGAGTGATGATCCGAGTTAAAAGGCTTGCAAAGCCCAGGAAAGTACTCAGTCTTCACCGGACAGGTGGATGCTTTCAGAGATGGCGCCAGGGAAGAAATGCTGGGGGGGCAAAAACTGTCAGAGTGCCGACGGCGAGCGAAGCGAGCAAAATTTTTACGGGCCACACCTTTCAGATTGGCTTAAAATGCGACTGCAATCTCTAAAAGCATAACAAGCAAGTTACGAGAGTGCCGACAGTGCACAAAAATTTTCAAAAATTCAAGTGACGACGGGGGGCTCAGTGAATTTTTTGGGGGGGCTCCTGCCCCCCAAGCACCCCCGGTCGCGCCATCCCTGGATGCTTTTAAAGAGCTGACAGCTCTGGTTTTGCCCTGACAGCAAATTTAAAGTTTGTTGATTTTTAACTCTGCAACCAAGTCACCAAAAATCTTAAAAATTTATCAAAATTTAATCTAATCATTGCAGATGTAGAGAAAAATAATTTTTTGACTATTAATTCAAAACAACTTGTGTCAGATTTTTTTAAATCTGTTGCATTTTTTTGCGGACACTTGATATAATATGATTTTAATGGGTATCTGATAAAGATGTTGATTGATTTAGAAGGAGAGAAAGTAAGAGCATTTAGAGCAACATGAGAGAATTTTTGCCAGTTCTCAACAAATATATTAGGATAGGGTCTGACAAAGGCCGTCCTGTGGTTTAGTTTTTGAATTTCCTTTTCCCAACAAACTTTTAATATAAGGAGTATAGATTGCAGTTTACTTACTATCATTTCTATCCTCATTTCGAATCTGGTATTCGAGTTATGCTTCACTCATATGCTTCTCAAGGAGTAAGAACTGCGATTACGGTACATGAAGGTAAGATAGTCAAGATAGTAAGATAGATAAGATAGTAAACGGAAAATTAAAGGGAGGTCTTGATTCCATCAGAAAACTTCGACAATTGCTCCCTCAATCACAACTTTTTTAAGCATACCGGGCATTGGTGGAAAGTCACCTCAGATATGGTGATCTCCTATGGGGTCACCTTTCTGCAACTAAACTCCATAGCTTCCAAAGTTACAGGATAGGGCAATGACTCTGATCCAATCCGCGCCTATTAAAGACAGAATACCATCTGCAACATTAAGTGTAAATTAACTAATTAAGCTTGACCAGGCGACGATGGTGCATAAAATTCTAAATGAGCAAATGTCCAGAAATCCTTAAGCAAGAGTTCACAAAAAGATCTCAGGTTTCAAAATATGAAACAAGGAGAGCGAATGACCTGCAGGTACCAAGACCTAGGCTAGAGATAACAAAAAAGAGCTTTTCGTACAAAGGTGCCAAGGTGTGGAATGATAATATTAGAAATGTGGAATCTGCTGCACTTTTCAAAAAGCAGGCTAGAAACTACTTTTTGGACCAATAAGACAACGAAGACCCCTTGAAACATGACCTCCTGGAAGAACAGTACGATTCGTATATATTTATCTTTATTTTTGTTTTTGTTATTTTACTATGACCGATGGAGTATTATGTATAAAACAGATTAGATGAAATGAAATGGTTTCATATCTTCTTATATTTCATAGTTCATAGTTCAATTTGTTAAAGAGGGAGACCCTATAGATAATTGTGAAGGGGCCCTAACTCATAAAAACTTACTATATATACTAGTTAAAGGCATCTAGAAAAACTTACGGCCTAGTTCAGACGTCGAACTTTTCATGCGCCGAACTTAATGCCAATTTTTTTTTTTTTTTTATCATCCATATAAAATTCTTACAATACATGTTTACCTACTCTACATATTAATACTATACAACTGCACAACACTACAGGGACAATAACGTGAGGAGCAAAATGGCATGGCTACCCCATGTTCTTACATATAACAAAAAACAGTGAACACTACTAGGACAATGCACAAAAAGAAAACAAAGAATACTTGCAAACTAATCACTATACGCTAACTACAACCTAAATAAATTACAATGAACGTTTGCGGCATAAAGACTGTGGGAAAGGAGTTACAGAGCAATTTCCCTGCTTCCTACCGAAATATGGCAATTTGATCGATGGATTAAATGCAGAAAGCCAGGGTTTTTGTTGGAATATTATACCACTGTCTTTTCCGCAATCGTTCATTTCCATTAGATAAAATAATGCAACGTAGCTACTCTAAATGAAAGAACAAACTGAAGACGAAAAAGAAGGTAGAGGGACTTGATGGTTACTTGATGATGATGGACTTAATGCCAATTAAACAGTTAATCCCCGTTTGATTCAGACGTCGCATTTTTCATGTGCCGAACTTATTGTTCTGCAGCTTCGCGATCAGTGCACCCTCAATTTCACCACCTTCATCACCGAGATTTATGTTTTCTGTTTAAAAACAAAACTATGTAAAAAAGCTTCCAGAACATTTTTCGTGAGCAAGAAAAGCTGGAGAGATGGAAAACAATTTTTGCCCCGCGGAGTTTCGAATCAGGCTTGAAGGTGCCAAACAAAATTTTGGTAAATGTTTGGCTGGCTTCATATTGTCCCAAAATAGTTTGAAATTCGTTATTTGTTGAATTATAACCTCTCCTGACTTTACTAAAAAAGGAGAGGAGACAGAGGACATACCCGCCTTGGCTTCTATCTCTGATTGAGGGCCTACTCAAAGTTCGGTTGATGCAAACATTGTTAGGCCTAAGCGACGGAATATCTGCTAAGTTTAAATTCAAGGGAAAAAGAGATGCATTGAGTTACCAACAATGGGAAACGTCTCCAACGATCCAGCAACCGGTGTAGCTCCTGTCCCCATGCCCGACCCTACCACAAAGACAACGTAGATCCCAAAAACAAATCCCCATCGCTGACCCACCATAAATCAGGCACAGAAACAACCTCGTCCCCAGGGCCTTTTTTGTCGTCTCCGTCCCCATTTGACAAAAGGCCCTGGGGACGAGGTTGGTACAGAAAGCGCAAGAAAAGTTCCCCAGTCTATTGTATATTCTGTTTGAACACTGCACTGGAGAGTGCCCTGCTTAGTCTCAGCAGGGAGGCTGTTCCACAGGTTCGCACCTCTATGCGAAAAGGAAAAGCATTTCTGCCACTTGCGGATGTTTTCTTTGGTAACATCAAATTTGTTTTCGTATTTCGAAGGCTGCAGGCGGAGTTTCTTGTAAAAAGATTGCTCATGCCCTGTGGAGCAATCCAATTGATAGTCTAGACTTTGAAAGTCTAAATTTGTTACCAGCGAAAAGAAGTGCATGCTGTGTTGCGTAGTTCACCTTAGTTTCCTGTTGTCATTGAAAGCTGCGGAGGAAATATATAATACTGTTGAGGAGAAAGATCAATTCCATTGACAATTGGGACTAACATTACGACCACTGTCATATGTTTTGCTCTTTGGTCCATTGCACTAATGAGGCACTGATAAGGGGGGATGGTACTTCTGTTTTGCCTTATTTTGCCCTGATTTTGTTTTTGTTTTTTCTATTATTGTTTATTTATCGTTGATATTTCTTAGAACATTGTAAGTGGCATTTGTAGTGAGGACCAGGTGACCATGCGTCTTTCCTCGCTACAAACGCCACAGTATCTTGTATAAACATTTTGCTTTTAAACTTTAGATTGCAAAGAAGACGTTAAGATCGAGTGATACGTCGATTTGAGATCTGGAAGTCTAGTTTATTTGGTGGAAAGTGCTGTCAGTGAGCGATAATGAACTTGATTTTCAAGTCTCTGCAGAAGGATATATTTTTTGTCCAAGATATCCTTTGCCAATTAATCGCCATGCTCTAATTCGTGTCCTTTTCTGCTTAGTCGGAATTAATCTGTTTGAGTATCTCCCAGAAAACCCGACACCTCATGTGCTGTTAGGACGCAGATCACAAAATGCGCGCGGAACTGAGCCGAAAGGAGCGGGTAACCAAAGGAACGAGTCAAAAACACTGTAATTTATTTTTCAAACTGAGCGCGGTCATATCTACAATGACAGCGGTGTGAGAAATCTCAAGCAGCTACAGTTGGAGACCGGATTATAAAGGGGGATTGTTTTGAAAACGGAAACAATTGCTTCACTCCTAAGAGAAAGATTTGGAGACTCAAAGGGCCGAGGGTTGTAAGGCTTCATGATAAAGTGAGCAGATACAGTAGTTGGAAGATGTTGACATAATAGACGTTCATGGCAATGATGTACCTGATAATTAATTTTGCCATGCTTTCAGAAATCATGCCTGGCTATTGATCTGTGCATATTTAAAGTTATTCACAAAAAGTTCATGATAGTTATGAGAAAATTGCTGCAACCTGAATAATAAGACTTGAAAAATCTGCCGTCAAGCTAGAAGCTACGATAACTTGGTAAGACCTTTTTGAGGTTTTTCATTTCGAGCGTTTGCCTTGCAGATACGATTTATTCTATTTTGAAAGTTCATGTTTATCGAAAGATTGTGGCTATCAAAAATTATTCACAAAAGTCCAGGGCAGTAGGACGCATTTCAAACTTTTCTCATTCAGATAAAGGGACAAATTTCTTGACAAAAGGGTACCTTTCCGATCACTTCAAAATCTTTGGGGCACGTTGCCTCCAATGTTCAATTGGTCCCAGTTCCCCCGGGTCCTCCCGGTTCCTAATTCGCTGCAAAGATGGCAAGGAAATAGCTGCAACCAGATGAAGGACTTGGAAATCTACCCTCAAATTACAGAAATTAGAAGCTGATACAATATGAAAAGGAGTTTGCGTAATAGCGTCTAAGGGGAATGTAGCTGCATATGTTACGATAATCTCCAATGTTCACTATTCACTATTAACTCTCCAATGTTCACCATTAGATTTACCGATGCTTATAGTGCTGGTAAAACAGCGGCAAAAGTCACAAAAACAATTCAATTTTTCGGCTTTTAACTGGAATTTGAATCATTCAAATCTGTGCTGTACGCATGATACTATGAATTTTTTAAAGTAGGAACTTTTTTCTGGCTCACCCGGCATCGTTTTTGCATTGACATTCATGAATCTCCTTTCGGGAGAACGTTTGGCTCTTCGCAACGGCAGGAATATTCAAATCTTCTACTATGGTAGACATGAACCCCCTATACAATCCTGATCACTTTTGTGAAATGACGTCATAGTCACGATAACATCAATGAAAACAGAAGCATAGAAAAGGCGTTGGAATAGCTCCATGATCGAATGAGAGGACTTTCTGACGAAGTTGTTGCAGCAAGATGGGACCCTCGGGCGAGGAAGGGGGTAATTATCCTGTATGTGATGATAACGAAACTGACTTGAACTTCGCTTGAACTGATTCAGGATGCCCCCCCCCCTAAACCAAATTGTGTTATGTTAAGATTAAAGGGTGAAGACCTGTAAGCAGGAAATAAATTAAGTTAGCTGATGGATAAATAAATGAATGAACGAATGCACAAATCAATGTCAAAATGAAATGATAAATGAATAAGTGAATGAAAGAAAGAATGCATAAATAACTATGTGAAGGATTGTAAATAAGTAAATGAATGGATTTCGTGCAAATACGTCTGCTCTTTGAGCACTCTCAGCTCCCTGTGAATATACGACTGGTAAGTCGATTATTTGAATTTTTAGGGCTGGTGGTAGCACTGTGAATAAATCAGTGCCATTGAAAGCACGAGGAATAGCGATGTCAATATTCAAACAAACATCTTCATCACGTTTCGTTTGACCTTTCATTCATCAAGCTGATCTTGTAAACGACAAACTCGCATATGTTTGAAATTACAACTGGATACTTCAAGAAAAGGATATCTTGGAAAGTGCATTAAACTTTCACAAGGTATACTTTCTTCTTTCCTTTTTTCTGCCGTTTTCATGTGTTTTCAACTTGTTATCTGAAACATGCGGCTGCCATTAGGCCAATAAGGTATGCAGTCAAATCCTAGTTTAGCTAAGCAGCACCCTTCAGCCGCATTCCTTTAAAAATTTACTATGCAGTAGAATTTTTTGCAGCAAACATTCGATTGGTTAAATCATGTCAATTCCATCATTGGGTACTATTTTAAATCAGGTTTTCTCATTTCACTTTATAGCAGACAACATACATAAGAAGTATAAGGAACAAA
This sequence comes from Aurelia sp. 3 sensu Dawson et al. (2005), assembly GCA_964020215.1. Taxonomy (NCBI): domain Eukaryota; kingdom Metazoa; phylum Cnidaria; class Scyphozoa; order Semaeostomeae; family Ulmaridae; genus Aurelia; species Aurelia sp. 3 sensu Dawson et al. (2005). The sequence continues at coordinate 14,172,270 of OZ026573.1, read as the reverse complement.
TTTTGAATGTAGGAATATTTGTTCGAGAATCTGCCAGCTGCACGTATATTGTTAACTTAAGTTACTGCACGAAATATCAGACAATTAGAAGTAATATGGATCAACCGTCATACAAAGTGCCAGTAAGAATTCTTCTCAGTTAATGTCTGACGGCAAGAACTGTAAGCTGCATATTTAAAACCTTTTCATTCCAGAAGCCTATGACAAAATTCATTTTATCAAAACAAAGAAAGAAGAATATTTACGGTAGTTTAACGTTAGCATGTGCAACGTTAGTTTGGAATTGTCACATTTAAATCTAAAAGTAATGAGTAATTTGCACAAAGACCACTACACTAAACATGTGTCATAACATTCCACTGAGAACTAAGACAAAGGATAATGTCTAGGCAGGTACTCAGTTTGCACACATTTTGTCAGTTGTGTCGGCTGGTCAGTTAATCAGTTAGTCCGCTAGTCCGCTAGTCCGTTAGTCAGTTTATCAATTTGTCAGTTAGTCAGTTAATCAGTTGGTCAGTGAGTCAGTTTGCTTCTTCATTTATGCACTAGATGTAATTGGAACATTTTTGAATGCTACGGAATGAGTGTTCTAACAGTGGAGCCTGGAGCCCAAGAGCCTGGAGCCCAGGAGCCTGGAGCTCCTAGAGCCCAGGAGCCCAAGATCGTTTTGTGGAAGATATAGTGCAAAGAGATGGTGAATAAGGGTGCAAATTGAGCAATTTTTATACATAGAACACCAGAAAAATTACGTTGTGTGCTATAATTCAGATGAGGTGCACTTATAAATGCCTAACATTGTCGTTGTTAACTTCATTGCCCTGTGCTGTTCTATGGAGCACATCATAGCCACCATAATGCCTAGACCAACTACAATAAAGCTACACTATCGTCAATTTATACGTCACTGTCGCTGTTGTTGCTGATGAGCCTGATGGCCAGCGACGCATCAGCTGAGGATGGAGACATGTAAAATGCACCACAGTACAACCGAGACAGTACCAGGTACCAAACTTTCAGTACCCAGTACCATTAAGGTCAGTACCAGGGACCATGGGAGCTAGAAATCAGTACTGATTTAAATAGAAAATTATGGAAAAATACTGGGAAAGATTTGGAATGAAAAAATTGCTCTTGGCCGTGAAAAGTGTTCTTACAACAACAGAATTTCCTACTAGTACCCAGTACCAAAGGTGTCAGTACCAGGTACCGCGGGGCCTAGTACCCAGGACCGTCAGTACCTCCTATCACCATCCTCGCAGTTTATAGGAGCATACAGAGTTGGAGCAGACAGCCTTCACATGATTGATCAAGTACACCCATAAGAATTTTATGAAGGATCCAAAATGTAAAGTTTTAAAGGCCCATCGCTAACCATAATGCATCACTTGCCGAAAGAACAGCGAAGCAAGCAGAGCCTATACAAAAGGACGGTTATATCATGACACGCCAGTCAAAGTGCCCCGGTAAGAGGTCAGATGTTCACCGGGGTCATAGTGACCAACAAATTTGGTCAAATTTTCACCGGGGAGCTCGAATTACGTAACGAGGACATCATAATTATTGGCGGGGAACCGTTTCTACGTGGAAATAATTTCCCAAAATATTGTTTCTGATTTAACAATTAACATTCCATCCTTTTTCAAAATGTAACATTGTATTTTGATTTTTTCCGCAGCCTCTCTGAGTGAATGAATGGATGAATGAATGAATGAATGAATGAATTAATGAATGAATGAATGAGTGAATGAGTGAATGAGTGAATGAGTGAATGAGTGAATGAGTGAGTGAGTGAGTGAGTGAGTGAATGAGTGAATGAATGAATGAATGAATGAATGAATGAAATGAAACATAAAAGGAAAATGCGCAGCTTTACCTTCACTGTTTCAGCTGGTACTAGTTTCAACTTCAGTTTTTAAGAACAAATATTCACGAAAGAATACGAATGAATTAACTTTTAAGAAATAATAATGGAAAAAGTCAATGTAAAAACTGAACTGTATATCAATACTACCTTCCACCAGAACTCCCTGCAGCAACCATAAACGAATAATAAACAGGTACAATACAATGAAAAACAAACAAAGAGCATCGTTTCAGGAGCAGTCCACCGCCGAACAGGGCAACCCAGTAGTTGGCCTTGGGGTCGATTCTAAATGGATCTTTGAATCCTTGAAGCATGGAGGGAGTTCCTCCATAGAAAAATTACCTGAGGATATGCCGCCCGGAAGGGTATACTTTTTTGGACTCCTAGTGTGGCCAAGGGTATAATTCTTGGCAATTTTCGTCTGGGCAAGGGTATGGCAATTTCGGTCCAAGAAAGTCAAATTTTACAAATTCCTTTATGGAAACCCAAAAAATTTTGGTGATTTTAGTCTAGGGAATGCGAGAATTTGGCAACTTTTTTCTGGTCAACTCACGGCACGTTTTTATGAAGAATTTAGTCTAACAAATGATACCATTTTGACTCTGTGGGCGGTACACCCGTACCTAAAATTTAGCCGAGAACCCCCGTGCCTTGAAGTCATGAGACAGTGTCTTAATATTCCAAGCCATTTGCAAATTCATGTCGATCTCTTGGCAAGCAGATGGTAAAATGTTTGATTTCGTAGATTTAGTTCATTCTTAATTTGTGAAAGGAATCTGGCTTTGATGGGTCTTAATTTGAATGAAACCTTAAAAGGCACAGATAACCGCACCTTGATAACCCCTAAACTTGGTTAATATGTCTAAGTGTACACGTTAGCAACAGTAATTGAATTCATATTTTTGAATACTGCCGATCATCTGAAGATCATTGAATGGTTGTAGTTTATCTTGCTGTTTGAAGTTTGAATTTTACACATAATCGCTTCATTAAATATTCATCCTCTCATCAAATGGTTTATTCACAGTTTCGATTATTTTACTTCCTTTCATATATTAAACATTTAAATCAATATTTCGTTATCTAAGGAGCTTAGGAAATCGCCTTTTCGTTTAGGTCACGTTGAGTTTATGGATTATTTGCATTTTAATTGATGAACAGCAACTTGTCTTCATAAAGTGCTCCCTTGTGCTCGTATGTCGTCTTATCTCTGCAGTCTAATGTTGACTTTCAAAAGTGTATTTAGACTAAGTTATTGTTAACTGATTCCACTCTGTCCCCAGTCATACCCGAGATACTGAAGAAGGAGGCAAAACCTTTCGCTAAACTTGAAAATGAGCGAGTGCTCTTTCCTCTTTCCGAAAAAGTAACTGAAACGCCTCGCTTACATCTTCATTATAAAAGGAATGGAGTATGTTTCCTCACTTTTCACATTAGTGCCAAATACTAAGACTACGTTAGTAGGAGCTATCTTATCTCATTGCGCCAAGTGTATTTCCTAGCAACTTATGTATTTCCTTTCATAAAAATTTGAAATCAAATCAAACCAAATCAATCAATCAAAACGCACAGTAAGCATCCCTTCGCAACCATACAGCCAGTCTCCATTTTCTACAGAAATACTTGTTCCTTCAAACGCTGTATATATCATCCTCATCTCAAAACTCCTCATGACAAAAGCGAATTTGAAAAGACCGCCTTTGAGGTGAAACAAGGACCGGACTTTTTCTTAGGCAGAAAGATGAATAAAAAACCGATCTTCTATTTCAACCATGCGCAATAAGAAACACATAATGTGCTCTCACCGAATGTGTATTCTTTTCGTGTCAAATCTTCTGTCAGCGCCATCTTGACTGACTGCGCATGGTGCTTCGCAGTGCTTTGCTGTATCACAGGGGCAGCAAAGCACTGCGAAGCACCATGCGCAGTCAGTCAAGATAGCGCTGACAGAAGATTTGACACGAAAACAATACACATTCGGTGAGAGCACATTATGTGTTTCTTATTGCGCATGTTTCAACCATCTTTACGACATCTCAGCATGGCCGTCGGTTGTAAGATTTAGTTCTAAGTTTAAGTTCGTTTTTCAACGATGTCTTAAAACAGAGATCATTGAAATCGATCAGTCAAATTAAGTTGCACCATCTTCCGAAGATATACATCTTCAGATTCATCCGATCAGCAAACCTGTGTGCTTTGAACAGGAATGAATCTACAAGCCTACCTGCTATTCGAATTATTTTCACGACACCTAAATTTAGGCAAGGGGCTCCAAAACTTGGTTTCTAAATCTAAGTTAATTCTTCATTAATGAATTGAAGTTGAAGTAAGTGCACAGGGATATATCGACACAATCTAAAAATAGCGCAAAAGAACGGCAGGCACCATTTATCTTCCTATTGCTTTCATTGATCAAAAACATCAAATACAATAGCTTATATTTAGATGGACCCAGTCCCCTTAGCTAAGTTGCTTTAACTCCATTGATTTACCCTAAGATTTTTGAAATCGGTTGACAAAAGTCATCTCTACCGTCTTCGGAAGGTGTACATTGTTTTACATATCCGAGAGACAAAACCAATAAGCACGGGGGGGGTTCTTCCATAGTAAAGGTACCTGGGGATGTGCCGCCCGCGAGGGTATACTTTTTCGGACTCTAGTCTAGCCAAGGGTGTACTTTTTGGCAATTTTAGTCGAGTTAGGTCTAGGCAAGGGTATGCTTTTTGGGAATTTTGGTCAAAGAGATGTCAAAATTCGGTAATTTTTGTAAAAAAAACCCAACTTCTTAAAAATTTTGGTCTAGAAAATGCGAAAATTTGGCAAGTTTTGCCTAGAAAATGCCAATTCAGAGCACTTCTGAAGGAAAAATTAGTCTAGCCAAGGGTATCATTTTCACAAAAATTGGTCTAGCCAACGGTTACATTTTCAAACTGTGGGCGGCACCCCCCTACCCGAAATTTAGCCGAGAACCCCCCCCCCCCGTGCCAATAAGTGCCTCAATGCAGTGCTTGATGGCACAATCAGAAAAATTGCTTGTCTACTTCAGTATTTGATCACTGTCACACAAAGTTCTTCACAAGAACCATTACCCAGTAGCAAAGGACAAGCATCATTAAGTCTTAAGACAGAAATTTGTATTGTCTGTCTCTTGGAAGAAAGGTAATGAACGATAAAGTTGCACTAAAGGCAGAAAGTCTTGATCTAAGAAATTTGTTTCACATCATTAGGAACCCTTCAATAACATTTCACCTGTGGCCTTGTATTCTGTAGTCTGCCATTGATTTTACTCAAAGTCCTTACGTTACAACGAGCGTACACACCCTAGTTTTTGTGCTTCAAGTCACATGAATGAGCTTCGGAACTAAGTGAAACTGACTTGAGATAAATGTAATTTTATTAACCAATCCTTGTTAAGCCAAGCTAATATGTTGAACGTCTGTGGATTGCCGATCTTAGATTAAACGAGAGATGGATTTTTCATCTATCTGCGAAATTATAGCAACGATTGTGGTTGAACATCTAATTACACGTCAGGCTTACTATCTATCTTTGTGGCCCATGGCTCTGTTATTGTACTTACAGTCACAAATCTGGCAGGAGAGATATGTGATCTGATTAAGCTAATAAAATTGAGCTGCAATCGAAGAGATAATCTTAAGCCCACTTTATTCTCCCTTGAGTAGACATGAGCGAAACAGACCATGCTTTTAAACAGCGGTCGCAATTGTGGTCGCTTCTCTTCTTGTGCGTGAAATTGATCAAATTATGTCAAACGCAAGATAGATATCTTTTCTTTGAAGTTGTCTCTGTGACAGAAATGATTATCAGAGACAAAACACTACGATAGCAAAAGTACACCACAGCATCTTGTATGTGTTCAGCTCGATTCAGGGCGTCCTTGTCAGTGCATTGGTGTTTTGCTTCCACGGTGCAAGAGAACCAATAAAGCTAATTGAATAAAGTACTTAGAAATGATACACGACAGCATTATAAGTATCATTTATGAGAAACTAAGAATTCGGGCCAGTACTGAAAGTTTCTTAAAAGTATTAGATTTTTAATGCTCAGAGTTTTCATGTGCACTGCATGTGCCCTGTTGAACATTTGAAAACAAAATTGTTTGAAGCTTTCCATTCCGCTGCCATTCCGTCACTGTTCTTATCGTTTTCCAATGTTTAGATATTACTCAAGTGCATGATAAAAAGGCAACAAGTGACCATAATGTAAATTATTGTAAGAATTTCCTTTATCAAAACACATAGCATCTTCAGTTATATTTTCCCACAAATTTTTGGTCATCTTAGATCTTAGAGTTGAGTTTCTTGTAAGCAGTTTCTTATAAAAAAATACGTGTATTTGTAACGAACATTTATATTTCAAGCATTCAGGAACATTTCAAGCACACGAAGTACATAATGCAAATTTGATATAAAAGCTGAATGGAAAGTGAACTGGATGTTTTTCCCTGTCTGTTTGTATACGACAACAAACAAGGTTAAAACATCTTGCAGTGATAATTGCAATCAAATGTGTCTCATTCTTTAATATTATTTATTTTGATTAAACACCTAGTTGATGGCAGAATTTAAAGTAGCTTTCATTGAGAATTTTCCCAGCGGACTGCACTTGTGCTTGAATCTGTTCCGTTTGAAGGAGGCAAATCTGCAAGTTAGAACTTTGGAAAATGATTTCTAATCTTGATTGCTAAAATGTTATATATACAGTGGTGTTGGTGCTTAAAACTGCCTGTCATTTAAAGCTGCAAGATCGTATTCTTTGCATCGCTTATATCACACTGATGCTACAGCCAATACTTCCGTTAAAATAAGTCATGCTGCTCTCAAAAAAAATGAGCCTGGCAGTAGGGCTGAAGCGTCGATCTTGCATGGAACCTGACAAAAAAGACAAGACGATTTCAAAGAATACTTGCAGAATTCGTCGTTGGTTTGTTTAAACTGAACAAAGGAAGAGGAAACCCGGTGCAAACATTTTCAGACATTGGCAAACTTGGTGACAACATTTTGATGAAGCTCTTTTCTTTAAAGAGCTTGATAAAATTATTGTGAAAAGCAACCCTACCAGCTGCTGAACACCAATCTTGAGTTCTTTCCAAGTTTTGATGCCTCCAACATTCATAAATTGTTTGAAGAATCTTCATAAGTTAGGCCAAATATCGTCGCCACTATGTATTTTGTACGAGTGTGCGAAGGAACGATAAGGAGGCTAGCAATGTGTGTGGTATAATAGCAACACATTTGGCAGCAACGTGAAGTGACGTGATATAAGATGACGTCATTTCGCTCTTCTTAGAAGATTGAAATAAGTAATTTCGCAGATTAAAAAAGAAAAAAATTGAAAAAATACCACACACCGCTCGTCAACATTTATAAGAACCCCGGACTAGAGCTCTAGGTTCTTTTTTTTGCTCGATGGCCAGTCTGAATAGGAACCGCTAGAACATAGTAAAGGTATCCCTTTAAATATTATCACTGATCTAAGACAGATCGTTATACTTATGTTCCAGTAATTCTGATTAACTCGCTGTGGTCATCATATTTTGCCAAATCTTCAAATTACTTGCGATTCTCATTTTGATAGATACGCTATTTCTATCCTCTCTGATCAATGATAACGAATCTACAGACATAATATTTTTATTTCAAAGAATAGGATTACTTTTTATTTTAGTTTGATTTCAGTAAAATTACATTCGTTTTATCCCTATGTTTCATAAATGTCATTCAGGCAAAGTTCATTAGATTTTAGATATCTTATTTCGTTTTGTAAAATTTTATTACTTATGCAGTATTTTATAAGCATGCTTCCCATCATGGAATGACATTTTTCATTAGATTTGATACTCAATTTATCTCTCTAAAATATGCGTCGATTGATCATGTTTTATTTCATTACATTGCATTTCACTCCGTTTCAATATATTTCAAGTAAATGTTTAATTTGAGTATAGAAATTGGCAACTTCGTTTCAAAGGTGTTCTATGTCATACTCTAATCACGAAGCCGTATGAACACCCAGGTACACTGCGATCAATTGAGCCTAGAAAATGGGTGCATTAGCAGTCATTATGGATTTGCAGTTTGCTAGGAAACTGTAACTATACAACCTCGATTTCAAAATAACAAAGCAACAGTACAAAACAGTGCAATTGCAATGGTTGCTGCTCAGTGACAAGATTGTACTGCTATTATGCGACTAATTATGAATTTTTCGAATAAATATCATATGATTTATGAAGAAATTGAATAAAAGAGACCCTAGAACTGATTCTTGTGGTACCCGAATCATAGCTGCTTGCTTGACTGAAAAACGTTCGAGTATTTAGCGAAGGTGAAGGTGAAGTTACGGTTTACAGCACCAAGCGCTGGGATCGCAGAAATAGCAAAGCGCTAATCGAGTCCGCGACCCCTTTTCATGACGCTCAAAAGGTGCTGGTGGGATTTGTGAGCCCCGTCCACCTGACTGTTCTGCCTGCAAAGCCAATGGATTACAATACGGCGCAATGACACCTTCAAACTATGCCTTGCCATGCCTTGTGCAGCGTAACTCTCCCTTTCCTTTTTTAAGACGATTTGGTCAAGGCACGCCCAACCGACGACAATGTACTTCTCGAAATGGCATTGACAAGTAAATTCCAAGAGCCCTCATTCAGCTGAACATGATTTGATTTGAAAGCGATCGGGTCTCTATATTCTGTCGGTGGAAAAGTGGGAAAAAGTATATTTAGGCGCCTACCTAAAGGTTGGTGGTCCGAGTCTCTGCCCTGTCAAACCTGTATCGTAGAGTGAGGAAAGTCGCCAACTTTCAGTGATTCCAGGATAAAACCCCAGGTTTCATCATATTGAGAGGAAAGCCGGGACACTGCCTCGATAAATTTGGCTTTTCATTGTCCTAAAACTAACTCCGGATGTTAAGTAGAAATTTGATGACAATTGAACTACAGACCAAACCAAATACAGTAGACAAGTCGTTGATTGGCTCCTATCTGTTAAAGCCAGGTATTAGGACACAGACGCTTTTACATTGTCTAGATCCTTGTGTCTTATTATATTCTAACAACTTGAGAGCGATTGGGCCTAAAGCGAGGTTCAGTTGCATAAATCAGTCGAAGATGAAACAGAGCAGAAAACAAGGCAAAAAACAAGACACAAGACAAGGATCAAAAGCAAGGTAAAATAATAATCAATCAAAACATCCATGTCCTAACACCCTTGGTCACAGCTTCGAATATCCATGAATCAAATTTTTTTGCCTTAAAATTCAAAACGAATGAATTGCTGTAATTTGACTCTGTGAGAATGTTCAAGGTTTACTTTAAATTTTCTCCTGTCTAGATTTATTTCATCTTTCTGAATACAAGGGGAAATAGAAAGTAATGCAGTGAGTCAATAGCGGCCAGTTACTTTGCTCTGTTTATACTTCCCTCAAAAGGTGTCAACCCTTGCTGAATCAGACAGCCATTTATTAAAGCATTTATCCTGGATTTTGTTCTTAGACACCATCTTTCAAAAGAAATATTTCCAGAAATAACATTTGCTCATCTTTCCGTTCTTAAATTTAAATCTTGATACTTGACTTGCCCTCACAAGGATCAAGTCTTAAAGAATCATAATTTTATTAGCTCATGAGAATAGAGTTAGCTTTAGGCCAGGAGATTCTCCATTCATCAATTAAAACAGTTTCCCACGAGACACGTCTCATCGCAAAATTCAATTTGTTTTATCTTGTCATAGCTATGCTGTTGGATAATATGATTGATTGCTAACTCGGATACTTTTATTTCAAAAGAAGTTTTCATGGAAGTCTGGTACCTGACAGGGTGTGGCGAAGAATTGTTTCTCGTTTGTGTGGATGCTGCGGAGGAGCTTTAGCCTCAATTTCTCGGTTTTTCACAGTTGCATGGTCAGGCTTTGATTTAGAGTTCGAGACCTTGTTTGAGTCAATCTGACAAATGGTTGCTGATTTATGGCAGAGGAGCGGCAAAATAAGTAGCCTGTGTTCCAGACCATCGTCTGCAGGCTACAACCATGCTACAACATAAGTGGTTGCTTCAAAACAGCTCTTCTATTGTTCACTTTGCTTTCTTTCTAACACGTATGGTCAAAAAGTAGATTTTGGTATGCAAAAAGAAATGTTCTAGTAACCATCAGTGCTTTTTGCGGCAAACTTCAAAGCCAGGTAGCCATAAAAGAAGCTAGGTTTTTTAATTTCAAAGCCTTGTAAGATATGGTATACCTGGGAGAGTATCTTGGTCTTAGAAGTACTTGCCAAATATAGAAGTTTAAAGATCTGGCTTGTGATGAAATTATGGTGATCTTTCGGACAGGAGTTCCTTTTTGGGGACCATAAACGTAGGAACCGGGAGGGCACTTTGGGCACGCCCCCCCCCAGATTTTGCAGTACACAAAGAAGTGCCCTTTTTGTTCTGAGAAAATGCCCCTTTTTTCTTGAGGAAAAAGTGCCTTCGATGCGTCGTGCCCCCAAGTTTAAGATGGGACACCCAGTACATAACCTTTGCCTTATTTCTTCATTTGGTCTTGCTTTCATGGTGAGTAATGATTTTGAATAATAAGAGAAAACAGAGGACACCTTGTAATGTTTGCATGCTGAAAGTAGGATGAATAGTGAGCTAAATATACAGCGAATGTCTTCCCTTTGAAACCTGCAAAATAACTTTACGATAGAGCGATGAATGACTGACGCAGTAACGCTTCTATGCTAATGCCACGTTAATGCTGAGTTTAGTCTGTAGGGATTGAAGAGCGTCTAGTTGTCTCTTGTGAATAAAAGATGATAAAAACTGACGCAGAAAGAAGTCTGTACCGTTAAACCCACGTTGAAATCTCTATTCAAGCTATTACTCATGCAAGTTCCTGCTAAAGTGCGATTGACTATTTGGTCATCCCATGCCCAAGGTTTTCAAACTCTGTCCCAGAATTTGGCCTTGCAACCTAAACTTTGATTTCGTCCTTGTTGCAGATGTTTGATTGTACCGGGTGAGCCAGAAAAGGGTTCCCACTTCTGAAAATTCACAGCATCAAGAGTGCTTCACAGATTTGAATGATTCAAATTGTAGTCAAAGCCAAAGAATCAAAGTATCTTTGTGATTTCACTAGAAATTTAGGTAGATTCAACTTGAAAAACTAGATGATTACAAAATGACTGAAAAAGGGCCTAAAACATTGATCAACTCATAAAGGACTCCTTGCACAGACCAATAAAGAGAATGCAGTTGTTCATTGGTGAGAGATATCCATTGCACATTTATTTTCATGGGACAGAAAACTTAAGAATTTGCTTGAAAATTGATGCCGTTGCTCTTGAGAGAGAGTTGAAACACCCATTGCGTATTGTTCTGTGTAACGAGAGTCCTTACAATTTGATAAACGTTTCAGGCCCTTTTACACTCATTTTGCAACCATGAAATTTTTATAAAGTTGGATTTACCAATACGTTTAGTGTTAGTAAGACAGCGAGAAAAATCATCCAAATACTCTGAACTTTTGGTTTTTAAGTAGAATTTGAATCAGTCAGATCTGTGAAGTACTTTTGTTGCAATAAATGTTCAAATGTGGGAACTTTTTTCAGGCTTATCCAGTAATTGTGATATCCTCCCAAAAAAGTGGTAAATTTTGCATTTTGCACAACTTCAATGAAGTTGCTTTTCGAAACAATGAAGATGGGTGACTGAGATTGCAGCAAGGAAACTTTTAACTGCTACGGGACTGCCACATCTTACACCTAATCGAACTTCGATCTATGCAACTGTAGTCAAATTGCTCGATAACGAGCGACTTTCCCTCAAGAATGTTACTAATATCGGTGAAGAAGCACGAAGGTCGTGGTAAGAGCGAAAATTTAGATCAGTCAAAGAAGGAAAGAACAGTACAGTAAGAACCAGCAAAATGGAAACCAGTTTTTTCAAAACAGCCTGTGTAGTTTCTTACTAAAAGGGCATTTATTCAGGAAAGATGCTGAAAGGTTTCTTATAATATGGTTAAGAAACTTTTAATGATTTCAAATTAAATATCTTTACATGCATACTTTAGTATATTGTAAATACAGTGCTGCACATCATAAGCTGAGATATAAGATTATCAAAAATTGAAGCTAACCAAATTTGTATACTGATGCGCGCTTCTGCATGAATTTATGCATTTGAAAATGACCTCATCACAAATTTTTCAGCCATGATAAAGCATGTTATATATTTGGGATCCTCCTATAAGAAACCTTCCTAAAATCAGGCTGAGAAGTTTCTTATATGAGGGCACCATTTCTCAAAAACATCAGCTTGAGGTTTCTTATAAATTGGTTTCTATTCTGCGGGTCCTTACTGTAGCTGATTGTAGATTGTAGTTCTCTTTTTCTTTCCCTGATACCCACCATGCGCGGTACTGATTGCATTACTTTCATGTCTCAACTCTAGGCCTATGCTATGCTATCTACTCCCTTTCACAAATAATGGAATAACCTGTCTTCTCAAAGTTAGAATATACCCGTGAGACTGGCAGAATGGATTCTGTTGTCCATTGTAACATTGTGGCAATGTGGCCATTATATCCACAAGACCGGTTTACACTAATTTCAACATCCGAACCGAAAGAAGGAAAAGGAAATCGGAAAAATAATGCTCTGACGGCCTATGAGAGCAAAAAGCCTATGAGACTAACAAGCGTGAACTGCATGTCTCTTATACATTCCTTTCAAACACTGCAATCATTCTTTAAACAAGATAGCCTTCTGGTTATTTCACACCAAGTCACTTTTGCAGCATTCAAAAAGGGAGCGCCTGTAAAATGTGTCAGTGTGCTTTGCATTCATTAGCTTAGGGGATGCTCAGTGTTAAGCAGGGCTTATTATTGATATCCCCGAATGTGTTGGCTTTGATTAGTTAAGACTGCTTGACTGGGGCCTGAAATGTGCGAAATCTCCCTGATTAAAGGGGCTGTAACCTTTAGCCCCCATGCCTCCTACCCCTATGTGTGTATTGAATTCTGCTGTTTTACAATAACTAGAACAAATAGAATCAATCTCATGGATGAAATGCAACAAGGATCTCAATTCTGGGTAAACCGAAAGAGAATTTCATCATGTTTTAAATCTAATAACAGAAATCGTGGTAAAACCTTTACAAAAACAATTATTATGTTGCAGGCGAGCAGCCCCCTTGAATCCCATCCAGTCTACCTCTCTGGCTACTTCTTAGACTTATGACATTCGTCTTAGCGGGCCATTTCGCTCTTTACACATTATTTCATTCAAACTTGTTTCAATAGAAAGTTGCGTGACAAAAGGGTTCTGAAACTGGGACGGATCACAACATGTATAGTCAAGTATAGCTACGTTCTGTATACGAGAGAAAAAACCGTGGAAAAAGTTCGAGCACGATAACTATCGTGCAACCAACGGCCATTCCACGGTCGCTAAATTCCTTTGGTCTATTGAAATGGAGTAAGCCGTCTTAGCCACAGTAATCGCTATTGTATTTGGAGATTGCTCTCTATCGCCGGATGGTTTTCATCTCCCCTCTTTCCTCTATTTAGGGTATTCTAAATCAGAGAGAGGCAGAGGAAAGTGGTTTCCAGCGGGAGTTTCAAGATAGAATGCAAGCAAAGACAGAAGCATTGCCAAGAAACAATCAACAAGACTACAGATCGTAAGTTGGAAACTTTGTGTTTATAACATTTCAGTTCTTGATGTTTCAGCTTCTGGTTTGCACAGAATGGGTGCCAGGACGCCATCCATGCGATTTTATTCCTGGAACGACCTCATTCTAACTTCATTATCTCAGGACTTTATACATTTGTAACAGTAGCGTTTTTCTGATGAGTGAAGAAATAAACTGCAAGTTCCAGGGGCAGTGAAGGGGTTTCAATGTGGGCGGGGACAGGGCTAAAATGCTAACTGATAGAGCATATAACAGTGAATGTTCGTGATTCTTTCCCTAGAAGAAATTCTTGAGACTACCACGCCCTTTGGAATTTCAGAAAACGACGAAAAAGCTTCATTATTTTACCGTTTTTCTATAGAAGGAGGCGATTTTCATCGAACAGAGTGTATTTTGCATGCTTGATTGCGAGGGGCACTTCACTCATAAGAAAGGGTGTACGAGATTTTTTTAGAACAAAGGGATTCATACGGATTTTTGATGGATTTTTCTTGAAAACAAAAGGATTTTTGCCAAAGGTGTACGAGATTTTTTGGAGTGAAATGCCCCTCGCTTGATTGAAGCCACTTGAAGCTGGTGGCAAAGTTTAAACTCGCTTTCATGTCAGCTTATAAATTCATGACGTTAGACCGAAGCTCGGCTTTCAGTTTTTGAGACTTTGCAACCAGAATTTACGACAAAAGCAAGTTCAAATGTAAATAATTCGCTGGAATTTCAAATCTGGAGCTGTAATTGTTGCTGCATTGTGTCCTAAAAAATTGTGACCCATTTGTGTGACTTCGTCCAATTGGGTAAACCGCAGTATCCTGTATCAGAAACAGAACAATAGAACATACAGCTCCTTCGCAAAAGTCATGGAGAGGAAAAGGCATTCATATTAGGTGACGAATGCTTTGCAACATCCATGTCACCCATATGATGCTAAAGGAGTGGTTTTTTAAGACCTGGAGTAACGTCCAAAACGGCTTGGGAATGGCTAAGCTGTTCACAAAAATAGCCGTCGGCAAAGTAAAGATAAAAAAATTTCGGCAGTCAATAATGATACCTACTTAATATTGCTGATCACATCTTGTTGCATCTTAGCTTTATAAAGAGCACTTAGCTTTCTTTTTAGGCGGATCAAGGTTAACTGAAGCAAGGAACATTGTATGCTTATGGGCTGCATTGACTGGCTTCTACATCTACATGAATAATTGACAACTTCATTACAGAAGGTTATGTCAATGTAAAGGAAAAAGAAAAAAAAAAAAAAAAAAAAAAAAGGAAAAGGGAACACATAGGACAGCAGTACATTCCTTCATGAGAACTATGGAATGCATGTCATATGGAAGTTGATACATGAAATGCCCAGGATATGGTAGGAATAGAGAATCATACTTGGGGTTCAAGGAAGGTTACACTGTTGTCCTATGGTTTGAAATCATTTCAATCACTAAATAAATTGTATAAGTTGAACAACGGGAAAATCAAGTTATATACCAAGAGCATTCTTAAAAACTATTAATGAGTTCGACTCTACTGTTCCCTGTGGAAGCCTATTCCATTCTCTTATTGTTCGTGGGAAGAATGAATTATTATAATATTCCGGGCCTGTCCCTGGTATCTCGTACGCTTTGTTATTAAAATATCTAGATGGTCTTGAATTGGATGACTGTCTGATATACGCATCTTTGTTAACTTCAAGCTGGTTATGATGTATTTTGTAAAACATGACTAGCCGCTGCCTTCGTCTCCTCTCTTCCAGGGAGTCCCACTGAAGTTCCTTCAACATTTCAGCTTTGGCTTTATCTATTTTGCTTGAAGCCAGGTCAAAGCTATAACTCTGGATAAAAAAGCTGGGGCATGGGCCAATTGCAGTTTCTTCGTGATGCTTCCTAAAATATCGAGGAGGAAACATTCGCTTATAGCCCTGGCAAAACGATCCACCTTGCTTCAGTCTCTCTCGCAACACGTATCTGGTCAACAAGGGCAGATTTTGTAATACAATAGCATCAGTCGCTTTGGTTCACACCTCAATTCAAAGCGATTAGCGAATGCAGACAAAAGAAACTCTCTCAAGCAGAAATTGAAAACAAACGAAGCCGCAAAGTTGCCCTGAAACCAGTACGGCAAGCTCTCGTTTGGTGCGGGCGAAGGGAGGATTTTAAGAGAAGGTATGTGCTTATAACGAAAGAAGATGGGTAAATCTAAAGTTCTGTCTCGCAGATTCTATTTATTTGATTCAGGAGCTGAGGAGTGACTGCGTACATCTGAGCAATAAATATGCCAAAATTGTAATGCCCTCTGCTCGGTTTCTGAATCAAATAAATAAAGCCCGCGAGACAGAACTTTAGATTTACCCTTCTTCTTTCGTTATAAGAACATCCCTTCTCTTAAAAACCTTCCTTCGCCCGCACCAAACGAGAGTTCGCAGTACTGGTTCCAGGGCAACTTTGCGGCGTCGTTTGTTTTGAATTTCCGTTTGAGAGAATTTCTTTTGTCTGCATTCGCTAATCGCTTTGAATTGAGGTGTGAACCAAAGTGACTGATGCTATTGTATTACAAAATCTGCCCTTGTTTATCTGGTCTCAATGGGGTTGCCTTGTACTTTTATAGATTCTTATGTCACCCCGAAATGTACGGAAGCCCATAAGGGCCACTGCAACATTCAGAGCGTACCACGCCTGCAACATCTCAAAAAACAACTGCTGCATTCAAAATAAGCCTGCTGCATTTAAAACAGGCCTGCTGCATTTAAAACAGGCCTGCTGCATTTTACAAGTTTGCTGCATTTAAAACAGACATGCTGCATTCAAAACAGACCTGCTGCATTCAAAACTAGCTTGCTGCATTTAAAAGTAAAAACGCCTGCTGCATTAAAGAAAAGCCTGCTCCTGCATTTGAAACTCGAGCGGCTCTCCCATTATGGCCTGACGGTTCAGTCGGTTTGACGGTCTTACCGAATGGCTACCAAATGGCCCTATTCGTCAAATACATACACATATTTTTTATACGAAACTGCTCGCAAGAAACTTAGCTCTCAGATCACGAAAAATTAAGAAACTCCAATGCTGGGAAAATATAGCTTAAGAAACTATTTGTTTTGATAAAGATCTTTGACACATTTCTATTCTGTCTTCATTTGTTTCCTGCAGTGATTTTTACTGGAGTTGAGAGGCTTAAACATTGTTTTGAAATTTTCAAGAGGGCACAAGTAGTACACATGAAGATTGTTATGAAGCTTTTAAGAAACTGGTAAGAAACTTTGAGTAGTCAAAAATCTGATAATTTTAAGAAACTTTCAGTATTGGCCCAAATTCTTTGTTTCTTACACAAAAAAATGCGTACTGCTAATTGGGGGTATTATGAGATCATAAATGAATTTTGAAGTTTCCTTGCTCTTTTCCATTAGTTTTGCATTAGAAAATCATGAAAAGCTGCAGAAAATTTTCAATACTAGGTCTTACCAAATGATCCAATTTTAGATCCACTAACTACCATTTGAGGGTTTCTGTAAAAAGTTACTATCATTTGAGGTTATTTTTCAAAATTTTCTGATTGGACCCCTTTTTATGGGGGGGGGGGTACTTCCATTGTAGCCTATCAAGTCTAATTGTCAAAACAATGTTTATTAAAGCCTCTCAACTCCAAATGACATCACTGAAGTACCTTCTGAGTAATGTGATACAGGAAACAAATGAAGATAGAATAGAAATATGTCAAAGATCTTTATCAAAACAAATAGTTTCTTAAGCTATATGTTCCCAGTATTGGAGTTTCTTAATTTTTGGTGATCTGAGAGTTGAGTTTCTTGCAGGGCCGCCGAGAGCTTTTGGGGGTCCAGGGGCAATACTGTGAAATGAGGCCCCCTGCAAGCGAAGCGAGCAGAAAATTTATTCAATCATGGTCATCAGATTGGCTCAAAATGCACTTCAGAGCACTTTCTACGGTCAAAATGTTAAAAATCTTCAATTATCAGGCCCCTTAGACCCAAACTGCTCCCTTGCCTCCCTCTCGGCGGGCCCTGGTTTCTTGTGAGCAGTTTCGTATAAAAATACGTGTATATATTTGATAGGGCCATTTGGTAGCCATTAGGCCATAATGGGAGAGCCGCTCGAGTTTCAAATGCAGGAGCAGGCTTTTCTTCAATGCAACAGACATTTTTACTTTTAAATGCAGCAGGCTAATTTTGAATGCAGCAGATCTGTTTTGAATGCAGCAGGTCTGTTTTAGATGCAACAAACTTGTAAAATGCAGTAGGCTTTTCTTAAATGCAGCAGGCCTGTTTTAAATGCAGCAGGCTTTTCTTCAATGTAGCAGGCTTTTCTTAAATGCAGCAGGCCTGTTTTAAATGCAGCAGGCCTGTTTTAAATGCAGCAGTTGTTTTTTGAGATGTTGCAGGCGTGGTACGCTCTGAATGTTGCAGTGGCCCTTATGGACTTCCGTAGAAATGACGACAACAAGAGATTTAGCCATTGCAATCCGTTATATTCCCAATTAAACATTGTCGGATAGATGTCTCTTTCTCGGAAAATTCTGAGCTTTGCCCCCCCCCCAAAAAACTATGCTCCCACGACGCCACTGTCTAGCGGACAGGGTTTGATACCCGGAAGAGCCCCGCCACTTAAAGGCACACTGTCGTGGTGCTGATTGGATAAACAAGACAAGAAGAAAAGAATTAGGCAAGGTCCAGTAATTTCGCTGCACAGTGAAATTCACGAAGATGATAATGATCTGAGTACCTTTATTCTCGAAACAAAGTATGATCCGAGAGAATAAAGGCTTGGTAATTACTCAAAGGGCAGAGCTTTGTTTTTGATTTCAACATCACAACTAGCCAGTCACAACCACGACAGTGTGCCTTTAAGCGTCATGATAAGGGGTCGCGGACTCGATCAGGTCTTCTCTATTTCTGCGATCCCAGAGCGTGACGCTAAAAACCACAACTTCATCATCATCTTCACCATAGCCAACTCCTCTGTGCCATAGCTCCTCTTCGCAAGGGCCCAAATAAGGTAATCCTAGGGTAATCTTAGCACCAAACGTATCTACTTTTCAGATCCTGCTTCCTTAAGCAGGGAACAAACAAATTAGGATTTCAGATATCTTGTTAAAAGAATTCTTACTTTTCCAAATAGTGACATATGACTTAGCAGGATTAAATTATTCTCGTTAAGAAACGATCTCTGCCAAAAAATTTGACATCTTAATGGTTTTTTCCAAGCCAATTAAAAAACAGAAAATTAGATATGTCATATTGATACAAAAGATATCCTATTTCTGTCTTGATTAATTTTCTTTAATTCCGTCATACCATAGCTACTTCATACTTCAGAAAAACTTTTGACATTGATTTTCAGTACTTGAATAACTTGATAAGACCTCCAGTCCATGTCAAGTAAACAGAATTGGCTCCAAAATGTGAATCACCGTTCATACTTGACACTAATTTCTGTACTTGGGTCTGGAGCTATGAAAACAAAGCAGGCAGACCTTTTTACAGGAGGAAAGTGACTTCAAGGAGAGAGCAGATACTTTGCATTTGCCTGCGTGCAGACTTTTTTATCACCATAAAACCAACTACAAAAGAAAACTTATTTACATTACCATTCGCAACGGGAGAGAATACAGGGTTATCATGCTCCCATGGCCCCGGGGGGGGGGGTAACTTCAATAGACGGATGACGGGGGTGTGCCATTTGATGTCTGAAATCGCACATTAAAATTTATAAATTTTCGCGAAAACGATACCCCAAAATTTACAGGCCATTGAAAATGTATACCCTAAAATTTTGACAGCCATCTAAAATTTTAACCAATTATGTGAAACTGATCAAAATCGATACCCTAAAGAGTTATTTTTCTAAAAGGGGACCCCAAAATTTATGACTACTTGTGATTTTACCAAAAATGTTGCCACAAAATTTATTTTCTGCTCGAAAAGAGGCACTCCAAAAACGGCACATCCCGTACCTGCATATATGGTAGTTACCCACCCCCCGGGTCCCATTGCGAATGGTACTTACAATTCAACGATGATATCTAACTAGAAAAGAAACTATGATGAAATACAACATCTAAGGTCTGATATAAACTGCCTATACCCTGCACACATCTGCAAGTCAAACAATCCCCATCAAAAACCACTTATATGAATGCAGAATTTAAATCTTGGTCTATCCAAGAGACTAAAGCTAAAGATTTATGGAACTTAACTTGGTTAAGAAAGGGCTAGTTTGACTGTGCACTGCGAAGCATTTTTGGATAGCATAGAATGAAATCAAATGTAAGTATGGAACTAAAATACGATACTAAGGCAACGAATAGCTACAGTAACCAAATAAAGATGGCCATGCTTCCATGGCTTCATTACTAGAATGCCTTCAGCACCGACAGCAAGAGCTCGAAAAGCTGGATATAGGGAGCACAGCAAATGAAAGGAGGATAGAGTTTCAGCAGCCTCGTCGTTCGGATAGTGCCTTTAATGGACAGTTTTAGAGTCTGTGAATGCTGAGATTTTTTAAAAGAGCCGTGCACACGTTCCTTTTGTAGGATGTCTCCGTTGATCTAACCCAAGATCCCTTCCACATTCTGTATTTTCCATATCCAATTTCAAGATGAAATCGAGGCCGTTTTGACGTTAGAGCGGGAAAGCTGGACAAAATGGCGCCCACAGCCACAAGAATTTTTTAGTCAAAAAGTCAAGGAGTTACGGCTTGGAAAGAGCATATTCAGCCTCGCGATGTCAGCGAATAGATTACCAAATGCATCCCCAGGAATCGAATGTTGATGAAAAGAAGTTTAAACGTACCTACTGCTCTGCTCGGCTGCAAACTCATGATTATTATATTATATTTTTGTATAGCATGACTTAATCAGGCCGCTTCAACTTCAACATACGAATGAACGAAAGAAACATACAAAGATCAAGCATCCATCATGGCGCGGGGCGCCAGAATATGGAGAAGCCAGAGCGGAGAGAAATTCTGTTTTTGCCAGAATATGCTGATGCGGTCAGTCAAAAACAGATCCCCAATCTTTTTCAAAACTCACAACAGATCTGTGTGCTGTGTGTACACTCCAAGCATGTTCCAACCACCATAACAAACACTTCCGTGACTATATTTTTTGGAGGGTATGCACCTTTAGCAAAAGCTTTAAAAACAAGTTCCAACTGCTGATTGTATGTTGCTTTACTTACGGGAAATATGCAATTTAAATTGGCTTGCTTTATATTGGAGGCGGGTATCACAAATATGTTTGGTTAGTGTAAACCGACCGACCGACCTGAAAACAAGAAAAACCCGAGATTCTGAGTCGGGCGTAAAGCCTTTTGAAGAATCTTCTGTAAGCTTTTTATGAGAATTCCATATTTTGACCACAATTTTAGAAAATCCCGAAGTATTTGCGACCGACCGACCGACTCTAATTTGAGAGTCGGATTTTACACTAACCAAACATATTTGTGATACCCGCCTTACCATAGTTTGCTGGGTTGGAAAACATGCGTGATTTGTCCTACGTGTAGTTTAAAAAGCTACGAGGGGTGCAAAATTAAGAAAATAGAGCTTTTGTTATTTCATGCGAGAGCCTTTTATTTTCGCTGCAAGTAGCGAGTTTCACACAATTTCATAGTTGCAACTGAATGCAAGTTTTCCAACCTTGCCAGATTGCATTCTTTGTAGTGTAGTACGCGTGGGGGAGACCTTTCCTCACACTGCTTCCAGCTGCACCCACTCCGTAACTCTGTAAAAGCCCCACCCATGACAGTTTCTTATACGATTTACAAAAATTCCTTTCTCCTGATGCACCAGAATTTAATAATGAGCCTCCCTGTGCTAAAATGGAAAAATAGAAACTGGCTTGGTCATAACCAGAGCAGAAAACCCCCAGACAGAGCATTCTTTGTTGGCTATCCACTGTTCATGGTGCCTATGCTACTCCAATTGGAATTGGTTACTTTAAGATTTTCTGCTGTCTTCAAATACAAGCCTTTAATCTTGCGCAAACCCTTGAGGATTTGCAATTAAAGTTTAAAATTGTGCTCAATGCCTTGGTGCAAACTGTGAAAGTTTTTTAAGAATTCTGCTTCATATTTACAGGCCAAAATGATAAGAAGGTGAATGTAAATAAGAATCCCATGGGACAGACTGCCTTTAATGGCAATATGAAATTTAACAGCTAGCAAAACCGGAGGGGGGGGGGGGCACTCAACTACATTTCGTACAAGAGCATCTCTTTCATTAATTTTGGTCCAAACAGGATTCCCATTTTCTCAAATGGTGCTCCAAAGAGGGTACACAAATTTCAAAAAATTGCTCTTTTTTATAATTTTACCTGGGAATTTGCAATCTTTCTTTTGTTTTCTAGCTGATTTACTTATGTAGACTGGGTAGTCAATTTGAAGGGTGACTGCTCCTGCACAGGGCGACAAAATCTTATCCCCCAGCATCACAACTCCTTACATTCATGGGTCTGTTACCCCTGAACTAAGAAACAAATTTCTACAGTTCCTGACTATTAGGTGTTATATGTTTATTGTCCACATCTTGTTTTGCAGATAACAGAAACAACATAGCGCAATGTAAACTAAAGAAGAGAATTATTGAAGGTTTGTTGGACTTTGTTTTAGCTCTTTCTTTGTATCTGCATTATCCTTAAATTATTAGGAGGATTGCAGCTTTGATAGGAAAATTTGAATGAGGTGAGAAATGTTTGGATTCAGGAGAATGTTACAGTGGCGGCGCCAGCTCTGAAAAATCTGAGAGAAATGGGGGGGGGGGGATTTTGACGTAATTTTTCTATCTAAAGGTATACCCAACTAATTTTATGCCATTTTTCATTGACAATTTTTGCCGACTTTGAGAATTAGGGGGGACGAATCCCCCCAGTCCCCCCCGTGACACCGCCACTGGAATGTTAGTTCCTTTGATCAATAGTGCTCTCCTTGAAACGCTTCTTTGAAGCATTTATCTTTCCATTATCTCAGAAGAAATCATTGGCTCCAAATCTTTAAAGAAGCAGAATAATTATAACATCTTTCATTATTGGGTGAGATTGCTTGAAAAGAACTGTAGATGATTTAAACACTGTCACATTTTGCTCTTTGAAAAGAAATTCAAGCAATGTTTTGAAAGTAATAACTCATTATATCTTCAAAATACATACAGGAACATTGTTGGAATGTTTGAAAAAATTGTTGAGTGTTTGAAGGTCCACTGGATGAATCTGTCACTCTTCTTATAGAAAAAATTTTTGATTCAATTTTGAAACAAGTCAAGATATGAAAAGGATTTGTGTTAATATTGCATCAAATCAAAGCAGTTAAAGTTTCTTTCAAGCAAACATATTGAAGAAGAAGGTATATGATAGCATGATAATAGCCATTTGCACCATGCTTTTAGTTTATTAGTTTTATTGGGGCTTATGCTAATGTAAGGGATGGTGATTTGATTAACTGGAGCAGCCTAAAGCTGAATTCACAATTCATTCAGCATGATGTCATGTGATGCTATGCAAATAGTATTCAGACCTGCTCCAACTTTACGCAAGTCTTATTTTGTCAAGAAATACCGTTTACGTTTGAAATCAGGTGAAGATGGATTTAGAATCCAAGTTCTTGGAGTCTAGCTTGCACAGTGAGGATGTTGATTCGAAAAGTAGCCAACTTATCTTTGTTGCAGCAGTGACAATTAGCTCATTTGCTGGAATTCCATCACTTTTCACCATAAAATCATATTTGCAGTATATAGCATTTTAGAAGAGATGTAGCATTTGTTAGTAAACACATTATGTAGCAACCAAAGGTACTAAAGTTTTGGAAAGATATCTCCTCAATCATCATTAAGACATTTCCATTGAATACCGAAAATTCAGGGCTCTCTCGGAAATAAAGGGCTGTCTTAGGTCTGTTCCTGAGAGTAAGTCATTCATTTAGTTTTACTTAACTTGTGGCGCAGCGGTGGAATCCTCTGACTTTGCAGCCAGAACAGTAAGGCGCAGTCGGTTCGATACCTGGTAGGGCGCCACCACTTGAGCGTAAGGTGTTGCGGACTCGATTGGCTCACAGCTACTTTCTGCGATCCCAGCGCTTGGCGCTAAAACTGCAACTTCGTCTTCATGCTCATAGCTCTTCATTGCTGTCCTTAGCCTCTGTTTGACCGAGACTGATATTCAGAGATAGAGGCTGAAGTATGTTTGGATATAACTTTGCGAAAATATTTGATCTGCAAACGAACGCTCTCTTTTTGGTCTCAGACCTCGAAACACATGAGGTCTTTTCCTCTGGTAGGGGGGCTTGAGTTTCCTTGTCGTTCTAATCCATTTAATGTAATTTATGTACATTTATCTAATCAACCTGAAAACATTTATGACATTAATAGAGCTTTTTAGGACACGAAAGAAGGCATTAGGTTGGTTAGAGAGAATGCCCTCACGGCAGAAGAAAGCCAATGTTTGCGTTGGACTGTTCATAAATCATAGTTTGCACGCTAGATTTACTTTTAAAGATCCGTTTATCTTTCTTTCACAATGGTAAGATTGACTCGAGAACCGTTGAGCATTTGTTCAAATCACTTTGTCGATGCCTTATGTGAAAAAAGTACTTGAGATAACATCCTGTATTAGTTTTCCATTTTCATTGGCTTGTTTGAGCTTGTTCTACCGGGGGTGACTTTTTTCTGTGAACTTGTGAGAAGGAATAGTAATTACAAAGTGGGAAGCCTCTGCTTGGCCTCCTCCAGTCTCCAATTTTCTGCCGTCAGCTTTCACATGATAACTAAATCACTATTGGTATTCCTTGTCGAAATGTACGGCCATTAAGATGACCTTTTACTTCGGGTATCTTATCCTTTTTATATCATGTATTTCATATAGTTTTAAGTTTTTCATGTTCATATTTACTTCTTTTATGGAGGCTTGCTCTTCAGCAGAAGCTAGTTTTAAGAGAGACCTCCTATAAGATGTCAATTTCCATCTAAGAAACAAGTTAAGAGACCATGAATTAAATCAAATCCGGGTAGGGTCGGCCATGAGTTTGTTGAATTGATAAATCAAGGATTCATCTAGACTTATGGCCTGATTCGTTTTCGCTTTAGACTTCATTGAACTGAATCTTCCCGTTCGCTGAAGCTACGACTCAGAACCTTACTGTTTAATGACGCGGACAAGATGTCCCACCTTTTTGGTTGCGCATTGTTAGCAATGGTTTCCAAAAGCACTCGGCTAGGTTGTCTTGGTTTTGAACAGTTTGTGCACGAGGCCTCGTAGATCAGTGGTGAGTGGTTGTTGTTATCATTATTTTGCGACGCAAGGGGTTATATCCCAAGTTTAGCATTCATCCTAGTAGCTGAGAAGTGGGAGCAGTATTAGCCATGAATTTGTATGGTATTTACCAGTTCAAACGTGCAAAATGGGCCCAGGTTACAGGACGTAGAGCCTAATAGAATCAAAATTGCACATTCTGTGGTTGATGACTGATTAGATTCATCAACTAGACTGATTAGTTCTAAAGTCCCTGAACACGCCTGTTCTGTATAGGGCTTGAATTGTGATCAAATTTCTCAGACGACAGCTTTCAGTGTCTTGTCATCTAATCAGACCTGTCTTGACTAGCTGTCCTTACTCACTCCGTTGCTGCTTCGACGTCTGAAGCAATTAAAAAGCCTGCTAAAGCAATCAGACTTGTTGTTTGTGATCAACATCGTTCTAGTTGGATTTCTTATCTTCACTGGATTCAGTTCTTTGGCCTCGTGATAGGTGAGAGTGCTAAATTCTACTGCCGATCTTTGCTTCTTTCTCAAAGTTCCAACTTCACTGTGGATTGTGGACACCCGTGCGACTAAATCACGTGACGATTCTTGCGATCTGCCTCAAAACGGCCTTGTTCGTGGTTTGCTTGTGACCCAGGCTGAAGAGAGGGAGAAACCGCAAGAGCAACTTCAGCATTTCATGAAGACGAAGCTTATATCCTAAACCACACCATTTTGTTTTTATCATCAAGACGTGGAAATAGGAGGAGTTAAGCTAATCAAGAACAAACGGTATGAGAGATTTTTTAATGATAAACTAATGCATAAGCAAAGGTAAACAGTGACTGAGATTTTCAGATAAACAATTGTCCGTAGCATCAGATTTTAATTGCAACTTAATTTCATTTGCTCTTTTCTTCAATTTGTTGATGCAAATAAGTCGAGGGAAGAACTTGCCACATCTGCTCTGCAATAATAAGCTGTTCATAGGTCTGCCACAATTTATGGACTTGCAAGCGGTGGCACTTATTTAGCCGCTAGAACTCCCTATTGAGGCATGTGCTCATCATCAAAATTGCCTGGTTGATCGTTTTAACTGAGAAATTGATTGCGTAGCGATTATTGTTGTCTTCCTTCCCAAGAAATTAGAACCAGTGGCCTACTTTAACAGACTTGCTACTTGCAACTTGGACAGTTTTGCATACGAGTTCCAAGCAGTGACACTTATTTAGCAGCTAGGACTCCCATGTTAAAGTGTTGTGTCCTTTGCCGCCAAATTTGCCGGGTAGTTTAAACGGTAGCTTGTATGCAGTTAGACAGTGCAGAGATTAGGATCGTTTTCTTTCCAAGAAGTTGTTTACTGTTCAAAACTTGTAGCTATTGAGCTATTATTTCTTTCGGTTCTCAAAGCAAGGTGCTAGATCTGTAATTTTTTTGATGACTCTGTTTCCATAACTGAGATCAAGAAAGGAATTTTAGAGCTCTTCGAGGAGGGATCGTCCGCAAATAAACTGATTTAAGGTTTCAGATAGCTTGGAGCAGTTCCTTGTATCGAATGACAAGTTTACGGCGACCATAAATCTGGCCTCATAATTAGACTTGCCCCAAGTCTATTTCGTCCAGGCCCGTCGGAAGCGGGGGGGCTGGGGGGCTTCAGCCCCCCCCCAATAATTTGCAGAAGTTTGATAATTTTGTAAGTGAAAAAGGCTGCAAAAGCCAAGGTCCAAAGAATGAAGATTCAAACTCGTATATATTCGAGGAAGCTACCAGAATCTATCCAAAATGCAATATCTTTTGATATCATACAAGTCAAAAATTTCAAAACTTTCATGGAAAGACCCTCATTAGTCGTGATCCTTTGCCTCCGTCAATGGCACATTTTCCAAAAATGGGGCGTTTTCCAACGATCTAAAAGGGCGTGGTCATGAAAAATTTTCCCGGAGGCAAGCCCCCGGACCCCCATTTTGGCTCGCTTCGCTCGCACCTCGTTTAAGCCCCCCCAATATCAATTTCGTTCCGACGGGCCTGTCGTCAATCAAAAAAAATTTTGGGAAAGGGCAAATTAGGTTTCGTTTAGACATTTCAGATAGACTTACAACAGATGACGACATAGTCTTGAGGCAAGTCTACCCCATTATCCAACCAAATGGTAATAGTGTTCAACATTGATCTGCTTTACTAATTCTGTGTTTTTCTCCAAGCTTTGTTGCTTTGAATTTTCTTATTCGCTCAAATTAAAACTCATCACGCTGCTGTTAAAAACCTGGGCAAATGGCACTGAAATTTTAGGGCGGTGATAATTCTTGATGAAAGGTTTGAACAGAGGCTGTAAACTGGCGCGAGGTTTTTTCTAGACAAATCATTTCAGTCCCAGTTTCCGTTTCCTTTATCAAATTTTGTTGGCGGCACAACACTTCAAGTAGTTTTTTCGATTGTCAGCCTATCAAGGAGTGGCACTATGGCAATAGGGACAAGTTTACTTATTCTCTAGCATTTTGTGAAACGATCTTATGGCTGTGTGAAAAAATTATTTTGGATTTGCGTGCAAAGCAGAGGAAGATAATGCTATCAAAGACAAAGCATTATTCAAAGTTGACAGACTTCGGGACAGTTCTTGTCTCAAGGTCTGAAGACGTTACTGCTTGTGCCCCAAATGGTACTTGGAAGGCATTCTGCTTCACATCCTAACAATACTTTTATAAGGCAAAGAATTTGTTGTCCTGGTTTCTGAAGTATTTGTGCTGTAGTCCTTGGCATTTGGCTGTTTGTTGTTGTGGTTTCAGAAAAAAAGTTGCGATTACATGATAAGAGCTAGCACGGTCTGCTGGGCTGAAATCTCAGATCGCTTTTAGCCAACAAAAAAGGCTCGATTAACGGACTGAAATATTTATATAATCGCAAATCTTAATTTTTTACCGGGATGAAATCACTTGAGCATGTTCATGCCATGTTTGAAATAGTTCACCTCGCAGAATGTGGATTTCAACCTTAACTGTAGCCACCATACAGTCGATTGAGACAGCCCGGCTAAAGCTGCAAATGGGCGGAAAACTCTCAATAATTAGCCTCTTTGACAATGTAAATGGCACTGAATAAGTCCCAGTTACTTGCGTTTCTCTTTTAACGATGATTACGACGAAGAGAGGTGTATTGGGGAAGGAAATCAACAAGGTTCCTTTCAAGTCATTTCCAAATCTGCAAACTTCGTTATGCATGTCTACTTTTATTCGAGAATTGCATGTTGAAGCACAGATTTGTGACACTGACAAACACCATTCTTCATGATTGAGTTAGCTACAAACACATCGAAACGAGGCCTGATTTCTTAAGCATATTGTTAATAAACCAATTCATGGGGGCCTCGTATTAGAGCATTGGCGAATGAATGTGTGATGACGCCATTCTGTTTTTCTGTTTTCTTGTATATCGCTAGATTCAGGAATCTTTATGAAATAATGTTTTCTAAGGACCGGGATATTTTGGAGATATTTTGAGATCTGCCGATAACCTTAATAGAATATGTGGTACCCTAATTAGGTTCATGCGAGAAATCACATTGACCTTCAGGCTATTGTCACGAGCCTTTGGTTTTCTAACCTCTCTGTTGTGCTGACCACGACACACGATATGCAAATCAGTTTTCTCTTCATTACACTGCGTTTACCAGCTGGCTATCTTCATTACGAGTAGTTATAAGGATGTTCGCAAGTGTGTAGGGTGTTGACCTCCTGGCTCCGCATTACCTTCAAAGTTATTTGGGTCAGTAAGGCGCGTACACATAGCAGTGCTCTCACAGAAGATTAGACGAACGCGTGTGTGTGTTCTGAAGCTGTTATTGGATAGCTGTTGATCTTTTTGGCGTTTTTATAAAGAGGCGAGGTCATTGCTAGTTTATGTGGACTTGGTAAGTGTACTGCATGTTACTGCATTAAACTTAAACATGTTACTACATTAAACATCTTACTGCATGCTGCATGTTAAGTGAAACGGGAAATCTTGTGTACGCTTGTATGCCCTAAAACTGGCATTGGATAGCTGTTGCTCTTTTTGATGTCCACATAGAGATACGAGTTATCAAAGTCTCTTTGGTGTGGCAGTTTATATGAGACTTGGTAAGTTTCATTCATGTTAAAGATAAAGTAAAAACCCTCATTCACCTGTATATATTGTAAAGCTGTTATCACATTGTTATTGATCATTTGGCGTTCTTATAGAGAGGTGAGTAGTCAAAAGTCGCTTTGGTGGCAGTTTTTGAGAGAATTGATAAGTTTCCTGCATTTTAAAGATAAAGTAAAAACCCTCTTTCACCTGCATATATTGTAAATCTGTTATCACATTGCTATTGATCATTTGGCGTTCTTATAGAGAGGTGAGTAGTCAAAAGTCGCTTTGCTGGCAGTTTTTGAGATAATTGATAAGTTTCCTGCATTTTAAGGTAAAAAAAGATTTATAGAGAGTTGCTCTTTCTGCCACTTTCATCAAGTAGATTTTCATACCTTGCATCAATGATATGATCATAGACCTTCACATTTGAAAGTTAGCTTTCTAAGGAAACTATCTTTGTTGCAAGCTTCCGGCATAATAATTTGGGTAAATAGCATATTTCCTATAAAGAGGGATATGGCTTGTTCGCTTTGTTGACGGATGCTTGTTTGTTTATAGTAGAAAGTTTCATTGGTTTTTTAAAGCGGTTCTAGCACTTTTGGACATCAATTTTGTTTTATAAATTTGCATGTGAATAAGGTTGCATGAATTCCAAATCAGTTTATGTTCGCTGACGGTTGCAAACAATGTAGACTATTGATAAGATACAACACGCTTTCTTGGTTAACCAGCATACCTTTCTTTTGTTTTTTTTTGGAGTAATCTTTCCGGCACCGTCGGTGCACAAAGTTTCTCATAAATTTTCAAATGAATAAGCTTGCATTCCATTAAATCAGGTTGCATCAACTGGCTGTTGGGGCCGTCGAGAGCCAGTTCGGTCCCTGGAGTGATCCATGGTAATGGGCTCAAGGGGGCAGTTTGGGGGCGCAGCCCCAAGAAAATTTTTGGTGACCAAGGCCTTCAGACTCCCGGAAAATGAGGGAAACGCCCTTTTTAAGACCAACTATTTTGAAAAACTGCTTTAGCATTCCATGCCATGGTTATGCAAAAAATTGTATTTACGAATGAAGGACATCATTTTCTGGTTCACACCGCACCAGGTCGTTGCAGTCGTTAGAGTCACTGGGAAGAAACGAGTCAAGGGCCAGAAAGATTGAATGTGAATGATAACTCATCTAACCGACAACA
Source organism: Aurelia sp. 3 sensu Dawson et al. (2005) (assembly GCA_964020215.1). Lineage (NCBI taxonomy): Eukaryota > Metazoa > Cnidaria > Scyphozoa > Semaeostomeae > Ulmaridae > Aurelia > Aurelia sp. 3 sensu Dawson et al. (2005). Next base: position 14,142,197 of record OZ026573.1, on the reverse strand, counting down.
CCAACGACTGAATCGCTGTGATAGAACCAATTTCAATAAATACAAATATCAACATGAAGCTTTGTAATATGTATATTTTCATCAATTTCGATGGTCCTTGAAGATGCACTAAAGCAGATAAATTGTCGTAAAAACTCGCTGAAGAGATATATAGCAATAATAGATATTTATGACACCAAATCCTTACGGGCCTCTTTGGGGTCCGGGCCCTGGACTTTTCACCTCCTTTAACCCCCTTCTCGACGGTCCTGCTGACAGTGAAGATGTTTTTGTTTGTACAGAGCCCAGAGAAATTGCAAAGCTTCCTCCAGCCATGTAGCTCAAATCTGAAAACATTCATCACTTTTGAACGAATAATAATGTTTTTGCCAGAAAATCTTCCACAATCTCCCATGCGTAAAAGATATTTCCTTTCACTATAGCCGTGAGATCGCTATATCTTCCTGATTCTTGCTTGTACAAAAGGCTCCTAATCAGATAAAAAAAACTCTACCTTACTGAACCTCTTCACTTCGTTGATTGAACGACCAATCCTTACGGCGCTTGCCATATTATCAACTTGACACGCGGCTGACATGTGACAGCTATCAGTGCAATTTATAATTTATGAAAATAGTTGATTTGGTTATAGTATACCGGGTGAGCCAGAAGAAAGTTCCCACTTTTGAAAATTCATAACAACAAGACTACTTCACGGATTTGAATCATTTAAATTCTAGTCAAAAGCCGAAAGATCAAAGTATTTTGTGATTTTTCTCGCTGTCCTATCAGCACTACAAATATAGGTTAATTCAATTTTGCAAAATTTCATGGTTGCAAAATGATTGAAAAATGGCATAAAACATCGATCAATGCATAAATGACTTCTCGCACAGAATAATGAAGGAAATGCAACTTTTCATGACTGAGAGATATCCTCTAGGCATTAATTGCCTTGGGATCAAAAATCTTTCGTATTTGTTTGAAAATCGATGTCTTATAACTCTTCCCATGGCCTATTGTTCGATTTGAATAGAGACCTTACGATTTGATCAATGTTTTCGGCCCTTTTTCCTTCATTTTGCAACCATGAAATTCTTATAAAGTTGAATTTACCAATTACTTCTAGTGCTGGTAGGACAGCAAGAAAAATCACAAAAATACTTCGATCTTTCGACTTTTAACTAGAATTTGAATGATTCAAATCCGTGAAGTAGTCTTGGTGTTATGAATTTTCAAAAGTGGGAAATTTTTTCTGGCTCACCCGGTAATGTATATATATTCGACTTTGATTAGTTAACTCTGTATATGTGCATAGATGCGTATATGTTGTTAGCTACAATGTTGAATCGAATTGAATTTAGCGGATGGCTAGTTTCAGAACAGAGCTTTGATAATAGGTATTCTGGACTCTGAATACATGATCAGATGTTGAATAAACTTCGACGCTGTGCTTCTTGTGGTGAGCCAGAGACGTTCCCACTGTTAAAATTCATAGCACCAAGAGTACTTCACAGATTTGAATGATTCAAATTCCAGTTAAAGGCCGGAAGGTTGAAGTATTTTGTGATTTTCTCGCTGTCTTACCAGAGCTAGAAGTACCGGTAAATTTAACTTTATAAAAATGTCATAGTTGCAAAATGACTGAAAAAGGGCCTAAAACATTAATTAAATTTTAAGGACTCTCCTTACACAAAACAATACGCAATGGGTTTTTCACCTCTCTCAAGAGTTATGCGACATCAGTTTTCAAACAACTACTAAAGATTTTCAGTCCCATGTGAATAAATGGGCAATGGATATCTCTCATCCATGAACAATTGCATTTTCTTTATTGATCTGTGCGAGTAGTCCGTTATGATTTGATCGATGTTTTAGACCATTTCTCAGTCATTTTGCAACCATGAAATATTTGTAAACTTGAATTTACCTGTGTTGCTGGTGCTCGTGAGACAGCGAGAAAAATTACAAATATACTTCAGTCTTTCGGCTTTCAACTAGAAATTGAATTATTCAAATCTGTGAAGTACTCTTGATGCTATGGGTTTTCAAAAGTGGGAACTTTTTTCTGGCTCACCCGGTATTTTTGTCAGGTCAAGACTAATTAGTAGTTGGAAGTTGACCTGGACTATGTGCTTCGTTACTTAGAATTTCTTGATGCATGACTGTTTTAACATGTATGTCATGTATGTTTTAACATGTATGTCATGTATGTCTGCATGTCTGCATGCCAGAGGCAGTTTTTCGGTCTTTCTTAGGTATTTTGGCGACTTTGCGGGTTATGAGGTACTTCCGCGACCCCCACTTTTTATGAAACATTTTGAACGATAGCAGATTTGATCGACTGGGCAGGTGACACCAACATACAATTCTTGAGTCCTTTTGATTCTGTAAGTTCATTTGGTCTATTGTTGCAAGTTTTGGCTTATCTTCTCTCTGAGTTTGGCTCAGTGTGTCAATTGCGAGCTGCTGCATGGAGAGGCGTCAATCTGTCCCACTAGTGCTGCTTAGCTACTGAGACGGTTGAAATGGTCTTGATTCATTTATTGATTCATTGATTCGTTCATTAATTCGATCATTCATTCATACATTCATTCTTTCATTCATTCAACCTTCGTCGAGACTGAGACTTCCTTTCGAATATGAAGTACAAATATACTTGACCCAAAGTAAAGCTAGGTTAAGATATGGCAGAAGTTTAATTTTGATCGTCTTTGTGGAGCTATTTTTTATTTCCGTTTTTAAGCCTTCCTGGTAACTGTTAAAGCTAGGACTCCTACGGACTTTGTTCTCTTTTCTTTATCTCAAAGTACTTAAATTTGTATGTGTCCAGTTGCGATCGAGCCTGCTTTTCAAGTGTTGGTGGTCCGTAGAGTGGCTGAGAAGGAAATTATAAGCATTATATTGTAAAGAAGAATCGATCTTCTGAAGATTTGACTCGGATCATAATTGAGAAACTATTTCGCAATAAGGGACAAATCATCGCAATGATGTCTTTTCTCCTTTTTACTCTCACCTGCTTTCTTTGCAGCTGACCATTATGATTATTTGCAATGGCAAATAAGGGAGTAATTTTGCAAACAGACCAAGTCTTAAAGATATTAAAAATGAAAAAGACTGCATATGTATGCTGTTTACTAAAACCTCTTTATACGAAAGTCATCTCTCAGAGCAAGGGTGTTAGGACACGGACGTTTTAATTGATTATTTGTTTACCTTGTTTTGATCCCTGTGTCTTGTTTTGTTGTCTTGTTTTCTGTTCTGTTTCGTCTTCAACTGAGCGTGGTTAGGCCCAACCGCTCTCAAGTTGTTCGAATAGAGCTCCCTTGTATTTCTGTGTCTTAGTTCGCCTTCGCACAAGATAGGTTTTAAAACCGCAAAGCAACTCTTTTCGGTGTTAAAACCTATCTTGTGCGAAGGCGCACTAAGGGCGCACTAAGACACAGAAATACACGGGAGTTCTATTCGAACAACTTGAGAGCGGTTGGGACTCTCAGTTGAAGACGAAACAGAAGTTAGTAACTGCGAACAAGAACAACGTTAAATTACTAAAACCGCGTTTCGTCGCTCACCCTTCACTTCAGTTTGTACGAAGAACAAACTAAATATACAGACAAGCTGCTTACACCAGATGAAAAAGGAAAATCCAAAGCATGTGGCACTTACACTTAAGCCAATATGGGTAAATTCAACTTTGTAAGAATTTCATGCTTGCGAAATGACTGAAAAAATGGCCTAAAGCAGTGATCAAATGATAAAGGACTCCTCTCTCAGATCAAGAAAGAAAATACAATTGTTCAGGAGTGAGAGATATCCACTGCATATTTATTGCCATGGGACTGAAAATCTTCAGTATTCGAATCTGTGCTCTTGCTCTTGGTACAATGAATTTTTTTAAAGTTGGAATCTTTTTCTGGCTCACCCGGTAGACTTTCTGAGCTCACTGTCCGTAAGAAAGCCATGACAACTAGCGGGCGTTCACAGGATGTTTGCTTTGTATAGGCCAGAAAGAAATGTTTTTATGGATTGATGAATCATTTTCAACATCGAGAGAAGTGAGATGTACGATTTTGCTGCCGGTCGGTGTGCTTGTGTCAGGCTGGCAATTAGACGAAATCTGTTAGGCTATCTTTCTTGATCTTCTTAACTGAGTAATGCAATTTTTAACCCTCTCTGTTCCCAACGGAACGATTTCTTGCGAGAGAAAATCGGTTGTTGATTAATTTTTCATGGATCGCATACCCATCAGTCATTTTGTCGGCATTCTTTGATGTTTGAGATAATTTCCAGCTCTTCATCCTTTCTTTAATGATCAGCTGCTACAGGGCACAAAGCTTGACTACTGAACAGTTTCTTCTGCGAATTTTGCTGTATTTTTATATCCTCGTCTCTGCGTAGTTCTCACAATTTGTCTGCATCTTGTTTTTAATTCCCTTTGAACTTTGGCTGGCCGAATTTTGGCTTTGCTTTAGTAGGATCTGTTTCTATGCTGTGTTGACATGGACAATCGTTTTATTTATTTATTATTCAGAAAGTTTGAAGTTAGCTATCATTGCCTAGCATATCTTCACATTTTACTGTGTTGTCAGATGTAAAGAGGTATTTCAACTTCACGTGAGGACATCTCGGATGAAACAGCAGAAAACTGTTCTTGTAGACACAGCAGCTTGTATTCGAAGATAAGACTTATAATTAGAGTTCTGTTACGGTAGGCCTTCCTGTTATTTATCTTTGGTGTTAGGGAATAACTTATGGGTTAACGAGATGAGTACTAGCATGGAAAAGTTCATGCTGCAGGTTACTAAAGCGTATGTACCATGGTGGACGGAAAGTAAGAGACATTTTGGCACACTGAGGCCTCTCGAACCTGAGTCACACTCTGATGAGAACGTAGGTTCGAAAGACCTCAGTGTGCCTAATAACTGTCTCTTTCTTTGTGCCTGCCTCCTTCATAGTATGTAGGTATGTGTGTTTGTAGAAACTCCTTTGGAGTGGATGGGAGAGCTGGTAAGATGCAGGAAACTTGAATTCAAAACTAAAATTTTAATGAAACTGTGTTCCTTAAAAATTTTCTCAAGGCACAAATGTTAAAATCTTATATTAGATAAGGCTTCGATCAAATTTTGGCTTCAACAGTCAAGATTTGGAAAAGAAACTGAACAAATTTGATGCATTTATCTTACATGTCCAATTACTACCTTTGTTATGAAGGTTTAATGTGACTTTACCATTCAGAAGGTATGCAGAGGGTGTACTCTGACATCGAACGACGAGGCGACAGATTTACAGTGCTAACCTCGCACAGGTTGTGTCTTGTAGGCCCTCTTCCCTGTCATTAGTTACCCGCTGCCATGATTGCTAATGATTGCTGCCAAAATGTAAAGTAGGCTAAGTTGTGAGCCTCGAGGAATCCCCAAAAAGGGCTCCAGATCGCATGCGTAGTAACGATTTATGTCAATGACATAATATGCAAATTAGCTTGACGGTTGAGAACAGGAGAAGAAAACAATAGCAAAGTTGCGCATGACAGTGTGAGCCCCACCGTTGATTCGCTCTAAACAAAGCTGAATCACAATCGGTCAAAATAATAGGGTCAGCACTTCATCTCCCCAACAAGGCAAGTCCTACCTTTTAGAGGGTGAGATTCTTGTTCTCTAACCTCGACTCCCTGTGTATTTGTAGTCGTTAGATTCATAATTTGATATTAAGTTAGATGACGGAGCTTGGTTGAGGTAATCTATAAATGGCCAAAGGAAATGTCTACGCACGCTGCATGCGTACATTTCGAATCATCAAATGCGATAAGCTAATTTTAGACCTACGTATGCAGCTCTATAGATAGCTATTCATGCCCGTTAAATAACTTTAACCTTCTCTTTTCGTCATATACCCAGCATATAGGTTTCAAATCTTTAAATAAAATCCTTTGACCTTTTCTCTCAACTGACCGGCTTAAAAGAAACTTTGACGTTTCTTAAATTTTCAATATTTTCTTAATTGCAGTGTGTTTCTTTTTTCTTAAGAATTCAAGAAAATTTTCGAAAAAACCTTAAAACTATCGTAATTTCTAAACCGGTTGACAAAGGATCAAATAATTTTCAAAAAAACCATAGTTTATGAATATCTATAATATGGTATCAAGCAAAACTCTTTCACTCTTCTGGTTCATGATTTAGAAATTTGATGACGTCACATTCTAAAATAAGCTAAAATATAAAATACGCTGTAATTTCGACAAATATTGGAGATATCCGAAAAGTCCAACGGTAGAATTATAGAAAAGTCGCTAAAGTTCTTACAGGCCATTCAATTAACAGAAACAGGTAAAGATTTGGAGCCAATGCTGTTCTACCCACCTTCTAGATAGAATTTGCGTGCACCCATTTTATAGGACACCCCATCACTTTTTTTTCGAGTTTTGAGATAAGCAGTCATTGATTCTTCAACAAAAAACATTGTGAAAATGCTACGTACACAGTAGCACCACAAATCAAGTTATTTTTTAAGACAGACGTTTTCGTGACCTTGTATTCATTGCGGTTCTCAAATCCTGCCTTCTAAATTGTGTCTTGTGTGGTTTGCAGGTTGACTTGAGAACAACCCGTTCGAGAAGAACAGTTTGCAAAACACTCTCTCGTGACACGTCAATCACGAATTTCTGATAACAAGTTAGCAGGCCAAGCAATACTCAAAGAGGGAAATTTATCTGCTCAGATACTTCTCTTGCAACATAGCTTCAATGACCGCATTGCTCTTCGGGGCTACTTGACCTGTTGCTCACAAAATAAGCACCTGAAACTTCACCTAGTACTCTAAGGTTTCACCTAGCAATATTAAAGTTTTTTCGCTAGCTTTTTTGCTGGGACCATTGAAAAGCACTTTTTATTTACTTAACTGAATTGTACTCTAGGATGATTACATTTAAGATAAAAAATAGATGAATGAAATGTCGGCAATGGGCGGTCGGGATTTGCAGTGGCTATTGTTCCAGCCGGAGCGAGCAGTTCATTTGAGATGAAGTTTGGTCATTTCAGAACAACAGAAATGGAATTGTCAGGATCCACATGGTGAGAATTCTCAGTTACAGCAGTGGATGTTACCTAGACTTATTACGTTGAGTCCTAGTAATCACTACCACCCACCCACCCCTCGCTCATACTAGGACTCATGGCTTTCCAGCCTCACAGCTGGCCCTGTAAAGGACTTGCCTCGCTTTCAAAATTGACCAGTGCTAAATTGCGGAACAGCTTCGAGCGCATAGCAACAACAGCAACAACCTGGAAACAACAAAGGCCGGCAAACCGCCATCGTGCACATTCTTCACGAAGTCAGTGATTCACATTATCATGGAGCGATCTTGGAAAGAAAAAGTATGAGCGAGGGGTGGGTGGGTGGTAGTGATTACTAGGACTCAACGTAATAAGTCTAGATGTTACCTTCATGGCCACTCTGAGAATTATTTCGAAGTTTGAAAATTTCCACTGATCTTTTGAAATCACTCTGTGGTATCGAAATCAACATTTTTCAAGCTCATTGCCGAAAGTGGCACTTTTGGCTCATCAGTGTTGGAAGGAGGATACAGCCAGAGGCGCTGGAAGGAAGACGAAGCGGCGGGGCAGCAAATCAAAAAGGGCACTTCAAAATTAGAGAACTGACACACAACTCTCCCAGTCGATGTAGATTTTCTCGGGAAATTCTTATCCTACCTTAATTGCCGTATACTCAACAACTACTACCTGTTTTTGAAAGAACCCCTAAAATCATCTTTTGAGAGAAATGGAGGGCATTCGCAGACGGGGGAAGTTCTCAGCTAAATTTCGGGTAGGGGTTTGCCACCCACAGTTTCAAAATGGGACTGTTGGCTAGACCAATTTTTGTGAAATGATACCCTTGGCTAGACTAATTTCCCCATTAAAAGTGCCCTGAAAGAGCGTTTTCTAGACAAAACTTGCCACATTTTCGCATTCTCAGGACAGAAAATTGTTTTCATTTGGTTTTTTCACAGAAATTACCGAACTTTTACAGCTCTTTGACCAAAATTGCCAAAAAGCATACCCTTGCGTAGACTAAACTCGACTAAAATTGCCAAAAATTATACCCTTGGCTAGACTAGAGGTTCAAAAAGGTGTACCTTTGTGGGCGGCACACCCCCAGGTACCTTTACTATGGAAGAACCCCCCCCCCTGTGCATTCGCAGAAGCTCATTAAGTTGAAAGTTTCAGACGTAGCGGATATACGAGAAAGGTTTTTGAAAAGGGCATTACCTTCCCCCCCTGCTGCCTTCTGCCCCCGTACCTCCGGCGCCCTAGGATGCAGCTTTAGAAGGAAGAAGTATTTTATTCATATTTGGTCTTTTTCAGCTTACAATAAGCGAGTCTCAGCGCCGAGGGGCGAATCACTTCTCAAATTAGCGTACGTGACTTTTGTGATTTTAAAATCAGATGATTTTTGTCTGTGATTTTTTTGTGATTTTAGTGATTTTTTAGTGATTTTTTGTGTGATTTTTCTGTAATTTCTCAGTGATTTGTGATTTTTGTGCTTTTTGCATGTGATTTATTTGTGATTTTGTGATTTTTTTATGTGATTTCAAAGAGGGTGTACGAAGAAAAAGTCAGCGATTTGCCCCTCGCTCAGCGCGGCATATCAAAGAGAATCGGCATCGTTAAAAGCTGGCCCGGACCAGGTTAAAAATATGACCAATGGTATTTGATGCTGTTTCATCGCGTAGCTAAAGAAACAATAGGTGCATTCATTATATGCGTTTTCTTTACCCTATTTACAGCGACCAGTCGATATAACTGTGCCTTTCACTTTAAGTTACGTTTTCAAGTCTATGGCATGTTTAAAACCGGACTTTAACAATCTCCGCATTCTATCTGATATATAATTTACTTTCATACTCAGTAAGAGGTTAGAGTTGCTGCATGGTTTGATAAAGAGCGGCATGGGTAAAGGTAGACCCCACAAGATGTTCTTTAACTTCAGATATCTTAGACTGCGTTCACACGATGCCGGCACATTTTGAAAACGGTGAAAAATGTGACGGTAGCAAAATTTGAGCTAGCGTTCACACGATACCGGCACAATTTGAAAACGGTAGGAAATTTGACGATAAAAACTCGTTGCAGGATTTGATGGCAAAGAATAGTACCTACACCCTAAGAATAGACCTGTCTCGATCCAAAAGTGTCGAAAAACGTTCTGTTTTCATCTTTGTTGAGTGTTTACACGATGCTGTTTCAAATTTATGCCGGTTACGGTTCCGTTTTCAGAATCTACCGTTTTCAAAATCTGCCGGCAAAAAATGTGCCGTTTTCGTGTGAACGGGAGGCCTATCCGTCGAACTTTTCACCGTTTTCAAAATGTGCCGGCATCGTGTGAACGCAGTCTTAGCCTAAGGCTCTGTTTGACTTTGAACTACTGTCTTTCTGAAAGCAGCCAAATGAAGATTCCTGGTAGAAATTAACGCTACCGCAAACTCACTCTATACCTCTCTGCCTAATTCCCTACTTAACATGTCCGAAAATTAATCCCTAATTATTTTTCGCATAATCTTTCGCTAACATGTTATCGTCTACAGATTATTTTCTCTGCCAAACGAAAATGTCTGCTGGGTAAAATGAGATTTGGAGGACTTTTAATGAAATCAAAAGCAACCAGATCCTTTTCGAAGCGCAAGCGAATTTGAGAAAGGTTCTTTCGCACCGATGTCAACATTTGATTTGTGTAAGAAAATATTAACATCGCTTATTTAATCTGGTATGATCGCACAATTTGGTACTGATAGATAGAAATTGCTCTAATTGCATATTCATCACTCGGTCAACAGCATCATTATCGTTCGCTCCGCGTATGCCTGCAGCTGAGATGAAACTTTGATGGAAGGGTAATGACTATTTCCAGAAAATCTAAAGGAATTCTATGGTTAGTATGTTGCCTTAGTTCTTGCGCTTTTCATTGCTTTTGAAACTTGATGTTTATCTCTCTTCCACCTAGCATACGAAGGTGATTTCTAGGACACTGAGAAGCTTATCTTTCAAAGTAGTAACCCAGTCCTCCCCTTCGACGTGTCCACACCTCGTTGTTCCTTTTGCCTAGAATTGCGGAGAGTTGGCATCTCTCTTTATCCCATAGCAGGTTTGACAGGACGTGTACTCAAACCATGTACCTTCTTCAGATTTTCAGATAGGTAATTGAGCATACCACTACTGAGCCATCCCTGCTTGGCTCGATGTGATACGCAATAGGTATGCCTCTAAGACATCATATGGCAAGAGATATCCATGGAAAGACTAGTCGTAGGACGGTGCATAAAATGTCGCTTAGAGATAAGACTATCTTTAAGGTGCTCCCTGCGCATTCTGTGGTGTAATTACGTGGCAAGCCTACGTACACTCCGGAATACTGGCTGATACATATTAGCTCCATTCTTAACAGGATCAATAGATTTATCATTAACGTCAAGGAAAAGTTGTTGGGGAAACCAATTCATTGTTTATGAACCTTTTGGCCGAATTTAGGAAGATCTTTTGCCTGAACTGGGCACTGTTTTTGAAACTTTATGAGCTTAAAAGGTAGAGAAATTCTTTACGTAGAGAAAATTCAAGCATTTCCCGTTTTGTATCCTTTTCCCCAGAGCTTCCTTCATGCAACATAGCAAGCAGCTTCTGAGTCACACAAGCAGCATCACGTAGGTCCATTTTAAGCACTCTATAGGCTTTGTTCTTTGAAGTCCTGGAGAAAGTTGTGGAATTCCAAGCTTCTCCGTCGTTAGCTTTTAAGCATGTTTACTAAAGAAAGATGAACCTAGTGACGGTATTCTTTGAATAACGTCGGTAAAGTGTGCCGCGTGAGAAAGCGACTCTCTAAAGTTTCAAGGTTAATGGGATAGTTCTTAACTTTGAGTAGAAATTGTGATATTTTTTATTGTTAATGTCGTATCGTATGGTTTAACGAGGTTTTGAAGTCGTCCGACTGTATAGACAAGCATTTAGCCATGTCTGTTCCATTCCTCGCCTTGGATTGATAAATTTCACCCATGGTTTCTACGCTTTCTTTCACCTTAATGTCGCGGAGACTGCCTCCTGGGCAAGGAAATTGAAATGTTTGGTGTTTATAGCTTAAAGAGCCATTTTCACCCAAGATCCTTTGCGGGCACGCTGTGGTCTAAGCACAAACCATGGACCCACCCGGCACTGCAGTGGTAGAACCGATAGGAAAGTTCTATTTTATTTGGTCTTTGCCGTCTAGCTGCACGGTGGATATGTGATTTACATTAACCGTAAAAGCTCTGTTAAAGGGTCTGTTGCATCCAGCATGCCTTGCACGTGCGGTCTCTTGGTTTGCCTTTGTTGTCGCCATTTGCGTGGGCCAAGAAAATGGCGGCAACAAGGGCCAACCATGGCAAGTTCAGTGATGTTCAGCGGGGCTCAGTGATGTTGAGTGTAGTTTGAACGAAGTCAGGAACGTTGAGTGGGTTGACTCGACATTTCTATTGTTCTAGGTGTTGTTAAGCGATGTTGAGAGCGTTTCAACATCCCATCCAAAAATGTTTAGTCAGCGCAAGCGCACTAGGGTTGTTTTCTGCCCCAAGTGTTAATTAATCTAGTAGCGTATGTATGCACTCCTGTTCAGTGGCCCAACAAATGTTGAGTCTGATTGTTAAAAGCGTTTTATCAACTGAACTGAACACCTCAGAACAACACTCTTCATATGTTGAACTATGTTTGGTGCAACGTTTTACTGGGACTTTAGATAGCTCGCACGTGTGGAAGTTATCAAATACAGCAGATTTTTTTAGTTGGCCCAAGCCTGCTTTTAACAATATCGATTCCCTTTAAAGATATTATCCACTGAGTCACGTTCTGCAACAAAGATCTTGTTTGAAAACGGAATGAAATGGAGCACGAGAAGTAATAGTAATTATCAATGCAAACTTGTTTGATATAAAGTACATCCTTTCCAGTCATTTCGTGATCAATATGTCTTCCGTTTAATTCATAAGAGTACATCTGTAAATCCTTCGTGTTTGATTCAGTCTTCACTTTGTGTAGCTTCACCCTTCCTGGCTTTTATACAGTTCTTATTGCCCCTGGGTTACATGAATTCATTGCACACTTTCTACGTTTGTTGCTTTGCGTTTTATGGAGGTTTTGGTGATACACGTGTATATGATGCCCAACGAGATGTTACGTGTGCTTTGCATATGGTATTAGAGGATCTGCAGGTGATTGGTTTGAATTTTAGTTAGATAAGAGAAAACAGTATTGTGCTGTCACTGGACATCGATCAAATATCCAAAACATCAATTGTAGTATACCCCAAGGCTCATGCCTTGGTCCTCTTCTTTTTACCTTTTTCTCAACGACTTTGAAAAGTGCCTAGAATGTTCTCTACAATTTTCATACGTATCGTATTTATAATTGCTAAAACTTGTCAAGTTTATTCAGCATTCATAGCTAACGTTAACCGTCTTTACTAGCATTTTGGACTTTGAGTGAGATAATTTTTTATACTTTTCGGCAACTTTTGATGTATCAAGTGACTCATGTTATCAAAGTCACCTGTGTACGAGATAGCTTTGAGAATGAAACAGATTTATTGGAGCAGTACCATCTGAGCCCGGGGGGGTAACTTCAATAGGCGGGTGACGGGGGTGTGCCATTTGACGCCTGCAATCGCACCCTAAAATTTATACATTTTCACGAAAACGATACCCCAAAATTTTTTTTTTTTTTTTTTTTTTTTTTTTTATTCATTAAAAGTAATACAACAAATCTTACATTCTACTATACGGATCTAATTACTATACAATACTACGGGGACGATACCATGGGGAGCGAACGACAATGACTACCCCATGGCCAATATGAAAAGACACGCAATGCTAACCTAAATACAACAAACACTACGGACAATTTAATATCTACTAAACTAGATTCGGTTCCACATCAGATGTAAAGTCAGGGTTGCGATAAGTTTACGTTCTTTGAAGTAATTTCAAATTCCTGACATCTGATGTGAAACAGAATTTACAAAGTAAAAGGACATTTACGTTAACGACGTGGTGGTTGCTTTGTGCATAGCTGAGGGTTGAATGATTTTAGTCAAAGCGACCAGTTTCGCGAATGAAACGTAAGGTCAATTCGAGTATATTTTTATTCAGGTCATAAGAAAGGTCTTGATCACCATATAATAAAAGCTGTGTCAAAGCGTCATTTGAGAGATCGGTGATTTGCACAAATGGTCGTAATAATTCAACCATTCCAGCGAGAAGATCTTGTCGTTGAGCATCAAAAGAGGGGCAGAACAACAAAAAGTGCTCCGTATCCTCAATACCATCGCTTGTTGGGCACATCGGGTTTATGGTATCTCTAAAATTATGCTTGAATTTGTGGAAATTTAACTTGCTAAGACCAACCCTAAGTTGAGTAAGATGGGACAATCCTTTAGGATCGTGAATTCCATAAACAGATTTTGCAGGAGGACGGATTATTGACAAGAGTTTCTTCTTAAAAACAGCAATAGAAGGTGCACCTCTCAGTTCAGGCTCAAGCTTATTCCATTCGGATAAACAATTTGGATAGAAAGTCGACTTGAATTTTTCTGTCCTTGCATTCAAACGCCCAATGACATCCTGGTTGCGAAGGCAGTACTGCGACTGGTGAAGAGGGGGAATTGGATCTACTGTATACCCAGGACTAAGATTGTTTACAAACTTGTAAAACAAGGTAAGACGTCTACTCCATCTTCTGGAACTCAGGGACTCCCAACCAAGCTCTGTGTACAACTTCTCCCGAGATGTTCCTCTCCATGTGCCGGTAACAGCCAAAGCAGCAGAATACTGAACAGACTCAAGTTTTTCCATTAAGTTTGGTAGAATGATATTTTGACTGAAATTACACAATTTAGCAGGAATGTGATAAATAACATCACCATAGTCCAGGTGGGGTCGAACATAGAGTTTATACAACTCATTCAGGGTATGCCTTGGCAGATAACTGGAGAGATATTTCAGCAAACCAATGCCCTTTCTTGTTTTAGAAATAGCAGATTTGATATGAACAGAGAAAGAAAGCTTAGAGTCTAGGATAATTCCTAAATGTTTATGTTCACTTACCTTTTTCACAGGTATGTCGTTAAAAAGGATCATTGGATGATCAGTTTCAATTTTCTTCCTTGAAAATGTCAATTCAACAGCTTGTTTTTGTGGATCAGGATTAAAGGTCATTCTCCAAGCGTGAGCCCATTGACTTATCAAGTCCAAGTCATGGTTCATATCACTGGCAGCTGTATTTGAATCTTCAACCACTGTGAATAGTGATGTATCATCGGCAAATAGCTTAACATTGCACTTCAAGCCTACAGATAGATCATTTATATACACAAGGAAAAACAAGGGTCCTAGAATAGAACCCTGGGGCACACCTGCCGAAATATCTCCCCAGTTAGAACTTTGTCCATTCAGTACTGTCCTCTGCTTTCGATCATTGAGAAAACTTTGAATCAAAAAAAGAAGTTGCCCTGAGACACCACATCGTTTTAACTTGTAAATTAGACCTTCGTGCCATACCCTATCAAATGCTTTCGAAATGTCAAGGTACACCGAGCGAACATCAAGAGGAGGATTACAGTCAAAAGCTTTGAAAATAGTATGCGTTATCGAGAGTAATTGGTTGATTGTTGAGTCTCCTGGGCGAAAACCTGATTGATTCGGGTTGAGAAGATCATGTGATTCAAGATGTGAGTAAAGAGAATCGAATATGAGTTTTTCAAGTATTTTCCCAAAGATTGGTAGCAGAGAAATGGGACGGTAATTCCCCTTCACATTTTTTTCATTTTTCTTATGAACCGGCACCACATTTGCATGTTTCCATATTTCAGGAAATAAACCACGCCGCAAACAATTTATGAAAATTGTTTTCAGTGGAAGAACCAATGCATCATCGCTCAACTTTATCATCCTCACAGATATTTCATCCCAGCCATGTGCTTTATTAGGATTAAGTGATCGTATTATATTAAGTATCTTCTCCTCGGGGATGACAAAATCAGTTATCAAGGTCGTAGTAACTGGAGTTTCTTGTGGAATTTCACTGCCTGTGTCAATGGTCGTGCACTGAAGTATAAAATAATCATTAAAGATCTGCGCCTTTTCCGCAAAATCCGTTACAAACAGCCCGTTCTCTAGAAGAGGTGGTATCATGGGAATCTTAGCTTTGTTTAAAACTGTATTTATTAAAGACCAATAGGTTTTGCTGCTGGTTCCAGGATTAGCCAAGGTTTTTCCAGCCTTAAAGAAGTAGTTCCGCTTCGCTTCCTCAACCAGCCTTGCGCCTTCAGATATCATCTTTTGAATACCTTCTAGCTTGTCGCCTGGCCGTCCACTCCTCACGAAACTTTTATATGCACGATTTTTTTTCCTAAGAAAGTTTTTGACGGCTTGGGTTATCCAAGGTGCTTGGCGGGGCCTAATTGTTTTAACTTTGTTGGGAATGAAATTAGAATAAATGTTTAGGAGGACTTCATTGAGCAGTTTTACCTGTTCATTGGGGCAGATCAGTTTTTCAAGATGTTCGCGCCAAGCAAACATTTTAATGCTCTTTCTAATGGCTACAAAGTCTGCCTTATCGTAGTACCAAATCTTACGGGTGTATGGAGGAAGTGTTATGTTTGAAACAGATAACTTTCCGTAAACTATTTGATGGTGACACTGCTCGTGCAGTGACGGATGAACACCAGATTCAATAATAAGGTTAGGTTGATCAGTAAATATTAAGTCAATGCAGGAGTTAGAATCGCCCATCAAGTGAGTTGGTTCTGAGATCAACTGATAAAGACCATTATCAGACGATATTGGCTCGAATAGACGGCCTTCGTTATTGTCGATGTCATTTTCCCACCATTGCGTTGATCTACAGTTGAAGTCACCAGTAATGATAACGCAGAATGGATTTTCGGCATGCATTTTGGATAACATCAACTCAAAGTTTGTTGTGAAGTTATCAAACTCCTCTGGGCTCTGACTTGGGCTTCTATAGATTACGGCGAAGAAGTACTTTTTCTTGTTTAACTGAATTTCATACACAATACACTCAGGAAGAGTCACCAGGTCGGGACGATTTACGGAAGGAAGTGAATCTTTGATGTATAGCCCAACACCACCCCTTTTCACATTCTGGGGGTGATTATTTTTGATAAACGTATAGCCATCTAGCGCCAGTCTCTCTTCCTCCACGGTGTTGTCCAGGTGGGTTTCAACAACGCCTATAAGGTCATAACTATACACTGAATTATAAGCCTCTAAAAGAGAGACTCGTAAAAAATCATGCGCAATGATACTATTCAGATTCCAAGTGCAAAAATCAAGTGTTTCAGGGCCAGGATTCGTTTCTACATCACCGCTCAGCAGAATTATCCTGAAAACTAACCATAGTATGTGTAGAATGCAACATGCTAAGCATGCTGTGTAGAAGTAAGCATATCGAGAGGGACAGTACTTATATCGAACAATGATACCTAGTGGGATTCGCTTGAAAAGTTCTACAGAAATGTACAGTACTATCTTCGCAGACCGATGTATGCGGGCGAACAAAGGCACAAAACATAACTCTGGTGCGATAGAGTGAACTGCAAGAAACTGCACTGTCAGTGTAAATGGCAGAACAAGAATTGAGACTGCTATGAACCAATAACAGAACCAATATAATTTCAAAATTTGGAAGAGAACAGAAAGTGGCCTAATATTTCTGCTCAGTAGGGATGTGTTTTGCATAGGTACACGGGAACACCCTATTGTTGCTCTCCATTGATTGATTTCAACCGGCATCATCATAAAGAAGTCTTCTCGCTGGTCCCCCTAAGGGGCAACCAGTCAGAATGCAACCACCAACAGAAAGTAAGGAAAGTGAAAATGACAAGACATAAACCAATCGAAAAAACCAGAAATAAAAATACATTGAGGAAACAAAATGGGACAGAACATTCAATACATTGGAAAACAATACAAAGTAGAAATAAACAACAAGGAATAAAATAGTTATGCTTTGACAATTCAAAAGACTTACGATGGGTTTGAAGATTCGTGCACCATTCAAAAGATTCAATTTGCAAATAAACAGAGTAAAGACTATTTTCCAGCCAGCAGAATCCCCCGAGCGCTAGGGACTTCCCCAAAATTTACAGGCCATTGAAAATGTATACCCTAAAATTGTGACAGCCATCCAAACTTTTAACCAAGTAAGTGAAATTTGATCAAAATCTATACCCTAAAGAGTTATTTTCTAAAATAACACCCCAAAATTTATGACTACTTGTGATTTTACCAAATTATCTGTTTCGAAATTTTACCAAATTTTACCATGGGAAATTATCTGTTTCGAATGTTTCACCACCCCCTCATACCCGCAGAATCTGGTATTATGATAAGGCAGATTTTGTCGCCATTATGAAAAGTATTGGAATGTTTCGTTGGCAGGAACATCTTGAAAAAATCACATGCCCTAACGAGCAAGTAAAGTTACTCAACGAAGTCCTTTTGAACATTTACTCTAATTATATTCCAAACCAAGTTAAAACTATCAGGCCTCGTGAAGCTCCCTGGATAACACGCAATATTAAAAAATTCCTCAGGAAAAAGAATCATGCTTATAAAACTTTTGTTAGGAATGGTCAGCCAGGGGACAAGCTTGAAGGAATACAAAAGATGACATCTGACGGTGCAAAAATGATTGAGAATGCTAAACAAAATTACCTCCGTAAGACAGGGCAAACTTTAGCTAACCCAGGGACATCTCGCAAAACATATTGGTCTTTAATCAATACCCTTCTGAATAAAGCAAAGATTCCTATAATACCACCCCTTTTAGAGAACGGGTTATTTATAACTGATTTTACAGAAAAGGCTCAGTTATTTAATGATTATTTCATTCTCCAGTGTACAACAATTGACACAGGTAGTGATCTCCCTCGAAATATTCCGGTACCTACTTCTTTGATAAGTGACTTACACATCTCTGAGGAAAAAATTCTAAATATAATAAGATCTCTTAATCCTAACAAGGCACATGGCTGGGATGAAATTTCTATAAGAATGATTAAAATAAGTGATGCTTCATTACTTACCCCTCTTAGAATAATATTCACGAACTGTTTGAGACAGGGTGTATTTCCCGAAATATGGAAGTGTGCAAATGTAGTCCCGGTTCACAAGAAAAACGAAAAGAATGTAAAGAGTAACTACCGTCCTATTTCTCTTCTACCAATTTTCGGGAAGATGTTTGAAAAACTCGTTTACGACTCCTTATACTCGCATCCTGTTTTTTGTAATTTGCTCAACCCCAATCAATCAGGTTTTCGTCCTGGCGACTCAACAGTAAACCAACTAATTTCCATAACGCATACAATATTCAAGGCATTTGACTGTAATCCTTCTCTTGATGTTCGCTCTGTGTATCTTGATATTTCTAAAGCCTTTGACAGGGTGTGGCATGATGGTCTCATTTATAAATTAAAACGATGTGGTGTCTCAGGGAAACTTCTTTCTCTCATCCAAAGTTTTCTTAAGGATCGGAAACAGCGAACTGTTTTGAATGGAAAGTGTTCTAATTGGGGAGATATTTCGGCGGGAGTGCCCCAGGGTTCTATTCTAGGGCCTTTATTTTTTCTCGTATACATAAATGATCTGACTGCTGATTTGAAATGTAATGTCAAACTTTTCGCCGACGACACGTCTTTGTTTACGGTTGTTCGAGAAGCTAACGAAGCAGCAAGTGATATGAACCATGACCTTCAATTGATAAGTCAGTGGGCCCATGATTGGAGAATGTCATTTAATCCTGATCCGCAAAAACAGGCTGTTGAATTATTATTTTCAAGGAAAAGAAATGAAATAGATCATCCAGTGATTCTCTTTAACAACATACCCGTAAAAAAAGTAAATGAACATAAACATTTAGGTATTATCTTAGATTCAAAGCTTTCCTTCTCGGCTCATATAAAATGTGCCATCTCTAAAACGAGAAAGGGCATTGGCTTGCTGAAATATCTCTCCAAATATCTACCCAGACATACCCTAAGCGAACTATATAAGCTTTACGTGCGACCACATCTGGACTATGGGGATGTTATCTATCACATACCAGATAAAGTATGTGAATTCAGTCAAACCATCAGTTTATCAAATTTAATGGAAAAATTAGAATCTGTTCAGTATTCTGCTGCCCGTGCCGTAACAGGAACTTGGAAGGGAACATCACGCGAAAAGCTGTACATTGAGCTTGGCTGGGAGTCGCTGAGCTCCCGAAGATGGAGTAGACGCCTTACTTTGTTCTACAAGATTATGAATAATCTCACACCCCTGTACACAAAGGAGCCAATCCCACAACCTCATCAGTCAAATTACTGTCTTCGCAACCAGGGTGTCGTTGGGCGGATGAGGGCAAGAACCGAACAATTTCAATCTGGCTTTTATCCTAACTGCATATCTGAATGGAACAAGCTCGATCCAGAAATCAGGCTTGCACCGTCTGTTGCTGTTTTTAAGAAAAAGCTTTTGTCAATAATTCGCCCCCCTGCAAATTCTGTATTTGGTATTCATGACCCGATAGGCTTATCGTATCTTGCCCAAATAAGGGTCGGTCTCAGTAAATTAAAATTTCACAAATTCAGGCATAATTTCCGAGATACCATTGACCCAATGTGCCCAACGAACGATGGCATTGAGGATACGGAGCACTTCTTGTTGCTCTGCCCTTCATTTGACATTGAACGACGAGATCTTCTCGCTGGAGTTTCGGAATTATTGCGACCATATGTTCGAATAAACAGCCTTCCAAATAACGCGCTGATCCAAATTTTATTGTATGGTGATAAAGACTTTTCTATTGATGTTAATAAAAACGTACTCAAATTAACCCTAAGTTTCATTCATAAAACAGGCCGGTTCAATTGACTGGCTTGAAGCAGCTGCTATACCCCCCCCCCCCCGATCGCAAAGTCTCTTTTCCTCCTTTTATTTGTTTCTTTCCCGTTGTTTAAGTCTGTTTCGCATTGGCATTTAAGGTTTGAAATTCATCTACACATAAGTTCAAACCTTTTTATTAACATCTACGATATTGTGCTCCATAAACCCCGACAACTTAAAGGCGCAATGTCTTGAACAGTATTGTTCGGCATCCGGCGCCTCCGTCGATGACCTTGCATACCAATGCGAAACAGATTCCAGTATCCATCAGTATCGTATCGTATGTGTACCAGTTTGTAGGTGTTTATTTAGTTGTTGATTTAGTTGTGTATTTTCATGTGTTGGCCATGGGGTAGACATAGTCTTTTGCTCCTCTTGGCATCGTCCTTGTAGTGTTGCATAGTAGTTAAAGTACAGTAGAAGGTAGCATATATTGTAATATTTTATATTGATATAAAAAAAAAAAAAAAAAAAATTTACCAAAAATGATACCCCAAAATTTATTTTCTGCTCGAAAAAAAACACCCCAAAAAATGGCACATCCCATACCCACATATATGGTAGTTACCCCCCCCCCCGGGCATCTGAGTAGAGGAAACTTGCATCTTTGACAAATCACCAGAGTTGATTATTATTACCGATCATGAGAATTTCTTGTCAAATTTCAAGGACTTGGATTGACTTTAGACATATTGTAAGGTCTTGAAATGGTTTTGAATTTGTAGAAAATTACACTTTTAGGAGGTGCCTAAGCAAGTCCAGGAGGTACCAGGTTTTGAGCCATATTCTGAAATCACAAATTAGTGGCCATGAAATTGAATGATGTATCCCCAAATTTCATGTGAAACTCGAATCTTTATATAAAAATCAAAGATAAGTACTTTCTCGCTAAACTGTATCGTTATGTCAATGCTGTTGCTCAAAATATGGCTTTCCATGCTGTAATTTTCGTATTTCTCTGCAGTGATAGCAAGTAACGATCACTTCTTCAATTTATTTAGTGTTTACGTGTTTGATAAGATACAGAAAGAGAAAATTTAGAGATCAGTTACAAGATCAAATTTTTGGTGGTATTCCAAAAGTTGCAAGATTTTTTACCTCACTGATAGAACATTTTCATTTTCGGTAGATTAACAGGCCCTCTACGCCGAAGCCCTCTGCAGGCCCTCTAGCAGCCGACAAATGTAACAATAACTTAGAATGTAAAGAAAACAGGAACAACGTTTAATGTCTGACCATGTTGAAATCAAAAGTGGGTTGTTATTCCGCACTTTGTTTATCAACTGATATTCATCTCCCCATGAAATTGCTACAGTCATGTGTTTGTATCGAGTATAATTTTGTTTATTTCATGTATTTTGAAGAGATTATATCCTTTCAAATTTAGTCTACCACAATTGAATTATTTTGTCACAAAGTTTCATACTTCTCACCAACGTTTATTTTCTTTCTTTCTAGATTTTAACGAAATAAAAAGCTACCTTGTTGCAAAATTTTATGGTCCTCAATAACATTGATTTCTTTTCGTTTACAGATTTAAAGAAATAAAGAGAGAGAAATTCGTCACACAGAGCAATCAAATTTGTAACAAAGTTAAAGAAGTAAAGAATCATTGGTAAGTTTATTATGGTGTTTCTAATCATCGTTATCATTGTTATCATCTATGATGGAATTGCAGATTTGAGCCTCAAGCAAAAGAAGCTTCTTGTTGATTGCAATGAGCGATAAGGCTGTATACAGGTGAGTAAAAATTGTACCAGCTCGCTTGCTGACGTAACTTTTCACTGCGACGGAGAGTCATCAAGTGCTCTGCGTTGGCTCTCCTTCATAGCGGAAAAGTGATGTCTGCACGCAGGCTAGAACTGTTTACTATTTGATTACACATGAACTGTGAACAGCCATCAAAGCACGGCAGCTGCTTCATTAGCCTCACTGCGCAGGTACCCTTAAATTGTGCTCATCTTATTGAACTGAATTGATGTTGTTGTCATCGCTTCAATGAGGTGATAGCTGCATATCAGTTCAGCAAGGAGCGAACTATGACGTGTAATCAGTCTACTGCTTCATTGAATCTTAACTCAATGTGACAGCTGAATCGTCAAAGAAGGAATTTGTTGCTCTGAAATTAACAGTGACCGTCAAAACGAACGAAATACCAGATAAAAATACATCAAACTATAGGCCAAAGCTTGGCGTCCCTTGATGTATGACACATTTTAGAAAGGCTGAAACAGTTTCTGTTCAAAATTCTTTTAAAAAAATTGCTAAAATCACAGGTAATGAAGCACTGTGCTTGTAGCTTAGAAAGTAAAGTTTATTGCCTCGCGCAGGGCACAATTAAGTTTGATTTCTAGCAATGGCGCTTCTGGTTAAGCCTCAGCCGAAGAGACAAGAAGAAATAAAAGCAGCGTCGTTGAGCAATAAACTTTAATTTCTAAACTCCAAACATAGTGTATTATTGCCCGTACTAAAAGCTCACTTTTAAACCTGAATTGGATCACTGCCATGTTTGCTAGTTTTGCGGTGCTGTAGGTTTGGAACCATTCAAAACCTCTTGCACGGAGACGGTAAAGTGCAGTCTTTGTCGTTTTGGTTTTAAAAGATTGGAGCTTGGACACCGAGAAGCTAAGTTTGTCGAGGCAGTGTCCTGGTCCCTCCACTCGATATGTACACACGTCGTGATTCCTTTAGACTTGAATTACTGGGAGTTGGCGTCTCTTCTCATCATTATCATCATCATCATCATCATCATCACCACAACCACCACAATCACCATCATCATCATCATCATGATCATCATCATCATAATCATCACCATCATCATCATCATCATCATCATCATCATCATCATCATCATCATCATCATCATCATCATCATCATCATCATCATCATCATCATCATCATCATCATCATCATCATCATCATCATCATCATCATCATCATCATCATCATCATCATCATCATCATCATTTATAATAGTTTAAAACGAGAGTGGCAAATTTACAGCCAAATAAGACCTGCTATAAGATGGGTAGGCAATCCATTTCTGATTATACTTACTAGTGTTTTTACTAGCTGGCAGATTTGGTTTACTTCATGGTTTCTAATGTGATAAATCTTTTTGACCTCTCGAGTCAAGATTTTCATATCCCAACAGTGACTACTTGTTCTAGGAATCGAGATTGAGCTAATTAAGTTTAGATAACTTATTAAGAGTTACCACAATGGCCCTCATGCCACACTAAGTGCTGAACGGGATACTGGATTTGTGGTTTGGTATAAGAAGCTTAAGAATCCTTAACAACACAGTGCTGGAAGTGGCTCAAGTGAGCTGTACTCTTGTTCACAGTAAAGTTGTAAGGTTTGATGCTCTTATCGATTCCAACTGAGATTTAGGTTTCCGCGATTTCTTGTTTTCTTCTCAATTCTCATCCTGATTTGGACCATGAGGAGCTAAATATATTTATACCTATATATAGGAAAGTCCTGTTGTGATAACTTTTTGGTTTGTTACATGACCAGCATTGGTGTATGAATGGCAGAGGTTAGGACTCCACTGGTATATTTACGTGCTGTTTTTAGAGTAGAGGGATGTTTTGTTGAGGGTTTCAGTAGCCTAGGATCTCATTATCCTAAATTCGGCTGTCCAGTTAATTATGTTAATCCTCTATTCAAGTAATGCGTGAAACCTATCTCAATAAAGGCTGCATCCGTTAGGCTCCAGAGATCTTGAACTGTGGTAGCAGGCTTTTGCCCATTGTTTCGAAGCATGTAGCATTCTCTTGAAAGTGCGACTGACTTGCATGAATAAAGGGCAGATTTTGTAAGAGTTGACAAAATTGACTTGATTGGCCATTTCGAGCGATTAGCGACATTTTAGACAAAGGGCATTCAACGACAGTGCAATCAAGTCAAGGATGTAAGCAAAGCAGACCGCAAAAGTTGCCTTGAAATGTGGTTAGCTATGTCAGTCATTGTGCAAGCGAAAAGGAGGGTTTTATGTGAAAGTAATACTGTCTATCGAAGGAAGAAAAATTTTTTAAACGTCCGCTTCTTCAATTTGATTTATTTCAGAGGCCAATTAATGAAAGTTTGAATTACAAACCAAAGTGTACGAGATTTTTGATAGTGTTGTAATTCTTACTTTTCAGATTTGGAATTAGATAAATACAATTCACAAGGCAGATGATTTTTAAATATATCCTTCTTCCTTCTTTAGATCTCATCGAGTTAACAACCTATGTGTTAGAGCATTTTTGTCAGATATATCACAGTGGGTTAACTAGGACTACAATGCCTTTGAGCTCTGGCTTTAGTTGACTATTTCTTTCAAGTGCCTTTCTTCTAGAGAGCTGGCTGCTTCAAGCTTTTTGCCTTTGCGCACGAGTAGTTTTTTTGATTTTGTTATATTTAGTAAGAAAAATTCGAAACACTCTTTAAAGTCTAGCCTAGCACCCCTTAATATCGTCTGTTTGTTTAGATAGCTGCAGGAATATTGTCACATGTCGTAGAGTGACGTAACCATCATTATAAACAAGACCAATCTCCACAATGTTGACCTCGATTGATTTTAATTCCAATTGGTTCTTGTTGCTGAAGTAAGTAGGTACTCGAAAATGTCTCTTGATATGCTGCAACATGACAAGGTTCGCCTTTAATTTAGAATAACGATCAAGAGGATCATCTAATTTTGTTACTTGTACGGAAATATAACATTCCCATCACAATATCTAGCATTTTTAGTCTTTTGTTTATCCCTTGTAGGGTATAAATAGATTTTTCTTTTCCATTCCACAAATATCCTGCCCATTCAAACTTCAGCAGAAAGAAGAAATGCTTAGACTATTGTTGTAAGTTAATTATTCCTGTACTTTTTGGCTTTTAGTAATCTGTAAGAGCTCATGCTGCTGGATCAGCCAAAAAGAAACTTCTTCTGATCCTTCTTCTGTGATTTAAAGCTTTTAAAGCTCGTTGATCTCTTTTAGGTAAAACTGCTTTAGTTTTGTGTATGGATCTGTTAATAGAATTCGTTCTGTCTGTTTTCATACTTCTTGGAACCAGTGGAATCTGCTCATCAGTAAAGTAAAGACTTGGAATCAAGCTACCGTAGATATAAAAAGATCATCATTTTTCAAGAGTTTTCATCAGAAGCTTCAAGCTTGCCTCTTCGAATTAGATTACCATACCGATGCTGATCGTAACAATGTTTTGTCTATAGTTTGATCAGTTTTCACTAGCCCCAACAGCATTGAATCAGTTACTAAAAACTTGAATAGGGCAATCAAAGTTATTAGATATTTATGACAAAGGGGTGCTCTCTCTTCCGAATGTGAATTTCCACTGCAAATTTGCAGCATGAGCTCGTTAGAGCACCTTAATTTTGAACGAAATATTTATTCGAAGCTACTGCCTTAAGGTTTTTTGTGGCTATTACCTTAACTAGAAGTGCAGTGGGTGAAAAACCCCTCCGGACGAGCGCCGTGCTCGTCGCGGTTACTGTAGTAGTCCTAACTAAAATTTAGGTAGCTGTATTCAATAAACATTTCGTTCAAAGTAAAGGTGACCGAAGTGCTCCATGCCTGGAAAAAATCGTACTCTGGTATCAAGTTCATAAAGTTGATCGATTGCAAAATGGGATAAAGAAGCTAGCAATGATGAAGAGGCGAGAAGACAATAGGACATCCTCATTTTTGTTTGAGCGAGATCACGTCACATCGCACAGATCGCTTATTTGAATACGTAATTTCACAAGTAGAGGGCGAAACATAGTGGAAAAAATATAATGCACCATTCATAGCATTATTCTCCCGTATTTTATGACTTTCCCTTTAAGATTTGACACCGTAGCTGCAATCAACGGCACATAAGTTCTTTGTGAACTGAAGGCCTGTCTGTGACTCTTACGCACGCATATGCGGTCAAAAGCACAACACTTGCATATTGAAGATTACATCGGGAGATACTTATTTGAATTTTTCATTACTTACTGGATGCATCATTTAATTTTGCTAGATCTCTGTGTGAAAATCCTGGTCATGTTTGACTTTCCCGTAACCCGAAATTAATCGTGAGTCCATATCTGACATACTTGCGGCACTTTCCTCAGGGATAGAAAAGTGATTAGTGATTCCGAATGGAAACTATGTTCTATTTCCTGGCGGAAAATGGGCTGTGTTTAATCCATTTTGCCTGTGTTCTGCGAGATACGATGAACAGAATCTCCAAGGCGCAACGTTTTAGCTTTCTACCACATCCGACCATCTGATCATTAACGATTAGATGTTCTAACCACCCCGATTAGGGAGTGAATTAACTAACTTTGACTTTGTGTTTTTCGACATATATCGTGATAATTCTGCCTTTAGAAGTACTAATTCGATAGACATCGGTTAATAGAGTCACAATGAGTGGAGTTCTGCATTATAGAGCTTTGAAGAAACTGTAAGTCGGCTGTTTGCAGCAGTTTTAAGATTGATAACACGTGCAAGTACGCTGCAGGCGTCCCCGTCACTCTTCTGTTTGTTCTAATTTTTCAAGCTTTGTTCCGATGATTTGCTGTGAAACGCATTTTCGGCCCTTAATTTAAGGAATTTTTATCACTGCACAAAACAGCGTAAACTGCAGCTTTAAGGTGAAAAAGAGTGTGGCAAAAGGGTGTACATATTGTTTGGCAAAGTCTCTTGAGGACAGAGACTGTATCGAATGTAAGATTTTTCATGCACCCGTCAGCATAATTGTACATTGGTAGCTGAATACGATTATTTGGTTGTGTAGAGATTGTGTACCGAGATGCCAGAGATTAATATATTAGGGCGTTCCTGGGGCATCTTTCCCTGGAAAACTTTGCAAATATGACCTATATATGGAATGGCTAGAATGCTCCTAGTTCTCGTTATTCCAAGGCAATTAGGCAGCTGATTTCTCAAATTTAGTAACTGGCTTTGTTGTTCCAGTTTCTCACAATTCTCTTCCAAGCTGGTTTTGACAATATTCTCACCGTTCTACACAATAACGCCTAAATTGTGCATATTTTTTCCAACATTCTTGTTGAAAAACAATGAAGTGCCAAATTAAATTGTCTATCTTATTAAGAAGAAATGGATTCTGTTCCAGACAGTGCTTTCCTGCCTCAATTCTATAGGTACACTACACCTTGCCTTCAGGATTCTACATTTACCATAACTTGTCTCTGCAATAATCAGCTTTGTTAGATTCATACCGCGGATCCCAGCAAACCCAGTGCTCCCTCTGATCTGACCCCTCTACTTTTTCAGAATTTGACAGTCAGTCTTACAAGTCTCTACTCTGCTCACTCGATTTTGTGTCTAAACAACATCCAGCGCTGCTGTGCTTTAAGAACACTGAAAAGCTAAGTAACACGAAGAGGCTTTCCTCGTTACATGGCCAAACTGCTTGTTTCCTTCATCGAATTTCAAGAGTTGCCACCCTTTTTGCTGTTGGCAGCTGGGCGGGTGCTCTAAGCTCAAACTTTCAGATTGCTAGAGCAATGCTCTGTCATTGCCCCATCTCTGCACGAGTATTTTTACTTATTTTCTTTCATAAATCGTTTGTTTTTCCTGAAGGAAAAAGTAGCTACGATATCAGTTTCATTCATATTACTGAGAAACGTTAGAGGTTTTGACTGTGATATGACTTCCTTTACCTGGCTTCAGATATCTTTTTCTTGCGTTTTACCAGCTAACCATAAGCAAAGCATTCCTTGATACGGTGCTCTGTATCTATCTCTAACTATATTATCTTGCTTTAACGTCATTACTGTCTGGACCTCTCTTGACCGAATGGGTGGCTGTCTTCCTTCTTTTCATGAATGAATAGATTTTTAATCAGTTGTAGGAACAAACATGGTGCGTACCAATTATATTGTTGAGATCAACTCTCGTAGTCGAGGGAGCACAACATAGGTTCCAAATCGTTAAATCGGCGTAGAAAGGTAAACGTTGAATTCGATGACCTATGTATGTATGTATGTAAATGATTATTTTGACTGGATAACACCGTACAACTTAAAATTGGTCATTTTTCATTTCATTTTTAAATATATTTTCATTTTTAAATATTTAAACAGGTTACAGATTTCAGTTTTAAATAACTGCTTTGCAAATTGACCTGTGAAAAAACAGAAAAGCCTAAATTAAAGAGAATTATAATACAATGTACAAAAGAGCATAATAAAACTAAAAATGAAAATATAATGTACCTCTCATATGGATTTTTTAAAGGTAGACAGGGAAGATACCAATTTAGCTATTCAGCTCATTCCATGGTTTGCTCCTCGATAAGAAAATGCTTTTTGGCCTGTGCTGGTTCTTAGCAGATGTATATGCAAGTTTTTTTCGATAGAGCGAAGAATGCGATCACTGCCCTCTGACCATTTACTGAAAAGTTCCCCTAAATATTGAGGAGCAAGTGAATTCAATGCCTTATGGGTCAGTGTTGCTGTTTCTTTTCTGATGAGATCTTTAATTGATGGCCAGCCAAGATTTTGGAGCAGAGGGGCAGCAGAAGCATCGTAAGGACTATCGGTAGTTATTCTTGCAGCTCTATTCTGGATCTTTCGGAGAGAATTAAGTCTGGTTTCACTACAACAACCCCAAACCGAGCAGCATAAATAGTGGTCCTCAGAAAAGAAACAGCAACACTGACCCATAAGGCATTGAATTCACTTGCTCCTCAATATTTAGGGGAACTTTTCAGTAAATGGTCAGAGGGCAGTGATCGCATTCTTCGCTCTACCGAAAAAAACTTGCATATACATCTGCTAAGAACCAGCACAGGCCAAAAAGCATTTTCTTATCGAGGAGCAAACCATGGAATGAGCTGAATAGCTAAATTGGTATCTTCCCTGTCTACCTTTAAAAAATCCATATGAGAGGTACATTATATTTCTTCTAATTGAATGGCTTGAGAGAAATTTTTGCTCCTTGTCTATTACTTCCATTGGACTTTTCAGAAAATTTTATTTTATTTGAAATTATTGCACCTCATCTGAGAATATGACGTCTTCAAATTTCTAGATCATAAACCAGAGGAACGACAGACGTTGTTTGATACCACATTGTAGACATCCATTGACTAATGTTTTTCTTGAAAATTATTTCATTTTTCGTCTTCCAGGTTAGAAATCACGATGGTTTTAAGGTTTTTTTGAAAATTTTTCTTGAATTCTTGAAAAAGAAGATATTAAAGATTTCAGAAAAGTCCAACGGTAGAATTACGACAAAACAGCCAAAGTTTCTCTGAAGTAATCCCATCTGCACTTTTGATGTGGGTATTTAGGATAATAAGAATTTTCTCCTGCATTGCCCCATCTATGATCAGATGCGTCAAGATCTCTCTGACCATCTTTCAGAAATCCCGAGACTTGAGCTTAACAATTTCATCTCCGAGGCCCTGTTGACATCATTGGGACGTAGGTCAAAGATAGTTTATCTTTTATCAGTATTTGCAACTTGGCTTCTGTGCATAACATGTTTGCCTATCCCATTCAGCAGAGAAATAGCCAATTAACTTTTCCATACTTTTATATCCAATATTTTTTCGGTACCAAATTGTTTCCCACCAGTGCTGGTGCCAGGAGAGGGTTAGAGGGGGCTGCAGCCCCCTATCGGAAGCATCTAGCCCCCCATCGGAGGAAGTTTTTGGTTCACGTCGGAGGAAATTTCGCAAAACGGTGTACGACAACTACATATTTAGTCATTTTAGCCCCCCTGTCGGAAGCTACAGCTTCTCTGTCGGAAGATTTCTGGCGCCACCCCTATTTTCCCCTGTCTTGACCATCTGACGTAAGCCTACCATGCTTGTACATACTTTATTGGTACACTGTTATCAAGTATAACTTGATCCTTTGCCTAGTTCTCTCACCAGACAATAATATCCACAGCCGACAATGTTATTCACGTCACACTGATATCTTTAATGGCAATTTCCTGTCATTCTTGGTTTGCTGAATCAACAAGTTGTTGTCAATTTTCTTATTTGATTTGAAGTCCAGTCCCAGACACTCATGTGAATATTTTCGTGCGGAGAGAGAGAGAGGCTGAAAGCCCATGGCTATTCTTTGATCCATAGAGATTTCCAGTAAAGATTCCAATGTCTTAGTGGTTTCAATTGCTAGTATCATATTGGTCGAAGTAGATTTTGATTGATTTTCATTTGCTAGAGCTAGTGTCTTGTGTCTACACTGCAAGTGAACCAAGGTAGAGATGGCTGATGATACTGAGGTTCTAAGTCCGGATGCAGAAAGGCAAATGAGAGAGTTCGTAAGTCTCTTTTATTTCTTGTCATACTCTGAATCTTCTCCTTGCTTTCACAATGGGAGGAAGACAGGAGCCTGCTCTGTCTTCTCTGTCGAAATACACCGTTCAAGAATAGGAAAAACGCGATTGACCAGCCTGAACTGAGATCTTAAAATCTCATCTGCCTTTAAGCTTTCTTCTAGTCATAGATATAAATAAATAAATGTAGAAAAGGGAATGGAAGGTCACGAGACCTATAAAGCCCTGTTTCGTTCTTTCATATAGTTTATGTGAACGAGTATCTTGCTACTTGTTTCAGTCGATCATACACTCGTGCCAATTGTTGCAACGTCGAACAATTGATGACTTCCCTTTATAAGTTGTTCCAATCATTAATGGCTCGTTGCATGAAAAAATGTTTTACGAACGTTTACACCTTTTCTTGGATAGCTTTAGTTTGTGTCCTCTTGTCATATCTTGCTTCAATTCGAAGAGCAATTATAGTAACTTTTAATTCAAGAAGGGCACAGCTTCGTAATTTTATAAACTTTGACAACTAGATTCATAAATTTTATAGAAGAGCAAGGACAGACATACAGATCAAGATTGTTAACATCGATCCCAAGATTTTAAGTTCGTTGAAGGAGATAAATAGGTAACTCAGGATAGGTCAAAAGTTAGCGAATCATATTTGATGATGTCGACATATGTACAAGGTTATTTTTTAGCTGTAGGAACAGAAACGTTCATAGGCATTTTTTTATCTTATTTTGTAGATTACCTTCACTATGTTCCTTCATCCATTTTCAGGGCCGAAGCCAATGGGGGGCTGGGGGGCGGAGCGCCCCCCCCCCCAGCAGACCATTTGTCGGAAAATTTTGCTCTCTTGTCGGAATTTTTGTGTTCTAAATAACTAGTTTTGGAGGATTTTGAGGCGAAATAATGGAGAAAGACATGAATTTTTTAGTGTAAAAACATAAATTCCAACAGAAATTGTTGAATTTATGGCATATTTTTGATTGATATTAACTAATTGTGTTGATTTCAACGTTGAATTGCGAAATGTGGCCAAATTTTAGTTACCGCGGAGTTAGACCGTTTCAACTGTCGTTGTTGCTGTTGTTGTTGATGGTTTTTTCGTCGGAAAATTTTGGTTTTTCGCCCCCCTACGCAGGCATAGCTGGTATCGGCCCTGTCCATTTTACACCGCTTTCACAATAACACAATTAAACAGCTTTAAACAAACCAGTTATTTTCTGTTCATTTTCAGCCAATCAAATGCATTTGAATTGTTGAATTTACCAATAATAAACCGCCACTCGAAGCCTGGTTTAATTTAAACTAGTTTAACTTGCAAGTGTAAATAGGGTTTAAGCAGTTTAGGTAGGGGACTGGGCAAGCTAAATATGGCCTGCTGGGTTTGATGTGCTGAAAGCAATACGAAAACAAAGTTGCAGGTGACTTTCTTTTGCTATATCTTCGTTCATTTACTTTTTATGCAGAATATTTTAATGTTGGAAGAAAGGATAGATTTTGACAGAATTTTTCCAAAAATTGTTGCTATTCGCCTTATTATTCTGATTCATTGCCGCATAGTGCATCATGCAGCCAATTTGCTGCCTTGCAGATTTTCATGCAGATACTTGGGTGCAATCATGTCGTTATCAGCTGATTTGTTTTGGTTGAAAAGGAGCCCCTGTTATTTAGCTTTTGTTTCAATAAGATTTTTGTCAACTACGTAAACGAATGATTTTCAAATTTTGCGTAAAGAGGGTTTTTCACTTGAAGAGATCAAAATATTTGTTTTATGCATATACTCGGTTCATCACATGGTCTGCTTTAATAGTGCCAAATATTTGTTTTAAACATCGATATTTCACTTAGACTCTTAAGGGTTGTCGTCAGATAAATAAATCGCTTTGTAAGTGCACCATCCGCATCTACCAAATATGACTGATACATTCCTAAACTCTTTCCTAATATGCTTTGATTTACAGATGTTTCTTCAATACTCCTTTGTTATGCTTTGATCATATTTTACTATCTTTCAAGCACAGGGCCCTAACCTTTAAGAAAATGGATATAAAGTTCTATTACATTTTCTTTGAATAAAAATGCCTTGAAGGATTTACTTGCTGTAAATCTGCTACGGAAATATTTTTAGGCTGTGACGTCATGAAATTTCAAAATCCTAAACCTGAACAGCCTTAGATTTCAGCTTTAAACGATCGATTTCTTGAAGACTGGATCATTTTTCCACTATTGAGTTAGGAATTACCTTGATTTTAATTTTTCAAAATTTTCCATGAATTCCAGCAAAGATAATGACAATACCACACAGAAGCGTACGAGGCGGGGGGGGGGGGGGGCGGCCGGGGGTGGTAGCCCCCAACTTTGGAGAAATTTTCAAAAAGTCAGTCCCACTCGGGCAAACATGTTGGCAAACTATGGGCTTTGTGTTGGGCAGCCCCCTAGATTTTTCCTTCCCGTGCACGCTTTTGATACCACAATTCTGAAAATAGTCAAGATATCAAAGAATTTCCACGACAGCTTTTTGTGCAGCAAAGGACTTTAAGTTAAGGTCCTTTGAAGTCATTCAATTCAAAGAAAATTTAATACAATTGTACACCCACTTTGTTAACATTTTAAAGATTTGAGCCCGTTCATTATCTTTCAGTGCCTGCGGGATACATGATGATTCATCCTTGATTTCTGACCTTCTCTTAAATCTATTTCCTTTTGCCGTCTACTTGAAATTGTCGATAACTTATTGGTAGTTGGCCTGAAGGGACTGCAGGCGATACTGTATCACGTTGAAACGAGAGCGACTATTATCTGAAGATAATCAATTTGAAGAGGCTTGCTAAATGATAAAGTAGATTACATCTGTATTGGGCCTGAGGAAATGTTTACTTGCAAGTGCTCGCAAGCTTCTGTTACATCAAGGGGAGAATATCAACCATTGTTGTAATTGTAATAAGGCGTATGTTTTTGCTTTCTACTTCAGCAAACCACGCATATTTAGAGTAAGAAACAGGACTAGACTGGAATCAAATCTTGGACGTTGTTAATGATAGGGTTGTCTGAATTTGCTGTTCAAGTGCCAATCCGATTCTTAATTCTTTCTAGATTGTAGCAAAACCTATTACATAATGCAGTACCGGGTGAGCCAGAAGAAAGTTCCAACTTTTGAAATTTCATAGCATCAAAAGTACTTGACAGATTTGAATGATTCACTTCTGTTCGAAAGCCAAAAGATCGAAGTATTTTTGTGACTTTTCTCGCTGTCTCACGAGCACTAGGGAGATAGGTAAATTGGATCTTAAAAAAAATTTCATTGTTGTAATGTGACTGATAACGGGCCTAAAGTATTGATCATATGATATTGTGCTTCTCAATTAGAGCGATAAAGAAAATGCAACTTCTCATGGGTGAGAGATATCCACTGCACATTTATTGCCATGGGACTGAAACTCTTTTGTATTTGTTTGAAAATTGATGTCTAATAACCCTTGAGAGCGATGAAACGCCAATTGCTTATAGTTCTGTACAAAGAGAGTTCTTACAAGTTGATCAATGTTTTAAGCCCGTTTCAGTCATTTTGCAACCATGAAATATTATTAAGTTGAGTTTACCTATAGTTTTAGTTCAGATAAGCCAGCGAGAATAATCACATAAGTATTTCAATCTTTTGGCTTTCAACTGGAATTGAAATCATTCAAGCATGTTAAGTACTCTTGGTGCTATGATTTTTCAAAGTGGGAGCTTTTTTCTTTCTCACCCTGTAGCCATGTTGGACAACACACTGAGGTTTGGTCTCAGCAGAGTTAGCTTCTTCACTATTTTCTGATTTTCAAATTTGCAATGTCTTAAATGTCTTAATTGACTGACAAGTCGCAATATTTTGATATACCAATTTGTGTCAGACAGACAACTAATCAACTAACAAACTAACAACTAACAAACTAATAACTAACAACCAACGAAGTAACAAACTAATCTACTAACAAACTAATCAACTAATCAGCTTTTCAAAAATTTTCGTGATAATCACACGAAGATCATAAGAAGCCAAAAGAACTCTAATTTGCAGGCAGTTGCAGACCCGTTATGGGACAAAGCATTAAGTGATTGGACTATTAGTTATTTATCAAAGAGCCTGGTGCGAGGTATATTTTACAAACCGCTATTTTCGAAGAACAGCGGTCGAGATCGTAGCTAGCTGTTAAATATTCTAGACCAATCAGGGTTAATGCCGGTGTCTTAGGAAAATGGCCTACTGTTACGCTGAGCCCTGACTGGAAGTTGATTCCAATATGTATCCAAGGTTCGTATTTTGTGATTCTGTGTGACCAAAAGCGTCAGACGAAACTATTAGCAGATAGCTCCGTATCTAAAGAGATTTAAGTGTTTTATAACACTATAAGATCATTAACTGTCCTATCTCTTTTTTTCGCCGCTCCCTGATACAGTGGACTCTCTGTATTCCTTGCCTTTAAGCAGCCGATTGTATGTGCTGTTTATCTTATACGTTAATGAATCGCTTTTATATTAATTTGATTGTCTGCCTGGTTTCTGTTTCAAACAGACTTCATTGTTGTATAAATCAAAATAATTTTAGTGCCGAAGCCCGAATCCGGAAACGCTAAAAATTAAAGTCGGGTCTTAGCTTTCGGCGCTGATTGCTTAATACTGGTCTTAGACGTTGTTATCCCAGTTTTGATATGTAACTTCGTTGTATCCTTTCAATACTGGGATAAATACCAGCTAAAGTCTTAGATTTTAGAATCATATTTGAATCATAACATTATAGATCCTATTTCGCCAGGTCATCCTCAGTAATTGGTAACTCATTTTTCGGTCTGCTGCTTAGCTTCTCTTTCGACTGCTCGGCTTTACTTCTGAACAAAGTCCTAGTGTCTGCGTTGCTCTTTCAAGCGCTGTGAAACTAGCGCACATAACACCGGACAAGATGCTGATATTTGTCTTTCAGGACGTTCCCTGTAACCTTAGCAATATCTTATCAAAGGACAAGTCCGGGCTTGGTATAATTGTTGATTATTGAATGGTGTGCAGTTTTCAATTTTTTTTTTCTCTTTTAATCTGCGAAACTATACATTTCAATCTGCTATGAAGTGCGAAATGACGTCATTTTCTATGACATCACTTCATGCTGACCTGAACGAGGCTGCCAAATGTGTTGATATTGTACCACTCACATTGCTAGCCTCCTTATCGTGCCTTCGCACACTCGTACAAAATGCAAAATGGCGACGATATTTGGCCTAACTTACGAAGATTCATTAACAAATGAAAGTTTGAGGCATCAAAACTTGGAAAGAACTCACGATTGGTGTTCAACAGTTGGTAAGGTTGCTTTTTAACAATAATTTTATCAACCCCGGACTTGTCCTTTAATAATTCAGTTTAGTTGAGTTTAGTTTTAAGCTTACACTACATACAAAAATCTTTCTCTAAAATAACATAGAATTTTGTATGGAGAGAAATTTCTCAAGGAAGTGCTCTACCAGCAGATAGACTAATCGAACAGAAAGAGAAAGCACCTCCCAAAAAGGTACCTTATGCTTCTCTTAGTGCAGCTGAAGGTGTTGCAATCAGTTCGGCTTCCCATTACTTCCGTCATGCCTTTGATAGCTGGTCAGTCTTTCTCGTCGCAGTGTTTTTCATCCAGCGCTTGCAGGTTCTTGCAAAGAGGCACTTTCTATTAAAGGCGCAGGGTCACGTAACCGTAAACAAACCTGTTATCTCTATGATCTATATTGTTTCCCACACGTGGCCATTGTGTTCCGCTCAGATTTTGGTGGATGGGGTGAATCCACGATAAAGTTACTTCTAAAAATCCACCAATATCTCTGCAATCCTACAACGTATGAGTGTTTGGTTTATTTCTCTAGAAAATTCAAGAGTCCATCTTCAAATTAACACCTATATTTCGAGAAAAGTTGTGGAAAATCTCTGTGATATAGACTATCAAAAATCCTGAAAAATCATCGTTTGGAAAGAAGTTTGTTTACATTACGTGACGCTGCCCCTTTAAGGTGATTAACATTTCGCATTATAACAGTACTGTGTTTATGCAAATGAGCAGTACAGTTAAAGTAGTTCAGTTTCCAACCCTCAACGCCTCCCTTGATGATGGACGATCATTTGCTTGACGATGTTGTGAGAATCGTTAGATAGCAAGTTGCTTGTCATCATGTTGCAGATTTGACTGTATGAAATGGAAATGCACTGCACCATTCTGCCCGTAATGTATTTAATCCGTTCCACACACATTTAGCAACTTTTAAATTTTGTTATTCATGTGTACACAACATCCGGAGATAGTTATAGGACACTTAAAAGATTATTCGAGCATTGTATGGCCTGGTCCTTCCTCACCATAAGACCACACCTTAGTGATTCCTTTAGCCTGGAATTACAGAGAATCGGCAACTCTCATTAGACTGTCACCAGTCATGTCGTAGTTTTGCTTTGCTTGGGGGCCTGAATTAATAGCGCTGCAACTACAATAACAGCTCCAGTGTAGCAACAATAACAGCATCAGCTCAACTCAATTAGGTGAGCGTAACTTAAGGGTCCTTATGGAATGAGGCTCATCACTCTACGCAGAGATTTTGAAAGGATGGGGACTCGAACCACCAACCTTCCAACTCGTAATTTGCCCCCGTTCCTTTGCTAGGTGAAAAACACTCTCCTCCGCAGAGGCTTGATATTCTGTTGATTTGCCGCGCCGAAGGCGTGACGACTTACGCCTCTTCGGAGGAGAGTGGTTGAAAAAGTCTTCATTTCCCTTTAACTAACTAAACTTCGCTACCTTTCTAAGATATAGGTTTTCTCTAGGAAGGCTGGGTGGCCATATGCAGCTTTAATAAATGCAATCATGTGCCAAGCCACAGATAAGCCAATGAATGAAGCTTCCCTACCAAAGAAGATAAAAGTCAAAGTATTCCACTAGGAAAAGATATTTTTCTGATCCTATTTCCTCTTTAGTCTAATGTAGTTATCTTTTCATAATTTACCTTCATGTATCCATCAATTAATGTAGAAATTAATGTATATAGATTTGAAATTCTTTGCATTCTGAAATCGGTTTAAATCCTAATTTTCAATTTAGAACCACTTAAGTCAGTACCCTAGGATACATGATAAATATATCATAAGTAATTCTGTTGGACCATATTATCATTTGTACATGTGATGTTATGCTTCTAGATCTTATCTTCATCGAAGGATCTTCAAAGGTAGTGGCCTAGGATACATGCCAAACATAATAAAAACACTCGTAAACCCTGTTTTCCTCATAAGGAAGTGGTTAAATCAAATCTTTTAGGACTTTCCTTGGTTTTGCCATTGCGTCTCAGAATCCTGTTTATTGTTTCTCAGATTTGAACAGGCTTTTTGTTGGTAAATATTGAAATTTTGCCTTGCTATGCATAATTCTTGAAGGCTCCAAAGATTTCTTCATCATTGTGCCATGAAAAAATTAGACCTCAAGTTTCATTGTTATTAAATAGGGGCAGTACGTTGTCGTTGCGCCAGAATCTTTGGACATTTGTACCACACAGAATGATTGACCCTTAGTTCTCGTTGGTTGACTTTCTCTTCGTTAATAAGACTGTATCATGAACTTTGATCAACGTTTTCATCTATGTAGCTACGACAGGCCAGTGTCTCCAAGGTCAAGACACGTCGGCCTAATTTCATTGTATCTACTTAACCTAAGTCCTCAAGGTTTTTGACACATCTTGAATAAAAATTCCATGGTTAAGACATCTTTCACCTCCAAGCTTGGCTTCCAAATGTGGCTGGCAAGACGCTCATCAAATCTTGAAATAGTGCTTTTCTATCAAGCTCATCATGTCGAAGTATTTGAAGGACAGCGATTTGATGAAGCTATTTTATGGCATCTTCTGCAGATAAGAACAGAGTTAAATAGAAATGCAGACTTTGAATTTACTCTTTAAATGGCAGGTCAATTCTGTTTTCTAAAGATATGTTAAGATAAGAAATTGAAGCACTCACACATTCTTGAAGGTAGCTCTTTTCTGTCAATCTACTAATCACGTTTGATGGACACCGATTTCAAGGAAATATGCCAAATGTTTGTTGATTCGCTCATTTCTAAAAATGCCAAGCTATATTTGGCTAACTGATTTATGTCAACAGGAAGTGCTGATATCTGATTGGCTAGAATTTTGACATGAAGAGAAAATAAGAGGACTGGTAGTTCTGTTACTTTACATCGCTGACATCTGGTATGATACGGACTCTAGAAACGCAGACACTGTCATGATAAAGGACATGACAAGATAAGATTATTTCTCGTTAGAATTCATCAACAAGTCTAACATATGAACTAATATTTTTGTTTTGATCGTTCTGTCTTTAGACTTCTCCTATTTTCAGTCTTACGTCTGGACATATTTGACACGATCATTAAGGATTTCATTGAAGAAAATCTATTGCATTGTTATAGGTAACTCCATCTACATGGCTTATGCTGTCGTTTTTTTAAATCAACTTGATTACTTCATTGGATTGTATCTCACTAATTGCTATTTCATCTCAAAGCTTCTCATTCCAAAATTCTAACACCTGTGTTTACGATTACGATTCAACGTCAGATTAGTTTACTTTTGGCCTTGTACAGTTCAATCGAGGCAGTCTCTATAATGAGGAATGTGGAATGGAAGGATGGAATGATGGATCGGCGCATCATTTCCAGCAATTTGGTTTGAATGTTAAGAAGTCTTCAGTCATCAGCAGAGCCTTCAGGATTGAAGTTGTTGATGAATATTGTAAAGTAGAAGAAGTGAGGCCAGTATGCGCATAGAAAGCTCTGGAAAACACTGTAATCTTCCTGTTTTAATTGTTTTGTCTCTAAGAACGGTTGACACAACTATTTTACTATTTTACGAGTACCTTAGGGACTGGAAAAGAAAAGAATTAAGCAGGGAGAGGTAAGATTAAGAAGTTTGTTGAGCGTTTGAAAGCCAGTAAGTTATAATTTGGAGGAAGGCAGCGCCAAGTAGGTTGTTCCAGCATATAGAAGTTCTAGGAACGAAGGTTTTAGAATGTGGTAAAATTCGAGAATTGGGAAGAGTGATTTTGGAATCAAGTGAAGGTGTGGCTTGTTCGCGTTGGCCCATTTATTCCTTTGTTTTCGGATATTCCCCACCTTCAGTGACCGTGTGGCCGTAATTTTTTCGCGACTCTGACTGACACTGACTGACTTCAAAATTACGAATACATAAATAGTTGTTTTGAGTGAAATTTGAGCCTCTTCCGTCAAGCAACCATCAAGTCCCCGTTCTGTGAATTTCTTTTCATAATAGTATAGTTAAAGGTAGTTTTTGCACTTCGTTTCATGTTTTCGCCACGAGAAAGACATGCTATCGTGTTTGTATTACTTGTAGAGTATTTTGCAGGTACAGTTATAAGTATCGCGTATTGTAGATGTTTAATGGAATATGAGAAATATTGCTGCTCTAAATCATTAAATCATTTCATTCTCCTTTAATTCCATATTCCAAGTTTTAGAATTAGCCAATAAAGGAGTGATTGACTGCACCTCTACGGTTTGTGTAGACAAGAAATCCTGTTACCTCGTGTCCTTATGGTTTAAGATATTAAATGGTTGTTTGATTTCTTCTTATACCGCCGTAGAGTATCATACAAACTCATCAGGGGTCTTTTCAGTCGAGTAATTAATCTAATTACTCCTCGCAGTTCTGTTGTCTCCCTGGCTCGTTGCTATTTACAAACAAATTCTTCTTATACACCTGTTTTTGTTGTAAAAAAGCATTCGATGAATATTTTGACGACCGGATTTAAAAAGTTTGTCTTGATGTGGTTTCAGCTAATATTGAACTTCTGCAATCACCAACATATTCTATAGCCAGTTTTATTTAATTTGATTAGATAGATAAAGATAAATAAAGTTTTGAATTTTTGTAGAAACGTTTTGATCAGCATAATTCTTCCACGCATCTGAACATGAAGAAATGTCTTCGATAAAAGTTTTCGTTGCACCTCATGCTGCTGAAGTAGCTTCTAAAAGCACCCCATTACAGTCAAAACGGAAGAAACGTGCCATCTTTGTTTGAAATATTCAAAATAGAATCGGATCTTCATTGGATTTTGTTTTTTCTGCATGAAGAAATCATTGAACCATGAGCGATAGGACACCAAGTGTGCAGCAGTTAAAATTTATATCAGTAGCGAGCCACCGTAATTTATTGTTTTTTTTTATTGAGCTTGTTTTACTTCGTACACAACCACCTTTCAATATTTCGTAATTTTGAAATTTTCAGTAGTGAGCCACCTTAAGTGAAGATCCACCCAGGGCCGCGGAGAGAATTCGTGAGCCCCGGGTCAGGATGTAGCATGGGCCCTTTGTCAAATGAGTTAGGAAAGGTACGCCGAAGGCGTACCCGTGCGCCAGAGGCGCACCCACCTAGGGGGGTCCGGGGGCATGCTCCCCCGGGAAAATTTTTAAAAGTCATTTCATTTCATTTTAAATTATTTATACAGGGTAAAAAACATTCAGTTCATACGGGAAAAAAACTGCTTTACAATGTGCCCTGTTAAAACAGAAAAGAAAAACAAAAAGAAAAAATTAATTACTCAAGAAATTCCTAATACCACTTAATGCATTGTCTGATAAATTCCCTAAAAAAAACCTAATTTTAATTATTCCTATCCAAACGAAAAAAGGAAATTAAATTGCAACAGAGAGGAAAAATTAATATATGTTCTTGATGGAAGGAAGTACGTAAAGTTTGCCTTATAATCCTTCCTTTAGTTTAAATTTGAAGTTTGATAGCGAGGGAGACAGTTTGATTTGGTGATCTAGACTATTCCAAACGGTAGCCCCTCGATATGCAAATGACTTTTGTCCATTAAATTGTAAGTAAGGTTGCTAGAATTGCTCTGGTCACTATTCCACTTCTAGATACAATCGTAAAATCATATAACAAGCTAGTCATGCTTTTGGCTCCTATCTAGCACTTTGCAACCAAAAAGTCAGTGAAGTCAAATTTTCCTATATTTTCAGTGCTCACAAGAACGTTGGAAAAATCAATAAAATTTGTTCGTCTTTCAACTTTTAACAAGAATCTGAATCGTTCAACTCCGTTTAACATTCTTTTGGTCTTATGAATGTTCGGGAATTTTTCCTAGCTCACCTGGTGAAATTCAATGGTTTACAAGATGAATTTAACTTTTACCGCTTATAAGAAAACGTTGTAACTATTGTTTTCAGTCTATTCTTGATTTTTGAAGCATAATGACCATTGAGAAATTATTGATGGATGGACTGGCCGTGGTCTAGAGACCCTCATTTGAGCCTTATTTCGAAAAAACTCAGTTATTATTTATGGGCCCCTTATGGCTATGGGCCCCAGGTTTCTGACCCCCCTAACCCCCCTCTCCTCGGCCCTGGATCCACCTTAACTCGTAAAGCTCTACGAGTTAACAGTGGGTCTAAATTAGCTTTCAGTAGCTAGAAATCCTGACAAGCCCACTCAAAACAAATTCAAAAGCAAAAACAAAACAAAACAACACCAACGCTGTTTTCTGGTTTATTTACAGCTTGAAAGGTTGAAATCGGAGTATTGGCAGGAAATCGAAGCTTCACCAAAAAACGGAGTACAAGAATTGCGACGATAATCATGTTGATATTCAAAAAAGACATTCCAAGTTTGACAATCCCAAGTATATTACGACATTTCCAGTAAAGACAATCCGATAGTTAGAAGATAGTTAAAATAAGGTTTATGTTTGACTAGTCCATGTTTATTATATTGACGTCAATATAATAAACATGGACTAGTCAAACATAAACCTTATTTTAACTATCTTCTAACTATCGGATTGTCTTTACTGGAAATGTCGTAATATACTTGGAATTGTCAAACTTGGAATGTCTTTTTTGAATATCAACATGATTATCGTCGCAATTCTTGTACTCCGTAGCTTGAAAGGTATGACATCATAATTCGTCTCAAATACTTGATTTTGGGAAGCTGGTGTTATTTCAATCATAAAATGATCTTCATTTAACAGAATCAGTTTTCCGAATAATCACCTGAAACTTTGATGATGATCTTGTCTATCTAATGTTTAAATTTCAAGATAAAAATTCAATTAGAATTCCTGCTGTACATGTTGATTAAGACGTTTGGAAAGCTTATCTTCTTCACATGGTCTTACGTCGGGAGAAGAGGTTGTTTCAATGATTGAATTAAGTGAATGTTCATGTGAAAGCTCCAGAATTTCGTCAACAAAGGGAAATACAGTATTTCTATCAATCAATGTTATCTAGTCGAGCATTGGCAAATATTGTAAACAAAAGGTCCAGATTTCTGAAAACAAACAGCGATTTGCCTTTCTGTAGAATATATCTCACACCTCTGAGTGCACTCAATCAAATGAAAATAAACAGAGAAACCAAAACATTATAGTCGGCTGTACTGAAGGTGTGAAATCTATTGTGTTACAGACTTCAATCTTGCTGTCTGGTCGAAGTCTTCTCATAAGGATGTTTCTTGTCTTGCAGACATTACAGTTTATCTACATTGTCACTTGTAAAATGGACTTGCCCAAGTCGTTTTATGAAAGGAAGAAAGAGTCTCTTCCTTCCTTTCATAAGACGACTTGGGCAAGTCCACTTTTAAAAACGATCTGTTTGCATTCAGCTGGCGACTGAGGCAATGCTTTCTTCTCTGAAACTTCGAACAATCTAGATCCCTTTTTCTTCACTCTTCTTATGGATCTAAGTATTCTATTTAAAGCGAGAAGGTCACATGACATTTTCAATAACAAAGAACAAACGCAGGTCATTTCTTCTTGTAAAGGTCTTAGGCCTGAAAGTAACAAGAAAACCAAATTCTTTGTTTCTTCATTATGTTGTGACGTCATGTGGCTAGGGCAAATCTTCCACCACACAAAGACAATAATGTAACGGTCTTCTCGTAAGTAAGTCGATTTTAAGAAAGGGATTCTTTTCCAATGTTATCTTGAGCAACATAAGTGCCCCCTGATGTTCTCTAATTCTGGTGATTATCCATTCGGTAAGCCTCGACTTGAATGCCATATTGTTGCTTTTCTCCTCCCCCTTTCATAATTTCGGACCTTGAATTATCAAATGTCATAAACCGCTATTCTTGTTCATAAATGAGATTCTTCTATAATTACCTCAGCTTTCCTTCATTTGGAATATACTCACCGGACGTCTGCCAAATCATCTGCCCACCTCTTAATTGACTTGCTTTCATCAAGACTCCACCAGGCTGTTTTGTTTATTTAATCAAATAGCAAAATGGCCTACTTTTGATAAACGAATTATTAGGATTAATCTTCCCTTTGCATAATCAAGCAGGTTTCCTATATTTTGGCGCCATTCTCATCTGACACGCTTAAATCGAGCACAGCAAGGATTTTGACTTCTCATATGTGTCGAATGTTTTTTTAGTTCTAAGAGAGTACATCAAAGATTGA
The DNA here is from genome assembly GCA_964020215.1 of Aurelia sp. 3 sensu Dawson et al. (2005). Taxonomy (NCBI): domain Eukaryota; kingdom Metazoa; phylum Cnidaria; class Scyphozoa; order Semaeostomeae; family Ulmaridae; genus Aurelia; species Aurelia sp. 3 sensu Dawson et al. (2005). The sequence continues at coordinate 14,098,474 of OZ026573.1, read as the reverse complement.
TGCTAGACCGGTAAGTCTCTTAGAACGATCAAAAAACAGTCAGCCCTGTTGAAACTGTCATTAGGAAGCTACCTCGCGTAAAATGATGAGTTATCTGAAGAAGTTTGTTGCAATCTGATGGATTGCTTTGATTGCTCGCATGATTTATGATTGATCCTTTGATATGCTCATTGATGGATTGATATATTGGCTCATTGGTTTGTTGAGTGATAGATGGATGAATTGATGTAGTGATTGACGGACATTTTGCAGAATGACCAATCAATGAACATCAATTGCACGTCAGAAAGTCAGAGCTGAAAGCTAAAAATAACTGATGATTCGATTTGATCATTTGTTCGATGAATCAGCTGAACGATTTACTTTCAGCTTCACTGATTGATTTATTGGTCGCTGGACTGCTTATTGATCAACGGACTGTGCATGATCAGTAATTGAAGATCAACGTTAGAGTAGAAAGCAGTAAGTTACTGATGCACTGAAGCAGCCATTTCTTTGTTGGATCGATTGAATGAATGATTTTCTGCTTGACTGATTGATGCATTGATAGTGGAAAGATATTGTATGGCTTGAGAATTATTAGTTGATAACTTGATTGATTGCGTGATTGATTGATTGATTGATTGATTGACAACGTGAAATGATTGATTGATTGATTGATTAATTGATTGATTGCCAGACTCGAGGCCAGACTGCTTGCTGATGATTGGTTGTTGTTACAGATTGATTTTTGTTTTGATTAACAGACTTACTTAAAGACGACACATCATTGAATCAAGGATAACCTCAGCTTTCTGATACATGCTCACACCTTCATGCTGTGCAACACCCTTTCACTGTCATAGAGTTCAGGTCATTTGAAAATTTTTGCTAATTATAGTACAAGCGCATACGTGCATTACATTCTGAGAAGACTTCTAAGCGCATCTCAAGCAGGATACCAACGTGACGTGAAAACTTGAAGCAATAACTCGATCTAACTCGATCATATGTGGAATGACGCATTGAAATCAATACTTCTCTTCCGCATAATTCCATTGGATTCTCGTGCATATCGCATGTATTGCCATTGTAAACAAATTAATTCGGGAAAATTGCATTTCTAAGTTCCGCAGACGATTATTTTGAAATCAATATTGTGGGTTATTGCGAACTTCAAATGAGTGGAGGCGCCTCGATCGTGCGCTAATGACACAGGGATTTAACGTGGTTTTGTCCTGGGATTATCCATCCGTGTTGAAAGATTCACCGCTATAAGACGTGAGATGTACCCACGACACTTGTTGATTTTTCACGGCATTGTGTTCAGCCTTGAATAGGAATAGAATCATTTGTCAATCAGGCAAACGCAAATACTCAATGCAATGCAGATTGTAGAGTTACTTATTGGCCAATCAATTCAACAGTCGTTTTTTGACGCATTTGTGAAGAGAGGAGTGCAGAAACGTCGTTTTCCCGTGTTAGAAGTGTCTTTGATTGAGTTATGTATGCAAGAGGAGGGAATGTTGTCCTGCAATTAGAGATGGTTTACGATCAGGTGAGATTTTTTTACAGTAAAGCTACGTTCCGTATGCGTTAGTCCTGTTTCTGAGTATATCGTAATTTTGTCTGTCGTAAAGGTAAGTAGATTTTCTGTGTGGCTCTTCTTTGGTTTCATGACTGTTTTCCCATTTTGATCTTTTACTCGATATATTATTGTCAGGCTTTATGCAAGTTTTCTCAGGGCTGAAAAGACAAAAGTAGCTGTGAAATTTTACGAATCTTAAGTACTCTCCTCCGCGAGGTTTCTTTATTTTTCTATATTGAATATGAACAAAAATAGGAAATGAAGTTATCTTTCGCTTAGTTGATAAATAGCGTAATAACTCATTGCTTCGACCATAGTTGATAGCTTCGACAAACTTTGTATGTCGCCCTTACTTGTACTTCTTGAGGTTTCTGCTAGATCATAATTGTAGTCGCAACTAGCCAGTTTTACAAAGATCATGTTATCCCATGTTGAAACTCAATGACAATTGATTTCTTGTATTTGGAATTAAATGCGATTTCTTTGAAACTTCAACGTGACAGAAAAAGATGTAGTATGTTATAAGTCATTTCTTCAAAAGTTGCAAAGTGTCAGAGCTGTTTGTGCCATTTTCCAGCAAAAATAATAACATTTCAAGGTGTAGTCAGCTTCAACTCATAGGCCAAGTAAATAAACAAAACAATTTCTAGTCGTTGGGATACAGATTATGCAGAACTGTGAGGCAGCGGCTTGTAGATTAACCCATTAAGACCAGTTGATCTACGATTGTTCAGAGCTGAGGAGAACTTATGATTGATGTCATTGTCAAGCAAATCAGCAAAAGGCAGTAAATGTGTACATACAGCTGACGAGGTTGAGAGAGAGAAATGCAGACAGAGAAGGAGAGAAAGAGAGCCTTTGACCCAGTTCGTGATAGACCGAAACATAATCATCAGCAAATTGAATCTACATATCGAAATCAAGTATTTTAATTTAAAGACCATTAAATGATAATCCGTTCCCCCCAATCAAATCACGAACCTGAAGTATTTATATAGTTTCTGAAACAAATTCAAATTGACGAAGTTTCTGTCCCTATGGACTCGCTCCTAAAATTAGCCTCGCTCCCACAATTTCCGACTCTGAACTAATGGATTATGGTTATTAAATGAAATGACCCAGTGGAAGCTTGAATTTTAAGGCGATAGAGCAAAAGAACCAAAGACCAATAGAACATTAGGTCAGAAGTCCAGTTCTAATATGACCTGCATATCATAAAGCCCTCATACTCAAACATGATGCTTCAGATCACTTAACGTTGTCTCTATTCTTTTTTATCTTATTTTATCTGGGCTATTGAATAGTTCTGATCCTCCACAAATTGGCAGAAGTATAACTTTTTGATGGTCCATTTTATCTCTGTTATCTTGCTGTTATGTGTATGTTCAACTCCACTGCCCCCCCCCCCCCCATCAACATACTGTAAATGGTTGAATAACTAATATACAAAATAGGGGCTTAAATATTTCCCGTGGAATTCGATATCAGTTTGACTTGCTCAGGCTGCATCTTACATGCACTACTGTAAACAACTGTACAAAAGAAACTGCGATTTCCTGTTACAGGCTTAAATGGCTCCTCTCCATTTACATAGTGGTTGTTTTGACGAAGGCGCTTAATTGGTAGAAAATCAACAGAGGGGTTTTCAATCTACAGGTTCTTTTATGTCGATTTTTAGTGCATCCTAGAAGAGCATATCTTACAACACTTTTAACACCAAGAAAGCAAATTACGCACTACGCGACACCATCTGATTCGACCTTTACTGCTGATGTGATGCAACATAATTATAGATTGCACTCCATATAACTTGCACTCCAATATAGATTGAACTCCATATAGCTGTTTGGTTTGTTTCCAGTTTATTTTGAGTGGGCTTGTCAGGATTTCTAGCTGCTGAATGTTAATTTAGGCCCACTGTGCATGCCGCATCAATGCATGGGATCCCTAGTTTAACGCCCCTTCCAAATGACGATGAGGTGAGTTGTGAGGTCAGGCCTCCAAGGTCACCCGTCCGGAGTTTGACCTCACTCGACCGAGCTTAACTTCAGTCGCCTGACGAGGACTGTATAAGCCACTCGGCCACTCACCCCGCGTGATGTACTGTGTCAATGGTGATGTACTAAAAGCTCACGAGAAAACCCGAATTTTTTTCCGTCCTTATCTTTACTATGTTTCAATTTTAATGTCGCTCACTTGTTAAGCTTACAAACATTAGCCGTAAACCGTATACAGCTCTTAATTAAACCTCGGGCAATGAATTATTCACACCGAATTCCAATATCTTTTAACTTTGCTTTGCCGTTCCCTGCTTTGGTTTGTTTTTGGCTTTCCTCCTGGAATTAAGTTTGGCAAAAGATTTTGCTACCATTGCTAATCTTTGCAAAATCGTGCATCATTTATCACATTTGGTTAAGAGATACAGAATCACGGGGGGAGGGAGTGTGCCGCCCACAGTTTCAAAATGTGACTGTTAGACCAACATTCGTGAAAATGATACCCTTGGCTAGACTAATTTCTCCATCAAAAGTGCCCTGAGTTGGCGTTGTCTAGACACAGCTTGCCAAATTGTCGCATTCTCTGGACCAAAATTTTTTTAAATGGGCTTTTTACAGGAATTACCGAATCTTGACATTTCTTTGACCAAATTTGCCAAAAGCATACCCTTGCCTAGACTAATTTCGAGCAAAATTGCTGAAAAGCATACCTTTACCTAGAATGAATTCGATTAAAATTGCTAACAAGTATGCCCTTAGCTAGACTAGAGGTCCCAAAAAGTATACCCTTGCGGGCGGCATATCCCCAGGTACCTTTACTATGGGAGAATAACCCCCCCCCATGTACAGTATATAATTCCGTTATAGCAGTTTACTCTTTGTTTCTTTCGTTTATCATTTGCTTGTCTTTTCATCTGCATGGAATGGAAAGATTATCGTTCATTTACCGAGGTAAGAAATATTTTGGTAGCAGATGGATAAAATATTTCGATCTATGTCTTTTTATGTACAGACGTCAAATCTTTATATTTATTGTGAAAGTGGTTGTTCCATCTTTTGTTCTATTCAGCTTTACTAACGGCACTGTCCTCAATCTATGAAGCATTTTCGACAGGGCGGGGATTCGAACCACCAACATCAGATTTGTAGTCAAGCACTCTTTCAATGAGCTAGCTAGACTCGTGCCTTTTCGTCCCTTGTTTCCCTGCGCTCTTTGTTTTGATATGTTGATATCATTTGGTCAAAAGGGACTTATAATATTACTCTTAAAAGTGGACCCAACTTTTAGGCCGGCGTAGATTCTGTATTCACCAACCAAATTGCTAAAATTTAGTTTTCAACCAATCAGGAGGTGCTATTTAGATAGCTGTTGTTGTTGCATACAAAAACGATTGATGAGACCTTGAGTTCTCGCAGCTGCGATGGACCTATTTTGTTTCTACAGCCGAAGATTATTGCATGAAAGGTATGCACTTTGCTATTAGTAGGTCAAGAAGACATCACTCTTTGTATAAAAGTTTCCTTTTCAATGTTCAAGCTCTTCAGACCAGACTTTGATGCGATTTGTTGACTGTACGAGAACTCCCACTAATTTAGGCCATTTTGAAAAAATGGGCCCCCTTTTTAAGAGAAATATTATGAGTCCCCATTGACCAAGTGATATCAGCAAATCAAAGAATGCAGGGAAACTAGGGATGAAAAGGCATAAGTCTACCAATGAGCCATACCCGCTATTGCCTAAAGACAAGCGAGGATATAAACAATGTATACGGTGTAGCGATAGTTAAACACTTAGAATTACTCTTTAACTTTTCATTCAAAACATGACTGCAATAACCATTTGCACAATCATTTTTAAAGATCTAACGCCAGTTTTCATGTAGTTAATCCTTTATCTGTAATATTTTGCCATTTTTTCCATGCGCTATATCTTATAACTATATCTTCTCTGTTTGTTTGTTATCACTGTGAAATAAGTTCTCTGTTCGCTACATTCTATCTCTTTGACCCATTAGCAGTTGCGGCTTTCATAAAGATTGACATTTGGTTATCTTGCCGTGGCAGAAGTCTGTTGGTCTACAACCTTAATGTATCAGATTCCTTGGGCAATTACAGAACATGATAATGATAAATTAGATAAATGGTTATATGCATCAAGAATCCATTTTGGGTTCATCGCCATTCATAGTTCTAATATTGGTCTCCATAGAAAAACCGCAAACAATGCTCTTCCCATTCTTTTTCAAAAAAAGTGTTTTACCAGCTTTTCTGCCTCCTTACTAACTTGTCTTGGCTTACTCTCAAGAAACGTATGGTCCTCAAATCATACTTTGGGAGTTCTGTGTGGCATTCCTCAGGGGTCATGCTTAGGTCCCCTCCTTTTTATTGTGTACCTCAATGACTTTGGGGGTTGCTTGGACTTCTCCAAAGCAAACATGTATGCCGATGATACACACACGACAATTGTATCTAATGACATAAGAGAGCTCGTACGCATGACAAAGAAAGAGCTGTTAAATATCAGTGACTGGTTGAGGGTAAATAAACTAAGTGCAAACCCGAAAATAACTGAATTTATGGTTATTGGTCATCAACGAAGAATAAATGAAATTGATGACCTCCCTCCACTCAAACTTAACGATTCCGAAATAAAACGTGTGGAGAAAACCAAGTCTTTAGGTGTCATTATCGATGAAGGGCTGAAATGGAAGGATCAATATAAATCACTGACAGGAAAGTTAGCAGGTGGTTTATCATCTTTGAAAAAACTTAAAGACGTTCATCCCCAATCAAAGTTATGTGATGTGTATCACGCTCTCTTTGAGAGTCACATACGCTACGGAAACGTAGTATGGGGTAGCATCTCTTCATCTGAACTACAAGCACTTCAACGTCTCCAAAACAGAGCCCTATCAATTATAGAGCGCGCAAGATTTAAGGACCCGTGGCCTAAAAAATGGCTAAGCGTTGTGAATCTTGTTCGTTTTGATCGCTGTGTTATGGTATACAAGATTTTAAACAAACAATGCCCTGAAAGCTTGTGGAATATGTTCCAACAGAGATGCTCTATATCAAATTATAATACGAGGAATTATAGAGATCTCCATATTCCCAAGCTAAACCTTGAATTAACCAAAAAAGGATTTCATTACTCGGGCATTAAGGCTTGGAACGATATTCCAGTTAACATCAGAGAACTGCCATCACTGCGCCTATTCAAAACACATCTAAAAAGGCATTTGATGACTGATGAGCTTTGATAATTAACTAAAACCCCCTCAAGAACGACTCCCTGGAAGATCAGATTCATTAATTATCCTATATTCTTAGTTTTAGATTTTGTAAGTTGTATTTTACTGAAGGGATATTGTTGTTTAAATGAATTATATATACATGTATATACTTGAATGAAGACAAACCGTAGCCAAGAAAGCAGTGGCATACTTGGTTTTGTTGACTTTCAAATCTAATGGATCTGGTCCACGAAGTTTCAAATGCTTCTTAGCTGCTACAACAATCATCTCTGCCATACGCTACAGCAACACTTGATCACTCCGACTAAATGTTTCATCCGGGCGTTTTGTGCCTACAGTTGCCCTTTCTTCCTACACATCCCGACCGGAAAATAAAAACGAACGCTTTGCTCGCGTAAACATGGTTTTCAGTCCTCTTCAATCGAATTCATTCCATTAGACCTTCAAGAAATCATTATCAACCTCATATTCTAAGTGGGTATGAATCTTTCCAATTGATATGGACAATGCAAAGAAAGACAGAATTTCGCCACGCAAAGCACTCGCTTTGCTCGCATGAAAATAATCGTTGCTCAAACTTTGGCCCAATTCATTTATTAAAGGAAGACTTGTAAGAATATGCGCATACTAACCGGTTTTGTGTTGTACAGGAAAATGTAAAGCCCAAGGTCTTAAAAGTACAGACCGAGCTTGCGAGTTCTGTGCATTAAGACCGAGGGCTTTATATTTTCCTGTACAACGACAAAACCGGTTAGTATGAGTTTTGTTACCTGATAGCTTCTAATTTTGACTCTGTATCATTTAATCAAACACATTTTGTTACTGTCATGTCGTTTCAGTTGCTTGTAAATCGCATAGGCCTAAGGCAGTTGCTGTGGCGACAAAAACGCGTCCTTGTATCGTATTATACAAGGCTACGGGAAACCCGCGGGAAAAGTGCGATTAACCAATAGGAGTAGCGGGATTCTGTATTGCCTCGTTTTTGAAACTTCAGTCAGGTAATAAATGATAGTACAAACTTCTACAAATAGTTGGGTATGGCATTTTCCAATACACGATTACGCTAAAGATGGCGGAGAGGAACTTTTACCAAGATGCATTACATAAAGATTCCTAATTTGAACGTAGTGCATCTTCGAAAAGTTCTTGACTGGCATCATTAATGTTATCGTCTATTTAGACTGTACTATAGAATGCATTGGCACAAAGTGCTCTCTTTGCTTCTGTAAACATGTTTTCAGTCAACTTGATCGAAAACCTTTAAGATATCCCAGTAGCTACAGTTCCTTTAAAAAAAACTTTGTATGAAACTGCCTTATTGAAATTTATTGTGAAAAAATCGAAGAACTAATCAACATAAAATCGCCCACTTTGCTTGTTTAAAAATGGATTCCTATCAAATTTGGAAGACCTTCAAGAAGACATGGCACAACGCCCTACCCTTAGTTAGGTGTGAAATTTTCCAACTGAGATTCACATAACATAATTGTTACTGTAGGGTGCGTTGACATAAAGCGCTCGCTTCGCTCGCGTAAAATGTTTTCAGTCACCTTTGATAGAATTAGCTCCCATGAGCAAAATCTTCAGGAAATCACAGGACAGCTTTCTATCCTATGTAAGACGTAATTATAGAATATATCGGCATAAAGCTCTCGCATTGCACCGTTAGAAATGGTTTTCAGTCAAACTTTGAGGAAGACCTTGGAGACGAAAATTTGGGTATGAAATGCCCAATTGAGATTCGCCATACAAAGAACGACGAAACTGAAGAATTGGTCAAGATAAAGTGCTCGCTTTGCTCCCTTAAAACTGTCCTAAGTCAACTTTGATTTAGTTCACTCCTTTGGGCAAAACCTGCAAGAGGTCACAGTAGCTACAACTTCCTATGAAAACTTGAGCGTGAAATTTCCAATTGAGATTCAATATTAAAAGAAAAACATAAATTTCAAAATGAATCAAAAAAGGTTCGCTTGTTTCAAATACGGTTTTCGGTCAGCATTGATCAGATTCACTCCAATGAGGAAAGCCTTCAAGAGATCACGGTAGAACCTCCAGATGTTGCCCAATTGGGACTCAATGTTTGATGGTAGACGTAATTTTAGAATGCGTCGATGATTTACGATTTTGTGTGAAGACTTTCCACTTCATCTTTTCATTATCATTGTAAGTGTGACCAACTTGTTTTAATAAAAGTTGTAAACATATCACTTTATAGATACTCAATTGAAACAATACGTTTTAACAATCTTGTTAATCGTTTGAATTAACAAGATATAGTGAAAGAGCATATTTACACTTCATAGTGATCTTCAAGGTGGACCTGAAGTTCCATTAAATGTAGTCATGGAGCACCGCTGACTGGCCATGACTTGGAGATGATGACCCAAGAATTGATGATCAATTTACAGGGTGTCTCAAAAAAACTTCTGAGATCTTAAGTTAATTTTAGATACCAGAATTTTGCAAATCCGAAGAATATTCAGAGAGTTACAAGCTTTTTGAAGTTCAAGTTAATGCGAAAGCAGAAACCAGAGGCCTCTAAATGGCATTCTCGGTACATTTAGCTTGCGCTCTTGTTCCCTTTATTTCTCATTTGTTTCAGAGCAAAACAATTGGAATTTGAAAAGATTTTCGATAACCTAACTTTCAAGCGTATGGATACTCTGAGGAAAAGATTCCGTACCTCGTCGATTTTTTTCAAACAAGTGTTTTTGGACACATACAATCTTAAGCAAATTTTAACAATAATTATAAGAATTAAATTACTTTCGAAGTCATATTTGCTTTCTTCTGATATTAACGAGAGGTATGACATTGGATAACCTTCTTCTACTTTGATTGTGGAGCTCTGTTGCATTAGCTCTTGTTGTTGTTAACTCTTGTTCTGAGCTCTTGTTGCATTACAAGTAATCTAGGGGTCTCTGGTTTCAGCTTTCGCATATTTTATAGGGAGTTTACGAAATCACGACGGCCACGACAACTGCAACGCAATGTTGCTTTTGTTTCAGAACCCTAGATTCAAAAGATTCCTTGTTTTCTGTTCGAGTAGCTTCCCTTGAGAGTCTCTGAAGTTGTCCTTTTCAATTTTACAACTTAGAAACCCTATTTCTATCCTTCTGCACTGCAGATCTAGGCCTCCAAAGTAAAACTCAGATTTTTGAATGTTTGTCTTCAAAGGAAAACAAGTAGTTTTCGGGCATCTTTGAGTTATAGGGGGCCTCATTTTGGCCTTTTGGATGATATATTAAAGGTAACGTACGGAAACAATACTTCCTTTGCAGAATATCAAATGACGTTCTGGCTGGCGTTGCCGTCCTGGTTTCGTAAACTCCCTTATATCTTTGAAAGCACGTATCTCGGTGAATTTTCAACCAATTTGCAATATTCTGGTCACTAAAATTATTTCAGAATGTTAGGAATAGGGTTATCATCCCATGAGACTGTACATGTTATTGCTATTTTCCCATATTTAATCAAACATCAAACAATTTTTTGAGACCCCTTGTATGAAGATGTCGGGCAAGTCATTTATTAAAGCGAGTACTCGATTTTTAGATACAATCAATTGGATTTTCATGAACTTTTGAGGAAGCAAAAAATGATTACATGGATTTTGATAAACAAAGAATGATTTTTGCCAAACGCATGCAAGATACGAGAGTTTTATGGATTGATATGACCCTCAGATGAAGAGGCCATCTGTTGCTTTCTCCAAAATGGATAGAAGGAACTTTGGAGCTTGAAACATGTCTTTTCATGGTTCATGTCGAGCTTTTTGCTTCAGTCCCAGATTGGAAAGTTTGACATGCACGGGGATTAATGCACGTCGCACCTTTATTTTACCCACCTTGCCATACGCGCAATCCCCTTGATATGCAACTTTCATCCGCGCATTTCCATTTTTTGGGAACAGGATTGTGTTTTTGCTCGTATTGTATGGATGTAAGTTGTGCCATGCTGATAGGCGCATTATCAGTTCAAATTTGTACGTTATCTGCCCTATTTTTATCCATCCCCGTTTAAAAATCCTCTGCACAGTCGTCAAACTTTCCAATCTAGCTTCTGTCGAGGCGTATAGGGCCAAAGTGTTGTTGCATCCTTGCCTTATTTTGGTCGTTACAGCCGTTAAGTTGTCTTCCTCCCAGTCCCACTAGGGCCATAACATTGTCTTTGACAGAGAAGCTGTGAAGCAAGAACGGCATAGTAGAAACTAAGAATTATAGATCATAGAGAGGAAGAAATTTTTGCAAGCCTTGTGAAACTGCCCTTTTGCTTTTGGTAAATTTCTCTATTAGCTTTGGTTGGAATTTTGTTGACAATTTCCTCATATGTCATCGCTTTGGACGTGGTTTTCCTTCAAAATGGTTTACGATTTTAATCCTGACGAAGTAATTATCATTATTATTAATAGATCGCCTCAAGCACAGTTTTTCATCGGTGTTAGTTTGAGACTCTTATCGGTGTAGTATTAATATGGCCTAATCTCTAAGATTTCAAATATCTTCGATCGTAAAACCTTGCAGTTGTAACGCAAATTAGAAGGGCGGCAAATATACAGCAAAGCTGTCTCGGTGCATCTAGGGTCAGCTCTGTTCCTATCCGTATGCGGTGCGCGGCAATCCGCAGGGATTCACCGCTTTTGTTTTTCTACTCTACGGCCTAATCCGCTTTGGCGCCAGATGCTTCTCAGCCAAGGTCAGTCACTGCGCCTTCTCCTTCGTAGGGATTGCGTTCTCTTTGATCTAACCACACAACGCAACCGACCTCTGCATTTAGGCCAACTCTCCGCCAACTCATTTAACTGTGGCTATTTTAGTAGCCTCTCACAACAATCCGTATTTTTTTCTTAACCAAAGCATTACCATTTTTAATGCATCTCAGGTGCTCATTGTTTATAATCATGTATTCGTTGCTCGCGTTCTTTAACATCTTACCTGCTCCTTAAAAAAATACCAAACACTCATAACACTCCTTTCTTGTATTAAACCTCGACTCAGGGCGTAAATTCTTCTCTTCCAGGACGTCTCTTACCCTGGGTGCAAGCCCCTCTAGAACATCTCAGTTTCTTTTAGAGAGTCTGGTACCCAAGGTAGACGTCTCTTATCCATAAAGATTTTCGTTTTCAGCTACATCAAAATCGCTCCCATGAAATTCTTGATTGACTTAGTAGAAACAGAAGTCATTACCACATCCAGAATGCTAACCTGATCGGTTTGAGATACATTGTTGCGATGCAGGAGACAAAAAATAAACAAATGTGCACCCCCTCCCCCCTTCTAGTCAAAATATCTCTGATGATAGTCATTTTGCTGATGTCCGGTAGCACAAAAAACATAAACAATGCTTGACTATTTTCCTGGCCAGTAAAAAACAGGTCTTAGGTAGTATCCCTGCTGTTAATGCTTTAAAGAACCGAAAGAAAGTCGTCTAATTGAATACCTGACCTGTTTTTGGCCGATGCAAATCGTACGGAGGTGCCCTTTAACGTTATTACGGTGTCCTTTTAGAGAATTCAGTTTTTGTCGGGTTGTCTGCAATTAGAGTAAGTAGACCCCTCTAAATGTACGCCTACCTATTCTTATCTCAGATATACACGATACCGTAGCTTTTTGGGCCACTTTTCTGTTCCGTTGTTGGAATACGTTTTTACATATGATTGTTCTCGTTTTCATCATACTGTAATTGCAGAGTTTTAATGGTTCCAGTTATCGCTGATTTTGGAGCTGGAGTTAACAGTTGCACTTCCTAAGTTTTGTCGAATGCAGATGTCATAGAGACTGTTTGATCAAAAGAGAGCCGTAGAGAGGTTGGTATTTTACAAGCAAGCAAGCAAGCAAGCAATTTATTTGTTTAGTACATGGGCAGCTATGCTGCTGATGTGGGCCTGGGACACTGGCTTGTGCGCTCAGAGTTGCCTCTGAGTACTCATTTACCGACCTCACAAATATGGGCAGCTGAGTTCGATGCTTGATTGTGTGGATTGTAGTGTCAGCGACGGGATTCGAACCAACACAGGTAGACCCCACAGGATTCGAAACACTGTGGCTTAACCACTTGGCCAAACCACCCGATAATTTCGATGGATAAAGTAATGGTTTCCATTGTAACTTTTGAATTCTTTGGAAGGGTGGTATGAAATCTTGTGACCTCTTTCTTTGAATTGAGTGGCTTGGAAGGAGCTTAATGTACTTAACATTAGCTCTGCCAAGGAATTCTTTTATATCGTTATTATTTTCAAAATGTCGGAAACTTTCTTTTCTCGAATGATTTAATTTTCAAGAAATCTATACCTCATGAAGGTCTATGGCAAACAGAAACCTGTCGCTGCATTGGTTTAAGATCTTCTCATCTGATGACGTGACATCGAGATATGGAGCAAGCCTGTTATGCTTGATCACGAGCTAACATTGATTAATTAACCAACCCTTGGATACGTGCTCATGCTCAACATTTGTTATTTCAAAGTTGTTGTTGCCTCCATAGACGTAGGAACCGGGGGGCACTGGGGGCACGTACCCCCAAGGTTTTGCAGTAAACAAAGAAGTGCCCTTTTTATTCTGAGAAAATGCCCCTTTTTTCTTAAGGAAAAAGTGCCCTCGAAGCATCGTGCCCCCCAAGTTTGAGATGCTTCCTACGTCCCTGATTGCCTCAACCCCATTTAGACACCCGGTTTCACTTTGCAATTGCAGGTAGTTCCAAAAATGCTACTCCTTTCAAAGAATTTAGCTTTCATGCAATTGAATGTGTATTAATTAAATGTATGTATTGAATATCTTGCATGCGCGAGAGGACTGAAATGTGTTTGCCTGCATGTCGTTGATATTAAAAATCTCGCATTCTTTTGGTGTCGATATGCAGACATTTATGGGTTGCTGTACAATTGACTGACTAATTTAGCTGTGACTAGTCAATTTATTTTCACTCAAATACTCCTTTTCACACGTTAAGAACTTTGGCAGAGATGAATGAGCGACGAAAAAACTAAGTAGGCCTAAGTAAATATGTTTAACTTTGAATGCAATATGTCGAGCTGAGGTTTTGGCAAGGTAGCCAAGTTTTACATTGCTTTGCTTAACACATTTGACAGACGAGTATAAGTTGCTAAACCGGGTTTCTTTGCTGTGGACTCAATCTCTGATTCACATCGCAAGTCACGTGAGGTGTCTTACCAAATCAAAGATGGCCGCGTCCTGTTCGATTCCTTCTTGTTAAAGGATTGGTTTTCCTTATCAATCTCTCTTCTTTTTTGTCTTCAATTCCTGTCTAGAAAGCTGTATGAGATTATGAGTTTCATTCCACCACTAGAGTTATTTTGATGTAAGGCACAAACTGTTGTACATATGTGAATTATTTCGACTAATTAGATCGGCGGTTCATCGCCGGATTTCAGTTACTTACAATTGCCACTAAGCTGCACGGTGTGGTATTTGGCGTTGTTCGACTGTCGAGTTTGGTGGAGAAGATATTCCCAGAGACCGGAGAGCGGTGGCAAGTTCAGAAATTGTGTGAGTTTTCTATTCATTTACTTCTATTCAGTTACTTTGTTATACTGTAGCCACACCACTTTCGGTATGCTGTACACATAATGACTCCCGACATGGAACTTAGGACTCTTTATTTGTGTAGTGTAGATTCTGTTTACGAAATGGTCATGTGTCCTTTATAATGACAAATTATAATTATAGATTAAATTTGTCGAAAATATCAACCTGCCAATTAAAGTCTCTCTCAAATTTTATGTCACGTGAGGTTTGCAATGACGCAAAATAACTCGTTCAAAACCCCCCAACTGTCGTTATTCGCGGGCATTTTCGCGTGACCTCTTAATTGAAACATACTATATAGTTTTGTTGGACAGTTCCGTTTCACTGGACCAGATTCAACTTCTTGGCCATTTGAAATGCACTTGAGACTTGACTTTCCTAATGATTGAACTCTAGTACAGTCATTTAAGAGCTAAATCTGGATATGATGGGCATCCGATCAACTTTTTTGCATACCGACTGTTTGCAGAAGTTAAATTGCAGTAGTGTATTATCGAATCCATTATGATATCTTCGTAACATTGCCATTTATGTGAAGGATCTCAATTGGTATTTGTTGATGGGTCTCTTTGGTATAAACAGATGGACCGTTTTTAGCTCTAATTTCGTTTAACCAAATTTCATTAGGATATTTTAACAAGTTACACTATTAATTGATTTATGAGAATTAATATCATCGTGTTACCCCATCTGTCAAAAATTGACGTCATAGGAAAATTACTACGGGAAGTGCGGGGCATCTGTGATAATGTAGGAAACCAATAGATCGGATTTTGATATTTCTCTTTTTGCAATTGATCGATAAACTACTAAATTTTGAATAAGGAAATGTTACAAACCCACAAATATGAATAGATTCTATGGAAAGAATAGCATTGTTCTTATTTTTTTTATTTTTGAATGAAGTGAAGTGTCTTCCCTATTTAGTCAGATGGTCAAAAGAAAGCTTTGCCTTAGGCCCACATGAAAATTCTTAATTGAAATTGTTAATGACTGGCACTGGGATCTTTGAAGAAAGCAGGGAAATGAGTTTAAAACTGACGTAATTCTCGGAACTTGTTCCACCCTTAATTTTGCCAATATGGCCAATTTACATAAATCTTAGGCCTTCCCGCGAAATATTAATGCAAGGTGTTAATTGTTGGCAAAGTGATGCTTTAGTAGGAAATAGGAAAGGAATGAATGAATTGCATCAGGAAACAAGTTTTTGACAGATGGGATTAACACACACCTCTTCTCCTAAGCTTCTGACGTCATTCCCCACAGCAGTTAGTGGACTTTCTAAACATCCTGGAAAGGTTTTTAGAGGAGTGCTTTACCTTTAACGTTAGAACGCTCAGAAAAATAGTGTTTCAGAAATTTACTGAGGCTTTAAAAGGCAAAGCTTAACAAGTAGGATGCTCCTGCGCAGAGCAGCTTTCATCGCAAAGATATTTCAGGGTCTCCTTTAAAGTTTATAATCTTGCAAACAGAATCCCTGTTTCCTTTGCAGCTGCTAGGTACTCTTTTGGTACTTGTACCAGTGGCATGTTTACAACCATGTATTTCAATCATATTTCTCAATATTTCTGACCAATTAAAAGGACACAAAACGTCTTCCTGTGCATCCCAGCAAGGAGACCGGGGCGAGCGATGAACAAAATTCTTTAAATCGTTGTAAATCACATAACTAGAGTGAAGCAACGCATTTTAGTCAATTTTCAGCACGTATGTATTCAAAACTTTATTCTTTGAGCACTCTGTAACTTCAGATTCTGGACAAACATCTCTTATGAATATTCTCCGTTGCTGTGGAGGCACTTCGAACAAGACTGAAAGACGGTCATGTTTCTTTGTTTTCATAGTGTCGTAAACACGGCGAGAAGAAACGTTTTAAAACTTATCATGTTTTTGCGGAGGAACAATGTTATCGTCCAAGTTTTCCGTACCGTTCCTAAATACTAAGACCGACTAGGACTGTTTGTATCAACTTCTAAGTCATTTTCTTAATCTTTTCCTGTTTACTGTGGCAATTCTCTTCTCTGTGTAGGAAGCAATGGATTCTGTTTTTTTCTGGTTTATTTTTTTGTCCATAGGAGCTTGTCTTGAGAGCTAAAATTCATGAATGTGTTTATTATACTCTCGCTTAAGAACAGCGGGATTTTATTTCCCTTCTCCCTGCATTTTGTAAGTTTCATGGGGAGGGAGGGAGGACGGAGGACTTTGTTTTTGCAGAAATTAGCATAAAGCCTTTTTTGGCACATGTTGCTACAACAGAAATTGGAATCTGTCTTAACTGCTGACATGGTATTGTAAGAACAGATTCGCTGTTCCAATTTCAGTCACTATTGCGACAGAGCGCATTTTCTCGGAACTAATATACTTCTGTCAAAATCAACCCCTTTTTATAGCACAAATGTTAGTGGGGCCTGGTGGACCATTGCCTTGGGAGGGTAAAAACAAACATTTCGAAGATTGTCAGTAGGCTTAACATAGTGAATAGTGAAGCCAATTTCAGTGCCTGATTTCTCTTTCCCATACGATATTTACACACTGTTCTTCAAGAGCATTATCAATGTCACAGTTCCTAATATATCATACGGTGAAAACTGTAATGGTAAGACTCGTGAGTGGTTTAAGGAGATTAAAAGGGATCTGGGAACTATATTTTGAATGAAGGAAGCCGCTAATGAGATCTGCAAAGTTAACAAACCTAGCCAATTACAAATAATCTTCAAATCTTGAGAAAGAAGGATGAAGTTTACAAGAAAGAACGACAGTAATACCATTTTAATGAGCGCTTGTGAATTATCAATACGAATTCAGTGGATAAGGCAGCCGCAAAATGATGCAGCACAATCGTAGAGCAGCCAGATGGCAGCCGAGACAGTTCATACTAGTTTTAGACAAAAAGAAATAGATCATCGTAAGTTTAATGGCACAATGAGGACTTGCTTACCTTGCATTATATGGAAAAGTAATGATTGTATTGATAATTGAGAATGCTTTAGCTATGCGTAACTATGCAGGCCATGTGCTCACTGTTACCACATGACTATAGCATCAGGAATTAATGATTTTATCTGATCATGCTACGAAACTCTTCCATTACAGTTGGGTTTGTTTTTATTTGTAACATGTTTAGCTTGACCGCAAGGCAGCATGCTTACATTCATGCTTATAATTTGGCACAGTATATGACGTCATATTCGCCTCTTTATGAGAAGGAGGCTTCCGTGACCCATTAGCTCTTATATTTGCAACATAATCGTAACGTTGCTCACCATCGCAAATACAAGTTCCGTGTTTGCCAATTAGGTAAAGTTTGCTGACAGCTTGATATGCATGTGACGTCATTATTCACCTCTTTCTGAGAACGAGATTCTCTTACCAAGTACCTTGAGCTTAAATTTCTCACGCTTGTATAACTATGGTTTTACAGTCACTTTTAACCCACTCGTGGTTTAATTTTAGAATCGTCTATGATGTGTTCTAAAGTTTTGTGTTATTTAGTGATCAATAGTGTCTTGTTTGTTTTATCTCACTCATTCACTTGTCAACGTCATAATTTTGATGCTAATTTGTCAGTAGGTGCACTTTGGTGGTACAGGCCTAACGTTTCACTGCAGAAACTTCTAAGAATCTTACTGCTGTATTACTTTTCGAATGTGCTTCGATCTCTTGGCAGAACGATAAGAACTTAAATTGGGAAGAGCACATTAGCAATGTCCGTACCAAAGTGTCTCGTGCAATTGGGTTTCTGAAATACTCCAGGAAATTTTTACCTCAAAACACATTGAGTAAAATGTATTCCGGTATCGTTGAGCC
Source organism: Aurelia sp. 3 sensu Dawson et al. (2005) (assembly GCA_964020215.1). Taxonomy (NCBI): domain Eukaryota; kingdom Metazoa; phylum Cnidaria; class Scyphozoa; order Semaeostomeae; family Ulmaridae; genus Aurelia; species Aurelia sp. 3 sensu Dawson et al. (2005). The sequence goes on along the minus strand of OZ026573.1, from coordinate 14,080,305 downwards.
CCATTTTCGGTTCTGTTGTTCGGTATGGGGGTGCTGCGGGGTGACCAAGCTGCAAACCTTACAAAAGTTGCAAAATAGAGCTGCTAGAATCGTTACGAAAAGCAATTTTGATACCCCTTCTATAGATTTGATACAAAGTTTAAATTGGCCTACTGTAAGCGACATCATTAGAGGCGAAACCGCAACTACAGTGTACAAATCGCTAAACGGTCTCGTCCCGGAGTACCTTTCCAGCTTGTTTGAAAAAAGGTCGACTCGAAATGTCAGGGAACTCAGAAACACCGAAACTGATCTTTCGATACCTTTACGAAAATCTAACAATGGGCAAAGGGCTATATCTTTTCGTGGACCTAAGCTTTGGAATACTCTTGAACTTGATGTTAAACAGGCACCATCTCTTGCCACCTTTAAGAGAAGAATCAAATCGTAAACTGGTAACGTTTGTGCCACGGCCCCCTGAAAAGCAGTTCTCATGGACTGACGGGGCTACCGTGCCTAAATAAATAAAAATGAAATGAAAATGAATGAAGAGTTGTATATAGAAGATAAAGAATCTTATTGCACATAACCTCAGGATTATCTAGGGGAAACCGAATAATCTATGCAATTTTGATGGCTGAGCCGTTTCTCTTTGGTCCCTCTCTCGGTAATGAAATAAATAGTTTAGTACTCGTTTTATTGCTGAAATAGAAATCATCGAATTGGTTTTCGGCTGCTATATTTGAGAATAAATTTAGCGCTGAGAAAATGCAATTTCCGTTGGTTACTCTATGAGGGACTTCAAGAAATCATCTCCAGTCACATAAATTTGCAAGGCCTAACACTTGTTCAAAATGTAAATGTTTGTTTTCTTAACAACTCTGAATAAAAGACTGATCGTAGTGCACTCAAAAACTAGAAATTAGACACTGTAAACTGTGGAAAGATTACTGTTAACTCCTGTAAAAGAATAACAGCCAAAATTCTTCTAAATTCTGCAAGAGAAACAACGAATTCGAACGAATTAACGTGAACCCTGAAAGGAGAGACAGGAGAGAAACCAACTTTTTCATAAATTTCAACCGTATGAATTTTTTTATAATCAATAAAATTAAAATACATTAAACAGATACAGATAAACTAAACTTAGGATACATTGTGCTGCTCACAGCGAAAATGAACACATGGTCATCGAGCTCCCACTGTGAATAGCACTTAGAATAAATATGCAATAGCTAGAATAGTTTATCAACAAAACATTACCATAAAACAGCACTACAATACGAAGAACGGAAAGACTGCGTGCTGCGATCTACTCAAAAATTTTAAGGCAACTCTGCCCCCACCCCGACGAGTACGGACAGCCACCCTCAGGGATCACATAGTTGGTTTAGTGTGCAGAACACCATATAATTTCATGTTAATGTTCACAGCAAGTTGTAGGATCCTATCTGTTGTAGGACCTAGGAACCCCGGACCCTCATTTGCAAATAAAATCTTAGTTTGAACAATACGATCTACTGCATGATAAAGTCCCGCTCGATCAACATACTCCCAGAGTTTTAGCTGAGATAGAAGGCATCCGTCTTATTATATATTCGATCTGTTGTTTATCTCAACCAATCGCTTCATCTTTCGGAAGATTGGAGAGCTGGAGATATATACACTTTCCCGTGTGAAAGCTTTGTGTGGAAGCTTTCCGCGTGTTTTTCACTGCGTTTCTTTGTTCACATGTTTTTATCTGAAATGTAAGCAAGATAGCCATCTAACTGTATCTTTTCATTTTATTTCATCTTGGAAAGTTTCACCATTTTGCAGGCAGTGTAGTTTCATGGTTAATCTTGCCTAGTCTCTGAGAGTTCTGCCGTCGTTAGTTGGTAAGGTGGATTTTTTCACTCAGCTATTTTCATTTCATTCAGCTGCCGTCTTGTGCCGGTATGTTTTCTTTGAACTCAGTCACAGTTTTATATGCTCGGTTTTTTACTCTTGGTTAGGGACTCCGAGTTTGAATGCTTGTCAAATCTAAGCCTTTTGTTGGAGGTTTCGTCATGGTGGGAACTCAGATGATCTTGTGTCCAGGGCTACCGAGAGATTTTCTAGGTCCGGGGACAAAACTGTGAAATGAGGCCCCCTGCTAGCGAAGCGAGCAGAAAAGTTGTTCGACCAAGCCCTTTAGATTGGCTTAAATTGCATTTCAGAACATTTCCTCCCGTAGACCCTCAGGCCCTGGGGCAACTTACCCCTCCTACCCCCCTCTTGGCGGCCCTGCTAGTGACTATTCCCGCCATGATATGCACAGTAGATGTACATTTTTTAGTTTCTTTTGGTGGTTTACAAAAGAAATAGTTTTTAATTCATTTACTAATTTCTATTTTGCCTTTTGGGTATGAAAGTAGTATGAAAGTGTTGATACGACAAAACATTGAATGCTATACCTTTTTTGCAGGAAAATGCTATGACAGTTATGATATAGTAAGAACCCACAAAATAGAAACCAATTTTTAAGACACCCCAGGCTGATTTTTTAAGAAATGGTACCCTCATACAAGAAGCTTGTGTAAACTGGTTTTAAAAGAAACTTTCATAGAAAGTAGGTAGGTTGTTTTGAAAAATGATTTCTGTTCTGCGATTCTTAGTGTAGTTGCGTTTGCGAGTTTCTTTAGCGCAATTCTCAACGTTATTCTGAATATGTATGGGACCCTTGCTTCGTTGCATGACATGAAATACTGTAACATGGTCAAGTTTATCTCTCCAGAAATGACATACGTCTTTATGTGTGACCAGTTACCATGCTATAGGGGGCCCCGGGCTCTCAGATTGGCTAATTTCAACTTGCTGGGCTGTAACTATTGACTATTTACTCTGCAATTTTTGTCTTTCGGATGGGATCTTGTCGGAGAATTTGCTATGACCAGTGTCGGATGAAACGTAAAGGAAAAAGTTCCATCATACCATGCAATTTGTAATTAAGGAATGGTTTAATTTTTAAGCATTATAATGACATCGTTAATAAGCACGTTTCAAAGTGTAGTCTTGAGATTTTCACGTAAAAAGAAGTGCCTTTGTTTGGTTGATTTTAATGAAAGTTTTGGCAGTGATGAGTCTGGCAAACCCGGGTCAAATCATCACGTGCAATGGTTTTACTCCCGTTGTATTGTTCTCTAACTACAATTTGATCATTCAATATCAAATATTGAACAACTTCTTAAATATAGATTAACATTATTTGCTTGCAACATTAGCAGATGCAAATATAGCATTTAGGCCACCAAACATTTGCCTGAAGGGACAAACGTTGAGTTTACCAACATGAGCGTAGATTGACAAACGAAGAGCCTTTCACTCAAAATGTTGACGTGGGGAGGAGCCTTTGTTTTCTTTGAAAGAAATCTTTCATCACTTTCAGCTAGCGCTGGGATTGAGTCTTATTAACGCCTGTTAAGCCAAGTGACATTTCCTCCCAGTGTGCGTTTCAGTCCCATATATTTGTAGTTATGTTCAACTGAAGTACATATATGCGAACATGTATTGAAAGTAAGAGCGATGTTGTGTGGTTACGGTTTGAGAGAATAGTTTCAGTCAAAAGTAATTCAGTCAAGCAAAGAAATAACGCAGAGTGTCTTTTGTCAGCTGAACAGTCGTGGAGAGGAAGTCATAGCTGATAGACGTGTGTGAAGACGAGGTATACAAACCATTCATTCATTTACAATTTTGACATGTTGTTTGCGTATGTTAGGCCTGTTGATAACTGACACCGTCTATGTCTTGTTTGACTGAAGTTTTCCCATGGCGTAGCTCTGCTAGCTCCTACGTCAGTGTTGTTTGACCACAGTACATTTGCGTTGTATTGGGTAGCCGATAGTTTTGCATCAAAGGAAATCATTTCTTAGAACAGATGCAAAATTTCTATTTGTCAAAAACGATTTACGGTAGGACATAAAGATGTTGCTTCAAGTTTATCAGATTTATTATCGAAGGAGATTTCTCGGTATTTCTCAGGCATTCACTTACACAAATTGACTCCTCTTAGTATTTGTTTCTCGTCAGTGGTATGCCTCTCGAGTTGCATTATATGAGGTCAGCCTAGAGCCTTCACTTCTTCAAGGCCTCCCAACCAAATAACCTTCGATGGAGAAGAAAAGCGGTGTGAAAAGGGGAGGACATTTCACACAATGCCGTCCTAACTTTTTGAGTTGAACAGAATTAGCCCTATCCTCCTTTTCAACATCCCTATAGATACGAATTTATGTCGAATGGATCCTAAATAAATATGTGATAATGCACCCAGGGATAACTTTTTCACTTTCGGTACTACTGAAAATGCGTGTCCGGTGACTCCTTGAATGTTTCAAGGCCTAACCATACTAACAAGCGTCAGTTTCGAATTATTTTCTTGCTGTGTGCTAGGAAGAACTTGCCGCGGTTTTAGAGCACCCGGGGATTTGTCATCCGCACAAATGAAATATGTGTCACCATGCCATGGCTTGTCCCGCAGTTTTATCCGCGCATGAACTTCTGGAGTCGAGCGGTGAAAGGTCAATAGCATCTTTATAGATGATAGGAAAAGGTCATTTACTTCGCATGTAGGATGTTCCTGGTCATTTCCAGAACACGGTACACATGCATTTGCTCAGTGCAGATTCCTATGAATTTCCCTGCAACCTAATAATTTTCCTGGAAACTTTGCGAGAGTTGTAAACTAAAGCCAAGTTATAACATTTCGGGGCTCACCCCAACTCTCTCACTGTATCTTATCGTAATGCCTTCATTCCTAGAGCTCGCCTAGAGCTGTTGCCATCTGGAACAATCTCTGTAGTTCTGTCTCTTCCATTACACAACGTACATATTCATATTTCTTTTTTTCATATTTCAATTGATTAAGGAGAAAGGCCCCTCACTGATTTTCGAGGGGCCCTCCGCAGAAAAACTTACCATGAAAACTTTTAAGAAAAAGTTACAATAATAAAAACTGGCGAAAACATCTAAAAGGAACTTACAATGAATCTATAAAACTCCCAGGGGGCACTCAGCAGATACGCATACGGGGGGGTCAGTCCAAGAAATTTACAGGCAACCCGAAAATATCATTTCAGCTTCACTGCAACCCAAAAATATCACCTCATTTTATACTTAGAAGCCAGTAAATGAACATAAATGTCCCGAAACAATGCAAATAGAAAAGAGCATTACGTCTAATGAACCCAGAAATATCAGTTCAACGATGTTTGGTATCAAAAAATATCATGAACATAGTTTTAGTTTTCTTTGGACCCAAAAATATCACTTTTCACAATATTCTGACCCAAAAATATCGGACTTACCTCCCCGTATGTGTATGTGCTGAGTGCCCCCCCCCCGGGATAAAACTAAACTGTAAAACCTAATTACCAAAAGTAAAAGTCTTTGAAACAGGCTGTGAAACGCTCATTAAAATCACTTGAACGTATCTCCTTCGTTATCTTCCACTCTGCACGATATTCGCACGATGGGTGTTACCACCTTTGCTGGGTGGGGACAAACTAATAAAAATAAAGTTTATAATGATTATGTGTTGATAGCATTAAGAAACATGATTATTGCACAGTTTTTTGTAAAACTCGCTTTTCCAGAAGTTTATTCCTGATATTTTCAAAAATTTCCTTGAATTCGAGTTCGAGTGTCCCAATTTTTTGGGACATATATGGGAAGCGTAAAGTTCTGTTTTTGTCAACCTCTTCCAATTTTGCAAGTTATCGTTTCAATAAAAGAAAAGTAAACACTGAAGGGAGTTACGTGTCAAAATTTACTTTAATTATGAATTAGCAGACGAGCAAATTGATTTTGGATGGTTTAAGCAAACTTTTGATTTCCAGTTTTCATCACAAATTGATGCTTAGACATCCCATACAGAGATCTCTGTTTACTCAAATCAGAATTTGTTTGTTTACAGTAAGTATTAAATGTTTGTTGCAATGTGTACATCGTCATGGATAAGGAAGCAATAAATGTCACCGAGTGACGTCAGCTTTACTTTGTCAACAACAACGATTTTCATTGAGGACCCTTGGGAAACCTTGAAGACCTGTCAAAGATTACGAGAAATGCGTCGTTGATCGGTATTATACCAAAATGCATTGCGTCAAATACGTTCAATGATAAAATTTCAAAAGGATATTCTATGAATAGGTCTGGAACAAGCGATACCTTTATACATGTTTATGAAATGGGCTAGAATGAAATGCTTTTCGGGCTGTAATGAATTTCTTATTAAAGAATGTAAGAATGAGAAGGCAGTTAACCTCCTCCCCTTACGAGTTGAATGAATGATAATAGATAGATAAATCAATTAATAGATTAATGAATAGATAAATGATGATGATGATGATTATGATGATGATGATGATGATGATGATGATGATGATGATGATGATTATGATGATGATGATGATGATTATGATGATGATGATGATGATGATGATGATGATGATGAAGATGAAGATGAAGATGAAGATGAAGATGATGATGACAAAAGCGCCATCACTTCAAATTGACTTTATATCAAGTTTTGACTGAAGTCACTTACTTTTCACAAGCAGCTACCTGGAATGGTCGCTGCGAGTTCAAATTAGCACTACAGTTATCCGCGCAACATCTCGTCTCAGCCAAAGCTTACTTTGTATAATCCCTCAGAAAGACCTTGCTCGTATTTTTGACTTTCCTGTTTATACGAAAGTAGAATAAAGCGCGTGGATTCGCCCTCGTCAAATGGATCTTGACATGACTGTGACATTGTCTAACCTCAGAATTAGGTCGTGGTTGTGCTCAGTGTTCCAGTCATAAATTTAGTTTGCATTAAACAAATCATTACTGACAAGTGTTCTTTCATCCACTTATAGATGGCAACTTTGGTACCACAGCCAAAGCAAGGCAGCACCGCATCAGCAGCAGAAGGTGTGCAAATGTCGGCATCACCATGCAGCCACTGTGCTGCAAGATTGTTAGAGCTGAAAAGGCAAGCTATGAAAGTGATGATGATCGAGTATCATAAATCAGCTATGTTGAAAACTTCCCAGCCCTCGGTAAGTGCTTGGCGTAAATTTTTAACTTTAATAGATTTTAATTCCTGAGTTTATCTCAGTTCTTCGTTGACAGCGTCCTATTTCGTTACACGTATTTTTTAGAAGAAACTGCTTATATGAAAATCAACTCTCAGATCGTACTGGGAAAAGAAAATATAACTACAATAACATGAAGATTGTTTTGGAACCTTTAAGAAACTCCTGAAAAACTGTGAGCACAGAAAATGTGATGATTTTACGAGACGTTCAGTACTTTCGCAAATTCTTAGTTTCTTCTTAAAAAAAACACGTGTATTGTTTTCATCCATTAATCGTGCTTCAGTTCTTTTACAATGAATTGCTTTATGTCTCCACTCAAGTATATCTTTAGCTTGCTTGTCATTTAACAATCCCAGATTGGTAAGTTTTGATCTTGGAAAAATATTCTGTCCACTTCTGTCCACTTGTGGAAAATGTTGCAATATTGTAACGTCCTCATTCCTCACGTTATTAACTCTCGCGAACTCGTACGCAAAAGCAAATCCGAGTTTACTTAGTTAAATATCCCTTTCTAAGCACGTTGTGTCCAGGCAAGCCCAGTCGTCACCTACTTTCAGCAAGTGTTCATTTCTAGATATCGTTAAGAGCAAGAAACTTTTTCGCCCATGCAGTGCTATTTGGCATAATGTGAACGCACCGTTGCCGCAAATCATGTAAACCCTGTTTCATTCAGGTGACTCCCCCTTTACACTCATCATCATGGAGCTTATCTAGCCAAGAGCGCCAAAGCTGAACGTTAAATGTTGTTAGCACCAAAACTAAACACGGAAGAGAGTCTCCAAGATGTAAGGTGTTCAATTGGTGGTAAGGACTCACTCTCGTTGTTTACCATTCAGACAAACGTTCGTCTATAATAGAATTAAAATGGCATTATTTAACGAGCATAAACTGCTTGCTACTGCTAAAAATTCAGCTGCACCATTGTGAAGCTTTCCTGAAAGATTCTTAAAGGGTTTGTGCAAGGTAAAACAGCTTGCAATTGCAAGGAGCACAGATTTTTAAAACATCCGATCCAAATCGACGTTGCAAATGCGCCGCAGTCAATGGCTAGCCTAAGAATCAATGCTGTGTTTTCCTTGTTATACTTGACGGAAGGGATGAACGAGCTTTTGTTCCTTTTCTGGCTACAATGAAATTAAGTCATGTTGAATTTTTAATTGATCTCGCAAACAAAAGATTATCCCACCATTTTTGCCTCCATTCAGAAAGTTATTTCAGGCAAGTGCCTATCGATATATATTTACAAGAAGATTTACAATTGCACAAAGTTCCAGGAAGATTCCTTTCCTGTCTAAACTTAGTTGGATTCTTGTTTGTCTTTTACTGAGAAAGTATTTCCAAGGATATAGTTTAATCCCGTCGAACCAAGTAGCCTTTCTTCCGAATTCTTTCGGAAGATTAAGCCACATACAAACTGTGACCATTACAGACAAGATTGGTCAAAGATGTCACAGAACGTGCGCTTCCATGCATATTAGCTGTTCCTAGAAAGGGGAGCGCATTCCTCGTCCTTTTTATCAGGATATTGGAATTCCAAAATTTTGTGTCTGTTTGTGCGACTGCTGTGAACGAACTGCAGCTTCAATCGTCTCGCGTCTTTTACAGTTGCACAGGAGAGACTTCAACTTATAGTTTGAGATCATGTTTAAGTCAATGTGACACATGGTTGCTGATTTATGGCACATGAAAGTCAAAATAAGTGGTTGCTCCAAAAATGGCACTTACTTTGTTCTCCAACAATATCAAATCAAGTAAATGTTGATAGAAGGGTTGCAGCACTGTATTTGAATTGTTTCTTTTTCATAAAACGGTTAAAGGGTCTCTTTCAACCAGCATGCCTTGCACATGCCATCTCTTTGTTACCCATTGTTGTCGCCATTCTCATGGGCCATGAAAATGGCGACAACAAAGGCCAACCAAGAGGTAGCACGTGAAAGGCATGCTGGTTGAAATAGACCCTTTAATATTGTTATTCATTGAGAGCACGCCGCTAAATAAATGTAGAAATTCAACAACAACTCTATAACCTTTTTTCAATATTCACTTGCATTTGACATTGTTGGAAAACAACGGAACAAAGGTTTTAAAGCAACCACTTATTTTGACTTTCTCGTTCTGATTTAGGGTGTTCCGTATTGGCTGATTGAAGAATATAAGTGAACTGACTGTATCCTCCCCTAGTCTCACTACCCAACCCAATTTTTCTGTTCATAATGGTAGCCTACTTTATTTATTCACAAATTTAGCTGCTTTGCCGGACACGCAACTCCTTTCGCTTACCAGTCACCTGATCGCTTTATAACCAGAAAACATGGCCTTCGCAGTTCTTTGTAACCATACAATGGCTACGTTACAAATTATTACGTTAGCCTGAAGGTGTTTATTAAACCTCTAAAAAATGCCAAACATTTTTGTTTTTGAGGAGTAATTTCGTCATTTCTCATTGACGGTGTGTCGGGGCACCGTAGGTGTTATTTTAACTTGATTTATATTAACGCTTTACATTAGCGTAAAGAAAGTTTCTCAATACCATCTGCAAAATGACACAATGTTCGCCCAGACTCGTTTGATGATGATAATGATTGCCCCGTATTTCTACAACCACATAATGTCACCTCTCAGTGAGGGGTAAGGGAAAAGACGGGTGACACCCTCGTGAATGATATTCTGTTTCAACCATTAGTTCCTCTTTACGTCCCTTTGGTTTCACAAGTTTTTCCTCAGAATTTGAATTACTACTGCATCGACAGTTTTTTTGATGAAGAGCATAGTAAATCTTCAAGGAGAATGTCTTTATGAAGTTGCCGTTTTGCGTTGTGGTTATCGCTTCCTGGTAAACCAACTCTAGTGTTAAATGACCGGAATTTCCACCAACAACAACGCAAGCACAACACAGGCACATTTTTGTTTCATACGTAGGTACATGACATTTGACTTGTTCGTCCAGGGCTTTGTGCAGATTTTAGCTCATCTCTCGCGTGTTGCAAAGTCAGGAAAACATATCCGTAAATCCTCGAATAAGCGCCCCCCCCCCTGGAATAAGCGCCCCGCTCGAATAAATGCCCATCCTATCAGAAAAGTTATTAAATAGGCGCCCCCTCGAATAAGCGCCACCATCTCCATCCCAAGAAACGGGCGGCGCCCCCTCGAATAAGCGCCACCATCTCCACCCCAAGAAACGGGCGCTTTTATGAAATTCTAGCCAAAACAATAAAGTTAGTTCTAGTTTTCATTCTTGTGAGTCTTTGTTTTCATTTTTCATAGCAAGGAAACTTTTTAAACACTTTCTCAACTATACTTATTGAGAGAACATAAAAATTGTTTCTTTCGAATCCTTCCTTTACCTTTTTGTCTTTACTTGAATTGCTCTGACATCCAGAATAATCAAATAAGCGCACCGCTTGAATAAAGGATCCCTTTGAAGCTCAAAAATCAAATAACCGCCCGGGCGCTCATTCGAGGATTTACGGTAGAGACAAAAGAATAACTTTTGCAACGCCTTAAACCATGAGCGATAGGACACCCAGTGTGCAGCAGTTTGAAATTTATATCAGAGCGAGCCGCCTTAACTTATTGTTATTTTGTGTTTTGAACCTATTTTTACTTGCTATACAACCACCCTTTCACTGTTTCGCTATTTTGAAATTTTTCAGCAGTGAGCCACCTTAAATGCAGAGCCACCTTAATCGTCTCTGCACTTAAGGTGGCTCACTACTGAAAAACTTCAAAATTACGAAACAATGAAAGGGTGGTTGTATAGCAAGTAAAAATAGGTTCAAAACACAAGAATACAATAGATCAAGGTGGCTCACCACTGAAAAACTTCAAAATTATGAAAAAGGGAAAAGTAGTTGTATAGCAAGTAAATATAGGTTCAAAACACAAAAGAACACTTAGTAAAGGTGGTTCGCTTCTGATATAAATTTCAAACTGCTACACACTGGATGTCCTATCGCTCTTGCTAAAATACACCCATCTTCTTTTCGAATTCGACAATGAGGAAGGCTCCTTCAATAATGTACCGTTGTCAGATGGAAGTTTTAATTTTTTTTTACTCTGGCCTAGTGTTGGGTTTAGGGACAATTTAGGCCCCGTTTACACGAGATCGGATCCAAATGGAATCGGATCCATTTGGATCCGATCCACTTTTTGAGGGGCGTTTACACGGGATCGGATCCATTTAGATTTTATGAACTCTTAGCAGCGCTCTAGTAAACGTTGTCTCTTATTTTAGTCCGATCCTTTGAAATTTTGCACTCTAATAGACTCTGTTACATCTCTGATTCCCCTCTTTGAAATGTCAACAAAGGATTTTCAGTTTAATAGTGTAACTTCCTATCCGTACCAGTTTGGATCCGATCCCACCCATTTACACGAGACCTTTTTGGGATCATTCATTCATTCATTTCATTTATTTTATTTATCCACGACATCCACTCAGTAAACTTTAAAATTACTTATTTCCAGATGAAAGTAATAGATATTTCTAACAAACCTAATAAACCTATATTAAAAGCCAGTACTGTTCTTCCATGGATTCGTGCGTAAATATATATATACATTTATAGAAACTCAGAAAAAACACATTCGTTTAAACGTTTCGGCCAAAGCCTTCATCAGTATCAACTTTTTATAACGAATGTGTTTTTTCTGAGTTTCTATATCTATTTTTATTACATATTGAGATTGAGCTAATGAGTACATATATACATTTATATATATATATGTTCTTCGGATCGGATCCAAACGGGATCACTTTCGAAAGTGATCCCGTTTGGGTACGGATAGCAGATCCAAATGGGTTCAGATCCATCGAGTCCCGTGTAAACGCAAGGCCTATCCGTTACAGTTTGGGTACGGATCCATTTGGATCCGATCTCGTGTAAACGGGGCCTTAATTGCAATTTCACTCCTTTCTTACTAGATGTGATGTTAATCATGGGCCACAGGCCATTGCAATTGTGTCTTTGATCTCTCATTCCTGCATGTGCTGTATCATTAGGTGTGCGATCTTCTTTCATTTCATACACATGCAACAGGCCAGGACATCCTGACAGTAACCACAGTAACCAACGTAATGCCTTTTTTGTTGGTTTTGGAAAGCCTTACCAAGATCGGATTTCACGAGAAACATGTTAAATATTTAACAAGGGAAATGTAACTTGATCCTGCAAAAATGCATGAAACAACGACAATTTACCTTGTAATACTTATGAAAACATACTCATAGTGCGGATGAAAAACGAACGAGAAATAAACAAAGAAGATATGTTGTTTAGCACACTAAGGCCTTTCAAATTACTGCTATGATAGCATTAACTTGAAAGGCCTCAGTGTGCTAAAAAACATCTCTTCTTTGTTTATTTCTCGTTCGTTTTTCATCCGCACTATTAGTATCTTTTTGAAACTTAGTATCTATATGAAACTTTATATGATTATCGTCGCAATCTTGGTTCTTCGATTTTTGGTAATTTACGGTTTCCTGCCAACACTTCAATTTCTAGTATCTTTTTATTGTTTCTTTGTTTTGATACTTATGATATGTACAAGAAAAACAAGGCTCTCAATTCTCAGTTTTTAAGCCTTTCTTCGCTTGTTGTTATCCATAAGGTTTAAGATCTTTTTTAGCCTTGGCCTGAAATCTTGTTAGAAGAACTCAACTAGAAGCACTACCTTAGACATTTCCTTGATAAGCTCTTTTTGAAAGAATCTGAAGCGACCTTGAACACATTCGCTGACCGTGTACAAGGAGTTTATTATTCCCTGACAGAGCGTACGAGATTTACAGGTAGAACAAAACGATTCCATGGATTTTTCAAGACAACAATAGGATTTCTGCAGAAAGTGTACGAGATTTATGGAGAGTTGTTTGCTCCTGGACTTTTTAACTATTGTTGACTTAATAACAATAACTGTATTCATGCATATTGATCCTATTCCTTTCACATGTAAGAGCAAACAGTAACCCCTACAGAGCAGACCTCCTTCTCCTTTATATCGACTATTTATCTATTGCTTGCTATTTCCCTTAACATCATTTCATTGGGGACTTCCTAATGATTGATTAGCCAAAGATTGCTGTCTTCACCACGGAATATTTGCTTTATTTTCGGAGATTCTTTAATTCTCTCCCCTGTGGCAACAAATTCTTGGACCGTGTTTTTTATAGATCCAATTTACAACTGGCCTTATCTAATCACAAATTCTGTTCTATATCTAATGGCTTGTGGGCTTGTTTGCATTTCAAACTGTTAAAAATTATTGTTTTGAAACCTTAGGAACTTATCTGTTAATACTACTGTCTATGTGAAATTTTCGCTTCTTTTTCAGCCATTTTCTCCTCCTGGTCCACCCCTCTGGTAACTATTTGGAAATAAATGTTTGGACTACTGTAAATGCAGTTTGCAACTATCTGCTCTCTTGCTCCTGTGAGGTCTTACGGACCTGTAACAAAGGACCAATGATAGGATCTTAAAACATCTTCGACACTTGTTCTTTTTTAATGACTCTGGATGATGCTGTACGCGCTTATGGAATGCTGCAAAGGCCTAGCCAAAGTCGATGTTTATGTCAAACTGCCAATCTTCTCCCTAGAGTGAGTTCGTTGCTCTTCCTCTAGTCTAGGATACAAGAGGCTGTTCTGCAATTTGATTTGCTGTTCTCAATAGCAAACACACAATAGCAAACACATCTCGAAACTCCCTAATTATTCGAATAACAATAATTCAATCGAGTTACTGAGCAACAAACATTACATTATAATGCTATAATGCTATTTTGTTGTTTGGGATCGAGGCCCATAATCAACGTTACCTAGCCAACTGTGAAATCCATAATGGCTGCTAGCCTGTCCACTTTTTTGACAGATTTGCGCGAAGTGTACCAGGATGATCACTCAGCTTCGTGATCACTGTATGACGTAAGAACACCCTGGAAACGAGGTTGATATTCTGCCACACTGCCATGGCAAATGATCAACATTAAAGAACGTATCTGTTCCAAGCTTGCTTGAACGTGCAGGGGTTACGAAGTCACTCTAACTGCGTTGTATACGCCCCCTCTTTTACATTTTTACGGAAAAAATTCTTTAGGCCTAGAGGGTAGATATATCATGGGATCTGCATGTATTGGCCAGCTCTCAAGAGCTGCTGACTTGCAAGTTGCGTCAGGTACCGAATTAAGTTAGATATTACGTGTACTTTTCACAAGTACAATCTCAATCATTTCATCGCAATGGGGCACTTGCGTGCAATGAGATCACTCTTCGTAGCTCACACGTATTCCTGTCATATTGCTTCAAGTTTCTACTCTGTTGATCAGCAGTTACTTATCCAATACGTAATTCATATTTTCAAAAGTACCACCAGGACTTTCTTTCTGTTACAAAATGCCGGTAGAGCCATGCACTGCACATATTTACCTCCAAAAGCAAGCTTAGTTTTATTTACTCGTCATATTTGGGCTCTTGCATTTTACTGACTCTCGGTCCTATGGCTCCTATGAACAGCTCACCATTTTGAGTGTGTTGTTCTGTATTCCATGAAATATTCTACAGAACATAGCTATCACTAACTGCAGTGAAGCCATGCTCCAACATGGCAGTGACGGTACCACTGCATGGAACATGGAACTACTAACTACTAAGAGCTATAAGATCCGAGGTCTGTGTCATGTCATTGACGTCAGGTCACTTTTGCGTTAACGTGTAGTGTCTCCTCATGCAAAACCTCTTATTCTGTTATCATGTTTGTGATACCTTAAAGGCATACCTTCACATCCAGCTTTGGCCCACAAGAAAATTTTGCTTTGGAGCACGCCTGATGCTCCGGACGAGGGTAAATCAATCAATGTCCGAACGCTCTGTCAGTGCCAAGCAAAATCTGGAATATCGTTGGCAGGTTTGATGAAGGAAGAAATTTGTTCATATTTCAGAGATTGGCGAAATGGTCGTAAGCTTACATAGGCAACCGAGGTTTACTCTACCGTGAATTATTCAGGGTTGCCATATAGGCCTTTTTAAGCCAAATTTTACTATTTCCTCATTCCCAACCTGCCTGGAGTGGGAAATTTGAGTTTGACTTTCAGTTTAGCTTATTTTTGTTTTCATTCAAAATCCTATTTTCCTTCCAAAAGTTTCTTTTTCAAAGTATTGTTGGTTGTGTGAGATCGCACCATTTTAGCAAATTAGGACATCCCTGGATACCATATTTAGTTGACAGACACCGGCAGCCAAAAAAATTGGATTGTTGGGGCATGCGTTGTGAAGAGAGCCAATGATGCCATGCTCAGTGGAAACTGTTTAGCATGTGCAGTACAGGAACATGGGGGTCATGCGCAGATATGGCTGACATTCAAGCCATCTGGCTAGTTTTTGGTAGCACTTCTGGCCTATATTTAGATTTCAAACTTGGCAACCCTGCATGAATTTGGGGACTACTAGCTTTTGCACTAGATAGACCTTGCACTTAGTATGTTCCTAGATCTGACGACGCTCAAAGCTTTGGGGCCTGTTGACCTAGCATTGTAACTTGAAGCTTGTTTATACGGAAATGTGTGTTGGACTCATAAATTAGCTGAAACATCCATTTTCCTGAAAAGGTTAGATCCTACTGTGGCCTCAAACATCCTTGCTAGCCAGTTGGGAATTAAATCACTAATGCTGCACAGTTATATATTATCCAAATGGCTCCGAAATTTCCTTTGAATGTAAGCCTATTATAATAGGCAAACAGCTTTCTTATTTTTCTCAACAACGTTCAGTCTATAAATTGTGTTGACTAACATTTTTCTGCTCCACGTCTCGTACCTTACTGGGTTATTGCTTTTGGCTATGGCCTAATCAAACGACTATGGTTTAACGTTGCGTCATTTTATTGTCAAATATATCAAATTTGTTAATTCTCACGCTATGAAACCGTGCAATCTTTAGCCTGTCGACGAGTTTACACGCTTCAACAAAAGGACACCCTGCTGATTAGGCCCGACCTCCTGTACAAATGCTCCTCCTCCGCTAATGTGAGATTGTTGAGAACTGTCCTCGTTTTGTCTAAGACTTCATTTAATGCATCGAATTTCAATTTTCAACAATTTATTGTATTCTACGTTTCAAAGAATAGCAAGGAAGTAGGTGCAAGATGCAAGGGTCTTAAGTATGGGGCTCAAATCTTTGCATAACTTTTTAATCATTCCTGTAAACTGATGTTGCCCAATTCTTTCAACTGAATTGAACAAAGGGAACCTAATTTACAACAACCCCAGAGAGAGGTTTTTTGACATCATCATTATTTTCAGAATTACACCATCCTTAGATTCCCGCCAGTTTTGAGTTGCGATATCATTAAATAGCTAAATCGTAAGCAAGCCAAACAGCAGATGTGTTATCGTGCCTTGAAATTAGCCTTGAAGAGATTAATAACACGGTGAACCAAAGATTTCTACACTTTGAGAAAGGCGGTCCTTTGCTCCAAACTGTAATCACATTTGACTCCTGTACATTAGAATCGATGAAAAATACCTGATGGTGATGGCTATGTATCCGAAAGGCTTTGGAATCTATCATGAGCCAGTGCCCTTCATTCGAGAATTGAGTTTCGGCGACGATATGTGTACATCTTCGAATGCAAGTTCAGCTAAGAGCCTGCTAAATGGTTGATTCGGTGCAACATTAAAGCGAATGAAGGACTTAATGGAATGTCACGTTAGCAATTGGTCAATACAACAAACAAGTTTGGAGTGGAATTCCCGGGGGGGGGGGTAACTTCAATAGGCGGGTGACGGGGGTGTGCCATTTGACGTCTGAAATCGCACCCTAAAATTTATAAATTTTCGTGAAAATGATGCCCCAAAATTTACAGGCCATTGAAAATGTATACCCTAAAATTGTGACAGCCAACCAAAACTTGAACCAAGTAAGTGAAATTTGATCACAATCAATACCCTAAATAGTTATTTTCCTAAAATGACACCCCAAAATTTATGACAAGTTGTGATTTTACCAAAAATGATACCCCAAAATTTATCTTCTGCTCGAAAAAAGGCACCCAAAAATGGCACATCCCGTACCTGCACATATGGTAGTTACCCCCCCCCCGGGGGGTGGAATTCCATTTTTGCGTGATTTTTTTATTTCTGTGTCATGAATTTTCATTGCATTAAAATTCAGCCGCAATCCCGTTCTCCATGGAAAGTCGAACGTCGACAAACAGTGGCAAGTGACCTCCTTGTGTTCTATTTTTGCAAGAGATCGTTGCAGTGTCCGTTGATTTCCTTCAAAGTGAATGAACGGAGCAAATGGAGTAACCTACAGAACACCAACATATGCCATTGTTTCTCTAGCTACACAATATCCATGGCAGTGCCGAGAAAATCAAATGCAATAGGCTAATGTCAGATCTGTGCCCTTGCAACTTTTAGCTCATTTTGCCATATCTGATGTGATTGCATTCCATCCACCCAACTTTTCTCAGTCAGATATATTGTTATAAGTATTTCTTTAAGCATAGAATAAAAGGAGAAAGCAAATTCAACATTTATGCTTTTGCCAAAATTAGCTTTATCAGCGACATGTTTGTGTTTCCGATTCCCTTCCGATTTTGTCGAATTATTTAATTCTTGCAAGATATCATGGCCTAAAAACAAGGCATTGCAATTCATAATGAATAAAATGCTGGAAGCACTTTTCTGTGCAAATAGTCGTCATTTCCGATCTTCAGCCTTTGCTTTGATTAAACCTAGACCAAATCGGAAACTTGTTGCTGCCACAAAATTGCTGGTCTGTCCTCGATACCAAAGAAATTTAATTTTGAAGACGACTACCCCGGAACAGTTATTGATAAGCATATCAAAGTGTGATGTTGTTGTGTTTGCAATAAAAATTGTTTTCAATTTCAGGTCATTCAACCTTACTGATTTCAATAGAAGGTTATCACGTTAGATCTTCATTGATGAAGCAGGCAGTACTACACGTGACTTTTCTATTGTTTGTCAGATGTATTGTTCTGGTGAATGTATTGTTTCATGATTGAAGGGAGGTGGGACTGGCCTTTCATTTTCGTGATATTTCGCGTTCACCACTCGTGAAACCAGCAGTTTCTTGTCATTCAACGGTTCAACGTCGATTCTTTATTGAATATGTGTGGCATCAAAGCCTCTTTCAAGTGTTAGAATTTACAGGCTCACTAGGGCATGTCAGGTAACTTGAAAGGATTTATATTTGTGGATTTTTTGGGATTTTTGACAGCTTTTTCGTGGTTATCTTTGATGGCAAATTGATCATCTGTGATTCTTAGCACAGATCTTTGGTCGTTTTCACCGAATTCTCAGGTATTCATTGATTGTTTGCGTTGCTTTGTGAATCATATTTTTTGAGGAGGTGACAAAGTGAACTTCGTTAGTTGTTGCCCATTTTATAGTGTGCCCGTTCTAATTAGTAGCTACCAACGTCTGTCTCAAATGAGATTTCACGTGAGGTTTGTGGTAACGCAAAATTGATGATGCAAAACCCTTCGGTTGGTTTTGTTCGCGGACTTTTTCACGTGACATCTAATTTCAGACAGATTATAGTACAAGCTTTATATTAATGTACGCTACGAGTTGTGAATTTGACGGTGGCAGTACACTTAACACGTACAGCATCAAATCTTTAGAAAAATCTGCTTCCATAGTTAGAATTTAGTCGTTTTGACTTTCCCTTTTTTGGTGCAAAATTTTCATCTACTCAGCTGTTTTCTTTAAAACATAGAATGTTCGCAACTACCCATAACTGCAGTCAACAGAGCAACCTTTCTATTCGTTTTCTAAGAGCACCCTTTGCTTGAGTTGATTGACTTAAGTTAGGAGACCAACCCTCTTAAAAGCACTCTTAATTCGTTGAGGTTATATGTACTTAAAATCAGAGAAGGGCTTTGTTATTTATCTTCACGTGTTCAACATCACTGATAAAATCTTCTTTTCTTTGTAGGTTGGGTCACTGTTTCTCGCAGTCTACGAGCAACTGCGCCTCCCTGAGCATTTTAGAAATGGAATCGAGAGAGAGCAGTGTGAAAACTGTTCAACGCATGTTGAGATTTTGAAGAGAGAGGCTGTGTTATCATTGCATTCAGTCAGTATCGCCCCATTTCTGCCAAAGAACCTCGTTGCCGCATCAAAGGTAAACACTGATCAGGCTTCAAATTCACCACAGCCCAAAGTTCGTGCTGTCGCTCCTGTTGTTGCTGAGAAAGGTGAGACAACGGAAACAAGAAAGAACGCAGGTCAGTACGATTTCCCGAAATCGCGACCAGGACAGCACAGGGCTCGAATCTTTGCAAAACTTTGAAATTAAATATGTAAAATGTAATTGCCTAATAGACAGAATCGGCTAAGGTTTGTTTGCACCCATTTCAAGTAATGTGATGAATCTCTTGATAAAACTTCTTTTGATTTCTCTGACATATTTCGTACCATGCAAAGTTGTGCCTAGTACTAAAACTTCCCAATGGTATGGTCACATGACTTGAAATGGGTAAAACAAACCTTAGCCGATTAAGTCTATTCATCAAATGAATAGATCAGAGGGAACTTTAGCTCGTGTGCCATGATTCCAGACAGGTTATTTTTAATATCGTCATTGTTTACAGAGGTCCAACATTTTGAAATTTCTGCTAGTTTTAAGTTGTGATTTCATCTAATTGCTAAATCGTACCATCTTGAAGACCTTCAAAAACTGACTATTTTTTGTGTTTGTCACACTGATTTTCATCAATCGGTTTAGAATTTATGGGGCTTTTAATTTCTGTCAAAGCTTCAAAAACTCCTCTCCTACATCCCTTCATAAACCTTAAAAAGTTGTAATTCTGAAAATAATGATCATATCAAAGATGCCTTCTCTGGGATTAGTTCCCTTCGATCAACGGGCAATAATATTTTACTCATTCAAAAGTTTTGCAAAGATTCGGGCCATCTGCTAACCTGGACGGATTTGTGATTCTTTTTAAGTTCCAAAAATTTACAGGAACATTTTCTCAATGTCTGACATCCAGTATAGCTTGATTTTATTTTCCAAAAAACAGCAAGGTTGCAGTAACGCTATGTGGTGATAGCCCTGCCGAACGTTTAAGGTGATCGCAAGAGTCAATGTGTTATTCCCATTTGAAATCGACTTACAGCCTCCAAATCTTTGCTATGCCGGTGCTTTTCTTTCTTCTCCAAGAATGGTTGCCGTAAAATTTAGTGCTCAAAAACTCAAAATCCATCCTGCTTTGTACTCACAAATTTTTGTTTTCCTAGTAGCATCTCACTTTGCGTCCTAGCCACCACTGCTGGTGTATTATCCTGGCGTAGCAAAGAGAAGTACTTGACGTAAATCTGTCGAACATGGATAAAAATCATGATAGTAATATAAAATAATAATTATAATAATGATAATAATAATAATAATACCTTTCTTAATGTTAGTTTGACAATAGAAGAGATTGCATTGTGGAATTTATTGACCACAAGCGTTGCATGTTCGTTTGTTTTCGAAATACCAATCCTTTATGAGGATTTTGAATTGAATTGCATTTCTGGATAACTTTATTTCATTTGGAAGAGAATTCCAAATCTTTTGACCCAAATAGCTAATAGATCTTATACCATAATTTGTAGTAGAACGTCCTTGTTTCGAAGATCATGGCTAGTGGATTTTGGGAGAAAATAGTCTTTCAAAAGGCTGGATTCAAGTTGTGCAAAGTTTTGTAAATTTCAAATGCTAGAAGCCTAATAGAATGAATGTGAATTGGAGTTTGCAGATTCCACCATGAATTTATCGCAACTTTTGTACAGATTACTCGCCTACTATTACGGAAATTCATAACACTTAAAACTCATATAGAGCTGTACGTTTTTATCATACAGCTGCCTCTGCTCCTATTCTGAATGCTGATCATTTTGAAATTCGGGCAACTTCCCCTGTCCTAGAATTAGGTAATGTACTCTATTAGTAAGATACAGGCGATAAGCAGAACTATCTTTAATAATGAGTAATTGTGTAAAAATTATTGTCGAAATTGGCCATCATTGGCGTGGCTTTGTCCTTCAGATGATGATCATCATTACGACCACTGTCATTGAAAGAATCTTTACTCTCACTCTACAGAAACAGGAGTCAAATGCTATCATGTACTTGTACCAGCATGCCACCTCATCTCATCAACTATATCTTCTGTTAGCGGCATGTTTACATGTATAAGTGCCAATAAATTGTTTTTTACGTAGTATTTGAGATGTTGTTTTCAACACGAGATTACACTATTACGCCTCCTTCTTTCCAATAAACAAACTCATCACCTAATCAAGTTTTGTTTACACAAATTCCAGCTACGCTATCAGTGTTACCTTCATCGAGAGGACACTTATCAAATGTAAAACATAAGATGTCATACGTCTGTGGATAGCCTATTGTGTTTGATAGTCTCTGCTCGTAACCAACAAAATGCCAAAGAATCAATGGTTGATGTAGGTGTTTCTTTGTCCTATAGTTCTAGTCCACGCCATCTGGCTCATGTCATTCACTTGAAAATTTCAACTTGGTGTATACTTCTTAAATTTCCAGAAATGCACTGATAAGATTTCAAGTTTTGATTCCTTTGGGGCAATCATTCCAGACCCGTTTTACGATTCCAGTGATAAAAATCCGGATCTCTTAAAGATAATCCTGTCAGCTTTTTGACGGTGTTAATGTACAAAAATGCATGGGAATGTTTTCTACACGATTAGGAAACTTATGGAAGACTGAAACTTGTGAATTATTTCCAGAAAAAGTAAGCTTAGCCAATTTATTCATTAAGAACATTAATGATTGACTACTGCTCCAGGCCTCATTGCCGCTTTAAAATTTTATCTACATTGTTGATATTTTGCCAATTTTTTCCAAACCAACAAAGCCATTTATAATGTTTTGATAATTTGGTTAGTGCGTGGCCAGCTCAAAGATTTATTTTCACTTTCAGATTTTCAACATGGGCTTCAAAGTACAATATAATAAACTTATCTAGTTAGGTGGAATTTGATGCAATAATATTGATCTTTTCTCGACAAGTTTTTTTGATAAGGTCCCACGGTTTCTTGTTCGTGAATCCGAGAGAATCTTAGAGGAGTTGGATCATGCATTCTCATGTTACGGATCGCTATTATGATGCCATACCCTCTGCCAGTCTGAATGTGTTGTTGTTGTTGTCGTCGTTGCTGTTGTTGTTATTTTACGAATTCCCTGCTAGATGCTATTACATTTCGATATTCTACCAAGATCATTAATTATCTTGAGCGACAGGCGTATTCTAATATTCAGTGGAAATTGCAGTTACAAGACAGAATCATCTGAAATAAGCTGACCCATTTGCAAAGTCATATACCTCATTCACACTGACACAGCTAAGCCAGCTTTATCTAAACCATGTTAGATTTCAACCAGTCAAATGCATTCGATTGGTTGGATGGACCAATCAAAACACACAATCGATAACCTAGTTCAGTTTAAGTTGGTTCAACTAGGCAGTGTGAATGGGATAACACACGTTAAGAAAACTAGTGCATTGATATGTCCGTATGATGGCTATTACACTCCCGTAACGAAAGTATCCGGACAGTCGAAACAAAATGGCGTCGAATTTGACCGTTAGCCCTTCGACCCCCAAACGGTTTAGCCGTTATGTGGCCATTTCAGGGACTGGAAACCAAAGATTTTCCCGCCAAAAGTTTGTTTATCGATCACGCAATCACGGAAGAAATTTGAAATTGAAAAAGACAGCAAAGTTAACGTATTTTGATAGCAAAAAATGAAGTTAGTTGTGAGGTAACGAAACAACCGAAAACCAAGAAGCATCCTAACTTGAAAATGATATTTCAAATACAATTCCAAATAAATTGTTTACTTGGATAGCATCACTTTGCGAAGAAAAGTCTGGACTTTGCAAATGTGGGAGAAAATTCAAGTCATATCCCGACAGAAAGGAGTTATAGATAACAAAAGGAACAGTTGCTGCAATCGAGGTAAGGATTTGTAACAACAGAATTATGGCCATCAAATTCAAAACGGAATTTTTGCAAAGAATATTTGTTAGGGACCTGATCATTTTGCTCAAATTGATTCTCCTATGTAAGATAAACAAACTGATACCAATTTTAGGCCAACCTTTCCTCTTATTTATATTTGTGAGGCTTTGATACAAATTAAATCTTACCTTGGCAACAACGATGTCACAACCCTTCAACCATGCGAGACTCAAATTTATTTGCCATTTTCTAGGCAAGTGTCTTTTCCATGCCATTCACACGATTTTCAAAACACAATCTTTTCTGCTTTGTTTGATAGAAGAAACAATCACATCCACCCATGTAGCAGCCTCAAAGACTGGCAATTTGTTAAGCATACTGTCTTGTTTTCGGTTGATTTGTTTCCTCACAGCTAACGCCATGTTTTGCTTTCAAAACAAGTTTACTATGCTTTGTTTTTCGATTTCTAATTTCTTCCTTGATTGCGTGATCCATAAACAAAGTTTTGGCGGTAAAATTATTTGTTTCCAGTCCCTGAAATGGCCGCATAACGGCTATACCGTTTGGGGGTCGAAGGGCAAACGGTCAAATTCGAAGCCATTTTGTTTCGCCTGTCCGGATAATTTCGTTACGGGAGTGTAGTCGTGTCACATCAGAGCCTTTTATCATATCGTTTTTCAGATGTCCTCAGATTTAGACTCAAGTCCCTTCAATGCTTGTCAGTTTTCTGCATCATAATTTATGATGATTAATGAATTCTATCTAATGTCAATAAATTATGCTGTATGATTTAATCCTGCTTCTTCCAAGAAATAGAAAATTTATCCATTGAAGACAGAAGAATTTCAGATCTTCGCCTAATTGTCTAGAGGGATCATACAGTAGTTGAATTTACAATACCTTGCTTTCCATCAGTCAGACATAAATCAGTAGCTACAAAGGAGTACGTATTACTTCTGCTGATAGGCAACTACAAGGAACTGATGAATAGAGCTTAGTATATTGTTACTGCCACTTTGATATCAATGAGATATCTTTAAGAGAATCAACTGTAGATTACTGTTATATGCGCCGTTAATGTAATAAAGTTACTGTCGATCTGATTTCACGTTAAAGACGCTTGCCAAGGATTACAAAAAGATACTTGACACGACAGGTGATGCTTTGTTTCTGTAGACTCGACATCTCTAAGAAACGGTTGATTTTAATTGCATGCAAATTGGCTTTGCACAAAAACCATCAATTTTGTAATAGCTCATTACATAGTATTTATGCCTGTGCACCTCATGATCACGACAGGATTTAAAGAATAAATTGGTTGTGGGTGTGATTTCTGGTTAAGGGTTGTGATTTCTGGTTGAGAGTTGTGATTTCTGGTTCAGAAAGACGCTCATAATCAGGAAGAAAATTTGCGAAGCAGGTTATCAGATTTGTCTGGTTCTTCTTTGAGTATGGTTCTTCAGATAAAACAGGTACGAAATCTGAGTGGTTTATTGAACTTACTTCCATCTGAATGCATTTTATTGTTTACTTTGTTGTTACTGTTTATTTTGTCGATATTTCATGTCAAGGAGTTGTAAGGGGCCATCGACTTTCGATTTTCATATTTTTCAACGGCATTTGGCCGTTAAGATCGGAACCCCCTCCCCCCCTCCCCGTTAACGGCCTTCTACCAAACGGGCCTCCGATCGGCCTAAAATCTTTGGCCTAAGTAAGACTTGGGGAGCAGCAAACAAATGTCTTGTGGAACATGCTGGACTTAAACCGAAAATACGCCATATCGGGAGGCAAAGTAAAACTGTTCTATTCTACACTCTATATGTTATTTGTAAAGATTTTATCTACGCTTTTACAAAAATTCTCTTACGGAGATTTCCGTACGATTTTTTATTTTCTTAACGGCCTAAGGGTAAGACCCCCTCCCCCCATAACGGCCAATTGCCGTTAAAAAATACGAAAATCGAAAGTCGATGGCCCCTAACGTCAGAAATGGTACTTCATCTCAATGCTTTCAACTTGTCACTTGTTTGAATGTTTGTGCTGGTGGTACTTCTGCATGTTGAGTCATTTCAAAATTTTTTATTGTTGTGCAGAGAATTGCTATTACTTTGAACCAGTTGATTTTGAATGGTTGTCCTTACGTTAACGATTCATTGAAGCTTTTTGAATATGAATATGAATGCTGGTAGTAATGCTATTTCGTAAAAGCAGCACCGAAATTTGCAATAAGGCCCTGTTCACACTAATCCGTTTTCATTTAGATCCGTTTTTACTCCTAAAACCGGAGCTATTTTTCCTCCCCGTTCACACTGCTCCGTCTTCAGATAAAAACTGATATCTTTCAACAAGTGTTCACACTTGTTCTCAAGAATGCACCTGATTAGCTCTTATTGAAAACAAGATTAACAAGGCTTGTCGTTGTTAGCAGATTCAAATTCCTCCGTTTTTGGTGTTCACAATTCAGATATGCGTTTTTGTTTAGCTCCGTTTTATTCAGCTCCCGTGGATCGGACTAAGAAAGCCGTTTGATATATACGAACCAGATGCCGTGACATTTTTGTGACCATACCATTCATTATATCAGTTTTAAGAAAAATTGAATTTTCAGCTTAAATCCTAAACTTTCATAAAAAGATATTTTTGTAAACAACAGTTGAAATCGTGCTTTGGTTTTAAATTTAATTTACTCATTCCTCTTAGAAGAACATCCGTGACGATTTAAGTGCAATTATGCCCCATTAAAATTTCCGTAACGTTGCCAATTGTACAACAATTACTTTCTACCCATAAATTAACTCCTACGCTCCCTTTAAAGATTCTTCTTGATAATAGAAGCACGATTTCGTGTCAAGCTTTTTCCCGAACGGAAAAATATATTTGTTTTTGTCATGATGGTCCAAATCAATTTGGATGTTGCTACAGCATAAGCCCGCACAAGAGAAACTCCTGATTAAGAAACTTCAGGTTGATTTTTGACAAATTAAGCATCTTATAAATAAGAACCAATGTCTGAATGTACATGAGCCATTTCGGCTTGCTACAGAAAATCACAAATTCTCAAATGCGGGTTCTTGCTGTACTTACTTCGCGCTTGAACATTCAATCGCTTATTGTGACGAAGTTTATCAAAAATTCTCGTGAGATAGTGCTTCAATGTGGCATTAGACGATCCCAATAACGAGGAAGAGGAGGTATTATAAGTCTAAAAATAGCCTATTGTAATTGATGATTTTGGCTCAGGCACAAAAAACAAAGTCGAAGACAGAAAGGCACGTTTAGGGTTGTTGTAGTTATCCAATTTATAACTGCCCCTTTTTAAGGGTGAAAGTTTTACCTGAACATGTGAGATTGATTCTACTCCCGAGCATTACGGAGTATCGAGTGTCAAACCTCTTCAATGAATAAAAAGAATAAAATTCAAATGAATTAAAAAATTATGACAAAGGTTTTGTTTGGAATAATGAGACCTGTGAGGTTGCAGGGAATCTAAGTTTATGTAAGCCTTTGATAAGAATATGCGTGCAAAGACAGTAAACCATGACCCGTACCGCACCTTATTTGGGTAACTTATCATATCATCATCAGCAAGAAATACTGATCTCTGAAAGGCCGGAATTTGAAGGCAAATGGCTTGAACCACCTTTATCTGCTTAACTTCCCTTTAAGACAAGGGTCTTGAGACGTAATTGATAAATTTTCAAGAATCTTGCTTCAGCAGAAAAGTTTGATACTTTCATGCTATCAATACACAAAATTAGAACACAGTCAGGTATTTAATTATTAATATATCCATCCCAAAAATTTTAAGAAGCAAATTTTCTCGTTCCTCGTTATCCTTCCTTATCTTTAGTAATCTTTTAATAGTTGCCGACAGTGAGAAATAATTCATGCCAGCTAAATATTGCAAAAAATGTTGCAAAAGTTCAATGTCTGGACAGTTCTCTGCTATCTTATTTTTACCATTTTCACATCCGTTTGATCTTCTGCTTCATTAAAGGTTTGAATCATCGGTCTTAAGGTGTAAAGTATGATGACAATGCAATAGGTGAACAACTGTATATGCAGTTTTTAGCTTTTTTTATTTGTGGCAAAGTTCTCAGTCAAGATTCAGTTGAAAATAGCGTTATGGTAAAAATTACAAATAAGAAGGAGAAATTTAGAGTTGCCTTCAGTATCAGTCTTTTTCCCAGACTTTTTTCCATTTAGTTTGTTGGATATATTATTCTGTTATAAATAAGAGGATGCACTCCATGATCCAAATACCTTCATCAAGACATGCATCGGCGTAGGAGACAGGAGAGGTAGAAGGCTGCGGCCGCCCTCCCTTCCAGCAACGAACAAATTTACAAAAATCAGCCATAATCGGCAGAAAATAGGCCTTAAGTCTAGCAAAATTTTCGCAAACAATTGATTTTTATCTAGCAGCCCCCCCCCCTAAGTTTTATCTTTCCCTACGCCCATTCATAGATGGAGAAAACACATCGAAATTCCATTACCTTTTCATAGTTTTCAAAACAGCCTTTGGACAAGTCGTTTGAGAAGCACATCGAAATTTTGCCGTCTCCTAAAGTATTCGAAGTTTTTGTCAAAGCATCTTCCAAGAAAACCTTTTATAGTTTGATCTGAATTTTTAAAATTTTACTAAGACTCATTGATGATGAAAAAGTGTCGAAAATATGAGTCTTGTCATTTTCAAGAAAACCCTAAGGTGATTTAAAATCAAATATTTGATGAAAAGGAAGACAAAGCAGTTTTGATAAACAAAGAATTGGCTATCATGCTGATGAGAAAATATCATCGGCGCCTTTATGTTAAAAGTAATAAGTTGTTTCATATGGTCTATCAATCACATTTTTGTAATGTTATTTCCCTTTCATTTTATTTGATTCAGATTATTTGAACGTCTCAAAATATGGGTTGATTTTGTTCACATTGGTGTCAAAGGTCTGTCTTCACTGTGACTGTGAGAAAGATCCATGTTTACCTAACCCCCGTCATAGTGGGTTATTTTAGTTCATTGTATATTAATTCTTTGGACAGATGTTTTAAGCTAAACCCCCTGGTTGCCTTGTGATCCACTGAGTGATGACATCATTTTATTGGATATCAGGCTGCGTTAATTGTTTAACAGTAGCGTTTTACAGCAGGGTGAACATGTGAATTCTCGTCGCTCATGCAACTCAATTCATTTCAAAGTGGATTTATGTCATAGTCACTCATGATCGCTTTTCTTTAGCAGTGATGGCATCTGGAAAGGCAGTGCTTCACTCGGCAGAGAATCCTGTTCCTTCAAAAACAAGCAACCAAAGAGATCAAAATCAAACGAAAAGAGCGGGTCAGCTTGCAAATAATGAACTTCAACAACAGCAAAGCCAAGCCGCTGCAATTTTCTTTGCCAAGTATGTATAAGAATCTTATTATTCAGAATGTCTTCTTTTGCAGCTTGCTGTTGCAATTTGTGTTAATCCAGCTGTTATTTCACAATATGTTTGAGCACGTTCTCACAATCATCATCACTAAACGGTTGGATCTTTGAGACGATCTGCCTTGGCACCCCTACAGAATCTTCTCCAATTGCCTTTTCTCCCACCTCTCCAGCTACCCTGGCAATACTGAATCCCGCAGTGTTCTTTTGTTTGCCCTCAAATCATATTTTGGGCCTTCTACGTTTTCATTTTCCATACACCATTCCAGTGAGAAGATCGTACCCAAGTCCGTTGTTTCTCATCACATGTCCAACCAAAGAGAACTTCTGTTTATCGATCACGTTCTCATACCTGTCTTTAAGCCCTTTTCATTACCACTTAAATCCTGGTCTGTCTCTAGTAACTACTTGCATCAAATTCATTGTTTAGTTGCCTTGATAGAAAGTGCAAAGCCTTAAGCAGCCAAGGAAAGAGATGGGAACTCAGTATGTCTTTCTTCTGGTGTGCTGTCCATCCGTAACAATTCTCTACCGACAGCAAAACATGCTATCACCAGTTCAGGATGCTTCAAAAACTTGCATAAACTTTTGTAGTCTTTTGTAGTTACTCTAAACAGTTCCAGAAATTTTAAGATTCAGTTAATAACAGGTAACTTCACCAGCTAACTAAACTAACTAACAACTAGCTAAGCAACTTACTTTACTGGTTGAGTTTGCAATTTCAACAAGAAAACATTCTGCAAAATGCTGACAGCAAATATTGAAAATTTGATTGGATTTATTCATTGACTTGCTAGGTACAGTGTTGTTGACGATGGTCCAGGGCCGAAGCCAATGGGGGGGGCTGGGGGGCGGAGCGCCCCCCCAGCAGACCATTTGTCGGAAAATTTTGCTCTCTTGTCGGAATTTTTGTGTTCTAAATGACTAGTTTTGGAGGATTTTGAGGAGAAATAATGGAGAAAAACATGAATTTTTTTGTGTAAAAACATAAATTCCAAATTCCAACAGAAATTATTGAATTTATGGCATATTTTTGATTGATATTAACTAATTGTGTTGATTTCAACGTTGAATTGCGAAATGTGGCCAAATTTTAGTTACCGCGGAGTTAGATCGGTCCCCGGGGGGGGGGGGTACATAACATGTTGAGGGTACGGGTATGTGCCGCCCATATGGGTGGGTTTTTGGGCCCCAAATTCTCTAAACAAGGGTCCCCTTTTCGGCAGATTTTCCTTAAACAAGGGTGGGTTATCCAGAAATTGGCGAAAAATAGCAAAAAATGGGTGGTTTTCCGCCAAAATTCATCATAAAAGTGGGTATGACCGCAAGTTTCGGTAATTAGAAGAGGGTACCTTTCTGAAAACCGGGCGGCAGACCCCCGTCCATCCGCAAGTCATGTACCCCCCCCCCGGGAGATCGGTACAACTGTTGTTGTTGCTGTTGTTGTTGATGGTTTTTTCGTCGGAAAATTTTGGTTTTTCGCCCCCCTACGCAGGCATAGCTGGTATCGGCCCTGCGATGGTCCACAGGCTGGTTTTGTGACTAATGTTTATCAAATGGATATCATGATGATAAATTTTGTTGTCTCGCGAAGTCATAGCTCAGAAAAAGAAAAAAGGTTCTTGCCATAATATTTATTCAAATCAAAAATGTTTAGGACTGATCTACACACGTCACAAAAATATCCCAAGGCTTATAAAAGTCAGTATGAAGCTGCTAAAGGTTGACAAAATACAGACTGTTATATGTGAAAGACAATTGGACGTTAGCCTCATACAGTTTTAACATGGATAATTGAAATAGCTTTGCATGGAACCGGATGTTATCAGTGGAACATAATGCTATGAAAACGATGCGCTGTCGTAATATACGTCCATAATCTAGCGGTACGAGCGATGGATGTGACGAGCAAGGATCTGCCTTGGATTAAAGGATTAATGGCACACTTGAAGCTTAAAAATGCACAGCGGCACGTTATGAAGTCCTTCCTATTTAAGGAAAAAACCAAGGTTAACTGATGTGGGACACAGAGATGAATGAACGCGTTCAAGAAGCGAAAACTGAGGCTTGCATCCGGAACTTTTATTCAACACCAATATGGAGCCCTTGGATAGGCTGGGATAAAACAGTTTGCTCTCAAAGTAACGTACATTTTACCTTGCTAGATTCGCTGTTTTAGAACATTGAAATGAATGGACGTGTTCAAGATGCGACTTCTGAGGCTTATAACCGGAACTTTTATGTATACTATCTCAGGAATCAGAAGCCCATGGGTAGGCAGGGATAAAACAGTTCCCTCCCCGGAGAAGGTAAATTTCTCTCGATTTTAAAAGAAGGGAGGCAAGATTAGCTGTTGTGAGACATTGAGGTGAATGAAAATATTGATGACGTGAAAACCATGTCTTATGACTGGATCTTTTATTGAATTGCGTATGTAGCTAAGTAATTATGAGCTCTTCGCTAGAGAAGGATAAGTAGCCAGCTCTCCACATAACGTAAAGGGAGGGGGGGTCACTGGGGTTTTGCGGATAGCGGATATCGGCCTATTTTCGGTGCGGAAATGCGGAAATTAAACATAATTTTTGCGGATTGCGGATATTCGCTGCATTTTTGCGGAATGCGGATATTTCTGCAAAATTAATATTAGTTGCAAAAAATAGCAGATTTAATGCCCATTCCGTCAAAATATTTTGTAACATTTACTTTAAGACACTAAAACAAACGAAAACAATGCATAGCGCAAAGATCTGAAGACAACAGCCACAATAGCAACAACAGCAACAAAGTTTTCGTGCGAAAGAATCACCCATGATGACAGCAAGCCACTTGAGTCTGATCGGTCACATGCAAAGTGAAAGGAAAATGTTTCATGTTGTGTTTATATGAAGTAGGAAGACTTTGCTCATGGCCCCAAAGAATAGCAGAAATAGCTAGTTTCTGTCTGCGGATTTTCGGGAAAAGGGTTGAAAAATTGCGGAAACGCGGAATTGCATACCCCCCAGTGACCCCCCCGTAAAGCCTTTCCTTTAAAGGATAAAATTCAGAGATAGCTGTGTTCAGACATAGAGATGAAAAGACGCGTTCTTGACGTGAATAGTGAGTGTTAAAGAGCCATCGTCACCCAGCAGCCTTTGGGCCACGCTGCTGTATTTGTCCGAACGTGGAAGCATGAGCAATAGGATACCTATTGCGTAACAGTTTGAAATCTATATCAGACTCGAGCCACCTTAACTTATGTGTTTTCAACTTATTTTTACTTGGTATACAACCACCTTTCACT
Organism: Aurelia sp. 3 sensu Dawson et al. (2005); assembly: GCA_964020215.1. Taxonomy (NCBI): domain Eukaryota; kingdom Metazoa; phylum Cnidaria; class Scyphozoa; order Semaeostomeae; family Ulmaridae; genus Aurelia; species Aurelia sp. 3 sensu Dawson et al. (2005). The sequence continues at coordinate 14,048,513 of OZ026573.1, read as the reverse complement.
GTGGATCTGCACTTAAGGTGGCTCACTTCTGATATAAATTTCAAACTGCTACACACTGGGTGTCCTACCGCTCATGGTGGAAGTATGGATCCTTACTACGTTATCTGAACTGAAAGAAAAGTCAAAATTTACTTATTGGATTAACTTCTACAATGCATTTTCTTTGGCAATATTTGATCTTCAGACCATCTGTCTGACATTTCACATTAGCAGCATCCCCGCAAAGGACCCTGGATGACAAAGGCTCCTTACGTCCACACTTCTGACTCATGTGCACATTTCTTAGGAATGATGAGCCCTTCGATAGTAAAAACTAAAGGAGCCCTATGGTTAAGATGAAACTGTGCAGTTTGTTCTCGCCAAACAGAGCGTCACATGTAGCATAGCACAGAAACTTCTATCGAAATATATGGAGCAAAAATCCTTAGCAGCTTTATATATCACGCAAGGATGGTGTAGATCATTTATTGTTTGCATTCCAATAATGATAAATAAATGCCAGTGTTCTGCCCAGAAATATTCGCGGCCGTCCTTAGAGAATTACAATGACAATAATACAGATATCATGGTTCTCTCTATTTCATGACAGAATTCAATTAAGTCTCATAAACTTGATATGATTAATTTAGCTTAGAAATATTGTTGGGCCATCCCGTCTCTAAAAATGTCACCTTTTCGGTCTCTACAATCAAATTTGAGGACGATCTTGTGAAAGTAAATTATTTCTATATAATGTTTGACCCAAGACTAACTTGTACTTAGAAAAGACCAAATAAGCAATCGAAGAACTTTTGCGGAAAGATATATTATTAGATTTCTAGGATTCCTACTAATCGAATCATAAACAGGATAAAATCTTTTGCGCCTCATTGACATTTTACGATTCAGATTGAGCTGCTAGGCCTCCTAGATTTTATTGGTTCTGCCATTGTTGCCTACAGATAACTTTGAAACCCTTTTGCGCCCTTTTATGGGCGTTCCTTGTAAATATTTTGCGGCAAGAATATTGCTAAAACTGATTTTCTATTGTTTCATACCGTGTCCCAAATGATTTGTTGGCGTTTGCCGAAACGTTCAACCATGAATCATGCATATCTTGAAGAAAATAGTCAACTTAGATGCTGCAACTTGCGTCACTCAGATCGGTGATATCGTTCAACTGCCATGGACAATTTTACTTTGAAACTATTTTCGAAGGGGTTTGAGAATAGCTCAATATTTTATCAAATTTCGTCCCGTTTTCCGCTTTAATGGAAAAAATCACATTGATTAGCCCCTTTGGGATCTTTATCAGCCATCCATTTACATTTCCATTTCATCTTATGGAAACGAAAACCTATCGAAATTTTCAGTAACTTTATATGTGTGTTCAAAAATAACTCCCAAGCAGAATAACCTGTAACTCTAGATTAGATAGTACATTTTGCCAAACACTGACATTATTTTTGGACACCCAATTCTTATTTCAGCCTATTTTGCTCCGTCGAGAAAAATTACAAACGATTTCAATACTGCACGATAGAGAAATCATTCCGAACAACACATTAGGCTCAGTCGGCCTTTTCTAAGAGCTCAGCCTCTTAGATCTCCAGGCCTAAAACCAGATTTTATTTGGAATAGCTTGTTCAGTTTCGCTCATCAGTCTTTAAGTTGTTCGGAAGGCTTTCATATGTCGATAAAGAGCATCTAAGCGTCTTTAGATAGGCCCTCGTCACCTTTCGTAATACTTAACTGCAAACAGATTCTTATCTGAGGTCTTAATGTTTTGGTTTTACTTCGCGCTGTGCCTTTCCAGGTTGCCTCACTTGAACAAAAAGCTGCTGAGCGCCGAAAGGTTGCGGTCTGTCCAGGTTTAGGAATGTGGTTTATTATAAAGGCGAGTGACCTAAGAAAGTTCGCTTCTAAGAATCAGAGTTAATGGATCCAGTAAAATATATTTGTCATTTGCGCTAATATTTGTCAGGCTAGACTGGTAGATATTCAGTCATCCAGAGTAAATGGGGGCCAAGTTTACTTCTTTAGAGAGGAAATGAACCGACTCAAAGTCTACGCGTTTACGTTTAAGAGTTTAATAATAGGTGTATTGCATTGATAATCTGGGCACGTGAATGGTCATAATGTAGCTAAAGAAATTATGGTCCTTTTCCTATACATAGGTTTCTCCAGTAACCTCTTCCATTCATTTTAGCGTCAGAAATATTTGAGCTCTCTAAAGAGCATATCAGTCACCGTCACCATGCAGTCTGCTGCTTCCTCTGCCTACAATGTTCTGTCTCAGATACTTGCTAAATCGTGTAGCATATTTTGAGTTGCAGTTCTAATGCTAAAGATTTAGATGACTGATACGTTGCAGTTGGCGTTAGGAAACTGCGGTCAGAAAGGAAATTACAAGTCGAATCTAATTGTTAGGCTCAAAGTGAAAATTGATAAAATTCGGCAACTTTAAAACATCAAGATTTGATGTTGTAAAGTAAAGTAAAAGTAAAGTTATTGCTTTTATATAGCGCCTTTACTATAATTCAATATTCAAGGGCGCTTTACAATGCCATTACCCCCTCAGCTCAGGCATTTTTTTCTCCCTTTGGGCGTATTTTACACAGAGTGCAGCCTTACAGTTGGCGCTGCTGATGTTTTTATTGCCTTCATCACCGAGGTACCAATTTTACACCTTGGTGAGGTGCTGTACCTACGATGCCGGGTTTTCCAGGTGGTCACCCATCCTGATAATAACCTGGCCTAACCATGCTTAACTTCGGTGATCAAATGGGAACCGGCGTATCCATGTTGGCAAGTCGTAGGTAGAAATATGGCTAGAAATATGGCTATTTGTCGGAACTTTCACGAAGTCTATTAAAAGTTTAATAATATTATTTGGATAGATTTGATAGACTTGATGCGGATTTCAAAGCTGAATCGCAACAGCTAGGTTAGTTTATTGTTGACGTACTGTTATTTAGTGAATATTAGCAAACATCGCACCAGTACGGACCAAAATAGAAGCAACATCACTTGCCAAATAGGTGTTAATTTACAACAGAAATACCACCAGAAATTATCAAGGCTCTTTCACGGTTTGTTAGCCAATTAATAGCTAAGTATCACTCTTTTAACAATGAATCTTTCCATTGACTGTAGGGCCGCCCAGAAGTTCAATATTCCTGCAAAGAAGAAATCTCGAAAGTCTGGAAACCATTACCAGAAACCTCAATATGAGACGACACAGGAAGATGAAGATGATAAACAGATCTTCCCAACTAATTTTAGCCGCTGTCTGAATCGAAGCCCGCCCTCAAATCCTCCTGGCCTGTTTAAATATATGGGACGAAGAGTTGATGGAAAGGTATTGATTTCTCATCACTTATTTTATGCATCCATTTTCCTCTTATTCACCCTGGCAGTTGGTCCAACGTTTTGCAAACTTTCTTTGAACTTGAAATCTTTCCAACATCTGTTCAGTCTTAAACTTAGAAATTCTGTTGTCATTGTTCACCTGAACAGTTTAGAATCTTGGACTGGACAGCCACTAGGGTGCGCAACTGTTACACTTTTCTCGTTGACAGGTTCCTAAGAATCAAGCATGCAAATTTGATTGGCTTGGGGAATTTCTATCGTATCCCTAAGTTTTCAAAATGGCATCTTGGATGTTAGCAAGGTAGAATTTGTTTGACAAAGTATTGAAATTATATATGCAATGCATTCCACAGATGAGATCAAACCTGGTGTGGGTAAAATAGAATGTAAGCTACGATTAGGCCAAGACTGATTGCAATGAGTCCCAGTGATCGCTATTCAAAGCGAGACGAAATGGTCATGCAATCAGCTTAGAGTAGATGCATTCTCCTACGTAATAAAGGTTCTACGGAAGAAAGAGACAAAGCTAGCTATGGCTGCCACAATGATTAATTATGTTAATCTCCTGTTCAAATGCAAATATGAAACGCATTTAAACAAAGACTGCATAAATTCGGACCCAGTAATCTGGAACTATGGTAGCAACCTTTCACTCATTGATTCGTAGACCCTTTCTTTGGTTGGAAAATGGAATGCTGATGCCATCAAACAAGAACCGTGAATCAGTTGCGCAGTCTCTACTTTTCCACCTCGTTCCCAACCAGTCCAAGAGTTTGCACGCAGCTCGAAAAAGAGGCAATCTCTTTTGCAAAGCTGCAGAACAATACCAAGCAAAATCTTCAGATACAAAAACAATTCATTCACCAAAATTGTTTTTTTGTCTCTTCGACTTGTTGGCATATAAACAAGAAAATGGCAGACCAATCCAACTTCACTTTACGACCGTTAGCCATTGAAAAATACGACTAACTTCAAAGGCATAGTAAGGCCTTTTCTTTAAAGTTATTTTGTGATTACCGCCCAGGGTAAGAAAGTTTCGCTACTTTTTGAACCATGATAAGAACTGCCCAATAGAAACCAGGTTTAAGTGGTCACATCATTGTCGACTCTTAAAAGCAAATCTTATTCATTTTATTAAGTTACAAAGTTGAACAAACCCTAGAATTTATTGTGGGCAGATAAAATAGAACAAACTCGAATTTGTTGTTATTAAATAAAATTTTTATTCTTGGCTTGATAGATAGATAATTTCATTTCCTGCCACAAAAAGATACCAAAACTGATAAATGGAAGCAATTTGTTTTTGCTATTAAAAGACCCCCCATGTGAGCATAATCACAACTGATAAAACAGCTAATTGATAAAATGTTGCAGCTTTTTCTTGTATCATTTAAAATAGTTTGTCCAAACATCTTTATCAGATACGAAACTTAATTTGATTTCAGTCAGAAAACGAATCTCCCATCGTTCTCCCTGTGCAGTTATAGGCCAAGGCCAGTTTTACCAGTGAATTCAACCACTCAGCTTCTTTTACAAGTAACATTTGCTGTGACTTCCGTGGGAAGAAGTGAGACAAAAAGGTGCATTAGTCCGAGGCGAGGGCCGTATTACTCTGTAAAAATCTTGTACACCTTTGGCAGAAATCCTTTTCTCAAGAAAAGTTAGCAAAGTTCTTGAAAATCCTATTGTTTTAAAAATTTTCGTATGCTTTTTTTGACGAGTGATACACCCATTGCATTAGTCAACTGATACAATGACTTGACTTTCCAGACCTCTCATTGCATTCATTCCTGGTGAATTAAATTAGGTCTGGAAATTCATAAGTAGGGAAACGGGACCTCCTTTGATGTCATAAAAAATTTAAATGTTAAACCAAACTGGTGCCCCTTCATGCATATAAAACTTCTAAAGTTGCTTCGTTAATACCTGAATTAAGCATGTCTACATTTTGGCTCAAACGCTCATACACAAAGCAACTTCATACTATGTAAGATTAATTCCAAAACCATAAAGCCTTTCAGATAATGAAACAGCAATAGCTTTAATTGTTATCGATAATAAGTTATGCAGCTGTTCGTCCTCGTCATGCTCAGAAGAAGTAACCAAACGTTAATAACACAAATCAATCGGGTTGTAAAAGTCCCAGGACATCGTAAAAAGCCTTTCATACTTTTATCAGAAGCTACCGCAAAGATTTTCTCTGACCTTTTGAGTAACTTCTCTGAAATTGTGATTTTCTGTGCTTTCGCAGTAGAAAGCGTACTGTTGCTAGTATTCTTTAGATTCGTCGTTTATCTCTCATCAAGTTTTCCATTCCATGACTTCCAGCGAAGATTAAGAATATTCAGCGAAGTTTGATTTGCAGTTAACGAATTCATTGAAAATCTATCTGCAATTTTTGAAAGTTTTACGCAGGAATTCATGTTCATGAAGGCAAAAAGTCTCCTCAGTGTTGAGTTAGAGCGCTGTTTTAACCACTGAGTTTGCTGCTAAAACAGTCATGCGGATGGGGTTGGAGCCCCACCAGCCTTTTCATCAGCGTCATGACAAGGGATCGCGGACTCGGGTAAAGCTAAGCGGCGCAAAAAAAACTGCAACTTCTCCTTCACTACAAGCCATCTTTACTGCCTCTTTCAGAAAGTTCTTTCTTTACTCAACTCTGTCCTTTTATTCTTCTAGGTGAAGATAATGCTTCGAATTGCAGCCAGCCCATCTGACAACGGCAGTTCCGTCCCTCTACTACGTGTTGATCATAGACGAAAGCAGGTCACTCTCTCCGAACCAAGAGACAATGCGGACGATTCATTGAAATCCCTTGGAATATCATCTGCTCCTAAATTATTCGCATTTGATGCTATTTTTGAATCATCAGCAACGAAGGTAACACTTCATTTCTAGATCCTCAGGTTTTACAAGTCTTTGATTCTCACGTTTGATTCTTTGACTATGTATAGTTAAAGCCATTAATCACTCCATGTTTCTTAAAGCTGAAAGAAACCTTCGAAGTCATTTTTTAAAGTGATTTCACCCAAGTCCCACCCTTGCTGTTTTATTGTTTGTATCCCAAGTATCCAATTGTATATATTAATTTTGTTTTTAAAATCTTTCAGACTGAGATCTGCTCGTCTGCACTTCTTGATGTCTTGCATGCTGTTGTTAATGGTGGTGATGGATGTCTGCTAGTGTACGGAGCTAGTGGACTAGGTATGTATCTAAGTATAAACTTCTCTTGACGAACTCACGTACTTTAAAAAGTTTTTGATCAGTATATAAATCAAGCAGCATGTATTTCTTGAAATACGAATGATAATTTATTTTCCTACTTTTATTTTTGTAAATAGTTGGCTTGAATTAGTATTATCTCGATACTACTGTAAATAGCAACTTTGAATATTGATATTGATATTGATATTGATATTGATATTGATTGATTGATTGATTGATTTATAATTTGACTACAAAGTTGACCCAGAATATATTAAATAAACATATTCGGCTATGTCCTTCGTCGATATTATTGCAGGGAGTGGACGAAGAACGCTACTAAGGAAATGAATACCAATTAGAAAATGCGTAATGCTATATATATCCTTAGTTGATTTTGTTTTTTAAAGATATGAATCATCAAATGAATACGCCGCCAAATGCCATAGCTTTTCTCGATTTGATAAGTATGTATTTCTCCCTATTTACATAGTTTATACAGCAAAACATAAGAGAAAGCAAGAACTTCGTCAAAGAATTCTGCTTTTTGGAATTCTTCAATGTGAAATTTTTTGACGAGGCGAGAATTCCTCGTTCGATGCCTTCTTGTTTTCATCAGAGTTCCTTCAGTTGCATTGCCCTCGTCCGGGATTGTCCTGCTGGGCGGGGATCGCTCCTGAAACCTATGCTATGTTTTGTACTGTACTGTGCCTCTTCTCCCATTTCTTTAATGTCTGGTTTAGGTATATTCTTGTAGTATTCTTAGTCTTATTGTCATGTGGTTTATTAATTGTTTTCTCTAATTTAGGTAAATTCATTTTGTATTCTTTAATGTATTCAGATATATTAGTTAATGAAAACGAAACTGAAACTGAAACTCGGCTGCATTTTAGTATATAACGATTGAACCTGTTTGCTGTCTTCTAGGCAAAAGTGATACGATGATTGGCAGAGATGATGGCTCACAGTCACTTGGTCTCATTCCATGTGCTATTGCATGGCTGTATAATCTCATTGAAGACAGCAAACAAAGGTATGACAATCAATGTCACTTTTCTTTGGGCTGTCTATTTATTTTCTATGTCTATTCTATCTTTTTTACCCATTGTAGCCCCTCAGTCCAAGGCTGATTTACAGGGGGCCATTCTAAAATACACTAAAAAATATTCAATCAAATTAACGTTACAAAATCAAACTAATTGATAATGTAATTACAGTCGTTGAAAGAAATTCCTTATATAAATACATTAATAAAAAACGAAAACGAAGGTATCATTGATTCTTCGTGAACAGATTGATTCTATGCAACTTTCAAAATGCTTTACTTAATAATGATTTCTTCAACAACTGACTTTAAGTGAACAACAAGTTTTGTGACTGTGTTGCTTACTTGTGTGATCTTTGCAAACAGCTGAATTTGTATACGGTATAAAAAATGAATGCACAACAAATATCTTTTCTGTTAATTCAGAAAATCATGGGATTTATGATTACTTTGGACACTTTAAAATGGTTCTTAGTTCAGTTAATTGTATATTGTCATAAACATTGAACCATTTTTACTTGCAGGACTGGAGCCCGCTTTTCTGTTCGTGTATCTGGAGTAGAAATTGTTGGCAGAACAGAAAACCTGAAAGATCTTCTCTCTGAGCAAGCATCAGGTATTTATATTGATTCATTCATAGTCAAACGAAAAGTACTTGCATGAAGACGAAAATCGCGTTCAGGGAACTATTTACTGAAATATTCTTGCTGGAAAATTTTCAGAGCAAATTATCATGGCAGGTCCACTTACAACACAATAATTTGAAGTTAGCCAATCCGAAAGAAGTCTCCGAAGTTTTCATTCGTCTGGCCCCATATTGCAAGATACTTGGCAAAAAAATGATTGTTCCATGTTTAAATTGCTATGGCCAAATTTTCGGCACTTTCGAGTGTGCTCAGTGATATTAGTTACAGCCAAATAGCTAGACAAGAGGTAAGGACAACTTCAAAGTCGTCGTAATATATTTTTGAAACCTCGATCACTTAATCGTCATATTTCCCTTTGCAGGTGGAAGTAGCACAAGTAGCAATGGAACGTCACCTGGAATTTACCTAAGAGAAGATCCCATTGGGGGTGTTCAGGTATGTTTTCTTAAAAACACACTTTCGTTGCTTTAATTGGCTAGTCGTGACGTTGAATTCACTAACAAAAGACCTGGCCTCTTAATAATTACCAAGCCTTTATGCTCTTGGGTCATACTTTGTTTCGAGAATAATCGGAGTCAGATCGCTATCGTTTTTATGAATTCCAGTGTACAGCGAAATTTTTGAAGCGTGCCTAATTCTATTCTTTTCTGTTGTCTTATTCACCCAATCAGCACCACGACAGCGTGCCTTAATGTAACGCGTTAACTTCCCGGAGGCGTTTTTTTTTTGTTTGGCTTCAGCATACAGTTTCATGGCAGTAAAAAGTGTGTATTGCAACTTCGGCACGCATCTTAGGGTTGGAATAAAGACGACAACAAGTTATTCATTGCACTTTATTCAAAAGATCCATGTGTTATATGGAAAATATGTTTTAAGACACATTTGTTATTAATTAGGCCTACGGCCAAACTTAGTAGACTAATTTGGTGATCATTTTAAGGTTTTACTAAGGAATTTTGGAGCATCTCAAATCATTCATGATTTGTTTCCAAGAAAGCTAGCAGTAAGCAAGCTGTTAGTAGAAAAGTTTGTTAAAAGTGCCGTACGGCATGTACTGGTAAAAAAATACGAATCCACCCTGTGAATTTGATTTAAATTTTAATCTTGATTATTTCTTCGACCTCGTTGTTTTCCTTTGAAAAAGATTGCGTAGTAATGAATCTTGATAACTAAGAATAACTTCTATATGAACTAATAAACGATATGGTGGTCTACAGCTTGAAAGTCTTTGCGTTGTCTTTGACGGTATCAATCTTTGAAGAAAACACTTTTCTTTGTGCAAAAAAGTTGTTTTCCATATCTCGTATCAAAGTAATTCTTATCTTACGAAACGTATTTGTTATTCTTAGCTTTCAAATCTGAGTGAATTGAGAGCGCCAACTGCAGACAAAGCTTCCTTTTTCCTCGATGCCGCATTAGCTGCGAGAACAAACGTCCCTGTCAACTGCAAAGGTAAATTGTTCTTATTTTATTCAATTTGGATTGTTTTGCCTTCATTATCAAAAAAATGATCTACAATGTTTATAACGCTGAAAGGATTCATTTCTTTAGACGTAGTTCAATTCTTAGCTGTTCTCGTTTCAAGAAAACGACAAGTTTTTAGTAGCAGATAATTTTGTTGATTACTGTTAAAATCTTTAAATTAGGTGTATGTGACCGACTTTGATTCCTATCAAAGTCTTTATACTCATGATGTAACTTTAGAATCAGTTTAGATTTGTAAGTCACGCTCTGATGAAGACACAAGCTAGAAAGGTCTCAGTGTGCTAAATACCTTGTCTTTTTTGCATCTGAATTTCTTTGGAATAGAATTTTATCTTGGAATTTCATCCCATATCTTTCCCCTTATTAAGCACTCACCTTTCTTGGAGAGTTTCAAAAATAAATAAGTGAATTTCAGAACTGAAGCTTGTGATCTTATGTTTTTACGAAACTTTTGAGCCTCTTTACATATCCTTATCCAGAAAACCTGATGAAATGACCTACCAACTACAATCTATGAAGGTTATTCCACGGCAAAAGACCGGAAGGACAACGCCAATAATATTAAAAGCTTTTGACTTCTGGCTCATTGCTACAATTGTCCATTGTCAGTTATCTGTTTACATTGTACCCCACAATGTTAATCTTCCATATTTATGCTTCACACCATGGGATTTCTCTTTTAGCGTAGATACTAAAATTATTCAAGAGACAAGTGTAATCTGTTCATTTCAAAACAGTGTTCAAATATTAATAACTCGTGATCAGTCCAATTGCTTGTTTCATTTGCAATTGTAAATAGTGAAAAGTTTCTGGAAGAACACGTTGTTGTCAGTGTTACTTTCTTGAAAGATCTGTGCAGTTTGAATACAAATAAATCCGTTCCTAGACACGCCCATAGAAAACTGATTTCCTTTCAATTTATTTTCACTAAGTGGCTCGAAATCCTTGGAAACTATTCATAGAAAAACAGCTGTGTAAGATTAGTAAATTGCCAAGATAATCAAACGCCTTTCGATTATCATGTACGTTTAGAACTCAATTTAAAATATCTCGAAACTCATTAAAATCTAAAAAAATTGTATTATTCATCACCAGAAAAATCTTGCTACCGTATATGCTCATAATTCATATCTATTAATGTAATAACATAACACCCTGACCGAGGGGCAAATCACTCCAGAAAATGGTGTACGAGATTAATAATCACTAGTGATTATTTTGTGATTAATTTGATTTCTTATGTGATTAATTTGATTTTTTAATGATTTAAGTGATTAATTTGTGATTATTCTAAAGTTAATCACATGTTCCGAAATGCCCTCAGCCAAGTTCCTATACTTTGAAAATTGCACGAACTGGGCAAGCTAGAGCAAGTTGCATAAACCAAATGATAAAATATGACGCGGTTTTCCTAGTGTCCTAGGTATAAGAACAATGCTCCAGTTTTGCTCCATCGCAGGGTCCTCAGAATCAAGTGATTTTGTTGTGTTCATGTTTTCGAGCATATGTTCGGATATCTGAAAATGCATACACTTAAATTTGGGGAATGGGAGAAATGGGCATTCTAGTTCTTTAATTTTCTTATCAATGTAAGCAAATAGACGTTGCTAGACATTCACAGTTTGTGATTAATGTGACTGTTGATTTTTCGTGATTAATGTGATTTTTGTTTGATTAGTGTGATTAATTTGTGATTAAAATGTGATTATTTTCCAGAGCGTACGTGCTTTTAAGCAGTGATTTGCCCCTTGACCCTGACTTCCTACAGTTGCCCTCATCGTAACGTCCGAATGTTATTTAACAACATGCTATCATTGTCTTCCGCAGAGTCACTAGACATTACAGAACATCAAGGAAGTCACATGATTTTTACGTTGCATGTGTACCAATATCGCATTGATAAAACTGGAAGAGGCGGAGGTATTGTTTTGCTGTTGATTTTTATATCTGGTTAAGGTATCTGAATAGGTTTAAAGACCACTTTTTCAAACAAGGTTATTCTGGAAACCAAATATCTTACAGTACATAATGCTACATAACTCATTAAAGTCATCAACCGAGATAGAATTGGTGTAACAAAAGTCAATTTTTATCAAAAACAATAGGAGACACGCCCATTTAAAAACCACACCCTTTTTGCGCTGAGCAAAATTAAGGGGTAGGAATGACCGGAAAAAGTTACAGTTTCCTGCTTCGTTGCCATGGAAACGGATAAGCATGTGAGGGGTGGTCATTTTAAATGTCAATTTTTCTTGAAATTTGTAGAATGTATCCCTAAGATACTGATAGAAATTCGTTGTGCAAGGGTTGGAGAGTCAAAAAAAATTTTTTTCAAAATTTTGAATTTTTTGAGATTTTGAACCTATTCAGAGACCTTAAGGAACGGAACTTTTATTAGATTATATAATCATTGATTTTGGACCGTTTGTCCCGAAAAGGCTAGAAGTTCAGCGGAAATGCTCGGCAAATAGGACATGGGTCCACTTTAATCGAACGTTCCAGCAACATATCTCATCTTGTTTTCATTTTCTTTCATCATTCGAGTTCATTAAGATATTTAACTTGAAACTGAAACACTTTGATATCATGTTTCATCATTGAAAAAGATCTTGGCTCACTTCGTGCTTTTATTGAAAAGTGGAGGAATATTAATCTTTAAAATCTCTTGACAGAATCTAAACTAATTAAAGGTTTTTAATATTTTGATCGACGATATTTCTTTCACAGTCGAAGGTGGTAGATCAAGATTGCACCTTATCGATCTTTCTGCATGGCCAAAGAATTCATTTAAAGATGGTGTTTATCACACTGCTCCTTCGCAAGCAGCACTTGGCAAAATCGTATTGTCCATGTTAAATGGGACCAAGCAAGTTTCATATAAGTAAGTAAACCATGCTTTTCCAGTTATTTCTTCAAAAGGTTTTCGTAGCAGCTCCTACTGCTTTAACTTGACCCTGATGTGTAGAGAAGCATAAGCTGGTAGATAAATTTTTGTGGTTTTTGTTAGCATGAACATCTAAATTACCGCTAGAATTGCAATTGTCAATAACTTTGTTTACCTTTACACTCACTCCAGTGGACTTTTTAACTGTTCTCCAAAAAAAGAGTGTGAATTGAGCGATATTTTTATACATTTTTACGAGACATTCGATTGAGTGACGTTAAAGCTCCTTACTGTTGTGGACTTTTGAGAAATCTTCAAAATTTATCAAAATTTCGTTCGATTCAGATTCTTTATTGGAGTAGCTAAAAGGTCTATGTCTGCGAAGGGTGAAAATGCAAGGTTCTGGTATACCTTACATTGATTTCTGATTCATATTGATTCATGTAGAATTCAGTTGATGATAAAATTGAAAGCCAGTACGACGAAAATATAGAAATCTTCATTCAAATGACTCAGTTGATAACCGCAATAATTAAGGACAAATCCAATGAATAATATAGAGAGCAATCCTCATGTTAAAGACGACCAAGCTATGTTCATGTTAAAATTATTATTGTGAAGAACGTTTCGATTCTGGCTAGAGTCATCATCAGCAAAGATATATAGGCGCGAGGGCCTATTAAGAATTCAGTTGATGTATTTTAGATCTTGGGATAAGTCCTGTGATTGAGACTTAATTTGAACTCGCGTTCTTCCAACAAGGAAGAGCATCTCAGCTGACCATAAAGGCTCTATTTAGTCCGTCCCCCCCCCACTTTTATCAAATTGCAAACTAAACAAAGTATTTTCCATTTATTTAGCTAACAAGTTTGCATGTTGAGTTTGATGTAGTTGTAGGATAAAACTGTGTGGAATCTATGTATTTGACCCGTAAAATTGTATTTTGAATTCGCAAAATATGGCGTAGAAGAACTGAAAAACTATCATATATATCCTTTTCATTTAATTTGTGAATAAGCCCCCCTCTCTCATAAGCCCCTGCTCTCTTAAGCCCCCTCTGAAGTGTCCAAAATTAAATGAGCCCCCTGGAGGCTTTGTAGAGGAGCTTTTACGGTATTTTTTGCAAAAGATCAATTTACAAGCAGGAGAGAACAAATGTGATATTGACACCTGGTAATTCTTATTTCAGGGACAGCAAAATTGCACGTTTACTCAAAGATTCAGTTGGAAATCTGACATGCCGCACAACGATAATAAACCATGTCTCTCCTGATGAAGATCGGTACAGTGAAACTCTTTCCACTTTGGAAATGGCCTCAAAAATCAGTCGATCAAGGAGACGAAAAAACAAGGTACATACATCCAAATCGAACAGATTAATAGAGTTTGTGTTGTTTTCTACGGTATATCAGTTCAAGTGGATATGCTAGCTTCCTTCTTCACATGGTTCCGTAAAGTCTGTTTAGCGTTATAAGTTTAGAATTTATGATAATGATAATGATGATCTCTTAAAGAACAGTAAAGAGCGTTTCAAAGGAAAATTTATTGAATGCCAGCTAGATTAGACCAATGTACAGTGCAATACAAATCTTATCACTGCAACCCTCCGCAGCCCAGTAGCTATCGTTTTGCAAATAGCTTTCATGGCAATTAGAATTAATGCCATAAACTGTTGATGCATTTGCATAGCGCTGTCTAATTGCATTCCCGAATATACGGTAAGTTAGAAAACCTCTATCTCTAATGAATTTTTGAAGAGAATCTTTATAGGTGCTGTTAAAACTACAGAGCAGACCTTTTATTTAACTATTTTCCAAAGAGTCTGGATCGAGCGATTCTTTGCGTACACGTTGATGCGAAAGGTTCCGACTTAATGGTGTTAGAGTATATATTACTTTGTTCACATTCGAAAATTCTGCTAAAGGTATAAAACGTCGTTCGATTTAGATTCTTAAGAATGGCTGAAAGGTCTATGGTGCCGTTCCTCATCAGTACACTCACCTTTATCAACTTTGTTGTAACATTGTCTGTTTTATTTTGCAGTACTGCAGCACAAGTTCATCTGGTGGTGACAGTTCTTGCGATGAAGGAAGACTAAGTAGACGATTGCCACGGCCACCTGCTATTCGCACGTGCGGTATTGATGCAGCCACCTCCAAGGTTGAGGTCAGTGACTACACATCCAGCGCAGGAGAAGATTCATGTGACACTGTTATTTATGTCGGCCCAAATGGCAGAATCAGCGATCAGGATCTTACTGATGATGAACGACCCCCAATGAGCATTGATTCAACTCGTGAGAAATTCGTCTTTTCTGATTGCGAAGACCCCGAGCGACCAGCTTCACCTCGATTCGGTCCAAAGGTTATAAGTACAACGATCCACGAATCAACATCGACTGATGAGGTTTTAAGCGATGATACAATCAAGTCCGATGGCTGTGAATTTAGAAGACCATCGACCCCGCCCCTGCCTACCAAGGCCATGAAATCTTCGAAGAAAGGCAAACGAATAGGTGACTTCATTATGTCAGACTGCGAGGAAGTAGATGGGAGAACATCACCAAACTTTGGGCCTAAACGAAAACAAATGAAAGAAACTTTCAGTGAATCCATCCGGTCAGAAGGAGATGATGCTATGTGCGATGACGGCAATATTGAAATGACCTCCACTCCAAGTAGATCCAGAAAGTTTGTAGAAGATCACATGACGCCATCAAAAGAACTCGCTTCATTGTCGTTTGAAAGCAATGGCATAGACATTGATAGATTGCTGATTGGCACAGGAGATGAAGAACGCATCGACTTGTGCTCGGCAATAAAATCTAGTCGTCGAGGACTCAAATTTGATATTAACGCTAATGAGGAAGGTCCAACGGAAACCGAAATTGCTACGTCCCAAGACGACGAGGTCATCGAAGTATTTGTAGAAGATGAAGTCAATAAAACGGAGGACAATGTCAGATTAGATTATCAAAGTTTAGACAAGAGTAAAGATGATATTGTTTCAGAAATTATATCGAAAACACGACCAAATATCGATTATTTTAATCATGACTTAGATGATGAGTGTTCATATCTTCACATGGGTCCAGTTACTGAGAAGGAATTGCGGAAATCAGAGAAGCGTATCAAGAAGTTACTAAAAGGAGGACTCCTGGATGTTAGTCACATTCATAAAGGTACACGAACATCAACAGACACAAGCTATATGTCTGAATGTGAGATGGATTATACACGGCACATCAGTAATTCAAGCAGCAAAGACTCTAGCGGCTACTGCTCAGCTCCTGAGACGGAAAATCGTCGTCGTAGATTGCAGAAGATTTTCGCAAAGTCAGCCGAAAAAGCTGATACGAAGAAGCCGATTGGAGAAGTGAAGCCAATGGTCAACTTGAGATCTGAAGCCAGTGCATCTTCACCCACGAAACGGCTAAGTGCAGAAGAAACGAGGTGTTTGTTGAAAGATTTTGTTGCGAAGAAGATCGAAGAGAGGGCCAAATCTCCTACAGTTTCCAGTGATGCTAATAATGGTGGTGAAGATGAACTTGTCGACCAAGCAGAGTTATTCATTCCATCAGCTTATGCGCAAGTGAAATACGTGCCTACATGTAAAGCAAATGTGACAAGTACAAAATTATGCCGAGGGAGTGTCAGCAGCATTCATTCATCCGAAGCAAACTCGACCAGTCCACCAGCTTCCGAAGTAAGTTATGACAAAGCTGACACGATAAGTATGGCCTCCTATGCAGGCAGTGAAGCAGGAAACGACGTTCCAGCTTTAGGAGGCGCTGACAAGGCAGCTCGAAGAAGACGAAGTCCAATCAAGATTCATTATCGCTGGTCTACGGTGTTCGAAGAGGACGAAAAATCGAAGCAAGATAGCCAGAAAGCTATTAACATCACAGATAAACAAGATCAAAAGAAATCGAAATCAAATAAGAAAACAGAACTAATCTCAAAAGCAGGGCCTAGTAAGTCACCGAAAATCGAATCAAAAAAGTCGCCCAAATTTGACCAAAAACACGTAAAGAAGCTGAAGGGGGTTGCAGAATCACCTAGATCCCCGCAAAGATTGAGTGTTGAAGACCGATTGAAATCAAGCGATGTTGGAAATAGCAGGAATTCAGTGAGTGGTTGTAGTGAGATGAGTGAAAGCAGTGGTATCGCAAGTAATGACAATTCGAGTTTATCACAACATAGTATGCAAGGGAGTCCGTTGGCATCTGTTAGAGATGATATTATCTGTGCAAGCCAGTCGCCAGTTTCACCAAGAACTCGAAGGTGGTTTTTCAGGTGAGCAACCGCAAAACATCCATACCTTGATGTAGCAGTACTAACCTAATTGTATTGGTCTATTTGTAGCACTTGCACCTGTGGACAAAATTTATGAAATTTGTTGCTGTGGGAAGCAACTATTATTTTTAAAAGTCTGTCAGTTTATCTGCAAAGTGTACGCAATAGTATCGACATTCTGTTTCGTGAGTTTCTCCAGGAACTTATTGGTTTTTCCCAACCTAGGATACCTAACGTATTCCTTAAACGTATTCCTTAAAATCCTTCTTTGTGAGCCGAATATTTCCTCTCTTAAAAAAACTTAATAGTTCCCGTATGAATCAAACTTCAAGCATTTGATACACGCCTGACTTGTATAACCAGTTTGGGAAATCATTTTTTCCATAGATCAAATCTTTTTGTTATTAGTTCAAATGTCTCTTGCTGCTTTGCAGTCGAAAATCAAGATCAAGTGGATATGTTAGCGATGGAAACATCACAGATTCATCAAGAGCATCGTCTCGTTCTAGAAGGTTCTTTGGATCCAAATCAAGTAAGTGAAGAGTCTTTTGTGAAATAGATCATTGAAGTTTTTCTCAAGAGGAATTCAGCGAAATGTCTTTGAAAATTATCCTCATATAGGGCCAAGCATTAGGCATATAGGGCCAAGCATTAGGCATGAATATTCTTATTACTTGTGGCAGAATTGAAATAGAATTTTAAAAGAAGCCCAGAGGCATTTTCCCCAAATTCATGAAAAATTTTCAAAAGTGTGGAGTAACTATTTGTATACCTAATTTGAGGAGAAGTGTACCCTGACTTAAAGTCAAGTAGTCCTGGAATCTACTGGTACTGTTGCATATGCCGTAAATGCATGTTTTATTAAGGACATTAGATTTACCTAGTGAATAGACATTTCATGCAGTCTTGATAACAGACTGTCTCAAAGGGAACGGGAGTTTTCTCGCCAATCATTCGCAACAAAATTTTAATGTGATATTCCGAAAGAGATTTTATCAATATATTTGAAATCAATCAATGGAAAAGTTTCTTTGCATTTAGCTATTTAGATGCATCAGGATTGCTCAGCATTTTATTCCGAATTTCATTGGGAAGGTGTTTCAGATAAATTCAAGTGCGCAGCTGGTCATTACAGATTAAAAATATTCCATGTGTCACTTTTTTCACCAGCATAACTTCATGAAGAGGCATTTACAGGTTACACATGTTTGTTTCCCTTTTAAGAGTCTTCAGTGGGACATAGCAGTGGCTACGAAAGCATGAGGACAGACATCGCATCGGGAACTGAAAGTGCTTGTGAACTTGATGGATCTGGTAGAAGAAAAAAGAAGCGTTTTTTAGGTACGTACTTCTTACTCTACTTTGGGGTTTTCCTTGAAGCTATGCCGTAATAGTTCTATAAACATAGCTTTCAAACAATCTTTGAAATTTGAACATTCAAAGCTTACATTGTCTTGCAGAAACATCTGAAACTAGACTATTTGAGCCGTTTAAACTGCTATCGTGAGCATATTGTCTTTAGCTCGTTTGAGAACCAGATATGTCGGGTAGTTAGAGTCAGTTTGAACCGAGATTTGACGCTAAGAACGATTTTTATAATGTCAAAACTCATCGTTTTAAAATTTGATGATAACAAGAAATAATCCATTTAGTGAGGTCTTCTTTTCATAATATCGTAATATTATTAGTCTGTTAGTAAATTGAAATCATCATTTGATCAGCAACAGCAAGTAATCTCGGCAGTGTGTCAAAACCTGGAAATAGCAGATGGAAATATATAAACAAATGTGTTGATTTCTTTTCAGGGTTTCGCCGACGTTCGTTGTCAGATCTTTCAAAACGAGGCAGATCAAAGAGGTCGTATTGGATCGATAACCCCGGCAGTGACACTGAAAGTGTTGAATACAAAGTTTATCAAATTGAAGATATAGAAGGAAGGACGTCATCTCCTAGATCACAGGTAAACAAAATTGTCTAACGTTTTGCCACGTAGGAAAAATGGCTTGGAAGATTGTTTGCACACGGTCTAGTTTGTCCGCTTACAGTTAGTTGACGAAGATGAATAGCAAACTCAAGAGCTGCATGCATATGCATCTCTAAGTTAGCCATTGTATTTCATGATCTCGATATGTGCATGGATATTGTTTAGGTAGAAGAACAATAGCGTCTATTTCAAGATGCTTGGTCAATAGTCACATTCAAAAAAAGACTGAAAACTCATTTTTCGAGCTGAAAAAGAAAAAAAAACTCAAACACACGGATTCATGGAAGACCAATATCTAGGGTTAGTAGCTAAGATAGATTCATATTGTCGTTTGCTAACCAATTCCTGTATGTAGGCCTATTACTTTTGTTATATTTTTGTTAAAACTGAATGAATCTTCTATATATGAATATGTTGAAAATGAAAAAATGAAAATGAATTCCTGGGTTACCATTGCTTAGCTCCGTTCATTCACTGTAAAGTCTTTCCTGCAAAAATAAGAATTTATTCTTTCCGATGGCGAGGAAATTCCATTTCTATTTCAATGACCCAGCAGATTCGGCGGAGAAGTAGTTTCGCCTTTATATTAAGCAATTTATAAGAGCAATTCTATCCTTTCGGTATCTCACTGTGTGCCCAGGATCTCATTTTTGGGAAAAAATTAATAACTCTTCAAAAAATCATCATACAGACTTAACAGAGGGCTCATTAGATGCGCAACTGCATGCCTGACTCGACTGTGTAAAAATTTTTTAGTTTTGAGGCTTTCTTGGGGGTCTGGGACCTAATCTCAATATTGTTGAATTCCAAGCAGTTGGACACATGGGTGATTTCTTCTCTGCAAGTCACATTGAATATTATTGACTGTTATCCAATGCTCAATTCAATCTGTTTTGATCAAAGGATATACTGGAGGTAATGATGCGGCTGTCTGTCGTTGTTTCTCTATAAGGTTTACCACATGAATTTGGCTCAACACATGACTTTTACCGCGGTTGGGTTATACCAGGAAATTTCAAGAATAGTTTGTTCATCTTCATTGGGTGGAAAGACTGAAGAATGTAATTTCAAGGAAAGCTGGGAAGAAAGATTAGAAAGGTTTTCCCTAACAACAAATTAGCTTAAATTAAATAAATTCATCTTTTAACCCGCGTCGGTCATTGAAACAAAAATTGTTCAACTATATTCATAGGGCTGCAGATACCCTGTAAAAGTCTAAGATCATATGGAACCAAATTTGTGACTTTCAATTCTATACTAATCTGTTCTGATCAGAAATTTTAAAACTGAACTTTGATTCATCGTCAATAATGTGAAAAGTATGATATGATGAGCATTTTGTTGGGAAAAGCATCAAGTTTGTTGCCTTGTGATTAGTCTAATTGCTAGTGTCCAATTTTGGTTTCAAATTTTGGGTCCTAGTTATTTAGAAAGCATGCTTGGGAAGCCTCTTTAAGTCGATCCATGATAGTTGAGGCATGGTCGTTGAGAGAGACTTCCATCTGTTTGGAAAAATCCAAGTTACATCTCAGTCTTCAAAGTCAGACTTGATTATCGAAAATGGCAGCAAGTCATATAATCCACGTTTAGCCACGTGAAACTGATCGATTTTTCTATTCTTGAATGGTTATACTTAGAAGAAAACCTATTGGCTTTGGCGAGAAACACTGAGCACTTTTTATAAACAGTATTTTATATGCATTGATTAAAACTTGAAAATCAAAATTTCTCTTTTTATGAAATAATCTTGATATTGTAAAAAATTACATTTGGTTCCTTAAGCTTGTTCTGCATTCCTTTCAAGAAAAAGAACTTGTTTCCTTTCAGATGAGCCATAGTTTAAATGTTTTGGAGAAGCATAACAGTTTCAATCGCTTTAAAAGATATGAGTTGTTTTTCACAAGTTGCTTGATCAAATATTGAATTCAAAACTGAAGATTTTCACAACTTTGAAAATTCACAGAAAAATAACCATCAGGCATAGAACAAAACGGTTTTCACTTTCAGGGAGTTCAGAGCATTGTCAATAGAAGAAAAATTAAGGGAATCGTTTTTGGAAAATTCGATTTTTTAATTGTTTCCAGGTCTGGGCACACAGTGTATCTGTGTAAATACGCTTTAGTTCTAATCGCTCCTGACCTTTCATATAATCCTAAATTCGCTTTCCAAATATTAAAATAATAATAGTAAGTCTAGTCTTTTATACACAAACTGTTAAATGAAAGTTTCAGATAGGGTATTGTTCCAACTTGAGGGAAAACTTCAATGTTTGACAAAGTTGACAAGTTTCTGTTATTCTCAGCCAACTCAGTCGCTCATTTCTATTAACGTTTCCTTTTCTAGCGTTTAAATATGGCGGATCGATCTAACAGAAAGCTGCTTGAGAACCATCGAAGAAGGGTCCTTGGTTTGAATCAGCAGAAATCAGAGTTAGAAATTGAGTTGGATCAGGCCATGAATCGATTGATGATGGACAAGGATAGATACAAGGTTATTAAAGGTAGAATTTCTTGTGCTGATGTTGTACCCTTGTGCAAATAGGCTAGCCGTTTTTTAAATTACCTGAACCAATTTCAAGAAGTTGCCTTCTTCCCCTTATTAGTCCCTTGATTGATTCACACTGAAATAAAATTGCCTTTGAGGTGTAGTTAATATAGGGACTGAAAAACGTGTCAGACTTGTTTCAGCTTCAATTTGGACTTTATCCGTGCCTGTTAACATGTCCTGACACATGGAATGAATTTTCATAAGTGGGAACTTTTTTCTGGCTCACTCGGTATAGGTGCCTTTGAGAAACTCAACCTTGGTTTTTTTGTCTCCGTGAGATACAAAAAGCATCTTTATAGGGAATGAACGGAGATATGTGGAGGCAATCTGTAAATAGGACATACAAACTCTTACGCATGTTATTGTTGCTCTTGCTAAACATTAATCATCAAATACAATAGGCTAATAATAGAATTCGGAGAGCCCCGGACTTCTTACATGGACTCCTTAGAAACATAGACTCCTTACCCGCGGGGCTTTTATCTCCTTTGATTCTCTTTAAGTTATATGGTAGTATCTCCGGGAAATAAGAATTCTTTGTAAAATGTCCCTTTTGCCCAGACGTTCTTCATTGCAGATTACCTTTTACTGATGTAATTTCTCTGCAGGATCCGAAAACATGGACCCAAATCATCCGCAATATGCCAATGAGCTTGAGAGAGAGGTTGGCCTCTTTCAGAGGAGGTTGCGCGTCTTGAAAGCTCATCTGGAGATAATAACTTGCTTTGACAAGAAGAAGAACAACAGAAATTCAACTTTGATATAAAGTGAGCTTGAAGGTTGTTGAACTTTGTATTTTGCGTTGGAAATGGAGGGTGAAAGTGATTTTGTAGTGAAAAGTGTGAATTGTGACTCTTTAAGTTATTGTGTTTATAACCAAAGTATTCAGAGTAGAAGTAATAACATGGCTGCGATTCTAACAGTAAATTTCAAGTGCATTTTCCAGCGCTACTGGATGCTCTAAATTATAAATTTACACCCCGCCTCTCCATCGCAAGGCATGCCATCGGCCAATACGAAGATCAAAATTGCTTTCCCTTGTGACAGATTAGAAACTGCGTAAAATGAGGTAATCGACCAATAATCTGAGATATGGAAGTGTTTGAAAAGACAAGCTTTTGAAATGCTAAATCAAGAGTTTATATCAAGTGTTGTCTAATTTCAGGATCTGTTGCAGGGAGCTAAGTGGGCTCAAAATTACGAGTTTTTGCTGATACATCCGCTACTCCTGCTCTGTCTTCCGAAGCATAAGTCGTATCGTTGTCATCATCATCATAATCACTGTCATCATTATGTTATTTTAAGTATGCCTAAAAAGTCTCTAGCTATGTTACAACAAATTTACCCCTACCAGCAATTTACAAGTTTTAATTAAAATGCTTTCTGGGCTTTGCTACAGAATTTACAGAAATCTCAAACTGAATGATTTTAAACTATCTAAAAAGAGCTGGATAAACTATTGAGTCATTACCTTAACATTCATGGCCATTGTTTCAGTTTATGACATCGTTATGTAGACTATCGTTAGTTAATGTTCATCGTGTTATAATGATGATACTTACCTTTCTGACAAATATGACAACTTAACGTCAAATATGACGTCTTTAAACTTTTGTATTAAAAATTATCATGGACCGAAGAGGTTTCTTGAAGCAACTGAAATAGCTTTATTTCAGCCAACAGTAAAATCTGTCTGCAACTTTAAACGTCCTTGTTGACTGTTAAAGCATTACACTTGATTCCATCAGTCTAATATTTATTTCCTTGAAAATTTACTCAAAGTCTTTTCGTAAACCTGAATTCATACTTCCAGAGGTTTCCTGACGCTGATCAGTTGAGGATCCTAGTTTTTGACACTAGATCCTTGGATAAAACTGAGCCTTCCTTTGTAATTTGGGACTAAAATCACTTAAATCGTTAAATTGATGTGTCGATGGCAAGTATTGGCAGGCAAGGAAGCATCGCTCTTTGCACAGTCTTGCCCCAATAAATCTCTCCCCAGTATACCTATAAAAATTGCCACATCAGAAATTGCCTTTGTATTGGAGGGAGGGAATGAGCCTCTCAGAAGGAGGAAGGAAAAAGGGGAAAAAAGCCCTTTTACCCTCCCTAAATCGCATTGTTGTCGTATTTGTGTTTTTCAAGATTTGAAAAGGTTTAGGTACGTGGGGAGAGACTTCTCAGAGACGGTGCATTTTCGAAGACAGTAGTTTGATTTTGCCCTTAGGTCCTGTATATTAATCAACTCATTTTTGCCGATAATTTTAGTATTAATGGATAGTCTTCCTCCCAAAATTGTAAGAGCTACTCTATAGGCGAAAAAGCTCCTTATGATAATAGATTGCGACCATGACTAAAGTAAATTATATAGAAGTAAGTTGCTGAATATTGTATTATAACCTATCTGACAACTTTAAATATAATATGTTGTAGAAGGACTTTTATACGAACTTGTGAATTTGTCTCGTTTTGTTAAATCTTTTGTTGACTGATAAAGATATGTGGAGAGTATTGTGTATTCCTTTTTATATATTATGAAGCAAATCTGTTTTAGTACAGAAAATACTTGCTTTTGCTACCTCTATTTTTTATTTCTTGTCCTAGAAAATCAATTTAGTCCGAGAAAATCAAGTTTCTATTTGTAGAAGGACTTTCAACTGCTGCTAATTTTAATGAAAAGCCGAGCCTTTCCTTTTGTTGAAAAATGAGCAATGTCGAAATCAGCAAATTCTAACGAAAAAGAGAAGCATGCAAGCACTGTCAAACCTGCTTGTTTTATCAAAGAAAGCAAGTCCTTAGCCTTATTTTGTTATGACAATGAGCACTTTCAACATCAGGTTATTTTGCCGCAAATGGCAGCCCTATACTTGGTTTCAAATTCAAAACAGGAGCCATATGAGATGATTTTGGAAGGGTTCCTTTTCCACCAAAAGGAAGGCTACATGATTACCTTTTACAGCTAAATAAGCTGATTTTAAAGTGCTCATTTTCCATTAAACAGAGAGCATTTTGCTTTCATTTTACTGTAATATTGACTGATTTTTTAAAAGCTCCTCTTTTATCAAATAGCAAGGTTAAAGGTTTTCGTTTTTCGGAAGGATAAGCTGGAGAAGGATACCATCATTCTTTTTCCAAAAATCGAAGACATAACCTTGCTATTTGGTCGAAAACGGGAATCTTCAAAAATCCATTATTTTTGCCAAAAATCAAAGGGTACAGCCCTGCTGTCTGGTGAATGTAGGGATCTTCGAAAATTCCCTATTGCTCCCAAAAAGCACTGGGTATAGCCTTACCTTTCGGCCAAAAAATAGAGATGTTCAAAAATCCCTCATTTTCACAAAAAATGCAAAGGGTATAGCCTTACTTTTCAGCCAAAAATTGGTACTTCCGTGAGTTCTTTGTCTTCGCGAAAAATCAAAAGGTATAGCCTTACTCTGGTCAAAATATGGTCAGGCTTTTGAAGCAAAACTAAGGATGTTAGCCTTGCTCTTTGGCAGAAAATAGGGATCTTCGAAATTCCCTTATTTTTTTGTGAAGATCAAATGGTATAGCCTCACATTTCAGCCAAAAATTGGTACTTCGGGAATTCCCTTATTTTCGCAGAAAAGCAAAGAGTATAGCCTTGCTATTTAGCCAGAAATAAGAATCTTCGAGAATCTCTTATCTTCGATACCCCCCCCCCCTATTTTGACGAAAAGCAAAGGGTATAGCCTTGCTTCTTAAAGAAAAATAAATATCTTCGATACCCCATATTTTTGACGAAAAGCAAAGGGTATAGCCTTGCTTATTGACCAAAAATGAGAGATTTCAAAAAGACTAAATTTTACCCAGAAGGAAACGGGAAAAGCCTTATTTCTTCACCAAAATGGGATTTTCGAAATTCCCATATTTTTTTAAGAAAAGCAAAGGGTATAGCCTTGCTTCTTAACAAAAAATAAATATCTTCGAAACCCCCTATTTTTTGACGAAAAGCAAAGGGTATAGCCTTGCTTTTTGATGAAAAGTAGGAATTTTCCCATAGACCATATCTTTTTCCAAAGCACAAAAGGTTATAGCCTTGCTTCTTAACGAAAAATAGATATCATCGATACCACCCTATTTTTGACGAAAAGCAAAGGGTATAGCCTTGCTTTTTGAAGAAAAGTAGGAATTTTCCCATAGACCATATCTTTGCCAAAGCACAAAGGGTATAGCCTTACTTCTTAACTAAAAACAGGGATCTTCCAAACCCCCCTATTTTTTGACGAGAAGCAAAGGGTATAGCCTTGCTTTTTGATGAAAAGTAGGAATTTTCCCATAGACCACATCTTTGCCAAAGCACAAAGGGTATAGCCGTACTTCTTAACTAAAAACTGGGATCTTCCAAACCCCCCTATTTTTTGACGAAAAGCAAAGGGTATAGCCTTGCTTTTTGATGAAAAGTAGGAATTTTTCCAAAGATCATATTTTTGCCAAAGCACAAAGGGTTATATCCTAGTTTCTTAACTAAAAACAGGGATCTTCCAAACCCCCCTATTTTTTGACGAAAAGAAAAGGGTATAGCCTTGCTTTTTGAAGAAAAGTAGGACTTTTTCCAAAGATCATGTCTTTAACAAGGCACAGAGGGTATAGCCTTGCTTCTTAACGAAAAAGAAATATCTTCGATACCCCCCCCCCTATTTTTGACGAAAAGCAAAGGGTATAGCCTTGCTTTTTGAAGAAAAGTAGGAATTTTCCCATAGACCATATCTTTGCCTAAGCACAAAGGGTATAGCCTTCCTTATTAAGTAAAAATAAGGATTTTCGAAACCCCCCTATTTTTTGGCGAAAAGCAAAGGGTATAGCCTTGCTTTTTGATGAAAAGTAGGAATTTTCCCAAAGACCATATCTTTGCCAAAGCACAAAGAGTTATAGCCTTGCTTCTTAAAGAAAAATAAATATCTTCGATACCCCCCCCCCCTATTTTTGACGAAAAGCAAAGGGTATAGCCTTGCTTTTTGATGAAAAGTAGGAATTTTCAAAAGACCATATCTTTGCCACAGCACAAGGGTATAGCCTTGCTTCTTAAAGAAAAATAAATATCTTCGATACCCCCCTATTTTTGACGAAAAGCAAAGGGTATAGCCTTGCTTTTTGTAGAAAAGTAGGAATTTTCCCAAAGACCATATCTTTGCCAAAGCACAAGGGTATAGCCTTGCTTCTTAAAGAAAAATAAATATCTTCGATAACCCCATATTTTTGACGAAAAGCAAAGGGTATAGCCTTGCTTTTTGATGAAAAGTAGGAATTTTCCCAAAGACCATATTTTTGCCAAAGGACAAAGGGTTATAGCCTAGCTTATTAACGAAAAATAGGGATCTTCGATACCCCCCTATTTTGACGAAAAGCAAAGGGTATAGCCTTGCTTCTTAAAGAAAAATAAATATCTTCGATACCCCATATTTTTGACGAAAAGCAAAGGGTATAGCCTTGCTTTTTGTAGAAAAGTAGGAATTTTCCCAAAGACCATATCTTTGCCAAAGCACAAGGGTATAGCCTTGCTTCTTAAAGAAAAATAAATATCTTCGATACCCCAATATTTTTTACGAAAAGCAAAGGGTATAGCCTAGCTTCTTAACGAAAAATAGGGATCTTCGATACCCCCCTATTTTGACGAAAAGCAAAGGGTATAGCCTTGCTTCTTAAAGAAAAATAAATATCTTCGATACCCCATATTTTTGACGAAAAGCAAAGGGTATAGCCTTGCTTTTTGTAGAAAAGTAGGAATTTTCCCAAAGACCATATCTTTGCCAAAGCACAAGGGTATAGCCTTGCTTCTTAAAGAAAAATAAATATCTTCGATACCCCAATATTTTTTTACGAAAAGCAAAGGGTATAGCCTTGCTTCTTAAAGAAAAATAAATATCTTCGATACCCCATATTTTTGACGAAAAGCAAAGGGTATAGAATTGCTTTTTGATGAAAAGTAGGAATTTTCCCAAAGACCATATTTTTGCCAAAGCACAAAGGGTTATAGCCTAGCTTCTTAACGAAAAATAGGGATCTTCGATACCCCCCTATTTAGACGAAAAGCAAAGGGTATAGCCTTGCTTCTTAAAGAAAAATAAATATCTTCGATACCCCCATATTTTTGACGAAAAGCAAAGGGTATAGCCTTGCTTTTTCATGAAAAGTAGGAATTTTTCCAAAGACCATGTCTTTAACAAAGCACAGAGGGTATAGCCTTGCTTCTTAACGAAAAATAAATATCTTCGATAACCCCCCCTATTTTTGACGAAAAGCAAAGGGTATAGCCTTGCGTTTTGATGAAAAGTAGGAATTTTCCCAAAGACCATATCTTTGCCAAAGCACAAAGGATATAGCCTTCCTTCTTACGTAAAAATAAGGATCTTCGATACCCCAATATTTTTTACGAAAAGCAAAGGGTATAGCCTAGCTTCTTAACGAAAAATAGGGATCTTCGATACCCCCCTATTTTGACGAAAAGCAAAGGGTATAGCCTTGCTTCTTAAAGAAAAATAAATATCTTCGATACCCCATATTTTTGACGAAAAGCAAAGGGTATAGCCTTGCTTTTTGTAGAAAAGTAGGAATTTTCCCAAAGACCATATCTTTGCCAAAGCACAAGGGTATAGCCTTGCTTCTTAAAGAAAAATAAATATCTTCGATACCCCAATATTTTTTTACGAAAAGCAAAGGGTATAGCCTTGCTTCTTAAAGAAAAATAAATATCTTCGATACCCCATATTTTTGACGAAAAGCAAAGGGTATAGCCTTGCTTTTTGTAGAAAAGTAGGAATTTTTCCAAAGACCATATCTTTGCCAAAGCAAAAAAGGGTTATAGCCTAGCTTCTTAACGAAAAATAGGGATCTTCGATACCCCCCTATTTAGACGAAAAGCAAAGGGTATAGCCTTGCTTCTTAAAGAAGGATAAATATCTTCGATAACAACCCCTATTTTGACGAAAAGCAAAGGGTATAGCCTTGCTTTTTGATGAAAAGTAGGAATTTTCCCAAAGACCATATTTTTGCCAAAGCACAAAGGGTTATAGCCTAGCTTCTTAACGAAAAATAGGGATCTTCGATACCCCCCTATTTAGACGAAAAGCAAAGGGTATAGCCTTGCTTCTTAAAGAAAAATAAATATCTTCGATACCCCCATATTTTTGACGAAAAGCAAAGGGTATAGCCTTGCTTTTTCATGAAAAGTAGGAATTTTTCCAAAGACCATGTCTTTAACAAAGCACAGAGGGTATAGCCTTGCTTCTTAACGAAAAATAAATGTCTTCGATAACCCCCCCTATTTTTGACGAAAAGCAAAGGGTATAGCCTTGCGTTTTGATGAAAAGTAGGAATTTTCCCAAAGACCATATCTTTGCCAAAGCACAAAGGATATAGCCTTCCTTCTTACGTAAAAATAAGGATTTTCGAAACCCCTCTATTTTTGACGAAAAGTAAAGGGTATAGTCTTGCTTTTTGATGAAAAGTAGGAATTTTCCCAAAGACCATATTTTTGCCAAAGCACAAAGGGTTATAGCCTAGCTTCTTAAAGAAAAATAAATATCTTCGATACCCCCCCCCCCTATTTTTGACGAAAAGCAAAGGGTATAGCCTTGCTTTTTGATGAAAAGTAGGAATTTTTCCAAAGACCATATTTTTGCCAAAGGACAAAGGGTTATAGCCTAGCTTCTTAACGAAAAATAGGGATCTTCGATACCCCCCTATTTTGACGAAAAGCAAAGGGTATAGCCTTGCTTCTTAAAGAAAAATAGATATCATCGATACCACCCTATTTCTGACGAAAAGCAAAGGGTATAGCCTTGCTTTTTGAAGAAAAGTAGGAATTTTCCCATAGACCATATCTTTGCCAAAGCACAAAGGGTTATAGCCTAGCTTCTTAACGAATAATAGGGATCTTCGAAACCCCCCTATTTTTGACGAAAAGCAAAGGGTATAGCCTTGCTTTTTGATGAAAAGTAGGAATTTTCCCAAAGACCATATCTTTGCCAAAGCACAAAAAGTTATAGCCTTGCTTCTTAAAGAAAAATAAATATCTTCGATACCCTCCTATTTTTGACGAAAAGCAAAGGGTATAGCCTTGCGTTTTGAAGAAAAGTAGGAATTTTCCCATAGACCATATCTTTGCCAAAGCACAAAGGATATAGCCTTCCTTCTTACGTAAAAATAAGGATTTTCGAAACCACTCTATTTTTGACGAAAAGTAAAGGGTATAGTCTTGCTTTTTGATGAAAAGTAGGAATTTTCCCAAAGACCATATCTTTGCCAAAGCACAAAGAGTTATTTATAGGCTTGCTTCTTAAAGAAAAATAAATATCTTCGATACCCCCATATTTTTTACGAAAAGCAAAGGGTATAGCCTTGCTTTTTGAAGAAAAATAAATATCTTCGATACCCCATATTTTTGACGAAAAGCAAAGGGTATAGCCTTGCTTTTTGATGAAAAGTAGGAATTTTCCCAAAAACCATATCTTTGCCAAAGCACAAGGGTATAGCCTTGCTTCTTAAAGAAAAATAAATATCTTCGATACCCCCATATTTTTTACGAAAAGCAAAGGGTATAGCCTTGCTTCTTAAAGAAAAATAAATATCTTCGATACCCCATATTTTTGACGAAAAGCAAAGGGTATAGCCTTGCTTTTTGATGAAAAGTAGGAATTTTCCCAAAGACCATATCTTTGCCAAAGCACAAGGGTATAGCCTTGCTTCTTAAAGAAAAATAAATATCTTCGATACCCCCCTATTTTTGACGAAAAGCAAAGGGTATAGCCTTCCTTTTTGTAGAAAAGTAGGAATTTTTCCAAAGACCATATTTTTGCCAAAGGACAAAGGGTTATAGCCTAGCTTCTTAACGAAAAATAGGGATCTTCGATACCCCATATTTTTGACGAAAAGCAAAGGGTATAGCCTTGCTTTTTGTAGAAAAGTAGGAATTTTTCCAAAGACCATATCTTTGCCAAAGCACAAAGAGTTATTTATAGGCTTGCTTCTTAAAGAAAAATAAATATCTTCGATACCCTCCTATTTTTGACGAAAAGCAAAGGGTATAGCCTTGCGTTTTGAATAAAAGTAGGAATTTTCCCATAGACCATATCTTTGCCAAAGCACAAAGGATATAGCCTTCCTTCTTACGTAAAAATAAGGATTTTCGAAACCCCTCTATTTTTGACGAAAAGTAAAGGGTATAGTCTTGCTTTTTGATGAAAAGTAGGAATTTTCCCAAAGACCATATTTTTGCCAAAGCACAAAGGGTTATAGCCTAGCTTCTTAACGAAAAATAGGGATCTTCGATACCCCCCTATTTAGACGAAAAGCAAAGGGTATAGCCTTGCTTCTTAAAGAAAAATAAATATCTTCGATACCCCCATATTTTTGACGAAAAGCAAAGGGTATAGCCTTGCTTTTTCATGAAAAGTAGTAATTTTTCCAAAGACCATGTCTTTAACAAAGCACAGAGGGTATAGCCTTACTTCTTAACGAAAAATAAATATCTTCGATAACCCACCCTATTTTTGACGAAAAGCAAAGGGTATAGCCTTGCGTTTTGATGAAAAGTAGGAATTTTCCCATAGACCATATCTTTGCCAAAGCACAAAGGATATAGCCTTCCTTCTTACGTAAAAATAAGGATTTTCGAAACCCCTCTATTTTTGACGAAAAGTAAAGGGTATAGCCTTGCTTTTTGATGAAAAGTAGGAATTTTCCCAAAGACCATATTTTTGCCAAAGCACAAAGGGTTATAGCCTAGCTTCTTAACGAAAAATATGAATCTTCGATACCCCCCTATTTTGACGAAAAGCAAAGGGCCTTGCTTTTTTATGAAAAGTAGGAATTTTTCCAAAGACCATGTCTTTAACAAAGCACAGAGGGTATAGCCTTGCCTCTTAACGAAAAAGAAATATCTTCGATACCCCCCCTATTTTTGACGAAAAGCAAAGGGTATAGCCTTGCTTTTTGAAGAAAAGTAGGAATTTTCCCATAGACCATATATTTGCCAAAGCACAAAGGGTATAGCCTTCCTTCTTAAGTAAAAATAAGGATTTTCGAAACCCCCCTATTTTTTGGCGAAAAGCAAAGGGTATAGCCTTGCTTTTTGTAGAAAAGTAGGAATTTTCCCAAAGACCATATCTTTGCCAAAGCACAAAGAGTTATAGCCTTGCTTCTTAAAGAAAAATAAATATCTTCGATACCCCCCTATTTTTGACGAAAAGCAAAGGGTATAGCCTTGCTTTTTGTAGAAAAGTAGGAATTTTCCCAAAGACCATATCTTTGCCAAAGCACAAGGGTATAGCCTTGCTTCTAAAAGAAAAATAAATATCTTTGATACCCCCCTATTTTTGACGAAAAGCAAATGGTATAGCCTTGCTTTTTGTAGAAAAGTAGGAATTTTCCCAAAGACCATATCTTTGCCAAAGCACAAAGAGTTATAGCCTTGCTTCTTAAAGAAAAATAATTATCTTCGATACCCTCCTATTTTTGACGAAAAGCAAAGGGTATAGCCTTGCTTTTTGTAGAAAAGTAGGAATTTTCCCAAAGACCATATCTTTGCCAAAGCACAAAGGGTATAGCGTTGCTTTTTACCCGAAATAGGGGTTTTCGAAAAGACGATATTCTTGCCAGAAACCAAAGGGCATAGCCTTGCTTTTGGGAAAAAATGGGGGTCTTCGAAAAGACAATATTTTTGCCAAAGGCAAAAGGGTATGGCTTTACTTGCTGACGAAAAATATGGATCATGGAAATTCTCTTATTTTTTAGTGAAAAGCAAAGGGTATAGGCTTGCGTTTTGGCCAAAAATAGGGGTTTTCGGAAAGACCATATTTCCAACAAAAGCGAGAGCATACTGCCTTTTTGTGGCGAAAATTTCTCTATGTAGAAGCAGTATAAATGACCTGCTTTGTGAATCTATTACTTTGAAACTTTGAAACAGCTTTTTTTCCAGATTGATGCAATTTCAACAATGTTCAAAAGATGTTTCCGTCGACATCATAGCCCTTTGGTTATCATCAACAGCTGTTTTTCTTATGTATCATTTTCCCTGTATTTCCAAAACTCCTCTTCTTGAAAAATTAGCTATGCAAAATTTAAAGAATGTTACAGACTCAAACTTTGATGGGTCTGTAAATGATTAATTCAACAAGGGCAGATTTTGTAATACAATAGCATCAGTCGCTTTGGTTCACAAGAAATTCTCTCAAGCAGAAATTGAAAACAAACGAAGTCGCAAAGTTGCCCTGAAACCAGTACGGCGAACTCTCGTTTGGTGCGGGCGAAGGGAGGTTTTTAAGAGAAGGTACGTGATTATAACGAAAGAAGGTGGGTAAATCTAAAGTTCTGTCTCGCGGATTTTGTTTATTTGGTTCAGGAGCTGAGGAGTGACTGCGTACGTGTGAGCAATAAATATGCAAAAATTGTAATGCCCTCTGCTCGGTTTCTGAATCAAACAAACAAAATCCGCGAGACAGGACTTTAGATTTACCCTTCTTCTGTCGTTATAAGCACATCCCTTCTCTTAAAAACCTCCCTTCGCCCGCACCAAACGAGAGTTTGCCTTACTGGTTTCAGGGCAACTTTGCGGCTTCGTTTGTTTTCAATTTCTGCTTGTGGGAATTTCTTTTGTCTGCATTGGTTAATCGCTTTGAATTGAGGTGTGAACCAAAGCGACTGATGCTATTGTATTACAAAGTCTGCCCTTGTTGATTAATTCTCTTTACTTGGGTCTAACAGAGAGCTATCGCATCAAATACACACGTTCTTTGGCTCTGATAAGATATCATGCATACTAAACAGATAATACATATTTACACAATGATAAAGACATGTCTTCTTATAACTATTTCTGCATGAATGTCTTAAAGTCCAGCTGTATTATGTTCAGTCTTTCTGAAGGTAACAACTAACTAAAATATCTAAGCTATGAATGTTTCAACTATTCGTATACAGAGAATATCCTAGATGTTACGTGACTGATAGATTAGGTGCCTGATTGCTACAAGTCTCTCTCTTGTCTCTTATTAACATAAAACATGACAGATGGATGCAAAGAGAGACTTTCTGCTTCTTTACGCTGTACGTTCCATGTCTGGTGCTAACAAGAGACATAAAGAGAGACTTTTAGTAAGTCCAGTGTTGACTGCTTCAAAAGGAATACCCATCAGAAAATTACCTAAATTGTAGCACCATAGATACAACGATTTCGAGATTGGGAAACAAGTCAGAAACTCCAGATTTTGCTTTGTCTTATTTCCTTTTTCCTCAAACAAGGAAACAATGAAACAATTTTGTCAGCCTTGGAGTAAAAGTCATAAAAGCTTTGGTTGCATAACAGACATTTAAGATAGAGTCTTTCTCGCGCTAAATGATCAAATCAAAACTTTCACATTTAGAATTCCCATCTCTGGTCTGAAGCCTCACCTAGTGACCACGACCCTTCACCAGCCATATTTTACGCATCTTTGTAGTGAACAGTCATTTTGGCGAAATATTTTACACTATTTCAGAGAAAGATACGGATACTACATTCACAGGGACACAGTTAAGCCAGCCTTACCTACACCAGGTTAAATTTCAATCAATCCAATGCCGGAGATTTGCTGGATTGGTTGGACTGGTCCAATAAACAGGCCCAAGTCGATAACCTGTTTCTGTTTCAGCTGGTTTAACTTGCAAATGTGACTGAGATAAAAGAGGCAAAAAAGGCATCGAGAGACAAATCACGGTTAATCAAGGCTTTAAGATTATTTTGGTTAGATGATCATTAGTCATTTTTTTAATGTTTAACAATGATTATAGTGGTTATTTGGTCATTATTTGCACTGTTTATTGTTTTATCAAAATAATTTACAGGACACAGTGACAAATTTTATCATTATAATTGATTATAAAGCTAGATTTATTAATAATATGATTGATCATTTAGTAGCAATTCCGCAAGGTTAGGTTTATACTGCACATTCAGTGACTTGCCCCTTGGATAGCCTTTGTTTGCCTTATAAAAAACGTCAAGGCCAGAAAAAATTATTTAAAATAAACATATGATCAATAAGTCAGGAATGCATTTTTGGCTGCTTACGAAAAAATTCACAAAAAAGTCTCTGTAGATTATACCTTGCCAGTAAATTAGAGTATAGCTGTCATACATGCCTAGTTTCATGGCCAATAGTGTAAAGATTTGGACGGCAAAACATACTAAGATATATTTCAACACACTGAGGGTTTTCAGAGTTGTGTCTTCATCAGAGTGTGATTTCGATTAAGTGTAAATTTAACAAAATCACCGTCTGCTGAGGACACAAGTTCAAAAGGCCTCAGTGTGTTAAAATACATCTTAGTACTTTTGCCGTCCAACCTCTCTGTGCTCTACACGAAGTTATCTATTTTGCCTGGTTTTTTATATAAAGATTTGAGGTAATCGTAGGAACTTGAGTACAGTTTCTTCTTAGATCTTTCGAGAATAGTTCCAAATTTTCAAATAATTACGCCTTAGTGGTCATGAAATTGTAATCGTTGGGTATAAGAAATACTGTTTATAATCTTCGCCTAATGACTGCAAAAAGCAATCTTTTATCCAAAGTTAGAATTTCAAGACCATCCATATGAGGTGGATAAAGAATCCAGTGGCGGAACCACGGGGGGGGGGGGCTGGAAGGGGACTTGTCCCCCCAAATCCCAAAAGTTGACAAAACTTGTCAAAGAAAATGGCATAAAACTAGTTGGGTATACCTTTAGATTGAAAAATTACGTCAAAACCCCCCCTCGATTTCTCTCAGATTTCTCAGAGCTGGCGCCACCACTGAAAGAATCATTCCTTTGCGAAATATGCAGCTACTTTCCTATCAGGGGTAACTTACGAGCCTATGTTAAGAAGATGAGTTCTTGATTTATGTCAGTATTCTTTGGTAACTTGGCGATCAAAATAACAACTATGACTAAATTACAATACCTAAACTAAATCTATATACGATGACATTGTCAAGTTCGATGACTGTCCGTCTTTGCAGCTACGTTCGTGAACCTACAAAATGAAATTAATCATCTTGATATATTCAATGAAATTTTACAGTACAAGGTATTTACCTAACGCTACTTACAAACTACTTTACTACACTACAAGGATGAATGCCACGGAGAGCAAAAATCAATGGCAACTCCACAGTCTCAACAAAGAAAATATAATGAAAAAGACAAAAAAATGAAAAGTCTATCACAAATTAGACGTCATAAATTTACAAAAAGAAGCTATTAAATTTGCTCCCTTATGGCAAGTTTGCGTTGCCCTTTATTAATCATTAGAGTAGAAACCCGCATAAAAGAACCTATTTTATAAGAATATTGGACTGAAATTCAACATTTTAACCCCCTAAGTAAGAACCTCTCAGAGATTGACACTGGGAGAGGTTCTTATGTAACAGATTTCATGTCTTCAGAATTCCTCAGAACTTTCAAATATTCCTGTAATTCTGATCAGAATTCTTCAATGTTAAAAAATACTATCAGATTTTAAACAATTCAAGCCTAGAAATGTTCTCAAGAAATCTCAAGGAATTTTCAAAAAGTCTTCAGATTTCTTGAGCTGAAAACAGTATTAATGTGTACAAGTTGAGTACTGTATAGAAGAACCTCTTTGAGAAATACCTAGGCTCTTTTATGCGGGTTTCTACTGTACTGAACAGGGTGTCCAATCCAAACTACTCCCACAAAGAATGAAAATTTCCAAAGCACATCAAAGCTAAGTACTGAGGTCGAATGCTTGCATTTACGTACTTGGAGAAGTCTTGGAAAAGTCTTGCACTTACGTACTCTTGATCGATATGAGCATATGGCTGAAGCATTTCAAATCTTTAAAAAGTGGGAGGAAATTTCTGTTTCTTTTTGTGAACTGAATTGGTTTGATGAAACTTAACACACTTAGCTGTAAATTTGCCATGGACATTTCTTCATACCTTGATTTGTTTCAAAATGGCGGCAATTATCATGTTTTTTGAATGTAAAAAGTAATATAACACTTAAACTTCGAAACAGTATGGACACATAATTTGAAAAGGGCAAAACAAACCTTAGCCGATTTGACTAGTGGCTGCTGATTTATGGCACAAGAAAATCCAGCTATTATTCAAAAGAATGTTACGGAGCGGAGTGTATCAGATTCGTGCGATTACACGACTCCGAGGTGATTTTTTTGTATCACCTCCATAGCCCAGTGATTTTCACGCTGCTTCTGCTAATCAGAGGGTCGTATCTCGGACTATGTGGCGTAGTGTAACTCAAACCCCTATCCGATATGAAAGTCACTCCGCTCCGATAGCAATCTGGTATAGTGTTACTGGGGCGTAAGAGCTTGTTTCAAAACAGCATTCCTTTGTTCTCTAACAATATAAAATTCCATTGAGTATCGATAAAAGGGTTACAGCGTCGTTTTTGAATACATATAGATTTGAAAACAATGTTGATAGTGTTGCCTATCCTTAACAAAATCCTATTGACCTTTTTGAATCTTGAAACTCCAAATAAATCGCTAAAACGAAAGTACAATATTGCGATGAAATCATTCAACAGCACTCACCGACTAAGTTTAAATGGTTGACTGTCAACTTGAGCCGGTAAATTTGAATCTTTTAATCTATAAAACAAATTCATGGAGGTTAGAGTTTGTAAAAGGCGAAAGAAGCTCTATACCAAACGAAAAAGTCAGCATTACTTTTTGTTAAAACTAAAATGACCTATCTACTTATTGCTCCTTTTTCCAGCAAGTTTGCATTGAAAGAGTTCTTGCACACCTCTAGTATAAGCAGTAACTAAACAACTAGCAGAATGAGAGTGCACATTGCAACGGCAAATTATAGAAAAAACTTTGTACTTTACGAATGAAACTAAATTTCAAATACCTAAGATTGACATCTGTGATCTAAACTTATTTGGAAAGATTCATTGAAATTGCAAACTTTCAATGAGCAAGGAGAGCCTTGGCTTGGTTCACATAGAATTGCTTTATTCACTGGGGGACCCAAAAAAACTTCACTAGCTATGTCGTGACTAGCTCCCTGAAATCAACAGCTACTGTCCAATGCTTTGTATCACAAGTTAGTTGAAAGGCTTAGCTATCTTTTGAAATGCTGCAGGGTCACTTTAAGCAATGATTACCGTTCGAAAAACCAGATTTACGGAAAAGTTCGAATGCCAGATTCCTCATTTTGAGTGAAATAGTCGCCATCATTTTCCAGTCACCATTTTGTGAAAACTCAATGTAGCGATGGATTTGAAGTCGTCTGGGAAAATTTTTTGTTTGCAAAATGGGTACCTTCTGCTCCTCATTCAAATTTCGTCCTCCACATCAAATCTGGAATTCAGTTTTTTCAGATCTTCCAGGACATCGACTGGAAAATCAGGGAATAGTCCGAGAAATAAATGAATTTCCATATCTTTGAGATACCTTAGAGAAATCTCAAAAGATAGTTGAGCGTGATACCTTGTTTGTGTTAATTCCGTTTGCTTTCAGGAAACTATGTGCGATCTGGCTCGTTAACTTTGTTTTTCACCAAGTAGTCTTGTTGACACAGATTCAGTGGAAACACCAAGCTGCTTAAAGAAATAAAATCGTAAGCAGATGAGAAAATTCCTACCTTTCGACATATTTTTGATCTCTTTCGAACTTCTGACGCTCTCTCTCAAGATTTTGAGCCTGAAAAGAAGACATATAAATCATTTTAGCAGAGGTGGAGAAAGTGCACAAAGCCATGAAGCAACTTCACAGAAAAGTTGTTTGTCTTGACGGAAGAGAAGGGAAGGAAGAGAGCACGCTGAAAAAGTTAAACGAAAAGGAAGAGAGGAAGGAGGGGACGAGGGGATAAGGAAGAAAAAGAAGTGTAAAGAAGAAAGCAGGAAAGAAGGAAGGGCAGAGCAAAAGAAAACGGCAATATTTTGTTGTGTTCTGTTTTTGCTCATATGCGTTGTGCAGTAATTCCATTAAGTTTTGAAATATGGCACAAGAAAAACTTGACAGCAATGAGGAAGAATTTTAAGT
The DNA here is from genome assembly GCA_964020215.1 of Aurelia sp. 3 sensu Dawson et al. (2005). Classification (NCBI taxonomy): domain Eukaryota; kingdom Metazoa; phylum Cnidaria; class Scyphozoa; order Semaeostomeae; family Ulmaridae; genus Aurelia; species Aurelia sp. 3 sensu Dawson et al. (2005). The sequence continues at coordinate 14,010,057 of OZ026573.1, read as the reverse complement.
TAGCGTAAATATTTTTTCCATCACTGCATTTTGAACAGCCAATCACAAAGAGGAATTTCATAGCTTTTAAAGTTCTAGCATCGACGTTTCATACTTGAGGATTTTATTCTGAAATCATAAAAACAACTGTCCAAAAGGATCACGTACTTCGCAAGACGGAAAAGGAGTCAATGATTTGAATATGGATAAGTGGTATTGATACCAAAAGCTTTGCAACATGAGCAGCAAGTTGGAGCTCTGGTATTAAATCCGTCTCCCCGGAAAGACCTTCCAGGTTTTCTACAAACATCTAAGTTGCATGATAATTTGATACATATTTTTTAATTTTCAAATGTGAATAACAGGGAAAAAGCTATATGGCTACTATCAAACTCTTGCACAAAAGTATTAAAAAGTCCCTCAATTCAGACTCTCTTGTAGAATCGCTGAAGGTCTTTTGGCTATAAATAGTAGAACGAGATTAAAAATTTGTCCACTATGAGACCATATTCAATTTTCATCCTACAAGAAAGTCCAGGAGTATAGATTCTAGCTGTTTTCTTTTGCTTGGGGTTTGTTCCCTCAACCAATCACCTATAAGCAGAGCTCTTTTAAGCTTGGTGTAAACAGGCTACAAAATGAAAACTCGGACAGAACTGAATAGAAAAGTAAAAGCACTCGCAAATATGAAACCAATACCAAGCTTCACAATAGACCCTTTCGCAATGACGTCAGTTCTTTTGAAATTCTTCCAGGAACATCACTTCCCGCGATTTAAAGTGGATCGAAATCTAAAAAGTGTGCATTGCTCTCAGCAACGCATGAAATTGTTTGTACGTGTAGTTGCAACATAATGATACGATGTAGATTTCTCGCTGCACAGGGAATCACATCTTTTGCCTCGAATTGAATGTAATTGTGAAATGGATCTCTTAAGCTAGAAAACGATAAAATATTCTATTCCAAACCATACCTTTTTCTGTTCTGTCGCTTGCTTAGAATCATTTTGTTCTTTGAGCCAATCTCTTTGATACTGCATACTTAACAATTGTCCAATATTTGCATCTTGCTTCTTTACAGTTTTTCTATGTCTGCATTAAAAGATAATTGCCTTTATTCAGAATGCATCTAAAAGCATGATCCAATAAAGACATGTCATATCTTTATATTCAAGTTAACTGCTAATACTAATAATGTGGTTTCACATTTTTGTATTCAATTTAAAGACCTACAACAATGAAAATGCCTACGACAATTCTATACGACACTAGGTTTCACTTTTATTAAAGAAAGATCTTGATACAAGATTTATGACAATACAAAAGAATTTTTCAAAAACAACTAAGTTGAAAATTATCACAGGTTGTTTGATAATCAGAATGAATAACTTGGGGCTTAAAAGTTGTATTCTTTCCGGAATATCCCTAATCAGATGTCAAGCAAAATACAAATGGTATATTTTTGTGTTCTAAATAGTTAATATACAGTAACAACTGTTTGCACCCCTGACTGAGCATCAGGTAACTTTCCATCGATACACCAATATCTTTTATTCACCTAAACTCACCCAGAATATATCAAATTCAAACTTACATTTCTGGAAACTTTAAGTCATTTGACTGTGTCTTCACCATGTGCTTCATCTTTGAATGAAAATGTTTGCTTTTTCCTAATGATGGCAGTTTCACTGGTGTTGACTTAACTCGATTTTGCTCGTCTTCAACCGCTTCTCTGTGAATGAATTAAAAGTTTTATCATTAACCCTATACAGTATATGACATTTTTCTCGATCTCCGATGCAAATCTAGGAACTTCTTCACATTATATTTAGGATGCAATTTACAAAACAGTGAAGTTTGCCAAAATGTTCTTATATCCAGGAGAGTCACCTCATAAAAAGTATCTGGATTGCATATGCATTGGATCACACAGGTTATTTACATCCAGAATTCTCTTCTGATCTTATTTATAGCTTGCTTCTGATTCCTTTTGGGCAAGGCATCACCAGCCTCAAAAAGTGGAGAGGGCTAAGCAAGGAATCACACCCTAAAAGGTATAGACAGCCGTCTTTACAATTATATTTGCTTGTGCGCTTGTGAATAAATAATTTCCTCAGAAACACTAGTGGTCATGTCCACCCCAGGTCAGCAGCTACCAAAACAGTTGCTTTGGGGACAATTTAATTAGTTTACAAACATTTACAACATCACACCCTTTTGGTACCCAGGTGGACCAGAAAGATCTTTTAACTATTTAAAAAATGGTTTATGCAAACAATACTTGAGGTACAGACTGAATCAAAGTTTAATTGGTAACAAAAGGCTGAAGTATTTTCTGGCAATTTCCATTCTATTTTTCTGATCATTGGAACCATGTGTTAGTTTAGTAAAAGAAAGTATCAAAAATCCAATTTTGTTGATATTACAGAATAAAAAGCACACAAAATACTTCAGAGTTTTGGCTATCAATCAAACTTTGATTCATTCCAATATATCAAGTATTTTCTGCATAACTTATTACCCTAATCATAGTCATGCTAGCCTACGTGTAGACCCATTATTCCAAAAGAAGAAAGGGTCTACAAAACAAAGAGCAATAGCTTACTACGGCAGCACAGGTAATTATTTCTAATCATTCTAATTCGCTTTTCAAATAATGTGTGAAACATGTCTAAACAAAGGTTGCATAAATTAAGTTTCTAGAAATCCAGAAACCTTGTAGCAAGCTGTTGCTCTTTGTTTTGTCGACCCTTTCTTCTTTTGGAAAAATGGGTCTACACCTAGGCTATAGTCATGCACACTCTGTGCAGAATGAAAGAATGCAAAAGAGCCTACATAGCAGCCCCTGTCTCCTTGCAAAAGGATCATTCATTCACCTTTAATGGTAATAGATGGATCAACTGATAATGATAAACTGTCTTCATGTGGCTTGAGCAAAACAAGAAGTTAACTGTGTCCTCTAAAACTAAAGCTTCGAAACAGCAATAACAATAAATATGGCCTAGTCTTTTAATTCAATTTGTCACATGGATTTGTCTCACATAGATTTGTCGAATTAACATCTACTTGGATTTGTCACAATTGGAATAAAATATATGAACATGATTATTGTCACAATTCTTGCTCTTCGTTTCCTAATCATCCTCTAAAACAAACTTTAAATATCATACCTTTTCCAGTGAGACATATCATCAAAACCAAGGATTTGTCTTTTCTGCTTTGGTACAACAGCCTCTACTGGATCATATTCATCACTCTCATCATGAACATACCAATCAGGATATGCACATTTGTATGTAGTGCCACTAAAATAGGGACAAAATTTGATGTATTTTAGTGTTCACATTTTGACAAGTCATAATTCATTGATCCCTAAAGCCGGTTTTCCATTAGACAGATTTTTCTGTGCGCAGCGGAGCGACTGTTGTTTCTAAAACAATGCACACGTATTAACAAAGATGTTCAATTTCCAAGAAACTCAATGACCAGGAATTTCTTAAAATATTTTCAGAGCAGCTTTTCGTCAATCGCTGTGGCTTCCCCCTCTCGTGGAATACTGAAGTCATGTGTCAGAGCCTTTGAGCCATTTGATTGGTTGGCGCTATAGGACGCGGTGGAAAAGTTATAGTCAATCTGACTTTCAAATATGCGTGTAGCGGACCGACCAGAAGTGACCATTGTTAGAAATAAACAATGCAATTACAACAGCCGCTCCATTGCGCGCGGAAAAATCCGCCTAGTGGAAAACCGGCTTAAGGGCCTGTTTTACGAGGAAGTCACCTCACCTGCCAGACCTAGGGCTGACAGGGGAGATTCCACTTACAAATAAGAATCCATTCCATTGCTTTTCATTAGGTATTTATACAAGAAACCAAACACCACCAAGTGAGATCCAACTAAACCAGAGGTGAAATCTCAAATGGGCAAGGTCAGACTTTTCCATATAAATGAAACACCACAAGTATGGTGAGGTGAACAGAAAAATGATTTGCTGATTGGTTAATTCATTCTAATTCTGCACAAGAGACTTAAACCACCTTGCCCCTTAGCCCCAGGCTTGACAGGTAATGAGGTAAAAATCTCATAGAAACAATGGCTGCAACTTAACTTGCTTGTCAGCCCTGGGTCTGGCAGGTGATGTGTTTTCCTCACGTAAACAGGCCATAACTGGCTTGTTCAATTGATGTGTTTACATATGGGACCTAACAGACCTGGTCAAATTCTGATTTGCTATCTCTACCTACCCAAACATGATCAGTTCTGAAGGTGATCCATTTTGGATATGATCCTTTAAAGGTTTTATGTAAACATGGTTGGGATTAGATCCAAACTGGAGCAGATCAAAAGGGAGGCCAATAAAGTCGAAAGTTTCTTAAATTTTGGAAGATGCAATTTAAAGTGTGACAAAAGTGTAACAGAGTTCCACTGACATATTGTTGTAATAATAATGTTGATAATAATAATTAACATAATTATCAAAACAGGGTTGCCTTTTCAGCAACAAAGGTGCTGTTATCAATAAGGGCCATGTTCTAAGCATATAAAATCTTAGAGAAACCTAAACTTACAACTGAGTTACTTACAATAAAATAAAATCTGGAAATTAACACTTTTAAATTGTTCTCTGCTTTACAGTTCCCCTTACGATAAAGAATGTTCTCTTAACATAAAAAATGTTCTCTCAACAATCATGTAGTTCAATTGCATTTGACCCCATGAACTGTTCTAGATCTGACTGCCTAAATATCTGGATTCCTTACACACAAGCTAGGAAAATAAAGTTAAATGATTAATCTTTAATACAATTATCAACCAGACCAGTAAATAATCAAAGTTGTACCAGATATCAATTGATCAATTTTTTGGAATTCTGAACAATATGAGATGGGATAAAAAATATTTGGAGTGCAAAGTCCATTTATCATTTTACCTTTTTCCATCTTCATTTGGCTCCTTTTGAACATCTGCAATGTTATCATGATCAAACCAATCTACTCTAGGATATGCTACTGCCCCTTTTGATGATGGCTTGTGCTCCCGGTAAATGAATAGGTCTGTCACGAGAATAAATACAAAATTAAACATCACCTGTTATCTGACTGCTCATGATGCTAAAATGAGAGCATTTCTTATTGTTCTCAACTGGACTATCCTGGATTACTTGTTTCCTACATAAAAGTTTTGAATGAAAATATTAAGTTGAGCCCATGCATGAATTACAATGTACATAAAGACTGGCTTTGGAAATTGCTCTGGCTTGGCTCTTGAACACTTAACAATTGGAAATATCAGACTGCTTGATTTAAAAGAATTTTTGGTGGATATTTTGAGCAGCTAGACTATTTTCAAAACCAATATGAATAAAAGGAAGATTGTTTACTGTGACTTGAGTTCCAAAATGGTTCAGCTTTTGCAACCTGTAAAATCAAAAATTTTGCAGGTATTTTTCTTATTTAAATACTGAAACACAAGGAGGTCACAGTTCATTTTGAAACTGCCACAATATGACTAAATTCATCACTCAGTATTTACCTTTTCTCCCTCCTGCTTTTGCCAGTTTTGTATAGCTGGAATCAGTATCCCTTATCCACTTTCTCCTCAAATGTACATCTTCAGCTAAATCTACTGGTGAGTTATCAAGATCTCCAATGCCAGGAATTTGAGAAACAGCTGCCATCTCTGTAGGTTTCTTGCTTTTGTTTTTCTCAGTCCTTGGTGCATGATAAAACCAATCTGAAGAAAAAAGGTTGTACATGGAAATCCAACTTGCTTTTAGTTGAATTATCTGATCATTGATATACTCTCATGTACCAAATAAATGGGGGGGGGTGAGGATAATCAGGGGGCTTGAATTGGTTCCATATAACGATAATCAGGGGGTTGAAACAACAAAAGGGAGGTTGGAAAAACTGAAGACTGTTTTTTCTTACTTAAATGTGCATTCTTCTTTCATATTTAGTCTATATTTGTTCACTATCATTTCTATTTTTCAAGAATTGATGAAAGGGGGCTGGAATAAGAGTGGGGGAATTGAATTTGAAAATCAGTATGAGAGGAGGGGATTATTCGGTACTTGAAAGTAAAGCAATGATGATGATAGTAAAGCTGAATTCACATTTCAGCATCATCCTTGATGTACTCAAGGTGAAAATCAAATATAGCAATGCAACAAACAGCTTGCCACACATGCCACATTACACTTCAAACAAAAATGCATCAGTTGTGAATTCAGACTAAAATAATTGCCTGCTAAGAATGTTTGGAAAGCAAAAGTACTGTTTTACTACATAGAGGCTGAAAAGTTTGTCTCTAGAAATGGAAACACAAATGTTTTGGAATCATTAAGGACCCACCTGAGAATATTTCAAAGCTCTAGCTGTTGGTTTTCAATAAATACAGTGTGTATGATATGGCTTAGCATGCAAATTATTTTATTTTATCATTTATGCATGGTTTATGAATATTGGGATTTTAAAACTTCATTTCAAGCATTTCAATTTCAGAACAGGTTTATTAATTTTATTTTAAACAGTTTATTTGATTGATTTATAAGAGTTTTAAGATATTTGAAGTTTCATTTCAAGGTTTATTGATGTTTAGAGCTTCTGCTTCCTTGTTTTTACGTTCTTAAAATTTTAAAATACTTGTCAAGCCACATAATAAACACCAGCATAAACTGTTACCGGAATTCCCACAATCACATCTGCACACATACAGCATGTGGTTCTTGCACCGGCTGTTTTTTGTGACAAACAAGAGAGGGAACAGGGCTGGGAAAGTGGACAAATTCGCTACTAGTAAACTGCTTTGGCTGGCTTTATAGTCATCCCCAAAATTCAAAAATTGACCAACTCTCCTAGGAGGATCCTGACTAGGCTACCTACATTCAGTTATTTTAATTCACCCCTCTGCTTCTCTGGATCACCAATCGATCCTGCTCTTCTCCCCCCTCCCTCAAATATGTAGCCAGTCCACCAGTTGAACTTCCATGTTGATCTCCAGCCTAGCCTAACTGCACACAAACTGTTCACAGCCAAGCCAAATTCTTAAATGACTGAAAGAGCAATTTCACAGCAGTTACCTTGTCCTGATACCCGATTTGTTACCACAGACGAATTTGGTTCATGTCTCGTTCCCTGCTGTTTCTTCTCGTCGACTGCTCCGTGTGCCATTTTGGGAAAATACGAAAAAGGCCACCTCGCAAAAACTGTTTCCGAACGGTACTTTCCTTGGTGAAATCAGTGTTTTCGTGGCTTCTGCTCTTCTATCAATGTATGCATGAAACTCAAACATTCATTCATTTGTACTTCCAAGATGTCGTCCACTTCAAATCGCAGCAAATCACGGTGTGATGGGATAAACACGAAAACTTGCTTGTTCTTCCTGACAAACCGTTTTCGTCATAGCAACAGCAGCAACACGCCTCAGTTCCCTGTGTCCGTGAAAAGCGCCAAAAAGATCAAAGCGCAGGCAGCTGCGATGGCGCAACAAAAAAACCCGCTAAATTTTTCGCGCATTTATACCACCGGGGGGGGGGGATTCTCGGCTAAATTTCGGGCAGGGGTGTGTCGCCCACAGTTTCAAAAACTGATTCCCTTCCCTAGACATGATACTTTTCTACATCAACAGTGCCATGAGTTGGCGTTTCTGGCAGAAATTGCCAAATTTTCGCATTCTTTGGACGATAATACAAAAGTTTTGGGTTTTACATAAATCATCGCAGTTTGACTTTTCTTTGACCAAAATTGCCGAAAAGCATACCCTTAACCAGACTAAAATTGCCAAAAGATACGCCCTTGGCTAGACAAGAAGTCCAGAAAAGTATACCCTTGCGGGCGGCACCAATGGCGGCACATCCCCAAGGCACCTTTACTAAGGAAGAACTGAGCCCCCCCCCCCCGTGATTACAACACGGCAGTACAACGTGTTTTCGATTTGGAAAAGATGTAAACAATTCAGTTTGAGAATAATGGTACATAATCTTTGTAACGTATAGTTTCAATGAAAATGGCTGAAAAGAAAAGTGAAAAGTTGAAAATCAACTCACCTTTACTTTCTACTATGAATTATTCCCACGCGTGGCTTGCCTCACCAGTAAGATTTCTGCAAAGTCATCAGAAACCTAGAGACTTCGTGCTGCAAAGCTGTACTCCATTTGATATTGCAGCAAAGCTCAGCAAAACTATCTTCAACTTTAAAGTCCCAAAAGTCACGATACGAAAGCAAAAATCCCGTGTGCTGCAGAGGTGCAAAAAGCAAATGCGCGAAAAAAGACAAATGGAAATCCATTGTTGCCATTTCGGTGTAAAAGGCAAAGTATTGCTGACCAATAAGTCCAAAAATCTTTACCTTCAAGAGTAAGATAAATTTTGCACAAATCAAGAAAGAGGCTACCTAATGAGTCCAAAACACAAAGTCCTTCTCTGCTCTCCTTTACTGGGGCATTGGCATGAAAGAGTCTTTCTCCTCTTGCTCTTTATTTCATTTACGATTCTATTGCTCCTGGAAAAAGAAGTGAAAAATAAAGCTAGTCTGGTATAAAGTAACGATTAATCACAATTTTGTAATTAGATTTTTCAACATACCGTTTAAAATTTGTGGAAAATTCTTACCTAAACTGTAGCAAAGCAGTTAAAAATTGCAAACGTGAATAGCTTTCTTGCATACCGACATATATTTATCAACTCGCTTACAATATTTCTATACAATTATCTGAAAGAAGAAACTCAAAACGTACATCTACTGAGAATCTCATGACTTGCATAGACAGCAGACAGTTATCCGAGTTCCCACCATGAAAGCAACTAACAACTCAAAATGACAGCACTCATGAATTGATATCTGTAAGTCACTTACCAGCCTGATTGTTGCAAGACAAGTTCTCCTATCATGTGCTCCAAGAAAAGTACCGACAATGTCAGCAAAAATGACAGCAAAAATTCGCACAAACAACATGCTGCGAGCTGCTGCGACAGTGCAAAGAGCTAAAGGCGCAGGATAGAACGAAACGGAAATTAGAGTGAGAATCAAAAAGCAGAAAGGAAACAGTTACCTTCAATTGAGTCCAAAAATCTGTTGCCACTCTTCTTGATTACCTCTTAAATCACGTTGCTGATCTATGGGGTTCCCTTTTTTCTATTGATTTATTCTAATCTTGAAACTGTTTGAGCAGTAAGGCCAATTTCCCCTAAAAAATTGAAAGAACCTTAGTCTGGTAAGACTGATCATAAAGATATGATTTTACAATTTTCAATCTTTTCAAATTATTATATTTTTTTACATGAAAAAGATGAAAAGGCGAAAAGAAAGAGAAAGTACAAATAAGCTCCAGCAAAAGAAATAATTTCACTCACCAATGTGCATTTGTTACTAAACACTTCAGGTATAACTCACACCAAAAATGACAGTACACTTCAGATAATCGCACCAAAAATGACCGTGCGGAGATCCAAATCATCAACTTGAAATACCCAAAGAAATCGAAGCAAAATTTGACTTGCAGTTGAAATCCATAAAAAATGTCATGAGGAAAGCAAAAGCTGCGTTCAGCTTCAGCTGCTATGGCACAAACTAAAATAGCGCAAATAACGAAACGGAAATTGGAATGTGGAAGAAAAATGCTGGGCCTAATTCACAGGAATATGGACGGTTTGATCCATTCTGAGTCCGTGTCGAAATGGTCGGTGGTCCAACCTATCCACATGAAATCGCAGGAAAAATCACAGCAAAAATTGTCTCGCACTTGAAATCCGAAAAAAGCCATCAATGCAAAAGGGTAAATGCTGCGCAAAGCTGTGATAGCACAAACTAAAAAACGCGAAAAACGCGAAAATCCTTTTACCGGATCTCTGCTCTTCATGATTCTGTAAGCTCATCCAGTCTGAATTGGTGCCAAATAGGTCGGCACTCCATATTGTCCACTTAAAGTCGTAGGAAAAAATTGCAGCTCAGTTGTCTTGTACTTGAATCCACGGAAAAGTGTTTTGCAAAAGGCAAAGCAGCGCGCAACTGCGATGGCACAAATTAAAAAACTAAAAAAGGAGACTTGAATGAGGATGAAACAATGCTAGGCCTGATTCACAGATATAAGAAAATGCTTACCCCCCGATCCTTTTGCCAGATTTCTGCAATTCTTGATTATGTAAGCTGATCCAATCTGACTTCACGCAAAAAAACATTGGTGCTCCAAAATAATCCAGTTGCAACCGCAGGAGAAATCGCAGGAAAATTGTTTTGCACTTGATCTCCACAAAAAACGCCATGCAAAAAGAGGCGAAAGCCACGTGCAGCTGCAGCTGTGAGTGTGGACTTGCCCAAGTCGTCATATGAGACAGAACGACTTGGACGAGTCCACTGTGAGTGCAATGGCGCAAACCAAAAAACGCACAGAACGAAACGGAAATTGCAAAGTAGATAATAAGATGCTACACCTAATCACAGAAGTAAGAAAACGTTTACCTTCGATAGAGTCCAAGATCCTTTTGCCATAACTTCTGCTCTCATTGATTCTGCAAGATGATCCAATCTGAATTCGCGCCAAAATAGTTGATGCTCCAAATCAAGCACTTGAAGTCGCAGAAAAATCACAGCAAAATTATCGTGCACTTGAAAATTGCAAAAAAGCCATGCAGAAAGGCAAAAGCTGCGCGGAGCTGCGATGGCACAAACTGAAAAGCGGGCAACGGAGACAAAACCGTTTTGGAAAAAAACGTAAAATCGATCATTTGAGTCCAAAATATTGCTGCTAGAGTCATTCCCTCCTTGTTACTGTTGTTTCTAGGACTGTTCCATTAAACTCTGTTCCAGTTACTCAATCCCATGTTGCTAACTTGTCCCTGAAAAAAGTGGACATGACAGTCATAATTTAAGATTAGGTAAAGATCGATCAAAAATTTAGAACTTGGGATTTTGTTACAGACACATATAACCTAGGTATTTTATTTATTCAATTTCTGAAGTTGTAGCTGCAGGCTTGTAATCTAGTGATGATTTATCTCGAAATGTCAACAAATAGCGAAAAAATATGATAAGAAAAAGCAATGAATAGGGCTGAAAAAGGGTAAGGATTAGCTTACCTTAAAAGTTCACAATTGAAAGTCGGTCCCCTGCCAGTTTGTGTGTTTTCAAAAATCTCATTGTTTATGTTTCCCTCCAGGGTGTCATCCCAAGGAAATTGCGGCGAATCAAAACAAAAGTATATGAGCAAAAAATCAAAATAGGCAAGTGTGTCGCGGCTCCTGTGGCAGCAAATGCCAATCAAGAAACGCACCGTGCCAAAACCAAAAGCGCAGCGACTCACGGCAGCAGCGCTAGTAAATACAAATGCAAAACGTGCAAAGCGAAACGGAACAGCTCTTGAATCCTTGAATCATCTTCATTGACACCAGTGAGATTATGATCGCCTACCCACCTTCCTAAAGTTTAATTTCAGGCCAGTCAAATTTTTCCAAGCAGACAGAGATTTCAACCGTGAAAAGCTAGGGAAGTAAAATTGCATTTTAACTGTTCAAAGTCTCACTTCAAAAGGCCAAATTTGGAGTTTGTAAGAAATTCTGCTGCTTGTGAAATTGCACTGACTAGAAACCACACTTGACGCGCTCTTTGGGAAAGTCCGAAAACGCTATACGCAACTGATCCAAAGAGCGCGCTGGAACTCTTAAAACGCTACGTGATCCAGCCGTATTAAAATCTGCCAACCCAAAGTCCGTAAAACGCTACGTGACTTTATTTAAATACAATGCCCTGATCCCTAAAACCTGCGTCATATTAGCTAACATATGTTTCAAATGCACGAATTACATTCCGATACGAGAACAAAAAAAGGTTGAAGAGTTTTCATTGCCACTGTCCAGGTAAGACTTACTTGGATGTGCTCAAGTATGCGACTTGTGCGTCATGACACGTAGGCCATACCTGAGCAGCGTCTAAAAACGCTTCCACCGCGAGATGAATTCATAGTGGAAGCGTTTTCCTTGCATTTGTCCAAATAAGGCCCGCTTTTTATGACTGATGAATTCATCTGCTGTAAAACGCGTGTATTATTGGAACAGTAGCAACGCTTCCAATGTAAATTCAGTTAAAATTCAATACAACAAAACAATTTTGACTCACGTGCCAGAAAGGAAATTTGCTGAATTCACCACGAAAGCAGCTGTAGAAACTTTGGGGGCGTTGAGGAATGTCAAATTCCCGTCAAATTATTTTCGACTCTTCGGTATTGCAAGCAGCATTCGATTTTGGTGCTTCAAAAGACTTCCTGTAATTCTTCGTCTGTTTGTCCTCTACAAGTTCTCGAAACTTCGTAAGATTCTCTCAAATTTGCAGGCGAATATCAAGGCTGTTACCTTTGAATTTCTGAAGTTCTTTCGAGTTGAAACATAGGTTCCATCATGTTCATCCAGTAGCTACTCCAACTTCATTCAACGGCCTTCACTGTTTCTTACGAGCAATGATGTTCCACAACCGGCCAACGAGCTGACATTCTTCAAATGAAGCTTGCTACTTGGTTTGACGGAGAAGAAAGCAAAGTAAGTTCCCAAAAGGATTAGGAATAGAATTCCAGTAAACAAGGATGCCAATTTCCAGGTATCTTGAGAGGATAGACGCCTCTGATTGGCTAAAGAACAATTTGATTGACATCGCACACCTTTGTGTAAACATCTATCTTCTCTGTTGCATGGCCTTGAGGTGCTCGCTTGTAAATGAATTGGAAGGTTTTGACGGCGTACAAAGAATGAAATATACCCAAGGGGCTCCAAAAATTGGTTACTATCAATAGCGATGCCATTTTTACTCTTTTGAGAAACAAGATGTCTGCATTGGTTGCATTGCCATTTGGTTGAGAATCCAACGTGCAGTCAGTCATCTGACTGAAAATCATTCGCTCGCGAAAATTGCAAACAGAATATTTAGATATTGTTATTACGATCGTTTTAGACCAAATCAAATGTCCAGCCGCAAAAAGTAGAACATGTCCCTACTATTCGCGGCTCGCCATTTTTCCACGGCGACATTACGATTACACGTTTTTTTATGAGAAACTAGGATCAGGCCATAGTACTAAAAGTTTCTTAATTTAACATGAAATTTTGTCCACCTTAGTACTGTTTTTTAATTGGTTTCTTATTCTTTGAATGCATGAATTGTCAATGTGGTCGCTAACACTGCTGCAGATATGTTTCTTGATATTTAAAACATCATATAGGAATAAACAGTGTTCTGTTATGTTGAAAACACAAATGGTTAGATAATATTGCCCAATGATAAAGGTTCAACGATCTCTTTGCTATAAAATTCATGCTTTTAACTTTGAAAAGTTTCTTAGTACTTCTCAGACATAGTACTAGAGTTTCTTAAAATTTTGGCCATCTTAGTACTAGTTTCTTATAAAACAGTTCCTTAAAAAAAACGTGTAGCCAAATTTTTCCGCCTCGCCTTTTTTCCGCCTGGTGGAGATCCGGCTTTAGGAATAGGAACAAGCATTTGGCAATTTTAAACCGTTTTGCTTGCACATTTCTGCTTTCTAGTAAACCGTGAGGTGAACAGAACTTTCTGTATGATTGTGCGATCTTTCCAGTTTCAGGCTTTTCTTTGACCCCTTTTTCCGAAATTGCGTAGAAAGAATTAAAACAACGAAAGATTATTACAACCATCGTTTGTAGTTGAATTTTCTTTTGAAATGAAGGCTTCTTGCTGGCATGTGGATTCAAAACTCAAGAGAAAGAGCCCTTTGCATTGTATGAACAAGTAAAAGAAACACTTTTGGAAATCAGCCAGTCAATTTACTAGGATTTTTGGAATTTTAATTTTCACTAAACAGAGAGGTCCGACTGTTCTGCATTTCTAATTCTGCAAAATTTAAACAAACAAATTTAGCAGGTACTCGCTTTATCAAGTGATTGTCTTCCACGTAGACCCAATTGAACTTCACATGTTTGAAACTTTGCTGTGCCCAAGGGCGAGCGAAAATTTTTGGACTTCTCATTGAGTAAATTCTTTGGTTTTTCTATTAAATGACGTCATGATTTGTAAGTTTTCCCCAAATTCTGATCGAAACAGTTCAGAAAGAGTGTCTTTTACGGCCACGATGACGTGCGCACTTTTTGCGAAAAAAAGCTGAGTTTCCTTCGTGAAGGGGCTTCGATTTTCGAATCATATTTGGTGATGTCCTGTGATCAGCGTCAGACGAAGCAGTAAAACACACTGTATTGGGACTGATGCAGAGCAGAAACAAAATAAATGAGGCAACGTATACCATTCAGAAAGTGTATGAAAATTAGAAATTACAATAAGCGTAGGAAATGCCTAGAGCTGAGGAATTATACAATCAATATCAACATTTGAAATGGTATACTAATTACAGAAATGAAGTGACGTACATTACTATCGTACTTTAAAACTTAATTGGTACTTAGATCGAACTTTGAAAAATGATACATTCACGTTTACATGCGACGACTTTACATCACGAGTGGCCCACAGCGAGGCAAGTGGTTGTGCATCCAGTTAGAGGTATATTGTTTCCAAATTTTCGATAAGCCCTCAAAATCATACTATACACTAAAATTTTTATCATTCCTACAGGAAGGTTAAACTAATGACCTTGAGTCCCTTGTTTCTCTGCATCCTCTGATTTGCTGATGTCATTCTCATGAAAGGCCACGTGACATCAACAACTCAAAGAACGCAGGGCAACAAGGGAAGAATAGGCACAAGTCTGGGGCCGCATATGCTAGCATTTCCTTCCCCTTACGTAAAAACCCTATGAATCACATTGAGAAACATCTTCGTGTGAACACAAATAGATAAATTTACAGTAACATACACCTCCTGACTCCTATGCCTGACAGAAGCCACTCATCAATGCACAATTCTGGCGCCAACTTTGCTTCACATAATAATACATTGCCTTTAGTAACAAACAAATTAGTCAAAAAGGTATGCGTTAAATACGCAACTATAATCAATGTCTAAATCTAGATGCAACAATTCTAAATGCAATTATTAATTTACTACTACCTAGAAAATTTACATGTGAAGTAACAAAGCTATAAAATCTACCTAGGAAAAACAAACTGACGATATTTCAATGAGACTCCATTTCTATAACCTACCAGTTATTGAAGCATCATGATCAGGGGGGCTGAAACGGCAAAAAAACTTTGATATTTCTAGGGTCCCCAACCTACCAGTTACTAAAGCATCAAGACCAACTTTTAGTAAGAGAAGGGAACGTCAGAAAAACTGCTGGCACATTCAGCGTGTCAGACTGGCTCGTCAAAATTTTATGTAGTCAAGAATCGTCATAGTAACTGAAATTTTAAACTGCAGTTCAGGGGAAACAAGCCCAGCAAAACTTACTCGCTTCTTATTAGGGATTTGGGTAATTTGTTTTTGGCACAAGGAAATTTATCTCGCTACCCTTTCTAAATCAGTAGTCACGGGTGGCGCCAGAAATCTTCTGATGGTGGGGGGCTCCAGCTTTCGACAGGGGGGCTGAAACGGCTAAAAAAGCAGTTTTCGTACATTATTTTGCCAAATTTCCTCCGACAGAAACCAAAAATTTCCTCCAACAGGGGGGCTAGATGCTTCCGACAGGGGGGCTGTAGCCACTTCTAGTCCTCCCCTGGCGCCACCACTGAGATCAGTGAAGTCAGGCAATGAAATGGCTAGATCAGGCATTGAAAAGGGCTTGTATATACACTAGATGTCGTAGCCAACGCAAGAACCATGTAGGTCCTTATGACATCTGCGTCCGGTTGTAAGTCTACTTATGACTTCTCCCTCACTATTCAAGCATGCTTCAAAGTGTCATAAATAAACTATAAATCTTGCTCATTCTTAAAGGGTTAATTTCTACTAGAAATTGTACTGCAAACTACGATAGTCAGCGAATATTTACATTATAAAACATGATTTTTCAACCATCGACTCCGGCCTCTCCAATTTAATTTTGTATGTGAGTATTTGATAAAAAATTCTCCGGGCGAATGACATTCTTGTCTGCATTTTTGACATAAAGTTTGAAGTTTGCTTCTTTAGCAGACATCATCTTAATCTTGAAGCTCCTCAAGCATCTTCTTCACCATCTTCTTCTTCATTTTCTGATGTTTCTGGGGACTCGTACGGTGACTGCAGGAAAGTTTTTAGTACGGAAGAAGCTCGCACTTCTTCGAGTTTGTCCTGAAGAGAGAAGACGATTCATTTGAAAGAAACGATCTAAATTTGACGTACATCTTTGTAAACTATACATACTCTATCAATGCAATAAATTCTGTTTGAAATTCAACAGAACTTAGGAATGTGAACTTCAGAGGGCATAATATTGGGATTCTCGGGAGGTGGGGGATGTAAAAAGGAACTATCTATTTCCAGAATCAATAGTGTGTTTTCTGCTTTCTTCTGCTCTCCTGTTTTGACATCTATAGATAGGGCCCTTCTATCTGGCAATCAAAGCTATGCATAATTCCTTGTAGAAACTAACATTCAAACGAGAGCTGTTCTACCAAATTAACCCTATATTGAAGCTCAGTACCACTGGACGATATGAACGAGTCCAGAAAATGTCCCGACAAAATTTCCTGAGAAAGTCAAGGGCGTTAGGTATGGCGCTATGGAGGTGTGATAAGATGCAAAAGAAACAGCTACGCCTGCAGTAAACACCTTCTCAACATGATCAAAACTGTCAAACCGGGAACGGCCAAGAGGAAGGAACGCATAAGGAACTTTAAGAATTAAACACACCTGTTCTTTCAACGTTTCTGATAATTCAAGCAGCGCCTCTTTGTCAATTGCAGATTTTTCTCTTGTCTTTGAAAAGGCTTCCTGCAATGCAATGGGCATTAATGCTATTAGTACGGTAAATAGTAGTTCTGGAGCAGTGGCGGATTTAGGGGGGCAGATGGGGGCAACTGCCCCCCTTCACGATGAAAATTCAGCTTTGGCGCCCCCTTTTGGCAAGAAAAGCGCCCCTATCCTGACCCGAATGCACTCTTTCTTCAGTGATTCATTCTGAATGCGGCGAAACATATAAACTAAGGCGTTATTCAGTAGATAAAACCGAGGGGCATTTCACTCCTTCAAAAAAGCCTACGAGATTTTTTCAGAACAAAAGGATTTTTACAGATTTTTGATGGATTTTTCTTGCAAACAAAAGGATTTTTGCCAAAGGCGTACGAGATTTTTTGGAGTGAAATGCCCCTCGGATAAAACCAGAGAATTTTCTCGAATAAAGCCCCAAAAATTTTCGCGCACCTTCGGCGCGCTAACTTCTTACTGTGATTTTGGCGCCCCCTCTCCAAGTTGCCCCCCCCCCCTTCAACTTCGGTCTGGATCCGCCCCTGTTCTGGAGAAATATTGCAAACAAGGGTATAGTGTACTCTGTCTTTTGGAAGCATGTTAATCTCCGATAGCACTGCAAATAGGTAAGACGATTGTATAATGCTTGTGAAAATATTACAAATGTACAACACCGTCCAATTCAACTAACGGTTAGAGAATTTGACAATCAGATATATTGGATAGCAAGACTATAATGAAGTTTCATTGTAACTTTAAAAGCTATATATGAAAGGCACTTACATCTAGCCATGGATCTTCAAGTAGCTTGCCTGCCCCTGGCCTTTTTCTGAAAAAAAATTCAACCGTTAGAAATAATTGGCTTCCAGTAATTCCCAACTTAATAGTAATGATGATAATAATCAACGCTCCAATCAACTTGTTGCCACAGGGTAAAATCTTATCAGTACAAGAGCTCCGTTAAACGAAAAATGCTGTAAGAAAATGATAAATGAAGTAATCCTAAGGACGATGTAAAACTGGTCGAGGTAATCACAAGCTTATCTACTCGAAATCGTTTCAACAAGAGTAACGTATTCATAGAAAACATTTCTAATTATAGTGCTCCTTCAGTCTTGATGTAAAACAGCCAGTGGCGTAGCCAGGTCCCTACCTTTGGGGGGGCAGAGTGCGAGCGCAGCGAGAAAATACGGGGGTCCGGGGGCTTGCCCCCGGGAAAATTTTTGGGGGCCACGCCCTTCAGACGCTCGGAAAATGAGGGAAACGCCCTTTTCAGTCATATTTTGCATCATAAACATGACTACATTGAACACAAAAGGCAGGACGTTTTGTTAAATTTTCATCAAGAAATTATCCTCATGTTTGCAAGTTACTCTATTTTACAAGAATTCTTATTCAGTTACAAGCGGTCCAACATGTCAAGTACAAAATACGAAATGGATCTTCTCAGCTTTACTGCAAAAGGATTTGGTGCTGGTCGTTCGATCTTGATATTCAAGGAATTGTCTCTCTTAGCTACTTTATCATTGTCTAGTCAGTCTACAGAATCTTTTGCAAGAAACTTTTACAAAAGAAATTGTTGTTCAGTGTACAGGTTCTTCAAATCATCTTTTAATGAGATTTTTCCAGAGTAGTAGCAAGTAAGGATCGGCTGACGACAGGCATTTACAGGCTAAGATAAGTGGGAACATTGAAATGGATGGGTCCAGGGTCAAGTCACCAGAAAAATTTTTGATGACATGCATTCTACTCTGGCTTAGAATGCCTCTGCCAACATTGTTCAAAAATTTCTTCGGATCCCGCATTCCTCTCAGGTACGCCACTGGAAAACCAAGAATGCACCCTAACTAAAAAGTAGACAAAACTTTCGGTGCCGCTCTTATAATGGAAGGGACGAAAGCTTTTCTTTTTTCTTTCAGTCATATCTGAATTCTCGCCAAAATTTCGCAATTTAGTACCATGAGTGCCTGAGACAAAACAAGTAAAAGGACAGTGAGAAAGTCTGAACTTTGAATTGATTTGAAACACTGATAAAACTCTAGAAAGCGCAATGATGCTTATGGACAGGGCCGTCGAGAGCCAGCTCGGGCCATGGAGTAATCTATGGAGTATACAGAGCATGAAGAAAATGCAAGCGAAGCGAGCCGAAAATTTTTGAGAAGCACAAACAGAATTTCACTGGATGGGTGAAATGTCACATCACTGTAGAAGAGATGCACTGTCGATTAAAGTTAAGGAAGGTTTAAGTTGGATTCATAAATTCTTGTAATGCTGGATCTATAGGAAAATGCAGAAATCGTTCAAGAAGACAAATGGCAGCGTAAGTACACATGGAAGGAGGAATTCTTGGTAGAAGTGCGAAACGAAGCGAAAAAAATTCGAAAGATGTGATTAATTGTATTGTATGTTCTGTGTCAAATAGACTCATACACATACCAAGTCGAAGTGGTGCCTAGGTCAATTTCAAAGAAACTAATGAAGCTGCATGCCTTGCCTGGACATTCATTTCATTTCATTTTCATTTAAAATTATTTATACACGAAAAAATCCTTCAGCACTTAATATAAAAAACCTACTTACAAATTTAAATCTAGAAATCAAATTCCTAAAGAGCCTAAAATCCTACATTCCTAATCTGCTGTTGTTCCAGGGAGTCGTGTTTTAAAAATGAGTCTAGCCCTTTAAATGCGTTTTTAGTCTTTGTTTAAAACGATTTAAAGTCGGTAGCTCACGAATCGTGGAAGGTGTATCATTCCAGACTTTCAGCGATGCATAGTGAAAACTCTTTTTGAAAAACTCTGTCCTGCATCTAGGGATTTGAAGATCCTGAGAATTTCTCGCATTGTATGAAGAAAAACATGATCTGGGCAAGTATTTATCAAAAAGGTTTTCAGGACATAATCTGTTTACGATCTTGTAGGTCATCACGTTCCTGTCATAACGGATAATATTTTCTACATTTAGCCAGGAACTAGACCAAAGATCTTTAATTTTTGCATTCTCTATTATTGACCATGCTCGGGATTGAAGATGTTGAAGAGCAGCTAATTTTGTATTACACAAGCTACCCCAAATAACGTCGCCATAACGCAGATGACTCTCGACAAGGGCATAATACACACTGCAAAGCTGAGATTGTGGTAAAATATTTTTCAGTCGTTTTAGTGCTGAAAGACCAGCACTCATTTTGCCCTTTACACGCCTGTATTGCTCATCCCAGGTAAGGCTTTCGTCAATAATGATGCCAAGCAGGTCAGGCGGTACAAAGATGATCCCAAGATGATACAGTGATGACGCAAGTATGGACGTGCGAGCGAAGCGAGCAGAAAATTCTTGATTCTTTTGTTGGGTAATTCGCACCAAGCTGTCACTTATTAGGGCAAGAATTTCATTCGTGTTTCTTTTATAACATTGACAAATCACGCTGCCACAAGTGTTGGAGAAAAATGCAGCCGATCCCCCCCCCCCCTTCAGTTTCTCAACGGATCTGGGAGAATTGCAAAACTCATCTCTGGCGATGATTGGGGGGGCGGCCGCCCCCTCTTGCCCCCCTGGCTACGCTACTGAAAACAGCACTACAGGACAGAGCAGAAAATCATAAATTTGATTCCTCCTAGCTCCCTGTAACAGATCCCGAAATTAGGAAACACTTGATATTTTCTTCCTTGGCCTTAAACTCTTGATTTATCATTTCGAAAAGCTTACGTATTCAAACACTTCCTTATCTCAGATTGCGAATCTATTACCATCATATTGCCCGGTTTCTGCTTTGTCGCACTAACGAAATTTAAGGGGAGAATCTCCAAGTGAAGCTCGATGTAACAGCGAGAGACTTAGCAGAAGGACTAGTGTAGAAAAGCTATAGATTGTACTATTATGATCAGTTGTTGGTCCCTAAATAACAATTCAGTTTTCAGATTGCTAACTAGAAGAAATTATGGTTTCATAAAATGCTAAATTTGTTTTACTTATTAGAAAAACATGGACAAAATTCCGGAGGGATATAACCCCAAGGTCACAAAACTGTCTTATCTCTTGCAAGGTTCAAGTTCCGCTTGCTTTGCTATTTTGTATGTAAAATAGTTTGAAGTATTCCACAATGAAATGGCCGTTTCATGACCAAAACATTTTTGGTTTACATAAGCTTTTAAAACACTTTAGAGTCAACGCATGCGGTTTCTTACTCGGGAATCCTGATGATGATGCGTTTGATGAAAAACTTTGCTTCCTCGGTGATCGATGCAAATGCTTTTTGTTCAAATCTGTAATCTAGTGCAGTGACACTGGCCATCGTTTCATCCTCATCTTCACAAGCAAATGGAGAAAATCCACTCAACCTATAACACATAACATTTCAAGATTTAGTCTCAGTTTTTTCTTTGTCACATAAAAAGAAGAAAACCCGAGAAAAATGTCTTGGGAAACCTGTGTCCTTGAGAACTGAATCATCAACTTGCTCTTCCTAGTGATAGACTAGACTTATGACGATGAGTTCCTTGTATCCCTGCGGTAAACCTTGCTCAACAGGGACTCGTAAAGAAACAGTGAAAAAGCTGGCCCTATATTCTGCAATCATCAATTGAATTAAGATGGAATCACGGCTTCGAATTTCAATCCCATGGGAGTTGTTTAAATTCTTCAATTGAATCGAAAATTCTATCACATTTACACCCTAACAATAGTAATTCACAAATCTCACAATCTGATTGATACTCTGGGAATCGCGGAGTTTGGGCCTAAATAGGGCCAGGTTTTTCAGAGTAATATTATGAGTCTCTGTTGATCGAAGCGCCATCATAAGGTCAAAGAGCACAAGGAAACAAGAGACTCGTCGTCATAAGTCTAGCGATAGACAGTCTTGGATTGAAATCCATCAGATACTTTAAATTTTAGAATGATTTGCCCTTGATACTTAGAAATTCTCCTTCAAAAGTTTCCTTCAAAGTTCAAATCCACTTGCTGAGTTCTCAATTTCAGCGTTTTGCTCATTACGGTTTCCGTAAGAAAATTTTAACAAGCAATCCAAGAACAATGCATTAAGATCTTAAGACAAGACGGGGAGGAGGCTTCTCGTTAGTGTACCTACTTAGAGAATTCCTCCTCTAAGTCATTTTTATATGTACAAATACTTTGTTTCTGTGTAGTTCTTTCTCCGTGGAGTTGATGTGAAGAATATTTCTAATTCTGTTAAGAATAATTTTTTTTGTCTACTGAACAGTACGTGAATGAAAAAAAACTTATGAACTGACATGTAAAAAAATATCAACTATATATACTGAAAAATTGCCAATTTTCCTTTGTTTTACAGCAACAATCTAAGCCCATCACACCAATGATCGCATTATTTACACGCTCATGGGTGGAAAGATGCTACCAAATTATCCCTTCACATTTTAATCGATAAAGAAGTTAGCCTGATAACCAGCCCATTATTCTCAAGAAATAATAGAATAATGGGCTGGTTATCAGGCTATAAAAAAGTCAGGAATGAACTTAATATGTTGGAACTTACAATGCATATGTGACTACTCCAACGCCCCAAACATCTGTGAAGGAACTCACTGGCTCGAAATTGATCATCTCTGGAGCTGAAAGATAGATATAAATTAGCAGTCTTGTCCGTTGACGAAAGCAATATAGATCTGAAGGCAAAGCATAACGCATCTTGCAAATGAACGGTACTTTTAATATCGAATACCGTTCTAACGTTCATCACGTATCAACACAATCCTGCAATACACAATTATCAAGAACATAGAAATCGAAGTTAAAAAGTGCCCACTCAGTTCCATACCCAGATTGATTTCACAGCTGTACCTATACACTGGGATAGAAATGACTTTTCGGAAACTTGATGGGTGAATCGAAAAAGTAGCAATTATCAACTTATTCTCGAAACTTACTAACTATTCATTTGATGATAACGTAGCTTCGAAACGAAGCAGCCGCCAGTAAAATGCTGCAATTTCGTTTTAAATTGACATCGCGTAATAAAAAGAAGTGCAAATACCATTATGCTTTGCACGAAGTCAGCAACTTGATTCTGCACAGCTTCCAGAATAAATGACCGTACGAAATAAAAAAAACAAAACAAATGGTGGCAAAGGTTGCTGATCATTGCACTCAATTTAACGCCACCTGGCCAGCCAAGAATGCATAATGCCTTCTATTTCTATACCTCTTCTATTTTGTCCACTTTCTTGGAAAACTTTTTGTTGCGTGTTATTCAAGTGCACCAAGGAATGTAAAATATGTAACAGAAACACAATTCATACTGCAAAAACATTTGCTCTTGCACCTCAAAAGTACATACCCAACAAAATGTGGTCAATAATGTATATTGAAAATACTTACACATGAATTCAGCAGTGCCCACCATTTCTCCAACCTCACCCTGAACACTATTGATTTTCCTTGATGATCCATAATCAATAAGTTTCAAGACATTTCCTTTTATCAACAAATTGCCTGGTTTTATATCCAAATGGACGACATTCCTCATTTGCAAATACTCTAGGGCTTCAAGAAGCTGAACAGTGAATGCAGCGACGTCATCTTCCGTGGGATTTTCCATTCTTCCCAAGTGGTCGAGTATCGGTACACCATTTATCCTACAGACAATGGTAAGATATTAGAGAAGCACCAATTATGGTTAAAACCCATTTTTGCAGAAGAGAGCAAGTGCAAATTTTGCAAAAATGATGTCTAGGTTTCCGAGGAGACCAAGCGATGTGCTTTCAAAAAACTAGATTTCACATTTCTGAGCGCACTCAACCAAATCAGAATAAATAGAGAAAGCAAAAATTATGGTTAGGTGCACAGAAAGTGTAAAATCCATTCTTGAGGTTGCCAAATCGCTGCTTTAATCCAACCTGTATAATTTTGTCAGACAAATTGCCCTTAGTGCAGAAGACAAGAATTTGAATTGTCATTTACTTTCTCTCTCTTGGATCTTAGCTGATAACTCACAGACATGAGGTGGTTCTGAGAAGTACTTTAAAGTACCCAAGGGTACTTGAGTGCCAAAAGGTACTCAAGAAACCAACATATTTCTCTGAGAGCAAAGGAAGACATGCAACTTCTGGTTTACTACAATTGGCAGTATTGATAAAGTAGAATGCATAATAGTAATGGTAGTAATACTTACATTTCACTTATAAGAACCAGGTACTTTCGCACTAAATATGCATCATGCAGGACCAATAAATTTGGATGTGACAGTCCATTCCAAATTTGGAATTCTTTCTTTGTAACTTCCTTTGTGTCTTCATCATACTTAACGAGCTTTGCAGCGAAGGTCTCTCCAGTCTTCTTGTCCGTACATTTCTTCACAACAGCAAATTTCCCCCTACGAAGTAAAAAAAAAAATTAATGTGAGACGCAGCTGAAGAATTCATGCACAAATGTCGGTTTTTTGTATGCGTTTCCGAAAACAAAGGTGGTCATTTTCTCAGTAAGGGCATCAGTTCACGAGTTGAAACGAAAAGTCCTTCTAAAGCTCCAAATCGATGACTGTGGGAGCTCTGCCAACATTCTGTCTCATACCGTTGCGTAGCACATCTGACGAAAATAAACTGATCAATTTTTGATGGGCACGTACAACAAGAATGAGAATTAACTGCAGAGCCAGAAAAAGACGCACTTAAAACTACCAAAAGCACGAATCGAATTCAAATCCACTGACTCGTTACACCATACCAATGCTCTAGCAACTCAGCTTGTTAATCAAGGATTCCTATCTGTGCCTAAGTCATCGTCAAATGTTCACAATGCAGGCAGATATTTAAAGTAAAAAAAAAAAACAAATATTTAAAGTCCCCTCCCCCTTTGACACTTCCTCCTCTTGCACAAAAACAAATTTGATATAATAGTGTCGCCTCTTTCTTGCCACTCCCCATCTCTCACTCTACATTACATCTCCACAGTGCCAGATTCAACCCCACAACACTTGTTCTGAAACTAAGAGCCGGCCTACCCATTCTGTGAAGACCTCCAGTGACAAGGCTTTCCTTTCGGATAATGATGCACCAACATCATTCAAACTGTTAAGCTGAGAGCATCGCTCATAAAACAACACTAAGCACCCGTGAGCAACTGCCACAACTCTTTCCAACGCTGTTTATACAGACAATCGAGCAGCACCTTTCGCTAAAATCATGCAGCACAAAATTTGTAAACTCAGTCTACGTGAAAACCCATGAATATGCATGACTGAAATGTCTTACGTGTGCGTTCCATAACTTGCACATACAAATTTACGGATTGCATCTTTGGGTAATTCCATTGGCAGCCTCGTACAATAGTGTGCGCATTTTAGTAACATGCAAATTTACACGAGGTTTACGACTTGATGTAAATACTAAATTAGAATAATATCCTTTATTACTTAAGATATAGAGATACTTCCTAAATTCTACGGCGGTAGGGGAACTACCATCTTGTCAGAATATCAGCTGAAAGTTGGCGATTTTCTAATCTTATTCAATTAATACATCTTCTATCAAGGAACCTGTTGCCTCTCACAGGTATTTCAAAACAAAATTAAGAACTGAATAAGCATTTCTAGACACATACTGGGAAATAACTATAACATAACTGGTACAGCTCTCAATTTGATGCATAACACTAAGTAGGCAAACCACAAGCACCAAACAGTAAATCGAGTACATTGAGACAAACTTATTGACAATGAACGAGATGAGGTATCCAGCAAGCACTGCAAAGTAAATATTGAAATATTTAAAGCTGCAATGGTTCATCCTGTGAGAAAGGAAGCCGCCTATCTAGGTGTTCTGTTTCATCTAATTTGGTATCGACGAAGGAGGCCGTGCTCCTTCACAACTACTTTTATTTGAGACGAATTCTTGAAATCTGAATTCCAGGGACATCGTTTGTTAGTAAATGTTAATGAAGATTTCCAATTTGGTTATCAATGAAACAAACAGAACGCCAATGAAAACAAAATAAAAATTCCGACTGAAGTTGAATTCAAATTGAAAGGGTTTCGCATAGGGAAAAACACTCTCATACTTAGCCTTGGCCAGGTGGGAAGTGCCACTCAACAGGTTGTCCTTTCTGACAAATATTATGGGGACGAGCGTTATGATTGACAAGGAAATTATGGGAAAGGGTATCATATGGAAAAGAAAATTATGGGACAGGGCGACATAAGCAAAAACGAAATTTGGCAGCAGGAGCATTTGATTTCTGGTACAAGAAAATATGCATAGGCAATCGAAATGCATTAAGAGTCCTTTTTGAACGATTGATCATGTACACTAGTAACAAGACATTTATGGGACAGGGTATACTTTCGGGACAATCGTGACGGGATTGGATAGGATGTAAAGGGATTTTCCACGTACTCCGGCATTTCCCTAGTCAAGTGCCACCAGAGGTTTGCCCCGCCCCCCTGTGTGAACGGGCGATGATGACAGAGACGATGGCGAGAAACTTTTCACCAAGGTGCATTAACTCCTATAAGAAAATGCTGATAGAATCTTCAAAAATTCAAAATTGGAATACAATGCATCTTAGTAAAAATTTTCCGTTACCCTCTTGTAGCGTTATCATCCAGTCATTACGTTGTAGCTTGACCAGTTATGAGCAGGGTTTCTTACCAACTAAAATCTCTTAAAAAAGAGCGGACCTCTGTTAAAAGACACAATAGAATTTTGTTCTCCCTCTCACGGTTTCACTGTTGATTGCATTACAAACACGGTTTTTATGCAAATCTACCAAAATAATCATTAGCCAAAGCAAACAGCATTGATATGTGGTGAAGGGGGGCAATATTTCCGTAAAACGAAGACTTTCAAAGGAGTTCAAGCACTTGCAATAGATTGTAAATATTAGACATCAAATAAAGTACTCTAATCACCTGGGAATGCTTTTCTTTGTTACCGTAGTACGTATGAACAAACCTTGTAATGCATAATCAACATGAATTTAAGTTAGAGGTGATTGAAATGTAATGCAAAGTTAGTAACTTTTATCTCCGTGATGGCCTGAGCCTTTTTGGCATGCATCATTCAGCATGTAGACCGTAGATAAACATACCTTGCAATTTCATCACCAAATTTGTAATGATCATTAGGATCGTCTTGTTTCAGCTGCAAGTTAATTTTTACAGATTTCGAAGCCTCAAGAATTGATGATCGACTTCTAGATACTCTTCTTGCTCCAGGCACATTCATGACAGATGCTGCATTATCTAAAGTAAAAATAGCATAAATTTTATCTATCAATACGACCAATTCAATGGAAACAGGACCGTCCTAAGTTTGCTGGAATTGCGTCAAGTCTCTACTGCAAGGCCTTCGACTGGTAGCAG
The DNA here is from genome assembly GCA_964020215.1 of Aurelia sp. 3 sensu Dawson et al. (2005). Lineage (NCBI taxonomy): Eukaryota > Metazoa > Cnidaria > Scyphozoa > Semaeostomeae > Ulmaridae > Aurelia > Aurelia sp. 3 sensu Dawson et al. (2005). Next base: position 13,982,949 of record OZ026573.1, on the reverse strand, counting down.
AACATAAGACGCGAAATTCGATGTGGTAGATGATCAAGAACGCGGTAAACATGTCATTTTGGACGGTTCATGCCAAATTTAGATACAATTTTAAACTTTCATGTAAGTGTTGGCACTAACATCTCATCCGACTTCAATAAAGGGGTGGACAACAAACTGATATATGATTGGTAACATAACAAAACGCGATGTTTCATGGAAGTAAAATACTCATTCAAAAGAACAAAAGGACCCCCTTTGCTAATGACAGCTTGTTTATGCGTTTAAGACTTTCCGCCATTATGGTACTGCACGAGGGATAACCAATTAACCTGCCTTGCTCTTGATTCAATACAAATCTACCAGTAATAGGTACTGTTGGAATGAATACATAACGAACACCTGCTAAGATTTGGAGTTTGCTTGGGAAGAATAATGTAGGATCGAAAATTGACTAAATGTATAAAAACAACGCTCGCCAAATGACAGCATATGATATTTTGCGAGTCAAACTGCGCACACAAACAAAGCTCCTTGACAAATCAAAACCAGTTAAATGAACAGCAGATTTTCTTTCGTAGGATTCCTTGATGCAAGAACAGCTTGTTTCACACCTTGTGTACAGTTAGCTCCGGCCGGTTGAGATGCAGTCTGCCAAAGCCCCTATGGATTTCTCTCCCTGCAAAATGATCCTATCTATCCCCCCGGGGGGATGTAACACCCTCTAGACAAGCATGAACAAGTTTTGAAAATAACAGCGGCTTTCAGAAATTTTAGAGCATCTGTCTTGTGAACGAAAGGATTTCTAGCAAAGGCGTACAAGTAATTCATGAAATGACGTGCCCCTTGCTTTCACCCCTATCTGCTTTATAAACCTATACTGTGCAAAATTAGAATTAACATTGGGGCGCCTGCGCAAGGCGCTGCATCCATCATGAAAGTATCGCGTATCTTATTCTTAACAATTACCATCTGATAAATTTTCCACCGGCTTGTTTCCATCCTCTGTTGCTTTCCCGTCGACCATGTCTTTCAGTTTTTTGTTTTCTGTCCCATCTGCATGCGTATCTATCGCACCATTTGCATTTGGTATGGTGCCATTAACATGCCCGTCTAAAACACCATTAGAGGTGCCATTTACAACTCCATTTGTGACACCATTGACTGTTCCATTAGTAGCTTCGTTAGAAGCTCCATTTGTTACCAAACTGTTTGCTGCAAATTTAACCCCATTAGCAGTTCCATTCACTGCAGCATTTTTCTTCTTTTTCTTGTTCCTCTTCTTCCTTTCTTGTTTCTTTTTGTGTTTAGAAACAGGCTCTTCAGAGGCTACTTGCTGGCGGCTTTTATTTGCATTCTTGTTGCCCGCATTTGTTTGTACATTTCCAGCTTTCCCTCTAGGTGACTTCTTGTTCCCTTTTGTGACTTTGACAGGTTCATTCTGCTCAAGAATATTAGCATTTTCGTCTGCAGTGCTCATTTCTGCTCGTGTAGCTTGAAAACATGCAATTCAAGCAGTCTTGAAAAGCGATGCCCAAAATGTCAAGCAGTGCCTCTAGATAGTCAATTTCACGAAAAAACCAAATATGCCCTCCGTCTCTGACCTGCAAGCCTATGTAAATGGCCCGCAATTCTTCATAGCCAAGGGTGGGTTCAAAATGATAATGATCGACACGGTTCAAAACAGGTACTTTGATCGACTTACAACACGTTTTTGCTAACTATCATGAACGCCCCCCGGAAAGATTAAGTTTATCTTTTGCCGACTGCACCAACCGTAGCTTCTCCCAGGGGGAGGTACTAAGGCTGTACCAATAATTGATATGAAAAATTAATAGACAAGTAGCATTAAGCTTCACCTGTGGAGACAATTGCATAAACAGCATAGCCAGCTTGCTTCAATTCACGCAATACAATATCTCAAGGTGGCCTATTACTCATGTAAAGGTCAATTAACGCTATGCGCCAAATGGATGATTGTGATTGTTTGATTCATGGTACAAGTCGAGATAAGACTTTCAGCTCTGGATGATACACGGCGAACAGAGGTGAACTGACTTCCATTGTGCAATGAAAGTCACATTCCTTTAAAAATCTGAAAATATGGGTGCCCTCTGAAAGATATTCTCATCTTATCAATATTTATGCACGGCAAACACTTTCAGCCAGTAAACATTAACCTATTGCCAAAATATCAGCATTCAACCACCTACCACTTTTCTTCGTTTCCACAAAACCACTTGGCTTGCTAAAGGGACTTTGCCCAACTTCATTCTCTGCAAGCACCCTGAATCTGTATGAGCTCTCGGCTTCAAGATCATCAACCACCGTAATACATTCTTTGATTCCAAAACAAACCATTGTCCAACTCTTCTCGCCAACTTTTTTACATTCCAGAGAATAGCCAGTGATTGGGTTGTTTCCATTAAAAGGCGGCTGCCATTGAACAAGAGCACTGTTACCACAGACTTTTGGAACGGCCGGTGGACTAGGCTCATCTGGGACATCTAGGTAAGATGAATCAACTCAGTTTTCATAAAATGTGAGAGTAATGGCAGTGGCAGGCTTGAAAATGTATGGAAGACAATCAAAAACTTAGGAGGGTAAAAATTATACCTAGAAATGTTTGTCATTTACCACTGACATCAATTACGGAAAAACAACAATCAAGGATTTAAACTAGAAATAACTTTAGTGATTAACACAATTTTTGGGTGTTTAAAACAGATAGAACGAACATATGGGGAAAAGATGACAACAGGCCTTCATCGATCTGTTGGCATTACAAAATCTGAAGACTGACAACCGCTAGTTCTTGCAGTCAGTTTTGTTTACACCAAAAAATCAATGCCCGTCTCCCACGTCTCAAGAATCATTCAGCTACTGTTTTATAATTGTTCATCGGGAATTGACAACTTCAATTTCCCATGAAAGCCGTTTTGTGACGGCAATTGAAATCAGACAAATCGACATTCCAAAAAACAAGGGACAGATCAAGAAGGCTTTGTTAGCGCTGCCTCGATGTTTCATAAATTGTGCGATCACAATGGGCTGTTTACAAACAATCTCGTTCCATCCCTGCATTATCTTTGCAGCGAAAGACTTTGAGACATAGAATCGGAGCTAGGTTCATTTCGATATCGCAACTTTTTACTTAACTCATCTACTACGCAGCTATCGCCGAAAACCCCGGGGGGGGGGGGTATTTCACTATAAATTCATACGGGGGTGTGCGCCGCAAGGATTTCTGTTACGACCCAATCCCAGAAATTTGGTCCGATATTGATACCCAATCCCAGAAAATATGTCAGATATTGATACCCAATCGAAGAAGTAACAAAAGCAATTCGACGTCAAAAGGATAAGGGATAGAGGGCTGGGAACGGTTATTTTGGTTCCAAGTGGCCATTGGAACGAGGTTCTGATCTGAGGACGTTTTTCAACACAAAAATACTTGAAATCAGTTCACCTGAAACTGACCACGTGTTGCTCGAAAATTTATCCAGTTGTACTTTCATTCAACACCCATTACAGAATTTTGAGTAACCCCCAATCCCAGAAAATTCCGAGTGAAAGTATGCCCCAATCACAGAAATTTTCCAGTAAAAGGATACCCCAATCCCAGAATTTTCAGGCCAAAAACTACCCAAAACTGGCGCACATCCCCGTCTTACCCAAAGTGAAGTACCCCCCCCGGGCCGAAAACATAAAAAAGAATCCGGAGTTTGACTTACTTGTGACAGTTAGCTGGCAATGCGATTCAACAGAACCATGCTTATTTTCAAGTCGGACCGAATATGCCCCACTGTCAGAACACTCTGCACTTTTGATCTTTAATGTTGTTATTCCTTTGTCAGTAATGATCTCAAGATTGTCGCCTGCTGTTGCCTCTTTTCCTTCATATTTCCATGTAATGGATGGAGGTGTATCGGATACGAACTGAACTGACAGAGAAATGACGTCTTCCTTTGAGCATTTGATGTCTTGAAGCTTGTCGAGAAGAGTTGGCGCTAAAAAGCACAAGATATCGATGGTAACTTTTGCACTGTTTTTAAGTAAATCACGTACCAGGAAAGAAAGCGGAATTCTCATTCCCATACAAATCCTTTCCAGGCCTTTGTTTATTTCGGATTAAAGGGATAAGGGATTGTATCAAACAAAACTTTCACATCCAAGTTAGCTCTTGACTGATAACATTTTAGTTTTATATATTGGCTACGTCTTTCTACTCCACAGCCTCCCACCCCCAAACGACTTAACTTTTTCTAGTGCCGGGATCGCAGGAATAGCTGAGAGCTAGTCGAGTCCGCGAACCCTTGTCATGAAGCTCAAGTGGTGGGGCCCTACCGGGTTTCGAACCCACTCCACCTGATTGTTCTGGCTGCAAAGTCAGAGGATTACACAACCGCGCCACAACATATGAATATCAGTCATGGACAAAAAGCGGATTTCACTGTTGCGTGGAATTTCACTTAAATTCGGTAAAGGAAACCGAAGCAAAGCTGTGATGAAAGCATTAAGATGGCGTGATGGCAGCGAACAAGGTCTAACTGAGATAGAAAAGGACCATCAATCATACGAATTTGATTCACACAAATGCACCATGTACGGAACGTATTTGAGGTATGTTAGGCGTTCCTCCACAGTTTTGTTCAATTCTAGGCCCATTACGAAGGCAAGCGAAAAATAGTCATCCGTCTTTGCCTTACTAAAATAACAGAACAGGGAACAAAGAAAAGTTTGGTTTTACCTTGAGTTTCCTCTTCTTCTGCTACAGCAACCCTCTTCCATCCAGGTTTCTTGATGGCAGGGCTCTCTTCAATCTTCTCTAATGATGGATTTGTTCCAGGTGTCACTTTGGTTGTTAGTTTGTCTTGCTTGTTTTGTTCAGCTGTAGCATTTCTAACACCACTGAGAAGTCGGCTCAGGAAATTGGTACTTCGAACAGCTGTGATGGTTTTCTGTGCATAGAAAGAGTAAACATCTGATTTGGTTGAAAAGTATTAGCAAATTAGAGAAAGGCGCTTGAATATTCTTTGCAAGGGACTTGCTTACAGAAATACTAATGATCCAAAGGCAACTTAAAATCTATTGGTAAAATTAAATGGTTTCAAAGATCTACTTAATGATGTAGGGACATTAGAAAATCTAAATAAGATACAAAATGATTTTTCAACTTCACGAGTAAAACTTTACAAGATTGTTCGCCATAGGTCAGCAAAGTAATGTTATAGGTAGGACAATATTTGCAGTATAAATATTCATATTAACCTCTTTCCATGTAGAGATCACCAACACAGAGCTCATCTCTACGTAACAAACTTCACTGATTGTACTGACCACGTGATCAAGTGACCAAGTGACCAACTGACCGACTGACCGAATGAAAAGTGACTGAAATCTTACCTTCCACTTTCTCCTCGCCGTGAATGCTTTCAGTCGATCTGTTTTCAGCTTTTTCTTGGATCTTTTATACTAAAAAAGAAAGTGACACCTATTAGTATTCTTATATTACACCACACACGTTCTGTGTTCCGCTTATAAAACACCAATGGTCTGCAAACCACTTAATACCAACGAAGCTGCTAGAAAATTGATCAAGAAAGGCTTGACTAATTATAGAAACTTTGAAGGCAAAGCAAAGTAACTTACCATTAGCCAGGGATGTTCAAAACATTCTTTAACTGTGCTCCTTTTCCTACAAGCAATGAAATGTTGATCTCATCATAACAGAATTAAAAAGAAACTGTCTTCATAAGAAAGCGTGAACTTCGCAAACATATGCCTACAACGCTTTTGTAATCACAACAACCATGTCTACATTTCATCTTAGTAATTAGGCTGAACTAGCAATGGTTTGGTTTTAACAAAATCCTCTATTCTTTACAAACAAATTTCAAAGTTTCTCCAGTTTTCATTTACAATTCTCATTGGATAAATTCTTGACTGAGGCCTGCAACACTGACAAATCAACAGCAATCCATCAGCCTCTGGACATTTTAATTCATGCACACCGTTGGTGGGCCTTAAAACCAACTCGAGATCCCTTAGATGTCATATCTAACAATGACTTCTGCAGTGACGAAATGCTTCCTGCACATAAAAAAATGCAATTGATAAACACATTAGAAATGTGAGAGCCAGTTTTATTTATAGCTCCGACTTACTTTTGGTTTTTGACAAGCAAATCTTCAATAAACTCCTTCGCCTCTTGGCTGATGTCTTCAAACACAGGGTCATCGAAGTCCCATTCTGCAGTCGTCACGTTTGCAAGGGTTTCCGCATCATTGTCACCCATGAACGGTGAAAGTCCACTGAGCCTGATAAGATAGATTAAACTGATATAGCAATTCTGAATGCAAACAAAACTACACAGGCGAATTTCCGCCAACCAAATGTTAAGCACCATCACATGCATTTTTGTTAGGCAACTTGGGTACACGGTTGGTAACCAGTTTTCTGAATCACAGTCAATTCTTGCTATCAAAGCAATCAATTTTTAGCTATTCTCGAAAGAATTAGACCCTTTAGCTATTCTGGAAAGAATCAGAATCGAACGATATGTTGCTACATTTTGTAGAATTTTCGAATGTCCACAATAGTAATAGAAGTTCTAACGCCACTCGATCGAACGTCAGGTATGAAAATGTATAAAAATAACGCTCGATCCAGGCTCTTTTGAAGAATAGCTAAAAGGTCTATTCTCTGAGTTTTTCACATCGCTGATGATCTGCCGGCTGAACTGATACATGCTTGTCACAAGGACTTCAGTTGAACACATTCAAATCAAACAATAAGTATTAATAGAAACAGTACTCAAAAAATCTATCAATATTGCGCAGGGTTTTGAGTGAGTAAATAAAAATGAAGCTGCAAATTACAAAAGCTTCCTAGCATTTTAATTTTCAAGGAAAGCAGCGAGCCGCCAGTCTCCAACAAGGCGTTTCTTGTGAATATAAATAGCCTCGCTTTTTTGGTATCATGTTCGGAAGTGCTTTGTCGTCCTTAACTGAAAGTGTTGAACGAAATTTCGCTGTATTTATGTATGAAAACATAAAATCCTCTCAACAATAAACTGAGAGATTATCTCCCGATCACATTTCTTAGTTAAGTTCCAATGCAAAGTTTCTTTTACATGAAAAGAGAAAAACCGTGCTATACTTACAAAACATAAGTAATTACTCCAATTGACCTGTGAGAAGTACAAGAAAAACATGAGACTTCGCGCAAACAATAGAACGACTTACATCCCAAAGAAGCATTATTTCTTGAAACAAATTATTGACAAAATTAGAATTTACTACAGTGTTGCAAACTTCTATAATATCTTATATAGTTAGTGTAAGAAAATCATGATTTCTCTTCATCTTAGCACATAACATGTTCCTTCCAAACACTTAACACTCTAGTCTAACAATAAACCAAGCCTTTATATTCGTCTTCGTGACTCACCCATATGCGAGCATAGCCTAACTTTGCTTAGCCTAACCTAACGGATAATCGATAAAGTCACCTACCACATGTCACAAGCTGTTGTTAGCGTGTCGTAACTGATTACTTCTGGAGCTGCAAACGAAATGCCAAATTGGTTACCAAGTAGTAAATAAGAATATGATGAATATCATAAAAAGATATGATACGATACAAGCCTTGTGCATATTAACATGGCAAGAATTCTTCACGTTAGGATGAGAATTCTTGAGCAATATGATGGACTGCAAATTTCTTTGTAAGAAAGTATAAGGAATTGCTAGGTAGAAAAAACCATGCTGATGTGTACAAGGCCTGTATGTAAGAAATTAAAAAAAGTTACACAAGACAAAATCAGGGAGCGCCGAAGGAGAACATCCTAACAGTATACGATATCAGTGACGTTTGAGCCTTTACATGGTTTATGTGTCGATGGCGTTATTCATTTCTCTTCACACTATTATGCTTCCCTCTCTGCTCCTCCTCCAAAAAGTCATCATTTCGCGCTATGTCGCATAACAAGCGCATTTTTCAGGGTGAACTCGTTCAGGGAGCAGGCTGAACGATTGTTACCCTTAGGCGCTCCCTGGACAAAATAGACAGGTCTGAGCGCTCCATATAAGCATAGCTCCCAGATCTTTGAATCGGTGTAAGAAGGAATGTATTAAATTCTATGACCTATTCTTTTACAATTGGATGGCTTGAAAGAAAAGTTTAGCCATCTTTCTACAATTCTACCGTTGAACTTTACAGAAAACGTGAATACTTGTCGAAATAGCAGCCTTTTTGCATTTCAGTTCGTTTTCGGATTGACGTCATCAAATTTCTAAATCGTAAACCGGAAGAGTGAAGGAGTTTGCACGAAACCATACTGTAGACATCCATGAACTATGGTTTTCTTGAAAATTACTTGATCTTGTGTCAAAAGGTTTAGAAATTACAACAGTTTTAAGTTTCTTTCGAAAATTTTCTTGAATTCTTAAGAAGGAAGAAATACATTGCAGTTCTGAAAATATTGAAGATTCAGAAAAGCCCAATGGCAGACTGGTAGTAAATTAGCTAAGATTTCTTATAGAATTTTACACCGACCATTTTTGAATATTTGAAACCTATGCTTTCCATGTAACTTAATTTTGAACAATTCTTCATCCACAAGGTCTGGATGACCAACATATAAAATGTTCCTGAAAAACACAAGTATTACCAAGTAGGTGAATAAATGAGTAAAAAGGAAAGACGTACCAATAAACTCGGGAGTACCGCACAAAACTTGAATAGTCTCATTTGGGTTATACTTCTTTGCAAGACCAAAGTCGATCAATTTTACTTGATTGCTATTTGGATTTACCAACATGATATTTTCCGGCTGAAAAATTGAATGAGAAGAAAATAATCACAACTATTCAGATTTTTCAAAACAAACATAGAAGTAGGCACATGGTGAAAGAAACTGACATAAGTTGTTCCTACAGTACTAGGGCAACGTCTGCATCTGCATTGCCACACAAACTTGGTGAGATGTAGCAGAAAATTATGAAACCGTTAGGGTATCAGATGCATCCATCAAGGCTGATTTCATCTCAATAGCATTTTCCGAGCGGATGGAATTTTACATAATAAAATGTTTTTCATGCGTTGCATTCTATTCAAATCAAAGCGACATTTCTCTCGTAAACAAAATATTTCCAGTCCAAAAACTTCGACTTGGTGAAAATCAGCCTTTAGGTGAGGGTCATTGTGCGTAAAAAAAATTTTTATCTTAAAAATATTATTGTTGTATCGCTCTTTTACCATTCTTCCCAATAAATAAGCCTTGTTCAATTGTTACAAAACTTTCGAAATAAAACTTTTAGTCATTCTGCAAAAGAGCCTGGATCGAGTGAGACGTTCACACAATTATATGCGAGGTTCGATCGAGTGGTGTAGAGCTTCTATTACTGTTCTTGGCATTCAAAAATTCTTCAAAATGTACCAGAAAGTTTGTGCATTTGGCGGGCTATGGAATAAAAAGTATGTGACGGATATTCAAAATTGAAATGTTAATCTATGAGTCAGAGGCTATCTTACATATGAGAATTTTGTTTGGTAATATCCCTCATCTTATAGACCCAGAAATTAAGAAAATGCTAGTGAAGAAAATGTTTGGGAACAAAAGCTCCACATTCCATTCCGGTCCATGATTTACTTTCTTTTCTGGAACTCGAATTCTTTATCTCAAACTGGCAATGTAAACTTTAATGCCACATACATCGTGGACCAGAATGGAACGAGGAACTCTAGATTCCCATACAAGCCTCTTACAGGCATTTTTCTAATTGCTGGGTCTTACAGATGCGTGATTTTACCAAAAAAATTTTCTCATCTAAGTTAGCCTTTGACTGATAGATTAACATTTTAGTTCTGAATGTCGGCCACATACTTTTTATTCCATTGCCCGCCAAACGCGTAATTTTTTTTCGACTAACTCGGCATAAAGACAATGTTTATTTGATTCAAAATTCTTTTACAGAATGGCTGGAAGGTCAGTCGCAGCAAATAAACTTAAAACGACTGTACATACCTTCAAATCAAGATGCAATATCTGTCGCTCATGCATATAACTCAATCCTTGTAACACTTGTTTCATATAATAAACGACAACGTGTTCCGATATAAACTCAAGTTCAGTCAGTTTCTCAAACAATTCTCCCCCAGTAACTAATTCTAAAACGAGAACTATATTCTTTGATGTTTCATAAGCATCATAAAGCTGAACAAGTCTCTTATGCTGCAATTCGTTCATTATCTTTATTTCACTATAAACTGCTGCCTTTTCTCGTGGTCGACATTTAACAAACTTTGCTGCATATTCTTTTGATGTTTCCTTGTGAACGCAAAGGCTAACGACACCAAATTTGCCCCTAAAAGAGGATTTATATAAAACATTACTCTTTGCGCAAGCTAACGACTATGTATTTAGGCCAAAATGTGAATTATTAAAAAGTGCAACGATGAGATGAAATTCACTTTGGTTTTTTTTTTGTTTTTTCAATTTGTTTTTTAGTGGGCTTGTCAGGATTTCTAGCTACTAAAAGCTAATTTAGGCCCACTGTGCATGCCGAATCCAGGTATGGGACACCTAGTTTAACGTCCCTTCCAAAGGACGACGAGGTGAGTTGTGAGGTCAGGCCTCCGCGGTCACCCATCCGGAGTCTGACCTCACTCGACTGAGCTATACTTCAGTTACCTGAAGAGATCTGTTTTAAGCCACTCGGCCACTCACCCCGTATTGGAGGACCCTCGGTTACGCATTGAACTTGAGGATAAGACGATAGCATCAAGAAGTACTAAGAACAGACTTCTGTCTAGGTTAACCTATAGCATAACAGCTGAAACGAAGGCCAGATAAAATCGGTTGGTGTACAAATAGACAGTGCTTTTTCAGTGTACCAGTTGAAGAAAATAGTCTCTTCACAACTTATCACCCAAAAAAAAAACGATTGCTGTAACTAGGTAGCCTGAAAATCACGAAAATCACGAAAATAAGATCGTTGCATAATGATTGATAAAGTAGGTTCTTGAGGGTCCTCCAATATGTGATGATCGTCTCCCAATAATCAGCAATAGACATTGCCTTAAAACAGACATATCGAAGAGGACAGGAACAGGATGCTTGTGATGGTGTGAATGCAAATGAAGTAAAAAGTCGGGAACAACGCAATGCGATATAAAATGAGATTAAATACTAAGCAGTTTTGTGTTGTATAGGAAAACACAAAGCCGGATGTCTTAAAAGTGCAGACCGAGCTTGCGAGGTCTGTGCAATAAGACCAAGGGCTTTATGTCTTGCTGTACTTCGACAAAACCGGTTAGTATGAGTTTTATTACCTGAAAGCTTGTCATTTTGATTAGTATCAGTTAGTTAAACACATTCTTTTACTGTCATGTCGTTTGAGTTTACTGTAAATCTCACAAGCCTAAAGCAGTAGCTGTGGCGACAAAAACGCGTCCTTGTATCGCATGAAACAAGGAAACCCGCAGGAAATGTGCGATTGACCAATAGGAGGGCGGGATTCTGTATTGCCTCATTCTGGAAACTTTAGTCAAGTAACAACAATGAATATAAAACTGCCTTGAACTACTTACTAGTCTAACCAACTAATGATACTTAAGCACAAAAAGAAATGACACACTTACCTTCCCAGCTCATCTTTCAATGTGTAATACGTTTCTATATCCTCCCGTTTAATTTCAACAGGCTCTTTCTCAGGTAACGGCTCTGGGTCTGACACTTCATCTTCCGATTCAGATTCATATTCAGTAACGAGTCCTTCAAAGAATAACATCTTTTATTAGTTTTCTATATTAATCAAATGTTACGAAATATGATATCGCCCACCAGGGCATCTTTTAAGGAAATTTGACTAGTGGGCCAAAATGACCAAAAGGGCACAATTCCCGGGGCAAAATACAAATGGTACAAATATACAAACAAAACACACAGTGTAACCATGTGCTGTTCAGGGGTCATCCTAAGGAACTTTGGAACTGCCTATTTTTCATTTCATTTCTAAATATTTTTTACGCTTTCCCCAAAACATTTTCCATACAAATTATCCAATAAATTTGAAGCGCACTCGATAGAAAGGAAAAAACTTTGTGGACATGTGAGCGAAGCGAGGAGAAAAAATTAGTGTATGTTACTCAGATCAACTTAAAATGGGTTAAAGGAGATTGGCATTGCCTATTGCCCAACTCCTGGTTTCCCGAAGGAGATTCGTGGAATTCCAAGTTTGGGCGATCTGAGAAGTACAGTGCCCTGCCTACTCTCGAGCTGCCGCCACTCTATACATGAAGTTCCGTTATCATTGTATTATCAGCATAGTGAAACAAATTTGGTTTATTATAGGAAATTTTCTGAAACAAGCAACTTTCCTAATGATTTCTGTTGAATCATTTTCGGAAATTTTCTCAGGACGGCAACCTTCGAGTGAAATATCTCAAAGATGAGGTCTTAGGCCCCGTTCACACGGGAACGCAATCCTTCCGTTCCATATCGTTCCGTTCCGAAAAGTGGAACGCTCAGGGGTTGCGTTCACACGGGAACGCTTGAAATAACATCGTTCCGTTCCAAAAAGTGGAACGATAAAATAAGTGATACGGAAAGTGGAACGATACGCAATCGTTCCGTTCCGTTCCCGTGTGAACAGGCAATGAGGTGCAAGACTGGTCCAAAAAACGGAATGATAAGATCTTTGGCCTAAACGCATGTGTGAATGTAGTTGTTGCTGGAAAAACTGGCAAGGACTTAAGAGAAAACTGTGGAACGGAACGATTGCGTTCCCGTGTGAACAGAAACAAAAACCAATACGCAATCGTTCCGTTCCCGTGTGAACAGTCTATTTTTGCGTTCCAGAAACTGGAACGAAGATGGAACGGAACGATTGCGTTCCCGTGTGAACGGGGCCTTAGAACTGCCAGTTTTTTCATTTAAATTACCCATAACTGAGTAGAAGGCGCGGGTCACACCCACTAAAGTAAAATCAGTACCTTGCCTTGGGAAGTCATGCCTTTTGCATAAAAGTTGTACACACATCTCAGCATTGCGATTTATTTCAAGATGAAACAACGCTAGACGAGTTCAGAATCAGTTCCCAACTTTATAAAGGGCTTACGCGGTATTTTCCTTGATGAAGCGAGCCCAAGCATCCGTATTCGCAAAGTTTAGGACGTTTATTATGCAAATCATTTAGGTAAGACAATGGAATCTCATCAACATAAATCGTCTAATGGAGACTGGAGAAGCTTCAAAATCATTTGGATTAAAGCATCCACAACGACTTGCTAGAGTGCAAGGGTAGCGAGTAAAATTATACTCATTGCTCCTATCAAATACGTTTCGTGAATTACAGGCAAAACGAGTGCGATACAAAGTTACTCCAATGACCATGACATTTTTTCGCACCATTCTTTCAACTTTCAGTGGTACTAATGTTGCTAACGTAGAGGGTGAGTCAAAATGGTAAAATAATAAATCTTTTACACAAAAAGTAAGAATAATAATGGAGAGAGTTTTGTTTAGGAACGACAATTCCACATTCGATTTTGGTCCGTTATTTATTTGCCATTGGAATACATATTCATTAAATGTCGATGGCAAGTAAATCATGGACCAGAATCGAACGTAGAATTCTGGTTCCTATACAATGCTTTACCACCATTCTAATTTCTGGGTTTAAAGTTACCAAACAAAAATTTCACAGTTAGCCTTCGACTGACCGATAACAAATTCAGTTTTCGATATCAGCCATGTAAATCTTATTTCAAATCCCATCAAACGTGTGAACTTCTTATGGCTCACCCAGTACACGAATTTCATCAACGGTGAAAATGAAGTTGAAAAGTTGCGTTTTTCAGCGCCAAGCGCTGGGCTCGCAGAAATGGAGCAGACCTAATCGAGTCTGCGACCCCTTGTCATGACGCTCAAGTGGTGGAGTCTTACCGCGTATTGAGTCCACTCCGCCTGACTGTCCTGGCTGCAAAGTCAGAGGATTAAACCACGGCGCCACAATATCTTCAACGGCATATGTAAGATTAACAACATTGGGCTCAAATCTTGCAAATCTTTAAAAAGGTAGGTGTAAAGTTTTATCACATTTTGCCATCAATTGAATTACTTGAAAGAAAACTTTGGGTAATTTGTTGTAAATCTGTTATGGCAATTTTTCCGATACCTTGATTATTTTCAAAATGGCGGCATTTTGATTATATTTGTAAGAATTCATCGAAAATTTTGTAAAAATTAAAGTCATCGTAAATCTTGAATTGATTGAGGTCAATTGATACAATCTTCAAAGTACCATTATTTATGAAGGTCTACAATATGGTACAAGCAGAAATCTGTAGCTCTTCTGGTTGAGGATTTGAAAATTGAGGACGTCACAGCCTCAAGATGCCACCAAATGCCATCATTTTCAAACTAATCAAGATATCAAAAACTTGCCAAGGCAGATTTACAGCAAATTACCCAAAGTTCCTTGCAAGCACTTTAGTTAAGATAAAAACGTAACAGAATTCCACATCCAGCCTTTTAAAGGTCTGAGCTCAATGCTGATCAACATACCTTCGACATAAAGCATGGCACTGCTTGTAACTGTACCCTCACTGTTCTTTGCAACACACGTGATTTTGCCAGCTGTGTCTGAACTGCCTTGCGTTATAATCAAAACACAATTATCATCAGCGTCAAATAACATTGTAAATTGTTTGCTTTCTATTAATTTCTCTCCATCTTTGAACCATTCTACGTCCGGATATGGTTTACCAACAACGCAACATTTGAATTTAGCAGCGTTGCCTTCAAATATGAAACAGTCTTCAAGCTCACTTGTGAAGGTTGGAGGGCCAAATGGTATTTCTAGGGAAAGAAAAGGAATTAGACTTGTATGCGTAACGTTAAATGGCACAGAAACTGGAATATACCTAAATGTATGACTGAATCCTAGAATCAGACAAGAAATGAAATCTCTTCGAACCTCTGTAACATTGCAAGGATAAAACTGAAGAAAAAGCATCACAGAATAATGAACGTTAACTGAAAGACAAAATGAAACCAGAACACATGCAATGCCACCAGTCCAACATGCATCATTTAAGTGTTACATCTGCACGTTTTTTATTCATCTGTCGTATAACACGTGCACTTAAAACATCAAACAAAAAGTTGGGGTGAGAAGAACTTTTAATATGAGCTGTACACATATACACTAATATCTGGCTGGTTACAAATAGATGCAACATCACCAGTCCCTCTCTTTCGACTTCCTTTGACTCATAAGTCCAGAGGGAATAAGTCGAAAATGGTTCTATTAAGCATCGCTTACCTTACCATACTCACCAATTGCTTTGTTACCTACTAATACCTACTTGGCTTATTGAATTTATCAAAAGCAATCAAGTGCAAGAATAAAAGATAGCTGGTCGACTTCCTGGTTGAACGTAGAAAATCTTTTCCGTTATGACCGGAATGTCATGACCTACAAGATTATGAATAGACTATGCCCTGAAAGCCTATGGGATAAATTCCAACTGAGATCTTTTCATTCGACCTACAATACGAGGGACTGTAAAGATCTCCAGATCCCTAGATATAGGACTGAATTTGCCAAAAAAGGCTTTCATTACGCAGCTCTCACATTATGGAATGATACACCTGCCGAAATTCGTGAGCTACCGACATTAGATCGTTTTAAAAAACAACTGAAAACGCATCTAAAGAGCTAGACTCTCAAACACAACTCCCTGGAAGAACAGCAATGATTAGGTTTATAGGGCTTTAGGTTTTTATTCTTAGGGTTTTATCATTGTAATTAGATATTGTATATTTTGATTTGCTGAAGGGTTTCTTTTGTGTATAAATAATATTAAATGAAATGAATGAAATCCACGTATTCATGTTCGCAAGGAAGTGGACACGTTTATTTCTTTTAAAGAAAACTGCATACCGGGAATAATAACAATACCAATTTTGAAAATCAGACTACTAGAATTGTCTTTCAACTAGAATGGTTGGTGTTGCTAGCCTTCATGCAGAAAAAAGAAAGTCGAGACTGCACGAAGGCTAGGTTTTGCCAGATAATCGAAGTTCACAATTCAGCGCAAATTATGTGCTTAAGCAAAATCTGAAAACAGCATCGTTTACTTTAGCATATAAGCAGACCCAATCGTAGGCTGTTTGCTTCTAATGGAAAAAACTTACCACCATCTTGGCCTTCTTCAGGGAGTTCCACTTGATTGTTTGACGCGGGGCTTTTGGCTATCTCTTGGTGCCTTGTGCCACTATAAAACAGAGGGCTTCTTGATCTTGCTGGTCTTGCTTTTGGAGAACGCTGGCTGTCATCGCTACTTGAATGGTCATCTTGAGCAGAGAGGTTACGACGTTCCTTTAAATTGCTGAATGGTGATAACCTTGGTGCAATATCTCCCTCAGCTGGTGACAGTAAAGCATTGTGATTCTTGGAGATAGCTGCAACTTCTGTATCAGTATTCGAATCTTGGCTGTGCAAGATAAGAAAGAGATACGTTTTTTGATAAATTCATAATGATATTTGCCACAATACATGAAGTATTTGTATGTTGTTGTTGCTGTCGGGGTTGAGAGTCGATTACCCGCACATGTCTATTTCTTCTCTCATCCTACATATTTAGACATGGTGTCAGGTGTGGAGACAAAAATGTCTTCATTTCCAGAGTTAGGCCTCGTTAGAAATGTTCTGTGCCTGCGAGCGGGTGGTTTGGAACAATGTTTTTTTGCAATCAAAGCACTATGAGATGAATACAAAGATGCCAGCAACTTATGTGTAATGATATTTTCTGCTCGCAAGGTGAGTGTTAACTTTCAAGAAACAAATCCCAACAATGTATATACTTTTTCAAGACATGGAAAAAGTGATTCGAATGATCGATTTCTTTCTGGCAGATGATGGATTCATCCTCGATTTTTAGAATTCAAATAATTAGGATTTACAAAATGGAGCCACTCGACCCAAATCTCAAATCTGGTATCGTAAATTCACACGACATTCTTGAAGCATTAAATTAAAAATTTTGTGCTTTCATCGATCACAATAATATCACAAAGATGACATGGCATCAGCATGTCACAGAAAATCACAAGTCCTTTCTTCCGGGTTCTACTGTACATTCATATTTTTGGCTCAGGTATTAAAAAAGTGGCATGAAGCAATCAAAGCTAGTGTCAAATTCGTACTCAAGTACGTAGGCATTTAAAACTGCTAAAAAACGTGCCCTTATAAAACGTACCCTAAGCCTTATGCCATGACCCTTCCTGTTATTCCATTATTAATTGCTTCAAATGCAGAGAAAACAATCAAACATAGTCTTGCAAAAGAATGAAATTACACAAAATACCTCTCTGTGTCATATCCATCACTGAGTTCCCTTTCTTCGTCTGAATTTCCATGTTCTTCAATGACAATGGGTGATTTTATCACTGGAGCTGCAAAAACAAAAAATTTCTATGAAAAAACACAGAAGCCAGGCATCACTTGATACACAATCTTCTTGGTGGATTCAAGACTCTTACAGTCCTATTGAAGATGTTACACAAACTGCTCTTGATCGAAACAAAAAAATTCTCCTTTAAAAGCAACTTTCTGATAACGAGTTTAAAAGCCAATCTCAAGTCAGCTGAATTTTCCAAGCGGGCGGAATTTTAGACAATACAAGGTTGCTCAGCCGTAACTATCTATTCAATTTCAGAGCGACATTTCCTCTCGTAGACAATACAATTTCCCCCCAACTCGGAAAATTCCACTGACTGGAAATCAGCCTTAAGGAACACTTGACAACTGTCTTGCAGACGATGCGATTACATTGCACCAAGCAGAGTGAACCTTTGGCTAAAAGAATTTCGAAAAGTTAGAACAAACAATGCATATTTTGTAACAATTGTCATCATAACTCACCTAGCTGATAGACGATTATGGAATAGTTTTGCCTTTCCTCCTCTGTAGATAATCAATTCGTAGCTTCAAGGTTCAAGTCTTTATCACGGTCAAGAGGTATATCGACATGGAAAACATTTATTCCCCTTACCTTTTACAACAACGGCAGCACTGCATTTACTTGGTTTACTCCAACCAACTTTGTTTGAAGCATAAACCCTGAACGTGTATTCATCCTGAGTCGTCAATCCAGTTACTATTGTTGTTGTTAATGTCAAAGTGTCATCCACCAAGTCCCAGTCATCGGGCCGATCATCTTCATTTCTTTGCTCTACCATATAATGTGTTACTTCACTGCCACCATTTTCATTTGGTGCAGTCCAAGATAAAGTAACTGAGTCATTTGTGACAGCTTCAATCACTGGACGACAAGGCTCCGATGGAGGGCCTAAGAAAGAAATTGATCTGTGTAAAACATGAATTAAATGTAAAGATATGAACGCTAGCAAAAGGAGTTTGCAAACCCTTTGTTATACTTGGAGATACCAGTGACAAAATTCATAAGCATCTCTCTTCGACGCTCTCAAAACATGTGCAGGAAAAGGCATCTGGGAAAATGAATCGTCAACAATCCTATTCTCATTTCATCAGCAATAATACCCAATAATAAAGCAACAATGATAACCCTGGACTTGTCCTTTTATATTTTATAATTTGGGAGTAAATATCCACTAAAACGCTGCAACAACGACATATCTACTAAAACAACAACAACAACGACAAAACACAGATTTACAACCTGACATCAAAGGACAATAAACATTAAGGCAACACAACACAACAACGAAAGAAACAAACGTCAAGCAACAGCAACAACAACAACAACAACAACTGCGAAACCACAGATTTCCAATTTGACATCACAGGACAATGAACAGGAAGACAACACAACACAACACAACACAACAACAAAAGAAACAAAACTATATTCAACCTTATAAGGTCAATAACGATACAGTTTAACTGCATAACCTTACATGGACTTAGCTCCTGCTATGCATAGAGGTTACTCGTTAGACTGTAATCAGTTGGTCTGATGATGCCCAAGTGAGCGAAACCATTTAGCACTGGAAGAAAAATAAATGCACAAAACATCAACTTGACGCCTGCTTTCTTATGTTGCTGTATCTTCTTCAATCGTACACTTTATACTAAAACGCTGCTGTACTCTATCAGATATCAGGAAATATATGGGTATCAGGAACTACATGTTACACCGATTCATCATAATATCAAAAATGGTGCATATCAGAAGACATGGTCATTATAGTGACATAAATTTACCAATAAATATGACCGACTACAAACGCCCCACTATTGATTTCAACAAGGATTCATCTTACGACATACACATGAATGGCCTAATCGAGTACAAACCTGCAACTGACAGCATGGCACTGCAAGCAGCATCACCTTCTTCGTTGGTTATTTTGCAAGTGTATTCTCCTTTATCTAATCCTTTGATGTCATCGATTTCAAGAACAGCATGTTTATCCATCCTTTCAATCAGATATCTTCCTTCATCATGGATTTCCTCTGATCCAAAAAACCAAGAGACTTTGGGTGTTGGAAAACCATCCACGCTACATTTTAATGCAATAGACTTTCCTACTTCCGCTGTAACATCTTCAAATCTTTCTATGAATCGTGGTGGTGCTGTAAAGGAGATATGACATACATTGCAAATTGCCTTTATTCCTACAGTGACAAGACAACAAAACAATGCAAGAAAGTATTTAATCAATCTTCGTTCGGTAACTTGTAGTCACTTGGGTGTTGTTAAACGTATCTTCATAGAAATACCGTCTGGTCCTTTAATATGAATAAGTTCAGGACCTCTGTCTATGTAATTAAGAGTCTCCGATCTCGTAACTGAATGAGGATGGTTTCAAATTTCTAATAAGATGGCAAATTCGTTATCTAAAAACTAATAAACATTGAGCAACAAGTCCACAAAAACATCACTTTGATACGAGATTATTTTGATTATTTTGATACGAGAAATAGCAAAGAAATCGCAAAAGTCAGACAAATTAAAGCCTACAATTGATATCGTTTCAATAATAAGTGAAAGAATTCCATCTCCCCTCCCCTCCATCAAATAATGGGTTAAATTCACCTATGGATAAAGATTTTATACGGTAGCAACTGATACTAGTCGCCGAGGACGAATGACTCGAAATCAAACTGTCATTTCAAGAGGCAGTAGCAAAGTTCAATTCAATTCAATTCAATTCAATTCAAAAAGTTCAGTTCAGTTCAATTTTCTAGAGGTTGATTCTTAGCTCTTTGTAAAATAACTTCACCAAATAACGACTGTATTTAGATGTTACAGTATCGAAGAGTTTGATTCCGCTTTCAAGGTTTGATAATTTTGTAGTGATTGCTAATATGAAGTCAGAATCAATGGGTATGGTTAACAGTGCTCAGGTCAAACACCAAATTGCTGTTTAGAAGTTGCAGCTTTCTTTGTTATTGCAAATTAATGCAGGAATCTAAAGTTCAAATAACGGTATTTTCTTGCTTAGCTGTATGTTTGTTTAATATTTGATGTATCTTGTAGCTTGTATCTTGATGGACGATAGCCGTATTCCCAAGACCGTTCTTGTCAGTGAAGCTCGTGATAGCTCTAGGAAACAAGGACGCCCGCTGTTGAGATATCATGATAATTGCAAAAATGACATGAAATCGTTTGATATGAATGTAGATAACTGAGAGGTGTGTGCAACACGTTTATCTTGGTGAGAAAATGTGACCATGGGAGCAAAGAGATCTGAACAAGTCCTAAAACAAAGGAGGAGAGTAGAAAAAGAAGGAAGCCGCCGTTAACAAACTTGGATGCGAAAAATGATGCATTTATTTGTGAACACTGCAACAGGCGCTGCCGTTCAAGTATTGGACTGTTTAGCCATATCCAGAACTTATCAGGTTTAAGACTTTATTTAATGCGTACACCATGATCTTTAAAGACCCATTGCTACCCATGATCCTTTGTGGCGCCAAAGGCGACTTTCGTGTTATCTGAAAGTCCTTTTTGGACTAAATCCCCTTTGTCTTGCTTTTCAATCGGCGCACAAAGGATCATGGTTAGCAATGGGTCTTTAAGACTGAAGGTTGCCTGCTTTTTTAAGGGAAAAGAAACACCTAAGATTAGAGCAACGTGTCATATACATACCATGAATAACAAGTTCAGCCATACAACTGATGCTTCCATTTGAATTTGTCGCAGTGATTCCATAATGACCAGCATAATCAATGGTCACATCTTCTAAGACCAGTAACTCTGTTCCATCTTTCTTCGTTTGAAATTTAATAAATTCACTTTCTTCGAGTTTCTCATCATCCAATGTCCATTCAATGTCAACTTCTGAATCAAGTAAACAGTCAAATATTACTGTATCACCTTCCATGGCCTTCTGTGATTCGATTGCTCTGACGAAAGCTGGTGGTGGAGCTGAAAAACAAATTCAAATAACATAAGATTTCATTGTTCTATTTCCTGCAATGAAAACCATTCCAAGCAGCAACAAAGACATCCCCTGTCTTAGTGCCCCGTCACGCTCTACCCAAGTGATTTCCCCCGGTAAAACATCGCATAAGTGAACCCTCGGCTGCAAATTATCAAGCCTCTGGGAGAAACTATTTCCACGATTACTACCAATGATTATACTGTCCTTGGTACAAAATTGGGGCTCTCTGGTGAAAATTTGACAATTTTTTCAATCACCAAAATCCTGGCGAACAACTGACCTCTCACCGAGACACTTTGACGGGGGTTATATTTCGTAATGTGGCTAACGGTCAACATCTCAAAATGCAGGAATTCCACCCAGCAAAATGTAAATGCATTCCGAAGTCTTGAAAATTCTCAATTCTTACAAAATTTATGACAATTATTTGAGAGTCACATGCTTATACATGCTCCATCCGGGTTTTAACAACCATTCTGAGAGACTAGTCTTTGGAAACAGCTTCAAAAATTGGTGTTGTACTTCAGAATTTTTCACTCGAATTTAAACTCTCAAAGAATGATTCAAAGAAACCTCGATGGTTAGTCAGTGTTCCAAAATTCAGTACTGGCGTCAGGAGCCGAACTGGCTTTAGAAAATACTCTTAAAGATTGGTCTAGCAGAGAAAGGATTTAGCAAATTGCTCGCCCGTTCCCATATAAAAGGTGCACTAGCCGATCTACAAAACTTAACTTACGGAAAGATATTGAGCCTTCAGTAGATACTAACGAACTTGCTCTTGAATGCTCAGTAGAAAAGTCGGACTCAGGGAATGACTTTGCGCTGGAATATTCGGATAACGTCCGCTCACCTATGGATGCATTATCAGGCTCAGAATCTGCACCCTTCAGGACTTCCGGATGCGCGGTTTCATCAATGCTGTGTTGTACCTTCTTCAACCATTGCGAAGGCACCCAACAGCGCCTAGGCCCATTTTCAGTCCCCTTTGCTTCGATCAAGAACAGCAATGCACCTGGTTTCACAGCAGTCACGTGCTCTCCTTTCTTTATTATGACTTGATCTGACGACCGCGCCTTCGCATCACTGATGATTTCATACAGCTCACCAACTACGATTTCCTCCAGCTAAACAAAGATTGAAAAGACTATTTAAATCCTGATTTATATTTAAAGGCAAGTAGTACTTGAAACACAGTGAATTAAAGGCTTGTGATGCATGAAAGCAGAGTTTTACCTGAGAAGCAACCAGATAACTTTAAACTCGCGTTTAGGAAAAATTATAGGACAGGACTCGAAAAATTGTTTTTATCACCATAAAATCAACAACAAAAGAAAATTTATTTATATTAATATGTACCATTCGTTACGGGAGAGAACTCAGGGTTATCGTGCTCCCATTGCGAAACTAGAAAATTTTGTGAACAAACGCTTTTAGGGAGATTCCTTGAAACGTTTCGCTGAATTTACCTATCATACTCTTCTTTCAGTAAAATATTTGTGGCATTAAGAAAAGTTGTTCCCTAACATTTACGAATTTTCATTTATAACATCGTTTCATAGATTTAGATTTTGAGATATCCTTGCGATTGTGTTAGGCAGTACATTAAATACAGAACCTAAAAAAATTTGAGAGGTATATCTAACAGATTTCGAAAAAGGCTTCATTGAGATGTTTTTAACTCACAAAGAAGTAACAGTTTCACATATATCAAAAGTTCCAGCAATATTTACCTCTTTCGACGATACCCCAAGATCTTTTGCAATGTACGCTTCCTCTGCATCCACTACTTCATCAAGTTGGCCTTCATCTGCAGACAGAGAACAAGGCTCCTTCAGTGAGGCAGCAATCGATTCTGCTGCAGTTTGGATTGGAGTAAACATCTTGGATCGATCCCCAAAATCAGCCATCTCTGATATTTCTGTCAAAGGAGCATCCGATTTCGAACGCACCAGTCTTACTTTGTCGGCCACTGAGTCACTATCTATCATCTGGGCAGGGGCTGATTTCCGTTTAGACGATTCTGGAAGATGAGAAGCAACGCTGTCACATTATGCAGAAAATATTTGGTAAGCATGCATGCTTTTTGTACCTAGGGACAATAATTTGGAACGGTCTTGCCAATATAAGTTTTTCTCCATCATTACTTTTCCTCACCATCACATGGATCTGACTTCTAATATGCAGCAGACTTAGTGTCAAATCGTTCTTAGTGTCAAATCGTTCTTATTATCCGTATGTATTGTTCTTAGTAGTGTTGTTTAAGTTTAAGTAGTTTTCTTTCTTTTACCTATGTTCATTCCCTTGGGGTAGACACAGCCTCTTGCTTCCTGGGGGTTTTTGTCCCAGTAATATTGTAAAGTAATTCTTGTAAGTAGTGTAGACCGTAATACGTATTGTAAAATTTTAATGACATATATATATATATATAAAAAAACAGTTTTGGCACCGAAGTCAGAAATTCTTCCACCACGTTGAAATTAATCTGGCAAATGAAGACCAAAATATTTTTCGTTTTTCTCTTGTGTATATCACAATTTGGAATTTAGTTCAGTTATAAATAGCATAATTGGTATAATTTACTTTGTATAATTAGGTGTAATAGAATAATTATATAACATAATTTGTATTTACAGTAAATAAAAAAAGCTTTTGCATGGCCCCCAGTAAATGAGTTATTACAACTGAGGGGCTACCATGGATGCAAAAAAGATAAGATCAAATTAAAAAGATCAAGAACAAGGGATAACAGCGAAAAATATCAAAATTTCATTGGAATTTTCTCTGTGGAAACTTAGAGGAAAGGCACAATTTCCTAGGATTTCTGATGCATGAAACAGAAACTTCTCTTTCCTCGTAGTTTTTTCAGAGGAAATGTCTAGTTTCTGCTGAGTTTCTTCTTCCAACACCAGCGGAAATTTAAAGATATTTTGCTGATGTTTCGATCAGCCAATAATTATTTTCAGTACAACAACTTAATACAAGATAGGAAAAACAACATAAAATTACAATGGGAGAAACGTGAATGACTTGTCACATTCAAGAAACTAGGTTGGTGAATAAAAGCCAACTTAGAATCCATCAAGAGATATTTACCTTTCAACGCATTTAGTTGTCTCCCAAGAATGTCTCTGATTTCTTTCACCCAAGATTGTTTGGACCAAAGCGTTTTAGCCTGAGGAGAAATATAAACAAATTATTTTATTTAGTATATTTATTAAATATATTTATATATTATATCATATATTATATCAGATATTATATTATTTAATATATTCATTAATATATCATATATATTATACATTATTTCATGAAGGTACAGCAACTATGCCCAAAGACAGATTGACAGAGTAGTTATTGCAGTTTGCACTTTCTCTTCATCACACCAGGATCAGTCAATACTTCAGTATCACAAGCTTTGAATTTATTCTGTTCTGACAGTGTTTCTGCTTAAAGTATGGGGTATTGAAATGCACAAAACAATACGAAGAAAGTAAACGATTATAAATTAATCTTTAGCAAAACTATATACCTCAAAAGTTCGTTGGAAATGCGCAGTAGAAGCTGATTTTCCAAGCCACACACGCCATCGATTTGGACCACCGTCAGCTGTTTCTGTCAGGCCTGCATCTGACATCTAGATAAATAGACAAGATAATAAATAAGTTCTCGATACGTAATTGGAATAAAGATGCACTTAAATGATGAAATATAACTTTGGGGAAATTCGATTTATGAGAGTAACAGTGCGATAGATAATACGCGAACTAAGGTCGTAAATTCTCAAAAGGAATGTACTAAAATCCAAACATTTAAGTTTTTTCCGAAAAAGGACAATAACTTCAGTTTGTAATAACACTGAGTGACAAACAAACACATTCTACAGGGAGAATTATCAATCCCAGAAACCTAACTTCGTCTTCGATTCCAGTATATAGTCTTTCTTAACTTCCATAATCAGTCTCGATCATTTGAACCTTTTGAACCAAATATGTTTCTTTTACTCATTACATTCATTTTCAAGATTTGTACATTCATAAGGAAGATTATTGATCATCTAATATGAAACTGATACCAATTACTTCCTATTAACTACTGCCACACAATGGGGCATCATCATGACATAGGCTAAAAATTTGACTTCCTTCAATCGCTTCTAAAGATAACTATTTTGAAAGAGTAAAAAAATTTAATAACGCATAAATATTTTTGGCAGTTATTATCCCTTTATTCGGTGTTAAACTTTCAAATAATCATAACAATCATCATAATCATAATTGGTACAGAAAATGAAGGAAATTGATTTGCGCTGTCTCTCACCAACCAATTCACTTCAGACATATTGTTAAATGGTTGCAGGGAGATTTTAACCATGAATTAATAAGAATGCACAACAAATTCGCTTTAGATAGCGAATGTCATGATGCACTGTATAAATGCCCCACTGTGTGCCACCACAACAAAGATCGATAAACTTTGACCACTGATATCAAATCTCTTGGTAATATTGATTGTAAGATATCATAGTAAATATACCAATGCAGTACCATATAATAGCGTCACTGTATAAAACGCGACCTTTCGAGCACTTTCTCGATGTCAAGACACCTACTCGTTGATTCTGTGACATCTAAAAAGTGAAAATAGATCCAGCTTGGCAAAGCAAAGGCAAATAAATTTTATAAAATTGCTCTTACTTTGCATGAGAATTTGAAGCAATATGTGAATTCGTCATTTCGAGTTTCTTTCGTTTTCGTGCCAATCAACAATCTTTCAAACAAGAACAAGTGTCTATCCTTGCCACGCCCTTTTGCTTTACCTTCCCAGCACAGAATATCTTCCTGCAATTGACAGAGAAGAACAACAAATCAGTTCACTATTTCTACTCCATTTAAAGGTAATCTTCATAGCTAAAAGCTGACCTGGGCCAAATTGAAAACAAAATCTATTTAACAAGATCAGATTCTATGATACAAATAACAACAGTTACTTTACTTGATACCTCAATTCAAAGCGATTAGCGAATGCAGAAAAAGGAAATTTTCTCAGCCAGTGAATCAAAACAAACACGGCCGCAAAACCGCCCCGAAACCAGTCGGGCAAACATTCGCCTTGAGCAGGCGAAGGGCGGATCTTAAGACAAATTATGTGCTAAAAATATTGAGACTCCCGGGCCTATTTGTAGCGGCTGCGAGATATAGCTAAGTCCACTCCCTTTAAAGCAGAGGAAAACTTGAATTTCAAATAAGAACTCACGTGTCGAAGTAAATTGCCAGCATCAGATAATGCGATGTCACCCTGTAGGAAGTAAAAGAAAGTTATGACAATTTTTTTCCCCGTAATGAAATCTTATTGATTCACATTTCACATAGAGCAAATTCTTCACTGCTGTCTACTTCCTATTAGCAGCTACGTACGTATGGACTACCTGGATAAAACTATCAAAATTGCAGCTTCGATATTATGAAAGTCGCCTTTCACTACGAGTTCAAAATATGAATTTTTTTCCTTTCGATTCGAACTTATCTGAAGCTCACTATTTCAATAATACTCATCTCTTTAAATTCTCCATCTCAGAACATTTCACAAGGGAGGACAAGAACCAGCAGCCTTCGTAATTACTTGTTTTTGTTTTTTGTTCAGTCATTCGATTCAGTCATTCAAAACGAAACTAAAAGCTTTGAATTGAGAATATTCAAGGAAAGCTGTTCTACATCGAAAGAGTCATGTTTATTTGTCTTTTTCTCGTTTTTATAGCCACGTAATTAGAAATTATTGTAAATAGGTTTATTTCTCATTAGCTTTTTATATTTTTTGCTGGGACAATTGGAAAGCAATTGCTTTATCTATTTTTTTAACTGAATTGTATCCCAGGGTAAACATTTTTAAAATGAAAAATGAAAATGAAAAAATGAAAATTGTGAATTTCGCACAGTCACTCATAATGGGAGCCGTGCAGGACAAGTCGCAGACTTTCCACAAAGAATGCCGGTCTTTGTACTCCCTTTAACTGTTTTTACAGCATGAACTTATAGAATCTAAATAGCTATCGTAATGTGTTCCAAGAAAATACTTACAATCATGCAAATTCTTAAAATCATAACTTACTTTGTAACCAGATATCTTTGCAACATGTAACATGTCATTCGATAACCTTATGATGTTGCCAGTATTTGTAAGTGCAAGCTGTGGAGGAAAAGATGAATATCAACTGCGATACATGAAACATGAAACATGAAACATACAAATGGGCAGGCACGGTGAAGAAAAATTAGTCCTTCCTCAAATTTACTTCAGAGCGTGACGTAATGCGTCTACAGCTCGACATTACACATTTCTGTAAACTTTCTTGCTTGGAAATCGCTTCAAGTAACGACAATTTTCACATTTGCGCCATATGAAATCGCTAGGTTTGCAATTGGCTTTTGCAAAAGAGAATGTTGATCAAATTTCTAGGGCTATTCCTAGAAGCAAGGAAATAAGAAATACAGTATGATATCACCGACCACTGCCACTGTCATAGAAATGGTGCAGTGTCGGTGAAGAACAGAAAGCTTGAATCAACGTTTTCAAAATTTATAGGACTGCTCGACACGAAACATGCAATTCATGAAGTAAAAAAAGCCACCTGACAGATTCCATTTGGTAGATTTTATGCTGTGAAGACTAATACGTTTAAATCTGGCAGTGTACTTCAACGGATCGATTGTTTACGCAATCTTATCAAAAATTAGCAGGGAAATGAAAAATTTTCAAATCATTGACTCAAAACACCAGTGACCGAAAACATGGAAAACGCTTCCCAAAGCCAACAATTATCTGTGAAACATTGTAAATTCTCGCCATGAATTTCAAAAGGACCTTTCTACCACTGGTGAATAGTTGTACATATCAAATATACCATAGTGAATATACGCACCTCTACAGCTGAGGATTCTTGGTTGGCTCTTGTTGAGTATTTCAAAAGAACCTGAAGAAAAGATAAAGAATTCATAAAAAATTGATAGTCCAAAATGTTCATCACAAAAAAGGCCCGTAAGCTTTCTACAAAAGAATCTGAATCGAACGATATTTTGTTGTATCAGTAGAACTTAAAGGCATGTCCAGGGTTTATAAAATGATTGTCAAAAATGTAACCTTACCAAATGCCGAACACCGATCTCGTTCCAAGTTGTGACATCTCCAACGGTCATAAATATGAAAAGGAATTTCATATAAGCTTGGCCAAAGGTCGTCATCAATTTGTATATTGTACGAGTGCGCGATAAGGAGGCTACCAGTGTGAGCGGCATATCAACCCATTTGGTAGCCTCATTCAGATCGAAGCGAAGTGACGTCATAGAAAAATGAAGTCATTTCGCTCATTTCGCAGATTAAAATACACAGTTTCGCATAGAAAAGAGAGAAAAAGTTGGAAAAAAGTACTGCACACCATTCACAACAATTTGGTGGAAAACGCAGTTTAATTATGAAACGAAGGATGAGGCAAGCGACGACAATCATTGTTTTGAACTTCATATTAATAGACATTCCATGTTATTTTGACAAATCCAGTATAAGACAAATCCAGTTGTTAGGACATTTCCAGTTGAGATATAAAAATTAGTTAATTAGACGTAAACATGTTTTATTAATTAATCGAACGTCCCAGGCCCCAGGTTTAGGCCCCAGGTCCCCCGTGCGTAGGAAATGTAACTCACGCTTGTTTACTTCGCCTTTTAATTTGTTGGTTTCTTGGTATAAATTGCCACTCATCGTTAATCAGATTCGCCGATGATGAACCAAGTTGGTTCGAAACGATCGATTAATTAATAAAACATGTTTACGTCTAATTAACTAATTTTTATATCTCAACTGGAAATGTCCTAACAACTGGATTTGTCTTATACTGGATTTGTCAAAATAACATGGAATGTCTATTAATATGAAGTTCAAAACAATGATTGTCGTCGCTTGCCTCATCATTCACAACAATGTAATCTTTTAAATAATCTACAATTACAACAACCCCGTACTTTCCCCTTAAGACTGTGCAGATCGAGAAAAGAAGCTGTTACGCCACTTTATCGAAACTCTCGTAAAAAATGTATAAAGATATCGCTCGACCCAAACACTTCTGTAGAAAAGCTAAAAGGCATACTGCTATTATGTGATGAACACAACTGACATATACTTAGCATCGCACACAGAGAACGTTACCAAGTGTTCAACAAACATAGAGCGTCTGTAAAACGAAGATAATTAAAGCATATAATCAAACGAAAATGACTCTTAATTTAATAACTGCTAAGAATCTTGTCCATGCCCCTTGCTATCAATGTGGGTGACAATGAGTCTTCGCAAGTGTAAACAAGGTTTTGCAATTCAAGCATCACTTTGCTAGACTGATTTTCAAGTTACTTAACCACATAGATTTCTAGGCTGATAGTAGGCTTTCAAATGTAGGGCTACATGTGATAGTTTCGTATAGCAGACGTTATGTTGACTAGAAAATGACACGTGCCTTGAGCAACAGCTGGTATCTCGTTATCCTTTGCACAGGTGTGATCAAGTATCCCTGAATGAAGTGAGGATCCTCTGTGTCATGTTGGTAATTCTGTAAAATAAAATAAAGGAGAGTAAAACACAATGGTCGACAAGAAACGCCACAAATCATGAGAAAAAACAATCAGAATTTGGGACGAAGCCTGAAACCGCGGAGTTGATAGCGTGGATTTACAGCATCATTAAAGGCACGAGGCGTCCAGAATGCAAATTCATAACACTTTCGTCCTTTGTACAATGAAAGAGAACAAGTTGGAGTTGAGCCTCCTCGATCCTGTTAAAGGCAATAAAATTTAAACATTTTGAGTACATAGCTTTGGAATATCAAAATTTTAGTGCTCCAAGGAAAGAAGAGGGCTGAAAGCTAGGTACATGAAGCAAAATATCAACAATTCAAAAAGAAAGGAGGATAAATTTGCTTAGTGTCTTTCAGTCATTGGTGTTTCATACTGTGGATACTGAAAGTGTATTTCGTAAAAAGTTTCAAGATGTATAATCATGGTCACGCTGTTCCAGCCAGTCTTTAAATTTTCAACCATCAAAATACTGACGGCAGTCAAGGTACTTCTTACCTCCCAATATTCGATAGATTCTGGTCGATTCAAAATCTCATCAGCTGTTGGTCGACTTCTACAATATTCCACATACAATGTTTCCAATTCCGTCGCCTGAAAAATAGTAACGTGTCAGAAGCCACTTCAAGATGTTAGCAAAGAATCTCGCAGTAATAAAATACAGTTCTGTTCTACTCTGAGAGGGCAATTCAGAGAATGCAGCATCGTAATGCCCATTTAAATTTCATATAACATGACGAGTTCTTCGTTTTATGTAGAGAAATTTTCACACAGCAATTTCTATCCTAGATGCCACAGTGATGAGGCAAAAGAGACTGTACATAAGAACTGACAAAGCAATCTACATTAGCAGCTCATATGTAACAAACGCTTACCCTGTTAACAAAACAATTCGCCATTGCTTCACTGTCATGAAGGCATGCCTCTAGTTCTTGCAGGAAAGTCCTGAAAATAGAATTTGGTTTTTAATTCAAAGGAACTTTTCTACAGGTGACTAACAAGACTGACTAAAGGATATTGTGGCCACATGATCTCCTAACGTAACGCAAAATCTTATATTTGGCCTTGCGATAAAAATGTGGAATTGAGAGATGAACAGTTTTATTTTGGTTTTTCCGCTGCATCTGATCAAAGCAAAATGCTTGCTATGTTAGAGCTTATTCCAAACTAATACCAGTGCATGGCTAAAAACTAGTTGGTAAACTACATCAAAAAGTTTAGCAGTGAGGGCGAAGGTGAAGTTATGGTTTTTAGCGCCAAGCGCTGGGGTCGCAGAAGTAAGGACGACCGGATCGAGTCTACGACCCCTTGTCAAGACGCTTAAATGGTGGGGTTCTACCTGGGATCCAACCCTGGGATCTAACCAATCTATCATGTCAATTGACTTAATAACAGACTTAGTTCAAAAAGTCGAGAATTATCACGTTGGGCTTAAAGGACAAGTCTGGGGTTGATAAAACTATTGTTAAAAAGCAACCTTACCAACTGCTGAACACCAATCGTGCGATTCACATACAAAAAGATTGTTCACGCATCAAAGGAAATCATCGATAATTTCAAACCAAACTTACTTGCTATGGAATTGATAAATATCTTTCGCATTTGCAAAGAGAATATCCTTCTTTCCAACAAGACATGATGGAAGGTTCTTGCCTTTTTCTACTTGCACCAAGTGACGCTGGGGAAGATAAGATATGACGTGAAAGCAAGAAAAACCCCATTTAATGATAAAACATTTGTCTCAACAGTAATTACTTCACTGTATTGTAAAGACCCCGGGAGAGGTACTTAGTATATCTTGCTGACGGGATAAGCACTCCTTCCGGGGTATAGTTTTCGCCTCTTTTTCTAACGCCGGACATCAAAAGAAGACAATTGTTCTAAAGCCGGTTGTCAAAAATGTTATTGTTTTCTAATGATTTTTTTAGCTTTTGAGTACACACACTTTTCACCGATTTTTTCTAAAGCGGGCTATCATTTTGAGGGAAATTTCTAAAGCTGGGTGAAAAATTTCTTGGAGTGCATACCCCCGCACAATTGAAAGTGAAATAGCCCACTGGGTAAAAACATGATAACATTCATACCTCACACAGAAACTTTAAATCGTCGGCGTATTTTCGCTCGGTGTCCACGATTTCTTTCAGAACATTACTGCAAAAAAGATAACCATGATCAATTAAAATATAACTTTACATATATATCGTTTGAACTAAAACTGTTTCTGGAAAAGCTCAAGGTACATCTGCTTGTGGACGTTCCAACTGCCGCACTTATCACATCAACCAAGACAACATCATAACCACAAGCCGTTTAAAGGCAGTCTGTCCCCTTCGAATAATGAAAATAAAGTCGATAAAAATCTCTATTGTACACTCGAGAGGCTTGTGCTAATTCGCTTTAACCAAAGAAATCAAGGTCATAGATACTCAGTGATGCATGAATTTAGCTCCAACGTAAATAAGGTAAATAAAGCCGTTGCTAAGGTCAGAACAATAGGGGACAGACTGCCTTTAACCTTCACAGTTCATCAAAGCTTCACATGCACATCCACTTGCCTCGTATACTGCATTAAATGTAGGAGATGCGGAAAAGTATACATTGGAGAAACTTGCCACCAGATAAACAATCGCTTTGGGGAGCATCTGAGGAACGTTGAACACAGGATCCACGAGCTCGCAGAACGAGCTGATGACGCAGACAGCGATGTATCGAGACACTTAAACCTTCCTGACAATTAAAAAGCGGACACGTTTATACTTGGAGGATTAACAATGGCACCAATATGCAATAAAAAGAGAAAAACATTAGAGAAACGTTTAATCTTTAAGCTTTGGACACTTTTCCTCAATGGACTCAAGAAACAGTTTTCTTTTTCAAAGTCATTTTTACTTAGCGTTATCTTTTCCTCTTTCGTAGCTTCCTCGATGCTACTCTCTTTCCTGCAACGTCAAATTCCATTAGACGTTCTATCCTTCTCTATCTTTCAACACCGCTTAACTGCACTGGGCGTTCTATTTCTCATCACTACTGATGAAGGGTTACGCCCGATAAGATTAGTGCATTTAAATCCTAGCATTTTAGTTCAACCGATACGTAAAGTTATATTTTATTTACTACAACTATTGCCGTACGTCATTCTCAACATTTTATTGCACATGATCAATTAAACCAAGGTTAACCATCATGAGATAAGCACCTTTATAAAATTGAGGAAACCGATTTTGACAAATAGACCTTTTAGCTATTCTACAAAAGAGCCTGGATCGAGCGATATTTCTATACAATTTTATACGCGAGGTTCGATTGAATGGCGTTAGAGGTTCGATCGCAATTGTGCACATTCGAAAATTCTACAAAATGTAATGAAATATCGTTCGATCCACATTCTATTTCAGAATAGCTAAAAGGTCTATTAGATATTCTTATCTCCAAAATATTCTTATTCTGACAAATTAAATACCCTTTGACACTCCAGCTGCTCCTCTATCGCAGCGGCTCCGCTGGCCGTCAGTTGATAAACAAATCAGTCGAGAAAGTTGTACAATCGTGTATAAATCTTTGAATGACCTTGTACCTGAAAACCTAGGTAACGTTTTCTCGAAATTGTCTAATGCTCATACTAGGGTGCTACGCGATACCAAATGCAATCTTACAGTACCAAAAATGAGAACGGCTTATGGCCAAAAATAATTTGCGTTTCGTGGAGCCAACGCATGGAATAAACTCGACTCGGAAAAGAAATTAGCCCATTCGATTCAGTCGTTCAAAACGTAACTAAAAGTTTTGCATTGAGAATAATCAAGGAAAGCTGCTCTGCATCGAAAGAGTTATCTTATTTTTCCTTTCACATTTGGTTTCTTTGCTGGAACAATTTGAAAGTAGTTGCTTAATTTACTTTCTCAAACTGAATTGTATCCCTCGATAAATGCTTTCAAAATGAAAATGAAAAATCTAAGGGCTTGTTTACATGATCCTGGCTTGCTACAATATCTATCTCGCTTAGCCGGGATACCCCGGCTGCCTATAGAAACACATGCAATTTTCACTCTATGTCTTCATGAGAATTCATCCCGTCCGTCTTGTCGGGATGTTTTCATCTCGTCTCAGCATTGCAGGATATTCTGTCTGGCCGGGATCATTTTCTCCATGTAAACAGAAACAGGCGGGAAATCCCGCCTTACCGGTATAAAGTTGACGTCAATACGCATGGGATATTGATCAATCTTCTCTTATGGTAATCGGTGAAACCTACTAACCGTGACTAATTTTATCCCGTTCCACCTGTCTCTTATGTAAACACAAACAGAATAAACGTCCCGGCATGGCGAGATATCCCGGCATCCGCTACACAGGTATCATCGGATAATAGGAATCGGATAAATGGTTTGAGAGTTTCCGGCTTTCAAACGTTAACACATTTTTGTCCTTCACCCGGCATAACTGCAACACTTAAGCGTAAATATAAAAATACTAACTCTCTCAGTTTCAGAGCCTCCATTTGTTTGTTATCCTTTGGCGTTTCAACTCCAATGCTTCGCCTTCTCTTAGCAAGCTCCTCTTCAGAATCCTTTTCCAAATATGCGCTAGGCACAAGTCCTTCTTCTCCGTATGTCCCATCATCGTTGATTGTCCGAACCACCCATAAATCCCCCTCTTGTGCTCCTTCCATGACGTCAACAACCGTTCCTTCAGAAATAGCCAATTCGTCATCATCTTTAGGGTCATAGTTTGCGATGGCAACATACTGATTACTCTGAAATGATGAGCAGGCAAAATTTAAATTCCTGAAACTAGACACAATTTGTCAATTTTGCTGGAATATTTAGAGTCCAACGAAGATGGTATAAGTGTGCTATTTTTGAATGGAAAAAAGCCATTTCAGAGCAGAGAAATTGTCATAAATCCGATCTTTCCTATATCTACAATGATTAGAAAAATAGAAGAAAAATCAGAAAAATACTTCAGGGTTTCATCTGTCAAACAAACTTTGATTCATTCCAATACTTGCTTTTTGGATCACCAGGTATATGGTTTTAACGAAAGCAGCCTACCACCTATTATTGAGAATGTTAAGTATATCCTTTCTGCAAGCGTTATCAATAGCAATGCAAGAATTTGTTTCAACAGTCAACGAAGTTTCAATAGGTCTGGTGTTTAGGATCTACTTCAATTGGAACTTGCAGCCTTTTATCTCAAGTTTAAAAACTGACTGAAAATCTGGAAGATTGAAGATCTCCCAGGAGATTTATTCCCGATCATTCAACGATTAGCAACTGGAACATTTTTGCAGTTTCAATGACACAACACTTTCAATTTGTCTGTCCTTCTAAGCATTCCTGTACAAATGGTATCGACGATGTTCATCTGATCATTTCATTGTATGCAACCAAACATGACTGTGTAATTGATTTGACGGACTCGCAAAATGGATGAAATATTTTATCAAGAAGGAATCTAACTCGCCTTTTTGCCAGATCTTTCACTTAAAAAGATGCAATGTTCTAAGACCAAAGGTCTCCGGCATTAGACATGCAACACTCAAAAATATCAAGTTACAGTTATCAGGAAAGAATTGTTTCGAACTTTTATGCGCACTGCTTCACATGCCCAATCAGAAAAGTGACTATATCCCATGTCGCCAAAGTAGAAAATAGAAAATAGAAATTATAAGTACCTTAACAGATTCAAGATCAAATGGTCTTCCTGGTGATGACATAGGAGATTCATTGCCATCGATTCTGAAGAGTTCCGGCGAATTAGCACTGTAAAGCATAATTCACAACGTCAAGAAAAGCAATGAGGTGATGTGAAATAAAGTAATACTGACGTCTGCACAATTTGAAACAAAGATTTGCCAGAGTTCCTAGGGGACCAAATATTCTTTTCTTACCTCAAAAAATCAAATTCCTCTCAATTTTCAAACTCTGCTCTCTTCAAGCTCGATTCACTGATGCTTGTTTCACAATACTTTAAATGAGAACAACAAACTTCAAACAGAAACATTTTGTCCATCCAGTTTTTGGAAGAATCTGGAAGTTTAGCAGATCGAAGACCGCTTTAATGAAAACTTACATCATCGAAAACATACATTATATGTTCACCTATCCTGGAGAATTCTAATTTTCTTACTAGCTGCAGGTACAGTTGAGTCAACATTATCTTATCCTGCTATCTGAAAAATGTATCCAGAAAAGCTAGCTGCAAAATTTCAAACTAAAGTTTCAATAAAGTATTGTTCTGCATTCACGAACCAGATTTGACTGTGACAAATAA
The DNA here is from genome assembly GCA_964020215.1 of Aurelia sp. 3 sensu Dawson et al. (2005). Taxonomy (NCBI): domain Eukaryota; kingdom Metazoa; phylum Cnidaria; class Scyphozoa; order Semaeostomeae; family Ulmaridae; genus Aurelia; species Aurelia sp. 3 sensu Dawson et al. (2005). Next base: position 13,946,637 of record OZ026573.1, on the reverse strand, counting down.
AGCATTACTGTCAAATCTTTTAAAGAGATTGCAAATTGGTCCACATATCTTATGTTTGATCTGAGGGCTTGAAAGGAACGCCACATACTTTGCTATGACCGCATTTGACAATTTTCGATAACTTGATTAGTTTAAGAATTACAGCGCTTTCCACATGGGGGTAACTCGAGTCTTGGGATGACAGGGACGTGCCACCCAACATTCTATAGGAAGACCCATATTAGGAGATTTCTAGTAGATTTTCATATCCATTTTTTATGGATTTGTGGGAGACAAAGCCTGTTGAATTTCCAAGAAATCAAGTTTCAGTTCACTTCAAATGCACAATATGAAGGTAAAGTTGCAACCAACCACGTTAAAAATCCAACGTTGGAAATGCTAAACTCGACAACCTTTTTCGTTGCAATTCAAAAAGCTACCCATTCATAGTGGAAAATTAGATTCTGAGACCCATGTTTAAGGATTTTCGAGGTTCTAAACCCATTCGTATGGGCGGCACGTACCCGTTGCTCCATCTATGTAAGTTACAACCGCGGGTGATTTTCTTGGTCTTTGACAGATCTGACGCCAATTCCTTGTACGGTCGATACATACGACGTCATACGATCGATTTTTCCATCTGCCTCGAGTGAAACAATACATTATCTACTTACCTTTGTGAAAATAAGATCTAGCTATCTACGTATGTTAAGTACAACTTACTACAGACGAAAGAGGTTTGCATAGTTTTCCATTCGCATGATTTTAAACATTTTTCTCAGCAGTCTTTGCTTGGCCTCATTCAGGCAGCTTCACCATCAATAAAAAACAAGATCTGTGATGCTAACATCTGTCAACCTTAGATACGCTTAGAGATCGTGATATTTTGCCAACAACCCTTTAACATTTCTAGGCACTTATCCCTAGGGATTAATCATCTTGGTAGAATGTCTTAAGCAGATTCCTGCATATGTCAAGGTGGTCGTGATGTGCGGCGCAGCTCATCCCAAATGTATTAAATATTGAAACCACAATTAGGGAAATCTCTACCTTCAAGTAATAATTAGGTACTTTGATGTTCTACTCATGTTTAACAATGAGGCAATTTAATGTTCTATTCATTCAAACTTGTATGATGATTAGAATTCTGTCTCAGTTTCCATTAACATAAAGATTTCGTGCTTTGAAGTTCAAAGCATGAACTTAATGTCATCGCTTTTACAGAGAAGATTAGAGAATCACCTGACAAGAAATCAGCCCCTTGAATGGATGAGATCTTATTTCAAGCTGTATCCATGTATTACCATGTAAGGTTCTTATTTACTTAATTCAATGAAAATAACATCGCAGTCATTCTCAAAGGGGGAGGGGAAGGATTGCTATTTTGAAACAGACTCGAACGGAGTGCAGGGGGAGACAACAGGAACGTTGAAGCTCTTTGAAACGGAGCTTGCTGCTACCAAATTAGAGGCTGCTAGGCATGGAGAAAGGGAATCAGTTCGAGGAAAACAACTTCAGAGTTTGAAAAAAATTACATTGCTAGAAAACTATATAAGGCAATTGTAGCAATCTTGCAAAATGGTAATCAGTTGCCCGTCCGACACATCGTTATTCAACTTGACTAAGGCCACAAAATCAACTTAGTGTGGTAATGCCTTATTGGACGGTTATGTATCACCAAACAAGAATCCGCTTCTTTGCTACTAGGCTACTTACAATATGTATGGGGACCCCAAACTATTTCCCTATAATCTAGCCAATCCTTGTCAACCGGACAAGTGATCAACCATTTCGGAAACAGCTTCTCTCTATTTGCTGCGGGAGTGGCCGAGTGGCTTATACAGTCTTCGTCAGGTGACTGAAGTTAAGCTAGGTCGAGTGAGGTCAAACTTCGGATGGGTGACCTCGGAAGCCTGACCTCACAACTCACCTCGTCCTTCTTCGGAAAGGGCGTTAAAGGGGCAGGGGCACGTAATGTAAACAGACTCCTTGCGAAACGACGATTTTGCAGCAATTTTGATAGGCCATATCACACTGTGACTTTCCACTACTTTTCTCAAAATGAAAGTGTTATATTGAAGATGGACTCTTGTACTTCGTAGAGAAACAAACGAGACACTCATACGTTGTAAGATTGCAGAGATATTGGTGCATTCTTTACTGAAGTAACTTTACTGTGGATTCACCCCATCCGCCAAAATCTGTGCAGAACACAATTGGCCACGTACGGGCAACAATATAGATTCTAGAGATAACTAGTTTGTTTACGGTTGCGTGACCCTGCCCCTTTAAACAAGGGATCCCACGCCTGGATGCGTTATGCAAAATGGGTCTAAGTTAGCTTTCAGTAGCTAAAAATCCTGACAAGCCCACTCAAAGCAAATTGACAACAAACAATTAGCAACTCTCTCCATGTGCCATCTCAGGAAGATCGCCAAATTTCCTTCCCTTTTATTTCATCTTGAATGAAAATGCATTCACAAATAACAAGACGAACTAGTGAGAGTTCAAGTACTGAATAAAGTACTTCATGAATGTGGAGAAAGATCTACTTTAATATCTATGCTATTTCTGTCAAAACATACACCGGATGTGTTACGTTGCCATTCTTTGTATCCATGTTCTCTTGATTCGATCTAATCGGCTTGTTTAGGAGATAAGGGGCCAATCTCTTAATAAAACATCTTTTGATTTCTATCATATATTTCGCGCTATGAAAACATGTGCCAAATTTGAAACAACAAGAACAATGCAAAAACTTCCTGAGAGTATGGCCAAATAACTTGAAATTGGCAAAAATATCATAACCGATTGGATCTATTCTCTTCACACTGCCGTCGATGAATAAAAATAACTTCTACAAATAAACAAACTTTTTTATCACTTACATTTCCGTTTCGTCCTTCTTCCGCAAGCATGTAGGTACAACAAATCCAATATCACTTTGCCGCGCGGCTCTGCGAACAAGCCAGATATCATCTTGCGTCGTGTCAAGCGCTTCTACAACATCACCACGCTTCAACGGCATCTTATTACCCTCATCCGGTTCGTAGTCTTCTACGGCAACGTATGCTATCAACGGCAGTACCTAGAAAGATTTGACATTAATAAACAGGAGCCTAAATTTTGCGGTTTCAAAAAGCTAAAAAGATCGGTCTGTAGGAATGAATTTCCTTGCTATTCGTTTCTTAAAGCAATACGAGCTGCCTGCTTTCAACTGTTGCATATATTCCTCGCTGGCAAGTGATAGGACAAACCATTAAAAACTAACACAAGCCTTTTCTTTCCCATGCAGTACAAGCTTTCGACCACGTGGTTCTTATTATCATCATCACAGATAACAATCTTGACACAATGTAACACCTATGTCATGATTTCTATAGTTAACCAACTTGACAGAGGATTAACAATGATTGGCTATATGACGAACTGCTGCCTTTTGTCTCGCCATTGAGCTGAAACATGTCTTTTTAAAAAAATAATTTTAATGTGTAAAAATTTGAAGAGAGATAACTCTGTTTCCTAGCGCTTATCGCGTCTTCTGCACAGCTGGAAGAGTATAGCTTTAACAAAGAATGATGCATGAAATAACACAATCTTGACCATCAATCAAGGACAGTGTTTACAAAATTTTCTTCATGACCAAAGAACATTGCAGATAACAGGGGATAAGAAAAAAGACAATCTTGGCTTTCTATCACAGACAAGCAATGCAACCAAGGAAGGAGAAGAATGAAAGAAATAAGTTTACCTCTTCCAGTTTTGAAATTCCCGGTGTTTTCGGCACATCTGATTGGCTAGCTGGTCGTGAGCTATCATTCGCATCCGACTTTTTGCCTGTCAAAAACAATTACCACAATACTTGACCATGTGAATTATTTGGCAGTTTGCAGAGATGGTTATAAAATTTGAGAGGTGTAGGGGAGGGGAGGGGTAAGAAAACAGACTGTCTTATGATTATCACTGCAGTGGTTGCCAAATATGTTTCTAATGTTTGGGATACAATATATAACACACGTTTGCGGTAACTGCAACCTGTTTTTTATGATTTCAAATAACGGGATTTAAAGATCTGAAGATCCCTTTAAGATCTATTCCACATCAATGAGACTTCTACGAAGGTTTCTGGAGGTAAACACCCCCATCCACTCAAAATGTTACGTTCGGTTACTCGTTGCCAATGTAGACTCCATTTGAAACTCTTCGTATAATTCTAACTATACTCCAAATCTTGAATGGCCATATGGCAAAGACTGAAACGAATCCTGAAAACAAACTCTGCCCCTATACCTCCTTTTTGTTTCTTGATCCTTTGCTTTTTCGGACTTTCTTTCCTTTCATTTTCATGTATAATCCCAGCTGCTTTTAAATAAGAAAAGCTTGAACGCAATCCAATATAGCCATAACCTTGCGAGTTGTCTTGTCTGCTTGATTTTGAAGGAGAAAACTTCGGAGAGGACGCATAGAACTGGCTATGGCGTTTTAACGCCATTAAGTCAATGGTGAAATCAAGTCCAAACTACATCGTGAAGTTTCCGATAGTCAGTTAGATCCAGCGGAATTTGCGGATTGTAGCGATAGAATCAGCTGTATATTGATCTAGACATAACGCATCGATCCTAAGAAAATGGAGGCAACTAATCTAACAGCAGACTGACGAAGCCCATAAATATGTCCTTGAAACGAACAAGTTCCATTCGCAGCTAGTAACAAGGTTGCCAATGTAAGATCTCAATGCTGAAGGATAACGGCGTGATTACGAAAAGCCAGCCCAATTCATGTGAAGCCAAAGAAATTAAACAGCTCCAATTTATCACAGCGAAAATCTGCAGTTCTAGGTCTTGCAGATCTGCAGCTTTCAAAGATATGAGCAGCCTTGTACTGTCGTAAACAAATGAACAGAAGCTTTCATCCGGTTCTTCTTAAAACAACACGAAACCTTCAAGTGTTCACAAAGCAAGGCGAACCCTTCAAGTATTTGTAAAACTGTGTGCGATGCAACGAAACCCTTATCTAGAATTCATGAATTTCTACTCCACTATGAAATGTTTGTAGCCTACAGAAAATACTTCGGCCCAGTGCCTGCTCATTTCCTTGCAATGAAAACTATTATTAGGAAACGATCGAAAGCAGGTTGCAAAACTGAAACGGCATTTAGCGCTGCATTCATGGTAGGTTAACACTTTGACTGAGACACCTGATAAATTCTCTTCGTATAAAGAATGTACGCTATCATCGTTTATGCTAACTAGTTCTCATTTTGTTGTGTTTACAAGACCACCACGCAAGGCCTAAATATCGTTTAGGAAAAAATGTTAAAGACCTGCGGATTAAAATGAATAAACAGTATACTAAGCCAGCCTTGTCATTCGATTCAACAGGCACTGCTTGTCATTGACATTAAGAGCTTACCTTGTACAGATTGTTGCAAAATCCGGCTAGATTATCTTACGAGCGATACGAAATAGAACAATCATACGCATCTGAAATGTGTTATGCAGTAAAATAGATGGAAACATTGCAGGAAGTCATAATATAATGACGTTTAATCTCTAGAAGGTTACCGATGAAGAAGTCAACAAATGGCCAGAAATGTTTCTCTTATAGAGGTGCTAAGCTATGGAATAGCCTGTCATCCGAGTCGAAGCAAGCAACCTCTCTGTATGGCTTCAAGAAAACTATTAGAAACAGAACCTCTTTCCCTTTCATTTTTTTCTTTATTGTAAATTTTGAATATTTTTGTACATAATTTTTTAACATTGTAAATAGGGTTTCATAGTTTGATTTGATTAGTAGCTTTCTATTTATATACTATATTGTAATTAACGTCCCTTGAAAATCAACTTGTTGAAGGGCAACCCTCCTTAAAAGAATTGAATATGAAAAGAATTAAATATGAACTATGAAATATAGAACATAGGAAAGAAATCGATTCATGTTTCAAATAAATGCACTACTCGCTCTGCTTTCAAGACGATTCTCTTTGTAACGAAAACTGCCATCCTAAAACATTCCACTACTTCCACCGGAAACGCTGAACTTTTCTAGCTACAAATAGAATATAGGGCGACATGGCTACAAGTCAAAAATTAGGTTTTGTCTAATTTCAATTAGACTGGTTCCACAATCTCTGTATGCTCCTAAGAGCTGATCTGTCGCTAATACAGAGACTTGTTGCCAAACAGTATCTGAAATCGGATTGATTTGATAGCCTCGTTTTCATAATCGCTGCATGCCTAAAATTCGGACCAGGGAACGGAATTGATGTTTTTGCGGTTGTTGTTGCTGTGATCAGTAATCATCAAACAAGGACATTCTTGAAAACGATTGAAAACAGTTTGTGACTCTGACAAAATTGGGGCATGTATAGTGAACACAAAATTAAAATTTCAGAGAAGTTCAGAGTGACCAAAGATTAAGAAACCAAAGATTTGACATTAGAAATAATATTAGCATTATACATTGTCATTTTTAGCAATCAGTTAAGTAGCATCTGAAAAACAAGAAATTTTCAAGAGAAGTGTTCTTTATATTTTGTTCCAGTGCTTTGCTTCATCAGAAAGACAAATCTCTCCCCAAGATGAGTGCCATCTAAATGCATACTGATATGAGATCTGATAATAATGAAGCAGCTATCTTGCTTTACACAATCCCTGTGGATTAAAAACATTGACATCAATGTAAAGTGATGGGTACTATTAACATCACAAGCAAAAATGTCACCCCCTTTTGCTTTTCTTTGTGCAACCCAACACCAAACAAAATATAACTTTGCACACCAAGGCAATAAAAATGTTAAATAAACTATTGGATTCAGCCACTTATAAATGTGGACCATTCTTGGTTATGCTAACAAAATACAGTAAAGCAAATTTTTAGGCAAATCCTTTTTTAAGACTACCAAATTTCTTCTCAGGCAAATCCATTCATTTATCAAAACCAAAACCACTGAATTCAAGAGTAAACAGCTGTAAACAAAAGCCCAACAGAAAGGCAAGAAATTCAGTATTCACATGCCAAGCAACCTGTTTGCAGTTTAATTGTTGTTATGAATTCAAATACATGAGCTAAATGTAAACGAAAAGTGACCAACCTGGAGTGGGCCTAAACTGATAGACTGATACAGTAGCAACCAAACCACCACCGGCAGAGAGTTGGATGTGCTCGAAAATGCCTCTAAAAACTTGCAAAAACATCACACTTTGCCATGTCCTGTCAGAGTACAAACAATCATTTCTTCCCATTGCTCATGTTATAAAAAACGGCTGCCATAATCACCACGACTTCGTTGGCTTCTGCTCGATCGAGCTGCGAACTGCGACAAGGAGATCCGACGCCATTATTGCGTTTCTTGAAAATCTCGGACCATGCATTGGCCTCACTTTGAAAAGGAGGCTTTCGAGGAATAAAAAGTAAAGAGAGCAAAAATTGATTGGCTACAAAGGAATTAGCTATTGTTTTCGCCAAAATGCTCCAATCAGGTTAGGAGCAGATTTTTCCGCTCCAAAATTCCGATTTGAGATACTCTTTGGCAACTAGTCCCTCATTGAGCTGGCCATCAGCAACAGAGCTAGTCTAAATTTCAATAACAATAACGCGTCTTTTCGGTTTGAAACGGAGGCTATGCGAACAGGTGGCTAATCACAGGTTGCTGCGCAATGTGTAACGATTAAGAAGCAACTAAACAAGAAAAATCTGATATCTAGACAAGCTGTAAAGAAATTCAAAGAAAACAGGAAACTACACACCTGTGACTATCAATTCTGCACTAAGCTTTGCCGTTCCAGTTTCATTGGTAGCACAACATGTATATACAGCGGAGTCTGCAAGCCTTGTTTCTGCAATCAGTAATGAATACAAGTCTCCATCATTGATCAAAGTAAAATGAGAAAATGCTTCAGAACTAATTAGCTCATTGTCTACAAGCCATTCAACCAGGACCTCAGAGCCGCTCTTGATCTCACAGTCCATTCTCACTAGGTTTCCTTCTTCAACAGTCCGGTCATCAAAAGATGACACAAATTCCGGGAGATCCAAATCCTTTGATCTTGACTTAGGCTTTGGTAATACAGCTGGAGGGGGTGCTTTTCTCGTTTTCTCCTCCGGTTCATGTTCAGATTCTTTGTCCGATTCCGGTTGATCACGTTCCTCGGGTTTTTCATCTTTTCCCTGCGGCTCCTCGTCCTCATCTTCATCGTCATCTTCGTGGTCCGACTTTTCCCGTTCACTTTCAGTTGCCACTTCTTCTTCATCTAAAAGTAAACAGAAGAGGTCCATTGGTCATTCAAATAAGTCCTCTGAAAGAGCGGTGCTTCTGTAGCTGGTGATCCAACGAAACGGTGAAAGAGCATTTAGGGACAAGAGGCAAGCCCGCCATCGTCATTTTGGATAACAAAGTATCTGAACATTCGAGCAGTTTCAAAATTGTCAGTGAGTTCCACACAGAGATTTCTAATATGCGTATTACTTACGATGCAAATATTTGTTCTTTGGAGTGGGTTTCTATTTGGGGTTCACATGGAATGTAGGAATGGTGCTCTGGTGGGATACACAAAATCAGCCAAGGTTTGTTTTTACCGATTTCAAGTCATGTGACCATGCTATTGGAAAGTTGGAGTAGTATATTATACTACTTCTGGCACTCATAGTACAAGTTTTCATGGCGCGAATTACCTTTAAAAAATTACAAAATGGTTTACCAAAAGCATGACCACCTGACTTGAAGTATGTGTAAACAAACCTTGGCTAAAGTCGTCTACAGGGTTGTCTGTTTACTGGAAGTCAGTGACGTCCAATTCATGCAGTTTCAGTTCAGTTTCAATTTTTTCACTTTAAAATTCAACAACGTACAAGTTTCAAGAATACATTAAATACAAGAATATAGACATATATCTGTATATATAAAAACGATAAAAACACCTAAGGTCAAAATAAGGAAGAGAACATGAAACCTTGATGTGGGGAATTCCTTAAAGGAGGAGCTCTCTCAATAGATAAACTATTCGAGGAGAGAGCACCCCCTATGTTAAAAAATCCATATTTTAAGTAATCAGTTTGATTCTAAAAGATGCGTTGTGTGCAAGAGACCCATAGTGACTATAGTGACCCCAAGCCCATGGAATCCACTTCAGGCAAAAAACCCAAACCCAAATGCAAGGTTATTAAAACACATAAAAAGAATAAATAAATTTTTCGTCGATGATCACAACTTCTACGTCTCCTAATCAATGTTTGCCCTGTTCAGGATACTGCGAATTCCCCCTTTTGTAATTCACAAAGGAAAAGACGTTAACCTGATTGGCTCGCTAATCAATAGGACGAGCGAAGCGCTTTGGGGCATGCACAATTTCACAAAGGAAGGACGAAGGCGATGACCCTGAGATCGATAATGCACAGGCTCCAAGGCGCTTGGAAGTGCATCTGGCTCTTCAGGAGAAAATCCGAAAGACTTTCTCTGATAGTATCCCGAACAATCCCGTTAAAAGGAATCACAAAATAACTCACCATCAACAAGGAGTTCCGCGATGACAGCAACACGACCTGCTTTATTCCTAAGCATGCATTTGATTTCTCCTTCATCTTTAATCTCCACGGGATCAATGATCATTGAATATGTTCCAGTCATAGTTTCACTGGTCAATCTCACTCTTGGGCTCTCTACCACAAGCTTATCATTGATATACCATAATGCTGTGGGCATTGGATTGCCAGTCGCTTTTAGTTCAAAGCAAATTGCATCTCCTTCAATAACTTCCTTGTCTTTGAGTTCTTGTTGGACACTTATTGGTTCGATGTCATCTGCTAATGTAGACTCTGTTTCCTCGGACTCTCCGATATCTTTCGCGCTGTAGAGACACAGAGTGGTTAGTAAAAGTGCAAGGGCTCTAATGGATGTTGAAAGTCAATGACGTTTTTTATACAGATGAAATTTTATAGTCTACCATGTAATTCAGAAAGCCGCGTTCAGCGTCTAGACGAGAGATAAATGGTAAGGGATGCTAATGCATCTTCTTCACATCGTGTACATAAAGAAAAGAAGGATAAGAGAAGGTTCATGCCCAGTTGAATATAGTTTTGGCCAATCAATTTCTTCTCTACCTTGAGCACGTTTGAGTTTGACTGGTTTAGCATAGAATTCGTCTCGTTCTCTGACACCTCATCTTTAGCACAACCACCGATTTTGAAGATTGGATTAGGATAGCTTGAAGGACTAAGTTTACTACACGATGCTCTATCGATAAGAACCAAGTACAATCAATAAATAATAATACCCCCTTACCTTTCCTCTTGCATTTCTCCAGAATCTATAAGAAGAAAAAGAAAGACGAGACTATATAACATAGGCATCATGGTATGCTAGTAGCCAATATTACTCAGAAAAATTGAACGGCTAATATAACAACTGTACATCGTATGTCAATTCCTAACTTGGGGCTATCCGAGTCAAAAGTTATGATCTGACTAGCTAACTTACTATGGAAGTGTTAAGCCTGGTTTCCATATGATCGCAAGGATCGCTAGTGATCCAAGGATCGCACAAATTTGTGACCAGAAACTGTTAGCGATCCTTGCATCATTCAGTTTCCATTTATCACAACGATCGCACAAATCTTAGAAGTTCCAAAATCCAATTCTCACAATGGCGGTAAAACATAACAAAGAAATATCTTCTGAAAGGGAGGCGTCAATCACCTGAAATTCATGCTCGGTCGGCTTCCCTTTGACGCAAGGATCGCTGCGATCGCAGAGATAGAAAATTTCCTATCTCAAACGCAAGGATCGCTGGCAACGCAACGATCGCTGGCAAACTGAACAAGACAGTTTCCATTTCGACGCAACGATCGCTGGTCACAAATTTATGCGATCCTTGCGTCACCAGCGATCCTTGCGATCATATGGAAACCAGGCTTTAGTAATAACCTGAAAAGACATTTTTCATGCATACAAACATGACCACGTATTTTCAAAGCCTCGACTAGACGCTACACGAGACGCTAGACGTACAAGTCTGCTGCTGGCAGAAAATGACTTGCAAACGCTGAATCCACAGGCATGCAGGACTGTCCTTTAACGTCGAGATCTTGGAAAGAAACATAATTCATCCTTTAACATCTTCGAGGAACGTCCTAACTTTTTTAGTATTTTGAAATATATTTATCAGAACGATGGCGAAGTCTTAAGGACTTCTTTCACTGGGACGGAATACGACAATGAGAGAATATGACATAGATTTGATTTGAAAATGCAATTGTCTTACCTTCAACTAGAACCTCTGTTTCAGTTTCAACGACTCCCAGATAATTTTCTGCAACACATTTATAAATGCCTTCATCATCAATCAAGATTTCATCAATGCTCACTTTATGCCATTCTCCTCTCGCAGTTATTTTCAAGAATTCTGTCTCTTTCAAAGGTTGATCTTCAAGATACCAACTGACAGTAGGTTTTGGATTGCCCAACACTTGAAGTTGAATTGTGAAAGGATCTCCTTCTAAAACGGTTGTTTCTGAGGGTAGCTTCTTCGCAAATCGAGGCGGCTCTTCAGGTTCTAGATCTAAGAGAAGGAGAAAAAATTTATTCTTGTACACTAAAGGAGACCAAATCCATCTCAAAATTTGAATCGGCATATAAAATTCTCTTCGATTAAGTAGAAAGTTGGAAGGAAATATTTGTTTACAGGAGACCATTTTGCAGAACACGAGAATGAAAACGAAAACGAAGAGACGATATTCTTGATCTACTATAAACAGCTCACGGTAAATGCTATGATGCTTTACAAGCACAAGGAATGTGAATGAGGCCTAAAGTGGCTGGATCTCGTAATGTAAACAAACTTCTCTTGAAACGACAATTTTGCAGTATTTTGATCGGTCATATCATCAACGGCGGCGCCACGGGGTGGACTGGGGTGGACATGTCCACCGCACTTTCCTCAGGCCGTTATTCATTCCTAAGCAAAAACGACGTAAAAATCGTTTACCTTCTGGCCATCAATTCTATCTCTCTTCCACCCCACTTTTTCTGGGCTGGCGCCTCCCCTGCATATCATAGAGATTTTCCACCATCTTTCTCAAAGTGAAAGTGTTATTTTGTAGATGCACCCTTGGAATTCGAAGAGAAACAAACGAAACACTCTTAAGTTGTACGATTGCAGAGATATTGGTGGATTTTCAGGAATAAGTTTATTGTGGATTCACCCCATCCACCAAAATCTGTGCAGAACAAAATGACCACGTGTGGGAAACAACATAGATTTATAGAGATAACAGGTTTGTTTACGGTTACGTGATCCTGCCCCTTTAAAACAGTACTATTGATGAATTTAGTAACTTTAGCAATAAGAAGGTTCTTCGAGCAACAGATCTGAGAATCATGGACAAAAAATAATCAACCAGGTTTCTAACAGGATAAAATGCGACTAGGCAGAAATGAAACAGAATCAAGGTGCACTCTAGAAACGTTATTAACCGTTTTAGAGGCAAATTCGTTTACCTGAAGGGCGTGATAGTTCAATGTTAACATTAACTGTTTATTGAAAGACCATTGCTGCTCCACACTCACAAAAATCGAACGTTGTAACAAATTCGACCCTAGGTGTCAAATCATTAAGAACATTGCACACATGGTTATTTAGACATATTACGTTGAGTCCTAGTAATCACTACCACCCACCCACCCCTCGCTCATACTAGGACTCATGGCTTTCCAGCCCCACAGCTGGCCCTGTAAAGGACTTGCCTCGCTTTCAAAATTGAATTGCGGAACAGCTTCGAGCGCATAGCAACAACAGCAACAACCTGGAAACAACAAAGGCCGGCAAACCGCCATCGTGCACATTCTTCACGAAATCAGTGATTCACATTATCATGGAGCGATTTGGAAAGAAAAAGGTAGGATAAAGTTCTTTTTGATTATGGTTTGCTTAGAAATTTATTAAGTGGCAATTAAACAGCTAGACTGATATCGTTTTGTCATCGAAATTTTGGAATTGACCCTCTCTCGTATGTCAAAATGTTTTGCAAGCAGTTTGTTTTATCGCAGCCAAACTGCTTTGGACTGTCTTGCTCATTTCATCAAGACATAATTGCCAATGCTGAAAGAAGACGAGCAGAAAATCGTTTAAAATAACTTGCAAAAAGTCAGAGCTAAACCGAGTCACCTATTAGGTAAGAATGCGATTTTTATTGTTTATGGGAGGCCAAGGGGACTGAGGAAACATATTTTACATCACATCAGGTATCTTAACTTTACATATGAAGTTTTCTTGTATTGCCTATCTTCTTTATCAACAGATTGAAGTCCAGGCTCATGACAGAAACAAAAGTGCAACTGCTAGACAAACAATCCTATAGCTTTGGTCAATGAAGAAAGAAGAAACCTCGTTATCTTCAAAATCTTACTAAACACAACTCTAGTTTGCCATAGCTGAAGATACAAATGTAGGCAGAGACTTTAACATCAGAAGTGTTTTATTTTGAGTTATCTTGGAATTACAATATTTCAATATATACTTTAATTTATTGTGAAAAGGAATTGACACGTTGTGAACTTTAATATTTTTTGTTTCTCTTGTACATAGACTTTATAAACTATAGCATCACAAGTTTGGAATGAAAGCAGCAAGCTTCAAACTAGTTTAAAATATTTGCAAAAGAACAAGAAGCATCAACACAATAATCCAGGAATGCTTTGGAATGAACTTTCTTGAAAGGTCTTAAATCTGATACTGTGTTGCAGTTCTAATTCTGTGTGATTCATCTGAAGTAAGAACTCATAATGCACTCCTCAAGAACTGTGACAACAAGGCTAAACAAGAGTGATTTAATGAGGAATTGGGTATTGTTTCATTTCACTTTCAATTGGAGGGGAAGAAGTTTTTGAGTTTATCATAAAAGCCGACTCAGGATTCAAACGTAAACAAATAATTTTTGGATTTGCTCAGAAGAGAGGACACAGCAACGAAATTTGATCATGAATAGGGGCCAAAACAAAAAAAATTGACTGAGTAAAGAGCAGGCATTTGACAAGAGAATGTTCTATCGACATTGAAGAAATTTAACTTTATCCCTTTCATATGAATATGCAGCAAAAACTCATCTTGCGGCTGGCCTAACTGTATGTTGTGATGTTTCAAGTGAAGCAGACATCTTTTATGAAATTTTAAGAAATTAACTCTCAGATCACAAAAAGGTAAGACACTCCAGTGCAAGGAAATATAACTCAAGAGAATAGGGTAAACCGGGGTAATTTGGGACAATTTTGTCATTTTTGAGGTATGACTGCTTCGTTGCATATTTAAACAAGACCAATTCAGCTTTTTATAGACATTTGAGTGGTGAATAATTGAAATTGAGTAAAAGATTCTCTTAATTCATGTTGCTGCTGATATATTAGCGTGTAAATGATGCTGTCCCAAATTACCCCTATATGGGGTAATTTGGGACAGCACTGAGTTCCACCTGTAAATGATACATATTCAAACCTAATGGCAAATTCGGATAAGAAAATAGTGTATCTGCCACAGTTCACTCCAATTTCATCAAAAATTGCCGCTTTCATAAATGTACGGTAAAGTAGTCATAATCAAATCAATGCTTCAAAATATCAAAAAAGTACTCAATATCAATGCAAATGTTGAAAAATTTGCTTAAAAGAATAAATGATTGCAATGAGTGATATAATTATGCAATTTTAAGCAATGTCCCAAATTACCCCAGGGGTGTCCCAAATTTCCCTTGTCCCAAATTACCCCGGTTTACCCTATTCACTTTAAGTGAGGAAATAATGGAAATCCTTATCATACTTTCAATTTATCTACAGTTATATCCTGTCACAGAAGGAACTTGAATAATTTCTAAAAAAAATTGAAGGCTTCGAAAAGGCAAAGAAACACCGTTTTGAAATTTCATTTGAATGAACCATAAACCTGAAAATTGTAGTTTTCTATTATTGACATACCTGCTCCAGGCATTTCTTCACTCAGGTTTGTTTGGAAAGTGGCACTTCGAGCAAATCTCAAGTATTCTCCAAACTATCAAGCAATTTAGCAACCGTTTCAAAATAATGATGTTCAGGCCTGTTGGCCAATTTGCCCCTTATTCTTCGAGCATTATTTCATCCAACCATCCAACTTTTAAACTGTCATCAGAACAGTTGTTTGTTCATGGAGTTCAATAATATCATCACCTTGCAAACTCGTCGAAAATTCCCGAGAGACATTCATCTCTGCTTGGCTTTTCCATTGCAGTAAAAACAGACGAGAAATGACGAATCATAGTAACTATGGACGAATGTTGACGAATATTTTCGCGCCACAACGGCTCCCAACGGTCTGATTTGAGGTCTGGGTTAGAGAGAAATGGCGTGAAGCTGTTGAGGCCGTCTTGGACTGATCGAGCAAAGGCGGCTCGACAAAGTGGAGATTGGGCTCATTTGCTTACAAAAGTATTGTTTTCCTCATCAACGATTGCAGCTGCGACAATAATGATATCAAAGCTTATCATTTTGTAACGAAAGATGATTGTTGTTGTGGAGCATACGACCTCGAAGCCTAGTGTTGCGGCCTTCGACCTCGCAGCTTTGCGAGTCGTTGGCCGTTATAGTCAATTAGTGTTCCGGAAAATATAATTTCTAGCCTCCACTTGGCACTGACTAAAAATAAACCAATCATTGGCAAGAAAAATATCACGTGACCATGAAAACAGGTCATGTGACCAAAATGAAGCGCTGTAATTGGAACCACAAGAACTTGTGGCAAATGGCCTAAATAGGGCCAGCTGTGGGGCTGGAAAGCCATGAGTCCTAGTATGAGCCAGGGGTGGGTGGGTGGTAGCGATTACTAGGACTCAACGTAATTTTGTGTTAGTCCTTCTGATTTGATGGATTGGTGGCTTGTGATAGGAAGTTCAAGAACTTTGCCATGACAATACTTTTTGGCAATCTTTGATAACTTCACTGATTATTTTGGATTTGCACCCTTCTATATTTCAAACAGATTTGAGGTTCTGACGTCATCATAATGCTAAATAGCAGCAGAGAAAAGCAGCAAGGCAGATTTCCGTTTACTGACATATTGTAGACCTGAATGAACTCTTAAGATTGTGCCAGTTTCCACAGTCAATCTAGGATTTACTTTAAATCTTTCTTAAAAATTTGACGTCTACGCTCGACCTACAAGAAAACAGAACCACAAAACATACCATCGACTAACAGTTCCATCTCACATCTGACTTCCCCAGCATCATTGCTGACGTAACACTCATACAGCGCTTCATCATTGATATCTGCATTCTTTATCTCCAGCGTAAATGTATCAATGTCTTGATAGGTGGAGACTCCCCTACTCTGAATCAGCGGCTTTCCTTCTTTCATCCAACGAACAGCTGCACTTTCGAAGTTCTTCACCTTGATTAAGAATTTCGCCGTTTCGCCTTCGGTGATTTGCAGATCATTCGGTTTGTCGATAATTTCAGGTGGCACCAGTTGGTCTATGGGAGAATCACGTGGTGTTTCGGGTATAACAACGATGTCAATTCCAAGTCCTTTATTAAAGATAAACAGTGCATGAATAACGGCCCCGTGCATAAGAAATGCAAAACTAATGAAATCTAAGAAGACATTTAAATCAGGCTTTACCAAAAACCATGTTTCTGTACAAGGCGTCCCAAACAATGGCTCGACGTCTAATTAAATTTGGAAAAAGATACCCCTGTCCCTAAGATTCGAAATAATTTTGGAGACCAGAAAATTTCCAATCCGTTGAACATTCACTGAATTGCGAGCTGTCAAAGATAAAAATATGCGACACTTGAAACAAGAGACCTCCAGATGACTTGCAATGCACAGTTGGAAGGTCGAGGCTGGCAAAGAAAGGTTACTCAATGCCATACCTCTTATCAATTTCAGAGCAGACCAAATAGGACAGCCAAAGTAATTTAATTCTTACCACCATCGTCAAATTTGCTTAAGAATGCATTTATCCAGAAAATTAATTGATGAGAGACTGAATCATTTTTTGAAACTTTGCTCAAGAGAATTCCTCAAAGCAGTCCTAGGCTTGCAACTTAGGTTATCAAAATTCTTTTCAAAGTCGACTCAATTTGGTTCCCTCTGAAATAAACGAGAAATAAAAGAAACGATAGACCATGCTACCTTTGCCACACAAAGGCCATTTATAGGTCTCTGGTTGCTACTTTCGCACAAACTTGAATTTCAAAAGCTCGTAGCTCCGTGAATGTTCAGCTGATGTGAAGGATTCTGGGGTCTAATATAAAGTTAATTCAAAATCTCAGGAATCGTACTATATGATCATACAGTCCCCTCATTATATCGCCATTCTTTAATATCTGATCAGACGTCTAACAATGTTTTTGGGACACCCTATAGGCTATATTCAAACAATGACGTAGCCATGTTCTCCGTGCATCTAACTCAAAACTTTCAAAGTTTTTCCAATATAATAGAACAAAGCGAAGTTGTACGGAGTGTCGAAATGTACTGGATACGTAAAAAAGAATGACATTTTCACTTACCTCCGTCAAGTATATCGTTTGACACAAATTGCTCTAAACAATTTACAACGCCAGATACAATCTCAAAATTCAATAAAAATATGTTCGTTGCGTGTGGTACTATAACAAGTCAATGACAATACATTGAATAAATGATTTTAGTACCAATAATAGATGAGATGTTAAAAAACACGACGTTTCGAGCAAATACGTGTTATCAATAGAATAGGCACGAGTATCGAATATTTACTAGTACAGGAAGTGTAGAGTAGTTTGTATTGACTCGATAGCGAGGATATGCTCAAGACTTCGTGTTGTTGAACATCTCGGCCATTTTTGCTAAAAACATTGTGATGATAAATCTGATTATTATACATTATGTTTAAAATTTATATCCTGTTTCTAAACTCGATGAAACCACGGTTAAACTTACTTGGAAACTGATGAACAACAGACTCTTTTCTTTGTTTCTCTCGCTTGGAAATTTCTTTAACTTCTGCATCTGATGCAAGATCTTCTTTTGAAGCAGCAGAAATAATTTCCTCTCTTGATCCCAATGAACTGCTCGTTGAGACTTTTTCTTCATGGATAGTTGGGATTTCCGGTGCACTGTAAATATAAATATAACAGCAACTATTAGAGAGAGGTATTGAAAGAAATTTTTAGTCCTCCACTTTGTGGAAAATTTGCAACAGCGAAACATAGAGCTGTTTGAAGTACAGTAAGAAGGTTCGAACGACCACACTAAGAAGGTTCGAGCTTAAGAATCCCAGATCATAGAATTCCAGTTAAAATTATCATGTTTTTAAAACACTGTCTCTCATGATGAGATGTTTTATCACAGGCGATAGGAAGAGAGACTATTATCGTGTAAATTGGAATATTAGAATGTAGTGTGTACTTGCATTATGTTATCAACATGTCTCTTCCTTGTTTTTTGTCTTCTTTACAAACTGTATAACGCAGTCACGTGATTTTAATCTCGACGAGTGCAGTCCATAACATCGATCGCAGCTTCGCCATTTTAAAAGTAAAATTCCAACGATAGAGGGGACCAGAATCAAGGCTGACAATGTTCCTTGGAATTCTATTCTTATAATGGCGAAGCTGCGATCGCTGTTATGGACAGCACTTGTCGACATTAAAATCACTTGACTGCGTTATACAGTTTGTAAAGGAGACAGAAAACAAGGAAGAAACATGTTGATAACATAATGCAAGTACACACTACATTCTAATATTCCAATTTACACGATAATTGTCTCTCTTTCTGTCGCCTACGGTTTCACGTGGTGAGTCTCATCGTCTTTCTTCCAGGAGACCAAAATAACCAACTACATTTATCACGGCACAAATATACCGGGTGAGTCTAGAGTTTATGCGTTCTGCGGACTGTGAAATAAAAAGTATGAAGCCGATATTCAAATCTGAAATCTTAATCTATTACTCAACGTCTAACTTAGATGACAAATTTTTTTGGTAAGTCACTCATCATTTTGGACCCAGAGATGAGGAAAATTCTGGAAATGGGCATATTTGGGAACAAGGATTCCACATTCCATTCTGGTCCATGATTTACTTGCTATTGAAATCAGAATTCTATTTCTGAAATTGACAATATAAACGTCAATGCCACATAAATCATGGACCAGAATGGAACTTGGAATTCTCAATTCCTATACAAACTTCTTACAGAGATTTTTCTAATTGTTATGTTTTTAAGATCAGTGATTTTACCAAAAAATATTTTTCATCTAAGTTAGCCGTTTACTAATAGACTCACATTTTAGTTTTGAATATCGGCAACATAATTTTTATTCCAAAGCCTAGCAAACGTGTAAACTTCTTTGACTCACCCGATACTACAGAAAAAAATGCAATGATAATCAAATTTTGAAGACTTCCTTAAAGTGCACATTTTATTATTCACCTGCTACCTATATTTGAGATTTTCCAAAAAATTTTAAGACAGCAGAGACTTTCCCAAGAAAACAAAAATGAGACGTCTAGCAATAATGGCACAGTGACAAAATCGCAAAAACAACGTACCTTCGTTGCAGCTCTTCCGCCACAGCTTGAATGACATCTTCCTGAACATCAAATTTTGGTTTCTCTGGAGCAGCTGGTAAGGAGTCTGCTGAATCTGAGTCTGAATCTGTGACGAGAACAAATGAAAGATCTGCATATTGTGTAATCGCCTTCCTCCATGTTTTGATTTTTATTTCAAAATTAACGAAGGTATCTGCCTTTTAAGTCATTGGGAAGTGTCAGCCATAATCTACAGCCACGAAACGATATTGTCTCAACGCCATAGCGTGTAGTGAGAGCTTGTGGCAATGATATGGCAGCCTCTTAACCCATAAGGAACGTGTTTCTCGACAAAAATATCTGACATAAAGCTAGGATTAAGGCTGAATTGACATTCTTGGAACAACTAACGCAACGAAAGTAGCCTCCCTCCGAAAAGTGATTTATAGAATTTTTAACGCTTCAAATTTCAAAATATTTCAAGTTAAGAACTGTGATATTTTCGTAGGTTCAGCATGATTACAAGGACGTTTAATGACAAGGTGTTGCGCTACAAGTCTGAGCTCGAAATCACTGAAAACATTGTCACTTCCACCAAAAGTAAAAATCTTAATAGTCAATGAATAATAAACGGAAATGGTTTATTCGATGGCTGTCTAACAAATATCAAGAAATTGTGAAATGTCTCTTGCATGCAAACATACCAAAATTTCATGCAACAATATAAGCAGAAAATAACAATTTTCATCAATTTATCTAGCTATATTTATGCTTTCGGCAAACTTTTCATTATTCTATTATTGCAAATTTAAATGAATGGCCACCTGAAAACCAGCTTTGCAGCAGGGTGACCGTTTCCTAAAGAACTGAAAATGACAACGAAATACTGAGTTTTCCTTGTACAACTCACCATCTGAAGTAACAATGACTTTAGCACTTGATTTATCGGATCCTGTTTTATTCGTCAACAAGACAGTATATTCTCCACTATCACTCTTTCGTACACTCAAAATCCTCAACATTGTTGAACCTTCCTTGCTGATAATCTCGAATCGTCTTCCTTTATTGATATCTTTTCCGTTTTTCTGCCACTCGACACTCGGTTCAGGTTCTCCTGTGTATTTGACTTCTAATTCACAATCGTTTCCTTGTACAACTTTTTGCCTGCTTAGGCCTTGTATTATTGCTGGGGCCTTTTCCTCTACCTTCTGTCCAAGTGGTCGTATTTTTCTTGCACCTAAAATAAGTATTTTTTACACTTAAAACAACAGTTTAATCACAACAAACTACTACCTGGCATTTGACAACAACATCTTTCTATTACGTTTGACATAAAATGTACTGCCTAACCAACGAAAAAAATGTTCAAGATACCTGCCTAACACGGATTTGGATTGACTCTATTTCATCATTCTCCCTATTGGCTAAACCAAATTCAATTTAATGTGAAAACTTGAGACTCGTGCACTTGGTTTGGGTAACTGCCTGTGGCTAGATAATGTCTCTGATGCGGTTCAAAATTGTGTTTCTTGATTTAACATAAAAGGGGACGGGATACTTCCATCTATGAAAAGTATAACTTGCATTACAGGGTTTATGCAAGGTTAAAAGTAGACTTATGAAGATGAGTCCCTTGTGTCCATGCGGTAAACCTTGCTTAACAAGGACTCATAATGAAAACTGTGAAAAGATGACCATATTTTCTGTAATCATCAATGAAACTATAATGGAATCATGACTTCGAGTCTCAATCCCGTAGGAGTGCTTTCGATTCTTCAATCGAATCGAAAATTCTAACACATTTACACCGTAACAATAGTAATTCACCAACCTCGAACCCAGGGCAACAATGGGCGGCCAGTTGTTTGTGCTGAAGAGGCTAGGCTGAAGACAATGATAGCCCTGTGGAATCGAGGTTGGTAATTCACAAATCTCGCAATCCGATTGGTACTCCAGGAATTGCGAAGGTTGGACCTAAATAGGTCCAGGTTTTTCAGAGTAATATTATGGGTCTCTGTTGACCAAAGCGCCATCATCAACTCAAAGAGCAATGGGAAACAAGAGACTCATCGTCTTAAGTCTAGGTTAAAAGTCTGCATTATCAAAATGTAAAACAATCTAAAAACATCCTATTCAAATCGAAGCTGCACTTCAAATCGAATGTTTTCTTTGTTCTTAAAACAATGGATAGCGAAAGAAACAATGCTGTGTCTGAGTGCTATCTTTGTTCTACTTAAGACAAGCCTATCTAACATTGCACATTCTTTTTAAAGGTGGTGCTTCTTGACTCCTTTGGATTTTAATGTATTTCTAATTGCGTGATGCGGTTAAACAGAGAATCAATATAACTTCAAATGACAGTGCAATAATATACAGGCCACAGTCTCTAGTAAATTGACATGGTTCTGGACTCGTATAGGAGGCAGATCAACGTAACAATATACGTTATAGTATACACGTAACGATGCACGTTAAATAAACAATACAGTAAATCCCCGCATATAAGAACCTACTTTTTTGAGGGCCAGGCTGAAATAGGTTCTTATTTCAAAGACACTATGACCAATATCAGGGTATATAGGTTCTTATTTGAAGAGTGACTTGTGCAGGCCCTTACAAAGTCTTAAAAAAGATTTCCAGCCCTATTATTTGTGTTTGAGGGGTTCTTATGGACCTATACCTAATTGGGGAGGAGCATCAACATTTAACAGGTGACTTGACCCAAAACTAACTGAGTAACATTAATCAAAAATCAATTTTGCTACCCCTGCAATAAGAACCTGTATTTCATCAGACTGAAACAGGTTCTTAATTGCCAGGTGCATAATTCAGGAAAAACAGCCTCTGGGTTCTTATTTTGGTAGGTTCTTATATGCGGGGATTTACTGTAAATACACGATCAATTAACAGAGCAATAGAAACAGGCCACAGTCTCTAGATAATCAAAATGGCTCAACACTCGTAAAGGAAGCAGAGCAACGTACAGAACTTTAGCAATGACGAGTAATACAAAGAGGAAAGTGACGAGAATACGCTGGCTACTATCTCCTTATCAACAGCGAATATCAATGCAACATAGCTAGATATAGGCGATACAAAGCGATGCAAGTCTCCTTCCAACGACTCTACTTCTGTACTGAGTGAACTTCGATGCAGCCACGTTAGCAAATTTTGATCGCTCAAACTTCCAAAACAGGAATACAAGAGGGCCTGCGGTTCACTTACAATTCAAACATTTACATAAAACAATTGTAAACTGTGTAAAATTAGCCAAACAGAGATTTTAAATAGAACAAAAACTCAGGTTAAACAAAATTAAAGATTCTAGTAAAGGCGACGCTTTATCTTGATTTAACTTTGTCTACTTCCTAACTTCTTGTGTCTGGATTGATCACCCACCAAAGAAAGATTACGTAGATACATTGAAATTCGATAACCGTTTACTTGCTTATAACCCATGAATCCACCGTGATATAAAGTTACTGAAAAGAACAGTAAATAATAGTATTGTGTATTGATTCCATGAAATAACAAGGAATTGATACACAAGGGGGCAGAAGAAAAGGTAATCCTCTTTAGGAATGTGTATTATAAAGGACTAGAGCCTGACCTACAAAGCAAATTACCTTCAAACAACAAAATTGTATTTCTAGTCTGATCGACTGAATGGAACAGAGCAATAAATTGAACAAAATTGAAACGTATAAACGTTATGGCACTATAAAATGCTAAAAGAATAAAATGATATTAAGGCTAGAGTACAAAGACGAGGTTTTCTGCAATCTTTATAAGGTCATGTGAAATGTTGGCCTAGGTTAAAATGATCGAATAAGATTAACTAATAACGCTGTGCGATGTTTGATGTAACAGAAATGTGGAAGGTTTCGCTTACTGAAATAAAAAATAATCCTGTACAACACTATAATGTAAAAAACAAATATCTTTTGATATATATAGGATGAGCCAGAAAAAAGTTCCTACTTCTGAGAATTCATAGCATCAAGAGTACTTCATTCATTTGAATGATTGAATTTCTAGTTAAAAGGCAAACGATCAAAGTATTTTTGTGATTTATCTCGCCCTCCTACGAGCACTGGAAATATAGGTAAATTCAACAAAATTTCATGGGTGCAAAATGACTAAAAAGGGCCTAAAAATTGATCAGATCATAACGGGCTCCTCACACAGAACAATAAAGAAAATGCCATTTCCCATGGGTGAGCGATATCCACTGAACATTTATTACCATGGGACTGAAAATCTTTAATATTTGTATGAAAATCGATATCTTACAACTCTTGAGAGAGGTGCGTATTGTTCTGTGTAAAGAGAGTGCTTGCAATTTGATTTGAATTCATCGATCCTTCAAGTGCTGGTAAGGGGTCAGTCATATATCGATTTCGTCCTCGCTTAGCGTCATTTCGACGCTAACTTTCAGACCCCCCCACCCCCCACCCTTAGCGTCGGTCCATTCAAAAGTGACTAAGGGCTGAAAGGGGCTGCAGTAGACCCTACGGGAAAGGCACGGGAAGTACAGGGCCTAAAATCTTTTGGCATTCCAAGAAGCTTCAGCGAACATTCTCCGAAAGAGAAGATCACATGAAAATGGGCTCAGGAAAGAAAGTAAAACATAAAATTATCGCAATCTTCACAATATTGCAGACATATATCTCTATGAAAATCGATGTTAATCTTTTTTGTTCTTAGCGTCAGTGTTGCGGAAGGCTGTTGACCCCCCCACCCATTAACGTCGAAATGACGCTAAGCGAGGACAACATCGATATATGACTGACCCCTAAGAGAAAAACCACAAAAATACTTCAATCTTTCGGCTTCTAGCTAGACGTTGAACCATTCAAATCTGTGAAGTACGTTCGGTTGTATAAATATTCAAGAGTGAGAACTTTTTGCTGGCTCACCCGTTATACAGTAGTTGAAGTACTGTAGCACATGTTCTTGAAGTATGTTACAAAATCAATACCCTGTGAGCTAACGAACAGAAAACCGCAAGAAAACGTTGGTCTTAAAACCTTGTTATCAGTTGAAAACTTGTGAAATTTAACAAGCAATAACTAATATATGATCTCTCCTCGCTACGCTGACAGTGGGTCCGACAGCAACGGTCACGATTTCTATCCAAGCTTTACAAAACCTGGCTGAAGTAGAGTAGGTCAAAGTCCAGTTTCTTGAAAATTCCATGATTATAAGAAATGGCGCCTTAGAAAATAAAGGGAAGAAGCCTGAGCCGTTTGAAAATGGCCTACATACCTTCAATTTCAACTTGAGCCTCTGTAGTTACCTCAGCCACTCGATTTTTCGCTGCTACTTTGTAAATTCCACTATCTCCAATTTCAGCCTCTTGAATAATCAGACTTGACATGCCCACGGTACTGTTTATCTTCACTCTGTCCGTTGATTGGATAATTTCTCCGTCTTTGTACCACGTGAACTCTGGGTCCGGAGAGCCATTTGCTCCACATGATAATCGAATTTGCGTTCCTTCTAAGATGTCCCGATTCCTGGGTCTTATCGTGAATGCGGGCGCGATTCCATCAGGTACTGGACTGGCCTTCTTGGTGGGCTTTGGAGCCACTTTTGGTGCAGGCTTCGGCGGTGTCCTTAAGAAATCGACAAAACATCAGTACAATGAGTTTTGATCAAATTTTGGTAAAATGAGGCAATGATTTATCAAGGTCTACTCATAAAATATTCCTCTCTGTTATCAAATATCTGGAGACTAAACAGATATATCAGTGGCAAAAACATAATGTTTGAAAACAATCATTGTTATAAACAACTCTTTGGTAGAGAAACCCAATTGAGTTCATACAAAAGGCTTGTTTATTTTTGTAAGAACGCAGAATTTCTCTTCCTCCTGTAAAGAAACATACGGATAAAATACTACAGTTGAAGTTAATAAACGTCGAGGGTATCTTATCCAGTGCAACAATCTTGAGAGCGACGTGCAGCAATAGTTTCAGCAAATAACCACAAATTTCTGTATGAATTAAACTAAAATGTGATGATTTGAAATACGCTAAACGTATCAGGCATAACCCTAGACTTATGACGATGAGTCCCTTGTATCCCTGCGGTAAACCTTGCTCAAGAGGGACTCATCATGAAACAGTGAAAAACTTGGCCCTATTTTCTTCAATCATCAATGGAATTAGGGAAGAATCACGGCTTCGAATCTCTATCCCATGGGAGTGTTTTCAATTCTTCAATCGAATCGAAAATTCTATCACATTGACACGTTAACAATAGTACTTCACAAATCTCGCAATCTGATTGGTACTGATGAGATTGCTCAGTTTGGGCCTAAATAGGGCCAGGTTTTTCATAGTAATACTATGAGTCTCTATTGACCGAAGCGCCATCATCAAGTCAAAGAGCACAGGAAAACAAGAGACTCATCGTCATAAGTCTAGCATAACCCTTCATCAGGTGTCAGTTGCTATCTTATCCAACTCATTACCATAACGTAGCCATGCAAACTGGGCATTGGCGCCTAGACCTTGGAGAAAGTCCCTCGGACAACAACAATAAGAATCTGTTCACTTAACTTATCGAGAATTCTTGATTCTGGGTTTGATTGGCCAGAAAATAGCGTACGAAAAAGTTCTGCTGCATGCTCCCTTTCAATCAAAAAGCCAACGAGAGAAATTTCCAGAAAAGTCCCTCATACTCAAAGCTCCTTGGTAATCTGAAAATTGCTCGAAAAGGCTCAACAAGAACAAAAAAACTTCTCCGATGTAGAATATGCAAAGTTAATTAACGTTTTGGTTTATAAAGCAAGGTCTTAGCTACGCCGATGCAGTGAACAAACAGAACGTTCATTACTCTGAGTTTCAGATTTGCCTTCTTCTCAAATGAGAATTTTCAGACCGTTTTGAATCCAGCTCAATTACTCTGCACATTAGCATTCCAAGAAAATTGTCCCGAATACAAATAATGTGATGCGTGCATTCCTTTTGCAATCAGAACAATTATGATTGTATTTTTGAAGATTTTAGCATTGCTTCATTTAGAGCCAGCCGGCTAACTTTGAATGAAATCTTGATTGTTTTGAATGCCAAAGGAACGCAGGGAATGCCATTTATAATTGTTTTGAAAGTCATTTCGCCCCAAATTGAAAACAGTTACTGCTCACGACCTGAGAAATTGAGATGAGTTTCATTTCCCTGCGTATTATGAGAACTCCAAGGGCTTCTACTGCAGACCGAAATTAGTTTCAAACCGAAACTACATTACTCTGACTTCTAGATTTGCTTCCTCCCCCCCCCCCCACATGAGAATTTTCAGACCGGTTTGAATTCAGCCCAATTACTCTGCAAATGCGCATTTTACAAAAATTGTCCTGAATACAAACAATGTGATGTGTGCGTTCCCTTAGCAATCACAACAATTATGATTGTATTGTTGAAGATTTTAGCATTACTTAATTTCAAACCATTTAGAGGGCATTTGCTAATCCACGGCACTACGGCACTACGGCACCACGGCACCACGGCACCACGGCACCACGGCACCACGGCACCACGGCACCACGGCACTACGGCACTACGGCACTGAGTATTCTTTTCGCATTTTACAGAATTCCGTTTTTAAATAATTTGACTTGACCCGCAGGCGCTAGCAACCATCTGTCACAGTAGGAAGAGATAGTGAAAAGAGCTGCACCCTTGGGATGCACAACATACAGCAATTTACAGCAAAGAGCAGCAATAGCAACGACATACTTTCATGCAAAGTTATACCCAAGCGATATGAAGCAAATCCAATAATAGACCGACTTGACAATATCTATCATGCATTCATGTAGCATTATTTGGATAGATATAAACCGGCATACTTGTAAGATAAAGTAGAAACTGACATCGAGGCGTGCCAGGCACGTTTGCCTCTGCTGATAAAAGGTGCTCAATACACTTCATATCGTACTTCCTTAAAGCCTTAAGTTTCCTTCAGTTCAGTAGAAAATGACGATTCCTCCCTCTTTCAGCAATGTTTTATGCTCGCAATATTTTCTAATAAATTGTGAGTGTGCTTCATATTTTCGGAATTCTCACAGCCCCTGATTTAAGTTTCAGAATCAATTTGAAAATCAGTTTTAGAACTGACGTTTCACGAGATGTTTAAACTGAACATAGTAATAAAATATTCATTTCCATAGTGCCGTAGTGCCGTAGTGCCGTAGTGCCGTAGTGCCGTAGTGCCGTAGTGCCGTGGATTAGCAAATGCCCATTTAGAGCAAGCTGGCTAACTTTGAATGAAATCTCGATTGTTTTGATTGGCAAAGGAACGCAAGGAATGCCATTCATATATGTTTTGAAAGGTCATTTCGCCCAGAACTACAAAAAGTTTCTGCTGACACGAAAATCGAAATGAGTTTCAGGTCGACCTGAGTTTCATTTCCCTGCGTCAAGTGACCACTCCAAGGGCTTCGACTGCAGGCCGAAGTGAGGTTCAAACCGATGTGAAATCAGACCGGTCTGAGTTTGCTCATGTGAGGGCAGTCTAGAACAGACGATACCTTGTCAAGCGTTTAATAGTTACATATGTAACTAAGAATTCAAAAATAAACTGCTCCGGTGGACATATCGATATAGTACATGGTAATGACAAGCTTTCAATTCAAAATTTGGTGGGGACATGCGCGAAAAATAAAATTTACGAAGAATGATCAACTATCTAGGAAAAAGAGATAAATTATGAGCCTCACCGATAACTATGTAAGATAAATAAAGATTTCTCAAGGATATAGAACTTGCTGTAACGTTTTGCTTTCGATTCATCAGAATAGAGTTTTGATGAAGCGAAAGCAAAACGTTAAAGGAAGTTCTATATACATTCTTTAGAAATCTAAGGAAAAAGAGTGTACTGGCTGATATTTTGGCATATTAGTTAGTAAATGATCCGTTAAAGCAGATTACTATTCTCCACTTCATAATATTTTTGTACTTACTTTGGCGGGGTCTTTTGCTCTTTGGGTTTGTCTGAAACCAAAATGAAATATGAGTTGATGGATTACTTTCATTTATAACGAATAAAGGAAGAAAACAAGACCTGCCCATTTGTAAAATAACTCCATATATAAAGCCATAACACAAAATGGTATTTTACAGAAACACAAAGAAACATGTGGCTCAACACCGGCCCTTTATATAAAGCAGCATCTCCTAGCTACATTTGCGTCAGAAATGAAAGAAGATTGATTAAAAATTTTATGAACATTTACATTTCGGGTAGTTGAACGCTTCCCTGCAATATAAAAGAAATCTTTCGCAATGCGGCCAAACGGGAAAAGTTGCTTGGCAAGGAAATCTTATATTCTTGGCATACAATATTTGCTCAATTGGCCAGGCCTTAAGCACTGCGTTTTGCATCCTTCGTCCTGCAAAAGAGCGAGCAGATAAAGGCCATATGTTGGGTGGTTGAAACGATACCAGCCCACGATCAATAACTCACGCCTGTCTTAGGTCGTATGCGATACGATGTTAATACTTCGTATTCTCTACAGTAATAAGCTCTTCTGCTATAAAGAAAAATATTGATGGATCGATTCTTCAACTCTTTGATTGGTGATTGATTGATTGATTGATTGATTGATTGATTGATTGATTGACTGATTGCTTGATTCATTGATTGATTGGTAACTGATTAAGCATCTTTTGCACAATGTAGCAACATACCTTTGACAGTCAATGTAGCTTTTACAGAATCCCTTCCAACTCTGTTGTGCACTTCAACCGAATACTTTCCACCATCACTGTTTTTTGCATCATTGATGTTCAGCTTATAAACATTATCTCTGACTTCAAATTTCCGTCTTTCATTTTCCTTTATCTCTTCACCATTGAAATACCATTCAACTTTCGGGTCAGGATTTCCATGAACAGCAATCTTTAATGTAACTGAGTTTCCTGTTAGAACTTCGGTATCGTGGAGAGGCTTTGCGATTCTTGCTGGTACGAGCTTGTCTTCGTCTTCTGATCCTGGCTCTGTTGTGGATGCGAAAAAACAAAGTTCAGAAACAAAATGACGATAACAATGACGATTCCTTTCTCGGCTCAATTTATAAATTCATTCTTGACTCAATAATAATAATAAAAATAATAATAAATTCTTTGTTTAAGGTTGGCGTAATTGATAGCACTAGGCTAATTAATGCCAACCATAATTACAACAGCATGAAACTAGAAAATTAATATCATAGATATTAAGGTGACTATGCCCCCCATCCGCGAAGCCGCAAGCCTCCGCCCAGCGAAAAGCCACCCCCAGGGACCATCCCGCCCCCGAGCCCCACCCAGCCCGCCGAAAAGCAGCAGAGAGGCGGCCGCTCCGCACAGTCCCGACAATAGAGGCGGCCGCTCAAATCGCGGGTTGCAAAATGAATAAAAATCATTGGCCCAAAGCCTTAGACAACACGGGAAATTTTTTGAGATGAAATTTGAAAAAGAAAATCTAGATTGGAATGACGTACAAAATTTGATGATATGCGACACAAATTCACTTATTCGGCTCGAGTAGAATTGACGTAGTGAATTAAGTTTTATTATTGTGACAGTTATCCCACAAGCAGACTAATTTTCGTGATCTGATGGGAATCGGGCTGGGAACGTAAGTCTTCAAACCTGCCGTCTTGTCCTCTCTGCTAAATACGCAATAAAATCATAAAAAAAGGAATTTGTAAGTGTTGAAGGCTATGAGTTGTTGAAAGTCAACAAGACGACAATCAGAATGATTCTGAAGCTCTGCTGGGAATCAATAGGGGTCTAAGGCCCCGTTCACACGTATCCGGATATTTTTGAAAACGCATCTTTTCTTATCCGTATAAAAAAATATCAGCGTCTACACGAGAAGTGTTTTCGAAAATATTCCCGTCCGCACGAAAACGCTATGATATTCGAAATCCGAAAACAGACAAATGAAATGCCGTCGCGTGATTCCCAAAGATCCGAGCGCATGCTCTGATAGGTTATAAATCGACTCTGTGACGTCAGCGCTTTCGAAAAGCTCCGTTTTCACCCTTCTACACGACAACAGGAAAACGGCTTTTTCAAAAAGATCCATTCTGGACTGCGCTTTCGAGAAGTTTCATTTTCGGTGACCGAAAACGCTGCCTCCGTGTGCACGCTAACCCAACAGGGATAAAAAAGAGGCGTTTTCAAAACTATCCAGATACGTGTGGACGGGGCCTAAATCCTCAAATCGGCCGTCCAGCCTTTCCTGCTAAAATATGCAATGATAAATCATAAAGGAGAAAAGGTATCTGTGTATGTTGAAGGCCAAAGATCATATGGGCACGCTTTTTGGTTCGAAAATCAAGGAGACAGCTTGCAAAATATTTCTTTCCATGTTTTGGACTTTCAACATAACTTTGCTGAAATCAAGTTTTCTAGGTAAAAGGTTCGAGAACTCAATTGATACAAATTGGACAATTGATCAAATTCGAGAACTCAATTGATACAAATAGAATATTACACAAAGATTACACTAAAAAGGAGCATCTTCCTACCAAGATTATTCATAATGCTGCGTGCTTCATGATGAATCCAATTATCACATCTATTGACTTTCCTTGAAACGCCAAGGAATCATTGCAAGAATGAGCATCAAAGTACAGATTTCATAGCCTCCGTGCAGTCTTTCTTTTTTCAAAATGAAAAAGACGGAGAGCTGAAAGACTGCGCATCAACAAGAGATTTATCGAAAGGCTGACTCAGCACAATGAAATCAATGAACGTAATCTGTTCTATCACATTTCCCAATTTCAAACAAAAAGAAAACAAAAACACTTTGTAAGCTGATTGTGTTGCGGTTCGGAAAATTCCTCACCAGACTCTAATTGGCTAATACAACAATGGATTAACTCAACAAAATACGAAAAAGTGTTCACTAATGCGCATTCTTGCTATTCTCTCATTCTTTCAGTTTAAAAGAAAGAAAGACTGCACGCAGGCAGATTTCGGTGAATAGTGCAGTTACATACTGCGGCAATCAAATTACATTACCTTCAACTGTTAACTCTGACTTGGTTTCCACGGTTCCATATCTATTCTTGAACACAGCTTTATATAAACCAGCATCAGACAGCCTTAGTTTTGATAAATGTATCGTGTAAAGCTCATCCTGCACTTCGATGGATAATCTTTGATTCTCTGTATCAATTGGTTTGTTGTTTTTGAACCATTCAACATTCATTTTGACTGGGCAATACACGCGACATGCAAGCTTTAAGTCTCCTCCTGACACTCCAATCTTGTTTCGTAATGGCATTATCAATTCTGGTTCTTTTGATGCATCTTCAAGTGGACTCTCTGAATCATCATCATCTAAATCTTCGCCATCTGAAGTTCTACAAAAAACAAAATTTGTTGTCCTAAAATGCACCATAGTCTCCAAAATCTTTGAAAAGATAGTGTAAATGACAATTACATCTGACAGGATCATATATTTTACATAGATCTTACATCGTACATAGAACAACCTTAGCAATGAGGCAAAAAGACAATACCAATACCAATACCAATAAAGATCTCACAAAAACAACAAACCAAATGAAATAAGAATGGAATCAACCTCTAAATAAACGATCTTAAAAGAAAATTTATTATCATATTTTTACCAGTTAGCCATTACTACTCTTCGCGTTCCGTTTTGTATATATTTCACATGTTTCTGTTCCCAAAGCAGCTCAAACTAGATAAGCTTTGCTTTTTCTGAGTCGTATGAGATATACAGTACGTTGTATTATGTATTATGTATTTCTTATGAATAAAGTTTGAATTGAATTGAATTGAATTGAATTGAATTGAAAGAGCAAGCATATTTTTGACTTTCAAGTGCAAATTATGAAAATCAGCATGTATCAGTTTCAGTTCAAATTTAAATCTTCTTTCTCATTAACGTATTTTGAAGGGCCTGCTTATTTATTTATTTATTTATTTATGTACAGTAATCTATTGTAATTAGGTTTTTAACAGGGCAGTTTGTAAATCAATTATATCATTGCAGACTTTACCCTGCATAAAGAATTTAACATGAATGAAAATGAAATAAAATGAAACAGGATTCCATGGCTTGAAAGCAACTTTCGGAAATATACTATACTTCTATGACAGAGCAGAGACTGCGTAAAATGACATCATCGAGATAAGAAAATATGTGGATATGTAAGCTTTTTGAAATGATAAATGTCAAGAGTATGAGCCCCATGGAAGAAAATATTAAGTGTTGCCTGTTTTCGAGATCTGTTGCAAGGAGCTAGGAGTACTCAAAGTTACCAATTTTCATTCATGCCTGCGCAGATACTGCTCTGCTTAGATATACCGTTTAGCTTTCATATCTTGATTATTTTCAAATCGTACAAAGTCTAAAATTCTTCTTGCTAGAGACTGTATTATGACCAAATTTACGAATCGTAAGCCAATAAAGTGACAGCATTCTGATACCACTGTGCTGTAGCTATTTATGAAGCGGAGTTTTCTTGACAGGTATACCATTTGTCATCTGTTAACTTTGCAAACGCTGCTTTTAGTTTCTGTCAAAACCACCCTTTTCCATCAAAATAAAAACACCGTAAGTTGGAATAAAATTAAGACGTCAAAAACCCTAAAAGTAAAATTGTATTAAAATGCCTGTAGCTACTCACAAGCCTTCAATGAAATAAAGATGCAATAGCCAATTGTAAAAATGATGTTTTTTAAGATTTGAAGCTTATGCCTGAAAATGCTACGTTTTGAATCTAGCAAGTAGCAATACAATAGGGCCACCCATTAACCTTATGAAAAGTTCCATTCTGTAATATTGTGTAAATGTTTCACATACATAATAGAATTTTGGGCAAACGTTCAACTTTTATCCAACTTTCCAACGCTGTGTCATATCTCTAGGTTGAAGGTAGCAGATCAATTCAAAATAAAGATTCTTTATATTTGTTCTTCATATACTAAGAGAGTCTTTTGACAATGATAGAGGGCTTTGGAGGCCAGGGTAGATGTCCTTAAACAGAGATGATACTGAGGAGAAACAATGCTATTGTAATAATATTCAATCAAGGACCATACGGAAGATACCATACGGAAGATAACGTTTGATTACGACTTCATGTTCCCTGTATTAAAACTCATAAATTAAGTAGAAATTTTTATCGCATCTCAGTTGAAACTGTGATTAAAAGTACCTTGGTAGTGACTGCGTAGCCTCAATGTCCGATTCGCTTGATCCAGATTCAAAGCCATGGCCTTTGGGGGAAAGCAAAGCTTAAATAGTCATAGAATACCTATATTTGCAACATCCATACTTTTATCACTTGAAAATGCAAGAAGACACACGTGCTTATGCGGGCAAATTCATCGAGCAATCTGTGTTACCATGTCCTGATGTTAAAAGGAAGTCTTCCATTGTTTAAATCATCAAATAGTTTGCTTGATTCGATCAATATTGATAAATAGAATGATCTAATTGAATTTCAGGTTAAACACCACTTGATGTTGGAATTAAATATTTCAAATGCAAATGGACAAAGAAAAACAAAGGAGTTGAGGAGCAATAATGCATGGTGCTTCTTGTGCCAGCACTCTTTTGCTAACAATTTCCACTTTTGCATGATGACCATACAAAAACATAAACCTTCTGCAAAACAAATTCCAAAAAATCCATATACCTTCAATATACAAGACTCCAGTGCAAGAGACCTTTCCAGATTCATTGAAGGCTACGCATTTGACTTTCCCTTGGTCTTCTTGTTGAGCATCCTTCAGTATAAGGTTACATGTTCCATCATCGAAGAAATTCATTCGCCATTTATCGTCTTCAAATATAATATTGCCACTTAGGTACCATTCGATTTCAGGTTCAGGGTTTCCTATAAAACATGAATCAAACATTGAAGTGAATCGACAGAGATATGGTGACCAAATCTAAGAACAGAACAAAGTAAAGCCGCTGTGTCATTTATGTTTCTACTGTTTTTATCGATCAAGAACATCAAAGACAATAAGCCGTATTCAGACATCCAGAGTCCCCAAAACTAAGATCTTAACTATTTTGACTTCCTTTAAAATGTCTTGATGGAGTATGATAATTTTTGGGGCTGACAGATGCTTCGAGCTCCTCGCATGCGAGGAATTCGTGGAGTTTCTAAGTCCAATACATAAAATAACGTTAAATACAGTGTATGGCCTGGACATTTAGCCACTCATTTAGCCTAGAGCACAAACAAACACTTTGGATATGATTTCTACGAACAATGGCAGGATTAACTCTACTGAAGAAGAAGTACGACGTGAAACGAAGATTTGCAAAACTGTGGATGAAATAAACGACCAAAACCACAGATTGCATCGAAAAGATGCACCATCAAGGCAATAGTCTACATCATAAATGTTCCCTTGCGCCTTAAACTCCTTAGAGCTGTATCAGGTGCGACAGAAATGTTCTCACGTGTTTGAAAATCCGGATTATGAAAACTTATTGATAAACTGGAATAAGTCACACTTAGGTTGACAGCTGACCTGAAGAAACATTTTTGTCAGATCCCTGTGAGCACTGGAAAGATAAGTGAATTTCTAAGTAATGAAAAATATTTTATTCAGAGTGTATGAACAATATCTTGAAACCCCAGATCAAATCATAATTCTCCTAACAGAAAGAATCTCCTCGTACAGTGCAACCGTGCGTAGCTTCCAATTCTTGCAGAGTTAAAGAGCGAACTCTCTAAATGTAGCATCACTGTGTTCTAAAACATTTAGTACAATATTTGCATCAATACATTCACAGGATGAAAATCAAGTGTGTTTACCATCAACAACGACTTCCATTTTTGCAGCACTTCCTTCAATAATCTCAACATCTTCCAGCTTCTTGATGAATCGTGGTTTCTCAGGAACATCATCGTCTTCACTTTCCTCATCCTCTGATGGTTCTGCCTCCTGCTGTTCTTCGACAGCTGGCACGACGGCTTCATCTTCTGAGTCAGACTCCGTCACCTGTGCTCTTCTTCTCAATGGAGACCTCTTTACTGTAAATGATAGATCTCAGAATATAATATATAATCCTAATGACACCATTTTTGCGGGTCAGTCCATGGGGCTGCAAAAGATTTTCAAGTTTAGATCTTGGCCCGCTGAAGTAAATTTTTTTCACAATCAATTAATTTCAGAGTCTCAGTACAAAGAATGTATAATTGATTCAAGGAGATTCAATTTCGGAACTTTTTCTGGAAAGTAAGTCATCTTATTACATGAAAAATATTGGCCAATCATTCAAAAGATATCAGGCAAGTAGCCAAACAGGAAAAAGATATTGATAATATTTGTGCTAATACCGAAAGAGTACTGTCACAGCTTGCAAAGATATCTATACATATGGAGAAGTTGTGTGAAATTTGGATTCGTAAAAGACAAAGTTCGCCTGTCGTAACTTTAAAGCACGCCTCTTTCGAACAAACAAGGGTCTACAAATCTGGGTCGAAAACTCGCTCAGGAATATGATAGGCTACAAAAGAGCAGCACCAGTAACATAGTTAAGGGAAGTCTCACTTTTCTGCGATGCAAAGCTCAATATGAAGAGCCAGATGCGGCAAAAAGGACTTCAGATTTTGAGAAACAACCGCGAGGAACATTCTGACATCTCTGCGATTTACAAATGATAAATTCTAAGTCAAGTTCAGTACTATAGCTATATTTGTTTCTACTTCTAACGAACTGAAAATGACTTCGAATCTCATTGGAGCTCTTCTGCAAATAGTTGCGTTGCATTTTGCTGTCCAAAAGGCGAAGTTCATCTTGGCAAACTCGTTAAAGGCAGTCCGTCAAGCATCTGATTGGCTGCAATGAGGTCAGAGCTCAACACATCAGATGTCTTTGTGAATGTGTGTGTTTAGAATAAAAAGAGCTTAGCATTATCACCTACCACGGCCGAAGAGAGTCAGTACGATTAGCAGCCATTCAATTCTCCTATTCTTTGTCAGGGCCGCCGTGAGGTGTTGGAGGCCCAGGGACAAAGCCGCGAAATGAGGCCCCCTTCGAACAAAGCAGGGATCAGACATGAGAATATCTTACTTCATGAGCCCCCTAGATCTCAAGGCCCTGGGACAGATTGCCCCTTCAGCTCCCCCCTCTCGGCGGCCCTGTTCTTTGTATTGTCATTATCACTCAATCAGATGTGTGACAGACTGCCCTTAAAATGAACGAATATGTTTCTAAAGGAACTTACCAGTTTCTCGTTTTCCATCTTCTGTGTCCAGTTCAGCTTCAGCATCATACTCCTCCTCAGCATCCGCTACACTTTCTACAATTTTCAGTGCAGCTTCAACTTTCTGTTTCTTTGCTCCATTTGCCACCATACATGCATAAACACCAGCATCATCAATGCAGCACTTCTTTACAGTCAATTTATACGAGCCTTCTCTGCTTTTCTCCATTTCGTATTTCTTCCTTGACCTAAGTTCTTTGTCTCCATGATACCAAATTACGTTCTCGACGTTGATCGCAACAATTTCAAAGACAGCATCCTCGCCCACAACAGCCTCGGCATCATCAAGCGGTTTTTCAATGATGGGGGCCTTTGTTTCGCTTACCAAAATTTCGGCTACAAATGACGTTGATGCTGATTTGTTCGTTGCCACAATCTTGTATTCACCTTCATCATCAGGACTCATTTCATCTATTTTCAACTGGTGCTGTTTCC
Organism: Aurelia sp. 3 sensu Dawson et al. (2005); assembly: GCA_964020215.1. Lineage (NCBI taxonomy): Eukaryota > Metazoa > Cnidaria > Scyphozoa > Semaeostomeae > Ulmaridae > Aurelia > Aurelia sp. 3 sensu Dawson et al. (2005). The sequence continues at coordinate 13,909,420 of OZ026573.1, read as the reverse complement.
CATCTTTGCTTATTTTCACGTGTTTGGATATAGCGACAGGCTCCTCGTCTATCAACCACTCTACCTTGGGTGGTGGGACACCTTCAACAACGGCCTCAAGGATCAATTCATCGCCCTCTGATACTGTCATGTCGGTGAATTTTGCATTGATTGATGGCACTGTGGCTCCAGGCTTCTTGGCTGCAAAAGAGATTGATATATCAGTAAAGGCAGTTCTACTTTCAGCTGAGGAATCTTAGGTATCAGATTCATTATCATAAGATTGATAATTCATTATGCAATTTTTCTCTCGAATAAAAATTAATATAAAGCCTCACACGTGTAACTTTATCTAGCTGAAGATGAGACAAGCTCGTCTCGAAACGTTCATTAATCATGGCCTAGTCTAACACCTTATAACATTCAACTGGATTTGTTTTAACTAATTGGAAATGTCGATTTAACTAAGATAATGGTTTGTCTTCTCTGAAATGACCCCAAAGATAATGTTCGTCGTGGTCCTAATGTTACAGTTTACACTAAAGCTGCGCTTTCAAACCAATGTTTCATTATCTAAATCTGCGACAAAGCGCATAGATATTATCCTGTACAGAATACACATATTGTGAAAATCATTCCTACTGTATGTGTAACAAAATGAGCGGTTCAAACTCTCAATTTACAACTGCTTTGTCTTACCTTTGACTTTGACTGTGAAAGCCAAAGAATTTTCTCCAACAGCATTTGAAGCTATGCATTTATAAGTACCAGAATCTTCCAACTTCAAATCTTTCACAATCCAAGCAAACTTATTGTCAGTAACTTCCATCTCGTATTTCTCCGAACTTTCCTGCAATTTCTTGAAGCCTTTTAGCCAGTCAATAGATGTTGGATTTCCGGAAATCAGCACTTCAAGTCTTGCACTTTCACCTGACATAAACTCACCAACTGTTTCCGATATCGCTTTCAAAACAGGGACAGATCCTTTTTCCGTCACCATCAATTCCGCTGTGCACGAGATCTCTCCATCTTGGTCAGCTGCAATGCATTTCACAACACCACAATCTGTCAATTTGCATTTCTCAATGACAAAAACAAACGCCCCATTCTTTTCTTCATTTATTCTATAACGTCCCCTGTTCTTGACTTGTTTATCGTTCACAAACCACGTGACCTTAGCCTCCTCTGCATCCTCAAGAGCAATGCGAAATTCAGCTTCCTCGTCAAGCAGCACGCTCACTGGCTTTAAAGTTTCGCTGAATTTAGGCCCTTCTCCTGAAGTGGAGACCAGCACATCACAGCTACACTCACACTTGCCAATTTCGTTCTCAGCAACACAGGTGAACAAGGAATCATCATCTTCACTAACACTACTGATAACCAAAGAAGCTGCTTCTCCGTTAAATTCCGTTACATATCTTTCTGATTCTTCTAATGGTTCTTCATCGATCAGCCAAGATATTTTGGGCTTTGGAATTCCAGTGACCTCAACTTTCATTTCCAATTTCTCTCCGATTGACGCTTGCAGTTCCTCGGGAAGTGCTGTTGTGAATTCTGGGGCAGCTCCTTCAGCTTCAGGAGCTACGACAGAACGAAAAGGCTTTTCTGCTTTTCCTTTTCACAAATGGTAACAAAACGCTCTTCAGATACATATGCAACATGAAAAGAAACATTTTTGGCTTTTCGTAATTAGCTGGATTCATCCTAAATTTGAGCATCAAAAACCACGATTGGAAACAAATTTACACCGTATTAATTTTGTATTCAGAACTTTCGCTGCCATCCGGCAGCCACCTCATTCAGAATGATTAGCATCTTCTGATGCAGTTCTCTTTGTTTACTCTCTATAGACACGGCTCGAGACACAACATTCACCACAATAACAGTAAATGTCAATTGCTGAAATCATACGACACTTTGGCTAATAACTTAACATTCAACAGTTACTCAAACACTCAGAACAAACCATGTGCAATAGCTGGAAGAAAGTTTGAACACATCATACACTCACAGCAGGATTACAATTTTAACATCCAGTATAGTAATCAAAATTATGACGTGCATCTACAGGATGCAAGGAAATGACTTACCTTTGATTTCCAACGTAAATGTATTGCTGAGAAATCCTGCACTGTTCTCAATCTCGACTGTATATTTTCCAGAATCTTCTACTTCAACATCTTTGAGAACAAGGAAAACTTTGCTGCCTTCCATCTTGATGTCATATCCATCTTCCTCTGAAATCTCAACGTCGTCTCTGTACCTTAAAGTTAAGCGGATAAACTCAACTTTAGCTTACGTCTGCTGCTCTGGCAGGCTGAAGACTGCACGCAGGAGCATAGTGCTATCTAATCAGATTGCTATCTAATTTCATCCACTTTCCTAGGTGAATTAAGTTTGTTTGGATAGCCGCTTTCAAATTTGTGAGGATAGCTTAGGTCTAGTCTAAACGCGAGACCTATCTTAACGAATTTTGATGCGGATGAAATTTATCCGCAACATTGTTAACGGGGTCTAATACAGTAGAAACCCGCATAGAAACCTGTTTGTATAAGAACCTTGAGGCTGAAATTTGATCTTTTACATCCCCTAAATAAGAACCCTCCAGAGGCTGAAACTGGGGGAGGTTCTTATATAACAGGTTCCATGTGTTCAGAATTCCTCAGAATTTTCAAGAATTCTTACATTCTGATCAGAATTCTTCAGTGGTACAAAAGACAGCATGATTTTTGAACAAGAATTCTAACCTGAAACTGTTCTCTTGAAGTTAAAAGAAATCTTCACAATTTCTGTGCGGAAAACAAAATTAATGTTTGCAAGATGTGTGCAGTATATAAGAACCTTTCTAAGAATCTTGCAGGGTGGAATTTAGAATACCAACCATTTAATTAACGAAGAACCTATTCAGGCAACCCAAGAAAAACCTAGATTCTTTTATGTGGGGTTCTACTGTATTTCAAATCATATGAAGATTTTTGGAGGCTTATTAACTGTGAGAACTCCTATCTAAAACACGTAGAATTAAACTTGCAAAAGAAATGCAAGTTTCTGACAGAAAAAGATCCCTACCGACCTTCCAGTTCTTAATTCTTCAAACAGAACTATTTGCAGGTGGATGGAGTACTGCCATCTTAAAAGAGCTTCGTTGGTATATTATCCTTTCTCACAAAGTAAACGAATTTGATCATAGACCTCGATAACTCTATACAGAGGAGATTTTGTAAAAACTTTCTCTGCAAAAACATACATGCGACTTGCTCTAATCTTTGCAAAAATCCTACTCACCATCGACAGGAAACATTGTCTCCAGAAAATTCCAAATCAAATGTTACATCATCTCCTTCTATTCCATTCTTCTCAAGTTCAACCTCTCCTTGTATCTTTGGTGCGGTCTCCACCTTTGTTACAACCAAATTCACACTTGAGCTGACTTCTCCAGCACTGTTGCTTGCAATACACCGAATTTCTCCAGCATCTTCAAGATGACAGCTACCAATGGCCAATAAAGAAACATCACCTTCAGTGCTCACTTTATATGCATCTTTGGACTCCACTTGTTTCCCATTCAAACTCCACTGTACGTCTGGTTTTGGGCTGCCACTTACCCGAATACTGAATTCAGCTTCTTCTCCCTCTTTGATTTCTCTCGATTCTAATCCTTTCAAGAACTTTGGAATTTCAGTAACAACAACATGACAATGTGATTCAACAGCTCCAAGCTTGTTATGTGCTTTTATTGCGTATTGGCCTGCATCATTCACAACTGCGTCTTTGATTTTCAATTGATGGCAGTTCTTTGTTGTCTTGATCTCAATTCTCTCGTTGCTTTCAATCAGAGTACTATCCTTCGTCCATTCGATCTCAGGTTTCGGCTCAGCAGTTAATTCTGCTTCTAATAAAAGCATGCTGCCAGATTTCACAGAACTGTCTTTAAGACCCTTGCTCAGATTGGGAGCACATTCTTCTGGACCTGTTAGAAATCACAGCGTGTTGTTAACAATACCGAATATCAGGGTTCGTCGGATAGAGACACATAACAATCAAGAAATTTGTGTTGATTGTTACATTGACTACATTGATTGATGCATGAAGTCTAACTAGAATAAACATTCACTTTGTATGGCGAAAAAGAGCAAACTATGGACATCAATTTGAAGTTATTCACGGCAACCCTCAAATTGCTATAGAACGCTTTTCAATATTCTATTCCTGCAAACTCCCATTTAATAGCACCTATTTTCTGGCAGTTTACTTTGTAATTATAGATAATTTTTAGTTAGCTTTTGCCAGTTCCATTTTGTCTTGTCTAACTTTACAGGTCTCTAGGTATTAGCCATGGGGTAGACATTGTCTTTCGCTCCTCGTGGTTTAAGATTTCAAGTTCAAAGGCACACTGTTGTGGCTTTGATTGGCTAATCGTGGTGTTGAAATCACCAACAAAAGACATGGCCTCTGAACAACTACCAAGCCTTTATGCCCTTGGGTCATACTTTGTTTCGAGAATAAAGGCTGTCAGATCGTTATCGTCTTCGTGAATTTCTGTGTACAGCGAAATTACTGAAGGTTGCCAATTTCTATTCTTTTTTATTGTCTTATTCACCCAATCGGCGCCACGACAGTGTGCCTTTAAGCCTGAGTGTGCAAGAAAAAAGGTTTCCAAATATCCGGGCTTAATAAAGCTTGGAATGGAACACCTTTTGAAATAGGAGAAATCCCCTCGCTCTATCAGTTTAAAATGAAATTAAAAATGCATTTGCAGAGCTCAAGATCAGACCTCGGCTTGGATGCAGTCCTAGCTAATACCAAAATTTTAAAATCGTACTTTTCATTATCAATCCATGGTCTTTACAATGATATCCAGGCCAAGCATATAGTTGAGCTATTTAACATAAGGCTTGAATCTTTGCAAAATTTTTAAATTGAGTGTGTAAAATGTTGTTCCCTAATTCTTTCAACTGAATAGATCGAATGATACTTCAGGTGGTTTGCCATAATTTCAGATAGACCGTTTGCGATATCATCATTATTCTTGGAATTGCAGCGTTTTAAGATTTATGAAAGGATGTACGAGAGGAGGTATCAGAAGTTTTGAAAAAGATTAAAAGCACCATAAATTGTAAACTGATGGAGGAAAATCAAAATGACCAATACAAGAAATACTCAGTTCTTGACGATCTGCAAGATAGTAGCAAGCAAAAGTCTATAGTTTTTATGGTTTATGATTTAGAATTTTGATGACGTCACAACTTCAAAACCAGCACAAGTGTTAAAAATGCTGTAACTCTGAAAATAATGATAATATCAAAAATGCTCTTTCTGAAATAACGGCAAACGTCCTCAAGTTCCCTTCAATCGATTTAGCTGAAAGAATAGAGTAACAACATTTTACACATTTAATTTCATTTTAAGTTTTGCAAAGATTCGAGCCCTATGCTGAGTTATTTACCATTTATGACAATTTTGTAAAGTCTGCATTTTAATTTTGTACTGATGGGATATCGTGTAAAAATATGAATCAATAAAAAATGGTATCGTCCTTGTATTGTTGTATAGTAGTTAGAAAAGTATAGTAGAATGTAGAATCTGTTGTGATATTTCGTATGGATGAAAAACATTTGTTAATCTTTGTAGATAGTTATACATGGTGTTTCAGACACAATGCAGCCGAACTCTTTTTCGAGAGGAAATATAAAATTGTAATTTTGCGTACGCCGTTTGAAAGCACAATCTATCGTCTTACAATGATATCCAGGCTAGGCATATAGTTGAGCTATTTACCATTCAATTTGAGTTTTGGTACGTGTGGCATATTTCAAATGCCAGAAAGTGATAGGACATTTACACAGACAAAAATCTATCTTTGTGATGGCTCATTATATCATTTTAAATAAATGTATCTTATGGGAATAAATTTTTCTTTTCCCTTCATTGATGGCATCAGCTTAAAACTTTCTTTAAAAAATATGCTTAGTAATTTTTTCAAAAGGTGTTGATTTTGCTCTTGCAGCATCGTGCATTTGAATTCGCTCATACGGAATAAAGTATCAGTTAAATTCTAAATAATTCCGTTTAAGTATCCGAACAGAATACCTAGTTGATTTAATAAAGAAATGCACAGCTCCTCGTGCAACAAAATAAGCGAGATATGACCTCCTGCATGATATAAAGAGAACTCACTTGGTAACAGCTTGGGACCATCATTTGTTCATGTTGCCCCATATCTCTGAAACGAACTACCGTATTCACTAAGGGCAGCAAACTCAGTAGAAGTATTTTTAAAGATTTTAGAAACATTCTTATTCGAAGACATTTCAGTTTGCATGACGAAAAAAGTATAATCGAGACTGTTTTAATTCAGTCGCACCATTTGCAATGCGCCTGTGAGCCGAGGAAAAGTTTCAAAATTCGTTGCATATTTCCATCTTTTTAAGGCTGCAGACTTCAAATGTTCTATGGCAAGCAAAGAGCATTTACCTTTCTTTTTCACAACAAAAGTTTTTGATTCCTTTCCAGCAGAGCTACTTGCCAGGATCTTGTAATCTCCAGCATCTCTATCAGTGGCTCGAAGTATTGTCAATGTATATCTATCGCCATTTGCTTTAACTTCACATTTCCTTGTATTCCACATCATAGGCTTACCATTTTTCGACCACTCAACCTTTGCTTTTGGTTTCCCTGTGACCTCAACCTCGAGCACAATATTCTTGCCATCTTCGATCTCTCTCACAAGATCTCCAATAACTTCAATTCTCGGTGGGCCTATCTTTTGTTGTATAAGCAAATCAGCCCAGCATGACTTCTCCCCAGCTTTGTTTCTAGCAATGCATTTGATTCTTCCTTTGTCACTAACTTTGCAGTTCTCAATCACAAGCTTGTGGGAACTATGCTCTGTTTCCGATAATAAATATCGTGGAGTGTCTTTGATCGGTTTGTCGTCTTTAAACCATTCTAACGTGGGTTCCGGGACACCTTTTACTTGAACTTTAAATTCTGCATTCTTTCCTTCTCCAACTTGAACGGCTTGAAGCTTTGAGACAAACTCAGGACTCTCCTTGATTTCTTCGATTTCCACGACACAGCTTGTCGACACAGTTCCGTATTCGCTTTTTAATTCGCAAGAATATCTTCCACTATCTTCTTCGCGTACAGATTTCAATGTAAGTTTGCTTCCCTCGTCACTACTTTTCAAAACGACATTTTCCTTGGCTTCGATTGTTTCTGCATCCTTCGACCAGTCAACTTGACATTCTGCTTCACTTTCGAATGATACATGTAATGTAAGGTCTTTTCCTTCAAGCATTTTTTGATCAGCGAGATTTTCTTTAATCAGAGGTGGTTTTCCTTTCGCTGTTGGTATACAAAATGACAAATTTTCACAAAACCAAATAAAACGGAATCATAGTTCAGATAAAATTTGAAGCTGTAAAATGTAAATACATAGAGATGTTCTGATAGTTAAGCTGTAATACATTGCCAAGTTGCAGAGATCGGTAATAAGTTCTGCAAGGGACATTCACCTGTTGCACTCATGGATGATAAACCATTTTCCGGGTGTCTCAAGAAATTTCCCCTGTTTGAAATTCATTGCAGCAAATATTGTTTCACCATGGGTATGAGGAAGAAAGATGCTTACTCTTTGATAAAATGTATGAACAAATCATACCTGTGTCTTTATCGCTGTTTGTGTCTGCCTATCATTCTTGCAGTTTCAGTTCGATTCAAATCATTGCCTACAAAAATGGCCTAAATTGTGTTTCCTGTAAAGCGAGGCTGTCCTCGTTTGCAGTTTGTGAAATAACGGCGCAAAAATAGAACAGCGTCCTTCTATATCTACTCTCTCCTTTTTTCGCGCCGTTATTTCGCAAAACTGCGAACGAGGCCAGCCTTGCTTTTACAGAAAAAATTAGACTATGTTTGTCCATGATTTGACTTGACCTGAGACTGCAAGGAGGAAAGGCAGACAGAAAAACGGGGATAAAGACACAGGAATGATTTTTATGCATTTTGATTAAAAAACATCTTGATTCCTTACACTCATGGCTTCACTATAATCATAGGGATTGACTTCTATTTGCTAAAAGACTGAAATATTATCTTTTTCTATTTGAAATTTTCAAATGCAATGAGTTTTCGAACATACATGGCGAATATTTTTCATTTATCCGGTAGAATGCATCTCAGGTTTCAAGAACAACTCCACTGCTATGAAATTGCCTACGTAACCCAGACCAAATGAAGTCTGCTGCATCATTTTCCTCTCATGCAAGCAGTAATGTCTGGCTAACTTAGTAATTACAACTCATTTTATGCGTAAAATAGCTGCAGTTTCAGCTTTTACTGCTTCACTGTTGCCTGTTGTAAATAATTTTCGATGGCGATAATGATGATGATGATGATGATGATGATGATGATGATGATGATGATGATGATGATGATGATGATGATGATGATGATGATGATGATGATGATGATGATGATGATGATGATGATAATGATGATGATGATGATGATGATGATGATGATGATGATGATGATGATGATGATGATGATGATGATGACGATGATGATGATGATGATGAAAGTTGATCATGCAAAACCGGGCTCAAAAAATAATTTTCTTCCTGGTAGCAAGCCAAGTATCTTCATTACTTTTTACACACTTTCTTCTCCTTTCCCAATAAACCGCCCTATTCTATTCCTTTACCCTTCTCTCCTTTCTTTCCCCTTCCTTCCTTCCGTTCGTTTTTTCTTTCTTCCTTCCTGGGAAATTTGAGCATTTCAGCTACCTTCCTGGCAGTGCCTTTACCACGCTACTTCGTTTTTTGGGGCCCTGCCAAAGGAGATCTAAAAGCAATCATCTTACCGTTCCAAGGGCACTAATCATAAGATTCTAACTCAGAAGAAAGAAAACTGACCTTCAATCTTCACTGTAAAATTCAATTTGTCTTCCCCACTTTCATTCGTAACAATAACCTCATACTCTCCGGCATCTTCTTCTTTAGCACTATCGATAACAACGGCAGCCTTCTTTTTATCTTCAATAAATTCAATTCCTTTATTTTCTTCGAGCTTCTTTCCATCTTTCTTGAGACATTTCTCACATTCATCAGCACAGATCACAAACTCAACCGACAACCTTTCTCCTTCTTTAGCTACAATTTCTGACTGATAATCTTCAAATGTTTCAATCCTTGGCGGTTCAGCTTTTTTAACAACAGTCAACTGTGCATTGCAAGAAACTTTCCCAGCGCTATTCTCTGCCACAGCTTGGAACACTCCAGCATCTTTCTGATCACAATCTGTAATCACCAAGACATGACGACCTTCTTCAATCAACAATCGATATTTCTCCGATTCTTCCAAAACTTCTTTCTTTTTCAACCAACGTATCTCAGGCAATGGCGTCCCATCAACTTCGACAATAAATTCCGCCTCATGTCCTTCTGTAGCCTCAACATGTTTCATCTTTTGAATAAATTCTGGTTTTATGCTTTCTTCGACGATTGAAAGCGTTGCAGTACATGACGCTTCTCCCAGTTCATTCTTTGCATTACAAGCGTACAGCCCTTCATCTTCCTCCACAGTTTCTGTAAAAACAAGAGAATAAACCTTCCCTTCCTGTTTGAAAGAAATTCCCTGGTCTTCAAAGATCTCTTCGTCATCCACAGTCCATTCTACAATAGGTTCTGGTTGTCCTTCAATCTCTACTGAGAGGATTGCAGGTTTTCCAGCGATTGCATCTTGATTCTCGAGCTCTTTTACGAATTTTGGTGGAATACCGTCCTTGTCTTTCTTTACATCTTTAACAGGCATCTCGGTCTCTGTAAATGAAGAAAATACGTCAATTTCCAGTGCGGAATCATAATCAGGACCGTCGGGAGAAGGATAGTCAGGGTAACTATTCTGGGACTAACTATTCAACTATGCAACTATTCTAACTATGCTAACTATTCAGGGTAACTAGAAGGATAGTCAGGATAACTATTCTGGGAAAAGGTACGGGACCTCTTTTTATAGTCAGATTTTCTCCACGATGTTTTCAGGCCCAGAGGCCATGCACTCTTAATTCAATATTTTGAAGGATGATGATTACATAGAATGGTAGACTTTGCGGGGTGAGTGGCCGAGTGGCTTATACAGTCTTCGTCAGGTGGCTGAAGGTAAGCTTGGTCGAGTGAGGTCAGATTTCGGATGGGTGACCTCTGAGGACTGACCTCGCAACTCACCTCGTCGTCCTTCGGAAGGGACGTTAAACTAGGGGTCCCATGCCTGGATGCGGCATGCACAGTGGGCCTAAATTAGCTTTCAGTAGCTAGAAATCCTGACAAGCCCACTCAAAACAAATTGAAAACAAACAAACCAAACAAACTTCTGCTTCGAAAAAAGCAGATAAATCATTTTGTTGAAGTTGAACTTAGCCGTAATACGATGTGTTGACCTTACATTTTAACCCCTTTCTGAAAATTGAAAAAGGAATTAGTTTCCAGGAATGTATCAGGAAGTCGCTACTGTCATTGCAGTAATCTGACAATATTACAAATCACATTTCATAGTTTCTTCCAAGGCAAAAGATTCCACTTGAAAATAACGATTTTTGTCTTGGCTATCAATGCGCGACTTCGTGTGTCATTTTTTTCTGATACGGCTTGAGAGGCCTCCAAAATTCTTGACAAAATCACCTGATATTTTGAGGTGGGGACTTCTGATTACTTCCTAAAATATTACACGTGCAAAATAGTTCTTTACGAAAAAGAGAGCTAAATGAATGTAAATTATTCCTCCTGATATCAAAATTGTCACGTTTTAAACAGTGAAGGAACCATCTCAGGATACGAATGTTATTTCGACAAAGAACAAAGAATTAAACACGAATTCCGTGGATATAGAATGTTAAAGGCAGTGTGTCCATATAAAAATAAGTTGCATGAACGAACCACGAAACTGCTGACACGATGCTGACATGCTCGAGAATCTGATTGGTTAAGAGCCAGCTGTTTTAAACTGATCACATGAAAATAAGAGCCTCGCTGTCAAAGCGGAATGGAGGCACAGCAAGCTTCGACCAAGCGAACATCTTTGATGCTCAGCTATGACAGTGATGAAACGCAGTTAGTTTTGTTTTAAAAACATTTTCTAACAGGAGGAATGAACAGGGATTGGAAAGCAATGTCGAGCTAATGAAATTATTGCCAATGACAATGCAGGCGGACAGTGTGGTGGACTCAGAGTGTGTAGCAATTCGAAAACTAAGCCAGGGCCTAAGCCTAAACAACCGGTCACATGAAAACAAGACGAAGATCACATATTTCCGAGATACCCCCCCCCCCCCCCTCGAAGCCTTCTGCTTACATGGACACACTGCCTTTAAAATGACGTGAAAAGATGAGTACTTTGGCAGAAAAACTGAGTAGTTTATTCGATGTGGGCTGTTAAAAAGGCGCACAGCAAAGTTTGAAACAATTTGGACCACATGGTATTAACAGTCAAGTTCTTACGCTGACGTACCCTCAACAATGAGTTCAAATTCACATTCAGCCTTTCCAGCTTCGTTTCTGGTGACACACTTGTAAAACGCTTCATCATCGATGTTTGCATTGGAAATTTTCAGCTGATGGACCTTTCCATTTGCAGTTACATCAATCCTGTCATCTCGTGTAATAACTTCGTCTCCTCTCAACCAATCAACTGTAGCTGTGCTGTCACTGGCAATCACAGCTGTGAAAGTGATTGAATCGCCAACGAAGATC